>UELW01000256.1:4513896-7460375 GCA_900490495.1 Danionella dracula
GCAGGAATTTATTGTCTGTTTTTATACCTGGTTTTATAGATTTTTAAAATAATTAAAGCTCTCGGTATATGTACCTTTTATGCAGTTTTTGTAGGTCTTACAATTCTTTTGCTTTATTTTCTAAATATTAGTGTTTTTTTGTGGAAAAGGTTCTTGCTCAGAATGCATTAAAGTGGCCTTTGCAGAAATTTTTGGATTATTGTCTGTGTGCTAATGACAAAACAAACATGTTTTTTCAGAGTATTTATAAATATGAAAGAGAGAGAGAGAGAGAGAGCACGAGAAAGAGAGAGAGAGAGAGAGAGAGAGAGAGAGAGTGAGAGAGAGCAAGAGCAGAGTTTCTTTTCAGACCTCTCATCACCCCCCTCCCCCCATTCATATCTGATCACCGATTTGTGTTTACTGTGGTAAAACTTTGCTTCTTTCTAGAAAGAAATATTTGATTGATGAATAAGCATTTAATCTTAAAAATGTACAGGTGAATTTTTCTTAAGTTTAAAACAACTCACAAGCAAGTTCACTCTGCTTTCTTACAAAAGAATTACCAAAACTCCTTTTGTTTTTAAGTGTGTTCATGCAAAACTGTAAATGATGTAGCTTTTAAACGGTTCAGACCCTGTGTCCATCTCAACGGAATCCAGATTTCACCTGTTATTTAATGCTCTCTGAATATTTTCATTCATAGAAATTCACTGTTTCATGAAAACCGCAAGGAAAGCTCAGCCTGTCGTAATCTGAAGAAAATTTCAACTAATGGCAGCATTTTTCTTTAAACATTTTTTGAGACCTACAAAACAATGCAGGTATGAACCGATTAACAGGATCTCTTGGGTTCATGCTTTTTAAAATGAGTTTATATTACTGTGCCTTGCTGCAAAAAAGAAAAATAACAGCGCGTTATACAGGAAAAAACTTTTTTAAAAATAGATTTTAAATTATACAATAATTATACAATTATACAAATGAGTTTAGTTTATTTTGCATCAGAAAATGACAAAAAAAAATCTGCAGCAAATTTAGACATGTAATTTTTCTAATTAATAAATACAATTTTTACATCAGAATTTTTTTACAGGTGTGCTAGCTCACGTTAGGATGTAGTTCTATGATAGCTGATAGCAGATTTCTTTTTTAACTGCTTGTTTCTCTGTGGTTTTCCACATCATTCTTTCTCATAAAGCCGTGTGAGCAGATGCCCTCTAGAGAAATCCCTGATTTGCTCTTCTTTTTATCCACTGTTAAGTGTGGACAGGTTTAGGGTACTCTGTGTTTAAGTTTGAGGTTTGAGGTCATTAAAAAACAAAGCTGTTTTGTGCATAAGGTGTGTTTCTCGATTTGTATGCTAATTTTCGATGTGGACTGTTATTTATTGGTTATTAATTTGCTTTGTCCAGGTATTACTGTGAATAAGTACTTTGGAGGGGCGTTTTAGTAATAAAAATACAGATTTGTTTTTTTAATTTGACTCGCTTTTGAACATCAATTTCTCATTTCAAAGCTTTTTGCTTTTTTAACTGATACACAAATACCATGCTGTACACCTGCAGGTGGCGATGTTCTTGAGCATCTTTGTGTTTGAGCTAACCTTTTGAGTAAAATCTTTCAGCTGCCAGAGCAATCTTGAAAAGTGATGCATGCTTTCAGCAGCTCTCGTGCAGACTGCAGCATTGCGCTCATGTGTTTTGGGGGAACGAGTCTGCCTTGAATCGTCTTCAGCTGGTGTAGTACACTGCTGCGCTAAGCACTCACCGCCATAGCCACATCACAACAGTCTTGACTTCCCTACACTGGCATCCAAGTGGAGTTTAAGATTTGAACGTTTGCTTTTATAATTACATCACTGCTTTACTTAACTGAATGTTAAAAATGTCTCCGTCCAGACTTGTCCCTTGCTCAGCTGGCCAGAATCTTCTGACTGCTCCGTGGCTCAAAAACAAGATCTTTGAAGAGCACTCTTTTAGTGTTGAAGGTCACTGACTTTGGAAATGTTTGTCAGTTGAACTGCATGGGAACCGATTTGATCCAGTTGTAGACTCATTTATTTAAGATATATGGTTGAAATTAATGTGTCATTTAGTTTTTTATTGGGTTTAATATACTGTTAAATGTATATATGTATATATATATATTTCAGTTTTCATCATACAAGCCATTATTGATTGAAACTCAGATTCACTGGCCCTGGCTCATTTTCTGTGAAAAACATTTATCAGAACACATTTTTTTTTCACACTGTATACCCCCTACACATTTCTATTACACACAAGGTTTTTGGGTCTACTGGACCCGGGGCATATAAACGAGTAAATGTATTTACATTTTTTTGTTTGTTTGAGATACTCCCTGCTTTTGTTTCTGAAAGCTTTGCTGTAATTCTTTCAATATTAAGTGGATTCTTTTCAGCTCAGAGAGAGAGAGAGAGAGAGAGAGGAGAGGAGAGAGTTAGAGAGAGAGAGAGAGGGAGAGGGAGAGAGAGGGAGAGAGAGAGGGGAAAGAGAGGGAGAAGGGAGAGAGAGGGGGGGAAGGGAGGGGGAGAGAGAGGGGGAGAGAGGGAGAGAGAGAGAGAGAGAGAGAGAGAGAGAGAGGAGAGAGAAGGAGAGGGAGAGAGAGAGAGGGGGAGAGAGGGAGAGGGAGAGGAGAGAGAGAGGGGAGAGAGGAGAGGGAGAGAGAGGGGGGAGAGAGGGGGAGGAGGGAGTGGGAGAGAGAGGTGAGGGATGAGAGAGGGAGAGGGAGAGAGGAGAGAGAGAGAGAGGGGAGAGGGGAGAGAGAGGAAAGAGAGAGGAGAGGGGAGAGAGAGGACGAGGAGAGAGAGAGGGGGATGAGAGGAGAGGAGAGAGAGAGGGGGGAGAGAGGGGGAGAGACAGAGAGAGAGGGAGGAGGAGAGAGAGGAGCGATGAGAGAGAGAGAGGAGTGGGAGGAAGAGAGAGAGAGGAGAGAGAGAGAGGGAGAGAGAGGGAGCGGGGGGAGGGAGGGAGGTTTGGGAGGAAGGAAAAGATCATCTCAGATCATCCAGTCAACCGATACCTGAGGTGTTGATTAACAAACAAGAGATCAATGTGTTCCGTTAAAACTTCAGTCCCTGTAACCTCTGTAGCGGTTTATTTAAAGGTTAGGCTTAGGGCTATAGGTCAACTAGAGGCTAAATAAGCTTTAACTATAGGCCCGAAATGATCGGAAGCTATAACAAAATATGTCCAAAATAATACGATAAAATCAAATATCGAAATATATATTTAAAAAATAAAAAATAAAAATAAAATGAACTGCTCATACTAAATAAACATACAGTAACAAAACTAAACAAAAAATCTGAATTTTTAAAACACTAAATTATATAAAAAATCTTAACACAAAAATGTAAATAAATGTAAAAAAAAACGTATGTTAAAAAAATAAAAAAGATTATATTTAAATAACAATATTTGTAAAAAATGATTTTCTTATTTCTAAATAAAGTAACATTTAAATAAATTAATTTGAACAATACAAAATTGAATATGTAATGTTTTAGGGCATTCACAGCATAAAACATGTTCCAGATGAGTGGCGGTTCATTCCACTGTGGCGACCACTAAAGCAACAAAGCCGACAAGAAGATGGATTAATATTTAATGTTTTAAGTGTAAAAGTTGTAAAAAATTTAACATTTCTGAAATAAATTGATTAATAGATTAATAGGCAAATTATCATAAGATAATATTCATTTAAGTCAATAAATCACATTTAAACATGCAAATACATTATCTAAAATAATAAACAAAAAGGTAAATGTTGACTGCATAAAAATAATAACTGGTTTAAAATAATTCTGGAAAAAAGTCATTTCTATGAGAAATACATTCATTTTATTTGTTTGTATAACTAAAACACAAACAAAGTAACAATAAACACAAAACAGATGAAGAGGGATTAGTCGCTGAAGTTTTAGGCCAAAGAAAATGCTTAGCAAAGCAAGGTTTTGGTCAGAGATTTAGTGCATTAAACAAATGGTAAGAAATAGTTTTTTTGTATAACTATCTCTTTAAAGCATAAGAGCAGGAAAAAAGGGCTCTTCCCCAAGCCGGGCTTTGGTCCAATCCATCGCCGCCGTCTCAACAAACATTAAACACAGTACGGAGGCAATTATGTATGCATGATTTAATCTGCAACTAATTAATATGCAAATGTATTCATGTGTTAGTTTCTAAATTAAAAATGCAAAGCAGGCCGTATGGTGATTCTGGGATTTCGGCTCAAACTGAGCTTTTGAACGAAGAGAAAAACAACAACAACAACAACATGAAGACAACAAGAGAAAAGAAAAACTTAACTGGGAGGAAAGGCAGCCTGTTGCTTCAGAGAGAAGGGATAGAGAGAGAGAGAGAGGATGAGAGAGAGAGAGAGAGAGAGAGGAGAGAGAGAGAGAGGAGAGAGAGAGAGAGAGAACAAGATGAGAGAGGGAGGGAGAGAGATCAAAGAGTGAGAGAGAGAGATTGAACAATATGAGAGAGGGAGAGAGTGAAACCGTGAAGAGAAAGAGAAACAGAGAGAAAGAGAAAGACAGTGAGAGCAAAAAGAGGGAGAGTGGGAGGGAGAGACAGACCAAAATGAGAGATGGAGGGAGAGAGAGAGCAAAAAGAGGGAGAGTGGGAGGGAGAGACAGACCAAATTGAGAGATGGAGGGAGAGAGAGAGCAAAAAGAGTGAGAGTGGGAGGGAGAGACAGACAAAAATGAGAGATGGAGGGAGAGAGAGTGAGAGAGAGAGCAAAAAGAGTGAGAGTGGAATGGAGAGACAGAACAAAATGAGAGATGGAGGGAGAGAGAGAGAGCAAAAAGAGTGAGAGTGGAATGGAGAGACAGAACAAAATGAGAGATGGAGGGAGAGAGAGAGCAAAAAGAGTGAGTGGGAGAGAGAGACAGACAAAAATGAGAGATGGAGGGAGAGAGAGAGCAAAAAGAGTGAGTGGGAGGGAGAGACAGACCAAAATAAGAGATGGAGGGAGAGAGAGAGCAAAAAGAGTGAGAGTGGGAGGGAGAGACAGACAAAAATGAGAGATGGAGGGAGAGAGAGCAAAAAGAGTGAGAGTGGGAGGGAGAGACAGACAAAAATGAGAGATGGAGGGAGAGAGAGTGAGAGAGAGAGCAAAAAGAGTGAGAGTGGAATGGAGAGACAGAACAAAATAAGAGATGGAGGGAGAGAGAGAGAGCAAAAAGAGTGAGAGTGGAATGGAGAGACAGAACAAAATGAGAGATGGAGGGAGAGAGAGAGAGCAAAAAGAGCGAGAGCGAGAGGGAGAGACAGAGTAAAATGAGAGATGGAGGGAGAGAGAGAGTGAGAGAGGGATAGCGTTTTTTTATGTGCAGATGGGCAAGGGATGTCCCTGCCTCAGGACATCCGTGCCTCACACAAAACACTCTCTGGCCAATAACATCTGCCCCCGCAACAGCGGGTGCAAAGCATTATGGGATGTGTCAGAACTCAGATTTAAACTAAACATTGGACAGAGAAACTGAAATGCCTTTCACAGGATCTAAAGCAGTATATTTCAGAAGTGAGTTCGGCTGTTGGTCTGTGACTAAAGGGTCTGGAGAGCACACACTCATCAGAAACAGGTGAAAGCTCATCTGGTCACCAGCTCTCGCTTCGCCTCCCTGAATTTTGACTGCTAGGTTCAAGTTTTTCCGCAGACGCAGGGCTGAAGCTCACAGATGTTTCTCTTGATTCCTCTCCACTTAAAAACAAACTGCATGAGCTCATCTCCTCTCTGGCCAAGACGGTTAAGGTTGACCTCAAACCGAGGATTTTTGCAACTTTATTTGCACGCTTTTCCCAATTCCAGCATGCTTCTCAGAAACCATCCCCTGCTGGAAACTTTCAATGGATTTCTATATGGCCAATAATCGACCTGACATATGCATCCACATCACAAAAGCTTAAAAGCAGATCTAAATGTGAAGCTGGGTTTATTACTAGTACAAGTTTACCATGAATGATGTAGAAGTCAACCATTATGCTGCTGAATCTTGTTTAGAATTTGCAGACTCTTGCTTAAATAAAATAACAGTTTAGTTATTATGATTCAACTTAAAATGCCTAATCCACAAAACAGAAATCCAAGCAAAAGGTTATGGGTGCCATGCTGCAAAAACTGTGTAGAATCTACTAACCAAGAGGCTTTCCTCTCGATCCGTGACAGGAAGTAACTAAATTGTAGTTCCCTGAACGGCCACTTGAGGCTGACTTTAGAAGGGAGCAAGTTCTCATTCACTCCCATGATAAAACTGACCAACTTTGAAGCTGAAAAAACATCTTTCCACCCCATGGCTCCATTCAGTTTGTTGATTCAGATCCCTAGAATAGATCTTCAGGAACACTCTTGAGGGGGGTGAATTATTTTTTAAAGTTGTTTGCTTAAGATATAAAAATGTAAACCTTCAGCCAATCAGACACCTTCACTACGGTCATGTGCTAGCTCTGTGGACACAGTTTCGAATACTGGCCATACCCACTTTGAGCTTCATTTACCTTTGCCCGAAACCTATGGGTGACATCACAAACAATCTGTCCATGTTATTTACAGCCATTGTTACCAACCTGCTTGCTCTCTAGTGGAGTAACCTTTTATAGGGTGCTCTACTGCCCCTAGTGGTCAGGAGCAATGTATGTCTCCATTCAAATGATATTTAGAGCAAATTACTCATGTCATGGAACCCTTAATCTTGCATAGCCAGATCTTCATGAAAAGATACCAAACAAAAGTGTGATGGAGATATTTTCAGTGAGCCTGAGAAGAGAGATCCCCTGTAGCTGGAGCACATTCTGTGGTTCCCCGTCTCGTGACATGGGTTTTCTTTAGGAACTTCCACACATAATTTCTAATCAAATCATATAGCTTTTATCAACTATATGAGAGATAATAGCACATTTGTCTAAATATCGGTCTGAATTATGGCATTGCAGGTCCATAAATAAACCAAAGAAACTAATTAGCCTTTCACTTCATAAGAGTTGAATATATTATGAACTACTGTGTGATAATTATTTAATAAACTAATAACTTATATTTTCATAAAGAGAGCAGATGTAAATGGAGGCGTCTTAGCTCTGAAAGGGACAAAAGAGCAGGAGAAAGCAGAATAACAGGCTAATTAATTTAATTTCTGCTCAACGCTGGTGCTTTTGTCATTTTTGCGGATCAAAGTAAAAAAATTGTACATTAAACTAAACTCATAGGGAAAGTTATGTAAATAAATAAGAAAATTAGTGAGTTATAAGGATATAAAATATATATATATATTTTTTACTATTTGATTTACTGTTTGAAAATAGTTTTTGAAAATAGAATTTCAGTCAAACAAATGATGTTTTTATAAATGATGACAGAACTGTCAGAAGTCTGAAGCACTAATTAAATCTGCTCTGAAATGAGTGATCGGAGCGTTTTGAATTCTTTATGATGCTAAAATGGAGTCAGTGGAACATGGCTGCAGGAGAGCGCACTCCAGATTTGAAACGCAGGAGCTGTAGAGAGTGTTTGGGAAGACAGAGGTTCTACAAGCCTCCATTCCGGACGACAGCTGCTGCCAGAGCCTCCTTCTCTCTTTCTTTCAGGAGTTTTGGGACGCAGCCAAACTTAGCTCCCTCTGCTATCTGTCACTCAAACTGTCTCCATGGCGACACACACCTGAACACCCTCCTCCTTTTCACTCCAGAAGCACACAGACGCGCACACGAACAGAACACATGCTTTTGTAATCTTGCTCCTGAACATTTCTGAGCAGAAACAACCCCTGAAACCCTCCTTCAGACTCGTGATTGATATTAAAAGTCTTTTTTTATATATAATTCAGAGTCATAAAGGCATCTTCAACAGAAGGAGACAGGTATAAAGAAACATAAACCAGTAAATGTTTTTTAAATCTGAGTTTCTAGTTTGTGAATATACAGTTAAACAATATTTAAATACAATTAACTAACACACTAAATATTTAAATGTTAAATGATTTAAATGTTAATTAATTTTGATATTTATATGAATATATGAATGTGTTTTCTCCCCACCTCCCCGTTCCTTCTTCTTCTTTCTCTCTCTCTGGTTCTCCTCTTTCTACCTTTCTCCTTTCAACAATTTCTCTCTCTCTCTCTCTCTCTCTCTCTCTCTCTCTCTCTCTCAGCTAAATTCAACATTGCTCTGGCTCCAATGTGCCATTCCGTGTTCTGTCTGTAGGGGGAGGAGAAGCTGCTGTAATCATCAGGACCCTCCAAAGCTCACTTAGTCCCTGCTCTGTTGGAAACTATGCTGCACACGAGCAAGGAACCAGAGAAACTCCTCAGAGAGACAATAACGGCTGCATCTATTCTGTCTACTTTATTTGCATTTATAACTCTTTTAACACTTACATTTTTATACAGCTCTTGCAGTAATTTCACTCAAAACTAAAGAAAAAATGTAACTTAAACTAACCAACTATTTTTTTATAATAAATAATAACAGATGACTCAATAATTAACAAAAACATATGTTAAAATATCTCTAGACTATGTATTTTTACATTATATTATATAATATAAGCGTGCAGCTCAGACATGAAAAGCGAGTCAGCGTGGAGGCGTTCGTTTACCTGCAGCACTCACCCTCTGACTCCAGATCAGCTCTGATGCAGCTCAGAGAAACAATACGAAACAGCCCTCAGTAGTCTAACTCTACAGCTACGACTGATGCCGGCCCACTGACGGCAAACACTCGACGACAGAGAAGAAAAAGCAGTAAACCATGGTACTTACTGAAGAAGGCAAGCCAGGAGGAACCTTCCGGACCTTCTTTGGATGCACTTCTACAAAAACACAAGAGGAAAAAACTTCAACAAACCAAAATGTGTTCAGCATTATTTAACTTAAATATAACTTTTTTTAATTAAATTATTTAATTAATATTTATATGTGTGCGATATATGTGATGCTGTATGACAATAAGTAAGTAAAATACTGTTTATGATTTTCTTTCTTCTGCTATTCAATTTTATAGCTTGAATAAACATTAAAATCACTTTATTTGACTGATTTTGTAACCATTTTCTAATTTAATTATGCCTTTTCTTACAAATTTCGGTTATTTTAAACAAAGTGCTTTTCAAATTTTCTCATTCGTATTTGTTTTTTTAAAGCTTTTAAATCCTTTAATATTTATATTTTTCTCAAGCTAAACTTTAAACTCTCAGTTTTATATCAACATACTTTTTCAATAAAAATGCTCTGTATAATGAAATCCTGTAAAATCACACCATTCTCAATAAATTTAGGTAAATGTTAAAAAGTTGAAATGCTTTAAAATCAGTTTTCTTGATTACTCACTTTTTTACATTTAAAATTGTTAAACCTAATTGTATTTTTTGTAAATCATATTTATCTCAGATTTTAATAAAACAGAATTTTATTTTGTGTTCTATTTTTTTCACTTTGTAAATCTTCCTCTAGTTCTCAATTACTTGAGTTTAACATTTTTAGAATCAAAAGCTTTTAAAATAACTACATTTTACAGTGTTTATACTATTATGATATTTAACTACTTACTTCTAGTATTTACCTTAATCACACCCAATGTTAACATTTGACATCCTTTAAAATTCACTGTTTTCAAATGTTTTAAACCGTAAACATTTTATCACTTTTCATTCTCGTAAAAGGCTATATAATTATTTATTTTTATCTCTTCTCAAAAGCCTTGCTTCTATTTTTCTAGCTTTACTTTGTTCAAGTACTGTTTATTCTTATTCTCATTAAAATAAGCTGACTTATCTTGCGATCTATCTAAATCTTGATTTAAGCTGAAAACAAACAAATGCGCAGATGTTGAGGGAGAGCCTTGTATCTTTTCCCTCGTTTGGCATGTTTTGTCACTGCAAAAATGAAATCTTAGATGCTTAAAAAAGCTGAAAATGCTTAAAATGAGATTGAAAATCTTGATTTTCTTATTTTAGGAAGACTTTTCTAGTTTATATTTTCCGGGCATAGTTTCTTTAGCTTATTTTGAGAAAATACCACTTAAAATTTTTTGAGGAGAATTACTCTGGTCATTTATTTCATAAAACAACTGTTGATTTTGCCACTGATCTTAAAACAAGAAATTTTGACTCAACATATTCTTATTTCAAGAATGTTAATGACATCTTATTTTAAGAAACCAATTTTAACTACTGATAAAAGCACTCCTCTTGGAACAAGAAAAACATCTTAAATGTAGTTCTAATCTTCTTAGATTAAGTAAAATATCTGACAATGGAGTAAGATTTGTAATGGGGTTCCAAGAGTGCGTTTTTTGAAGTGTTCGGAGTTCGGCTCATCAAGAATGAGGCCTTCTCAGACTGTCATCTTTCACTTCAGCAAACCTAAAAACAAAGCTCTTTTGATGTCGTGAAAATTACTATCTACAAGCTATTTTCAAGTCTGACAGGCCTCTGGCTCCTTTAGGAGGAAACTCATAATCACAGGTTCAACGACTTTAACTTATACCAGAGAATAAGTGCTTTGTGCACGTTTAAAGTGCTGTAAACACACATGTTCAAGTTATCATTTAGGTGTTTAAAGATCTTTCAAGGTTCCTAACATAGGGACTCACCGAGCTGTGGGCCATTCATGCTTCTCCGCCGTGGGTTGGCTGTGTAGTGCTGGTAATACTGAGAACCTAGCTTGGTAGGTGAAACGGTCTCCGGGCTCACCATGCCCACCTCGCCACCCATCAGCCCTGACTGCAGACAGACACACACACACACACCGGACTCACTCAGTCAGAAGAGCACACATCACATGTTAAGCAACACATCTATACATCCATAGAAATAGTGCAGACGATGCCAGGTGTGTATGTGTGAATCCATAATATTGTCATCTACACACATAAAAAACTGACAAGAAGCATTAAGATAGAATTGTGTTTTTACAATGCCAAAAATCAATGACCCTCTCAACTCAAAAAAGTTGCACAATATTATATAAACAAAATATACTAATATTATATAAACTGAACTAAATCAATCACACACTATTACAAAACTTTAACCCCTTAGTACCTGAATTATTTTCTTGGCATTAGCAAATAGCCTTTTCTTCTTCTGAGAACTTACAGAATCTAATATATCTATTTAAAAATATATAATTTTGGAATATTCTGTGAACGCTGGTTGTTTAAAAAATATGACATTGACATATACACATTGACCAAAACAAACTAAAAACTGTTATTTGTGTTTAAAGAATTTTGGCTTCATTTTGCAGATTTCTATACACAGCCATTTCCTTAACAACTACTGCATAAAACATATTCAGGAAAAACAAGCAGTGACATAATGACTTAAAAAGGCTGTTTTTTTTGTAACTTTGTTGATCCACACTAAGATTCACACCGAGCATTGGAAACATGTGAATCATTGCTGAATTAACACTCTAAAAAATATGAATTCAATATCGCATTGAAAAGGGGAACATTCGTATGTACCACAATAGATCAGTGACGTGAACACTCAGTAGTTTTTTTCTAGAAGTCTAGAAAAAATGGGAGGATATGCCAGCTGTTTACTAACTACAGATTTCTATTTTACCAGCAGAGCGGCCATCAATTCCACCCCCCACAGTAGGTAAGACTATTAACTCATTCGCCATATTATTTTTTTTGTCCTCCAGAAAAAAAACAAGTCATCAACAGAAGAAGCAACTGATTGGCTGGTGCAAATCCCAATATGAATTTCTGTTGTGAATGGGTGTCAAAAGTACAAAAATTAAAACTTTCTCGTGTGTACAAAAAGTGCTGCATTCCCCATGAGACCACACCTTACGTGCCTCAGTACCCATCGTAGATGTTTCAGCACAGATCCCATACCACAGGCTAGCCATTGACTTAACACAAGAACCACTCACTAAAACATGAAAATTCCTTTCTCGTGTGAATGCCAGGTAAACCTTTGTAAAGCTGCTTTAAAGCAACTGCAAACAAAAGAAAACAAATCATGCTTTAAAAACACTTGATTGATTGAATGTGATGTCCATTTTATTGGACTCATGGTCTGAAAGAGTTAACACAAATCTAGAACTTAATGCAGAACCACACAAACTAACCTTATACAACCCAAAGCAGCTTTCCAACCAATTCCAGTTCAGAATCAAACACAACCCAGAAGAATCACTTTTCAAAACCAAACGAAACATTTCCAGACAAACCCAACAGAAGTGAACATTTACAAGCCAGACTAGACTAATCATATTCAATCAAAACAAACAAAAACAACCCAAAATAAACCAACAACCCTCTCAAGTTACGCAACTGCAACTCCAAAGCTCAGGCAAACTGAACCAAACTAATCATCACATCACAAACCTTGCAAACCAACCCAAAAACCCAGACAGCACAAACCAAAGTGAACCTTTCTGAATGAAAATTTTCAAATTTTCAAATCCATAATTGTTTTTTTTAATTGAAAACATGTCCAGGTCTGACCTTATAAATAGAAGTGTCAAGTTTTGAATAAATCTCAAATAATCTCAAATCAAGTAACCATATTTTTGATGTGCATGCACCAATGGCAGCAGTTTATCATACTTCTGTCCACAACACAAGAAAAGCGAGCTCATCTGTCGCTTCTGTATTTATTAGTTTTGTAACAAAAATGAAATATTGACCAAATTTTTCTCTTCTTGGTTTAAGAAATTATAAAGTGCCTAAATGAACTTTAGATTTCTTCCTCAAAAAAAGTGCTTTTGGGCCATAATGAGTGAACAAGATAAAATTCAGTTTCAGACTTTTTGATCCGAGATGTTTTGTAGTCAGCTTAAAATAACATTAATCATCAGATTAGCATAAGTTCGGGAGGAGCTTGACTGATAATTAACTAATCATATGGTCCCACCTACCTATATCATCTCCAGTATATAAGACATGACCAAAGAGCTAACATCTACATCATGCAAGCTATCCCTTCACCCCTTCGCCAAACATGAATGTTTCACTTCTTACTTTGCGTAAGACGGTCTACTCCTCGTTTAAACGGCGGTAATAGTTGGAAATCTAAGTGGTGAGTATTCTCCGGGCCCAGGTTGTTCAACGGTCCCGAACTTACACTTGGACAATTTGCCTCGTACACTTCTCCATTTCTCGCAAAACCACACTTGCGATACTAGGCAATTATGAGCAGAGTGACATTATTATTTTAATTAGAGTTACTATCAAACATTGAAATTGCTCATATTTTCCTAAGAAATCACATTTTCTCCACAAAAAGCTTCTTAAAAAGTAATTGATCTCACACTACTAGATCAAACTTCGGAACTGATTTGGGTTGGACACCACTGGTTTACAGGTCGAGGGCCAGAGCTAGATCATCAGTTGAATGTGTGCAATCCTCAGGAACTTTAAATTTCTTCGAAAACAAACCAACCAAGAATTTTAAACAGCAGATAATTGCATTTTTGTACATAAATTGGAGAACAGCTCAGAGACTATAATTAAAATGGTATAATCGATGATTGAAGGTATCTCATAAGATGTGCTCCCTGCCTGTCTGTGCTCCCCATTGGAACTCGAGGGCCGTCACCAGACTTACGAACTTCTCTTTCTTGTGACGGGGGTCAAACACACTCCGGTTCTCCAGCTCGAGCCGAGATGCTTTCAGATGCAAAACAAGCTCAACAGGCCAATTACGGTAGAGCCCAAAACAACAGTGCCTTGTCCTCAATCTGGCAGCCCTCACACTCTTCTGCAGCGCTCCTTCTTTGACTGCGCCACGCTATAACAAAAGTGTCTGCTCTTTCCACAACAAATGACGTGTTACATTTCTGGAATAAATTCAGAGTCATTTAAATTCACTGATGCTGTCGATCAAAGAACGTCAGATATTCTGTGCAAACGGTACTTTTTGAAATATTTTAATAATAGGAATACATACATCTAAAAACACAAAACAACATATATTTTATTTTAAAATATTTTGAAAATAAATGAAGAACATAAACAAAGTCAATGAGCAATAAATAAAAATCTACAAGATAAATTACAAACAAGTGCACAAACAAAAGCAAACAATTGAAATGCAAAAATACTGAGCATTTCATGAAAACAAATCACAATAGACAAAAATTTACAGATAAAAGCATATATTGTCATCATAATATGATCAAAATTGTATCATTATAAAATATTACACATCCAAAAAACAATAAAACACTCTACAGTAAATAAAAATAAACAAAAAAAATGAAAATACTGAATAAAAAATTGCAAGTCAATAAAAATGTAAATGTTCAAACAAAAAAAAATAAAATTAAAGAGCAAAAAATGTAAATGTAAACAATGTTAAATTAAATTGGCAAAAATAAAAATACACAAAAAAATCATTACATTGATAAGTATCAAAAGAGAATTCACTAAGATTAAAAGCAGAGTGTGATAAATCTATTAGAGGCCTTCGTTCTGGAGGCCCCCGAGGCTGGAGGAGTGCAGGGCCCTTCATCCACTAAAACAAAAGAGGCCTTGTTCTCAATCTGGCGCCCCCCTCTCCTTCTCTTTAGCAGGCCTTTTTTAATAATGGGGGGTTCTGCTAAAACAAAAGTGTCTGCTTTTCCAGCTCAAGTTTCCCAGGAAACTGCAGGCGGAGCAATAAAAATCCTCAAAGCAGTCTTGGCACTGGGATCTCTGCCCATGCCCAGACTGGCACCATCCCCAGCTGGCATCCAGAGGAAATATTAACAAAGATAAATGACACACATGCACCTGAAGATGGGCACGGAGGATTAATAACAGCAGGAGCACGCTTGCCTGGACTCCAAATGATGATCGCCAGGAACAGAAGAGACATTACCGCAATCGCAAAAGTGCAACACGCCAGGAATATGAGGAAAACCAGAGGGGGTGTTCTGAGGGGAGAGGCGGGGGCACAGCTGAGACCTCAAAGCATCTTCTGAGAAGAACCGAGTCTCTCATGGTGCACAAACTCACAGCAAAAGTGCAAAATCATTAAGATGAAGTTACCGGAAAGGTTTCTGTGTTTACATGCAGCAGTTAACGGAAAAACTCCTGAAACAATGATATCAGCTCTGCGTCCTTCATGCTTAGCCTGCAGGACTGTTAGTCTGGAGACAAGATCTCGAAGATTGTATAATAAACGTCCAAAATGCACACAATTAAAATAAATAAACAGCCTGAACATATAAATATTATATCTAATAAAAAATTATTTAAAAATATTTCATAAAGTTCATAAAATATAGCAATAAAAGGAAAAGACACAAAAAAAAAGACACACAAAAAGACACTAAAAAAAAAGACACACAAAAAGACACTAAAAAAAAGACACACAAAAACAAAAACAATACAAAAAAACCTCAAAAAACTTGAGTGATAGGACTAAGCTGGAATTCACACAATCAAACTGAAAAGTTTGAAAAAGGCAATAAATGCATAAAAATAAAAACAAAATGTGAAAAGGAAAGTACAAAATTATTTTTAAATACAATCAAATAAAATTTCTAAATACAATTTAATTAGACAGTATTAGATAACATTAATTGTTTATAAAACATGAGATTACAAAAATTATATATTGAATACCTGACAGGAGATACCAAAATCGAATGCATACAACTACAATCATGCAAAACAAAACCTAATAAATTTTAAAAAGAAAAAACTATTTAAAAAGAAAAAAAAGGAATACAACCAAACTAGGTTGTATAAAAACTCTTTACAGATTTCAGAAATTAAAAATTGTGGGAAAAAATTTATTTAAAGGCATAACAACATGAACAAGAGAAAGCAAAAACATAAATATGATATATAAACACAAAAATAGTAACAAAAAAACAACTAAAAGTAAATAAAAAATAATTTGTGCAATTAAAATGCAATACCTATAATTAAAAAAACTAGATTAAAATAAAAGAAATAGGAATAAATTACATAAAAAGGCTAAAAACTGAATGCATAAATTTTTTAAAAAGAAAATGAAAGAAGTTTAAGAAAATTAAATAAGCACACACAAGTCTAAACAAAAAAACTAAATGCAACCAAAGAAGATAAATTGAATAAATAGCCAAAAACTGAATACATAAAAATAAGAAAACTAAATGCAATCAAATTAGACTGCGTAACATAAATTTGTATGTTTAAAAATTCCATAATCAAATTATTTTAAATAAAATGCAATGCTTAAAAAACATAACAAAACAAATGAAAAAATTCAACAAAACCATACCATACATAAAAACTCAAAAATGTAAGAAAATTAAATGCAAAAAAATGAGACTGTGTGAAATTAAATTGGAATAAAAATGCTAATATGCCAGTTTAATAAATGTATTGAATTGCTGTAATTATGTGCTGTTTAAATTCATTTTAAACAGCACATAATGAAATTGCACTAAAATGTAAGTATAAATGTAAAATGACTTACTTTACTTATTTTCCAAGCCCTCATTAGTATGCTTTTCTTAAAGTAACTTACTCTGAGGCTTAAATTTACATATTAAACGGAACAAAGAGCCATAAACAGTTTTATGAATCCTTTCCTCAAATTCCCGGAAATACATTTTACCATAAACAACAAATAGTCTCTGAGCCACTGAAAGACCAACCCTTTTTCATCCTGTTCTTATTCTTTTTCTATTTTACCGACCGAGACCAGAGCTTGAGAAAGCCACCTGCTCCAGCATGGCTGAGCAGGGCCATGTATTCCTGAGCTCGGACCGGGATGCCCTGGAATGCCATCGCACACGCACTCAGAGTGAGTAATGAGGCAGTGATGAGTGTGTACCGCAGCTCGGGTCAGAGGTCACAGAACCTTCTCAGCTGTGGAGAGGAGTCCTGATGACACAGCAGTGAGGGAGGGGGCGCTGATGCATGCGTCGCTCTCGCGTGTGCAGATTTAAGAAACAGCCATTCATTATGAGCGCACACCTGTATGCACACACTGCATTACACACTCCCTCACGATCACACACCTGTGCAAGATTCTACCGCCGTCGCAGACACACAGACAACTCACATGCATTAGTAGTGGCTTTCCACAGCAATGCTAGCTAATATTTGTATGGAGCTGTCGTAGTCCGAGTCTGGAGATTTCGGTTTGAAGTCGGCACAGAAGACAGGGCCCTGACATTAAACAAACTGTTAATGTGGAACAGTTCTGGCCCTTGTTCTCTAAATGAACGTGGAGCTTAAGGTCAGGTAAAACTAGCAGTGTGGGGCAGATATTATTTTATAAAAATAAATCCTATAGGTTTAAGAGTATTTTATGTGTCCTGATTGTTTTCTTCAAGCTCCTGCTCTGAAAAGCTCTGCCTCGCTCCTTGAGATGATGCAGGTGATCTCAGGATGTTTTTCTCTGAGCTCTCTCTACGTGTTCATCTCCTCGCACCGCTCTCATAGCTCGCGGCAGGTTTGCAGGAGGACTGCTCTCCTCGTTGCACATCAGAGTGTTAATTGCCCCCCGTTAAAAGCCCTGCTGCAAAAAGCCTTGTGAGAGTGTGTCTTCACCTGCCGTCTCTCTGCATCCAGCTCCACTTCCTGTGCTAACTCTAGGCAAGGTGATTCTCTCTCTCTCTCTCTCTCTCTCTCCCCCCCTCTCTCTCTCTCTCTCTCTCTCTCCCTCTCTCTCTCTCTCTCACACAGTCACACTACGATAGAACGCTAAACATCTAAATGCAAAAATGCAAAAAAGGACTCCTTTTACAACTTTTTAAACAGATAAGCAACAAATGAAATTTTAATTAACAAATGAAATGCAAATAAAATGTTATACTGCAAAATAAAACACAAAAGTACAATCTTTTTTAATACAAAAAAAGGTACTAAAAATACAGAAAAATTAAACATACAATACAAACCCATGCAAACAACATACAATATAAATTCTATACAAATTTGAGAAAGAAACGAACTAAAAAGTTAACTTTTACTTTTAAATTCTTTTTTCTGATTGGTGGGTGGTCTGTGAAGGGAGCTGATAGCACTCTCAGACTCTTAATCTCACACAGATGGAGAATTTGGATCAGAATGAATTGTGATACCTGACAGTGAACGCTGGCGTCTCTTCCGTACGGATATGAAACTCGCTCAGCTTTACCTGCAGAAAGAAAGAAAAAGAGAGAGAGAGGGAGGGAGGGAGAGAGAGAGAGAGAGAGAGAGAGAGAGAGAGAGAGAGAGAGAGAGAGAGCATTAGATTCATAAACATGGTTCAGCACATACAAACAGTCTCCTTGGGCTCAGTCGAGTGACACAATTGAACACAAGAAGATGCCCAGCAATCACGAGAGAAATAATATTTAAGGAAAACTTTAGCACACACTTGCTGCATCTCTTCACAACAGAAGATTATCCACACAGCTTCAGCACCAGCAAAACAGGCCAAACGACTTTAAACTCATTTCTATAAACTTGCCAAAGTGAGAAAAATCAACTCTGGTTTTAGATGATTTATTCATTCAGACTCCACGTCAATAACAAGGGACTCCCAATTTATAGCAGTTGTTGATAAAATGAAGTTAATTAAAACTCCTTAATAATATAAGTTTATGGCGTATGAACTATGAATATTTAGACATAATCTCAACCGAAAAGGACAGAAAAAGATAACCCATTTCCGTATTTAACCTCATAAATAAAGTAAAAAAAAAAAAAAACACCCTGCCCCCAAATCCGAATATTTATACTGAACCCTTAAAGCAGATACTCATGTTCAAAAGAAAATGTACATCATTTTAGTGTGTAAGACGAGCGTGTGCACAATCTGGGACGCACACGCTACGTGACGACGTTTGCAAGAACTTAACGCCTTCTTTCAACATACCTTCATTAAAAAAAAGATTCCAATAATAAATATAACACTCTCTATATAGATATTGTTTATTTATGTGCTTCTTCTTTAAAAAAAATTGTCATATTATAGGGAGACCTAGTTTGTTTGAGTCCAAGAGGAAATTCATATTATCAAGACATATTAAATCAGAAATCTACCCAGATCAGCCCAAACCCCTCCCCCCTTCAAGATCACAACCCCCAGAATAATCCCCTGAATAAGCCACCTCAGTCCTCTTTAACACTCCTTCCCTCAGTCCATTCTTGTCCAGTCTCTCTCACAGCTGAAAATAATTTAGCTGTACTTCTGGATTTTTGTTTATTTAGAATTTTCTGCTCAACAAATCTTGGTTTTAGCACTCTAGGCAGTTTGTCCACTAAATTTGTTTCACGTCACCTACTGACCCTGCTGACTGAAAGTTATCAAAACAAAGCATGCTTTGAGATATTAAGACCAAACATGAGACTATAACCTTGATATGGAGGTCTCTGCAGTGTTTCAGCACAGTACCTCCTAGTGGTCTGGAGAAACAAACAGTTGTATCTCATACACAGTTCCTCTAAATTGAACAACATTGTGTTGAATGTGTTCAAAGGGCTCATTCTGAGACTAGCTGAGTCAAGCAATATGAAGGTAGAATCGTGCTAAAATTCGAGAATGTAAATATAAATAAAATTAATATAAGCAGAAAACAAATGCAAAATGCAAGCTTTTTCAACTCGCGAGAGCACTTTACTACAGACATACTCTCACGAGAGCGTGTGAGTGCCCTCTCTGGTGCTGTGATGTGCTCAGTTTTCTTCTTATCGTGCATGTAATTATCAAAAATACACACTCCAATAGTCACAGATTTACCCTTATACAGCAATTTCAACTTTGCCCATTTTGCAATAAACTGCTAATTTTAAATAAAATGAAAAGATACTGATTTACATTATATACTGCATGCCCTGAAGATACAATTTATTACTTATAGTGCCACCTTGTGGTAAAAAGTTACAAATATTACCGTATTACTGCTTGCTATAATTCCTTACCGTCTTCGATCACACTTTTGAGGGCCTCAAATTTGTGCACGTTAGAACTAAATCATGTCTTAGTAAGGAAATCGTACAGGTCTGAAGGTTTGTTATAGAACCAAACAGAGTTGTAACTAAAGCCTTGATTTGAAGGATTTGCACTTGATTTCATTCCTGCGTTAACAGCACATGTAGAGCTCCGCTGGTTTCTCCGAGCCCCTCATTATTAGAAGTGATATTTGAATGCTAATAATATCGTTTTGCTCAGATCTCGTGGCTTTTGACAGACGATGAGAGTGTTCCAGCAGCACACGACAGCCCCTCATTACACCCCCAGAATAACTGCGTTTGTTATGGATAATAACTGGCTCATCATCATCATCATCATCATCACCAGAACCCCTCCAGACTCTGTTTCTCCAACGCTGGAGCTTCTCCGAAGCCAGCTGTGAATCACGCTCGTCAACCACTGCCTAAAAACTACTGAAGAACACAGAAACTTCGTTTTGTGCTTGTTTTGCTTCGGTGGATCATCACACAAATAAATATTGTTGACAAAATAAAGATTATGCTCAATCTATCACACCATAGCGAGAGGCAGTTCATCACGTGAGCATCCGTTTGCATCTCAGATCCATCATCTGCACACTTCGATGGGCGCTACCAATCGACCAATCTTGCACTTCTTTGTTTAAGAGAGGTGTTTTTAAATTCCACACAGAATTGTATTTTAAACACCTTCATGAACAATCTCTAAACATCAACTCATGAATTTGCAACTAAAGAAGTAATCACTCGGTTCTGTTCTTCGCACACATCAGGAATTTGTTGGGCTCCGATTCTTCAAAAATATATAGATGTCAAAAATAATAAAAATGCCTAAATGTCCTGAAAGGGTCACAAGAAGCTCGTTCTCAATTCATACCATGTCAATAAAGACATTTATCCTGATAAACGTTAAATATTTTTCAAAATATTTTCCTGTATCAGGCAAAGACAGATATTTGCTAAAGCCCTCACTGAAAAATAACATAAAACAATATTACTGGGACTTCTTAAAATCAGAATTGCGAGGTGATATCTCTGAAAAATAAACTCAGAACTGCAAGAAATAAAGAGAGAATTCTCTGATCAAAACTACTGATTTACATGAAATGTAATGTACAAGTTAAGAAACAGGAAAGGACCACATTCAATGAAAGACAGATCTTTTTTACTTTTCTTTAATTAACAATAACCACCAAATCAAATATTCACCTTATGGCTCAATGATATGTACAATTTAACAATAATAAAAAATCTCTCTCTCTCTCTCTCTCTCTCTCAGTTAGTTTGGAGAAGACGGTTAGTGGAAACATCTCTGGGGCTCTTTTACCAGAGAACGAGTAGCTGTTTTGATGGACATTTTGATCACATGAACGTCTCTTTCTGTGAGAAAACTCTTTTAATTTTAAAGCACCTCTCAAAGGTTACATTTTTGAGGTGTTAGAGCAGTTAAATGCAGAATGTTAAAAACACAGCATCCACCTTGTAAGGTCTAACATTCATTCATTCATCTTCATGTCGGCTTTTTCCCTTTCAGGGTCACCACAGCAGAATGAACCGCCAACTCTCTGGCATATGTTTTAAGCAGCGGATGCCCTTCCAGCCGCAACCCATCGCTGGGAAACATTCACACACACTCATTCACACTTTAACACTATGGGCAATTGTTCTTACTCAATTCACTTATATCGCATGTTTTTGGACTTGTGGGGAAACCGGAGCACCCGGTGAAAACCCACGCGATCACGGGGAGAACATGCAAACTCCACACAGAAATGCCAACCGACCCAGCCGAGCCTAGAACCAGCGACCTTCTTGCTGTGAGACGACCGTGCTACCCACTGCGCCACCGTGACGCTAAGGTCTAATACATGAAGCTGAATTAAATCTGATGAAAAGCTGAATAAAGGATCAGTATTGTTAGATTTCTTCCAGGGCTGAAATCATGCACACACTCTTATCACTGGAGCTCACAAGCATTTTCACACACTCCCTCGAGCTGCCAGATTGAGCCGTGCCAGGGTTTTTAGGGTGAAGGGGTGAGAACAAGACTCAACGAGATAAAGAGAGAGAGAATGAAAATGTGCTTAACCTTGTGAAACAGTTCATCAGAAAAATGATGTGTGATCGACAAGAGCAGACCGTTGCCCCATGCAAACACACAGAGAGCGAGATAGAGCGAGAGAGAGCGCGAGAGAGCGCGAGAGAGAGAGAGCGAGAGAGAGCGAGAGAGAGCGAGAGACAGCTCTGACACAAAAGTCTCATAGAAAGCGACCAAGCAAGTGTCAAATTTCTGATTGCTATAAACACACCTGACATTTACAGGAGCGATCCTGATGTTTCAGATGATGATAAAATATAAGCTCTTAATTCCTCAGACCAATTCATTGAGTTCTGTATTTGCATTACAATCTAGATAAATTTTTAAGTAGCCATTTTTTTTTCATCAGGAAAAACTAAGTGTAAAATGCAGCCTCCAAAAAATGTATTAACTAATAAAAAAAAAGCAAAAAACCCAAAACATCTTATAGAAGAAAAAAAGTCAGTGAAAAAAACTCATTTGAGACAAATAACAAATAAGCATGGAAAACACGAAGGTAAAAAGCTTAAACACTCGAAGAAAAAATTTCACAAAAATACATGCACAAACAATACATGGGTAAACAAAACTCTTTGGCCACAAAGTAAAAAGAAAATCACAACAGGAAACTAAATCTGAGTAAAAGTCCTCAAAATGAAGACATGAAGGTTAACTCAAAAAAGCAAATAACAAAAAAAGCACTTCCTTGAAAAATGTAGATTAAACATCACAAAACAAGAACAAAAAAATCCACGTAAAAAAAATCCTAACAAAGGAACTCTTACAAAAACTGTGAATAAAAAACATAATTGTAAAATATATTTCTAAACCTTCGCTGACACAATGCACCTCTTATATAAGGCTCTCATTACTGACGGCTTGACTGGAGAGATTTCATAACACAAGAGCTTTCTGATGCATTGCGATGCTTCAGGAAACACAAAGACGCAGGTGCAGCAGCATCCACTTTTACTGCCAGCATCACTGGCTTTCTCTCGCTGCGAGTGCTCCAGAACATACAGCATGAGGCGCCTCATCTGAATGTTCTAAGAGAGATCTGAACACCACCTGATATTAAAAAGCAGATTCACGAAACAACAGCGCCTGGGTAAAGAGCGAGGATGCTTGTTTTGTTCCAGTAAAATGAGAGATTGAACAAATGAAAATGATGAACGGAGAGATTAGCATGGACAGAGAGCGAGGGTTTGGGAACTATGATGGCATGTGTTCACAGCAGCTTCTGAGAGTCCAGGTGTACATTTTGATAGATGTTTGATAAAAACGTATTAACAGGAATCTGAAAACTACTGACAGACCATCAAGGTAAAAAACAACAGAGCTCTAAATCTACCCTGACAAGTTTATTAAAAAACATTCAGAAAAAAAGCTATTCCTGAAAAAAAAAAACACCGCAGCAACATCTATTGCCAAATAATTAAAAAAAAACTTGACCAATTGAAAAACAGAACTGTGTAAAATACAAAACAGAACACACACAATACAAAAAAAGACATAAAAAAACTAATTGAAAAAACTATCAAATTAAATGGTCTATTAAAAACACAAACATAAACAATATGAAAGAGAACAGCATTGGGTGAAAAAGAACAAATGCAAAACAAGAAACTAATTAAAATCCAAATAGAAAAAAAAGAGCAAATAAATTATTTTAAAAAGTAAAAACAAGCACTAAATTCCAAATTTTCCTTTTTACTAAATGTACTGAAGAAAAAAAACATCAAAAACAGTAAAATAACATAAATGGCAAAAATGTCACAAAAATAAAAAAAAAAACTGAAAAATGTATTAAAACACAAATGTCAAAAGAAGAAAGCACAGAACAAACAAAAATAACAGCCCATACAAGTTTACAAAAGTTATAAATTAATGAAAACAAAAAAAAACTAAAATTTTACATTTTAATGAAAAAAAATACAAACTCAAATAAGACCCATAAACAAACAAAAATATCTGTCAAAAATATGAAATGTACATCAAAACCATTTTGAACAATCACTTATATGCCTTATTTCATGTATTGATGATCACAACTGCCTCTTTAAGGCTTTATAAAAGGGAAGATTCTAACCAAACAAAAGCAGAACGTGTGGAGGAAGGGAGGAAGGGAGCAGAGGCACGGGTTTGAGAAGTCTCACATGTGGAGGAGTCGAGCGGCGCCCCAACAGCGGTTTCCATGACATCAGCGGGCACCAGGCCAGAGAGCAAGATCACACACAACAACACCTCACAACGACCTTCATCATCATCATCATCATCATCATCATTCGAACCCGCAGGTGTTGAGATGATGCCCTAAGAGCCCCGGAGAGTGCCTTCACTTAAAAAAAATAATGTCCCTAGCATCGATAAATTAGGCTCACCAGGACCTGCTGGTGTCTGTCTGGGGGGAACGCATCTTAAACAGTGACTCCCCACCTCACCACTTGTGACAAATAAAGTGGTACTCGAACAAAAAAATAAACTAAATGTAAAAAAAAATCCAATAAAATTACCAATTCAATCTTTTATTTGGTGAAAATTATCTCAGATACAAACAATTTCAAGAGAAGGAGGAGACTATAAAAACAAGCTCTTAAAAGAGAGAGATGCCAGGAATAAAACACAATCAGGAACCAGTTTCGGCTGAGGAAAAGAAAGGCAAATAAAGGTTTCATCATGTGTTCGACAGCTTCAAGTAGAAGAGGTTAAAGGGTTTCTAAAATGAATCCTTGTTTTGGGAATCAAATGAAGCTTCTACCTCCAGACATACTTTCTAGCTTTACCACTGTTCTGGTCTGCTCCTACACTTCCACATTTGCTCTGCATATGGGCTGCGTCTGCACTTAATCTGATTGGTTAGTAGCTGGGCTTATGTCCCAAAGGTCAAGATAAGTTCATGGTGCCATTTTAAACTCCCCAAAAAAATCCTGAATTAAAAAGATCCCAAATATACACATGTGAGCAAGTGTGAAAACAACTTTGAGATTGTTTGACGAGGAAACAACAGTAAAATATGAGAAAAACATCACAAAAGTAGAGTTTGCATAATAGAGCTCTTTTAAGATTATTTATTTATAACCATTGACACCTAAATGAATACAAATTAAATAAAGAATGAAAGTTCCTTCTTAAAACAATTAAGTGTAACATCCAATAACAAACAAAAAAGGGTTCATTACTACACTTGCCTTTACAGTAAATTGATATAGCAACTGCTTTCTCAGCACAGAACAATCTTTCAGTTAAAATTAACTGAAAGATAACTGCAATAATGTTTTACTTGTTTTTAATAAAACGTTTCCTAGTTAAAGGTTTCAGATGCAGAAGTGTGTAACTGAATGTCTACAATTAGTTTTAAAAAATGCACCTTTCTGCTGAGCCTGTTGTGGAATGGATTGGTCAATTCATTTAAGAGATGATAAGAAAATAAACATAAATCACCAGAAACAAAGGAGAATATGAAAGAGCATTTTTAAAGAAAAATTAGATGGAATTAATATATTTTTACATCAGAACTCTTGCTTTGAATCACAAATAATAAATGATAGGTTGATTTTAAATCATCTGTTCTATGGAAGAAGATCAACTTTATTTAAAACTAAATGTCTAATACTTAAATAATCTACTCAATGGCTTTAAAATTAAAATCTTAAATTGAACATCCTGCTACAGTAGAAAGGCTGAAATGCAACGCTCGCCGCCGCAGGTTTCTCTTGGCTCCGAGAGATCAGAATCCTGCCAGAAATACACAAAGCTGAAGCGTATTTGTTCCTCACTAAAGCTCGCCGCTCAGCCATCGACGGCAAAGCTACAGAGGTTTATTCATTATTTAGATGACATTAAAAATAAAATTAAATATGAATAATTAAATGGACAAGCTCCAAATATTGCTGAAGAGCTGAGAGGACATCCATGTGTTTGCACCAAATATTTTCATTGAACAACGCATTGATGTTTAGCTCATGAATGTGCTTTAGTGATAAAAAAACAAGCGTACAAAAAGAATAATTTAAATAAAGATATTTGCATCATTCTTAAATATAAAGAAAGCTATATATATATATATATATTATATATATATATATATATATATATATATATATATATATATATATATATATATATATATATATATATATATATATATATATATATATATATATATAAATATATATATATTTGTAAAGTGAGCAGACATGAGAGGACCTGAACCAGGAGTTGAAGTGCATGCTCAGAAAGGCCTGATCTTTCGAATGTTGTGCAGTCCAAACCTAGACGCTCGAGTTGTCTTGGTGATGTGGTCTTTGAAGGAGAGCTGTTCATCCAAAATCACTCCAAGATTTCTGACTGTAGGAGAAGGGGTGACTGTAGAGGATTCCAACTGGATGGTGAGGTTATGATGCACAGAGGGGTTGGCCAGGATTATAAGAAGTTCTGTCTTGGCCATGTTGAGCTGTAGGTGATGGTTCTTCATGCAAGTAGAGCTATCGTTCAGGCAGTCAGTTATGCGGGTAGTTACTGACAGGTCATCGGGGGGAACGACAGATAGAGTTTAGCATCATCAGTGTAGAATCCATGTCTGAGGATGATAGGGCCCAGGGAGGTGATATAGATAGAGAAGGGAAGGGGAGCAAGGAGTAAACCCTGGGGATTAGTCTATGAGTGTTGGAGACCTCACCCCTCCACCCAACACTGAAAGATCTACCTGAAAAAAGACTCAAGCCAATCGAGTACAGTTCCAGTGATGCCTATCGCAGAGAATGTGGAGAGAAGGATCTGATGGTTGACTGTGTCAAACGCACCAGAGAGGTCTTGTAAGATGAGGAGAGATGAGCTGTAGTTATCCCTGGCACCTCGCAGCACTTCCATGAGTGTCTATTCTTAAAGCCTGATTGGTTGTCATCGAGCTTGTTGTTCAGAGTCAGGAAAGAAGAGAGTTGATTGAAGATGACCTGCTCAATGAGTTTGGCAGTGTAGGGCAGCAGAGAGACAGGTCTGTAATTGTCCACCGGTGATGTGTTGAGTGTAGGTTTCTTGAGAATTTTAAATAAAAAGTTTTGAGTAGCGGTTTAAATTCAGCGATATTATTAACAAAACAAATTGAGTGTGGTAAAATATTCCAAAGTGTGACTTTAGGCCAGAGCTTAGATAGCAAATTGGGGTGTAAGCAACAATATCACAGAGGCATAATAAGAACATAAAAAATATAGGATATTAGGGAATTACATAAAATACAAGTGTATTGAATATACTTACTTTGAACATCAATTATATAAAACATAAGAATGCAAAGCAGCACTGGGTGAATATAACAAAAACATAATAAAAATTTTAAATTAAATGAATAACATTATAAAATATGACAAATATAACAAATAAAAAAATAACTGTGCAAATAAAAAAGGTTTTAAAAGTATTTAAAAATGTATAAGAACACACTATTGTATGAAATGTAGCTATTATATAAACAAATAATCATTAAATTATTATAAAGAAAGAAAGAAAAATATTATTATAAGTGAATATATCTATAATTTTAGATTTAGATTGATTAAAATCAAGGCCTTTAATCATAATAATCAAACTGATATTTGTCACTTTTTTATATCACAAATCATTTTATCTCAAACTGAAAACCTTTTTACACCATGTGAGTATACTTAGAAACATATCTCGAAATAAGTATGTCATTTACAGACTTTGGAACAATTTACCTGATGCAATGCTAAAAATAATTAAAGACAATATAATAATTAAATTATATATAAATAAAATAAAAAAACAAAATGTATTATATTTTAAATAAATTAAATTAAATATAACTATAAAACAAACCAACTAGGCAACAACAAAAAATACAAATACTAAAACAATTGCCCTTTTTTCGCTGTGAAAACACATCTGCAAAAATATAACTAATTAAAACAATAAAATGTCCACTCTTTAAATAAGAAATAAAGCTTGTAAGCTATTTGTATTACAATAGTTAACATTTATTTACACCATGTGAGGTTATTGACATAAAACATTTTGAAATCACAAATCTGAATTAATGTAGATCTTTTGTATGGCTTTTGTCTTTAACTGTGTGAGAGAGCTGGTTTCTAACGCACATAGACTCAAACACTAACATAGACTCTGCTATAATCAGCTTGATGTGTGTAAACCTCATCTAATCTTCATCACCGCATTCCTCTCTTCTTTTTCTCTTTTGTTTCAATGAACAAAACCGGAGAGATGAAGCTGTTCCTCTGGATTAGAATCAGGAGTTTATAATATAAAACATGAAGAGCGCGGCAGCGATTGTGTCGAGTCTGAAAGCATGACAATGCTCTGCGTTCTGTTTCATACAAGGAACAAAACAGGGATTACTTTCTAACAGAGAAATCCCAACAATGAGATGAATAACGGAGAACAAGGAGTGACTCATTCAAGCTTGCTTCTTCTTACTCAGGGAACCAGAGGTGTTCAAAGCTGCGGTGCTGTACATCTGCATAGTTTCTCAGGGAAGGCTAGTGCTCTGTGTAGCATACCCAAAAGCTCCAGTTGAAGACTATTCTCAACTCTTTCTGTTTCTCTTATGCTAGAAGATGAAAGCTCTTGTATTTAGCAGGAACATTGGAGACTTTAAAGGGTCACCAAACACTTCAGCTCAGCAGGTGTCTGAACCTAGGGGCAACTACCTGCTCTCCCTGCCCTGTTCAGAAGTGAGCAGAATCTCGTTCATTCCAATGTTAAAACTGCCAAACTTTACACCCTTGGTGCTGCAATGTTTTTTTTTTATTCAGATCACTAGTTTTGACCTTCATGAATACTGAGGTGGTTGAATAATTTTTAAATTAGTTTAGTTGAGATAGATTTCACTTAAACCTTCAGCCAATCAGATGTCTTCAATACTCACATACCCCAGCTCTCTGGACCCATTTTTGGTTGGTGGTGGCTGGCTACGCCCATTTTTAGCCTGCATTCTGAACACATCTTTATCTATCACTGAACTGTAAATATTGTGACACGAGACAACTGTATCATGCATATTAATGATGCATTCCCAAAAATATAGCATGTTTAAAAAGTACTACAGAAAAGAAAAAGCGAGAGAGGCACGACGACCGAGGAAGACGAAACGAATAGCCATGCCAACCAATCAGAACCTTGCTCAGATGCAAAGGACTACTTATGGTCAACTAAGGCATATACACAGTCATGATCTATATTTGAACAAGTTTTTTTGAATGTCTAAATTTAGCCCGTAAGGCTTTTATTCGGATGCTCTAAAGTTCTGAAATGAAGGTAGTTACAACAAGAGTAAGCAACAAAAGATCTGCCAGCATTTTGTCTTTTTTTGTCTTCCAGGAGCTCCATTTCTCTTACCCTTATGTTAATTCTGACCAATCGAAAAGCGGTAAGGAAATAATTTCAGTCAGTGTGAAAGGGGACTGAAACAGTAAATGGTTCTTCTTGATCTGCATTAACAGACCCAAGGCTGAAACGGTTGAAGTGAACTGTGTTCTTTTCACCCCATTAGTGGTTTTAATCTTAATTTGGTTCAATAACAATCACACCCCAAACCATTTATTCAATGATAGCTTGCATTAGCTAAATACTGCTGAAAAGAAAGAAACAGAGTGAGCATTCCCTCTGATCTGACCAATCAGCAGCTAGCACTCTCACATCATAAAATCACAATGAAGCAAGCATCTGATTGGCCGGAGCCAGATCCCAGATTCCTTAGCAGCTGCCGCTCTTCCTCCAGCTGTTACAAACCCGTCACCTGCTTTGATTGTCACACACCCGCTCCCTCAAACACACGCTCCTGGATTCACGGCCTGCCCGTAATTAGCAGCAGTGGGGAAGCCAGAGGAATCATTAGAGACCCTTCCAGACCGAGACATGATCAGAAATGCCCCAGCTTCACGCTCAGCCTGTGCTTCAGTTTTTAGTCACTGCGTTATCACCAAAATCTAAATTCTTATATTACATAATTACACTCTTTAAAGTAGTCCTGCTCACTGGCTGATTTGTAATTCCTAGTCAGAGGGAGATGTTAAAATGTTGGAAGTTAAAAAGAACAGACAAACTTGACAAAATTATGCTTTACAAGTTTCTCAAACATCTAAATGAGAGTGCTTGAATCTTGGGAAGGAATCGGGGTCAACTATGATGAAAACAGGACCAGATTTTTTTACCTCTAAAAAAAAATGGTAAATTTACAGCATACACTCATCGCCAACACATAATTTACTCCAAAGTCAGGACAGCAAACATTAAACATTAAAACATGCCAATATTTGCCTGCTAAGCAAAAGACAACCACAATTAATTTCACAGAAGTGTAGTTTAGATTTTTTTCATTCTTCACTTACCATTTTCTGAAGGCTGAGAGAAGGACGTAAAATGTAGTGTGTATGAACCAAGAATCTTTTTTTCTGTGCGAGAAGAAAGGTGCAAATGTTCAAGCGTTTCACGGACAGTTTGACCATGAAAGTCACCAAACCAAGGTTTGTGTACAAAAGTAACATAGATAAATAAGACCCCTGAGCTAAAATTTACCCAAACCCAAACCATCAAAAACAAAAACAGTAAAAAAAAACTGTTGTGCTGTAGATTATCAACAAATCAAAATGTTTCAACCAACCGGGGGATGGGGTAGGGTGTGATCAAACATCGTAAAAACCACAGAGAGCCATTTTGGTACAGACAAAACTGTGAAACATGACACGTGTATAGAAGGCACAAATAAGAAAGCAAAAAACCGCCCCCTCAAGCTTTGGGCATCACATAATTTTACTAGTATACCATCATCCTCTTCATAGACTTCACAAACTTCAAATAAAACAAATAAAACTGTTCACCAAGTGGCTTTAGATGCATACAATGGCACAGGTCAGTCAAAACCAGCGCTGAGCATTCTGGGTAAATCTCACACACTCATGCACACACTCTGGCTCAGGTCAGACAGAGCCGGAGCCACCGCTGAGCATTCTGGGTAAATCTGGAGCCGACAGCGCTCGAAGCTAAATTCTGTTTCCAGAACAATCCATTACCACTGACAAGTGAAATGTTGCATGCATCGCCATATGGCACACACGCACGCTCACACACTCATTCGGAGAAGAGAAGAGCCAGAATGCATTACAATTAAGAGCAATACAACAGCACGCCAAACCTGCATCACTTCCTGCTGGAAAGTTTCCTGCTATCAGCTCTCTTTTCTTTGTCATAACCAAGCAATTTTGTTTTTAATAAAGACGCTTATGTGTTGCGCTAGTAAACATTCTGGTTTATTTCAGTGTTTATTTCAGTGAACAGACCCGAGGGCTTCAAAGTACTTTGAATTTAATCATTTTTTATATTTGTGTGATTACAGTACTGTGCACAAGTTTTAGGAAAGTGTTAAAAAATGCAGTAAGCAAAGAATGCTTTCACAAATATAAATTATTTATTAGTTTTATTATTTTATCAATTATTAAAATGTATTGTGACCTCTTTCCTTCAAGTCTTAAAATCAGAAAGACTTTTATTCAATTATACCAAACAGGTGCTAATGATCATCAGTGTTGGATTGCAACTCAGTGATGAACAGAAACTGAAACAGCTGTAAAGGAACAGTCAAGGTGAAGTTGAGAAAGACAGTTTCTTGTCATAGCTAAATTGAGCACAGCAACAAGACACAAAGATCTCTAAGACACAGATCTCTAAGCAGATGGGCTTTCAAAATGTACTGTTTAAGCTCTTTTATATAAACACAAAGACACAGGGAACGTTGAGGACTGTAGATGCAGTGGTCGTCCGAGAAAATGTAGAGCAGTATCATAATAAACTTCTAAGCCATCCAAATTGCAGGATGTGCAGCATCTAGCTGTTTATTTAGATATGTGTTATTTAGATTTGATAATGAGTATTTTCATTTAATTATTTATTTGTTTATTTCATTCTTCTTGAATTCTTTGTGAGGAAAAGTATTAAGTAAAAAAACATCTGGTTGATTTAGAAGCATTTCAGCAGAAATTTGTGCTAAGTCTTTAAAAAAAAAAAACCTTGAAACCATAATCGAGGTTTCCATAATAAATAAACAACTTCTTTACCCTCTGAAGCACATCCTCATTGTCTAAACTGAAATTTGAACCAGGACAATTCCCATCAAAGTTTTGGGCTTAGTAACCCCTGTAAAAACCCTTGCGCATCAGCCTCGGAGCCCTGTTAACGTCAAGTGTCCCTCATTATCTCTCTCCAGCTGTTCGGCTGCTGTTTTTACCCATAATCCCTTGCGCTGAGCGAGAGGTGTCAGTGTGTTATCATCTCTGCCCTTCATTTGTTTAATATGCGCTTTCTCTCGCTCCCGTTCATTACTGGAGGTGTTTCATTTTATCTCCATCTTGAAAATAACCTTCAAACGAGACAAGAAAACACCTCTCTTCTATAAAATATAACTTCTCTCTTGGCTCAGAGGGACAGAGAAAGCATGTTCTGTCATGAAAGATCTTCAGTTGTTAGTCTACAGAAGCTCAGGGAGATTGAGCTTTTGGACTGCTCTCCTCGGAGATCTTTATGGTCCCTCTCAATCTTTTGGAGATCAGTAAGCTTCATCTCCAGAAACCATTGGAGCTTGTGAAAAATAGTTTATATCAGACTGAACTTTCTTTAATCTTGATGGATTCCAAATGCGACGTTTCACTGGTGGCAAGGTTTTATAGTGCAAACACTACACAAAAATACAACAGCAACATTTAAAGTGTTCACATCTTAACTCGTGCGACTGCAGGTCTTGATTGTCAATTTTCAGATGATTTCTGTCTCATTAATGGGGCTCAGATTTGTCACGCATGCTCAGAAAACAAATTGACGTCACTCAAAATGGGCTGTTTACAGTTGTAATGATCTTCTAGGTGCTCATGTGGCTTCATTGAAGTTAACATCTCTTTGAGACACTTTTTCGTTTCAAATAATATTAAGATATCCAGCAAAATATTTTTTTTTATATAATTGCAAAATATTGGCGGTAGCAGAGTTGGAAATGCTATGATAGTTCTGTCAGTGGTTTCAACACGAATTTGCTTCAAAACTTTTAAAAACATCTTTGAGCAGTTCCCTGAATTAAATTCAACTTGAAGAGTTCCTCCCTCTTTTCCGTTCTCGCCTTCTCCCCTTTCCACTCGCCTTCTCCCCTCCACTTCTCCTTCTTCTCTCTCTCCTCTCACCCCTTCTTCTCTCTCTCCTTCTACCTCATCTATCTCTTTCTCCTTCTACCTACTCTCTCACTCTATTCTCTATATCTTCTCCTCTCTCTCCTTCTTCTTAATCTCTCTCTTTTCTCACTCTCTTTCTACCCACTCTCATTCTATTCTCTTTATCTCCTACTCTCTTCTTTACCCTTTTCTCTCTCTCTTCACTCTCTAATTTTCCCCTCCTCTCTCCTTCTTCGCCTCTCTCCTCTCTCTTTCCTTTTCCCCTTCTCTCTCTATTCTGTATATCTATTAATTTCTCTCCTTTTCCCCTTCTCTCTCTCTAATCACTATAACTCTTCCCCACTCCCTTCTTCTCTCCCTTTTCTCAATCTTCACTCTCTCTCTCTCTCTCTCTCCTTTTCCCCCTTCTCTCTCTCTCTCTCTCTCTCTCTCTCTCTCATTTCCCCCCCCCTTCTCTCACTCAAGGGCAAAACAGTCGATCATTCGTTCCATCGCCCAGGAAACAGCTCAGGGGTCAAAGGTTGTGACACTCCTCATGTCCAACGGTGCAGGTTAATGCCGCAGCAGGCGTTAAGACGCTGATCATTTCTCAATCTGAGGCAGCGGCCATTTTGGCAGAAAGCTGTCTGTTCTGCAAAATCATGACCAAAATTAGAGGAGTTTTTAGCTGGTGCTATCAATATCATGGTCCTCCAAAAATGTAAATCGATAAACAGATGCTCCAGAAGTACACCTGTTCCCCAGAATGTGCTACACGATCTACTATATATGCTGAAGAAAAGCAAGACAAGCAGACCATCCAATAAAGAGACATAGGTAACTGTACAAAACACTCCATGACGAATCAAAGCAAAGCTGCAGTGATGTGCAGTTCTGGACGATTTCTTCAAAGTCAAAGAGACTCTTTGAGTAGAGAGTCATTTAGCTGTGTGAATCGTTCACTGAGCACATTTAGCAGCAAATAAATAGGTATTTCATGCATTCACTACATATTCTTTAGAACACACTGTCTGCAACATTTACCCCACGTTCATAATTTGAACTCATGCAGCGTGTGTTCATGAGCAAAATCTCTGAGGCACGGGGAGCTTGAAGCATTGAGCGCTCATGTTTTTCGATGCAGAACAAACACACGATCAGCAAAGCACACAAACAAAGCCCTGTGACGGAGTGTGTTTGTGTGCGTTTGCATGCGTGCGTGTGTGTGTGTGCCTGGCATGAGGGATGAGGGATGGCATCTGTGCCAGTTTGGTCGTGGCAGCCGCTGCAGAACAAAGAGCTCTGCGTCAGAGCATTTACCCTGCCGCTGAGAGCAACGAAAGAGGAGCATCTTAAAACAGAGCTGCTGCTGACTTCTTCTCTGCTAGACGGGTTTCCGCTTTCGGCACACTTTCTCCTTGTGTTTCAAAGGTGAAGGAGCTTGTGAAGGTGTGAAACGCTTCAAGTGATAGAGTCTGCATCCTCAGAATGAGTTGAGACCAAAAACATACCAATGAAGCAGCATAAATCTGCACAATTCAGAAGACAGAAACATCTCTTTCTCAAAAAAGTCAATGCTACTCAATGAAGTCAATGCAAGAAAACAAATCAAAGCACTCAGCTGATCACCTGATTAATACATGTATCATGTAACAATACCTTCAAAAAATATTTTAGAACATCTACAAAACACCAACGTACGAAAAACACAAAAAGTTCTCATTCTTCCTTCATCATCTATCATCCCTCTGCTCCCATACATATGCTCATCCCTCTATTTTTCTATTTCTCTAATCTCTAATATGTATTTTTATTATGTAGCTCCCTCTTTTTCCTTTCTATCAAATGCACCGTGTCACTTCCTTTCTCACTTAATCTCTCCCTCTCTCTTCTCTCTCTCTCTAATTATGTGACAGGTTTTCAAACGCTTTTGTATTTCTGTTTTTTTGTTTTTCTTCATTTGTTCATTTTTGTTTTGTCTCCTATTTTTTTTACATGTAAGAACAATGTTTAGATTTTGTAAACAAAAGTATATGAAAGTAAAAAAAGTATTTCTCTCCTTCTCTTTCTCTCTCTTCTAGAGAGTAGAAATCTCCATCTATACCTCTATTCATTTCTACTCTCTATCCCTCTCTCATGTTTCTCTACCTCTCTCTCCCTCTTTCTCTCTCTCTCTCTTCTTCTCCCCTCTCTCTTTTGTCTTGTCTCACTTCCTTTCTCTCTCCCTCTTTCTAGCTTCTTCTTTCTCTCTCTCTCTCTCTCTCTCTGTCTCTATTTTTCCTCTCATCCTCTTACCTCATCCCTTCTCTCTAGTGTCTACATCTCCCTCGCTATCTCACAGTTGCTTCTTTTCCCCCTTCTACCCACTTTGTCTCCCTTTCTTCTCCTTCTTTCCTTGTAATCCTGTCACTCTCCTCTCTATCTCGTCATGTACGTCTCCCCCCGTAACTCCCCCTTTCTATCTATCCCTTTCTCCTCTCTACCCCTCTCTCATGTCTTCTTCCCCCTCCTTTTCTAGTAGTTAAATTAGTATTTACTTTGTGTTTATTGCTGCTACTTTTTTGGTTATTATCTTGATCATGACTAACCTGATCAGCACTACCACATTAATTTAAGGGCAGAGATTTTATTTGTGTGAAAAAAAAAGAACTTCTGTGGTCAGGAATAAAGTTTAACTTGCTTTTATTTACTTTTTATCAGAGCAGCAGCGCTCTGCAGAAATGCTAATGCTTCCCGAGCCCTTTGTCATTGAAATGAAGCACTAAATTAAAGACAGATACAAACACTCAGTGGCTTAAAACCCCAAAGCGAGCGGGAGAGTGAGTGAGCAAGGGGGCGATAGCCAGGACGGCAGATTTGAGCTCCTAAAATCCACCACTGTCTTCAGACCAGTGGGAAAGAGAGTGAAGCAGGGCCGGTGTTTCTCAACCACAGTGTGTCCTGCAGGATTTAACCTCTTTGACAAGCGACATCAGATCCTGACACAGCTCTCCCTCTCTCTCTCTCTTTCTTTCTTTCTTTCTCAGACAGGATTAGAGGAACGCTCGCCGTCGACTGCATGCAGATCAGCTCTGAGAGAAGAAAGCAGCCGGCCCGTGCCTGCCCCACGCTCGCCCCGTGCCGGGAGTGAAAGGAAAGTGCCGACAGGGGCTCAACATTGTTCTTAACTGCTGCGTGCGCTTAACTCACCACAAACATTTGTGAACAATGCTACACTCACTCACTCACTTAAAAAATCTCTAAACTCAAGAAACAGATGGTTACCACCACACACGATCCTGATCTTTATTTGCGTATGTTTAAAAGACTTCAAAATGTGTTAAAGTTATAAATATCATCTGTGAATAGAACTATAATTTATGATCCAATTTATTTTTCCTGCATGTCTTGTTGGTTATAGAATTTAGCTGTAACAAAATTTTTATTAAGAATATGAGACACAAGAAAACTTTACAGGAGATGGTGCAGTTCAAACTATAACTCGATTGTTATTTATATATATGATAACATATATGTAGTTGTTTGAAGGCAACAACATTGGATATATATATATATATATATATATATATATATATATATATATATATATATATATATATATATATATATATATGTATATATATTTATGAGTATATAATTAAAAAGTAAACGACGTTTAAAACTATGAATCCACTTAAACTAAAAAGTGAATAATAATTGAATAAATAAATAATTGGATGAATAAACAAAAAACAATTAAACTATTTAAATAATATAATTAAGATTAAGATTTTGTTTTATATGAAACTAAATAAATAAATAACTGAACAAATATGTAAATAAAAGGAATAAATACCTGACAAAAATGAATAGAAAACATGTATGTCATTGAAAAAATCAACAATCAAATAAGTACATTCAATATTATATTATTATCATTATTATTATTATTGCATACATTTAAAAATAAAAGAAATTCAGATTAAGAACACCTGCTGGCTATATTTTTAACTATATTTTTTCAAGTTATACGTTTTGGCCATCATATTCATCATTATTATAGTCATAACTTGTATTTAACTATATATATAACTTTACAAATATTGTGAGAGAGAGAGAGAGAGAGAGAGAGAGAGTGAGAGAGAGAGAGAGAGAGAGAGAGAGAGAGAGAGTGGCTCCCACTCAAGGACAGACAGACTGAAACAGTGTTCAGAGAGACAGCTCTGCAACTCTGAGAGCTTCTCTTTCTCTAAACACTCCGGTACACAAGGGGTTAAGCTTTCAGTGCCAGCTTCTCATTTGCATATGAAGCTTTAAAGCTTTTTTCGCCCCCAAAAAGTTGGCATGGCTCCTGGTCTGCCACGGTGCCAGCGTTTGGGACGGCGCCCATCCAATCTGAGCCTGCGACATGCATTTTCATTAATTACAGCCTTGTCAGCAAAAGCATTATCCAAGCTGAATATGAATATGCTAATGAGGTCTCATTTGCATATTTCTCTTTGTCGGAATGCCATTAATTATTACATTTTATGATGATGAATGCAGCTGTCGATGCTCGCTCAAGCATAATTAGCTTGAATCAAAAAGAGAAGAGATCTGATAGAGGCAGGTTCGAATCTGAGTGTGATGCTTGCTATGATTGACAGAAAGATAAAAGATCTGATGGAGCTATGTTCGAATCTGAACATGTCGTTCATTGAGATTGCCAGGATTATGTCTGATATCAAAAAGATCTGATGGAGCCAGGTTCGAATATCTAAAAATAAATGAAGAAAAACAATAAATAAATAAATACAAAATCTAAAACAAAAAAAGAAATACAAAATAAAAGACAAAATATCTCAAAACAAACAAATACATAAAAAATCTATAAAACTATAAATAATAAACAAACTAATAAAACAGTTATACATAAAAATAAATAAAAGAATGAATAAAAATAAATAAATAAATAAACATCTAGCAAGACTGTAATGAGTGCGGGGCTTAATTATTCCAGCAGGATGTCGGAGAGTTTAATTAAGAGTTGGCTTGGATACAGAAACTCCTGGCTGCAGAAAAAAAAGTCATTATCCATCTTTGGTTTCCATAGAAACGCCTTAAATCTTCATCCTCACTTCTGGTCTGTATCTCAGCTTTCTAAATAGACAGAAAATTAAAAAGCTCTTTAAAGAGGAGAAGAGAAGTGGGGAGGAGAGGAGAGGAGAGGAGAGGAAGAGGAGAGAAGAGGAGAGAGAGGGAGAAGAGGAGAGGAGGAGGAGAGGAGAGGAGAAAAAGAAGGAGAGGAGAGGAGAGGAGAGGAGAGGAAGAGGAGATGTAGAGAGAGGAGAGGAGAGAGAGAGGAAGAGGAGAGGGGAGGAGAGGAGAGGAGAGGAGAGGAGAGAGAGGAGAGGAGAGAAGAGAAGAGAAGAGAACTCTTTTTTTTCTCTCAAAATTTGTATCATAACTTTCTTTTTGTTTCATTCTTCTCTGCTTTCTACCTTTTAGTGAAAGAATGAAGGATGATGTCACTGGGAACCACCATAACATTGAGGTCTCTCACTCTCACTCTTTCTCTCTCTCTCTGTTTTGAGAAGTTTGGACACTGTTGTTCCGTTAGGTGCTCCAAGAGAAAGAGACATACTTCTTTACAAATTTTCCACATTTCATTAATTTTTTTCAGTTCCTCCTTCATTCCGTTACTCTCTGGGTCAACGAGAGTAAAACAAGGGATGAGGGTTTAGAGGCTCGGCCACTAGAATCTGTGTTTATCAGAGAGAGAGAGAGCGAGGGAGAGCGAGGGAAACACACACTGCATGCATGCGGCAGATGGGACGATTACACATGACCAAACCGATCCATCAGCTCTGAAGGGCCCAGGTGCAGCCCAGCCGTGCTCTCTCGCTCGCTCGCTCACACACACTCGTCATTTCACAGTCTGTCTCACAGAGAGAGAAGGAGAGAGATAGATAGATAGAGAGAGAGAGAGAGAGAGAGAGAGAGAGAGAGAGAGAGAGAGAGAGAGAGAGAGAGAGAGACTGCACTGGTCTGCACACAAACATCCAATCCTGAGTTCTCCTCCTCGATCGCTGGGTTTGACTCTCAGGAGGCCTCATCTGTAGCTCTTGCCTGACTGAGCTTGACCCGATGTCTGTCTGTCTGTCTGTCTGTCTGTCTCTCTATCTCTATCTCTGTTATTTTTAGAGCTGGCATTAGAATGTGACCTGTCAATCAAACACTTAACGAGGTTCAGATTTGCACAATTGTGCGCTGCTGCAGATCAGTGGAAATATCTTCCTCAGATGATGCAGCAAGTTTGCATACTGAACTTTATCTTTTAGCATTGTCTTTAAAGTGAATGTAAACACTTAAAATCTCTCGATAACAAAGAGTAAGGAAGTTCAACAACTGTAAGGAAATCCCATAAAAAGTGCAAAAGAAAATGTGCCTAAAATGTTCTGAGGGCACCTGGACTATTGAATACTGAGCAAGCCAGGAGCTAAGAACGTGTGGTTACGCATCAAATGCTTTTAACAGGAACATGAAGTCAATGTATTTCTACTTTGTACTGTTTATGGCTGTTTAATTCGTAAATGAAGGGAAAAATATTGTTGTTTTGAGGCCCCTCACTAGGGGCTTTTGTGTGTGCGCGAGGAATTACAAATATATATAACAAAACAATTAACTACACTCTGACCAGTTGTTTTTTCTCCCCAAATGTCTTTCTTCTGACCTTATGCTTCAATCAAATTGATTAGATTCTAAAATAAATTTTAGATTTAGCATCATGCAGGATATGTCGTCTCGTAGTCATTACAACATGTTACACCTCGTACACCTTACTTTACTTAAACATTTATACATGAAAAAATCTGCACTTTAAACTGTCTTATAAATCTTGATATGTGAAAAAAGAGAGGAGAGAGGAGAGAAAAGGGAGAAGAGTGAGAGAGAGAGAAGAAAAAAAGGAGACAGAGAGAGAATGGAGAGAATGAAGAGAGAAAGAGAATGAAGAGAGGAGAGAGATGAAGAAAGAAAAAGAGAGAGAAGAGCGAGAGAGAGAGAAGAAAGAGAGAGAGAGAAGGAATGAAGAGAGAAGAGAGAGAAGAGAGAGAAGAGAGAGAAAGAGAGAGAGATGGTAGGAAGGAAAGAATGAAGAGAGGAGAGAGACTGAGAATGAGAGAGAGGTGAAGAGAAAGAGAGAGAAGGAAGAGAGAAAGAGAGAGAGAAAGAAAGAAAAGAAGAGAGGAGAGAGGCTTAGAATGGAAAGAGATGAAGAGAGAAAAAGAGAAAAGAAAGAGAAAGAGAGAAGAAAGAGAGAGAGAAGGAAGGAAAAGAGGAGAGAGAGAAGAAAAAGAGAAAGAGAGAGAGATGGTAGGAAGGAAGGAAGGAATGAAGATAGGAGAGAGACTGAGAATGGAGAGAGAGGTGAAGAGAAAGAGAGAGAAAGAAGAGAGAAAGAGAGAGAGAGAAGGAAGGAAGGAAGGAAGAGAGGAGAGGAGAGAGAGTGAGAATGGAGAGAGAGTGAAGAGAGACATCAACACATCATTAGACAGCGTCGGTTTCCATTTTTTAATTTTGCGATATTTATTTGTGTGTGTGTGTGTGTGTGCGCGTGTGTGGGTGTGTGTGTGTGTGCGCAACATTCCTCGATGTACTGCAATACCGGTTCGATGAAATACATATCAGATATTAAACTGATAAGAACAGTTAAGTATCTGAACAGTTAAATATGTAACAAAAGGCAGAGAAATGATGAGCAACGAGAGTTAATAGGCTAGTGCTAGTCACTTCCTGAGGAGGGGGTAAGCTTGTGATGTCACGCACTCTAATTAAAGATTTTTAAATAAACAAACATTTAGTAGCGTGAAATTTTGCTTAGTGGCGAGGACCTTGTATTCGCTGCACAATCAACAACATTTTGTTTCTCATTTCAGTTCATGACTCTTTCATGGCAAAATATTCTTGATGGTTTAATCCAGATTTAGATTTTCTTTCTTTCCAATAACATTACAGGTCACAACACATGTGAATGGTCAGAGAGTTTAACATGTAAAAACTTATAAACTCAAGTCAAACTCAGTTATTATTTGTAGTTTTTTTCATCAATGAATAAAGATATGAGCAATATAAGTGAATAATTGAAATCCAAAAAATGTTAGTGTGTGGCCTCTGATTGACAAGCAGGAGTTAATGGGATCAGAGCAGGTGAAGAAGAGATGTGAGGGGGCACTCGACCCCTGGACCCTGCAACTCACCCTGACCATCTGTGCGTGTGAGTGTACGCGTGACCGGGTGTGAGAGAGACGAGATCAACACACGAGGAGAGGGATGCACCGTAGGCTTAGACAAGATTTAAACTGAAAGACTATTGGTTTCCAGACTAGCACACAGCTATGAGGCAAACACTCATTTTCTCTTTATTGCACAAAGCTGGAAACTGTACAGAGATAAATAATGAGCATCCCAGAGCTCAGCACTCTCCAACTATCTTCTCCATCTGCATAAAATCCTGCAGGCCGGCGGGAAATGCTTGCTGAATAAACAGAGTGTTTGTGAGTCACACACCTTTCTGGGATGAAGAGAAAGCAAGACTCCCGAGGACGTGGGGACTGCACCTGCTTCTTCTCATCCTATCGCACAGTACTGCTGAAGAGGTTGACGGGGCGAAAAGGGCCTTGAATAATTTCAGTTTTCTGTTTGATATATTGATATCTGTTTGATGCATTGTTTAGTTCGTAGTCTTTTTAACAGACCCAAATTCCAGATAAGGGCCATGACTAGGACATGTCTAAACATAGGTATTAAAGTGTGCCACATATTTCCTGTGTCACATTAAAATGAGACCTCTCAGCCAGACTCTGAATCAAAAACGGTGCCAGATAAATGCCAGACTTGGGCTGGATTAGTTAGCCAACAGGGATGTCAGGGCTGCTAATCACCACATGCATGGGTTGAATGAAAGCTTGATGAATCTGAGGCCGATTATCTGAACCACTGACCATTCTCTCAGTGGATGAGCGCGAGACAGAGGACTTTGGCATTCTGGGTAAATGAACACAATGGCTGCAGGAGAGAGGGAAAGGGAGAGAGAGAGATCTGTGGATCGTAAACAGGAGGAATAAAACACCCTCCAAAAAGCTGACAGAAGATTCAATCTACTGAGTTGGTTAGACGACTCTCTGAAATGATTCATTTGTCCGGTTAGAAAACACCATAAGCAGATGCCACAGGAAGAGCAAACAAATAATCTGTGTTAAAGGTGCAGCAGCACCTGTGCACAGCAGCCCGATTAACAAAAAGCAAACCACTGTGGTGTCCTGCTCCAATCCAGACACTGCATCTCACCAGTTATAGGAATTTAAACCATGTACACACTGATCCCTCCCAATTCCGATTCTCAAACATTGCTTCACCTGATAAACCTGAGATAACTCATCTGGGGTGAACGTATGAGCGCCTTCCTACATTTGAACATGATCTCAGAAGGTGACTGCATGAAAAGTTTGGAATAAAAGCACAGCACGTAATATTAAACAATTTCCCAGTTCATCCACAATAGACTTCCTCACCCAATAACCACCAGTGCTTTTCATCACTGTGGAGTCAGAGCTAGCATTCCTGTGCTTCAGCTTCTCAAAAACGTAACCCTCATCACATAACCAAGCACCAAAGAGCAGCCAGCAGTCGCTTTTTCCATCGTATTCAGGGGAGGAGTAACTCTTACCTGCTAATCTGGAGCTAGCGAAGGGTGGGGAGAGGCTGTCATGTGACCCCAGGTCCCGACTGGTCATGTGACTGTACTGAGAGCTATCAGCATAGTTCTGCAGAGGTCAGAGATCAAATATTACAGATTGAACTGATAACAATGATCTTTGAGGCGATTGAAATCAAGTTTAAAATGTATGTCGATTTATTGTTTACGTTTCATTTAGTTGTTTTTGCTGAATTGTATTACCTGATGTCATAACTTATTATTTTCTTGTCCGAGTTTTCTTTTCATTAGAAATTTCATTCTTCATTCCACATTCTGTCACTCTTTACATTTAAAAAATGTATGCTGTATTGGATATTTTTTTCTTTATTTTATTGTTTCTTATTATTCCTATTTTAAGATATTTCCTTTTGTTTCATTACATTTTAATTTGTTTAACTAAATTTAAATGTAATGATATTTTGTGTTACATTTTTTTTATTTGTTTATTTTATTGTATTGTGTTTTAGTTTACTTTGTACTATTATTTTGTTGAGGTAAACATTTTGTGGTTTTTGTAGAATTTGTGAGAAAGATCGATTTTGGTTATCTGATTGCGTTTTTAATAAATCTATCAATTTATATATTTGTTTCTATTCAAATTAATTAGTTTAATAGTTTTTTTAATTAGAGTTTATAATTTTTTTAAATCTCAAAAGCAAATAAAAACTAAAATCTAACAGTAAAAACATACATAATACAAAAAAGTTTATTAAAACCTTTATATATTTAGGTTAGGTTTATTTGGCTATGTTTTGATACATTTTCTTTTATTTAAATTTATTTTCATTATTTTCTGTTTTAATAATTGTATTTAATGAACTATTATTGTTTATAGCTCTTACTTTTGTTGTTCTTGTTTTATTTGCTAAATAATTTTATTTTCCCTGTTTTATTTCCTAAGAATGTGTGTATGTATGTGTATATATATATATATATATATATATATATATATATATATATATATATATATATATATATATATATATATATATATATATATATATATGCAAATTGTATTATGTTATCTTAGTCCGGTGTAAAGTGCATTTAAAAGCGAGAAAGATGAATTTTTAAGGCACTTTTCTGAAACTCACCTTCGCTCCACGGACTCCGTTTCCCCAGGACGCTCCGGCTCGTTCCTCCAGATCTAGAGAGAAGAACACAAAACAATCTTTGTTTATTCCACATTCACAGACCTGCACTCTCAAAGCAGAAATATACATGAAATAATAAAATATTTCTTTCACCATGCACCATGCATCTTGTTTTATGCCTTTGTGGTTTGTATTGGTTCAAGGAAGCTTGCACTGGAGTTACAGAATTCATAATATAAAGAAATTAAAATAAAGATTAAAAAATTAAAAAGCACTCAGAAGCAAACTTGTCATTGTTTCCTGAATTATAATTTTTAACTTGTTTGTTATTCCAGCCAGTATTGTCCTTGAACGCCCCTTCCTTTGACAGCGTTATTCTGTATTTGTGCTGACTTGTTACTCTGTTACTCGAGGCAAGCTGCACATTACATGCTTTAAATGAGTGCTTGATTTAAAGAATAGTAAATGAACAGATCTGTGACATCACTCATAGATTTCCAAAGAGATGTTTTGAAGCTAAATGTGTCACCGTTACCAGATGGTTGCTGTTAATATTTCTGTATTGCAGTGTTAACTCTGTTCAACTCAATTAACACTGATTAAAACTGAAATACCTACGGTGTGAGGTGAAAGTGGTAAGTTTAACAAAGTGGAATGGAGATTGAATGCAACCAGTTAACCCAGTGTGGATGCAGAACATGAGTGATTTCATCAGCGACATGCAGGCAGAACACTAGTTTTGCATGCCATTGCAGATGTAGGAGCCATTTGCTCTCTCTCTCTCTCTCTCTCCATTTTCTCTTCCCTCTTTCTCTTTGCTCCTTCTCTTCACTCTCTCCATCTCTTCCACTCTCCCTTTTCGCTCTCCAATTCTCCCTTCCTCTCCTTCTCTTCCCCTGGGTGTAATTCATTACTCGGAATCTCTCAGCTTATCAGCGGCTGCCCACACACTCCCACACCTTTCACCTCTCGACGCTCTTCTCGCACCTGAGCTCTCGCCGCCGATGGCTAACAGACACACAGAGCAGCACACACAAACACAGAAGCAGCGGAAACCATCTGGAAGCAGGGACAGAGGAGGAGGCATGAAAGAGAGAAATTTGAAAAGAGTTTGAGAGTCAAGGTCTGAGATTGTTCACAAATACTTGCAAACAACCAACCAGTTCAGATTTCACCTCCTTCTTCTCTTTAACCTGTGAATTAGCTAACCCTAACTCACACACTGTTTCTAGCTGCTAATCCAAGGCTTTCTGTTTAGTGAAAATGTAAGGGGTTAAGTTTGTTATTAGTGCGTGTACCATGAATGCACTGGGGTTGGCCCACATTAAGACTGACAAGTGGATGCAGAAGAATGACATCAGCATGACGGGAGCTCGTGTTCAGAACAGAAAGATTGAATATGATCAAATATCGCTGTTTGAAGTCTGTTCCATACAGAGAGTGACCCTGCCCTCGTGAGCCTTTAATGACATCAGGGAGACAGACGAGTACGTGTTTGTGTCCCTCTGAGATGAAATTAAAGACTGTGACACGAAACAGACGCGGATTAATAATGTTACATGCAACGGGAGTCTGCTGGTCTCGGAAAGTGAACCTCACATTTCCTGCATTCACAGAGAGAGCGCAAGCGAGAGAGAGAGAGAGAGAGAGAGAGGAGAGAGAGAGAGAGAGAGAGAGAGAGATGAGGAGGAGGAGAGAGAGGAGAGAGGGAGAGAGAGAGAGAGAGAGAGAGAGAGAGAGAGAGAGATACGAGTGATGGAAAAGAGAGTGGGAGAGGGAGGTAGAAGAATGAACGGTTGGGAAAGTGGATGGGGGTGGGATTAGAGAGAAAAATATAGAAGAAGAGAGATGAAATTTAAAGAGAATAGAGAGATAAGAGTGACAAAAAGAAAAAGAGAGAGGGAGGTAAAAGAGAGGAAAATTAGCAAAGGGGGAGAGAGGGGGATGAGAGAGCGAGAGACAGCAGGAGAGGAAAGAGGCAGAGATGGAGAAAAGGAGGATTGAGAGAGAAAGACATAGAAGGAAAGAGATGAGAGTGAGAGAGAGGAGAGAGGTGAGTGAAGACAGACAGGGGGTAGAAAAGTGTGAGAAAGAGAGGTAAGAGATAGAGGAAGAGAAAGATGGGGAGAGAGGAGTGAGGGAGAGGGGGAAGGTGAAAGAGAGAGAAGGAAAAGATTGATGTAGAGACATAGATAGAAGGAAAGAAATGAGAGAAAGCAGGAGTGAGGGGAGAAAAAGAGAGGGAGATGGTACGAAAGCTAAAAATGGAGAGAAAGGGAAGGGGAAAAAGACAGCGGTGAAGAGAAAGAGAGGAAGAAAGAAAGAAATTGGGGTTGATGGAGAGAAATAAAGGATGGAAGGAAGGAGCAAAAGCAAGAAATAAAGAGAAAGGAGAAAAGGGAGGGTGGAAAGGGTAAGGGAGAGAAGGGATAAAAAGGGGGGGGGGGTTCAGGAAGGAAGAAAGTGAGACTTCTACCAGTAACTGTTGATAATAACTGATTAACTAGAGGAGGAAAGCATTACGATAAAACAATGGGTTTCCCGCTTCCTGTTTTCTCCAGATCTAACTTCCATGCATTGATGCGGGTTTATTCTCAACTTTCGGAAATAAGAGACTGTTTAAAATGAGAAATGAGAACTGTTATAGAAACAGAACATTAGATTCAAATCAGTATCTTAAAGCCATAACAGCACCACTGAAAATGAGCGAGAGAGAGTGCTAACAAGATAACAATCATCGTAGGTGACAGCAGACTTACTGACACTCAGAGACGGACCCTCTCTCACACACAAATATTCACACTCCTCGATTGATTCCATCACAGATGCTTTCTGCCATTAAATAATATTTAGTATAATATTTCATATGTGTTAAAGGGCTCTTATGATGCAAAAACAATGTCCGGAGGGTGTTTAAGCGTAATGTGCCTTTGACAGGTGTGAACATACTCTGCGCAGCATATACACATACAGACTTCTATGTGGACTTTATAAAATTAAAAATGAATTAACTCTACTCAATTGAAAAATCTTCTGCTTCCATCTCTTTTTTTTTTGGTTTTCCAGTCAGTTGTGAACAACTTAAAAGGTGCATACTGCCACCTACTGCAATGGAGGTTTCTCTACTGGTGTTGTGCAACTGACAAAATCAATGGCTGTTTAACTTAATTGTTTTGCTTGGCATATCTTACATTTCACACTTTGCAGAGAAAATGCCTGGAATTTGTTTGCTTTGAAATGTGTCTGAAATGATATATATGTCTCTTTAAACTCAGTACAGGGTTATTCACCTAGTTATCCAAACATCCCTTTCACTTTTTAGGGCCATGTATTAAATATGAAATCATATTTGGTGTTATTTGAAAGTTTAAGCACTCTTTTTCTCCTGTATATGCCTGATTAAAAAAAATCAATATATTATCAAAATTAAAGGTATTCTTGATTACAAAAAAGGTACCATCAGTCTCAAAAGCCATTTTCAGAACTGACTTTTGGTGAAAATTACCAAAAACTCAAGTCACCATCCAATAAATGGTTAAATGATGCACCAAAATGAAAATAGTTTGAGATTTAACTGGATTTGTGCTACGATTTCAGCTGATAGCCATCTAAGCATGCGTGCAACATTCTGAATGGAAAAGGAGTTTGTAGTGTGGGAAAAATGACAGTGAAAACAATTGAAAAGTTGCAAAAGTGCTCAGTCATCAAAAACAATTAAAGCCAACCTGAAACGTGAGGTTCTCGCATGCCTTTCATCGTCTCTAAAAAACATCCAATCACAGTTAGAGATACTGAAATCTAAATGTGTTAATGCATCAATCCAGATACAACACCTGTTCACAAGCACACGCCTCCTGTTTGCGTCAACACGTAATATCTCTGATGGAAATAAAGCTTCTAAACAGCTGCCACAGGAGGAGTTTGATTCTACAGAGGATATTTCGGAAGAAATTATTCAACATTGTTTTATTTCCGAGAGACACTCGGGTAACCAGACACCTATAAAAAATCAGTGTTGCTACTCTCCAGTCGTGTCTGAATCACTTTTGCATCAATTATGTTAATGACAAAAGACTTTTTCCATTGTTTCCTAAAGCAGTAACTCATACTGTGTACAGGAGCAGAGTTATACACATTTAAATCTTAAAAAGTTCCAACCAAAAAGACCTATTTATTGGTTTCTTCTGAGCATAGATAATGCATGGAGTGAAATGAAAAGCTTTCACTGTGTTAGACAGAACTTCAAAGCATCTCTTTTAGAATTTGACCATGTTTCTGTTTCTAGCTTAGTGTGGATGTGGGAAACTAGAGTATGTAAAATCCATGCTAATCACACTTAAGGTTTAAATTTTATTAAAATTCACATTTGTTTCTGAAAGCACCTTTTTTTATTGGTTTAACATAAAAATTGATTTACAGTTTAAGTTATTCAGTCCCTGCTTTCCCCTCTCAAACTCTTAGTTCTTCATAAACATATATTTATACATTTAAAGCTACATGTGAAAAATAAGATACTTAATGGTGAAAGGTTAAAACAGTTGTTGGTTCTGTTTACTTTCCGGCTGGAATGTTTCAGCAGAGAATTTAACCAGCAAGAGGCCCTGAACTCAAAAACCCTTCCACAGTTACAGAGACTCAGGTACAGATTTTATTCCCTCCATCTGCGATAGAGTAAAAGAGAGAGAGAGAGAGAGAGAGAGAGAGGGCGAACGAGTTGCACAAGAGCTTTTCACACTTCAGATGAAGACATATGCTCAGACATTAATGTCCCTCCACGTGAACACAGCCAAGAAATATCATAGCACCCGACACACACCTCGACCCGTCCCACACACACTCACGGAGAGAGAGAGAGAGAGAGAGAGAGAGAGAGAGAGAGCAGCTTTTATTAGTTCCAACAGACGTGGAAAGTGAGAAAGAAGCAAATTGAGCTCAGAGCTGAGTGGGAGGGGCTTTAACGCTTAAAGTTTGCATCTACTGGTATATACTCTCTCTTTCTTTATATACTATATAATCAATTATTAATATATCAGTCACTGTATATTCTCTGCTATGTATCGCTCTATTTTATACTAATTTTCACATGAAGTTGATTTTAACCTTGGTTTTGATTTTGTGAAAAAGAAGAAAAAATAAATACTTTAAAAATCATATGAGTGCCAAAAAATGGCCATTATTTGATCAGCAAAGAGGATTGGGATGTTGTAGAATAAAAAAAAAACATGAAACAATTCAATTTTCTGTGTTTTTACTTTTGGTCTGCCCTCTTGCTCTTTCCACTTTGTGTGTTATGCTCTATATCAGTGGTTATCAAACTGTGGTACACATACCACTAATTGTACTTGAAAACCTTTTGGTGGTACGCAACGTGAACGGCCGTGATTATTGTGCGTGGGTGACGAAAAAAAGATTGTTGTCTCGGGTATCTGAGATATTAATCGTGGTCCATTGGTTGATTTTTTTTGAAGGACACGGAACTAGCCCAATGAAATTACAGGTCCCTCCCTCCAGCCACTGGGTAAATCTGCCATTCGACCTTCCAGAGTAGCGCTAATGAGTTTGACCATGTTTGATAATGCAGCATGCTTTACCTCAGTCCAATCTCACATCGAGTTTTATTTAAACAGGAGAAATTGCAGCAATTGCAGTTAAAATACTAAATTTCCAGGTCTGTTGGCACTATTCCACAGCATTATTTTGAGGTTCGTTTAGTGAAGCTACTCACATGCATTCTCCCTTTCCCTTATCTTTAATGTGTGCAGCTGTATTTATATAAGCAAAAATATTGCCTCTAATTTGAGCTGCACTTAACTGTAGCGTAATAGGAAGGCTTCTATGCTGTGGCTTTATTGAAGCCATGTATTTTAATGTTGCTTGGTGTGGTGCATTTGGAATGAAATTTTTATCCAAGGTGGTACTTGGTGAAAAAAGTTTGAGAAGCACTGCTCTATTTCTTTTTTCTCTTCTCTCTCTCTCTCTCTCTCTCTCTCTCTCTCTCTCTCTCTCTTGCTCTCTCTCTCTCTCCCAAACAGTCACATGTGTGAAAGCACTTGTGTGAGTAAACAGGTAAACATTTCCTGACTCCTCATTTGCAGGATTTTATCGCAGTGAAAACAATTTGTGCATCTGTAGAAGATGAAAAAGAAGCGTGCGCAAATGAAGCTTGAAATCATTTCTTAAAGAGCCGATATGTCTCATTCACACTTCACTTCTAGACGCGTGAAGAACCTCCGCTTATATCTCTCTCTCTCTCTCACTCTCTTGCTCGTTTGCTCACTCACTCTCCTCGTGAAACATTAAGTCAATGTGCCAAGGAGCTCACACTGCTCTATTCTAGAGTTTTCATCCACTGCTATATCTTTTCAGGAGGTTATTTTTGGGATAGCACAAGGAGCAGCAAAGTTTCCTAACTGAGTAAAAACCTGTCCACACACAATATTATCCACTAGAAAGGATCTGAATGGAGTAGTTTATCCTCCACTAAATGAGCTCCGTTCAATAGCTTCGTCTGTATAAAATAACCTGCCCTGTCAGAGTCAATCAGAGAAGTCTCTGTGTTTACACTGAGCAGAGATCAGCCTCTCTGCTGGTCCTGTTAGCCCCATCCACTCACCAAAGCATCCAATGAGGGAAGAGGCTCCTCTCTCTGGCCTGCCCTCACACATCACCACAGGCAGAATAACTAACAGAACTCTTTCATTACTGCCATCTGAACACCTGCAACACTCCCCCATACACACACACACAGAGGGAGAGAGAGAGAGAGAGCGAGCGAGAGAGAGAGAGAGAGAGAGAGAGAGAGAGAGAGAGAGAGAGAGAGAGCGAGGAGGAGCGAGAGAGAGAGAGAGAGAGAGAGAGAGAGAGAGAGAGAGATTGGGGGGCAAACAAAAGGTTTGATGAGAGGACGTTTGTGTGGGAAAAATTTAGCTCTGTGTCCGGTTTCAGTACATTCTTACCCCTCCCTTTCCCTCTCTCTCTCAGTCTCTCTCTCTCTCTCTCTCAAAATTAAAGTTATCATGGGGTTTATATGGGTTATAAGGGTTTCTTTTTTTTACCATTGTAGAGTTTTGTTATTTAGTACCTGTCTGAACAAGATACCTATAAGAAATAAAAAAAGCTGTAAGGCCATGCTAATAGTTGTGACAAGTTATTTGCATAAATTTGATATTTGCTTAATTTTACACAATGTTGTTGTTGATAATAAATACAGATAGGTTTGAAAACATCAATCATTCAGAAATGTGAAAAACAACAAAGAATGCATTACTGTTTTAGCTAAATTCAACTTCAAATTCAAGTGCATTGGGTTAACTTAGAAAATGCCTTTTAATGACATTTTTAAATCTGTATTTGATTGAAGGGATGAAAAAAAGAGTCAGAAAATATTTGCATGTAAAACAATAACTGCAAAAACATACATCATTTCTTTGTTAAACACCTTCAGATCTCAATCAAAATGCATTGCACGCTAATGGTACAAAAACAATAAGAAAAAAAGAAAAATCTAACTAAAATGATTCTAACAGAGTCAGTTTTTGGAAACTGCCTTCAACATATTGGAACGATAAAAATTAATGTGGATATTTAAATCTTCAGGGTACTTCTGCAGGCTTGAAAATGATCAAATATCGTTGGAACCAAAAGTTTGGCATTCATTATAAAAAAGAATTTTTAGAATTACTGTTTTTTACACATCTGTACAAATGAATATGATTATAAAAATATGTGCAAAAAAACTAAATAACTAACATCTGGAAAGGACTATTTTTATTTGAATTAAAGTATTAACACACTTCAAATTCTGGGATTAAAGTTTCACATCTTATATAAGACTTATTAAATGGGCGGTGTTTTATTTATTTTTTGTTTTTCTTGCAAAATGTTCACTTGTTTAAAAATATATTACCCAACACATTCAGTCAGGGTACCCACATGTTTTATATTTTCATATTTCTATTCATAAAATAATAACAACTATCATTCACATTAATAATGTTAATTAAACTGTTTCATTAAATCTCTTAAAACATCAAGGAAATATTATTATTTCATTTGCAAGAGTATGTTTAAAATTACAGGGGAAAAAGGGAATTCTTTAATGTTGTTATTATTGTTGTTTTACAAATATCATATCTCTTATTCCACAGAGGAGAAGGTAACAAGGCGAATCTTACAGAAAAAATTATGGTTAAACTATAGTAAATTCTAGATAGCAAAAAGATAAAAGACAAAACAGAAGATCAGATCTATCAAGAGTTATTTAAATTTAAGGGAATTAACTCAATGAAATTGATAAATGGTATGTTAGGTTAGCGCAACGGGTTCTTTAAACTTCAAAGTCTGAATGTAAAACATGATATAAAAACAAATAGACAATAGCAAAAATGTTTTTTCCTAGAATCTTATAACCAAGTGAAGTGAATCATCAATTAAAACGAACAGATGACATGTCCACCACTTTTCTCTAATTTTGTTTGTTTTTTAGTTTTCCATTTTACTGTCTCTTGACTCTTTTGTGGCATTTAATCCGAGGGAACCCGACTATTTATTATGAAGTGCCCAAAATACCATTTAGATATATACGAGTGTAGCATTTTTAAAACTCATCCCACAGCCATATTTTTTACATTTCCAGGTGTTTGAAGAAAGCAAACCCCAGCGGTTTTTAATTCCTACCCGCTGTATCTCAGGCTTACTCAAAAAACACCTGAAGGGCGCAAAACAAACATATAAAACACACAGAAGTGCCTCGTTCCATTGCAAATGGGTGCACGCAGATGCACATAGGCATGCATGCAAACCAGCAGCGATAACCGAAGCACTGATGGAATGGAATGTCAATGGCATCACAAACACACATATATATACACACACCTACACACTGCCAGATGTTCAGCTGCCTCATAGAAAACTAACACCAGAAGTCTCCTCCTTCTCCCTCTCTCAAACACACTCATGGTTCAACCTGACACTTCCTGAGATTCCACCGAGCTCTAGTCAAATACTTCACTGCTCAGACACACGGAAAATCACTTTAAACATTGAGCTAATGCCTAAAATCTAGAGAACTGCAAAAACCACCTACACAATAATTTACCATTTTAATTGAGCAAACACAGGACAGAACAAACAGCGCATAATTACTTGAAACTGTCATTTATCTTTCAGTCTTAGCCTGAACAATAAGTACCTGAACATTTTTAAGAGAACCAAATTGGCAACAAATTTAAAAACTTAAACACTCCAAACAACCCAATGACAAAAAAAAACTATTTTAATACGACCCAACAACAATCATAGCATTCACAACAGCAAACAAAATCTAAATAACCAAGCCAAACTAGCAACAGCAAGCTTAATATTCAGAATACCCAAGCTACAATAAAAACAACAGTAACGTTTCTAACAACCCTAAAAAAGCATTCAGTACAACCCATCAAAAACAAAAAATAGCCAAAACAAACACAACAATCTAGCAGAAATTAGTAAAATTAATACTCAGGCTACCCTAACAAAAGAAAACGACCACCTAAACAATCAGAACAACCTAGCAATAATAAATAGCAAGAACCTAAACAATTAGACCAACCCAGCCACAACAACAACCCAAAATATCAGAACCATCTAGCAACAAAACCAAAAGTACCCGGGGTCTGTACCATGAAGCCAGATTAACTGGTTAGCCAGATAAGTTTAGGATTAGTTTGCACCAATCCTGGATTTTGTGTACTATGAAACAATCTAAGATTTAATCGATCTTTGTGGTTACTTACGTCACACGGTTAACCTGCTCCAGAGCAAGCTTGCATTCGTCCAATCAGAGGTTATAACATGAACTTTTAAGTGACGTAACACTAACGTCAGTAACAACTGGTTCACATTTACTTCCCAATCCTATGCATATTTGTTAAAGGAGCACTTAATAATAATCTTGTCTGGCTTTGGCAGCAGCTAGAGTATTACTACGACACAAAAATATATGTAAAATATAAAATATGCATCTTATTTTCTAACTTTAATCTCTTGCTCCTCCTCCGCAGAGAAAAAAATTATTTGGCTTATCATGTTCATCGTCATTGGTTATTCAGTGCCAATATCAGTCTTTTACGCGCATGCGCCCATGAACTAATCTTAGCTTCAGGATCAAAGCCTGACTCGACAAAGAAAGTTTATAAGCTGCTTCATGGTACCAATTAAGTCTGAATCTAATGGTTGGGTTTTGTCAAGTCAAAACCTATCTGGTAATTCTGGGTTTGTTAAGCCACGTTTATGGTACAGGCCCCTGAACAATCAAAACAACATAGCAACCTCAAACAACAACATAAACAATTAGAACAACCTAGCAACAACAATGTAGGTAAACAATCAGAATAACCTAGCAACAGCAAATAATAACAACTTTAATCAGAAGAACCAAGCAACAGCAAACAACAACCTAAACAATCTGAACAATGTGGTAACAATAAAGAAATTATTTAAACTAATATAACAACAGAAAAAAACAACTCAAGCTATCAGACATTTTTTGCAATAACAGTGAAAACATCTAAGCCATAGGATAAACCTAACAGCAAACAACAACCTACACATTCAGAAGAAACTAGCAACAACACTAAACAACCAAAAAGATCACAACAAACTAGCAACAGCAAACAGCCTTGAAAATCAGAACAACCCATTAACAACAAATGCAGCATTCAGACAACTCTAGAACAGAAAACAACAATCTAACAAATCAGAGAAATCTAGCAACAACAAGCTAAAACATCAAAAAGCACTATAAAAGTACAGCGATAAACACACTTTTCCATGCAAAACCTTTGGAAACAAAATACATTTCTCACATAAATCCAAGCACCTGCTATGTACCAAACAAACCAAACTATAAAGTAATTTGACACTAAATCAAAATTGACACTAAATCTCTGACACTAAAAGAATCATCTGGGCATTTACCTCCACAAAATAGTCTTTTGTGGGCTCATGAGAATGGTACAGGATTGCATTAATAATTATAAAAACCTAGCAAAACCAGACCCATATCATACTATATTGTTGCAGAAATATGTTGTTTTGAACCAGTCCTTCTATTTGTTTTATAATGCATTGCTGTACAGTGAGACGCATGTTAGTGAACATTCATTTAGGTTTTTAGCAGGTGTTCATTTTGAACCTTTTACTCTAGCAAAAGTTCATCAGCCTCCATACACTCACCCAACACTCAAGCTCACTCACAGAAGAGACATGCTAGCATTAGCTTCTGTCACTGCTCAATTATGGCAGCCATTACCGTGGCACATCTTCCAGCGGCACACTTGACAATACCCAAACACGTCAGGCGTTTTAATTAAAAGTTCTCTGTTTCAGAGCGCACCTCACCTGCCGTGTTAATTACACATACACACCAGCGCTGTTCCTCTGCCTTTACTTTCAGATGGCTAATTACACTTTTGAGTCTCTTCGTCACCTCTGCTATGAGCAGGTGTGACAAATGAACAAGGAGACTTTTCCCTAAACACAAACTCAGAGTGATCTGTTCAGAACAAGAGCCCTTCCCTTCAGGTAAATCTTTCAGAGATGTGCAGACATTACCAGAAATTAGTGGCTTTTAAACAGCACTAAAAATCTCTGAGACGGCTTCTTTTGTTCTCCAGAAATAGCAACATTTTGACATCACTGGATGGACCAAAAAATCTGTTTATTTTCAGGTCCTTCATTAGGTCTCTGAATAGAATTGGGATCAGACTTGACAGAGTCCAGCCCCTTATATTTCCTGCATGCAAATAAACCAATGAAATCAATTATGAGAAGCAGACTGAACCAAACTGGAAAGCAAGGGGATCTTAACCAATCCTGACAGAGTTGAAGTCTATAAATTACAAAACTGCTGGAGATCTGATCAAACTGGACTCTAGAAGCTCCACTGCTGCAGACAGCCACAGAAATCTTTCAGGTATAAATGAAGAACTTGTTTAAAAACTCAGTTGCTAATTCTACTCTGAACTAGCTCATCTACCTGAGTCTGTGGTTCATCCTTCTCCATCAATGCCATTTTAAACCTCCAAACAAAAAAGTAATTTCAATTCAAATTGAAAAGCATACAAACAATAACAAGGCTTCCCTTTATGTGAACCATCCCTTTAACTGAACTCTACAGAGTAGCTCACAAAAACAGGAAGAAGCCCTGACTGCACTTCCTGTCAGACCTCAGCATCTACTCAAAACAACACCAGGGCAAACACAACTTTATTCATCAACATCACCGACAATCACATTATTTCAAGTGGTTTATGATGTATAATGATAGTGCATTTGTGTGATTAGAGCTGAAAAATATCACATCATCAAACTTTAAATAATAGGTAATTGTAGAAAGTTGCTGAAAATAGTTGCTGAAAATGTACAACTTACAAAGCTAAACTTTCATATCAAGCAAAGCAAAGGTCCCCAGCTTCAGCCATCTCAACTCCATCAGAATTATATATGAATAATATAATATGAATAATAAAAGTACATATAAATAATACTAAAGTACAATAAATGAGCAAAATACAAAAAAGTATTTGCTTGAGTTTTTGCGGTTCCTCAGTTTCACTTCAGGCTAACAAATACCTGGTTGTGTCTGAAGGGATGTTAAGTATTTTATAACACTTTTTTACTGCAACAGAGTGCAGGAGGAGGATGTGACGCCCCAGTGTTCAAGGCATTTTTTTCCGCTGAAGGATAACTATGTTGATGTGAAGAGCAATGTTATGCTACCTTTAATCTATGCTGTTAGATATGTTTGATGGTTTGGCAGTCCAGTGTTGTCTAGACCATTTCTTGCTGTGTTACCCTGTGTTTTTAGCTCTACTGTTCAGTTGGAGGCTCAGCTTGGAAACACTGGACTTGACACCTCCTCTCTGGCTAAGTGCTCTAAGAGACTGAATCTGTTATTGAAAATGTTTAACAGTCCAGCTACTGAATTAAGTGTATAGTTATGAGTTCAAATGTTTGTCTGTTTATGTTTAGAGCGAGTCTTTTTCACTGGAATGCACTACATGCTTGCTCACAACTCAGCTAACGAGCATTAAGGCTTGATAAGGCAAGAACTAGCCTCTAGTACATTTGTCTGTGACATCATTTTGTAACTTGGCCCACATCATTTGCTTGGTCTAATAAAATACTTTTTATTTGTTATAATGTAATGAGCTAGGATATGTTTCTCAGTTCATGAGACCTTTAATTCAGTTTGGGAGAGAGAAACTAATTATTTTCTGAACAACACACATAATCCTCTATATATCCATGTCTTAACCTACAAGCATTTATAAAAGGTTACAATAGCCACATTAATTTAGGTCCCAGCAAAACACTGACATCACTAAAGCCCACACACACACATACGCGCACACGCACATGCACACACAGTCATTATTAGCATCAATAACAGCAGAGACAGTAGCTAATACTGGCTAAACATCCTCATTAATCCAAATCTCAGACTCAATGAAAGCGGTAGATGTTTCTGAGCATCTTGTGCTCTGCTGAAGGAGAGACAAAGACGCCGCTGGATGGTGGGAGGAGGAGGAAAATAGTCCTCTTCATCATCTCTGCTTTAATTCCTGATTGACAGGCTCTGTCTCAAAACCAGCAGGCCTCCGCAATTTATAGACACACAGTTAAAAACACACTTTTATTTCTTAATAAGCCATGGATGTTAGTGGGAGAAGTGTGTGCCAGTGCTAAATGTGTCAAAGCACTTTATAACATTACAGCATGCTAAAACTGCAATATGCACTCTTTATACATAGGACTCTCATAAAAAGACCCCAGCCTCAGAGAGTGTTGTTTTGACTCTGCATTTTAGAGTCTGTTGGAATTTAAAATAAAAACTCTAGATGAGTTGAGTTAATCATAATCCAATATGTTGTTCAAACTCTATTGGATCATAAGTAGTGGGAGTTTATATTCTTCACTCCCAGTGTTGATCTAAAAAATCTAAAAATGTGTTTCCATGAGTGACAAAGGGGGTAAAGGGATTAAGGATAAATGGAGTGAAGATCGGTTTCAAGAACTCATGATCCTGCAGCACAGCAAAGCATTAAGAAATGACTTGAACCCAGAACCTACTTGATCCGGTAAAGTGTCCTGCACCCATAGAGGAGACTCCATTCTTCCCTCCACCCACCGGAGGAGAAAACATCTATAAACACAAAGAGACTGCCATTAGAAAGAGGGGGGGAGAGACTAGACAGTTAATGAGAAATAGGGAAAGAGAAAAAGAGAGAGACACCAAAGAGAGAGAGAGAGGAAGACAGGAAGAGGGAAGGAAGTTAGAGAGGGGGAAGGAAGATAGTGAAAAATAGATAGGAAGAAAGAAAGAGAAGTAGGGGGAGAGAGATACTAGATAGTGAAATGGAAATAGGGAAAGAGAGTGGGAGATAGGCACCAAAGAGAAAAAGAGAGAGAGAGAGAGAGAAAGTGAGAGGACTAGATAGGTGATAGAGAAAGAAAAAAGTAAAGGGAGAGGGAGACACCAAAGGAGAGAGAGAGACAAAGAGAGAGAGAGAAGAAGAGAGGAGAGAGAGAAAGTGAGAGGTGAGAGAGAAGATAGTGAAAGAGAAAAAGGGAAAGGAGAGAGGAGAGGGAGACAAAAGAGAGAGAGAGATCAAAGAGAGAGAGAGGAAGAAGAGAGAGAAAGAGAGAGAGAGTGAAGAAAGAGAGAGAGAGCGACTAGAGAGTGACGTGAAAGAGAAATAAGAGAGAGAGGGAGGGGAGAGAGGCATCAAAGAGAGAAAGAGAGAGGGACAGGGAAAATACACAAAAAAGAGAGAGAGAAGGAGAAAGAGAGTGAAAGAGACTAGAAAAGGGGTATAGAGATAGTGCAAAAGAGGGAGAGAGAGACTAGAAATGGAGAGAGACTAAGAGAAAGAGAAAGAAGAAAGAGTTAGGAGAGACTAGAGAAAATGAGAAAAAGAGGGAGATAGATTAAAGAGAGAGAGACTAGAGAAAGAGTGACCAGATCAAAGAAAGAGAAACCAGAGAGAGAGAGAGAGATACTCTAATTATAGAAACAAAGAGAAAGAGGAGGATAATCTTGCACTGTAAAAAATGTATTTTGAGTTAAAAAATGAAGGCAGCTTTATTATCTGTTAGATTTGTTCGTTCAGCAAACCTAATGTTACCTGTTCATGCTAATGAAGAACTTGTTGTTGAGTCAATCTATATCTTAAAGTTATCTAAATGAAAAAGAAAGCATAATCCAATCACAACTCTGTATTTCTTCTGGGCATCTCAGCCTAATCAGAGCACCTGTTTTGTGTTCTCTAGTAACCCCTGCACTTGAAACCACCTCATCAATTGTCCGGATTTTTAGGGCTTCTGAAACTTTTTCAGAGCAGACGAAGTCAAGGAATGACTGAACCTTCCATTTAGACGCTCCTTTTTCTCCAAGGTCTAACTTCCATGACATTGATGCAGGTTATTCTCAACTTTCGGAAATAAGAACTGTTTAACATGAGAAATGAGAACTGTTTGATAGAAACAGAAATTAGATCAATCAGTATCTTAAAGCCATAACAGCACCACTGAAAATGAGCGAGAGAGAGTCATAACAAGATAAACAAATCATCGTAGGTGACAGCAGACTTACTGACATCAGAGACGGACCCTCTTCACACACAAATATTCACATCCTCGATTGATTCCATCACAGATGCTTTCTGCCATTAAATAAATATTAGTATAATATTTCATATGTGTTAAAGGGCTCTTATGATGCAAAAACAATTGTCCGGAGGGTGTTTAAGCGTATGTGCCTTTGGCAGGTGTGAACATACTCTGCGCAGCATAAACACATACAGACTTTATGTGGACTTTATAAAATTAAAAGTGATAATAAACTCTCTCAATTGAAAAATCTTCTGCTTCCATCTCTTTTTTTTGGTTTTCCAGTCAGTTGTGAACAACTTAAAAGGTGCATACTGCCACCTACTGCAAATGGAGGTTCTCTACTGGGTTGTTGCCAAATGACAAAATCAATGGCTGTTTAACTTAATTGTTTTGCTTGGCATATCTTAATTTCACAACTTGCAGAGAAAATGCCGGGAATTTGTTTGCTTTGAAATGTGTCTGAAATGATTATTTATGGTCTCTTAAACTCAGTAACAGGTTATTCACCTAGTTATCCAAACATCCCTTTCACTTTTAGGGCCATGTATTAAATATGAAATCATAATTGGTGTTATTGAAAGTTAAGCACTCTTTTTCTCCTGTATATGCCTGATTAAAAAAAATCAATATATTATCAAAATTAAAGGTATTCTTGATTCAAAAAAAGGTACCAATCAGTCTCAAAAAGCCATTTTCAGAACTGACTTTTGGTGAAATGAAAAATTACCAAAAAACTCAAGTCACCATCCATAAATGGTTACATGATGCACCAAACTGAAAATGTTTGAGATTTAACTGGATTTGTGCTACGATTTCAGCGGATGCCCTCTAGCCTGCGTGCACATTCTGAATGAAAAGGGTTTGTAGTGTGGGAAAATGACAGTGAACAACAATTGAAAGTTGCAAAAGGCTCAGTCATCAAAAACAATTAAAGCCAACCTGAAAGTGAGGTTCTCGCATGCCTTTCCTCGTCTCTAAAAAACATCCAATCACAGTTAGAGATACTGAAATCTAAATGGTTAATGCACAATCAATCCAGATACAAAACCTGTTCACAAGCACACGCCTCCTGTTTGCGTCAACACGTAATATCTCTGATGGAAATAAAGCTTCTAAACAGCTGCCACAGGAGGAGTTTGATTCTACAGAGGATATTTCGGAGAAATAGAAATTATTCAACATTGTTTTATTTCCGAGAGACACTCGGGTAACCAGACACCTATAAAAAATCAGTGTGTACTTCTCCAGTCGTTTTCTGAATCCTTTTGCATCACTTATGTTATGACAAAAGACTTTTTCCATTGTTTCCTAAAGCAGTAAACTCATAATGTGTTACAGGAGCCAGAGTTATACACAATTTAAATCTTAAAAAGTTCAACCAAAAAGAACCTATTTATTGGTTTCTTCTGAGCATAGAGATAAGGCATGGAGTGAAATGAAAAAGCTTTCACTGTGTAGTTAGACAGAACTTCAAAGCATCCTTTAGGAATTTGACCATGTTCTGTTTCTAGCTAGTGTGGCTGTGGGAAACATGAGTAGGTAAAATCCATGCTAATCACACTTAAGGTTTAAATTTTATTAAAATTCAACATTTGTTTCTGAAAGCACCGTTTTTATTGGTTTACATAAAAATTATTTTACAGTTTAAGTTATTCAGTCCCTGCTTTCCCCTCTAAACTCTATTTCTCATAAACATATATTATACATTTAAAGCTACATGTGAAAAAATAAGATACTTAATGGTGAAAGGTTTAAAACAGTTGTTGGTTCTGTTTACTTTCGGCTGGAATGTTTCAGCAGAGAATTTAACCAGCAAGAGGCCCTGAACTCAAAAACCCTTCCACAGTTTACAGAGACTCAGGTACAGATTTTATTCCTCCATCTGCGATAGAGTAAAAGAGAGAGAGAGAGAGAGAGAGAGAGAGGGCGAACCGAGTTGCACAAGAGCTTTTCACACTTCAGATGAAGACATATGCTCAGACATTAATGTCCCTCCCACGTGAACACAAGCCAAGAAATATCAATAGCACCCGACACACACCTCGACCCGTCCCACCAACACTAAAGGAGAGAGAGAGGAGAGAGCAGATGATGAGAGAGGAGAGAGCAGGCTTTATTAGTTCCAACAGACGTGGAAAGTGAGAAAGAAGCAAATTGAGCTCAGCGCTGAGTGGGAGGCTTTACGCTTACGTTTGCATCTAATGTATATGACTCTTCATTCCTTTAGAGACGATCATAATCAAGTTATTAATATTCAGTCACTGTATATTCTCTGCTATGTATCGCTCTATTTTATACTAATTTTCACATGAAGTTGATTTTTAACCTTGGTTTTGATTTTGTGAAAAAGAAAAAAATAAATACTTAAACAATCATATGAATGCGGGCGTGCCAAAATGGCCATTTATTGATCAGCAAAGGGATTGGGATGTTGTAGAATATGTAAAAAAAAACAGGAATACAATCAATTTTCTGTGTTTTACTTTGTCTGCCCTCTTGCTCTTCACTTTGGTGTGTTATGCTCATATCAGTGGTTACAAACTGTGGTACACATACCATAATGTACTTGAAAACCTTTTGGGGTACGCAACGTGAACGGCCGTGATTATTGTTGCGTGGGTGACGAAAAAAAAGATTGTTGTGTTCGGGTATCTGAGATATTAATCGTGGTCCATTGGTTGATTTTTTTTGAAGGACACGGAACTAGCCCAATGAAACTTACAGGTCCCCCTCCAGCCACTGGGTAAATCTGCCATTGCGACCTGTCAGAGTACGCTAATGAGTTTGACCATGTTGATAATGCAGCATGCTTTACCTCAGTCCAATCTCACATCGAGTTTTATTTAAACAGGAGAAATTGCAGCACATTGCAGTTAAAATACTAAATTTCCAGGTCTGTGGCACTATTCACAGCTTATTTTTGAGTTCGTTTAGTGAAGCTAATCAATGCATTCTCCCCTTTCCTTATCTTTAATGTGTGCAGCTGTAGTTATAGAAGCAAAAATATTGCCTCTAATTTGAGCTGCACTAACTGTAGCGTAATAGGAAGGCTTCATGATGTGGCTTTATGAAGCCATGTATTTTAATGTTGCTTGGTTGGTGCATTTGGAATGAAATTTTATCCAAGGGTGGTACTTGGTGAAAAAAGTTGAGAAGCACTGCTCTATTTCTTTTTTCTCTTCTCTCTCATCTCTCTCTCTCTTCTCTATCTCTTCTCTCTCTCTGCTCTCTCTCTCTCTCCAAACAGTCACAGTGTGTGAAAGCACTTGTGTGAGTAAACAGGTAAAACATTTCCTGACTCCTCTATTTGCAGGCTTTTATAGCAGTGTGAAAAACAATTTGTGCATGTAGAAATGAAAAAGAAGCGTGCGCAAATGAAGCTTGAAATCATTTCTTAAAGAGCCGATATGTCTCATTCACACACTTCACTTCTAGAAGCGTGAAGAAACCTCCGCTGATATCTCTCTCTCTCTCTCACTCTCTGCTCGTTTGCTCACTCAACTTCCTCGTGAAACATTAAGTCAATGTGCCAAGGAGCTCACACTGCTCTATCTAGAGTTTTCATCCACTGCTATATCTTTTCAGGAGGTTATTTTTGGGATTAGCACAAGGAGCAGCAAAGTTTCCTAAATGAGTAAAAAACCTGTCCACACACAAGATTATCCACTAGAAAGGATCTGAATGGAGTAGTTTATCCTCCACTAAATGAGATCCGTTCATAAGCTTCGTCTGTATAAAAATTACCTGCCTGTCAGAGTCAATCAGAGAAGTCTCTGTGTTTACATGAGCAGAGATCAGCCTCTCTGCTGGTCCTGTTGCCCCATCCACTCACAAAGCATCAAATGAGGGAAGAGGCTCCTCTCTCGGGCTGCCCTCACACATCACCACAGGCAGAATAACTAACAGGAACTCTTTCATTACTGCCATCTGAACACCTGCAACACTCCCCCATAAACACAACACACCAGAGGGGAGAGAGAGAGAGAGCGAGCGAGGGAAGAGAGAGAGAGAGAGAGGAGAGAGAGAGAGCGGGGTGAGGAGAGCAGAGAGAGAGAGAGAGAGCGAGAGAGAGAGAGAGAGAGAGAGAGAGAGGAGAGAGAGAGATTGGGGGGCAAACAAAAGGTTTTGATGAGAGGACGTTTGTGGGGAAAAATTTAGCTCTGTGTCCGGTTTCAGTTACATTCTTACCCTCCCTTCCCTCTCTTCTCATCGCTCTCTCTCTCTTCTCTCAAAATTAAAGTTATCATGGGTTTATATGGGTTATAAAGGGTTTCTTTTTTTACCATTGTAGAGTTTTGGTATTTAGTACCGTCTGAACAAGATACCTATAAGAAATAAAAAAAGCTGTAAAGGCCATGCTAATAGTTGTGACAAGTTATTTGCATAAATTGATATTTGCTTAATTTTAACACAATGTTGTTGTTGATAATAAATACAGATAGGTTTGAAAAACATCAATCATTCAGAAAATGTGAAAAACAACAAAGAATGCATTACTGTTTTAGCTAATTCAACTTCAATTCAAGTGCATTGTGGTTAACTTAGAAAAAAGCCTTTTAATGACATTTTTAAATCTGATTTGATTGAAGGGATGAAAAAAAGAGTCAGACATATTTGCATACAAACAAAACTGCAAAACACATACATTCATTGTCTTTGTAAACACCTTCAGATCTCCAATCAAATGCAATTGCCCGCTAATGGTACAAAAACAAAGAAAAAAGAAAAATCTAAACTAAAAGATTCTAACAGAGTCAGTTTTTGGAAATGCCTTCCACATATTTGGAAAGATAAAAAGTAATGGGATATTAACTTCAGGGTACTTGCAGGCGTGAAAATATTAAAATATCGTTGGAACCAAAGTTTGTTCATTATAAAAAAGCATTCTTTAGAGATACTGGTTTTTTACACATTTGTACAAACTGAATATTGATTATAAAAATTATGTGCCAAAAAAACTAAATAACAACATCTGGAAAGGGACTATTTTTATTTGAATTAAAGTATTAACACACTTCAATTCTGGGAGTAAAGTTTCACATCATTAATAAAGACTTATTAAAGGGGCGGTTTGTTTATATATTTTTTGTTTTCTTGCAAAAATGTTCATTGCTTGTTAAAAATATATTTACCCAACACATTAGTCAGGGTACCCACATGGTTTTATTTTCTTTTTCTCTTCATAAATAATAACAAACTGCATTCACATTAATAATGTTAATTAAACTGTTTTCATTAAATCTCTTAAAAAAGCAAGGACATATTATTATTTTCATTTGCGAAGGAGTATGTTTAAATATACAGGGAGGAAAAGGGAATTTTAATGTTGTGATTTGTTGTTTGTACAAATATCATATCTCTATTATTTCCACAGAGGAGAAAGGTAACAAGGCGAATCTTACAGAAAAAAATTATGGTTAACTATAGTAAATTTAGATAGCAAAAAGAAAAAAGCAAAAACCGAAGATAGATCTATCAAGAGTTATTTAAATTTAAGGGAATTAACTAATGAAATTGTAAATGGATGTTAGGTTAGCGCAAGGGTTTCTTTAAACTTCAAAGTCTGAAGTAAAACATGATATAAAAAACAAAATAGACAATAGCCAAAAGTTTGTTTTCTTAGAATCTATAACCAAGTGAAGTATTCATCAATTAAAAAACAGATGACATGTCCACACTTTTCTCTAATTTGTTTGTTTTTTAGTTTCACATTTTACTGTCTCTTGACTCTTTTGGGCATTAAGTCCGAGGGATCCGACTATTTATGATGAAGTGACCAAAATCATACCACTTTAGATAAACGAGTGTAGCATTTTAAAACTCATCCCAGCCGCAATTTGTTACATTTCCAGGTGTTTGAAGAAAGCAAACCCCGCGGTTTTTAATTCCTACCCGCTGTATCTCAGGCTTACTCAAAAACAACCTGAAGGGAGCAAAAACAAACATTAAAACCACACAGAAAGTGCCGTTCCATGCAAATTGGGTGCACGCAGAGCACATAGGCAGGCATTGCCAAACCAGCAGCCGATAACCGAAGCACTGATGGAAGGAATGGTCAATGGCATCACAAAACACAACATATATATACACCCACACCTACACACTGCCAGAGTGTTTCAGCATGCCTCATAGAAAAACTAACACCAGACAGTCTCCTCCTTTCTCTCTCAACACACACTCATGGTTAACCTGACACTTCCTGAGATTCCACACGAGCTCTAGTCAAAATACTTCACTGCTAGGACACACGGAAAATCACTTTACAACATTGAGCTAATGCCTAAAATTAGAGAATGCAAAAAACCACCTTACACAATAATTTAACCATTTTATGGCAAACACAGGAAGAACAAACAGCGCATAATACTTGAAACTGGCATTTATGTTCAGTCTTAGCCATGAAAAAATAAGTACCTGAACATTTTTAAGAGAACCAAATGGCAAACAAATTTAAAAACTTAAACATCTAACAAACAACCAATGACAAAAAAAAACTATTTATATACGGACCAAACAACAATCATAGCATCCAACAGCAAACAAAAATCTACCCAATACAACCACAAGCCCCAACATAGCAACAGCAAGATTAATATTCAGCCCATCCAAGCTAAAAAAATCAACCAGTAACGATTCTAACAACCCTAAAACAGCATTTCAGTAACAACCATAAAAACAAAAAAGAGCCAAAAAACAAACACAACAATCGTAGCAGAATTAGTAAACATTAAACTCGGCTACCCTAACCAAAAGAAAACGACCAACATAAACAATCAGAAAACCTAGCAAAATAAATAGCAAGAACCTAAACAATTAGACCAACCCGCCCAACAAACAACCCAAAAATATCAGACCATTAGCAACCAAAACCAAAAGTTACCGGGGTCTGTTACATGAAGCCGATTAACAACTGGTTAGCCAGATAAGGTGGATTAGTTTGCACCCAATCCTGGATTGTGGTCACTATGAAACAATCTAAGATTTAACGATCGTTTGTGGTTACTACGTCAACCGGTTAAACCCTGTCCAGAGCAAGACTTGCATTCTCTCACTAGAGGTTTTTCTGATCTAAACATGGAACTTTTAAGTGACGTAACACTAACGTCAGTAACAACTGGTTACACATTATTCTCCACTCCTAGAATATTTGTTAAAGGAGAGCACTTAATAATAATCTTGTCTGTGCTTTGGCAGCAGCTAGAGTATTATTAAGAACAAAAATAGTAAAATATAAAATATGCATCTTATTTTATCTAACTTAACTCTTGCTCCTCCTCCGCAGGAGAAAAAACATATTTGCTTATCATGTCATCGTCAGGAGTTATTCAGTGCCCAATATCAGTCTTTTACGCGCATGCCCCATGAACTATCTTAGCTTGCAGGATCAAAGCTGACTCGGCCAAAGAAAGTTGAGTAAGCTGTTTAATGGTACAATTAAGTTGAATAAATGGTTGGGTTTTGTCAAGTCAAAAACCTATCCGGTATTCTGGGTTTGTTAAGCACGTTATGGTACGGCCCCTGAACAATCAAACACACATAGCAACCTCAAACAACAACATAAACAATTAGAACAAACTAGCAACAACAATGTAGGTAAACAATCAGAATAACCTAGCAAAAGCAAATAATAAAAACTTTAACTCAGAAGAACCAAGCAAACAGCAAACAAAAACCTAAACAATTAACAAGTGGTAACAATAAAGAAATTATTAAACTAATACTAACAACAGAAAAAAAAAACTCAAGCTATCAGACATTTTTTTTGCAATAACAGTGAAAAAATCTACAGATCATAGGATAAACCTAACAGCAAACAACAACCTAACACATCAGAACAAACTAGCACAAACATAAACAACCAAAAAGTCACAACAAACTAGCAACAGCAACAGCCTTTGAAAATAGAACAACCATTAAAACAAAATGCAGCATTCAGACAAACTCTAGAAACAGCAAAACAACAATACTAAACAAATCAGAGAAATCTAGCAAAAACAGCTAAAACATCAAAAAAGCACTATCAAAGGTTACCAGCGAATAAACACACTTTTCCATGCAAAACTTTGGAAACAAAATACATTTCTACATAAATCCAAGCACTGCCTATTGTACCACACAAACCAAACTATAAGTAATTTTGACACTAAATCAAAATGGACACTAATCGCTGGACACTAAAAGAATCATCTGGGCATTTACTCACAAAATAGTCTTTTGGTGGGCTAAGTGAGAATGGTACAGGATTGCCCATTGAATATTTATAAAAAATCCTAGCCAAAACCAGACCCATATCATACCTAATGTGTGCAGAATAACGTCGTTTTGAAACCAGTCCGTCTATTTGTTTATAATGCATGCTGTACAGTGAGACCGCATGTTAGTGAACATTCATTTAGGTTTTAGCAGGTGTTCATTTTGAACCTTACTCTAGCAAAAGTCATCATGACGCCATACACTCACCCAACACTCAAGACTCACTCCGAGGAGACATGTAGCATTAGCATTGAGCTTCTGTCATGTCAATTATGGAGCCATTACCGTGGTTAACATCTTCCATGCGGCACCAACTGACATACAACACGGTCAGGCGTTTTTTAATAAAAAGTTCTCTGTTTCAGAGCGCAACCTCACCTGCCGTGTTAATTCACATACACACCAGCGTGTTCCTCAGCCTTTACTGTCAGATGGTAATTACACTTTGCAGTCTCTTCGTCACCTCTGCTCATGAAGCAGGTGTGACAATAGAACAAGGAACTTTTCCCACTAAAACACAAACTCAGAGTGACGTTCAGACACAGAGAGCCCTCCCTCCGGTAATCTTTACAGAGAGTGCCAGACATTACAGAAATAGTGGCTTTTACACCAGACTAAAAAATCTCTGAGACGGCTTCTTTTGTCTCCAGAGAGTAGCAACATTTTTTGACATCACTGGATGGACCAAAAATACGTTTATTTTCAGTCCTTCATAGGCTCTGAAATAGAATGGATCAGACTTGACAGAGTCCAGCCCCTTATATTCCGCATGGCAAAATAACCAATGAAATCCAAGTAGCAGAAGAAGACTGGACCCAAACGGAAGCAAATGGGGCTTAACCAATCCTTGACGAGAGTGAAAGTCTATAAATTACATAAATGCTGGGATCTGATCAAACTGGACTCTAGAAGCTTCCACTATGTGAGACAGCAACAGAAATCTTTCAGGTAGATACTGAAGAACTTGTTTAAAAAACAGTTTTGCTAATTCTAATAGGAAAACGACTCATCTAATGAGTCGTGGTTTATCCTTTCCATCAATGCCATTAAAACCTCAAAACAAAAAAAGTAATTTCAATTCAAATTGAAACGCATACAAAACAATTAACAGGCTGCCCTTTATGTGAACCACCCTTTAAACTGAACTCTACAGTGTAGCTCACAAAAACAGAAGAAGCCTGACCGCACTCCTTGTCAGACCTCAGCTTCTACTCTAAAACAACACAGGGCAAAACACAATTTATTCATACAACATCAACCGACAATGCACATTATTTCAAGTGGTTTATGAGCTATAATGATTAGTGATTGGTGTGATTAGAGCTGAAAAATATCACATCATCAAACGTTCTACTAATAGGTAATTGTGAAAGTTGCTGAAAATAGTTGCTGAAAAGTACAACTTACAAAGCTAAACTTTCTTAAATCAAGCAAAGCAAGGTCCCCAGCTTCCATAGCATCTCAACTCCATCAGGAATTATATATGAATAATATAATAGGAATAATAAAAGTACATATAAATTAATATAAAGTAAATAAATGAGCACAAATACAAAAAGTATTGCTTGAGGTTTTGCGGTGCCTCAGTTTCACTTCAAGGCAACAAATGACCTGGTTGTGTTGAAGGGATGTTAAGTAGATTTTATAAAACTTTGTTTACTTGCACCAGAGTGAGGAGGAGATGTGACGCCCCAGTGTTCAAGGCATTTTTTTACGCGCTGAAGGATAACTATGTTGATGTGAAAGAGCAATGTATTGCCTACATTAATCTTGCTGTTAGATGTTTGATTGGTTTGGCACGTCAGTGTGTCTAGACCATTTTCTTGCTGGTTACCCTGTGTTTTTGCTCTACTGTTCAGTTGGAGGCTCAGCTTGGAAACACTGGACTTGACACCTCCTCTATGGCTAAGTGCTTCTAGAGATGAATGAAGAACACAAAACAATCTTTGTTTATTCCACATTCACAGACCTGCACTCTCAAAGCAGAAATATACATGAAATAATAAATATTTCTTTCACCATGCACCATGCATCTTGTTTTATGCCTTTGTGGTTTGTATTGGTTCAAGGAAGCTTGCACTGGAGTTACAGAATTCATAATATAAAGAAATTAAAATAAAGATTAAAAAATTAAAAAGCACTCAGAAGCAAACTTGTCATTGTTTCCTGAATTATAATTTTTAACTTGTTTGTTATTCCAGCCAGTATTGTCCTTGAACGCCCCTTCCTTTGACAGCGTTATTCTGTATTTGTGCTGACTTGTTACTCTGTTACTCGAGGCAAGCTGCACATTACATGCTTTAAATGAGTGCTTGATTTAAAGAATAGTAAATGAACAGATCTGTGACATCACTCATAGATTTCCAAAGAGATGTTTTGAAGCTAAATGTGTCACCGTTACCAGATGGTTGCTGTAATATTTCTGTATTGCAGTGTTAACTCTGTTCAACTCAATTAACACTGATTAAAACTGAAATACCTACGGTGTGAGGTGAAGTGGTAAGTTTAACAAAGTGGAATGGAGATTGAATGCAACCAGTTAACCCAGTGTGGATGCAGAACATGAGTGATTTCATCAGCGACATGCAGGCAGAACACTAGTTTTGCATGCCATTGCAGATGTAGGAGCCATTTGCTCTCTCTCTCTCTCTCTCTCCATTTTCTCTTCCCTCTTTCTCTTTGCTCCTTCTCTTCACTCTCTCCATCTCTTCCACTCTCCCTTTTCGCTCTCCAATTCTCCCTTCCTCTCCTTCTCTTCCCCTGGGTGTAATTCATTACTCGGAATCTCTCAGCTTATCAGCGGCTGCCCACACACTCCCACACCTTTCACCTCTCGACGCTCTTCTCGCACCTGAGCTCTCGCCGCCGATGGCTAACAGACACACAGAGCAGCACACACAAACACAGAAGCAGCGGAAACCATCTGGAAGCAGGGACAGAGGAGGAGGCATGAAAGAGAGAAATTTGAAAAGAGTTTGAGAGTCAAGGTCTGAGATTGTTCACAAATACTTGCAAACAACCAACCAGTTCAGATTTCACCTCCTTCTTCTCTTTAACCTGTGAATTAGCTAACCCTAACTCACACACTGTTTCTAGCTGCTAATCCAAGGCTTTCTGTTTAGTGAAAATGTAAGGGGTTAAGTTTGTTATTAGTGCGTGTACCATGAATGCACTGGGGTTGGCCCACATTAAGACTGACAAGTGGATGCAGAAGAATGACATCAGCATGACGGGAGCTCGTGTTCAGAACAGAAAGATTGAATATGATCAAATATCGCTGTTTGAAGTCTGTTCCATACAGAGAGTGACCCTGCCCTCGTGAGCCTTTAATGACATCAGGGAGACAGACGAGTACGTGTTTGTGTCCCTCTGAGATGAAATTAAAGACTGTGACACGAAACAGACGCGGATTAATAATGTTACATGCAACGGGAGTCTGCTGGTCTCGGAAAGTGAACCTCACATTTCCTGCATTCACAGAGAGAGCGCAAGCGAGAGAGAGAGAGAGAGAGAGAGAGAGAGAGAGAGAGAGAGAGAGAGAGAGAGGAGAGAAGGAGGAGAGAGAGAGAGAGAGAGAGAGAGAGAGAGATACGAGTGATGGAAAAGAGAGTGGGAGAGGGAGGTAGAAGAATGAACGGTTGGGAAAGTGGATGGGGGTGGGATTAGAGAGAAAAATATAGAAGAAGAGAGATGAAATTTAAAGAGAATAGAGAGATAAGAGTGACAAAAAGAAAAAGAGAGAGGGAGGTAAAAGAGAGGAAAATTAGCAAAGGGGGGAGAGAGGGGGATGAGTAGAGAGAGAGGACAGCAGGAGAGGAAAGAGGCAGAGATGGAGAAAAGGAGGATTGAGAGAGAAAGACCATAGAAGGAAAGAGATGAGAGTGAGAGAGAGGAGAGAGGTGAGTGAAGACAGACAGGGGGTAGAAAAGTGTGAGAAAGAGAGGTAAGAGATAGAGGAAGAGAAAGATGGGAGAGCGGAGTGAGGGAGAGGGGGAAGGTTGAAAGAGAGAGAAGGAAAAGATTGATGTAGAGACATAGATAGAAGGAAAGAAATGAGAGAAAGCAGGGAGAGTGAGGGGAGAAAAAGAGAGAGGGAGATGGTACGGAAAGCTAAAAATGGAGAGAAAGGGAAGGGGAAGAAAAGACAGCGGTTGAAGAGAAAGAGAGGAAGAAAGAAAGAAATTGGGGTTGATGGAGAGAAGAGAATAAAGGATGGAAGGACGGAGCAAAGCAAGAAATAAGAGAAAGGAGGAAAAGGGGAGGGTGGAAAGGCGTTAAGGAGAGAGAGGGATGAAAAGGGGGGGGGTTCAGGAAGGAAGAAAGTGAGACTTCTACCAGTAATGTTGATAATAACTGATTAACTAGAGGAGGGAAAGCATTACGATTAAAACAATGGGTTTCCGCTTCCTGTTTTCTCCAGATCTAACTTCCATGCATGTGATTGCAGGTTATTCTCAACTTTCGGAAATAAGAGACTGTTTTAACATGAGAAATGAGAACTGTTATAGAAACAACATTAGATTCAAATCAGTATCTTAAAGCCATAAACAGCACCACTGAAAATGAGCGACGAGAGTAGTCTAACAAGATAACAATCATCGTAGGGGACCAGCAGACTTACTGACACTCAGAGACGGACCCTCTATCACACACAAATATTCACACTCCTCGATTGATTCCATCACAGATGCTTTCCTGCCATTAAATAATATTTAGTATAATATTTCATATGTGTTAAAGGGACTTCTTATGAGCAAAAACAATGTCCGAGGGTGGTTTAAGCGTAATGTGCCTTGGACAGGTGGTGAACATACTCTGCGCAGCATAAACACATACAGACTTCTATGTGGACCTTTATAAAATTAAAAATGAAATATAACTCTACTCAATTGAAAAATCTTCTGCTTCCATCTCTTTTTTTCTGGTTTTCCAGTCAGTTGTGAACAACTTAAAGGTGCATACTGCCACCTACTGCAATGGAGGTTTCTCTACTGGTGGTGTGCAACTGACAAAATCAATGGCTGTTTAACTTAATTGTTTTGCTTGGCATATCTTACATTTCACACTTGGCAGAGAAGAAATGCCTGGAATTTGTTTGCTTTGGAAATGGTGTCTGAAATGATATATGTCTCTTTAAACTCAGACAGGGTTATTCACCTAGTTATCCAAAACATCCCTTCACTTTTTAGGGCCATGTATTAAATATGAAATCAATTTGGTGTTATTGAAAGTTTAAGCACTTCTTTTCTCCTGTATATGCCTGATTAAAAAAAATCACATATATTATCAAAATTAAAGGTATTCTTGATTACAAAAAAGGTACCATCAGTCTCAAAAGCCATTTTCAGAACTGACTTTTTGGTGAAATTACCAAAAACTCAAGTCACCATCCAATAAATTGGTTAAATGATGCACCAAATGAAAATAGTTTGAGATTTAACTGGATTTGTGCTACGATTTTCAGCTGATAGCCATCTAAGCATGCGTGCAACATTCTGAATGGAAAAGGAGTTTGTAGTGTGGGAAAAATGACAGTGCAAACCCCAATTGAAAAGTTGCAAAAGTGCTCAGTCATCAAAAACAATTAAAGCCAACCTGAAACGTGAGGTTCTCGCATGCCTTTCATCGTCTCTAAAAAACATCCAATCACAGTTAGAGATACTGAAATCTAAATGTGTTAATGCAATCAATCCAGATACAACAACCTGTTCACAAGCACACGCCTCCTGTTTGCGTCAACACGTAATATCTCTGATGGAAATAAAGCTTCTAAACAGCTGCCACAGGAGGAGTTTGATTCTACAGAGGATATTTCCGGAAGAAATTATTCAACATTGTTTTATTTCGAGAGACACTCGGGTAACCAGACACCTATAAAAAATCAGTGTTGCTACTCTCCAGTCGTGTCTGAATCACTTTTGCATCAATTATGTTAATGACAAAAGACTTTTTTCCATTGTTTCCTAAAGCAGTTAACTCATACTGTGTACAGGAGCAGAGTTATACACATTTAAATCTTAAAAGTTCCAACCAAAAGACCCTATTTATTGGTTTCTTCTGAGCATAGATAATGCATGGAGTGAAATGAAAAGCTTTCACTGTGTTAGACAGAACTTCAAAGCATCTCTTTAGAATTTGACCATGTTTCTGTTTCTAGCTTAGTGTGGATGTGGGAAACTAGAGTATGTAAATCCATGCCTAATCACACTTAAGGTTTTAAATTTTATTAAAATTCACATTTGTTTCTGAAAGCACCTTTTTTTATTGGTTTTTTTAACATAAAAATTTATTTACAGTTTAAGTTATTCAGTCCCTGCTTTCCCCTCTCAAACTCTTAGTTCTTCATAAACATATATTTATACATTTAAAGCTACATGTGAAAAATAAGATACTTAATGGTGAAAGGTTTTAAACAGTTGTTGGTTCTGTTTACTTTCCGGCTGGAATGTTTCAGCAGAGAATTTAACCAGCAAGAGGCCCTGAACTCAAAAACCCTTCCACAGTTACAGAGACTCAGGTACAGATTTTATTCCCTCCATCTGCGATAGAGTAAAGAGAGAGAGAGAGAGAGAGAGAGAGAGGGCGAACGAGTTGCACAAGAGCTTTTCACACTTCAGATGAAGACATATGCTCAGACATTAATGTCCCTCCACGTGAACACAGCCAAGAAATATCATAGCACCCGACACACACCTCGACCCGTCCCACAACACACTCACGGAGAGAGAGAGAGAGCGAGAGAGAGATGAGAGAGAGAGAGAGAGCAGCTTTTATTAGTTCCAACAGACGTGGAAAGTGAGAAAGAAGCAAATTGAGCTCAGAGCTGAGTGGGAGGGGCTTTAACGCTTAAAGTTTGCATCTACTGGTATATACTCTCTCTTTCTTTATATACTATATAATCAATTATTAATATATCAGTCACTGTATATTCTCTGCTATGTATCGCTCTATTTTATACCAATTTTCACATGAAGTTGATTTTAACCTTGGTTTTGATTTTGTGAAAAAGAAGAAAAAATAAATACTTAAAAATCATATGAGTGCCAAAAAATGGCCATTTATTTGATCAGCAAAGAGGATTGGGATGTTGTAGAATAAAAAAAAACATGAAACAATCAATTTTCTGTGTTTTACTTTTGCTCTGCCCTCTTGCTCTTTCACTTTGGTGTGTTATGCTCTATATCAGTGGTTATCAAACTGTGGTACACATACCACTAATTGTACTTGAAAACCTTTTGGTGGTACGCAACGTGAACGGCCGTGATTATTGTGCGTGGGTGACGAAAAAAAGATTGTTGTCTCGGGTATCTGAGATATTAATCGTGGTCCATTGGTTGATTTTTTTTGAAGGACACGGAACTAGCCCAATGAAATTACAGGTCCCTCCCTCCAGCCACTGGGTAAATCTGCCATTCGACCTTCCAGAGTAGCGCTAATGAGTTTGACCATGTTTGATAATGCAGCATGCTTTACCTCAGTCCAATCTCACATCGAGTTTTATTTAAACAGGAGAAATTGCAGCAATTGCAGTTAAAATACTAAATTTCCAGGTCTGTTGGCACTATTCCACAGCATTATTTTGAGGTTCGTTTAGTGAAGCTACTCACATGCATTCTCCCTTTCCCTTATCTTTAATGTGTGCAGCTGTATTTATATAAGCAAAAATATTGCCTCTAATTTGAGCTGCACTTAACTGTAGCGTAATAGGAAGGCTTCTATGCTGTGGCTTTATTGAAGCCATGTATTTTAATGTTGCTTGGTGTGGTGCATTTGGAATGAAATTTTTATCCAAGATGGTACTTGGTGAAAAAAGTTTGAGAAGCACTGCTCTATTTCTTTTTTCTCTTCTCTCTCTCTCTCTCTCTCTCTCTCTCTCTCTCTCTCTCTCTTGCTCTCTCTCTCTCTCCCAAACAGTCACATGTGTGAAAGCACTTGTGTGAGTAAACAGGTAAACATTTCCTGACTCCTCATTTGCAGGATTTTATCGCAGTGAAAACAATTTGTGCATCTGTAGAAGATGAAAAAGAAGCGTGCGCAAATGAAGCTTGAAATCATTTCTTAAAGAGCCGATATGTCTCATTCACACTTCACTTCTAGACGCGTGAAGAACCTCCGCTGATATCTCTCTCTCTCTCTCACTCTCTTGCTCGTTTGCTCACTCACTCTCCTCGTGAAACATTAAGTCAATGTGCCAAGGAGCTCACACTGCTCTATTCTAGAGTTTTCATCCACTGCTATATCTTTTCAGGAGGTTATTTTTGGGATAGCACAAGGAGCAGCAAAGTTTCCTAACTGAGTAAAAACCTGTCCACACACAATATTATCCACTAGAAAGGATCTGAATGGAGTAGTTTATCCTCCACTAAATGAGCTCCGTTCAATAGCTTCGTCTGTATAAAAATAACCTGCCCTGTCAGAGTCAATCAGAGAAGTCTCTGTGTTTACACTGAGCAGAGATCAGCCTCTCTGCTGGTCCTGTTAGCCCCATCCACTCACCAAAGCATCCAATGAGGGAAGAGGCTCCTCTCTCTGGCCTGCCCTCACACATCACCACAGGCAGAATAACTAACAGAACTCTTTCATTACTGCCATCTGAACACCTGCAACACTCCCCCATACACACACACACACAGAGGGAGAGAGAGAGAGAGAGCGAGCGAGAGAGAGAGAGAGAGAGAGAGAGAGATGAGAGAGAGAGAGAGAGAGAGAGAGAGAGCGAGAGAGAGAGAGAGAGAGAGAGAGAGAGAGAGAGAGAGATTGGGGGGCAAACAAAAGGTTTGATGAGAGGACGTTTGTGTGGGAAAAATTTAGCTCTGTGTCCGGTTTCAGTACATTCTTACCCCTCCCTTTCCCTCTCTCTCTCAGTCTCTCTCTCTCTCTCTCTCAAAATTAAAGTTATCATGGGGTTTATATGGGTTATAAAGGGTTTCTTTTTTTACCATTGTAGAGTTTTGTTATTTAGTACCTGTCTGAACAAGATACCTATAAGAAATAAAAAAGCTGTAAGGCCATGCTAATAGTTGTGACAAGTTATTTGCATAAATTTGATATTTGCTTAATTTTACACAATGTTGTTGTTGATAATAAATACAGATAGGTTTGAAAACATCAATCATTCAGAAAATGTGAAAAACAACAAAGAATGCATTACTGTTTTAGCTAAATTCAACTTCAAATTCAAGTGCATTGGGTTAAACTTAGAAAATGCCTTTTAATGACATTTTTAAATCTGTATTTGATTGAAGGGATGAAAAAAAGAGTCAGAAAATATTTGCATGTAAAACAATAACTGCAAAAACATACATCATTTCTTTGTTAAACACCTTCAGATCTCAATCAAAATGCATTGCACGCTAATGGTACAAAAACAATAAGAAAAAAAGAAAAATCTAACTAAAATGATTCTAACAGAGTCAGTTTTTGGAAACTGCCTTCAACATATTTGGAACGATAAAAAATTAATGTGGATATTTAAATCTTCAGGGTACTTCTGCAGGCTTGAAAAATGATCAAAATATCGTTGGAACCAAAAGTTTGGCATTCATTATAAAAAAGAATTTTTAGAATTACTGTTTTTTACACATCTGTACAAATGAATATGATTATAAAAATATGTGCAAAAAAACTAAATAACTAACATCTGGAAAGGACTATTTTTATTTGAATTAAAGTATTAACACACTTCAAATTCTGGGATTAAAGTTTCACATCTTATATAAGACTTATTAAATGGGCGGTGTTTTATTTATTTTTTTGTTTTCTTGCAAAATGTTCACTTGTTAAAAATATATTACCCAACACATTCAGTCAGGGTACCCACATGTTTTATATTTTCATATTTCTATTCATAAAATAATAACAACTATCATTCACATTAATAATGTTAATTAAACTGTTTCATTAAATCTCTTAAAACATCAAGGAAATATTATTATTTCATTTGCAAGAGTATGTTTAAAATTACAGGGGAAAAAGGGAATTCTTTAATGTTGTTATTATTGTTGTTTTACAAATATCATATCTCTTATTCCACAGAGGAGAAGGTAACAAGGCGAAATCTTACAGAAAAAAATTATGGTTAAACTATAGTAAATTCTAGATAGCAAAAAGATAAAAGACAAAACAGAAGATCAGATCTATCAAGAGTTATTTAAATTTAAGGGAATTAACTCAATGAAATTGATAAATGGTATGTTAGGTTAGCGCAAGGGTTCTTTAAACTTCAAAGTCTGAATGTAAAACATGATATAAAAACAAATAGACAATAGCAAAAATGTTTTTCCTAGAATCTTATAACCAAGTGAAGTGAATTCATCAATTAAAACGAACAGATGACATGTCCACACTTTTCTCTAATTTTGTTTGTTTTTTAGTTTTCCATTTTACTGTCTCTTGACTCTTTTGTGGCATTTAATCCGAGGGAACCGACTATTTATTATGAAGTGCCAAAAATACCATTTAGATATATACGAGTGTAGCATTTTTAAAACTCATCCCACAGCCATATTTTTACATTTCCAGGTGTTTGAAGAAAGCAAACCCCAGCGGTTTTTAATTCCTACCCGCTGTATCTCAGGCTTACTCAAAAACACCTGAAGGGCGCAAAAACAAACATATAAAACACACAGAAGTGCCTCGTTCCATTGCAAATGGGTGCACGCAGATGCACATAGGCATGCATGCAAACCAGCAGCGATAACCGAAGCACTGATGGAATGGAATGTCAATGGCATCACAAACACACATATATATACACACACCTACACACTGCCAGATGTTCAGCTGCCTCATAGAAAACTAACACCAGAAGTCTCCTCCTTCTCCCTCTCTCAAACACACTCATGGTTCAACCTGACACTTCCTGAGATTCCACCGAGCTCTAGTCAAATACTTCACTGCTCAGACACACGGAAAATCACTTTAAACATTGAGCTAATGCCTAAAATCTAGAGAACTGCAAACAACCACCTACACAATAATTTACCATTTTAATTGAGCAAACACAGGACAGAACAAACAGCGCATAATTACTTGAAACTGTCATTTATCTTTCAGTCTTAGCCTGAACAATAAGTACCTGAACATTTTTAAGAGAACCAAATTGGCAACAAATTTAAAAACTTAAACACTCCAAACAACCCAATGACAAAAAAAAACTATTTTAATACGACCCAACAACAATCATAGCATTCACAACAGCAAACAAAATCTAAATAACCAAGCCAAACTAGCAACAGCAAGCTTAATATTCAGAATACCCAAGCTACAATAAACAACAACAGTAACGTTTCTAACAACCCTAAAAAAGCATTCAGTACAACCCATCAAAAACAAAAAATAGCCAAAACAAACACAACAATCTAGCAGAAATTAGTAAAATTAATACTCAGGCTACCCTAACAAAAGAAAACGACCACCTAAACAATCAGAACAACCTAGCAATAATAAATAGCAAGAACCTAAACAATTAGACCAACCCAGCCACAACAACAACCCAAAATATCAGAACCATCTAGCAACAAAACCAAAAGTACCCGGGGTCTGTACCATGAAGCCAGATTAACTGGTTAGCCAGATAAGTTTAGGATTAGTTTGCACCAATCCTGGATTTTGTGTACTATGAAACAATCTAAGATTTAATCGATCTTTGTGGTTACTTACGTCACACGGTTAACCTGCTCCAGAGCAAGCTTGCATTCGTCCAATCAGAGGTTATAACATGAACTTTTAAGTGACGTAACACTAACGTCAGTAACAACTGGTTCACATTTACTTCCCAATCCTATGCATATTTGTTAAAGGAGCACTTAATTCGAGACGAGTATTTAAAGACAGACAAAATCCCTAAGCATTTCCTGACACATATTTGCACGAAAGATAAATTTTCTCAGTGGAAGGAACAGCTTATATTTGCGAGCTTCTTTGCCCATACACAATGTGACAGGTAGAAGTCCCACCCTTTCTGTACTGCACTGCTCCGGACCTTAATTTTTATCTGCTACCATGATCATTTTGCGTTGAGGTTACATCTTCCAAAAAAAGAAAAACTATTTTTTACACTTTTTAAATGTAAACATACATTTGGAGAAAGACAAGTATTTAATTTTCAACCATAAATACATTAGCATGACATAAAACATTAAAACCTATTTGACTTAACAGGCAAAAAAATATGCTATTGTTCTCAAACACATAGGACACATGACACTCAATTTTACATTAAACAGAATGTGCTTCTTTGACATTGGTTTGACGAAATCAGCAATTTTCTGCCAATAATCTTGTCTGGCTTTGGCAGCAGCTAGAGTATTACTACGACACAAAAATATATGTAAAATATAAAATATGCATCATATTTTCTAACTTTAATCTCTTGCTCCTCCTCCGCAGAGAAAAAAAATTATTTGGCTTATCATGTTCATCGTCATTGGTTATTCAGTGCCAATATCAGTCTTTTACGCGCACGCGCCCATGAACTAATCTTAGCTTCAGGATCAAAGCCTGACTCGACAAAGAAAGTTTATAAGCTGCTTCATGGTACCAATTAAGTCTGAATCTAATGGTTGGGTTTTGTCAAGTCAAAACCTATCTGGTAATTCTGGGTTTGTTAAGCCACGTTTATGGTACAGGCCCCTGAACAATCAAAACAACATAGCAACCTCAAACAACAACATAAACAATTAGAACAACCTAGCAACAACAATGTAGGTAAACAATCAGAATAACCTAGCAACAGCAAATAATAACAACTTTAATCAGAAGAACCAAGCAACAGCAAACAACAACCTAAACAATCTGAACAATGTGGTAACAATAAAGAAATTATTTAAACTAATATAACAACAGAAAAAAAACAACTCAAGCTATCAGACATTTTTTGCAATAACAGTGAAAACATCTAAGCCATAGGATAAACCTAACAGCAAACAACAACCTACACATTCAGAAGAAACTAGCAACAACACTAAACAACCAAAAAGATCACAACAAACTAGCAACAGCAAACAGCCTTGAAAATCAGAACAACCCATTAACAACAAATGCAGCATTCAGACAACTCTAGAACAGAAAACAACAATCTAACAAATCAGAGAAATCTAGCAACAACAAGCTAAAACATCAAAAAAGCACTATAAAAGTACAGCGATAAACACACTTTTCCATGCAAAACCTTTGGAAACAAAATACATTTCTCACATAAATCCAAGCACCTGCTATGTACCAAACAAACCAAACTATAAAGTAATTTTGACACTAAATCAAAATTGACACTAAATCTCTGACACTAAAAGAATCATCTGGGCATTTACCTCCACAAAATAGTCTTTTGTGGGCTCATGAGAATGGTACAGGATTGCATTAATAATTATAAAAACCTAGCAAAACCAGACCCATATCATACTATATTGTTGCAGAAATATGTTGTTTTGAACCAGTCCTTCTATTTGTTTTATAATGCATTGCTGTACAGTGAGACGCATGTTAGTGAACATTCATTTAGGTTTTTAGCAGGTGTTCATTTTGAACCTTTTACTCTAGCAAAAGTTCATCAGCCTCCATACACTCACCCAACACTCAAGCTCACTCACAGAAGAGACATGCTAGCATTAGCTTCTGTCACTGCTCAATTATGGCAGCCATTACCGTGGCACATCTTCCAGCGGCACACTTGACAATACCCAAACACGTCAGGCGTTTTAATTAAAAGTTCTCTGTTTCAGAGCGCACCTCACCTGCCGTGTTAATTACACATACACACCAGCGCTGTTCCTCTGCCTTTACTTTCAGATGGCTAATTACACTTTTGAGTCTCTTCGTCACCTCTGCTATGAGCAGGTGTGACAAATGAACAAGGAGACTTTTCCCTAAACACAAACTCAGAGTGATCTGTTCAGAACAAGAGCCCTTCCCTTCAGGTAAATCTTTCAGAGATGTGCAGACATTACCAGAAATTAGTGGCTTTTAAACAGCACTAAAAATCTCTGAGACGGCTTCTTTTGTTCTCCAGAAATAGCAACATTTTGACATCACTGGATGGACCAAAAAATCTGTTTATTTTCAGGTCCTTCATTAGGTCTCTGAATAGAATTGGGATCAGACTTGACAGAGTCCAGCCCCTTATATTTCCTGCATGCAAATAAACCAATGAAATCAATTATGAGAAGCAGACTGAACCAAACTGGAAAGCAAGGGGATCTTAACCAATCCTGACAGAGTTGAAGTCTATAAATTACAAAACTGCTGGAGATCTGATCAAACTGGACTCTAGAAGCTCCACTGCTGCAGACAGCCACAGAAATCTTTCAGGTATAAATGAAGAACTTGTTTAAAAACTCAGTTGCTAATTCTACTCTGAACTAGCTCATCTACCTGAGTCTGTGGTTCATCCTTCTCCATCAATGCCATTTTAAACCTCCAAACAAAAAAGTAATTTCAATTCAAATTGAAAAGCATACAAACAATAGCAAGGCTTCCCTTTATGTGAACCATCCCTTTAACTGAACTCTACAGAGTAGCTCACAAAAACAGGAAGAAGCCCTGACTGCACTTCCTGTCAGACCTCAGCATCTACTCAAAACAACACCAGGGCAAACACAACTTTATTCATCAACATCACCGACAATCACATTATTTCAAGTGGTTTATGATGTATAATGATAGTGCATTTGTGTGATTAGAGCTGAAAAATATCACATCATCAAACTTTAAATAATAGGTAATTGTAGAAAGTTGCTGAAAATAGTTGCTGAAAATGTACAACTTACAAAGCTAAACTTTCATATCAAGCAAAGCAAAGGTCCCCAGCTTCAGCCATCTCAACTCCATCAGAATTATATATGAATAATATAATATGAATAATAAAAGTACATATAAATAATACTAAAGTACAATAAATGAGCAAAATACAAAAAAGTATTTGCTTGAGTTTTTGCGGTTCCTCAGTTTCACTTCAGGCTAACAAATACCTGGTTGTGTCTGAAGGGATGTTAAGTATTTTATAACACTTTTTTACTGCAACAGAGTGCAGGAGGAGGATGTGACGCCCCAGTGTTCAAGGCATTTTTTTCCGCTGAAGGATAACTATGTTGATGTGAAGAGCAATGTTATGCTACCTTTAATCTATGCTGTTAGATATGTTTGATGGTTTGGCAGTCCAGTGTTGTCTAGACCATTTTCTTGCTGTGTTACCCTGTGTTTTTAGCTCTACTGTTCAGTTGGAGGCTCAGCTTGGAAACACTGGACTTGACACCTCCTCTCTGGCTAAGTGCTCTAAGAGACTGAATCTGTTATTGAAAATGTTTAACAGTCCAGCTACTGAATTAAGTGTATAGTTATGAGTTCAAATGTTTGTCTGTTTATGTTTAGAGCGAGTCTTTTTCACTGGAATGCACTACATGCTTGCTCACAACTCAGCTAACGAGCATTAAGGCTTGATAAGGCAAGAACTAGCCTCTAGTACATTTGTCTGTGACATCATTTTGTAACTTGGCCCACATCATTTGCTTGGTCTAATAAAATACTTTTTATTTGTTATAATGTAATGAGCTAGGATATGTTTCTCAGTTCATGAGACCTTTAATTCAGTTTGGGAGAGAGAAACTAATTATTTTCTGAACAACACACATAATCCTCTATATATCCATGTCTTAACCTACAAGCATCTTTATAAAAGGTTACAATAGCCACATTAATTTAGGTCCCAGCAAAACACTGACATCACTAAAGCCCACACACACACATACGCGCACACGCACATGCACACACAGTCATTATTAGCATCAATAACAGCAGAGACAGTAGCTAATACTGGCTAAACATCCTCATTAATCCAAATCTCAGACTCAATGAAAGCGGTAGATGTTTCTGAGCATCTTGTGCTCTGCTGAAGGAGAGACAAAGACGCCGCTGGATGGTGGGAGGAGGAGGAAAATAGTCCTCTTCATCATCTCTGCTTTAATTCCTGATTGACAGGCTCTGTCTCAAAACCAGCAGGCCTCCGCAATTTATAGACACACAGTTAAAAACACACTTTTATTTCTTAATAAGCCATGGATGTTAGTGGGAGAAGTGTGTGCCAGTGCTAAATGTGTCAAAGCACTTTATAACATTACAGCATGCTAAAACTGCAATATGCACTCTTTATACATAGGACTCTCATAAAAAGACCCCAGCCTCAGAGAGTGTTGTTTTGACTCTGCATTTTAGAGTCTGTTGGAATTTAAAATAAAAACTCTAGATGAGTTGAGTTAATCATAATCCAATATGTTGTTCAAACTCTATTGGATCATAAGTAGTGGGAGTTTATATTTCTTCACTCCCAGTGTTGATCTAAAAAATCTAAAAATGTGTTTCCATGAGTGACAAAGGGGGTAAAGGGATTAAGGATAAATGGAGTGAAGATCGGTTTCAAGAACTCATGATCCTGCAGCACAGCAAAGCATTAAGAAATGACTTGAACCCAGAACCTACTTGATCCGGTAAAGTGTCCTGCAGCACCCATAGAGGAGACTCCATTCTTCCCTCCACCCACCGGAGGAGAAAACATCTATAAACACAAAGAGACTGCCATTAGAAAGAGGGGGGGAGAGACTAGACAGTTAATGAGAAATAGGGAAAGAGAAAAAGAGAGAGACACCAAAGAGAGAGAGAGAGGAAGACAGGAAGAGGGAAGGAAGTTAGAGAGGGGGAAGGAAGATAGTGAAAAATAGATAGGAAGATAGTAAAAGAGAAGTAGGGGGAGAGAGATACTAGATAGTGAAATGGAAATAGGGAAAGAGAGTGGGAGATAGGCACCAAAGAGAAAAAGAGAGAGAGAGAGAGAAAGTGAGAGACTAGATAGTGAAAGAGAAAAAAGTAAAGGGAGAGGGAGACACCAAAGAGAGAGAGAGATTAAAGAGAGAGAGACAGAAGAGAGAGAGAGAGAAAGTGAGAGATTAGATAGTGAAAGAGAAAAAGGGAAAGGGAGAGGGAGAGGGAGACACCAAAGAGAGAGAGAGATCAAAGAGAGAGAGAGACAGAAGAGAGAGAAAGAGAGAGAGAGTGAAAGAGAGAGAGAGCGACTAGAGAGTGACGTGAAAGAGAAATAAGGAGAGAGAGGGAGGGGAGAGAGGCATCAAAGAGAGAAAGAGAGAGGGACAGGGAAAATACACAAAAAAGAGAGAGAGAAGGAGAAAGAGAGTGAAAGAGACTAGAAAAGGGGTATAGAGATAGTGCAAAAGAGGGAGAGAGAGACTAGAAATGGAGAGAGACTAGAAAGAGAAAGAAGAAAGAGTTAGGAGAGAGACTAGAGAAAATGAGAAAAAGAGGGAGATAGATTAAAGAGAGAGAGACTAGAGAAAGAGTGACCAGATCAAAGAAAGAGAAACCAGAGAGAGAGAGAGAGAAATACTCTAATTATAGAAACAAAGAGAGAAAGAGGAGGATAATCTTGCACTGTAAAAAATGTATTTTGAGTTAAAAAATGAAGGCAGCTTTATTATCTGTTAGATTTGTTCGTTCAGCAAACCTAATGTTACCTGTTCATGCTAATGAAGAACTTGTTGTTGAGTCAATCTATATCTTAAAGTTATCTAAATGAAAGAAAGCATAATCCAATCACAACTCTGTATTTCTTCTGGGCATCTCAGCCTAATCAGAGCACCTGTTTTGTGTTCTCTAGTAACCCCTGCACTTGAAACCACCTCATCAATTGTCCGGATTTTTAGGGCTTCTGAAACTTTTTCAGAGCAGACGAAGTCAAGGAATGACTGAACCTTCCATTTAGACTCCGGCTTATCCAATCAGGGCACGTCATCAAGACATGTTTATTCTGATAGCAATACTTCAGCCAGAGGAGTGCTGCTGATGTTTTGCTGAAATAAAACCGTTCAATGTTTTCCCGAGTTGAAGTTATTTTTTTCGGAGCTCAAAAGGTGAATTGACAGATCACTGATTAAAAATGTCAAGGAGCAGAAGAGAAATCTGTTACCATCCACAGCGCATGTATAATGATTTAAGACCTTCAAAATATTTAGCTGTCTCGAAAATCAAGATGAGTTGAAACGGTGGTGCTCATACTGTCCCAAAGGCAGCCTTATAGTGACTGACAGCTGAGTTGACCAATATAACAGCAAACCCAAACCCGATTAGCTTTTAATCTTCTAATAAATATCTGCTGGTTCAGAGAACAAACTCACACGGAATTCAAAAATGCATCAACCATGTAAACGCTGAACACATTACACAAGAAAAACTTAACAAATGCTTTTTTTAATTAAAGTTTGAACATGTTCAGGTGCATATTTTTACAGAGGGGAGTATTTATCATATGCTCATTTACACTTTGTGTGATATACAATTATATAAAAAGCGCTTGATTTGCTAAATGTCTGTTCCACATCAAGTTTATTTGCTAAATTTCTATTAACATGAAGTTTACTTATTAATGTTCTTATTAATGTTTGAAAATTAAAAGATTCGATTTTTAAAATGTATAAGTAATAAACAAATGCATAGCTTTAACAGCAAAACGTCTATTTTTAGTGTGGTGAACCTCATCAAGCACCGGCCCAGGGTTATATTTATCCACTTAGTGTTAATTTAACACTAGAAAAAAAATAACACTCCTTATGTGGCCATTTACGTCTACTCAATGGTTTAATACAATGCAACATGTAACATTAAATCACACATGATGAAAACAAGTCTTTTTTTAACCAGATTGTAAATAGTAGCACTTCTTATGTTCATGTTTGTCCAGTGTTAAATTTTCACTGTATACTGTTGTGTTGCTACACAGTAAAATCATAAATAGTAAAATTAACTCCATCCAGCATAAGACAAAAATACACTCAAACTGACTTAAAATATTAATGAGGTTATCATCTAAACCATTGCTTCTTCACTGAAAACTTGTATTCTCCTATTTTAAAAAACACACAACTAATTTCCTCAGCACAATGTAAAAAATTGTTTCATTTAACCTTTTTATGGTTCTAGTTGAAGGACTCTGTGTTAATTTTACTCTACTTAGAGGGACAGAGTCAATTTAGCACTCTACATTTAGTTTTACAATTATCATGGGGTGGTGCTTATAAGGCCACACCAGTTAGTGTTAAATTAACACTGTATCTACAGGTGCCTATTTTACATGGATCTAATATGTTTAGGGTTAACCTATTTTTCTTATTAAACACAAGAATTTAATTGGTGACTTTTTTCCAGGACACCACTTTTTACCCTAAAGATTGAACCTGAAGATGTTAGTAAATAACTCTCCCTCATACAGCAAAGCATTGAAGCTGAACGTTCACAATATTTCTCAGGAGGCCGCGCTCCAGGAGCCTCTTAAAGCCAGTGGAGGTCAGGTCAGTGTAAGAACCATTCAATCAAACAGTAAGCAGACTCTATCTGGAGCTTCTCAAGGTGCATGCCATGGTTTCATCGAGAGCTGAGCACCCTGACGCTCTCATCCTAGTCTCCCCTGACATGAGCAGATACCTTAGGTTAGCTGAATGAAGCATTTTTAGAACAAAACACTTGTCAGGTCGCCGCCTTTCATCTTTCCATTCACTCAAGCTTTTCTTCTTTACAGTGAGCATGCATTCAGAGAAGCCCGCATGGAGTCAAGCAGCATCAGAGTTCGGACTCATCCTCGAGGAAGCGCGAGGAGAGCCCAGCGCGCTTCCTCGAGGAGCCTACACACTTATCTAGAGCATTAAAAAACACAAGAGGAAAGAGGGATATACTACCATCGGCGTGGGGAACACTTTCAAATCGCTGTTTCGCATCTACAAGACAACAGAATTACTAGAGCAGCATCACATCCACAACTTTCCATCACATGAGAGAGCGCGGAGCGTGCGGGGCGCGCGCTGAGAGGGTGTCCGGAGCTTACCGCGCTGAAATCCAGCAGATCGCTCAGCTCCTTATCCGTGCCGAGCGCGGCCATGCGCTGCGCGTGATGCGGGTGATGGTGCGCGTGATGGTGCATTCTCACTGCTGGCGCGTAAAAGCCAAAAACATGGATCGGGAAGAGCGGGAGAGGAGAGGAGCCGATCGGGAGGAGCGCGTCTGCTCTTCGCGAACACACACACTCACTCACTCTCACGCACGCGTGCACGTCCGCGCGTGCGCACTCACACACGCGATCCGGGGAGGAAAGGAAGGTGTCCGAAAGTGTCTCCAAGAGTCCGAGGGAGCTCTCCTCAACTTGCGAGCACAGAGGATCTGGAAGGATACGGTGAAGCGATGCTGGGGAACTTCCTCCGACGCGAATGAGCGAGAAAAAAGAGCCGCGCGCGCGTGCTCGAGCTCCGACACGCAGCGGAAGCTTCCTCGGGACACTTCGCTAACGCTAATAAAGAGTTGGATTCATCTAAGATAAGAATAGGTAAGAGAGGAAAAGCCACGAAGACGCGCGAAGAGCCCCTGTTCCTGAAGCACGTTTCGGGATGCAGGAAGAACGCGCTCTGCTTAAGAGGCAACTGCTGAAATGTGGAGGTTGCGCCTTCTGGTGTTTTATCAAATATTCTAATGTTAAAAACAAGCAACATTTAGGCTAAATCGTTTATTTTAAAGCCAGTTATTATACTGGAGTTTTGCCATAGTTGCGCAGACATTTGATAGGCAACAAGAGATCGATACAGATGATCAGCGTGAGATAGGGTGAAGACAGGTGATGTGTTTCAGATGTATTCCTGGGACCCCCTAAAAGAAAGGGAAAATAGCGTTTTAAGGATACAGCAAAATCTAAAATATGAAGCAGGTTTTGTATATGCTCGCACTTATTTGTTTGCATATTATTTATGTTTTATAACTGCTCTTAGATTCAAGACATTGAACTTCAATATGCTGTTAGTGCTAAATTCTGTTATATTTGTTCTGTAGGCTTGGTCTTTGTTATCTATCTAAATAAACGCTACAGAACACTTTGGTCAATTATTTGCACCGTTGTAAAATGCTGTAAAAGTGAATGTATAATGAAAGTGCATTTGTGTTATTAGAGCTGAAAAGTATCACATCATCAAACTTTAAATAATAGCTAACAGTTAATAAATGTATGCAAAACATGCAATAAAATGTTTTGTTTTAACTTTTTTTCTTACTACTTATGAAAATAAAATATGTGAAACGAATAATGCAGTGTTTGTATTATAGTTATTCAAGAATTGAATAAAATAAAGAAAGAGGGAACATTGCAATGGTATCTAATTGTATTTGTATTATTATTGTTATTTTCATGTTTTACTTTGAAAAGATGAGATTGATAACTGTATTTTATAGAAAGCATTTGAGGAAAGATTTACGGTTAGAGTCACTCAGAAATAAAAAAAAATCTTAAACAATGACTATTTCTTTGATAGTTAAAATACTTGATTATGCTTGGTTATTTATAGATAAAAGTCTGTAAGTTTTCTGTAAACGTAAGATTTACTGAGAAGGTGGTTTCAGTAAATCCTTTATTCAATATAATAAAGGTTATTCCATTTAGAATTCAGATCTAATCACTTTTCAAGCATTTAAAAGCATCTATTTCAAATATTTGGATGGTAGTGCAGAGAAATTTAACAAAATAGAAAACTCTCAATAACTTGACAATGATAATCAGGTGTGGAAAGTTACATCTGTTTGTCTCTGGTAAAAGTATACCACTGTTTACTTGTGAAATTCACTTGAGTTCTCTCTGCTGTTTCAGTGATGGTTACTAAATAAAGAAATGTATGTCCTAATCATGTATAACTGTTGGAATATGCTTCTTTCAATCATATTCAAAATATTAAACATGTTATAAGACCAGGCCAGCCACCACTCACATGAGAAGAGATTTGACAGAGAAAAGTAACAGCTTTTTTAAACATATTTTCACAGATTCTATGAATTTAGTTCACTATATATCTATGCATCTCCTGCATGCTTGCTATTTAAAATGTCTTTTAAACATGGAAGGCATGAGCCCAGATCTGAGCTGTCCAGTCTTGGGAGATTGGTGCTTGTTCTCTACATTAAAAACTGCATTTCATTTTGTTCTTTTTTTCATTATAATATAAAAACTAAACATCTACATCTTTTCTCTCAAGTTAAGACTCTGAATTTAAATGTAAAGAACTTTGGTTTGATAATGTCTAAAAAAGTAGAAGTACACAAAAAGCTCCTCAATTACAGTAGTGCTAGTAAATGTAGTTTTCTACTTTCCATCTTTGATGATAATTCATCCACTTAGTGGAATAATGATGGTTGAACCAACTTGTAATTGTTACATTTACCTATTGCATGATGAATAAAAACTTACAAACATCCCAAAGTGCTTACTATACAGTAAAAACAACACATTATGTGTGCTAAGGAGGGGTCAGCATCATATACAATTTCTATTGTTGCCTGATATAAATCAACCCACTCAAAGTTTTTCTGAAGCTGAGATATGCTTAACTGCCGACATTGCTAAAATATCTGGTTTCTAGGGAGTGGTAAAGTAATTCATAAATAATCTAATTGCCACAATTAGTGTTATAAAATAATCTATGTATCTCTGAGGCTGGATCTACACAGTTAAAAAAGACTTTTAAGAAAATGATTAAGACTTTTGAAGTTATTTCTAGATTTGAAACTGCCATTACAGCAAAAAATCCCTGATATGTCCATATTTTACACAACATTTATTCATTTAAAGGATTTTCTTTTTGGTGTAATGTCATGATTGGAATTGGAACTCTAAATCTGGGAGCGCATAAAGGAAAGCTTTGCTTTCACTGATGACCACAACTTTTCTGATCCAGAGATATAAAACTTTCAGATTTGGTTGCTTGGGTAAACAATGTGGTTGCTATGGAGGCATATAATGTTCAGCTTGTCAATATGCTCATTATAAACTTACAAAGAACTAAAATTCCCAGCATTGTTGCTAATAAAACAATCTGATTGCTATAATTGAAGTTAAACACCCCTCTTAACAATGTTAAACAGGATGGAGCAACTTCAGTTGTTCTAAAAAATGTTGAACCTGAGATAAGTTTGATTGATATTTGATTACAAGGTTGCTAACGTCCTTTTTACCTAGACTAATTGAAAATAACCTTACTTGGTTACTTACAGTTGCCATTATAAGTCTCTGCTGGCTTTAAGCCCCTCTGGTGCCAAGGGTTCAAATAATTTTGCACAGTGCTCAAAAAATTCTCTCACAGACTGATACTACCCTACTTACCCTCAGTTAGAGGTTTCTACAAGAGTCCGAGTTGACCTACAGCCATGTGGGAGTCAGAAAAAACACTATAATGTTAGTAAAACTCAAACCTCTTCAAAATTGTGTTAGTTTTAAACAGTGCTCTGTTGAATCTATTCTAAGCTTGAGATGAACCGGTTTATGATGGTCTTGAGCTGACCAGAGAGATTCAATCCGACTCTGAACCAGATAGTAGATTTTTAAAGGCACATCACCTGTTCACAATGCTTCTAAATTTTCAATCAATACAGGAGCATATTGGTTTTATTGGAGGGTTTAATCCAGCATGGGTCACACGTCAATCAAGATTATCACAGTGCAGTAAACACATTAGCATCTCAGAAGCCCGGAGTCGGTCAGAAGGGCGTTGAAAGTGTGTGGAAGCTTGAAAGGAAGGTTTGATTCAGCAAAAGTGCAGCCTCAGCAGATGCACAGCTCTTTTTAGCATAATCTCTCTTTTGGGGAGAGCGCAGCACACTTCTGAGTAAAGAGAGCGATGCAAAGGAAGCGCTGGCTTCACCTGTGTCCTTCTGGTGATAAACCTCAGTGCTGGATGAGGAAGAGAGAGCATCTGAGTTAGCCTCCAAGCTCAAGAAGAAGGCATTTAATCCAGGAGGATCCGTCAAACTGAGATTCACTTCATCTGTCCAAAGCTTCCAAATTATAAATTTTTATTTGGGTTAAAATGTTTACATTTAAAAAGTATTTTTTCTGATCTTACTTACCTGCAACAATATTGAATAGTGTTTCAGTTATACTGTCCAAAAACAGATAGTGGGTGTTTGCTCTCTCTGCTCCGGTGACTCCTGAAGGACGTCTCTGACTGATCAAAGCTAATGAGCCGCTCACTGCTCAGACTGATAAATATGTATTTGTAGAAGCAGATGAATGCAAATGGGTGAGAGAAGCTGTGGTCAGAATCTCTCAATGGCTCTGTCATTTCCACTGCTCAAAATCACAACAATCTACATGCGTGGACAAGAGGGACCAGTCGAAAACTCCTAAAATTAATCTGATTAATGAATCTGATTAAATGTGATGTTTTTAGATTATTACTTCACCAATCAGATGCAAGAAGGAAAGCAGCTCGAATAAAAGCCGTGGATGGATAATCGAGGTTTTTATTAGGAATTAAATGACTCTGTGGCTTTGCATGGATAAATAAGAAATATCCCGGCAGGAGTTTGTCAAATCATCTCTCCAGCAGCCATTATTGTTCACTTTCAGTTCACACCAGAGCATTCAAGGCTTGTTACTGGAATAAAATCACTAATAAATCTTTTCTGAAATGAAATAGTGCTCCTGTTGAGCGTCTAATGGGTTCTGCGGATCAAACATCTGCCGATTCATTCTGGAAATCATGGAGCTGAGAAAGGTTATTAAGTTAAAACACTTGAAAAACATCCGACAGCTCGGGTGAGACAAATAGAGAATAAAAATTTTGAAAACATTTTTGAGAGAATTACTTTGAGAAACATGCCAACAGAAGAAACAAATAAAAAAATTTGCCCAGTGATGAACAAAATGACTGATTATTAGAGTAACATTAAAGTACTGAACCAATAATACCACTATTACCATATGAGATGGATAAAATACCTGCTAGAGAACAATGAATGGGCTAGGGGCCTCCTGCACAAGCATTTTTAGAACAGATTTCTTATTAAAACATTCCATATTAAAATAGAAGGTTGATAAGTGTATGATTAAAGTGCTGGATCTATGAGATTATATTTAAAGCATATGCGCTCATGTTAAGGTTTCTCAGTTTACATTCATTTAACATGATGTTACTGTGGTAAACTCTTAGCAAAAGCAAAGGTGTAGTTTCTCAGTCGCCCCTTACAACACACACCTGCAGCCGCGCAGTAAAGAATGCGACACACTCAGAGGCTTTTTTCACAGATGTGACCGTCGTTGCAGGAACTAATTACATACATGTGTGTGAGCGCGGCACATTCCTGCACCTGTGTTCTGCTCTCTTCCTCTCTCTCTCTCCCTCTCTCTCCCTCTCCCTCTCTCTCTCGCTCTCTCTCTTGTGAGCGAGAGAGGTATAATTGGCAATACAGGGGTAGAGGGGCGTGCGGGGGCCCCAGGGTCTCTCATGAAGGGTTAGAGGGTAGGAATGAGTTGCAGATGTCAAGAAAGTTGAACAAAAACAGAGCGTGTGACAGACTCTCTGGAGCAACAATACACCATAAATAGGTTTAGACGATGAAACTGAAACACTGTTTGATTAGATAGTGAAACTGAAACACTGTTCAGCAGTGCTGGAGGTTCAGACAGTGAAACTGAAACATGTTTAGCAGCGCTGGAGGATTGAACAGTAAAACTGAAACACTGTTCAGCAATGCTGGAGGTTCAGACAGTGAAACTGAAACATGTTTAGCAGCGCTGGAGCATTGAACAGTAAAACTGAAACACTGTTCAGCAGCGCTGGAGGATTGAACAGTGAACCTGAAACACTGTTTAGCAGTGCTGGAGGATTGAACAGTGAACCTGAAACACTGTTTAGCAGCGCTGGAGGATTGAACAGTAAAACTGAAACACTGTTCAGCAGTGCTGGAGGTTCAGACAGTAAAACTGAAACATGTTCAGCAGTGCTGGAGATCCGAACATTGAAAAATGAAACACTGTTCAGCAGCGCTGGATGTCCAAACATTGAAACAGAAACACTGTTCAGCAGCGATGGAGGTCCAAACATTGAAACAGAAACACTGTCCAACAGCGCTGGAGGTTCAGACAGTGAAACTGAAACACGTTCAGCAGTGCTGCAGGTTCAGAGAGTGAAACTGACTTTTTATGTGTGATATATGTATCAACTTATCAATAAACTATAGCAGGAAGAAAATAAAGATAGAGGAGGAAAAAAAGGATTTATATATTTATATATATTATAGTAGGTGTTCCCAGAGTAGAAGAGTTTTCAGTTGCTTTTTGAAAGCTATTAGAGTTGCTGCTTTCCTGACTGGATCAGAGAGTTTGTTCCACCAGCCAGGGACAGTGAGAGAGAAGGTACTGCTAAGAGACTTTCTGCCTTTGTGGGACGGGACGACGAGTAGGTGTTCCTTCTCTGAGCACAGACTTCTCTAGGGCATGTAGGAGTGTATAAGCTAGTTAAAGTAAACAGGCGCTGATTTGGAGATAGTTTTGTTTGCCAGCATACGTGATTTGAATTTAACATGAGCTGCAATGGGGAGCCAGTGAAGAGTGTTCCTTGAAGAAAAGACGAGCTGCAGAGTTCTGGATCATCTGCAGAGGTTTAAGCGCATTTGCTAAAAGTTCTGCTAGGAGAGCATTGCAGTAGTCCAGACATGAGAGGACCAGAGCTTGAACCAGGAGTTGAAGTGCATGCTCAGAAAGGCCTGATCTTTCGAATGTTTTGCAGTCCAAACCTAGATGCTCAAGTTGTCTTGGTGATGTGGTCTTTGAAGGACAGCTGTTCATCCAAAATCGCTTCAAGATTCCTGACTGAAGGAAAAGGGGTGACTGTAGAGGATTCCAACTGGATGGTGAGGTTATGATGCACAGAGGGATTAGCTGGGATTATCAGAAATTCTGTCTTGGCCAAGTTGAGCTGTAGGTGATGGTTCTTCATCCAAGTAGAGATGTCATTCAGGCAGTCAGTTATGCGGGTAGTTACTGACAGGTCATCGGGGGGGAACGACAGATAGAGTTGAGTGTCATCAGCATAGCAGTGATACGAGAATCCGTGTCTGTAGATGATAGGGCCCAGGGTGTTGGTGTAGATGGAGAAGAGAAGGGGACCAAGAACTGAACCCTGGGGAACCCCGGTGAGCAGTCTATGAGTGTTGGAGACCTCACCCCTCCACTCGACACTGAAAGATCTACCAGTGAGATAGGACTCAAGCCATTTGAGTATAATGCCAGCGATGCCCACTGCAGAGAGAGTGGAGAGATTGATCTGATGGTTGACTTTGTCAAACGTAGCAGAAACACTCTCCTGCAGGACTCGAGAATTAGACATTGAAACCGAAACACTTTCCTGCAGCACTGGAGAATTACACTGCAAAAAAACTGAATCCAAGCAAAGCTGAAAATGCTTTAAACGCGATTGAAAATCTTGATTTTCTTATTTTAGGAAGAATTTTCTGGTTTATATTTTTCAGGTATAGTTTATTCAGCTTATTTTGAGAAAATACGACTTACATTTTCTTGAAGAGAAAAAATGCTTATTCCAGTTTTTTTTTCTTGAATTAAGAAACTTTGTGAAACAAGCTGTTGATTTTGCCACTGATCTAAAAACAAGTATCTTAAAACAAGAACTTTGGACTCAACATCTTATTTCAAGAATGTTAATGACATCTTATTTAACTAAATCAATATTAAATACTGATAAAAGCACTCATCTTGGAACAAGAAAAACATCTTAAATGTAAAAATATCTGACAATGTGGTAAGAATATAAATTCTTGAAATATAACTCAAATGTTTGTGAAAAGAACCAACACCATAAAAAAAACATGCCCCAAACCTGGAACAACTTACATAGTAGTAGTTTTAAGACAGATTATCTAGTTTTAAGACCACTAGTGACTAGATACAAGTTGAAATATTATAGTTTCAGGACAGTTTCACAGTTTGGAAAGACTTGTTTTGAGAGTTTTTGTCTATTTTTAAGATCAAGCAGCGTTTGCAATCAGCTAGACATTTTTACTAATATTAAGAATTCCTGCCAAGCCAGATTTTCTTACCCCATTGGCGGATTTTTTTGCTTTATCTAGGAAGAGTTTAACTTCATTTGAGGTTTTGTTGTTGTTGTTGTTGTTGTTGTTGTTGTTGTTGTTGTTGTAGTTGTTTCAAGAGTGCATTTTTTGCAGTGTAGACAGTGAAACTGAAACACGTTCAGCAGCGCTGGAGAATTGAACAGTGAAACTGAAACAATGTTTAGCAGCGCTGGAGGATTGAACAGTAAAACTGAAACACATTTAGCAGCGCTGGAGGATTGAACAGTGAAACTGAAACACATTTAGCAGCGCTGGAGGATTGAACAGTGAAACTGAAACACATTTAGCAGCGCTGGAGGATTGAACAGTGAACCTGAAACACTGTTTAGCAGCGCTGGAGGACTGAACAGTGAAACTGAAACACTGTTTAGCAGCGCTGGAGGATTGAACAGTGAAACTGAAACACTGTTTAGCAGCGCTGGAGGATTGAACAGTGAAACTGAAACACTGTTTAGCAGCGCTGGAGGATTGAACAGTGAAACTGAAACACTGTTCAGCAGCGCTGGAGGATTGAACAATGAAACTGAAACACAGTTTAGCAGCGCTGGAGGATTGAACAGTGAAACTGAAACACATTCAACAGCGCTGGAGAATTGAACAGTGAAACTGAAACAATGTTTAGCAGCGCTGAAGGATTGAACAGTGAAACTGAAACACATTTAGCAGCGCTGGAGGATTGAACAGTGAAACTGAAACACATTTAGCAGCGCTGAAGGATTGAACAGTGAACCTGAAACACTGTTTAGCAGCGCTGGAGGATTGAACAGTGAACCTGAAACACTGTTTAGCAGCGCTGGAGGATTGAACAGTGAAACTGAAACACTGTTTAGCAGCGCTGGAGGACTGAACAGTGAAACTGAAACACTGTTTAGCAGCGCTGGAGGATTGAACAGTGAAACTGAAACACTGTTTAGCAGCGCTGGAGGATTGAACAGTGAAACTGAAACATGTTCAGCAGTGCTGGAGGATTGAACAGTGAACTGAAACATGTTTAGCAGTGCTGGAGGATTGAACAGTGAAACTGAAACCCTGTTTAGCAGTGCTGGAGGATTGAACAGTGAAACTGAAACACATTTAGCAGCACTGGAGGATTGAACAGTGAAACTGAAACACATTTAGCAGCACTGGAGGATTGAACAGTGAAACTTAAACACTTTTAGCAGCGCTGGAGGATTGAACAGTGAAACTGAAACACATTTAGCAGCGCTGGAGGATTGAACAGTGAAACTGAAACACATTCAGCAACGCTGGAGGATTGAACAGTGAAACTGAAACACTGTTTAGCAGCGCTGGAGGATTGAACAGTGAAACTGAAACACTGTTTAGCAGCGCTGGAGGATTGAACAGTGAACCTGAAACACTGTTTAGCAGCGCTGGAGGATTGAACAGTGAAACTGAAACACTGTTTAGCAGCGCTGGAGGATTGAACAGTAAAACTGAAACACATTCAGCAGCGCTGGAGGATTGAACAGTGAAACTGAAACATGTTTAGCAGCGCCAGAGGATTGAACAGTGAAACTGAAACACGTTTAGCAGCGCTGGAGGATTGAACAGTGAAACTGAAACACGTTCAGCAGCGCTGGAGAATTGAACAGTGAAACTGAAACACTGTTTAGCAGCGCTGGAGGATTGAACAGTGAAACTGAAACACTGTTTAGCAGCGCTGGAGGATTGAACAGTGAAACTGAAACACATTCAGCAGCGCTGGAGGATTGAACAGTGAAACTGAAACATGTTTAGCAGCGCTGGAGGATTGAACAGTGAAACTGAAACACGTTTAGCAGCGCTGGAGGATTGAACAGTGAAACTGAAACACGTTTAGCAGCGATGGAGGATTGAACAGTGAAACTGAAACACATTCAGCAGCGCTGGAGGATTGAACAGTCAAACTGAAACACGTTCAGCAGCGTTGGAGGTTTGGACAGTGTAACTGAAACACTGTTCAGCTGTTCAGGAGGTTTAGATGGTGAAACTGAAACATTGTTCACCTCTTTTGACCCACACCGATCTTCTTTTCCTGAGTTTCAGCTAGTGAGCTTAAAATTTGGAGAATGTCTTGACTTGTGTGTTTTGATGTTTCTGCATGTGTGTGCGTGTGTGCGTGTGTGTGTCCTTCAGAGTTGTTCTTCAGGATGGTTTACAATAACCCATCTGGGGACCAGACACTGTGTGTTTGTGTCCTTTGATGGTGTGTCTGTCTCTCTCTTTCCCTGGGGCGAGTGCGACCCACCGTAGGAGTCAGGTCACGTCTGATGGTAGGCACAGGTGCTGCCAAACCTAGAGTGTGTTCAGAGTGAAAAATTTGCTGTGGAACACACCTGCCAGTCACTCACACATACACATCTCACTCAAAACCTAGAAAGTCTGGAATTTGACCAAGACGCTTAAAGTGAAAAAGAAAAACATCACAAGCAAATGCAAGTTAGATACAGTATACCCTCAAAGATGAGTTACATTTCTAAACCATTAGAAATTATTCCGGTATATGAAAAGAGTTTTAATACAGTCTAACAATTTTGCAACTGGAAAATATGAGGAACACATTCACAATGAGGCCAATAGAGGGCTGTAGCCCAACTATGTTTAGCATGTTAACTCTGGTGCGACCCACACACAATGCTCTGAGCACTCCAGCTTTATTGGAACCTAACAGAATTCAGTGTTTTAGGTGTTATTTACTAAATATTCCCAAAAAACATTTTATAGTTTAGGTGACTCGTGTTGTCCATGCGCTCTGTGTGCTAGCAATAGAGGCACTCTCAGCTTCAGACATCCACCTGCAGGACACAGACAAGCGCTGGAATGCGAGCTCCAGGGTGGGTTCTGAAGAGAGAGAGTTTGTGAGAGGAGTGTTTGTGTATGTTTATGTCTGGCTTTCTCCACTCATTTGCCATGACCTTTCACCCCGGCGGAACTCAGAGCATCCTCTCACATGTGCTCTGGAAAGCGGCAAGAGCATCTGTGAGAGAGACTGAAGAGGAGCTGGGTTACACCGCAGCAGGGTGCTTAATTCTTGAAAAAGAATGGAACCAGTGCTGTTTTAACATCACTGATTGATCAGTTAAGAGGCATGAGGATACAATTCCTCAGCATATTGGAGGTGTTTTGAATGTCTGTATGCTATGTATACTCTGCTATTTCTAGATTAACCTTAAAGATGCTAGTTTTAGATGTCTATATTTGTGATATCTGGTTCCTCTTGAGCCATGTCCATTTGAATCAGCTTCATAAACGATCTGCTAAACCATCAGAGTTTAAGAAAAATGATTATATCTAAATATATAGTCGTCAATTTACATTTAGAAGACATTTATATCCAAATTTCCAGATATTCTTAATATATTTTAGTACTCCTACCCATGTCTTATCTCTTATTCCATAATTCAAACTTCTATATTCTTAGCTTGAGTGTAACATGGTGTTTGTTTGACTATTACCTTTGTTTCTCATAAAAGATCTCTTTTATTTGAGGTTTTATGAAGAGCTACATGTCTCTCCTGGGTCCCTGACACCCCCTCCTTCTCGCTCTCTCCCTCCCTCTCTTGTCGGTTGGCATTGGTTGGCACAGGTTCAGCCTGGCATCACTTCAGGCCGTGACAATCAGCTTCGGGCTCTGACAAGCCTGTTGCTTAGCAACCCCGGTGAACTCTGGCCCGATTTCAAACACAGAGGGAGACAGACAGGGTGTTTTTGTGATGAACTTTAAAAAAAACAACTCGAAATCACAAGGATGTTAAAATCCACACTTTACACATTGAATAAAGAAGTTGATTGTGATAGAGTATGTAAGAAATAAAATTGTTAAAAACATTGTTTCAATAAGATACACACTAAAAATATATTGATTCATAGAAAAAACATGGATAATTGCAATCCTTGCAACACTGGATGATTAGCTGAAACTAAGGAATGCTTCCTTCATAATAGGTTGCATGTTTCATCTCCTCCATTGAATATTGCTATGGATTTTTGGGTGTGCCATATATTGTAAATTGTTGTAAATGTTTCATTATGCTCAAAAAAAGATTCAAAACAGAAAGGATAAATGCAGGTTTCAACAGACTACCAAATTAAATAAAATTGTACATAAAAATATTTACAATTATACATATTCAAAAAAAAAAAGTGACTAAAAATTTTTAACTCTTTTTAACTGTTAAATGTTTATTGAGTGTTTGAGTACACCTTTAAAGTGCATAAACGTCTTTGAATGTATTTTGGATGGCACTGGAACACACATGGATACACCCTGTGAACATAAATAATAGACAAGAAATGAAAGTAAAGAAAAAGAATATAATATATAACATTGGAGTCAGTAGTATAAAGGTTGTAGTGAGCCTAACCCTGTCTCTACTGGGGCTCACTTTTTTTTTAGACCATGATCATTCAGTATAAGATTTGTAAGATGTGTCAAGGTCAGATTAAGAACCGTCAAGGTCACTGGACTCCAGCAAGATATATGTTTGAATGAAACTTTTTTGTGTGTTTTTACAATGCATTTTTTGGGTTACATTTAGGTGTTTGTTGATGGAGAAGGAGAGGTCTAACACTGCCCCCTGGGGATCAACAACACAACCCTCTCTCTTTTTGTGCCATATCTCTTTCCCACTCACTTTCCCCATCTCACAATAAACTGAAAATGTAAAACATAGTCTGTCAGTGATTAAGTCTAAACTAATGAAAACCAAATACATAACATTACAAAAAATATGGCCTTTATTGAAACACGTTTATCAATTTGTATGATATTTTGTTTAATATAATGATGTTGTTTTACAAATTATTTTAGAATCATTTGTAAATTTCAGTACTTTTACAGATAAATTAGTACTCAGTTTGTTTTACCGAAAATTCAAATCAGTGTCAGCAGCTGCTATTTCAGAGAAACTATTATTATAACTATTATTATCTTAATTTGTATATTTCTTGTTTTGTTTAAGGTTTTATTATCACCATTGCTGTCAAATGAGAGAAAGAACATTGACACACCTTTAAAAATCTGGAAAACAAAAATAAAAATAAAAAAGGCAATTCTCCAACAAAGAGCTGCCGCCATTTTCTGCCTGGCTTTGATTAATGCTGTTTTTCTGCCTAATAAAAGGTTCACAAACCATCTGTTTTACTCCCTAATGCCTTGCCCAAAGGTTCCTCGCTCCTATTTCAGGCAACGGGCCAAGCAGCATTCCTCTCTCTCTCTCTCTCTCTCTCTCTCTCTCTCTCTCTCTCTCTCTCTCTCTCTCTCTCTCTCTCTCTTTCTCTCTCTCTCTCTCTCTCTCTCTCTCTCTTTCTCTCTCTCTCTCTCTCTCTCTCTCTCTCTCTCTCTCTCCCTCTCCCTCTCCCTCTCTCTCTCCTGTAAACAAGCTGCCTCTCTTTTAATCTGCCACTGCCATTTTCCTCTGGTCGTTATGCATATTCATGGCCAGTAAACATCCTCATCCAGTGCAGTTAATATCCTGCGCTAGCTATTAGCGCTGGCGTTGGCAGAGCTAGTGCTAACAGCTGGCCTGCAGATGCCAAACTAAACACACAGGATACAGTTTGTTTAAGAGAAAAAACACTTGTTTTCAGCATCTCCATTCTTTCTTTCTGCAGTGGATCAATAGAGCATGGTGTAGTGAGCACACACAGACCCAAACACATTTCTTCCAGATAAAAAGATCAGCTAGTTTATGGTTGAGATGTTGTAGTACAAGAAGTTGGTAGTGGTGAAAGTGACCAATAGCGACTGTGTGTTGCTTGGATAGGCAACCAAGTTAAGAACCCATTAGCAAACGAGAAAACAATATGTCATGTTGACAGCACAGAGATCTTAAAATTCTGGTCATGATCCCACAAAAACTTCTTAAAAGGGTCACAAACTGAAAAAGCTAACATTTGTTGATTATGTTTTGAACATGTTTTGAAGCTCTTGTTTTCAAAGACTCAAAATGACACCACTCCCTCACACAGTAGTGAATAGCAGGGCATTCAAGCCAGGAACACAAAACTAAACACCAATAATCAATTGCTGTACTGCACCTTTGGACATCTCCAATAACATTGCTAATCTTATGGTGAAAACCAGCTAACACAACTATAAAATGGCCTAGATGTCAATGAGGAGATGCGAAGTGCTGCAGACTGTGATCCATAACACTGCTTAGCAGGTTTAAGTCTGTATGACTGCTGGCAGAGTGCAGGTGGGTAGGGTTACATATGTTTATAGTTTAATCTCTGGAATTTCAAAAACATCAGATTAGTTAAACATAACTTATTTTAAATAAATCAATATGAAACATGCTGCACTTCAACTGGAGACAAATACATACACACTTGGAGGTGAATATCCAGGGCTTATTAATGAATTTAATCCTGTAGAAAGATTTTGCATTGACAGCTATAGCTGTCAAGAATTAAAATAAAATTGGCTTTTCTTTGAAAAAACTGATCTTTGTGATAAAATTTTAGGATAGAGAGTGTCGCTATCCCTCTCCTGCAGATGCCTGATGAATGCACAGGATGCTCCTCCACACTCTAGTGAGCTGCGTGCATTGCTGGCAGATGTGGGGGAGATCTTCAGGCAGAGCTTCCGTGAAAAACGCTCTTCATTTATCAATAATTGGACTTTAATTTCCTCTGGCAGAGACTGGAGCGAGTGGCCCTTAATGAGTTCTCTCGGATCAAAAACTCTCACAAACTCAAGCTCATGGGGAAGGATTCATCAGCCGGCAGCTTGATCAGAGCATCCTAATAAAATTAATATTTGTCATATAAATCAATAAAATAATATTTAAAATTGTACATATACAGTACATACTAAAAGTTTGGACACACCATCTCATTCAAAAACGTTTTCGGAAAGACTGACCTTCATCAAGTAATGATGGCCACTTGTTTTTCTTTACTTAGCTGCATTTTTCTCGCCATATTACAAATTCTAACAATCTATTCAGTGGGACTATCAGCTGTGTATCCACCTGACATTTGCACAACACGACTGATGGTCCCGACCCCATTTATAAGGCAAGAAATCCCATTTATTAAACCTGACAGGGCTCACTTGTGAAGTGAAGACCATTTCAGGAGACCTCTTGAAGATCATCAAGAGAACGCCAAAAGTGTGCAAAGCGTAATCAAAGCAAAAGGTGGCAAAAAAAAAAGAATTTTTTTTCGCTGTTTCACACTTTTTTTTGTTATGTATGCAATCCCACACGTGTTAATTCATAGTTTTGATACTATTATTGGAATCTACCATTTTTAATTTTCATAGCCATGAAAATAAATAAACGTTTTTGAATGAGAAGGTGTGTCCAAACCTTTGGTCTGTACTGTATTTCTAATTTTTATTCAGGAAAGTAACACGATTTACTTTACAATGATAAAAATCTTTGACATGGTGTTTAGTTTATAACTTAAACATTATACAATACGTTTACAATAGATAGTTATTTTAATTTAATAACCTTGTAATATTAGTTTATATTATTTTATTATATTCAGCTGAAAAAATGATATAAAGATGGTTCTTGTTTTTTTTAGTGCTAATATAAAGTTTTTCAAAGGTGTGTTCTAAAGACTAACAGATATTTAAATGCTAATTTATTTATTTTAGTTTGCGTATTTTTATGTCAATGAAGCAGGTCTCTATTATTGATTTTTAAATATCATATTATTATATATATTATATTATAGCTCATAATTATTATGATTAATAATAATAATAATAATAATAATAATTAAATAAATTCATAAATACAAAAATAAAATCAATTAGACCATTAACATGTGAATTGTGCTGATGTTTGTACCTTAGTGCAAGATGTGTAAAACTAATATTATTTCACTGCAGATTATTAAAATATTAATAAATACAGAAGAGCTTAAATGTTTTTATAAACGATTTGGAGATTTTTAAATAAAAAATGTAATATAACTTGACATTTTATATTAAATTAATTTCAATTTATTGTTAGTTTTATTTAGAAAGTAACCACAGCATCTCTTTCTGATTATCTTGTTATTAATATACGTCCTTAATTTGTTGCTTGGACCACTCGCCTTTATGGTATAGTTATCTCTGAGGGCCATTCGCTTTCTAATGTTTCTTTTAAGCAAAGTGCTCAGAACGCATATCCTGGCCAATTAACATTACATTGTTAATTTAGATTATTTAGATTGTTAATGTAGCTTTTTAATTTATAGTTAATCTTCAGTCAATCTACAATTAATCAGCTTTAAACCAAGTCCTTGTTCAATATAAAGTGGTCAGATTATCAGATGATTTTCATCCAAAATTTATGGAGAAAACCTACTTTATGCTATTTAATTTAACAGCTTGCAGTATATCCTCATGTCCCCTAATCTCTCTCTCTCTCTCTTTCTCTCTATCGCTCTCTCTCTCTATGGCTAGGACTGCTCGATTATCCCTTTAATTTAATTACAAATGACATGATTAGTCTTTCATTAAAGTATTATGTATTAAGAGTATTATCACTGGGACTCTCGCGGATCATCTCTCTCTCATCAGACTTTGTTTAATAATAACATACAGTACATGACATTTTGAGACAAACTATAATCTAGTACCATTAAATAACTTCTATTAGTGTTTCAACACTTTGCACTAGGGTAGACATTTCCTCTCACTGATATTTCAGTTATTGCCATCTACTGAGCTGAGCTTGAAAAGTGAGGAGCTTGTAATTAATGTGTCTGAAGAAGAAAAAGCACTAAAACTGCTGATCTGGATTCAGTTATGGCAGGTGAGAGTGAATGAGAAACTGCAGACAGGGGGATCTCTGAGTGTCACACAGCTTTAATCCTCAGCCATGAACATTATCAACATAACACCCTGGAGATTCCTGCAATAGCGTTAGCATTACTGATGGGGTTAGCAAAGAGGAGTTGTCAATCAGTATCAAATGTGACAGGTGAGAGAAAGAGAAATTAACAAAGAGATATTGATAGGATGATGGGGACGTTTAAATTGATATATTGACATAGACAATTGTGTAAAGGTTAAAAAAAACTAAACAAAAAGTGAGAGTGTCTTCCTTTCATTTGCTCTCCATTCTTAGATAAACACGCCCAGAGTAATGCTAGTTTTTACATTAGTTTAATGCCTCTTATTAGCAACTCACCTCCTACTAGACTTCATCGGTACAGAATGTTACTGTACAGTTCTGAAGGTCCACTGCAAGTGCTGAGATGACCACATTTTTAGTGTGTCTGCACTCAAACTCTGTGGAGTTGAGTTTTTTTTTAATATTGTCTAGAATCATCTTTGTAAGTGTCTGTTGCTTTCTTGTTTCACTTCATTTTGGTTGGTGATAAATTTGATCCCAGCGACCATGTGTGTGTGTGTGTGTGTGTGTGTGCGCGCGTGCGCGTGTGTGTGTGTATGTGTGTCTTCAGACTATCAGACTATTATAATTATCCTTTCTGTCACACTTGGCTGCAGTGTTGCACTCTGGGTAAAATGTAACACGTTTGACTTGTCAAATCATGCACCACTGCGATCATCAGGAGAGCAGCTTCCACGGCTGACGTGTGAAACCCCCAGTTCTGGTTTGACTCGACTATGGTGTGTGTCTCAGCGAAGGCTATCGGGATGAGTTTAGCGGTGTTCTTGTGTGTTATCAGGAGTCCTGAGCTTATCGTTTGGCCGCGGAGACTGCCTCCATCTGCTCTGTTAATGTTTGTGTGCTCTTTATTCATGAGAAAATAATCTGGGTTTAGTTTCTCTGGTGTTGAGCGATGGATTCAGAAACATTACAGATAGAGGACTTTCATTTTCACATCTTCTAGCTTTGTTTGTAAAATTGGTAAAGATTTTTCCAGCATGTTTTCTCTGAATTTAAACTGATGCATCAAACCCACTGAAGTTCAGTGATTCAGTGATTTTTAAATGTATTTTCTAGAACTCATTGATGGTCATAAGCTTGATGTTGAAAGCATCAACGCCTTTGAAGCAAAAGGGATGATGTTTTTTGTAAAACATCATCACAGATTTTATCTGGACCACACAATCACTTTTGGCCAAAGTATCACAGTAAATTATGATACTTATGGTACACCATATCTGGACTCCCGACAAGGGGTGCACGTGAGCCATGACTGGGCCAAATCTCACACTCAAAAAGACCCTGTTGATCTAGAACATGTTTGTTTTGGGGATTTCTGAACCCAAATTTAAAATACTGCATCATTATGTCTGGTTTTCTATGTTTTATCAAAAAAAGGCCACATCTAGATTCAAAACTGTGCATTTATGCCAGATGAATGGCAAATTTGTGGTCTGATTGTGTTGTGAAGCAGTGTTTGAAACCACTTTGTTTTCTTAATCTTCAGTGATCCCGTTTTTGGCTTTCAGAAGGGGTAGAATGTGATTCTAAATGTCCAGCACCAAGAGAATGAACAGGTAAAAGGGGAGATGAATCTTCTTCTCTAGCGATGCTGCAATCGTCTGCAAGCCTCAGATGAATGGAAGAGTCGGGAGAGAGAAATAGAGGGAAGAAGGGGGAAGTGCGCTAGAGGAAGATGTCAGAAGTACTGTGTTTTGTTTGTTTAACACTGAATCAAATATTTGACTGAGGAATCAAAAAGTCCTTGATATTTTCCCATTCAAGAGCTGAAACAACAATAAACAACACTGAACATTTCTGTATCATTTTAAGTTTCTTCTAGCCAGCAGAGCTACAAGTTCTGAGACAGGGTTTTATTAGGCCAGGAGATCTTTTAAGACCTCCCCCTGAGTGAGTAATGCCAGCTCTATAATGCTGGTTAGTTGCGTAGCTTGTAGTGTAGATGCTTCATTGTCCTGATGCATTACAGTCCCATTATAATCTGTGTAAATATTACATCTCCCAGTCCACCACAAATATAAATAAACTGCTCAGTTTTGAGGCTGAATAATATCTATAACCAGTAATCTGTTTAAGCCAGAGCTAGCACATTGTTTTTGAGATGATCAACACAGGTTCCAGTCTTCACCAGCATATGTTTGGGTTTGCCACGCTGTTGTGTTTAAAGCTATCTTGGTCATTCAAACGGCGTCCATGTTTAAGTCAAAAGCTCAGATTCCAGATTGAAAATCATATACTCTCGTGAACTGTTTAAGCCTGCTCACCCTCTTTGCATAACAGAGTCGGTCCAAGGATGTGCGACGTCACTCATGAATTGCACAGGTGCATTCCTGAACAATCATCACTGAACATCCTCTCAAAAGACAGTGGGCAACAATAAAATATTAGTAACTAATGTTTCATTTTGTCACTCTTTGCATGCATCAAGTGAAACCCGTTTGAAACCGCATTATCCAAAGCCACTCTCTGCTGCTCGGTGTTTAACCTGTCCTCTGTCGTTTGTGTTTTAACATCACTCTTCATCATTCATGTTTTAGCCTGCCGTTCATCACTGATTGCACATTCAGAGCTCCTGACGACAAGCCAGCTGCGGAAATCACCAGCTTCATTTGTTTATCTCCTCTTTTATTTTGTAACGAAAGCGAGAGATTGTTTCTCTGGCTGACCCTGACTCCATCAGAGATGATCAAGCACCTGCGGAGAGGTCAGCAGAAGCATGTTGTCCATTAACACACTCTCCTTCCTCCATCAGCATGTGGTTCTGCATTAAATATGAACTGAAATTTCAGCTTTCTAATTTTTTACGATGAGGCTATAGTCTTTTTGGGATGTGTTCATATGTTAAACAATATGTGGTCACATACATCACAAAATCAATCTCATCTTTCTCAGCTTAGATTTTTGCCTATAAATGAATATGTTGATCATTATACTGTTTTCTCTAATTATTGAAAGGGTCACTTTTGCTCACACTGAAAAGGAGGAGTTTAAAAGCCCCACCCATCCATAGACAATGGCTCTGAGAAGAAGTAATACCAGTTTTTGTAACACATGCATTTAAGGGGTAGGAGTTTGTTTGGGAACTACTGGAACAGCAAAAAACTCCAGTATAAGAGAACTAAGCAGAAGCTAGGTTTAGTCCCTCGAGTCGAGATTGAGAAATAACAGGGGCATCCTCAAGCGCTCCAGTGTGAGATTAAACTATAAATCAGACGAGGTTCTCTCAGTTGTCGACCTTTTGCAAACACTTATACCAGCAGCCAGTCAACAGGGGAAGAACCGAGTGTAGGATTTAAGATTCTGTAAAAAATTAAAGAACAAAGGAAAAAAAGAAATTATATTTCTCTTCAATCTCAACTCCTCTCAGTCGAGTAAAAGGATCGATGGCGTTTGTTCAGTGTGTGTTCTTTAATCGGAGATCCCTAAGAAGTCTGCTTTGAGAGTGGCTTCAGAAACTAACGAGTGTGATGTACAGATGTGCGCAAGCAAACATCTGGATTCCTCCTGTAAACGATCAGAGACACAGACGCTGAGCATGAGCAAACCGGAGTCATTAAAGAAAGCTTCTGTTCTGACTGCCATGCTATTCTTTAATCATTTACAAAACCAAAGAGAGAAATAAAAGAGGGTGCTTACATAAGAAAAATAAAAAAAACCTTAATAAAAATAAATAAAAATAACAGTAATTTTTACAACAGACACAAACTAATGGACTAGATAAATACTACTTAAACGTCTAGTAGTGAAAACTTAAGGTAGGAAAAAACAAAACAAAGACAATAAAATTTGGTTTTCTCTCTGGTTTCAAGCTTTTAATTCTTTATATGTGGATGTTTTTCTTTACTGTGGCTGAGTTTTCTGTATGTGTGAAAGCAAAAGTGGACTCTGAGACACGAGGAGTTTTCTTAAAGTAGGTCATCAGACACTTTCTCTGGTAGGTGAGAACGAAAATAATCCAGAGCAGCAGCATTAGCTGAGACAACACAAACAAATACCAGTACACCACATACCACATATAGAGAGACACGCTCGCACGCGCATGGGCTAGTTATCCACTCACAGACACAACATTTAAAAAGTTAATCAGAAGCATGTTTAAATATTGATGCACAGTCCAGTTATGCCTGGAACAAGCAGGTGTACAGTAGAAAATACCCTAGAGAGGCAACTGAAAAAAAACTATGGGGATTGGGAGGTGTATTTCATAGTATTGTTAAGCAGTCAACAAAGACATTAATTACCTGACACAAACATTTTAGCAAAAAGATCATTTTTATGGTTTAAATAGCTGGGGTCAATTTGACCTTAGATGAGAGTTGTTTGCAGATTTTTGGGTAAAAGAAAAAATTTTTTTGGTCCTCTAGAATCAGACTCCTGCATAACAGTAACTAATAATTCCCACACAAGCAAAATAACTGCTTCCTAAACAAAAACACAGACTCAGAAACAGAAACAGAGATGTCTAATTCAAAAAGATGAAACACGCTAACTCCACAAATACACTCAACGAGTTCATTGCAATTGTACATATTGCACTCTTGCAAGTACTGAACTTGCATCCTATGGGCTTAGAAATGCATCTACTTAATTTTTTATTTTATTCAATGTTTTTAATCTCTGAATCAAGCCTACAATCGTAGTGTTCCTACCACACATCTTCCATTTTTCCATGTCCTCACCCTAGCTACCAATCTAGCTCCAGTTTCCATTAGTTCTAAATGAAAATCTTGAGTGGTCAGTTTTAATCTCTGGGTGAACCAGGATTAACACATGCAGGATGAGATTGAGAACAGCATTCATGCTCCAACAACTTGCTTCAAAATCATCCATGAGGAATAAGGTAATGTTCATATAAATGTTTGTGTTTCAAAGTAAATTTGACTAATTACACTCAGTTTTGCTGACATCAAAAGCTCTCTGGTCGTTAGAGTGACTGGCCTTGATAATTCTTATCAGAACACAACGAGCAGTATGTAAGGTAGATGTGAGCTCACCCCAATGAATCTAGAATCGTTTTTTTCACTCCTGGAGAACTGAGCACTGAAAGACAGAGAGGAAGAGAGCTGTGCAGGTGCGAGAGCGACAGGAAATGATGCATGGCGATACACGCTCAACTGTGATCCGACCGTGTAACAGACATCCATCAAACATACTCTTCATCTCTTTCTTCTCCATCAAGTACAGCCCGCTTCTGATTTCAAACGAAAGAGACTGAAGCTTTGGAGAAGGGTTTGAGTTTGAGAGCCAAAATTGGCTTTGAATAAAGCTACAGTGTGTCAAGTTTTCAAGGTGGACCAATGGTGACTGTTGGGTTGATTTAAGTAACACAGTAATTACATTTATTCTTTACATCATAGTTATTATTTTTTTATTTGAGTGGTTAAATTTAGTTGTTTAATGGATTGTGTGTCTGTTTTAAGCTGTCTGCATGACTTTCTTTTAACGCAAAATAATTATATTATTGCTTTTATATCCAGATAAGATCAAGGAGTTGGTCAATAAGGAATTTAGGGGCTGCAGGTATCTGTTAATTCCAACCCACAGGAGGCAGTGGGAACCAGTCAGAATCCATTGGTGGGTACGTTCTGGGGTAAAAAAAAAATGAGGGACCAGAGAGAAATACCATCTTGGAAGCCTACCTCAGGAGGGGATATGAAGGAAGAATGGCAGAGGTGGAAAGATCATCAGAATTCTGTAAAATGTATTATTCATGAATGCTTAGAAAACACTAAGGGGATTGCAAGCCCTTGTTTGTTGTTTCTGTTTAAATTGGTAAATAAATTTTTCAAGACCCATAAACTACACGATTAGACCTGGAGTTAGCCTACACACATCCTTTTCCTTTTCCATTTTTGCAAAACCCATCTAAGAGAGATAATCTCTCTTAGATGACATCGTACAACTGGTTTTGCAAAATGAAATCAAACAATATAACAGGCACACACCCATTAACGTAGTAAATCAAAAAGTGTCAAAGACTACTGCAGGGAGGGACCAGAATACAGAAGAACGTTGAGCATGGGCCTCAAACTCAGAATTGCAGAGGGACCGAAGGCTAAGAACACTTTTTAACTCTAAAGTTCTTAAAATATATGCTTTAACTTTTCCAGCACTTTAAACTAAAAGGCCCCAGAACTACAGAGTGAGGGATCTAAAATAACCACACTCCTGCCTGATAAGTGCTCAAAACTAGAGTGTTAGTAGTTCGCAGAACATGAATAGTGCTCACTTACCTAAAAAAATAGTTAAATTTTTTTCAGAAACACACTCAAACATATCGATGAAGTGTTTTTTAGAGTGTATGGTTGTTGTTTTGAACAACTTATATGCAAAATTAACACATTCTTAGTGTATTTTACACTGACAAACACAAGTGAAAGTGAAAACAGGAGAATAAAGCAAGAGATTGGGCTCAGTTTCAGAACATGAACGTCTGAAAAGAGATTTGCGGTTTGACACTCGTACAGGTTTAGTGCACCCGTCACTACTCGCTTCAGATAACCAGCGCATCCTCTGCTCCCTGCGTTCATCTCAGAGCTATGTTTTATTCATGAGTGATAAGAATGAACAGAATAATAGCAGAGAGGAGAAAGAGCAGATCGCTTGAGCAGCAGTAATGATGCTTAATTAACACTGATCTAAATATTAATCCTCACAAGAATTAGAGACTCTCTTTCTGTAATTGCATTTTTGTCATAAATGCGTGTTTAACCCTTTGAACCTAATCTGATTACACAAGAACAGCTCTGATATCAGGCACGTGTCTCTCATGGATCAAACTTATGGGGCAGGCAACGATGGGAAGCGAAGGGTGTGTGTTTTTTACTTAAAATAATTTCTAACTCAAGTAAACTTGATGCTTGTAATAGTGGATAAAAATTAAATAAACTATGGACAAAAGATACTGCCTATTCTGCTTCCTAGATAGAACATTTTATATTTTTGTACACATGCTATCCCCACGGTTTATTCTCAGCTCCTTTGTCTTCTTCTTTGATTGTAAGTGATTGGTCAGTTGTGTAACCAGGTTTATTTCTTCTATATCACAAACTCGCTTGGAGTCATACAACTGGGATATTACAGACAATTAAATTCTGTTTAGTGGGTTACTCTGACTCCACTACACTGAGATGGCTCATTGGTTTAAGGCTGATTTTTACATTTACAGACTCATATCAGAAAAATGTGTCCTTCTCATCAATAGAGCTGTCAGATTTCCAAAGTGCAACCATGTCCAGCAATAAAAATGGGCACTGAATATTCCAAAAACTTGTCACCTTGTCACCTGTCACCTTTGTTTAAATGTGTTTTTATGTTTCTGTATTGATGAACAGTAGAGTAATTTAAACACCAATACAGTTGATGCATGTAGAGACTGCATCTTACCAAAAACAAGTACACAAACATGACTTTACACACTAGCTCTCAAAATGCAATGTGTCAATATATTGCTTTTCAACAAAAGCAGCTGCCTTGGTTCTGAATTCTGAGCACTTACACCTGTGTTTGTTAGCTTCCCTCACCGAGAACATAATCTCTCAAACACACAGCTCTCTTTTTGCATTTACATATTTTCACGTTCCATGACATTCAGTTTTACCACTCACTTAATTTTTCCATTAAAACACTTGCAGGACAGGGACCAGTCAGTTTTTTTATATATTTACTCAACCCTAAACATGATCCCATTATATATTGCTTTTATATTACTCCTGTCTATTACTATTGATAAAATGTAAGTTTAGAGAGTTTTCAAAATGGTTTAGAGGACAATGGAGGATAAAGTTGATCAATCTAAATGAACAATGATTGCTGGATTTTTCATCTCAGGATAAAGTTATCCAACAATTCTCCACTAAATGGCTTGATTTAAAAAAAACTATAATATCATGTTTTTTTATTTGTTTGCTTTTGCTAATTAAATTATGAATGATTTTTTGCAATTGAACAAAAGTGTAATAACTAGGTTAGATAGTATAATGAAATATATAATTGAAATAATAGTGCGTAGCTGAATGTTTCTCACAGGTCTAGACACAAATTATTTAACTTCTAAAATGCTTAAAATGTAAGTATTTAACATATCCAGACTAACCTAAAAACTCTCCACCTTGTAGAATTGCATGGGCAACTTTAAAATAAAAATAAAAAGACTAGTGTGGTTTCAATTCAAACCGTTCATAGTAGCCTACTTAGCTAATGTTAGTGCATGTCTTAGCAATTCGTGCATGTTTTAGGGGAGCATAGTGCCCAAAAATTTTCTTTCAGAGGGGCCAAAATTTCAAGCCCCTGGTTTCATGCATATTAATGAGCTCTTGCGCCCACTCCTGATTGGATCAGAGCATTCTCATTAATACTAACAGCAGCATGTGACATCAACGTCATTAAGAAGAGCAATACATCTTCATTGAAATTTTTCTTTTAAATCTAAAAGAGAGAAACCACCCAGAGAAAAAATATTTAAAAATGTGATAAATAAAGAATTTAGCAGAATTGTTCAGATTCCCCCAGTTCAACAACAAAGAGAGCATGGGTACAGATGCTGAAAAACTCACATGCATGTTCAATAAACACTCTCACACACATTACTAAACTCAAAATCGATTTGCAGATTGGGTCAGAGCGTTGTCATGAATACTTACAGCGGTGGTTAAAGCCATTCTTCAGAAGAGTGACACAGTCAACGAATCCTTCATTATCAAACAGGAAGTGCCAAATGTTTTACAAAAGTAACTGGTTTCTTCAGTTATCAGTAAATCATCTAACAATGTTCAGCCACCTGAGAGCAACGTATGCATGGTAATATCTCGGAAAAGTGAAAAAAAACTAAAAACCTTAAGACCCTCGTGACCACTAATTAGCATGTTCAAAGACGACGATGAGCCAGTTCCCTCCCTGACCTCGTCTGTTGTTATTTTTCGCGGGTTGGGGTTAACAGATCTAATCTCGGCTCTTCTCTGTAAACTCTTGAGCTTGAAAGCTGCCTGATCAAAGACAGCTCGTGATGGAGAGCAGTCCGCACTACAAAGCAGTCACTAATAAGGGAAGTTGAGGAGAGCCCTTGAGAGTGTGAGAGGAGCGATGCAGATGTTGCCCGCCACACGCCTGGCTCTCAACACTCAGCAGGAGAGCTCTCGAGTCAAAGCCCTGCAGCAGAATGAATGCTGAACAGAGGAACGATGACCGGTGAGTGAGAGAGCAGACCTGAGCTGGGTCTGAAGCAGAAGACCGTCTACAGAACCCCACAGAGCATTTCCTACCACAGAGGGCCTGGGGAGCATTGTGAAGGTTGATTCTTAATTTTATTGACATTCTATAATGAAACAGAATGTGCTGATGTGAACAGCTTAAACCGATGCACAATCAAGAAGGAACTGACTAACTAATATATTTTTGGGCAATCAACTAATTTAGATACACGTGTCCTTAAATCAAGCAACATTACTCATTGTGGTTTAATGTGTCACCACCAGTTGGTAGTATTTTTAAAGCCTACTTTTCAGGACAGGAAAAGAAGAGACTGAAAGAAAGCTTTTGTAAAAAAAAAGGCTTTTATAGCAGCCAGCAAAAAAAAAAATAGACCATGTCCACACGTTTTTCTTACCCCATTTACAAAAAGATACATCAGTATGAGTACACGTAGAAAAAACCTCATACCACACAAAAATGGTTTAAAGTCACAGAGGACCAGCTAATAAAATGTAATCCATGTAAAAAATACGGACAACCTAGCTTGTATTTTATAGCTATTTTATTTCCACACTTATAAATAAATTATATTCCCAGTCAAATAAATATATATATTAATATATATATATATATATATATATATATATATATATATATATATATATATATATATATATATATATATATATAATATATAAAAAATATATATATCCCACAAGAAATCCCAATTATTAAACCTGAAAGAGCACACCTGTGAAGTGAAGACCATTTCAGGCGACTACCTCTTGAAGATCATCAAGCGAACACCAAAAGTGCGAAATTTGAGGCGGGTGGCCTCAAAAGGTTAGATTGACATATTTTCAGCTGTTTCACACTTTTTTTTTTGTTATGTATACAATTCCACAAGTGCATATGTGAATGACTTCTGTGGGAATCTACAATTTTCAATTTTCATAGTCATAAAAATAAAGAAAACTTTTTTAATGAGAAGGTGTGAGGGTAGGGTAACTTTTGGTTGGTCTGTACTCTCTATTTATACTTATTCCAAACATGAATTAAGCTCATACCTTGATATCAATAAAGAATGTGATCACATTGAAAGAATCATGGAGAGAGAAAGAAGAGGAGAGAGGGAAAAAGAGCAGAAAGAGAAGAGACGATCGGTGCACATCCACCCGCTAGCAGGAGAGAGAGAGAGAGAGCAAGAGAGCTCCTAAACCCTTGAAATTCCATTCAGTAAAAATCCCGCCCCTCTACGTCACTTCCTGTTCCATCCCAAGTAAACATAGGCTCATACGAATTCATTCTTATTTGAGAATTACTTACAATGATTAAAAATTCTATTACAATATCTTGTCTCGTCTCGTCTTCTCCCGCTTATCCGGGGCCGGGTCGCGGGATTAGTATTACAATATATATACTAATACTACTGTATATTACAGTAGAGTATACATATATCCGTATATTTTCTTGTCTGCTTTCAGTGGAATGAATACAGCAGATGCCCTTCCAGCTGCAACCCATTGACAGAAACATCCACACACACTCATTCACACTCAAACCCTATGGACAATTGTTTTTACCCTTTTGACTTATACCGCATGTCTTTGGACTTGTGGGGAGACCGGAGCACCCGGAATAAACCCACGCGATCACGGGGAGAACATGCAAACTCCAGACAGAAATGCCAACCAAGTGCTTTAAATTAAGTATGATGCCGTTTGTATGACGATGACAAGGCATGGAGGGTGGACACGTAACAGCACGTAACAGGGACCGATAGGCTTTTCTGAGCCATGACAGCTACTGAGGCGTTGCAATAATTGCAATTTATTAGTTTTTTTATCGACCGACTGCATTAACAGAAACAGAAACCTACATAAATCTAACAAAAGTGCAAAACAGACCCGAATAACGCTGTTTCAATTAAAAAATTTTATATCATGAAATAAAGAGGCTCATCACTGAATGCTTTTTTATGTTGCCAAAAAACCCATAATACCCACAGTGAACAGTCATTCACACATTGCTGGACTGTTAATATGCGTGTGTGATTAGTCTTGTAGATCGCTCATACTGGGCTTCAAGTTTATTCTTTTTTCACACTCTCACCTAAAGCATATCAGCGGAAGCATTTGTGCAAACATGTATGTGTGAACGAACAGCGTTAAAATGTTTTTAAATAAATGTGCGCTTACAAAATAACTAGGTACATGTGGACAGTAGTGATGGGAAGTTTGGATCATTTTACCGACTCGAATCTTTGAGTCCTGTTCAGTAAAAGTCATTTCGTTCATTTCATTCATTTTAGTAAAATACCAATAAAATGCTGTGTGTTTCTTTCCTATTTTTAGTGTTTGTGTGGTGTATACACAAACGTGAATCACACAAACAAATAAGACAAAACTATAATGCTAGAAGACAAAAAAATATTTTACTTAAACCTACCTGGGTCTTTTAGTCTGATTCACCTCACCTTTGATCTGTCTAAAGTCTCATTCGTTCCACACATCACTTCTCTCTGATGTTAACAAGTGCAGTGTTACCCGGGTCATTTTGACACGTTACCACTCCCTAATATTTACCAACACAATATGAGCCAGAAACCTAAAAAATGTGTTATTTTCCCAAGTCCTGCAGGTCCTTTAGTTCTTCTGTCATGTGACGCTCCCTAATATTAACTAAATGCCGTACGAGCCAGTAACAGAAAAGAACGAAAGGACCCAGAGGACTTGAACAAAGAGAACTAATCTTTTAGGTTTCCTGCTCGTGACCGCTCCGTAATGTTAACCAATACAGTTTGAGCATAGAAAAGATTAGATCTTTTTTCGAGTCCTCCAGCTCATTTCGTTCTCTTGTCATTAATGATAAGTGGGTTACACTCAGAAAACCACAGGAATGTTGAACGAATCCCTCTTTGACACAATTCGTTCCTACGGAGTCACATTAAAAAGTCATTCAAAAAGAATGAAACGTTCATGAACGACACATTACTAGTGGACAGTGGGCCTCATACAAATGCAGACTCTCACCTGGTAAAAACTAGCACTAGCCCCTTAACACTAAGTAGTTGAGTCACTCTAATTAAACACCAAAATCATTCGCTGGACTGACAAGCCATTAAACATCTTCAATAACAGGAGATTCAGAGAAACTGTCCCTCTCATCCTCACAATTAAATATGTCCCCTTGCTGGTGATTTGCTTTGTTATGATTAACATACCAAGGACAGTTTCAAATACCTGCTGGCCGTACATTTAAGTTGAGCGGGTGTTGTCCTTTATTTGGCTATGTGATTGATAAAATGCTTCGTAATTAAATGTAAGTTCAAAAGCAGTTGCTACAAATGTTTAAATAATTATCTCATCTGTGGAAAATCAAATCTCAGCAGTTTTCAAATCCTCTAACACACTCGCAGAGCATTAGATTTCGCCAATCCCTCTGACAAAAACAGACAATGTATATGAAAGCGACAGGATATGAATCACAAAACACAGGCCTGCATATAAGCAGAGCAGGTGCTCTCCTCTGACTAAACCAGCCACATGCTACTGTAGTATTATTTAAAAAATGACAGGAATCAAAACGAGCTGGTGAGGAGTCTCAGGTCAGAAGATAAGAATATTAAAGACCTGTTCTCTCTCTCTCTCTCTCTCTCTCTCTCTCTCTCTCACACACACCTGCTGGATCTTCAGCTGCAGATGGATGGAGACAGAAAACACATCTGTCTGACGACTCACACCATTCTGTCAAGCGCTTTGTTTATCTACCATTTGATTCATTTTCTCTTTCTCACTTCAGCCCCTTCCTCTGACTGGTCCAGGATGGAAAGGGCTTGAGAAGGTGAAAACCACAATTCAGCACGCTATTAAAGGTTCTCTCCACTCAAAAATCAGTTCTTCTCTAAGCAGACCAACAATTGGGTTCTATAAGCTATTTATCGTAATGTCTTCAGAGAAACCAGTTGAAAAAAATTTGCCTATCTTCAGAATTTTGTGAAATTCAAGACATTTTTGTTAATTCGACAAATTTTACAGAAAAAAAAACTCCCTGTTCCTCAATATGGAAGGTCACTAATATAAAACCATCCTTCAGTGTTACCATGAAATATTCAAAAACATTTGTTTTATATTCACTTTACTTAATCAACCATAACAACCAAATTTATTGAAAATTTTACTTTTTTATTTTACCGATTCAGTAAAAGTATTTTTTCAAGCTCAGGTCATCACAACCCAACACTTGGTACCTTCCAACTTGGCCCCAAGATAACCCCTGGAATATGCCGAAAACACATGCAGGAAATAGGAATCTGTCCAAGGGTAAGTGATCAATGTAGGAGGTTATGTGTCAACCTTTTGCACAAAAACACATGGAAAGGTAAGCTTAGCAATTAAAATGTTAGAAACATACAAGAGTAAATGAAAACTGATGTATGCAATAGTTGCTGTGAATCACACTGTTTGATATTCTCAGATTTAGGGATCGACTCAAAGATTGCCAGTTTTTCAATAGCTTTTAAAGCAAATGCCCATGATATTGCCATTTTTGTAGATTAAAAATGAAAATTATAATGCTTGAGCCCTAAAAAGAAGTTATAGATGAAAACAAAACAGTTGGTTCTTTGTTATTGTTGTTTGTTTTATGAAAAGCTAATGACAAATACTTCAGAGATAAAAAACCTAAAAAGACCATACAATTATGTTGTTTTCAAAACTCCATTTTAGCAATGGATGCTATTTTGTCAACTCCAATAGCCAAAAGAAATAAAATGTTCTGATTTTAGGGAGTAAACATTTAAAGGCTGCGAGCAATAAGAGCATGTTGCTAATTAAAGCACAAACAATAGCTGTGAATAATGGATGCTCGGATGAATAAATGATGTTGGGATGCGCAGCAATGGACTGCTGCGGGGTCACAGATGTCCAGGCGCTCATTGACGCCATGTGAACTCTGCTGCTCCTGAGCAGACGGGTAAAGAGGTCGAGATATATCCCTCTCTCTCTTTCTCTCCCAGCCAATTGGGTCAAAAAACTGTTTTCTGAAATATTGTATAAAGTGATAAGTAACCTTTTAGGGTGTGTTCACATTTGTCATGTTTAATTTGTCGATTTATTCTAATGGAATTATAATGTGTTTGCTCAGTTAGTGCGCACCATTGTGCGTAGACAATGGAAAAGGAGAAGTGTGCTGTATGTAGTGATTAGAAAATTCCTTGATGCAGCTTGTTGTATTAGTAAATAACAAATCATGTTAAAAACATGGCCACTGGCGATTGGTTGAATGTCATGTGAGAACACAAGCCAATCAGGTACTGAGACATGAACCGTGTGGAATTATAGCTTTTAGTTCCAGAACCTCTCAGTCAAAGTCAGCGAAAGAAAAAAAATTAACTACTTTAAGATAGATGAGCATACCTTTATAAATAAAAAATAAATATTCAAGCTAAATTAGTTTTTGGCTGTGGTCCCCAAAAATAAATAACACGAATCAAATGTTGTTTATACTATGCTGGGAGTTAAACATTTGGAATAAAAAACACTTGAATCTGAATGCTTAAAAAAGAAGAAAATGCACCTGTAAAATAATGTATTACTTTCAGTGCAGTCATTTAATTCGATCAAATTTAAATAAAAATGTTTGAATGCTTCAAACTAGTTTGTGTTAAGATGTGTGTGAGTAGAAGACGCTTTAGAATCGGAGAAGGAAAACTTAAACTAAGCAGAAATTCAACAATATCTACTGCTTTAAAAAAAAAAACATTTATTTCCGTTCCAGAGCGCTTAAAATGCATGTAATAATCACGCCTGGAATAATTCTGGATCTCAGGAGTGATTAGCGGGCTCTCTGGGCAAGCGAGAGGCCGTGAGAGAGAGTGTGCGGGGCTCTGCTGCCTGATTAGCTCTTCCGCTCCTCTCAGCCGCCGATGGCGACACTGCGAGCTGAGCCAGAGAGACACACCTGCACCCCCACACATGCACGCATGCATGCAGGACCACAGCTGTTCACAAACACACACATGCCCTCACACAGAGACATGCACACGATAGAGGCAAGCCACAATACGAGACACAGTAGCCCCTGTTCAGAGTTTAGGGGTGTAATCATTTTAACTCCTGTTCCCCGCAATGAACAAATCTTCATTTTGTTGTGTTAGTCCATAAAAATAATTCATTCGTGACACCATAAATAAAGAATTGTTCTGAAACTATGTCTCTTTAAGGTCTCCTCCTCAGAGCAATAAGATGAAGAAAACAAGTGAAATCTATGCACGGAACAAACCATGCAAAACAGTTTTTCTGTTTCCTTTTACTTTTTGCTTCTTTTGAGGTGGCACCCAAAACATCAGACGCTGGTAAGCGTTATAAAGGTCAAACATGGCCAGAGTCTGGAAGAAGTGCTACTATTTTAAGGCAACACAGAAGGTAAAGGCAAGACAATAAATCTGACTTGGCCCTCTAACAGCCCATCTCTGGCCTTATCTGCAATCCAAGTAAAAGATAACATGGCCAGATAATGTTGCCAAGTGTGTCAGTTAAATCATGTTAAACATGCTCTGGAGCTCTGTTAGAATAGAGGGTCTGGCCTACAGATGTGGGGACAGCAGATGCACCGCTTTCCTGTCTGTCTGCAGCTGGATTCCCCACCCCCTCGCGGGACACTCACAGACAGACGGTTCCTGGTGCTGTCTGCCGCCGCTCAAACACACACAGCTGTCTGGTGGAGCACAGGTGAACAGCACCCAGGATTCACCTGCTCGTGCCTCTTTTATCCCTAAATCTGTCTGAGAGGTTCCAGCGTCACCAGCTTTCGGTCCCAGGGCAGCACCTGTACATGCTAACGTGTATCATGTGAGGGGGGAAACAATTTAGATGCAGTTTGTCTTTCTAAGAAACACAGTGTGTCTTTTTTCTTAAATTAGCTGAATGTCAGACTAGTCTCTCAAATTTTATCAAAAGAAGTTTATAAAAGTATATGTTATTGACTTTTATATTCATGTTTAAAACTGCACCAGGTTTTGTAATTGTACAAAGCTGAAAGTTCAAATAATCAATCTGTTTAAGGCTACTGGGATTATAGTTTTTAAATGCTGATTTTATTTATAGTGATTGTTGCATAACATGATTTAATTGTGTTTATGCTCATCATAGAAGACAAAAGCTTATTCACAATGTTTTTTGCAATATGGGTTAAAACTAATCACAATTCAATTCATTTCAAAAATTGTTTACCCCTAGCTCAAATGTGTTTTGTTATCTATATAAAAATCTAAATTTGTGTTCCTTTTCTGTTTATTTTATGAGAAAGGAATTTACTGTACATAAATTTAAAGGTTTCAAATCCCCAACAATATAATTATACAGTCAGATAATACTATAAAATGTGGACAAATAAATATGTGGACATATATATATATATATATATATGGTGTGTGCGTGTGCGTCTGAGTGTGCACATGTACATGTGCATGTGTGTATGTGTATCAATATAACTTTATACATCCTCAATTTGTATGATGAAGATTTCACAGTTTTTGTTTTTGTTTTTATTGTTAACATTTTGCCATTTTTGTAAGAGTTTTTAGTCTACCTTTTACAGCAAAAACAACTATGCATAAATTTGAAAGAAACAGAATCACTGCCAGTCAAAACTACATCTTACGGCCTCGTGATGAGTATAACACATAATATGGTATCTTTTTTTATTTTCAAACTAACTACATTTTTTAAATAGTTAGAATTTTCAAGACCTAGTAAATGTATATTTCACTATTTATGTGTTTCATAATAAAATTTCAAATATGTCATTTATTTTGACCCATCCAGAGAGAATGTAAAATAGAAATAGTTATGAAAATTAAGAGTTATATTAGTTATATTAAATTAAGACGTAAACTTATTTAACCCTTATCGATATATTTAACCAGCTAATTTTCTCTTATTCACAACTTCTAAATGAAACTTTTGACATTAACTGCTACGGTTTTAAAACTATTAAAATACACCTTGCCCTTGCAAATTTATGATTGGTTAAAATAGAATTGTACATTTGGGATCATGTAAGTGTTATTGTGTGAGAGCTAAAATAACTTTTACTGTAAATTATGTTTAGCTTTTATTATGCATTAAAGATATATATAAAATATATATATATAAAATATATATATATCTCTCTCTCCTGCTCTTTTCTCTCTCTCCTGCTCGCCAGCAGCATCTGAAACACAAAGAGAGAGCGCTGAGGATGCTGCGAGCGATGTGAAGCATCAGAACGACGTTGCTCCAGTTTTACAGCACAACAGATGGCCAGCATCTCTGAAGATCTGAACATCTGACAGAACCAGAGAAAGAAAAACACTTCTGACTTATTCATTTAGCTTTGAGCGCTATCAGGAGACAGAGCGCCTTTATCAATGAACGGAACCGTGAAACAAAAACAGAGGATGAAATCAACAGATAGAATTGAAGAGGTGTTCAAATTAAGTCTGTAATACTTTTTTAGTCATATTTATCTAAAAAATCATGTTTAACAAGAAATTGTAATGTTAAATATTAAATTGTTAAACTTAAAAAAGTAAACTTGTGAAAAGGAAAAATCCTGCAATAATTTTGTGTTTAGATACCAACTAAAACTTAAAAAAATTAGGCCTTGTTCATATTAAAATGTTTACTGGTGTGACAGTCCAGCAATTGATTTAGTTTGTACATTTGAGGTCATAATTAATGTCTGCTCACATCTTAAGCCCATGTGTCCACACACAAGTTTTAGCTTGGTAGCTATGTTACCAGTGAGTAGTTAGTGAGGCTAGCGCTAGCCACTACTTGGGAAGGGGAGTGTCTGTGATGTCACTGCTTAACTTAGCATTACATAATTGGCCCTAAGAAAAGCTGCTTTAAAAATATTTCTCTGGCCAGATATATACAATGATTTTTTTTTTTTTTCGGTTCATGTGCCATTAAATAATAAATTCATCATTAATGTAAAATAATATTAAGGATTTCTTGCCCTTCTAATTTGTTTTTTGCTTGTTTATCAGTATTAGGAAAAGTGTTTTGCCAGGAATAAGAAACATATCATCATATACACAGAATCAATAGGATAGGACAGCATGGATTTTTAAAAGGTCTATAATGATAAATAATGTAGAAAATCCCTAACAACCTCATGAACTAGATACCAAAACAAGGACAAATCTTCCTCTTGGTGTTTTATGAGTCACTCATTAATCGCTAAAACCAGGTTTCAGCATGACATGTGCATCAGTGTGAAACTCATTGACTTCTCAACAGGGATGAGGAGCATGTCTCCATCACGCTTGGCTCTGCTGAAGGAGATTCTACAGGAAACAGACACCATTTGGCATTTATGCAAATCTGCAAACAAAATGGCTGCCTGCCAATTCCTGTCAGTTTGAGCAAAGCTGGTCTTGCTGGTAGTACTGAGAGTTAAGGACTCTGGGATGAATCACGGTGGGTGGAAGACTCATGAAACAAGGTTCCACCTTAAGATCTGAACCTGAGGATCCATGAAGTTTTTTTGCTCGAGTGTGTGTCGCTAGCAATCCCTCATAGCAGCTGCCAAAAACAGAGCCTCGTTAAGAGAAGGAGATCTTCGTTATTCATGATTTCCACCCAGTTCCTTAATTAAGGATGTGACAGGAAGACATCAGCGCTGCTCTCATCTCACACACTTTGGTGTTTGCTAGAGCTGGGGCTCACCGCAGTGTGAACAGACTTGAACTGAACTCACAGAGGCTTGGGTTGTTATTTTTTTTCAGGAAACCTTAGCAACTGCTTAGCAACACCCTGGAAACATGCCAGAACACATCATCAACTGGAGACACCAGGAAGTTTGGCAAACACTCTGATAAATAGACTAAACCGACCTAAGAACACAATAAAAAAAAAACCTTAGAAACCAAATAGCATCACCTTAGCAACCAGCAAAAAGCAAAAAACTCCGCAATCCATCCAAAACACTGTAGGAAATGGTTGCCTCTGTATCTCTGTAAAACAAGAAATCACTTGATTTATTGTTCAGGACATCTTTGTAGCCACGTAACAAGAAACCAGAAACTAAACAACTTGAAACCATCAAGGAACAATATAGCCATTCTTCAAAAAAGTAGACAAAAGACAGGAGTAGAGAAGAGTCATCAATCTAAAGTGTGATGCAAACAACCCTTCAAAAGCCACTGCAACTTCAACTGCAACATCCGCAGAACTCTATATACCACCATCCTTAAAACCCCTCGCAACCAAAAAACAATATAACTACAGAACACTAGAAGCATAACAGCAAGCTAACTATCTTAGAAGCTGGATAGGAAGACCCTAAAATCTCAGCCAAAACCCTCTAACAACCAGAAACAACTCTTAGTAACAGCCAAACCCTATATACAGTATATTTTTTTGAGCCTATCTTTTCAAATATATACCCTAGCAACCACATAAAAAAAATATGCGCAGCTACTAAAGCAAGCAGTTAAACTGAAATCCTGGAATAGCTTGAATAGCTATAGAAATAAAGTTTGATTGGTTGATTGATTGAATAATTGATTGATTGATTCAGTATCTGGAAAATGTCATTGCAATACTAATGACAAATTAAAAGGCAAGAATACAGCAACCCCCTAACAACCATGTAAACACCTTTACAACCGTCCACCATTAACCTGGAACTACTTTAAATACGTTTAGGCATTCATAACAACACAAACAAACTGGAATGAACCTAGCACCTGAAATCTAATTGGCCAAAAGAGATCACACCCCTAGCAACCCTCTAAACATCCTAGCAAATTGCTTAAAAAGAGCTCCCAAGCAATTCCCAATGACTCAAATAAGAGTTTATATCCAACAAAAATATGAGCATGCACCGCAGAACATTTAGTTGCCATGGTAAAGAAGAAAAATGGTACAGAAAAACAGAGTTTAGAGTAAGAAATCAGCAAATCAGGATAGCCAGGGCCTGGGAACTTCAAGCCAAACTGTTCATTACATTAGGCTTGATGAACGACCCACCCCTGATCATCACAGATACCAGAGCTTCTCTATTAATTACACTGATTAGAGTTAGAGAAGAAAGCATCATTTGTGGTTTAAAAGCTGCAGAAGAGAGAGTTTAAATAACACTCTGGAGTGGAGAGGTCAGTTCATCTTCAAGAAGATAAGTGTTTACTACTTTCCTCGAGTAACGGAAATATTCATTATCTGGAGCAAGATTCATTGATGTAATTGAGAAGCTTGAGGTGTAGATCAGCTACATTTATAATGCTTTATAACAGTGTGTGTAGTATGTTAATCTGAAGTTTAATGCAGCTCTTTCTAAAACTATACCTACATCACAGAAAGGTCACAATTCTTGAACTAGAACTAGAACAAAATAAAAACATGTTAAGTTGGGGCAAATGTGACCACCTTATGCAATAAAAAGCATTAATACAAAATTACAAGTAACAAATTACAAATAACAGAAAGCATACAAATCTTTTGTTACTAAAAGGTGGTTCTGACAGTACACATCTTGGCAATGAAAAGTTTAAATTTGAAAGAAATTAAGATTTTAAAAATTTATAATGTAATTAATTTGATTTAACAATTGAATAAAAATTTGTTTTATTGTAATGTAATTAAGTTATTTCTTAACTATTTCCTTTTCTAAATTAAATATATAGAGAGATTTGTTGACAGATTATTAAAAAAATAATCTAAACAACCCATATACTACTAAGATAAAAAAAAACTTTACAATAAAGAAAATAAAATAACTTTAATTAAATCCTCAAACAAAATCTAAATACAAATCTAAAAAAAACTTGAATGGTCCCAAACATTATAAATACTTCAAAAGAAAAAGCTGTGAAAAACTTGATTTACAAACAATACTTACAAATATGTAATACTATTCCAAATAAACATTAAAAGTCTGCAAATCTTGAAATGGCAAAATGCACTAAATTCAAATAAAAGATCATATAAATAAACAACTGAAAGCTAAAACAGTCTGCAACTAAATAAATAATTTAAATATATTTTATGCATATATTTGATTAATCAAAAAACCTGACACATTCACTGGAATTAATTACATTAATTTAAACAATATATTGATTTCTGTTTATATGCTGTATATCTTGTATATGTGGCCATAACAACATTGTGACCTCTGACATTTAAAGCATGCGTTACTCAAGCTTTAAATCACCTTCTCCCTCTCTCTCTCTCTCTCTCTCTCTCTCTATTCGGCAAGGGAGAAAACTCTGGGAGAAACAAGCTAATTAGTAATTTTAGGAGCCTATTAATTTTGGCAAAGTTTCCCTGCCGCAGCAAACCGAGCACGGAGACACTATTTGCTTACCTTGTCATTATGCAAAAATATATTAGCTAATTATTTTGAATAATGCAATTAGGATCTGCCTATTTAGCATAAAGCTCAGAGTGGAAGAATAGGAGTCAGCAGAGGAGAGCGCCTCACCAGTCCCGAGAGAGAGAAAGAGAAAGAGAGACCTGCGATACCTGACAGAGAGAGGTTCAGGCAGAGAGACCACATAATGTCAGGACTCCCAGCACAGCTCACATCTACATGGATTCTGCAGGAATCAAGGCAAAAGTGTTCGTCCTAAAAAGCTCAGGTAAAAGGATGATGTCGCCAGTTTGTAGGTGCCACTGCTTCTTTAAAAAAAAAAACCTATAATGATTTTTGTAATAAAGTAATTGTTGTGAAAATTGTGATAATAAATGTTTTATAAACAAATACTGCTGTAACTCATGACTAATTCAGATAGTTATAAAGCAATTACTAGCTGTTAGTTAACTGTTAGTGTAAGCTCCTCTAAAGTGAGGACTATTTATCACTTATAAAGCAATCTGACGTATAAAGCAAAGGTAGTTCTATTTCTACCTCACAGAGTTAGAATTCCAATCTAACTCTTAATCCACACTAGGCTGCTTTGAATTAAACTGCACGTTTAGGGTTACGTTTTTAATGATTGCTTGATTGACTACTAAAGATAAGCATTCAAACACTTTTATCTTAATATTCAAATCCGCATTCAACACACAGAGGATTGTGGGTAATAGCAGCATTTGAATGTCCATGAATCTACATTTGAGAATCAACCCAGAAATAGCACACATCCAGGAGACACTGGCATGCTTTTTTTATTACTACTCTGGTTTGGGACACTAATACTCTTCTCAAGTTATAAGAGCAGTACTCACAGCTGACAACAGAGTTATTTGCCCTTTAAAAAGTTACTAGAGATGTGATGAGGGATGGAGTAGCTAAAGGATGTTTGTTATACTTTTATAGACCTTCATAAGTTTACTTTAGTCCCTTGAATTTTCTCCTAAGTACCTCACATTGTGTTCTGAGGACAAACTAAGCATTAAAGGATTTAGAAAGAAATGAAGGTGAGGAATTAATGACTCAATTTTCATTTTGAGACAGGGCTATCTCTTTAAGAGAGATTGAGTCACTGTTACAGACCAGCACTGCACAGACACTTAATGGTGTGTTCACACCAAAAGAACTGCAAAACACTCTTTCTGAGTGGATTCTTGATCAAATAAATAAAATTGATTCTGCAAACTATGTTCGCTATGACCAGCTCATTCTCTAATGATGTAATTTTCCCCTCTGTTAGAAACGTCCCAGCTATAGAGAAAGCTCCTGATTGGTTAGCGCAGCTCCAAATATGAAAAAACATATGAAAAAAAAACAAGAAATACAATATCAAATCTGCATTTTGCATCTTCCCGTTTACAAATGAATCTCGCATTAACTCTTTTTGGAGTGAATACGCAGTTTAAATCGTTTAAAGCAATTCTAAAGTAAAATGAACATAACAGCATCTCTGATCTCAAAAACACTCAAATGTAGGGATGCACCGATAATTTCAAAGTAAATGAAGACGACAAAACAAAGGTGGACTGCAAATTGTGCTCAGCGAAATTGTCCAGAGGAGGCTCAAAAGGTAACGTATTTAACACAAGTAATTCAACCAAGCATCTAAAATGTTCTGGAGCCCAGATATGATACCAAGCCGCTGTTACTGCCTAAACTACACGTCAAAAAAACATAATTATCCACAGCCTGCTGCAAACCTCCCCTGCGTTTAGTTTCACCACGAATATTTGGACAAGCAGTGTTAGCCCCATGTCACTAATTAGCCTAACCTCCCAGAGTTTCACTCCTCAACAAGCCATAACACACACGAAACAATTCCACGGCTCGAACCAGGCTTAATTTATAAGAATTAAGATTTAAGAACCCCTTTTTTATGATTTATTCTGTAATATGTTGCATACAACATGTTTTCATTGTAAATAAATGGTCTTAATTTCAAATTAGTCCCTTGTTTGTTTGTTTTTTAAGTACATGACTAATTTATCTGTTACCTGTAAATTTAAATCATGTTTTTATTCAGTATCGGTATCGTGAGTACCGAAATGCAAGTACTCGTACTCGTACTTGTTTTCCAAAAAAAGTGTCATCGTGCATCCCTACTAAAATGCATACTACAACTGTATTTTATTTTACAAATGAAGAAACACTGAGGATTTCACTTAACATCCATGAGTGGAATCCTGAGGGTGAAGCAGAGAGATGATGTGAAATACACACAGAGAGAGAGAGCGAGAGAAAGAGAGAGAGAGAGAGAGAGAGAGAGAGAGAGAGAGAGAGAGAGCTGCTTATCCAGGCAGAGCAGAGAGAGGGAGGATACTAGATGGAGCATGTTTAATATAATTACACATAACCTCCTTGTGAAGCACAGCCATGTGAGACAGCACTAATGCCGTAAACACAGACCTGCAGGGGAGAGAGAGAGAGAGAAAGAGAGAGAGAGAGAGAGAGAGAGAGAGAGAGAGAGAGAGAGAGAGAGAGAGAGAGAGAGAGAGAGAGAGAGAGAGAGACAGATGTTTGGTCGAGAGCAAACCAAGCGAATACACTCGTTGATTTTAGGGCCAGTGAGGCACTGACCTCGAGTGAAGGAGAGATGTGCTTTAACAGCCTGCGAGACCAGTTTAGGCTGCACACGGTCAGCCTGAGAGCTCCTCCTAAAGTTCTTGCACCAAGTTTAACAGCTGAAATATCAAAAAAGATTGTTAAATTATGCTAAGACCTCTGATTGCTTATCTCGGCCCCGTCTCTTCCTTTAGAAATTCACGTGAAAGAACTGTAACTTTTGGTTTGAGAATCTGTGAATTAAACTGAAACAATTCAGAGGTGGCATTGGTGGAAGTATGAGAGTTAAAGGGTTATTAACTGGCTCATCAATCAACTCAATACAGTCAGCGGGGTTCAATAAAACATTATCAGTTATCCGCCTGACTGATATTCAACGAAAGCCCGCTCAAGGCTCAAATTGTCACACTAAGCTCTTTAATGAGCTGTAACGAGCGTAGTGTCCTCTCCCTGTGTGTCTGAACTCCCACAATCCTTTGTAAAATGCCCCCCTGCAGATTTTTACCCACCATGCACCTCTCCGGCACCCCTGCGTGGCGGCGTCTGTGAGTGTTGATGGATGCTGTGCCAGTTTCCGGTGTCACCTAAAACGCTTTGTGCTCTTTTTGGATTTTTTTCCTCCCGTGAAATGCTTTTAAATATTTGGAGGCCTTTAGGGGAGATGCATTATTCATCCAGAATTACTTTCATTTGCAGCAAGCGGGGAAGAAAGCAAAGCTGTTTAGCGAAGAGGGAAAACCTTCACCGATCAATTAGATCCTTGCCCTGGAACGAAGACAGCGACCGTGCTGAGGATCAGGCAACGCTCAGTGCCAGCTCACACCTTTCATTTCATCTTTAGCAGAGGAAATTGCAGCTTTAACAGAGATGAGAGGGGAGCTAAATCATGATGGTAATCATTAAAAAAACAAAGGAGTAGATATTAATTGGAGTTGATTGACTGAATATTTTACCTCCTGTTAAACTATGTGTGAAATATGAAATATTGTTAGACGCGTTACGGTGGCGCAGTGAGTAGCATGGTTGTCTCACAGCAAGGTCTCTGGTTTTAGCCTCGGGTGGGTCAGTTGGCATTTCTATGTGTAGTTTACATGTTTTCCTCATGATCGCGTGGGTTTTCTCCAGGAGCTCCGGTTTCCCCCACAAGTCCAAAGACATGCGGTACAGGTGATTTGTGAAAAACAAAATTGTCCATAAAGTGTGTATGTGTGTGTGCGTGTGTGCGTGTGTGCGTGCGTGCGTGCGTGTGTGTGTGTGTGCGTGTGTGCGTGTGTGTGTGCGTGCATGCGAGTGTGCGTTGCATAGATAGGTTGGCAGTTCATTCCGCTGTGGCGACTGCAAAAGGGACAAAGCCGACAAGAATCTGGATGGATAGATGGATTAAATTACCAAAAGGGCTCACAATACGGCAGAGGTGCTGGGAGAGTATTACAATGTCATCCCAACACTTACATTGTGTTCAGAATCTATTATTGTTTTATCGGACTCTTACTCCCGATCATTTAGAGTTTGAGTATCTGACAATCCCGAAATTATCCAAACTGATCTTTTTAGGTTGATCCAGATACAATAGCGATCATCTTTCCGAACCAAAAACATTTTGGCAATGCATTGGAAAAATGGGAACTAAAACTCTTTCAAGGTATCCAAAGTTTCTGTTACAAGTTTCTTAATGTTCTAAAGTTGATGATGCTATTATCTGTTTGTTCAAAACTAATGGTATACATCATTAACCTCCAACTGAACGAAAGCTGTGTTCTCGGGTATCATAACTCAAACATTTAAATGATTTCATTAAAAAACTAGAGGTTGGGCCGAACATAGTTTTTTTGGATATTTATAATAATAATAATAAATAATAAATGTACCAATAAAGAAGTAATTAAAGATGCTTAACCTAAACACTGGTAATTTAAATTTCACAAAAGATAACTTACTATAATGTCAGATAATAGAATTTTTTAGACCAATTCATCATGTGATATTTACAAATATTTAACTCCTTTCCTCTCTTTTTCCTTTTCCTTCTTCTAAAGGAAAAGATATAGGAACCAGCTGAAGACCATATATGTATTGTATTATTCACTTTGTGGTTAAATTCATTTAAAAAAACAATAATCCCATATTTTGTGTTTTTATTGCTTAGATTGCTGAACATGTCTTGTTCTGAACAAGAAACAAAACATACATCATTATTACCAGTTTAACTATCTGAATGTGAAAAGGTAGTGAAAATACAGAGACAACAACAACTACAAACCTTTATTCAAATCACAGTTGAGAAGAGATTTCATGATTTATTAAATGAGTTTGCATCTATGGATGTAGTTCAGAAGGTTTCTTTAAATGAATTTACAAAGTTTGAACAGCCTGTAAAACATATATCACACTGTTGAAAGTATAAGAAGAACAGCTATTTTATAATGAAATGTTGTAATTGAGAGAGTGAAAGGCACTGACAGTTTTTGAATCAGTTTTGTCACCATCAAAACATTTTTTTATAAGATATTTCATTGTTAGTGATTTACTGCTACATAAATGCCCCCCTGTTCTATTTTTTACTTATGACATATAGTCCTTCTAAGCTGCGTATAAGTAAATTAGTTTTTTCATTCAAGAGTGACCAGAGTAACCTGTTTTCTTGGTTTTTTCACAATTTTCACTAAGATAGTGATGTGTAAAAATAGCAAAGTTTATACTATTTTGTTGTTTCATAGCTTAATACTTTTTCTTTATATATAACAAGCCTGAGTATTCATCATTGCTGTAATTCAATTAACATTTTTCCCAAATGCTTAAACAAATTTTATGACATTTTATTTATTCACTCCACATTCACACTCTGGTGGTGATAACCTAGGACGTTACTGCTAATCAAAGCCTACAGCCTCCTGTCCACCATCAAACACACCCCACCAGTCACTCACATCCATACTGGGCAATGCGGGTGAAGAGGTTTACCAAGGGCCACAATTGCAGAATGGACCTATCAGTGATGAAACTGTCAACCTTTCGGTTACAATACGATGAACTCCACCACTGTACCATCTTTCCAAACGAGTCTTCTAAACTCTACTTAAACTTCCAAAACATCAGCATGAGCATGTTTGCGTCATGAACATCATTAAGAGCTGTTACATGAATGATTTGATTAACAAGCGTCTGGCGCGCGGAGTCACCAACCCAATGTAATAAAGAATGGCGAGTCAATGGAAGAAAAACTTTTTTAAAAAGGATGAGATTTTTGAGAAAAGGTTCTCACCGAGTGCACAGCAAGAAGCACAGTGGCTTACAAGTCATGATCACATGTGTTCACATTTAAGTAAATATATTTTACAACTGCATTAACCGTTATTCAGGCCAAGAACAAGATTTTTTATCTATAAATAGAGGAAATATGATCAGTGTATTGAATGTTATCTTAAGGTAATACCTGCTGTAATTAGATTTTTCTTATAAACCATGTTAATTGGACAGGTGGGATGCTGTCGAGATGTTGCTTGCAGTAGTCCAAAGTGTCACTCTGATGCTTGAAAAATTTGAGAGAATATTGTTTGGGACACATTCAAAATTATGTTACGGAGCAGAGACTCTCTTCAGGAATCTATCAGAACACTGAATTCATGTAAACAGTGTGAGGTGATCAAAACACTGCATTCCCACACAGTCTCTGGCTTTATATATCAGAGACATCAAAATTGATCAATCAGGACAACTCTATTTTTTATATATTTACTTTCTAATTGTAACCTAAAGCAACAGCTAAAGTGTTCAGGAAAATCCAAATTTATGACAAACTGAACGTAATTGTCCCACGCATGTTGTCATGAAAAATAAGGTCCACAAAGTCATTTGAGCCATTACAACAAAAAAAAAATACAATATATGATTTGGTTGAAATGATGGGGCTTTAATCAGAAATGTACTTAAATGAAGCCATACAATTGTCTCGAATCACATTTTTGTCCATGTTCCCTTTCATTTTGATCAAAGTAATTTCCTGTGCATGTACGCCTCACAGCGAGCTGGATTGCATTCTTACACAGGATAGATACAAGTCACTTGTGTGTAATGTAAATGAGCACACAAACAAATCATATTTCATAAAAAAAATCATAATTCAGCTTTAAGACCTGCAGTTAGAACTTAGGCTTAGATCACTACGTTCAAATCAGTTAGAACTACCACAGGTTCGCTCCAAACTGTGAGAGCCTACTTTCAGTTAGTTTGCTGCCTGCAACTGGAACCAGCTTCCAGAAGAGATTAGAGGAGTTAAAAATGTACTCACATTTAAATCCAGATTAAAAACCCATCTATTTATCTAATTAAATGAGCGTTTACTGACTGAGCACTGCTGTCTGATCTGCACTGTACCTTAAACTTCTGATTTTATTTGAATTTGAATGCTTTTGTCTTATTCCTTGCTTTTTTATCTAATATCTTTTTTTATTTTCTGTTTTATCTCTGATCTATTTTTATTATTCTGTAAAGAACTTTAAATTGCTAATATATTCAAAAATATGATAAACAAACAAAATTGTCATGCCTTGCCTTATGATTTAATCTCTTCAAATTTCACATCTTGTCACATATTATTTCATGGGACTGAAAAGTGTGCATCGGTTTAAGGTGCTATAAAAATGGATGTATATTTGTGATCATGCTTACATCCTTGGCTGATGTAAGGTGTAAATGCTGTAAAAGCAACTGTGGTGTCCACATTGGGATTGAGAAACTTGTTAAACCCGCTGTACTTGGAATACTTAATGTGAAAGTTGGAAAGCTGTTGATCTCTGTTTATCCCATCAAACTTTCATCAGACAGCAATGAATCATTGAATAAGAAAATGATTGCTGCTTGCTGAAACATTCATGCTTTTTCAGTCATAAATTATGACAGGGCAATTTTTCTGCCGTGGGGGGAACTCACTCACTTTACAGCTGCACCCCACGAACACGATGTAGATCTTTTCTGCTGTGACCTGAATGTCACTCCAGAGGAGTGAATCTGTCTCTGAAACTCCTGTAGATGAGTATGGGTGCTAATCAAACATTTCCAAAGCTGCTACACTCAGAGCTTGTATGGATTTGGCACATGTTTTACGCAGTGGATGCCCTTTCAGCAGCAACCCATAATCCGGAAAACATCCACACACATGCATACATTGTGGCCAATTTTGTTTTACCCAATTCAAACATAAAAAGATAAACATGTAGTTGCATAAAGTGTTTTTCACAGTCCAGCTCAGCCAAAAACACAACAGTAACTGACCATTTTCTCGCTGAGAAGTGGTGAGCCCAATTTAGTTCAATGGTGTTTTATCTAGGAAGTATCTCCAACATGGCCGACTTCCTGTTTGATGATGCGCTGTGAAAACACTATTAGAATGACAAAACAGCTGGGTCGACCAAGCCACCTTAATGCTTAATGCTAACAGATGTAAAAAGTGGCTTTGCCCACTATGCTTGAGGCTTTGTGGGCATAAATATCTGATCAAACCAATTTCATTAGTATTAACAATGTTAAAAAAAAGATTAAGACGGAAAAAACCCATTACGGTATACTCCCGGACGAGGAGTTAAAAGTACTCGGATAACAGCCACGACTTCGTTATGCTTCTTTGGGCTCTTAACTTAACTGTTAGCCATAGAAAGTAGATAAAATGTTTAAATAATGAGTTAGGGGTGGTGGCACTCTAGAGCAAGACCGCTGCTGACAACTTTTATTCGTGACTTTATTTTTCAAAACATTTTCCAAGTGCAGGGAAGTTTACATGTTAGCTCTGCAACAACCTTCATACACAAGATTAAATTTTTTGCATTAGGTTTTCTTTCACACTATAATCCACCTTGTACTTCTCGATGAAGTGTTTCGGTTTAACCTGACATCAAGCATGCAAAAGACAGTTAGCAGAGTTTAAAAATCTCCACTCTCGTCATTTTAAGAGTTTTAAAGGTTTCAAATCCAGATCTAAAGCACAGATTGTCAGCTTTGCACGCTCGCTGTGATTTGATTTTTTTTAGTTCAGGTGTGATGTGTCTTTAATGCAGAAACATATGTGAAGCGAGTGAATGCGGCATCATACGAACGACACACGCTCGGCATCAAGCGTCTGCCATATGTCAGTGCTGACAGGCTCAATAACACAAACACAGAGAGAGAGATCTGAAAACACAACTCTCACATCACACTTCCTGTCCTCACACACACACCTCTGCAGCTCCATCGAGCTCTGCTGCAGCCCCACGAGGGGAAACCATTGATTATCAGCCTGTGATTGTTCAAAAGCAACTGGTGTTGGCAATTACACTATTTTAGATTTTCAGAAAAAGTTCTAAAATAGACTTCCAAGTGCCACTTTTGACAAGAGATAGAGCTAATGTGTTTGGGGGAAAGATTAAAAAAAGAAGTAGAAGAAGAGTTCCATGGAGATGGAGAAGGAAGAGGATGAGACAGATAATGAGATGAGTAAAAGAAAGAAGATGAGAAGGTGAAAGAGAGGGGTTACAGTGATGGACGAGAAAACCAAAGTCGGAAAGGTTTTTTAAAAAGGAAGGATGAAAAAAGAAAGGAGTGAAAAATAACAACAAGGGAATAAGAGACAGAGAGATGGAGGAGGAAAGAGAAAAAACGTACTAGTAGAAGAAGACGAAGATGAAGTAAGGGGAGGAAGAAAAGAATAGATGCCCTCGATGACTGACGATTTGTTTTCAGGACACTAAATCAAGTTCAGCCTCTCCAGATTATCCCAGAATGCATTCTGCATTCTCACATCATCTAATGAACACAAGTTTTTAAAAGTCATTGTTATGAGATTAAAAGCTGTTTTTGTTGTTCTTCCTTTGCACATCTAAACACAAACAGAATTTAATTTCCATTAACACCCTCCTCACTCTCACGCAAACAAAGAAACAAGAGACACACACCGAAGCGGACAAGAGAAGCCTGCTGTCAAACATCTGGCTCCTATCAGGGGATGCCTTCTGAGAAAAAGCATAGATGTGACCGATGCAGAGCAAAGGAAGATTTTATTCCTGAAGCGCATGATACAATGAATACAGCGATAGGTGTTGAATGGGTGCAGCTAGCTCATGCAAACCTCTCACACTCTTGCTCTCCTGGCATGATGCCACCTGACTCCAGAGCTTCAGGGGGAGGATGGCTGTGAAAGGAGAGCAAATCTGTGCCAAGATTCAGGTTCTTCTCATCCAGACCTGACAAGGAGTCTCGTCATAGTCTTGCGCTCAGCAAGTTTGCTCTCTGACTATTTTTATGATCCAAAATCCTCCAAGAGATCGATTTTATACAAATTCAAGACCTTATCAATCATAACGACAAACTAACATTTGAGCATGTTTAAGATTTGAACAAACACTTGCAGTGATTCCCAAGTGAGAAACGAAATTCAGTTTGAGGTATTTTGGAGGAGTTCAAGGACTGAACACTTATATCATACAGATTTTCCAATCTTAGAAAAGCATCTACCACCAACACAATTTTAACATCATCCCAAATAAAAACCAGCGAGAACCCAGTGCAATGCCATGGAAACAACCTGGCAATCACCCAAAACACATTGCAGACAGCTGCATGGAGGCACAGCAACATTTGGCAGAGAGACGAGCCACAGAAACAAAGAGAGTGTCTCCAGAGCGGGGAAAGAGCATGGCATGGGCCCGAGCTCAGCTTTGGGGATGGAAATGTTGAGTTTGGAAGAAACCAAGAGTCTCCGTTGAAGCATACACACATTACAACGCCTTCCACAGCCCTCAGCAGATATGAGATGAATTAACACCTTTGAAAGGGTATGGCAATGTGATGAAAGCTAAGGCAGGAGCCAGAAATGGTTTAGCAGCGTGTTACAAGACAGCAAACACCAGAAGCAGTGAGAGAAACGTGCTGGAGAGATTGCAGGGTGATAGACAAATGGGTGAACACTGACAAAAATTTTAAATCTTTTGTTTGTATTTGAGGTTGCAGACATCTTAAAAGGTTTAAAAACCAGTCACTCCAATGCTAAACGCCTCATGACCCCTGGTAAAACAATAGAGTAAAAAAAAAAACATGTTTGTGCCAAAAATAACAAACAAATATCTGCAACGCAATTTGAGCTATACAGTGGCTGCAAAGCAATGCCCTGGCAACTGCCCAAAGCAGGGAGCTCAAACACCTGGTAATGGACCCCATAGCAACAGAGTCAGGTTCAAGGAGCACACCTTCACAACCGCTCAGCATAGGGGCTTAAACAGAAGCTCTGATTGTGGGACCTTCTGAAACCTTTCCAGTGATAGTGAAGGTCATGGAACAAGCTCGAAGATGGAGCTAAAAACAGTGTCCGTTCCATGCCCAGCATGTAATGGAAGAGGGGGGGGGGGAGGAGAGGGGGGGAGGAGGGGGGGGTGCAGAACATTTCAGAACTGTGCTGTGCTGTGTAATAGAAAAGCATCATTACTATTTCCCAACAATGCCAACGTTATGCTCTATATAACAATAAGGAGAACATGGAATTCATGGTTTATGCTGTGGAATTCGTTCCCGCATCAACCAGTCAGGAGCATCTAAAATTGTTATGTGAAGGAAGAAAAGGAATCTGCACTGGTGGAATTTCTGCTTAAAAAGTTCGTGTGTTGACAATTTCTTGCATCCACTCAGCGACATTACAGCATTTTCACACATGCTTAGTCAGAAAAGGGAAAGAAAGTCAGTGTAAAATCTCACTACCGACATTGAATTAGAGAATTTGGCGTGTGTGAATTTGTGTATTAGGAATGCACATTATCATTCTTAATTTCCAGAAATGGTATAAAAATATTGCAGCTTGAATTAACTTTTTATCGTAAATCTAAATTGTACACACAATATGAGTGTGTGCATGATAGTTGTAGGCTTGCTACAAAAAATGGCGGTTTTAGAGCACCAAAAGCTTATGTCACAATGATTAAAAAACAAAGTGGTTTATAAAAACAACAACGATAACTGTTTCACATGATACACTTTTAAGATTGACTTACTTAAAACAACCCTGCCCAAAAATTCAACTCAACTGGAAACATAGATGGAAAGACATAAAAAAACACAATGTGCTAAACTAAAGAGCCAAGTTTTTCAAAACAAAACAAAAATTGTAGGCAAGTAACATAAAAATGTAGGTCATATTGATTGGGAACACTTTGGCAAACATAACCGGGGATATAAATCACTTGACAAAAGAAAGCAGTCTAAATTTTACCCACGAACCTTTCAATAAAATTTAATCCAACTCCCTTGTGAGCAGAAAAGAATCGTACATGCTCGCTGGTCAGTTCTCAATCTAATCAAGCTCTCTACAAACAGAAATTTGCCAATGCGCCATTCTTACACAGCCGGATGTTACGCGTCACCTGGAGAACGGTAGACTCGAAAATCCCGCCATAGCGAGCACGGGATGTGACGTCACAACTTCAACAGCTAACGTGGCAACGTAAAAGAAGATTTTCTTTTAAAACCTTCTGGCTAATCTAATACTTATGCAATAATCATTATTCATTAATAATAACACTGCTGTTAACTGTGAGTATAAAGCAGGATGATGTTCTCCGAGGTACCTTAACTGCATGCGCCTAGATAGTGACTGGCTTTTCTTTATTTGTAATTTAGCGCGTTTATAACGTTGTTTTGTAGACCAGACAGCAGTATTCTTAACAAAATAATAACTATAGACATGAGGAGTGTGATAAACTGTGATTTCCTAGGATTCTTAGCTCGGAGAAATCTATACATTACACAGTCTAAATCTAAACATTACAAGAGCTCGTGATTTAAACACATTTTTAATTGTAATTTTCTTTTGCTTTTGAGGACCTCGTCTACGCCACAGCTTCTTTTGTTTTCAGCTGAAACGTTAGAATAAAGAATAATATTCGTTAGTCTGTTATTTACATTTTCTCAAACCAGAAAATATGAATTGTCCTCGCGAAAAAATAAAAATACAAAGCAGCAGGTGAAGTTGATTTTTATTTTTGCTCATTTCTTCAGCTACGAGGAACACACCGCGCGTGACTTCACACGCGCACCTGTCAGCTCCACGTGACCTCGCCTCTTTCACCCCTGCATCCCTCATCTCCAAGATGTTCATCGATGGCTAACCCTCTTTTTCTTTGAGTAAAGCGTTTGGCGGTGGTTTGTGGATAGAGATCATTTCAAAGAGAGAGACCATTTCATTGTATGACTTTTCTGCCGATTTCTGTTTTAAAACATGTGATAATCACTCTATAAATAGTGCTATTTGATCGAATTTTGATGCAAATGTTTATTTTTAATCACAAAACAGCCAACAAATGCCGTCACTCTTCGTCCATTATCCAAAACAAAGACATTGAAAGACTATACGTTTAGTAATGAACCATATATAACAATTTCTCTATTTTTAGTATTGTTTCTAACAGCATTACAACATTTCCGGTAATATATGCAAGCCAAAATAGGGAAAATTGCAAATAAAACGATGATGATTTTCTTTAAGGAAAATAAAGATATTTAAAGAGCTTAAATGTAAAAGCAAGGTGTTATTCCAATGTTCCATTTTTACAAGCAACGCATTTAAACTCGTGTTTTTGATCGACTAGAATAAATCTTTTCTAATGTGAATATTCATTTGTGTGAGCAATTCGTTGCTTTTAACCTAATTGAACACATTTATTCTGCTTTAAAAATAATGACGACTGATTCGGCGGTGTGTGCTTTTCAGACATTTATCAGTTATTTGTCTTCGATATCTCCCCAAAAGATCTTCATAGTCACTTTACCGTCAGAACCGAACTGAGAAGGCCTGTTGTAGTTATTCTTTCAGGTTTTTTGTGTTTTATCTGTTAAACTGGGAGTTTGTGCTGTGCGCTCGTTCGCTGGTGCTTGCTCTGGAAGCCTGCTGCTGCGTTATTTCGTTCACTTCGGCCGCGTTCTCTCAACAGATGGCCGCTGTTTATTTTCGGCTGGGGTTATTTTAGAGCACCGATGTTTAGAGGCGATCTTTATTTATTTTTAAAGCCTCTCACTCTCTCCCTCTTTCTCTGAAATGCAATTAAATCAAAAACTCTCTCTTTAATTGCTTTTGCTTCTAATTCCGTTCGAGAGAAAAATACATGCAATCGAATACATTTATTTTCCAATTTATAAAACTAAAAATAACATCGCGTGCATGTCTAAGTTAGTGTGTTTTAAATACACCGTTTAACCCTTCATTTAAAAATCAAAGAAATGTTTAAAGAAAACAAACGCAGCGTCTCTTAAAAATCTTTATTTTTCAGTTTTGAGATTTGATGAATATTTTTAGGCTTTCGTTTCTTTTAAAATATCTAAATATAATTGTACGTGTTTTAAACCTTGTTTATATTGTGCTTTTCTAATTGGGCCTCGAATTCGGTGTCTGTATGTAAACAGTTTTAATATCAGTTTGATGAAAGAGCACCTCTGGTTTATCGCGTTTGTTATCAGTCGTTAAATGATATTTAGTTATTTATACAATTCTATAATTAGAAGCATTTAGTAGAATCTAGATTTGCTCGTGGCACGATCAATTCCTGATCAGAGATCGATAAGAATATTGTAGGAATCTAAAGAAGCGCCCGTTTAGATTTAAAAACTAGTTTTCAGCACGTGCCTGTTGAACATTATGCCATACACTGAAGCCAAAGGTCGTTTGGAACATACACGTGCAGAGCTTGGACAACGGCATGCTTTAAAAGAGCTGAAAAAAGCTTTTTCTATTCGGAGCAGCTCGATAGAAGCGCGTGCACGTGGATTGCGTGGAGTCTGCTACCCCTGCGCGGCCACCACTGGAACTGCATCCGGCGATTAACCATCAATAAAAATAATTACTGACAGATTGTACAAATCGTTTTTGAGGTTATGCATGTTTTAATGAAAACGGACCAAGTCTGGCATTAGTCATGACCATAAATTTGTGTTAATGTATAGAAAACTGACTAAAATTTCTTAACAGGCCACAATGAGGTGTTCTTATTTTATGATTAGCATTATGGTGTAAAACACCAAATTTGAAACACTGCTACAAAATATCAAAATTTGTAGCTCAAGATAGTATAAAAGTTTCACATTTCTTTTATTAAAATAATAATAGTATCTCAAGATGGTTAATTTTGGTTAGAATCTGTTTAGACATTCAAGGAGGCCAAAATCACGCACAAAATAAATATATATTCCACTATCAAAGTTCCTGCTTGTGAACACTCTTTAGGAGCATCTGTTGATAATGACAAAGTAGACACCTTGACCCAATAGTCCCTCGACCTTATGCTTATTCAGAACCAGCCAAAACCTTAAAGGAGAGCGTATCAACTGTTCTCTTTAAACATGGAAAAAACAAGCTGTGAATATGCGTACAAGAGCAATACAATTTAATGGAAGAAATGAAATGAATGATTTTCTTTACAGCTCAGTCCAAAAACAAATCATTTTAGCCGTTCTTTGGTTTCTAACAAAATACAAAAACAAATATAATTCTCAAAACAACATCAAATGAATACAAGTACTTGCTGAAAACAACTGAAACAAAGATCCAGTGCGCAGAGTGGCATTTACAAGGTGCAATGTGACCAATAAACCATTCGCAAATCTTATGAAATTAACTCAGGGTTACTGGCAGATACCTCAATACAGATATTCAGGAAACTACACGGCCAGAAAAGTTCTCCTCATTGGAGCCACGAATCACAAATGATTATCTGCTTTATCTTCAACTATTGCAGTTCTGATCATCTTCGTCATTCAAAAATGGACCTGAACTTTAGTGTGCGTGAGAGAGTGTCTTCTGCCGGAGCCGCTGGAGGCCGAGCCTAGTGAACTTGATCAGAGAGGTGATGGAGGAAGAGAGGCTCAGAGAACCAAGCGCTGAGTCCAGCTCTCGCACCAGACCTGGAGACAGCACAACCTGAAAAATCCATGTGCTAAAAACATGCTAAATAACTCTGTGTGCTCATTATACTTTTTAAATGAGGAATTAAAGCTGCATTAGAAACTTCTACTGAACTACTTCTAATTCTTAACACGTGAGCAGATAGTAAAAAGTGTTCTTACCGCTACAAGAATCTGTGAAGCCCTCTGCCTGCTCCCAGCTCTCCTGTGCTTTCAGAAACAGAGCCGTGATGCTCAGGTAGGACAGTGTCATCTGCTGGACAGATTGAGGAACAACTCTGTTGGAGCTAAGGACACACAAACAGTGGCGTTTAAAAAAACAAGCTTATTAAATTATGTGGGGAAAAAAACTCCAGTATTATTTTATTCACATAATTATTTAAAGGTGTTTTCAAAGACTCACCTGTCAGTGGATGAGGATGGGGCACGGGAGGAGTCCTGAAACATACAACACCACACTAACACCACACATAGAGTAGCACATACTGCTGAAATGAACGTCTGTGCAAACACACTCTGAAATGCTGGATGAGTGTCTCAGAGTATCTGAGCGCTGATTCTCTCTGGGACTGGAACATGAACATCTGCAGCAGAGCCTGTACCCTCAGACTGCAGGAGAAGAAACGTGTGATAAGGACTTGGACACATGTTGGTAAATGAGTGCTTGAGAATGGCATCTCACCACAGGATCAGAAAATCTCGATCCTGTGGAGTGGCGGAAGCATCTGTGTAATCCTTGAGCCTAAGAATGAACCTGAATAAATATAAAAATTGTCATTAGCAATCATTAAAGGTGCCATATTGCATAACATTTGACCCCTCTGGACTATAACTGCATTCTTAAATACCTGCAGAAGACAGTAGTTATCGTAAACAATATCTTTGAATCACCTCAAATAGTCAGGCTCCACAAAACGAGATGTACCTGTTCCACTTTGTCCCCTGCTGGATTTTGCTTGTTGGTACACAGAAAATCTAACCATTTCCCATTTCCAACAAATACTTTCATCTTTTGATAAGCTAAAAACACACTTTTGGCTTATGACAGTCCCGTTCAAAAGACAATACCAATGACCCATTAAGAAGCCAACATCAATGTCCCAGTCAAAAGACGATACCAATATCTTGTTCCGAAGCGAACACCCATGTCCTAGATAACAGATAACTTTTACAGAAGCATATTTTTAATGACTCATTCCTAAGTCAATAATGATATCTTGCTTAGAAGTTGGTACAATATCTTGTACCAAAGAAGCTGACATTTCCGATTTCTTATTCATAAGTCTTTACCAATGTCTCACTCTGAAGCTGATACAATATCTAGATGTCTACCAATAATAATAGCTGAAGTCAATACAGACATCTCTTTCGAAACCCATAGTTTCAGATATCTGATTCGTAAGTCAATACTAGATGCTAAAATCGATATCTCATTTGGAAGCAGATACCATTTCAGATCAGCTTCATCTATTCAATCTAGATCAAATATATTTAATTATAAATACCTGAAACCTCCGTATTTAGAGGTTGATATTTCCACATTCCCTTTTGTCCAACCATTTAGACCTGCATTTTAGGTCAGCTTTTTAAAATTAAAATTGTAACATTGGCTTAGTGTTGCAAGAGTGTTTGGGCACTTGAGGAGCTCCAGCGTCTCAGAGAAGATGGTGAAAGCAGATCTGTGTGTTTGAGACTCTGCCTCAGACTCCATAGCCACGCCACTCTCCACAAATGCCAGAGCTGACTCGAGATAAAGCAGAGCTTTAAGTGAACGATCCGGCTATAAATTATGGAGAAAGAAAACATTGAAAGCAATGAGGAAGCCTGAAACAAAACCACACGCTTCAGAATTACAAACCATGGCATCAGCTTTGTGCTTCAGTCTTTTGGCTTCACTTAGGTGATTCTCCCCAGAGCCTCTGAGAATCAGATAGCACAGATAAGAAAATAACATTGAACATGCCTGAGTATTGGAGGAGGTCTTTGTTAGGTCTGCTAAAACTTTTGAGGAAGTGTGACAGACCGTTGTTCGGGAGGCATCAGACAGCCAGCGCTCTCTGCAAATGGATTCTGTTTTTCCACCTCCTTCACGTTTTTGCATGTTTTCTGTGCAGCACAAACAGTTCTTTGCTCACCCATTGACCTTCTGCATACCCTTACACAAGCTTCAGGTTTACCTTCCCAAATGTCTTCTCCAACCTAGATTCCCCAGCTTTTCTCCTTTTCTCCTTCCCATGATCTTCAGTGTTTCTCTTCTTAATTTCATGATCCTCAGACTTCCTCTTTTTCTCCATCTTTGATTCCTCAGCTATCCTCTTCTTTACTTTCCCATGTTCCTCTGCATTTCTTTTCTTTTCTTTCTCATAATCCTCATATTTCTTCTTCTCCTTCCCATGATCCTCAGTTTTCCTCTTCTTCTCCTTCCCTTGATCCTCAGCTTTCCTCTTCTTCTCCTTCCCTTGATGCTCAGCTTTCCTCTTCTTCTCCTTCCCATGATCCTCAGCTTTTCCATTCTTCTCCTTCCAATAATCCTCAGCGTTGCTCTTCTCTTTCCTGTGATCCTCAGCTTTCCTCTTCTTCTCCTTCATCGTATCCCTCTTTCTGGAAAACAACAGTCAATAATTGACTCCTTTTCATATAAAAAAAAATATTATTAGAGCCTAACTTACTAATGTAATACTTAAACTCACGCTAATTGGCTGAGAAGGGATGGTCTTCCCTCCTTGTCCAGTTTCTGCCTCTTCTTTGAAGGCTTTTCATTTGTCTGTTCCTGTAAACAACCACATTTCCAATGTTATCCTTATGATCTTGGAGGCCTAAATAGTATGTTTATTAACAGTGTAGAGAATTATTTTAGAGGATTTTGGGCTCACTGTTCTCCTATGAGGCGATGACAGGCTGCTTTGGACTGGTTCTGGATCTGTTCTGTGTTCTGCAGGAGTTCTGGAGAGTAGCTTGAGCTGGATCCTCACTATCAGAGGAGAGGGCCTAGTGTCTGAGTGTTTCGAGCCTTTCATCTTAGACTCAACCCATTTTTGCTTGGAGAGTTCCACGTCTTTTACTTTTGGATTGGTAGGCTTCACTGAGTGTTTTGAGTGGGGGTGTTTCACCTTTATATGAGAAGATTCAGGATCAGAGTGTTCACACTTCTGAGTGGCTTTCAAGTCGGAATGTTTCATGTCAGCGTGTTTCCATTTAGAGTGAGACTGATTCATTTTTAAGTCGATGTGTTCCATGTCCAACTGAGTCACTTTCAAGTCAGAAAGTTTAGTGTGTTTTGACTCAGCATGTTTTGGGTTAGAGAGTTTCAATTTTAAAGCAGGATCCTTGGTTTCTGAGAGTTTCATCTCAAATATTTTGGAGTCTGAATGTGTTACTTTGGAGATACAATGTTTCGTATTATTATAGTTTGAGTCAGATTGTTTCACGTTCAACTTGTCACAGTCAGAAAGTTTAGAGTGTTTCTTTTTTGTGTTGGAGTGGTTCGGTCCTGTTTTGGAGAATTTCAATTTCAAAACATGGTGTTCAGTGTCTGATTGATCCAAATCAGAGCATTTAGAGTCTGAGTGTGTCACTTTTGAGGCTGAATTCTCCATGCGTTGGTTATTTGAATCTAAGTGTTTAGATTTTGAGTTGTAGTGTTTCAAAGAAGAATCAGCGCGTTTCACTTTGAACTCAGTATTATCGTATTGCATATGCACTTTTTTGACGTCTGAATGTTTCTTCTTGTAGCACTTTGAGTCATTGTGTTCATCTTTTGACTTTATAAGTTTCATTTTAAGTTCCATGTGAGAAGGATCCATGTTGGGGACATTAGAAGATTCACTATCGGAATGTTCAATATCTGAGTAATTCACGCTCAGATTGGACCGTTTCATTTTCGAATCAATAACTTTAGATTGGAGGTCAGTGTGTTCAAAATCGAAACATTCCATGTCAGAGTTTTTATATTTTAAATGTACGTGATTCACCTTAGACTCACTATCAGAATGTTCCTTGTCAGAAATTATTGAGTCAGAGGATTCCACGATCAAATTACAATATTTCATTTTTGGTTCAGTGCCTTTCACAGTCAAATCAGAGAGCTGAAATTCTGAATGTTCAATGCCAGAGTGTTTCACTTGTGAGTCTAAGCATTTCATGTCATTGTGTTTAGCTTCAGCATGTTTCAAATCTGAGAACTGCGAGTCATGGTGCATTATGTTAGAGTGTTTAATTTGTAAATCAACTTGTTCCCTTTTAAGGTAAGATTGTTTGATGTCTGAATGTTCCATGTCAGAAAGTTTAGAGTCAGAATGTTTAGCTTTTGACTCTGAAAATTTATTGCTGTTGTCATCAGAATTATTCAAATCAAAACGTTTTGAGTCAGAGTACTTTAAGTCATGGTGCCTCAAGTCTGGATGTTTAATTTGGGGGAGCTTTAATGCCAAGTCATATGTTCCAATGATGTTAGTTTGACCCGGCGAGTACTGCCTTTCACTGGGTTTCATCTGCCAGCTGTCTGGTGGACTGCAAGTGCCCAGCTGAGTTCCTGGTATATCATAGGAGCTCGGTTCAGTGACATCACACTGGCTCCAAGGGCTCTGCTGGGTCAACACATACATGAGATTGTGTTTATGAGGACATACAGGTGTATGAGCCTATGAACAGACCTGAACTTGTGTTGTCTCTGGTGAGGGTGGTTGTTCCGGGCTGCAGCTCTGCCCACTATCAGAGTCAGAACTATCTTCACTAGAGCTGCAAGAGCTACAAGACACAAGCCAAAAGGGACGCATCGATACCGGTATCGGGTATCGTTCTTGATACCATATTTTCTAAAAGTATGATATGATATCATATCATGATATGATATCCCAAGCAGCTGACTGGACATGACTGACATGGAGCTGCCTAAACTAGCTGCAAACCTACTCTGCGTTTAGTTTCACCACGAATATTTGGCAAGCAGTGTTAGCCCTATGTCGCTAATTAGCCTAACCGTCCAGTTTCACACCACAACGAGCCATAACACATGTGAAACAATTCCGCGGCTCGAACACCAGCCAGGCTTAATTTATAAGAATTAAGATTAAAGCCCTTATTTTTTCAATAATTATTTATTCTGTAATGTGTTGCATTCAACATGCTTTTCATTGTAAAGAAATGGTCTTAATTCCAAACTAGTCCCTTAGTTTTTTTGTTTTGTTTGTTTGTTTGTTTTGTAATATGAAGTTACCTGTAAATGTAAATCATGTTTTTATTAAGTATCGGTATCAGCGAGTACTGAAATACAAGTACTCGTACTCGTTTTTCAAAAAAGTGGTATCGGTGCTTCCCTGTCGGAAAAGCAGAGAGTCAATGAAGAAACGCACACTTGTTTTGTTCTCAAGTCAGAATCAATGAAACACTCATAACTAAGCAGAGTGAGCAATCCACAGAAGATCCTCTTTGGTATAAAAAAAGAGACAGAAATACTCACGAAGGACTCTGTTGAACACTGTCTGCTAATGGATGAGTTTCTACAACAGGAAAAAGGGTTCAAACAGAGGCAATGTACACAACAAAGTAACGCATGCTTACTTTGAGTGCTGGCTTTGGGAGATGCCTGTCAGGGCAGAGAAAGAACAAGTTGGAGGCTATGAACAGGATTATGAACAGAGTAACAATTGTGAAGTACCTCAGGGCTAGAAACGGTTCTGGACTTGGGGCTTGGACTGTGGAGAGAGCTCAGCGGGCTCAGCCATGCGCTCATCTCCTGCATACCACATATCAAGACCAGTTCATTTACAACTCCGTTTGTATTCTCTCCCCCTCAGCTCAAAAACAATATCAATAAATCATCACACCAATTTCAGAGACTATTTGTCACCCAGTTTAACAGAGGTTAAACCATTATGAACGGACCTGCAGAATGGTTGACGCGTTCTCCACCTGCAGAGAGAAATGCAGCCAGACTGTAAAAAACATCATAGTGTCAAAACACCAAAACGGTTTTTGAGACGTTAACATGTGTATATGTCTCTGTCCGCTGAAGACTAAAACCTGAACCATTTTATTTATTTTCAACAAGAATGAGGTTCATTTGTCAACCATGAGATCACGGACTGCAACAAACCAAGACGGCAGAGTGGAACTCTTTTTTTTCCATTTGCAGCTACATTAAGGGAAGCTGTGTGTGTTCCCGTCCAAGCGCATTATTTTGCACTCGAAGCATGTACCAATGCATCATTTACACCAATTATATCCATAGGTGTCCGATGGCCTTTACGATGCTGTGGCACTTTGTTACAGATTCTAACTGCTTGGGGCTCTAATCCCTCAGGGTCCTAACTGCTTTGGGCCCATAACTGTTTAGAGGTAATGGATCTGAACCCTAGCTGATTGGGGCCCTAACTGCTCTGGGTTCTAACAAATTGGCGCTCTAACCTTTTAGGGTCTTAACTGCTCAGAACCCTTAAGGGCATTAACCTCTTAGCTCTTTAATGCAACCAGATAATATTAAGCAAGTTCACACAAGTTGCACTCACAGAAAAGGGTTCAGAAGTGTTCTCTCTGAGTGCTGTTCTCTTTCGGGTCCTGTAGGCGCTTAGAATATTCTGACTGGCCACTCACCTTTAACTTCTCATCTTTTTGGGAGTCCTGCTTTAGGTCCCGTAAAACTTGTCCATCCTGCAAGAGCTGCAGAACTGGAGTTCTCTCCTTCAGGTCCAGTAAGAGCAGTGGAGCCTGACTGCTCTCCTTCAGGTCCTGTAGAGCCTGGCTGCTCTCCTTCAGGTCGGGTAGTAGCTGTGAAGCCCGGCTGCTCTCCTTCAGGTCCTGTAAGGGCTGTAGGGCCTGGCTGCTCTCCTTCAGGTCGGGTAGTAGCTGTAGAGCCTGGCTGCTCTCCTTCAGGTCAGGTAGTAGCTGTGAAGCCCGGCTACTCTCCTTCAGGTTCTGTAGGGGCTGTAGAGCTTGGCCGCTCTCCTTCAGATCGGGTAACAGCTGTGAAGCCTGGCTGTTCTCTTTCAGTTCCAGTAGGGGCTGTGGAGGCTGGCTGCTCTCCTTCAGGTCCGGTAGGGGCTGTTGAGCTGGGCTTCTCTCCTTTAGGTCCTGTAGGGGCTGTTGAGCTGGGCTTCTCTCCTTCAGGTCCTGTAGGGGACGAGGCAGATCAGGGCCATCCATAGGCCGAACGTAAGCAGTGGGCTTCTGAGCGACTGGCCTTTTGAGGCTCAAGGGTGGCCCTCTTCGGCCCTCAGGTGAACCATCACCAGCTGAATCACTGGAGGGCAGGGGGGACAGGGGGTCCACAGGCTTCAAAAGCACAGGGAGTCGACCCCAGCCCTCAGAAGTCACATTAAGCAGAGCCCGGGGTGGTCCCTCCACCACCAGAGGTACAGTAGGGCATGGGTCTACCATGGAGCCATCCTCATAATCCCCCAGCATCCTCTGAATCCTACTTGCCAGCGCATCAACCCTCACTCTCTAAGAGAGACATAGGAAACTTTAATAGCAGTGTGCTCACATGAAAACACAGCATCTGAGTCTCACCTTAAACGGCTGGCTGAAGAGCGGAATCTGTGTGTCATATGGAGTCTCCTCTGGCTGGATCTCCTGACTCCTGCGGTGCCGCTCCATCCGCCGCAGCAGGTTACGATCCTCCATCTGACCGCTGTACACATGCATAAACCCATTCATTATGTTTAAATGTCAGAAAAGCCCAATGCAATACAGCTATGATTTTCAGAACAAACATAGATTAACAGAACAAACTTTTATGTTGACAAATTAATTCATTTATTAATTGTGTTTAGGTCAAATGTATGCTAGATTTAGCAAAGAAACACATTTCAGTAATGTCCTTCAAGCATCAAACAACGTTTATGTTTAAGAAATATTTAATATTATTGACGATGTTTCAAAAGCTGACATTCAAAAGTCAAATAAACACATTATGAATTAAATAATATTTATCTCAGTTCCGTTAACGTCGAACAGGGCATGTAATTATACGCGGCTTTAATGAACTGTTAGTGTTAGCAAGCTTTGTATCTTAGCTGTTGTTATTAGATTTCCGCACCTGTAAGGCGAGCATGCTCACCTGTTCTTGGTTAAAGTCCTCTCAGAGCGGTTTGTTGTCACTGGCCCGTAACTGTATTTCACTTTTTAAACAAAGAATTGTGTTTGTAACACATGTTAGTAGAAGAAACACAAGAAGGTAAACAATTACGGTTTGGCGGTAATATCTATCACGTGGACTGTCACTACGCGCACCTCCGTGGATTCTTTCTCTCACTTCCGCGTGTTATCTTTTTAGAGACTCGGGTGAGCTAGTCTATGAAGAAACTATCACAGCTATACAGGTCTACGTATATTTTGCGTGTATTTGAGAATAATTTCTTCAAATTGTTGATTATTCGTCCGTGAAAGGTTAATTGAAAGGGACACCCCACCACTGAGCTAAGTACCTTTTACGGTGTTCTTTGCTGCCCAGCGAGATCTGCCCAGAGCCTACCGCGCATGAACGTGGTTTTATTTGATCACTTTTTTTCACACCAGAATTCTTTGCGCCGTTCTATACTTTATGGGGATCAGCGTTTTAAACTTTTTCCAAGTTTTGTGGTATTTTTTAAACGACGTTTGCTTTAGTTGCACTAACATTAGTAAAGCTATGTTTAAACTTTTTATATTTTGTTTAATAGAGCGTTTATTACAAACATAGAAAATTTAAGTTTGATCCAATACGATGATTCATTAGCTTTTTTTATGTTAAACAATTTAAAGCATGGGTGTCAAACTCAATTCCTAGAGGGCCGCAGACCCTGCAGGTTTTTGTTCCAACCCTGTTTCAGGAGACACGCAAATAGCTTCAAACAAACCCAGAGGAGCTCAATCAGTGGAATCAGGTGTGTTCAGTTAAGGTTGGAGCAAAACTGTGCAGGACTGTGGCCCTCCAGGAATTGAGTTTGACACCCCTGATTTAAAGGGAGCGTAAGCTCTTACGGGCATTCAATCATATGGCCATTATCATTTAATAATAATAAATAATAATGCCTTCAATTGTTATAGTGCTCATATGTTTTACCCATGAATGTACTGTTATTCATGATGATGAACATAAGTGTATTATCGGAATGTATAATTGTATCTTTAAAGGTGCCTCTTTTAAATAATTTACAATAAATATTTTACCCCTCTAGACTAGTACTAACAATATTAAAAGTCAAGCTTACGTGATACGCACTTTTAATTTGTCATACCTGTTTAGATTCATGCTCAGTCTGATCTATAATGTTTATTTTTTCATAAGTCGCACACTTTTCCTTCACTAAAGTTTCTTCTGAAATGTCCAGGGACTAAAGTGAGGTAAATTTTAATTAATGTTCAATTACATTACTATTTTTCTCTTTCTTACTTTTTCATCTGAAAATGTGTGCTCAACCAACTCTCACATTTTTTTAATCTAGTCAATGTTGAGGCTCTGATCTTTATCATGTCGTCCTATATGTTTTGTATAAAAGCCCTTTTTTAATATGCTATTTAAAACAGTGGTGATTGAGTTTGAAGCCCTCCCAATTAGAACCTGTTTGCCAGAGCTGAAAATAACTGGTATTTGTATTGCCTACATACATAAACATCTATGAATTATACAAATATATTTCAAAGTCTTTTAAAAGTTAGATTTTTCCTGGTCAGCATGTTGAGTGATAGAATGGTGCCCAGTGCTCTCCAATGACCAGCTTCATATAATTGAAAAAGTTAGATATAATTTACACACGAAAGCGTAAAATGAAACAGTTCATTCAGGATGAGTTTTGTGATGTTACATTACACTAGGTTAAAATGTCTGTTTTGCACTCAAATCAAGTGAGTGAAAAAAATAGAAATGGGCGAAGTTAGGCACTTGTCTGGTACATTTAGCATTCACCCGGCAATGACATACAATAAGTAGGCTAAAGCTGGCCCAAGTTTGGAAGTAGGGGTATTTTAATGAGTCGGCAACAAAAAACATAAGCAGTACTGTAATGGAAATTGTCAAAATTACTCCATGCCTTCTGAGAAAGATAATCTTTAATTTCAGTGAAACTTTCACAGAAAAAAAAATGCTATATAACTCATACACAAAACTATAGAAGCTAAATTATCTTTGTATTTATGAAAGTGCTTTAATCAGCTGACACAGGAGGCCAGAATCTTTCAGCTGAACAAGGATGTCAAAAAAGCATTCTAATAAGCTAATGATCAAAAGCATAAGAATTCTTGTAAATAGAGTTAGAAACCATACAGCTCTCATAATTTCTCGTACTTTATTCAGTTTTGTACCTTAATCCATTCTGATGGTTGGGTCAATCAAAACAACTTTTAAAAGCGACCGCTGGGCCAAGAAACATTAATATAGTGATAATATTAAAGTATACAACTCGAGTATGCAAGTATGCAACTCACAGAAAAAATGTTTGGGGGTTGGTGACCTTTTAACAGCACACACTTCTAAACACTTCTTGCTTGCTTGGTCACACATTGCGAAAAACACCTTGATCAGATCATTTCAAAACATGACTCTCTTATACAATCAATACTCCTTCTGAAAGCCTTACAAATAGAGTGCAGCAGCTCCAGTCAGCAGAGATCTTTGATTGATCTGGTTATTGATAAATACAGAGTGCTCGGTGTGTCCTGGAGTGCCTGGAGTCTCTCTTTATCTGATCTCAGCCATCTGTTCTATTTTGGGCTGCAGGCACCCGAGGACGAGCGAGGCATTAACCCTAATCTCTCTGCGTTCATGGGGCTGGAGGTGTCGGTGGTGAAGAAGAGGAGGTGTCAGCGCAAGACGGGTTACATGCTCCCCGGTCACCTGACAGAGAGCGATTACTTCTTGTTTACTTCATCTCCAGAACCACGGCGAACCAGAAACAGACTTCAGATTGGAATGGGATAAGGTGGAAGCAAGAGAAGGTCTCATTCAGATCTGATCAATCGATCAATAATTATGGGATGCGGAGGCTCCCGATCCAAGCAACAGCAAAAGAAGCCCAAAGCATGCGATCGAGGTGAGAGATGGTGATACAGCATTCTGAGAATTTCTCTACCGCAGTATGTTGAGGTCTTGTATAAATGTCTCTCTCTTCCCCTTCTCGGTCTGCAGGAAGCATCTCAGTGCCAGGTAACTCCTAAAATGTAGTGTGTGTCAGTGTTCGATGATAAAACTTATGAAACTCTTGTTCTTTTCTCTTCAATGCAGCAGCCACAGGTCAGACCTCACTATCACCCTCTCTCATTTTTAGATACATATAAATCAATCTAAGTATAATGACTGATGATGCTAAAGACTTTTGCACCTGTCCGTGTGTGGATGGTGGAAGCAGCGATCCGAGCTGCTCTGTTGATCCAGCGCTGGTACCGTCAATCTGTGGCGCGGCTTGAGATGCGTCGCCGGTGCTCCTGGAACATCTTCCAATCCATTGAGTACTCCGGTCAGCAGGACCACATCAAGGTCATTTCTCTCTCTCTCTCTCTCTCTCTCTCTCAACAATAACTCTGACTGCACTACCTCACCAGTCTCTGTTCCTGTGTCCTCAGCTCTATAACTTCTTCAGTTCATTGATGGAGCACTTCACTCCAGCAAACAGCCAGCGTAAGAACTTTCTCCATAATTTATGTCAAGCATTCTTTCTCTTGACTCAATCCGATACCCAAACTATTTTTCATTCACATCACTCGTTCAGTCAGATGTGTGAGATCCTGTTGGCGGACATGGTTAAATCTCCGATTGAAGATTTTGTTTGATGTGTAGATGCTTAGGGTTACTTGCCTGTGGGTCACTGGACCTTTCCGATTTCTAACATGACTCAAGGAATGAACATTCAGATTTAAAATAAATTAGACACTATATACAGGTTTTCTTATCCTTGTTTCAGGGGATCTGGTGTCTCAGATGTTCTCGGAAAGCGAGCGGTGTGTGTTTCCGGAGCTGCAGAGGGATAAACTCTACTGCTATCAACAGATTGAGCTTCCAGTGGAGTACAACGGCCCTCACCTGGCCTTCCCTCTGACTTTGAGCGGCGTCATGCAGCTTCTGGAGGCCTTTCGCAACAAACAGGTACCCCCAGAATAACCCTCAGTGAAAACCACACTGTTCTGTATGCTTTCTCAGAGCAAGACAAATTCCGTTTCTTTGTTTAGAGACTCCACGCACGCTATGTTCTGCAACTGCTGGGGAAGACCTGGACTCTGCTGCGCCTACTGCCCAACATCAATCTCATCAGTTCCAGCAGAGACCGCGAGATCACCATCTGTGGTGAGCAAAGAAGAACCAGTTTAGACTGCTCTGAGTCGTTTGATCTCTCTCAGAGTGTTAATGATGTTCTGTTCCTCTTGCAGGAGACCTTCATGGGCATCTAGAGGACCTCTTGCTCATCTTCTACAAGGTTTAGTAGTGTCTGAAGCATCTGAAGTCTTTCTGGTTTTAAGAGCACAAAGAAAAGGTTTTTTACTGGTTTTATAGAATGGTTTCCCTTCCCCGGAGGCTCCTTATGTCTTCAATGGAGACTTTGTGGATCGGGGGAAGGAGTCCATGGAGGTTCTACTCGTTCTGTTCGCTTTCCTGCTGATGTATCCTCATGATGTCCTCCTTAACCGAGGGAACCATGAAGACCACATCCTGAACCTCAGGTGTGATCAATAATAAATAAAATGTGATTAAATAAGCCTGATGAGTCTTCATCGTCCCTTTCTCCTACAGGTATGGCTTCACAAAGGAGGTGCTTGGGAAATACAGAGTGAGTCTACTATAACTCTTAGCTTGTTTTCTCCCGGAGCCGGTTTAATGAGGATTAGCATAGTGATGACAGCATTAAGAGGATTTGCAGTCTCCATTCACACCGTCGTCAGAGTTTTGGCACGTGTCTGAAACCTGCAGAGCTTTAAGTTAACAACTGATGGACCTATATTGCTCTTCTGACTAGTTTAACCATGCTGAGAATCTAAAATAGTTTGGTGGTTTTTGTTGGTATAACAATGTTTTAACGGATTTGTCAGTATTTATTTAGGACTTTTGTTGGATTTCTGGTTTAGGGCTTATTCCAGTTCCTTTAAGTTTCTTAATTTCTAGGAGTTTCAGGTTTTGTAAATTCAGGTGGTTTTAATAAGATCAATTTAGATGTTTTTGGTGTCTCTAAAGGTTTAGGGAAGCCTGTAGCGGTTTGGGGGGACTGTAGGGGGTTTTCTATATATTTTTGAACTTCTGTTTGTTTGTTTTAGGTTTTTGGACTTCAGTGGTTATCAGTTGGTTTTTGGGACTCTAGTGTTTTAGTGAAATCCTTCCCAGTAGTTTTTTGAGTTCCTAATCACTTATGAGACTATATTACAAACAGCAGTTTGTGTATCTTGAGGCTTTGGAATATTTTTTTTGTTTTTGTTTTTGTTTTTTTTCATAGTCAAGGCAAGTTTATTTGTATAGCACATTTCATACACTGTGTAATTCAAAGTGCTTTACATTAGAAACAATGAATAAAAAAATAAAGTACAGTTAAAATCAAGCATAAAAGAGTAGACCAGTGAGAAGAGCGTTACAGTAATCCAGCCTGTAAAAAATGCATGAATCAGTTTCTCTAAATCTTGTCTGGAAACAAAGCATCTGATTCTTGCAATGTTTCTAAGATGGTAATAAGCTGATTTGGTCATTGTTTTGATGTGGCTATTGAAACTAAGATCAGAGTCCAGAATCACCCCAAGATTCCTGACCTGATTTGTAGTTGTTAGTCCCTTGGCAGTGAGATACGTGTTAATCTTAGCAACCTCACTTTTGCTTCCTAATACAATGACTTCAGTTTTGTTCTTGTTTAATTGAAGAAAGTTGTTTTGTATCCAGTTTTTAATTCTCAATACATTGGCAGAGAGAGTTTATGGGGTTGTAGTCATTTGGGGAGATAGCTAGATAACTTTGTGTATCATCAGCATAACTATGGTATGATTTATGGTTCCTTCTCATAATTTGACTCAGTGAAAACATATACAGGTTAAATAGTAAAGGAGCAAGGATTGAGCCTTGAGGGACTCCACATGGCACTGCAGTCCACTTCGACATGTAATCACCTATGTTTACACAGAAACCAATTCCATTGGTTTCCATTTTATCACAGTTCCTGAAAGATCAACATAGTTTTCTAGTCTATTGAGAAGGATTTTGTGGTCAACTGTGTCGAAGGCAGCGCTCTGATCGACTAGAACCCGGACAGTCACTTTTCCTGAAGCTGTGTTTTACTGGATTTTCCATCATTTTACTAATAAAAGGAATATTTGAGATGGGGCCTGTAGTTGCTCAGTAAAGTATTATCTAAGTTTGTCTTTTTCAGTAGTTGCTTTACCACTGCAATTTTAAGGGATTTTGGGAATGAGCCCAAGCAACCGATCTAACATATTTGCCTGAAGCGGACCACTTATGAAACACTGCATTTTGAGACTTTCAGGTATGTCAAATAGTTCCATAAAGTCTTTCTTAAGCAGCTCTGATTGTCCTTTCTTTACATCTTTTTTCCCTACATGAAAGATGATTTGTTTTGTCTTGTGCTTGCTTATGATATCTCATCACTTTGTTAATGTCTGAAATGGTAGCATGAGGGAGACAGTATGTCACCATGGTTTTGCTCCTTAGATGGTGGATTATATAATCCCCAATAATCAGAGTCTTCGGCTCCACTGAGACATTAACTGGATGTTACTTATTACAGTCATTAATGTTTCAAATCTATTTTGCAGCTGCACTTCCTGATGAATTGTTGATGAGCCCAGAGCAAACAGAGAGCCTTTACATCTATTTTCCTAAATTTGCCAGTTTTCAGCCTTCTCCACGCTGATTTGGGTTCAGAATAGCATGCTGAGAAATTGTAATGAGCTCACCGGCTTATCAAACTTGTTGTTGGTTCTTGTCATAGAAAGTTTACCACTATAATTTTTTTTATGATTTTAGGACTGTTGGTTTTGTGATTGTTATTTTTATCATTCATTGCTGGATGTTTAGAATGTGCTGGTTTCCCAATAGGTTAGGAAATTGTTGGTGGCTTTGGGAGGAAGTGTGCTCTCAGAGATGGTTTTTGTTCGTTGTATTGATCTACTGACCAGTACATCTTCTGGAAGATTGATCTCTGACCACTCAGCTTAAAGCCAGGTATTCTGTGTGTTTCATCAGGTTCATGGGAAACTGATCTTACAATTGCTCCAAAAGATCTTTCGCTGGCTTCCTTTGGCCACCATCATTGACCAGAAGATTCTGATCCTGCATGGCGGAGTCTCTGACAAAACTGACCTCAAACTTATTGCCGGCCTCCAGAGGCACAGAGTACGTAGTTTATGGTTCTATTGTTGGAGGCAGTCTAATGGTTTCTGACGCTTGCATTTGTGCCAGTTTGTTTCAGCACTACGGCCACTACAGAGAAAAGAAGCTTCAGCAAGTGAGGATGAGAGGAGAAAACACCGGCTAAGAGGCCACAGCCCTGTGCTCTGGAGAGCTGAGCCCCACGACAGAGCACCAGATTCACAGCTTCACTCGCTGCAGGCCGAGACCAGATCCCCTAAACCACTGAGACCAGGCCGACTCAGCCTGACCTCTGACTCAGAGACCCATAACAGGAGCTGGTTGGAGGAGAGCACGGACGAGGAGGAGTGGAGACAGGTGAGGAGTAGTGTAACACATAGAAGAGTGAAATTGAAACACTGCTCTGAAGTCTCACTCTCTTGAGGTGGTGGATGTGCTCTGGAGCGACCCAATGTCTCAGAATGGCTGCGTACCGAATGAAAGTCGGAGTGGTGGCTGCTGCTGGGGACCAGATGTCACTCGTTCCTTCCTGAGTGCTCACTCACTTACACTGCTCATCCGCTCACACCAGTGTACACCTGAAGGCTTTGAGTTTTGCCATAGTGATCAAGTGAGTTCCACGCACACCCTGATCATATGACCCATCTAAAACGTACTAGTTCAAATTGCTGTTTGTGTTTGTCAGGTGTTAACCGTGTTCTCTGCCTCCAATTACTATGATGAGGGGAGTAACAGAGGAGCGTTCATCCGACTTGGACACGACCTGGTTCCTCACTGCAGACAGTTCCAGGCAACCAGGAACACCAGGGGGCTCACCCTCAGACAGAGGTACACACCAATATGCCAACTTGCTGCAGCCTGAACAGTCCTCAGTGTTGTATTTCCATGTGCAGTGTCGGGAGAACTGAGCGTTCAGCATTACAGGCTCTGAAGATGCAGCTGTTCGCCCACAAGTCCTCCTTGATCCGTGAGTTCCAGGAGCACGACCCAGAGAGCACAGGTGACCACTCCTTTGTCATCCACAGCTCCGGTTCTAGCACTGCTGCCTGACTATGTGTTATCCCTCAGGCGTGATCCCACTTAAGCAGTGGGCAGATGTTCTGGAGAACGTCCTGCGTCTGGGTTTGCCTTGGCGTGTTCTAAGGGCTCAGCTGGTGAACAGTAAGAGTGATGATGGCTCGCTCCGATACCATGACTGGATCAGTCAGCTCTTGGATGTGCAGCACCAGACTGAGGTCAGGTCCTTGAGCCACAATCACCAAGTCTTCATGTAGAGATTACACAAAGAACTGAAATAGTCCGTTAACTCGCTAATAAATTAACCTGCACACCTTCTCTTTTTGTCTTCATCAGATAACAAATGAAAGTCTGCTGGAGACACTCTACAAGTATCACTCGAATTTGGAGAGCGTCTTCAGAATGATTGACACGGACCACTCAGGTGCATGTTTGAATTGAACTGTTTGTCTCTATGGTTCCTACTTTGGTCTGATTAGATTCTCCACAGGACTGATCTCATACCAGGAGTTTCTCCAGGCCTGGAAGCTCTTCAGCTCTCATCTTCAGACTCAGATTGATCCTCGCTGCATCTCAGACCTCCTGCACTCAATTGACGTCAACAAGGACGGCAGCATAGACATAAACGAGTTCATGGAAGCCTTCCGTCTGGTCCAGCCTGTCAAGAACTTAGAATCAGATCCCGAGTGAAGAGAGGAACATAGAACGCTTACAGCCAGGGAGATAAAAAGCACAGACAGAAAAAAAATCAGAATCTGACCAATTAGATATAAAACCCAAATCACTTAGATCCAGAAACTGCTTGAGGGCCATGACCCAGAACCACAATCAAGAACTGAAACTGAACTAGAGAGGAGCCACTGAACAGAACAATAATGAGAGATGTCCAAAGAAAGTAAAAGAGCTTAAAACATGAGTGAAGCTCAAAGATCAGAACTAGAAAGAAGAGATGTTGAGCAAGCGAGAGGTCATGACATTAAAAAAAAAACAGTGTAAGAAGATGAACACAGAAAAGATTAAGAATTTAAAAGCACAGAACAAAACCAATGTTTAGAACCAGAACAAGAGAGCAGGGGGAGCACCACATTATAGAACCATACCTGAACCCAAACCAGAACCTGAGGCCTCAACAACACAAAACAAGAACTTTGAACCAGAGTCTTAAGGAGTCCTGTGGTGGAAAGCTCAAAACCAGTTAAGGACCAAAAAAGGTAGAGATCAGGAAAAAAAACAAAATCATTAGGGGTTCAGATTTTTTGAGCTCAACAGCACACTTAGAATCATACAAAGAATGGTTTGAAAGACAAACAGCACGATCGGAAGATTAAGAGAATCAGTGCTGAGAGGAAAGAGCCTGAATGAGCAGACCCCAGGTCAGAAACCAGACGATCCAGATATATAAAAGCATGAAACCTGAGCCTAGAACTGTACCTAGTACCAATTGACTCAACAGAAGAGAGCCAGAGTCCAGGGCAGATAACTGGAGAGAAAACAAGGAACAGTGAAGAGTAATCCAGAAATACATCTGAAGACTAAGAACGCAGACGAGAATGGAGCAGAACACAACTCAGATTTTCGCTGAAGAGAAAAACCAGAAGTGAGAAAATAGTTTCTGCTACACCAACATTTTTATACTTATTTAAATTCTCAACTCAGAGAAAGTACAATTTGGCACCACCTAGAGGCATGGCACCACTAGGAGAACCTCTCAAACAAAATCAGTTTATCAAAGCTTAAAGAAATATATGCTTTTATATTTTTCTAAATAAAGATGTTATTAGTCTGTTTGCGACTGGTTTTTTTGGAAGAGCATTTGCTTAGGGTGTCAACCAAGGACATTTTAACTTTCGGTAGATGTTAACAGGTGTCATTATTTAGGTGTCTTGCACCATTTCCAAACTCCTTAAATAATGTAATTTGGCTCATAAAACACTTATTTTATGTGCTTATGCAGATGATAAGTCAAGAAAACACACACAGAACCCGTTAACAGGTTTCAAATGAATTGAGGAAACTTTATTTATGGCAATAAAAACAGGAGAATATTTTGCAAGTGATGGATAGGTCAGCTGATCTTTCGGGTCTGTGAGTGCGAGTCCTGCAGCCCATCCTCAATAATCTTCAAGTCCCCCAAATCATCTTTGATTACACCAATCAGGTGACTCAGGCCATCCTGCTGCTGCTTCAGGTGCTGAAACACAATTGACATCTCAGCTTTCAGTCAAGCCACAGATAAAGTAGGAAAGCAAACACATTCTCATGAAAACATAATAAATAAGATTGCGCTCACCTGCTTGATCTCCCGCAGCAGGTCTGCATCCACCCGATATCTTTCTTCGGAACGCACCGCTCCAAAGTGGTTCTGCATCCGGATCTGAGACATGAGCTCGTTCAGCCGGCCCTGAAACATACACTGGGTTTAGAAAGTGCTATCCTGACCAGAGAGTATGAGAGAGCGCTAGATCTGACCTTGAACTGTGTGGGCGCGTTAAGCTCAGCCTGGATGGTCTCCAGCTGCACCCTGAGGTGCTCCTCGTCCAGCTGAACAGCAAATCCGCTCTTCCTCTGAACCTCCTGCCGAATCAGCACCTAATTCAGACAGACACATGACCTGAGTCCCAATCCTAGGGAATAACGGAGGTGTAAGATGGTACCTGCAGCACTCGGTGAGAGAGTTCCATCAGCTTCCGCTTGTACTGAGTGATTTTAGCAGCAGTCGTGGCCTGGTTCCTCTGCAGCTCGCTCACGTCATTAGAGATGATCTAAACCCCGGAAAACAACATCAGTCTTTTAGAAGCATGGCTGGGAGAGATGCTCACAGGGACTCACATCCACACGCGTCTGGTGCTGCTTGTTCATCTGCTCCTGGATCTTCAGCCGTCGCAGCAGCTCTCTGAAGCCCACCATTGGTACTGGGATCAGCCTGCAGAGAGCACAAGATCAATCAACCATTTATAGCAGTGAACAGTTACATCAAGAGCCAACCAGGACGCACTTCTCTGGGTCTGGATTGTCCTCTTTGGCCTGCTCCCAGATGATTGGATCCACACCTGAACACAGACAGATGGACGCAATGTTTGCTCTCATGAGCTCTACAGTGCTGTGTGTGTATATGTGATGTCATATACAGATACTCTTGTCATTCCTGACAATATAAACTTTCGTTGTCTCTATCAATTACTGAAGTAAAAATGTTGATCTGGTTATATGGTTGCTAAGGTGGTTCAGTGATGTCGTATAAGTGATGTCGCATTTTCTGAAATTAATATACAGAGCTGATGATTATGTGTACAGAGGTAAACAATGTGGTTGCTAGGGTGGTTCAGCGATGTCCCAAACTTTATATTGCTATTTATAAACAAACTTTATATTGTTACTGTAAGTTATATAAACAAACATCGTATCTTCAGCATTTTCTGAATGTGGTTGCTAGGGTGGTTCAGCGATGTCACAAACTTTATATTGTTATTTATAAACAAACTTTATATTGTTACTGTAAGTTATATAAACAAACATCGTATCTTCAGCATTTTCTGAAATTAATACACAGAGTTGATGATTATGTGTACAGAGGTAAACAATATGGTTGCTCAGCACTGTTACAAACTTTTTTTTGTTACTGTAAGTTATATAAACAAACATCGTATCTTCAGCATTTTTTTAAATTAATATAGTTCTGACAATTGATTACATAAATAAACAATGTGGTTGCTAGGGTGGTTCAGCAATGTCGCGAAGTTTATTTTGTCACTATAATTGATATAAACCAACTGTGTGCCGCTGGAATTGAAATATACATTCTGTGATGTGGCTGCTAGTACCTGCGGGCGGGTTCTGTAGCAGCTGTTTGATCTGAGCGAGCGAGAGCGCAGTTCGGCTGACACTCGTCACCACACCCAGTGCCGCTAGTGAGCTTTTCATGCTCATCTGCTCCAGGAAGCTCTGCAGCGTAGAGGCTGGGATGCGTTTGGAACTTCCGCTGGGGGAGCGCTCCACCAGGTAGATGAGCACTTCTGTCCTACACACACAGACACACTGTTCTCTCTGAATCAGACTGCAGCAAAACTGAGCAGGGGTGGGTGCTCACTGGTCATCGGGCAGCGCTCTTACACCCTCCACATTGACGCTGATGGTGGGAGCTCCTCCAAACATTCGGTGAAGGGATTCCACAAGCTGCTGCTGCTGCGAGCGGATATCCGCCTCATTTTTGGAGAGGATCAGAGCCACACAGCCATCCTCATCCTTCAGGTCCGGAGCACAGCTGAATCCCACCGCCTGCACACAAACACGTGTATTCCCTGTAAATAAAGCTTTACAATCTGTGATGAAACTTCAGGATGTTTTGTTTGAAAGCAGTTCATAAAAAACAAAAGACCTTAAAAGTAAACATTTTAATTCACAGGAAAGGGGAACGATGCTTCATGAAATCACTAGCATTAGCAGCAGAACTACTGAGCCAATAGCTTCACAAACATGCATCTCTGATTTGTGTGACCTCCTAAAGTTTTGACTGTGGAAAACAGTCAGATACAGTAAAAACAGCAAAGTTTTGCTTTAAAATTTTAAATAAAAAAAATACCATCATAACCACTGCATTATAAAAGGTGAAACTAAATAAAATGAAATAAAATAATTGCAAACCTAAAATTGAATCTATGAAGAATATTAATGAAAAGTATATTGTAGCCACAGTAAACTTTAATAAAGGAAACGTTTTAAATTAAAAGTTTTTTTTTTCAATAGAGAGTTAACAATAATTTTAACATTAATAAAAATATGAACTTGAACAGATTAAATGCTAATTCATTAGATTAAATTATGACATCATTCAATGCTGTGACAAATTCACCACAAACCAAATGAAGCAAATAAATGGAATCCTTTGAATGAACGCATGTCCTTGTCTGTTCCTGATTTCAGTTTAAAGACTTTGTGATGCCGTGAAACTGTTTTCCACAGAATTTTAACCTATTTTTTTTTTTTTAATGTAATTGTTAATTGCTTAATTCTACATCTTTATTTCAAACAAATCATCCACGACAAGATCATGTGAACTCTTTTGGGTGGGGAGGTGCAGGTGTACCTTGAAGCGGCAGAAGGGGTTGTCAGGGCTGAACTCCACTGGTGCCTGACTGTTGCTATAGTAACCACGTCCAGAGCCCCAGAAGGCCTGCAGCTGGTTCCAGCGAGCCAGAAGAGAGTCCCGCTCATCGTTAAAAACTGCAGGAGCGGAGAGAGCACTCGCCGTATTCAGCAGCTGAGAGGAGGCGGCATTTACTGCAGCAGCTACGAGAGTGAGAGAGAGACACTTTACTTCAACATGCATCTCAAACACTCAGGGGTCCAATCCAATTTTTTTTATTCTGTGGTAGATTAAAGCCATTTAATTTGAACTGTTGATTTGAAGCAGTTGGCAAGGCCTCTTGCTATAGTCAAATGTGCCTAAACTTTGTTGCCAATACCTGTTGCTACTGATTGTGGATCTAAGAGCAGTTGCCAATGCCTGTTGCTAAAGGCCATATAATAGTGATTACCAAGGCCAGTTGCTATGGACTGGGTATCTATTGGTGATTGCCAAGGTCTGTTACAATAGACTGGGTATCTATTGGTGGTTCCCAAGCCTGTGACTATGGACTGGGTATCTATTGGTGGTTGCCAAGGTATGTTACAATAGACTGGGTATCTACTGGTGGTTGCCTAGCCTGTGGCTATGGACTGGGTGACAATTGGTGGTTGTCAAGGTCTGTTACAATAGATTGGGTATCTAATGGTTGTTGCCAAGCCTGTGGCTAAGGACTGGGTATCTATTGGTGGTTGTCAAGGTCTGTTACAATAGATTGGGTATCTACTGGTGGTTGCCAAGCCTGTGGCTATGGACTGGGTATCTATTGGTGGTTGTCAAGGTCTGTTACAATAGATTGGGTTACACCATTCTGTTACAATAGAATGGTGGTTGCCAAGCCTGTGGCTATGGACTGGGTATGTATTGGTGGTTGCCAAGGCCTGTTGCTATGGACTGGGTATCTATTGGTGGTTGTAAAGGTCTGATACAATAGACTGGGTATCTATTGGTGGTTGCCAAGCCAATGGCTATGGACTGGGTATGTATTGGTGGTTGCCAATTTCCGTTACTATGGACTGGGTATCCATTGGTGGCTGCCAAGGCCTGTTACTATGGACTGGATATCAAAGGGCGATTTTCATGGCCTGTTACTATGAACAAACGTGCCTAATGGCAGTTACCTGTTGCTACAGATTGTGTATCTAAGGGAAGTTGCGAAGACCTGCTGTTGTGGGCCAGATATCTAAGTGCAGTTGTCAATGCTCATTGTTATGGGCTGGGTAAATAATGTTGATTGCCAAGGCCTGTGACTAAGAACTGCAAATCTAAAGACACCCGCCAAGGCCCGATGCAATACAAAGATGCAATGATAGTCTCCAGCACATAAGTCTGCAGGTTTCAATCAGAGACCAAATTAAAGATGTTGGCCCTTGTAATCTGTGAGATCAACTGTCCTAGATGCACATGGCCCCTTAACTCTCCCAGCCCAGCCTCATAAAAGATGGTTCTCTGTAACAAGCTTTTCATCTACCATTCAGGAGCTAGAGTTTCTCACCAGGCTGTGCTTGTGTGTTCTGTAGCCCAGAGAAACCTCCGAAACCAAGAGTATTGAACCCTGCTCCCGGTGCAGGATTTGAAAAGCCAAAGCTCTTGTTCTGGGTGTTGAAGAGACTCGTTCCTGCACACACACACACAGAGGTTTTAGACCCTGTGATCAGACAGACATGTAGCGCAGGAATTCACACTATACCAGTGTTTGCTGGGTTGGAGAAACTGAAACCAGTGTTTGCGGTTGATGTGCCAAATCCTCCAAAACCACCTCCTGAAGAGAGCAATGACAAAAGCAAGTCTAATAGCACTGTGCATCCTAGTAACTCAAACTTCGTCACAGAAGGAAAGGGTAAGCTGGATAAAGAATTGTTGATCTTAAAAGTTAAACAAAAAATAAATAAATAAACAAGATCAGGATTCTCATGTATTGGTATCGCCCTCACTGCAAGCTTTCTCTTTCTCACCCGTGGTTCCAGTGCCAAAGCCAAAGCCGGTGGACGCTGCTGTAGTGGTCGGGGCTCCAAAACCGGTGCCAGTTAAACCTGTAACCATGATAACCATAACACAAAATGAGTGATGTACATGTGCAGGGTTTGGTAAAACCAAACCAGGAACCGCCTGTGTCAGTTTCACCGAGTGACGATTGCAGAGTAATGACGATAGCAGCAAACTCCAGATTAATACAATCTGAGTGTTACCGAAGCCTGTGGAGCTGCTGGCGGCGGTTGTGGTGGTGGTAGAGCCGAAGCCAAAAGGTGCAGATGAGGATGACTTAAATGAGAAGCCCGGAGTGCCTTCAGCACACAAACAAACACAGCTGCAGTATGAACATAACCATTGTAACAACCCTCATCAGTGTGGTGATTGAGGCACGTGATCATTTTGTTATAGAGGTTTAATGTTTCAATGGTGGTTTAACATTATTTCACAGCTTAACTTCAAAGTGGATGTTACTGATAACAAAGTTGTCTCTCAAACTAGTCTGATGAAAGCAGTGCGATCAGTGATGTGATCAGTCATAATTTATCATGACGCAGCAAAATATGGATCATCACTAGGGATTTAAACAATAACATTGAATTCTACTCACTTGCGGCACCAGACGCGCCACCGAAGTTGAACGCCATATTTCCGGTCTCTGGACGACTGAGTCCGGCTGGAAATCACAGGCTCAGGCAAATAGTTCCTACCCCCGATATTTACGAAACATATTTTCTGAGGTATTGACGTTTGTGTTAAAGTGCTAGTGTTTTTACAAGTAAAACAAAACCATCGTGCGTTCAAGTTTGTTAACTAAACCACCTAATTGTGTTTAGTTTAAAACTAGGCCGTTATCTCGTTTAGTAATGTAGCTAAAACGTTTACTTTTGAATACCTTATGGATCAGTTGCCCCCGATATTAGCAAATTAAATACTGTTTAGTTAAAAAACGACATGTGTAAATAACACGTGGAGAGAAAAAGCATTGTTCACAATTTTTTAAAAATGAAATGTATTTTTCCTTTTTTAGCTTTACTCTGAATTTAACACAAATGTGATGGGAAATACTCACACACAGAAAAAAACACCAACAAAGCAAGATATGAGTATAAGATATTAAACACGAAGTTTGTAAATTATATATTGTTGTATAAATGAAGTGAATTTCTTTATGTTATATTTAGTAAAAACTGCACTCTGTAGTTCTTGATTTCAAATTCTATAAACACGGTATTTAACAAAGCAAATATCTCATAATGTAAAAAGCTTTATTGAGTCTGAAACAAGGGCAGAAACACACTGCTGAGCATAAAGTTTGGTCTCTAACAGTGCACAATATTAACACGTTTCCTGTCTTTACAGCATGTTTCTTCACTGCTTCAGCGCTGGGCGGCACGCTGCAACAGCTTTCGCTTCTTCAACTCGGTCAGCTTCTTCTTCTTCTTGTTTTTCTGTGCTTCTCTGGCATCTGTTTGTAAGGTCTCGGGTCTGGGTTTGGGAGCAGCCGGAGTGTCAAACACACTCTCAGTCACATCCTGAGGCAAAACCTGCTTCTCCTCTTTGTGTCTCTCTTTCTGGAGCTGCTTCACTAACTCTCGCTGCTGCATACGAGCAGCAACTGCCTGACGAGCTAGACGCCGCCGCTGAAAGAAAGAGAAAAACTCAGAACAAACACAATAGTAAAACAGCATTCTTTCTGAACCACTAGTAATCAGGACACTAGCTAACCCACAACAAAACGTCTTGCTTTGTGACCAAATAAAAATCTTATCTTTTTAGGTAAGCTCTTTGCTTACTCATGGAGAATGCTCCATCCACAAACAAACAACATCCACTATTTAACTCGAGCTACACCCACTTATCCTCATCAGATCATAGATCTGTTTAAATCCATCAAGATTGATTCCATCAGTTGGGTAGATTTATCAAAGTGTTCTAGTTTGGTTAACCCTACTCCCTCACCAGGTTGGGTGACTGGAAGAGCGTGTTCTGGAATAGCGTGGGTCCTCCGAAGCTCCCTTGGAACACCTTTATCAGATTCAGCACAAAACGAGGGCCAATCTCCACCAGAGACGCATCCTCCTCAATGATCTGGAGAGAGAGAGAGAGAGAGAGAGAGAGTGTGAGAGAGGGGGGTGGGAGAAAGACAGGGAGAACAAGTGAGAGACAAAGAAATACTGACTTGATAGTTCCTGAACCAGATGCGCTCATCTGTAATGGTGAAGCTGAACACATGATCCACGAAGGGCTGGCTCTTGGGGTGATGGCGCGGTGTGGAGAACACCTGAAACACAAACTTTTCATTCACAAAGCTCCAGAGCAGATAAACCATCAGAGAGGGAGAGCTGCAGATGAACCTGAGTGAAGAGCTCCTTCAGCAGCGCATAGTGAGGCTCTGCATCAAACCTCTGAAAACACAACAAGAAATTTTACACCATTACAATGCAGGGCCCGTGTACACCCTACCATACTTTCACTTCCTGTCTACAACCCAACAAAGGACAAAACTTCTTTCTTTTCAATATTAAAATAATAAATCAGCTGCTTTGGAGCTGCTGTTTGAGTTTTAATGAAAGCATGTTCGCTGGACATTCCCATCAGCTGCAGACATTGGGCAGTAAAGGGTTTATCTCAGCTGCAACATCCGAGTAATCAGCCGAAATGGTTTTGAAACATTGGCTATAAAAAATTGTTTGCTCCACATGGATGTGTGTGTGTGTAAGGAGAGTTATCTGACTGGATCGAAGGAGAGCAGCGGCCTGGAACCTTTTAGACAGTTTCCGGTCATCTTCAGCTCCGCCAGCGTGTGAACTGAGCGAGAGATCAGAGGGGACATGGAAATGATGCAGGGATGCAAACAAAGAAGCAAGCATTTCCTCTTGGTAATTCTAAACACATTATTACAGCGCTCATGTTTAGCTCTGGAGCTGAAACTCCCATATCATACCATGGCTCATCCTCTTTTCTCGACCTCCTCTTTATAAAGCATACTCACCATAGCTCTCACAATAAAGGCACAAACCAATAAAGGTATGAACAAAAGTGCTTAGAACTGTTCAGTATATCGATCTTGGTTCAACACGTGAATATGGACCAAGGTTTTTCAGTTGCTCATTTGAATACCTCCCGTAAGTAATATTTCAACAAGCCTACTGAACAACTTGTTCATGAACATGAACATTTTGGAGAAATATAGCTTTCTTCATAGACACAATTTCCAACAATAAAACCACAAATATATATTACATATACTTTCTGCTGTATAACAAAAGAAATGTTTTCTTTCATGTATACACTCGGAAGTTTTGGGAAGATGGTCTGTTGCAATAGTACATACAGAATACTGTATTGCAGTACTTGCTAAGTTTCCTTTATATTGATAATTTATACTATTGTTTGTTTAACATGTCAATTTTTGTATGGACGTTTGATTGAGGAAAACAAACTGAATTCTATCAACACCTTTTTTTATCGGTTAATGTGATCTACAAAAGCACAATAAAGAAATCCCAATTTGCTGAGCCATCAGAACCAATTTGAAAACTGTGAACTGTGAGACTTGTGTACTGTTCCATCGCTAATGGAAACTACTCAAAGAAGCACACAGAAATATCATAGTTACCGTTTTGAACAAGGAACTTGGCAGAGGGTCCATGAGGAACATTTGAGATCCTGAGAAGAAAAGAGATGTTCAGAACACACTCAAACAAAAACTGTGGTTTTAGCCCTACGTTTTTTTTTTTTACATTGTCTTGGTATTGGGTGCAGTTCCTCTCTTTTCTCACAATTTTTTAATCATCTGAGCTTTTTATTTTTTTATCTTGAACATATATCTTTGTATTTTTCATCTTGGAAGATGTTTCTTGCATGGAGGTTTGCTTCCACAAGAGTTGTAGTTTTTACCATTATTACATGATCTGCAAACGTTTTGTTTTTATTTACCTTGAATTGGTTTTATTTTTCCCTGGTTTTTTTTCTTTGCATCATTGTTATGTAAAAAATTCTTAACATTTGATTTAATTTTATTACTTACATTTTTTACCCTTGACATTTTTATTACTTAGAAATTATAACCCTGACCTTTGGTGAATTAAACTTAATTTAGTTTTTACTACCTTGAATTTTTTCTGCATCATATTTTTTTACATTTTGACATTGGTTTACGTCTTTAACTTGGACTTTTTTTATTGGCTTTTAGTAATGCAGGGTGTGTCAAAAAGAATGCTACAACTTTGAAAATCTGTATTTAATCAAACAAATGATGGAACTCAGGATAAGTAATCAATGTCAGCAACCAACTGGAACGTCAAAGCTTCCTTAAATAGACGACAGACAAAGTCTTTTCCTTCTTGCAACACTCTAAAATTTTAAAGTTGTCACATTATTTTTGTATCACCCTGAATACTAGAGAAACTTTTTGACTGCTTTTCTACATATTTTGTTTTGCCTGGGAGTGAATTTATTATCTTGGTTTAGTTTGAATTCTTTAATTATTTTCTATGCTCAGTAAAAGCAAATCAGTCTCTCTCTCTCTCAGCAATTTTACTCACCACATGTACAAGTCCTGTTTCTTCTTGGCTTCGAAGAAGATGCACTTGTTACAGTTCTTCATCTCACACACCTGAAATACACGACAGTCACATCAGAATCAAACCTCAAATCAATTAACGAATCAAACGGAGTGCTTCAGATGCTGCTCACCTCATTCACCACAAACAGCTTGTCCTTCCGGTCCATCTTTGTGTCTGAGGATGAAACAGAGGGATTAGACCTCTACATGCAACTTTGATCCATGGGTCAGAGGAAGGCGCACCTGCTTTGCTGTGAGGCATGATGCCTTTCAGGTCCTGCATCAAATGTCTTGTCCTAAAGTCGATCCCTCGAGAGGAGAACACCAGCACACGCTCGCGGTTTGTCCACTTCCCCTGAATAAAGATATGAGAAATGTTAATATTTGACAATTAACAAACCATCTCCTCTTTAACACGGGGGGGCATTTATTTCATGGATGTGCTTTAAAGATTCAAATTAAAACCCAACAATCTTTAGAAGTAGAAAAGGCTGGATCCTTATAACAGCTTTGCCTTCATTCCCTGCGATGCACTTCTTAAATTACATTTTCTACCAGCCCCTACAAATCATATACTGAAATTATTATTGCTTACTAATAACTATACACACTGACACGTCTATATTGTGTGCCAGATGTAAATACAAAATAAAACCTCTTCGTTGAGGCTAACATCTGGATATTAAGGAGTAAAATCAACCAAAGAAATCACTAATCACAGTGTTGTTCCTTCAGAAGCCTCAAAGCCTCAAACAGAGCCATGTGTTGTGTTTCTCACCGTGCTGACAGGCTTTTCCACCGTTATAACCTCTCCCTTAGACGTTCCGTCCTCCGCGATCCTCCTTTTCTTCGCTGTTACGTTATTTTCGCTCATTTTTCCTTGATCTCCCAACGGCTTCTGTGCAGCACGCTTCTTTCCTCTGTGCGCCGCCATCTTGCCTCTCACGCATGCGCAATTGCGCAAGCTCAAGGCGCATTTCAACCGCGGCTTCCTGCCCATTCACAAATATTTAAATTATTTTTCATATTACATAGCACATATATATTTTTTCTCACGCATTAAATTTGAGAAGGCTATACTCGAGTGGTGTTTACCCTTAAATATAAGGAAATAGAACTTTTCATTACATTTATGACAACACATATTTGTATTTATTTGTTATGATCATATGTATATATTGTGGAATGTTATTTGCCTTTATCACTTGGAAGTTTATTTATTTGACTTATTTTAAAGAAAAACTGGTTGATAGAAAGAGGGAACCGAATTGTCGTCGGAACACCGGATCCGGAAGTCTATCAGGGGTAAACAGAATGAGTTCGGAGTTTAGAGAAGAATCGAATGTAAATAACAACAATAATTATGACGATTATAAAGAACAAGAAGAAGGAGAAGATGCTGAAAGGGAGGAGGAAGACGTTAAAGGGAGAGAAGGTGGATTAGACGATGGCTTTTCAGTGCTGTCGGTACTTCCGGTGGAGGAGAGTGAGCGGAGACCGACGTGCAGAAGATGCTGGTGAACCCTCTCTCGTAAATAAAGGCAGTTTTTAGAGACACTTTTCAGATATTATAGAACATAAGAATACACAAATTTTTAAAAAGATTAGGTGACTAGCAGAACATTTAATGCTTTGATTTGTTGATTAAAAGCAGAATTTTTGTGGGAATTGCCTGTTTAAAAAATCCTTTAAATGTCTAATCTGGGATCAGAATGGAGTTATATTTTTTACTATTTTAAATTAAATGACTAATTAAAATTTTTAATACGCGACTAAACAAAATTATAGTATCATAATTATACAAACCTTATTAAGAACCTTAACCCTGAAACAGAACTATATTCAGCAGATGAACAAAAGCTACTAGGTCTAACAAATTCACGCTTAAAAGTAGGTTTTCTCTGCTGCAGCCGCCCGCTGAAGGTGTGTTTATGTCCGTTCCTCCCCTCTCGCCCACTGCACATCTCCACCCGACTCTTCATTGTGCAGCATCCTGCAGAGGTCTGAGATCAATCCTTGCACTTTAACGACAGAGCTGACTGAGCTTTTATAGGAAAATGTTTTTATTTGGAGTTAAATTTGAAGGAAGGCTATGAGGGTTGCCAGCAGTCCAAGAACAATGGTGGGTTTGATTCTTTCTGCAGGAGAGTCGGGTGCTCAGGACAGTCCCCCTGCTGGCAGCGTGTCTCCCTCCAGAACAGTGCACTGTCATCATAGGACGCCGCTTCTCTGAGGAGAGGTGTGTATGACAGAGAGAAGGACTCCGTGTGCTGCACTCGGTGATTGATGCAATATTCCTGAAGGTTCCCAGAGCTGGCTGCCATCTGTAAGGACCCTCACACACTTCTACTGTACCCTGGCTCTGCTGCTGAGAACCTGGAGGAGCTCCGTCTGGACTTGGAGTCTCCTCACAGTCTGATCCTGATTGATGGGACCTGGAACCAGGCCAAAGACATCTACGGCCAAAACATGCTGCTGCAGCGACCCCGACAGGTGACACAGATACCAGGCGGTACATTGAGTTAAACTTCGAGTTAAAGCTGAAGTGCTGTGTGTTCAGGTGCAGCTCCGGAGCGCTTCCTGTAGTCAGTACGTGATCCGGACACAGCCCTCAGATGCCTGTGTGTCCACACTTGAGTGTGCTGCTGCTGCCCTTGCCGTCCTGGAGAACAACTGCAGCATCCAGGAGGTGAGCGAGTAAGCACTGCATTTCTCCTCCTGCGCTGTACTCTAATCTGCATATCTCTCAGGTCCTCCTCCGGCCTCTGCAGGCGCTCTGCTCCTTCCAGCTGCAACACGGAGCTCAGGTCCACCACAGCAAAGAGCATCAGCTGATTCATGGACAGTACCAGAAACCTCTGCCTCGGAACAAGCGCAAAATCCGCCGGCTCAACAAACTCCTGACCAATCAAAGCGTGGATTCTAGAATAACCCTTGATGCATCCCCAACCAGAACTCAGTATGAGGCAGATAAACTATCATCCAATCATAGTTCAGGATCAAGAGGATGCAAATAGACCCTAATCCAATCGGAGTTTGGGATGTCAGATAAACTCTCACCCAATCAAAACTCTCGGTGGAGGCAGATAAGTTCCTGTCCAATCAAGTGATGTTTTCCATAATAACTGAAATAAAATAAAGGGATTTTTAACCAATACAAACCAAATTTTAGGAGGTGGAATTGAACAATATCAACATCAAAGTCAAGCTTGGACTGAGCTGAGGCCAAAACCACAAACAGAAACATACTTTTTGAAAAATGGTTTAACAACTTGGTTAGGAAGATATAACTTGTATAAATTTCTCTGACAAAAATAGAGCAGAAATACATTATATAGAAAATTGACTTGAAGCAGTTTGGTACAACACCCATGATAGCCAGCACCTCGTGCTATAATTGTCATTACGCTTTATCTCAGACACATCTTTAACTGTGATTAGAACCCTTTTTTTAATCTCTCACTTGCTTTATTTCAAATTGTTTAGTTAGAAAGACCCAATTATGATCAATAAATCAAATTTTGTGTTATTTTAAGGGTTATAAAGCCCTCGATATGAGATGTATTAACTTTAAAGCATTACCATAGTAAATTGCATATTCGCACGTAAGGCCAATTTAAACTTGTCGTTCCAATTTCTTGTATAACCGAATAAAATTAAAAAAGAATATGTATATATATTATTTCGTATGTACAATATTATTTCATCAGTTTGTATAAACGAAACAAAAAATAAATAATTTTTTCCTAATTTCACTGCAGACAGAAAGTGAAACAGAGAATAGTTTGGGTGCATTTTTTTATTAGAATGAACAGAGGAATATTTTGAGTTTGAGATTCATCTTTTGGTGCAACATCTGAAGCTTTCTACAATCTTTTCTGGACCCTTTAGTGTGTAAAAGCATGAAAACTGCTGACATATTTACTTTTTAACTCAAAATATTGAACAAGTTGTGACCAAGCCAGACACAACTTCTTCGAGAGCAGATCGGCGGGAAAAAGATACAAGCTTATCTAAACTACCTTTTCAAAGGTTTGCTCTCTAAAGCCTCTGATGCATGTCTTGTTCTTGAAATTGGACAGGATTTTAGGATGCATTTTGTTCATTGGATTGTTTTTAAAATTCAAATTGAAGAGAAGAACTGAAGCTCAAATAAAAGGTGCTACTATTTAAAAACCTAGAAGTACACAGTTAATGTCCAAGCTTTTACTAGACATGTATTTGTGGTTGTTTTAGGTTTTTCACTCTTTCTGGTGAGAGAAAAAGCAACATATGCTCCAGCAGCAGGGTTCTCTCCTCTGAGTGGCCGAAAACACCTCAAGGAGAGTCCCAGCATCCATCAGAGGACATCAAGAAGCAATAAAGCTCAGATCCACCGGTGTTCTGAAGAAACTGTTCACCCATGAACTTTTACTCATTTTCATTAACAGAAGGTTCAAGCCAGAGATGTGAAACAGAACACAGGAAAGTAGCAGTTTGGGTTATCTGATAACTTTATTACCAAGTTAAAAAAAGATGATGAATTACAATATTTACAGAATAAAGAGAGAAGCAGTTAAGGGATGGACTGTAAACAAGCACCACAAGCCACCGTCAGAGATCAGGAGGGAGTGAGAGGAGTGTGTTTTCCTTTCCTTATGTACAGAAATCCAGTGCTACGACAGAAGAAGTTTATGCTGAGGCTCGTCCAGGGCTCTCAACTCCTTTTACTTCATTACTTCCAAGAATCCTCACAGAAAACCCACAAGAGCTTCACTCCCATTAAACACTGAGATGGTATGAACTGGATTTAATGACGGATTGGTACTTAAAATTATTTCAAGTTCACAAGCACAAGCCACATTTTTAGATTAAAATGTTTCATTTTGTGCTTCAGTTTTAAAGTTGGGGAGAAACAGAAGGGTGTTTTAATTCTGATTTATTTTTGATGTTTCGTCTTTCCTCGGTGTCACACACAATGTTTTGATAGATTTTTTAGCGCATTTAATTTTTTTCTCAAGTTTTTGCTTATTTAGACGTTGGTGTGCTCCACGATGCTTTCAGACTACAAAAGCTCTCTCTATTCATGTTTTTTTTTTTTTTTTTTACCAGACGATTTATTTCATGAGCAAATATGTAGCGCTTTCTTTAGGTGATGAGTGGCGCATGAATCAAGAAGTTTTACAGATGTAAATATTCCTCTTTCAGGATCACACTGGCTAGAAATCAGCCTTCAATATATTTTTCTTCTTAATTTACATTATAAATTAGGTCAGGGGATTGAAGAATGAATCTTGATTGTTTTCCATTTGATTAAATTTGGTTTCACTCTTTAAACTTAAATAGAAACTCTCAACCTCATTCACTGGTGCTTATTTTTGGACTTTTATAGTTTCAGTTTATACAATTTCAAGTGGATTTTTCATGTGTTTCAAACTGGCTTTAGGATTGTTTGTGTTTGACTTCACTTGTTTATCAGCAGTTATTTCATGTCTCGTTTCGCTTTTACTTGCTATTGTACATTTTTCACATTTGAATTATCTATTTACATTTTCTAGAGCTCCGCGTATATTTTACAAATTAGTTGCATTGTTTCAAACTAGTTTCATCTTTGTGTAACTTGAGCCTTAGTTTATATTTGTTTCTTGTTGACTACAGAATAAAATGTTCAAGTATCAAATGTGTTTTCATTTTGGAGGCAAACTGTTAAACAAGTTCCATTTTAATTCCATTATGTTGAGCTTTTACTTTTTGTGCACAAGTTAAATAAAAGCAGGTAGGTTTCAGCAGTCTTTCATTTACTTAAATGTGTTTAAATTTTGGGGGTTTTATTCAATGGGCTTCATGTTTCATGTGCAAGTGTTTCTTCTATCAATGTTCCAATTCAGTTGTAAAAGTACTTTGAAATGTATCTTTGCATTGTAAGTGCTTTGTGTGCAGGGCTTGAGCATTGCTATTGTATTTTTGATCATTTTTCCACATCTAAGTTCCTCTTGATATCAAATGTAAAAATAATGTGTGTTCCAAATGATTTTCTAAACCGGTGTTTGGTGAGTGAAGCTTGTGTGTGTTTTTTAAGGGATGAAGAGCAAAAAAATCAAAGAGAATCCAAGAGTTTTTGTTTTTCTTTTATTCCTCAGTTTTATTTTTCTTTTGTTAACTATCGGAACGACACTTAAAGTGAACGGAACAGTGTGGAACACTGAGAGATGACTTTATACAGGTTTAACCTCTGCTCTGCTGAACCTGGACTGTAAGGCTTTGGGGTTTCACCAGCAGCAGCTTCCACCAGGCGCCGTCTGAGTCCTGCCCTTCCACCGGGTCTCACCTCGTGAATTAGGATCCAGGAGCGGAGAGTTCTGAGCTCAAGAGACACTTCCTTTTCTTTCAGGTGATCAATCCCAATTCGCATGAGCAAAAACTTTGTCTAAACAAACACCTTGTTATTGCAATTATCAACCTTCCCTTGAATTAAAAAAAGCATTACGTAAAAACTTTAATTTAATCAAAAAGCATGCGCTAGAAATATCTGGTTATATTTAAATTGTGTTCAATCAATTTACTTAAAATTAATTTAGGAACATATGAATTGTTTAGAATACTTAGGAGGATATGTATAGAAAATGTGTAACAAAAGTAATTTTTGCCTGTTGATCTTTTGGGTTATTGTAAAATATTTCGGCGATCATTAAGGTGATTACTTTCAAATATGTATTTTTATTAAAGTGTCAGCATATCTCTCGTGTCTGTCGTGTCTGCAATGCTTAGTAGTAGAAATGTAGCATTAAAATACTGATAATGTAATGCAATATTTGTTAACTGTATTGAACATTTGGAGTCTTTTAGGAAAAACAAGTGCCATCTTGAGCTCAGAGGACAAGCAGCAGTAGGCTATTCCTTCATGAAGAAAGGTGGAAGAGCTGGACGAGCCGGCGGAGGCCCAAATCTGCACTCGCAGCACAGTTAGCCACGAGTGTCTCCTAAAGTCTGTTTCTTTCAGGGGTTTTAGGAGGGCACAAGAGTTAAAGCTCTAAAATCACATCTAAAAGAATCAAACGTATCCATATCTAGATAAATAAGATGACGACTATTCCTCAAGGAATTCAGCTACAGGAAGATTAACACAAGGCTAAAATGTAAAAAACTGAAAGCTCTAGGCAACGCTCGGACCGAACCGAACCCTGGTCTGCGGGGAAACGAAAGGGACACTCTCTGTCTGATGATTGGTCGATCTGTGGGAGTCTGAGGGGTTCCAGCAACCCACATGTCATTTCACAGGCGGCTCATTAGGACATGTGGCTTGAGCAATGGGTTTGAAGGAGGAGAAGGTGGGGTTAAACAGAGTAGAAGGCAGGGTTCATAGGAGAAGGTAGGGTAATACAGAGGAGAAGGTGGGGTTAATTCAAAAAGAAGGCAGGGTTAATCAGAGTAGAAGACAGAGTAATATCACTCTTTTTAAAATATTCCAATACTTCACAAATAAAATGAACAGCTCTAAGCACTTGGCAGGCACGCTCTAAGCACTTGGGTTGGATGCTAAAGCCACACGTGACAAGTTGTTTCCTGTCTGTTGAAATGAGGAATGAACACCCCTGAATGACTCAGAGAATCCAGCCCCAGAAAAGAAAAACCCTTATAGCTTCCCAGTCAATCTTCTTTCAGGTTTCACACCGTCTTCAAGACTATCAGTGTGCACGGAAGACATTTTTTTGTGACACAAAGTGCACTGGACAGAGAGTGAAGGACCCTAGGGTTCGGCCGGAGCACTGCCATCACCTTTCATTCACTATTGGTTACCAATATATCAACATCCGTCCTGAGGGACCAAGTCACACTTAGTACAATTCAGTGTACAATTCAGCAACTGAACAAACATGGAACATCAAGCCAACCGTCCTTAATCCAGCAGACCAAACAAAAACAGCGAAACAAACTAACAAACAAAAACACAAACGACATTCTTCACCGTCGTTTCCACAGCCAGTCCGGTGCGTTGCTCAAGAGTCGTTTTTGGTCTCCAGCATCTGCTCTGTGTGCTCCCTCACAATCAGAGGCTCTGATTGATCCACGGTGTCAGCCGATAGGTCCAGGTTGCTATCAATCAAAGCTGAGGAACCAAGCAGGGGGAGGGAGGAGGAGGAGGAAGAGGAGGGAGCAGGACTGTCATCCTTCTTAATGTCGCCAACAGTCCTGAAAAACATCACACTCAGGACATCAGTGAAGGGATGATTGATGTCAAGGAAGATATTCTGAAGAAAGTTGGGGACGGAGGCGGTCCGTCAGGAGACTCACATGCCATGGCGGAGGACGTGACGTTCCCATTCAGAGCTCAGATTGAACGTTCGACCACAAAACTCACACGGAAAGCGTTTTTCTTCAACGTCCACAAGAGAATCCTCACACAGAGAGCCTGAACACACAGAACAGAATAATAATAATCATCATTTCAATGAATTTATATAGTTATATACATTAAAATACAATTAAATTAAAAGCATTTTTATTATAGTGTAACAAAACATTAAAAATAAAACATAAAACAAAAATAAGTGAAAAACATAAAAAAATTACTTCACAAAATTATTACAAAATTCATTTTTATAATAAATATATACATAAATTTAAACCAAATGGTTTAAAATCAAATGCCCCCAAAAATGATTAAATTACATACAAACATTACAATAAAAATGTTTTGTTAAAATTTAAGTGAAATAAACCATATAAAAGTCAAATAAATGTATATTACATAGACAGATTAAAACATTCAAATAGAATAAAAATGAAATAAAAATCATAAGTACCTGTGGCTTCCTCCTCAATAGGCTCTTCTAGTTCTTCATTCTTGTCCTCCTCCAGCTCCTCATCCCTCTCTGCAGTCTCCTCTCCTTCACTCATCTTCTCGCTATCCTTCCTCCTCAGTGGTTCCAGTCCGACCAGTTCCAGGTTACGAAGCACCTGCAGCCAGAAGAGAGTAAAGGGTTAATCGTGTTCCAGGGCTCCGTGTGGTCGTCTCTAGGAGAAACTGACCTGGTGCTGTGTCCGGAGGTGCGTCTCCATCTCCTCTGCTAGCTCGCTCTGGTGGAAGCATAGCAGACACTGGAAAAGTTCCTGGAAGGCACCATGAGTCTGCAGGTGAGCCTCCAGAGTTCCCTCAGTGGAGCAGTGGAACGAGCAGTGGTTGCAAGAGAGCAGCGGAGCATCTGTAGAGGACTGCAGCTGTGCTGTGCTCTCCTCTGATTGAGAGAGAAGGCCTTGTTTATAATCTGAGAAGGTGGGGTTTGCTGTTTCAGAAGGTAGTTTACGGTTATTGATAAGGAGGACATTGCTGGTCATGCATGTGGTTCTGACCTCGATGCAGGGTGACATGGTCGATGAGGCTGTTCTTGTGTCGGCTCTGGTAGAGGCAGAAGGGACACCGAAGGTCCTTCTGCTGCTCCTCTACAGCACCAGCATGACCAGCTTCAACATGCAGCGTGAACCTGGACCTGACACACACCACGAGTTCATCAATTGTGCTCTTCATAACAAAATGGAGTCGTCAAGCAAGAGAATACCTGTGGCAGGTGAAGAAGGCACAGTCCTTGCACTTGAAGAGCTTCTTCCCGCCGTGTCTATCGCGGTAGTGCCTGCGCAGACTCTGCATGTATCCAGAGCTGAACTCACAAAACTCACAAGTCAGGATGTAATCCATACGCGGAACCAGAGATGCCACCGGAGCAGATGAAGGTGAGCCAGAGTCTGACCAAAACTGAACCCCAGAGGCAGAGTCCTGCTGCTCAAGCTCTGAGGGCTCCAGGAATGATGCCTCAGACTCTGAGTCAGAAGAGAAGATCAATGCAAGATAATGGTTTTAAAGGAACGTCTCCAATAGGATTAGATTGAGCAAAACTGAGGCATGTGATGTTCTCACCGGTGTGCTGGGGGCTGGAGTGTGTGTCCTCAGCCGAATGCATCTGCGAGCTAGGCCGAGTGCTTCTAAGCATGGCTCCAGCTCTGAGTTTGGGGAGTGTGAGTCCCTCTCCATGATTCTCCAGCGAGTGTTGTTTCAGCTCACTGATGCTCGCCGCAGAGAAGGCACATGACACACACTTGTAGACATGCTCACCTGCAGCACAAACACAAGGTTTATTAACTACATTTACTAAATTCATGTAGGAATGAATCAATAACATCTTCTGCTGTGAACTGAATGGAAGCTGAAGATGTGGATTAAATTATAATTTCTGTTAACGGAAAGGTTATTGATCAAACTGAATAAAACATTTGAGTCGAAACGAATCAATTTGCGATAAAACAAATTACTCCCTAATGAATCGAGTAATGCCTAAGCAAATCCCTTTAAGCCAAAGTGGATCACTACAAGTCTAAGTGAGTCACTCTTAGCCGAATCGAGTCGCTTCCAGCTGAAGCGGATCACAACAGGTTGTAGTGAATCACTCCCAGTCAAAGCAAATTCGTCTGAGCTGAAATGAATGACTCAGACATGAAACAAATTACTCAGAGCCAAAGGGAATCCCTCTGAGTTGAACTGGATCAATTTGAGCTGAAGCAAATAACTCCAAGCTGAATCAAAATACTTCCAGATCGCAGATCGCAAAGAGTTGAAGGTTATCACTACAAGCTGAAGTTAATAATTTCCAGCGAAGCGGACCAATACATGTTGAGGTGAATCAAAGTTAGCTGAAGCAAGTCACTCACAGCCAAAGGGAGTCACTCTGAGTTGAACTGGATCATTTTGAGCTGAAGCAAATCACTCCAAGCTGAATCAAATTACTTCCAACTGAAGCGGATCACAAGAGTTGAAGGGAATCACTACAAGCTGAAGTGAATCGTTTCCAGCCACAGCTGACCACTTACTACATGTTGAAGTGAATCACACACAGCTGAAGCAAATCACTCACAGCAAAAGTGAATCACTCTGAGTTGAACTGGATCCATCTCAGCTGAAGAAAATCACTCCAAGCTGAATCAAAACACATTTCTCTGAACAGATCCAGAAACAATAGCAGGTTGATTCTCTCCCTCTAAAAGTGACCACACCCCCTCTGCCTCTCACCTGTGTGTGTTTTGAGGGTGTGGCTCTTCAGACGGCTCATGTAAGAGGATTTAAAGGGGCAAATCTTGCAGCGGAATGGTTTCAAGCTGCCATGATGAGACTGTATGTGTCGATCCAGACTAAGCACAAGGTAGAAACCAGAAGGATTATGGGTTGCAAGGTGACGGAATTCGGAAACAAAGATTTGAGAATAAAAGTGGCTCACTTGTGCCTGAAGGGGGAGCTGAAGGCGCAGAACTGGCAACAGTGCTTGTCACCTCTCATCAGCGATGGGTTCGAGTGACTCCTTTCATGCGACCGCAGCCCTTGCATCGACATGAACATGCGATCACACAGATCGCAAGGATACACAGCGCCCTCTCGATCCCCTGGTCCGAAAGAGTCATGGGTGAAAGTGGAAGCCTCGTCCACAGCATCAGTTCCCATAGCAACAGCATCATTCAGAGCCTCAGCATCCAGAGCATCCACAGCGTTTAGATTAGCATCCCCATCTTCAATACCGCCGTTAGTAACTGACTCCACTGCTGCATCTGTAGGCCTCGAAGCAGAGCCCTGAAGACAGGAAAAAGAGATTACAGTAGAATTCAGGGAACATGATTAAAAGATCAACACACAAGGCATGGAAAAAAGAACAGAATATAACAGGTTAAAAACAGTAACATGAATACAGAGAATGTTTTATAAATAATGGAGAATACATGAAATAATGAGCCTGAACATATGAAATATGACTGAAGCACGGACAAAATACAGGTGACAAAGCACAATAAAAGAGATGAAGGGCAAGCTTGAAAATGGATGAATAAACCTGTGAAAAATTACATTGTAAAGACAAAATACAGTGAAGATGAAATAACAATGAAAAAAAGAGAAAAAAAATTAAATTGAAAGGTAACTACAATAAAATTCAACTAAATACATTAGAAACAACTAATTCATTTATAACAAATACGTTTGAAAATTAATAAAACCTAAGACAAGCGGATTCAAATGTTTTTTTTTTATTTTCTAAGTTAAAGACGGCAAATATGCTTTCAATTTCTGAAAATTAGAAACCTAATGCAAACATACAGCAACTAAATGAGAAATAATTTACTCTAAACAAAAAATGCTATGAGATGGAAAACTTCAAAAGTGTATTACACAAAAAATAAAATTTAAGTGTGTAAAAGGTATAATATTGATTGCTGTAAAAGAAAAATAAATTTCAGATTCAAAATAGAACGAAAAATATGAACAAAAACAGATGACAAGAGATAATGCAGAACAAAAAACAAAGAACGATGAAACATGAAGAGCAGAACAACTAACAAAATCTTTTAAAAAATGTCTATTGAGAGTGAATACTGCAATGCTTTAAAAACTGTAAGCTTTGGTAAAAAAAGATTGGACTAGTTTCTGGATTTTAAATACTAATCTGAATTTATTGTTGGGAAGCAAAAATAAATATTCTGGATCACCAATGCATTTCAACCCCTCAGAAACCCTGGATCTGATGATCACAGTTTTAACAATTTACTCATTTCCCTCCCTTCAATCCCTAATTTTACTGCTCTTATCTCTACACTCTTGAGCGGCACTCCAGCAGCATAGCATTACCTTGCTCTGAGCGTACTGCACGTGCTTCCGCAGGTGGTTGCAGATAGCTCTCATGGTGGGGTGAACCTCCACACAGAAGTTGCACCTGTAGCCGACCGGCGTCCTGTCAGCAGAGGACTCCACCTGTGCGAGAGCAGAGCATTACCTCCACAGAACACAACCTGAGGTATAGCTAGACAATTAGATGAACTAACAAAGTTATTTTGAATTCACTTTAATTATGTATTGGTTATTTCAACATGACATGAGAACATTCCTATCTCAGATTCTCATATCTCAGGTTATTGAAATTTGTACGCATGATTGCAGATAATGTGAAGTACTGAGCATTCGTGTTGTTAAGCAAAATATCTTTAAACATCACATTTTTTGCACACATCTCATGTTGTATAAACAGTGATAACAACAGCCTAAATATCCCAACGTTTTATTACCAAGGGTTAACGATGCTGTATGTCTTAACAATGCTTATCAAAAAGACACCAGTAAGTCTGTTGCATTGTATTCCTAATCTCGTCTTTTAAATATGATAAATGTCTACATTTAGAATCTACCTCTCAGAAATGACCCATTAACCCTCAGAAAAAAAGGACACCTGGCTGGTAAAAAGGAAGGGAGCTATTAAGCATCAACTTTCGGGCCCATTCTTGAAACTGATCGAGCAGCTTTACATCCGTATCGGCTAAAATTCAAAGTCTACTGAAATAATTGTCACATTTCAAGCTGTTGAATTTGCTTGTGTTGTTTGTAGTGTTACATCTTTACATTGATATCAACATAAAACATTGCAACTAATCTCACCTTATTTTCATGCTTGTCCTCGGGTGTCTCATTGGACTTCTGCCTGCTCTGAAGCTGTTTCCTCCTCTCAAGTCTCATTGCTTTCTTCTGAAAGTCCTCAATGTGGTTCATCAAATGCATGCTGACCTCTGGAAGTGTCAGGAACTTGATCTCACAGTGAGTGCATTGGTAAAGCTCTGTCCCGTCTTCAGCAGGGCTTGGGACGCTCACAAAATCCCGCTTAAGTTCAGTATCATGACAGTCATTGTAATGCATCACGAGAAACTCTTCAGCGCTGAAGGAGAGCTTGAAGCACTTCAGACATCGGAAAGGAAGCCAGTCGTCTTCAATCTCTGGTTCAACTTCGTCTTTGACTTCAACAATCTCCATTTCATCAGAAAGTGGAGATTTCTCTGCGTCCTTGGCATACATCACAGTGTAATATCGACCCAGTTTGCTGGATGACTGTTTCTTGGGGAAGACCCCTGGGTGGCGTTTAATGTAGTGCGAAACAATGCTCTTGCGACTGAAAGCCTGGAAGGAGCAGAGCGAGCACTTCTTTCGATCCACCGCAAGTCTCAGCTCTTCGCTCATCGTTTGGGATTCTGCCTCTGATGCTAGCGGTAACATGACTTTATTCGGTTTCTCTGTAATGGTTTTGGAGGCTGCTAGGCAGTGGGTGTAATATGCATCAATATCGTGGCGTTTTTGGTAGTGAGCTGCAAGGCCTTTGCGAATTGGGTTGGTGTATGAGCAGAGAGCACATTTAAAGACGTTATTTTTCCCTTCAGGCTGAGCTCGGACGTTGTTGTGTTTGATCCGATAGTGACGTGCAATTCCTTTCCGTGTTGAGCAAAAATACTTGCAAAGCTGGCATTTAAACAAAGCGTGCTTATCACTGTTCACAACTGTAAGATCATACTCTGAGACTTCAGGTACTTCATTGTTGCATTCAGCGATCATGTCTTCTCTTCTTGGAGGTGACTGTATGACAATTGCTTTGAACATATCGGTGGTTGGCTGATGGTGATACTTCTCGTAGTGTATTTTGAGCTTTTCTAGGGTACTGTGAGTGTAAGAGCACATCTTGCAGCGGTACGCACCATAACCCTGCCTCTGGCTCTTGGAACGCTCATCACTTTCACTTGGTAACTCGCTCACTTGCTCAACGTCATCTACAAAGTCCTCTGCAGTGACTTTGATAGATGGATGTCTCTTCTGGTAATGTGTAAGTACTCCGTGGATGCGGGAGTTGACATAGGGACAGTGTCTGCACTTGTACACAGAGCTTGGGTTGATATCGGCTTCCTGGGCAAAGTCTGCTGCCTTTACCTTCATTCCTGGATGCTTCTTTCCGTAGTGTGTCAGGAGTCCATGGAGGCTGTTGTACTCTGACAAGCAGACAGTGCACTGGTAAGGATTGTTTGAGATGGATGAAGTGGCTGACACTGAAAAATTAGGTTGTCGCTCCTGAATTGGAATGCTAACTGCCTCTTCGTGCTGGTGACTAATGGGAGAAGTTGGCATTGAGAGTCGCCCTTTGAGTGAATTTGGAAGGTGATTATCATGACCCTGGTTTCCTTTGATGATATCAATGAGAACTGTTTCATCCTCCTTGATTGCCCAAGGGTGCACCGCTTGGTAGTGGTTCGTAATGTCCCAAATGGTACATGCCTCAAAGGCACAGTCTCTGCATTGGTAATGCTTCCCTTCTGCATTTGCAAGTTGCTTGTTTGCAGAGGAATCTGGCCCAGCCCATAGTTTGCTCGCCATGTAGGTATAGTCAACATTATGCTCTGGATGGCGTCTTTGATAGTGCATTAGAAGCCCGCCCGGCTCTGCGTGGGAATAAATGCACCACTCACAGTGATACCCAGCCTCCAGGACGCCCTCTTGGTAGGCCCAATGTAGAATAGTCATGGCAGTTGCCTTCACAGTCGGATGATCCTTCTTTAAGTGCTTTTTCAAAGCATAGACATAGGGGGAAGAGTATGAGCAGTGTCGACACTTTAAAGATCTGAGCACTTTAGATTTTTCTGCTTCTGAAACTAGATTAGCATTGGAGGAGGAGGTTCCAGGTTGGGTCATCTGTGCTCGCTCTCTTTGACTCTGCACTACAGCTGTATGTCTCCGGACCAGATCAGCATTAGCTTTGATGTCTTTGTGCTTTTTCTGATAGTGGATCAGTACTCCCTTCACAGTGCGGTTCCCATAGTCGCAGTGCTGGCAGAAGAACAGCATTTCTGGCTCAACCTTCTCTGGTGCAGCGTTGGAGTTTCCTGCTCCCTCAACGCCATTGAATTGCTTGAGGAAGTGTTTTGGTGGTGCAATCTGGAGCTCGTCCATCAGTTTCAGCAAACCTGGTGTTGGGGGAGCTTGTTTGATATACTTTGCTGTGACTTTAATCTCTGAGTGTCGCTTCTGGTAGTGCACCAAAACTCCTACTACAGAGCGATTGCTGTAAACGCAGTGTTTGCAGTAGTAAAGATCTTCTTCTGCTGGAGACGGAAGCACTATATTTGAGGACTTTGGAGTGCTAGACAGAGTAAACGAGGAGTTGGTTGATGTTTGAGCGCAATCTACAGAAACCACCCGCATTGTTTTTTGAATTCTGAAGTAGGATGCCTTTTGCTCAGGATGCTTCTTCTGGTAATGGACCAACACAGAGTGCAAGTTGGGACTCGAGAATGAACAGACGTCACAATCATAAACCACAACATTGCCTCCAATGAGTGCTTCGTTCTCCAGATTTGGGTCTGGAGACTTGCAGATGCTTTTCATAGCAGGACTAGATGAGGATCTCGAAGAGGTAGAACTAAAGCTTTTTGGCCCCGAATTTAAGATTTCTCTCAGTGTTTGAGACTCAGAAGCACTCTTTTGAGGCTGATCCACCATATAGCTGGAGAAAATCATTGCATTGTTGATTTTAACTGAAGGGTGCATTCTTTGATAATGTGGCATTAGGCTGCGCACATTCGGGCTAGTGTAGGAGCAAAACCGGCACATGTACACCAGATCAGGCTGGTTGAAGTTCAATACGTTGCTTGCTTCGGGATGATGTGCCATGTAATGTTGGTGCAAGTCATTAAAGTTGTTATACTCAACGAAGCACTCAAGACAGCGAAAGACGGCACTCTGATCCTCAGGATCTAGTATGTACCTGAAGCTGAACTTGATGTAGGGGTGCATCCTCTGGTAGTGAGTGCTCACACTGCGAGCAGACTTATTCTGGTACTCGCAGTGCTTGCAATAAAACAAACTTCCTGGGACATCCGTGTACTCTATGCTTTCCTGAGAAGCATCGTGAGCATTACCAGAGTCGATGGAGGCATCATAGGCATCCTCTTCATCAGAAATTGTTACATGAATGGGAAATTTAGACTGTACACTGCGCTTTCTTTTGCCAACACCTCCGGCGTTTTTACCTTGAAGTACTTGAGGGTTGAATGTTGCCTTCTCTTTGACAACATCAATGTGATTCCCATTCGCCTCCATCTCATCATCGAGCTCTTCAAGGTTAATCACATCCTCATGCTGCTGGCTCCGGCTGATCTTGCTCTGGAGATTATTAGCAATTTCATCAATCCTCGTGCGCTTTTTCACTGGGGAGAGATCCAAGGGTAGGTCGTTGATCGACTTTCTTGCCGTTTTCCCAACAAGGTGCTTCTTTGTAGAAAATCCAAGAATCGAGGTTTGGGTTTTTTGGACGTAGCTAGAAGAGCCACATTCAGATTCCGAGTCTTGCTGCTCGTAGGTTGTATCTTGAGGGGTAACTTGAGAGCCGTCACAGTACAGGTGTTTGTGCTGTTGATGCACGCGCAGCCCTTTCAGAGTGACGGTGGAGAAGCTACACATAGAGCACCGATAAGGACCTTGCTGCTCATCCGTTGTGTTCAGCTTCTTGCCATTGATTTTTGAGCCGTTCACTCCTTCTAAGGAGTCTCCTTCAGGAACTTCACTTGTTAAATCCATTGTATCCCATTCAGAACTGGCATGACTCTGTTTGTGAGCATCCAGCTTGCTTTGGTTGGTGCAGAGAAAAGCACACATGTCGCATTTATACAGAGTGGCTTTCCCAGATAGGTGTATGTTTTCAATGTGGCGAGAGATGCTGCGCCGGTGCATGGTCAGGAAAGAGCAGAAAGGGCACTGAAACCGGTTCATGTGCCTCCTGAAAGGGACTCCTTTGGTTTCCAGTAAAACATTGTCCTCCTCTGAGAGGAGTTGCTTTGGAGTCTCCTCAGTGTCCCCAAGGTCATCGTCTGAACTGCTCCTGGAGTCATTCTGGAGGTTCACATCTAGGCTCACTCTGGAGATGTCGGATGTAAAGGAGGATCTCTTGGACAGGATGGAAGATCCAGTGCTGTTAGGTATTTTAGCGCTGAGCTGGGAGTACTGATAACTTGATATTCCGGATTTAACAGAAACATTGCTTGGAGATCCCTTCCTAGCTTTAGCTACGTATCCTTCGGTGCTTCCCACATCATTCAAGGTTGAAGTTGGTGTGCTTCTCCGTGAAGAATCTGACTTGCTGGATCCTGCACTTCCTTCCCGTGCTTTGGGTTGCTGCAGGGAGACCATGATTTTGACCATGTTGCGGTGCTTTTTCATCATATGGTCAGCTAGCTGCTGCCTCTGGGAGGCTTGGAAGCCACACCACTCACAGTAGAACCCTCCTTTGGACTGTGGTTTGATCATGGACTCCAAAACTTGCCGTTCTACATCCACCGGAGATTCTTCACAGTGATCATCAATGGAGGAACCGTCCGAATCCAGAACTTCCATGGACTGAGCTTGCATTTCATGTTTATGGTGAACTTCCTGGTGTTTGTTGACTCGTGCTCTTCGAGGAGATTTGTAAGTGCAATACTGGCATGAGAACACCTTGAGGGTTGATTTCTCTCCGCTCGGCTCTCCGTGGACCTTTCTGGAGTGTTCTCTGAGAAGGGAACTAGATCTGAAGTAGCGCACACAGAACTTGCACTGGAAAAACGGAGGAGTGGGTTTGTGTGGAGCTGGGTTCTGTTCCTCGTCTTGAGTTGAGAACGCAGAAGCAATGTGGATGCCTAAAAAGTCAACAGATAACATGATATTAACAGGAATACATTTTTATTTCTCTTTCTGAGCATTATCGTTACAGCTCTACCTGGCTCTCGCTCATCTAGATCCTCCTCCACATCCTCAGCTTGGCTGAGAGAGTTTGATCTTGATTCTTTTGGTGACCCCTCGTCCTCCTCCTGTCTTTCATTATCCTCTTGCTGTACTTCTGTGGGCTGGAGGAATGCTGTGTGAACGTCCTGAATGTGTGTTTTCAGCTCTTCGCTCGAGTCAGAGCGGAAATCACAGCTATCACACTGGAGCACCTCCATCACTCCCTGCCTAGAGATCAGAGGAACCTGAGGGAAAGAGAGGGGAGGTCAATCAATCTCAGCTCAAAAGATGTGACATGGAGTTCAGTTGTACATGATTGCGCTTGTACCTTAAGCCTTGTTCACAGTGAAATGCAGAAAAAAATACTTGTACTGCATTGAAGCAACCTCAACTGCAAAAACTACACATTTCATCTGCTCTTGCTGCATGACAGCATCTTCTCATTGACTTGATATGTAAATCATCTGTCATTCATTCTTTTCTGCTTGTTGATGTGAACAAAGCACTAAATGATTCAGTTTAATAAGATTCAAAAATTTACACGTGAGCTTGAAAATGATTAAAACCAACATTTAAAAAAAAATAAGTTCTGAAGGATTCAGTTAAAATTAATCACAAAGATAATTTACTTTCATTTGATTCAGCCCGGGAGATTTAGTTGATATGACTCACAAACAATTTTTCAAACAGCATGAAACAACTTAGTTCTGCTGTGAACCAGCATTATTGATGAGGGAGGGCATTCCCCGATTGATCCACACAAACAAACGAAAGCTGAAGAAATCATATTTCTCTCAAGAACAGCAGCAGAGCAGGATTAGTCCTGATCTGATCCTGGTTTAATACTGCGAGATAAGCCAGCCGCCGCTGCTGTTTACATCCGATTGCATCATGAATCCTCAGAGATGTAAGGCTTGCAGAGGCACTGAGGATTAGGAGATGCCGTCGCTGGGGTCACCTCATCCCCAGATCTGGATTCCTATCCAATTCCACTCATCTGAAGAAAAACCTAGAACTGATCAAACATCTTCCCAAAGCATCAGCCAAATGCATGAAACCAGAATTTTCATAAGAATTTTCATAAATCAACTCAAGCATCTTGAGTGAAATGCAGTGAAAGAAAGGAACGAAAGAAGTCAATGAAACCCTTTCAGCTCTGACCTCAAGTGAACTTTTTCTCCAAAAATAAATATATAAAAGCACAAGCACTGCCAAGACTGCAGCCCTCTCTATTTCTCTCTCTTCCTCGGTGTCACCGGTGTGTGCAAGGACGAGAACATTAGCAATAGCAGCATCTGAGCTCTTTTCAAAGAAAGAGAACGCACGTTCAGAGTCAAGGCCAGAAGACCTTGAAAACAATGCTGGACCGTTAGTGGGGACAGTAGAGCCTTTGAGTAGTACTGAAGGGATTCGGAGAAAAGAGATGCAATGTCCATCAAGGACAAACATTTGGGAAACAACACACACCAACCATCAAAAAAAGAAAGAAAAAGAGATAGAGACGGCATCCATGCACAAAATCTCTCTTATGAGGTTTGAAAGATCGAATTATCCAAACCTGAACCAAACCCAAAACAGTAGATTACAGTTTCTGGATCAGCTGCTAAAAAACAACAACCCAGACATCTCAGGATGCTTTCTCACCTGGAGTTGTGCTCACTTCAAAGCTTTTACATTTCTGACTGCTTGAGAAAATGATTTGTTCTCATACAAGAGGCCTGTTTTAGTTTATGATAATAAACAATTTCAGGATTAAATGTTTTTTTTAAAGTAGAGAGTTGGAGATTATTTACGCACACTCTAAAGCTATCACAAGTCTGAAAGAAATATGGCGACAGTTTGTAGACTGCGTAGAATTGCAATTTGCCCTTATGGAACTGCATCTTTTATTGCAAACATTATAATGCTACCTTTTCATGTTTGCATTTTTTAAGATGCTCCACCACACATTTGTGCTCTGCTTAATAAAATCACTGAAACACTCCAAAACATCTTGCAATGGATCCTGTTTTTATAGGAATGAAAGCAATTCCTTAGCGACAAAAGCTTTGGGGGATTTGTAAAGTATTTTTAAAAGAGTCACTATTACAGATGTTTGAAAAATACTCCTCATGTGATGTGAAACACAGCTTTAAGTTTAAGGAACACCCAGGTAAAGCTGTGTTCAGTGGAATCTGAACATGTTTAATTGATCAAGTATATGTCTTTATTAAGAAAGAGCCGATTGAGAGGTTTTTTTAAGTGAATCTTTTAGCTGGCATGCTCATACTACATCCCTGCCACCTGCATCATTCATTCATACTAGGAACCCAACCTCCTCCAGCCAAAAATCAACATAACATGCGAGCTTTTCACAGAAATAAGCCTACCATAAGACAAAGGCTAAACAAATCATTTGGTAATCATGACCAAATCCGGTAAAATGAAATGCCTATTTTAAGAAAACAAAAGCTTTTTTTAGACCTTGCATGTATGTCAACATGTTGCTGGAGACCTCCAAATCAAATAAAGAACCTTTCAAAATCACAATAGGGGCACTTTATTTAATTCAAAATTAGGGCAAATGGGGCAATTGATACATAGATAATCCTGTTATCAGTAAATAAAAAAAAAAGTTTTTAACCAGACAACACAGCTTTTAATTACCCTGCAAATAACACTAACATGCTCAAAATCAATATTCAACCCCTTTGTTGAGCATAAAACTAGTCCAAAGTTACCCTGACAGTCTCAAAGAATTGTCTTAAATTAAAGAATAGTGTTAGCTGTACTTAGCAACAATAGCTTACAGGTAACTATTCTTTGTAAATAAATTGAGAACGTGTGAGATAGTCTTACATAAAGAACCTCAATTCCATCAGCTCCGATAAAGATTTCTCAAACTCTGCTGGAGCTTTAGCTAGCTGGATGTGTGAAATTTAAGTTAATGGTTCTTTTAAAACTGATTTTAATGTAAATAATCCACTGTAATAACAGAAAAGATCCTCAAGATCTTAAAGTACAGTCATTTGCTCTCAGAATAGGTGTAATTGTGGCAATACAAAGATGTGCCTCTTTTTAATTATTTCATTTAAATTCGTTACAGCCAATCAACAGGGGTTTTAATGCATTTGTGATGAAAACTATAGGCTCACAAATCAAGCTCAAATCAGGTAAGAGGTTTGATTAAGCTTTGACTCGCACATAAATGGGGGGAAAAAAACATCTCAAAAGTCTTCCCCAATTAAAAAGCACCGATGGCTTGTCTGGATTACAGTAACCAACTAGAGGAACCAGAAAAAAACATTAGCTAGAAATCAATCAAAGACTGTCTGATGAAGGATCAATGAAAACCCAAAACAAACTGAAGCATTTGATTGTGCTGCAGTTGCACTCTCCTACTCTCCTGAGTGTTTGACAGCCTCCTTAGAGCTCCTCAAAGCTTCTGTGGCAGCCATTTTAAGAGGAGCGACGAGCGCTGAGGTGAGGAAGCCCTGCACACAACATGGACACGCTCATCTGATCTGATCCACAGACAGCAATCCATCCACCCCAGCCTGCAGCGCTCAGCAGAAGCACAGGAAGAGAGAGAGAGAGAAAGCCTTCTGCTGCAGTGAGAGCCTGAGCTCAGCAACATCCTGGGAATACAGCTAGACACATCATCAGCTTTATCTCCAGGTCATCCTCTCGAGTGGCATACAGAAAAGAAAAATGAATCAAGATGTGCAAGATGAGGAGCCGTTTCAGAAAAAAGGTTCATCTAAAGGATCTGCCACCTTCTTAAGGTCTTTACATCACACTTCAAAGAGTCATCAAGGTTCCAATAAAACATGCTTGCATCTAAACCAATACAATACTCGGCTCAGAAAGAAAGAAAGAATCAGAAAGAATCGGCTCAGGATCACTAAAGCACCTTCAAACATCCTCAAAATTGGTGCAAAGCTGGTTTTCGGGGCCTAGAACAGCTTGGTATCAACAAAACGCAATTTAAAATAGTTATTGCCATTCAAATTGCTTATAAGCATTAAGAGTTTAGATTCAGGTAAAAAACAATCTGCAAGAACTCGTGGGTAAAAAGAAAACATCTGAAAGGACTTCCAAAGCTCTGCTGAAGGAAACTTAGGCACTAAACAGTTTATTGAAACATATAATGGTCCTGGAGATCAAATAAAGCTCCTTCAAACATTCTCAAAATTGGTCCACAGCAGGCCATCAGTGGCTAGTTACCAAAACAGTTATTTAACAAAGTCTACTAAACGTTCTGCAATGCTAATTTTGAACCAAAACTTCGTAACCTATCTAACCAGAAGTCTCTCCTCATGAAAGCAAGCATTGAGCAGCTAGAGCTTCAGTATGGTTAAAAAAATGCCAAGCATGCCTGGACTTCCCTCTTTCAGAGCTCAGAGAACATCTGCAGCCCTGGGGGAAGAACTGAAGCATGGGAAAAGATCTTCAAAGAGCTCCAGATCTTCCCATCCTAAGGAAGCACTGCCAGGCTCCAGAATCACAAGTCTACAGGGGTTCGTTATCTTTGATTACTGCATGCTTTCTAAGAGAAGCGATAGAAGGGGGTTTTGGTTTTTCCCAGTTCAGTTAAGTTTGTTTATCGCTGATCTTCAAGCAAACTGTCATGTGAAGTTTCTTCCCTTGAGTTCTGATTGGAAGAGCTAGTAGCTTAATTTGCTCTATTTTCTTCACCAGAAGGATCAAATGTGAGCTAAAGGAACAACTCAAACTGTGTTAAACTGAAAAGAGCCCTCTGTTTTATAAAAACATAGTCTTCATATCATGTGAGAGTTCCTCGAGCAGCACCAATGGAAGAACTTTTAGCACAGATTGAAGAACGTTCAGCTTTGAATATGTTACTTAGAAACCCACAAGTGACATCTTTTACTCTAGCTTCATAACATCTATTTTTAAAACTGTTCAAAGAATCATGTTTCTGAGAAGCTTTTTGAGTCAAGAGAGAGAGACATGGTATTGGTCTGAAGCCTGCCACCAGACATTCTTCATTTCTGCATTTCAACATCTGCAGTTCCTCAAAGCCTCTTGTATCATTACAAACACTCGGAGCAAGAACAGTCCAATCTCAGCGAGGGATCTCCAGAGGAGAGATTGTTTCAACTTATACAAAATGTAAACAAACATACACAAAAGCATAGTTGCACAAAAACCGAAACTGAACCGAAATTGATTGGGTTCAATTCTAAACTCCGACAGCTTCCAGAGCACTGGTGCCTTGAGAAAGGCATTCTAATGCAACACATATCCAAGAAACCAACATCTCTTGCTCTCACTGGATTTTCCTGATGAACCAGATTCAGAAAATACCAGACCATCTTAAACTAGGAAATGTAAAAACAACAGGGCACTCAGGTTTTCCCAAAAGAATTCCAACATGATCATGCAGCACAGAAACCCATACCACGAAGATCTATCTCCCCCAAATCCACATACAGAGCAGATGTGAGATCTTCTGGAGCGATGATCAGCTCGCTCCTCTAATCTTCTTCCTCATCCCAATCATTGGCGCTCATGTTTCGGAGCAAATCCCTTCCAGGAAGCATATGGCAGCAGAAGTAGGTCAGATATTAACTCACATAGACACCGAGATGGAGCTTCTGAGAGACTTTCTGCATGAGTTAGGAGCTGCTGCTAGCTCTCATCAACTGCACAAAGCAGAATCTTGGGTTTTCTGAGCCTGATAGAAGAATAAACCCACCGTACTGAATCAAGCGGCAAAGAATCAACTAATGCTTACAATGATTCACAGAATGATTCATTGTTTAAATAGTCTTTTAATGATTGATTAAAGGTGCAGTATGATACAAACTTGACTTTTCAGACATTTCTTGCATATTTAGTAATGTTCTCTCATCAAAACATGCCTCCAGTCATATTCAGATAGGTTCATGCATGTTTGTGTAATTTTAATTTATATTTCTGTGAGCTCAAAACGGCTCGTTGACTGGAGCCACACCAATTGGTCAAACCACCACCCACTAACCAATCAGACAAACTGCTAGTGCATCTCAGTGAAGAATGTTTGTGCTGACTGATGCAATGATCAATATTCGTGTGATAAGAATGCTAACCACAAGCTAACCAAAACACCACGCAGACACAAACAAAGGGCAGGTTATGATTACTTCTTCATACATTGTATGAATAGAACTCTATACATACATCTGCTGCTGTAGAAACACTATCTTTGCAATAATCAATATTCCAAAATCTTGTGACAACAATGCCAACTACTAGCTTTCCAAAACGCACATAACAAAGGAAGGTTAATTACATTTTCACCAGAGTTTAACTGGTGTGCACCAGGACTAATTTTCCTGAGATTTCAGGCATTTCTGCAATTTTTACATTTTGACTCACCTATTGGTGAGTCAAAATCAGGGATTTCAGTCTGAACTAGGCTGACAAGTTTAAATAAGTTTTGGTCAAGACCAACTGAGTGTCATGACAGGTGAGTCACTGAATAACTTGCAGATTAAATAATTCAGAAATTCTTTCAAATCGGAGCAAATGTGTCACTGAGTCATTAACCTGTCAAAATGCCTCAAATCATTTAACTGACCCATTTAAAGTTTTTAGAGATTTATTCAATCCATATTGAATCTCGCTTTAGTGATTATTAAAGCACAATCAAGCCATCTTTTGCTAAACAAAAGAACCTTGTGGTCTTTGTTCAGAAGCTGCTCTTAATAACTGTGCAATGCAATGAAATCTTTCTAGAGCAAAGATGTTCTATTAGAAAGACGACTTCTTTCATTCGTAGCGGCTCTACCATGCTCTTCTGCTTCTGATTCCCCTCCTCTGCAGCTCAGAGCGCGTGTCTCTCCTCTGCTCTTTCTACTGAAGACACTGCTGACGCTGCTGTCCTCCATTTTGAGCTCCTGAAGGGCAGTGCAGATCCTCCTGACTCCTCTCAAGATCTCAATCTCAGCTCACACTCGCTCGCTCGCTCTGCACAGTGAAATATCTGTTTGATCTCACAGAACCAGCTCTCTTATTTCCACAATGGCTCGTTAAAACGTCTCAATTTCAGCTTACAACTGTGACTCTTCTGGATTTCTGGAGGGACATTGAGACCAATCAGAAGATATTTGAATCACTGCTAGAGACGTCTTTTGAATGAGCCCTGTCTCCTGAAGCTCGAGCCCTCAGCTAGAAATAGAATCACACTCTGAGCAAACACAGCGAGAGAACTCTCCTCTGCTCCTCAAGAGCAGAGAGAGAAAGCACCTAATGCAACTAAACTCCTAGAATCCAATTTTACAGCTTTAAACTCTATGGTAAATGTTCATCGCATAGCGTCATATCTCCAGCACTCAGCAGTACACGCAACTGTTACTACATCAATATTCACAAGGAGTCAATGAGCAGCCTGTTGTTATTTAAGCTCATTTAGTTTTGAGTTCATGTTGAGCATTTGAACAAGCTCTGGTGCGAGCAGGAGTCCAGCCCAAACTTATATAACTCAGAGCTCCTTCAGACAACAGCTTCTAAAACCTTCTCTCTCTTTCTTTCTTTTTATGCTTTGGGTCAAGAATGTCTACATCGGAGCATTAGAAACACTGCCATTCTCTCAAAGCTCTACCTCTCTCATAGTCTTCAAATGATGAGGATAGGAGAAGAAAAAAGTAAAATAAATATACAGAACAAAATACAGGTAATGTTTAACAAATTGCATATTGTCTCTCCCTACTGTAAGTCGCTTTGGACAAAAGCATCTGCCAAATGCATGAATGTAAATGGGAGAAAAAACTGGAAAAAAATCTCTCTCTCTCTCTATCAGGTGAAGAAAGCCTCCACTGGAGCATTAGAAACAACCTTTGTTCTCTCTCCCAGTCTCAAGAACAGCTCAAACTTCTCTCTGAGCTCCCTTCTCCACTTTGAGATGCAGAGCGTGTTCTCTGTGCCGGAGGATCAACGCTGAAGCAGCTCTTCTCCTCAAAGGTCCATTTTGTCTTTCAGCTAGCGTCTCGAGTCTCTTCGGCAGCAAAATGGAAGCCCTTCAGCTGTCTCCGGAGCAGGAGGCACTCTCAGAGAAGCACGACTCTCCAGGAACCAGCATTTTTCATCTAGCCAGCATTTTTCATCTTTATCTACGATAAGGTCACGGGGTGCTGCAGTTGAGAGACACGGAACCGGATGCTGATTCAGCCACCACTGTGCCATCGACTCGATTAACGTTAATAGATGCATTTGGTTAGCATTCTAATCATGCAGAAGGCTCTAGTTCTTCCTCGAGGAGCGGACACAGAGGATTATACTTTAGTCATCTCTGTCGTGGAACTTTAGTGGAAGGAATAAAGTTCTCCAGAACATGTGATCCTTTAAAATGAGATTTTTACAAAGTGCAAGCTAGGTCTGAAAAACCATCAATAATATTCCACTTTTTCTTCCCTGAGGGTGAACGCTAAAGAAAACGATTGAGGAACAGTCTTCAATAGATGATCGAGAGGTTGAAATGTTCGAAAGTATTCCCTTCAATCAGGTTTGCATTAAAAAGATTGAACCTCCTTCAAGCTCAATCACAATGAGACACCTTTGTGTGTGTGTTTTATAGATGCTCAAGTTCATAAAATGCTTAATTTGCGATTCAGAATAGCAACATTTAGATGTGCGAAAATGTACGTCACAGTGAAAGGAAATGCAGACCATCACTTCTTTCTCACTCACTTCTTTGATCTTTACTATAGTTCTGCTGCTCTAGTTTCCTCATCTATTAGTTCCTTTTGGTTATCTGCAGGGACTTTCAGAAGATCGAGACGAGGTGCTATTGGCCGAGGAGTGTTTTTTGGGGGATGTCAACATTGGCTCCCAAAGCTAGCATTCAAAAAGCAAAAGAGAAAATAATAGAAAACGCATATACTGCAAGCTCAACTGAGCTCGAGCTTCTGATGAAATCAACAATCCCCTGCTGTATCAGTAATTAAGTAATAGAGGGATCGTGTTTTATTTTAACAGTGGGGAGAGGGTTCACGCCGGTCGTGGAAGCAGGTTTTGGGAATTTAATTACAACAGTTAATGTTTGGATCTTTAAAAGAAAACTATAATAATCAGGTTATAAAGCTAACTTTTGGATATTATTAGTAACATTCAGCAGGTGCATAATTAGAGAATAATAAACTGAATGATGTAATGAGCAGGTTCTATAAAATGTTTGCATGCCTCTGTGGAAAAAAGCTGTTAAACATAGAGAAGTTCAGACTAATGCTAACGCTTCCTGTTTGCGCTGCACATCTCTGCCTCACATTCACAGCAGACTTTATACTGTTCTGAGCTCATGATATTGTTAAAATAAAATGTGGTCCCTGCAGCTCTCAGGTCATTGACTTCATCTCACTGAGTGAATTCACAAAAAATTCCAGAAGTAAAGTATTTTAAAAATATTTTTGACATATTGTTTAGACTGCGATCAGTAAACCAGCTTCTCAGAAAACCATGGAGACAGTGTGAGCGTTCTAATTTAAATTGAACATCAGGATACTTTAGGAACAGCAGCTATATATTTTGATGTGTTAAATGGATTAATTAACAATGCATGTTTGAAGTGACTGGAAAGTGTGCCACCTAAATCAATGAAGGATAAGAGAGTGTGAGGTGGTGGTAGGGGGTTATTAAAATGTCTGTGTTGTGTGATGCGTTACATTTACAGTGTTTCTCTTAATATTTCATGTCTGTGCTGCTAGACCAAACACATAAAATCCAGAAAGTTCATTGTAAATACAAAATAACTTCTTCTTTTTTAAAATCAAATGAAAGTTAATAAAAACAGAACAATTATGCACACTAGTATGAAAGACTGTTTTGCTTTGTTCCATTCAGATCATAAGTAACTACTAACTAACTACTTGGTTACAATTATCACAACATACTTTTTCACTCTTACTTTTACTCTAACTTGGGTAAATTTTTCACAAGTAATTTTAATTTTCTTTTGGTTACTCTACCCACCTCTAAGTGTAAACCATGTAATCAGACCAGCAGACTGTAAATGAAAACGAAATAATAAAGTTATCTAATAATAGAATTATTTGCAGAGTGCGCTAAAATGTTTTACGTTTTACTAATTTAATAGACTTTTCCTGGTTACAGTGTGTGTGTAAAAGAAGTCAGGTATATAGTTATAGAGCGGCAGCCAATCAACCGCCGCTCCCTGCTCCTTCGTTGCCAAACACTACATCATGGGACACTCAGTGTATTGACTACATTCTCTCCTTTTGACTATATAATAATATTGCTTTAGTGTAAACCTACTGTGTTCAACAGTGAAAAAAGAATAAAAGGCTTTTTGCTTCAGTGGTGAGCAGGAGTATTATTTTAACTATATGTTGACATTTTCTTGAGAGCTGAGAAGCTAACTATTTGAATGCAAAACCCCATAGACATATGCTTAAAAATGTTAGCATAATGCAAATGTGTGAGTAAAGGTGAAAGTTTTACAGCTCTTATTCTTTTCCAAAAACAGAGTTTTATTGAAATGTTACTTAATATATTGTTGGTTGATAGGGAGTGAATGAATGGTTTATAAGTCAGGTTTTAATGAAGTATGGAACATTTAGAGTTAGGTAGATTATTGTAGATTGAGTTTTCAGCAAATGTGTATTTTTAAGTAATTACTAATTTGTTAAATAATGAATTACACTTTTTTTTAAACAAATACCTGTGTTTGGTGAAAGATTGTGATATATTCAGATCCCACCTTACAGATAAATGAGAACTTCTACGAATCACTGTTGTTCCCAAGTTATGTTTTTTCATCATAGTTTGTCTCATCATTGAAGAAAACCCGAAAAGATTGTTGTATTTTGTACTTAAAATGTATCAGTGGTATTGGTGTGGCTCTGCATTTGACATGCAGTCGTCATTTAGAAGAGGTGCACATTAAGCATCACACAGGGACGTGCAGGGTTATTTCAAAGGAGAGGATTTGACACAGGCAATATGAGCCCAAGAACACCTTTTAGAACATTGTTCAATCAGGATATTATTGCACAAACAACATTCAGCTTCAATCAGGTTACTCATACACAATTTTTTGGCTCAGAAAATGAGTGGAACCAGCTTCTGATGTTCATGTAATTGTGTTAACGGGAGTATCTGAATGGTTCAGTTCACCTGTGAGGTTTTTACTCCAGGTGCTCTGGTTTTTCCTCCATAACATAAAAACATTCAAATAAGTCAATTGCTGTCTCTATTTCCTTCAGTTATGGCTTTTAGAATAAGTCAATGAACAAAATATTAATAAGATTATATTTTATTTACATAGTATTTAAGGGAACAGGAGTTCAAACAAAGATAATGATTCTTAGCAGGTGCAGAACGGAAGTCAAGTGTTACATTTTAGAGGAGCCAGAATTAGTCATCTTGGACTACTCGTGGCTTGTGTATGGACTTATTTGGTAGGACACTAAGTGAGCTGCCGTAGTCCACTTCACTCGAGACTCAAGGATGGACTGGAGTCAATGAAACTTCTGTCATGAAAAATGAGGCTGAGCTCTTTGGGGTTAAAGAAGTATCAATCTGGCCCTAAAAATAAATCTAAAAAACTTCATCACACTAATATGCATTGTCAAATCTACATTAGGGCTCTCGCCCATGAAGCTGCTTTGAAGCTATTGCTGTAATACATTTTGAGTGAATGTACTTTTTTGGAATAAAGATGTGGAATAAATATCAGAAATCATTGTTATTTTCTGCAAATAAAGCTCTCCACTTGTTTGGCAACATGTTTTATGAGTTCTTCTGTTGTTGTTTAAGAGCAAGTGCGGGGCTCAACATGAAGCTACAGAATTGGTTTGCTCTTATTGGCTCTTCTCAGCAGATCTATTTGATGCTGTGCTCTTGGGAACCTAATGACTTTTTAAAAAGCTTGATTTAAGAGAACCACAAATCAGGTAAAACACAAATAAAACTATACCTGATGTCTTAAAATAAAGCTCCATCTGAACTGGACCTTTGCTGGATCAAGCTCCTCTTGGAGGGTTGCTTTCTGCTGGATCTCTAAATCTGGGTCAGTATCGAGTCGAACCATGATCTCAACTGTTGCATAAGACGGCTTTTAGCTTTCCAGGTCAGACGCTCCAGCAGATCGCTCTCTTGAAAGCGTATCTCTGGAAACACAACACACAGGCCTGCACCTCTGACTCTACCAGAGAGAGAGAGCGAGAGAAAGGAGAACTGCACAAGCAAGGGTTCAAAGATGAAACCCCTCAAAACCCTGCACATGACCAGGAGATCCAGACAGAACCTGTTCTGAAGCCTCAAAGCATCTGTAACCTTCACAAGAGGAACCTGTTTGCCCTGACATGAGAGACGGGCCACCATTTTGAGCTGCTCTGGCCTGCGTCTGTCGCATTGAGAGTGTGCTGTCTTTGTCAGCAGGATTTCACTGTGGCTGGGCACTTCAGAAGGACGCTCAGAGAGACAGATTATTAAACTCCGTCCAGACCATCAGACCAAAGCTTGAATAAACTAGGTCCTCACACAGGTGCATACTGGGAAAAAGTTACCCAAAGAAGTGAGAGAGAGCCCTGCAGATCCGTAGAACTGACCCTGGGACAGCTTTGAGCATGCTCTCCCCTCTGTGGGCCACCAAGAAGCACACAAACATAACTCTGCAAGCTCTTGAGCCTCAAAATGTGAGCTCTGGCTGTCAAACAAGAACATAAATGAACCAACACGAGTTCCTCTGACACTTCTCCTGAATCTGCATCTGCTGATAGATGAATTAAACATTTTCAGCGAGCCAAACACCTCAAAATCAAACTGAACCCCTTGGAAAAATCCATCAAGGTTTCTTTCAGAGCAGCATGCATCTCAAGAACTGACCCAGGATCAGCACGCTCTGGGAAGCACACGAACTATCCCAAACAGAACATTACGAGCTCTGGAGATTCTAAATGTGGGCTAAACTCGAGCTGATGAGCGACAAACGCCTGGCTCGCGCCGAGTCCAGCTCCACACACCGGCCATCAGCAGACACCAACCTTTGTTCTCCACCGAGACTCCATTTCCATTTTTCGAGGAGCGAGGTGTCACTTACACCTGCAGCCAGCCCCTGAGCCGCACGGAGATCCAAGCAACGCGGCGAGCTTGATATTCCTGGCGCGTCGGAGGGCGTCGCGTCAGGAATAATGGACGCGGATCTCCAAAACCACCGATAAATGGCTTCCAAAGCCTCCAGACGCTCGATCTGCTCTTCTGGATCTCTTAAGTGCTTAGCTGCCCCTCGCAGACGCGAGCTGCGCGACGCGAGCAACGCCTGGCTTTAGAGAGAGAGAGATAGCTGCTCACCAGAGGATCCCGATCTTCTCTGGAGCTGCTGTTCAGATCCGCGGGCTGATCGCCATCTTCGGTGTCCTTCTCCTCGAGTCCTTATCCTTCCTGTTCTTCTTCTTCTTCTTCTCCTCCTGCTGCTGCTGCTGCTGCTGCTTCTTCCTCTTCCTCGCGCGCTGAGCAACGCGCCTCCGACACAAGGAAGACAATCTGCTCAGCAGGCAACACAAAGAAGTTCTGGAGTCTGGCAAGCACCAGAGGGTGCACAAGAGTTTGCGATGAGACGCAGAGACAGCAGGAAGCTCCTGAGAGCCTGGCATCATCACGAGGAGACCTGGAGATCGAACCCGGCCTTATAACGCGTCACCAAGCACATTATATGAGAGCGCGCGTCATTATATAGAGCGCGTGCACGAGCTGAGGCTTTGATTCAGATTAAAACATGTGTAGAAGTGGAGTCACGTGACTATTTTCTGCTCGAGACACTTCTTCATGGAACCACTGGAAGAACCTTCACTTGCGTTTTTAACCGTTAAGAAAGTTCTTAGAATGTTTCCTCTAGAGCCAGACTTAAACAGAGCTTGTGCTTGTTCCACCCTTGAACAGCTAAAGCCAGAAATAAACAAAGTTCATGTCTCTTTTAAAGTCCTGGTAAAGTTCCTAACTTATCTTTATAGTTGCAAACATAGTATGTCTTACAGCAGGGATCTCAGAACATTCTTTGGAAACAGATGAATGTGTTTTTCATTTGTTTTTGAAACGTGACCTTTATAGACCATTCTGTACACAAGAAAACCTTTCATATCTAATGAAAGTTTCTAAAAATTTTCTCCAAAGAAGAGATTTTAAAAAACAGATTCCCAAAATGAACATAACGATATCTTTGGATTCTCATATGTTTTAATAGCACTTTTAGGATCCTGGAACAAAGCCTGACTAAAGGTTTTGCTAACATGAACTGATACTTTATTGGTTCTAAACAGTTCTTAACAAGGTTTTACACATTCTGTAGCTCATGTAGTAAAAATTCTGTTTACATGACTGATTCTATTCTGTTCCAAAAAGTTTCTTACATGGTTCTACATATCTAAACCATGGAGGCAAATGTTCTTCTAATGTGGTGGCACTGCTGAAATCAACCAGTTCTATTAAGGTTCAGAACAGCTCCTGATATTCAACAAACCCAAGCTGGCAAAATAAAGGTTCTGCTGACATGAGTGGGTTCGGTTCTGGTTTTAAACAGTTTTTTACACAGTTCTACAAATTCAAACTACCATTACAAAGGTTCTGCTGACAAAAGCCGGTTCTCCTCTGGTTACAAACAGTTCCTTACACAGTTCTACAAACCCAAACTGGCATTACAGAGGTTCTGCTGACATAAGATGGTTCTCTTCTGGTTTCAAACAGTTCCTTACACAGTTCTACAAATCCAAACTGCCATTACAAAGGTTCTGCTGACATGAACCAGTTGTATTCTGGTTCCAAACAGTGCCTTACACGTGCTGATGGTCACGTGATCACGTTGTCCCGCATAAAGTGGATGCAAGCATGATGCTCTCCAGTTTTTTTGCTGGAGCCTATTCTTGACATGCGAGTGACTCAGTGAGAGACAAGCACAGAGGCAGTGGTTTACTCCGTGTGTGGATTATTTAGAATCCAGAGGCCGGAACCGCTGATAGCTCCAGACGTCAAGTCTGCCTTCCACCAACAAGTAAGACTTTTTTTAGTAGACTACTTCTTTTGCTGGTCGACTGTTTATAGGGTGTTCCAAACATGTCGTGACCTTGCAAGTCTGTTGGATGCGGTGGATCGATCGCATTGACGGATAGCCACGATCATTGCTTCGGTTGTCTTGGGCATAGACATGCTGAAGCAGCGATTGAGGGATCATACTGTACTGATTGCACAGTTTTGTCCAGCAGCGCACTTAAAGTGAGGTTGGCGCACTTTCAGTCCACCACCGGAGATTTTGTAACTCCCGCCCACAAGGGTCGACGAGTGCATGTCACCGGTGTCCAGAGGAGTCGAGCTGGGTCGCAAGCGCCGGCTCCGGCCGCTCGCTTCACGTTTCCCCGGTGCGTCCACTATCCACCACAGTGAGTTATCGGATGATGTGCTGCTTCCATCTTCTGAAGACTCCTGTGCACCTGATGACGCTATCTCCATTGCTGCATCGGAGAGAGACAGCAGATTGTGCTGCCTCAGAGATGGCCGAGTTGCTTACCCGGGCTGCCAGAAAAATTGGGTTGCAGGTGGCTCTGCCCCTCGCACCTGAAATCTCAAGGCTAGACGCGTGGTTTGTGAGGTCGCGCCAGAATGATGCCACACAGCCCCCTCCTATCCCGTTCTTCCAAGAAGTGCATCTGAAAAGGACCCAAACTTAGAAGGCACCTCTTAGAGCGAGTTTGGTCAGTCTACCCTCTCTCGCTCCCCTTGACGGCGCGTTAGCTAGGGGATACTAAGCAATTCCCCAGGTAGAGCAGACACTACCGGTGCACTTATGCCACCTGGTGGTAACCCTGCCACCTGGCGTGAACAGCGGAGGCCTCAATCCCACTAGCTAAGCCTGTTGTTGGATCTGGCTTTGAGGGTTACGCTGCTGCGGGTCAAGCTGCCGCTGCCCTGCATGCCATGGCAGCCTTTCAGGTGTTTCAGGCCAAGGCCCTGAAAGATGCAAGATGGGAGTTGTGTCCCAGGTTTTACAGAGGACCTGCGAGTGGCTACCGGCTCAAAAGGCGACGAAAGTTGCAGCTAGCTCACTTTGCCACGCGATGTCTACATTAAATTAATAGTCCACAGCCGCCATCTTTGGTTGACCCAGACTGAGATGCCCCAAATTATCGGAAGTGTTTCCTCAATGCAACTGTGGTCCCAGATTGCCGCCGTAGAGGACCTTGCGTCGCGGGTCTCTAAGATCTGGAAGCAGACGGAGAGTCTGGGAGAATTCATGATGCCGTGGAGGAAGAGATGTGGCAGTTCCCCTTCTAAGTCGGCGCCCCCACCGCCTGAAGACTTCCTCAGTCCTCCCCTGATCATCAGCCCCCACATCGAAGACGTCGACCAAGAGCGACTACGAGGAGTCAAACCGGGTGCTGCTCCGAGGTAGAGCCTGAACGTCCAGGAAGGTCTCCACCTAGGCTCTCTGCCTAGGTGGTCCCTCTGAAACCTCCAGAGGCTCCTGGGAATATAAGTTCTGCAGTATCGGTTATTCCGCATATGAGACCACTCCAGCTTGGCTCAAGTTCCGAGTTCAGTAGCGAGGATGGCATTAGGGCAACTGAATGTGAACGTGGCACCTTGTGGCCGTCTCCTTCTCTGTCTTTGGAAGGACATTTGTTTCCTCCATGCCGACGTCCCCCTAGAGCGACCACTAATGCTTCAAAGACCAGGGTGGAGTGCTGTAAGGTCGAGAGTAAGTCTGGTTGCCTAGGGGGTGAGTACGACTCCAGCTTCACAACAGGCAGAGTGTCACCCTTGCATCTGATTTATGCGGGACAACGTGATCACGAGGCCATCAGCCCGTTCACTGACTGGCATTTTGAAAGAGAGAGTAGAGCGCTCCTAGTGTAGCTTTCCATATTCGTTTTCGACATAAGTCTCTGTTCCCTATTCGGGGAACGGGGGTTATGAAAGTAACCATCAAGTTCTTCTCACATGAGCCGGTTCTATTTCGGTTCAAAACAGTTCCTTACACTATTCTACAAACCCAAACTGGCATTACAGAGGTTCTGCTGACATGAAACAGTTTTATTCTGGTCTCAAACAGTTCATTACATGGCTCTACATAACCAAGCTGGCGTTACAGAGGTTCTTCTGTTATGAACCAGTTGTTACATGGTTCTACAAATTGTAGCTGGCTCTACAAAAGGTGTGCTGATATGAAACTATTTTATTCTGGTTCTAAACAGTTCCTTGCATTTTTACATATTCAAGCTGGCACTGTAAATTTGTACAGACCTGAACAGGTTATTTTCTGGTCATAAACAGTTATTTAAATAATTCTGCGCAAACATTGTGGAGGTTTTAGAGATTCTCCTAGCATGAGCATGTGCTTTTCAGTTTGTAAACATGAGGTTGCTACTTGAGGTTCTGAAAAGTTTATAAATATGGGTTCTGCTTGCATGGGCAGAATCTGAGTTGGTTCTTTTCCGATACTGAAGCATTTATTACAGCTGGTTAATCATCCCTCAGCTGGTTCTGTGTATTTTGTTCTGTGTAGCCACTCTAAATGGTCTTAATTTATGTACATGAGCTTGCTTTGAGGTAGTGTCTTTGCAACTGAAAAAGTTGTGCCATGTTCTTCAGTAGCTGCTCTGGGATCAGCTCTGGTGCACGCTGCCTCACCATATGGCCCAGACTCTAAATCTGATTAAGTCTGGAGAGTGGTACAGAGGCCCAGCCAGAGCCTCCTCCAGAGCCACTCCGCTCACGTCAGAGGTTCAGATGGACCTGCAGAGAAGAACCCAAAATACTCACAACCCAGACTCTGTGAAGAGGAACTCCATCACAAATCAGTTCACCAGGTTCACTTGCTTACTGGATTCTGAGCTCTGAAGATATGTAAAGATGCCACTAACTGCTCTGAGGCAGTGTTGTAGATTTTGTTGCTCTTAATTCAATGGCCATCCACGATATGAAATTCACGTGTCCCAGGATATTTCTTAACCAATCCACTGATTAAATATTTTGCCACAATAGCAGCACATAATGTGATGAAGACATCAATGTCAGAGGAATGCAAATGGTTATTGGAGAGAGTTTTTGCTTTTGTTTTTACATTGCTATTGATTACAAGACATTTTCTCTGAAGTTCTACATTTTGTGTAAAAAGTAAGATTTCCTTTTTTGCATTTACAAAACATTAGATTTTATCTTCATCAACAACAGTGTTCCTCTGGCCACTCTACTGTGACCTTCAGACATTATGTTCAGAGCGTGTCCTTCAGCGAATGAAAGTCAAGTTTCTCACTTCATTTTATCATCTCTTCTTCAGCTTACTCTCTGATCTGAAATCTAAATCTTTGTAAGACCACTGAAACAATTTTATCTCAACAGCCACATTGGGCATATAATTAGACAAAATAAACCTCAAGCAAATCAAGAATTCAGGAGGTCTGATCATGCTGTTTCAGTCCCACTGTCTGTCCCAACAGTGTTTGAGTTTCAGGAAATGTAGGAGACCTGTGAGAGCTGGCAGCAGATAGCAGCAGGAAGAGGAAATCCAGATGAAGGGCCTCATCCTTGAGCTGAAGGTTTTCTGCTTCCGCCCCTTCAGGAAAAACTCCACAGTTTCCACTCGATTCACACCGACTTCTTTATCTACAATACTCGCTCCAAAGAGAGGCTGTAATTTACCCACTGACAACTAGAGGCCGCTCTCACGGGTTCTTGTTAAATTAAAGATTTTCACTGTAGAAAACGTGCTGGGAGAGAGATTTTTGGAAACAAAATTCTTCATAATTTAAAAAAAAAACGCATTTTAAAGAGGGGTCGTTTAGTTATTATTTGAAAGGAGCCTAAAACACAGCTGAGCTCACCTTCTGAAACATTGAATTCTCCTCTTCTCCTATGAGGTTTATTTTCTCCTGAAGAACGGAAGCCCTCTTCTCATCTCCATCTCTTCAGAAGAGCTCTCTGATGTTAATCTCAGAGACTCTGTGGCTGTAATTAGCGCCTCTAATTGGCAGAAAGGTGTCACCTGTGAAGGGAACAGAGCCTGACTTCTCCACACAGAGATAGGAGAGGAATATAAAGCGGTTTGGGAGCATGAAGAAATTCTAATAAAAAAATATCCCACAGCACAAAGTTGTCCACCAGATAGTTTTCTCAAATCTTACAATTTAAAGATATAAAAAAAACCCAGATAATTGTAACATCTTTGTCAAAACAATGCATCGAAACGTGTAAATAATGGCAAAAGGAGATTATAAAATCATAAATTGATACACATTTATGTTTACAAATGAATCTTGTTGTTTTCTATTGACCATAGTTGACTCATTTCATTCTGAATATTGTTACAAGAGAGCATCTTTAAACTCTAAAATATCCCGTATGCTTAAACCTATGCTTGGACTGTAAATTTTTAAAAACTCCCATATCATGGCTAAAATAATACATCAAAAGAAAATAAAGCAACATCATAATTGTAACTACTGCCTAAAAGGGGAAACTCATGCATTTAAAATCAAACAATAATAATGAAATTGCAAATATGATATAAAACATTTGGAAAAAGCTTATTTTTACATTCATTCATTCATTCATCTTCATGTCGGCTTTCTTCCCTTTCGGGGTCGCCACAGCGGAATGAACCGCCAACTCTCTGGCATGATGCCCTTCCCTGCCGCAACCCATCGCTGGGAAACATTCACACACACTCATTCACACTTTAACACTATGGGCAATCGTTCTTACTCAATTCACTTATTCCGCATGACTTGTGGGGAAACCGGAGCACCCGGAGAAAACCCACGCGATCACGAGGAGAACATGCAAACTCCACACAGAAATGCCACCTGCCCCAGCCGAGCCTAGAACCAGCGACCTTCTTGCTGTGAGACGAGCGTGCTACCCACTGCGCCACCGTGACGCCTTATTTTTACATATTAATGACAAACTTTGCTTATAAATGCAAAATAATTGACACGCCAACGTTAACGACAATAAATCTCACCATCGATCCCCCATGTCATATTTCCTCCCTTTTATCCGTATTTTTTTGTAAACCTTGTGCTCTTATCGGACAACTCTTGATGGCTGGACACCAGCAAAATGAGTTTTCAATATCCTTATTAAACTTATTCCTGAACTTTATTTTCTGTTGTGATTCGACGCGACTGTGTATCTAGCACCACCCAGGGGCTCTTTTATATCTCTAAAGTAGTCTGAGCATGTGATCAAAAGAGCCTACTTTCATTAGTCTTCAGTGAGATTACGCATTGAGACAAACCAAGAGGACATGGCAGAGCGGAACTTATTCTTCATTCGGACCTAGATGTGTGAGCTACTGTCCATGCCAATTATTACACAGTCAATGTTTCCTCAGGGCACAGCAGAGGGCGTATCTGTCGTGGTTCTGGGTGTGCTCTGAAACTGATGTCACAGTGTTCTGGAACTGCCTCCTTCAGGAGCTGAGACTGTAGACTCATAGACTATAAAAACCAGCAGGATCCCTGTGATACGCTCCTTAAACTCTAAACCCATTCTGCCAGAGAGACACAGGAAGGAGGGCAGTGACAGCTGGTGTATATGTTTGGGGGGGTTGGGAGGGGGGCATTTCTGATGATCCGCTCATACAGAAGCACTGGACATCTGTCTCTCTCCTGCCAAGCGAGTGGGCAACCAATCACAGCATGTCTCTGAATTTAAACAATTTAAGCAAGTCACACCTGAACACAATCAGCCCACTCACCTTTCAGGAAGACAATATATATGGCAATAATAAAAAGCATGGACATTTGATTTGATGATTTAAATAAAAAGAAGCGAAGGAATAACATGAAATAAATAGTTGAATTGTATTTTCAAAACCAAAGATTTCTGGGAAGATTTATTCCATAAAACATCACTGACAAGAACCCTTGCTCACCACTAACAGGAGAGGTGGTTCATGGAAAACAGATCAGTCAACTCGCTAAAGCTTTTGTTAAAAACGAGAGGTGCTGCATGTTATTTTCAGAGCCAATGTCAACATCTGAAAGCAACTAAACACCGTCATGTACCAATAATGATTTGCCCTGATTCGGACTAGCTACAATCTCATTCCATCATGGGCAGTCCTTCTAAGAAAATAAAGAAATAAAATAACATCCTGTAATTTATGTGAGGATAAAAATGTGAAAGGTACATCGCAAAACAGCTGCTTTTCTAGAGGGCGAAAGAAGTTTCTGCAGCTCAAATCAGAGGTTTCTCTCATCTGAATCTCACAAGATGACTAGAGTGCGCTTCTGAGCCTCTTCCTGGAGCTCACAGACTCCTGAGACCATGCTCTGGAGCGCCCGGGATTCCTTCTGCTCTTTGTCTGCACACAAAAGAAGAGGCTCAGGGTGGAGCGAGGCAGCTGCAGCTCAGACAAAGAGAGAGCTCGAGGTCTGTGAGCAAGAGAGCACAGCAGATCGTTTGTCTGGACGTACCACTCTGTGTCTCTGAATAGCTGGAGAACCACAGCCTGCTCTCTCTCTTTCTCTTGCTCTCTCAGAAGAACTGTGCAGTTCAACCTCAGAACCATCCAGCGTTTGTGAGAGCAGGCGATGTTCAGACAGAGATGGCTATTTTGTTTTTCATTATTCAGCCTCTGTTGTGAGTGGTGTAGCCCTTTCCTCTGGCAAAGGTCCAGTATGAAGAAGTCTTCATCTCTACCAATGAGTTTAATCGCATGCAGCACCTCAAAACTAGCTTGAGAGAACACATCAATGAGCATCATACCTCATTTGGACTCCATGGCAACCTCTATGACAGGCTGCAGCCCTGCTGTTTTGCTCCAACCTTAACTGAACACACCCGTATCCACTGATTAAGCTCATCTGAGTTTGGTTCAAGCTACTGGAGTGGCTCTTAAAAGAGGGTTGGAACAAAAATTTGCAAGGAAAAAAATCCCAGACAATTGTAACATTGGAGTTTGAATGGAGCTTGAGGCCCCTTGAGAACTGCCTCCATGAACTTTAAAAGATATTATTTATAATAGAGAATAAAAATAAAAATAAACCAGATACCTCAGGATGTTAACTGTTGAAACACACCACCTCCACATGTTCACCTCTCTTGAATACACGAGAACAGGACAGGATACAGACATTAGATGATTTTAAAGCCTGTTTTAATTGACAGGCTTCAGATGAGTCAAAAACTCACTCACTTTGTACATGAAGCAGACTACTTTAATAAAACCTCAGAGGTTTAAATGGTGCATGCTTAACAATGAATGTAGAAAAAAACATAAGAGTTGGAAGAGTTTTTTTTTACTGTGAGTACAGTTTTGGGGAAATATTTTGCAAGGTTTCTCCAACTGCAGGAGTGCTCCTCTATTGCTCCATCTGATGTGAAAGCAGCAAATCAAAATTCACAGACAGTCCCTCAATCTCAGAGATTTTTTACGATGTCGTTCCCTGAAACCCAACAGCTTCACTCTCTCCATTTTCAAAACAATGTAGGGAATTTACAACATACGCTGTAAGATTGTGCAGAATTTATTTATTTCAAGACTTTCACTTTCAAGAGTTCAGATTGGAAACATATTGTATAACAAACAGTTTTCTGGCTCCATAAACATGTGGAATCAGCAGAAAATCAGCAAAGGCAGGCAGTGACTGCATCACTCACAGTACAAACCGTTCATTAGAGACACATTAAATAACAGGATTTAAATTAAGAGAGAGAGAGAGAGAGAGAGAGAGAGAGAGAGGGAGAGGATCAGTGTTTTGTCTGCTGTGTTTCAATTTAACAGCAGGTCTACAGCCAGCAGGGTGTCTCTGAATGTCTGAAGAGAATGAAACAACACATTCTTCATCAGAAGAGTGATAATGCTGAACCCAAAAACTGAAATAAATATGTTTTTAGCAAGTCTGCATTAAAACTCTTCAAACTGTAATGTTTGTTCAAATCCGAACAAAAGCAAGATAATGATCTTGATTAACAGATTTCTTTAGCATTCATGATTTTTTTCTGCCTGTCAAAACTCTGTGCAAAAACTGCAATATTGGATCAACTTCTAAATATAAACAGCAGAAATTCTCATTTTAGGAAGCAATAACTGCTAATGATCGATCAATTATTGTACATAAAGTTTACAATAGAATTTAACTAAAATGAATGCCACTTAAACCAAAATTGACATGAATGTAGTTCAATTCGGCTAAATCAACTAAAAATTAAGATCAATAAAATTAAAATAACACAAAATGAAACAAATTAGCTTTTAACTTTTGCTTTTTATTGTCTTTGTGTCCTTGAGTGTCTAGAAAAGTGCCCTCAAATAAAATATTATTATTAATCAAATAAATTAGGTTAAAAAATCTACTTTTATTAGGAAGCTAAATAAATGGTGAATTTATTAAAGCTAAATAAATGGTAAAGAAATACAAAATACCAAAACAAAATTAAAGAAATAACTATAATTGTACTTAACTTTAAATAACAATCTGATGAAGTAAAAGAAACTATGCATTTCTATAAAAAAATGTAATTTCAGAAACTTAAAAAAAATAAACATTGATGCACATTGATAGATAATAGATTTATATTTTACTTTATTTAATAAATGAATTAATAAATAATGCTGCCTGTGAAAAAAGGGAGGGTTGATAAGTAGTTTTTAAATCTAAATATGGGAGAAAAACAAACAAATTGCTTCTGATGATAATCAAAGACGATGATTCAATAAAACTGAATTAATTTGTTTCTTAACAGGACAAAAACAAACTTGCTTCAAAGTGAAAGCGGTTTCACAAATTAAACTAGATTCAATGTGATCTGTGCACTGTTTGGTCTGTGATAAACTCAAACATATTTGATGCGTACCGCTCAGAAGTGGATAAAAGTTTTTGGTTCCAAATGGACCCAAATGTGTGCTAAAGGAGTGAGTTTCTGAGGTAGCTCATCTCAGGTCAGGAGTTTTTCTTCTCCACCTCCTGCTCCTCTCTCGAGCTCTTCTTCTCCTCTGTCTCCTTCTCTCTAGCCATCCTCTTCTGAGAGTCCTCTGGGCCGCGGGCCGCCTTCGGAGAAGACTCGGCGTCACTCAGCGGTCGAACAAACAGGGCAGTGTAGAGGAGCGACTCCAGCGCTGAGAATGGGGATGAAGAGGAGCCCAGGAGAATTATGCGTATCTGCAGAGGAGCAGAAACAAAGTCAGAGCTGTGACATCACCAGCCAAACCTGTCCATCTATATCCTAAACACATTTGGGGCAAACATTTATAGACAATAGTTAAAATGTACAGATTAATCTAAAATCATTTAAACAAATAAAAATGTAACATAGTCATATTTATCTGAATTAGGTTCACTACAATTTTTTTTAACTGAATAAAAAAACGAAAGGAATTTACATGAATATAATTTAATCGATTTAAATAAATTAAAATATATGTTAGAAAACTTAAAAACAGTTTAAATAAAAAATTACCAACATGAAATTAAGTGTAAGTTTTTATGAAAATGAGTTAAAATAGATTAAAATTAAATATAGAGTATAAATATATAAAAATAATACAATTGTAAAATTAAACATAAATGTATAAATTTTTTTAGGCAAAATAACAAAAAAATAAATACAATGAAACTATTAAACAGATAAAAAAAATTCACTGAATCTAAATTAATTTAATTAACCAAACAAAAACAAGACTATTTAGTAATAAAAAATATATATAATTTAAAGTAGCATACACTTCTAACTTGGAAAATTTTAAAAACTAACCTAATTAAACAGAATGAAGGGGAAAAAATGTAAAAACAAAAATAATTGAAATTCAAAAAATGAATAAAATTATGAAGAAAAAAATGAATTGATGATAAAGAGCAGGGTGAGGCTGCACTGCTCCTGAACATGATCCAGATGCTTCCATCTCTCCACTCTCTTCATGCGGACTGAACCTCTCCTGAGCTCCAGCGTGCCCCGAGGAGCTCAGACTCATTTCACTGAAATCAAAGCTCCAGAATCAGGATTTGTGAGTGACTGCAGAGGTCAGAGGAGGAGACAGCTGGAGGTGAGATGAAACGTTCAGAGAGGATCTCTTTCAAAGCATAATGACGCAATTACAGGAGAATGATGCAAAAGATGAGAGAAACGTGCAAGAGTGACGTGTTCTTCAGAGAGATGGAACTGATCGGCTCTTAAAGCGACAGTTCACACGCTAATCTAATCAACTGGCTAAAGAGAAGCGGACTCTGACCTGACCTGCACTTGAGTCTCAGTTCACAGCTCTCAAATACTGGATTTGAAAGTCTGGGACCCTATGGAGTGGAGCCTCACAAGAGCTGCGTTCACTTGGACGCCTCTAATCCAGTTACAGGTGGAATAACAGAGCAGCCGATAGAAACCGTTCAATCAGAGTATCAGCTTCATTTCAGTCAGGAAGCAAAGCTCTGCCAATGCTTTGTTCAAACACTTCATGAGACGTGACAACGAGAGTAACAAAAAAGGTCTCATTTGGAAGAAAACCATCAAGAGATTTTATCAAATGCTGTTAAAATTATGTATTTTTATTCCAAGCTTTTAGTGTACTGATTGAAATCAAATAAAACTGGGAGCTTTTGTTCCTTTTTGATCAGATTCAACGGGTTATAATTTCCTTTTTTTTTTACAGTTATTTGTCAGAAAATACAGAAAAAAAACTAATATCTGACTGAAAAACATAAAAACACAATTTTTAAAGATTGCAAATACTACCAAGAAAATGCTATATTTCTATACTATTTTAGATTTTTCTATATTTAGATTGAATGTGACGATTTGTCTATTTGTTAAATATTTTTTTCTTTTGGTTTAAACAAGTTTGTTACTTCTGACAGTGTACAGTAGGTGGCGGCAGAAGCAGCAGTTTTCTTCTAACGGTGTGCACTTAAGACATGCTAATTGCTTAAACATGTCTTTGAGTATACCCTGTAGCTGGAAGTGACGGAAGTGACCCCAAACAGATGTTACTGAAACTCACCTCATCCTCAAAATTCAAAAACAAAAAGTTATTTTGATCTCCAAAACGCCATTTATTAAGACTTGTTCGCAAGGACAAAGCTTGTGATCGAGTCGTTGCGGCTGTCGCTGCAGAAGGTGCTATTCGTGTTTTTATCCGTCAGATATTGCTTTTTTAATATGTGGATATTGGTGAATATACAGTTAATTTAAGAGTTTTTATTTATATCCATGCTCTGTTAAGAACTTATCAAATGTAAAGAGATCTACATTTTTATATGACCTTGGCAATTTCATTTAATTTAATTTACATTTATTATGGGCGAAAGTATCTTTTTTATGTGTTCCATCAGACTTTTACATCAACAATGCTCATGATATGCCATAAGTAATAAATGGAAAATAATTACTTAGTGAATTACTCAGTGAAGCCCGAGGATTCAAGCTAAACCGCACAGCTACGTCAAATGACTCGAGTTCAACCAATCATGTCCCTTGAGACTTCTAACCGTTTTTTTTCCTTTACTGTCCGGCGAACCGTTCGTCGATGGAAATTAATTTTGTATATTCTTTATCCTGGGGAGGTGATTAGCACCTGCCTCAGTCAACGAGAGTCCCCTCACAGATGGAACTCCTGTTTACTCTACCTGATCCTCACGAGGACTTTGTGAAGCTGCTTTGAAAGCAATTGCTAAAGAAGCGCTATATAAAAACTGATTGACTGAAACTGATTGATTGATTGAGAGAGAGATAGAGAGAGAAACGGCTCCCCAGGATAGTGAGCTGGTTCTGGTCGTTCAGTACAAAGAGCCGGCTCAAAGAACGTTTTGTTCATGAACGACACATGACCAAGCTCCCAACCCAACATTGATTAACTAGTTTTATAAAAAAAATAGATTAACAACAATATTTTTAGCGCCCAATAAGAATCTTGCGCATTAACGCCGATGACGGTCCTGCCGTATACATTAAATATTTAATTTGCTCAAGTGTTTTAAAGTGGACAATCTTGTGGCAGCAGGTGTAATATACAACCTACTCAATCGACTGGTGATTTCCAATATAACACATCCATACAGATTTCTCTTTCTCTGTTACCTTGTTGGTGACGATGAAGACTGTGTAGAGCAGCATGAGCTGGTGAGTCTGGAGAGGAATGTATCGGCACTGCTGAAGAGAGAAGGCCACCGCTCCCAGCAGCGTCACTTTGGTCGGACTGCACAAACACACACATAGACAAACGTGCTTATTGAGATCTACACTAAAGTAACATGAAGATTTTATCTGAAAATGTGTGACGTTTCACACTCTCCAGAGAGCATTGTAGTTTATGATGACATTCTGCACGCACACCCACACACCTCTCTCCATATCTATGGGACCTTCAATGCTTGTTTCAGGGTTCCAAAGAGAACAGGTCAGTGAAAATGACAGTGGGACTATAAGGTGGTTTATGCATTTATGCATTGACGCACTCATAACATTTGGTCCAGATTATTTTGAAAACGTTTTTTGGTAGTGTTTAAGAATTCCTCTTACTAGGTCATTTTCAGCAGTTCGTTAGTCTCCGGCCTCCAGACGCCTCGAACCAGCTGCTCGAAGTTACTAATCAGGCCTCCGCCAGCTCCTGGAGAGGGAGAGAGAAAAAAGTGAGATGGAGAGAGATGAGAGAGAGGGTGAGAAGAGAGACAGAGTAGGAAAGAAAGAGAGGAGACAGGAAGGAGAGAAAAGAGGAAAGGGAGAGAGAGTCAGGGGTGAGAGTAAGAGAGAGGAGGAAATAGAAAGATGGAGAAAGACAGATGAGAGGGGGCAAGAGGAATAGAGAGAAGGAAAGGAGAGAGAGAGGACATAGAGAAGAAAGAGGTAGAGAGAGGGGAAACAGATGTAAAAGAGGGGAGAGAAAGGGAGAGCGAGGAGGAAAGAAGGAAAGAGAGAGAGCAAGAGAAGGGGGAAAGAGAGAAGGAAAGAAAGTAAGAAGAAAGAGAAAAGTTAAGGAAAAAGAGAAAGAGGGGGAAAGAGATAGAGAGAGGAATGACAGAGAGATGGAGAAAGGAAAGGGAGGAGAGAGAATACAGAGAAAAGAGAAGGAGAACGAGGGAGCAGGAGGAAAGAGAGAAAGTGAGGAAGAAACTGAGAGAAGGTGGAGAGAGAGAAGAAAAATGAGGGAGACAGCAAAAGAGAGGAGTAAATAGAGGGAGAGAGAGAGGAGGGAAATAGTGAGAGAATGACAGGAGGGAGAGATGGAGAAAGAGAAAGAAAACAAGTAAAAGCCTGATGTTTCTATGGCTCTCATTATTCCTCCAGTGCTACATTGCTCCCCACTGTGCCTCACTCTCTAAGAGAAAGCTTTGAAATATCAGCAGGTGGAGGTGAGTGATTACCAGAGCAATATGAGTTTGGGCTGAGAGAACAAAGGGCGGGAGATGAGCAATGAGCATCACTCATTACTCCTCTCAAGCATTCTCCTTAGAAGCGAAACCATTCTCAGTAGAATGTTTCCTGCCCTGATCAAAGCGTTCTCAGGTTCTGCTCCAGGTCTCGTTACCTTTAGCCCAGCCCACAGCGATCATCACAAACAGGCCGTCTCTGTACTTGCTTCCTGCCTGTGTGACTCCACCCAGCACCTTCCACGTACGCGTCACTTCCTTCATGGCAGTCAGGACGAGGCGCAGCGGTAGGATGGATGCCAGTGAGTAGACGGCATCCTGAGGGCAGTAGAACACCAAGTACCTGAGGGGAGAAGATACTGAATGACCAAACATTCCATAAGTCAGTCTCTTCCTCTCCTCGGCTCGTCTGTGTTCTGTGATTTCCCTCGGACATTCAGAGCATCTCACCACATGAGCGAGGCCAGCAACAAGTTGGTGGTGTTGGAGAGTGGGGCGACCGGCGCGTCCGCCAACATCAGCGCTGAGAGGACAGCACCACCGAAGCAGTAGAGCATGGAGCTGAACCAGCAGGCCAGGGGACTGCGCTGAGACACGGCCAGAGCTCCTGAGAAACACACGAGAACCAGCGCATGAGAGACCATGTAAATAACGTGGTCTTTATCTATACACCCTGTTTTATGGTGTTCAATTAATTCTTTACACCTTCAAACTTTTTATTTATTATTCTTATTATTGTTAGGTTAAGTAAGTCCAAACTGTTATCAGCATTTAGCTTAACACTTGATCAGAAGACTCCTTAGTTGTCTGTTCGCTCAAAGCTTTTGTATTTCAAAGTCTTAAAACATTTTAAATAAAAAACTCCATCCATAACCAATGAAGAATAAAGTTTGTTGTTTGCTTTCAAAGCATAAATATTTTCTCCGGTCAAAGTTCTGGTTGTCCATCATCAGCTGGTATCTATGGTGATGGAAACGAGCGCTGCATCCTCCCTAGTTAGCATGGAGCTAGAGATCTGACAAAACAATCTGAATTTGAATTACATTGATTTGAATTATTGACCATTGTAATTAAACAAACTTGAATATAATATTCCTTTAAAAATATTTTGAATTTTCATTTTGTAACTTGAAGTTTGTAGCTTAAATTTTGAACATCTAAAATGTAAAACAACTGAATTCTTTTAAAGGCATAATTATTTATCAGTGTATTTTTAAATTTCAGATTTTCAGATTGATGTTTTCAACATGAAAATGTTCAAAACATCAAATTAAACATTTCTCAAATTCAAACAGAAAATTTCAGTTTGTGAATTTCAAATTGAAGAGAAATTAGGTCAGAATTATAAACAGGGAAGAGAAGGTGATCACCGAAGCGTCGATGAAGCTATAGGAACATGTTACTAACATATATGTTAGCTAATAATCGTAGTAATATTTCAAAACCTACATTTTGTGATTTGAATTTAGAATTTTAAATTTTATGATTTGAGGGATTTTTTTTATCTTGAAAACTTCAAACTTCATTTTTACAAACTGAATATCTGCAGAAAAATCTGAAGTTTAAAAATACTTCTATAAATGCCTTAAAAATTTGTTGTTTTAAATTGCAAGTTCTTATACAACAATCCCTCTAAAGTGAGATCAAAACTCTAACATCTGCACCTGTAGAGGGGGTGATTATCTTTAATCTGAATGAACAGAAACACTCTTCTGCGCAGCGACACTAGAGGGAGCTGCTGATCTTCCTGAGAGACTGACACTGAGAGATAATCTGTGAAGATGTATTTGATCACTCTAGCTTTGACATTTAAAGGTTAGGTTTTGACTCTAAACTGGCTTTGGGAGTTAAACGTTAAGTTGGGACTCTAAACTGAATGATTTGCAGAAGAATGGGGACTAGAATGAACTCATAACCCAGAATGAACTCTTTAGCGAGAGTGATGTTTCACTATGGTTAAAGATTTTCTGGAAAAGAATCAAAACCTAAAACTGATTTTCAATTTATAAAAATATTTTCTGCTGAAACTGAAGCATGTCCAACCAGAAACACTTCTTCTTCAAAGCAACAAGACTATAAACGATATAAACTGACATCCTACGTATGACCTTTTTTAAGTAAGTCGTCACAAAACCGCACTTTTTTGTTGTCACTGACACCAATTGTATTCCATAATGTTAGCTGTTAGAAAATGTTAAAAGCAGAATGAGAATGTTTCCTTCTAGGGTATTCATTGAAAATCACGCTCTGTAAATGTGAATTCTTTATCTGCGAATGCATCAAACAATATATTCAATGATTTTCCTCAATAACGGTTCAACAACTCTAGTCCCTACTCTTAATATTGCTGCTGAATGGATTTAAGCATCGTCTTTAATCATTATACTGCCCTCTTGAGGAATGTGCATGTAATCAACACCTGCACTAATAGCCTTTTTTACTGTTTAGGTTACTGTTTAAGATGCAGGAAAACGGTTTTAAACACCTCTTCTTGAGTTGTCAAAATGCACGTGCAACTATTTGATCACGTGACCTAGAGGGTCTAAAGGTTGCTAAAGAATATTTTTTGTAAAGATGGTTACTTGAGGTCCCTTTTAGATTGTGTTCATCTTTTTGCTCTGCCAGATTAATGCATTGAAAAACTGGCAAACCAAGTGACTGGAAATGTACTGTATTCTATTTCTGAAATGAAAAATACATTAAGATATTATGCCTTTGTTACGTTTTAAGAGACATTTTTGATTTACCAGTGGCTCTGGGGGGTCGTATTGTTACCAGAAGCTGTGCAAATAGATGCTGTGTGGTACTATTTTTTTTTATTTTTAGCAACAAGCTAATTTTCTGTATGCTTTTGTCTCCAAAACATCCAAATAAGAAGCTTTTTAGTCAACAAATGCAAATAAATATACATTTTTAAATTAATGAACAATTTCCAGCCTGAAGAACTATAATACCGGCAATAGTGTGCCGAAGAAAATGGCTAAGAACTGATGCTAACTAATGGCTCAAAACTAGATATATATATATATATATATATATATATATATATATACTTAAAAAAAACTAATGGAGACAGACTTCAAACCTACTTTTTCAGTTGTACAGCTGGACAGTTTTAACATGGGCATCAATGAGAGACTTCAGCACACCATCTTTAGTGGTCAGTTAAAGAATTACAGTTCATTCACTACCTCCAGTGGAGTTATGCTCCCGAGGGAGCACACAAGGAAAGCTTCTACTTGGTGTCAAGTCTCTGGATCTCTCTCTCTCTCTCTCTCTCTCTCTCTCTCAGGACAATGAGAGAGAGAGGGTTAGGTGAGGGGAGATGCCACACAGGCCAGGAGCTCTAAAATAAACCCTGAATCACAACAGCTGCTGTACAAAAGAACGCAAACCCCACGACGATCCGGGGACAAAGAGTAAACAGCCTTGAAGCTGATCTAAACAGAGCTGGTGCTTCAAGAGACAGTACAGAGCTATTGATCAGACCCACTATTGATCAAATATATCTCTGCTGGTGGCCAAGAGAGGGCATGCTTTCCTTCTTCCTAAAAATTTGAAATATAAAGTTCAACATAGTTTAAATCCTCCTCTAAAAACTCAAGAAGATCAAAGGCAGAAATTGTAATCAGAAGAACATACATTTGTCGAAGTGGATGTTCCCTTTAATGCAAAGTTTCTCATGTGTTTTGCTCTATGGCCAGGGAAGATTTGCATGTGAGCTCAGAGTTAATCATTCCAGAGCTTTATCTTCTCCTGCATGCAGTTAAACCAATAAGACAGCTGAAGAGGGAATGTCCTTATATATCTATTACAAATAACGTATTGCTATTTAAATTATATTTGAGGAAAGAATTGTATAACAGAAGGTGTTGCAGTTTATTATAGTATAAATTATCTTAACTTTGGGTTGGATTTAATTTATACACTTTGGGACAATAAATATGACTACACAATTAAAAACATGGCAATGATAATGGAATAAAGTGTTAACATCTCTCTGTAATATACTTAAACAACGTATTACATAATACAGAACTATAAATAACAGCAAATTAAATAATGCCAATAAGGCCATAAATAATATTTAAATGCTAAAAATACCAATAAACAGAAAAAATAAGCCTGAACAAATTATAATAATAGTTCAAAACTAAATATCACACCGCTGTGCACGCGCTTGGCAATGTTTACACACGTGTGCACATGCGCAGTCGCCCTACCTGACCTAAAGAATACAAAAATCCGTTTAAAAACGATCAGTTCCTTGTAGTTCGCCTCTCAATTGTTTAAATGAAATGCAAAAAAAATGCTGTTATATTTAGTAAACAGTATAAAACTGTGTGAAATATCACCAGCGACTCAAAGGTGATCCAGCCAACAGTTTATCACAACCTGGAGTCACACTGAGGTGAATAAAATCAGATTTCACGTAGTTAAGACATTGCGCTCACCTGGCTGTTCTCTCAGACTCATCACGGATATTATATAATGCGCCATATCGAAGTAAGGGAACATTGGCAGGTTTGAGAGCCCGAGAGCGAGCTCGTTGATATTAAAGAGCGCCAACAGATCCATCATTAAACCGTTAAAACGTCGGTCAGCAAAGTGATCGATGCCTTTCTCGATACATACGGGATCAATGCCGCTGATCGGCAGTTGAAACCGGATCTTCCGCCATTACTGCCGCGGATGCTGAGCTGGAGCGCAAAACATTCGGGCGCGCGCACGCAAGCCGTCGTTACCTGGCAACCGTTGCAAAGATTCGCGCTCCACCTGAGGCGCTTTACCGCCACTCACTACAATACATATAACTTTTAGTAGTCAACTTTTTAAAAGTTAAAACAGAACCGCTTGCGTTCTACCTCTAGGCAACCAGTACATAACGTGTACATAGCGACAAACAGAGCCACAATACTGAGCGTAGAGTGACACTGTATCTAGCCAAAAGCGATAAAAGTGGAGAAAGGTTTAACTTTAGGCAAATAAATAGATGTTATGCGTGACTCCAAATCATCGACTGTATATACGACGGAGAGTGTTCGTGACGTCACCCATAGGGTTCTAGCAAAGTCAAAAAAGCTAAAAAAAAAAGCTCAAAATGGATGGAGCCAACACTCGAAAACGCGTCCTCAAAGGAGAGACATGGCCGTAGTGAAGGCATCGATTGGAGCTAGCGGTGGAAACAAGTTTTTTTTTCAGTTCTGAAGTTGGTTAGTTTTTAACCTCCTCCTTTCCCGCTTGAAGCTTGTTGGAAGTAACTTAACTGCAGTTCCCCGAGTAGCCGCTTGAACCGACTCCAAAACAGAGTAAGGTCTCATTCACTCCAATGTTAAAACCTTTCCTATCGAGGGAAAGGTTGCCCCTAGCAACCAAATAAAAGGAAAACCCCTTTCTTATTAGCCCTCTGCTCCTTGGCAACCTCCCTCTCTCCTCCCTGTGAGTAGGACTGTAGTACCTTGGCCGCGTGAGGTCAGAATTTGAGCAGGTTCTCATTCACTCCAATGTTAAAACTACCCAACTTTGGAGCTGAAAAAAACATGCTTACACTATGTTTTTGTGAATAGTTTTTAAATTAGTTTGTTTGACGTATATAAAGACCACATCACAAAGACAACTCGAGCGTGTAGATTTGCACTGCACAACATTCGAAAGATCAGGCCCTTCTTAACTGAGCATGCAACTCAACTCCTGGTTCAGGCTCTGGTCCTCTCACGTCTGGACTACTGCAACGCTCTCCTAGCTGGACTTCCATTGAATACGCTCAAACCTCTGCAGATGATCCAGAATTCTGCAGCTCGTCTTATCTTCAAGGAACCGAAACGAGCTCATGTTACTCCCCTCTTCATCACTCTTCATTGGCTCCCCATTGCAGCTCAGGTTAAATTCAAATCGCTAACGCTGGCATACAAAACTATCTCCAGATCAGCCCCTGTTTACCTCCATGAGCTCATACGCTCCTACATGCCTTTCAGAAGCCTGCGCTCAGAGAAGGAACAGCGACTTGTGGTTCCATCCCACAAGGGCAGAAGATCTCTCAGCAGAACCTTCTCTTTCACTGTCCCTGGTTGGTGGAACAAACTCCCTGATCCAGTCAGGAAAGCTAACACTAACAGCTTTTAAAAAGCAACTGAAAACTCTTCTCTTCAGAGAACACCTACTATAAAAAAAATTAAAAAAAAACTACTACCTTCTTTTTCCCTCCTCTGTCTTTATCTTCTTCCCCTACTGCTTTGGTTTTTTTGATCTGTTGATACAATTTCTATTGTGAGAAGTTGAGATAGACTTTGACGGTGTAACAAATTGAATATTGTCTCTCCCTAATGTAAGTCGCTTTGGACAAAAGCGTCTGCCAAATGCGTAAATGTAAATGTATATTACTATTAAACCTTCAGTTCAGCCAATCAGATGTCTTCGCTACATTCATGCCCCTCCCTCTGGACCCATTTTTGGTTACCAGGAAATAATGCACGTCCATGAAGGTGATGGCTGGCTACAACCGTTTTCAGCCTTGTTTCCCATTTATATGAATCCTCACGCATGTTACATACAGTCAATGGTCTTAATGTAAACAAGCAGAAGCACCCCCTAGCGACCGATTCACTAGTGACAAGCAGAAATTCATTCAATTCTTGTTTGCACATGCGTGACACATCTAAAGCTCTAATGAACATCACCTCTCACTCTTTGAAAATTAACTGGACACAGCCTTCTGTGTGAGTGCTCCATTACTAAACGAACACAAAATGCAATAATTTCATTCTAAAATTATTATCAAGTTATGCCACAAAAGCAACACATCTCTTTTAAGTAGCACAAATTAAACGCATAAAAACCTAACCAGCTCAGATAAACACAAAGTTGAGTGGTGTGGGGCACTGATTTATTGATGCGCAGAGAAACATGAACAGAGCGAGAGACAGAAGCATCCCTAAACCATTAAATCAATATATATATGGTCTCCAGTGACCAGAGAGAGAAGGGGTTCAGGGGCGGCAGCGCTGGATAAAGCGTGGGTACAGACACACATCACGGATGTGATGCCGGTTCAGCAGCCATGTAAGAAAGCGCTCGAGACCCAGCCCATAGCCCCCATGGGGAACTGTTCCGTACTTCCTCTAAAATACAGAGAGAAAGGGAGACATAGAGCATGAGTCCTTACAGCATTCACTCCTACATCCTATCATTCAGTTACTAGAGGAGGGTAATGGAGAGCTGGAGGCAACAAATTCAGCTCCCTCTGTGTATTTTCATGAGCTCCAGCACAGATATCACAATCACAGAAGAGAGGGTTCAGTTGTGCCAAAGACTGGTAAATGATTGTTAAATACCTGGTCAGTATACCAGTAGTATGGTGTGGGGTCGATTCCCTCTCTTTTGTATCCTTCCAGGAGCTCTTCTGCATCCCAGATACGCATCGAGCCTCCCACAATCTCACCCACGTTAGGCATCAGAACGTCCACCTGCAGATAATATTAGAACTGAGCAATAAATGCACCTAAGGCACAGTTAATACAGCAGAGCTAGTAAGACAGTTTAAAACAATAATTTTCAACTAAATAACACAACCAAAATAACAAAACTTTTCATTTTAAAATAATCTGATTTATACCCCTGCAACATCAAATTGTTTGAGTTTTATCTATATCTAGGAAATGTGTCCCTGAAGAGTTCTCGAACCGATTCGGTGAGGCGTCGGTCTTCTGAGCAGCGCTGCATGTAGAAGGACTTGATTTCAGCAGGAAAGCGACACAGCAGGATGGTTTCATTGATGCTGTCTGTCATCAGGCGCTCCGGGGCTTCTGGGATATCCTGCAGAGCATCAAATACTGTCATGAATTAGCATGGCTTGATGGCTACATGAATTACGTTGATGGCAATATGAATTAGCTTCATGCAAAAAATTAGTTTGATAGTGACTAAATTAGCTTGATGCTGACACAAATGAATTTTAACACAAATTAGCTTGACGCCAACACTATTAACTTGATTCCAACAGAAATTAGCTTTATGCCAAAACATAATAACTGGATTGCAAACCTAAATAACTTATTAACAATATTAAATAGCTTGATGGGAATAGGAATTAGCTTTATGCTAAAAATCAGTTTGATAGTGACATGAATTAGCTTCATGCGGACACAAATTAGCTTGATGCTAACACAAATTAATGTTAACACAAATTAACTTGATGCTAAAACAATTTAAATTGATGCCAACACAAATTAGCTTGATCCTAACAAGAAATAATTTGATGTCAATGAGAAAAAACTTGACAGCTTTATGCTAACATAAATTGACATTTCATTAGGATTCTGCTTGGGTTCAAGTTATTTTTCACAGTACCCAGAATGTTGAATCATTGAAGACAAGAGGATATGTTAGTGACAGGCAGGATAGCATGACAGGAAACCTCTTGTATTGTATGACCACCCCACTACTGTCTGGGGTTCAAGTACTTCAGCACATTGCTCAGTATGTTCTTAATTGCTGTTTTATTAATCATTGTTCCATGTTCACTGATGCTTGGGGTAGCTGAAAAAAAAACAAAAAACTAATGCACCTCTCCAAACTCATAAAACGTCCCGTCATCTTTCCGAACGTCATGCTCTCTGAGCCACTCGATGGCTTCGCTGTAGTTCATCCTCCTGAAGGGACGTTTCGGTGGTTTAAAGTCCTGCAGTAGGAGCACACAAAAGCACAGAAGAATCCTCAACTTTTAAGAAGGATCAATAACAACTTTCTTTCCATAAAAAATCAAGTCATGCATATAAACATTTCATACAGGGTTAATGTCGTAGAGCAGCGGCGCAACCGGAGACTTCAGGACTCGATCCACCACGTCACACACCAAATCCTCTAGACGTGCCAGAAGATCCTCAAAGCTCAGGAACGGGCACTCGGCCTCGATGTGAGTGTACCTGCACACAGATACAGGCTGAGTGGTACTCTCTCAAACACCAGCACACAGGGACAGCTGTGACTTCTTGGAAGTGTCTGGACAGGGAAAGACCGGACTCACTCGGAGAGGTGCCTGCGGGTACGCGACTGCTCGGCGCGGTACGACTGCGCAATGCAAAAGCTGTCCCCCAGTGCAGGGATGCATGTCTCCAGGTAGAGCTGCGACGACTGCGTCAAGTACGCCTTCTCTCCAAAATAATCCAGGCCAAAGAGCGTGGAGCCGCCCTCCACCTGTGTCTGCACCAGGGTGGGCGGAAATATCTGAAAACAAGGAAAGTATTAGTACTACCATGAGTTTCCTGCAGTGTGCTGGCGCTGAGTGAAGGCATACTGACCTCACAGTATCCGCGGCTGAAGAAGTGCTCTCGGAAGCAGTGTGTGACGGCTGAGCGAACCTTTAGAATCTTTGAAACGTTCTCTCCACGGATCATCATGTGTCTGTTGTTGAGTTGAACATCTACATCCGACTCTTCATTGATGAGGTTATCAGCCCCGCCAGCCGGAGCAAGACCTAGCAGCTCCCAGAAATCACAGATCAACTCGTGTCCGCCCGGTGCCTGAGAGACAGCATTAAAGGGTCACCAACAAAACACAATACATAGGTAAGCATGTACCATATTTATCAGACTATTAGCTGCTAGGGGATTGATAGACAATGAAAAAGAGTGTGTGTGAGAGTTACTCTGAACCAGTTCAATTCTGACATTGATCAAGGCGTCTTTATTGGTTTTAACCAACAGCATTTAATAAACTATGATTTTACGTTGTATTGTTTGAAGGAATCGTTCAGAAAAATGCTTTTCTCTGATGAACCGCTTAAAAATCTACTTCATATAATTCAATGTGGAGGCCTATGAGCATAGACAAAATTGACCTATACAAGAACAAATATTTTTATTCTTAAGAAATTTAGTGGCATGGTTTATGTTCATGTGTGCTCTTATATAAAAAATGACAGCATTTACCACGAGTTGACCTGTTATTTCATATAGATAAGATTATGCACATGTCACTAGCTTTCTGTTTATGATTAAGCATGGCGAATGTTCAAAAACTTTTGCACAGTTTTGAGTCTTTAGCCCACAAAATGATCATTATTTTGAAGATAATAACTTGTAAACATTGCTCTCAGGCAGCTGACAACTGTGAGATGACTCACTGCAACAACTAATCAATAATTTTATTGTTAACTAGTTGTCATAATCAATTAGTTGGACTGCTCATGTGAGATTACTGAAGACCACGACCGTAAGATGCACAAATCCATTTGTTTAGTCATGACGTCATACATGACAATTTTGATCTTTATTACATCAAAAACGCTTTAAATCCATTTTAATTCAAATGAAAAATTATGTATAGATTACCAATAATGTACCATAAGAAAGGTTAGAGGATAAATACATTTATAAAGTGGATTGTGCTATTCTGTAGCACAAGTTAAAGAAGCTTTCAGTTTTTATTCAATTAATTGAAAAAAATTTATAAATTAATTAAATTTCCCAATTTATCGATTATCAAAATAATCGTTAGTTCCAGCTCCAGTGAAAGGAGTCATTCATTACTTTAAAATGGCTTATTCTTTTTTTTCTCATCGGTTTTGAACTTCCTGTTTGAAAAGGAAGAGCTGCAGAGCTCTGTAACCTTACAGACAAAGTCTAAACAAAGTCTGTTTGCTTGTTCATAGTAATGTGTATTTTATTGATCTAGCTTCACTGCAGGGCTCTCACCTGTTTTCCCTCAGGGACAGGTTTGACCGTTCCATACAGAGCGACGCTGCTCTCTGTCGATAACACCATGCCATTGTAACATTGACACTGAAACACAAATACAACAGAAGCATTAAGTAATTAAAGAATTCAATTAAACATTTTAATTGGAACTAAATCTTTTGTAGTTACTGACAACACTTTCACAGTTATTTTGCAGCGTATACGAGAGACCAGTATACGAGAAACTCATTACCAGTTTGTCCGTGAGGACACACTGAAGAAAGCCGCTGCCATCTCGCAGCACGATGAAAAGCAGGTTCTTTCCTGAATAGCATATGAAGAACAATCAGGTGACAACACTGAGAGTCAAACAGTTTCTGTACATAGAGCCCGGATCAGAGTAAACTCACCCTGTCTACGCAGGCGGTGAACCCACCCAAACACCTTCACCCGCTGCTCTCTTAGAGCCTCCAGCTGATCAATCTTCACCTGAATGAAAATAAAAAAGCCTGCATCAAGATCTGAAAGCCAATGTCTCTTGCTCTCTTACGCCACCTAGAGGAATCCAGAAAACCTCACCGTTTGGGGCTGAGGAAGGCCTGGGTTATTCTCGATCTGGATCCTCTTTGCTTCCTCCAGATTCTTTTCTCTGCGCTCTGCATCTTCTGCCTGTTAATCCCCACATCACAGCAAATTACCGCTATTTACAGAACATTAAAGCAGCTCTGGATACGGTTTCAGTCTCAACAATCACAAAAAGCCTTTCATTAACATGAACACACTTACATGCTTTCAACCAGTGATAGAAAAACAAAAGGCATCATCATTGTGTTTCAGAGAATTAGCATGGCAACATGCATTTGTTTCTCATTGGCATGTCGCTGCCATGAGTTAGTAAAACGTTAACAAATCTAGCATATTGCTACTAAGTTCTATTGCTATGAATAAAATGTGGTATCATTAGAATGTTGATGGCCTATCATATTATTACGCATGCTGGCACCTCATAAGCATGTTGCTAACATGAATGTTACATAGATAAAATGTCCCAAACAAAAATAGCCTGTAGCGATAATATTATTACAATAATGTTAACATGATTATCATATTGATAACATGTCCCAAAAATAAACACAATTTAACTAGACATTTAATTATCATGTCGTTAACATAATCATCAAATGGAAACCATGACCATGATTTTACTTAAGGGGCCTTTCAAGGCACTCAATAACACTGTACAGAAACCAAAAGAAACAATACAGAGAAAGCGACACAAATAGGCATAAAATACAAACTAATTCAACAATAGTTTAAACACAAATACATTTAGAGAGAAGTCCTATTTAAACAAATAGCATGGCCCATCACTAATGACACGTAGCTAGAACGCCACACAACAGTGATGCGTGGTTTGACCCGAAATGAGCGGTTGCCCGTGGTCACGAGTTATCCAAAATTTTTTTAATGATATTCATGTCGCTTGTCAATTAAACCTTTGTAATTTACATAGTACTGGACACAATTCTATTTGAAATACATAGACCTACACTCAATTACACCGTGATCGAGCTCAACTATGCGGCTACCTGCTTCAAATAAAACATTGGAGAGCACTTAGTTCAGGAAAGAGTTTATTTTTTTAACTCTTGATTGCGATTGCTTGAGGCTTTCCCTGACGTGTTCAAACACATGACGTTAGCAAACTTCTGCTTAGTAAAATTAGGTTTTATTCAGAGATTTCTGGAATTGGTTCTACGCCAACCTTTGCGAGACTACAGGCACCATAAAGAAAGGCAAGCACGTGTGTTCTCTCACATCAGTCTCATTCTTCAAGCAGGTGTTACTATTCTGCCGTTAAAGGCTTGTCAGCGCAACAAGAATTGATTGATGTTAATTGGATCATTTGCAATGATGAGAGACAAACTTCTTCCTTGATGTTCCAGTGGTTTTATTCAGCAGCGGTCACCTCACAGACCCGGGTGGCACTCATAGTTCACATCGTTTTTGCTCTAATCTGCTATCACTCACACTACACTAATCAGAATGCCTCCCACTACGCTCACATGCGCACACGCAGCTCCGTAACAGAGCTCACTCCTGCAACACAGGAAACATCGCATTCATCAATAATATTATGCATCTAGACAGCTGAAACGTCAGGAAGTGCAAAAAACATGCGGGTAAGGAAATCCTCCTGTCTGTTCGCTCTCTCTCATAATGATTTATTCTGTAATATGTTGCATACAACATGCTTTTCATTGTAAATAAATGGTCTTAATTCCAAACTAGTTGCTTTTTTATTATTTATATGACTAAACAATAAAAAAAAAAAAAAAAAAAAAAAAAAAAATAATAATAATTTTTTATTATTATTTATATGACTAAACCCCCTCCTAGAACCGCCACCTTAACGTGGTGGAGGGGTTAGCGTGCTCGAAGGATCCTAGGAGCTATGTTGTCGGGGGCTTGCTGCCCCTGGTAGGGTCTCCCAAGGCAAACAGGTCCTAGGTGACGGGTCAGACTAAGAGCGGTTCAGAAGCCCTGAATGATGACAAGAACGGATTCCGCGACGTCGCCCGGATTGGCGTCACCGGGGCCCCACCCTGGAGCCAGGCCTGGGGTTGGGGCTCGCAGGCGAGCGTCTGGTGGCCGGGTCTTTTCCCATGGGACCCGGCCGGGCCCAGCCCGAAAAGGCCACGTGGGATCGCCCTCCAGTAGGCCCACCACCCGCAGGAGGGACCGTAAGGGGCCGGTGCTTTGTGATCTGGGCGGCAGCCGAAGGTGGGGACCTCGGCGGCCCAATCCATGGACACAGAAGCTAGCTCTGGGGACATGGAATGTAACCTCGCTAGGGGGAAAGGAGCCTGAGCTTGTGCGGGAGGTGGAGCGCTACCGGCTAGAGATTGTCGGGCTCACCTCCACGCACAGCCTGGGCTCTGGAACCCAGCTCCTCGAGAGGGGCTGGTCTCTTCACTACTCTGGAGTCCCCCGCGGTGAAAGGCGGCATGCTGGTGTGGGCCTGCTCATAGCCCCCCAGCTCAGCCGCCATGTGTTGGAGTTTTCCCCAGTGAGCGAGAGGGTCGCTTCCCTCCGCCTTAGGGTTGGGGGCAGGTCTCTCACTGTTGTTACGGTCTACGGGCCGAACAGAAGTGCAGAGTACCCGGCCTTCTTGGAGTCCCTGGGAGGGGTGCTGGAAAGTGCTCCAACCGGGGACCCCATCGTTCTTCTGGGGGACTTCAATGCGCACGTGGGGGATGACAGCGTCACCTGGAGGGGCGTGATTGGGAGGAATGGCCTCCCCGACCTGAACCCGAGTGGTGTTCTGTTATTGGACTTCTGTGCCCGTCACGGTTTGTCCATAACAAACACCATGTTCAAGCACAAGGGTGTCCACCGGTGCACGTGGCACCAGGACACCTTAGGCCGAAGGTCGTTGATTGACTTCGTTGTCGTATCATCTGACCTTCGACCATGTGTTTTGGACACTCGGGTGAAGAGAGGGGCTGAGCTATCAACCGATCACTACCTGGTGGTGAGTTGGATCCGCTGGCTGGGGAGGAGGCCGGAAAGACCTGGCAGACCCAAACGTACGCTGAGGGTCTGTTGGGAACGTCTGGCAGAGCCCCCTGTCAGAGTGAGCTTTAACTCCCACCTCCGGGAGAGCTTCCACCAGATACCGGGGGAGGCTGGAGACATGGAGCCCGAGTGGACCATGTTTTCCACCTCTATTGTCACTGCCGCAGTGCGAAGCTGTGGCCGTAAGGTCTCTGGTGCCTGTCGTGGCGGCAATCCCAGAACCCGGTGGTGGACACCGGAAGTAAGGGATGCCGTCAAGCTGAAAAAGGAGTCCTATCAGGCATGGTTGGCTTGTGGGACTTCGGACACAGCCGACCGGTACCGGCAGGCCAAGCGCGCAGCAGCCAATGCTGTGTTAGAGGCAAAAACTCGGACCTGGGAGGAGTTCGGGGAGGCCATGGAGGAAGACTATCGGTCGTCCTCAAAGAAGTTCTGGCAAACTGTCCGGCGCCTCAGGAGGGGAAAGCAGTGCCCCACCAACACTGTTTACAGTGGAGGTGGAGAGCTGTTGACCTCGACCAGGGATGTGGTCGGGCGGTGGAAGGAATACTTTGAGGATCTTATCAATCCCACTATCACGTCCTCTGTCGAGGAGGCAGAGGCTGGGGTAGTTGAGGTGGATTCGTCTATCACCCAAGCCGAAGTTACTGAGGTGGTCGGTAAGCTCCTCAGTGGCAAGGCACCGGGGGTGGATGAGATCCGCCCTGAGTACCTCAGGTGCCTAGATGCTGTGGGACTGTCCTGGCTGACACGTCTCTGCAGCATCGCGTGGCAGTCAGGGACCGTACCTCTGGAATGGCAGACCGGAGTGGTGGTCCCTCTTTTCAAGAAGGGGGACCGGAGGATGTGTTCCAACTACCGGGGGATCACACTCCTCAGCCTCCCGGGGAAAGTCTATGCCAGGGTACTGGAGAGGAGAGTTCGGCCGATAGTCGAACCTCGGATGCAGGAGGAACAATGCGGGTTTCGACCTGGTCGTGGAACACTGGACCAGCTCTATACCCTCTGCAGGGTCCTCGAGGGGTCATGGGAGTTCGCCCAACCGGTCCACATGTGCTTTGTGGATTTGGAGAAGGCGTTCGACCGTGTCCCTCGTGGTGTCCTGTGGGAGGTGCTCTGGGAGTATGGGGTCCGGGGCACTCTGCTAAGGGCTGTCCGGTCCCTGTACAACCAGAGCAGGAGCTTGGTCCGCATTGCCGGCACAAAGTCAGACCTATTCCCAGTGCTCGTTGGCCTCCGACAGGGCTGCCCTTTATCACCAGTTCTGTTCATAGTTTTTATGGACAGAATCTCAAGGCGCAGCCGGGGGCCGGAGGGGGTCCGGTTCGGGGACCTCAGGATTTCATCACTGCTGTTTGCAGATGATGTTGTCCTGTTGGCTTCTTCGGGCCTGGACCTGCAGCGTGCGTTGGGGCGGTTTGCAGCCGAGTGTGAAGCGGCTGGGATGAGGATCAGCACCTCCAAGTCTGAGGCCATGGTTCTCGACCGGAAAAAGGTGGCCTGCCCTCTCCAGGTCAGTGGAGTGCTCCTGCCTCAGGTGGAGGAGTTCAAGTATCTCGGCGTCCTGTTCACGAGTGAGGGGAGGATGGAGCGCGAGATCGACAGACGGATCAGTGCAGCATCTGCAGTGATGCGGTCGCTGTATCGGTCTGTTGTGGTGAAAAGGGAGCTGAGCCAAAAGGCGAAGCTCTCGATTTACCGGTCGATCTACGTCCCTACTCTCACCTATGGTCATGAGCTTTGGGTCATGACCGAAAGGACAAGATCCCGGATACAAGCGGCCGAAATGAGCTTCCTACGCCGGGTGGCTGGGCGCTCCCTTAGAGATAGGGTGAGAAGCTCCGTCACCCGGGGGGAGCTCGGAGTAGAGCCTCTGCTCCTCCACATCGAGAGGAGTCAGCTGAGGTGGCTTGGGCATCTGTTCCGGATGCCTCCTGGACGCCTCCCAGGGGAGGTGTTCCGGGCATGTCCCACTGGGAGGAGGCCCCGGGGAAGACCCAGGACGCGCTGGAGGGACTATGTCTCCCAGCTGGCCTGGGAACGCCTCGGGATCCCTCCCGGGGAGTTGGAAGAAGTGTCTGTGGAGAGGGAAATCTGGGCATCCCTGCTTAGACTGCTGCCCCCGCGACCCGGCCCCGGATAAGCGGGAGAAGATGGATGGATGGATATATGACTAAACTGTTACCTGTAAATTTAAATCATGTTTTTATTAAGTATCGGTATCGGACAAGTACGGAAATGCACTTTGATGAAGTTTCGGGAAGGCGATGCTTGGCTGGTTCACTGACCAAACTAAAGTTGCTCATGCAACGTCCATGTTAAATACAGTCAATGATACCACAGCATTGCGCAATTAGGAATAGCATGTAGCTAGCACATCGTTAATATTAGTAATCACATATTAGTAACCTCAATAACATGTGGCTGACACACAGCAAGAATGTCTCAGTGGTGAGGGGACTCTCTCCCTCTTTCTCTCACAAAATTCATGAATTAATATATGATTGTTTTCTCCTCCGGCTGGCTCTAGGAGAAGCCCCTCACCTCCTTCTTCTCCTTGCTGTCGTTCTTCATCTGTTCTCTGTGGAACTGTTTCTTCATATTCTTCATCTGAGTCTTGGAGATCACTTGCCAGCGCTAAACAAACAGCACAATTAGCAGAAGCATCGTTCTCTATGCAGAGATAAAACATACATTGATAATGCCAACAAGCTGTTCTGTCTTCAACCACTCACCTCTCCTTCTTTTTGAGAGTCTACATAGATGACAGGAAATGGTTCTTTACCAGCAAACAGCATCGCCTGGGAATGTTCCAAAAGAGAGGAAGTATCACAGACCAAAATAATCATCCTGTCAAGGTGAGCTTGTGTGCGATCTTAATATTATTAATGACTTTTCTCCAGCATCACCCGAATTTACTCAGGTATCCTCTGCTTGAGCATTACTGACAGCTGGTGGAGACATTACACCACCATAACAAATGTTCATCCAATAAAAGTCCAAACAGAGAGCAGCAATCGCTCCTCCTATAACTTGTGTACCTTGAGAGCAGTTTTGAACGGTTTGGTCTCCGATCCGTCTCCGTCCACATCACTGCCCTGTTTCTCCGACACATACAGCTCTTCTGTGAGAGGAACACATTCAGAACCGTCACCTGTATCCAGAATTTAAACCAGAACACAGTCCTGCTAAAGAGAATAAGACTCTACAGTCAAGCTGATAAGGGCCTTTACTTATAGAACAGAATTATTAAATACAAATCAATCTTGTAAATGGTGTTTGAGGAATGCTGATCTCTTCTGTTTTTATGTACTAAAACGTTAAATAACGTGGAAGCACATACACTGAAGGAAGTGAAGGTCTGCTTACATAACACATCTATTTTTCTATACACTACAAATATAATAGCTCACTGATAAAGATGAAATAAGCTCTAATGGAATGTAAATCAATAACACAATATATCACAACACATCATTTAAAGAATAGGTGGCAGTTCTTATTTATTGACATTGTTTTGTGGTGAAGTATGGCCATATATTCAATAACGCATATTTTATGTTTATTTTTAGGTTTAATCAATATACACAGAATAAATGCTTTGTAGTGAACGTAGATAAATAAATACATTTAAGTATAATACAGATCTTGGTATCTTTTCAATAGAGGGTTGATCTGACGCAACACTGCAGAAAGCATGCAGCATCGCCTAATAATCAATAAACTCACTGATTGACATTTTTTCGACAGCCTCTCCAGCCATGGTACGCTCTAATCACAGCCGACGAGAAGATTCCGGTTCGGTTCCCCAGCACCTTTGAGGTAAACGCTTCGTTTTTGGGTTCCGTGATGATTCCTGTCACACGCCGCTCGAAGTGAAACTTGCGCATGCGCTGGAGGAAAAGTTCAAAGTTGACGCTACAGTCGTTGATTGGCAGAATCGCGAAGGCACGGTGTTTAGAGACTGTTGATTGGCTGCTAAGTGTCTGAGAGGCGGGATGTTTTAACAAAAGCGTTAGGAATCGGTTCATTTCAACGTCAGTCAATCGTGCTAACTGCCAAAATCATCATTCTTTTAAACGCTTTTAGCTTTTTCCATACACAACCAAATACTGAGATGTTCCTTTGAAGCATTTATAGTGACCAAATACACAATCATAGATAAAAAAGGAATTTGGGTTTACAGAGGGTGCTCAAGCATCTGTCCCTTGATGACCAAAGTGTCCTAATGGACTACTATGGACCACTATTAAAAATGATGTTGAAGAGATCTTTCATAATACAAATAGTTATATTTAGATTACATTTTTTGTTTATATAGAATTTTAGAATTTAAAGTGGCATACCAATAGCTAATAAAATTATTTATAATACGGAGTATTGATCACAACATTTCCTAGCTATTGGATATTTTATAGTCTCTATCACTTATGCGCCAATAGCAGAGAATCTTTTCCGTCAGCTCACCTGATGCTGAGTTTGCTGGGAAATGCGTGTCTTCCGTCAAAAGAATGGACAAACTGTCTTTACCTTGCAATAATATCCTCTTTCAACCGCTAAATAGTGAGCAAAATGACACTGATTGGAAACTCTTAAGCCTATTTGCACCAAGTTAAAAAATATATTGGCTAAATTTAGACTGAATTTAGACAGTCGTAATTTTTTTAAATAAAATAAAAAATAAAATGTTGACTTAGAAAGTCGCAATATTTGATCAAAAGTAAAAAATTGTGAGATAAAAAGTACAGAAGCCCTAATGCTATGTGAACACCCTTATTATCGCGTACTTTGACTTAATCTTAAACTTTCAACTTTCAACAGAACAAAATAAATAAATGATAAAAATTTGGTAATGTATAAACATTACATAGATTAATCAGAATTTATTTCTAATCCATCGATTACATTAAATAAATGCTTAAAAATTTGTATTTAAAATCTAAAATACCAATTTAACTGTAATGAATTCATGAAACACTGCAAGACTGAAGCGTGGCAAAATATTATTAGAAAGCGCATAATATATATTTTAAATTAAATGTTTAACTTTATCTCATGATATACTAAACAATACTTTGTCTTTATTTAATAGCAATTTCAATTAATTAGAAAATTTTACCAAAGTTTTGTTTACATTTTGGGGATTTTAAAATAAAACCAGTGTTATATATACTTTATTTACATTTATGTATTTGAGCTGCAGGGAGTCAAACCAAACCAAGCATTTCAATCTGAAGACAGGTTTTATTCTCATGATTGATGACACATGGATTTGCAGAACAATCACTTGCTCTCTCTGTTCACACTCAAACATTCATGGAAGAACTCGGAATGCTTCAAAAGAGTTGATCGCGAACAGCAAATTTGATCAAATTCTCTCATTTCCACAACAAAAGATCCCTTTCACATGATCATATAAACATAATATCTGAACAAACAATGGAAAATGCTGCACTAAAATAGAAACAAGTTTGGTTGGACGGCTCTCAAGAGCAGATCTTTGGGTTTCAGTCCACAATAACACACTGAGCATTCAGTTTAACACTATCTTTGGATTTCCACAACATGTCTTTGGGTTAGTGAGTCAGAAAGATTCTGTTTGTTCATGAGTGGATTGTCTGGAAGTATGAACACCTGCTGAAGTATTGAAAACATGAAAGACAGAATGGATCTAGTTTGATTTGGGATGTTTCTGAGATGATGGAAGCATGGTTGGGGTATTTCTTTAAAAAGAAGCCGTATGGCACCTCTGACATTCTGAGATTAACTGCACAGAGATGTTCCAAACAAGGATGCAATTATGGACCAAAAAGATTTGCACATTCAAAATATTTTTTGAGGGAAATTATCAAATGCATGAGATTTCTGTACATACAATAACTTTTAGTGGAGGTCTGTTTAAAGAATGGTTGCATTTGTACAAAAGAGCTACCAGGACTTCCACAGAGTCTCTAAAAGTCTGAAATGAAAAGCTCCAAATAGAAAGTGATGTTCTTGGACGTGAAAATACATTGCGGTGCCAAACAAAGTCAGCATTTTTGCTGTACTTCATTTTTTAAGAGCTGAGTTTTGTCACCAAAAAAAATTAGGTGCAAGTGAAATGGAGAAAAAGAAAACAAGATTATAAATGGAAGTCAAGTCCTGAAAACAACTAGATTAGAGAATGTAACTTCATGTGTACACAAGAAAAATACTTTTGTTTTTATATAGCCTGCGCATGTCATAGTCATGACAATCTGGAGGCCAGAAAGAGCCAAAACTAGTTTTATAAGTAATTAAAAAGAAACCCGTAAAAATCAAATAAATACATGTGATATAATTAACTAAAACAATAGTGGATTTAACAGTGGAGTATTTTTTTTTATAAAATGTTAAGTAGTATAGATTATTTTGATTTCATTTGAAAATGCATTTGTTCGTATCATTTTATGCTCCAAATAAAAAAAAGTGAAATCTCCCTTTGGAGAAGAATATAAACAGGTTCAGGTGCTAGAAAGGCATAGATGTGTGCTAATACTCCATCTGTTAAATCTGATTGCAAAACAGGTCGAAATGTTGAGAGAACTCACATTTTCTGGGTTGAACTGAGGCTCTATGTGTTTGTTAAAACAAAGCATTGGACATCCATGCATAAATCAATGCAACAGCACCGACAAATCAGAAAATCGGAACACTAACCAATGGCCAAGTTGCATTCTTTAGCCCAAGTCTGACACATTCATTAAGTCCTTGAGAGAAGCAATCCATCACAATGAAGAAAAGAAACGCAATGATCACAAGAGAAGAAGACAAGCATTTTTTTCCATCACCAAACTCACACGTGAAGATGTATAAAGCTTTGTTCGTCCTAAAAATAAGAGAAGGCGATTAATTTAATACATATACTATAAGAACAGTTCCTAACGCTAACATCTATGAGGTATATCTGAAAAGAGTCAGGTAAAAGGCCTGGTCTGCGATCTCTGTGTGCTCTCGAGGGGGTTCTTATGAGAATTAAAGCTTTGAGACCGATCGAAGGCTTATTTTATGTGCAACTTATTTTTCTACCTTTTTAACTCCAGTTAGTTTTTCACCTCTGGTGACCCTCAAATGAATGAAAATTATGCGTTGTTTCCAAATGTAATCGAGCTGAAGGCTCTCTCGAAAACTGGAGTTTTCACACTTTTTTTCCCCCAAACAGAAGGGGAGCAGAGATATCGATTCAAGCAAGGCACTCTGACTATATCTTCCTTTGCAAGTAAGCGCTCTCCACACATTATTCTGGGAATTTGTTTGTTTACAATCACATAGTGAACAGAGAGTTTAAGAAGATAGCATGGTTAACATTCTTAAAATCTGTTATACATCAATGAAAAAGAAAATGTGAGAAGTTTATAAATACTTAAATAAAAAAATGCTTTTCATTTCATAAAAAGTACAATGAAAACTGTATATTACTGTAAATGGATCTGGAGACTTTTCAGAAAAGACCAGCTTTTGTGTTTTTTTAATGTAAAGACATTTCTTGTTTTTTCTTCTTTCCTGTAAACCAACTGACGTTATAACATTGGGTTTAATAAAAAGAACAGCTTTGCAGAGATTACTCTGCAGCCCTAATTTTCCCTTTCCTAACAATCCGTGTAAACGAATCTTCTGAATGGATCTCTGTGTTCTTCTTCACTAACCAGTGTGCGGTGAGTGTTATGATGCAGAATGGCAACTGTCACATCATCCGATGCTGCACACTGGTGGGGGATTTAGAGACAGCCCCCTCAAGATGTTAAACGCTTTGAGGGTCTAGAAAAGCATTATATAAAAGTCATTAATCATTATTATTAAATAATGAAATAGTAAAACATAATTAATCAGGGGCTGGTCAGGACATGTGACTGATGTTTAATAATGGCTAAGCATTAGTTAAGGGTTAGTTAACAGATACTTTTCAGAAGTAAAGAATAAGTTGTTAGCTCTCTTAGCTGTATGTTCTAGAGGGCCTTTTTCACTGTCAGTTTGGAACTTAGCAGGTTTAGGTGACGGGAGTGTGCAAGGACACTATGAAACAATATTGAAAAAAAAAATTTAAAAAGAAAAAGAAAAAAAGAAATATCCAATCAGTTCATAAATCTTGTTTGACTATTGCGTAGCGGGCACTAAATAAAGACTGGATCATTGCAGATATTGATCTGCTGTGTTTTAGTCTGTAGTGAAGTTTCCTTCTGATCATAAACACTGAATCATTGATCGATCCCTCCTGTTGCTGTGAACAGATGCTGCTCTGTTGTGAAGAGTCGTTTTCCAACGGAACGGATCAATAGAGCTCCATCTGCCATACGGAGCTGGAGTCTGAAGGGTTTCCCTCCCTTTGGAGCCCTTCGAGTTTAAATGAAAGGAGAAAAACCTTAAGGAATTTGAACAAAACAAGCTGAAAATAAATGAAATTAAACTATGAGTTGCTAAAAAAACGTTTACTGAATGTGTAAAAAAAATACAGTTATGAAATACTAAATGAACACAGTTGTAATAATTTAAATTAAAAAATAAACAATATAATAATAAAAAATAATGAAATAATTAAAATTATGATAATTAATATTAATAATGCTGTTTTAATGTAATAGTAAAATGAATCAAATTAAATATATATGGATTCAAATAAATGACATCAAAAGTTACTTATATAAATATAACTATATAAATAAAATACAAAATAATATAAAGATAACAATGAAAACGAAACATAACATTCAATAATTCATAAAAATAACAGTAATTTATATAAGATAATTATAAAAATAATCAAATTTAAAACAAAGAACTAAAAAATGTACTCAAATAAATTGACAAAATACACAGAGAAAAATGTAAACATAAAATAACTGTGCAGTGTATTAAAATGTCTATGATTTTGCAATGGTTTGGGGAACTACAGGGAAATTATAAATACTATTAATCTAGCTCACTTCTTGTTTGGCTGGACACAACCTTAAAGATTTTCTCTCTGAGCTGATGAGAAAATGAACAGGGCTTTCAATTACAGTGGTGGCCCAGGTGAAAGCGACGCAAGCAGTGAAGACAAAGATTTAACAGAATCATTGGCGTGGGTGACTAAGCTTTTTGCATGTTCCAGAAGAGTTTATTTAAACAGAGGTTGATTTAAAAAATGTTTGAGTGCACTTCTAAAAACAAGTGTTACAAGATCCTCTGAGAGAAAAATCTTGTAAACAGTGTTACAAGATCCTCTGAGCCCCCACCCCCTCCCCCCCCCGAGAGCAGCAACCAGTGCAGACCGCAGCAGAGAAGAGGAAAAGAAATCTTTGGTATCTTTGGTTTCATCAACACGATTCAATTACACATGGAAAGCTCAGTGAGGTAGCCTCCGTGGATCTCACTCTAGAGATAGACACATTCACTCACTCTCTCATTCATTCATTCATTCATTCACTCAGTCAGTCCTGGAAGCAGCGTTCTCTACCTCTACACTCCCTCTCTCAGCATCCGAACGCTCCGGGAATCTTTGGTCAGGGGTTGATCTGTGGCCTCTAATTGAGATTTAGCGATTGGGTTCCATCGACAGACAAAGAGAGATTAAAGAAAACTCCTGTTCCAACACTTCCAGAATCATCCTTCAATTAAATACACTGTTTGTTGCTTTTTAAAGTAAAGCTAACTAATAAATTAGCTGCATCTTTGATGCACTAGTAGTCTTAAATAAACCATTACGTCTAATTAAATAACATTCAGTAATTAACAGAGTAAAGAAACACAATCTACGCGCTATCATCTTAAATAAATACCCAACAGAAAAACACATGTAAACTTTGGCAAGCGGTTCAGGAAAAGGACCGGGTTCTTTGGCAACTCAATTAAAGCACGCACACTGGAAAAAAGCTAGAGAAAACAAATACATTCAAGGCAACCTCAGAGATGAAGATTTGAGTTTGGAGACAAACTGTCCTTTGTTAAGATTTTCCCCAGAGCAAGGTTCTTTGATAACTCAATCAATGCACAAACTTCATGTTAAAAAGTTGACTGCTTTAGATTTTTGGCTTTGTAGGCAGCCAGCTCGGCTTGATTAGACTTGTCTACAACCAAAGCAAACTTTTTAGCTATTGGTTTAGCTCATGGAAATCTCTTACAGCACACTTTTGAAATGAACATTCGACACAAGTCTGCTGTCTAACCCCTTTTTCTTTTAGGAAAGTGTTTTTTCATCTCCAAACACAAACTTCAAAGGTGAGTTGCTTTGAATTTAAGATTTTTCTCAACGTTCTTCACAGTGAATAAATTAGATAAATAATCACATCGTAGACTTTGGCAAAGGAATAAATTAGTAAGACAAGCGAGAGTAAAGCTGACAGACGGAGAGAAGATCTTTGGATTTAAAAGAAAGCTGTTCCTCTGACAGGCTGCGGCGGTTCCTTTCCAGCGGCGTTTCTTCTTCTTCTTTGGCAGAACAGCGGTGTTCAGGAGGAAAGAGTGTGGTGTGGGTCACTCTCTCAAACACGGCCATCGATGGTGCATACGAGTGGAGTCTTTGGTTTGGACCTCTTGGGGTACGTGTGCTGGAAGGTGTCGAATCTTTGGTTGGCCCCACCGGGCATAGAGACACCTTCAGCTGCAGATGAGGAGTCCCGTGTTTGAGGAGAGCTCAGAATCTTTGGTTTGGTAGCTGCTGAGGTTTCCGTCTGGGTTGAGAAAACTGCATAGGCACACTTTATAAAACAATCTTCTTATGCCGCTGGGAAAAGAAACACTTCGTCGCTTTGGAACCCTGTCCTGTCTTTACTCCTCGTTTTTTTGGTTGTTCGTCATCCTTGGTTTAGGTGCAGAAAAGTTTCTTTGGTGTCGATTTGTCAATAAATACAAAAGGTCTTTGGAGTCTGTATGGAGGGTGTGTCAGGGGGGTCCAGAAGAGAGACTGCGCACCGGCACTAGCCACAGAAACTACAGGAAGCTTTTGGAACATGGCGCTGGTGTGGAGATTGTGACTCCCATGAAGGCCCTGATCACCAGCGCCAGGGTCAGAAAAAGTACAAACAATCATTCTCTTTCTCTCTCTCTCTCTCTCTCTCTCTCTGTTATTCACACAGTGGAACAATCATTATAACACAGTGGCCTCAAATTTTTCATGTAAAAAGAAGGACCTTTCTGTGACTGGCAGTTTACTTGGAATCTGTCCCGTAATGTAGAGGCAGCTGCCAGTAACACTGGCAGAGTCACAAAGATTTTACTCCCTCTCAAAAAACTTGCGCTTGATGGAAACACTAACACAATCACTTCTCATTTTTCTTGCTGCAAATTTCGTGAATTTTAGAAAGTGAAATTTTGACATATCAAAACTATTTCCAGTATTCTCCAGGTTTCTTATTTTGCAAACAGTGCACAGGTTAAAGCTTTCATTAAAGCATGTGTGATGAGGAACTCAAAACGAAAGCTATGAATCCATCTAGACAACTTTCTGCTTTTACAAATTACTTGAATGCATCTCAAGGAATTATACTTTAAATGTTGTATTTTGGAGTCTTGAACAATAAAACATTGAGTGAGCATGTAATACAGGACTCTTATATAATTTTCTGTCAAAGAGGAAGTCAATTTTGTTTTGGAGAGAAGTTATGTAGATTAATCTGATGGTGTTATTTTAAATAAAATAAACAATTTTTCATGAAATGGTAAATCTTATTAAAGAGCACACTGTAGTTTTAGACCAAGACAGCACAAAATGGTACATTGTAGTATCTAGTAGCTGAAATCGCTAATCTGGTTCCTTGCACTAGTTCCTCTGTTTCTAAGAGTTTTAGAGAGGTTCATCCTGAGTGTTAATCTATATTGCCTGTGTGTGCTTCAGGGTTGTGCAGCCCTTCACCGAGTGTTTGTTGTGCTTCTGACAAGGCGATCATAGCTTTGGACACTAATGATCTCAACAAAAGCTGAAAATCTGCAGAAACTGATGAGAGATGCCTTTCAGCATGGTAGTTAAGGACTTGCTTCTGTGCAGTATTATCCACTATCTTAATCCTAAAGCATGGTTTCTCCCATAAGGAGGGCTCACAGTAAGATCCGCGGAGTTTCTTTATCATTAGAGTTAAAATAACTCTGATATCTCTTAATTTGCCACTAAAGTTAAAACATCTTTTGCATCTCGGAGGAAGTTATTGATTAGCAGATGACTAAGTGCCTGAGTCATATTTGAACTTGGTTTGAATTGTTTTAGCTCTATTCAGGGAAGATAATATATTCTCTGAGCGGTGTATATTTTGCCCTCTAGAATTGTTCTGCAGGGAAGAAATGAAGGACCAACACCATGCACGGTTCAGTTCCAATGATGCTAACCACAAAGATCTACATTTCAAGCTTTCGCTCAGTCAGGATTTCCAGTGAGGTTGCCGCAAAACTGTGCAGGGTGTGGCGCTCCAGGGATTGGAAGATTGTTCTCCTTAGGCTTTTTGATTAGATGGAATAAATTGCTAGGTTTGAATGAAAAGAACCCAAAGTGAGGCATGCAATCATCACCTGCACCATGGGTTTCATTTGATTCCATTCCATTTTAACTCCAGTCTTGGAGACCTCATGTTTTTTCACTCACACCCTCTCACTTCAACAAAATAAATGAAAATAAATCTCTTTCTGTTTGAAGAAGACAGCCTGCTAGTGTAACCGGTGCACAGCTCTTTATTCCCCTCCTGGTCCCGAATCCTCTCCATCACGCTTTGGTACAAGTGCTGCCGGTGAGCGTGTGCACGTGTGCGGGGCCGGCCTCCTCCAGCCACTTGTCCAGGCTGCGGCGGCGGGCATTCATGAAGAAGTTGCTGACAGTGGAGAGCTCCAGCCCCAGCTGCTGGGAGATAGTGAGCTGCATCTCTTTGCTGGGACGTTTGTTCTCTTTAAAGATGGCCAGCAGGGTGCGCCGCTGCAGGTCCGTGAACACCAGCCGTGACTTTTTGGGGGTGTTTGTGCTGCTGCGGTCTCGGCTCGGCTCCACCTCTTTTCTTTTGCACGCTGCCGGGGTTTCGTTTGTACCGAAAAGAAGAAGAGAGAGAGAAGAATCACGTTAAAACCAGATCACTGCTCATCATCATTAACATTATGCTAGTTTAGCGTGATGCAAGCATGAATCTGTTTTTAGCATGAATTTAGCATTAGTCTAACATAATTCTGCAATTAACATAAGGTTAGCATGAATCAGTTATTAGCATGCAAATATCATTGTTGTCTTTAACAACAAAAAGATTGTTGTCTTTTTGTTGTGTTAGCATGAATCAGAGTTTAGAGTGATGCTAGCATTGATCTGTTATTAATATTCATGTGGTTTTATTGCTATTAGCATGATGTCATTATGACTCAAGTCTTTAACATGTTGCTAGCATGGCAGGGGCCAAATACTTTTTCACAATGCTAAGCATGATCTCCAATGAGAAACTACGGATTCCACTCCTATAACTATATATCCTGATAGCTAAAAGATACCCCCCACCCCTTTCAGTAGCCAGGGTTTCACATACTTTTGCTCAGTGTGTTCTCTCACAGTATAAGCTCCACTAGCTATACCAGAATCCTTTTGTAGGATGAGTCTAGGAGATATACTCGCTCCAGTCAGACATGCTTGAACAGCAAGTCTGAACTCAGAAGCTGAGAGCATCTCCGAGGAGTACCTTGATGACTAAAGGAGAGACATCATCAGGTTTGCGAATCTGCCATAATTATGGTGTAACTGCATGCATTGCCAAGGATACTACATAGAGACCGAGCAATAATTACAGAGATAAAAAAAAAATGTTTTATTCTATATTTTTTAATAAAATGACAAATGGTAACTATACAAAACAATTACACATCATGAGAATCTAAATAAAACTCCCAAGTCGTGATATTTCACTAAATTGAAAGAGATCAATGATATCAACCCATGAAATGCCAAATCACTAATGGACTTAAAGGAACTACTTGTTTTTCTAAATGAGTAACGCTACTTACATTTCATGGAGTTTAAAAGCTACAAATCCCTCACAGCATAGGAACAATTATGCAGCTGCTAGGTTCAATATCTAATGAAAATAGGCAGTATTGTGGGCGCTTGGGTAGCGCACAGAGAACCTGATGGGGTGTCTCATCACCAAACAATTAAAAGAAGCTATGATTGAGACATTTAGGCTAAATAGTTTCAAGACATCATGAAAAAAAAAAACCAGATTCTAGTGTCTGGATTACAGATTACAGGGGTCACAGTATCCTGAATACTTTGCAACTACAGCTCACGATATTCTTGCAGAAATACAACGTCTCTTTGTCAAAGTAGCCACTTCTTTTTTCCATCTCAGAAAACAATAAAGCTGAATACCATTGTGTAGTATGTTGCCATATATGTCATGGTTTGTATAAACAAAATGCCTGCTAACCCTATACACAGCAGATATGACGACAACTCAACTAGCCTATTGCTGATCTGATTGAGCAAAATAAATGCCCAGAGTAAAGTTTCCCCTCTCCTTCTGCGTGAAAGATTCCCTCTCTTATTGATCTAGTCAATGAATAAGCGATCTCAAACGTGATCGTGCAGATTTCAAGCCAATGCAGACTCGTTAAAGACAGAACTTCCTGCACTCTGCAAAAGCTGCTGAGCACAGCAGACGCTCGAGTGGCTCCCGGAGTAAAACCTAGAGCGCTTCAGCTGAATATTTGATCAACACAAATGCACATTTATTATTGATAAGGGATGAGGAGGGCCCAAGTGTTATCCCCACGCTGCTTTAGAGGGGTCCTGAACTCAGGAACCATATGGAGCAAAAATTGAGACTTAATTTTGCCATTTAAAAAATAAATTTAAAGGATAAAAGTTTAACAATGAATAAGATATATAGGTATACTGATAGAGTAGGAAGTTGGTTTAAAATAAAGTCAACCTGTGATATGAAAAGTGGATCTGTATGTACGCTTTGTTTGGCATTGTCATAAAAATACCATTGGCATTGAAAACTAATAAAAGAGGAAAACATAAAATAAACTCCAGACCATTGCGGCTGGAAGGGCATCCGCTGTGTAAAACATATGCCAGAGAGTTGGCGGTTCATTCCGCTGTGGTGACCCCGAAAGGGAAGAAAGCCGACATGAAGATGAATGAATGAAACTCCAGACCAAACGTTTTTTTTCTTCAATTGAATGTTTTTTTCAATGCCAAAAATTATAACTGATTTTTTTTCTAACAAAAGAAGTCCTCTGTTTTAACCCTAGCAATAAACCTAATCCTTTTCTGAACCTATTTCAGTGTTTATGATTATTATTATTAATAGTCTATTAATATTTATTTTGGGGGGATATTTACAAAAATATCTTATTTCAGCCAACATTGTATTAATTATTTGTTTATTATGTTTATATCATTTGTAATATGTATGTATTTATCTAAGTAATGTAAATAAATGTGCTTAGTTCAGAATGAAAACTAAAGTACCTTATATGTTTTATCCACTTATAACAAAAAACTCTGAATCTATAATAAAGCATCTCAGCCGGTTTTTAAATAATATAAAGATTTTTTTCTGATTTCTATTTATGTAATGCATCTATTTTGTAATACTTTCGTTTATTATCTATTATGTGTGTTTTGTATTTATTTAAATAACTTGACTATTTTTCAACAGTATTTATTATACCTTTATTAAATGTAATTTATGTTTTTATTTCAATAAAATATTTTAGTAACCTCCTACAACACAAACATTAATTAAATTGGATTGTTTTAACCAAAAGTAACATTTCTATCTAATAAAAAAACAAGCCATTAATAATTTCCACACTAAACTTTGAGAGGAGTTCAGATTATTATTGAGAGCCTGAGATGATCCAGGTAGTCTTGATTTCAAAGAAATCTTTAAAGTAAATTAGATTTCGATCAACGTTCTCATGAAAGGATCCACACTGATGGAGCCCTACCTTCAGCCGTTTCCGTTTCTTTGTCCACCTATAACAGACTTCGACTTACAGGGGGCGCTGTTGATCCATTAGTTACTCACAATCCCATTAAAGCACCCAGAGAACCCTGATCACTCTCATCCCGGAGGATTCGCTGTGCAGTTCCCTGTTAATGGCTGATTTGATCAGCTGCGCCCTGTCAAACGCTACACGTGTAAAAAGAAAATTATTCTCTTCTTTAGAGGAGAAAAGTCCTGAAAGGCTTCTGAAACTAAATATATATTTTTATTAGAACACCTCTGACTGCCCACGAGAGAAATATGACCCATCATTAAAGTTTATCTGTATCAATCCAGAAAATTAGTTGCAGTTTTTTACCAATTCTTATAAAGCCTACATCATTCATTCATTTAATAGGATAGAATAGAAAGATAATATTGAATAAGATTGAATAGTGATGTCACCAACGTTTGTGAAAAATACAACAAAGGAATCACTTAAAACAATGGATGCTAAAGCTTATTTCAGAGATCTCATAAAAACAAAAAAAGTGAATCTAAAATTAAACAAGACCCCAGAGAGCAGCAAACTGAACATTGTTTAAATTTAGTTGACTTAATGTACAAATATTAAGTGAAACATTCCACAGAAGTTTTATGTTGTCAATTTTGTCTTTAATTGACTCAACACATCACTGCACAATTGAAAATACTTTTTAAAAATCCAATTAACAACAGCCACTGAGAATTTGAACACAATTAGAAAATATTCTCTTCCACAAAAATTATTAATTGACTGAATTATGTCAGGTTTTTAATGTACAACAGAAAAAAACAGAAAAAAACGGCTATTTAGTTAACAAGCACATAAATAAAAAGGTACTGAAAGAACCTGTCAAAAATGAGAGAAAAAGAAAGAAGAGGAGAGACAGATTGGAGAGAGAAAGAAGAATGAAGAGGAGAGAGGGGTATACAGAGACAAAGAAGAGGAGAGGCTGATAGGAGAAAGGCAGTAGAAAGAAGAGAGATAGATGAGGGAGAAGGAAGAATGGAGATGAGATAGATCAAAAAAGAAAGGAGAGGAGAGATGAATGCAGAGAGAGAGAAGATGAGAGACAGATAGAAGAGAGACAGTTGAAAGAAAAGGAGAGACACATGAGGGAGAGAAGAATGGAGAGGAGAGAGAGGTATAGAGAGACAAAGAAGAAAGAAAAGGAGAGACGGATGGGAGAGAGAAATAAGATTGAAGATGAGCGAGGGGGAAAGAGAGACAAAAAAGAGAGGAGAGACATAAACGAGAGAGGGAGATGATGAGACAGATATGAGATGAGAGACCTTAAGAGAGAGATAGAAGAAAAAGGGGGACAGATAAGAGAGACAGAAGAAAGAAAAGGAGAGGCCGAAAAAGAGGAGACAAACAGGAGAGAGACAGATGGAGATAGGCAGAAGAAAGAGGAGGAGAGCCACAGAGGAGAGAGGACGAGAGAGAATGAGAGATACCCAGGAGAGAGAAAAAAGGAAAGAAGGGAGAGAGACCGTAAAAGGGAGGTAAAAGAGAGAGACAGAGAAGGGAAGAAAGAAAAGAAAGGAGAGAGAAAGAATGAGAGAAAGGAGAGAGAAGGAAAGAGACAGTAGAAAGGAGACGAGTGAGAGGGAGATACAGAGAAAAAAAAGAAAGGAGAGGAGAGTGAAAGAGTTGGAGAAAGGGAGAGAAGAGAGAGTGGAGGGGGTGAAAGAGAGAGAGAGGCTTGATGACATCAGATCAATACTTTGCCACAGAACACGGCGGCTAACGATGTTTTCTCTTGTTCTCTGAAACCTCTCCATAACAGAAGAGAGAGAATCGAGACTGTTTTAATTCGGCTACGGTTTCAATCTCTAATGCTAGCACTGCGCTAATGCTTGCCTTCTGTGTGTGTGAGAGAGAGAGAGAGAGAGAGGGAGAGGGAGAGAGGGAGAGGGAGAGGGAGAGAGGGAGGATGGGTGGCTGAAGGAACGGAGGGTATCAGAACGAAACCTCATTAATCTCATCAAATAACACTGCGTCCGAGTCTGAGGAGCGCATCCATCTCAGAATCTGACCTTCGAAGGCATATCTGGGGAGGAGTGAGTTCGGAGATGAGTCCAGCTAAATACTCAACAATTTGCGTCCAGATTTATGTAGTAAATAACAAACAACTTATAAAAACTAACAACTATTTTCTCTAAGTCATGGATGATAGAGTTAGAGATAGAGTCTAACATCAACACAGGGCATCACACCAAAAATATCTCAGTAGTTTAATAAGAAAAAAATAAGAGCAAAAATTATATACATATATCAACATATATATTGAATGAAATGTGTGCAAATAAAATATATAAAATAAAATCTGGAACAAAAATATGTGCGTAAGTGATGGATTAAATCCATAAAAATCTCAAAATAGTAATTAATTCAAAAACAAAATGTCATAAATGTTTACATATGCAAATAATTCAATCTTTACAAACAATTAAACAAATACCTAAATAAAAGAAATCAAGAATAACATAAATACACTTAAAAAAATACAAAACAAACATAAAAAATAAACACACTAAAATCAAACAATAGGTAAGTACCACACTATTTTCTCCTTGATTAAATAAATAAATAAACAAACTACAAAAAACACAAGTGAATCACTATGTTCAGAAGACTTTTTACAATAAACACAAAAAATAAACAAAGACATTAAGTTTTTATATTTTTTTATTTCAGAAGCTCTATGGTAGGTGCTTTCAGCAAAGCATGTTCATCACTCATTTTATTATCAGCAACATCATAACAAGTAAACAATCCTGAACTGAAAGCTAGTTTCTGGAAGCATGCAGCTCTTTCTGCTTAAAACAAGGATCTGTGGAATGTGGCGATGGGTTCTTAGGCTCAGAAAGATGCAGCCTGCTAACAGAAAGAGAGAATGCAGAGAACGCTAGATTCAGTGTTTCAGGATCGATGGATAAACAGTGGAAAAGGTCAGAGGTCACAGGGCCTGATTACATCAGCGGCTCAAAGGTTTGTTTCCAGACAGAAACGACAGCACACCACATCAGCCAATCAGAGCACATGACAGCTCTCTGATGAAACACCCATCAGTCATCCGTCGATCAGTCGCCTTTCGTCTCCCTATCTGGGTTTATATTAACCCTTTAAACGTCGACGTCCTGTCCCAAGCTTTTCACTTACACCCAGTGTCTGTCTCCTCACTTAGGAGCTTTAAAGACATGTTTTCAGAAAGGAAGAGGCTCTCGGGAGGAGTTGTGCTATCTGCTGCTCAACAAAAGCTCCGTTGATGCTTTAATTGATCAGTGAGATGTTTAACCCCGTATTATCAGCAGAGCAAACATGAACCCTCTCTTTCCTCATCGCCCCGCTCGCTCTCTCTCAGCAGGAGACAGGAGCACACGGACTCAGAGGAAGAACACACAAACGGTTCTTTAGCTGATTAGGAATCAAGTTAGTCATTAAACAGATGTCTCTGAAACACAGATAATCTAGATGTAGACTCCTGAATCCAATGTGTTCACCTCTCAAAAACATGCTCTAATCCTGCTCAAACTACTTTTAGAGTGCTAGCTTTCAGAGTGACAGAGTGATGACTCTGGGGGGATGCACTAATTTGTTTATATAATAATTCATGGCATTTCTATAGCGCTTTTCTAGACACTCAAAGCACTTTACATCTCTTCTGGGCTTGCCAGCAGTGTGCAGCATCCACCTGTATAAGCGACAGCTGCCATTCTCTGCCAGAACACTCACCAACTAATGGTGGAGAGGAGACAAGGAGCCAATCAGAGGAATGAAGCCAATTAAATGTTGTTTTCTAATATAGTCTAACATTGAGGGAATTTATTGAATCTGAACTAACCAAAGGAAAACAAACCCAAACTGAACCGCACAAGCTCTGGATCGCTGCTCTGAGGAGAAGAGAGTGCCTCGCTGAGTGCTTCTGGGTGATGGTTGGATGAGTAGAAACTCAGGCTTTTGCTCAGGTTGAACCTGAGCTAGAAGAGTCCTCAGATATTCACAGGCTCACAGCAATCCCTTTCCTCTGATTTACCCCGAGAGCCCAGAGAAGAAGACTCATCCTCTTAATGAAACGCTTTCCAGACAAGCTTCTCTCTTCATGCAGGAGAGCTTGTTTCTGACAGAACTCTTTCTGTAGAGCTCAAAATAGGGCCGGTGGAGTCGCTCGGTCGGGAAGGTTTCTCCAGCGTCAGCGTTACTGGAAGCAGCCCCGATCAGGTTCCGGATCAATAGCAGCCGCTGCATGCGTTTATGTTTTTGTTGCCAGCATTAATGCTCTTTTAATCTTTAAGAGATTAGCCGCATCGACCCATCACCGCCGCCGCCACTCAAACACTCTCTGAGATGTGTGAGAACGAGAATGCAGACCCGGAGCAGAATAAACTACACTCCGGATTAATAAAAAAAAGACAAACAGAAGCGAGCAGCAGTTTAGGGGCCTTAGTCGATCCAGGAGACCCCATAAAAACTCTCAAACACCAGTTTGTCTATCTCTGATGAACATGAACAAAACAATCACAATGCAACATTAATAACAATGTGATCAGTCTGTTTAAGAAATAAACTAAGAAAACGACACAAAGCTCAAGTGTTTATCCAGAAACCCAAACATTTACCCATAATGCCTAAAGGCAACTTAGACTCGCCTAGAAGGAAATAAACTTGACAGATGTGTGTGCTTCTCCAGATTTATTTAAGTATGTTAGCACTGGTCACAAAACAAATAAAAAATGGGAGGAATAAAGGAAATAAAAAGAAGACACAAGATGAGGTGCAGTTCTTTTTTCTAGTTGGTCAGTTGCTGTTCATACATACATGTATAAAAGGAAACTAATTAACATTACGGTTCCATGCACCGTAAAACCAATTTTTTAATGTATGCTATAAAACTGAATAAACTGAGTTTTTTTTTCCTCTACATTAGCGAACCACATTTTGTTTACTTACACTCACCATATTTAACACATTGTATTTTAACACTCAATTCATACAATAAACAAACAAAGGAACGACACTAAACTCGAGAATTTATGTAGAAACTAAAACACTGACGTCAATTTCTCTGTGCGTCACTGAATCTTTCAAACGAATCTTCGCAGAGCAAAAAAAAAAAACAGCATGGAGATGTTCACTTATCGCTGAGATCAAAAAGCTTAGCTTTGCTCACATTATCAAGAATATATATATTTTTTCAGTAACGTTTCTACAGTCTGTCACAATTCACTCTAGAGTATTGCGTTCTACTGCCAGTAATTTGACGCTATTGCAATAATTAAGAGAATCAAAACCCTGAACTTCACCAGCACAGAGACACATGTTGAAGGCTAAATGTTCATGCTAGGAATTAAGAACAAAAGAATAAAAGAATGCAGTGCTGCTTCCTCATGAAGAGTTGTGCCAGCGCACACTCTATGAGCAGATTAAAGTAAAATGGGAAAAAGTGATGAACCTGAGAGCCTCGGTTTCAGGATCTGTGTTCATTGGGCTCTTTTCTCTTTCCCTTACTCTCTCTGTCCGCTTTGATCATCTCGGGTTAATAAAGCTGTTTCTGCACAGGCCGAGCTGATCACTGAGCCTGCCACTGAAACGAAGGCGTCAGCTTTGATTTGAGTGAAGGAACGCTGCAGAGCCAGACACCTCTCACCAAACAGCAGCCCAATCCTTCACCCTGCTTAAAGCGACAGCAAAACACTGTCTCTCGCCTGTCGCTCAGAGCTCAGCTGCAAGAGATCCCCTTGCAGCACTCATCAGCAAGGAACTCTTCTCCTGGGCCATGTTTCACTTTATTCTTTTGCAGCTTTTTAAAAGCTTACTTTAGAGAGACCAGTGAATTTTAGTCTTTGAAAACATAAAAACTTTCAGCTTAAAGACTGAGACAGGTTCCATGAGTGTCTTGAGTTTCCGATCTTTCACTGAGCACAAATAGAACTTTAGCTATCATGTTCTCTTCAAACACCACAAACATGCATTTCATCAGATTTGATGAGATTGTATCCTTCTGATTCACTAATTGATTATGATTCATCAATTCAGTTATTTTAATACCAACAACAGTCAAAACCAAAACCAGTCAAACCATTTTTAAGACAAAACAGCATAAACCTAAAAAAAACTTCATTCTGTGACTAAGAATCGACCTCTGACTCAATAAAGTGTGTTCATTCTGCTAATAACCTTATGCTTTCAGTTCCAAATAACATTTCCAATCTGTCATAATTATTTGTTCATAACAGTCAAACTGGTTCGAGAGCGTATTTCTTAACATTCTTCATCAATGTTATATCACATCCAGCTCCAGATGGAGGCAGAACCAAAAAAAAAGCAACAACAACACAGATGAAAGATGCCAGTAACATTATTCAACAGTACATGTATGACTCAGACTGTAAGCTTTACATAATAAACCACCCAGTCTGAAAACAACTTGGAATTTTGATCCCATTTTACATTTGTCCAAAAACAACTTGATGACATTTAACAACATTAACAGGACTTTGTTCATAGCGTTCATGCTCAGATTTATGTCCAAACACCTTTCAAAACCTCCAAACTTCCTGTTTGTAGCTCTGGTAGGTGGTAGATGGCATACCTGGAAGATATTTTCCTACCCTTCTGGACCTTGGAAGTTTATGGAGCAGTCCTCTACTTCCCCAACACTGATCCTTTTTCGTAATTTTAGCATAGAGTATCCCTTTAAGGTCAATATAACTAAAACCGACTGCTGCAAAGTGCACAGTGTCAAAATAATTGAATATCCAAACATGTAAAATAACAACAGGAAAAAAAAACATTATAATCAAAATTTTTACCCTGCCTTCTAAGTTTTGTCAAAGAAACTAAATGCATTGATTGATATTAAATAAGCATATGCTCCCAACATACTTTTTAACGTTTTACAAATGTACTGTGAAAATGAAAGCTTTCGTACATAATTCCTAAACACTAATCTACTCATTAGTAGAACTCATTAGAAATTATACAAAATAAATGATTATTTTATGTAAATTTCTAATAGTTGCGGCAGGGAAGGGCATCCGCTGCGTAAAACATATGCCAGAGAGTTGGCGGTTCATTCCGCTGTGGCGACCCCGAAAGGGAATAAAGCCGACATGAAGATGAATGAATGAATGAATGAAATTTCTAATATATTTAGCAGTATCATCAGAAACTAAATAGATCTACTGCTGTAATAATGCCTTGCTTCAAAACTAGTGAATCATTGCAGATGGTTTCATCTCTCCACGGACGCTAGCCCTTTAAATCCATACATTTCTTCTCTTCTCTGCCGGGAACAAAAGGCAGGTGCGGGGCTGCACATCTCTGCCTGTTTAACCCGAGACAAGGTGACGTTCTGAGCCTGGAGCCGAGGGTCACGCAGAGATTTCTATCAATAATTCATCGAGCCACTGCAGCCTCTGTTCTTCTGTTCAATTCCCCTGCAGATCACATAATACCTCGCCCCCCACACGCCCCACCCCCAGCCATCTGTGAGAGCAGAGCCCTGCAGGGAAACAGCATTAGAGCGCCCACGCCGACACCCCCATTGCCCCGCCTCCAGACTCACACCGGAGCATCTCTTCCCCAAAAGCACAGCAGTTCAGAGAGCATCCCGAATCCCACTTCAACTCCTGCAGCTGTGAAATCTACTGGCCATGGCTCTGCACTAGCTCTCTCTTACACCACAAAAATGTCAATGGAGAAACAGCAACAGAGTGCATGGAGCACAAGCTGCTTGCTGTTGAAAACAGTAAACCATTAGCTGCAGAGGCCACGCAGAGACAACAAATCTGCTCTGTAACGAAGGAACTGTATTAGATATTTGCAAGCCAATGCTGATGTCCGAAACCCCTAAAACAAACAAGCCTCTGGTCTCATTGATAGCCCCCTGTTCCTGTCGTTTTCACACACTGCATTTTTAAACCATTAGTAATCAATGGTGAATTTGCGGCGACCTTTGTCTCAGCAGTTTTGCGTTCACTGAGACCTGTTACATTTCCACCAGAGTTCTTATAAACGGTGTGATTTACAGTAGAAACTAACCCCTCCCCCACTGATGCTTTTTGTAATGCTTTATAAGCATTTAACAATTTAAGGATACCAAATGCAACATAATTCAGCCCCAATTGCCCAATTTCAGTCAACTTTTTAAAATCTCTATTTGTATTTGGTTTCCATGTGAATAAAATGTGGCTCCAATGAGACTCGCATGAGCAGAAGATGAAAACTACATCACCCGAATGCATTGCTAACTGTAGGAAACGTCGATGTGAATACTCTCCGCCACACTTACTACAATACACACTTACAACTTTGTTGATGTAAATGTTTGATCAGAGTCAGCTTTATTTGTACCAACTAGTATTGCTTAAATGGGTCAGAAAAGAGCAAGTATTCTGGAGGCGGAGTTCAAATTGCTGGGACAACAACACTGACTTTATTTTAAATCTTGTCATCCTATAACAATTTCAGTTTAAACCTGCCATTCCAAGAAAGCATAGTTAGGTTGAGCTCAGTGACATAGAACCCAAAAAAGTGGCATGGCCATTCTGACTTAGGTTGAATTGGAAAAAATCAGATATGTATCAAGAGGTCATACGACAGCAGCGATTCTTCAGTAGAACCAGGAAGTGACATCAAGTTTAAAGGAAATAGCTCACCTAAAGTCAATGAAGTGTCTGATTTTATTTCACTTGTATTACATAAAAAATAGGATGTTTTCTCGTGCTATCGACTCATTTTTCAAATTTTAGAAATGTAATTGTTGATTGCAACAAAAAAGGAAAATATATTTGTGAACAAGGCTGCTTAAACATCCCCAAAGGTCATATTTTACAGTAATCATATGCCGATATCCTCACTAAAACCAATAAATATAATTAGCAACGTTGTAAATTGGGGTTCACAGTTTGCTCCATGATCAACAGCACCCTGCCTCCTAGTCCCTGTCCATCAACACTAACCATTGATATTACACAGAAAGACATTTTTTTATTTTGAATCGGCAACAATGAGTGATGAATGACCCCTGAATCAGTTGCTACGGTAACGGGTAGTGTTAAGAGAGTGACTTGTCTTTGTACTGTAGCGCTCTAGTTTGATTCTGTTTTGTCTATCTATATTGCCTATCCACATTTCAGTCTGCAGAACATTGGAAGTAGTTCTGTAAGATCTATCATGAGCAATGACTTCACAAAACCAGTCAGTCAAACCTGAGGTTAAAACCCTGCAGTCTGAACTCCGCAGAAGTTGTCTCGTATGAAAGAAGATGCAAAAACCAGACTAGTGAGCATTTCCATTGTAGAGCTAAATATGTACCCAAATCTCTAGCAATCACAGTTTTTAAAATTAAATCCTTACATTAACAGCTAGAAGAAACATGTATTTCAGAAATTCATAATAGCTATATTTAAAAGGGACATGCCTGAATAAACCTACGCCTCCAGCAAAGAAGACCTCAAAAGCATCCTTCCCTTTTCTCCATTACATTGCATACTTTGATGTCCTTGGATTAGGCATTGTTTAAATTGTTCTGGTACCTGTACACAATGAAACACAAGCAGCTCTCATTGTGACAATAAAAGCATGTAAATTGCCGTCTGAAAATGCTGAAACTGTTTAACAAAATGTATGCAACTACCCCAGAGAAATTAGGTAAATTATTAAATTAACATAAGTGCGGGAGGAGCTTGGTGTAAAATAATATATAAGACACAACGTAAGGGGACAACAGCAACGTTGAGCAAACTATCAACACAAAGGCAGAGTATTCTCGAAGCCCATGTCACTTCCCGGTCCCGGACTCCTCGTTCAGAAAGCTCACCTAGTACACTTCTCCATTGCTCGCCATTTACGCTTGTGATACTAGGCAATTATACGCAAGAGTGAACTCATGAAACAATGCTCGACATACGGTAAAGTAGAGACAATATGCTTTGAAGATCATGTTAAAAATACTGTAAAAAACAGAAGAGTAAACAAACAGAACTAAAGACATTGAGATTACAGCCAGGCTTCCAGGCTGGAACAAGAGTCATTATCGCCCGCATCTGTGATAGCTCTTTGTTGGACACTCCCCAACTCTCACTCGGTTTTCCTGATTTTTCGCAATATTGTCCTCAACACCTCAACCCCCCACAAACCTGACAATGACATTTTCAATCAAAGACAGAATTTTACTCTACACTTCAGAGCCATTAACAACTAAAAGCCACTCTCCACCAATGAATAGCCTCACCAAAGAAAATTACTGTATCAGATCTCCCAGCAAGACAAAGTCTCAAAAAAAATAGTTGAATATACAGTACAATTATTTGCAAACACTGAAATTTTGCTATGTATACTTTTTTAATGCAAGCAAATGCAGCAGCAGGACAGGTTTAAAATAATAAAGATGCTTCACTTTGAGGGCTTCACTTTGTAGCTAAACAAAAACAACTGGACATTTTACACCGCTTTTATTTATCTACAGGAATGTCTGTGTTTCATAAAAATAGCAGCTTTTATTCTTGTAGAATAACAGTAAAACGTGTGTTATGATCTCTCCCCCTAAAAAGAAAAAACACAATGCTTAAAACATGAGGAATTGAACTCAACATTTCTCAAAAACCCAGATTTACAGTGTTTTGAACTGTAAAAGCACTGTATACTTGTTTTTTGTAAATGTCAGTAAAAGCTCTTTGTGAGACAATTGTGGAAAACTCCATAAACCGCATTCAAGTGTTGGAAACATGAAGCTAAAAACAGATTGAAGTACCATTAAAGGTGTGTTTACTCTGTGGCGCTGAAAAACACAGTGCAATAGAGTGAATTCAGAAAGATAATAAACACTGTCAAAACATGCTCATTTGTAAGCTTTAGCTTGGAGTCACAGTAAAATACTCATTGATTCTCAGAAAAATCATCTACAGTAAAAACATTGACTGCAAGAATTCTGAAATAGAAGATAAATTACTGTTAGGGCTGAACAATTAATAGAGTTTGCAATTAAATCGCAATATGAATAAACGCAATTTTCTAATCACAAAAACTGCAATTACAGTCTTGTGAGAGTATAACAGACAAAACTAGTTGAACTATTAATAAGTTGCAGTCTGTTCCATTTCCATATTCTATTTTATTTTTAATAATTGTTTAATCTACATGATGAAAAAAAATATTGCAATGTGAATCCCTACAACAATATTAATGTAAAAATAATCACAATTATTGTTCAAACAGAGAACCTTACGGAATCAAAATTAGTTGTTATTACAGTGTAAAAAATACTGTTTTAAAAATACACTCATTTGCTGCAAAATCATCTGAAATATGCAGCTGCATACTGTAAAAGCAGATTTACTAAGTAAAATGTACACAGTATAAAATGAGCGGGGGTTGCCAGACCCCTGAGTACGATACTATAAGTATTAAATAAAGGCTTCCCTCAGACGGACCCTGTTTTAGCAGGACATTATTTGCTTCAGGTACTCCAGGAGCTAAAGCAGGAGCAAAGCTGAATACAATATGAAAAGTCATTCCATAAAATGTATTAGTCTGTTCTATGTCAGTGCTTTCAGGTGATGTTATATTGCTTGATGATCACACTTGTTTTGTTAACTTCACTGTATACAAAATGAAGGAATGATGATAATGGCAAAGGCAAAGAGATAAAATGTGCTTTATTTGGGCTCAGCACCCTAATGGAGTCGTAGCTCTGGCTCAAGGTTACTGTAACAGAAGTATTCATAAAACGATTCAAAAAGAAGATCAGGAGAATGCCAGCAGATCTCCAGATCCGGCTCAAATCACTGCTGAAGCGTCATGTTTCTATTGTGATTGGCTGTGATGCTATTAAACAATGTACACACAACACGCCACGAGAGAGGGAGAGAGAGAGAGAGAGGGTGTCTGCACAGGCCAGGAGGCTTCAGAGCTGTCCATTATTTGAGTGAATAATTGTGCATCACCCTCCAAATGAAAAATCAATACTCGGCAAGCTTTTATTCTAATGCACTGATGCGCTGCTCTCCGACACCTACTGCATGCACACTGGCCCTCACAGAAGCGGCCCTCTGAGGCGAGGGAACAAAGGAAGCGGGGTCTGTGGCGCCCAGCGCTAGAGGGGGTAACACGCCGGTAATTACTCACACAGCCCTGCTCTGCTCCGGGTTTTTATTTCTAGGGTTTGAAAGTCAATAGCTGGAGTGCGTGTTAATGCATCAAGGTCCAGCTCTGAAGCTGCACACGTCAATGCATGAATGCTAAACAAACCCAGCATTTCCCTAAAATCAGTCCATCCTGGCTTGATCCTCTCATTCAACAGCACCTGAGAACTCCTGTGAGTGGTCTTCAATCAAATCAATGTTTGTTTTTAAAGCGCACGCTACACTCAACCCTTACACTCAACTCAAGCCTAAAAACACATCACAGAGCAAACACATGCAGTCAGAGCGCACCGAATAGAAAACGTCGATCTTTAAACTAGATTCTTCTAGAACAGTTTTGAGCTTGAGGAGCGATGCATGGAGGAGTCTTTTCACTGCCGGTCTATCTTCAGATTAATTTCTAACATCGTTTTTCAAGCGCCCATCCCATTTCTTATGTTACAAAACATCCTGTAAATTTTAAGTATTTCTGAAAATAGAAACCGATAGCTATGAGATGGGATTCAAAATGGCTGTCATTTTCAAACATCTCCCAAGGATGTTAATCCAAACCAAATATAAAAGAGGTTTGTCACTGTAATAAAAACATGGATTTACTGCAAATCTAGAAAACAGCCTAGCTGTAACTTTTTCTCATAGCAAAACACACTTATTCACGGTTGAATTTTTTTTTTCAGTTTAACATGTTGAAAATGTGCATCATAATTGGTTAATCCATCACAAATGTGTTGATATTTTTTGCGCTTTGAACTCTATTTTATCTTTAATAAGATTAATCATCTGCAAGAGTTTAGTGTAATGTTAAACGCTGACAAAGGTGAGCTGTACTGTGTTTTCTCTCTTTTTTTCTGTGCTGAAATTCTACATCAAATTTTTTTGTGTTTTATTCTGCTATAGACTGTACAATGTTTTACAGTGTGTCTGTTCCTTTCACTGCAGATTACTTCACAAACTAATGTGACTAATGCTCTTAAAACACCTATTTTCCATTCATTTACAGTAAAAACAAACATTGGCACTGTGAGTTTAACAGAGAACACACATTAGAACTATCTATATCCAAATAAACTCTGAATAGAGTAAAAACATCTATGTTCAATCTATATGAGGTTATCATCAAAACAACAGAAAACTGTAATCAATCACACAAAATACAAAACTCTTAATTTCCTCCAGCACAAGGATAAAAAATAAAAAATTAGGGGTTCAAGATGAGTGGCTCATTGTTAATATAAATCTATAAAGAGTAGGACCGAATAGAGTCAGAACAGAGTCGATTTTATGCTCTAGATTTAACTGGGCAGGTGAACCCCGCTGCATGATTGAACTACTAATTTACCAACCAAATGAAATGATTTAAAAATGCTTTGATTTGTGTAGCTTGTTTTTTATTCTAAAGCTCAAGTGCACATTAACGGAACAGAAGAGGAATCTCGATAAAACCTCTCTCCGACAGTTCCGACATAGATTCGGACCGCTCTCAGAGTTCCCTGAAATGATGGCCGCACTATGTAAAAAGATCATTTTATGTAGATAACCTTTTTTAAAGCTTTAGTGAGGTCTCCACCTCTAATTAATCACTTTTGTTGAAATCTTGTATTAAAGCGCTTTGTCTCAGCAGTAAAATCAGGGTTTGTTTGCAAAGCTCATGTAATTGTAGAAAACAGATCCTGAATGTGTCTAAAGAAACTCAATTATTCCTTATTTAAATAAAAAGGTTCCAATGTTCTAATGATTTTTGCTACCCTGTAAGATTTGCCTACCCTCTCTTTAAATTGAGTAAAGTGGTACATGTTTAACATAAAAATCCTAACTTTAGGTTAAAACTTGTATTAAGTGCTCTATTAAATAAAATATTAAATTAAGTTTTAACATGGCTTTATTAATGTCGGTGTAATGATTCACAAATGTTGTTTAATATATGAAATAAAACTTGCAAATTACAGTCTACCCTAAGAATCATTGTGTGAAAAAATAATAATATAAGTGATAAAATAAAACAACGTGTGTGTCTACGCATGCCCAGTAGGCAAATATCACGGATAGTAAAATCTGATAGAACACAGAGGAGCAGTTGAACCATACCTGCACCTCTCTTTCTGAGAGTGAACCTACAGTTAACGAGGGGAGTAGAGTCGATAATAACAGCCCCCTAAAATCTCAGCCTAGGGCGCCCCGTAGTAAACAATGGAAGGAGCTCAGCAGAGTCCTTTCCAGAGCAGCAGATGCATGCATTCACGATGCACAAACCAGAAATGAATGCATTCTTGTTGAATCAAGAGAAATCAGTTAAATGATGTGTTAGGAGCCGCACACATGATTGCTGATCTGAAGTACTACATGAAATCTTGTTGTTTCTGGCATTCATGTTTCTAGCTTATCATGAATATTTACTAAAGCGGATTGTGTTGATGTTGCAACTTGTAAATCGCATTGATGATGATGATGATGATAATAATGATGTGCATTTTTAAGTAATCTGCATTAACAGTGAGGATTCAATCAATCTTTTAAAAGAGGTAAAACCTGGTTTCATCTCATTAATTAGAAACCTCTGTGTTCAGCAAGTCTATCTCTGGTGCAAAAACATATTCTCCTGCTCTCAGTAGATGAGGATGAAATAATGTTGCTCAAATGTATTTATTTCCAGAGAATTGTTTCTGGTTTTGAGACAACATTAAAACAGGGTTGTTCCTGCGGTTGTAATGTTCATCGCTACCCAACTGAATAGGTGTTGCTGAGGGTGAGGGAAATTCTGTGTTGATCTTGTAATTATAGTGATTGAAAATGATTTTTTTAGTGGCTGAGGTGATCTGGATGGCTGTCTGAAAAGAAAACATTCTGTAGGTTTTATAATGATAGGAGTTATTGAAGTTATTGAATCACACTGGAAAAGGAAGCAGGTGCTCAGATGTATCCTCTTGCTATGGAGGACCATCACAGCCTTGGTTTGGTGTGAGGAACAAAAGCGCCCCGCTCACCCCAGAAGAGACGCCCCTCTCTCGCTCATGCACGGATCAGAATCGAATCGAGAAGGAAAGCAGATACCTTGTCTTACCTGCAAGCCGAAGCGCCGACATGCGCTGGAACTCGGGCTCGTGCAGCCACTTCCACATCCGCCGGAAGGTCTCGCGCCCCGACTTGAGCTTGCTCCAGGGTTTGGGGTTCCGCAGCAGGTCCGAGAGGGTCCCTTGCGAGCGGCAGAGCACGCGCTGGGCGAAGATGGCCTGCGGGATGCTGTAGCGCTTGAGCTCGGCCGTGATGCGCTGCGCCACCTCGCGGGTGTTGATCTCCTCGAGCGCAGAGCCCGACGCGGCACCCGAGGAGGAGCAGGAGGAGAGCGGGCGCTCCCGGCTGGGCGGAGGAGGAGCGTGGCCCGGATGCGGGTGGAGGCCGTTGAGGTGCGGCATCATCCCCGCGGATCCGGCGAGAGCTCGGGGGAGTTGCGGCTCGCTCCGGGAGAGCATGGAGGCGTGCGGGTCGAAGCCGTGGCCGTAGCCCTGGAGAGTCTGCGGCGCGGGGTGCATGCTCTGCGGCATCTCTTTGTGGTAGGGGCTGTAGAGGTTGTTCATGGTCGGTAGCGTCCTCTCGTCGCGCATGAGGGTGAAGCTGCCGCTCACGTTCCCGGAGAGCGCGGGGTGATGATGGTGGTGGTGGTGATGGTGGAACTTCTCGGAGACGCTGGAGATCGGCGGGAGCGGCGTGAGCGTGGTGTAGGTGCCGCTCATCCCAGGAGGAGAGCTGTCGCAGGGCATGCTCATGGCGTGATGCAGAGGCAGCGACAGCTCGGGGCGGTACTCCCCATTTCCTCCTCCGCCGCCGCTGCCGTCCAGGAGCGACGCCATCCCGGAGACCATGGCGGAGCGGGACTGCTCCTGGTGCATCCGCAGCGCGCTCCGGTTGTGATGCGGGCTCATCAGATCCTGCTCATGGCCGAGCCCCGCGTGCGCGCTCCCGAGATCCATTGTCATCTCCGGGTTCATGGCGTACACGTCCAGATCCTTGGCCAGGCATCGATAGGCGTTATAGGCGGTCTTCATTCAGTCCATTGATTAGGTCCGGTTCGGTTCCTGTAGGGTTTATCTACGAGGGGTTTTCCCAGGTTTTCCTGCCTCTCTCTCTCTCTCTCGCACTCTCTCCCTCTCGCTCGCTCGCTCTCTCAGACGGGCCGGTGCTGAATCCTCCCCATGCTCGAGCCTCTTCTCCTCCTGCGCGCGCTTCTCTTCTGTTTGGGCAGCTGAAGGATTGCCGACGAGGCTGCTGAAAGGGTGGTGCGCCGTGTGGATTGACAGACTCGGGAGCCAATTGGGAAGCCCGATTGAGTCTGTGTGGCTACGAGCATCCTTCACGTTCTGTGAGCGTGCGTGCAAACACTGAAATGCAGTCGCTCTCTCTTTCTCTCTTTCTCTCTCTCTCTCTCTCTCGCTCTCTCTCTCTCTCTTTCTCTCTCTCTCTCTCTTTTCTTTCATTCTTTTTTTTTCTTTCCTTCTCCTCTTCTCTTTTTTAATCTCTGCCGGCCCCTTCTCCTCTCATATCTCTCTTCTACCCTGTTCTCACTCTCTTTACCCTCTAATCTGTCTCCTCTCTCTTTTTCTTTCTGTCATGTCTTGCTTTATTTTTTTCATCTTTCTTTTTTCTTTCCTTCTCCCTCTCTTCTTTCTTAATCTCTCGTCCCCTTCTCCCTGTCTCCTCTTCTCTCTCCCCTCTCTTTTCTGTCCATTTGTATCTGTTCATCAGAAAAATTATCATAACTGTAGTTTGAATATTAAATATTGTCTGAAGGAATGTAAAATAAATAGTTAAATCAGTATGTTTATCTCTAAAAACATGTTTGTGAGCTGTTTGTACTTTGGACTCTTTGCTTTGCTTCCGCTGGAGTGATAAAGCTGGGCTGAGTAAACAGATCTCTCCTGTGCCGATTCACCTCCAACCATCTCCACACACGCATCAGGAGCCATCCACCACCTCCATGCTTCTGCTCCGCTTAAAGCACTGATTTCAGCAGTAATCAATGCAGGCATTATCAATAACATGGCTCTTAAGTTAAGTGTGATCAGCGTTTTGTGCTTTGAATCACCCTGGGATAGAAATAATAATAAGATTATGAGCTGGCTGTAAACTAAAACATTGGCAAGTTTTTGCTTAGAGGCTTTTTCTGATGGCCGTCAGACTGTCAATCATAAAATTTGGAGACAGCTTTAGCTGCTGGGATACGACAGCCTGGGGTTTAAAAGCATTTTTATGTGCGAGTCAACAACAAAAGTTTATTTAATAGCGTTTAATAATACATGCCTCAAAGCAGTTTTATCCTAACGCTGGAAACAGGAAAAACACAGTGCAGAGCGTTTAAGGAACGCAAAATGAGGCGTGCACGACTCATCAGAGAGAGCTGAACGTGATATTTATTTCTTCTGATACAATCATGGCATTCAAACATCAAGGTTTACAATCAAGTCAAATAATTGGCAACTTTAAAATAAATAAACAGCATTTCATCATCTCAACGCTGTCCTGTGTGATCAATTTGAACACATTCAGAGTTCAAACATTCCGAAAGAAAGAGACATGGGTTCAGCCTGAATGAGTCATTATGAGAACATTCACAGAGAGAAACTATTAAAGAGAAAAGAGTTCAAACATTCCAGAGATTTAACTCACTATTTACAGATGTTTAACCATCATTGAAGCAATGTAAACCCAGTAGAAGCTTTCATGTCTGTGCATCCGGTAGAAGTTCTCGTTCAGTCCAGAACAGAGACAGTTAATCAACTCTTGTAATGTTCAAACCGATTGATTGATTGATTTATATAGCTGAAGTTTTCAGTGACACTGTTTCACTCTTTTGAACGATGTGATGTCATCCACTGCTTTTAATATTTACGAACTGATCCAATCAAGAGCTGTTCAAGAGCACATTAACATGCACGAAACAGTCTTTTTGCATCACATTGTCAGCAGTTGAGAGATAGAGAGCTTGTTTTCTCCTCTCTCTGATAGAGACGTGGCTCCAAACAAGTGTTTGAGTTCAGAATACGGTAATAAGGAAGTACTGTTGGGTTTCCTCTTGACACGATCCCGTACTTGCTTCTGTTCCTGCTCAAAAGAAAGAACACAAGTTTCCCTGCAAACATCGCTCTGAGTAAGAACAGTATGCAGCCCAGAAACAATGGCAGCAGATGTGTTTCTATTTCAAAGAGCTGGAATTAGGTTCACATGATCATCTGGTTATGTAGAAAGATGAGCTTGCACTTCATAATCAGATAAAGTAATGGAAGCGTTTTAATCAGTTCTGTTTCTGTGGAGAGCCTAATTGTCTTAAACCGGTCACTAACTCTTAATGTTAAAACGAGGGCTTTTGTTGTTGATTTTAGGTCAAAATTAACATTGACCCTTATTCTCCTGCAACTCTTTCTCAGTTCGAGGTTTGCAGACTCCTGCTGAGTTAGGTTAAGGAACCCTTTAAAACAATTTTGTTTGTTAGAGCTCTACTGGATGCTTGTCTGTGACTCTATTTAAAGAAAAAATAATCATAAAAATTGAGAAAACATATGTTATGAAGGACACACTGCTGCAACAAGGATCTCCTGGCATTCCCCAGTAAACATATCTCATCACAAGAATTCATTCCTCTGAACGGGGGTTAACAATTGCCCTGATGCTTGTGACCGTTGCTCCTGTCCAGGATCTATAGTTCACAATCAACAATGCTTTCCCTGATTGAAATAAATACGTTAAGTTCAGTTTATTCTGGTGTGATGGCACGTCCACGATCTCTGATTGCCAGAGCTGGCCACACCACAGGCATCTAAAGAAAAAGAAAGATTAAGTGAGGAAAGAAACAGATCTCAGTATCAGAAAAACAAGGGATGGAGTAGAAAAAGCTGCAGAGTGGGTTAGGAGCACTTGTTTGTTTTAAAATCCAGAAAAAGATTTAGATCTTAATTTCAGCTATCACATAAAAAGCTTGTGGTATGAGATTGAGGTAGTGTTGTTTCAGACACAACTGCTTACATTTGGAGATGATCATGATGACCTCACTGCATGATCTCTCTGTTCATTCAGAAACCCATCAAAACGTCTCCTTAAGAGTTCTCAGGAAATGTTAGCAACCTAGTGATGATATATTTGTTGTGTTTTTAAATATGGATGCATTCTTTTAACATTTGAATTTAGTGCTTACGGGATTGTGTTGTGAGTTGGGAGAAATACACATTAAAATACAGAGAGTTAAAATAACTCTATCCAGAGTAGGACCAAATACACTCTAAATAGAGTGAAACAATAACACTTAAACAGAGTTAAATCATCAACGAGGTTATCACAGAAACCAATGATTATTCACTGAAAACTTGCACGTAGTGATAAATGTTTGTATTTCACTCTCATCACATTGTAACAAAAAAATAAGAGTTTAACATAAATTATTTATGGTTCTTGTTGATGAGCTCAGAGTTAATTTAATTTAAGGACCAAATAGACTCAGAGCAGTGTCAATTTAACACTCTAGATAGGAAACTATCTGTTTTTATGGTCAAATTTAGCTTTTAAGGAAACATTTTTGACAGGTTTAGGGTTTATAAAATTAGTAGATTGAGAAGATCGATTAGAATAGGCCGGCTCTGCCTCTGACCTCATGCGCAGTGTGACAGGCTGAGTTTGAGAATGCCATCTGTGTGCATCTTGAAGAGCAGTCTGAACTCGGAGGGCAGCTGGTGTGACTCCTGCCACTTGGTGGTGAATTTGGTGCCTTTGCGGTCGTAGTAGTGATAGGGCAGATCTGCACCAGTCTGGGGGTGCCAACCGAACGGCCAGAAACCATAGAGATGCACACGCTCACACAAAGACGATGCCAGACTGAACATCAGGATCCCGGTGCTCAGGCGCTTCGGAGAGAGCTGTTGCTTGGACTTCCAGTACCTGCAGGCACACAGATAGAGAAACTGTGCTGCCTGAAACCGACATGAACTGAAGCAAATCATTCTAAAATGAATAAAAATGTTTTGAACAGAATCATTAGTTTTGAACTGACTCAGTGTTCTAAAAATTGTGTTCTAAAAGTGTCTTTCACATCACCATTTGAAAATTTCCCTGAAAACTTGCCTGAAAGTTATTCTGAACTGAATCAACTAGATCATACAGCTCGGAACTGAAGCCTATTGTTTTGAACAGAATCATATTGTGCTGAACTGAATCTTACTTTACTAAACTGAATTATTCAGAACTGATGTAACTAAATCATATTGTTCTGAATGGAATCATACAGCTCTGATCCGAATCATATTCTTTTTCACTGAATCATGATTCCAAGCCGAATCAACTAAATCATACTATTTTGAATTGAATCAAACTGTTCTGAATAGAATCATATTCTTTTTCACTGAATCACATGGAATTTAGCCGATTTATTCTAAACTAAATCAAATCATACTGTTCTGAACAGAAACATATTGTTCTGAACTGAGTTATATTTTACCGAACTGAATCATGTTTTTCTTCACTGAATCATACTGAACTAAAATGAATAATTCCGAACTGAATCAACTAAATCATACATTTCTGGAACCAGAATATGTCAATCACTTTCTCTGCCTTGAAATCTTTGAGGCTGTTGTGCCTCGACTGGCTCTCTATCCTCACCTGTTGACGTACTGCATAATGTTTCCAGGCCAGGCGAGCTGCACCTTCAGCTGTCCCCTGTGCTCCACGAAGAAGTCCACCAGGGTCCGAGTGACCGTGGCGGAGGTGTGGAAGAAGAAGGCAGGGATCCACAGAATGGCACCATCCAGTTTCTTTAGGCTTAGGAAGAAGTTGTTGCGGTCCTGGATGGTCAGCAGGTTGTTGTAGTACTTCTCCAGGATGCTCGGGTTGAACGTTGTCAGGTTGGTTCGCCGTCCCACATCGCGTCGGAAGACTTCGGTGGGAGCGAAGTTGCAGCGGAAGACAAAGTCATAGGAGTCGATCTGTGCCCCACAGCGGCTGCCGGTCAGGATGCCGCTATTCCCAACCACGGCGCAGGTGTTGAAGCGCTTGTTGAGCACGGGAGAAGCGTCCGGAAGCAGAGAGCGCAGGTTCTCACCGATGGAGAAGACATATTTATGGCTGGAGTAATCGTAGTGCATCAACTGACCCACGCGGACACTGTTTTTTGTCAGGGTGAAGTTGTGAGGGACATCAATGAACTGAGCGATCTCTTTGCTGGAAAACACAGGATAAAGGTATTTTTCTCATTTATCTCCACAGATATGCTTTAAGTTTAACCCATGGTGTTTAAGTCTGTGGCACCCGTTTTCAGTTTTCATCAAAAGAACAATGATATTATTATTTCAAAGCGAGACTCACTGGTCTTGATTATTTTTCTGTGAAGAACATATAACAGAAATTATTTATAAAGGCACAGTGAATACCTCCCTAAAACTTTATATCGCATACAAAGTGTCTGGGTCTACTGGACCAGGAACATGCTCTTCAGCACATGAATATTGTAGGTTCTGTAACTTTATTCAGTTTGTCACATAAACATAAACACACATGAACATACCTTCTTTACAAAAAAATCTTGATTGGGTGAATTAAATCCCCCAAAATGCAACAGGTTCACCGGACCTATAAACATTGTCTGAGTAACAATACTATAAACACACTGAATCAAACATGTTCAAATTGTTTGCCCCAGTCGGGTTTTTTTGTCATGTTAGCAACATGCTACTGACCTACACAGTTTAATAAGATACAGGCTATGGCATAGTGACATAGTCGCCAAGACTAATGCTAGTTTAGATTATCTCAAAGCTAATTCATGATAGCGTCATAATAGATGACTAATCTATGCTAATAAAAAGCTAATTTATGGGAGCATCATAATAATAGCCTCATAAAGCAAATTTTTTAGGGTAGTGCTTTACAATAACTACACACTACAAATAATTAATTAAGTATTAGCAAATAGTTAATTAATGGTCCATAAAGCATTGCTTCTATGTTAATAGACATTTGTAAGCAACGTCATTAATTTCATTCATTCATAAATTCAACATTTACTATAAAGTTACTATAAAGTGCTACTAAACTAGGGTAATGTAAGCACTTTAATACTAATGACTAGTTAGCATCAAGCTACCAGAGTGCCAGTTAATGCTATCTTAAAATTAATTCATGCTAAGTCTCAAACTAGAGTCATATCATACAAGCACTTGACTAATAATAATACCTTTATGATAATAAAAAGTTAGCATCAAACTTTTAGCATGCCGGCTGTAATGTTAATAGAATCGGTTTATGCTATATCTTTCTCTTTCACCTTATCTCCTCGTAGGCGCTCTGGTTGAACGTCCAGCTGCTGGAATCTTGCAGGTTTTCACTCAGCGCTGAGTTCAGTGAGCTGAACGCTGGATCCAGGAACTTCATGGCCAGCTGAGATCTGAAGAACAAAGGGAAGGAATCAACACTGTTTCAGCGTCAACTGCTTGAGGGGTATTATGTCCAAGTTATGACATCTAGAAAACATAATCAACTTCAACAAATCTAGTTGTTTATGTTTCAAGCAAGATTTATTTACAGAGCACTTTTCATTCGGATGGGGGAAAAACATTAGAGGTGACATCTCAGAAAAGATACCCTTACTAATATAAATATATAGATAATAAGTTGTCTCGGAATTTCCAAATGTACAAAACAACATTAAAATACATCAAATGAAATTCGATAGAAAACGTTCAAACACAGCATATACTTTGGAAGCTATGTTAAATGAAGAATCAGTTCACTAAATTTAAAAGAAAAGAAAAGTTTCACACTTTTAATCCTCCCTGTGTTCCAGAATCTCTCTGGAGTTATTGGGAGTGTTCCGAGGCTGAAGTTAAAGTGACGTCGATCAATGAGAGCCATGCAGAGGGCTGTCAGTCAGCTGGAGCCCGGGGCCCTTGGTGCCCACTCTAATTAAACCACTCTTCCATAGCCTCGTTTACTAACGCTGCTTCATTAGCGGAGCGCATCCAGTCTGGGCTACAGCTGCAGGGGTCACATTCTGTCCCGGGTCACACATGCTGTACATATAACCTGTCGTGGTCAGCAAACAAATCTGACCCAAGTCTGGCATTCCTATGAAACAGGAAAACGGGTGTAGGCCAAACACAGACAACATTTGGAAGTGATCAGGATGTTTCTGATGAAAAGGGAGACATGAAGTCCACAATGAGGATAATGTGTCAGTTGTGACTTGCACACTAGGATAAAGTATGAGGAACAAACAAGTTCAAAGTTGTCAGTGGTATTCAAAATGCAACAGAGAAAACCTAAATAAGACATTTAATGTATGACCTAGCTGAGTTTAGGCCCAGCTAGGGCCCATGTGTGTATTTTGTCTAAAACACCAAAAAGAATATCCGTGAGTTGCTTTGCACGGATACAATCTTTTCTGCCCTGTAAAGGCATGTTTTTTTCCATTGTCAGGCATGTAAAAATAGGCAGACTGGCTCAAGGGCACAAAACATGTAAATGTATTTTTGGTTTAAACACCCTCAAGCCCTAAAAAGAATTGTGTAAGAGGAGAATAGTCAGACATTTAGAAGCTTGTATTGTTTGTGTTCGACCATCAAGACCATATCTTGACATGACTAGGCGCATCAAACATCAAAACATTCTTTGAGACTAAGGAACAAAATTGGCCAATTTCCAGTGTTCCAAGAGCTCTAATCCCTTAATGTGCCTCTTGAGAGCGAAACAGAAAAAATGGTTTAGGTTTAGTACAAATAGAGATAAGATACAAATGATTTTTTTTCTGCATTTCCAGATAAGTCATTTGTAATATATCAGGACAATTATTCTTCAATCTATACCTTCAAAGAAAACGTTTTTTTTTTTTAAACCAATTTTTTTGAAGTCTGATGCTTAGAAGACTCCTCTGAAAAGAGACCAGGTTTTTGTTCAGAGGCCACGCTGAAATGAGGAAGCGTCTGGAGTTGGAAAATCATACCAAAAAATCAGCCCCTTGCTTAAGGGGTTCCTCAGAAACGCTACCTGTCAAACGTTAAACTCATCTCCAGAGCAGCAGACATGTCTCATGATATAAGTCATGAAGTTCAGGTCTGTGCGTTAGCCTTGAGTCTGTGGAGGGCGTTTGATTGCTGACGGATTGATGTAAATCTGCCATCAGGACCAAGGCCAGCGTTTCTGAGCACTCAGCATCCCTTACTCTAGCGCTGCTCTGACCTCACTCGCACAGCAGCAGAGCTGAACACTCACTGCATCGTTCTTCAAGTTCCATTTTCCCATTTTCAAGTTAGGGCTCTGTTCGGACTCAGAGAGAGACTCACTGACTAGCTCCAATCAATCTCCTAAAAGATGGTTCATCATAAAATGAGTTTTAAACACTCAAACTCCTGAAAATTAAGGGACAGCAACAGAGAACATTTACTCTCATGTTTTTATTTACACCTTATTTTTCCGACAATCATTCGAAACAAAGAATACATTTCCTTGTTTAATTTCTGTAAATCTTTCTCAACGTAAAAAAAAACTTCGGCGATAGTCCCTGGATGATGCTGCCATATATTCTAAACATCAAATGAATGTTTGCCTCGTCTGTTAAGGAATTCTCTTCTGCGTGAGATGAGATAAATTTTTGTTTCTCTTTGTAAATCACTTTAGCATCCTGTCCCTAAAACTCTAAGCACAAACACAGGCTGAAAATGTGACAATATTTAGGTTAATCCTCTTTCGTTAGTCAGAATCTCATCGCGCATGCGCAGAGGGCATCGCAACACAGGGATGAGGGAGGCCTTTCTAAAACATGATCAATAACTCCCCTCAAAAGCACTCTCGTGGACGCGCAACGTGCTGTGATGAATAAGTGGCGGCGCGCGTGCACGAGACTCACCGGAAGCCCGCATGGAACATGTACATCCGCGGGCCGCCGGCGGCATTCGGGTACCGCGGGCCGCTAAAGAGCAGGTCCTTCTTGATGGAGACGTAACTGATGAGCGACAGGACGAGCAACGCGACGCTGAACATCAGCAGCCCTAGCGCGCTCACCACGCGAACCATCTCCGATCGCGCGGAGCGACACTGCGATCACCGCGAGGACGAGCAGGAGGTAGAGGAGGAGGAGGATAGGGATGAGAGAGAAGAGCGAGAGGATGAAGGACTCGCATCAGCACCGGGCGCTGCCATCACGGGTCTGTGCGCGTCATCAGCGTCATCAGCAGAGGCAAGGAGGGGAGAGAGAGAGAGAGAGAGAGGGAGGGAAAGGAAAGATGATTGACAGAGAGGGGGAGAGAGAAATGAAAGAAGTGTGATAAGGAGAAAGATGATTGACAGAGAGATAAGGAGAGGGGGGAGATTTGATTTGATAGAACGGGAGAGGAAAGAGACTTTAAAAAATTCAATATGAATTTATAAGACTTTTCAGAAAATTCATTCATTCATCTTCATGTCGGCTTTCTTCAATTTCGGGGTCGCCACAGCGGAATGAACCACCAACTCTCTGGCATATGTTTTACATGGCGGATGCCCTTCCAGCCGCAACCCATCGCTGGGAAACATTCACACACACTCATTCACAATTTAACACTAAAGACAATCGTTCTTACTCGATTCACTTATACCGCATGTCTTTGGACTTGTGGGGAAACCGGAGCACCCGGAGAAAACCCACGCGATCACGGGGAGAACATGCAAACTCCACACAGAAATGCCAACTGACCCAGCCAAGCCTAGAACCAGCGACCTTCTTGCTGTGAGACGACCGTGCTACCCACTGCACCACCGTGACGGCTTTTCAGAAGATTGACATTAGTCAAAACATGTAAATGTTATAATTAAAATATTACACAAACAAAAGTGAAATGATAAAAAGAAAAGAATTTAAATTTGAACTTAAACCCAACTTCATCTTGTTGACATATGTGATATAAGTTCCTTTTGGACTATAATAAGTGTATTTTACGGTTCTCTTCTGTATACTTGTCTGGTTTCTACAGAATCATGTACAATTCTCCACAGCAGATGGGACTGCTCTTTTTTATAGGGCTTTTATATAAAGAGAGAGAGAGAGAGAGAGAGGAGAGAGAGAAAGCAGGAGAAGAGTAAAGTGGAAGAAGGACACAAACAGATGGGCAAAAGAGGAGAGGACAGATAGAGAAAGAAAATAAGGAGGAAAGGAGAGAGGGGGAAATAAACTAGAGGGATAGAAAAATAGCAAATGTTATTACATTTCTGTCAAGGCTCATCTTGTGTTATCATTTTTGGGTGTGTTTTATGTTGTTGTCAGTTCTTGTTTGCTTGTGAGCTAAGGACTTCGTGGGTGTGGCTGATTACTGCCCTCTGATTGGTGGAGGTGCAATCACCTGCAGGTTACCAATTCAGTGTAGGATTTAAGTCTGTGTACTTCTTCCAGTCACTGCTAGTCTATTGACATGAAATGGTAGATCGGTGCTTTGCCTCAAAAATTCAACTGTCTTTTATCCATTTTGAACTTACTGGCTCTGTTTAAAACTCTTTTATGTTTCTAGACACAGCCCTCACTACCTGCCTGCCAAACCCTGGCCTGGATCTGCTCACAGTCCTCAATTGAGCGAGTGGATTTTTGTTGAACTTTATTTCATGCTACCTTCTCTTTTGAGTGAGTGGATTTAGTTTTATTTTCAAAATACTTTTGTTTACTTCCTGTCCTTTGACTAGTTTGGGTTCAGTTCAGACCTGGACTTTTGTCAATAGACTGCTTTTTCGTCAACTACTAGGGTTCAGCACCGGAAGTTGTTTTTTTCCATTCGCTTCTAAAATTAACAAATTATAACACAGTGAGACGCAGCAGTTTATCGGCATTGCTCTTTCACAACGGTGGAACTTACAACTTTTAGAACTCATTTTAAAAATCAATTTGAGATATAGATCAAAGGTAAAATCTGATGCGCAAACCATTTTAGATTTTAGCAGAAGTACATATGCAGTGGATCGTGCTTAAAGTCTATTTCCTTGATTGTCTAACTAATTAAAACAACACTGAAATAAATAAATGCTTCCTTCAGTAGATTTGACTGAATGCTTTCTTCTCTTAGTGAAGCAATGTATTTGTTCCGTTCTAAACTCTCAGAGATCGGCTTGGTGATGAACAAGTCTTTCACAAAATAACTCAGTGATCAGTGATTAATGGACATCATCACAGAGATGAGAGGAAATCAATATTAATGAAATGAGGCGTGTCCGAGCAGATGATTGACAGGGATGGTAACTAAGCAATGGAGTGCTCTGTTAATGAGATATTAGTGTCTCAGAATTGAACTCAAACGCTTCCCTCTCATTGTTGTGATGTTATCAGAGGAGTGTCATCGCCACGCTCTGGAGAAGGAACGCAGGCTGTGATAAGAGCTTAAACACACAGAGAATGCCTGAATCAATCAGTCATTAATGAGCGCTCACCTCCACACAATCCTCTCTCTGTTTGAGAACATGTTTGGACAGGAATTCCTCCAGAAGCCCGCGGTCCACAGAAGGGTTTGGTCCAGAACCTCTCCTCTCCTTCCTTTCAACTCAACCTCATAACTTCATTTGGAATCTTTTCATATGTTATGAAGAAGACATTTGTGTTTCATGATTAACATTTGTTGCATCTTCTAATTTCTGCTGTTCATTCTATTTGCTGATACATACACCTGCTGTTAGAGCACACAGAGACTTTAACTGTTTAACCTCAGGTTGTGCAGCCGTGCCCTTGACTCTTTTCAGTGGTACATAGAAGCATAACTAGCTCCAGTCAATCACTCCAAGGCGAATAAAGCTCCCAAACCTTGAGACCCCACAGTTTTTGAAGATGTTTGATGGTTTGGCAGTCAAGCCACTGAATTTGTGCACAATATCCTGGACTAAACATCATCTCATTGACATCTGGATTTTGGTAGCTGCGTTAGATATTTATTTTGAACAAAGTGTGGAGTGTGGACACAGGCTAGCTCCAGACTTGGGACCTCTTCTTTGGGTAAATGCTCTATGAGACGATCTGGCTCATGGAGCCAAACAGCACAGACTTACTAAATCTTCTCTGTTAATGTAGATGTCCAATGACTCAGAAGTCAATAGATTAAATATGGCATTTGGTTTTGTGTTCAAGTGTACTTGAGTCAGTCCTCCTTAGAATCTAAAATGAAAAAAATAATAATAATTCAGGGCTAGCAGAAATAACTTTTTTGAGAAGGAGAAATGTCTATCTGTATGACATCTCATAAGTCTAAAAGCAGTTCCTTTCTGCCCTTTCAGTGAATAGCTGAAAGTCTGCATTCCAAATATAATAGTATCACACAAACATTTCATTTTGTTTACTATTTTATCACACAAATTAGACACATACACAAAACCTTTATTATCCTCAGATTTTTATGTTTTTTTGTCCAGATGAATCTCCACTCCATTTTGATCTGGGCCATGTCCCTACTCCAGTAAGGTGTGCCTCATCCCTGGAGAGCTTCTCACCCTCATCTTCCTCACCTCTGCGCTCCCCCTGAAGTGTTTTAGGTGTGCGTCCTGCGGCTGAGGAGGAGATGATGAGGGTTTCTGCATGAATAAATGATCGCATGCACAGATAATGAGGAAGTGTTTCCTCCTCTGAGAGGTTTTATACACCAGCAGAAGATAAAGCACGACTGCGATCATAATTACTAATGTCTCCTGTGCTGTTCTGATCATCAATAAATGATGGCAGGGATGAGAGTGATGGTGTGATGTGAGCTGCTTGCCCCCCTCATGGTGTTCAGAGTTTTGTGATGAGTAAAAGCAAACGTAAACATCTCCCTGTTCATTTTAAGATGTCTCTGCTTTTCTTGGTAAGATTTTTTTTTCATTGCATCAAATAGTTTTAGTAAATAGTTTTTTGTCTAATCAATATTACTTGTTGTTATCTACATAGCTAGCCACATTCAATTAATCTCAACAACAAGCTAATGAGATGCTATTCAAATTCACCACATCCTAGATAAGTGCAAATAATTTAAACCAAATTTTACTTATATTATTTACATGTTAAAACAATGTTTTTATGGTTAACCATGGCTTATCAAGATATGTTTCATATTAGCTAGATTTTACCAAAAGTTTATTTTTATTAGCCAGATGTTACCAGTCTGCTATTCATATAAGCTAGATGTTACCAGTCTGCCATTTATATTAGCCACTTTCCAAAGGTCTCAAATTTCATAAGCCTTCGACGATCAAGAGCTGTTACAGAAGTGTATTATAACCGTTCAAGGGATTCAAAAAATACAGTCGCTTTTTGGGACTTCCCCAACGGGTAAGGGCCATTCAAATAGGAATTATGAAAACTTAGGAGTTGCAGTATACTTCCTACAGAGAATGCGTTTATCAGACACTCTTACCGATCAGAATATCTGAATATAACAAAAGCCTTCTTCACTCTTTTTTACCAGTTTGTTATTCATATTAGCCAGATGTTACCAGTCTTCTATTTGTTTTAGAAAGATGTTAACAGTCTTATATTTGTTTTAGCTAGATATTACCAGTCTGCTATTCGTATTAGCCAGATGTTACCAGTCTGTTATTCGTATTAGCCAGTTGTTACCAATCTGTTGTTCATATTAGCCAGATGTTATCAGTCTGCTTTTCATATTAGCCAGATGTTACCAGTCTGTTATTCGTATTAGCCAGTTGTTACCAATCTGTTGTTAATATTAGCCAGATGTTATCAGTCTGCTTTTCGTATTAGCCAGATGTTACCAGTCTTCTATTTGTTTTAGCCAGATGATACCAGTCTGCTATATGTTTTAGCCTGATATTACCAGTCTGCTATTTGTTTTAGCTAGATGTTACCAGTCTGTTGTTCATATTAGCCAGATGTTATAAGTCTGCTTTTTTTGTATTAGCCAGATGTTACCAGTTTGTTATTCATATTAGCCAGATGTTACCAGTCTTATACTTGTTTTAGCCAGATTTTACCAGTCTGCTATTCATATTAGCCAGATGTTACCAATCTGTTGTTCATATTAGCCAGATGTTAGCAGTCTGCTATTCATATTAGCCAGATGTTATCAGTCTGCTATTCATTACAGTCAGATGTTACCAATCTACTATTCATTACAGCCAGATGTTACCAGTCTGTTATTCATATTAGCCAGATGTTACCAGTCTGCTATTTGTTTTAACCAGATGTTACCAGTCTGATCCGCACTGCTCACCACCTGTCACCCACGACCCAAATTATTGTCTCTGGTCGATGTATCGAAGGGGAACCAATAAATTCAGCAAACTTTTTGTGCTTAGAGAGTGGCTCACCACCTTCTGTCGAGAAGAGCAGTTACTGTTTGTTGACAACTGGAATCTCTTCTGGGAGCACCCTAATCTCTTCCGTCCTAACGGCCTCCATCCAAACAAACTAGGCTCTAAACTTCTGTCAGATAACATCTCTAGGCCCCTTATTAGCATCTGAATAAATAATTCCAAATATAACACCTTAGAACATCGCCTCAGAAACCTACCCAATAACTGTCAAAACATTTTCAATCAAAACAGTGTCCATATCACGAAAACATAAAAAAACTAAAAACAACAATTTGGTTAACACCACTAATCTGATCAATATAAAAGAAGACTACAAATGATGCAACTCGGAAGCATACTCTCTAAAATGTAAACTCATAAACATCAGCTCTCTTACATCAAAAGCTGTAATCATAAATTAATTAATCTCAGAACTTAACCCGGACATACTATGCTTAACTGAAACCTGACTCACTCTAAAACATTATTTTGGCTTAAATGAAGCAATACTGAGTGTCACGGTGGCGCAGTGGGTAGCATGGTCGTCTTACAGCAAGAAGGTTGCTGGTTCTAGGCTCGGCTGGGGCAGGTGGCATTTCTGTGTGGAGTTTGCATGTTCTCCCTGTGATCGCGTGGGCTTTCTCCGGGTGCTCCGGTTTCCCCAAAAGTCCAAAGACATCCGGAATAAGTGAAGTGAATAAGAACGATTGCCCATAGTGTGAATGTGTGTGTGAATGTTTCCCAGTGATGGGTTGCGGCAGATATCTTATTTTTACATTTATAAGTCTTATGTCTCTCCCAGCGATGGGTTGCGGCTGGAAGGGCATCCGCTGCATAAAACATATGCCAGAGAGTTGGCGGTTCATACCGCTGTGGCGACCCCGAAAGGGAAGAAAGCCGACATGAAGATGAATGAGTGAATGAAGCAACACCCAGAAATTACCGTTACAATTATGAACCACGCCTAACTGGTTGTGGTGGGGGTGTGGCCACAATATTTAGAAATACCCTAAACACGGCCGAAAAGATAATTGTGCTCCATAATAAATTGGTGGTATCAAGACAAAGATGTGCATTCTCTGTAACATTATCTGTTGTCTACAGGCCAAACACAATTCTAGCTTTCTTAAAGAATTTGCTGATTTTGTCGCACATCTTTTGGTCGAAGCAGATAAAATACTGATTTTTTGAGACTTTCACATACATATCGATGACATGAAAGGCTAGTTGGGCATTGCCTTTACAGACCTCCTAAATTTCTGTGGGTTTAAGCAAAATGTTGCCAGAGCAACTAACCGTCTAAACCACACTCTAGATTTGGTTCTATCTCATGGCATTGACCTCATTGACATTGTTATATCGCCTCAAAATGAGGACATCTCAGACAACTATCTTATATCTTGTGCTATGCATATTGTAAGCATTAGCAATAGCATTCAACGCTACCAACTAGGGAGAAATATAAACCAAAACTCTAATGAAGCATTCATAAGAAACCTACCGGATATTACTCACCTGTCGTGTAACTGAGGTAAGAAGGACCCAGAAGCAAGGGATAGGTACCCAGAGTCTTTAATGACTGAAGTGGTTAAATCAAAACCGCTGTTCAACAGAACAGGAACACAGTTCAGAGTCTCAAAACATAAACAAAGATCTTGGGGCAGGTGCGCTAAACCCCGCGGAAGGAGACAGGTCGTCTGCTCTTTCAAGGAGGTGCAGGTAGGGTTAGTCCGAGCGGTCAGTCCACCGCGATCCTCGGTTCCTCGGGTGAGGCTTGAGTGCAGTGCTCCACACCGGCTACGTAAACGAGACAGGCCACAAGAGAAGAGCTAGAGCAGAGCATCAGCGAACATCAAGACGAACAACAACTCACAAAGATGAGACATAGCAGGGGAACTTAAATAGCGGAGACAATTAACGAAACGAGAAGCAGCTGCGACAGATAACATAATTAGCCGAGACGTGGACAGGAGACAGAGAGAAAAACGAGATAGAGATCCTGACATCACCTTTCTAGTGTAGACCTGAAGATGAAAATGAACTTGAAAAAATCACCTACAGTATGAATGATTTTATGAATTATTTCTCAAATAAAATTACGTCTATTAGATGAAAATTACTAAAACTCATATTCAATCTCAGCAGCGTAACTCAAATTTTTTTCCTTTGCTTTACTCGCTGCAAAGTTTTTCAAATATTGACCTGAAAGAACTGCTGAAAATAATCCCAGCATCTAAATCAACTACATGCTATTTCGATCCTGTACCCTCAAAATTACTGAAGGAATTGCTATAAATAGTTCAAAACAAAATTAAAAACATATTGGTTTAATCTAGCGTTCGAATAATTGGCTCCTGGCGTTTGTCAAATTGAATATTGTGTCTGAGCACTATAAACATACAAACTGTTGAAAAAACAATATGGTTCAATGTGCCTATCTAACCTATGCCCATCACTCATCCTGCAGCTTATGTTGATCACCTGTTTGTTGTCTACTACATTTTTCTAACCGTTAGTTTTTCGTCGATGAATATTAAGTTTGTGTGTTCTGTATGCTGGGGAGGTGACTAGCACCTGCCTCAGTCAACGAGGCTCCCAGGGACCTCACAGAGTGAACTCCTATTACCTCTACCTGATCCTCACGAGGACTTTGAGAAGCTGCTTTGAAAACAACTGCTAAAAAAGCGCTATATAAAAACTTGATTGATTGATTGATGTTAGCCAGATGACATGTTATTCACAGCTATTAAATGGTATGTTTTTTTATTTCACAGTTGTTCAAGCTGAATTTGAAAGTTGAAACTTTAAACTATACAAACAATTATAAACCCAAGCTGAGTGGGATGCTCCTACAGGTTTCAGGTGAAATTGCCACTCCTCCCACATCTGCCCGTTACTGTCTAACAGTGATGAACTGCCAAAAAGGCAAAAAATTTTTTTATTTATGCAGCGTTTTATATACAAACCAAGCTTTTTACTCACAGCAAGAAACTTGAGGTCATTATTAAGTCGTTAAATGCTATTTTATTCTCATGTTTGTGGATAATCTATACTTTAGATGCCAAAATGAAACCACTTGATGAAGTGAGAGCAAAGATGCGTGAGGATCATCATGGAGCATTTCCTCCTCTCGTCTCTGATGTCTCCAGAGCTTTGCGTATTAATAAATGATGGCAGGAGATGGGATGGTGTGATATTAGTTCCTCTTCTCGTGGTCAATTCAAGTGTTGAGATGAGTATCTAAAGGCAAGTGTTGCTCTGAGCTCAATTGAGGCTCGGAGCAGCTTCCTTACATTAATGAACTTGTTTCTTCACTCTGTTTTTGCAGGCTCTATTTGGAGATCGAGACTCATTTTTCACCCTTTAAGCATCCACTGTAACTAAAATGTATAATTTAACTTCATCTCTTCTGTCCGCCATAAACTCCTATCCAAAGCCTAGTCATCAGTTCCTCTGTGCTCTCTGAGGGGAGGGGGAGGGAGTGCTGATAACAGTTAACCTCATGTCCAACGAGCTGTTCTTTTCATTAACCTCCCTGCAGGTGAACCGTTCATCTCAGAGGATCCACTCATTACCGGCATGGATCAGCCCTCTCTCTCGTTTTTCAATTAAAGAAGAGAGTGTTTCATTAACCCCTCACTGCCCTGCGCGTGCCAGCCTGGTTTGTGAATGGTAACATATTTTCAGCATCTGACAGCCACCTGCCGGATCTGAGCTGAATTATGAAGCCATGTTCATGAGAGTGCCTCATATTTTCTACTGAGAGGAAGACGAATCCACTCAGGAGCCGAATGACCCTCAGACCTCTCTCAGAAATCAGGAGGGCGCACAGGACGTATGGGACAAAACGCAGTCAAAGTCAAATACTCCACACACAGAAACTCTCATCTTCTGCTTTGATCGACAGCTGAGAGTAACTGGTCAGCCTCAGCTATACACATCTCTTGCCCATTCAGAACCAAATAGGCTCTAAAGGATAAACAGTTAAACACCCATGTCAGGATGTGACTGTCGTTTCACACAGAGTAGTCAATAATCTGCTTTTAACTCAAAGTAGAATCAACAATTCTTGATTCTTGGTTCTTATAGTTTCTTATTCAGAACTACAACCAATGTTTGCTTCTTTTACTCAACTACTCGATCTGACAAAAAGCTCTGATTGGCTCTAAACTTGTAAGCAATTACAAGTTGAGATTGGACCTCTTACTCAATCACAAGCTCTGATTGGCTGCCTTACACAGCTACAAGCTCTGATTGTCTCTGTTACACAACTACAAGCTCTGATTGGCTCCCTTACACAACTACAAGCTCTGATCTGCTCTCTTTCACAACTACAAGCTCTGATTTGCTCTCTTACACAACTACAAGCTATGACTGGGCCCCTTACACAACTACAAGCTCTGATTGGCTCCCTTACAAAACTACAAGCTCTGATTGGCCTTCTTACACAACTACAAGCTCTGATCTGCTCTCTTTCACAACTACAAGCTCTGATTGGCTCCCTTACACAACTACAAGCTCTGACTGTCTCCCTTACACAACTACAAGCTCTGATTGTCTCTGTTACACAACTACAAGCTCTGATTGGCTCCCTTACACAACTACAAGCTCTGATCTGCTCTCTTTCACAACTACAAGCTCTGATTGTCTTCCTTACACAACTACAAGCTCTGACTGACTACCTTACACAACTACAAGCTCTGACTGGGTCTCTTACACAACTACAAGCTCTGATTTGCTCTCTTACACAACTACAAGCTATGACTGGGCCCCTTACACAACTACAAGCTCTGATTGGCTCCCTTACAAAACTACAAGCTCTGATTGACCTTCTTACACAACTTCAAGCTCTGATTGGTTCCGTAACAAAACTACTTGCTCTGATTGGCTCCCTTACACAACTACAAGCTCTGACTGTCTCCCTTACAAAACTACAAGCTCTGACTTGGTCTCTTACACAACTACAAGCTCTGATTGTCTCGCTTTCACAACTACAAGCTCTGATATTCTCCCTTACACAACTACAAGCTCTGATTGACTCTCTTACACAATCACAAGCTCTGATTGTCTTCCTTACACAACTACAAGCTCTGACTGTCTCCCTTACAAAACTACAAGCTCTGATTGGCTCCCTTACACAACTACAAGCTCTGATTGGCTCTCTTACACAATCACAAGCTCTGATTGGCTGCCTTACGCAACTACAAGCTCTGATTGGTTCCCTTACACAACTACAAGGTCTGAGTTGCTCCCTTACACAACTACAAGATCTGACTGGGCCCTTTACACAACTACAAGCTCTGATTGGCTCCCTTACAAAACTACAAGCTTTGATTGGCCTTCTTACATACCTTCAAGCTCTGATTAGTTCCGTAACAAAACTACAAGCTCTTTATTGGCTCCCTTTCACAACTACAAGGTCTGACTGTCTCCCTTATAAAACTACAAGCTCTTATGGGCTCTCTTACACAACTACAAGCTCTGACTTGTGGTCCCTTACGCAACGACAAATTTTGATTGGCTCTCTTACACAACTACAAGTTGCGATTGGACCTCGCAAGCAATTACAAGTTGAGATTGGAACTCTTACACTACCACAAGCTCTGTTTGGCTGCCTTACAGAACTACAAGCTGTGGTTGGCTCTCTTACACAACTAGAAGCTCTGATTGGCTCCCTCACAAAACTACAAGCTCTGATTGGCTGCCTTACACAGCTACAAGCTCTGATTGTCTCCCTTACAGAACTACAAGCTCTGGTTGGCTCTCTTACACAACTACAAGCTCTGATTGGCTCCCTTACAAAACTACAAGCTCTTGTTGGCTCCCGTACAGTACACTATTACAAGCTCTGACTGGATCCCTTACACAAACTACAAGGATTTGATTGGTTCTGAATGAATTTCCATACTCTTCCATACAAAAGAATAAATAACAGAACACAAGGTTAATTCCACATATTTCTTTGCTGAAAGGTTTTTACAGTGAGCAGCTTCCCTCTCTCTGGATAGAAAAGAACCGGCAGTCTCCACACAAGCAACGGAGCTCTGTGTGCGTTTGTGTGAAAGCGCCTGGGAGTTAATCAATAGGGCTCAGATGTGTGCCGGCGTACGTGGGAGTGCTTCCTTCCCATCATGCCCCAGTCAGCTGTGAGCTTCATGACCCATAATCCCTTCTGCTCGACTGGGCATCTCTCTGGCTCTCCATCAAACATCTCCGTGCTGATCCATCCCATCGATAACGCCAGGAGGGCACTCTCATCTGGGAGCATTCATTGTTTGGAAACTAACAAGAGCTTCCTCAAATTCAACCTGGTTGCTTTTTTAGAGTAGTACTCATTGTTAAATCTAGATTGTCTCCCAAAAACTTAGTTGTGGCACGAGAAAAGAAACCAACTTTTAGCTTCAAAACCATTTTAAGAAGCCTATTAGTGATATCACGGGCAAAACATTTGTAGCTAAAATGTACTATTAAAAGATCACGGAGCTTAGATGATATGAGAGGTTGACTTCAGTGCATCAACCAAACCCCCCCCCCTTCTCTTTCTTTTTCTCTCACAGCAGCAGCATCAAGGATAGAACCAGAGGTGTGTGTGTCTGTGTGTGTTTGAGCTGGGAACGGCCGTCACAGAGAGATAGGAGCGCTCCGGATCAATAGTTTCACTGTGGCTGCTGGCCAGCGTTTGTTTCCATCTTCTCTCGGGCCAGGATTCACTCATCAATACTTTCATCGCCTCTCTCTCCCCTGAGCTGCAGGGCTGCTCCAGTAATCAGGGTCCTGTTGGTTTTCAGGCAAGGTTAGGGAAAGAAGTGACTGAAGTGAAAAAGTGAACTGCAGTTACTCAAACGGCCACTTGAGACTGCCTCGAGAAGTGATCAGGTTCTATTTCACTCCCATGTTAAAGCTGACAAACAATCTGAGGGGGATGAATTATTCAACTTTAAAATTATAAGTGCATGATGTCACCAGGTGCTGACATATAACTGTGGGACTTGTAGTTTAGAACTCACTTAGAACTGTAGTCAACCAACTAAACTGTTAACTCCTAAAATAAATGAATGTGTGAGCAAAAGGGAATTTTTAATCCATCCTTCCATCAGATACAACCACTTAAAATTTTAGAGGCGTGTTAAAATCCTCACCTCAATTAGAGTTCCCTTAACAGGATGCTTACCTCTCTTCCTCCCTTTCTCTCTCTCTCTAGTTTTCTCTCACTTTCTCTCTTCTTTTGCTTTCTCTCTCCCTCTAATAGCTCAGATGTGTTGTGTGAGCTGATAATAATTAATTAGAGAGACAGAGAGAGAGCGAGAGAGTGATGCTCCGTCAGTCAGATGGTTCTCCGGAGAGTCTTTTGTTTTGAAAGGGGGAGAATCTAAGCCGCTCAGAAGCTCAATCAATTCTCTCTAACTACACTATTGATTAGCTGCAGAAACATTTTTCATTTATTAATTATGAGCAATATGCACTCCGAGGTGTCCCTGGCTGATATCATTCAGTGGTTTAGAAATATCATCGTCATTAAGGGCCCGCTGAAACCTTGGGGTCCCTGAAATACAACACTTCTCTCTCTGATCTGGGGGTGCTCCTCTGCGGAACCTCAGAGGGTTAGGTGTGATGTTAAAAAAAGGATGGATGAGTTTCTGTTCAGGAGTCAAGGTACAGATGAAAAAAATTTTTGTGTGGTATGTATCCTCCATTCTGGAAAAAAACAGACAAATCCACATACAGTATGTGGGACAAACATGGTCTAGGTCTAGGGCTGGTTTGATAAAGATTTTAATGGGGTGCTGGGAATTAGGTCAGTTATGGTCCATTTATGGCCCATAAGACAGCGGTCCCCAACCTTTTTTGTGCCACGGACCGATTTAATGTCAGACGACACTTTCAGGGACCGGCCTTTGAGGTGTGGTGGCTAAATACAACTAAATAATATCATACGACCTGCATGTAAACAGTGGTGTTTTCTAAACATAACAATAAACGTGAATCCACTCTAGCTGCTTGCTAGTACAGCGTCCCCTTAACAATAGTTTTGAGGGCTTCATCGCCTCATTCAAAAGCCGGAGTGGGCTTGGTGCGTGGGAATCTACTTTTGAAATAAATTCATATTTTAAGTAGGATAGTTGTAGGCTCTTCCTCTGTCTCCTAGCTGGGCCTTTTCCCATGGTAAAGAAACTTTCTAAAGACGTTTTTTTTTACTCATTTTGCAAGTTCCTGAGCTTAATTTCAGCGGTAGCCCATCACATAATCGTGAAGAGCATGGATATAACTAAGAAAATCAGATAATTTTCAAAATAACACCTCATTCAGATTCCGAAAAATAAATAAAACGAAAGTAACGCAAGTTATTTATTCTTTCTGTGCGGCCCGGGACCAAATGACCCACGGACCGGTACCTGCCATAAGACATAATCAAGTCATGAACAGTAACTCATGTCGGACAAAGTCCACCCATGGACCATAACTGACCCAAATCCCAGCTAAATTAATATCAAGTGTAACATCTGGCAAAACTTCTTGAATAAGCCAAAGCAGGCCAAATAACACCCTTCCAAACGGTTTAAAGTTCTGACAGCTCCTGAAAGATCCAACTCCAGCGTTCTTAAGCTATAATCCGAGATAATCCAGTTCCTTTACCAGTGCCAGCATTTCTGTTTTAATGCATTTAAACTAACTTTCCATGCTTAGATTTACAGTAAAGCAAAAAAGATTAAATCTTTAATTACTAATTACATTGAAGAAAATAAGAAAAACGCAAGCAATTAAATGTAACCAAAAATAACTATTTTTAAAATACAATTAGATGAAAATAAATCAATTGTCATCATTGGCAGTTTTTACAAACTCTCACACTCTCCCACACACACGCACACGAACATGCACACGCAAACGCAAACGCACACGCACACACATACAAGCACGCGCACGCACATGCACACGGATACACACACACACACACGCACGTTCATGCACACAATCTCTCTCTCCCTCTCACTCTTTCTGCTCAAATATTCTTCTCATAAGAATCGAACACTTGTTCTGTTTCCAAACACGCTCCCCCTCGAGGCCGTCTGTGGTCCTGGCTTTAAAGATGTGTTAATAATAATATCCCTCACTCGCACCAGAGTGACTGATGCACATTGATCCAGCTCTCTCTCAGCTCAGGGGTGGGCGGACCGTTTTTAGCTAGGAGTAAATGGACTCGACCTGAGAGAGAGAGAAAAAGAGATATGGAGAGGGAGAGAGAGAGAGAGAGAGACTCCTCAAGGTCATGTGTGTCCATGGTTAGTAGAGCAGAGAAATGTGATGTGACTGATAGCAGCTGTATCTCTCTCTCTCTCTCTCTCTCTCTCTCTCTCTCTCTCCTCTTCTCACCTCCCCTCTCTCTCTCCACCTCTCTCTCTCCTCTCCTCTCTCTCCTCATCTCTCTCTCTCTCTCCTCACCTCTCTGTCGTCTTTATTTGACTCTCTCCCATCTGATTGATTCCAGTCACAATTTTTCTGTTATTTCCCCCTCTGGACTTAAACAAGAGCTGCTTGGACAAAAACAGTGGCTGAACTTTGTTTGAAAGGCTTGCTTAAGTGAAATCAGTGTAAACGAGTCGTTTCCTTAAAAACCTGTTTTTAAAACACTTTGGCCCTTTGCTAAAGGGCCATCCTTGAGTCCTGTTCTGCACAACCTGATCTTACTAACAGTTTGAACAGTTTACAGTCCCTGAAAACCAGCTTTAGAAGAAGATTTCAGCTGTTAGCCGCGCTTCTTCTCAAACTTCATACAACACAGCGTCAGCCCATTCTTTGAAAAGGCGCCCTCTAGAGGTGGATAACTGCAGACTGTGTATTTAAACAGACTCCCAGAAACACCAAGCACACACTCTTCCTCTGCAGCCGAGCCTCCATTAGCAGTGATGTAGGAGACAACAGGTCTGCCGCTCGCTAATGGAGACTCCAGCCTCTCTCTCTTTCCCTCTGCATCCGTCTGTCTGCACTTGTTTCTCACTCTCCCTCGGCTAATTAAACATGCAGCTTTAACCTGAAACAGGAAGAGCGTCTGCTGCGGCTCTTCCAGACGAGCACTTCCTCCAGCAGACTGGTCACAGTGTGTTCACTGAATAGAATCACTTTTTTTATTCATCGCATTGTTTTATTAATTAATTGCTTTCAAACCACTGCATTTTGTGTAAAATCTTGTACTTTTCTATTTTATTTTCATTCATTCATCTTCATGTCGGCTTTATTCCCTTTCGGGGTCGCCACAGTGGAATGAACCGCCAACTCTCTGGCATTTTTGTTTTACGCAGCGGATGCCCTTCCAGCCGCAACCCATCGCTGGGAAACATTCACACACACATTCACACTTTAACACTATGGGCAATTGTTCTTATTCAATTCACTTATACTGCATGTGTTTGGACTTGTGGAGAAACCGGAGCACCCGGAGAAAACCCACGCGATCACGGGGAGAACATGCAAACTCCACACAGAAATGCCACCTGCCCCAGCCGAGCCTAGAACCACCGTGACGCTCCTATTTTATTTTATTACACTTTAATTGTATTTAGATTAATTTGTTTATTACATTTTATTTGATCTGTTGATAATGAAGTCATTTTTATTTTAACATGTTAAGAATTGTATTTAATTGTTTGCAATACATTTAAATTATCCTTATTTTATTATATGAAGATATTTTATGTCATTCAAATTTATAGAAGCTTTTATTTACTTTAATGACATTAAAGGTTAATGACATTTAATTGCATACTTCAAAAAACAGGAATGCATTTGAAATCTAAAACGTAAGTAAATGTAAGTTATTTGTTAGTTATTGTTAATTTTATTTGTTTTGTTTTGTTTTACTGTAGTCATGTTTTATTATATTGTGTAGAAAACGAGTCTAATTAAACTTTAATTATTTTAATTATTTTATATTATTTTCATTTGCTGGATTTCATTTAATTTATTCCATTACAATTAAAATAACCGTATTTCAGTGCAATTCAAAGCAAGAATTCATTTTTAATAAAAATGTATTTGTTTTATTTTATGAATAGCAGCATCACTATTTTTCTTTGTTATTTTTATTTCATTTGATAATTAAATTATGTATTTGTTATTTTGTCATTCATTTGGCTCTATAAATTCTGTTGTTTTGCTGCTGTCTTTTTTATTAGAGTTAAATTCTGTTGTTTTTATTTCAATTGATTTTATTTCTCTGTAATTTTAACTTTTTCAAAACATTTTATTTTTATTTTTATAAACACAATTTTGCATGAATTATAAAACTTAGTTTATATTACTTTATTCTGCTCTTCTCTACTGAGCTCGCTGCACTGGAGGATCTGATCAGAAGGTTCTGGAGTAGATCTTTCAGCAGCTGTGAGTGAGCTGCTCTTCAGGCTATTCTCCTGAGGAGTAAGATGCTTACAGAATCACCTCTTACTCTTCCTGCAGCAGCAGCTCCCGACCACAGCAGCAGCAGATCAATAACGCAGGAGAGCACGACCCAAAACAAGCAGAACACGAGTTCCTCTCAGCAGATACAAGCTAGAAACCCAGACCAGAAGAGAGGAACACCTCCAGGGCTTCACAGCTGAGCACTGCAGCAGAAAACTTAATCAATGAAATAATGATAAAAAAAATGATAAATATTATTAAATGCCAGTTCTGTGCTGTAGAATTTTACACTTTGAGCATGTTTGTTTTATTTTTAATTTAAATCATTCCTCATTTTTATGGTGTGAATTTTTTTTATAATTGCAATTAATGTTGTTAAAATTATATAGACTAACTTACAGAAAAACATTATAATTACAGAATAACTTACATATATGGGAAATATATGTAATATATTTACACAGATATAAACACTTTTTAATATGATTGCATTAATCATATTCAGGAATCTTTCAAATTCAGCATGAAATATTACAAAAAAAATTAAAGATGATCAGAAAGTTGTTTTGTTGAAAAAAGTTGTTTTGTTGTTTTGAAAAAAAAATGGCTGTTATATTTATATTGACAGTAAATTGAAATGATGAACTGAATTAAAATTGTTAAAAAACAAACACACAAACAATCAGACAGAGATTTTAGAATATGAATGAGGCGCTTTGATCTATTTGGTGATTCTCTGGAAACTGACTCAGAGAAATTATAAAGTGCCCCTTTAAACCATAACAACCCCCTGAACAGACCCATACAATGTGGCACACTAATAACAAAAATAAATTATCTCTGTCTTGAAAGGGAAAAACAAATCAACCTTTAAGTCATGACTGTCTGAACTTGGTTCTGTTTTACATGTGAAAGGCACATATCCACTACTGTTGGGAAATTACTTAAATGTGAAACTTCTTGGAGACCTCTCTATACATACCTTTAAGTGTCTATAAAGCACTTTCACTGTTTTAAATATAAAGCATTTACGTCATAAAACATATTAATTTCTCATCTGACACCGTTGAATAAGGTAACCTCATTTTGATTTCTATGACTCTATATTTCTGTGTGTGTGTGTGTGCGTGTGTGTGCGCATCTGTGCATGTGCGTGTGTGTGCTTTTCTCCTTTGTTATTCATTTTATTTATATTCTTTGTTTCTGAGTATTGTGAGTTTCCTTTCCTATACCTTACATCTACGTACACTATGTTTGAACCATTAAACTCATAAAAAAATAAATCCATCCATCTTCTTGTCGGCTTAGTCCCTTTATCTGAGGTCGCCACAGCGAAATAAACCACCAACTCATCTGGCATGTGTTTTAAGCAGCGGATGGCCTTCCAGCCACAACCTACCACCAGCAAATCTCCACACACACACATACATTATGGACAATTGTGTAACGCATGTCTTTGGACGTGTGGGGGAAACCTGAGTAAACCCACGCGATCATGGGGACATCATGCAAACTCAACATAGAAATGCCAACCAGCGACCTTCTTGCTGTGAGACGACCGTGCTGCCCACTGCATCACCATGACACCCAAAAATATAAATATAAAAAATAAAATTCATGTTGGTGATATATTTTTAAGATTCAAAGTCAGCTTCCAAACCAGAAAAACTATTGTGGTAATCACACATTTAAGAGAGCAGTGTGTATGGAACTGGAACTGCAATAAATGAAAAAAAAAAACAGATCCAGACAGATTGCAAGTTACAGGATAATTTAAACTATGGGTACCAACTGAAAGAGGACTAATGAAATTTACACTACAAATTAATTCTTAATGTCAACAATACAGGCATACACTGGCAGCTCTCAAACAAGGCATTGGCTGAGAAACTTGGGATGATTCAGCTCATGTGCTATCGTACCACCCTCCTGCTCTGTTCCAGCAGCTTTCACATCTCTGTTCTCATTCTCTCTCATGAGGCAGTCTCAAACTTTCTTCTCAAAAACAAATCCTCTGTCACAATCTGTAAATGACATGGCTGGATTGGAAATGATGAGAGCGAAACCTCATCTCTGGTGAGTGGCTCTCACTTGATTAGCCCCAACGTTTCAGTATGCAAAACTTTAAATCTTAAAATAACTTAAAAAGCCCTCAAATCCCCCAGATTTAAATGTTTTTTTGAACACATATTTACATTCTGAAGCACACTTTTCAGAGGCAAACATTCTCTGTGATATAAGAACGACTACTGACTGTGGACATTTTAGAGACATTTATTGAGACTGTTTAATTTCATATACACCGTCTCTCCAAAACACAGGTATCTGCTGTTATTTTGCACCTTTTTTATCATCAAACATAGGCATTTTAAAAAATTATTAAAGTTTCTCAGCTTAGTTTCACATTAGAATCAAACCCATTTACATGCTTCAGTGCGCCGAGGAGACACACATCGAGAAACGGTTCTATCCCTGTTTGTTGAGTCCTCAAAACAGATGAGAAGTGGTTTCATTCTGCTAAAAAGACCCAAAATAAGATTTTATCTGTTTTAACCAGAGCTGAACTGGACTTATTGATCCGGAGCACAGCTTTTAAAGAGCCAACTCGATGCCAGCTCACAGCCGCTCTGATGAGCCACAAACCAAACCCTAGAGGAGCGAGAGACCTTTAATCAACTCCAGCCATGCACAGACACAGAGACAGTCAAAGATCCAGAGCATTTATAACAAGAGGAGGAACTCGACTTTGCGTCTCTCCATATCTCATTCCATGTTGCTTGATGTCAGTGTCTTTTTTTTTTTAACGGCAGGCATTCTTAATCAGAACATCTGTCTGTCGACTTGTTAAAAAGCTAACTGATGCTTTCTTAATGACCCAAGCAGACCTCTGGACTCGACTCAAGGCGACAGTGGTGCTGTGAAGAAGAGGCGGCTCATCCTCTTCAAATCTGCACTTAAGTCTGAGCCGCACTTCCTGCAGGAGCCGAGCGCGACAGACAGGCCTCTCACTGTGAATTATTCATCCAGGATTCAAGTGCACAGTTCCACAGGAACCCAGGATCTTGATCGTCTGTTACATTGGAAGCTCTCTCTTGCAACAGTGACACTCACATGAGAATCTGTGAAGTTCGCATATCTGCTTCAACACCAAAAGAACTCATCACTGAGTGTCAAAAGTGAACTCGTCTCTTGCTTTGTAAAGTTAAGGAGATAAGCTTGCTCTCACTTGAAAAGAGAGAGTAATTAATATTCCTGATTGAGAGCGAGACTAAAGCTCTCACTAAAGACCACATTTAAAGGAAGGGATTTTCTCTTGAAATCAATGGAAAGTGTTTAAAAGGTTTGGTTGCGTGAGAGTTTTGTAGCTTTTATCCATTCAGGAATGAGACATTTTAAGCTCTTTAAATGGGTCTTCTCATTAAAACTCTCCTCCCATAGCTCTGCTCTTCACATCTGAAACTAAAAGAATGTTTAAAGAACTAGTTTACTTAGAAAGTGGATTGAACTCCACATGTGGTCCTGATGATGTTTCCATGGAAATTCTCACTGGCACACACAAAGAGGGGAAACTCTGAGGAAACACTAAGATATAACTTTCTTTCTGCATCATTAGCAAAGTACGTTAAAAAAAGAAGTCCAGCTAAATAACTATTTCTTATTCTAAACCCAGTTGGCTGGATCCAGACCAGAACCAGATCATGAAACTCTCTCATTCAGACAGATCTGCGAGGCACTGCGTTTGCACCCTGTAAAGATGGGCACGGCTGTGTAGTTGTAGTTGACGTCTGTCCAGGCTTGGATGCTAATTTGCCTGACCCCAAGCGTGGAGGTCACACGCCCTACAGAGAGGCCAGAGGCTAAATACTTCAGCTCCGCCTCCTACTTTCAGAAACACGATACACTCTCCATCAGTGAGCTTTGAACCTGCAGAGCTTCCGGAAACACTCTTCTTCTGCTTATCAGTATGATTTTCTCTGAACACAAACATCACAAACTCAGAAAGTGCTTTTTAGGTTAAAAGTTCTCCTCAGCCCTCAGCTCAGCTCATGTTGTTACCGCCACACAGGCGCTCTCTTTACCTTCAAGTGATTAAGGATCCTTTCAGTGCTCAAACAGGATTAAAGACATTTAGAAAGAGGCGTTTCAAAGGGCAAGTGACATCTGTCGGTCACAAACCCGTTCTCCATGAGCACCCAGAGCCCCTGCTGAATTGACCAGCACTTCAAAGACAGCACAGCACTCAAACATCTGCTGGATGGACAGCTAAACACGCCTAGGGAGGAGGAACAGCTACAGAGACACTGAGCTCACTCAACGATGAACCACCCCCTCTAGTTACACCTAGACCTACAGATAAGAACATTAAAAATTTATTGTTTTGTGAAATATCTCCAGTGCTGCTGACCAGTGTTCCAGTTCTCTGGACTCTATTGTGCTCAGTTTGGGGTTGCAGCATGAAAGTCATGCATGAAAGGTAAAAGGTCACCACTGTCTTGGGACCTGATTGGACAATACTTTCTCTGAATCTGGTCATGCCACCTAAGCTTCAAACCTTCAGTATTCAGAACAACAACATGATAAGATCTCTATGCACAGCAGTATCTTTCACACACTCACTCTCTGGAGGGGTACAGTGAGGTCAAAGGCCGAACTGAACCTCACATTAGTGTCCATCCATGGGTGCTGGTCTCCAGCTCCCAAATAGCAAAAATTACTCGGCCCAACGCTGACCCATAATTTTAGCTTTTACTTGGCCCAAGTACCTCGATGAACTATGGTAGGCATATGGACCAAGTCTTGATACCAGACGGTGACCTCAGACGGGCTTTCTCTGGCCCAAGTCTGGCCAAGACAAAGATACCCAACTTCAATCTTAAATAAACACTTCCTAATCCAAAACCGAGCCAAACTCCAGCCAAAATATGGGATCATGTCGGGTTATATCTGAACCAACTTTTAAGACCACAGTTGACCCTACTTTGAGCCAAAGCTAGATGTCAGATTCATTCCACCATGTCAGCTTCATTGACTCCAAAATTGCCAGATCCACAGGGCCCTACACGCAGTAGAGGACCAGACACTGTGCTATAAGCCTTGGACTCCTCGTTAAAATTCAGAGTGATGCTTGCCTAAACTATCATGTGGTATCAAAAATCATGTGGTATCTTAAATATGTTAAAATCTAATTGAAATGCCAAATCATGTTAAATCTGGGCTAAGTTTTGGCAGCTACATGCTAAACACGTTAACATCAAATTGAAATGGGAATTCATGTTAATTATGTGCAAATTCATTAGCTTCCCAGCTAACATTTTTGTTACCTCTACGTTGCATAAATGTTATTTTTGTCCTGTTTTTTAATCTTCTGTGAACATTCCTCAAGGTTATAAAAACGTTTTTAGTTTTTTTCATTCTCAGAACGTTTGCCATTTTTTATTTTATTTTTTCTTAACGTTCTGGGAATGTTGTTTAAATAGCGTTTTTAGTTTAACGTTATTAGAATGTTACTAGAAGGTTATTTTGGCTAACATTTAGGCAACCTTTAAATAACTTTATGAAAGTTACGAGAACATTCTCTGTTAGCTGGGTATGTATGTGCCAGCGATGTGCTAAAATGCAATTGAACTAATGTCATGCTAATTCTTCCTAGTTATGTGCTGATGACACGTCAACATGCTTTGTTCATTGTGTTCTAATACATGTTAACTGTATATAGCAGGTTAACATCCAATTGACATGCAAAGCAATGCTATTTGTGTGCTAATGTTAGCAACATATTGGAATCATGCTTATGGAATTGTTGAGTTGTCATTTTAGATAAAAGAAAAGTCATGGTGGTGTAATGTTTAAGACTAGTTCATTCTTGCGAGTTAAACAAACAGGTAAGTGCTAGTAATTTATTATAAATTTTAATTAATCATAATTTTAGCCACCAGCATTGACAAAGGCAAAGCCGCTAGTGTTAGCTCACATTTTAGCAATTACTTGCATCAAACTGGGAACATTACAATGCTGCGTTTAATTATGTTGCATTAATAATATAAATGTATTTTCAAGAGCTCTTTTATTCAAAAAGATCCGCACTAGATTTAAATCGCTTGAGGACAGGTTTACTTTAGTAAGGAATGAACAGTCTTATGCTAGGATCTGCTAAATAAGCAATCCCTATATGTTCAGACGACCTTTGGTGTATAGCAGTAAACTATGGGGCATACTTGAGTAGTAATACAAATTAATGTGAAGCGATACAGAAAAAAATTAATCAGATTCACAAATAAATATACATTTATGAATAAAAACGCAATCCGCAAATATGCGGCTCAAGAGTCAAAAGTACAAGTTGCTTTTGATTTATTTGTGGATTATAAATATATTTATTAAAGCATTTGACCTAATTATAACCTCATAGTTTGTCAGTGCCTTGCAGTGCCTGGTACCTATGCCTGATGTACCTTTAACATCTACAGACTCCCATCTGCAGAAGCGCTGCATCAGTCTCTACAGACTCAGCACAAAAAAATCCTTCAGAGCATATATATTTTTCAATGAATACACATATGTTTTATTTAGTAACAGTAAATAACTTAGTAAGACCTTTTTTGTAGCAAGGCATCTACAAAATATATAACATTTTGAACTTAAAAAAATGTTTATTACAGCTGAGAAACTTCTCAAAGGAAGCAGACCTCAAACCCCAAACAATCCAGATCACTAAAACACAAAGCAACGAATCTCACAATCACTTTTTATTACCACAAATACACAGGATTTCACTTTCACATTGATTAACAGTGATAGAGCGCAGCGAGAGTGAAGTGATGACCCACATCTGAACACATAGCGAGAGAGAGAGACTAAATACACACACACAGAGAAAGAGAGACTATATACAAGCGCACACAGAGAGAGAACAGTGTGATGATCAGCACACGCAGAAAAAGAGTGAGATATAAAGTGAGTACAGAGAAAGAGACAGGCATTGAACACAGAAGCACAGAAGCAGATCAATCGATGCTTGCGTGATTAAAACTGTTCATCAGTTCAAGGGTTGTTCAAGGACTTTTACTTTGTAATAAACACAGCATCACAAGCACAGCTCCTGATCGAGCCTTGATATGATTACTCTGTGATCATACTGATATTCGATCAATCATCTCCTACATCTGCTGCATGCTGTTTGGTCCATCACACAGCACCACACACTCAGCCCTGATGCCTGCAGTGAGAGCATTTCAGTTTCATTGTCCAGATGATCCGCACACCACAGACCCAGCCAGAAACTCGCACACAAACACACACACCACTAACTGTACAACACTAGCAAGAATTAAACAATGTTTCTAAGATATATAATGATAATTGTTTTTAAGATATAAATAAAATCTCTAGACTCTTCTTTAAAAAAAAGAAGAAGAAAGATATTCTGTAGAATGATCATTGAATTCTTCACAAATAGTTTGACTTAAATAATGTTTTTTGTTTAAATGTATTGAGTTTTCATTAAAGAGGAAATATATGTTTCAAAGAATAAATAAAATATTATTGAAAGCATCTTCTGACCGAAATAAGAAAAGAGTTTCTTAGAAACATGAGTTTTCTGCATTGGTTAACTGTCCACTGTTCACTTCCTGCACAAAACAAAGCGAGAAAGAAACTCATCTCAATATTTTCAAACATTCTTCTAAATATCTTCCTTTTACACTTTGATTCGAGGATGAAGAATCCCTTTTAATAAAAGCTGACGCAAACAAGATTGAACTTCTATGCTTCCTCCCATGGAGTCAGAGATCAGCAGCCCCTCCCCCGCACCCCTCAGACCATAAAGCGATGCTCCTTCCCGTCGTGCGCCATCAGGATGAGGTTGCGGTTGGATGTCCAGATGATGCGAGCCAGTTTGAGAGCGTTCTGTGAGCCAGGTGATGGAGGGAGAACCGGAGGAACCTGGAATGTCTTCATGCAGCGCAGCTGAGGAGCCGAGTTCAACACTCCGATGCTGCCCAGCAGGGACGTGTTCATCTGAGAGAGAAAGAGCAGGAGGGTGAGGAGAGAAGGAGAGTGGGGTGTGAAGAGAGTGAGATAGAGGGGGACAGGGGATAAGGGAAATGAAAAAGGAAAGTTTGAAGAGAAAGGGAAAGAGAAGACAGAATAGAAAGGGAGGGAGAGTAGAGATAGGAGGTGTGAGGAGAGATAAATAGTAGGAGCAAGGGAGACCGAGAGGAAGGGGAAAGGGTGAGGGAGATAGAAAAGGGAGGATAACAAGAGAAGAAGAGAGAGAGAGAGTAGAGAGGAGGTGTGAGGAGAGAGAAATACAAAGAGAGAAGGAAACAGAAAGGAGCTAAAGTCAAGCTCATTTATCCATTTAGACACTGAAGAGCATTCAGAAAGTTCTAAACGTTGTACATGAAACCTGCTTTGTTTTTACTCCATTTTTCTGATTCCCTCTTTCATAGAACTGAACACCAGAAACAGCTAAAGAACATCAGCGTTAAGACGATTTCCTCAAACTCTGACAACCCTCACAGTCATTTTTACATTCTTTAACATTTAGGAACATTTACTCAATATCTGGAAACCCCAACAGTCGCATTTAAGCTTTTGGGCATTTGTGCACGTTTTCTCAATCTCTATCAACCCTTACAATCACATTTACATGCTTGAACATTTAAGAGTCTTATGTCAATATCTGGCAACTCTAGAAATCACTTTTATTATTTTTAAGTGAACATGAGCCTTTTCTAAAACTCTGGCAGCGCAAAACATCCCTTTTATGTTTTTGAAGATTTCTAAACGTTTTCTCAAACTCTGTCAACCCCAACCATGACTTTTTTTATGAAGAAATTTTGCACTTTTTCTTAAACTAAGGAAACCCTAACCCATCTTTTTTCAGCATCTAGAAGCATTTATTTTTTCAAATTTGGCCACCAAAATCCCATAATAGATTAACTTTACATGAACATCAGAAAATGAAGAGCTGAAAAAATTATTTGCGACCTAGAACAGTGAATTTAATACTTTTTAGGACCCTGCGGAAACCCTGAAGAAAAGATGGCTGGATTACACTGAATTTTTTAACTTACATTAATAATCCAATCAATGCTACGACTAATGATTTTTTCTCTGAATTAGATAGATCTGAACATTTGATGACACTTAAATATATATATTACACATGTTTACACTGAAGTTAAAGCTCTCTCTCTCTCTCTCTTCTAGGGCTCAGGCTTCAGTGGTGTCAGACTGTCGGTCGCCCTCGCCCTGTCTGATCTGAAGAAAGAGAGACACCCCAGAGGAGCAGAGGGTTGATCAGCACCGGCTCCAATGCTCTTATTAGAGAGGCAGCAGTTTAATGAGATATCACAGAGTTTAGAAAGCAAACATTGAGTCGTTTATCAGACCTTTTAATGTGTCATGAGGCTTCAATCTGTTAGCTTGAATTGAAATTGCCGAATACAAAATTCTGCCCCAAAGCATACGTTTCAGTGAGTCATCAACATGTTGCTAGGGTTTAAATACTTTTGCACAACTCCCCATATGTTCTTCAAAGGGAGTCTATGAATTCATGGGACCAATGGCAGACTGAGCTAGGATTTTTAAAACTAAACTAAAACTAATTTTTAGTCCTTATTCCAAGAGATGATTTTTTTGATGCGTCAACATCAGGTCTTTACCTGCCAAAAAGAGATGTGGCTGTCAGCGTTGGAGTAGGTAGCCAGATATCGTCCATCCGGAGCGAAAGACACTGCAGTGATGGGTCCTTTGTGTGCATGAATGTGCTGCAGAGACACAGGTTTATAGAAATAAACATTAAATATGACGTAGAACCCATGGTGCTGCTTCCACGGTGCTTATCATCATCTACAGAATAAACACCAGATATGATCATGGGATCAGAGAGATCTAACACACAATCACTGAAAGTATAACAGGGTGAGTACATGATCTGATCCCCTGACGACGATATGAGAGAGATCTGATCTGTAACAAAGCTAAAAATCAATCCTTCAATCAATTCAGCGCTCCAGCTGACTGTCTCCAGCTTGCAGACACTCTGCTAACTCTACTTTAGCCATATTCATCACTTCTCTAACTTCTATTAACCATGTTTGGATGTTGAAAATTAAAAAGCTGGTTATGTGACATCAAGGATTTAGTTTCAGTTTCATCGCCCAAACCACCAGTTCTGCAGTAAACACACACAGTTCATGTGACCCCGGCTGTAAAAGGGTCCATAACTCAATCTGGCGCTCTGCAGGCTTCCCATCATGCACCTGTGGACTCTTACACACTTACCTGACACTTCCCAGTGCGCACGTCATACAGCGCAACCGAACCCTGTCGAGCGCCGACCGCAATTCGGTAACTGCGATCACAGTACGCCACCATATAGAATCTACAGAGAAAGAGGAGAAAAAGAGAGAGAAAGTGAGAGAATGGAGAGAGTCGCTAGATGAGAGAGGGAGAGAAATAAGAGGAGACTAGAAGCAAGTAAGAGAGAGAGAGCGAGAGAGAGGGGCAATGGAGGGGAAAAAGAACGAGACCAATAGAAATAGGGGGGAGAGAGAAAGAGAATAGAAAGCAAGGGATAAAGAGAAAGTAAGAAAGAGGAGCAAGAGAGAATGAGAGAGGGCATAGAATGCCCAGAGGATATTGAAGAGGGAAGAGAGAGGAGAGAGAGAGAGAGAGAGAGAGTGGAGAAAGAGAGCAAGAGAGAGGGGAGAGTGAGGAAAAAAATATGAAACAAGGGACAGAGAGAGACAAGAAAGAGAGAGGGGAATAATAACAGTAAAGAGAGTTGAGAAAGAGAGTGAGTAAAGGGAGAGAGAGGGTGCGAGAGAGATGAAGAACGAGAAAGAGGGGAGAGACAGCAATAGAAAGAGGGGCAACAGAGTTTGAAAAAGGAGAGAAAGTGATGGGGAGAGAGAGGAGAGAAGGGAAAGAGAGAAAGAAAGTGCAAGAGTGAGAGAGGAGCAATCGTAAGAGGAGTGAGACAGAGTAAGAGAAAGAAGAGGGAGTGAGAGAGGGGAAAGAAAAAAAACAGTGCAATAGAGAGAGGAGAGAACGAGAGAGGTGAGAGAGGAGCAAGAGAACAAGTTGAGAGGAGAAGTTGAGAACAAGAGAGAGAATAAAGCAAGAGAGAAAGGAGAGTGAGCAAGGGAGAGAGAGAGAGGCGAGAAAGAAAGCGAGAGATTACTGTATTCACTCCTCAAAGATGTTTTGTTACTCGTTTTGTTATATTGTACCTTTCTTTTTCGTGTGACTGAGGAAAGCATCTGAACAGGGAATCCTAACACAAGATAAAAGAAAAGAACCTGCAACCGCAGACTGACCTGCAGACGGCCGGGAAGCACTCGGACAGCCCTTTCTTCTTCACCAGCGAGCCCTCGATGCAGTACATGATGATGTCCATCACCTGCAGAAGAACACATGGGTGAGACCAGAGGCTGTGGATCACACCACCCACCAGTCCGTCAGAGAACACACCTCCACCAGGAGGTCCACCACGTCTCCGGGCATCTTCTCGATGAGGATCTCGATGACCCGCAGGATCTCAGTTTTAGCACGGGCCAGCGTGGAGGTGTGGATGTTCTGCTGCGACTGAGAGCCCTGAGACTGCATGGCTGTGTGTCGGTGAACCTAAAACAACCAGATCTTAATAACGACGTCATTCACTCTAGACGGTGTGACAGGAAAGGCCGTCACCTCTCGGGCGATGGTGGTGATGAAAGCGGGCGGGCGAGCTGTGGCGATCAGAGAGAGAGCGTGCCGGGCTGATCGAGCCGAATCTGCAGCTGGACTCAGAGGGAGACCCATCGCGACACTGCGGACACAGTTTCAGAATCATCATCACGAGCAGCTACAGCAAGAGTGTATTTGATAAACTCATCACTTTTCTTGTTTTCTGTAGGAGGTGCAGTAGGTGATATCAGGGCATTCTAAAGGATGGATGGATTAAAAGCCCCCCGTTTCAGTGTGTGTGTATGTGATTTCATTTTTTACTTATGTGTCCCATCTGGACTTCTCTCCCTCATTGCAGCTGATGAACGAGTGTCTGCAGTGCTAACAGCATTAGCGCGTGCTGAACACAGACATATTTGCAGTCGTAATGAATTTCTGCAGCTCCAGTTTCTCTGTAACAGTCCAGGACAGCTGTAAGCAGGTTTTGAGCCATTTGGGGTACAGGTTACACCCCAGACAGATGGGTTTCTTCTTTCTACAAGCTTCCTGAGCACCAGACATCATTATTTCTCATTAATGTGCTGAATCCAGTTAAAGCAGATGATGTGCGTCTGAGCAACTCAACGGCGCAGATCAGATCCTTCATGTCAGAGAGATTTTTTTCTTTAAAAATGCTGTGTTTTAACTGTTGCATTGCTTTTTTTCTGCTCCTCTAGAGCCTTTTAGAGAGAAAGATCCTGAAGTTTTAGGAAGACTGGCACTTAAGCACTGTTTTAGAATTGCAGGCAATATTTAGTACAATAAAGACTGAAAAAAATCCAATAAAACAACATAAAACTTTTTTTAATACATTTAAAAGAAATTAAATATAATAAAGTAAAATATGTCATATAAATTGTAATAAGTAAAACAATACAACTAAATTATAAATAACATACATGTTACTAAATATAATAAAAAACAACTTTAACGAGAATAAATAAAAAATACTTAATATTTAATTTAATTGCAAATAAAATGTAAATTAAGATCATTTTTTAACAATATTTGTATAGATTTGGAGCTAAACAAATGAAAAACAATAAACAAAAAGGTATATAAATAATGACATCAATTAAAATAAATAAACAAAACAAAGAAATTAAGGGACATAATCAATATTAATTTAATTGATTAAAAAAATAAAATACAACATAATTTTTTTATAACTAACCAATATAAATCTAAATAAACTCAAATAAAATGACAAACAATATAAAACCATTTGTTTTCAAGAAAATAAATTTAAACTAATTAAAATAAATTAAAATACAATTATCAACAAAAACATGGAAATCTAAAATTAATTTAATTAATTTTAAAAGGTCAATTTTGTATTGTTCTCACTTGGTGAGCTGCTTCTCGGCGTCGGCGCAGAGCTCAAGCAGACCCATGAGCACCGCCGACACGTCCATGTACGGCTCCCATACGGTGAAGCCACGGCCGATCAGATCGATGGCGGTGCGGCGGATGCTGCTGTGCGGGGGAAGCTTGGGGCTTGCAGGCTGCAGGAGGAGGAAGGTTAGCGCTTTACCTGAGAGACAGGGAGACAGAGAGAGAGAGAGACGGACACAGAGAGAGAGAGAGAGAGAGAGAGAGAGAGAGAGGAGAGAGAGAGAGAGAGAGAGAGAGAGAGAGAGAGAGAGAGAGAGGGAGATAGAGAGAGAGAGAGAGAGAGAGAGAGAGTTATAAATGAGAACAATTGCTAAAGATAACACTACGTTTCATTGATTTCAATGAATTAAATGCAATTCTATAAAGAGTCATGTTCCCAGCTATTCTTCAGTGGTGATTGGTGGTAAATTTAACTCAAGATTAATTTGCAAAACACTATTATTCTTTTACGAAAAAGTGCCGTTTACATGATTCACTCCTTTATCGTTTTTATCCGTCTTCTTCCAGGAAGTCTGCCCAATCACAATGCAGCTTGTTGTTATCAACATGGCAGAGGGGTTGATCATATTTCTGGCTGCTAACAATTTGATATGCGAGTGTAGCATGTGCATAATGTACACTAGCTTTAACAGGTAGAAAAATATAATAAATGTTAAAACAACAATGGTAAAATTACACCAGTGTGATTGTGAATGAAACTGAGTCTCTCAGGCACATAGCTTTGCTCGGGGTCTCAGAAGCTGCTCCTCTGCCTCTACAGAACGGTTTTAGCAGCTCCAACAACATCATCTCATCAACAGAGTCCAGAATCTGAGCTCCTATACCAAAGGCTGAAACTCCCCAGATTCCTCCCTTCATTTTAATAAAGACTGAACCCAAATATCATCATCGCTTTTTCACAAACTTTGCCATAAATCAGAGCTGCATCTTTCCATATTGTTGATATTGTAAATAGGTCTTTGGTCTCTTCTTGAAAATCCTCTCATTAATCAAATCCTTTACCAATGCGCTACATGAGGAGTATTTTTGCTGCAAGTTTTGTCTGTATTCTGATCAACAAGATTCAGCACTCTTAAATCACTCTGGGCTAAAGGCACTCCTCTCAAGTTGATAATAATGAAACTCAGGGTTTCTGGAGGTTTCATAAGACCAAATTTAAAACTTGTTAATACCTTTAAGACCAAATTAAAACATTTATCATATCATCAAAAACTTTTTAAATTATAAACAGCATGCTTTAAACACATTTTTAAAAACTCTAACCATCACTTTTATGATTTTGAGCAATTACAAAGGTTTTATTAAACTCTGCCAACCCTAGATATATTTTTTTTACATGGCGACCCCTACAATTATATTTATCTTTTTCAACATGAGTCTTTTTTCAATATTTGGCAGCCCTAACATTCCCTTTTACAATTTAAGAGCATTCATATATTTTCTAAATCTCATGAAACCCGAAGCATATTTTTTCCCCCAAATAGCATTTAGGAAGCTTATTCTTAATCTCTGGCAACCTCAAATCAATAAAAACACACATATCAAATGAGCTTCACAAGGACATCAGAAAATGAAGACCTGTGAAAAATGATTTAATACCCAGAACAGTGAATTTAAGACTTTTTAAGGCCTAAAATTTGGTATTTTAAATGTAAAACATTTAAAGACACTGCAGAAACCCTGAACCTGGTCAGCCGAGCAGCTTTTTGTGTGAGAGAACACAGCAGACACACATGCACGCAGTATATCCATAGCCTGATCAATGTTTATGTTGTTCCTTATAGATCAACTGCTTAATAATCACACAAACACACAATTATCTGGATTTATACACGTCTGAGGCAACACCAACAGGTCTCCGGGTGATTACCACGGCAACAACGAGCTGAGAGCACTGATGGAGACTGATTTCAGAGTGTGAGGTGTCCGTCCATGTCTTTCTTCGAGAAAAGAGAGAGGATTCTCGAAGCGGACATCTCTGTTTAAGACTCAGCGATATTGACTAAACCTCAGCAGAGCTAACGAGAGGCGCATCTAGGCTATAAATGTGTCCCATTAGAGGAAGCTAACAAGAAAACGCAAGGTGAGGGGCAAACACTAAGAAGGATCTCTATTTTTTTTTAGTTAAAATGCTAACTTTGTTTAAAACGTGTACAGTGTTTTATCCTTGCCTAGCATCAAAACTTGTAATGGTCAAACACAAAATCTAGATTAAAAAACCCAAGGAACCATTACCCTCTAGACGTTAAACGAAAGCTTGATGCTCCTGTGCGTTTGTCTCTCTCACTTACAGGTGTGTCGGGCGAGCGAGTAGTTGCTCCCGCCGCTGCTCAAGCCGAACCCCTCGGGAGCTTGGGTGCAGGTTCTAGTGCGCATCTGAAGCTTCGCTGGCTCAATCTCGGCTCCAAACTCTGCTCCAATGACACCCAGCAGAACAATAGCTGTGGCCTGTTTCCGGCGCTCCTCGTACGAGCCGCCACCCATCCGCCGGGCGCTCGAGAGACTGCCTGCAAACACAGAAGTGAGGGAACTTGAGAGAGTGTGTATTCCACAGGACATGAAGAGAACATGAACTCCCCCAGAGAGAGGTTTCTTTTAACTGTTCAAAGAGTTTTACAACACTCTATTATAATCTAGAATTACTGAGATAAGAGGGGTTCCCATTTAGAACTCAACAGCTTACAGTTAATTCCCTCTTATTAATAAACTTTTTCTTAATAATCCCTAAGGTAGCAGTATATGGTAATTCTGGGAATATCACATAGAATTATCCAATAGGAATTCCTATTTAACGAAACTTAATCCCAAATAAGAGTTTGTGAAGCTGCTTTGAAGCAACTTCTAAAAAAAGTTATATCATTTTAATTGATTAATTGAATTATTCATTTGAGTTTCCACAACTATCATGGTCTTAATTTTTGCAAAAACGTAGTATTTTCTTAAATGAAACAAAAGTTAAAAATATTGATTTTGAAACATTGTATGCACTCATATACTCTGAGAGAGATTTTCCTTTGCAGAGAATGAGCAACTTCTCTCCTTTTGGGAGTCGCTTGTGTAAATTTCTTCTCTTTCCTTGAAGTTAAACCCATGTAACTGTGTTATACGTTGTCTGCTTGAAAGTACTGATTGTGTTGGATATTAACCGAGTTCATGAGCATGTAATTGTTTGTCCTCTCAAAACAAACACAGAGCATGTACTGTATAATACAATAGAGCAACCATTCAGCTCAGAGCAGTTTAAAAACAATTTCTTTGAATTCAACTTTAAATAAATCACTGTAAATAATGAGAGTATTTCATGTGAATCAAAGAAACTCTCCAGAGCATCGAGTAACTTGAATGTGAAAAAGGTTCTAGCTGAGCTCCGCTCCTGAGCCTTGTTTTTGGGATCTGGCGAGCGTGAAGAAACGAGAGAATGAATGCAAGTGTAAGGGTCACGGTCAGGGCCGGGCACTAGAGCCACACACAAAGAATGAAAGGAAGAAAGGATGGCGGTGTGTGAGCGTGATCATCTTTGTTTCATCACATTTTTGGCAGCGTCTAACTTGCAATATTAAAGATCAGACCAAACTACAAGAAAACAAATACTCAAATATTGATCACTCTCTGCGGGGATATATATATATATATATATATATATATATATATATATATATATATATATATATATAGAGAGAGAGAGAGAGAGAGAGAGAGAGAGAGAGAGGGAGAGAGAGAGAGAGAACATGTAAATTAATATTGCAGCAAGAAAGCAACACACATGAAGAGAGGGGAAAAACAGTAAAAAGAAGAGAGGTGCTTTACAATATAAGTTTGAAAAAACTTTTAATAGCAATTAAAAACTATTTTACGCATGTAAAGCATATAAATACAAACGAGAGAGAAGAAAAACAAAACAAGTAGAAAGAAGGGAAGAAAATGAAAAATATTGAAAGAAATGCTGTGTCCATCCTGCAGGACCCTCTCTCTCTCAATCAATACTGCAATGCTGTGTTCAAGGTGAAACCAAATAAAACTGTGATGAACCCCACAGACACACACACTCACAGCATACACAAGAGCTGTAAACACACCACAAACTAAAATATTTCTTTTGTTTGGAAGCATTCCTCTTGCTGCTAGGTTTGAATATTCAATATTATTTGAGGATCCAAACCGAAATTTAACAGACATCATTGACTCAAGAGCCAGCAGCCCGGAACCATCCAGGCACACCAGAAATAAACTGATGGATAGAGTTGAGAAGTGTAAAAGTGCACTCGTGTCTAGAACAACAATCAGAGATTATATTAGTAGAATTACATATTAGTGAGAGAGCAAGAACAGTAACTATTTCCTGAAAAAACAATACTGGCGCTTAAGTAAACGCTCCCTTGACCTCATCAAAGACATGGGTCTTTGTTAAAGGTTGTTAGAGTAAAAACTGCAACTAGGGTAAAACTTTGGTTGCAAAGTAGAGGTTGCTGACACACTTTAAAAAATTAATCATGAGGCTCGTCATTTTCATAAAAACATTGATATCATTAAAAAATAATGTGAAAAAAAAAATAATAATGTGCACGTTTTATTTAAAAAATAGGTTTTCTAGGTTTCTTATAAAATTTCTTAAGCAAATTTGTGTAATTTAATAAAAAAGTAGTCAAAAAAAACCTGAAAATTATTACTCCATATTTATTCAGACGTATAAAAATAATAGGTTTCTACTTAAATAATTTGGGTTTTTTTATGCGATAAATTCATGTAGATTCTGCAAAAAAAAATAAATAAAAAAAAAAAAAATCTAGCCTTAAAACTTTCTTAATAATTATTGTGCTAATGTAGCTAGGTAGGAATTGTGATGTCAGGCTAAATAATAAACAATACATAAATAAACAAACCAGTAAATAATGAATGAAATATTGAAAACACAAACGTAGGTAACAAAAAAAGTCCACATTAAAGAATAAGGGGTAACAGGGTTGCAAATAAGGAAGCTGTATGGGGGTTACTTCTTAAATGAGTATCATGTTTTTCACTTTTATTTTATTCTTCTGTAAAGCACAATGAATTGCCTGCGTGTATGAAATGTGCTATATAAATACAATTTCCTGTCCTTGCCTTGAATAAAACACAACATCTGTTATAATAACTTTGAAGGCATTTAAAGCAACAGGAAAAACTTTCAGCTCTAAATGTGTGTGAATTTCTATGGCTTCTAATATCTTTATTACTCTCCTGATCCCCAGTTTAATCTGTCAGTGTTATCAGCCGAGCTCAAATAATCTTATTATTGAAGAGTTATACTCATCGTTTCAGCCTCTGCTTTTACAGTGATAGAAAACCTCTTTGGCTTTGTTATATCTCAGGTCATATGCAATGGGAAGAAAAGAAACATTCTTCAGACAGATCGTCCCTCAGCAATATTGATTCCTGAAAAATATCGACGGCAAGTCTTATAGCGGAGGATCTATAGTAATGTGGTTGAACGCCGAGCAGCAGATATGATCAACGCGCAAACAGAATCAAGAAAAATATGCTTCTCCGTCTCAATCTGAGCGAGCGGAGGATAATGAGATTATCTGAGAGAAGCAATTCAGCGGAGAGACAGGGATGGAGAAGAACGAGGGCTGCAGAGAGAAGCTACATGCTCTTTCACAAAAGAACACAGCAAACACCAACAAAAACAGATTATTTATTCTATTTTAATTTCACAGTTCTTACTGAAAAGCACTTCCTAGTCATCTATCAAACGTAAATAAAAAAAATCTAAGATGAGGTGCTGCATGAGAGAACGAGAAAAAGATGAGAGAAAGGGAACAGAAATCATCATGCAGCAGGAATCTGTGTTTTGTGAATTCGCATGGATTATCAGCTCCCATGATGCACTGCTCAAACATCGATCCCCAATACAGCAGCAGGTAACATTGAGAGCAGGGGATTGTGGGAAAGCATTGATCGCCGAGCCCCACAAAGCAAAAGAAAGAGCTCATGCCAGGAAAAAACACACGGATCTAACACAGAAGCAGATGTCACGTTTCCCCAGGACGGATAAAGTTCTTGAGCAGAGTATCATCAAGAAACAGTCATTACATCAATTCTAGAAGAAAACGTGCTGTTAAAGACAGATTTTTTTTGCTTAAATTATATTTTACATAAAAATGTTTCTCAAAGCTGTGAAGAGTCTTAATGAGATCTCAAACAGAGTACAAAAGTATCTTTAGATTTAGTCACTGGTGTTTTTTTGGTGTCTGTAAAGCTATATCTATACTTTTGCATCAAGCCTACGAATTGCCCTCTGCGAAGGCTGCGTGCTGTAGTAACCTTCTGCTGACATTTCTGCGAAGTTCAACGTGCCTCTGAAATTTTCTAGCCTTGTGTCATGACTTCACACAGTACGAGCTCCATGATTGAGTGAAGTGGAACAAAGCAAGCTCTTCCTCTCTTTCTTGGCTTTGCTCTGCGTTAAACGTTGGTGATAAAGTAAATAATATTTCTTTTTTATCCGTGCTGAGTTTTAACTGGCTAGAAGTTATCGTTGTCATTATGCCGTGTTTATATTGATCAGTTTAGAGACAATACTTGTAAAGCAGCAGCGAATGTATGAGAGAAGTAATATTTACATGATTTATTATAAGGTAAATAAAGTCTGTCTTTTGTTAATCTATGTGTTGTGTTTTGGTTTGCTAGCAGTTGGCATTCTTATAAAGCTAATATTGATCTGAGCAACGACAGCGCAGGACGGAGCATACAACTATAAAGACTTTGTTGACAAATGGATGTGCACAGAGTATTCCACAACGGGCGATTAGTAGGCTTGACGCACAACTATAAATCCTGCTTTAGTGTCTGCGTGTGTGTGTGTGCGTGCGTGCGTATGTGTGTGCGTGTGCATGTGAGAGAGAGAGAGAGAGAGAGAGAGAGAGAGAGAGAGTCATGAAGCAGGGAGTCTCACAGTAGAAACGAGTCAGTATCACAGCTCTGCTCAATTATGGGTTGGCATCCTTTCTTGGCAGCATCATGTTCATCTCAAACTTTCATATCTTATACCAATCAGATTTCATTACAGAGCCGGCAATGCTGCATCTCAGCCAGAATCGGCCCAAATACTTGGTGTTTGGTGTCTGGGTTTAAGAAAAGCGTTCACATGTAGCCAAACAGTGCACGCAAGATTTAATCTTGTGGAAGGCTGGACTGTGTCTGTCCTTGTTTTTGGAATCCAGAATAACGAATAGTTTGTGTTTACTCAGAGAGCTAGCGCTGGCTCGTCTGCTGAATGCCAGTGTTTCACAAGAGCTCAGAGTGTGCATTAGAAGAAGACCTTCACCTATAACCCTCTGATGGGGGAGAGAGACAGAGAGGTGGGGGTCTCATGGAAAGAAGCGGTTCCATTAAAACCCGAGCGTAATTGGCCGTTTAACAGAGAGCTGCTGAAGCGATTGAGCACTCACAAAAGAGGAGCAGCGCCTGAAAGAGCCTTGAAGAGAGAAAAGAGGATCCGTCTCTCTAAAGCCATTCAGAGAGAGACAGAAGCGACAGCCAAAGTGTGGGCAAGCAATCAGGTGTGCGCTACTGCTCGGAAAGGGATGGATCAGGCAAAACAAGAACAACAGAAGTCTGAGAAAGCGAGAGATGGAGGGGGGTCCTCAACTCTAGCTGGTTTTCAACTTTGTCAAATTAGTCAAACAGCGTCTATTAACCCCTCTCTCTCTCGACCATCTGCCACCCCCCCTCCCCTGATGGGAGCAGGCCTGCTGCTATTTTGAGAAGGGGGAAGGTAGGGGGTTAACCCAGGGTTCCTTTACCTTTCTAAAGATCACGTTCAAGCTTCTACAGAAGAGTAATCCCAGCCTCAGTTAAATAGCAGGAGCATTAAACATTAAGTTTGAGTAAATTTGTAAAACCCTGCCATTTTAGGTCTGTTTTATAATAGGTAACTTTTGGGATTTTTGCTGCACATCTATAAAAAAAAGTAAACACACATGAAATGTGAAGTTTTTATCTCTAATTGCCATCAGATTTTAACCTAACATATAACTTCAAGAATTTTCAATTCTCTATCCTTTTTTAACATTATTTTTATACATATTTCTTTAAGGAATTTACAGATATTGTAATACTAATCCAAAGCATGTTAAAGTTATCTTGCAAGAAATTTATTTAAACTACATTCAAAAGAGATTTCAGGATCTGTGAGATGGTCTGATGGATAGAGGGGGCTCTAGTGAGCACCCCATGAACTTGGCATACTCTGTGCATGCACCTAGACCATGGACAGATGTTAAAGCAGAAACCAATGACCTCTTGGGTTCAAACTCAAGAGGTATAAAAGTTAAAGACTCACAGCTGCATTGGGATGAGGGAAGTTGCAGCAGCTTGTCTCTAGCACCAGAGACACAAGCTGAGGATGGACGACCAGAATTAGTTTTTGATTTAAAATGTTTTAAAACAAAAAACTTTTAGAGAACTGACCACAAAGAAGTCTTCTGACCAAATGTTAAGCAACTAAATACTTTGAGTTTCTTGAAGATTTGAGTTTCTTAACCTAACCTGGAATAATAAATAAAAAGATTGAAGGTGCATACACCATGAAACATTCTCCATCACCGTTATGACATTTTATTTGATCTAGACACAAATTAAGTCAGAAAGGATAGTAAATGCAGCTTCTGTTTTTAATATAATCCACCATTTCCATTGCCAGAAAATATATATTTTCTGTTAATATAACCTCTTATTAAAAAATGTTAAATTATTTTATCTCTGGTGGAGACTGATGTGCACACACACTGCTTGCATACTGCTTTTCTACCACCTTTAAAATTAAATCCACTTTTATTTTTTAAACCGTGCAGTTTAGAATAAAAGCACATTTAATGTTGATTTTGATTGTTAGAAGCATTATATCTAGTACATAATACTTGCTCTCAAAAAATTGTTGACAGAGCAAATATTTTGGTTTTATGTGTTTACTGGTTTGGTTTTCACTGAGACAGCATTACTTACTTTTTCATTTTGAAGCTTATTTTTGTTTTAGCTCAGCCATTCTGAAAGAAGGGCAGGATGCATGATTTGGGTGTGCGTTCACTTTACGCTCAAAAACCAGCTAATACAACGAAGAGAGATGTCTCTAAGAATGGAGCTGCTCCAAGCTAATGGCTGTACGGGGTCAGCAACAACAATAATGGGGTCAAAGGGCATGACCTCACATGAGCATCAAAATGAACAGAATAAATCCAAGAGACGGGTAATGGTGCTCAGGGATGAGAAGGGAAACTGAGGGGAAAAGTGAGTTAATGGAACATTTATTTTTATTTTAGAAAAAGCATCTTTTAATTCTGGAAGACTTTTTCAGAAACATTTATATTCTGGTCTAAACCCATCGTTACCTGCCGTGATGTCATCATCCGTCACATCCATCTCCTCCTCTGGAGCTTTGGTCTCTGTAGGTGGAGCTTCGGCAGGGGCCGGAGCTGGCTGGGATGTTTCAGGAGCCGTTCCCGCTGTGAACACATAGGATAGCAGGAAACAGTCAGCTCAAATCTACCACCTTTCCAACAGCAATCAAAGAGTGGACAGAGAAACTGAAACAGCTGGTTAAGGTATACTCTGGTTTATCATTCCCTAGTCAGTATGAGCAGTACGAAATCAGCTGCTCTAGTTGAGTTGATTTTTCCAGATGCTCTGTGTCCCAGTCTGTGTTCAGGTAAAGGTCACTGTGAGCGCCAGTGCTTTAGCTGCTCCACTAATGAATAAATGACCTTTACTTACTCACAGAAACACTCCATGAGCTCAGAGAGAAAGAAATGCGCACAATAAGATCCAGACAGGTGCATTCTGGGAGCGGGAGTGTGCTCATTAAAACCAGACGAGCTAAAGAGAGACATTCTCAAAAATACAACTGTGACTTCCAGCATCCAAAAGACCAGTGGAGTCTGGGTCGCACATGGGCCAGAGTCACCTCACCCAATAGAACAAAGAGAGAGCGAGAGAGAGAAAGAGTGAGAAAGAGAGAGCGAGTGAGAGGGGCAGGGTTCATGTACTTTTCATTCAATCGATTAATAACCTCTGGATATGTAGCATTGACAGGCTGTGTGGGGATTAGAGGGCCCCATCCTCTCACTCCCTCTCTAGTCACTTCCTGTCTATCTCTTTCCTCTTTTGCTCTTCCCGTCTCCCTGTCTCTCTAGACTTGGCTTAATCACAGGCTCCTCTGTACCTTTTTGCACTTGCTCACCCAAAGGTATTCTGGGAAGGCAAAATTTTAAATCTCAAGCGGAGAATTGGAAAAGTTATAGAGATCAAGCTCTGAGCATTCTCTCAGCATGCAGTTACAGAATCTGCACAGAGCTTAGATTGAGTGAAGGGTGGATCTGACCGACCCTTGCTGAGGTCATTGCTGCCATGGAAACCGAACACTCACCAGGGGTCATTGCTATAGTAACGGTTCCCAGGGGTCGCTGCTAACCTCCCATTCAAAGCTCCAAAAAGGGAGCCAACAGCTTCATGAAGATAAAATCCAAACCATCCCAAACTCTATCTCCAGTCTAGGAACCAGAGCATGCCATATATAAATTTCCATCACATCATTCATGGGGCAACAGTCCTCAATGAACTACAATAGGTGCTAATGGCTAAACAGGTTTAGGTTAATTTCACTCCGTCTCAAAATAAAAAGAGCTGGGCTTCCCAAACAGGAAATCAGGACAGCAGCAGCTCAGCAGGAGGCTAACAGTGACAATCTAACAGCTCATCCGTGAGCGCGTGGTGATTGTTTGAGCTGTAATTGTGGGTTTGTGCATCTTCAGTGAAGCGTATGAACACAAGAAGACTTCCCAGCAGGATATGAACATACGCACACACGTGTGCGCAGCAGGTCTAACTGTGGAGTCAAACACCGCAGCTCTCGTCCTCTGTCTGTCTCTCTCTGGGGCAGGAGGTCTAACATCTGGTCTGGGGAAAAACATGCATCTGTTTCATGAATGCACCTGCTATTCTAAACACTGTTCTAATCACATCAGGTTAACATAGTCTCACATTGTTAACCTGATAGTACAAATCAGAAACAGCTTTCATGGTGTTTTCCAGTGAGTATACTCACGAGAGCTCACAGCATCCACATACTGCGGCAGATACGGTGCCCACAAGTCGATGGTGTCCTTACGCCCTGACTGACCGATACGCCGCAGCTCTGCCAGCAGCAGCGCCTGAGCTGCTTCTCGTACCTGGTTGCACAAGTCACATTTGGGTTGAAGAACAAATGGAACAGAAAGGAAAAGAAACTCATAAAAAACAGATGAGTGTTGTGACGCTGTACCTCGAGGCATCGGTCCTGCCAGCGGCGCGCCAGCATCTCTAACAGCGGAGGTCGGAACTTCTCTAAACCCAGTAGGTCTGGAAGCATCACGCAGTGCATGGCCGCCAGCTGACTCCAGCCTGCACAGAGTTCAACAGCACATTAGAAACACAATCAGCTTGTCTTCTCATGTCTCCGCTCTATTCGTCCTGAGAGCCACCTGGAGAAGCTTCACCATGATCTCCGTCCACGAATAAAATGCTCACATTCAGGAGGAGAAGGCAGGATTAACCTCACAACTTCACAAAGATGAAATACACATGAGCAATGCACACCAGAAACTTCAAAGAAACTCGTTTCATTTCTTTGAAGAACATCGAACAGATTCTGTTATCTGAAATAACAGGAGAGGTACTCACAGTAGCACACAGAGAAGATAGCTGATAATGGGATAAATGGGACACTCTTCCTCTACTTCCTCTGAATTAAACGCTCAGGATTCTAGAAGCATGTCTCTCTCCAGAAAAAAGGCACTTGTACTGTATTTGTAGTGGGAAAGCATTTAAAATTCATGCAGTTGAACACATTTACATTCACTCAACATCACAGAAACACATGTGGGAGAGAGACAGAGAGAGAGAGATAGGGACGGAAGGACACAAAGCACGGGCCGGAGAGAACGCAGTTAAATACACTGGAGAGAAGGAGTATAGGGGAGAGAGAGAGAAAGAGCGAGAGAGATAGCGAATACCTTCGTTGACTGAGGGAGAGCGAGAAACTCCGGAAGCATCAGCAGCAGCTTGAAACACAGAAGAGCAGAGCAGACAAGTCACACACACACACACACACACACGCACACAGAAAAAAAAGAAAAAAGTAAATGTTAGGGAATGAAAGGGAAGAAGTGGAAGAGAATAAAAAAGGAAAGGAAGATGAAGGGGGAAGAGAAGATGAAGAAAAAATGGAATAGAAATTAAAGCATATAGATGGGGAGGAAGAGGGAGGGGAAAGGAATGGTAAGGAAAAGGATGGAAGAAGAAAAAAATCAAAGGGAAAGAGGAAGAAAAGAAGAGGAAGGAAAAAGCAGAGAAGGCAGAAGAAGTGAAAAGAAGAGTGTGGAATATGGGAATGTAAGGGAAAGGAAGAAGATAGAATAAGAGTATGGAAAGGAAACGAAGTAGTGGGGAAGGGTATGGAAATTAATGGAACAGAGAGAAAAGGGAGAAGAAAAAAGAAATGAAAAGAAAACAAGAATAGTAAGTAAAAAGAAAGGGATAAAAACAACAGTAAAGTAGTAAATAAAGCAAACAAATAATATGTAAGAGACCGGAGTACAGTCCATCACAGAATGAACAGCTCTCATACAGACAGGGGAACAGCCAATCAGCTAGCACTTCATGGTCATGTGATCAGAACTACACTGACATGACTCTGCACCTGTGAAACTGAGGAACGTTACTGCCCATCACAACAGAGAGGAGAGAAAAAAGTGAGAGAATAAAAGTGAGAGGTATTTTTGATCAGCTTCTCTAAACCAGCATCTCTAAATAAAAGTCAAAGGACCATGACACCCTCGAGGTAAACATGAGATTTTCTGAATTTTGCACATACTTTAAGACAATTTTACTGTCTCGGGTTAGTTGTAGGGTCAAATTCCTTTGTTTAAAAATATTTAACAATGTTAAATTATTAATGACTCTCGATTCGTCCCAAAAAGTTAGATCCCACAAAGTAGTCTGGAGTACAGTATGGGTTGTAGGTGTTTGTTTCTATGTAGGAAAATTTCTACTGTGTTGCATGGTTTTCCTAGTGAAGCCATCAAAGTTTAATGCTGCTTCATGCAGCTGGTTGGCAAACCAATTTTTCTTCTTCTTGAGAGAAAACTATCAAAAATGGCAAATGGCGGAGCAGTGCAATGCTAAAACTCAAAGTTTGCACGTCTCAGGCAATGCGGTGCCAATTCCACAGGACGTCCCACAACAATCAAAGTAGGACAGCGTTTTATTTAACTTTTTACTTTTATTTAACTTTGTGTCAGGTGTTTAGAAGCCCTCCTCTGTAAGAGCTGTTCAACATGTACGTTTCTGCTGCATTTATTGAAAAAAAATTATCTGCCAGAAATAGGTGGGTCTCATGGCCCTTCATAGACTTTTTTTTTCTTGCGTTTTCATTTGTGCCATTAGGGATGGCCAAACCATAACTCTAATTAACACTTACAAACCAAAGCTTAAAAGTTCGTAAGAGAGCAGAAAAGTAGGTCTCTAACTGCTTGAATATCACATTGTTAGCATAATGCATAGTGGGGCAAATATTTATGCACAGCTGTCACTGAGTTGTGCATTCTTCTGTTCATACTCATTGGCCATTACAACTCAATTGTTTCTTGTGAATTACTCATGAACAGTGTTTTAAAAAAAAGTTTTCCAACACCAACACTGAAGAAAATGAACAAACCAGATCACATGTGGAAGATAAACTGAAGCACTTTGAAGAATGATGTAGGAAAAACTATAAACGACACTCTCTTACTCTCTTAAGAGCATGAAATTCTACAAGACGGCATGTGTCCAGAGGGTTAGTAAGAGAAAGAGGTGCTGTAGACCCTTCTGCTCTTTCTCTCCCTCCCTCTCTCTGTCTGAATGAGGTTCAACACTAGCCATTATTCACACTCCTGTTCTATTGAGAAGGAACAATGAACCTCCACGCGCTCGACATACTCAGTGCAGTTAGTGATGCCATGTGCTCGCAGAGTGTGCTTTGAAAGCTCCAGTAGGAGATACAGCAGTTGAAAAAAAAAAAAAAGTTCTCTAGATGAGAAGACAAAAGGATTGCTTACAAAACTGTTTAAAGTATAAAAATATAATGTGAGGTGAGAACTGTAATGTAAACAGAAGCTTTAGCTGTTCCATTCAAGCTGTTTGAGTAAAAATAAAAAAAATAAATCACTACTAATTCACTACAATAGCGAAGCATTTGGGCTATGATTTCAGCAATCAGGTTTTTCCCACATAGTTTAGTTGGGGTTGAAAGTTGAAAGCTTTTCATTTCATTATAACCTTTAAACAAATGTAGCTATTTTGTTAGGAAACAAAGCTGCTCGCATCTTTATTGATTAAAGTTATCAACATCTAGCCTAAGGGGCCTTCCAGACTGGCATCTGTATGTCAGGATGTTTGTGGAGGAGCGAAAAATTCCAATGTTTGAATGAAATTTGTCCAGACGAGAGCATCCAGTCTCTCAGCTCAACAGGACACACAAACAGTCTGAGGTAACCAAGGTTTATACAAAACTAGAGAGTTATCTCTATCCTGATAATGACTAGGCCATCGATTTCTATTTTGCCAATTGATGTGAAACACAGTTTTAGGGAGATCAAAAAGCATATTTGACATCTACTGAAAATTAATGTACATTTGTCAGAAATGTTCTGGTGCTTGCTTTGTAGTTGTATTTTGTCATGATGTTGCAAAAACTCAACCTCAGAAATCAATACTCTTTTTAAACTAAACAAATACACACATGGTGGACACTAGGGCTGCACGTCAGAACGTTGCTTCTGCTGTAAGAGTAGCCAGAGTAAGAAATAACTTTCTTTCAGAACTCCCCAGGTGCTAGTTTTAAATGATGACATGAAATAATTAAAACAAAGCTATTTTTTTATAAAACGAGCAAATGTGAAAGTAAAGTAAAGTATAATAATCGCAAAACTCTAGTCAAAGGCGTCATGAACGGAGAGTGCTAAGAGTTGCTAATAAATAAGTGATGAAGATTGAATAGAGACGGAAACTGACATTAAACTGGAACACAAAATAGCTAATTCAAATATCACAAATAAAAGTACATTCAGGGCCTGAGTCACATTATTCTACGCTGGTCAACTACAACACTAGGCCTCATCTCATACATCTGTGGAACTGAACAGCGCATCTTCCTTGAACATACTCCTCGGTTAGAATGCCAAACCATGACACACTGCCTACAACCTTCTGTGTGCTCACTGCATACTGGAGAAAGACTTGCATGTGTATCGATGAGCACGAGTGGAACATATTGCATCTACACGGAGGAAATTCTTACAAAAATATTTCTAGTTTCACTGACTGCTGTGTGGTTGCCGGCACAATCTGCAGGCACAATTGACTGAGAAAATTTAGTCTTTACAAAGAATCCTGGAGGGTTTCTGATACTGTGGTGTAGTTTATTCACTGAAAACACACATCCCTCTAAATTACTCCTGGTTAGAGTCTAGTTGCATAAAGCAATAATTTACATAAAACTAAATATTTTATTTCAATAAAAAAAAAATAAATAAATGAAAAGCCCTGGAAAATTGCAGTTCATGACCTTTATGGTAAGCCAGTATTTGTACTTCATTATGCTACTTCTTCCTCCTCCTCAATTTATTTTGAGGTGAGGGATTTAAAATGTACATAATACACTACTGCTGGAAACAGACCAAAAAAAATAAAGTTTGAAGCCCTGAATCACTTCTGGAGATCGGGAAGAATTATTTCCTGATTCTGAGCATCAGTTACCTTGTTTAATCTGTCCTTGTAGTGCCGGGCTAGAAGACACTCCACTGCTTTTCCTCACCAGCTCAGGTGTCCCTGGTCTCGGTGGCCTGAGGCAGGAGAGAAAACATTCATGCAATCTGAGTGAGACTAGGGTTCCCTGCAGGGTTTTGATTGCAGAGATTTGACACAAAAGAGCTGATTGTCACTAAAATGAAATTTAGAGAGATTCTCAAGGGAAAAGAAAGTAAACAGTGTGAAATAATCATACAAAAACACTGAAAATATAGTACCTTTCTGAATTTCTGTTATTAAACTTATGTAAATATGCCATATAGATTACAACATCCTAAAGAGCATTACACATTTACATGAATTGTCCATTAAAAATGTTGCACACAAAACAATGGGCAAAGAATGCAACCTGACAAATCTAGCAGAGTGATCAATAAAAGTTGCCATTTTGATTAAATAAGCAGAGGGCTGTTGGGACATAAAAGAGCAGCTGGGGGTTGTAACCTGATGACAGGTAACAGCTAAGAAGAAGAACGTGAAAAATAACCAACAAAAAAATAGCCAAAGCAAATATAGGCATGAGCTCAGAAGCTCGTCTTGTGGGTGTTTGACATGCAGAGTTGTTCAATAAAGCCCACACAGATAATAAAATAGCCAGGTGTGTCACTGTTGTTGCCTGAGCTCCATCCAAGAATAAGAAGTGTCAGTGCAAGAACATTAAACAGCAGAGGTATAAAGCTAGGGAAGAAGCCCCCTGTATATAAGCCATACGAGCAAGCAAATTTGTATTCTTCTTGGTTTGAGTAGACCTTTAGTGTCTAAATGTACAGATGTTAAATGCATAAATAATTATGAGCTTTAAATCACATTGACCACATTAAAGTGATTTTGAAGCCAAATAAGCCAGAGCCAGAATCGCCATATGCAGAACAGTCTTCACCCAGCAGGTGAACACAAGCTGCTCATTCTGTTTCTTTAAAATATATTATTATCTTGGTCTCCCAGGGCTCATATGAGGTTCAGGTTTGAAGGTTTAAGAGAGAATTTCAAAAATTTTATGGGGAAATGCAAAGATCCTAATGTCATCTTGGAGTTCCACCACTGGAAGATAGCACTTAGCTACAGGAGGTTTGAAATATAGAGGTTTGAGTTCCAATATACACGTGAATATTACATATACACACCATATTAGATGTGATCTCCATTAACCCTTTTTATTGGGTCATCCTAAGCATTGAGGATGCTAAACTAAAGCTTGTTTATAATGAAATCATCCTTAGCTTTGAGCACTTGATCTGTCAAATATGGAAATTAAAGATTTCTTTGCAAAAATTGCCACGAGCGTCACACATAACTCTCAGAATAGGGTTGTGTGCAAGAACAGGGAAGGAGAACAGTGAGATTAAACTCATGGGGGAACCTGAGTGTGCGTCCACTCACCGGACCGGAGCCTTCTTCATGTGCTCCCCTATGAAGGTGGCGTTGGTCATTCCCATTAGCGTGTTGGCCAGCGAGATGACGGAGAGCAAGTGCTGCGTGGTGACGGCTCGCGACACACCATACGTCCCCTTCCCCACAATGTCAGACACTGAGAGCTTCCTGCCATCCTCGGAGAGCCGCCGCAGCAGGGAGTCCTTGAAGGAGGGCAGCATGAGGGACATGTGTCCGCCGCGGGAGATTAGGCCGAAGGAGACGGGCGTGTGGGGGCGCAGCATGCCCAGACGTGCCTGACACAGGGCATCCAACTCGCCATTCAGACCCCAGGCGTGCAGGCAGGACATGAAGAGCTTAGCTGTGTCCATGGTCAAATTATACTCCAGGAGGCTCAGAGACTTGGACTTCTCCTCACGCCTCCGTTGCTCCTCCTCCTCATCCTCATCCTCATCCAGAAGGTGCTCTTTGATGTTCTCCTTGATTGTCTCCTTCACCTGTGGCCCAAACACATCCTCACATTAAAAACAACCATCAATGTCATTGACACTGTTGTTAAAATATGAGATTCAATTACAAAAATCTGGAATTAGAATAAAGAAATCAGGGGTTAAATGAATAAAATCAGATATTTGAATCAAGAAATCAGACACTATAATAATCAAATCAGAGATTTGAATCAAGAAACCAGAGATAAAATAATCAAATCAGAGATTTGAATGAAGAAATCAGAGACTAAAATAATAAAAACAGGTAATTTAATCAAGAAATCAGAGACTAAAATAATAAGATAAAAAATACACAATTTCTACATCAGAAATTTTAAAGCTCTACGATGAATGATGGTAAGCTTAATTTCACACCCCAGAACAACCCCACATCCACTCAAGACCAGACTTTCAGAAGCCCTACACACAAATAGACTCATGACATTAATTTGCCTGGTTTCAGATTTGAATCAAGAAATCAGAGACTAAAACAATAAAATCGGAGATCTGAATCGAGAAATCAAGAGACTAAAATAATCAGATCAGAGATTTGAATCAAGAAATCAGAGACTATAATATTAATATCAGAGATTTAAAATCAAGAAATCAGAGACTAAAGTAATAAAATAAGAGATTTGAATCAAGAAATCCTAAATCCTAAAAAACAATTAAATTAATTGTGATCTACACTTAGGGCTAAAAACAATAAACTAGAGAATAAACCTATAGTTTTATCTCTTTAAACAAGTATATTACTTCATTTTATATCATTTTTTACTGACTTATAAGCTTTAATCATTTTTCACTTACATTTTTACCACTCTTGTCTGTGCGTTTTAACCTGGTGTGTATTTTTGCCTTTGTTCAGCACATTGGTCCACTAAACATTATTAATCTGTGCTCTATAAATCAATTGAAAAAATTTAATTTGATAGATTTTCTCTAAAACTAATGTTAAGACTAGAAGAGTATCTATGTTCTTAATGAAGGCTATGTGTTTTTATTAGTATCCTTCTGATCAGATGGAACTAGAACCAAACTACTTAAATAAAGCTCCTCTCGTCAATCATCCCACCTGTTTGAAGATCTTGTTGGCGAGAAAGGACCCGCCTTTGTCTGCGGCTCCGGGAGCTTTCTGCAGCGTCTCTGGAGACACTAGTGTGGGGCTGGGCCTCTGGGCCTCCTCCGTCAGAAGCTGGATGATAACCGCCTCCACATCGAAGAACAGCACATGCATGTCTGAGTCTGTGGCATTGGTCTTCAGTGCCTGTACCAGCAGAGAGGTGTGCGAGTACTTTGGGAGGTTTCCCTGCAGGTGGAGAGAGAGAGAGAGAGAGAGAGAGAGAGAGAGAGAGAGAGAGAGAGAGTGAGAGAGAGAGAGCGAGAGAGAGAGAGAGAGAGAGCGAGAGAGAGAGAGAGAGAGAGAGAGAGAGAGAGGAACTGGATTATAGCCTCAGAGCAAGGGTCAGGAGGGCTGGGTGGGCGACAAAGATAAGACTCAGTACTCAAATATGAGGTCAAAATCAGTACACAAAAACCCTTTGTTACAGGGGTCTCAGTCAATTCCTGGAGGGTTGCAACCCTTCACTGTTTTACTTTAACCTAAACACACATTACTTCACTGAACAAGCTCCTCTTCCCTTTCTATTTGTTGAAAAAGGTTTGGAACAAAAACAAGCAGTGGCTGCGGCCCTCCAGGAATTCAGTTTGCTCTAGAGCAGGGGTGTCCTGGAGGTCCACTGTCCTGTACATTTTAGTTGCAACCCTGCTGTAATATGCATACTCTTCTCATTCAGCCAACCAGGAGACCATCATTAGTGCCACAGGTGTTTCAAGATGGTTGAACCAAAAATGTGCAGGCCTCTGGCCCTCCAGGACCGACTTTTGACACCCCTGCTCCAGAGTGTTTCCTAGTGAAGAGAAGGAACTGCTGGAGACACACTGCCCTCTAGCGGCCAGCACACGAGCAACACCTTAATGTTGCTCAAAAACCCAATTCAGATAACAAATAATAAAAATAAAAAAATAACAACTCGTCGAGCAAAAACAATTCACTAACATGTTAAATAACAACATACTGTAAAGAGCAGTTACAAGTACAATAAAACAATATAAAAATGTATAATAAAATCTATATTTCTATATTAAAAGAAAATTCGTTGAAAATAATAAAATAGTGACGAAAAATAAAAATAGTACAGTTTAATATCATTTTTAGATAAAAATAAGAAAACAAAAATAAACAAAACAATTCATATTAAATAGGGTAAAGTTAAATAAACAAATTAAATTGAAATTAAAATTCTTTTAAAATGTTAAAAATATAATAGAAACTTAAAAAATAGAAAGAATGACAGATATGGTAAAACGCTATATCAAAGAAACAAAATATAGTGAAAAATTAAGAAAATTTATAAAGGAATAAAACAAAATGATAACACAAAACTAAAATAAAAATATATAGGAAGACTAGAACAAAACAAAACAGAAAAAAATATAGGGTAAAGACAAAAGGTAAATATTAATATATTTTTTATTCATTATCACTCATATCATTAATCTGATGATGTCATCGTCCAGTACCTTATCAGCATTATCAGCAGCAAGCAGATTTGTCGCAAGCGTGTGCAGCTTGTGCTGAGCCATGTTCTTGAGCGCGGCCAGGCTTCGACGAGTCACGGCCTGCTTCAGGTTCACTGCTGGCTGGCCGAGGGAGTCCAGCGCTACCGGAGCGAACTCATCACAGGCGTTGAGAATCTCCACAGCTGTTATTCCCATCACGCATCGGTCCAGCGCACCTGTGACAGAGAAACACACTCATTTGGGGCTGTTCTTCTGAGGGTTTACTGCAGCAACCGCTCAAACATTCAGAAACTAAGGTTCCACTATTCGAGATTGACCCTGCACTGACCTGTGTCCATCTGCCAGACATAGACAGACCCATCGGAGCAGCCCACCACCAAGAAGTCATCACAAGGCCTCCACTTAATGGTCTGGATGGGAAAAAGATGTCTGGAGGCCAGCATGATGCACTTCCTCTCACGCAGACTGAGCAATCCCACCGAGTGATCGCTGGCCACAGAGCACACGCAGTGCTGCACGCGGGTCTACCGGTGAGAAAACACACCCCGGGTGAACACAAAGTTGAAGCACAGGAGAGAATCAAGAGAGATAAACACAACAGAGAAACATGGGAGATTCAACAGCTGGGGCTCTGTTGAAGATAATGACAAAAAAACTCATGTGTCCAAGTGAAAACCTCAGTTTCTGAGATTATATTTAGTTTTTGAAGTTACTCTGGTGCTGAAAAACAGTCTTGAGGATTAAACAGTGCTCTATGTTGAAGATACTTCTGCTCATTGACCAATAAAGTTGCCACTCCAATCGGTATTTCCAGGTGAAAAATATAAAGCACAGATACAAAGCTTGGCCCCTGCGGCGTGTTGACCACTCATGAGCGACATCGACCTGCGCTCCTAGGACGCTCAACGGCTGATCAAACAGGAATGGTCAATCAAGACTCGAGGAGGGAAGACTTGAGGAGCGTTTCCACATCAGCGGTCAGCTGGTTCCTTTGATTGAGATCCAGCTGACATTTGGAAAGGAAGTCTTGCTCTAATTGGTCACCGGGGTGGAGCTGGGAGATTAGAACGAGAGCGAGATGGTCCTTCTCTTCTTTTTCACTTTCTTTTGTTTAATATGAAATTAAAATCTCCACAGCATTCTCTTAATCACAGTTACCAGCACCATTGATCTGGTCAAGTATTATTCGTTGATGTCTGTGTAAGCAAAAATGTAACTACATTTTAAAAGTTTCAAAGCAAATTAAAAGGAAGAGAAAAAATGGATGGAAATTCACTGATTCTCATCATCAGAAGGAGTGAGGTTGAATCAATGACTGTAAAATATATTAATAATATAATTCAACAGAATTAGCAACTAAGCTGACAAGTATTTTAGTGTTAACTGAGTTCGTCTTAACTCAGTGTTGCAGACCCACTCACGGGACTCAGAGGTGGGTTAATACAGTTTAAAGCATATCCATTTTCAAAGCATACATTTAAGGAAGATTTGATTGAGAATCATAGAATCATTGTCGATTGTATGAATTCTCCTCTCTCAGGACGGGTTGACAGCAGACAGCAAGCCCAGTTCAGCGAATAATCAAATAACCACCTCGTTTTCATTTAGGAGAAAAAATCCATACAAAAATAAACTTCAAAGTAAAAAAAGAAAAACACTATCAACTTATAATCTACTGTAAATAATCCAAACTGTAATTTTTTATTTTTTACTTTTGCTTCCTTTCTCATTCACTTCACATTAGGGGGCGGAGTGCATCATACGGCAGCCATACTTAGGGTGGCAATCATAGCGCTGAGGAATCAAGCAGCAGGTCGTGTGAGACACATCTGGGTTGAATCTGCGGTTACTCACACTGCAGTTCTCTGGAGGCACGATGAGCTGCGTGATCTCTCCACCGTGCACACAGAACACATGCTTCATCTCTCCACTGAAGATGTCCCAGACGATGACGGAAAAGTCCACTCCACCAGAGACGAGCGAGCGCTGGTCGTAGCGTGCAGACACCTGGTGCGGGTACAGCAGACATGTCACCTTCTGCCGGTGGCCGCGGAGTGTCCGATGAGGGGGCCAGCCTGCAACAATAACACCTGTGACTATTTGTAGGGGACTTTCACATGGAGGTCCCAAGGGACAACTGGTTATGAATGATAGCAATCAGCTTATTAAATATCAGCCCTCACCACGGCGCAGGGCATGTTCTCCTTGCAGCAGCTGAACGATGGCAGTCTGTGTGGCAGGAACCAGAACAATGCTGCCATCCTCTCGGCCGCAAACCAGCCGGCCCTGGCCCGGGATGTACACACTTGCAGTCACCTTCATGGGCTCCGAGGAGGAGGCCAGGAGGCTGAGCTGATCGATGATTCCTGCTGGAGGGGGGAGGAGCTGATCGAAAGATTCCTGGAGGCTGAGGCTCACCGTCATCGCTAGCTCTGAAAGGAGACACCCCTGATTAGAATCATGCTAACAACCAAATTAGCAGAACATAGTGCAAAGATGTACATGAAATTAAACTTTGCAGGTCATAAGCACGAAGACAGCAGGCATTAACAAAAACTTCAATGAAATGAGCATGTTATTGACAAGGTCATTAGCATGAAAATAGCAAACATCACAATAATGTTGGTGTGATTAGCGTGTCTCCAGTCAGGATCTAGAGAAATTAGTCCATGTTTTTATCACCAGCAGGCTGGATTATTTTAATGGTCATCCAAAAAGGCAGATTCAGCTTGTTCAGAACGCAGCTGCATGAATTCTGACCAGAACTAGAATGTTGGAGCACATAAAGTCAGAGTTTAAAGTGTTTCTGCTTGTCTAAAATTCACAAAACAGCTCAGCACCAATATATTTCCCAGATATGCTTGCTGTATACAATCCAAACAGAGCTCTTAGATCATTAGGTTCACATAAGTTAAAACTAGCACAGGCTCGCTCTAAACAGGGAGAGTCTGCTTTCTGTTTCTATGCTGCCCTGTTACTAGCTTCCAGAAGAGATTAGATGACCTAAAACTTTAGTCACATTTAAATCTAGACTAAAGCCACATTTATTTAAATTTGCATTAACTGACTGAGCACTGCTGTCCGAAAAGCACTGCACCTATGAACTATGTCTTTCTTTTATGTTTTGAATCTTAATTGATTTAATGTATTATCCCTTGCTTCTATCTATGATCTGTTTTTATTGTCTATTTTATCTATGATCTGTATTCTTCTGCAAAGCACTTTGAATTGTCAATGTGTACGAAAATGTGCTATAAAAATAAAATTGCCTTGCCTTTAGCATGATGCTTGAATGACGATGAACTAGCAGCAGGCTAGTATGACAGAATAGGTTTAGCATGTTTTTACATTCCATTATACTTGCACTCTCTCACTAGCATGTATCTAATACTACTGAACAATTCATTAGTGTACAGTTAGCAATGGCCTGGCTGAGAAAGTAGTTAGCCTTTTGATAACATCTCAATATTTTTAGAATGATGCTGGCATAAAACGTCATACGCAGGTAGATTGCATTAATAAACATTTCATTAGCTTGTTTTAAGCATGAGTATGGTGCAAATACGAATCAGTATATTGTTAAAAGAATCATTTTAACTAGCCTTAAACGAACATGAGCTAACCTAGCACGTCATAATCTTCATAATACTCAAAATAAACTAGCATTTGAGGGGAAATCAGAAATGATGGAAACCCAGAGACGAGGCAAAAATGTGTGGTTTTTCACTGGCTGGGTCAGAGGATACATGCTCACCTGACGGAGATGAGGGCTGCATCTGGCCCGGGTCAGTGTCAGGCACACTCCACACACTCAGCCGGCCTGCCGAGTCGCCCTGGACAAGGAGCTTGTGAAAAGGCTCACGGCGGCCAAAGAAAAAGCGTGTCACCGGAGGACAGATGAGCAGCTGGGTGGAACAAAAGCACACCTTCACTAACAAAAAGCAGCAGAGCAGCTATTCACACAGAATACATAGCTGTTTATGAGTGAGAGCTGCACCCGTTATTCTCTAAATTATCTCTTACAGAACTGTTGTTAGACAGAAGCATTTGGAAAAGAACAGAACAGAAATAAAAAAAACGAAACTATTTTGTCTGACCTGTTTGTCTGCTCGATCGGCCACGCAGTAGAGAGGCGGAGGAATAGAACCGTCTTTCTTCCCCAGGTTACTGCGGAAGTGCTCGCTCGCCGGCAGGCAGCTGAAACAAAATAGTTTTATTGTTTCTAAGACTATTCTTTCACAATGTTAATAAATCTCTTTAGATCAAGAGCTACTGGGATCAGCGGAGACCTGGCTGGAAGCTTATAAATGAAGCTGCTGCCATCTTCGGTCCAGATGATGACTCTATCAGCAGCGATGAACTCCCCTCCAGCCCACGACTGATTGCTCTCGCTTGCCACCGAACACAGCAGCGAGAAATCCCCCGCGTCCAAAACCTGGAGCACAAAGATCCCCAGTCACACCTCTGCCCTGGATCCCACCCAGAGTTGACATGGATTCCTGACTTGCTCACCCTCCAGTACTTAGAGCACACCACCAGCAGAGAGAGCTGTGTGAAGGCGCAGAAGGAGAGGCTCTGGCAACCCTGGCAGTAGATGGGCTTGGATTCCTCCTCAAACACTGGGTCCAGGTCCTGCATGCACATACAGGCACAGATGCACATTACTGCTCTAGGACTTACTCCAGAGTGCCCTGATAGAAACAGTGCACACAGCAAACTCTCGAGATCAGACTTCAGAAACCCCAAAGAAAATTTTGATCCGATAAAACTAAATAAAACAATTAATATAACTTAAACAACTGTTAATACTTATGTAGAAGGCATTTAATATTCTATGAGACTCAGACTGCAAGTCTAAAAGCACAATTTGGATATTTTTATGGTGATATCTTTTTTTTTAGTTAGTTTACATTACAAAAACATGCACCTGCTATCTGTCTTCTGTGTGAACGAAAAGTGGCTACAATGTGACACGCAGGCACAGAAGAGGATGTCCCCAGAATACACTGACGTTCCTGCTCTCGGGCACGCTTGAGTCTTTGTAAAGGTACATTTCTGATAAGCGCCAACTCTTTGTTAGTATTAAACAATATTAAGAAAAACTATTTCGGGACAAAAACATCTTCTCCAGCAACTCATATCTGTAAGAAAATGTGTTTAACCTGGCCTTGATGATGCAAAACCCAGATAAATATGACTTGGCTGTACATGGCAAGGCAAAATATCATTCATTCATTCATTCATATATATATATATATATATATATATATATATATATATATATATATATATATATATATATATATATATATATATGAATGAATGATATTTTGCCTTATCCATATATATATATATAGAATCCAGGACCAATTTGGATTTGGGTCACTCCGGTTCACCTATATAAGGACAAGGACACTGAGCTAGCACACAGCTCTTATGGTGGTAACTTTTCTTACTATTGATATAAACTGAATGTAAATGAGTGGGTGCAGAGAAAACATTGCAAAAAATCTATTAAATCAATCTAAATAAAATGTTTAAACATAATAAAAATGAACAAAAATATATGTACAAAATTATTTTTCTTTAAGTTTAAAAAGGATTTTAAAAAAATCTACAAGTTATGAAACTAATAAAAAATGTTAAAGATATTATTTTTCAATAAAGCAGAACAAAATTTTGACTAACAAAATTAATAAACTATATTTCAATGAGTGTGTATAATGAGTGTGTGTTTAAATGAAATTTAAAAATACATACAAACATTTATTTGATCAAAACTTAGTAAAAGAAAAAAGTAAAAAACGAATTACATTTTAAATAAAATAAACAAAAACAACCAAAAATGCTTTAGATAAAATAAATAAAATGAAAGAAAACTAAAATCTTTTTGTATTTAAGTGTAAGACAGTAAATGAATCTCAGTTTGGGAGTAACGCTATGGGAGTACTAATTTTAGATCCTATAGGGCTGATCATTCGCAGATTTGTGAGAGGAAGGGGAGGAGTTAATTCACCTGCATCCTGCTGACCTCAGCCGTGATGATCCAAACCTTCAGGATCCCTGTGACAGACAGCGCCACCACCGTGTCCTCTACACACAGACACACAAACACTTTCACTTGGGTTCAAAATAACACTGATGCTTCACTGATGTGAAAGACCTGGTACCCTGTGTGCGGTGCGAACGGATGATGCTCATGGAGCTGATCCAGTCAGGAGAGATCTTGGACACCAGTGAGTACAACACCTCCAGGCTGGTGGCATCCATCACTAAGATCTCTGGGTAGTGGCCGTGGCACAGGAGCCGCCCCTCTCGCTGCGTGCCGATGGTGAACTGGTAAAACTGTACAGAGGAGCAGATATTACCAATCATCAAACCTTCAACACATACCTAAAGCTGCCCTAATAACACAAACATCACTGTAAAATGCTTTAAAAGAATTATGCAAACTGTCTGAAGTTGAAACCCAGTAAAAATGCTTGAAATTGTTTAGAAGGCGTTACTTTGAATTTGCACATATATTGAGCCATCAGGTCATCGGCTGGCTGCTAGCACAAATTAGCAAGTAAGGTGCATATACTTTCGTTCAGTGTGGTGTAGAGTAGGTATTTCAGTGCTCCTGTACTATTGTTCATGTCCATTAGACCCCTAAACAAACCCTTACAAGTGCAAACACTTTCTCACATGCTTTGTCAGTAGATTTTTCCAATAGAAACATGTTCTACCTGTATCCCGGTGTGAGCACAGGCCAGTTTGGTAAACTCAATGCAGCGCCCATCGTTCACGTCCCACAGACACATCTCCCTGTGACACAAACAAACACACACACACACACACACACACACACACACACACACGCACACACGCACACACACAGACACACGCACGCACGCACACAGTCCAGAGATGTTGTGAGATATTGGAGATATTGTGTGACACGCAATAACTCTGCTCTAAGCTCTGGGCTTGAAATTCAGCCACTAACCCGCTCTCTGAAGCACTGACCAAGTGCTGCTTGTCACTTCCTGCGCTGCCCTTGGACAGACAGGTGACGGAGGCGCTGTGTCCGAACAGTAGAGCACGAGGGTTGATCTAAACACAAGCAAATGTAGAGCCATGAGAGACAGGGATCTGAGGCCTCGTTCAATCAGAGGATAATAGAGCCTACACGGAAGATAGTCCATGTCAGAAAGGAGGAGCTTTCAAGTCCCAAAAACTGTCTTATTTATAAAAACATGTATATGCTTGTGCTTGGGACAACATCCTGCTTTCCTTACCGATGCGCAACAGGAGGTCACTGAACTGTAGAACCTTGAGGTTCTCATTCACTCCAATGTCAAAACTGCACAACTTTGGAAATGGAAAAAAATAGTGCTTCATATGTGCTTCAATGTTGTTTCAGATCACTTGTTTTGACCTTCCTAAACACTCTCAAGGGGATCATTTAATTTTAAATTAGTTTGTTTAAGATTAAGATTTCAACCTTCAGCCAATCAGACAACTGTGTTATGTCTATGTCCCGCCTCTATGAACTCACAATTCCATGAAGGTGATTGCTGGCTACACCCATTCTGAGCCTCCTCTACCCTTCATAAGAAATGTTACGCATGCTACGTCCATGTTACGTACAGTCAATGGCTTGAGCTCAATTCAGGGATAAGCTCTGTTAAGCGATCTCAAATCTCCAGGAAGCGTATGAACCTTAACCGGACTTCTTTCCTGCCCTGTTTTCACTATATATGGTCTTAGCAGAGCACTTTCTTTCTGACACGTACTAACCCTATGTGAAGGACTGTAGGTCCCTGAAATTACTTTCTTTAGGAAAACATCTCTGAACCTGAAAAGAAAAAAACACACCTCCAGCTCGGGGGTCATGTCCCAGATGCAGATCTGCCCATCGTGGCAACCGGTGACTATGGTAGCCAGATCCTCCATCACCAGAAGGCTGGAGATACAATGGGTGGGTGCATGGCGCCCCCAGAGGACAATCGGCAAAACCAAACTATTCCCCGACATGCTTTCTGTGACACTGCAGAGAGAGCAGGAGAGAGAGGGTAAAGAAAGAGAGAAAGGAGTTAAATACAATGAAAAAAAAGTAAAATAAAAGAGCAAAATTGAAGTCTCTTGATGGTGATTTCACATTCAGTCAACGATCAACAGAAATCTCTACCAAACTACATGAACGCATGAGTATTGAGCACTCTAAAGAACACCCCCCAGGCAGGCACACGCACAAACACATAAACCCCTAAACTGGAGCAAACAATCAATAGATATGTACTGATGAATCCCTTAGCGCCTCACAGAATCAATCAGAACCGGATGTGAGGGTTATGAGAAAACATCTGGAACTCACTCTATAAAGAAAAACTAAATAAAAATAGAATGATAGTAGAGACGAATTTCAACCATTAATATCTGCTTTGAAGTCAATAAAGGAATCTCTACAACAAAATAAAATCGGGTAAATGTAAATGAAGTGATAGAAAATCTAATGAAACTTAATAACTAAAAAGTATTCAGGTTGATAAAATCACAATAAAATCAAACTAAAATCTCAACAATCAATTAGAAAAAAGTAAATAGTCAAATACAATAAAAGTTACATAAAATGAATTCATTTAAAAATTAAACAAAAGGAAAACAAATCAAATTAATTCAAACAAATATGATTAGAGAAATAGTTTTATTAAACAAAAATAAAATTTGACATTTTAGTAAAACAAATGTAAATAAATGAAATGAGCAAAAACTAATTTAAAAGCAATATATAAAAAAATTAATAAATAAATGGATTGAAATAAAAGTAAATAACCTGAAGCAAAATTCATTTAAATAATCAGAAAAAATAAAAAAACACATTCTTAAAACACAAGCCTAAACAAAATATTATTAAAGTTGTAGTCTGATGAAGAATCACACAAAAAAATGCAGTTTCATCATGAAACATTTAAACTTTCAGTAAATAAGAAGCAATAATACACACACTAACTCAAAGATGGAAAAACTCCTAAATGGTTGGTTTTATCCCTCATGTCATTAAGATAAAAAGTTTCCAAAAGACAAAAATCGAGTGAAATCAATGTATGGCAACCTTGATCAACTATCTGTTAGGAGACATATGCACATATTCATTGCAGTGAGGTCAGCACCAGGAGCCAAAAAAATCAGCCCTCTGTGACTTCCATCATCCTGTTAACCAAACAAGGCTAAGATCTGATGTCTGATATTTATTATTCAGAGTGGATCTTAGCAACAATAGCAGCTCTCAGAAACTCAACACAAACCCTACAATGCAACCTACAATTCCTTTTCACAAACATCCCCGTAATCAGAGTGAAGAAACAGAATCCTGCTGGTCTGGAGCTGTTAAAGTTCTGAAAGAGATCAATACCTGTCATCGTTGCGTCTGCGGACAGAGGACCTAAACCTCTGGAACACTCGTTTAATCCTCACTACCTGAATCAGCTTCATCTCTCCTTCTCTCTCTCAGTTCATCTATGACTCTATTCAGATGAGTCCAGCAGAGCCTTTCACTGTGATTGATTCGCTTCATCCACACACTCGATCACAATGTTCCTCTCCTCATCAATACCTAAATTGAGCAATAACTGCCCCAAATGCACATCAGGCTACTGACAAATACATCTCAAAGAATGTTCCACACGCAGACAATCAATTTAAATAAATTGTATCCTTTTCACCTTTCCTCTAAATTTCTTTATCTGCAGCTCAGTTAGGACCAGGCAAAAGCAACATCTAATGTTCTGGGTTCGAGAAGGGATTAGGACCATTTTATTTTGTAAAACATAGATTGCTTATTAATATAGACACTAACATGCAACGTATTTAATGTTTAATTATTTAATTGACGTTTTATAAAACGGTTATTAATTTAACGCTAGTTTGACATTAAAGAGAAAATGTTCAGTCTATCAGTTACAACCTCATTCTAATAAAAGAATAATACACAAAATAAATTCTATTAGTTTAACGTTAATTACATGCTCTCTATAATCGTGCTTAAACTGGTGTTTGCAGTAAAAAAACAACAACAACATTTTAAAACAAAAATATGTTACAACGTGTCTCTTAAATGTACACACAACGAGGACGTTAAACAATGTAAACGAACTGTTTTAAATCTAATTTTATTGATCATATACGATGTTTGTGATTGCAACGCTAACACTGCCACTGTTTGTGTATATTTAACGTTAGCATCCCGACCTCTGCGCTAATCGTCGCTGTTTTTCATTATACATTTCCATGTCGGGGTCCGGATTAAGAATTTGAATGTTGTTTACTCACCGGAGTCAGAATTTTATCGTTTCATAGCAGACCCGGGCAAGATTTTAAGAGAAAATATTAAACGGTAATACCGCAGCGTCTGATCAGCTGATGGGAGAACGCTAACTGTGCGTCATTGCGTCAGCGACGATGTCATCACGTTCTATCTGCGTGTGTGCCCTCTAGGGCTTTACCATGTTGTGGCACGTCACCGAGTTTGTTCGATTAATAACATGCTTTGTTAATGTTTTGTTTGCAGAGATATTCTTATGTTAAGCCATTTAATCAACGCTGGTAAAAACAAGCTCATATTGTATATATGACCTAAGACCTTCAGTTGAGATAACGTTTTGTTTTAGTCTCTGCACAAAAATAGGTTATCACCCTAAAGCTATAGGTTCGCTACCATTTAAAGGGTCAGTGAAATGACTGTAAATCAGCTTTTTTTAAATGACTTGTGTAAAAATATGCTCATGTTTGGGTAAGGAACTAAACAAATTAAATCGAAAGATCTACGCTAATATTCAGTTTTAAACAAAATACATAAAATTATACAATGCAATGTTTAAATGCATATTTAATGTTTGAGAGAAAATAACAAACATTGATTTATTTATATCTCAAACAGAAGTAAAGTCACAATTCAAGATATTATCTTAAAAATTATACTGGTTAATATAATAAGAGTTAAAATATTAACATAAATTCTTGCTATGAACAGAAATGGATAAAACACAAATGACTCAATAAAACTCAAAGGTGATAGTAAGCTTTAATTAGGGTATAATTCTTTTCGCCTCTCCTTGACTAAAGCAATAGCATTCAACACCACATACATAGTATTTGCTCCTTGGTCAGTTTTATTAATAGCTGCAAAATAAAATAAAAAAAACTGCAAAGAAAGCACAAGAGTGGTTTAAAACAGCATCATACAAGAGCAAGAGCAGCAGCACTGAAAATGACACCATCAATTCTCTAATGTTAGCAAAAAGAATGAAATGTGACTAAAACATGAGCTCCATGCAGACCTTCTGCACAATTGCTCTTGTGTTGGTCCAAAACTCTTCAGGTGAGCAACAGGGGATAGCAGAAGCTAGTGTTTAATTTGTCAAAACTCCACCACAGTCAGTACCAGAAGAACACACTATTCACCCAATAACTGAGTTTCCTGCTAGCAAACATCAACATAAATGAGACTTGGTTTCTCTTCCAGGAAGATTCAGCAACTGTGAGAAGTTGTGTGGTTCACATAGTGAGACTGAAACAAGTCCAGCACACAGCAACAAGTTATACAGATTCAAATTCTGTTCCATGTTCAATTTCATCTTCACATTCACACACCGGTTTAAAACCAATTCAAAGCTATATTGTGATTAAACACCAAACTAAATCTTAATAATAATAAAAAAAAGATTTGATTTCGATAAAAACATTCAGATTCTGAAATTTTATCGACACTGTTTCGTTATTGATCCAAATTCACATTGAGTAATTGATTTTGAATCACATATACAGATTGGGTCAATTTCTGATTCAGATCAACATTAAACCAGGTCCTGAACCAGAATGAAATTGTAGATACATTTAAATTCTGAATTTATGTTGATTAAAACTTTGACCCAGTTGGAAACTTAATCCAGAGTGTGCTTCATTTCAATTTAACCCAGTTTACATCACACTCCAAAAATCTCCTTACAAAATTCAAATATTGCCTTTTCAAAAATTTCAAAAATCCACTTTCTAATTCAGATTCAATTCTATTTTCTGATTTGTACACAGGTTTACATCTTTTTACATGCTTCATGTTCACATTCCAAATGTGATTCAGAAAACACATTTCATTCCTCCTTTCAGATTCATAAACTAGCTTAATACACTGAACAAAATAGAGATTCAGATTGAAAATATGAATCCCGATTTAAAAAAAAAAAATCCAGATTCAGATAATAAAAAAAATGTTCTTATTAGGAAAGCATTAAATTCCAGATTTGAATTTGAATTGAGAAACATGTCCTAAATTAAATTCTGGTTTTAAAATAATTCTTAATTTAAAACCTAAACGAGTATGAACAAGCCATGCTTCAGTCCGCTTCAAAGAGACAGATTAAAATGGGGATAAAAAGCTACATATGACCACGATAAAAACAAAAACAAACAAAAAACAAACATGATAGTTCACCCAAACAAAAAACTTCCTAGAGAGTAAAAGAGATTTCATTTCGGGGGAACGATCCTCTCGTTGTGGGTGGAGCCTCCTCACTGCGTCTCAGATTTTTTTTTGTTCTTCTTTAGGAACGATGGCGTGCGAAACTTCTTCTTCTTCTTTGACGGGGATTTGTTTGGAGATTCTTCATCGTCTTGCTCCCCAGCCGCTTCATCACCGCCAGCAGGCTCCTCGCCCTCGGGAGGAGGGGCGGAGTCTGTCTGTGCAGGGACGGGGTCTTCTGCTGGGAGGGCGGAGTCTTCGTCAGAGGTCAGATCAGGGAGGGTTTGTCTTAAAGTTGCGGCGTCGCTCTCGTCTTTGAAGGTCTGGTCTGGTGGAGCCTCTGCAAAGCATGAATAATGAAACATTGATAGAAAGTTTAAGGGAAATATTAAGCCAGCAGAAGCTGCAAAATGCAGAGCAAAAGCAGATTTATTCTCAAGAAACTGAATCTGATCCCTGCAATCCTTAACCAGACACCAGAAACAGACTTGATCTCACCAGCTTTCAAAGCTACGCTCACAATACGACCAGAAACCTTTTTTTTTTATGGATGAAATTAGTTTTCAGTTATTGTTTTTTTAAAATACATTACCCCAAAAAAATAGTTCAGATGTTTCCATTTTTAAATAAAAATACTTAAAGCACATTAAAGACAAGGGGCATGTGCTCCACATTTTTTTCATGCCTAAAAAAAACTTTTTTTTTTCATTTATGTATTTTTCCACAATTTGAATGCACATAATATTGTAAATCTAGTAATTTGGATTTTAGTATTTTTTTAATAGCATTTGATGAATTTTTCAAATTTTAAAATATTTATTTTACACTTCCCTCTTTTCATTTTTTATATTGCACTCATCAAAATAAAGGAAACACATCTTGAACAAAGAGCTCTCACGTGGCGTGTAACCAAAGTTTTAATAACGCCCGGATACAGTTTTAAATGTGAAAGTGCTTTGTATATTAAGGTATTGTCTGAAAATAGTTGACTCAAGAGTCGCTGAAACAAGTCTTTTTAAAAGTAAATCTTTTACTCCAGACAGTCTGACATCAGTTAATACTGCGCTCCTCCCCTACTGGCTTCATTCATTCATACAGGGGACACAAACTTCTCCCCCAAAAACTGACTACGTTGTGGTTTACCATTTTAGTTTTGCTTCGCTTTGCTCTGAGGTTTTGAAGAATAAGTGCTGGATCATCAATTTTTTTCCTCCACAAAGATATTTTTCCTACTTTTTTCCTAGACACGGTTTTCTCTGTACCGATGAACTCACTGTGTCAGATGGTTCAGGCAATGATCCTCTTACTACAGTAAAATATTGTTCAGGTACTTTACAATGCATGTACATGTTTGATGTTTGTGTGTTCGTTTACCAAGAGCGATATGCTAATTTTGCTAACTAACGTATAGCAGCATACCTTTATTTTCTCACTGCACAATTTCAAATAGAGCTGATGTAGATGTCCCATGATCAGTTCCGGGTTCATCATTTAAAGAAGGTGTTTAGTAGAAATGAGATAATAAAACAAAAAACTTAGGAATCGCGAGAAGAATTTCACCCTTTCTAAATTCAGTGTGCAAGTGAAACCTGAAGACTCTCCGGACACACCATACCTACACTTGTTTCAGCTCCCTAACAAATACTAGAATCAGCTATCTGGAGAGAAATGTCCCTCAGCTCTTCCTCGCAGTGAAAGAGAGAGCGAGCGCTGGCGTTACCTGCCGCTCTGAGCGCTCTTCGAGGGTTGCTTTGAGGATTTTTCTCAGAGTTAGGAGTAGAAAGGAAAGAAAGTGGGTGAACGAAGGAGAGATTTGCTGCTAGAATGATCTCAACACGCTCCAGAGAGCATCTCTGTATCTACAGTATTAAACAGCTTATATAAATAAATTAATTAATAATTATTTTTTGTAATTGTTTTTGTGTTTGTAAATGGATTTTGAACTTGATTTTTTTTCATCATTTACAAGTAGCTTTAGTCTTCTTTCTTATAGTTAGAATTTTTACTTCTTTTTTAATCTCCTGGGCATAATTTTTAATTTAATAAACACCAAAAGTACAAGAGAAGATGTGTACAAAAACTTTTTTAACTTGATATTTCAAGACACTTAATAGTAATTTTTTTTTTTACTTGGAGTTAGTTTAGTCTTTGTTCAAAATAGTTGTTTTTAGGAGGTTTTAACAAAGGCACTTGGGTTTATAAAGAAACTTTTTTCCCCACACACCGCTAAAATGACTCCTGTGTTTTGGTATCTTACAACTAACAAAAAAAAAAAAGAAAAAACATTTACATTTATTTAACTTTTACCCATTGGCACATTTTCCTATGTTGATTTACCTATTAAACAAATGATTTAATATTTATTTTTATGCTAGATCTTTTAAGCTTTTTACGATCACAAACTAAAAATTAAAAAACAAGTGACGTCAAACGTTTATTAGCAAAAATCTACAAAAATCTATAGTAAAGGGTCATTAGAACAATGAAGAAGACATTCAGTGAGATCCCTAAAATGCATAGGTATTTTATATATTTAATTTTTTTGAAGCACTGTAGTAAATCCAACTTTGATAACTTTGAAACTGGAGCTGAAAGTATAGATCACCCTGCAGATCAAATCTCTCCCGTAAACACAGCGAGGTGAGGGAGGGATGAGCGAGTGAGATACCAGGAGAGATGAAGAAGCACAAAGCTACAGAACAATTAAAGAAGCAACTCAAATTGGAGCCTGGTCGGCTGCTGAGGTACTTACTATGGTAACAGGAACTCTTTAGCTTTCCCTTCTCCTGAATGAGATGCAGCCACCAAGAGAGAGAGAGAGAGAGAGAGAGAGAGAGAGAGAGAAAGAGAGAGAGATGTCTAACACAGCCACGGGTTAAATCAAACCAATGAGAAAGAAACCAACAGGAACCACAGACTCAAGACACAAGAATAACAGGATGAATCGAGCATTCTCCACAGAACAGAACAGAAGAGAAGAGATGAGCTGATGAGTGGAGAAGAGCTTGAGCGGATTGCACTCAGGCTTCTCATCGGCTTGATATTATATAGCTACATGGTGAGTGAGACAGTGAGTGAGTGAGTATTTTAAAAACCGATATAACATATAAAATATAATTTTATTCTGGATTATATGATGATTGCAAAATTAAATATTATAATAAATAAATTGCTAAATATTCTGTATATAAACATCCTAAAGTAAACAAAATAACGTGTAAAAAAATTTTTGCAAAACTTCTAATAAATAAAAAAAACATTGCTTCTATAAATAACAATTAAAATCCATCTGATACAAAATTAACAGATTAATATAAAAAATATTGCAACAATCAATAAACAATGAATAAACTGCAAAAATTTTTTATAAATAAATAATTTAACTGATTATATTTTTTAAACAACAATACTAAAAACAAAAAGCTAAATGAGAAAATAATGGTTGTTTCTAACCGAGTATCTTTGTGACTTTGTGAAGCTGCTTTGAAAGCAACTGCTAAAGAAGGTTTGTAATTAGTTTTTCAGTCTAGTTCAAATATCAATGTCAAACCACAACATTTTTACACATACTTTTTTTTTATATAAATTAAGTTCAGAAAATTAATTGTGCTTTAGTCTCTTTACTTCCATTCGACCAGCAAACATGGAAAACAACAGATAAACGATCGTCTCCTTCTGGTCTGTTATTTACAACACCAGAAAAAACACAGAGAGAGTTTATCGAGGAAAAGAGTAGAGACCCCAAGGACTCTGGCTTCTTGATCGCCGAGAGAGAGAAAGAGAACGGATCTAGAGACGTACCTTCCTCCACACGCGCAGGGGAGCTTGGAGGTGTGAAAGTACTGATGGGAACGTTCCCGTCCTCGTTCTGCAGAATCTGACCTGAACACAAACAGATGCAAGCTTTCAGAATCGATGCGCTGATAAAGACGATGCACAACGATCGTAAAGATGAAACTGAGGAACAGGGAGCTTCATCAGAGCAGGTAATAACCCCAGGGAGGAGCAGTGACACACCCATGCCTCCAGCAGCAGCCTCAAAAAGATGAATGAGATTATTAATAAAGAATCAGCTGGAAACCATCACCAGGAATAAAAAACACAGGAGCAAACAGAGCCGGAGGAATCAGGAGTGCAGAAGAGGTGAAAATTCCCAATTTCAAAGCTGGCCGGGGGAGCCACTGACCAGTGAAGATTAGTCACTGGTCTATCTCTTTAGATTGAGGGAAATCAAACAGTTTCCACACGCATTGCAGGTGATTTATCGATGCGTCTCCCACAGAGGATACCTGAAGACGCAGAGCTGGCCGACAGATCGCCGGCACAGTTCAGTGCTTTCAGCACAGCGGAGTGAAACTCCTGAGGAGACTCGGGGAGCCTGGCCGGGGAGTGCTGACCAGATTCAGTGTCCCGGCTGGGGACAATAGAGGGGGGAGGAGCTGCGGAGGCAGAAGGAACCTCAGTCCCCTGGGTAGACAAGGCATCTGGAGCTTCTCCAGGAGCGTCCACCTGCACTAAAGCAACACAAGGTTCTCTCTCTCAGGAGCAGAGCAGGGCTTACAGGAATAAATCATGGAATGGTTTGAGAGAACAACATAGAGACTAAACATAAATGACACCAGCAATGTTTAGTCCTGACTTTTGAGCGTCATGACTTGGACAATCTGTAGAAAAAAAAAAACATTCTACAAGTGAAGCTAAAGCGCAGCTCTCTCTGACCTCAGATCAGATAAGGGGGTGTTTTACCTTCTGCTCCCTTCTGCTTGAGCTCCACCTCTCGTCGATATGCTTCGAGCTCCTCGTCTGTTTGCTTGTTGAAGGGGTTGGGTCCGGTTTTACTCACGATCACTCTTGGTTGATACTCCTTCTCGATGATGGCTTTAGACGCAGTAACCAGCTCACCCTACAGGACAGGGGGAGGATGGTTACTTCAGCTCAAATCTGCTCCAGATGCAATTCATTTACAACAGTCCACGCAAATGACTTCGACGCTGGTGACAAAATGTGAAAACAGCTGAATAGAAGTACTACATTCTTTCAAATTCTCAACAAACATTTTTAATAGACAATTCCAAATAAACTGACTTATTTTTCTCACTATTCCTTCATAAAATCTGTGTATTGGCTGTTCAATCAGAGCTGTTGGCTGTTGATAGATGTTAGGCTCATCACAGCAAAAAGCATTAGAAAGTGTCCAGTTTTAAAACATTAGCAAAGATTTATTATCAAAAAAGCAAGAGCAGCCGATTTTAAAACCATTTATTTCGTGGATAAAAAAAAAGTGTTCTATTATGTGTTGTCGTATTTGCAATTCTCCTTCATTTTTTTAAGTCTATTTTAAGGATATAGCCAATATTATAGTCTTAAAAACATAACAGTGTGACTCGCTCTTTTTTTTCTTCGGCCGGATTACCTAAGAAATGTAATTAAACGACATTCAAAGGAGATGTAGGGAATCTGCGAGACTGCCTGATGGACAGAGGGGGCTCTAGTGAGCAACACATGAACTTGGAATACTCTGTGAATGCACCTAGACCAATGGATCCTAACCTTTTTCCCTTGGAACCCCTAATTCATAAACAAAAATTTGATCACATAAATTCCAAAATTGTATCTTGCAGTTCTTGAAAGCGCATGAGCACTTTGCCACGTGATAACAGCACGCCTCCAGGTGTAGCAGGAGAGTTTCGTGAATTCCCATTCTGAGGAAAAATGCAGCAGCAGAGTGCAGAAGTTCTTCAGACCAAGTGTTAAGCGACTAAATGCTGATAACTTAGGTCAGATTCGACTTACATAAGCTAACCTGAGAATAAGTAAAAAGGTTGAAGGTGTAAAGAATTAATTGTACACCATAAAACAGTCTGATGTGAAAGAAAGCCAAAGTCAACAAACATCTTGAAGATAAAGCAATAAACCAGGGTCTGTAAATCTCATTCAAGAAAACTGAAAGAGGATTTGAGTTCATCTCTTTTTCAGTCTGAAATTAATCACTCTCGATTACATTTGAAACCATGAATCAACCCATCTGGTTCTCCAAGAAAAGTTAGAGCTCAGAATCTGAGTGTGGTTCATAATTCAAATAAGGGGAGTACCTTCAGAACCGACCGAGAGGGACTAATGCTCCCTGCATGGATAGTGTCACTGCAGTCAGAAAGAGCTGCGTCCTGAAAGAGTAGAGTGGATGAGCACTGCACTCGCAGTGAACAAGATTTAGAATGCAGTGGAAATGCAGGAAAACAAACCAGTGCACGCACATGCTTCAACATCTCATTAGTAACTGTTGCGTAGGGCTAGCCAGTAGGGTCAGAAGAGGGACATTCCAAAAACATGTTTAATTGAAAAACAAGGTGTTTTTCTTTTCAAAAAGGAGTTGTGTTTTACCTTTTTGGCTCGCCATAGCTGCTGTGTAATTCCATCAACGAGCTGAGCTCTAAATATTAAACACGCAGCTTAGCTCATTTCTCCCTCTGCTATCTCTGCTAATAGACGAGAGAACTATTCCCTTGCTCATTATTACCAGAGTTTAGATAGTAATTTCATGATTATATTATTATTGATTATAAAGACAAATATGAATACATCACTATCCTCTAAATCTAAGTCAAATCTAAGCAGTCAACCACAAGTAGCTCCAACAGCACAATAACCCACTTACTCAAAATATTTATTGAATTATCAAAAAACCTCCTCAAACATTACTATCAATTTCAGAATTCTCCCCAATTACCAATTTTTTTTTTGCAAAAACAAAAAACAAGATGAACAAAAATAATATTTTTTACGTAATTGTGTTCAGCTTTAAGCAAACATTACAATCCTAAAATACAGCTTTAAACCCAGCGTCAGCCTCAGAAACCTTCTGAGACTGGGTTTCTAAAAGCCTTTCAGCAAGCCAATCACAGCCAGCAGAAATATAGCTTAGGTGAATCATCAGAGATGGCTTTCTCTGAGCCAGAAACACATGCAGCCATGCAGAACACGCTGTCTAAAGAAGCGGATGACGAGGCAAAAAATAAATAAATAAATAAATAAGCGTGATTGGAGCTCAAACCACACTCAGATCTGAAACTAGATCCTGGAGTGAAATAGATGAGTTTATTCCTTCCTTCCTTTGATTACAGAAGTGAACCCCAACAGAATCTTGTGTGAACAGCTTAAGAGAAATTAATCATCCTTAGGGGCTGAGCTTGATACAGTATATAGGATATGATAACATGTATTCATGTCCCCCAACAAGGTTTAATCGCTCCCTGAGTGCATCGCAATAAGAGCTTCTGCGAACACAGTGGAAAAAAAACTCAAAGCAGAACGAGCGAACATGGCACTGCAAACCAATCAAACCAGCAGAACGGCGTGCATCATCTACTCACGTGCCACAGAGTCACCCTCTGGATCAAAACACACAGGCCAAAGGTCACACAGGTAGAGAGAACCCCAGCTTTAAAGGCTTTGCTCTCTGAACAGTGAAGATTCAAGAGTTTACTCCACTCCTTCCAAACCTCAGGCTGCTAAGAGAAGTCGAGTTCCCCGATGACTAAACGCTAATGTTTACACAGCTTGCGTGAGCCCTGACATCACCTGCAGATGCTTTACATCACTAGGGTCATTTATGAACCAAACATGTCACGAACATATTCATTAATAATCAATTAATCATGTGACGTGTATATAATTCTAAAATAGTTATCAATATAAAACACAGTATGATATAAAGTTATAAAAAAGCCGTTTATAAAAGGACCTGGACCTGGTGAGTGAAGTTACATGTTAAATGACATGGGCCACATTTGACCTCGCCTCCACTACCCACAATCTCTCACTCACCTCATGCTTGGAAATTACATTGATGACAGACCATTATTAAAAAATAAACTGATCAATTTTATGAATGCTTGTTAAAATAAAATAAGAACCAAGCAGTACTGCATGGGAGTGCGGGGTAGCCCAGCACATTTCCGCTAAAGGCACCTATTAGACCAGCAGCCATAATGACTTAAAAGAAAAACCCCAAAATTGTAGAAGGAATAATTATTTATTTTACTCTCATGTACACATTATAAACTTTTATCTACATATGAAAACTATAGAGCATTTCTCCTCACTTATTAGTGACACATTGATTTAGGCATACTGTAAATTTACTGACTAGTGTGAAAAATTGAAAAATTTGAGAAACGTAATGAACAATATTGACAATGTAACCAGAATTAGGTATAACAATATTTTTTTTACAAATTTGATAGCAATTATCAGAACTAATTCCTGATCATACACATTACCTCCAATTATTAAAAACATAGAAATATAAATAATATTTTCACCAAATTTTACTTAAATTATTAAAGAAAAATACAAATTTGCCTGCACTTATCAGGGCCCTTTCAGAGTGGCATCTGTATTCTGTTTCGAGAAACACTTGCGGCGTGTGTGAAAGCAATCCTTATCCTGCTCTCCTATTGGTGTTCATGTGTAGCATCCTGCTCTCCTATTGGTCGCTTATTTTGGTTAGCATATTTATATGGTCTTGGCTCTCCTTACTACCAGCTGTTCTCTTAGTCTGACACTTTACCTCACTCGAAAGGGAAGGGTTATTATTTTTCCTTTATTTTATTCTGTTCCAATGTTATTTATTAGATGCATAATGTGTACTTTTAAGGATCCCACTTTATTGTTCTCTGGTTTTCCATGTTATATTCAATTTCTCAGTTACTGTTAGGCTTGGAACAGATTTTACAAGGTATCTCGCATTTAAAACTTGCTTCCACATATGAAAAATGTAACATACAAAGGCCAACCAGGAATGGATTAATTTCGTATTTTGAGGGATCACTGTACTCAGCAACATGGAAGGAAAATAATGTTGTCTCCTTCAGAACTGCACAGTAAATGTGTAACTATGGAGGCTGTGGTAAGAACATCCACAAAACTGCATACACTACATGTCACACAGTTTTGTAGTGAACTGTCTACATGCGAGATGTCTAGTCTGTTACGAGACTTTGGTAAAAACTACATAAGCATCTCTGAAATGGATCAGAAATATTGTATAAATATAAAACTGTGGCGGAAGGGGAGGGGGAGTGACTGTTCTCGGAAAAAGAACAGAATTCCTAGTCTGAAAGTGCCCTTAGTTATATCACGTCAACATTACACAAATCATTCGCCTACCTTCATTATTAGGGAACATCTAACCATTTTAAACCAATTATTCTAACAATAAAAAATGAAACCTAATGATTTTTGGTTGAAAGCTGGACTAAGGTTTGGAGTGAGCAGAATAAAATATGAGAGCTCCGATTCTTGGGTGAGAACCCTGAAGACCTGAGACACTCACCTGGACAAAAGAGCGATCCACGACAGCGCCTGTCAGAACCTGCGACTGTGGTCCCGCTGTCTTCTTATCCTGTAGATTCTGCTCGCGAATCTGAGAGCCAAAACAGAGTGAGAATCAAAGACGCACTCCGGCTCCTCTCTTATTCTCTACAGCTTGTGCGTTTCAGCAGCTGACTGAGTGAAATGCAAAAGGGGAAAGCTCACACCTTGTTGCGCATCTCCTGGACTTCTTTAGGGTTGGTGTTGAGCGGAACAAACTGATTAGCCACTGCAGCTTGCCGTAGACCTTCCTCCTTCGTCCACTGAAAGCATCCAAGCAAAACCAATCAAACACAAGACCTGCTTAAGTGCTTACAGTAACGGTCATGCCTCTGAAACAGAAGATCTGAGCAGGGCTCCAGTGATGATGAAGCTCTTCAGCGTCAAACGAGGGTCAGATCCCAGCTCAGGGTTGGGCGTCTGGCTCGGCCACAACAAACAGGGCAGATTTAGACACAGTTGGGGTTAGTTAGGGTCAGAAACACAGAGCGGGCAAGCTATCACCATTTCCATCGAAGAGAATGAAACCCAAGAGCTTCATCATCACTGAGGCTGCTTCCGTTGGAACAGAAGGGGTTAAAGAGAGAGGAGGAGGAGGAGGAAGATCGGAAGGGGGAGGGTGATGATGGAGGGATGAGGAACTAAAAAAGAAACCTCACACATACAAAAACGATCTGACTCTAAACTTGTTTCTTATTTTAATTGGAGAATTCACACTTTAATGTGAACATTTTAATGCATTCTGCTTTCTTTCCCATTAAAATTATCATTTCCATCTCAATGCTGATATTTTTTTCCAAAAAACCCAAACCTACTTTTAAATATCCTTTTATCAAAATTCAGATGACTTTCCTTAAAAAATAAACTTTTATCTAACATTCTATACAAAAACTGTACAGAATTCACACTTAAACCTATAACAATCCAATATTTTCAAACTTTATCTGACTTTAAGATAAAGTGAATTTTGAGAAGATAAAAGCTCAATGAGAATCTACTTGTATTCCAACCTACAGTAACAATATCTGACATTTAGCCTTTAATTGCAGACTTTGAATTTTAAAATGTTGACATCCTTTATCCTAAATGCAGAAGTTCGCAGAATTAGCACTATAATCTAAGAAACTTTTTTTGTCTCAAAATTCTGACTTCAATCCCAGATTCTATTTTAATAACTCTGACTGGATAAAAAAATCTGAGATTAAAGCCAAATCCCCATTCTCTTTAACAGATAACATAATCTTGGCTGTGCGTGAGTCATCAACCAAAGACTGGTTCTATAATCTCAATTTAGAACTCAGTCGAGTTCTTGTGTCAATCGAACTGACATCTCAATCAAGTCACTTGACCATGTTAGAGATGTGCAACATGTACAACAGTGTTTCATACTCTTACTTTGTATTTTTCATTGAATTACACAAGAACACCTGGCGGGGCACTCTCTGGTTTTATATCCATGCAGGACAGAAAAGGATGCATGATCCTTTCCTAGTGTAAATTATCTTGAAACAGATTGATCTCTAACCCTACTAGCACTCACACCCCACTCCCTGTCTCCAGCAGCGCTCTGGGAGTGATAGGTAACAGAAGAAATTATTGAACTGGAACCAAACGTAATGGGAGAGATATGGGGGTCTGGTGGGATGAACAGGAAACGATAGGATACTCACGATCATGATCAGAGCCTCACAACACAACACGCTCTCCTCACTAGAGACAAGCACGCGGAGAGTTAACAACCACTCATCACCACAGCACCACCTTTCAAGGGTGTCTAAGGGTTAAACACTCATGCTCAGCGAGTGAGAGAAAAAGAGAGAGAGTGAGGGAGGATTTCAAAGCTGAAGAAGCTAGATTCAAGCAGTTTAATAAAGAAACATCTGTGTGCCACTTTTAAGCAACCTGACCCTTGATACACATGCATCCTGGTGCCAGTAAAGGTGCAGTATGCCATCTTTCTGAGCCAGTGATCATGTTGAAATCTCCAATACAGACCAGTTCTTGTTGATTCGTTGCAGGTGTTTTAGATTCTCCTGGTTTATTCTCTCTCTAAACATTCATTACTGACTAACAGCAGAGGCAGATATGTTTAGATTACGATAAAAGGAGAGCAAAACAAGGTAAAGAAAAAGGTAAATTACAGACTCTCTGACCAGAGCATGTTCTCAAAGCCTTTGTTATTAAATGATTTCTGTGATTTTACTAAAACTATAACTTGACGAGAATCAATTTATCACAGCCTCATCTGTGAATCTAGCTACATCTCAATGGGACCACTAGGGGGCACTGTTAACAGACTCCCTTCTCTAGCATAGGGGTCTCAAACTCCATTCCCTGAAAGCCGGTGTCACTGCTGGTTTATGTTCCAACAATGTTTCAAAAGACACAGCAGTAGCTTCAAGCGAGCCAAAAGCAGCTTAATTATATTCTCCAGGCATTGAGTTTGAGACCCTTGCTTAGTTTGAGACCCTCCAGGCATTCAGTTTGATTCCCATTCAGCTTGAGACCCATGCATTAAGTTTGAGACCATGCTTTGCAGGTTTCAGGGTTTAAACAAGATCAAATGCACCGCTTACTAATAAAAAAAACTATAACTGCAATAACACTTCCGCCAGTACTCTGAACTTTCACACACCTCCAACAGACGTTTTTTTATTATCTTCTGACTGCAAAAATGAAACGTTATGGACTGGTCGAGAGGAGATTACTCTATGAAGCTTTAGAACAGTGGTCTCCAACTCCTCCTTTGTGGGCCAACATGGGATACACAGAAACAATGGAATCTCATTATCCTAATTCGCATTTTCTGCGGGCATGAAGGCGATTACCTTGAGACAAATTTAATTCACGTGAACTTTTCAAATTAAAAATCAATTTGTTCTTTCATAAAATTGAAAAATGTTGTCTTTCACCAAACCAGTCTAAAAAGGTTAAAAACCTTTCATGCAGGTTAATAAAGTACCCCCTAGTGTTCAGGAGATCTACATCAAGCGACTCTTATTTTTTGCTTACAGTTTATAAGCTGTGACAACATTTAGCCAAAAACGCTGTATTTTCCAAACCATATTTTCATGAAACCTACTATTTGTCACATGCCCCGTCATCCAACAACTAAATTCCTCTGTTTGGCCTCCAGCTTGTGCTCGAAAAAAATTTCCTGCGCTGACTGTCTAGGAAACCTGTAAGTCACCGGTTGTCATGGTGACTTTCACAAATACTGAGTTTGCACTGAAGCATGGGAGTCTAAATAAAACATAATCTGTCTCAAATAGAGTATTCTATCAAAGCAAGCTACAACAGACCACTAGCTGGAAGCCCGAGCTTCTTCTTCCACTGTTCCTGAGTCGGCTAGAATGTAAATCACAGCCTATTTCATTAAATTCCTAGCACATGCCCCTAATATACACCACATTAGCTGTATAGGCACTACCCTTGCCTCACACATCAACCTTTCCTCACAGATGGCACAGACCAGGAGACAAATCAAATGAAACCAGTAAAGATGAGACAGAAAACATGACGCACACATGCCACGCCCCTGCTCCTGCAGGAGATAACCCACAATGCATCAGATCACGCATGCTACAAACATGCACAGGACAGCCGGAGAGAACCCAGACACCACTTTCAGGAGAGAGGGACGAAGTCTGTCGCCTAGTTTAAATTGAACTCGACAAAAAAACTCACAAACGAAACGGCAGTGAGTTACATTCACAAACAGTGGATCACAATTGTAATCCTAGAAAGATTTCCAAAGAACTTTTATGATCATAACACTTTCACTAAATGTACTACCTATGTCCTTTTAAATAGGGCATTCAGAGGGGAAATTTGGTACATTAGATAATCAAACCATCACCTACAATGTCACATTTTTAAAAAGAGTTTTTATCATTTCATCATTTAAAATTCTGTTCGCTGGTGATGGGGCTGGGCAATTTTAGCAAAAAATATATCACAAAACAATTGTTCATGTCAGTCGATATCGATAATTATAACAATATTGACAAATCTTTATTTCTTGTAAAAAAAGCAAAAACTTTATCATTAAGTCTGGGTTTAAACAATTTTGTATCAAAAAGGCATACACGAGCAGTTTAATGTAATAGTGCATTAACAAAACAAAAAAAAACTGATATACCTATCATTTTAAACTGGAACTTCTTTCTTTATTATTTGATTTTTAGACGGTTTTAGATAATTGTTATTGAAACGGTATTCATATTAATGGCCTGTAAAAATAGCAGAAATATCTATTTATATTTATTTATTTATATCTATATATATATATATTTGTATTTAGTCATTACCACTTATTATTTGTAACAATTATATATGTACTGATAAAAGGAGTTCATGAGAGTAATTGAACTATGCATTTATTTATTTAAATAATTTTATAATTTTCCCATTTTCAACTCAACTTTACTTTCTCTAAACAAGAGCAGACAATCCTCTCATTATGTTTTGTTTCCTGCATCTTCATGATGTAAAAGAGCTGAATCTGTGCTCAAGAGAACGAGCAGCTATGGTAAAACTAAGGAGCTGTTTCTCTTCGGTGTTAGTGTGAGTGCGTGTCCCCAAAGGTTAAAAAATATGTCAGGCTTCTGATTGGTATTCCAGTTAAGGTATGTGTCTAGTTACGGTGATGTCGGGGTGTCCCCGGCTGCCTCCCCGCACTGCGAGGAGCATTAATCTAGAACAGTAAGGTAGGCACAGACCAAGCAGTTGGTAAGACAGCTTGGCACGCAGACACCGGACGAGAGCGACTGCAGCAAGGGTTTGACGTGATCGTGTGTGATGTTCGTCCACACCTGAGTCTTCGGCTCTTGGGCCGCCTCCGGGCCGTCAGCAGCCAGCCAGCGGCTCTTGTCCCGCTGCTGCCGGTTGAAGCTGTGTTTTAACGGGGAGCGAGTGCCTGAGTCGCTATCCTCGCCATAAGCCGAGGGGGGGACCTCCACATCACTGTACTTTTTAGATTTATCACGGAGAGACGGACAGCGGTACGGGTAACCTGTCCTGTAACCCTGCAGGGGGGAGAGGCAAAGAGACAGATGCATTAATAAAAGAATAAACTGAAGGTAAGAAAAGAAAGCCTGGTGCGTCTCCGGCAATACCAGGTTATCCAGCATCCTCATCAGAGCCTCAAACTCCTGCTCCCCGATTCTCCACTGCGGGTGTGATCCAGGCCCCTCCCCCATTGTCTCCAGGTGCCTTGGCCGTGACTTGTACTTCCCCGGGTCTAGCATCACCAGGTTGTCCGGGCCCCCTGCACTCGCCAGGGTGCGCACCTGCAGCAGAAGAGCACCAGATGAAACCATCTCTGGTGACAGAGGTTTTACCCGGGACCCAGCCGTACCTGTATCTCACAGGCTGTCACCAGGTTATGGATGTAGTAGAAGGCCTCCTCCACCGTCTCCCCAACCGACACCAGTCCATGGTTCCTCAAGATGAGCACCTGAGGGCAGAGAGACCAGAAGAGGATTTCAGTTTCACGGTCCAGCACACCTAAGAGCTGCATAACTGCAGCGCATGAACAGTTCTTTCTAAAGAACAGAAGTGTAGTGCAAATATTAGTTTTATATATACAATGTGTTAAAAATAAGTATGACGCATTTAAAAGAGCTATCAAAAAAAATATGCCTAAAATAAAGTAAGATCAAAGAGAACATAAACATATTTTAAATACAAATATAAAGATGAAGTAAAAGTAGTATTTAAAAAAAAAATTTTATTAATCATTTGATACTGGAGTTGTCGCCGGGGAAACAATAGTGACTTATGTATTTCAAACTACTGTAGCTCTGGTTATTTTCGCACTAACGAAAAAATGTCAACAGATTCTGAAAGCTGAGAAACGACTCTTTTGACTGATAAAATAATAATTATGGTAATAACAACATTGCTTGTGTTTCAGGGACATAAAGTTTGTATAGCGCAGCGAGAGCAGAAAAATATGAGTGATTGATTATGTGTGAATGTTTTAGAGGCGATTTCATTTTAAATTCTATATTTTTATTGTATATAATAGTATACGCATTGTTTTTCGTTGTGTTATAGATTTATTAGCATTAGATTGGACTCCTTTTTTTACTATCTTTACATTCATGATTCTGCTGTGATTTCATTGCATTCAAGCTGATGTGCGTCTTTTCTTCTTTTGTTTCATGCATTCTTCCGTCATTTTTTGGCACAATTGGTGTTAGATTTCAGTGCCAAAACATTTGTAAATATAAAGTACATTAATTCAACAACATATTGCTTCATTAATTTTTTTTATTTCATGTAATCATTATATTTTTTTATTTTATCTTTTGCTCATTTTTGTGTAGAAACGCATTTTTTGACAAATCTTATCTACTCTTTTGTAATGTCTTCATATTTATAGAGATTCTACTGATGAAGGGAATCCTCCTGAGGGCTGGAGATGATGTCTGTGCAGAGGTCGAAGCATTAGGGACAACAAAAAAAAAACTCCTGTACTTTTGTAAATAAAACAATTTGTGAAACAGACACTGAAAGCCTTATCCAAATAAAACTGTTTGAGTTGATGTAAAACAGTTTGAGGTTAATTTCTGTAATCTCAAAAGTCTTGTTGCTGAAAATGTATAGCTGTTTATGAAGAAAACTTGATGAAACATTTTTTTTTTTTTTTTACTTTTCTTGTTATTACACACTGTTCTGAGCATTCATAACATAACACATTTTTACCAGATTTTGCCAGTTTTACTTCATCTGAAAAGAAAACCATGACAAAAAAAATATACAAAAAACATTTATGACAAATCCTTAAAAACAAGACAAGAATACCAGGCGAACTGTTATAAATACAGTATTGTTATAGGGGATAAAGGGTTCAAATGTACCAAAAAGCAGATACATATAAATCTAAATAAAAGGAGAAATAATTACACAAAACAATTAATTAAAGGCAAAGTTAACCAGCTAATAAAAATGAACAGTGGTACCTTGCTCTTGGGCCCCAAGTTCTTCTGGATCAGTGCGCTCTCCTCATCGTCCACCAGAATCCCGTGGTAATCATGGTAGGCCACCGTTCCCAGAGCCAGAGCCTCGGGGGAGATGGGTAGCAGCCCACACTTCATGGCCGACACCTGCAGCGAGCCATTGATTGATCAGGGGAAGATCTCTCTCTCTCTCTCTATCTTTTGGGGAGAATAGCATACCGCAGCGCCGGCGGGCGTGTGGATGTGCACTATGCAGCGGACATCTGGACGTGCCGCGTAGATGGCGGAGTGCAGTGTGAAGCCGGCCTGGTTCACTCCCAGATTGGTGCTGCCACGGTCCACTATCTCCCCCTGCAGGTTAATCTTCACCTACGCACACAGAAGGAGAAAGAGAAGCATCTCAGCATTAGTGTGCATAGAGAGAGTAGAGGAAAAATGGAGAGAGGAAGAGAGAGACAGGGAAAGAGGGAGAAGAGGATGAGAGAGAGCCCACACCAGACTGGAGGCGGTGACTTCACTGTACAGCAGCCCAAACGGGACAATCAGGAAGCGCTCCTGCTCTGAGCTCAGCCGCACCTGAGGAGACACACAGATTCAATCAGATCGAACCCCTGAGCAGCATATTGATATTGATGAGAATGAAGCTCAATTAAATCTAAAAAGACTTTAAACAAAATTACACCTTTCCAAAAATACAATAAAATATATTCTCCTTTCAGGGCATCTTGAATCAATGAAAATAAAACATTAACATACAAATTAAAATAAAGTAAAAGGCATATTTAAAAACATTAATTATACATTGAATTCAAATATATAGTACAATCAAGTAAAACTGAATAAAAATAATAATATGCAACCTTTAAACCCAACTACAAATAATAAAACCTGCCCCCCAAAAATAAAAGCAACTAAATTAACTTCAGATTGTATGCATTTAACATGTATAAAACAATGCAAAGCTATATAAAAAAAATAAAAAATAACTCTCTCACTGTCAGATGGTTGTAGATAAGCTGTGACCAGCCGAACAGATCCGCCAGCCGGTAGAATGCAGCCAGTTTGCAGCGTAGCAGCTTCTCTCCTTTCTCGTATGCGATGGAGTCGGAGCCTCGCAGATCGTTCACCGGCGTCACCATCCCCAGGCCTCCACACACAACAGGAAACAGTCAGCACAGGTGCAGTGCTTTCATGGAGCTTAAACACGTAAGCTAGTAGTGTTCCAGTGAGTGTGTGTTTACTCATGTTGAGGGCAGCCATGCCTCCCTGCGGAGCGGCCGGGTACATGGTGGGGACGCTACTGGTCATGAAGTCAGCAATCTGCTGCAGCGCCAGCAAACTCGCCGGATTCTTTCCTTTCTTCATCTGATCCTGGATCAGGGATTCCAGTTCATCACAGAACACCTGCAACACACAGGAGAGAAAGAGATGATGAGGTGCAGTAAAAGAGTGGAATTTAAAAAAAAAAAAATGTTGGCAAGCAGTTAATTTGTTATTACATGAGACAAAATATTGTGTATTATTGTATACAATATGGTAAATTATATTGTGTATACATTTTAATATATATAAATACAGAAGAATGTAACAAAATCTTAACAAAGACAAATGATCTTTTACATTCTAAAACTATTTTTATACATCTAATTAAATACAATTGTATATTACTTGAAATGTATGGTCTACTTTCATGCACACCCCCTTCGACGAGTTGTTTACAAATGGAAAATACTTTATTTTCAATAAACCTTTTTTTAATTAAAAACTAGATTTTTGCTCTTATGGATTTTTTTTTTGGTCAAAAGTATACATGCATCAGAGAATGCATCACAAACGAGTGCTTCTCGCATTCAAACAAATCAACTTCAGGCAAGTTCTGTGCTGTAGGGCGTGTGCTCACGGGGCTCTGCAGGATCATGGAGACCCTCTTCCTCTGTTCCATCATGTTGAAGTCCTGCCGCAGGTCTGGAGCCATGTTCCTCTCACGCTGGTACTCCGGGCTGCTCTCATCCACGCGGTCAAAGTAGCGCTCTTTGTGAGGCGGGTGGGCAGGCGGGGGCGCCGTTACCACACCTGCACCTGAGTCTCCGTTCATCACACACTTGATAAAAAAAGTCATAGAGCCAATGTTAGCCCAAATATTAATAACACTCATATTTGAAAACACTTCAGCCGAATGATTGTAACATTTTAGACAGTGTAGAAAATATGCCTAATTACTGTTCAAAGATGCTAACATGAACAGCCTCAATCACATTAGCACATCGATAACATGAATAGAAATGTTGAAGAATGTCAATAGCATGATATTTAGACTTTTGGTCTCATATTGGTAATTATTAGCATGAACCTAACATAAAGCTGACATTTATAGCATTCTTGATCTCACTGCTACCATGAAATATAATGCCATTAAAATTACTTAGCATGTTGCTACAATAGCACTAGTACGAGACCAAGCGGCAACCTCCTGCTTTCCATCTCGATGTGTAATAGGAAGATGCTGAACTGTAGTTCCTCAACCGGCCGCTTGAGACTGACCAACTTTGGTGCTGAAAAAAACATGTTTCCACCCCTGGCTCCATTTGTTTTGTTTTTTTTATTCAGATCGCTAGTTTTGATCTTCAGAAACACTCTGAATAGAGGGTGACTTATTATTACATTTATTTGTTTAAGGGCACTTTCAGGCTGGAATAGTCTAGTTTTTACATTCATATAGTGGTTTCTGATCCATTTCAAAGCCACATATATGCAGTTAATGTCAACGAAATTAATTTATAGCTCAGGGTCTGGAAGTGTGCGGAAAGTTGTTTTGTTTTGTGTACGTTCTTACTATAACCTCCATATTTACACATTTACTGTGCAGTTCGGAAGATGACACCATCTTTTTCCATGCACGCCCCCACTTTGCTGAGTCAAATGAACAAATAAGTCTGTTATGTTGACCCACATGTCCTGTCAATCTCTTCTGTACACCGCTTAAACCGTTTCCGAGATTACCTCTGCATGAGGTTTTGGTAACAGTTCCTGCAAACAAAACGACTGCAATAAACCATTTCCAGAGCCGAGCGTTTCTGGAAACAGAATACCACCCTCAGTCTGAAATGGTCCTGAAATATTCAAATTTAAACCTTCAGCCAATCAGACCCATTCACTACAGCCATGTTTTGCCTCTGTGGATGGATTTTTGATTACTGGCAATGCAATGCCATGTTATATACAATCAATGTATAAGATAGTGTGCCAATCACATATTGCTAGCATAACTCAGCAAGTCATTAACAAGTTAACATGAACAGATACACCAACCAGTAGAACACTGGGATAATATAAACTGTCATTACTAAACCACCATCCAAACCTGTAAGTGTACGGGAAACTGTAGTGTCTGTGTGAAAGAGTAAAAGGCAGTCAGTCTGACTCACGGTATTGATCGAAAGTTTATTGGTCTGAGACGTTTGTTCCGGCCTGAAAGCTGATTATCCACAAGAACATGAAGTTTTGGAGAGCTCCTGGAAGTCATATGGCTACTCAAAGCAAAATGCTGAAGATATTAACATATGCTACCATCCATACATATGCTAAGGATGCTTATGCATTGCAGTCTCCATGGAAACACAACAAATTCCCATGGAAACCTGTAGGATTATGCAATACAGTACAAGCTCGCTACTGCATTCAACCCACGCGGCACAGCACTTCCGAACCACACAGACTCGCAGATCTCATCTTCAGCTTCTAACTAACTCTTTACAGCTGATCCACAGAAAGAAACTGCTTCAGAAACTGTTCATCCTCTCTGAGAGAGAAAGCTTTGAAGCAGAATGTACAGAAGCACAAGATTATCAGCAATGCTAAGCTCTCTCCTCAATATTTCAACTGTGATCCTGCAAGAATTTTAGATGAGATGCTCAGCTTAAAAGAACAAACACTTGATCACACAGTAGTCGTGGAATAAGAATGATATATACTATATCAAAGTGTAAATCTGGGGATACTTTATATGATCTCTTGGAATGCAGTAAGCCAATCAAAACATCAGGATACTTATTTTATTAGAATGAAAATTATAAATAAAGATGCTTACTGTACTACAATGAAGTGCGGTCACTCACTCAGCTTCACTCAGGAGAGGAAGTGGATTTCGAGTGGCTCTGGGAGCACTGCTTTATCAAAGATTGTGGATAAAATCTAACCGACAGCCAGATTTAGATGTAGGCGTCATATGTAGAGAAACGAGACACGTGTATTTTGGTCATAGTCATATTGATGTGTACAGATAACGTTTGAGATAGAAATGTTCTCACGTCGTGTTGAAATATTTCATAATCAATCATAATTAAAGTGAATTTATAAAACACGTGATCCCTCATTCCATACATATCTCCTTGTGTTTTCTATGCTTTAAAAATCAAGAAATTACAAATAATGCAATAAAGAAAAAATAACACTAAAATATACATAAGTTATGTTAAACTTACATGAATCTAACAAAACATACTTTGAGGGTTTCATGCCCATTTAAATAAGACAAATGACTTTAAAAGTCTCATAAGATTTCGGTTTTGTTGCCAGTTTCAGTGCATTCAGGTCACATGGAGCCCCAAACAGCAAGTCTCCCTTCTGGATGGGTTTACCTCAGAAAATCTATAAAACCAACAGAGATGCATCAAAATCAAGAGAGACCCTGACATCCTGATGAATTCATTTCGCTTTCTTTTCTGGAGAAAACCACAAGAGAGTCTGGGTGCTTTCCCATATTTTACACAACATTGCATCCTTGAAAATACTGCAGTGGGAAAATTGTCAGACTTCTGTGTGCCATAACCTACTTTCAGTTTCATTCGGTGAAAGAGGAGACAGATCTGTCTGTGAGAACTTCCTGGCTGACTGGAAACCTCAAACAGAGTCAATCCAGAGAGCACCAAACCCTTCAGAAGCTGCCAAAGATTGCTCAACATCCACAGGCAGTCACTAAAGCAGACAGTGGGTGATCAAAGCACGTCTCTAGAGGAAGAAAAGAGCCTTGACTTAAACGGAAACTGCACACAATCATCATCGAACACTGGCGCTGCGTTATTTCTGAGAGACTGCCGTTTGAGTTTGAAAAATCTTCAGATACTCCTCACAACGGCATGAGAGACTTTTACATGGATTACACTGAAGCAGAACTCCTCCGTAGCTCAAACGGAATTAAAACCGCACATAAAACTCGTCAGTGCTTGGAGGAACACCACCCTCCAGGAGAGAGACTCTGGGGAGCACGAGGAGAAACTTTAAGAAAAGCAACTCCAGCACGAAAGCCTTCATTCTAGCCAGACACGGTTCCTGCATGACATCATCACAGATGAGCTTTCACAGAGGCAGACGTGTGATTTTAGCCAAATACATGAACACAGAATATAGCACTTCAGCTGATAAACCATTGTTTGTCCGCTGCACTCTAGTAATTTTCTGTAACATAGAGCCGTCTGTCTGCTATGGTACAGAAGGACACAGTTCCTGGTATAACACCCCAGAAACACCCTTCCACAGCTGTGTGTAACAGTTAAAGCTGCGTTCCTCCCTGTAATAAACTAGCCTGTGAGTGTCGTCATTGAAAACCAGACCTGAACTGGGTTTGACCTGATGGTGGAAAGATAAAACAGACGCTTCTCTCTCTCTGTGAGTGACAGGCTGTCAGAACACCCGCGCTGCAGAAATGAGCCCCATCTGTGATCCACACACACACAGCTCAAGAGAGGAGGAGTAAACAAACACTAACGCAAGCATTAAAGCATTAAGAACCATCAGAACGCGTTCTGAATCAGCCCTGGATCAATACTCACTGCTAACAACCGTTTGGCTGGCCCTAGAGCATCAGAGCGCAACTCAGGAAGCAAAACTCAGCATCCGAGAGGGAAAAAAGCTGCATTTACAGTCATTCCATTGAAATACACAAGTCCAACCCAGCTGCATTTATATTTTATTCGATATGAAACGCAATCTGGTTGATTACATCTGTAAATTCTTTACAAAAAATCTTGATTGATTTTTACAACAACGATTTTACAAATAAAACAAAGGTAAATAATACGACTGAATAGATTTACAATTAATACATGATGACAATTAAGAGTTAATGTTTAAAAACGTCTGTATTAATCTCAATTTCAACTTTTATTTTTGCATTTACTCTTTTTTTCTCCACTAAAAGAACAACAAAAACGAAAGAAATTCACGTATAGACAATAGTTAACAGCTGACAAAAAAATCAATAAAGAAACACACATATATAATTACAATAAAACAAATAAAAAATGCATATAGTAAATAAATACATGTGGAAAAGTATTAATAAATAAATATTTAGAGAAAAGTGTAAAAAAATATCACTATATAAATAAAAACATCTACAAAACATAAACACATAAAAAAGGGAAATTTGACAAAAATAAAAGATAGTGGTCAAACAGTGCTGAACTGAATATTTACAAATGTGATCAACAAAAAGTTGTTTGCATACACGTGTAAGACAAACATAGACAGATCTCATTCGAATTCAATATCAAATAGTACTTTAAAAACTAACTTTGAAATCACAGATCGAATGAGGTTACTACCAAACTCATAGAAACAGCAAACTGAACATTTAAGGTAACCAGCGCTAAACCTTCAGACTGCGAATGTAGTTAATTGCATCACAATTACTACGAAAAACACTTAAACATGTTGGATAACAAACGCGTTTATTCCTGCAGAGAAGCTAGCGCTTTTAGCATAATGCTAACTGAGGCCGAGATTACACCCCCTGCAAGGAACCCTCCCGAAAACAACACTTCAAGTATTCGATCATTTCAACAGACCAATAAAACTTACGGTTATCTGGATCTAACTGCGCGGGTATGGAGGACAGCGACTCGGGGAGTGGAGGAGATCGCGAGGTTTTTATCCGTTAACGGGATCGTGTCCGCTGTTTCTCTCCGCAGCAGTTTGTTTCTGTCGGTGCGCGTTCACGCGGACTTGGGCGCGGCGCTCTGAGAGGCTCAAGTGACGTGAGTTCTGATTGGTCAACTTCACAAAAGTTCTGCCTATACTATCCAGAAGGCGGGGTTTGTATGTCAACAGAAGACTTTGCGTTCAGTACGCTAACAATATCTCAACAACATAGAGATGCCCTAAAATTAGGTACATGAAGCTTAACATTGACATTTTAGTCGAATTATTATACAGTTAGATATTACATAAATTAATGTACGTTTAGCTGGATGATAAAAACATTGATTGAGCTCTTGCGAGAAATTATGTTGGTGCGCATGCTCAGTTGTATGAGTGCGAAAAGCAATTAATCTGCAGACCGCTAGATGTCAGTGGTAATTAATAAATCTTCAAGAGAGACTATTATTATTTAGGACATTGTTCATCATTATTACAAATGTTTAGCAACGCCTGTAAAAAACTGCTGGATTACTTGATAAAAAAACTTTATATGACACATTAATAATCCTATAAAATCAACAAAAGCATGTGACACTCAACATATGTGAAAATAACACTTTATTGCTTGATGCAGAATATCTCTGATCTTAGTTAATCAATACAGCAGATCAATTACAGTTTGTCAGAATCCAGTGGCTGTGAATAAACAATCGTATATCAAATACAGCATAAAATAACCCCCAAAATAAATTATTTTATAAAACAACAAAGAATAAAGGCCTGCTTTAATGAAAAACATAAAAACCATTGACTTTCCATTAAACTTTCGTCTAAGTTTCAATGATGCGATCAAAAAAAAAAAAAAAAAAAAGTAAAATCTAGAGATTTGATGAGGAGCTGCAGCGGCAGTGAAGCCCCGGAGCTCTTCAAAGCAAGCTGTAATGAAAGCCTGCTGTTGGTCGCTGTGAGGGATTTATGACTGCTTTTACGAGTGAGAATACTGTGCCTCATACACAGCCTTTGCTCCTGCTGCCACAGCTTCCGCTCGACAGAAGACCTGCAGCACAGTATCGTCTTTCTGGAACATTATCCGGAAATGCAGGGAGCAAACTCACCCAGTATTTAACAGGCTTTACACATTCTACATAAAGATTTAAAAAAATATGCAGAAGTGAATTTTGACAAAAAATGTCTTCTGATCTTCCTTGAATCACATCGTTATTACCAATATAACAAAAAAAGATTGATGAGCAATTTTTTGGGAGAAAAAGAATGTAGCATTTTTTTTCCACAACAATCCATTTAAGCATTAGACCGAATGGAGGAGCATGTTCGCAGCTGATTATATTCTAATCCTTTACATTCATGCCAAAATTATTGATAGTGAAATAAACATTCTAAAAAACTAATTATAGATTCAGCCATTGTTGTTAGAAGATCTGAGCTTGTTTGTGACAATTTCTCACAGTGCACATCTGTGAGGAAATCCTGACTCCTGAATGTACAAGTTGGTTTGAGTTCGTCTAGTAAAGTATTAGCACAGAACTCATCTCAAACATTATATATCAGAGGAAACAGCAGATCCCAGTAGCGAAACTGTTTAAATCATCAATTCATCAGTTATCAGAAAATGGAAGAGGGACGGTGTTTGATTTCACTGATCAGCACGGATATAGATAGGTAGATTTCTACACATCAGTCTCTGTCCGGTGGCATTTCATTCGGGGAATGGCATGCTGTAGAGTAGCTCCGCAGTCTGGCACAATGCTCTTGGGTTTGCCCAGGAAAAATACTGGCAGCACAACCAGTCCTCCAGCTCCGCATTCCTCTCTGACTCGAGCGAGCGCTCAGCGAACTTCATCATTAGAAGCGCTCGCTTCACATCCAGCCAGTTGAGCAGTGCCTCGGCCCTCCCTTGGCCGCCACAGAGCCATGGCTGGGCCAAAAGCTCCCTCCTCGGACCCCAGAGCAGCGCCTGCAGGATGCGTTTAGCCTCCTGGATCTGGATTCGACACCCTGGATCAGGCTCCAGTAAGAGCTGAGAAAGCCTCTGCAGGCCCGGCGAGTAGATGGAGACACTGGGGATGAGAGGAAGCTCCTCTGAGCTGTACTCCTGCCGCCGGAGCGAGGGCACGTCTTCAAATGGATTGCGACAGTGCAGGAGTTCGTAGATTAGAATTCCGGTTTGAAACTCATCAAATTTGAGGTACTGAGCAGCAGAGAGGATCTCCGGTGCAAGACGAGCGTGATCGCGTTTGAACTGCGGATTGGTAGCAATCGTGATGTCATCGACACTGCGCTGTTTGGCTTTGCCGAAGCTGCTGATGAGGAGGCGAGGGAGGCTCTGCTGGTGCGGGTCTGCGGATGCACGGTGCTGCACCAGTAGCAGGTTCTCCATGCACAAATCTCGGTGCGTTACACCCTGTGCTTTGAGATGCTCTAGTCCAGCACAGAGCTGAAGCAGGATGAAGCAAACACGCCGCTCGTAAACCTCAGGTTGTGCACGGTGAAACGAGTCCCACTCACGGACGAACTCTGCAACGCTCTGGTGAGGGACGTCCGGGGTGATCACCACAACACGTTCCTGCTCACTCTGCGTTCCAGGGAGCATCAGCTGTGTGGGAACCTCATTCCCAGGGAATGCCGGCTCACCTTTCTTCTCTGTGATCTCAGACAGCGAAGCTCCGTTAGCCTCTCTGCGCGTTCGCTCTTCTCCAGGAAGCATGCTGTGAGGAACGCATGCAATGAAGTGGCCGCAGTCCTGCTGCAGGTTGAAGTGAGGAGCGAGACTCTGCTGCACCGAGAGGCCGTAGAGATGCGTCTGCCTGCAGTCTGCCGTCTGTCCTTTACAGATCTGGACACAAAGAGAGTGCAGAACATTCCAGCTGATAGAAAAAAAACAAGCTTAATATTTTATCGAATAAGTAGCCACGTTTGAAGCGCAGGAGACATGGACACCTGATCTCTTAGCAACTCCCCCTTTGTGATGATAAAAGCCTTTGCAAAAAGAGTGACGTTTTAAATGTTTTTTTTGCTTTTAAACTAAATTCTTACTTTAATCTCTAAATGTTGTTTTTTTGCTAAGAATAATAACAAATAACAAAAAAATCGAATTATGTATGAAACTACTACTAAACTACTTTACCAACAAAAATATTTATTTATTTCAACAAAAATGTAAGAATTAAAACAAAGTACATATATTAACTATACATTATTTTATAATTAATGAATATAATTAATAATACGTAAATAAAAAAATACATTTTAAAAACTAAACTTTAATTAAATAAAACAAAACTTCTCTAATCTTTGGTCTGTGGGTGGATCTAAGCTAACACTTGGACTGTGCAGGGCCTCAAACAGCAACCGAGAGAGAGAGAGGGGGGGGGGGGGGGGACTCATGACCTTCTTAGTGTTGCACATGTGGGCTTATCTATTAGTGCTCACCTTCACAGCATACGTGCTCTGCGAGTGTGTGGCACAGGATGCGGAGTAGTACACTGCATCACCAGACACACAGCTGGGCCTGCTGCAGGTGAGTTTGAACAGGGACCAGTTACTCTCCTCGAACCTCTGAGTGCTCCTCTGAGCACCCATGAAGTGCTCCTCGCACTTGAGCGATAGCCGGCGCAGCGACTCCGCGTACAGGCCACCGAGCTTGGAGTAAACACATTCACGGCTGTCCATGTTACTGAGGAGAGTGTGCAGCTTTAGACTTGAACCTAAGGATTTATTGCCGCCCTGCAGTGAGGGAGGCGAGGTTAGCTTATGTAGTTGCAGGTTTGAGTCTGAGTTGAGTTTTTGCAGAGTAACTGAATCCTGGGGTGGGCGAGGCTGGATCTGGAGCAGGTGAGGCTGCAGAGATGAAAGCATGCTACTTTTGGACTCCGTATTTCTCTGAGCAGAAGCAGTGCGGCCGATCTGCTTCTTCTCAGGTAGAGGAGGAGGCTGCTGAGGATGATGAAGATGAGGAGTCGACGCAGCCTGTGGGGATGGAGGGGCGGAGCCAAATGTGCTGCTGGAGCAGGGGGAGGGGCTAGATCGAGGAGGACAGTCTGGAGAGAGGGAAAGAGGGAGAGAGAGAGAGAACGAGTACAAGTATTTTAATATTGCAGCTAGAAAGCAACACAAATGAAGAGAGGGGAAAAATAGTAAGAAGAAGAGAGGCGCTTTACAAAAAAATGTTTGTAAAAACCTTTAAGAGAATTTAAAAACTAGCTAGTGCATGGCATGTAAAGCATAAAAAGAGCGAATGAGAGAGAGAAGGAGAGAAAATTTAACATTGTTTCCTGGGTTCATAAATCACTGCTGAATTAATGAATTAAAACCTTTATTAATTTGCCATCAATGCTGGGATGATGTTAGCATGGATTAACATGATAGGAACAAGATTTATTTCAAGCCAACTATTATGTTTACATGATTTAGTATTACGCTAACATAATTTATATTGACAATAGCATTATGATAGCTTGAATTGGCATAAATTATGTTTATAACATGCTGCTAACATCTCATTAGCATAATGCTGACAAGGATTATTATTTAAATTATTTGATGCAAGAATTAGTCCAGAGCTAGCATGATTGTAGCATGAATGAACACACATTTAATACAATACTATAAACATTGTGAGGCTGATATGTTACTAGCATGCAACAGTATGTCATAAGCATGCATCTAACAATTTATTAGTATGACAGGGGCAAATCATTTTGCTGTATTCTGATAATCTCTGGTAGTAAGCGAAGTTTCATTCATCTCTCAGATTCTGAGTTTAATCCAATTTGAGGTATTTCCCATCTTTCTCAGTGATTTCCCAGAATTCTTTAGAGTCTGAGCTCTGCAGCTAGTACCGTTGGAAAAGATACCGTCAGAAGATTTCTTAGTACCAGTTTAAAAGTAGCAGCAGCATCCGAGCTTTCTAAAGTGTTCGTGTATGTATGCGCACTCACTGGACGGCTGCAAACTCTCGGAGGAAGAGCAGAAAGTTAACCCTCGAAGAGGTTGAGAAAGACTCTCCACGAAGCTGCTCTGAAGGTCCATTGCCCTGAGGAAACACCCACAAACCCACATGATTCATCCTGACCAATCAGAATGAAGAGTTAAGCACTACTGACCACCATTAGCCAGTCAGAATGAACAACAAAAGACGAAACCTAATCAAAGCAAATTTCTCAGCCAATGAGGTTCAGTGGCTCATCAATCCCAGTAAATCAATGTTCTCAAGGGCCCAGCAGAAGACCTGATTGAGACAACCGCACAAGGCTTTGACGCTGAATCTTTTCTTTTTAACAAAACTAAAAATGACCCGATAGACTCGGAAATGGGATTTTCAGCTCTATGATTGCAACACATTGTTGTGTTCCGTTACAACAGCTGCTTATCCGGTTCGGAGCCACTTATCTGATATTTGTTATGGAAACATGTAGCTGTTTGTATCTCTGGAAAGATGAGAGAGATGAGGAACGCTCTGGACGAGTCCAGGCACGCTCCCTCCCCTCACGTTAACACTGGAGCAGCGAGAGGAAATCCTAGAAGTTCTCAAACACCACTTCAAATGACAAACAATCAAAGATTGCGCCAGAAGCCTTCAAAATATATTTTGGTCTCTGAACGATCTCAATGTTCTTCAAAACAATGTTGAAAAGCAAAAACTAACAATAAAATCTAACTCAGCAGCTCTACAAAAAAGTCTCTAAAATATGTAGAGCTATGACCCCATTGACAGATTGGAAGAGAGGGCTACGATGGTCAGCAACACCACATGAGTGACTACGTCCTTGTCATCCAATAGAAGAGAAGCCCCTTCCTTGAGCTGGTCGGTTAATAGGCAAACCTTAGAATATAATATTCCTTTAATCTGCATCATGACATTCCGTTTTTAAGCTCTGAAATAAGCGCTGTGTAACACATAGCGGCTATTGATCAATCCCTAACTTCCTGAAATGCTCTTGAATTAAATTAAAATTAGTCTAAAACATTTTTAAAAGGCACTATGCCTGTAAAAATGGTGAAAGCCCTTAAGTTCTTCAGTAGATCGGCAGGTGTTTTAAACTGTGGAGAGTGCGTGTCTCTCACCGGGGGTGTTTTTTGGGAGGAGGTGGTGGAGGTTCTTGGCTGGCGTGCTCGCTCTCCTCTGCTCTTGCTCTCTGACCGCTGCTGCCGCCGGTGCCTGGCACTGCATGGCTCTCACTCGTCCAGTCACACACGCTCTGAGGAAGGGAGTACACACCACTGTTTACACTCTCTCAAAGCTTCTTTCTTCCTCAACTGCAGCACTGATAACACTGCTTTCAAACTAATAAAATATGAATACAATTAGAGAAAAATACAATTACCTTATATATAATAAATTTACAAGAAATATAAAGAAACAAAATGGACTTGAAAAGATTTCAAATTAAACGAATACATTTAATGAATTTAAATTAAATTGGATCTTTAAAAAGATGTTTCAAATAATTAATGAAATGTTACATTTTCGATAAAAGAAATCAAATCTTTGAAATGATACAAAATTAAAATGAGATAATAAATGCATTTTAACTTAAGTATACTGGGTAAGTTCATTCAAATTGTAATTAATTTAGCAACATAGTTTAAATAAGTAACATTTACACCATTGAGCAAAAGAACAATAATTTTTCTTGAAACGATGACAAAACAAATGCAATATAATTTGTCACACTTCTCAATCAGTGCTTCTCAGAACCTATGAATATTACATCTTAAACGGTCAGTTCTGACTTACAGCTTAGGAATTACAAGATTAGATGACAAAAGTGAAACACTTTCCAAAGTAACGATTAGATTTATTTAAACGCTAATGTTTTGTTTTATTTATTTATGTATTTTTATTGTATTTTTTATCTGGTTTTACCTCTACTTGGGTCCCTCCCTCCGCTGCCATGTTTATCTGGGTGTTCAGAGTGCTGTGTTTTGGGGACCAATCGGGAGGTGGAGCCCCACTAAACCCTAGTCGCAGTGAAGGGGCGAGGGAGAGGCTAGAGGTGCCGAGTCTGGGCTTGCTCTTTGGTGGCACCGGGGGACTACACAGTCTGTTTGGATGGACAGCAAAACTAAAGCATAAATCGGGCTGAACCTGGGCCACATTTGGGCTGAACTGGAGCGAAACCGGCCCACGCAGGAAGAACGATGGGGCACAATTGTTCTCCTCTCTCTGCGGCTCTCCACCGAGTTCTGCTCTGGGTCTTCTCTTGGTGCTCTCCGCATAAATGGGCTCAGTTCCCCCATTCTGAGGACTCTGCAAGGAATCGGCACTCCTAAAACTGGGCGGAGAATCTGATTGGCTGTTGAAAGAATCTGGAGTCATCGGGGGAGTCCCATTGGATAATTCATTAACTGCTGGTTCATCCTCGCTCTCTGTGCTTGTAATTTCACCATTGTTCCTGTTCTGAGTGATAGTTCCCATTAGATCTTCAGGTGTATTAACACAGGCATTATCTTCCGCGTTCTCCAGCAGAGCGTTCACAAAAGTACATCCATTGCTCTCGATGAAGAGCGAAGCCTTCTTCAGCGCAGCTTGCGTTCTCTGCTCCTGAGAAAGAACAGAACGTTCCTTCAACTTACAAATAAATACATAATTAAACATGTTAACATTTGTTTATTATTTAAATAGCAATTAAATAAATAACAATTGCAAATCCCCAACAATTGTGTAAATTTAGTAAAAATAGATTTTAACAAAACCTTACATTTAATTTGAAACCAACAGAAAAAAATAAAACATTATGCTGTTCAATGGATGCGCAGAGTGAAGCGTTGTGACTGGTTAATGGGGATATTAAACCTTTGACTTACGATGGACGAAAGGTGCAATACACATATACATAACGTGAAACACTTTTACAAGTGACAAAACAAATTAACATTTTAGAAAAAACATTTACATGTTCAAAAACACTTTTATAAATTCCGAAACACAAATACATTTTAAAATACACTACATTGAGAACCGACAACTTTGCTGATTGTTTCCGAATTTGTACATTTGGTTGATCTCATGCAAATGTGTTTTCTGAAATGTAAAAGCATGTTGTAACTTGTAAACGTGTTTTCAAAAATGTTCATTTGTTTTGTAACTTGTAAAAGTGTTTCACGTTATGTAACTGTGTATTGCACCTCTATGCCACCGTAGTGACTAACACAAACCTATTAATATCTTTCTTACGGTTCTCAAAAGCACTTCAATACCTGCAGTGTGTTGATCATGGTGGGTCTGACAGCAATGGTGGGCTTGCCACTGCCACAGGTCATCAGTTCCGGATCATTCTGAGGGCTCTCCTCTGGCCCTTTGTCGGCCCGAGCGTGGGCGCTGAAAGGATGGAAGCAGTTCTTACAGGAGCCCGGCTTCCACACGTGATCCGCAAAATCTGCACAGGCAGACATGGCGAAATAAGCACGCTACCAGCTCAGCGCACGGGGTCGGAGCAGGAGTGATGGTGGCGAGCGCTCATGGTGCACCTGAAAGCACAAAGTTTGTTAGAAGTGTTCTGCTGACAGTGTTTCTGCACTACACAATGCTCACGCATTGAGTGATGGACCCGAAGTAAGTGGCCGCAGTGTTATGAGGAAACCCAACAGTACTTCCTTATTACTTTATTCTGTACTCAGTGAGCAGGAACAAAATGAAACTGTTTCATGCATATTAACGAGCTCAGACACCTGCTTGTTATTGGATCAGAGCGTTCTCATGAATATTGACAGCAGCAAATGAGGTCACAATGTTCAGTACACTTCCGCATCATTCAAACAGGAAATGCTAAACGGCTCAACCACTGACTTTATATGACATGAACGAAGCATGCACAATGTTAAGTATGATCAGTGAAACAAGCTAAAAATAGGCATAGCCAACCATCACCTCCATGGAAGTGCATCCCTGTGCAACCAAATATGGGTCCAGAGAGGCGGTCATAGCCGTACCACCGATGTCTTATAGGCTGAAAGTTTACATTTTATGTATTCAAAACAAAAGTAAAAATAATTCACCGGCCTCATGAATGTCAAAACTATCGATCGAAATAAAAAAACATAGCACCAGGGGTGTAAACAACATTGTGATTCTTGATTTAAAACGTGAATATCAGTTATCTTTAATTACTAAGAAAGGATTGCAAGAATTGCATAAAAAGCCTTTGAGTAGTTACAGTGCCAAGCTCTTACACAGGCTGTTTAATTCATAAACACGTGGTGCAAATTCACATTTTTGCTTAAAAGTGAAGCTCTCTCACCAGCCCTCCTTCATTTTAGATGAGCTAAAGCAAGTGTGAGGCTTGTGAAGTGCAAAGCTCTGCAAATAGAGATAGTGACTCTTGTGACCTTGTGAATCACAAACTGAGCTTTCAGGAGCCAAAACATAACTGAAAACAACCTGCATGACATTTGCGTACTAGAATGTCGAGTTCACAACAAACTCAAGCTGAGAAACCTAGAGCGATGCTCTTGAGCTCCTCAGGAAGGCTCTCTGATGAGCGGAATGAGAGGAATGTGAAGAATCTTCAGGAGCGCTCACACAAGGACGAGATTCACACGAGTTGCAGGAGCATCAGTGTCTTCCACACCAAACACACAAGTACCGGTGTTAAAACCCATGCCACTGCACTTCCATAGACATGTTTAGTTTTATTAGGTTTGCTTTAGAAGGCAAGCACACTGAGCTGAATCTTCTGATTCCATCTCCATTAATACACCGATCCTGACTGCTAACTGAAGTGGCTATATCTTTCAGACTAGTACCACTAAAGGAATTCTTGGGAATCACCCATGAGAGGTAAACCATTGTGTTAGCATGGGGTCAACGGCCCCGCTCACAAGCTCAATATAACAACCTCAAAGAAACTATGCACTCTTGAGGAACTTGAGCCAGAGAATACTGAAACCTATGCTAAAGTATTCTTAGTGATCTTAGCAACACATTACTGGCATACATTTACAATTATACATTTACATTTATGCATTTGGCAGACTTTTTTGTCTAAAGCAAAATTTAGACGTGGAAATCACCAACGACACAGAAGCTGGGGATTGATCCCAGGACCTAATCCATGCTAAGCATGCGCTCTACCACTGAGTTACACCCCTTAAATCAAATGCTTTTATATTATTATAACTAATTATTGTTAACATCACTGATATCAACTATTTGAAAGCTAGTTTTAGTTTGCATCAGGGTAATAACAAACCAATTAATGGTAACATTAAGCTAATTAATGTTTGAATCAAGCCTATTGGTATTCACGACTTTCTAACCCATATTAGCTTCAAGATACTTCAAGTTCACATTAAGCTAGTCCATGTTAATCCAAATATACTTAATGCTAGTACCAAGCTAATTCATGTTGGCATCAACCTGATTCATGTAAACATAGTGAATATAAGCTAAATCATATTAACATCAAGCTAACAATTAGATAATTCATGATAACAATTCTTTTAGAATCAATGTTTTTATGTTATAGTGACAATTAGGCTAAAAACAAGCTAATATTTACAAGAATTATGGCAATAACTTAATTAGTTGTAGCATCACGCTAATCTCATATTAAACCATGTTCACATCTTGCAAATGAACAACGATGAATTTTAGCAGAAGCTTTGGCAGGGACGCTGGATTGGTGTGTGTAAATCAATCTAAATTAGTTCCACACTGAATCACCACCGGAAGTCAAACTAGTTCATGAAATAAACGGAACTATCAACAAACCTCAGACAAGCGTAAGCTCACAATATATTGTCAATTATTCCCGTGTAACCAACATATGACCTCTACTATAGGAAACTGAACACAACTCGCGATCAATGACCCGATCACACCTGTCTCCGCGCGAGCCGAACCAAATCCTACAATAATCCCAACGGAAGTTAAATTACACTAATATTCAATACTAATTGATGCATGTGGAATCTGAATCAGGGATGGTTCATGCGTGAGCGCGGATGAGCAGGAAGCGTCAGCATAAATCAGATGAATGTGATCAGTATGGATTCATAACAGTATCGATTAGATATTTAGGAATCAGAATGGAATCAGAAACCCCCTCCCTCACTCTCACCTGTGATGAAACACACCAGTGCAGCTCTTGGATCCCGTCGGAAGAAACACCCGCGATGCTTACAGACAGACAGACTGACAGACAGACATACAGACGGTGGGAAACAGACACAGAGAGACAGACAGGCACCAAGAGTGCGCTGCGTGACTCTAGCGTGAGTCAGAAGCGTGAGTCTCTCTCTCTCTCTCTCTCTCTCTCTCTCTCTCTCTCTCTCTCTAGCTCTCTCTCTCATGGCAAGCCAGTTTATCTTTAAACTTGGGGTTTGCTTAGTTTTATTCCTCTGCATTTAACTCGTCTGGTGTGTTTGGTTAAGACCCACCCAGAGATTCCGGCTATGGAAATCTCTATACCAAAATACGCCGACTCGCAGCAAGTTATTCGATGTTATTTAGTGTTTTACTGTTTAACTGCTAGATTGCCTCGATTATGTGGCTGCATTTTGTTTCACAGCGGAACTAAAATATTTTTTTCACTCGCTTCTTGCTGAAATGCGGATTAACTCAACCAATGAGATTATTATGACTTTAGGATTGTTGAAGTGCTGCCATAATTTTGCACGCATCGCATCGGCTACAGATTCTCTATAGATTTTTACATCTCTTAGCCTAGCAAAGTAAACTGTTTTATTAGTACACGTTACTTAGTACACAATCATGAACACATTTCCTGATTGCTGCAGAGAGAAAGAAAACCCTTAATTTTCTGATCTTGTGTTTTTGGGCTTTTGGTATATGAAGTGATGCCGATGTCATCATCAGGAAGTTTCAATCTCAGTACAGACCAAGCCTTACCCTTTTTGTTCAGACACAAAACAGGTGATGGTGGTACTGCAGTTCATCGACTGACCACAAGAGGTGGTGTGCAGAAGGTTAATCCACAACTTTACTGTCAAAAATCCTGCTTAGAATTTAGTTTAATTCATATCACTAGAGTTCACATTCTTGACAATTATGAAATTGGTCACTCCTTCATTTGTTATATGAATTTTGTATGAATAAATGTACTTGACTCCACTTAAATTTATTTTTTTCTTCCTCAAAATATACCCAACAAAATTTTTTTAATTGACTGAACACATCACTCTGAAGTTGAACTCAATTAAAACGTGAATTCAGTCAACAATCCTTCAACAAAAATGTAGTCTTTACACGTTTAAAAAAATGGAGTCAACAAACTTGAATTATTTGTATATTTTAACAGTGTATGGGCGTGGCTTCTTCAGCTACAGCTCGGAGGAGGGCGGTCTGACCGAGCATCTGTGAGCTCTATGGAGAGACCTAAAGGCGGCGTCACAAACACAATTCAAGATGTAAATGCAAACAAAGCCTGCCATAGCTTCCGCAGAGGAGGAGGAGCCACTCACACTGATCTTCTCGCAGGAACGCATGCTTCCTCTCAGAAGCCTGAGGGTTCTTCTCATTCAGCCGAACTTTATCTGACAGTAGATCTGAACCTATTTGAGGCCAAGTCTTGTTGTTCCCACAATGCCTATTTGTTCATTAAGTCATATAATATAATATATTTCTCCGCTAAACAATTGTGCGAGTGGGAAATAATGCAGTGCTTATAAACCATTTGAAATAAATCCTCTGATGTTAATAAACTGAGCTAAGATCTGTATTGATTCCACCTACAGGGATATATTCTCTTGAGTGACTGAACTAAAAGAACTTCTGCAGAGGTGACATTAAAACAGAAACAGTTGTTGATTGGGGAAGTTGGCTTTATATTGGTTTTAATATCCTTCTGAAATATTTTAATCTAACTTTTCTAACTACCAAACTTTAGATTTGTATTATTATTTACAAAAGTCTGAAACCCCAGAACTTTATATCAAGACTTGTCACACTTTAAGATTGTGTGTGTTTTTAAAGAACACGCTATTTACATTTTAGTCTGTTTTTATAATAGGATTACATTTGAAATGAACATAAATGAGTTCATTTCAAGTAAATTTGGATCAAAAGTTGAGTGAGTGAGTGAGTGAGTGAGTGAGTGAGTGAGTGAGTGAGTTGAGTGAGTGAGTGAGAGAGTGAGGGAGGGAGTGAGTGAGTGAGTGAGAGAGTGAGGTGAGTGAGTGAGTGATAGAGTGAGGGAGGGAGTGAGTGAGTGAGAGAGGGAGGGAGTGAGTGAGTGAGTGAGTGAGTGAGAGAGTGAGGGAGGGAGGGAGTGAGTGAGTGAGAGAGGGAGGGAGAGAGTGAGGGAGGGAGGGAGTGAGTGAGTGAGAGAGGGAGGGAGGGAGTATGAGAGAGTGCTTGCTCATCTCTCCTCTCATCATCTTTAATGCAGGAATGCCTTTCAAGAATGACAGCTCAATATTTTACTCTAACCCAGAAACCAAAAGTCCTCTTAATGAGCAGCGCAACACTGCACTGCACTCTCTCTATAATTATAAAAACACACTTTCTCTCTCTCTCTCTCTCTCTCTGACAACAACTTCTGCTGACCTCTCTCGACCTACACAAAAGGGGAATCACACCTGCTGCACACACACACGCACGCACACACACAGAGAGTGTGTGAGTGTGAGAGAGAGAGTGGGAGAGAGAGAGGGAGAGAGAAGAGAAGAGAGAGAGAGAGAGAGAGAGAGGAGAGGTGAGATGAAGAGAGAGAGAGAGATGAGAGAGAGTGAGAGAGAGAGAGGAAGAGAGAGACGAGGGGGGGAAGAGAGTAGAGTGAGAGAGCGAGATGAACGAAGAGCGTGTGATGAGATCAGAGAGTTTGCCAGCTGATGATAGAGCGCACTGAGGCGAGACCGATGGATCTGAGAGGGGCGACTGAGCACGAGGCGACGACCCCCGACCTCGAGATGGCCACTTCGAGGCTCCGACCTGCATTTCCTCCCCATGTTAGAGATCTTCCCCCCTCCCTCTTCCCCCCCTCTTTCCCTGTCTTCCCCCCGGTCTCTCCTCCCCCCTCCCCTCTCTTCCCCCGCCGCCCCCACTGTCTCTACCTACTCACCCTTTCCCTCGCCCCCCCCCCTCCCCTCCCCCTTCCCCTCCCCACTTGATCCTAGATCGCCCTTTCGACTCTTCCCCTCCGGCCGGGAGCCCCGTGCCCCCCTCCTCGCACCGGGCAGACCGTAGAGAGAACCCTGCTGTTCCTGGAGCCCGTCTTCTTGTCCCCGACTGTCTGATGACGGCCCGCAGCACCGCAGTCAGCACGCCCTGGACTGATTACCACACCCGACTCCCCCCCCCCTCTCCTCACACCGTTTCCCTTCCACCCCCTTCTTTCCCCTCCCAGCATCTAGAGATTTCCCAGCCCCCGGCCGAGGGCTCCTTTTCCCTGCAGCGGTTCGGCCTTTCCCCCTTTTTGACTCTTCCGTCTTTGCTGATCTGATAAATCCTCCCACCGCCATTCTTCTTCGGGATTCCCCCCCCCTTCTCCCCTCTTTGAACCGATCCCCCCCCCCTGTTTTGACTCCTCCCGTTCGACACTTTTAGAAGACCACCGAGAGATAGACTAGAGAGGGAGAGGAGAGAGAGAGGGGGAGAGAGAGAGAGGGGGGCAGCCGAGACGAGACGAGACGAGGGAGAGATGAGGGGAGGCAGAGAGAGTAGAGAGAGAGAGAGAGAGAGAGGCGAGGAGGAGGAGAGGAGAGAGAGGAGAGTAGAGATGGAGCGGAGAGAGAGGGGAGGAGAGAGAGATAGGGGAGAGAGAGAGGAGAGGGAGAGAGAGGGGAGAGAGAGATAGGAGAGAGAGAGTGAGAGAGAGAAGAAGGAGAGAGAGAGAGGGAGAAGGAGAGAGAGCGAGAGAGAGAGATAGGGAGAGGCATATTTCTAAATCTGAGACTATGTTGAAGTCTGCAGGAGATGATTAGGATGTACCCAGGCTCACTGAAAAGAGGAAAAACAGAAACAGAGGAACTTCCTGTTGTGCATCTGCTTCTTCCTGTTTAAACACTGACACGGGCAAGAGGAAGATTCCTGCTCCAGATTATTCCCCTCTCAGGAAATTGCTGTCTTCACTTCTTAATAAAAATAAATAAAAAAAAATGTGGAGAAACAAACTATAAAGATATACTTGGATTCAAATTAAGATATGAAGTGAAAAATAAAAAAGACTTACAAATAAAATGGAAATTAACCTAAAGTTAAATGAATTAAGTATTAAAAAATACAAAACGAATCCAATAAATCAAAATACTTGTTCATACGGTATTTGATATAAACTTTGATAAAAGTATAAATACAATTCACAGAATTAAAATTAAATAAAATGATTTATCAATTAATGTAATTGTTTATAATACAGTTTGCAAAGTACCTTCAATCAAATAAACCTAAATAAGACTTTTTAAAATTAATATATTTGTTTTATTAACTTAAAATAATTGTATTTTTGACATAAAACGTATTACCAAAACAGAAAACGTGCATCTTTATAAAACTGATGCGAGTGCGCCCCCGTAAGGACTCTAGCAGAGGTTTCTAGTTTTTAATTGGATTAAAAAGCAATTTTGCAACTTATTTCGACACCTAATGTTTTAAACTATATTACGGGGAGTGTCAGAAAACAATACAACATGTATCATCATTTTGTTGGACTCCTTTTTGGTGGACTCGACATTTTGTTGGACTGATGATAGAATAAAGGTTTTCTCTAATTATAATTTTATTTAGAATTTATTTAATTTTATTTGTGTCCAAAGCATTTTGCTATATATAATGTAAAACACGAAGTTTATTATTATTGTAATCAGTGTATATATATTTGTTTATATATATAAATACATATTACGATATTGTTTAAGACATTGAAGAGTTATAATATTACTGGATTTGCACAACCGATTATAAAAGATAATGTTGCACGAAAAAACTATCGGAAACTACTAGTAATTAAAAGAATAATACTATAAAAACTCTGACCTCTACACAAATGATTATTAAAAACTGAAACCTACGGTTAAAAAGTCACGTGGTGGCTACAATTGACGTACGGAAGGGCGTGTGCGTAGAGGCGTAACAAATCTACGTCATGACGCAGCGATAACAGTGACACCGCTCAGCCGCTCTTCATCGGAATTTCAACCCTTTCGTGAGTCAGAGTAGACGGATAAACACTTAGTTTGCGCGGATATATTTTCATATGCTATTCTGCCAACTGCACAAGAGGATATTTATCACCAAAGCCCAGTATAATGGCGGTTCTGGGAGGCGCGTGCCGCCTCATGCACCGTAAGTGTGATCTTCAGCCTAAATACACTCACTTGACTTCTTCTCACGTGCTTCTCTAATCTTATTATGTAATCGTTTTTATAAATATTAATGAAAACTGTTGAGTTAAATGCGTAGATGCACTGTGTTTGTCTGTCAGTGTTCTATGTGAAGGTTATAATGCCTCGATGACTTTAGGTGGATTTCATCCATTCAGCTCTGTGTAAATTAACCGACAGTTTCATTACGTATGCTAATATTTCCTAAATGTAATGTGTAGCGGTTGGTGTTAAGTGTTTAACGTTGTCAAAAATGAACTGTGAAAGTTTTTGTGGCGTTAAACATCACGTTACACAACAGACGCTATATAAACTTGCGTAACTGTGACAACAGCGGTCTCTAGCTGCCGGGAAACGCAACTGAGGTGCCCTTTAGCGAGGATGGCGTCAACAAAAGATTTATAACCTATTTTAACATTTTTGGGATGTTCATATAATACACAAGATGTTCTATTTTAGTAAGTTTGAACTGAAACTGTTCAGACACTTTACACACATTGATAATATGCATTAATCTGCATAATATGCATTTTTAATGGTCTGGTGTTTGTGTTTTCAGTGGTCAGAAGTGGTTCTCCGGGGAGTCTGTGTTTGAGAGTTTCTCTCCGGCGACGCTCCACAGCCACAGCAGCTGCGTTTGCAACCTCGCACTCTCCAGAGACAAAAGAGCACAGGTACAGCCAGTAATATTATAAACACCTCTTGTCTTGGTTAGATGTGTAGCGTCTCTGATGAAGGTAACATACTGCTTTTTGTTTGCAGTAAACCGAAAACAGGGATTCTGATGCTGAACATGGGCGGCCCAGAGAAGCTGGAAGACGTCCACGACTTTCTCCTGCGGCTCTTCATGGACACGGACCTCATGCAGCTTCCTGTGCAGAGGTAAGAGTCCTCTACCAGCATTCATAGAGCTGTGTGGGGAGGGGTTGCTTGTCTCTTTCAATGCAAGTACAGGAGATTGTGACTGAAACTTTAAATCTCTGTGTGTGGCAGTAAGCTGGGGCCGTTCATCGCTAAGCGCCGAACACCGAAGATCCAGCAGCAGTACAGCCGGATCGGTGGCGGCTCACCCATCCGAGCCTGGACCACGCTGCAGGGCGAGGGGATGGTGAAACTGCTGGATGAAATGTGCCCTGACACCGGTAAGCCCTCTAGAACTTGTGTGTGTGTGAGCGAGAGATAGAGGGAGTTCACAGGAGTGTCCAGCTCGCCCCAGACACACCCAATGATAACCCCAACAGTCTTTGCAGTGGGTGGGCCAGCTTCCTGCTGCTCTCCTCTGAGCAACTCTACCAACCTGAAAGGTGACTGATTAAAGTGACATCAAAATAAGAAAACCAAGTTTTTGCCATGAGAGTACTTTTGCTCCAACAAATAACTTCTTATTATTAATTCTATCAGAAGTAATATGTTTTTTTAAGTTTTAGTTTTATTAACTAAATCGGGGGTGTCCAAATCCATTTTTGGGGGCTTATACATTTTTGGTTCAATCATCATGAATCACACCAGTTGCTAATTGAAACACTAATTAACCCTTTATTGCCGGAGTTGTCGCCGGCGACACAATAGTGACTTTGTGTCACATTTGTGTCACTTCAAACTACTGTAGCTCTGGTTATTTTTGCAGTATTCTGAAAGCTGAGAAATATTACATTTATTATGGTAATGACAGCATTTTCTGTTTTCCAAGGGCGGGAAGTTTGTGGAGTGTAGGAGAGCAGTGACAGATGAGTGATTTATTACGTGTGAATGACTTTAGCAATACTTTAGCGGTGTTTTAGAGGCGATTTCATTTTAAATATTATATTTGTGTATTGTATATAGTAGTATAGGCATTGTTTTTGCTGTAATTGTAGGTCTGTTGGGGTTAGATTGTACTTTTTTTTTTGCTGCGTTTGCCTCCATGATTCTGTCGCATTCGTGCTGACATGCGTCTTTTCTTCTTTTGTTCCACGCATTCTTCCTCTGTTTTTTGGCACACTTAGTCTTTAAAAAACTTGGTGTTAGATTTCAGTGCCAAAACATTTGTAAAAGTGGAGAAAGATATCAAGACGATCTTGACATCAAAGTTGATTTTTCCTGAGTTTTCATGGAAAGATCGTGAGGGGAGCCTCTGGGAGATTTGTGGAAGAGGACAGACAGCCGCAGCAGGCAGCGCTGTGTCTCCATCTCAGCCACAGTAAGTGATACAATTTTTATACACAGTGTTTATTCACAGCTTGATAACAGTAATGTTTTCCACTATATACTGACAGTTTTCTAATTGACATTATATAATATTGCTTTATTACTGGTCATGCTCTTGAATTTAACAATATATTTCTTCATTCATTATTTTTATTTAATCTAATCATTATATATTTTTTTATTTTATCTTTTGGTATTTTTTTGTGTAGAAACACAATTTTTTTTTACAAATCTTATCTAATCTTATGTAATGTCTTCATATTTATAGAGATTCTACTGATGAAAAGAATCCTCCTGAGGGCTGGAGATGATGTCTGTGCAGAGGTCGAAGCATTAGGGACACTCAAAAACTCCTGTACTTATTTAAATAAAACAACTTGTGAAACGAACACTGAAAGCCCTATTCAAACAAAACTGTTTGAGTTGATGTAAAATAGTTTCATTTCAATAGGTTCATTTCTGTAATCTCAAAAGAGTTGTTGATCTACATTTACAGTTGTTTATAAAGATAAACTTGTTGAAAAGTAAAATCAGGTTTTTTTGCTTTTCTTGTTATTACACACTGTTCTGAGCATTTATAACATAATAAAAAAAATGTTGTGCCAGATTTTGAAAGTTTTATTTCATCTGAAAAGAGAAACGTGCCAGATATTATACAAAGAACATTCTATGACTAAAAGATTTAAAACAAGAATAGAATACAAGGCGAACCGTTATAATTACAGTATCATTATAGGGGTTAAAGGGTTACGGTCGACTCTGATTCTTTAAAGCTAGAGTAGTATGCATGTCAGAGCAAGATTGCAACAAAGATGTACAGGGTTCTAGCCCTCCAGGACCAGATTTGTGGAACCCTGATCGAATGGCTGTTTTCCATTGTACTGCACAGTTCAGTTCGGCACAGTACAGTACTGTTCAATACGGCTCCTGTTGGTTTTCCTTGCGCCTATTTGTGTGTGGGAGTGTTCATGTACACGAGCAGAAGGCGTGCGTCCTGCTCTGTGACGTAATTACTAACGCGACTCAAACAAGGGCGAAAAAAGTCTCTCGAGATCGTAAATAATTTTAACAGTTTAATATCTGATTTTATCCTAAAAGTTAACAGTGGCAAAATAAAGTTTGGAGTTGGACAGATGAAGCTATCAGCTGATCTCACTTTACAATGATCGACTGTGAGCGTCTTTAACTCTTTAAAACATATCATCTCTCTTGTTCTAAAACTAAGACTTGTACCATGAAGCCGGATTAACTAGTTACCCAGATAAGTTTAGGATTAGTTTGCAGCAATCCTGGATTTTGGGTACTATGAAACGAGCTATTCGAGATTGTTTTATTAATAAATAAAATGAGAGAATGGACAAAATATTTCTTATAATGCATGTCTTCAGCTGGTTTCGATTCCAGCAGATGAAACGCCTATTCTTCTTTCCTGGAAAATAAAGAACATTCAGAATGGTTACAGGATCATCACAGGGTAAATCAGTCCTTTTATGAAGCATTTTAATAGATAATCGATTGTTTGGTTGCATTTGCCAGTGTTTAATTTGAGCATCATTAATGACAGATTTACTGGTAATAATTAATTGTGTTGTTGATCATAAATTATGTTATGAAGAAACTTTAAAACAATGTAAATGAATGATTTATGACGTTACCTGTGAGCTCACTTTTCGTTTAGATGAAGGTTTGTGGTGGTTTTCTAGCGATCATGTACTGTCAGTCTTTGAGTAAATGTTTTAACTATTACTTTAGAACAAACAAATAACTGCAGCAACGACTCCACAAACTAAAAACAAACTTTTGTAATCAGTACAGAACTGTACAGAACTGCACTGTGCCGTGTAATGGAAAAGCACCATAAATGCACCTAAATTGTGTGTGTCTCTCAGCTCCTCATCAGTTCTACATTGGCTTCCGCTATGTTCAGCCACTGACCGAGGAGGCCATCGAGCAGATGGAGCGGGATGGGGTGGAGCGCGCAGTGGCCTTCACGCAGTACCCTCAGTACAGCTGCTCCACTACCGGTATGGGCGAATCTCAGCCCCCTCCATCACTATAGATGGGAGCAGCCTTGTTTTTGATAAGATCTTGCCCTGTGTCTGTGCAGGCAGCAGTCTCAACGCCATCTACAGGTACTACAACGAACGCAGTGACCGGCCCAAGATGCGCTGGAGTGTGATCGACAGGTGGCCCACGCACCCGCTGCTAGTAGAGGTACATCAGCACTGCCGCTCGCTCCTTTGATTTTTAGTTGCGTTAACTTTACATAATTAACTTTCTATTGTTTTTGTTTTGTTCACAAGTATTTAAGTCTTTCTAAAACATTTAAAATAACTTATTACATTTTATTTTGTTGTAAATGGTTTGAGCTATTGAAGCTTGAAATGTTTGCATTTGATTGATTTTTGTGTTTTTTGCCTAGTTGTATTACTGGTTTCATTTTATTTATTTTGTTATGTAACTTTACACAGTTACTGTACTTGGTTATTTCATGTAAATTTTTCTTTTAGCCTTTTATTTCTGAAAAGTTTGTTTGGATTCAATAATTTTTTTTTTCTGTTTAGTTTATTTAATTGAAGGTAAATAAATAACAATTTTATTTAATACATTTTATATTGAGCAAGTTTTCTTTTATGACCTTGTGACCTGCGTAAAGAGAATTGGGTAATCTTTTTTTAAATAACAGATCATTCAGATTCCGAAATAAATAAAATAGAAGTAATGTAAGTTATTTATGGTTTCTGTGTGGCCTAGCACCAAAGACCCACCGACCGTTACTGGTTGCGGCACGGGCATTGGGGGCCGTTGCGATAGAGGACTTTTAACAAGTCTGGCTCTGAAAATTGATTTTTCTGGTGAAGCTATTAAATGTATTTTTAATAAAAAGAAGCAGTTTGTGGGAAGTATGGAAATGTGCAGAGTTGGGTTTTGCAGATGCCAAAAACACTAGGTAACTCAAAGACAACTCAAAAACGACTGCATTTTTAATGTTATTAATGGAGATAGTCTAGAGGGGGGAAATAGTTATGTTAATGTTTATATAATAATGTAAAAAGGCATAACATGGCATCTTCAAAAGCATCTGTTTGGTAATTGTAGCTGGTTTTTCCTCAAGCGTGAGCAGGATTTTATCCTCAGCAGTAGAATCTCTCTCTGTGAGCAAACAAGAGCATCATTCTGCTGGTTATGATGCTCTGCTCGCAGGCCTCCTCTGCTGGGGCTGCAGCTAGACCTCTAATGGTCTAGGGCTCTTTGGTCATGTGTGGTCTAGAAGATCAGTCTGAAGTACAATGTGTCCAGAATGTGATGTGTCAACGTGATGTGTCGTTCACAGTGCTGTAAATGGTTGTGTTGTGTGGCAGTGTTTTGCTGAGCATGTTCGTCTGGAGCTGGAGAAATTCCCAAAGGAGAAGAGAGACGATGTGGTGATCCTGTTCTCTGCTCACTCTCTGCCGCTCTCAGTGAGTCTCTCTCTCTCTCTTTCTCTCTTGCTCCTCATCTCTCATCTCTTCTGCAGCTCTAGCGCTGGCTTCCCTGTTTTCAGGTGGTGAACCGGGGCGACCCATACCCGCAGGAGGTGGGGGCCACTGTTCAGAGGGTGATGGAGAGGCTGGGGCACTGCAACCCCTACAGGCTTGTCTGGCAGTCCAAGGTAAGCACGGGATGGTGAGGGGGAGTGGGCTACAGAGCAGGGTGTGAGGCTGCTGTTTTGTGCATTACAGGTGGGGCCAATGGCATGGCTGGGCCCCCAGACAGACGAGGTCATCAAGGGCCTATGTCAACGTGGTAAAAAGAACCTCCTCTTAGTGCCAATTGCCTTCACCAGCGACCACATCGAGACACTTCACGAACTGGACATCGAGTACTCTCAGATCCTCGGTGAAGAGGTGAGGGGGAGGGGTTTGAGAAGAAGAGGAGAGAGGTGGAGGGAGGGGTGTAGGGAGAAAGAGAAAAAACCGATTAAAGAGAAAAGAGTAAAGATATTAATTGAGTGAGAAAATAAGAAAAAAAGAGAGAAAATAAGTGGCGAGAGAGAAAAAAATGTTGGAAGAGGAAGAACGAATGAGTGCAGAGAATAAAAAAAGAACAAAGAAAGAGAAGACAAAAATGAGAGAGGGAAAAAAAATTTGTGAAGAGAAAATGAGCAAAGAATGAGAATGGGAAGTAAAAAAAGAAGAGAGAAAATGTCTGAGGAGAAAAAGAGAAAAGTTGGAGTAAAGGAAGAGAAAACATGAGAAGAGAAAGAGCAAAAAACAAGGGCAGAGAGAAAAAAACTAATTGGGGATAACAAGAACAGGAAGTTAGAAAAATGAGTGAAGAATGAGAAGAAAAAGATAAAAACGTGTAGAGGGAGAAAACATCTAATTGAGGAGAGAGAAATTAGAGAATAGTGAGAGAGAAAAAATAGTTGAGAGAAACAAAATGAGGGGAGGATGTGAAGAGAAGAATGAAAAATAGCAGAAGAGAGGGGGAAAAAAATTAGAAGATTTATAGAGCACTCTTGTGGACGAGAGCAATAAAGCTTTGTGTGTGTGTGCTTTCAGTGTGGTGTGGAGAACATAAGAAGAGCCGAGTCTTTGAACGGAAACCCTCTGTTCTTCAGGGTAGGAGCATCATCATCATGGGAGGATCATGTCCTCGCCTCGTCCTGTGCTCAGTGTTTGCTCTCTATTGTTTCAGGCACTGGCGGATCTGGTGGCATCTCATCTAAAAACCAATCAACCATGTTCTCGACAGCTCACCCTGCGATGCCCGCTCTGCACCAACCCCACCTGTGCCCAAACCAAAGCCTTCTTCTCCAGCCAGAAGCTCTGAGTGCCCCGCATCGCTGCCACACACAGATCCCAGGAGGTCACGAGTCTGCATCGCTCTCATCCGCCCTTGACAGGCTTCCAGGAGCTCGCTTCAGACGCTAGAACCTTCAACTGCATCCCTCGATGGAGATCACCGGTCCAAAGGGGAACACAAAAGCTTGATCCTCTCCAAATGACCCAAAGGTTTGCTCAGCAGCACTTCAGATTCTCATTCTCAAAAGCCTCTGAGATCGTTCTCTTTCGAGTTAAAGCTGCTACGATTGAGCTTTCCACAAAAGATTTCATTTTTCTCCTGTGGATTTAAGTCCCAGCGTTGTCCTTTCATCCCTCGATGGTCTGCTCAGGGTTTCTTCCAGCGTGAGTTAAACTGTCAATTGTGAAAAAATGCTCTTTGGGTTTGACAAGTCAGACATCTCCTCGGAAGAATAAATCTCTGTTTTTGGGATGTTTTAGGATCTTCTATCTGATTTTGTGTGGAAGCTATTCCATCGTAGCAGCCTTCCACATCGATTCGGTGCCTTTCTTTTTTCTTTCTCTGCTAATGGACTGAGTTGCTTTGGATCATGTCTTCCATTTCCTGTTTGAGATTGTTTTAAATGTCACTTCCCATCACCCCTGTCTCCCTTTCTCTCTTGTGCACTGTTATTTAATATTTAATAGGTCTCTTAAGTTGATACAATCTGCTGGTTAAAGTAATTTTTGATCAATTATTATTAAGGTGCTCCTGCTATGATTTTGAAGGGTTCATTCTTAGCTTTTTGATGGCTCCAGCAACACCTCGTGACACGTACAGTTTTTATTCTCGTATAATATGCATTTTGTGTTTTCAGCCTTCAAACCAGATTAATCAGATTAAAAAACAAACAAGATAAGCATGAATATCCAACATTTATTGTAATAACAGAACTAAAACATTAAGAACGTGCACAAATATGTTGCTGTTATAACTGTGAAAGTAATGAAATAATATATTAAATTATAAACATAATAGTAGTAAGTGCAAAGTTCTTTACACATCAGTTTAACACGGTTTAAAATGATCAAGTGCTATAAAATTAGATTCAAATGAATAAACTATATGGAATGGAAAAATTATTTTCTAACTTTGTAGTTTATTCTTGTTATCAGTCTAATTATCTAAAAAATTCTTAAATCAAGATGCATTTATTAGACACGTGAAATGATATAAAAACAATTATCATTTTTTTTAATAACAAATTGAAAACATCTCACAATTAAGTGAGTGTCTGTGCTTTAAACAAGCTAACTTATTAGCCAATGGGGTAAGAACAAAAATTTTAAGATGTGTGTTTCTTAAACAGGTGTTTTAAGCATCACTTAATTTTCACATGCCATTTTTCTTCTCAAGTAATCTTGATTTAAGTTTTTTTTTGAATGGAACCAAATCACAATTGCTGAGTAAGAAAAGCATTTTAAAAAATGAACAAACCATAAAAGGATGGTAAATAAAAACTGTTATTAATGAACTGATGCTAACTTATCCCCTGTCCCAACTGCGTTGCGCCGAAGGTGCATAAAGATGATATAGAGAGTGTTTTCCCACCTATTAGTTCTGTTTGTTTTGGCAGGTGAGAAAGCAGCCACAAACTCTAGATTGAACCAAAAAAAAAAACGCACTAAAAAAGCAGTCCGAGACCGACTGGACAAGGTTGTCTCAGGCTGGTTCCAAACGAACTCCAGAGCGGTTCGTTTGAGGTGAGAACATGACCGAACTATCGTATAACCGCTGTGAACTAAAAAGACAAAAATAGCCACTGTACTCGCGCATGGCATATTGGGATCACATGCATCTATTTACAAAGCAGCGGCAGTTATGGTGGGTCTGCGTGCATTGGAATGTGACCAATGAGTGACCTGTATGATGTCACATGGCTCTGTATTCATCGTGTTCAGCTAGTGTGAACCAGAACGTCCAGTTTGACGTGAAAGAGGAGTAAAACAGCAGACGTTTGCAACAATGAATCGGTTGTTTCTCTTCATCTGCACCAAATTAAACGACTTAAGTGATACACACGTAAAGTTTTTTAAATAATCAAATGTCACAGATAACAATCTGTTATTAAATTCATTGCTGACCTTTTTTAGCAGTTGTTTCATTGTTGCAGCCCTAATTGGTTGATTAACTATATCTTCTATTGTGATTAAGAGAAAGATTTCGATCAAACAAGATCCACAGACCAAAAAAATTTATATTCTGTCTCAAACTTGATCAAAAATAAAAAGAAACAGATTGGTCTAGAGAAGGGTTTGCTTTGGGGATTTTTAAATTCAACACTGATAATTACAACTCGTTTGTTTACAGAACCCAATTCATTCACTTCCTGTTAAACCTTTCAAAAGCATAGATTACCTTTTAAAAATAATCTTTTAAATCAACAGAGAGACAGGTGCGTGATTGGGAAGGGATTGATTTGGAAGCATCATGTGGCTTGATGATGATTGTATTGAAAGTGCTGAATTTTTTTTAAATGTTATTTAATATGCTCTGTTTATTTAAAATTAGTGTAAATTTAATGAAGAGCTTTGTTTTTTGTCTTGTTTGTCATATTTGCCTTAATAGTGAATCAGCATAAATCTACACTCTTTGAAACTACTTTGAAGCAATTGCAAAAAAGAGCTATATAATAATGTTTTGATTGATTGATCTTTAATATGTCCCAAACTGTGCTTTGATTATGCCGAGACGTATTCTCTTTCTTTTCTTTTTTTTTAAACCCCTTGATGATCTTTGTCATTTCCCTTTGATGTCCGATAGATGCAGAACTCTGACTTAGTATTATTGATTCCAGAGGGTTCTGCGTTGAGTTGCCGATGGTGTGATTAATCAATTGATTATTCGGTATCGACCAGAGCTCAGATAAACCTTCCATGATGTGAGCAGGTTATGTGTCATAAAAATGAGTCAAATTGATCTTTATCGCTCTTCACAGAGAATAAAAGAGTAAACAAGTCACATCTCCCAAAGCTTTGTTTCACAACTACTGAGACTTTAAATTGAAGAAAAACTATAGGAGGACTTCCTCGTTTGACTCTGTTTTGTATCATCCTCAGTTTTCTGTGAACTTGTTTAAAGATCACCTGCCTTACAGATGCTACTGCTCCTGCTTTAGTTTGACCCTGAACACCCAGAAATGATCTGTAAAGATACAAAGGTTGAAAAATCCTTAATCTTTTTCTGTTTGATAATCTTCAGTTTCATGATCAGATCTTGGTTAAAGTAATATTTAGGATTAGGACGTTTAGACATGTGCATTTCCGCTGAAGGTGAAAATGGTTGAGTCCTGTATTTGATGATGTGTGTGATTGCTGCAAATAAAATTGTTTAACAAATATAAACTTTTTTTCTCCTCAAAAATTTGGGTGTAGAGAAAAGCCTGTTGGATTTCACTTGCAACATGAGATATCTAATTTATACAAACTTTCTGCTCAAGAAGCAATAGAGAATCTTGAGATTCAGCTTTGCTTGAGGGCCCTAAACTCTTGTTTGTGGAAGGCAATCGATTTACTTTACATTACTAATGAAAATTGGTTTTCTCTTGAGCATATAATGCTGTAAATAAAATGCACTCGGTGTCTCACTCACTTTTCATCAGCAAAGCAATGCACAAGAAAGATAGTAGTCAGGAAACTGTAGCACGCTTTTGTTCGTCTGATTCTGCCAGCACGCGCGCACTGCAATCTATTCGCTGTTTATTTTACCTTTATCTTTCAAATTCCGAGAGGCTCTAAGCCCCTAAACACATGAGATAAAGAGGCTTCACTGAGATAGCTTAGCTGCAGAAGCCGGTCAGTGTAGCTCCACTGATACATCTTAGCTGTAGAAGCCGGTCAGTGAAACTTTACTGAGATAGCTTAGCTACAGAAGCCTGTCAGTGCAACTCCACTGAGAGACCTCAGCTGCAGAAGCCCGTCAATGCAGCTCCACTGAGAGACCTCGGCTGCAGATACTTGCCCGTGCAACTGGGTCGGCCTGTGACTGGGTTGGTCTTTTTTGACTATTTCACTGAATTTAGTTCCTGTTCTTTAGCGTGCGTGCGTGTATACACATACATACACACATATGTGTAGTATTTTTTCAGAATTATTAATATAAGAAAAGGAATTATTGAAGGAGTTATTATTGTTAATAACAATGATAATGATTAATAATTATTAAAATTACAATCTATAAATTCCAAAGCATTATGGAAAGTAAAAATTAAAAAGCCCAACTATATTATAAATCAATGTAAATGTATTATTAATAAGTGATTCAAATCACATCATGCATCAGAACTGAACCTACTAATAAACAAATTGACAAGACACATGCATCAGTCCTTGTTTTTTAGTTTTATTTTATTTTTGTGTTAATACAATAAATATACAAAACTCAAACTACTCAACATGCGACTGAGGGAGTGAGACGGGAGTGCATTTATACAGAACCATGAGATTCAGGACGACCGATCCTTTAATTATACAAAATATACAAATATTCCTCCAGTCTGTTTTACATAGATAGTGTCAGTAGCAGAAGCACGAACAGTGAGGAGTTTGCTTCGAATCATTTCTCACCGCGCAGGGTTCAAAATCATTTAAGGAACATGACAAATTTAAAAAATAAGAAACAGCGTAAAGCCACGATTCATTGCACCACACACAAGAGAAGAGCTCACACTTGTGTTTGTTTAATCTGTCCTAATGAGACCGTTCACCTGAATGTTATGATTCTCTCATTGGTTCCTCTCTGCATGGATGCTGCTCATGTTTCATCCATCATTTCAACTTTAGAATTAAGAGTAGGATTCGAGAACATCCCAAAATCGCTGTGATTCGAGCCATAAGTAAAGTTGATTTATTTTGATTGGAGCACGGAACACTCTACTAGCAATAAATTAAGCACATCTACCAAATCAAGGGCTTGATTCCAGTTTCCACTTAAAGTAACTATCTTTTTATTAAGCAAAAGTGGCATTTTTTAATCGTTGCTCATTGTTTTTTTTTTACCTTTGTGTCAGGTGTTTTCTCCTCTCCACATCTTTAGGCCAGCTTGCGTGATTCTGAGTGCACATACATTCCTTCAAAAAAGGTGAAGACTTACTTTGCTTTAACACAGCAGACCAAATAGGCTAAACTTCATTTTAAGTCACCAGCCATTACAGTTCAGTGGCAAACAAAACACACCTGAGACAGCTAAAGTCCTCACGGTTTGTTTTAAAGCTACAGATATGTGACCTCAACTTGCCAGTTGTGCTGCAAAATAGAAATCACCAAAGAACACAATGGCATTAAATGAGTTTCATTGTTTACAATCAAAGTTCAATCCCATGGGTGGGTTCACATCTTCTCACTAATATTCCCGGGGGCAAAAGACTGAAACATCTGTAGAGTGAATTACGGAATATTTGATTTAAATACTCTCGTGTGTGTCCACGGGAGGATGATTGAGCAACAAGTGGGCGAAGACTCAACAAGAGAACTTTAATAATCAGATAAACGGACCCTTTAATAAATAAATTAAGTAACATTCAGGTGACACTCATTGAAATGCATTTAGACTCTTTCATTCATGCACTCATCACAATGAAAAGATTCAGGATGCGGTTATGAAACACAGATGAAGAAAAGAATCATAAAGAGTTCAAATGAAGGCTGATGGGTTGCACTACTGTGTTCATATCTTCTTTCACACTGACACAGAGGGCTCATCTCATAACCCCAAGACTGCCTCCAGGGGCACAACTATCACAGTTTGTTCACAATTGTGGAAAGGGGCAAATCACATATTTGTAACAAAAATGATTCCAAACCTTCAAACATTTGATCAAGAATAACTGATCTCGATAAGAGGAAACTAACTCACAATGGAGATCAATGGCTGCAGGTTCTAAACATTTTTCAATGCATGTAGTGTTGAAATGGAACATGAACATGAGGAAAGAAGCCAATTTTGGGGTTAAGCAAGCTCTGAAAATGACGACATACACAAATGCAAGATGGGTTTACATGTAGGAGACATTCCGTCCTTTTGTGCAGGCGAGATGACAGAACTCTCATTTAAAGTCAGCTAACATCATCCAGGGTTATTTCTAAACGTGTATGTTTTTACAGGTGAGGAGTGAAAGGGACTCGTTTAATATAACTCACTCACTGATCTAATCATTGCATGTGTTTTGCTAAGATAAGCTCATAATTCACCTCAAATCCCAAAGAAAGATCAAATGAAGAGTTGATATTAGGGAAAAACTTTTGTGATTCATTTCTGATGTTTTATTATACATTTTAAATTCTGTGTGTAATAGGAATTTCTCTGTTCAGACAAATGCCAAATTTAAGCACTCTAATATCACACAAATTAATGTTGTTATTGGTGAGAATGTTTTTATAAAAGTTTGCATACACAAAAATGTACTGTGTAACAGTCATGATTAATCTCAAAATCCTAAAAACTTTATTTTGGAACGCAATTGTTATTCAACACCCCCTCCATTGTATAAAAACTACATTTCTGTGATGCAACTCATTTTCTAATCTAAACGTGGGATATAGTTGATACTGTTCCCTTCCAAAGTCATAAGAAAAGTTCATTTTTATTGAAAAAAAAAAAAATCAATCTTTGTAAATTATCATACTCTAAATGATTACAATTACTTGTAAAAATGTAAGGCGATGCAAATGTTCTTAATGTAAATGTATAATTAATATTTAGGATGCAATATGTATCTTTCTGATTCAAAATCTTAAAAAATAAAGTTCCAAATTTTGTGACGAAAAAGATAATATACAAATAATTAAAATGGTGGCAATGCATTTTTTGAAAAATTGCAAATACATTCATTTTAGTCCACGACTAAAGAAAAAAACTTTGTATTGCAAGAAATCATGTTAATATATAGTTAGATAATGCAAATTGTCAATGAGCAAAAAAAGAAGAAAAAAAAGAAAAGAAAATGGTATCATATGATACACAATATCATATATTATATTGGGCCATGTTACACTTACGTAAGCAAAAAAGGGTCAAATTAATATTGATATAATTAAGCTCATTTGAACTTAAATGAAGAGGTTTAAATGAGTAATATTTTCTTGAGTTTGAGAACCACATTCACCATACATTATTTCTGACTTGCATAACTGTTTTGTTAACTGTGAACATAATGTAATGTAAATGTGGATTTAATTGACAGGGATTTGGAGAGCCTAGCTTCCATTCATGAATGCAATAAAAGGACATCGGGTGACATCTCTTCCTGCACTTGAGGTGAGAATATATAGTTACTGACTATGTGACGTTTAACCCCCCCAAACACACTCAAACCAAACCATGCTTTAGCTCACCTGGGATTAATAGCAGGGAAAGTGTTCAGTAATTAAGTCTGTCACAAGAGTGACTTCCTTAAATCAATGACAATGGGTAGCATGGTCTTCAGCAGCCAATCACAGCTGGTTAATGGCAGTGAGGAAACAAAGGAAATGGCTGGATCTTTAGTTGTTAATCATAGCTGATTAACAGTGATTAAAATACAAAACGAAGGGGCAGGGTCTTCAGCAACCAATAAAAATTAATGAGAACCCATCTTAAGGGGTGACTGCAGGGAAACAAAGAATCAAATCTTTAGCAGCCAATCAGCAATTAAAAGACTATGAGGAAACAAAGAGGTGGGATGTTTAGCAGCCACTAGTGGATAACTGTAACAAGAGAGAAAAGGAGTAGGTCTTCAGCAGCCACTCATTGCTATTAAATGCAAATGAACAAACAGAAGGGGGTGTCTTCAACAGCCAATCTCAGCTACTGAATGACTGAGGGGGAAAAAAGTGGTAGGTCTTCGGTAGAGATGGAAAATGGATGTGAGGAGATAATCAGGAATGAGAGGGAGGAGTCTACATCAGCCAATTAGAGCTTGGAATGAATATGATTAGCTAAAAAATAGAAGTAGCATCTAAATAGATCATAGCAAATGGGTGGAGTCTCGAGTAGCCAACCAGAGCTGCAGGATAGCTGTTAAAAGATGAGGAAGGAAAAGTGGGTTTGAGACTCGAATGGCTGTGAAGAAACTATCAAAAAACGGGAGGAGCCAAAGCCAGATCTCCTCCTCTGAAGGCTTTGAGGATATAAATAAGAAGGGGCGGAGTCAAGAGTGTAACAGAAGGATTGAACACCTTTGCACCAATCAGATCTGCTCTTTGAAGGCTCCCCGGGCAGCAGAGGAGGCGGCGTTAGCGGCGGCGGTTTGAACAGTTTTGTTAGCCATGACTCCGGTAGCAAACTCCTGCTGCGCCTTTTCAAAACTGGCGCCAGTGGTTCGGTAGAGGGCATGAACCTGAAAAGAACAGATAATATTTGTTACGACTTGAACAAACAAACTAATACAAACACATTTGTTTTTTACCCTTTTAGGATAATTGTGATGTTTACAACACAATTGCACACTTTTATCTATGATTTTTTGAACCTTTTGAAACAACTTATGGGATTTGGGTTACTTGCCTAGCTAAAATTATGTCAAATATTTAAGGATTTTTTTTAAGGATTTTTTTTTTTTACAATAGTTAAAGGAACTTAATTTACAATAGTTAAGTGTGCATTATTTAGTTTTAACGCACAGCATGAAGGCGAACAACCACTAAATGCAAAGCAGAACAGCTACAGATCAGCTAATGTTTGTTACAATGATTACTACAGGTGCGTAAGGATAAAGAGTGAATTATTGAAAATTAATCAACACCTGCCAGCCAATCAGAATCAAGTATTCAGACAAACCATGGCATAAAGAAAAACAATGGCTGCTCTAATAATATTTGACACTAGTTTTATCTTCAGAATATATAACAGACACCCACATGCTTTAGAGTCGATTATTAGCCATATTTTTCTTAAAATCAGCAATTTCCTTCATTCTGACCACTTGCGGCACATACAACCCTTCACACTAGATCACATGTCAATTTCTTTCATTTAATACTTTATTTATTTTCAATAGAAGTAAACTTGATTTTCAAAAAGCATCGATAAAATCCATGTTCTTCATGCGCTATGAAATCAGTGTTAAATGCAGCTCACCTTTTTGAACATGATGAGAGAGATGACGGCTGACGCAGTGAAGAGGGCAGCGATCAGGATCATGATGATTCCAACAGGAATACTGGTATTCAGTCCAGTCAGCGCTGAGATCCAGCCACTGCGAACACATATCACAACCAAGATACATGTAAAATTACAAAATTGGAGAAAATGATAGTTTTTTTTAGTTAACATTTTTTCAGACCTGCTACTCGTGTTGATCTACTGCTCACATTTAGGGGGCAATATACTGTAATTAGTGGTTTTATACAAGAATGGGTGGGCATACAAAAATGAAATGGAAGTGCAAGTTTAAGGCAAGAGGATGCAGGAGGGTTGTGCGTGATTTTAGGGATGTAGATGTAGGATGTATTAATTTTACTGCCACTGGCTCATTCTCCAATTGGGCTCATTAGCTAATGGCAAAGAGAGGATCTGCAAATTTAAGGACTCCTATTTTGACACATCCAGTGTCTTCCTCCTCCTCGAGTTGCGTGCTTTCACTCTCGATTCATTCTGGGTTCGCTACTCTTTGGTAGAAAGTTAAGTGGCGGATTCTATTTCATTTGTTTTCAGTTTGTTGGTTTCATTCTTGCTGCCAAAGTTTCACTGCTTGATGGTTTTTTCCTGTTTTAGGTCTGTTGGTGGTGTAAGATGTTGACTCTGGGTTTGTTCGTTTTGTCACATTGTCAGCTCTCTTCTTTCCTTTTATTCCCACATGACCAGGAATCCAGCAGAATACTGTTATATTCAGTCCTCAGCAAGTTATTTGTTTTAATAATTATTTCAACAACTGCTGGATGGATCGGTATCATGGATCCTTTTATACTCTCCTCCATGTAATCCAGTTCTCTAGTCTGAATGAAAGGGATACTGGAAAGTATTTTATGGCTACATTTGCAATGATGGTGGCTCTGAGTAGGTTTTCAGCCTGTACTTGTCTAGCGTACTCTACTAAGACCTGTCCTGATCTCAATTTCTTGACATCCTTGACTGTTCCTGCTATTCCAGATATGCCTCTCTGAATGGCAAAATAATCTCCCGTCTAGAAAAACTCTGAGGCAAAGCAATGTGTTGGTCACCAAACAGCCGCAGCTTGCCAGTTCCCTCAATTGCCAGGCCTCTTCATCACGGGTCGCAACTTACAGAAAACAAAATGCCCCATTTTCCACCTCTTACGGTTAACAAGGACATATTCTACACTGGGTCCCCACAGGGGACTATCATGATGGATATGATCAAAGTATGAATAGAACAATAACAATAGTAGTCTTCAAATGCAACCCTCGTAAGGGGGGCTTAATGGTTAATCTCTCTTGGCCAAGGAGAAGACCCTAGCACTACGGAGGAAAGGAGAGTGCCACAGTTTCTTTCACAGGCTGCCATCAAACATGGGTACTGTGTCGTGCCCAAGATCTATAGAGCACCAAATAGGTTAACAACAACTGTAACTTGTAGATGTAAATGGTGGAAAGCTAGTTTCTCACCTGGCTCCCCATCCTGCGATACCAATGGCTTGCAGCACATGAACGCCAAACTGACAGATGTAGATGAAGAAGAAGACGAAGAACCTGAACGAACTGTCACTTCTGAAAAACAAACAGACAATTGCTAGTTCAAACATGTGCAGCAGAAACACAGTGACTAATCTCTCTGGAGTGTACCTGAAGGCTCCATAGAGTGGTCTGTACCAGCAGACGAAGGAGCAGGGTGTGAAGAGCATGAACCAGAGCATCGCCAAGCCAAAATCCACCCCCCTAGAGGCATCCACACAGAACCAGGACAAACAGCCAAAGATATTGGCAAACAGTGTCCCTGTGTGGACTGAAAGAGAACAACACAAAAATCCATACTGAGCTCATTCTGAGCATAATGCTGTCTGACTGTTGAGCATCATTTTGTTTATTAGGGACAATTGTTGTAACATTATTTATGACATTCCTCACCATTATAAAAAATGAACAACCGATCAGTAATCAAGATCTACTCACACATCCAGAGGTAGTACATGATCTTGACAGTTTTCTGGTACTCCACAGGTATATCCACGGTAATGTCATGGTAGAAACACGGGCCTACCGGAAACTTCTCTGGAAGAGGAGGCCAGTTGTTTTTCCTCCCTGGAGACAAGACATACTCATTAAGAACGTGGAACATGGGGTCCTAAATTGTTCACAAAACCATAAAAAACTTTAAAGATGCAATCTATATAATTGTTTTTAGCCAAAAGAAAGACAGCACCCAAATAAAAGTAATTGTTGGAGAGCCATAACTTCCTTCTCCCCCAGAAAAGGGGTTGCCACATTTATTTCAAAGTTAATCGATAGAACAAAAAAGCTTGTGTCTAATCTACTTAAAGTAATGTGTTTTTAGTGCTAACACGTATTTATGTAAAATTACTCAGGAGCAATGTGGTAACTCCATCTTCCAAAAGCATCACAAATGCATATCTTTGTTTTCTCTCAGACACAACTGTAAACTTTTTACAATGTGCACGGTTAAGCTCAATCTGGAAATTCCTCTCGAATTTATTCCACTGAGTTACACAAACACAAATGACATGTTGTGCGCTAAATTTCTAAATGCCGATTTTCTTTCAATACAAATACTTTCAGTTATATTAGTACTTAAAGAGAAGATAAGAGCCTAAATTCTCTACACCTCATACTACACCTTTAAGATCCATCATGATAACTCAATAACTGGAAGGTGTTTGGACATAAATGTGACCATGCACTGTTTGAACACACAATCAAGTCGCTTTTGAAACATTTCATACAAAAAAATTCTGAGTTGTTTTCTGACCAAGACTCATATGATATCATAAGCTGCTCTGTCCTTCCCACCATTAATTATTGACAAATGTATTGGTAGTTCTGGAGATGACCAAATAATGTGAATTACATCGCAGACAACACTCACAAACCAGATTACATAAACTGCTCTTTAAGCACTTTTATGTAAACATATAAATCAGGAAAATCCTCTCATAAAATCCAACTTTATAAAACGGCTTTTAATAAGAGATTTTAAGCTGGTGCTGATCGAGGAGCTTGGGGGCTCATGTCAGGATGTCAATGGAATCATTATGATTTCCTGTAGTTAAAAAACTCTATATTTTCATACAAGTACCTATGAATGACGAGAACAGAGCATAAGACGAAACAGATATTGGATAATCCAACTATCCCTGATCCTGCTTTACTCCACTGGCTAAGTATTTCATTCAATAATCTCATCTAGCAAGTATTCTGTATATGTGATTTACTGCTGCTGCCGTTCAACATTCAAATAACATATCTGATCAGTGTTAGAAACTAAAACACATTTAAAAGATTCACAGGATTGTTTTTACATCAAAAATAGCAGAATAGTTGTACTTTAAAGCATTTTACTTCTTACAACAGACTTTAATGCAGGTGAAAGTGTTGATGAGATCAAAGTAATCATCAGTACATCTGTTGATTCCTCAATTCTCATTACATTCTGAGTACAGTACAGCACGGCTATATTTTAGTAACAAAAACAACATGTGGTTACAGAAATATAACCTGAAAGCTCTTGAGATCTTGCTAATGTCAAAAAGAGATGAGTTTAAAGAGAAGCGAGCAGCATGAGGCTAATAACGGACCTCCTGAGGCATTGAGCGACTGGATCTCTCGCTCCCGGCGGTCCAGCTCCGCAGCTTTCCTCTCCAGCTCCTCCTGTCTCCTCATGAGCTCTGCTTGGGCTCGCGCCTGATCCTACACACATCACAACAATTTAACACTATTTATAGCTGGAATAAAACTTAGGACATGCAGAGAATAGAAAAACATGAAACTCTAACTATAACTGACACTCTGTTAAAAAATATTGATCTCATTTTTGCACTACTGATGCAAGCTGCTAGTGTTATTTTGCACAAAGTACACAGGTCACTTTAAATCTGACATGCTCTCATTGACAAACACAATACAAGCCATCAAGTAAAACAAGAAACTTTAGGCTACCACACAACGGCTCACTCAGATGGTTTTTCTGAAGGTGTTTCTCTCTACTTTCACACCTCTGCTGTTTAATGTTGGTGCAGTGACACTCCTTGCTGTTGGATGGGCTCAGGGTAGAACAAGGGGTCACAGTCACATGGGGTGCTAACAAAATATTTCCATCTGACACTCACGTTTAAACACAAAAGAAGAATGTTTTTGCACAACAGGATTGTGGGATATCAGAAAGTGGTAGATATATTTAACTTTAGCTGTTTAGAGGTTAGTGTTCTGTATCTCTCCTCTTCTTTGATTGTTTTGATCACTGAAATCTGACTTTTTTTCTCTAGCTTATTTATCAGTGGACCATAGTATTTACAAAATAGTTTAATAGGAAAAAAAATCAACTGTCAAAGCGGTGGTGAACTTTCTTCTTCTTCTTTTTTTTTTGCTTTGTGCTGTTCAAGGGGGTACAAAAATATGTATGCTGCATTTATTAGATTCAAAACCAGAGCAGTATTCAATAAACACACATAACTTTGTGTCGGATCTAACATCATAAAATGGCTTTTATGTTAATAAATGGCATTTTAGTTTGTTTCCAAAACTCCAGCCAATGCTCAAACCAAAAGCACCTATGGTACACAGAGCTTGCGAGAGAAGCACTGGTTTACAAGTGATCAGAAAACACTCATGTTAGTCACTAGGGGGAGATCTTTAAAAGGCATCAGTAAACCGTTCCTCAGGAGCTCACTGGCTGTATATATAAAAAAAGGAATTTTGCTTGCAATTTTTGCAGTTTTGGTCTTGAAAATGTGGCTTTTTTTTGCTTTGTTGCTCCAGTATTTAATAATAAAAAAGTTGTCACAGACAACTTGAAAAAACTTGTGTTCTTTATGAAACAAAAAATCATTAAAAAACCATAGAATCGTGAGTATCAACTACATCTAATATAATGATAACTGAAACTAGTTACCCACCGACATAATCAATTAAACAGTCCTGTGGCACGTGCCCTTTTTCTGGTCTCTGAGATACTCAGCAATTAGTGACATGCTTCTTAAAGTCAGAGTGGATTGATCCACAGCAGGCCGTCTGTCTCCTCCGAGGCTCCCAAAACCCTCTTCTACAGATTCAATGCTAATGAGCACAGCGACATACATGAAGCCTGAAGACAGAAGCTTCTGGACCACCATCTCACATTTTGAATAAAAGCATGTTATATCAAGAGCTGTCAGGGCGAGTGAGTCATGAGGGTGTCCATCTGTCTAAAGCACGGCTTCCCTTGGCCTCCGGCATGGAGATGAATTATAGAGCTTTCTAGAGCCTTCTGCTGACCCACTGACAGTGTTCTGAGACAACATGAAGGAGCCCAGGAGCTACTTCTGAAGGATTCGGAGATTATCTAAGCCAGCAGAGGCTATATTTACAGCAATGATAGCAATGATTTAGCTTTGTACAAGCTAAAAACAAATACACTGCGTGTAGAGCACCTTGGTGATGGCATAAACTCCAGATTTCGTCTGCTACCAAATTTCTGCCCAGGTCCCAATATGAGTCTAGTTTTTATAAAAGGATTGTGTGCTCAGATGCAGCACTAAGTTTCTCTCCTTTTTTTCTGTTATAACTTTACTGTGGACGACGCATCACTGTCTAAAGCAAGCTGATTTGTTGGGGCCAAATGTTCAGATTTTTCAATTTCTCGATTCTTTGCTTCTCCAGTGATTGCAACATTGCATTATCTGCTTATTCTAACACCCCAAGAAAGCCTGCTCTGTTTCGCAACAAATGAAAATATCCTTCGCTATTCAGATTTTATACGTATTTCCGTCTTCTCGTTGACCTCAGATGTAAAATATCTGCCATTCCCACTTTTTAGTGCGAACAAAGTTTTGCACCATTTAGGTTAGGTGCAGGACAAAGTGAAACTAATTTTATTTAAAACTTTAGGCTACGTGCATTTTAAGGTAAACTCCTGTTAGTACTTCTAAACTATTTACCAATAACTTACTATGGACTTACCAAGAAGTTTCTCTTGAAAGTAAATTAATTAAATTCTAAATAAATACATTTTAACAGCAAAAAAATTTTTCCCTCCCTGGTTTACAGTCTCATGAACACTTTTAACTTGTATGATCTGTTGATCTAGATGGAAAATACTCAGCTGTTTGCAATCGGTTATATCTTTTTTTAAGTGCTCCCTCCTTGTAATGTGTGAATGCTTCAGTAAAATACAGATGATGTTTTACACGAGATGAAGGAGACGCACGCACCGGTGTCTGCTGAGACTGACTGTATGCTGGAGGCTCTTCGGTGGGCTTCATGATGGCTGGCTGTGTGTTGGTCGTGGGTGGAACTGATTTAGGAGCCGAGCCAGGCGGAAGCTAGAACAAGAATATAAAATTCAATTAATTTCCTACCTAGATTTTAATAGAATCAGGTGTCTTAATCCTCATACAATATAAGACCCTAGTAACTAGATATGCACAATTTTGCATACAAATGTAATCTCTGATTTTACTTTTTTCCTCTACAAAATTAGATTCTAAAGCAATTTGATATATTTTTGAAAATGAATAAAACAGTAATGACCCTCTAGTTACAACATAACCAGACATAATAACTCATTACTTTAACAGATGAAAAAGTGCAAGACTTGATTATGCAAAACATTTTGGGGGGTTGGTTAATAAAGTGATAACGTTCAACATTTATCTTTTACAGTATATTCTGGTTATTTTAGTAACATAAATGAATATAATAATAAAAAATATCTGGAATTTGTAAAGCACAAAGTGCAAACTCTAAAAAAACTAATTCTAGAAAAAAAACTGTAAAATAAATTTTCAGTTTATCAACATTATCAACAAATTTGACTTTTCAAATTGACCCATTACATGCTTAGGTCCACTTGCAACTGTAATCTTTTTTTACAGAACATCTTACAGTTCATATCCGCATATAAAAGAAACAATAGCGTCTTTCTATTCATGAAATAGAATGTTTCATATTTATCTCACTGGTTTTGAGTCTGTGAAAGGATTGTACTCCTCCAGGCCAGGAGGGGCAGTTCGTGTCACCTGTGTCACTGATGGATCCTGTAGAAAACACAGAAGGACTATTATAGAAGAGGCTTGTTTAACAACAACGTTAACTCCAAAAAGGAAAAGTACACAGTGTTTCTCCATCAATAAATAGAGGTGACCCTTTAAGACTGGAACCCACCCCACTGGAAATTTTCAATACATAGATTTCCACTATTACTATGACAAGAATAAAGTACGTGCTGCACTGATGACTCAGTTAGAAGCACCCTCCCCTCCCTCTCTCTTAACCTAGAGGAGTGCCAGCTCATCCCAGAGTGCTGTAGGAAACTCACAGTTTCCAGGAGATTTTGGGGGTATCACAAGCTTTACTGTTGAATGCTGCAGTCTTCTACATAATCTAACAAAGCAATGTGTTACATTGGTTTTAAGACCATTAGGATGCACCCCCAAGGAGGAGCCCAGCCACAGATATTCATGAAAAGTCAACAAATGGTCAGCCTAACAAACCATGAAAAGGTCCTTATCAAGGTGTTCTCATAAATTTATGAACCTGACCTCAGTGGTGGGGTGCCAGGTCTGGTCTCCATCAACTATAACAAAGAATTCCTGCGCAATCTAAGGTCTCAGACACAAATTACAATAGTGATAAAACTTGGTTACAAATTTAAGAACTATGGTTTTACAATACAAGTCTTTATATATTGTAACTATATAACATACCCTTTCAGAGTCTTTAAAACACTCTCACAAAAATGCACATTTAAAACATATTATACGCCTTCTATTAGCTTCAGTGGTCAGTAACACAAGTCTGATCTTCCACACATGTAACTCAAAAAGTTACAGGCACATTAACTTATTCTGTGTTTTTACATAGATCTACATTACTGTAATTCTCAGAGCCATTGATTGATATGATGTAGATGGTAATATCATATAACCTACATGATGACACAGATAATCATGCAATCTAATGTAGATGTTCTAAAAGTTCATGGTGCAAGAGATGCACAAGTCTCTTATGAAGTCTGTTTCCTGTTGATTCTTCTTCAGTGAAGTCATTGATGTTTTGATTTGTTTCTTCTTCCATATGGAGTTGTTCAGATGCCTCTGTATCCACCGGAGTTCAGTTATAGAGTTTTTGACATGACTCAGCAATGCACCAAGAGGAAACAGCAGTATTCTTGTAGACTTGCTTTTGTTAGACTTCCCCTGATCGTCAACCCCTACTATTTATCATCTAAAACAATGTTACAGTTTTGCTGTTTTTTTTTCTATTTCCTAATCTTGGTGATGACACCTAGTTGACCAGATGTCTAAAAAGAATGCTTCACCACATGGTGACTTGTTGGACTGCTGATCTTCATGTGGCTCTTCACTGGTCTATGATTCTAATCCGTCCCTGTGTGTGTGTGTAAACATCATTATCCATCATTGAAACATCTGTCAAAACAGACACATAACATGACTTATAAGTTTACTTCAACGTTGTTCTTGCATTGGTCGAATGTAAAATCCAAAGTCCCTTTGTTCTTGTTGTAAAAAGTTTTGTTTAAGATACTAGGGCTATTCTTAAACAAGCCCTAGTTAGTATCTTAACTAGGGCATTAAGGGCTATCAAATGGTCATCACCTCTGTGAAATGCCCCATCTGTGTAGACATGGCGGAATTGGATGCTTCAGAGTAACAAACACATTTTGCAAGTTTATATTGATCAATTATGTCAGGTTTCTTTTTGTAACATTCTACATTCTTCATAAAGTGTTTGGATTTCCACACAAAAATTGCTAACTATATCTCACCCAACATTTCTGTTTTGTTTTGTTTTTTTCTTTATTTTCAGCATGAAAAGATGCTGCTGCAACTGCTACTCTTGTCTTGACATCAGAGTCTCTTTCCCATACTGCTAACCGGTCAAGGTTATTTTGCTGAGTGTTGCTAGACCGTGTTAGAATTAGAAAAGACATAGCAGACCAGTAATCTACTAAAAGTTAATCAAACCACATCCTTACTAGAGGTCAATTATGCTCTGAGATGTCTGCAATACCAGTGTAAGCTGCAGCTGCCTGGCAGAATCTTTCAGTGTGTTCGCTTTCAGTTTCATCCTTTCTCTGGATACAGCTAGTCATTTAAGACCAATCAAACTTTGGGCTAACAATGTTCTGTATCCCTCTCAGAACACCTTGTCAGTTCATTTTTACTGGCATGTTGAAACTATGAAGAATCAACAGCAGTTTTAAAATCCCCAAATTCCATCTCTGTCAAAATGTGAAGCATTAGCTGGATGACTTCATCCATTGAGATGACGTACAGCATAATTTTTTCCTGGTCAATTCTGGACTCATAAATTAGCATGCACTAATGAAAAACTCTCAGCCTTTCTATATGCATCAGGATCTAAACCAGTGCTGACCACTTGCAACTGCACAAGAAACAGTGGAGGTTTCAGGTGGAACAGTTTCAACACCCTCCTCTCTCTGAGCGCTCTTCTTCGCTCCACAAACATTAACTTGTACAGTTTCACTGTCACTTTGCTCTTGTCCATAATGTGATTTCAAGTCTGGACAGCCTGCAAATGATCATTCATCAATTAACTCATTCCTCAGAGGGGATACTTTAGCTCCCAGCTGTTTGACTTGATCTCTTAGCATTTCAAAGCATTGAGCTTTTTTATATGCTAATGATAAGCTTAACTCCTGATGGCAAAAGAAAATTCCTTTGATATTCTTCTTTTGAATAAATGAATCCAAAACCTTTTTGCACTGTATAATAGTCCACACGCTACCTGAGTGAATACCAAACTTCTTTGTTAAATTCACTTTCACTGATTCAGTGACTATTGAGTCCATGTGGTGCCCTAACAGTTACTTAAACTAGCTGTCTGTTTAGGGCTATAGTTTAGACTATTAGTCCACCTTTCTCAGTAGTTGGAATACGCTTTAAATTTTCTTTTATCTGATCCTTCCCTAGTGGTCAGAGAATAAACATTACTATCTCTGGTAAAACATAGGATTTTCCACTAACAGTGTAACAAGACAAACCATAAAATTCTCCCTTCACTGTCCCTGACAGAAGAAGCTACTTTGTTAACACGACATTAGATGTTAATCGTCTCTGACCTAAAAGATTGTACACTGTTAAAAAAGACAATAGCATTTTCATTATTCAAATGCTGCAGTTATTTCTTACTTCATCTCTGCTGTGCAGAGGGAACCAGATATAATGGTCTGTATTTTTTTTAATAGAGTAAAACTCACCAAATTATGACTGTGCTGCGAAGATCCAACCTCAAACAAAATTTGGTGGATGAGAAGGACACAATTGAGCAGATCTGGTAGTTGAGCTGAGGTTTCACCTCAAACAGGTCTCTTGTTATTGAGCTGAGAAGATTCAGTCTAGAACAAATACTGTTGGTCGATCTCAGAAAAGTCAATCGAAATAAGCTGGTTGTGCTCAGACTTCACAGCAAACTCTGGTGCGAAGCTTTATCTGGGTCACGGCACCAAGTTGTCGGAAACTCAGAGTTTGGAGTATCAAAAGCTTTAATGTTGGATTCTGCAGTCTTCTAACTAGTCTAACTAAGCAATGTGTTACATTGTATGCCCCCCATAAGGAGGAGCCAAGCAACAGATATTCATGAAGAGTCAACAAATGGTCAGCCTAATAAACCATGTAAAGGTCCTTATCAAATTTATGACCCTGACCTCTGTCTGTGTGTGTGTGGGGTGGTGGGGGGGCACCATCAACTACTTCTGGTCACCATCAACCAAAACAAAGAATTCCTGCACAATCTAGATAAGGTCACAGACACAAAGTACAATAGTGATAAAAAGTAATTACAACATGACAGAGTAGTGTTGTAAAAGCATAGATGTTATATTTGTAATCCTACAGTTTCCTGTGCTCCATTTTGTTCTATAATGCTGTATAACAGGGTTCATCCCTACAAAGCTCATCTGGGCAGAGTTTTGAACAATAACTGTAGGAAAATCTGATAAGGTAAAATGAATCAATAAAACATCATGCTTCTGCTACCTCAGTAGATTGTTCAAGAAGTTTAATCACACAACCAGGTCAGACTTTTGAAAGATAAACGTTTATCAAACAGACAGATTTTTGTGCATGATGGGGGGGACCTCCGTCTAATCTCTCACTTAAAATTTTGACTCTAATGTTAGCTTATTAAAATGCAATTTCCAATTCCCCCTCACATCGTGATAAAATTCCGACACCATATGGACAGTGAAAAATATTGCGATATGAATTTTAACTCATAACACCCACCCCTACCATGAATCAAAACTACGTAAACCTCATATTGAACCCTTCTCAGGACAGTATTAAAAGTTGATAGTAAGTTTTTAATCATGAGCCAACCCTCCATTCTCACTTTCAGGGCATTGAACATGAGGAATATCTGAGTGAAGCTGTAATTTCCTCTGGCATAATTGTAGTAATTTACGGAGCTAATGCTATAAATAGACGAGAGAGGGGAGAGATCAAGCCAGGGATCAGAAGAGGGATAAAACAATAATATTGCTACTACAAATACTGATATATTCTGGAAGGACACTCCTAACACTAAAACAATGTGAGCATTAGGTGCTTCATATCATTAAAATGGACAACTTTTCCTAAGTCAAACCAATTGATCACAAATGTCTACATCAGATCAACTATAAGCAAGGTTTTCACCTTTGATGCTTTAATCCCATGACTATAAAACAGCATTTTAATGTAAATGATTACGGTCTTTTGTAACACAGGAACTGCACCAAACTTGGAATTTTTGGACTATTAAAATGTGTGCATTGATATCAATTATTTCTCAAGTGCACTATGCTCTCACAGACTAAACCAGACACTCGATTAACACACAAGGTCCAAAGATGGCTGCATACAAGACACAATCACTAACACCGTCCCTTGTTTCCATAGCAGCCGAGCTCAGGTCTGGCAGCGGATCTGTTTCATACGGCTGGCGATCCTTCAGGACGAGGGCCATAAATATTTCAGGCTGAATAATGATCAATGTTTCATGGGATAAACACACACACACACTAACACAGAGCATAGGGATAGGGGAAGACTGTAATGATCTGTTTTCATAAACACAGTAGGATCAACAGGTCACAAAAGCATTTTAGGGGTCAAAAACACATTTTACAACAAATGTTACAATGTGAGACTGAAGCGATCAGACTTTTAAATTAAAGTTAAATTAAGCAGTCTGCAGGAATTCCAAGTGAATTAATCGCACATTAATGCAGAGAATCACCATTTATTATTGATTATAAGCCTATGAGCATGCAGAACATGCTTCATAAGTGATGACTTTTTATCACTCACTGAAAACAAATCTATGACTTCAGTTACAGTTCATCTTCATCTGATAAACTGCACTTCAGACTCCCTAATGAAATCATGACATACATTTGTTAACCTCTAATGAGTCCAGACTTTCATGGTTAGAAATAAGGGAAGCTGCCATTACATTATTACAGAAGTCTTTTGCTGCATTATTACATTTCTTCCCAGTGGAATGACCTCAACAGGCTTTCAGTGATTTAATGCAATGCGATTTATAAATTGAAACAAATTCTGTAGCTTTGCAAGTTTTTAAATTTTCAGGTGCAAGTTTGTGAGCGCTTTGATGCAACACCTTTTGGAGAATTTTCATTGCAATCAAATGCTTAAATTTGAGACATTTTCAGGGTAACTTTTATTGATCCAGGTGTTCATTTTCAGGATAAATTTGATTCATGTTAAGGGTGAAAGTATAGGTTAAATTTGTAAATATACGATATGTCTGTATCTGTTTGTATGAAAATCCGATTCACTGCATTCTGAGCCAGAGAAAAGTTACAGTAGTTCAAATTAGAGAACGAACGATCATTTCAAGCTCGTTCTGAAACCCAATGAGCTTCAACTTGGCTTTGTTGATCAGATGAAGACGATATTTCTGGCAGAGATATTACATGGCTTTAGGTTCAAGATTCATTTTCTGATAAAAAAAAAAAAACAAGACAAAAACAAGACACACTGTAGTACAAACCTTTCCAATAAAATATTTAGCTAGATGCGCAGATTTAGCAGATAAAAACTTTATACTGTAATAAATACTTTTTTTTAAGTAACGCTTAAATTTATGAATGATATGAATTTTACATTCATATAATTTGTAAAATAAGTATGCTTGTCAGTTAAAAATTAAGTGTTTTGGTGAGAATTACAAAAAATATTATGTAACCTATTCTGCTGCACTGTTCACCTTACCTTCATATGGTGCTACTTAATACTTTTTGTTTGTGACATCTGAACAACTTATTTTCTATAATTAGAGAAATATTTGGATGAATGCATATTTCTGTTTAGTCACTGCTCTTCTGCTGTCTTCACTGAGCCACAGGTTAATCAAACACATTACTTAAGAACACAAAGAAAGCATCATGGGATCACTTTAATCCCACATGGAATGCTCTTTGTGCTTGATATGTAAAATAATAGCCCACTCATTCAAAAAGAAGCTTTTCCCCACCCTCTTTGTCTTCAAAACTTTGGTGCTTAAACCTTTATGTTTGCTTGCCAAAAATTAAAAACAATTTTAAAAGACTGGGTTTAAAATGCTGCTCTTTTCTGGTCATGGTCACTATTCTATTGTGTTTAAACAGAAAATGTTCATAATTCTCAATCAAGTGTTTGAGAACATTGTGTATCTTCATAAAGTACAAATATTTGTTTAAAATTTTGGGTCACAAGACTTTGAAGCTGAAACTGAAGCACAGCGTTCATAGCCCCATAGTGAAGTACACAAAATAATAAAAGTAGATATTAGAGAATTCTTGTTGCAAATTCTCTTCAAAGGGTTTCATATGGGTCTGTTTGCTGGTGTAGTTAAAGTTCTGTCTGAGAAGGCTGAGTAGGTTTCTGGAGCTGAGCAGAAATGTCAGTCACAGACGAGCTGTTCTTCCAAGAGGCACAAAACAATTGAGCCCGAGACTGACTGACTGATCTCTAATTCGAGTGAAACAACAACAAAATTCAAGTCTCCTGACTAATGTTCTGTGCAGAGACTCAGACAAACTAAAATAAACACTATCCTCAACAAACACTGGGAATGAAGACAAACTTACATTGGAAAAAAAGAGATTGAAAGAGTAAAGGCCGCTACACATCTATTCGAATATTCGGTGTTAAGTTAAATGCCTGAACATACCTCGATTTAAAAGCACAAGCACCTGATCTGATACTTTAAGGCCACTACACACCTATGCGTACAATCAATGTAAAATGATGCATGTGTGTGCACCTCGAGCCCAAAATGATTGGCATGGACACATCTGGCTGTGTGATTGGTTTGAGTGTGTGATCTCATAGCCAACCAAAGCTGGTTATTTTTACCACATGTTCAGAGTAATTTCAAGATGCAAAAGAACCACTGGGTGGCTCTAGATAAAAGCATTGACTCATCACAGGAAATAGAGCAGAAGATGTTTAAAGAACAGAATGGATAGCGATAAGCTTATGTTTGTGTCCAAGTGTCCAGAGTTGTTCGGTGAGAGAAATTGCAGGAAATATGCCATGGCATTGCTATGGAATTGGGGTCAATGTTGCATTTCAATGTCTTGAACTTTGATGTGCCACTGAAGTCCCTCTGATCAGTACTTAATGTTATCGGCGTAAACATCTTTTGACATAAAGCCAGATATTCAATTGTTTTATAATTACATGATTTGTCCCTCTTTTTGTGCATATCCTGTTTGAGTCACTTTCTCAAATGATATCACTAAGCAGAGGCATGAGGTATGCACACCCACTCATTAAGAGGCACAACATTAGATGGAAAACCAAAGCCGGCTGTACTGTACGGTATTGTATTGTATTAAAGTTGCTGTGTGTGACTTTCAGGCTTCTTTTAAATGACTGGGAAATACAGCTCACTCGAAGATAAGAACATCTTTTTTTTTACCAAAAATTCTCTCGGCAGTCTTTAACAACTGCATCATCTCAGACACTGTTTTCAAACATACCCGGTTAAGGTGAAATGCTCAGCATTTGTATGGATGAATAGTGTAATGTTAAAAAAAGTGCTTAACCGAGTAAATGTTGACAGGGCCTAAATGAACATCCATCTGTAGCACATGCTAACAACACTTTCTGACACAAAATTAGTAGAAAACTTGAAATCTAGTAATACACTCCAGATCACAAAGGCAGGAACACATTGTATGAGCAAAAAGCTTCAATCAGAGGGTGATCATATATTTATAGAAGAAAACATACTTGATTAAGACTTAAATCAAGTCTAGTCCAGTGCCTCTGCTAGCTCAACGCAAGCCAAAACAGTCCAGATGAGACTAAAACCAATATTTTACTCTCCACAGTAACAAAGTTGAACAATATCGTACAAAAAAGCTTAGCTAGTCCTAGCACACAGTGACAGCAGCTCACAGTAATAGGTTCCCCTGCAGCATATTCTCCTGAAACATCCGTCTAATCAGATCATTAGTTATGCTCCTCTCTACTCCTGTTCTCATTATGATGAGATGGACAGAATCAGACAGACCACTTTTAGACAGCCTACTTTCCTGCCAATGTCACTTTAAAAACACAGATGCTCTAAGAATTCTGGGAGCCTATTGCAGCAATTCCGAAATGAAAAACAGGGTTACACATCATTCTGACAAGATAGCAAGACAAGCCTTTCACCGCTCTCGAGGGAACAGAACAACAGCACCCACAATCCAGTTTGTGTGACCTGGAGATAGAATAGTTAAAAACTGGCAGAAATCAAAGTAAAAAGTAAAAAAGCAGAGCTATCCAGAAGATATGACATTAGCATAATAGATGGAGGTTCTTGGTACTATGGATCACTTCTCTGCTAGAATAAATACAGCTAAATTAACAGACTAGGTGTGTGTGATATGGTCCGTAAATTATACAATATTTCAGGGAATATGGGAAAAAGTACATGATAAAATATTTTTTTTCTATTTCCAGAACATGCAATAATTGGCATAAGTCACTCGTTCTTTTTCTCACAAATCACAATATTGCACCTCACATGTTGTCCAGTAAAGTAAAAAACAAAACAAACAAGTCAAGTTTGTCTTCAAATATTTAGTATAAAACTTACCAAAGTATTTCGAATTCAATTTTCAAAACATTCAAATTCAAAACAAAATGATAACTCCAATTTTAGAGTAATACAACAGAACTAATGTTCTTCATAATCAGACAGTGACAATATTACTATTGCGATTTTAAGAGGCAATGTTGGATTTTGTAGATTTCAATGTTCATAGATTTGCCGGACATAAGCTCACCTAAGTCTCTACTAGATTACCCAAAAAGCTTAAAAAATACTGCAATTTAAGCCTTTTAACTTATTACAAAATCTGAAATCAAAACTCTAACTGTGCAAAAGAGATTCAAGAAATGTTTAGACATGGCCCGAAGAAGACGAGAGAAACACAATGCAGCGCAGAAGCCACGTGAATTATTGACACTCATGCTGTTACAGTCGGTCAGCGATAGGGTCATGCTGGTGTTGGGTTACCACGGCAACTCACTGAAGGACTGAAGCTGATCAATGAGTGGAGAGCAAAAATAAAGTTTATATATAACATATATATATATAAAATAACCTGAGGTACAACTAGTCTAGTCTTTATCGACTTTCATCTTTTTTGGAAGCAATAGTGTTCATTTCTGTTCAAACAAACACTTTAATGATGCCTCATGATTAGATGGGAACAGTTCTGCAGGTTCAGAGAGAGAGGTCTAAAAGATCACGTCTAGTCCATGCAAACGAAATCCACAATCTGCTGTGCATGTCTTTGCCTTTGTCCCTTGCACCTCTGAGGTGGCTCCGAAGGCACCTGCACTGTCCAGCAGATGCACAGAGTTCCCCCTGAGACCGAATAAGTGACAGAACAACTTCATGCAGATGGTAGCAGCATGATAAAGCTTGCCTCAAATGAAAATGCCCTCTGTTTTTCTCTCTACCGAAGAATGAATATGAACACGAGTAATAATAAAAATTTGCAACATTGCAACTAGTTAATTTTTTGACACCAAAACAAAAAATAGCTTCAGCATGTATTCCTTATTAAAAATGTCTTGGTCAACCCAATCCACCCTTCCTTCAGCATGCCCCAACCACCACTTGATTTATTTAATTTTATCCTGTGTGATAAGTTTTTTTTGTGTATTCATTTTTTAAAGACATGAATAAAAGAGTTATTCTAAAAAGAGTTGTGTAAGAAAAGTCAACCTGAGTAGTGAGATTTTGCTTGCCATTTAAACTTTTGCTAAAACAAACAGAATCTATTGTGCAACACAACAAAATATATCTGTTATCAATTACATTGTATATTTTTATGGCGTGACAGTCAAAATGAAACCAAACTTAATGGCGTGTGTGTTTCAAGGGTGTGACACTGACACCACTCCATAAATCTATCGCTCTGGCAAGGCTTTTATAAGTCTTCTAAAAGAGGTTTATTTTAAGATTAAACATAGTTTTGTGTAAGTTTATTACATCAGTCTATTCTATTAAGCTCAGATACATTTACAATGATACAACAAGAAACCAAAACACTTTCAGCTCTTTCTTAGAGAGAGTAAAGTTGAGTTGAAATTGTAAAAATAATTAGTTTAACAACAAAAGCATAATTTAAAATGTTTAAATGTTTTCAATGTATTAGTTTAATCAATATCGTGAACTCATTTTATAATAAGTATTACAATGTTATAAATAATAACTCAATTACTGATGTGTGCTAGATTCTGAATAGCTTTTTATAATAATTTATCTAAAACTTGTTATCGTAAAGATTTTTATTATACAATGACAATACCTTAAACTGTTCATGTTTTAAATAGTTTGTCTTGTTTTGACAATAATAAACAGCTGAAAACTTCAGTTAATCATGTTAATATACGTCCAACTTTTACTCATGAGCAAAAAAAATATCTTTTATTTTTTACCAGAAACAAAGATTGAACAATATTGTGATAATGGCTATTATTGACTGATATAACTTTGAGTGTGTTTGGAATTTGGATAAGAGCTCATCATCCTAACAACCCCCTGGTATTTACGATCTGTCCTTACCACCCCAATTGGAGAGAGTTGTAGACTGATATCTCCCACCCGAAAAAAAACATGCACTCACTAAGAATATGATTGGATTGATGAGAAAATGTAAACAAAACAAATGACAAATAAGTGACATAGTTATGCACCACTTAAAAATATCTCATTATATTTCCCAAGGTTACTACAAAAACACACATATACCACCAGTTAAAGTCTTGTCGAAGAGTAGGACCTTTTATTATAAAGCCAAAAATTCAATGCAACAGGTTCTTCATCATCATCATCATCATCATCAACAATAACACTACTACATTAACCTTTTAGAGTCAATGCAAGAGGATTACTCTAAACTTTTCCAAAAAGCTAAATCAGCATTAAATGGTGTTATTCACACAATAAACACCATATTTTGATTGGTTTGGTGTATTGCACTCTTAATACCACACAAGTTTGTGTCGGTTTTACATATACACTGAGATTTTAATGCTGATATTTGGATTTAAATTTATACTGAGGTGTATGAAAAGTGCTAAACTAAATGTCATTGGTTTGCATCAGAGTCTATCACCGGTGACCTTTATTCATCCATCAAAAACATGTAGACACATTATTTTGATTATTGGCCCAAAAATATTGTGATTATTCACCCCAGACATTAGCTTCAGCATCGACTGGAAAAAAAACTACTGAGCGAATAAAGGGCTGACATACATAAACATTGAAAACATGTTCATAGCATTTGTCTAATAAACACTATAAGCTCAAGAGACGCAAGAAGAAAAGTCCAAGAACAGAAATGCAGTTTTGGTGTTATCAATTTTGATAACACTACACATTAACCACCCTGGGTAACGTATAAGTAAATTAATGATACCGTTAAGGAATAACGGTTAGCTAACGTTAACGTTCTCGCTCAGGCTGAACAAAAGATAACACACACAACTTGCTGCATAATCCAGCTCATACCTCAAAATATGATGGTAAGGATTGTTAAAAAACCCCTAACACCAAAACCCAACATATATAAACACATCAGACTTTCTAATGGCGTATTTAACATTTTTGATACGATTAAAGTTATCTATTTTGCACACAAGGCGATCTTACTGTAACATTAACGTCAATTAAAGCGCACACAAAACCATTCTCAAAGGTTCACATTAATCTAAATAAACGCTGTTATGACATTACCTGGAACGGGTTGCTGAAGTCTGGGTCAGCGAAGGGATTGCTGTCAAAATCCGACATTATGCAGGGTTTTGTTGGCTGAACGGTGAGAGTTTATTGACGGAATCAGGCAAGAAATGCACCCGCAGCTCAAGACTGATCTGCAGCGGCAAAATGGTAGGACCGGACATGACGTCAGATGTGATGTGCATTTTGCATATTACAGCTTTTTCCCCACACAAAGTTATTAAAGTGATCGCATTTTGTCGAAAGAAACAGGCGGGGGGTGCAGGGTGAATGTTTGTTTTTATTATCTATCATATTTTCAACGAATCGCTTTTACTCAAAGTTCTCTTTGATGATTTTATCGCTTTATCAATTATTTTGGATTAAATGAAAAGCAATCTCAGGCTTTATGTTAAGATGACTGAGCTCTGCCACAAACTATTGTTTTGTAAATCACCTTATAAAAATGGCAAACTATGTTGGAAAAATTACTTAAACAGAAATGGTATTGCAAACTTTTATCATATGATATAATTATGCAGTAAAACACAAGAATTATCTTGTTTTTAACGACATAATTAGATGTTCCTTTTAAAAGTAGCTTTTACAACATAATGGAGTGTGTGTGGGGGGTAATTAGTAAAATAAACACACTATTCTCTTAAGTTGAAAAAAAGGCAAAAGAGAGATCTCAACTTGTGAATCTGTAAATGTTTTATGCAGTCAATGGTCGAAACAAGGCTCAATGTTTACTACCTACACATTAAAGTGGCTCTGACTCTGTCTATTTCAAAAATGTTTTACAGTTTTTACGTGTAAATCAGTAAACCAGCTATTCAGGTGCCAGAAAGAGCAGGTCCTAACCAGTTTAACTTCCCCACAAGATTGTAAATTGACTCAACAGCACCCTCTGCATTCTTGGATGCAATAACGTCATTAAATCTGCCTGATGCTAAATGTTGATGTTGGATAGTGAGCCACACCAATGAGTAGTTGAAACTATGAAACTGTCTTCTCCATTGATAAAAATTAAAATAAACAAAATCTTCTATTTGAGAAAGGAATTTCAATTAATTAAAAAAAAAATTATTTGTGTGTTGCAGGGCATTGGGCGGATGTTTGTAATTCATGGTAAGAAAGATCACATAATATGAATATTTCTATCAAAGTCACCCCTTTAACCTCTTTAGACGCTCAGCTGGAGAACATTGTGGTTAAAGCCAATTTTCTAATACTTTTGCAAAATTACTAACAAGACAAATGTTTGGGAAGCTGTGCACTTAAGCAAAAGATCAGCTCTCGTTTATTTATTTGCTTACAAAACGTTTTTCATGTCAGTTAAGTTTATTTTTTGACACAACATCTGTTGAGGTGGACATAATTAATGAATTCATATTATAATTGCATATTATTATATTGTATTTATTTATTTATATTCATTTACATTTTCATATGACGTCACTAAACGGTTGCTCTAGGCGGAAGTCACGCTACCGTCCCCCACTGGTTTTACGGAAGTTACGCGTGTTTATTTACTTTATATTACGACTGTGCCGTTAAACGGAACCAGCTCGTCTCTTCAGAATGCGGTGGGTGCTCGTGGTTGGTGCTCTATGGAGCCTCTGCTCGGTAACGGCGGCGCTGGAGCCCATTAGCACCGGGCTCGCGGTTGGGATGGCGGCAGCTCTTTCCGGGATTCTGGCCCGTTACCAGAACATCCTCTATTACTTCAACGAGTGCTGCAGACCAGAGTGGATCTCTCTCAACAGAACAGGTTTGTCCATTGGTCTGAGTTAACTCTCCATTATTCATATTAATAAAATTATAGTAATTGTGCCCATCAAAAATTCAAACGTCGCCTTTAAAAAATTACAATTTTAGATTTCCTGATGTGTCCAGTAAGAGGGTGGGCGTGTTCATTTTTGTGACACAGATATTGATATGAGATCCTCACTGTTCACAATTAATGCCTAACAAATGAGAGGCATAATAAAGTGCTTTTCATTTTGTTGGTAGTTGAAACCGAAGGGCAACATCCAGCTTTCCCTATCGACGCACAATAGAAAGTGACTGAACCGTTTATCCTGACTGCTTGAGGCTGACTTTGTGTATTCCTTTATTGCTTTTCTGGGAGTTCAAATGAGCTTATCGCCACCAACTGAAAAATCAGATGAACCACTAATGCAGTGTATCTCAGTGCAGAGTCTGATCTGGAAGAGTTTTGCAGAAAATGAGCAGACCTTTTCTGAACAACAATGCAGAGAAAAAGTCTATTTGATTTCCTGATGAAATTATGGCCTGATAGCGTCAACATGGTATGGTCTGTCAACTTTAACAAAATTCACTAAATTGTTATAAATCTATTATTTATTTAGTTATTTAAGAATTTATAATGGTATTTAGTATTTATTTATCAAACAGTTTGACAAAGTGATCAGAGTAGAAACTCGCGTAATCCGCTGCAACAGACAATGCGCACGCGCTGTTTTGCGTCTTACGTCGTTGTCGTTTGTGTTTCCCAAAGCGGAAGTAGCTGAACCTGACCAGGACCTGAATCCTGCGCGCACTTATTTTATTTTCGTTTTCTGTTTTCTTCTTTCCGTCTCCTAATCAAAAGTATCGATGATTTGTGTATTAAAATGATAACATGGGAGACTCTTGTACGCCTGCTGCTGGTGTCGGGGCTGGCGGTGGAGGCTATAGAGCCTGTGTCCACCTCTCTGCTCGTGGGAACCGGAGCGGCTGTGCTCGGAAGGAAACTCTACCGATATATTTACGAGAGCTGCGATGAGAACTGGCTCCACTTTAACGAAACAGGTAAAGAATAGACTTTATTTAAACTGACGAGTGCGTCGAAGTTTTATTCATGCATGCAGTGGTGGGCTAGATAATGTTTTTTTTGTGAAAAATCGCGCAGTAATGCCCACCGTTATGCCTCTCAGCAGCTTAACGATCCTGTAGATTTTCACAACATGTATATTAATGTTTTACACATGTTTACGTTCAAATTGCAACTGGAAAGTTGTGTTTTAAATCCTCAGATGCTCTAGAAAACGTAAAGGCCAAATTGTGACCTATTTGAGTAAAACGGTTCATTTTAAAACAGCATTTAATTAAAACAATAATTGTGGTTGATTTTTTTTGTTGTGGAATGTAGTTTTTAATAACACTGAAAGCATTTTATTTATTATGTACATTTTACTTAAATCATTGATATACAAGTGTTCATAAATGGAGTTGTGCCGGTTACAATATTATTTTAAAATAATATTTGTATATACTTATACTAATTATTAAGAGTTTAGCTGTCTTTTGAAATCAGTGTTTTGGGTAAATTTATTTACTACTTTGAATGTAGTTAATTAGACCTTTTTCATTTTTATTCAGCAAAATATTTGGAGAATATTTATTCGTTATGTTAAAAATTAATAATATTTTAAGTTCAAATATATATTTTTGTTTTGGCACAGGACTTTATATAATTTGTTACACAAATCATTATTTGTTGAAGTAATACATTTAATCAAAATGTAATTCACTTTCACTTTGATTGTATAGCTTCAAGCATTTATTAACTCAATAAACTTGTTTAGAAAATGATCGTAAAAGCAAATCTGGGCATTATTGAAACTTAGTGTAAAATATTTAGGTAGCTCAATAGTTAGTGAAGTATCTGAAAAATGAGCTAGACTTGGATTAACTTCTGGTTTAATGGAGCTGCTTGCTGTGTACTTCGGACATTCTGTTATCATGCTGACATCATCGAAGCGTTGCTTTCACCGGTAGTAAAACTATTTTACTAACCCTATTAAAGATGACTAACAGAGCCTTCCTTTAACTAGAGCTCAACACAACATAATTTTTCTGTAGTGATGTGAGATTTTGATAATAGGAAACCTACACAGTATTTTTCCATATATGAACATTGTGAATGGATGTATATATGCTAATCCTCAGAAGATTAACTGGTAATGCCACGTTCAAGCTGGTCGGTATGACAAAAAAATTATATCATGGTGTTTTTAAAATGTATAACATCATCTTGGTATGTTATTGTAATTGATGGTGAAGGTGAAGAGATCAGGGCGTCACGGTAACGCAGTCGTCTCACAGCAAGAATGCCAATGGTTCGAGCCTTAGCTGGGTTGGCATTTCTGTGTGGAGTTTGGATGTTCTCCCCGTGATCGCGTGGGCTTACTCTGGACTTTTACCCCACAAAGTCCAAAAACAGCTGTATAAGTCAATTGGGTGAACAAAATTGTCCATAGTGTGTGTGAATATTTCCCAGCAATGGGTTGCGGCTGGAAGGGCATCTGCCACGTAAAACATATGCCGGAATAGTTGGTGGTTCATTCCGCTGTGGCGACCCCGAAAGGGTAAAGCTGACAAAATGATGTATGGATGGTAAAGAAATCAGAATGCATGAATGTTGCAGTCAAAATACAATTTATTATTCACTTTTTGCAACATGAGAAGAAATTTAAGACGGCTAAAACGTGTCTTCTGTAACTTCAAAGCAAAAACGTCTTTATCCACTGGACTTTTATTAAGGAAACAATAAATAGTTTAGAAATAGCTAAATACAGGAGAAGTAAAGCATTAATAATATTGCTTCAAGTCCAACCAGGTATTCAAGTTTTTAAAATATAAAGTAACTTTAAATCGAATCCCTCTTTCTCGACAGTATTAAGCGGATAGGAACAGCATTGGTAATATCGTTGCTGCTTTTTTTTCACGTAAGCAGTCCAGTTTGCAAGCGCGTCTTTGAGTGACGTCTGATTCGCATTTTGTGCTGCAGTGCCAAGATTAAGCTGCAGACATTGAAAAGCATGCAAATCTTTGTCAGATTGTTTTGAGCCAAAGTATTTTCAAACAATCGACATGTCTCCTGTTTTCAGAAGTAGGTCTTGTGTGTCTGTACATTTACTGAAAAAATATTCCCTTCTGAAACAATGTCCGTTAGCAAAGTTCCGCTACTCAGTGTTACCAACTCTTTGTACCCACACACACCAGTAGTGGTGAATAAAAAATGTATATAAAAAAACACACCAGTATTTGGTATTTAAAGGTACACTGCCCAGCCCTATGCCATGCCCAATTCAAATCCTTATACTCCACCCTAGAAATGGAATTGCATTTTGTGGAGGGAAAGCAAATTCTTTAAAGCAGTCATTTTTCTCAAGTGCTAAATAGTGGGGCACCAAAATAAATCTGTTCTGCACTTGTGGACTATAAAGGCTGCAGGACCACAGTCCAGGTTTCCACTCTTTTTCTACGTAATGCAACCGGGGCAGTTTATGAAGCTGTTGAATACAGTCAATATGGCTCGGTTTTGATTGCGTTTAGAGAAATTGTGTTGACCGAAATGACAACCAACAAACCGAGTAGAATCAACACATCAAACTGCCTGCTATTGAGTAAAGAGACAAGGTTTGAGTTGAGTCAAGGCAGTGAAGCTCGAGACTCATTGTTGGTGCCTTCATCATTCAGGGTCCTGAGCGAAAATATGGTTCCAGTTCCTAACTCAACAGAGAAAACAATTCATTCTCCATAAACTTTATAATTTTCCCTTCCTGTATGCACCCAGGGGGGTGCGAGGCTCTGTCAAGAGGGGCGCGTTTGACCTCGGGTAACATGCTTTTTTATTTTTCTATTTAGATTTTTTACTGTTCTAGAATAAAGTGCAATACCACTCCACTACATTAGGGGATATACATATAACAATTTTATAGACAAATGATACTTGCTGCGCATGAGGGGGTTGGGGGGAGCACGAGATTTATTCTTCTTCCTGGGGGGCATGACAGAAAATAATTGAGAAGCACTGCTGTGTGCTAATCTCTGTGAAAGGCTTGCATAACCAAACTCAAAACCCTAAGATTGCACCGTTGCACAAGGTGAAGCATCACCTGATTGAAAGAGGTGGGAGGTTGTACAACGTTACGTGTGTACTTGCTGGCTAAAAATATTTGCTTCAGCTAGGACTCATTTCAGCAACTTTGAGTCGGCTCTTTCTTATTAAAGACAATATTTAAAAAAGACAAACCCTTTCAGATTTAAAACTCAAGCAGGAGTTTTAAATCTGCACCCACATGAGAACTCATTTTAAAAACCCATATTAACGGTTATATTTAAATGATAGGAATGAAAATGAAAGAAAGATTAGAATGAAAATGAAAGTAGTTCCAACTCTATATAAAGTCAGATTTTCAATAATGATCAAATTTAGCCTTTTGTAAAATCTGGTCATTTTTAATTGTTAAATTCAACAGCAGGTTTAATGTTAACCTAATGTTTTGTTTTTTATTGATCATATAAATACAAGTTGACTCAAATCAGAGGGTGAAGCCAAGATTTAGGGGTGCTCTGCCTATAAAAGAAACCATAATATACAATTATATACGGTTCTAGATGAGGAAACCTGGTCTTAATAGAATGTCAGATTAATGTGTCATCTGTTCTATCGATTTGTTTGCTGAGTTATATAATTAAAGCATGTTTTATGTGGGTTATGGAGCATGATCTACTCAGAAATGTAGCTGAAAATGTTTACCTATTTTGGTGCAATGTAAGCTTCCAGAGAAAAAAGTGTGTTCAGGGGCAAGGAGCTTCTTGATGGAATTTTCAGGATAAATGTTTAAGTTTGATGTATTTTTTAGGTTGAAGTTGTTGGTCCTGAAGTATGGCCTACTTAAAATTTGGCAAGAAATCTAAGCCAAGATATGTCTTCTGTATGCAATAGGCCATAAAACTTACACTGCATGTTTTGGGACAAACTGCTTTCCTACATGGTCACTTTATTATATATTTTCTCACCTTAGATTCCTAAGTTGTATTTGTACTATTATTTTCCTCTCATTGATGAAAATCACACGTTAGTCACTGACTTGTACATGTTTTAAACAGAAAAACACCTCTCTTTAAAACTCTAGGTTAAATCAACTAGAAATGAAAAAGCTCACCATTGTAATGTTTAGAACCAGTACATAACATCCATATAACTAAAAATAAATAGTTGCTCTACTACAAATACACTATTGAGTATCTGTTTCTAAACCCTGTTTACTGCATAGGTCTGAAGTTCGACCTGGACACGAAGCTGTACGGGCAGCACGTAGCAGCTCAGGTTATCCTCAAAGCCGTTACGGGATTCACAAACAACCCAAACCCCAAAAAACCTCTGGTTCTGTCCCTGCACGGCTGGACCGGCACCGGCAAGAACTTTGTCAGTCAGTTAATCGCAGAGAACATCTACGAGAAAGGGATGAAGAGCAGCTTTGTGCATCTGTTCACGGCGACTGCTCACTTTCCTCATGAGGTCCACGTAGACCTCTACAAGGTGCTTTATTCATATGTACTTATTAACAACTTACTTCGAATCAGAGGCTTTATTTTTGTTGTGTGTTGGTCTTTTCAGACGCAACTCCAGGACTGGATCCGAGGGAACGTCTCCATCTGTGCTCGTTCCATGTTTATCTTTGACGAGATGGATAAAATGCACCCGGGGCTCATCGACAGCATCAAGCCCTTCCTAGACTTTTACGATAATCTGAGTGGAGTCTCGTACCGACAGGCCATCTTCATCTTCCTCAGGTTTGTAGAGAGACTAAACCGTCAATATCAGCCATTCAAGAGCTAGATTGTTTGTTTCTCATTTTTTTTTACACAGTTCAGTTTTCCCATATCGCATTACTTTTAGAAAATATAGCTGTGTTCATAGAGATGTGTTTATTTGTAGTAACGCTGGAGGAGAGAACATCGTTCAAGTGGCTCTAGATTTCTGGAGGAGCGGTCGCGAGCGAGAGGAGATCAAACTGAAAGATCTGGAGACTGCTCTTTCGCTCTCTGTCTTCAACAACAAGAACAGTACGATGATCTCTACACTTCACACATGTACCACAGAAAATCTACCTAGTACAGAGCTGGGGAAAAATTCTGAATGTGGTCATCCCCAGTCTGAATTTGGACAGGCGCTGAAGTGTTTGTATGGCTTTCATTCATATAGGTTAGTCAAGTTACAAAATTCTAATTTAAATGACGAAATTCTTATTTTTGTAAATAAAAGTTTCCATCCAGCATAATATTAAGGGTTATTCAATTGCAATTGTCAGTAATTAAAATCAACGTCTGTAGCTCCTGTTGGTGTTCAATGAATTCTTTACACCTTCAAACTTTTTATTTATTATTCTCAGGTTAGGTTAGTCGAATCTGCCCTAAACTCATAAGCTTTATATGTTTAGAGTTTTGTCAGAAAACTCCTTTGTGGTCAGTTCTTTTTCTTAAGCTTTTATATTTAAAAATCTTTAAAACTTAAAAACTCGATTGTCAGTAATTGCAATCAATATATATATTTTTAATTAATTGCTTTTTAAATATATTACAAAACATAATAATCATCATACAGTAAAATAGTACTCAACCAATGTAGATACAGGTTTACTGATGCTCAAAGCAAAAGTCTTTTCTCTGCAAAGTTTTTGATCGTCCATCATCAGCTGTCACTGGCTCCAGAGAAGGCAAGTCTTCTCTCGCGTCAGTCTGCTGCTTTATTTCTTCGTCTCTTATTCCCTTATGGTGCATTATAAATGCAACAGTTAATTGGTTTCATCTCCATGTATCTCTTCATTGCAGCTGCAATTTTAGCAGGATTTAGCACTAATTATGGGCCTCACTGATCAAATTATTATCCTCCCCCCCCTAATGCCACTTCAGATGCAACAACCTTGGATACCCTAACAATTGTGCTTTTCTCATTCACTGTCATCAAGTATATAATGCTTTAACCCTTTTTGTCAGGTGGTTTCTGGCACACAAGTCTGATCGACAAGAACCTGGTGGACTTTTTCGTGCCATTCCTCCCTCTGGAGTACAAGCACATCCTCCAGTGTGGCTTGGCGGAGATGATCGGTAAGGGTCACAAACCAGACTCGGAGGTGGTGCAGATGATGGCTCACGACCTCAACTACTTCCCAAAAGAGGAGCGCGTGTTCTCCATGCAGGGATGCAAAGTTATTCCAAGCAGACTGGATTTCTACCTCTGACGGGTTTAAGAGCACATCATTAAAGACTCCGAGAGCTTTTTAAGTCCATCAGAAATGTTTTTTATGTGAATTTACTGTTTTACCAGAATCCTTATTTTCAAGGAGATCTGTGTTAAAAGAATTTGAACTTTTTAAATAATTTTGCACATCATGAACTGAAGAAAAAAAAAACATTTCTGTAAGTGCTTAATTGTAATATTGTTTAGGTTAATTTGCCTTCATAAAGCTTGTGAAAAGGTGAGGCTTGAGATGCAACCCAAAATTAACTATTACATTTCAGAATCTTTGGTCATAATTGATGGTTTTGGGTAAATCTGTGCCTAGTCTGCCTACAATAAGAAATGGTTGCCATTTTTTCCTGATATTTAATCTTTTATTTTTATTTTAATTGTTTGAATGCACAGAGAGAATATTGTGGAAGACTTGAAATGAACTCTTTTTGATAAAAAAAAACCCATCACCAAAACTTTTTGTTGAGATTTTTTTTTATTGTTTGCTTAAACAATGACATCTAAGATTCAGACATACCGATCTGTTCAAACTCTTCTCACACCCATAAGAACTTTGTTATATTGGGTAAGTGCTTGTGTAACTATACCTACAGCAGTATTTTCCTTACCTCACCACAGGAGGGGTGATGTACCCCTTAGGTCGAGCTAAAAAAAAAAAAAAAAAAAAGGTCTCCATCTTAAGGGCATTTGGACCTGCTGTGACTAATACTCCAACCAAACTTCTCTGTAATTTTGAAAACCTGACATTTGAGTTTTTTTCCTTCTCTGATACCTTTTTTTTTTAAACCATCCCAATTTGTACCCACCAGAAAATGCAGGGTTGTTGTTGTGTGGACAGTGTAACCAGAGTTTGTTGAGTTAAAGTATGCTAAAGTAGTAGTTAAAGTCTGTCCCACAAGTCTAATGGTGGATGAAATGTGGGATTGCATTAATGCTAAAGCATAGGTCATAGCATGTATAGGATTATGTACACATAAGTAATAATATATTTAATCACAAAACATACACTTCAACCTGCATATTAATGTTACCAACAATCATCTTTTTGAGCAAAAACCAGATTCAATAGCAGCTTTAACATTCCCTTTCCATTAAGAAAATCCCACATTGTTTTTGACTGACAGTACCGCTTTGTGGCATTGACTGTATTTTTTATATCTGATGTGACCCATAGGTTTAGTATGAAGGGTAAAGGATGCCCAGAATGGGCAAAACAAGTCAACGCCATTATGGTTAGCTAGTTTTAGTATGGGAGTACATGAGAACCTGCTCACTTTTGCCTCCAGCAGTCAGTCAAGGGACATCTCATTCACTTCCTGTTGTGCGCAGGAATGTAGAGCAAGAGGATGTCATTTTGACTTTTGGCGTTTGGCCTCACAATTTTGTACAGTTAAATTTTCTAATATTATCTGAGGACTTTCTTCATATTGGAATTCTCATCAGTGACTGTAAAACCTTCAGCAGAGCAACTTTTTCACTATGTAAATTTTATTTGAATGTAAGAAAGAGGTTTGTGTCTAAATGATTGTGTGTTAAGTTCTCAAACATTCTACAACTTTAATGTAAAATTTTCTATATCCTCATAGCTACTAAAAAGATTCCTTATAAGTGCAGCTAAAATCAGTTAAAGTAAAGAAACCAATTTCATCAGAAAATCAATTCAACAGTTTAAAATTAAACAGCACTTTATTTTCTGATACACAAGTATCCAAACACCAAACCAAACAGTTCCCCCTTGATTCGGTCTGTCCACAGTTCATGAAGTCCTTTTAATGTCCGTTAAACAAGCAACACAGCATTTATGCAGCCATCATTTTCAGGGTTATTCGTCACCTGGGCATATTTACCTAAAACACAAGGTCACAGCTCAGTCTCACATCAAGAAAAAGTTCATTTTAATGTTTAAAGCAAGGGTCTCCAACTACTGGAGGGCCACAGACACTGCAAGTGTTCGTTCCAACCCTGTTTCAGGAGACACAACAGTAGCTTCAAATAAACTCAGAGGAGCTTAATCAGTGAAATTAGGTGTGTTCCGTTAAGGATGTAGCAAAACTATGCAGCACTGCAGCCCTTACAGAATTAGGTTTAAAGTAACATCACTGTTGACTTTAAGACTTTGAATCACCCTTCAGGTTCATAGTTGTTGTATTCACAACATAATTATTGATTAAATTATGATTATTTTTAAAAACTAAAATTAAGTATATTAAGATTTTAACTTAAACTATATAAAAACATGCAGAATACTCCTATAAACATGTACTAATTATTGCAGTGGAATTATTATAAATATTGAAATATCCCTTAAAAAGTAATCTTTAAAATATTCTTTAAATTCTTTCAATGACTTCAAAAGTGCTACAAATACTCTTTATAGAGTTATCAAAAATTAGCAAAAACACATTTATCAATGCTTTAAAAAGGACAATAAATCACAAGAAGTCCTTCAAAAAAATTAACAACTAAAACTATTCTTTAAAAGATCTCTACAAATCTGTGACTCATTTATTATGTTTGTAGGAAGATATTAAAAGTGTTTTCTAATATAATTTAATTTAAAACCTAATTACAATAACATTATTTAAGTAAGATTCTTTTTAGTTGTACCCATCTGCTGTAAATACACATAAATATTTTCATTTAATAGCATTGAATAAATATTTAATGAAATACAGACAGTCAAAATACTCAATGTGGGAAACCCTAACGTTTATAGATTCAGAAAACTTGAGTTTTATGCGTGAATATGTAAAACCATTAACATCAATATAAAAAACAACCCCAAATCACTCAAGATTTTTTCTCTTAACCACCCAGCCCTGTGAAAGCCATCAGTTTACTATAGTTTCAGTCTGAATCCGAAACCATTAACAGTTTTCATCAGCAGACAGCGATAGAGAGAAGACAAGTTAAGTGAAGGTGATTTGAAAATCGCAATTTGTTGGTCTTTAATAAAAAACACGACTTGGACACATGAAATAATACACAGCGCTCCTTACTTGTTTGTGTGTTTCATGCATCTGATCTATAGAAGGCTGCTTTAAAGAGGCCCTCTAACAAATTTAGTTTAGACTGCACTATGCACAGCTAATTCCTGGATTAAAAGTCTCGCTTAACGAGAAAAATAACTCACCCCAGATGACCTTGCCACCCTGAGTGACCAACCCAAGTTCGCTGACGTTGACTTCGATGACTGTTCCCTTGGTGATGACCCCCAGTGTGGTGTAGAGCGTGGAGGAGGGGTTCTTCTTCACCCCGAGGATGGGCAAACAGAAAGTAGCTTTCAGCTCTGGGTGAGTGACATGCGCTTTATTGAAGCGGAGACCCTGAAACAAGAGTTTGGTAACAGTGCTTAATAAGAATATATATCACACTCTAAACCAAATATGTATTTTTTAAAACAAAACATACCATGAGTGAAAAATCTGTTAATAAAGTCAAATTGCAGCTAAAAGTAATTCAGAATTATATACACAGAAAGCAAGAGTGACAAAATCTTCAAAACTTCACAACAGGGTCTCTTTAAAGTCTATTTTCCTGAATCCCATTTTACTTGGAGTGATTCTCACCATGGGTCGGATGAAGCGCTCATATTTGGGCGGTTTCCGTGTGAACCCGTCTCCTACGAAGCAGACTTTAGTCACCATCCTCTTCCAGGCCTTCTTCTGCCTCTTTCCTGTGCGGATGACCTTCAGCACCTCGGTTTCTCCCTGAGCCCGGACCTTCGGCAGAGGAACCTCCCACTTCCCCTAGAACGATACACAAGCACCATGATTAGGACTACTGAGGAGTCACGTGACAGGGAGGAATCTGATAGGTCGCTCACAGCTTTCTCTTTCCTCTTCTGTTTGATCATGTTGGAGAGCACTTTGGCGCGTGTCTGGCCCTCTCTATCCAGCAGGTATGCTGGCACTGCTCCTTCAGGGGTCTTCTCGTCGTCCTTCTGCTTGCTCTTCCTCTGCTCGTGCATCTTGATGCTGGAAAACAATTGAACTCATTTCAAGCTACCACACAAGTTGATGTTCCAATTGATTATTTAAGTACAGTATACAGATTCAGCTCTAAAGTAGACCTTTGATGCCAAATACAAGCCGCACGTGGGTTCAATCTGGCCCACAAGTTTCACACAAACCCCTTGAGCTCATGCTTGTAGTTTGCATGTTTTAAAAAGAACCTTTGAAATATAGTAAAACTGTGAGTTTAAAGGATTTATATTCTTTTTAAGAATTGTCTCATAATTTTTAAGAAAATGAAAATGTACTCTAATAAGGAAGTAATAAACTAAAACCCCTTTTAAAAAGCTTTCATGAAGAAATATGTCCTTTAAAATATTACACAAAATAGTGGTAGTCATTGATTGATTGATTTTATTACAATTAAATATATACTTTAAAGTAAAATATAATATTTCATGAAAACCCTTTATGACCTTCATGAATTACCCTTTATAACCATTAAATGATTTTGTATTAAAACTAGATATACATCTAATGGATATCAATACCAAAAAATAACAATATTTGTTCCTGTACTGATCGAATCGGGGGTGGGGGGACATGGAAGAAGCATAGCAGTGGTGGAGGGTACATTGCTCATTTTGCACAACCATTTGAGGTGATTAAAGATGCTGATTAAGATAAATACAATCTTTTGAAGGTTAGTAAGGTGCAGTGATAGTCTAGAGGGGTCAAATATTTATTATACATTATTTAAAAAGTGCATGATATAGCACTTTTAAACTAGTTGAAAAACGTTTTTCTGAATATTGACTTGTTCTGGATTTTGTGTTCTGGATATAAAAGCGTGTATGTAAAGCTCACGTTTTCTTCATCTGGATCTTCTCTGCATGTCTCTGTTTGTGGTAGAGTTTAGCTTTGAGGCCGATCATCTTTCGGGCCTTGTGTGAGCGCTCATGTGCTTCACGACTCTCCTTCTTCCTCTTCCTCTCATGATGGTCCAGACGGTAGCCATGACGCTTGCGGTGTAACTCAATGTGCTCGTTCTGCGGCTGTGAGCAAAAAATTAAATGTTATCTGTATTGTACATTTCAACAGCAAACAGACTAAAGCACTATGTATAATTTACTTAAAACAAGTACATAACTTGTTAAAATCATAGCACAGAGCACATAAACGTTGAGAATATTTTGACTGGATGAATTTTAACAAGCCTTTTTTTTTTCAATTGAAGAGCTGACGTGTGATTTATTTTTATTTGACCGTGGGAGTCTTTTCATATAAAATAAACAAAAATATTTTTATGGATCTGAGTCCAAACTTCCCCTAACAGAAAAAAAAAACTTTTGACTGTGGGTGCTAATCTCGCACAGAGGAAATAATCTTCACTTACAGCAAAGACAATTATTAATGCTTAAAATATTTGTTATTGCAATGATGAAAATTAATCCACCGGTTTAGGTAAACATGCTGCATCCTTGTAAATAGCCAGCAACAAATTAAATCACTCTAGTGCAAGTCTAGCTTTACTTTGTTATCCTGACTTTAGTTCTGCTTAAGAGTTTTCTCTAGCAGTACGTTTTCACCGGATCAGTAATAAAGATCAGGAATAAACGAAACACATCAATAAAAAAAACATGAACATTTCCCTTAATCACTTTTATTAGAAATGTGTTCTATGAACAAAATTTTGAGCGGAAGTGCATATTTAAAACAAAATTTAGGACTTGAGTCAACGTGAACGTAAACACGCAAAGCCACATGTCAGGAAAAACAAAGCCTTTTCTATGACACTGGTAGCATGTAACTCCTTACCATGATGAATGGTGTGCGGTTGAAGAATTTATAAAGCTGTCAAGTGTTGCTTATTTAAACTTCTAAGTTAATTTAGTATGTTTTATCGATTTTATCCCAGGCTCGAGTTTGCGATGTTCTTCTCCCGGAGCCTGTTTCTTAAGAGGAAGTGCCCCATCAAAAACTTCCGGTGGAAACAAATACACTAACCGCGTTTTCACTGAATAAAATGAACTCTAGACACTTTTAAATGTTCATGACAAAAACTTAATACAGTTACATATTTTAATAAAACGATGGTGTACTGTTTGGTGTCTAAAATAAATTCTCCAAATTTAGGAACTAAATTATTGTACAATATTTCTTATAGGATCGGTATTGATGTGACACTCAACAGCATGGCAGACGAATCTCCAGCGAAGAAAAACAAGTTAAATTCTATTCCTAATAAGGTGGGTTATAGTATGTTTTAAATATTTTTATGTTATTATAAAAAACGATAAAAATCACCCCTTTATGTAAACTCTATATTACCTGCTAAAATGTTTTTGTTTTTTTAGGTTGAAGAAAGAAGAACCTGGAAGAAATGGAAAGAACAAAGTAAGATATCAAACATATTTTTATTTAAAGTGTCAATGTAATTACAAACAAAATTGACTGTAATGGTTCCATGCTTTACTTAAGTTAAAATTATGTTTCGTTTATTGAAGTAAATTGTGACCTCTCAATTCATGTGACTTAAAAGGTTTTTTAAAATGTGTATATTTTGTTAGTAGCTATTTACAACTAGACTGTCCTAAATTGTCTAGAAGTAATCCGTTCTTCGTAGTGGACTCAATGTATGCTTTCAATCTGCAGAGAAAGAAGAGAAGAAACAACACCGGGAGAAAAAACTCATTCAGCAGGCTGAGAAGCAGCAGAAGAAGAAGAAAGAGCTGGAAATTCAGCAGCAGACTCAGCAAGAAGCGAAGGACATAAAGGAAAGGAAAGGTGAATTTCTTCCCCCTACTTTTTTTACTTGACATTTTTATGTATCTCTGCATCCCACAAATACAATACAGCTCATTATTATTATGAAACTAGTTAGATGTCTATTAAAAAAATAGCTAACACAAAGCTAAATAATCATTTAAATGTGTAAGAATGTCTCCACAAAAGGCACAGTCAATGTTGTACTTTCCAATTCACAGTATTAGAATGAATAATATTGTTCAATAACATGAGGTAACATTATTTTTATTATTATTATTAGTGTGTAGTGTTATTATTATTTTTTATTCGAACAATGAAGCTGAGCTTTAAAATGACAGTAGATGTTATTTTTTAAAACCATATCTGCTTTAAGAACACTTTCTACTGAATGGTAAGAGTTTCATAGCATTATATTTAAATGAGTTTAGTACCAGAGATGTAATTCTAGGTGAACTAAAAGAAAACTGATTGTACCTTTGTTACAAACATTTCTGGTTTGTCCATTTGTTGCCCAATTTTCTTCCGTGCTTTTACCTTTCTGCTCCTTCGTTGGATTGTTTTGTTTGATGACAATAAATTATTTAAAAGCCTTTACTACATTATGTTTCCTATGTGTGTGGAGGTCGTTTGTACACGGTGAGTGTAGCTCTGCCAGGATCAGTGTTGGATAATGCTCAGTCTCCGGAGTTAAGGACATATCTCGCCGGACAGATTGCCCGTGCCTGCGCCGTTTTCTGTGTCGATGAGGTGGTTATATTCGATGAGAGTGGCGAGAACACCAAGTGAGTAAATAATTACACAGAAGTGTTCTACCAACAAACGCACTGGACTGCAGCGTAGTACAGCACAGTACAGCTTTAAAATTGATATTTTATTTTATTTTCTATTTCAGGAGTGTTGAGGGAGAGTTCAAAGGTGTGGGGAAGAAAGGCCATGCATGTGTTCAGCTGGCACGGATCCTGCAGTACATCGAGTGTCCACAGTGAGTGCTGTTGCATTAATCAAGGCACTTAATTCAGCACACAAGGAATGACTGTTGACATGTCCCAATCTGAATATTTATGCTGCACCTATTAAGTAGATACCAATTTTCAGAAAATGATGTTTGAGTTACCCTCTGTTCGAGCGCAATGGACTTTGGGTAATATCAACCCTTCAGAATCTAACATTAAAAAGTACACATCCGGGCACTTGTTTAATTACTTTTTTAATGTACACTGTGGTTTGGAACACATTAGTTCTCATTTCGCCACCCTTAAAAGTGTGAATTGTGCGCCGATTGAGACGCACAGTGATGTTCATGGATCAAAGATGAGAAAAAAATGTAAGGAAAAAAGTTTTTGGCTAAAAAAATTGCTTTTGACATTGAAATGGTGTACTTATAATTAAAAGTTTTCCACTTTACATGGTTCAGTGTTTAAATAAAGTTGTTTTCAAGGTCAGTATTTTAGTTTTCAATACGAAAACATTTTTCATTGCCTGTTTGACAGGCGTTCGCTTCCAGCTTTCCGTCACTTTTTTTTTGCATGAGCTGGGAGGACTTCAGGGGGAGAGGATAGTTATTTGCCTTCTACCCAATTATATAAAAAGATGACCATGAAAGTACAGAACAAACCTATGACATAATAACTATGACATAGTATAACGATTTTATTTTTATGCCAAAACTTTATTTTCCCAATGCCAAAATGAGGTCAGTTGCCTCTATAGAGTCAGTATCCTGCTGCTATGATGGTTAAGGCTTAACTTTGATTTGACTGTTTAAATGTGTAATTTTTTCAACTTGTTTTCTTGTCTTTTTTCAGCATGTCAGGCAGCTTGTGCAATAAATACATCTTAATGGCTTGCTTCTTTAAATGCCCCTCTAGTCATCATGTTTGTGTTGTGGTGCAGATACCTGCGGAAGTTCTTCTTCCCTGTGCATCATGATCTACAGTTTGCTGGTAAGGAAAGCTCAGGCTGAGATTGAACAAGTGAAGGATTTCTCTCACGTGTTTACCCGGGTTTGAAGGTTTGTTGAATCCTCTGGATAGCCCACATCACATGCGCATCGATGAGGAGTCGGAGTTTCGAGAGGGGGTGGTGGTGAATCGTCCATCCAAAGCTGGGAAAGGCTCTTTCGTCAACTGTGGGATGAGGAAGGTGTGTGCATGGGTGCATGATTGATTGATTGATTGATTCTGAAGATGTTGATCGATCCATCCATCTCTGACTTACGCTCTGTTCTGCACGCAGGAAGTTAGAATTGACAAACAGCTAAGAACGGGATTGAGATTGACTGTGCGGCTGGACAAGGGACAAAACAAACGTATGATTGTTGAAGGTTGAGGAACTCCTGGGGCCTGTACCATGAACAAACTAATCCTAAACTTATCTGGCTAACCAGTTAATCCGGCTTCATGGTGCAGGCCCCTGGTAGACTGTTTGTAGACTGTGGATCTATTTGTGACTAATTGATCACAAAAACACAAACATGCTAGTTTTCTTATCATTGCTTCAGTTGATTCTGAGAATATCATCAATGGAGGATAAGGGCCCAGTCTTAAAAAGTGTTTCTGTTTCATTGTGCAAGCCCTGTTTTTGCTAATGCCAGGATCTCTGAGCGAAACGGTATCATTTCATAGCACACTTCTACTGAGGCTTAGTATAATTAAAAAATAACCACAATTACATTTTATATTAGGTTATAATAATAAATAATAATTAATATAATTAAAAAGAACAATGTCCATAAGAAAATAAGAAGGTCAGGAATGTGTAACAACTGTGAAAATATTGTTTGTTAGTTCATAAATGTAGAAATTGTAATATAAAATAAAGTTTGCAGCAGAAATCGGTTTAAAATGGATAAAAAAAATGAGTATTTATATGAAGTTTAAAGTGGTTCAAATAAAATGTAAATATAGTAATGTTTTTATATATATATATATATATATATATATATATATATATATATATATATATATATATATATATATATAGTGTGTAAAAACAAGTGTAACAGAGAGATAAAGTTCAAAATGCTTCTATAATAATGAAATATCTACAGTTTTAAACAATACAAAATCTTGAGAAAATTTGAATCTGTTTAAAATTTGTCTTAAATAGGTTTAAATATATAATATTAAAACAGTTGAAAGAAAACCATGATTTAATGGTTCTTTATTAGAAAATTCACATTTTTTATTAATTTTAGGCTTGAAATTGTTAAAATAAGAAATAAATGTTTTATAAAGTTGCAAGAAAAAAGGGATTAAAAGACTAAAAGTATAAAAAATAACATTTTGTAAAATTGTTTAATTAATTGTAGAAAACATTTATGGAAAAAAGGTTTGGAATTATGTATACAAGTGTATAATATTGTATAATTGTTTTATTATAAAATAAAAAAAAAAGCTCAAAACGTACAGTAAAAATGTGGACAGTTGTATTAAAAATTACTGGATCGTTATAAATACATTTGAAAAGAGTGATCAGAAGATAATCATAAAATAACAGTAAAAAAAAAAGTCACGGTTGTACATGTTACTAATGATCATTGTTTAAAAAATTAGTTTGATGTTTGTGTAATTTGTATTATTAATCCTAATGTTGTGTTTCAGAGGTGAAAGTGTATAAAGGGGTGGTGGTGGCTCCTCACGTCCCCAGGACTGAAGCTGGCCTCTACTGGGGGTACGACGTCCGTCTGGCTCCCTCTCTCAGTGTGTACTACACTTATTTATTCTTCTAGGCATCTTAACTGTGTACCTTTCCCCTGAGCATCAAAGGGTTTGTGTGTGCGTTAGGCGCTGTGTTCTCAGAGTGTCCGTATAAAGATGGCTACGATCTGACCATTGGGACATCGGAACGAGGAAGCAACGCTGATCATGTGACTCTTCCTCCTTTCACGTGAGTTACCACAGAGAGCTACCAAGCTATCAGAACATTCTGAGATGTCAACAATCCACCAACAATGTTAATGTCTTAATCATCCTAAGTTGGTGTACCCCAGGAGAACATTGTGCTAAATTAAAGTACCAATAATGCATTTTTGAAATGCTAAATAGCTAGCTTCCTGTTTGTCAGATTGAAAACTTAGAGATTTCAAATTAGGTTTGGCCTGATGAGATGTAAATACACTTATTTGTCCTGGGAGTGTCCAGTGTGATGATCTCTCTCTCTCTGTCTTTTTCTATTCTCCCTCTATCTCTCTCCAATCCTTCTCCCAATCTCACTACTTCTCTCTCCCTTTCTCCATATATCCTTCTCCCCTTGTATCCTTCTCCCCCTTCTGTCCTTTCCATCTCCCTATCTCTCTCTGCTTCTTTACTTCTTCTTCTCATTATCTCTCTCCTGTTGTCCTTCTCTCGCCCCCTCTTTCTCTCTCTATCCTTCTCTCTCCCTCTCTCACCTTTTCTTTTTCCTTCTATCCTTCTCCTTTTTTCTCTTTTGCTATCATTCTATCCCTCTCTCTCTCTCTCTCTCTCTCTCTCTCTCTCTCTCTCTCTCAGGCACATGCTGGTAGTTTTCGGGGGGCTTAACGGTCTGGAGGCCAGTGTGGACTCGGATGAGAATATTGACGCCTCTGATCCTAGTCTGCTCTTCCAGCTCTACCTGAACACCTGTCCGACACAGGGCAGTCGCACCATCAGGACCGAGGTCAGACTCAGTCTGTTATTTAAAATCTCAAAGAAATACTGGTCGATTTAGACAGTCATATCTAAATCATAAACTTGCATATCTATAAGGGAGATAAAAACACAACATTTAAAAGCCCAAATTATAAGCCTTAAAAGGTCTTGAATTCACTGTTCTAGATTGTAAACAAACTTTCATAAACTCTCAATAACATAAGTCATGATTAGAGTTGGAGAAAAAATCCCATGAACAGTCATAAATGCTCAAAATCTTAAAGGATTCTAATGGTTGCCAGAGATTGAGAAAAAGTATAAGAGTTTTAGGAAATGCTTATAAACGCTCAACTTCATAAAAGGCATTTTTAGGGTTGCTAGAGTTTGTGAAACCCTCAGAAAAGTCATGGTTAGGGTTTCAAACAATGTATTTGAAGCAAATTGTTTAGTATTGAATTTGACATATCTGTTAATGACGTATCGTCTCAGTATCTATGACTTAGTGTGTCATACTTATAAATAAGTATCCCATAATCATGGAAAACTATCTCTTAGTTATGGTTTGGTATGTTACAAGACATATACATGACATGGGGTCTCCTATATGAATATAAGTTAGTAGTTAAAGTAGTTACGATTTTGTCTCACACTTGTGGTTTATTAAATAATAAATAGGCAGTAGCAATTCCAGCATTATAGATGTGACATTCACAGTAAAAAATGAAACATACATTTTTAGAAAATACAAATCGTAACAAAATATTGAAATTACTAATTATATTTTTGTAAGCCACTCTCTGTGGTGTCTGGGTATGTAAAAAAAAGTATGTCTGTACAGATTTTTTTTGTTGTTAATTAGGTAAAAATGCATGTGTTTGAGATTTGACAAAAAAAGCTTTGGGGAGTTGATATTGCAAAAAAAGGAAATAATTAACACCTAGATTTTTTTTTAATTATGAAAAAACATGGATGTGATGCTCCCTGTACCCGACTTATTAGTTTGATGCTAAAAATCAGATGAAATGCTTAAATAACTTGAATCAGAACACGGTTGTGTGTATAAGGCAACAAACTTTTACCTGAAAACTGCTTTGTTAGTTTTGCACATTAACTTGGAAGACCATTTATTTGAGAGTTCATTTTTATTTAATTAAAATATTCACTCACAGAAATTGTTTGATTTTAAAAGAAAACTTATTTTTTAATATTCTCAACATTAAATGTAAATTTTGAGAAATTAAAAGTCAAAGTTTGACATTTGCATGAAATTCCCCTTATTTGTTATAACTACTCTTAGAAAGTTTGAATATGAAAATGATCCAACATTTTCTACTTTATATCTGTACAGGAGGCTTTGCTGATCAGTTTATCTGGACTCAGGCAGAAAATTGCTCAGATTTTTCCAAATCCATCCTTGGGGTGAGAAGTGTGCATCTATCGGTCTACAGGAAGCATGTCTTACGGACCAACTAAAGGACCAAGGGGAGCATCTCATCTTTATAGTTGACTTATTGGATCAGTGTATGGAATGTTAAGTAACCCCATAAAACTCTTCTTGTTGAAACATGTTTATTTCTCATGACAGGCAAGAAATGTAAAGAACATTCATTATCACAAGAGTAGAGCACAACAATCTGCTCATATAGCCTCACGATCAATACACCACACGCTGATTTTTTTTCTGCAGCACTGTCCACAATCAGTTCAAACAAACATAAACTGTTCATAAAATGTTCATAAACAGAAAGGAAAGCAGTTGAAAATGAAAACAATGATATCGTCTTTCAGTAAAACCACTCTTTGATGTGGTTTCGATCCTTTTGTGTAAGAAGGGTTTGTCACGAACCGAAGGCAAGACATTCAAAGCAGTACATGTAGTACAATTGAATCTGTAGGGTTTAAATGTGGATTACTTGATGTTTCTGCCATCCAGACATTGGACTATCATCAGATTTTGATTAACAGTCTGAGCGAGGCTAAAAGTACCAACCTTAAAACTGTCCAATGAGAACAGAGCAAAGGGATTTATATGTGATTTGTCAGTCAGATGAACATACACCCATTTTACTCAGATAACATTTTTTCAATGCTTTCCTCACCGATGTTCTTCTGGAATTTTGATAAGAAACATGCTCTCCTGAAATCAAGAATTGAAGTTCACACATATGTTTCAGAACCAGATGAGCCTATGCATTTGGGGTTGTTTTAATGTTACTTCAATAATACTATGATAAAAATGTTATAAGGCTTTTTTAAATAAGATGATAATGAAACAAAGGTTGAATTTATTTTTACTATTCTGTTTAGAATATTTTAAAATTTTATAAATTTGTAAAAATACGTTGGTTTTTCTTACATATCATTTTTACAATTGTTATTTACACAATCAGCGTGGAGCGAAAATATTGCCAAAAACAAACGAGCCCTGAACACTTCCTCTCCATCAGACCCTCTTGATGTTCCAGGATCTCTTTGTGGACTAAGCAATCACTGGAAGGAGTGATTAATGAGAGTTAATGACATGCATGTAAAACAATCATGCGGTGTCTATTTTGGTTCACTGTTATTCCCCTTTGCAGTGCATCACTGCAGGACAGTTGAAAACTATGGAGCCAACGGGATCTCAAAAGTTATATTCTTATAATTCAGTTCACAAATTCAAACATTGAGAAGTGAATGCATAAATATTCCCTTCAATTCATATACATAGATAGGCTTACATCATTTTAAATGATGAACTGATTTTGATGAGATACTTGTATTCATGTGAATGTGAATTTGCAACCGATCACAAACATAAACTGCTTTGGATTTGTGCACATGTTTTAGAGATGTATACAATTTTTGCACATTTTTGATCCATAAGAGATAGCTGGTCCTGTGCACATGTTTTAGAGATGTATAAAATGTATGCACATTTTTGATCCATAAGAGATAGCTGGTCCTGTTATCCACCAATCAGAAACCTCCTGAGCAGGCCAAAACACACTGGTTTTGTGCATTTTCAGATGCCTAAAATATTCAAGATGGTAGCTGAGTTGTAGGAATACGCTGTTTTTGAGAACCATTCTAGAAAATAGAAAAAAAAGGCTGGAGCTGGTACAATAGAACCAAAATCCAAGGATGTCCACTGAGTGAAGGTATTTCGATATCACTTGAGAAGCTCTCCCCTTGCTCACACACAATTTTAATGTTTAATATAACAGTTTGGTTAGATTTTGTTTAATCCGAAGGAAAGCAGAAGTTTGTGGCTTGTTTTTTTTAAGGTGATATGTTCAAAATCGATATTTTGAAAACCATCTTATCAGAGAGAAAGCATTGCGAACGAAAGTTAATTTGACTTGCACACATTTTCCGATCAGCTTCTGATGGAATGTGCTTGAGAGGGTAGCTTTTTTTACTTTTTGGCTAGAAAGCCACACATCTGACAGACAGTGGTTTTGGCATCAAACCATGGGCAGTGAACAGGAAACTATATCTGTACATATTGTACACACCCTTCTCTCAAACTGTAATTTATGTAAACATTGAAATTTTCCTTTTTGGACTTTCACTTCCCCACGGTTTGTTGCCAAATAATCTTGGCTTCATTTAGAATCTGTTTCCAGTGGCTGGAGACATGTACACAGACTGGGTACACTGCTCACCATGACGGGTAACTGTAGCTGATGTTGTAGTGTTTTGCCCAGCGAGCGAACACTTGTTTCTCTGTGATGAAGCGGTGGTGTGAGCCACGGCGCCCCCTCTCGTTCTGGAGGTACATCAAGCACTCATCTGTTCCTCGAGGTTTGTAATAGTGGTACGGCATCCGCTTTGGCTGAGGGTGTCTGCTGTTAGGGGAAAACATACAGGAATTTATCATTGTTTGAAAACAATTTTTCATGTTCATGCTGTAAAAAGTCTTGAATAAAGTGTTTCATTGTATGTTTAAACAATTACTGAAATGGCAAAACAATGTGACGTAACTCTTTTTTTCTTCTTAAAATAGCTAGAATATGTTCCAAGAACTTGAATTTGAGGATGAGGGGAATTTATCAATGCAATTCAATTCAGATTTTTTTTTTCGTCCATCTTACACTGAAAACATCAAAAACATTTTTAGCAAACAAAACTGATTTTGACAGATTTGTTTGCTATTTTTTGTTTGGAACCTATTTATTTCATTTAATTTCTACATTAGCAAATAAAACCTCAAAAAACAGTTCACATTTCTTGATGTTGTATGACATGTTTGGTACAGGTAACATACAAAACCTCTTTTCGATTTAAAAAGTTTTTTTAATGGATGTCATAACTTGTGTGTGTGTGTGTGTGTGTATGTATATATATATATATATATATATATATATATATATATATATATATATATATCATGATAACATGATAGAGCAGATTATTCGATTTACGCTAACATTAACAGTGTGTGTTTAGCAAGTAGCGTGGTGAAAAAGTATATCAATATTTATTCCTAATGGTATATGAAAAGTTAATTTCATGTTCACTGTATAATACATGTATATTCTCTATTTACTGTATAATCCTGCATGTGCAGGTTTCACAACCTGTATATTCTTAAGAAACAGTGCCTCTCTGTCTGCCACTCAATGACTTTACCTAAAAGCCCACACCACTTATTTATTTCTATAAATTAGTTTTCAGATCCTTCTCTCGGGACACCCTGGGTAAATGTCCTGTACCATGACCTCGTGACCCGAGGATATCCTCTTTTAATGGAGGACCAAGCATCCTCCATTCTCAGCCACCAACCAAGAAGTCTTTTTAGATGCAAAAATATGCATTGAATGAAGTGTCTGCGGAATTTTACGATTTGACCCAAATGTTTATATTAATGTTGTGTAAACTAAAACAACTGACAAAGTGATTTAATGTGTTGACGTCATCCGAGTATCAAACTTTTTCAATGCAAGAGTGTGCAAGACAGGAACACCAAACCTGTGTGACTTGTTTCTTTTAAGAGCAAATAAACGCCTTGCATGATTATTTAAATCTATTGACATAAGATATTGCTATACTAGTTTCACTAAAGGGTGGCGCACAAGATACAATTTTAACCTGATCCCTTTAATCTGAGCTGTAGCTCTCCACAGCTCTGGATTATAAGCAGTGATTCCCTTCTAGAGCACAAGATACTAATACTTTTGGACAGTGACCAGAGTCTTCTCTCAAACTAACACCAGCAGGTGATGTCAGGGGGAAAGACTTGAGTAAAATGAAAAGTTTCAAAGTATTCTCACAGTGAAGACAACATAAAAACCTTTCATTCTTACCCGCAATGGTTTGGAGGCACCATTCCATAAACCTTGATGTTGTCACACATCTCTATAGCGATCACCATGGTGAACCAGCCTGTGCTTAACCAGGACTGAGACTTTTTTCTGGGGAAACAGGGAATAGCACAATTAAGAAACCATTCCATTCAACTACACCAATATTTTAGAAACAAGAGCCAATTATTTTTTGCAACTGTTTGGTTTTTATTGTCCAGACCAAGACCAATCCATTGCTAAACCTCAGTTGTAGTAACTTTTGCTAACTCATAATATTGATTGTGAAACTCTGACAGCTTGCATATGAGAGAAATGTCCTAAAATAGACAACCCTTACCCACGAGAGGACAAGGAGTTACATTTTGTGCCTTCTCCATTTTCTCTATTACAATAAATTAAAACACCTTTTGATGTAAAAGTACCAATAAAATATATTTAAACCTTTCATACATAAAGCTGAGGATATTTTGAGATAACGGTGACACAAGAAAGTGACTAAACTGTAATACTTAGACTGACCACTAGAGTCAGCATTTAGCACTTGTCCATGAAGAGAAATTTTAATTCTGGATAAGGATAACTGCCTGCTGGCGGCCTTCAAATTTTTATTTTGTAACATTCTTTAAAATATATTTTGGTGAATATCTAAACCCCTTGATAAAGAGTAAATGTGAAGTTTGAGTAAACTATTATTTACAACATTGAAATTAAACACTGAAAGTGACCAAAAACAACTCGTTAAATGTTTCTACATTTTTTAAGCATCTACTTTTGACCATGCTCAACAAATATCAATGAACACCAAAACAAATAACTTTTATGCTTCTATAAATATCTGACCATCAAACTAGTGCACAAAAACATAAAGTTCCTGTTTTTCTGCTTTACGTCACTGTTTGACATCAGTTCAAAAGCAGATGAGGGTGCTAGTGTTTGAGCACTTTTAGTTCTACCCTTTAAATGTCTTCATCACCTGTCTCTGCCGGTCTCCTTCTGAAACAGTGAATCAAACTTCAGCATTTTCCCCGGCGAGATGATAAAGAAGGACAGGTTACTGTAGGTCAAACTGACTCTCTGAATGAGCCGGTACAGTGTTCCTTTTGCTTCCCGACCGATTTTTGAAGAAGGACCCCAAAAGATGACAACAGGCTGAGATTGGGACTGATTGAGGAATTCTGAGGGCTTTCGAAGCACCCGAAACACACTGGAATGAGCCACGATGCGGACGCTCGTGCGGTTTCCCACATCTGAGTTGAAGCCGGTGGTGGGAGCATCATTCATGCGGAACACACACTCAGTGCGGTCGATTTCTGGACCAGCGTTGGTGCCCAAGACATGGCTGGAGCTGGTCACCAGTGCACAGTGAGCGCAGTGGAGGTTTAGACTCTGAAAGCAGAAATATTGAAGAGATTAAATAGAAAAATAAAATGTAAGATTTTAAATCTTATTTAGACCATCAAGCGAAGCTTAGCTACCCAATTCTTGATAATTTAGTCTTGTACAAGGTTTCACATATTAATTAGCAATACTTTTAAAAGGGTAATGAACTAAAAAATTAAAAAGCTATGTTTTTTTTTTTTAACATATATGAACACCAATCATTGTAAGAGCTATACATGGGTTACTATAATTTGGAAATTTAATTAATGAGTGTGAGTAGAAAAGGAGAACATTTTCTCACTGAATGAGTGTTCCTGGAGGGAGGTTTGCACAGTTTTTGACTGCTATTGCTACACTACCGCTACCTGGAGATACATTGAGAAGCAATAAAAAGCCATTTAAAATCATTTGTCTGTGTGGACAGAGTTTAATGCGCAACAGCTACACCTTCCAGCCACACCAAGCTGCTTAAAGATGAGCTTGGCAGCTACAAGAATTCTGACAATTTCAGAACAAAACAAAAAAAATGCTTTTCTAAGAGCCAGCGATAATGTTACATAGTGACATCACAGATGGCCCCCATAGTGATGAAACCCTCCCCTGATAGTGACTAGCAATGGTACTTGTTGGTAGCTAGCAAGCCTGCAGTGTATTTGTGCAAGGAGGACTAATTTAAATAAGCTAAAACCCAAAGATTAAACATTACATTCAACCGCTGGGTGGCCAAACCATCAAACATCAGGGACTGCAGATTCAGGGACTGGGAACAGCTAAACTCTGAGGGCCCGAACACTGCTATAAAGTGGTTCAGATGTCAATAATCAAAGCATCCATCAAACATGTTTAAAAACAGTGAGAATTCAGAGTTTTGAAACTTTTATTCCCTTGCCACAGCATCTGCCTTGATGCCGAATCTCAGTCTGCCTCACCCACCTCTATGTTGCTAAAAAGGACTTAAAGGGGCCCCAAGAAGTCTAGCGCACCCCAACTTCCAGTACTTCAATGCTCCAAGACCCAGGTTAAGCAGTGCATGCAAAAATCGAAAACATCCAGGCTGGCAAGCTCTCACAAATTCTAGCTTCAAAATAAGTTATTTTTCTTGCTTTGTATTTACTTTCTCACTGATTCTGAGAAGAGGGTTATAGATAATGGGTAGAGTTATCTTTTGTCCAGATCCAAGTTTGTAAAATGTTTGCGTTTAATATCATTTTTAGACAGTATATCTTCATCCAATCTTTGTAATAGCTTGAAAATGTCCCAGATGCAGACCTTGTTGCCCCGAGCAGGCAGGTAGGCGTCCCCGTTGGCCCAAATCTTGAGGTTGTTTTTTTTTGGGGGCCGGTGCTTATGAACCTCACTGACTCGGAAGGGCCGGTTCAGGTCCACTGAGACGCCACTATTAGAGCTGTAGAGGATCAGCAGCGTCATGATGAGGAACACCGCTCCATAAATCACCATCCGCTGGCCCTGCTGCCACTGCTGAACAAACACAACAAACAAACACACGCAGCAGTTGTTTCAGGCTACACTTGACTTCAACTCCTTTGCTTCTGCTGTGAGCTGACGTTGCAAACACAGTCTTTTAAAAGCAAAATGGAATACTGCAAAGGTTCTGTTATTGTTTTCCTTCTCACCTTATCAACAACCTGGAGTCTCATTCTCCTGATTTCAGGTTTCACGTCTCATGTCTGCAGAGGAAAATGTTTTTATGCTGTCAATTAATGAATATCTCTGTTTATTTAAAAAACATAGTTTTTAAATACCATAGTGACTTATAGTAATTATTTCAGTATACAGAAAACACATCCGGTTATGTAACGTACAGATTTGCAGTAAGTTAATTTATCACACAAAAAGGAAATGACGTCAGCAAACTACAGTTAAAATGTAGCAATAAATAACAAACAATTCATTAATCTAAACGACTCCATTAAATGTGATGGAAAACTATATGCAGTTGGTAAAAAAAACATTTAGCAAAAAGATCTTTGCTGATCTTTGATGGTTAGCCGTTAGATCATCTCCATCACAATTAAGACTCTCAGCTCAAAATGAACCGTTTGATAAGCGACTGTCGACCATCGTTCTTACCCATTTTATTTTCTATGCGTTGTAGGGGCGCTGCATCACCATAATCACTATTATATATCCATCTGTCCATCCATCCATCCCTCCATCATCAACAGTTCTGCCGCCTCATAATTGTTAGCGACGATCTGCGCATGCGCCGACTCCCTGCTCTACATTACTGGAGATGTGACGCAGACAACCACAGACAGCGTATGACGTCATCGTCAAACGGACCAACCAAAAACCTAGCTGTGAATGAAAGTTGTGGAAGAAAGAAAAAAAAAACGTTGTTTCATTTGACCAAATATTTGATTGTTTGTATTTTTTGTTTTGTTTAGTTCGAAAATTGGTCACCTAAACTGGTCACTTCACTTAAAGAATGACACAATTAATAATACCATAAAACAATTATTAATAATTAATAAAGACCATAAAACATACAGGAGACTGATCTTTAAAAAATAAACAATAAAGAAATTAGAAAATATTACGTTTGTTTGAAATGTTTTCCAATAAGAAACACAACAGAAATCTGAAATTTTGTAAAAGAAAGTATGGAATTTGTTTTAATAAATACATTTAAACTGTACAACTTCTAAAAGTGCATTTGAAAAAGAATTTGAAAACACTTTATATTGTTTTTCGATCCATTAACAATACAGAAAAACATGAATTAATTCTAGTTTATTTTAAAAGACCACATATACTCAAAAAGATGCACAAATGAAACCAAAATGTAAAACATGTATCTGCTCACCATCAAGTTTAAAAAATATCAGACTCATTTGATAAAAAAACACCTATTTGATCTCAAATACTTATGTGTGAGAAGTTGAAAGGAGTTATGGGTGTATTTTTGATTATATAACATAAAGGCAATTTTTATACGTGAACATTAGCAAGCACCATCTACCGAGATATAAAAGGATCATGAAATTCAGCGGAAAAAAAGATCACAAATAAAAATAAGTTTAAAATAAGTTATTTTTTAGGTTGGCTCACCAAGCACACAGCTGGAAAATTTAACCACTTTGTCTGTTTCAATGCAGTCTGATTTCATTTAAAGAAAACAAGTGGTGAAAATAGAGCATGTTTAACATGAATTAAAATAAAATGTATGTAAATGTGTCAAAGTAATAAACCAGTGACAACTAAGCACATATTTAATGAAGATGTTCTTCAATTTAATATAGAAACATTTAAATTCACAGAGCACATAAGATAACACACGTAAGCCTGATTCACAAAGTCATACTAAACCACTCTAACACTTTATTGTTAACCAGACAAATTCCTTGCACTTACAAAGCAAACTAAAACAGCTCCAGACATAATCTTCACAGCAGCAATGGAGTGTAATACACTAAAAGAGTCAAACAGTAAAAAGTGAACTTTTTTTTAACCAATGCGACCTCAAACTCAGTTGAAGTCTAGATTGAATTCAGTGCAGAGTTAAACATAGATAAGCACCAACACCTCTCAGCAAACAGCCATGCAACACAAACACAAACCCACAACACCTCTTTCACACATCAACACTTTGCACCTTGGAATAAAAACATGTCCATAAAGTTATAAATGTTCAATCCTCATTCATTGAAAATGGCAAATGAAAGAAAAAACAAAAACAATTTAATGCAAAGTTAAAAATTATGATAAAGTAAAAAAATAAAGGCTTTAAATCAAATATTTTGGAGGGAAAGCTGTACAGGGTGCGTCCTTCAAATATACATCAAGTCAAATGAAAAAAGATTTTTCTACCACTTTTTCCAAGCACACAGGCACTGTTTTTGATATTCAATATTTTCTTGTTTTTGTGATACTCTGGTCATTGCGGTATTTTTTTTATATAAAGTGTCCAATAATACATTCTTTATGTTACTAATATAACATACATCATTCTGTCAATGCGTTAAATTTTTTTTTATTTTGTTTGTTTCGTACTGTCTGTTATTTAGTAATCAATCAACTCATGTTCCGTTTATTAAATGTAGTTTTGGTAAAATAGATGAGTGCCAAAAAACACTGGATTCTGTGTTTGATGGCTGCTATAAGTGAACAGTGATGTCACAGTCAGTGCTAATTGATATTAAGTACTATAGTAGAGATATAATGTGCTGACAGTGTAATGAGGGTTATAAAACATGTTCCAGACTTTCTCTGAGCTCTATTTCATAGAATTGTTTTGATGGAACTAAAAACGTGGTATTTTTTTATTAAGTAGTATCATGTTAGTCACTCTGCTGATTACACCATGAATTTTGGGAAACACTTCTGTCTGGTCTCAGAGATCAAATGGGTCAGAGACTTAGAATTTACAAAAAGTCAAAGCCATTCTGATATATTACTCCTCACTCAAGGAAGGGCATCACACTCTTTTGGGCATTAAAAGCAAATAGAGAATAAGGGTCCCTCTTCATTACTCTATTACTTGCAGAGTAAAGTGGCGTATGAAAAACCTGGTACAAGACCTCAACATTTGTTCAGAATATTTTAGCTACAAGAGATGACAGATCTTGCTCTTAACTTGAGTAGGAACCTGTTATTACCTCTTACAAATTGTAATTTTGTGTCCAGACTGTAAGCATGAAAATGTAGGTTGAGGTTGAATTTGAAATGAATGGTAATATTAAACAAAACCCATATAGTTTGAGGTAAATCTAAATCTTTTATCTGAATGGGAACCATTTTGATAACATTACATCTTTGCTGGAAAGCGCTGGTAGGTCATCAGAGGAACGCTTTCGCTCGGCTTCGCAGCCAGAGACAGATGCTAGCGCAGGCTCAGCTTTTTCAGCAGACAGCAGCTGCAGCAAGACACTTCCTAGTCTTCCAAAAACTCTATTTTGTGTTTTTAAATATTCATTTTGCTCTCTTTGTGCTCCATCTTGCTTCACTGTTGTTTTATGGCTTGGTTGAACAGCATTAAACTTTAATCAAACTTTTAAGTCAGTAAAAAAAGACGATTATTAACTAAATATTTTTTGACATGCATTAATGTTTTAAACCCTCCCCCCTGTGATGTAGAATAATAATAGAATAGAAATAGAATAATAGAAATAGAAATAGCACAGACCCCAGGGCAAAATGAAAGAGCACAAAGAGAGTGAATTCATGTGAAGATGAGTTTTTTTAGAGGTAATACAGTAAAATTGCACTTATTTTACTTTGTCAGCTTATTTTAATCGTTTTTGAGTGTCATGTTCAAGTAAATGTGATTATGGAACTTCTTTTGGGAAATAAAAACATAATAATACCATTACCATTAGTGACCCCCAGGGGCCTTATGCAGTTGCACCCTAATGCACTCAAATAGATATTTGATATTTTTTTATTTATTTTGGGTATTGTTGTGTTTTAAAGGACCCTTATTCTTCCTTTTTATCCACGATCTTAAAATAATTAAACTTATACCTGCAGAGTTAAGACGCAGTGTAAAGCACATATCAAATGTCGCTTTTTTTATTAGCGTTTAAAGGTCTCACTTTGTGCGTGTCTAACTCACACTGTTTTAACTCTCTGTTTTAAACTCCTCTAATGAACCTGGTTTAATTTTTTTATCAGATTTTTTGTTTGTTTTGTGAGTTGTCTATATACATCATCTTTATCCCAATTAATAATTAATTTTTTATCTTAACTGCCCTTTTTTGTGTTTTTAACATGATGGTTTTATTTATTTAGCCCAACTGCTGTATTGTTTAGATCATAAGGAGGATTTCCATAAGTGATGGATTGTATTTCTCAGAGAACATGTTTTGTTTTTCTCTATCCTCATTGACCGGTTATTGTATGGGGCTACCATTCAGTTTTTAACCCGGATGATGGGTTTATTTGTGTTTCTTTAATCAGTTCAGTGGCTTAAACTCAGATGCTAGGTTGTTTTTCAGTGGGTTTTAACACAGAACATTTGTTTCACTTACAATGACAGTTTTTTGATCAATATGAGGTTTTTAATCCTAGCTCTTTTCGCTCTAACTCTGTGCTAGTTTGTGAGGTTATATTTGCCTTTTTAACTCAAATGACAAGTTGGAAAGGCTTTATTATTTTGTATTTTTAAAATATATATAATTATTAGCCTTGATTTTAGCTAACCTGCTGGTTTCTTTTATCTCTCTTTTTTTAACATAAGTTAAAAATATGTTGACGTAATCTACTCACATCTGTCTGTCTGTGAATACCGCTATCTTGTGTTGTTAGTTTACTCGTCTCAGTAATAGATTTCTCTGGGACCTATGATATCTGAATAAACCCAATAAATAAATATTTCTGAGTGATCCCTGGCTGTACCCTGGACCCGTGCGTTCTTGATCATTTGGGTTCAAGCTCGAGCTGCTGGCATCCACGCCGGGAAAGCGAATCGCAGTTTCCCCTGCGCTGCCCATCGCTGGTAAATCAGCTTCTCGGTGATGAAGCGATGGCCCCCTCTCTTGGCATGCTCGTGTATGCTGTACATGCGGCACTCGTCCACACGGGCTGGCTCGTAGTAATGGTAGGGCACGGAGGAGCGACTGGAGTTACTGAAACCGGAGCGGAGAGGAAGATGAGTAATTAATATGAGAGCATTTAGCTCTCAGAAACGAAACTTATGATTAGCTCACCTGCAGTACGAGCCGTCAATCATGCCGTAAACTAGAACCTGGTCGCACATCTCCATAGCCAGAATCATGGTGAAAAACCCAGTGCTGAGAAACGCTCCTGACTTCATCCTGATAAGACAAGGCAAGTTTTTTTGTATAGCACATTTTGTACACAGGGTAATTCAAAGTGCTATACATTGGAAACAAGGAATAAAAAGAACTCCCTTCAAGAACTGTACACTTCCAGAATGAGAAAGAGGGCTCTCAAAATCACTCTGGATGCTGCTCACCCCGGCAACCACCTCTTCCAGGTCTTACCCTCCAACAGGCGCTTTAGAGCCCCAAACTCCAGGACAGCCCAGCACAAACACAGCTTCTTCCCTCAGGCCATTCAGCTCCTGAACCCATTACTTTTCCTCATCAACACTCATATATCTAAATATTGCAGTAAGCAACAGGACTCTGATGTGGACTCTGCACACTTCTAGTCGCTCCACATTCTGTTCTGCTGCTGCACTTTACTTTTACTTATGCTTTGGTCAGCACATTACCTCCAAAGCACATCGATTTCCATAGTTATAGTTCTGGTACTTTAAATTTTTCCTACCTCTAATTCTAAAATACTACTTTATTCTATTACTTTCAACTTGAGTAATTTACTTATATAATCGTTGTTACTGTGCAACATTATTGTGTCATTTTTTTGTACCAACACTTGAGAGTCTCCCTGTACCACAACAAATTCCTTGTGTGTGTTCACATGTACACTTGGCAATAAAAGTCTTTTCTCTCTCTCTCTCTCTCTCTCAATCTTACTTCTCTCACTCATCCTCTTTTCTCTCTGACTCTTATTTCTCTCTTTTTGATCTCTTTTCTACCTCTCTTTCTCTTATCTCTCTCTTTCTCTTTCATCTTTCATTCAGTTTTCTCTCTTATTCTTTGTTATAACTCATTCACCTCTCTCTCTCTCTTCTTTTGTACGGTTGCCAAACAATGTTGCAGTCCAGTAACAGCTAATAAGTGATGAGAACTGTCACCTGTTTTTCCCCGTCTCATTCTGAAACACAGCGTCGCATTCCTGCACCTTCTCTCTGGAGACCATGTAGATCTCAGTGTGAGGATATTTCTGAGCCAGCGACACTAAGGCATTAAATATTTTCCCCTTTCCATCCACTCTCATGTTCTTCTCGGGACCCCAGATCACAAACGTGGTGTCGGCCTCTCTGCTGAAGAAATAGCGCTGCTGCTGCACGAGTTGAGGCACGCTGGTGTGTGAGACCACTCGAAAACTGGTCCGGTTCCCCACGTCCGCCTCGAAGCCCACGGTCGGTGCCACATTCATACGGATCACACACTCCTGCTGGTCGATTTCCGGGCCGCGGCCTCCTCCCAGAAGCTGTCCTGAGCTGGACACCACGGCACAGTGACCACAGTGGATGCTCAACAGCTTGAAGCAGACATGCGAGAGGAAACACATTACTTAAACATCAAATTCATTCTTTACAGTTTGAAAAAAAAAAAAAAACTAAATCAACAACTTTCAAGCATAAGTTTTGGCTTTTAAAGCAACTCCAGTATGATAACAACTTAGGAAAGTTATTTTAAAGAAATAAAATGAAGCCAAACATTAAACCAAAGTTTTGTTTTGTTTTTCAAATAAAGGGAAAAAAATTTTCACAGTCAAAACACTTCATACAGTTACAAAAGAACATCTTACATTGACTTTGGGGAGTGGTTTGGCATTGACCCTAAAATAACCCTGGAGACCTTTTCTGACGAAGACTCTAAATCTGATCACATGACTGTACCACAGCAAGAGACACACGGAGAGCAGGAAGAGGAAGAGCCAGTGAAACCTCTGAGAGGAAGAGAGAGAGCGAAACATTTACTCAATAAACATTTTAACAATGGTTTACTTTTATTTTACCTTGTTTGTTCTGAATCAAATATACATTTTAAACAGTGTTCATGCAAAATATATTATGTTTGCATCATTGCTTTACTCTCTTAATAATATAGCTACAATTGGAGTAAAAAAAAATACGTAACAGAAATAAAAAAAGTTAAATCTCAATTTAGTATAAAAATAACAAATATTTTAATAGTTTTACTGTTTTTATTTTTAAGAAATGTTTAATATTTTTATTTATATTATATTCTATAATGTTAACATTTGGCTATCCCTCTAAATTGTTTATTTCTCTTATATTGTACTTATGAGCCTTTGAAATGCACAGAAGAAAAATTTAGAAACCTTCAACAAATTAAAAACGCCTCATCTCTTAACCAGGTGAATGGAAAGCTAATGAAAACATGTTTAGTCAAAATAAGCGAGAGAAGAAAACCAAACCAAGGATTTCATGTCGTGTTGAGACTGAAGCTCAATCCCTGGCGATTAACTGGGGAGGAACTCCTCATTTTCCTGAGAAAACATGTTCAGACATCATTAACCAACTATAATCCCTCATACGAGGTTGCATTTAGAGACAATATACACAAAGAGAGATGACAATGAGACAGTGTTTATTAATTTTCGTACTTCTGAGACTGGACAGCAGAAGAAAGCCTCTGATATCATCCTGAAAATCGGCTTCCGAACCAAAACCACAAGAGTCTCGACACAACATCCTTAACTTACAAATATTCACATAAAAAAAGTGTTAAAAATAAATATATTTTTATCGGTTTAAAACGATATAGACGACAATGTTATAATTAGCCGAGAGATTAGCCTTCTCACTTGTTTCCTTTGTACGATCTTATTTACAACCCGGTAGGGAAACTAGGACGCGCATTTTAAGTTCCGTAAACGTAAAATCAGTTTTTATTTACACAGCACCTTAAAAGAACAGAAAGATCTGACTCAAACAAATAAGTATAAAGTATAACAAATAAAGACCATGTAAAAACTATAAACAGAATACCAATAAAGCAAACAAAAGGTAAAATATTATTTAGTTTAGTTAATATTTAGCTTGATTGCTAAAATATTTATTTAAAATGTTAATAAATCCAATAATAATAATAATAATAATAGTAGTAGTAGTAGTGGTAGTAGTAGTAGTAGTATTAAGAATAGTAATGATAAAAATTAGACAAAGAAGAAGAACAACAACAGCAACAACAACAAAAACAACATTATTATTATTATTATCATTACTATTATTATTATTATTATGTTTTTAAAAAATGAAATCAAGGTTCAGTCAGACGTCAGTTGATCGGTTGACAGTTACTCTGTGGCTTTTGACGCTATTGGAGGATCAATGAGAGACGTCAGAGTATTCCCTTCTCTGATTGGTTCATTTTTAGGCACTCCAGCCGTTTATACGCCGTTTGGCTTTCTCTTACAGCATAGTCCCGCCTACCAGGAAATTGGAGGTTAGAGTGTGCAATGCGGAATGAAAATGTCCTTCCAAAAATGGAAAAAGTGAGATTGTTTTGCTGTTCTGTCCTTTATCTCTTAAATGTGAAATTCTATCATTTTCTATTGTTATCTCCGCTTTACAGATGAGTGAAAGGCTTTGTGATAGAAAACAGTTCTAGAAGCTGCTGTGTTTGCTGAGCTAAGCTAACGTTATGCTGTTGTTTAAGGGCATTGATGTTTAGTGTAAGTTACAACTTTAGAGTTGCTTTCACCACATTTTTAACGTTAGAGTTATTTAATATGTATATTTATACAGCTGTCAATTAGGAAATGCAGGACAAAACAGTTTGTGAGTTGAAATATGTAGGTTCGTTGTTTTAAAGTTGATGATGTAACGTTAGTTTTGATTGTAATAGTACCAATTTTACCAATACATACCTGTCTTTTTACACCTTCATGTTTCTTAGAATTGTGTTCAGCATTTTTCTATATCCTATTCACTGCTCTTAAATACATAATGTAAAAACACAGCATTAACTATTCACATAGTAGATAAAAAGAGTCTCTTTTGTTGACTCATGTTTTGTATATCACCCTTTTCTTTATGGTGAAACATGCAAATCTTGCATTCAAAACCATGTTTTTCTTTCCTAGACGGTGACCATGTGGATTAATGCATTAAAAGCTCCAGATGCACCTTGCTGATCTCCTAACCTGAGATCCTGATCCAATAGAAGCCTCTCGGATGTGAAGGGGTGTGTTTTTGTGTTTGAGTTGTGGGGCTGAGATGTCATTCAGAAGTGCAGAGGGCGTCTCCATCATGCAGGCCTTGGCCATGACCGTGGCGGAGATACCTGTGTTCCTGTACTCCACCTTCGGACAGGTAGACCATCATGCAATTTTACTCCATTGCTCCATAGTCCATAGGCTTCTTTTTTTCTGTTATTATTAAACAGATTTATTATTATGTAGTTTTTGGATTCCAAATCAGTACTACAGGTTGTAGGATCAATGAAATCGATCCATTGTTGAAATCATTATAAAAACAAATAACTTGCTGATGGCTGAATATAACAGCATTCTGCTGGATTCCTGGTCATGTAGGAATAACCGGAAACGAGAGAGTGGACAATGTGACAAAACAAGCAAACAAACCCAGAGTCAACATCTTATACCACCAACAGACCTAAAACAGAAAATAAACCATTAAGCAGTGAAACATTGGCAGCAAGGATGGAACTAACAAACCGAAACCAAATTAATATTTCAATATGCATGAAATTTATCCAGAACTAGCAGTAAATCAAACAATTTTAGGAACCAGAAGAGATCAATTATTATTAACCAGATGGGCACTCAAGATTAACTCATAGATTTCTTCTTAAAAGTGAGGCAATGCCTTTATGTAGACATTGCAAATGTATTTTATCTATTAAACACATCTTGATGGAATGTCCAATTTATAATTCCATGAGAAGGTAACCTACTGGACAAGATCTGAAAGAAATCCATGCTAACCCGAAAGAGCTAAAAAAAGAGGTTTTTAATAAGGACAGACTGTGCCAGTAATTGTTACTTTTAAACAAGTTTTTAAGGATCCTATGAGCTTTTAAATTGAAATAATAACAAAATTTTAAAACAGGGATAGCAATGAAATCGTCATGTTGCTATAAGGGCTTTAAAAAGAAAGAAAGAAAGTCCACTTATATTCTAAAGTAGATTCTTAAGACTTTGCAGGCCTTTGATGCCTTCTTATTGTTTTTCCCAGTCAATCTTCTCTCAGCTGAAGTTGAGTCCCAGTCTGAAGAAGGTGCTGTTCGCTACAGCACTGGGCAGCGTTGCGCTGGCTTTAACTGCTCATCAGATGAAGAGACGTGGAAGAAAGCGGAAACAGGTGGTGGGGAAGGATACCTCGAAGCATGTGGGAATTCCAGAGCAGCTGCTCCGCCGACCAACATCACTCAAGAGAGGTACACAATTTAAAGATGCTGAATAAACTCAACTCTAATATCATTTTCATTACTTTTTATTGTCATGAATTGAGAAAGCAGTCTTTGAATGTTTTTACATATGAGTGCATGTAACAATAAAGTAAATAAAGTTAATAATAAAAAGTCAATAATGATGTAACACGGTGACAACCAAGGTGGACACCTCTTTTAATAGTGACTAGTGCTAGCCGCATAACACCGCATAACACTTCAAGCTTGCAGTGTATTCAAGAGAGGAGAACTGAATTGAGAACAGACACTAGAACACAGAACTGCCAAATTCAAAAACACTGGACTGTCGAACCATTGAACATCTTCAATAGAAGTGTATTTTAGGTCCTGGGTACAGTTATACCCCGCAGGCTTCATCCAAGACCAGATAAAGATGGCTAAAAGTGTCCTTTATCTGAAAACATATTACTGATGTGCCTTGTTTTCTTGGATGCTAAAAGTGTAAAAAAATACTAATAATGTTTTATACATTTCTACACAATTTACGAAACAATTGCAGTGTTTTTAATGAATATAGTTATTTATGTCAACTTCAGGAAAAGATGCTACTAATTTCACCATCTTGGGCTCAGATGCTTAAAATATTCTGTTATGCTTATTTATTTGTAGTATGCTATTCCCATGTGTAGGGCGGTCCATGCTGGTGGAACAGTGTATGTAGTACTCTGTTTAAACAGTAATGACAAATGATTGACTTTATGTCTCATTGAGATGCTGCTAAATGACTAAATTATGCCTAACTGAGATTAATTTAATTGCATAAGTAATACAAGACCTCCTTAAGTATGGGTTCATAGGTTGTCTTTATGTTGCTGGAGTTCCAGTTTTTTCCACAAACACACTTGCGACTTTTTGCGATTTGATTTGTCAATAGGTTCGGTTCCAGCACGTCAGATGGTGAGTCCCAGCGGCCGCAGTAATGACACTCTCAGTGGTGTTTCCTCCATCGCTCAGAGCAAGCACTCCAGCTCCTCACACAGTCTTGCTTCTGTAAGGAGACATCTTACTAAAAAAAAAGAGCCTATAAAACCCCTAACGTAATAGCAAGAACAAAAAAGTTGATTTATGTTTACTAGTTTGTTATTTTTGTTAAAACTGAACTAACTAATCTAAAACCAATTGTGTTTTCTCTTAGATGCGAGTGCCTTCCTCTCCCAACCAATCAGTGATCATTGGAGCGGCGTTGGAGCCCAAGCCTGTTGGAGAAGAGCTGGGTATCTCGGAGGATGCTAATGCTGAAAACCTTTATCTCATGGGTAATTTCTTTCTTTCTTGTGTTTGATAAATGTTTTCGTCTAAAAATATTATAACATTGTTGGCTCTGAGTAACTAAAATCCTGTAACAATTGTGGCAGAGTCATATCCAAACAAGTTATTAAAATGTCCAAATTATAGCTTGAATTGGAACAGTTTTAGCATGTATTCAGTATACACCCTGAAGTTAACGTATTAAAAAGTTTGGTTTATTCAGAAAATGTGTTAGTCTATTACCTTTACTTAAAAGGGCAAAAACGCAGAAAAAACATAAATTTCACAGTTTATTTATTTTTAATAAGTTATTGAATAAAAATCTAATAATAGAGTCCATAAAACATGGGTGTTCAAAGTTGTTCCCGTGAGCCACATCCCTGTACAGATTATTTTCACTATTATGGAACACACCTGATAACGGTAATAAACAGTTTTTTTTGCCTGAACCAAGATTGGTGTGGATGTACAAGGCTCACCGGAACCAATTTTAGACAGCACTACCTTACAATTTATTATATTGCAAGGCATCGGGTTTCTGCTGGGCCTTGGTTTTGCAGCATTTTCACTCTAGAAAGGTTTTAATTGGTGTGTAACAGATGAATATCTATGAAATCCAGTCAAATTTACATTAAGAGCAATACCGAAAATGGTCTCTTCTGAACTGAAACAGTAGGTTTAAACCCATTTTTCTGTTCCACCTTAATTACTTTAGGCGAGGCGAGGCTTGGCAAGACCAGAATAAATTTATATTAATATATTGTATAAATTTTATTTATATAGCACATTTTCATACACATTGGCAATTCAAATTGCTCTATGGAAGAATAAAAAAACAGATCAAACATAAAAAAGCAAAGGTTAATGCATTAAAATGTATAGACTAAAAGAAAAAAAAAAGTAAATGTAGTGCTGTTCCAAGCTCCTGAATAATATTAGTCTACAAATACTACATTCAGTCTCCAGCAATCACACAGCGAGAAGCGAACTCCGTATCGGTTGATTCACTCAAGCTCCACATATTTTTAGACCACATAAATATTTGAGGCTTTTACAAGCACCGTTGTAGATCTTCTGCGTGCAAAAATATCAGATAACCCATTAACCTCATGCTGATCTCGGAATTCCTATATTTAACAATTAAACACAGAAGTTTTACCTATGCAAGGAAATAAAGTTATGTTGCTTCATACATTTCATACACTAACACACAGCTCTTGGGTAAACTCCCAAACAAACACCTTGAATAACTACATATATTTATCAATTACCAGAACAATATTTTACTTCTGTAAGAAGGTCATTCTAAGAAACACATCTTGATAGAATGTTTAATTTATAATTCCATGAAAAGAAGGTAACCGACTGGACAAGATCTGAAAGAAATCCATGCTAACCCAAAAGGGCTAAAAAGTGTTTTTACTAAGGACAGACTTGTGCTGGGAATTGTAACTTGGTTTTAAAACAAGTTTTTAATTAACCTATGAGCTTTTAAATTGAAATACTAACAACATTTTTAAACAGGGATAGCAATGAAATGGCCATGTTCCCATCAGGGCTTTAAAAAAAAAGAAAAAAGAAAGAACATCATTCTGTGGCTTTCTGTGGTTTCCTAGCTTGAATATGACAGAAGAGTTAGTGGTTTAAAGATTTGCTTTCATAACGACTTGTTTCAGCGACTCTTACTCAAATCTTTATTATTAAAGACAATAACTCGATGCACAAAAAACATTCAGATTCAAAACGCTAACAGGGTGTTCGTCAATATTACAGCTATGTTTTCTAAACTCCATATTAGTAGATTACTTAGTGGATCACTTTAACATCTTTAATAAAATAAGTTTTTAAAGTCAAATTACGTTTAGCTGTCACTGATCGAAATCCTTTTTTTCCCTCTTCTTTAGGGATGGAGCTGTTTGAGGAAGCTCTGAGGAAGTGGGAGCTGGCATTAAATGCTCGACACAGATCTCGCTCTCGCTCATCTACCTCCAACAGCCTGACGCTGCAGGGATCAGAACTTGCAGAACGACATTCTGTAAATAACACTAAATATGTGTAAATTTAAAGCAAAAAATGGGCCACTTTGCCATAAAGCTGACAATCTGTTATATGAAACAATAATTTCAGCCTGAGTTTCATAACCATCAGTTTGCAGAGAAGCTGGAGACGCTTCTGCACCGAGCTTATAACCTACAGGAGGATTTTGGGAGCAGCATCCCCCCCGACAGCCTTATTGCTGATCTTGGTGAGATTTAATAATTTTTTTGTTCCGTTTACAATAATTTTATTAAGTTTTTTTCTTTTAATTAATAGCCTCTGTCATTTTTATTTCAATTCTACCTACTCTTTCATTAAATCAAGTAAATTTTTACTGCAATTCATCTTTCTGGAAAACGTATGAACTAAGCCTAAAAGACCTTTGGTTGGTGTTTTAAGCCTTTGTTCTTTTTACAGAGAGCGAAGGTACGCTGATCCTCCCCACACTGGGAAGTTCATACGCGGCACGAGACGATGATGCTACGACAGTAACCTCAGATGACTCGTTTTTCTCTGCAGCAGAGGTCAGATACTAAGACTAAGTACTATTAATGTTCCCCCTTAGGAATTATTAACTGAAAAACCAAAAAGTTGATCCAATAAAACATTCTTAAAAGTTTTACTGTTTTAAAAGTTGTTTTGTTCTTTATTTATTTAAGCTCAAAGCCTAGTCTGTATGTTGTATAAAGATTGTATGCTTGTGCAAAAAAATAGCACTGTTAAATAACAATAAAAATGAACAACATAAAAGGCATTTAGCTTACTTACATGACTGTTGCTTTGACTGGACAAATGAAATGGTAATAGTGTAATGTCAATGACTTGACTCAAGCATTCTTAAGGTCTGCCTTATCAAAGCTTATAATGAAGCTCTTGCCTTTAAGAGCAGTGTACCCCTTTAACTGGTGGAATTAATTTTGGAGAGGACAATGTGGAAGCACATTTAATGACCATGAACACAACTTTTGTGAAGCGTCACACCTCACCACTGAGAAGGCTTGAAGTTGCTTCTGTGTGTTTTCTGCATGTGTTGGATGTCATTCTTCTCTGGTGTTTGCAGCTGTTTGAGACACTCTCCCTCGAGGACTCGTTTCATTCTCTCAAGCCAGCAGCCCTGTATGAAGAGGCTCTGTGTTTGGTTAAACAAGGCAGTGTGGTCTGCAGAGCTCTGAGGTACGGCTCTGCTCTTCTTTAAATATTCTCTCTTTGTTCTGTGACTCAAATTGTATGGTGGAGCAGTTGTGGTCTGGTGGCCAAGGAGATCGACTTGTGATCGGAAGGTCACTGGTTCGATCCCCAGATCCATTGAGTTGAAGCTGGTTTGAGTGATGAAACACTTGCTCTCCCATCTTCAACAACCACAGCTGTGGTGCCCTTGACCAAGGCACCAGTTTCCCGACTTCTCCGCCATGGCTGCTCACTGCTCCGAATGTGTGTTCATGGTGTGTATATTCACTGCTGTGTGTGTACACTGGGATGGGTTGAATGCAGAGCAGAAATTCCTGGTATGGGTCACATCATATCTGGCCAACAGGTCTTTTAATCACTGTTTTTATGTTCCAGAACGGAGCTCCTAGAGTGTTACAGTGATCAGGATTTTCTTGCCAAGCTGCACTGCGTTCGACAGGCCTTTCAGGTCAGCTCTCGCTCTATCTCTCTCATTGATACACAGGGTGGATACACGTCACCTGTTGTGTGTAATATGAACAGCAAAAAGACATCTAATTTCATTTAAAAATTAAGTTGATCATTAAGACTTGCCATCTAAACATAGCCTATGTGCTCTTTGTACCTAAACAATACAATATAAAAGAGAGTGAACTGTAGTAAGAGAAATGAGGGAGAAATATATAAGAAATTTAACTGGTTCCGAAGCGTTGTATTCAACAGAGAGTGTTGGTGTTTTAAGCCTGCAATTTCAGAAGATACTCAGAAGGAAAGACAATACAAAAACTTTCAATTTTGCTTTTTTCACTCTTGGATCTTACGAAGCATAACACTACAGCTTGTGGCAATTGAGAAAAGTTTTACAGGAGTGATGTCAGTGTAGATGACATGGGGTACGCAAATCATGCAGTCAGACCACGCTGGAAATCTTGAAGGCCAGGTACCTAACCTTCTTTAGATAAAGGACTGTTCTTGGGAGCCAGACTGATATTTTTGTAGAATTAAGTCCAAGTTGCGAATTAAACAAATTAAATTCACAGTTAAATCACTCAGTTGGCAAAAATAACCACAGATGTTAACTTCTTAGGTAGGTTTCGGGAACAGTCCAACATCTGGGTTCACCGGAGTAGACTGAACAACAGATTGCATTTAGTCAACTCTTACCATTTCTCATACCATTCCTTATCATTCACATTTATTGTTTTCCTCTCTCCTGGGGTGAGTTTCTCTCTATGCTAATAAAAGTAATGAAAACAAAGCATCCTTCTACTTCACAAATGGCTCTCTCAGAGAATTGCTACTGGTATCACTCCTGCTGGTCAAATAAGTGTCTTCATGACCACATGCCACTATTACCTGACTCACACCTACAAGGTTCAGGCACTCATTAAATGGGCAAACATACTATTATTACACGAAAACTTTCTCCATATACAGCAAGCTTATTAGTGTTTTTTTTCTCTGATGTCTCCTTTCTCTCTCAATCATTTACTCTTTCTTTCACCTACCCATCTATCTTTTTTTTCTCTCCCACCTTTTCTCTCTCTCTCTCTCTCTCTCTCTCTCTCTCTCTCAATCTATCTTTCTTGCTATCTCTTTCACCTCAATGTGTCTCAAATCCCTGCTTTCTTTTTTTTCTTCTTCTGTCAATTCCTCCAATGCTATACAATTCTCTCCCCAGATGCTGCTGCTGGATGAGACTCATCGATTGTTCTTCATGGACACCGGGAAGCAGATGATTTCTGGACTCCTGGTCAAAGCAAACAAGGTGCCTTTGCTTATAGAAAAAAAGTGAAGAAAATGTTAGACAATAAAAACCTTGCACAATAATTACTGTTCTGTTAAATTGTTTTATCTTTCTTAAGACCTGTCTGAAGTTTACTGGTGCTCAAATTTAGGCTCCTAAGGACAAACATAGTAGCTGAGTTGTTCCTTTCTTTGCGTGCAATTGATTGTTTTATTCCCTTTTATATTCTCATTTCAGTTAAAATAACTAGCATTTTTTTAACATTTTATTTCGGGAAAACATAAGCTTTATCAATAAAACTAGAGAACACTTCAAAGGTCTGTGTATCTGGGAAGAACATTTTGTGGAACATGTTTGAGGCACAATCTTGCAGTCAAAAACAGCTACAATCGATCAATTTTTATCGGTGGTTGTATTTTGTGTTTAAACAGCCGCAAATGTTGAATAAACATAAGATGTAAAAATTGGCATGTTTTGTGTGGAATAAAAAAGATAAAAAGTGGCCAATTTGCTGTTAAAAACCTCAATCGGTCTGAAAAAAAAAGAAAAGAAATCTAATCAGGGTTGGATTTTTTATTTAAACTGTCAACACATTTAAAACTTCATTAGATCTTAATCTTCAAGGTATGTAATAACAATTTAAACTGTGTTTTTCAGAGTCCGAAGGCCTTTCTGGAGAGTTACGAGGAGATGGTGTGCTTCACACAGAGAGAGGAGACGTGGCCCGTCTCCAAGATGGAGCTGGAGGGCCGAGGGGTTCGTCTTCTTTATTCCTCTCAAGACATTTATTTTGGCTGAAATATCCTGCGGTGGTATTCGGTCCCATTCAGATTTGTTGTTTCGTGTAAATCAGCGGTCTCAAACTTAAAATTGTGGCAGGCCAAATGTTTACATTTTACTAAGTAATTGAAATTTTACTAATAAAAAAAACCTTGGAAGTAATTTTCAAATATGCGAGGGTCAACCTAAAAAAAGTTCTTAAAAGCCACTTAAAAACACAACATCGAAAAACCCAGAGCAGCAATTAAAACTTGAATTTACTTATTTAGAAAACTAATACAATACTAAAATGATTTTTAAAAATACAGATGATTAGTCCTCTATGTGCCACATTTTGTGTTTGAAAATAGTGAAGAATATAGATTTTTTTTAAAGTAATAGTTTAACAAGTTTTGCAAATCTTTTTTTAAATAAATAAAAATGAAAATATACCTCTTTATTGGATTTAGTTAAAGAACTGTTCTTTTCATTCTGGTAAAATATTGTGTATTTTGTGAATTGAAATAACTTTTTTTAATTAATAGAAATTACATTTTCTCAATATACAAATAAAACAAATTTGTTTTCTTTCTTTTTTGTAACTAATTACATATTTTTTTAATTATTACTTTTTTTCAGTTTACTTGTTTATGTTTGTAATATTTATTGCCCTACTTTTTTTAACTCTTAAAATAATTATTAATTATTTATCATGTATTAATGTTTACATTAATTTAAATACTTTTAATTTTGTGTTATTATGTCATTTAGATTTGTTAAAGAATCTTTTTTGTAAATTATTTAAAATCATTTAAATACCTTTTATGTTTATTTAAATCAATTTAAGTTCTTTCATATATATTTTAATTATAATTTCAGTTTACATTTTGCTTTGGTAAACACAACTTGACATTTATATGTAAAAATCAATGTACAAAATGTTTCATTGCTTTTTGTTTTAATCAAATACAGTTTGTTTAAACATCCTTTTTTTTTCGGTTTAGAAAAGTATGCTTTTGTAAGAACTTGAGATGTTTCTTCTATGCTCTGTGCTCCTGCTCCAGGTGGTCTGTATGAACTTCTTCGACATCGTGCTGGACTTTATCCTTATGGATGCCTTCGAGGACCTGGAGAGCCCTCCATCATCAGTGGTGGCCGTTCTGCGGAACCGATGGCTCTCCGACAGCTTCAAAGAGACGGTAAAGCTCATTTTATTTACGTCTTCTTCATGATCCTGTCTGCCCACAGTCTAGAAGCAGGACTCAAGGTAGCGTTTCATTTCTCTTCCCTGGCCTTAACCCTTACCCATTAGCTCGTCCCCTAATTGGTAGAGCTGTAAATTGTATGAATTGGGTCACCACAAAGAAGCCTACAGATAAACATAGCCTGAAATCATGCATTATTCATTTAAAACCAGCTTTTATTTTATAGTTTTATATATGATATGATGTACTATAATAAATATAATATTTTATGCCAAACAGAAAACTTTTTTTTTACTATTGTGTTAAAGGACAAGTAAACACCTTTTGGAATAAACATGCTCAACAGTTTTAGGAATCTTATAGTGACATTAAACCCAAGAGTGTCATTGTAAGACTTGTTGTGATCCCTTCTGTCTGTATACCAGGCGCTGGCCACAGCCTGCTGGTCCGTGCTGAAAGCCAAAAGAAGATTGCTAATGGTGAGTACCAAAAAATTATGCACAGTGTCTTTGTTGACTTTGATTTTCGCTCAGTCGCCAAATGTCTTGTATTTCGGGGCTCAGGTTCCCGACGGCTTCATCGCCCACTTCTATGTGATCTCAGAACAAGTGAGTCCAGTCCTGGCCTTTGGGTTTCTGGGTCCTCGACAACATCTCAGTGAGGTGTGCACCATATTTAAGGTAAGAGAAAATCAGAACAAAATGTCAACAATATCCATTTTCTAAGATCAACATACTTTCTGGTAATTAACTTTTTTGTAAAATATTTATGTGGAACGAATGTGGGGCTATGTGCTTGAAACAACTGTTTTAGATGGTTTGCCAGACTTAGGATGTTGTGGGTTAAAGTAACACCGCTCTTGGATGTCTCACAGCAACAGATCGTTCAGTATCTGAAGGACATGTTCGACCACGATAAGGTGCGCTTCACCTCAGTGGCGGCTCTTGCCGAAGACATCCTCCGCCTCTCCCACAGACGAGCCGACATTCTGATGGGCTACCTAGGCATCGACAGCCTTCCTGAGACCAATGGAGGTTTACCCAATAGCCCTTCCCAAAGCAACAGTGGAGCAGAGCCGGATTGAAACTCAAGGTGGTTTATGGGACGTTTCCTCTCACTATTTAGCATCGCTGACCAATCAATGTGAATAGAAAGGTTTATTTGTGTAAATTAATGTATATTTCATGAACATGTATAGACTGGTAGGGTGTCACCCGGGGCCTTTTTCTTTTCGATCGATCATTTGTTGAGCTTTTTCTCCTCCAGTTCAAAACCAGCTTTTTTTTCTGTTGTTCCCAAAAGAAAGGCGTTTTTAACAAATACTGGAAATCAGCTTTTCCCGATTTTCATCCAATAATATAGTAACTCTACCTTCTACCTTCTTCTCTCTCATGTTTGACAGGAAAAAGACAAATATCGCTCATTTGAGCTTTTTTACAGTGCATGTGTAACAAATAATTGAAAACTCAATCATCGAAAGAAACCTGCAACACAGAATTTTTACATTTATACAAATTTGACACCTTCTGCTGTACATTCTTCTAAATGCTTTGATTACTTTGCAAAAGTATTGCAAAAAGGTATATCTAATAAAAAAGGTAGACGATGCTGTTCTCTAAACAAAACAAAAATATTAGCTGGCACAACCTTTTATTCTATAACAAGAGAAAATATTTTTACAATTGATATAGAACTGCTAAAATATTAATTCACTGCAGAAATGTAGTTCTTTGAACTATTTTGCCATTGTACACCTGATAACCATCAATAAAACAATAAAAAATTTATTTTTATAATTTGACATTCATTATCTTTGGCAGCAAAATTTCCACATTCAACACTTGAGAAGTAAAATGTTGAACATTTGATGTTTTAACTTTGACAAGTGGAAATTTTTTTTACATTTCTACACTTATTCAAATTGTGACCATAAATGTTAACATTTCATACTTCAATTTGAGAATTGAACATATAACTTAAAATTCGGTTCTTAAATTACAGCATTCAACAACTCATAATTAAAATTTTAGACTCAACTTCAACAATTTGAACACTAAAATTTCAAAATTTTATAGAAAACATTTACATTTTGCGAAACATTTACAACATTGTGCACCCTAATGGAATACATTTGGTAGCTAAATTAGAAAAATGAAGACCTAACTAACAATTTGACAAATTTCAGTATTCTACTCACAAATTTTAAAATGTGATGGATACATTCTCCTCTTAAAAAAAGAAATTAGTTAGTTCATTTTTATTTATTTAATTTACAAAATCTAAAATATTACATGACCTCCAAACTGTTTTAATATTTCAAACTGTCAAAACTTTTATTTACTTTGTAATCCTTTTCTGTTGTCCAGAGTTAAACTATAATAAAGTGAAAGCTAGCTGGAAGAAATAGAACCTAAACGTTTCCGAACTCTCCAAATGTAGTGTCTCTTGAAATGTTGAGTTTTCATAACTTGTTTAGCACTGAAGCAGACAATTTGTGACCACCCTCACCAGATTCGTAACATGATCTTCCCCATATCCTAATATTTTGTTGCTAGCATTTGCCAAAAGAAGATTTTTTTTTAGATCAAACCTGGAACCCTGTTGCAGATGATCATGTAGTAGTTTTAACCATAGCTCATCTTCTTTTGGGTTTGACAGAATAAAAAAGAATGCCGTTTCGAATAGATTTTTTTTAGGCATGATTTAAACAACATAATCCAGCTGCTATTTTGTCTGCTGAATCCCTCAAACTTGACAAATCCTTCAGAAGAGACATATTTTAGCCAATTAAATAATCAATGCCCTTACTAGTGACACACTACTGATTTTAGTGGGCTTTACTGATTATCGTATGAAGTCATGTGTCCTTAAACGTTTATCTTTGTGCCGGTGGCCAAATAAAGCTTGCACTGAACCCTGAGTAGCACTGATGAAAACAGACTTGTGGGAGGTTGATATAAAGTTCATAATCGAGACGTAAACCAGGAAGTTTCTGATCTTTTATTGATGAAGCTGGTTGCATTTCAGACTCACGGTTGTGATCTCAACCCATATGACTTTGTTTTGTCTTTGTGTTGTAGATGTATATTAATTCAAATATTTATTTTGTATAGTAAGACAGTAAATGTTTATTTTTTATTATTGATGAGTACAACAAATGAAGTCTGATGGCGAAACATTTTCCAGTACTACACTAATTGTTCTACTGTACAGTATTATTCGGATTGATTGTCAGAGCTAAAGACAAACTGTTGATTTGCACACAACATAAACTCTTTACGGAAAACGTTGAACTAGGCAGACAGAGCATTTTTCCAGCAAAATGTAGAAGTGTAGTGTAGATAGTTTTATCCAACTGTTTTCAACATTGATTAAAGGCATACAGTTATGCTAAATTAGTTAAATGTTTATGTTGAGAATGAAAGTGAAGTTGTTCCAGGATGCTGTGATTACTCCATTGACACTTTTTTTACCACTCAAATTTTTAAGCCTTAAAAAGCACCTGATCCATAATAACAAAAACTTCTATTATTAGATAAGATACAAATTATATCAATGGCCATTTAATTCCATGATTGGAACACTTTGCAAAAAAATTAAATAAAGATTTTTATCCACAATATTTTCTTTTCAGCTTGACGGACACAATCTTAAACTCCCAGCATAAAGAGTGCCTTCACATCTCAGCTTTATGTATGTGCAATATAATTTTTGCCCTTGTCATAAAGATGTTTTAGTTAGCTAAAAAGAAGTTGTAATTCTTGTTAAAAGTGAGTTGATGTTTTTCAATTTGACACACAAAAGACACAATTTGATATCAACATTTTTAATCTGATTTCAAACTTTGATATCAAATTGTTTTAGGCATACAGATGTTGGATTCAGATACTAACATGCAATAAAAAATAGTATTTAAAACAAGACCAGTAAATTCACAATTTTAATCATGAATTTCAAAATGTATCCAATATTTGGCATGTTAAACTAAATATTACATAAATAATAAAAAAAATGATACAAAAATAAATGTTTCTTCCTTATTTAACATCAGTAAATGAATAAAAACAGACAATATTCCAAAACTTCACTTCGTTTTAACATATCACATTATCTTTAAACTGAAACCTCAAATGAATTCTTCTAAAAATACATAAGTTCCAAAAAATGCCTATTTCTCACCCTATTGATAATTTAATGACAGTTGTATCACATGATCAATATGATAAGAAATAGGAACCCCTGTTTAGTTTGGGATAAATACACTTGATAATTTCACAACATCTGAATGGGGTTAAATATGTGAAGTTGTGATCAAAAGGGACAATTCTTATCAGCATTATTGTGAATAAACCTAATAAACAGATGCCTAAAATACATTACACACTATATGTAGCACATTTTTGTTAGTGATGTCAGATGTATATGATTGATTTAAAGATATATAAATCGTGAAGCTTTATATTAGCAAAGTGTTTTAAATTAAACTTCTATATAGCATATGTGTAAAAAATTTATTATTTTAAAATTCCCATGAGATACTTAAAACAACCTTCACTTGAGGTCGAAACTTTTTCCCACTATTGTGTAATCTGTTTCATGGTTATAAGTGACAAATTCATTGTGCCGCTTTCTTTAATGTGATGTCATTCACATTTGTTAGAACCAAAACTTATTTGGAGGCTTAATTTTGTGTTTGTTTTGTTGACATTTTACCTCTGCATCTCATTTTCCATCATGTTTTTAACTTGTAAGTTGTATTAAATTTGTATAGAATTTGACTGAATGATTCCATTGAATATAATTGTTTGATTAGCAGCTCCTTGAATTCAACTTGAAATTAATTGCATGTTTTTATATGAATGTCTACTTTTTAAAATAATTTCACGTGGGGTTAAATTTCTGAAACTATCACTTAAGGCTATACATCTCTTTCCTGGTCACATTGCTCCTGAAGTATATTAGCATTTTGTTTTGTGTTTTTATGAAGATTTATTAATGTGATAAAATATTTTATATTAGGTTATGGTTATTGATTTAGTAATTGTGTTGATTCCTTGTAATTAGTGGGTAAATAATCAATTTTAGAAAAATGACATGTTTAATAAATCTTATATTAAGAATCATCAAAAAATCTTAGGAACTTCAATTCATCCTATTCTTTTAATCTTTTGACTTCTGTGTAGAAAAAGCGGAAAGAAATAAGATTTAATGTATTACAAAGAAACTTAATATTGGTGTGTAAGTGTTTTGTGTTTTTAGGGTATTATGTTTTCCTTTCCGATAAAATATTTTTTTTTGTTCTTTTTGTCATGCATTATTGTTTTGCCTTCCTCAGCGAACATAAAGTCTTTCTTTTTTTATTATTATTCTTAAAAATGTGTCCTCATTTCATATTTATCTTTCAATTCCGTAAAGGATTGTGAATAATTTCTACCATCCTTTCAGGGGTGTTCTGCGCATGTATCTCTTCTTGGTCTAAAGTAAAATTTTCACATGTTATTTCAATGCATATAAGTCTCTCCTTAAAACTATTCTTAATTTGTGCAAGAAAGACAGACAATTATCCATTGGCTGATATTTATTAAAATATTTAATTTGTTATTATTTAATAAGTACCTATAGAGGGCAAATCATATATACATTGTATTTAATTTTGCTATTTATATACTTTAGTATATTTTTAGTTTTTCAGAATAAACGTTCCAATAAGCTGAGTGTCAATCGAAGAGGGTCTCCCCATTCATTTAATTTTCTTTCCATCATTTAAATAAATTCTGTTTTCCGTTGTCCAATAAAACAGGCTCTGATTGGTTCATTTCTTTCAAAACAAGCCTCTGATTGGGCGACTGTTCCCATGCAGACTTTTTGCTCGCTTGGTGAATGGATGTGTGTCGTGGCTTCGTCCGGTGAATGCGATTGGTCGAGGGAATCGGGGTGTTACACTCTGATTGGTTAACAACCGATGCCCGGTGTCCGGGTAAGATGGCGTCGGAAGAGCAATGCTCAGCGCCACCGAGTTGGCGGTCGATATCGTTAACCCACGTCGAGTATCCGGCTGGTAAGATTATGTTTGATTGAAATTTGCATTCGCAAAGCTGTTCGCGCCATCCAAACTCACTTTATTCGCTCTATGGCTTCTGTAAAGCCTCGTGCGGCTGAATGGAGACGGCTTGGGCTGGGCTGCCAAATACTGAGCCAGCGCCTAGACCAGCGCTTCAGCTTCACAAGTTACTGCCAAATAGTGTCCTTGTGTACTGCGCATGCCCGATAGCCATGTACACTACTCCGGGAGATCCTTGTGCAGTTTCTCAATAACACTGACGGATTAATGCCTATACACAAATCTTATTAAGGGCCAAATAAGTGGACAATACAGATGCATTTTCTTTAAAGAGAACATAAAAGCAAATGCACACAAGACCTAAACGATTGTAAATTGAGGAAATTTTCGTGTCTCTTGTGGGTTAACGTTAATCCAGTTCTTCCCGATTGCATCACACCCTTAGTGGATATCGTCGTTTTAAGGACGTAATTGGAGGGTTTGTGACTGGAGCTTATCTGACCCAAAACATGCTAAAGATTAGGAGAAAATTATCGGATACGATCAGAGTTCATAAATCTGACTCATTTAATTGTTTTTCTAGTGAACTGTTCCGTCATGCATGCGATGGTTAAATAAAACAAATCTTCATGCTGATTCTGTTAAATGTGTCAAGAAGAAGACGATGCCCCAGTTTTTAAAGGCATTTTTACTGCTGTATACTCTCGTGCGCCTGTGTTGATGAAAACTGTTTTATGTAGTGTAATGAAGTGTGTTTGTGGTTATGTAGCTGGCTGTGCCAGGTGCTCCACCACACATCCACCATCTATTTAGGGGAATTTGAGTAAAGGTATGGATCGCCATGGCGTATTTCCTCTTTCTTCCTGAAGCAGTTCTGAGTGGACTTTGTTTGACAAATCACTCCACTAAGTCTAGATCTATTTGGTGACATTCTAGTGAATGTGACAGAAAGAATATGACGCACTGTATCAGCCAGAAAGAAACCCACCCTGCGTTCCAATCTGAATACTTAAACTTTCAGAAGAAAATGTACATACTTTTTAGTGTGCAAGATTATCATGTACACAATCTAGGACGCATTAAAATGTCACGTAATGACCGTAGTTTTGACTCAATCATCATCAAACACAATGCATGCAAGACCTTAACTCCTTTCCCATTCCTTCATTAAAAAATATACTAATAATAAATATTACACTTTTTATATTGTTGATATCATACTCTCTTTACTGCTATTAATTATTTCTGGGCTTTTGTTTGTAAAAAGTGAGTCGTATTACAGAGAGGGCTCCAAGATAGAGCTACTTCTGCTTAAGCACAGTGAATTGTGTTCAACGATCTGCACTTCAGAATATAAGTGGAAAAAGTACATGGCACCCCTCTTATACTTTTTTTTTTTTTAAATATATACTATGATTTGGGGCACACTAGGGCTGTAGCTATCAAATATTTTAGTAATCAGTTATTCTATTGAAAATGTAATTGATTAAGTAATTGGATAAACATGTGTGACATCATGCGCCACTTCCGGTGCCTGCTGCTCCACTTGCCCATAGACAATAAATGGTAGAGGGCGCTGAAATAAATAATTATTATATCAAAATCACTTTAAATCCATTTAAAATCAAGCGGTACATTTTGTTATTACCAATAACGAGCTAAAATACAGATTAGAGTCAAGGCGTCCTAAAAAAAAGTTTATGAAGTGGAGTGCGCTTTTCTGGAGCACAAGTTAAAGGAGAAACCTCATGTGAAACAATGCTGTCTTTACCTTTAACTTTAATTTCTGAACAGCAGTTTCCACTTTATTTTTGTCTGGTTTACGCCATTTTTTTAACACTCGCATACTTGTTGTTATTAATATCTTAAAAGAGCAATAAAATAGTGGAACAATAACATTACAGTTGAAGATTATACAATCACTCTACATCTTGCTTAACCTCACCGACAGAAGTAGTGCGGACGTTAAAATATTGTGATGTTCGGAACGTTATACTTCTGTTTCTTAGGCTATATCAGTAGAAAAGGAAGCACTCAAAGAATCAAACGCCTCTAAAAAGAGCTCCCTCACAACTTATTCTTGAAGTCAGTGGAAACACAAGCGAACTGTGGCAAGTCGATAAAATTTATAACAGGTGATTCGTGCCATTACCAACATCAGCTGGAATAGTTGACACAACCATTAGATTGTTAGCCCCACCATTAGGTTGTTAGCCCCACCTCTGTTCCTTTGAACAACAATTTGAGCCGAGACTTATCCTTAATGTCTTTTTTTTTTACTAAAGAGGTTAACAATTCTGAATGGATATAGATATGTATGAATTGTCAGATTAGGAATAGAATGTCTGATTGGTCCAGTACACGATGGAAAATCAGCAAAAAACCTGTTTAATCAGTTAAATATGGCAGTATTAAGTTTTTTTGTGCAGTCTCCGCATAATAATTTTATTTATTAAAGTTTTAATGTGAATATTATCTTCCATTCTGCTAGTCTGAATGCATTGGGTACACTAATCTAGGAAGGACACCGTGTCCCCACTATTAAATGGTAGGGAAACCTTTTTTATCTGCAAAGACCCTGTCTTGTGACTAAATATAGCATATTTTAATTAGCCTTTTCTGTATTTTCAGGTGTGTTCAAATGCATTTCTAATGCAACATTTTTGAAATTCAGTGAGGAGAATTTCAATGTACACTTTAACACACTCACCTGTATGTGTTTGCAGGTGATCTGACAGGGCAGGTGTTGGCCTTCATGAGCCTGTTGCCTATCGCCGTCCTCGTGGGTTTTGTCACGCTTATCATCTTCAAGCGAGAGCTACACACTGTGAGTGTCTTGCCATGGGATGGAGCTCTCCAGTTCTTTTGTTGTTTTTGATAGTTTGTTCTATACTCAGTCTTTCAAGCTTTCTTGTTTTCTTTACTTTTTTTCTGTGTTATTGTTTACATTTGTGCATGCGTTTGCGCACTTGACAATAAAGCTCATTATGATTTTTAATGGGGGTTATAAAGAGAGTTAAGCTGAGTAACCAAACAGTTAATTTGACTGAATAGCCAAAGGGAGAAAAAAAATCCAAGTTGTTTCAAAGCTCTTGTTTTTTGGTATGATCTCAAAAGCCTCATTAGTGTTTTTATTATCTATGCTTAAATTCATCACAGTTACCTTAATCAAAAAGCTTTTCAGCACCATGTTTTTGTTGAACGGAAAGAAACTGGCCAGTGATGTTTGACTTCCAGCAATCAAAACCCTGGTGCCTGCGTGTCCTTTCAGCCACTACAACGAGCGCACCAAAATTTCTAATCATAGAGCAGTGCCGTCTCACGAGATCGTTATGTTCATGTCACAAATTTCTTGGCAATTTCCATTAAGGAATACCACTATATTTTCCAATTTTATATCGATACAAGGTAAAAAAAAATTCAGTTCAGGAACACTTTAATCCTCATTAAAAAAAAAAACTTCTGTCTCTCTTAGATCTCTTTTTTTGGGGGCTTGATCATGAATGAGGGGCTGAACTGGCTGCTCAAGCACATCCTACAGGAGCCTCGGCCGTGTGGAGGTAAGCTACCCATCAAAGATCTAACTGATTAAGCAAAACAGTTGCAAACCTTGAATTGAACTGCTATAGAGCTAATTAAGGCTGCAAAGTCTTACCTAAAAATTATAGACACTAGATGTTGTTTTATTAGCATGCATAAAAACAACTTTTTTTTCTTTCTTTTTTTTTTTTATTATTGTTATTTTGAGAGCATCCTCAGTAACCAAAACCTAATGCATCAACTTTTTAAAATCTGATCTTAATTGATCATATTCAGGTGGACATGCCTCAGTCACCACAGAGTACGGGATGCCCTCCAGTCACTCTCAGTTCATCTGGTTTTTTGTGGTATACTTCTTTCTTTTTCTTTATTTAAGGTAAGTGAAAAAAATTTTTTGCCCCCCCCCCCCCAAAAAAAAAACAAATTATTGCTTTGTCTCAAACATCAGATAAAACGACAACATAAACTCTGCATGTGCTTTAAGGCAGCCTCATGAACGTGCCTCAGAGGTTTTGTTTCTCAGATAAAACAGTAAACAGTAAAACAAAAATAAATAAATAAATAATGATCATGTGTGTGGTTGCTAGAACCTGGAGAAATATGGTGATTTCGTTAATGTATAAAACTTCAGTTTTTGGGATATCTGAGTGTATTTTGCTTAAAAATCCATCCCCTCTAAAATTTACAACCACTCTCGAGGAAAGTTAAAGTTGCTTCTTTTCCACCAGAAAAGTAAAAAAATAAAAGTAATTAAGGACACTTGAATGAGTCTTGATGTCTGTTTATCTTATCTGTGCATGTTAATTGTGACCATAGGTTGGTCATGTCAGGATCAGGATGCTGTACAGGCTAGTGGTGTAGTTATCAAAACTGGTCTAGCGGCACCTCACAGGTTCGTTGCGTTTTTAGGCCAGCAGGCAGATGTTCTTAAGGCAGGTTGGAGATGAAAAGTTCACAAACAACTCCATCTCACAACGATTCTAAACTATTGGTTTTGTGCATTCTTTTTTTTTTTTAACCTGAAATCCATGATTTTTTTTTTTTTTTTTTTTTTTTTTTTTTTTTGCAGAATGCATCAGACAAACAATGCCAGATGTGTTGAATTGTTATGGCGGCACATACTGTCAATTGTTCTTCTGGCAGTGGCTCTCACTGTGTCATACAGCAGGTAACACACCAAGCTTGTGTTTTTAAGAACTCAAATGATTTCAGTTAACTTTAACCTTAAATGGTCTTATGCACACTAACGCAATTTGCTCTGTGTGATTCCAGGGTCTATCTCCTGTACCACACCGGGAGTCAGGTGGTTTACGGTGGCTTGGCTGGTTTGGGTATGGGTGTGCTCTGGTTTTTTATCACTCAGGAGGTGTTAACGCCCCTCTTCCCCAAGATAGCAGCCTGGTAATGTTTGAAACACAGAGATTTACCCATTTTACAATTGCAAATTGTGTACAAAACCTCAGAGCGCAGCCCAAGTATTCTGAGAACATAGGATAATTGCTTTTAAATAAACAAGTTTATTATCCACGGAATAACTGGAAAAAGAATGAAAAATCAATTTGATTTTCAAAAACTTGTGTATTACCTGTCTACCAGGTGTTCTTGCTGGTCTTGAGAGAGGGCACCCGAGGTGGCTGCTAGCCCAGAAAAATAAATATATAAGCCATAGTGTTCAAAACATAATAGGTCCAAAACAGGTCATAGTAGGTCAAATAAAAGGTCTTTACATCTTTACACTTGTGTTTTTTTTAATAGTATATTGATTGTGTTTTTTTAGGGCTGCAACTAACGATTATTTTGATAATAGTTAACAACTCTAATACCCGTGGGTTGCGGAAAAGCTGGCAGGGTCGTTTTTTTGTGCGCCAAGGTCTGTTTCTGATCGCGCAAATCTTAATATCCCATGCACCTGATTATCTAAAATACACGCTCCAATTAAGGCATGAATTTGCTGCTATAGGAGACGGCTTAGGGACACTTGTAAAGAGCCAACCCCAAAAACACATTTCTGTGATCTTTGAAGAAGGATTATTTCTTCTCAAACAGCTTTGTAGCTTGTTGGTTATGTTACACATTTCACAAAGAGCTAACATATTTTTATTATCAGCGCTTATACCTCCAGATATTGAGCTGAGAAAACCGAATCTGTGGATCAGTGTACAACTTTACTGAAGTAAAAACTTCTTTAGTTTTGTAGTTCACTGCTGAAAGTCACGCTAGCTTGTTTGCATAAACAACATACATCGTTTACCCTAATGTTTGGAAATTCAGCTTCTGCCATTGCGTTTGCTATAACCGAAAGGAACTGACAGAACACGGAAGTAGTTGTGCAAGTAGCCCATAGATTCTAGAGCGGTTGTCCCGAAGTTAGCAAACAGTTTAGACAAATGCACTTAAATAATACAAATATCACACGATGAAGCAATAGTTTTTATTTACCCTACTGATCTTTCGGCATCCATAATACCAACATCTTTTCGTTTAAGGTGCTCGTGCATCACCTTTGTGCTTCCAAGCCATGAAAGTTCAGCCAGCATAGCATGCAGCTCACCGTCTTCTAAAGGAGCATTTACTGAGAAATGATTCCACACTTTAAGATTTGGGTGACTTTTTTTTTACTGAAGACAAAGCTATGTATTTGTTTGATCTGTGCGTCTTGGTTTCATGCACCTCCGTGAAGTCATGCGATCAGGCCAGCTAATTGATAACAGCATATCGATTAGTTGTTGCAGCCCTAGTGTTTTTGCTAGCTAGCAAGGAGTACCTGTCATAAATTTCAGTTCAACAAAGTTTAATTAGCATAACCAGTGTTGCCAACACCTTAGGAAGAAAATTCACTGTTTGCTGCTCCAAATGTCACAATCATGTCATCGACTACTTTTGTATAAATAGCATTTGGCGTGAAGTATGTTTTTTTTTTTGTCTAGGACACTGCATTGTTGCATATAGATTTTGAGCTATAATTAATTACGCATATAGGATTACAGTATTGTGGTGTTGAAAATATATAAATAGTGTGAAAATCTGGGTTGCTCAAAATGAGGGATAGAGAAAGAAAAATGAACGCAGAAGTTGGAGCACAAAATTGCATAAGAGGAACCTCGTTGCTCTTCACACCTTGCTCAGATGTAAAAATATGCATGGTTTTAAAAGTAAATGTTAAACAGAAACAATTTGAAAAATACTCCCTGTTAGAAGCATTGTTGATGAGCTCTGATGCAGCACGTCTCTGTGGATAAAGATTAAGCTTGAGCCTGAGCAAATCCTTTGAAGCCTCTAATCACCACTCTCACGATAGACAATATGCCCCAGCACCTTTGTGAAAAGAGCCAGAGCAATGACTTTAAAAGTCCCTAAAAATTGCCAACAAGACGGAAGTCACTATCTGAAGACCACCCTACACCTATGTGTACTCGTATTATAATCATAATTATTCACATTATTATCGCAATTGCATTATTTCCAGTATCACTGAGTTCATTCAACTCTGACACAAGAGCTTTAGGTCTGGGGAAGAGTATTTCTCTTTTGTGGAGAGTAACAAAATGCATTTAATTTCTCTCTTTCTCTTCCTCTCTCAGGCCCATCTCAGAGTTTTTCCTGGTTAGAGACACAAGTCTCATTCCCAACATCCTCTGGTTTGAATACACAGTAACAAGATCAGAAGCCAGGTACCCACAGTATAACCTTTGAGTAGAAGTTATCAAAGCATGGGCTGGGTGTCATAGGTTAAGGGGTGTGTTTGTAGTGGTGATTTTCAAATGCCAACATTGATGGCTGTAATCTAAAGTGGAACTTTATAAAAGTAGTTACATTGAAAAATATCTGATGCTAGCACCATGATAATCTCTTGCAAATTAATGTTGACATCATGCTCATCACTTTGCTAATTCATGCGTGAATCATGTTCATTAATGCTTGTCATGATGATCTCTAGCAGATATTAGAACAACCTTGGCACTGGAATGAATTAGCAAGTCACTTTATGCTAGCATCATGCTAATCAAGTAATGCCAACTTCATGTTAGAGTCATGATCATTTATGATGGCATCATGCTAATCATTTAATTAATGATAAAGTTGTGGTCATTAATGTTACCATCGTTCTATAATTTGATATCATGGTAATGTCATGATTATTTCTGGAAGTTTCTCGCTAAGTCTAAGTAAATTCATGATAGCCTCATGCTGATTAAGCCAATCAACATATGTTATCAAAATCTTTTTTTAAACTTTAAACTGATCAAATCTTCAAACATACTGACAGAATGTAAAAGTTTGACTCATTTTATCCCGTTCGGAGTCTAGGGAGAGAAGTTCAGTTAGACCTAGAATCTGTGCATTGGAGAATCCGTGAGAAGGCTGCGCTGAGCTCAGGAGAAATCTGACACAGACACAAGTTCTGAATCATTCGAAATCTGTTCATTTCAACCAAGCAGTGATCTTTATACCCAAAACTTACAATAAGATGCACATTATGAGCTTCAGTAAATGGTGTCACTTCACGGATTCCCCTGAAAGGCTCTTTGTCTTGGCTGGAGACAAAGTATGTTTTTGGGACATTGAAAGTCGTGCTAGAGACCTTCTGATGGTTCAGGGACAGCTTTAATACGATACAAGTTAGTTAAGAAGAGTCCGTTTTTCCTCACAAAAAATACTCAAAAAATGTGTCCATGCTAATACAGATCATGAGATTTTAATACCAAAGCTACATACAAAAATGATCATATTAATGATCAGTGATCATGTCAATTTATAAACCAGCCTAAAGCTTTGTATTTACAGCTGGGCCTGTTTTTTTGTGAAGGCCACAAAAGTTACTGAAAATGTTAAATCGCCATGTTCTAATCATTAATTGATATAATAGCACAAAAGTGACCAGAAATCCAGTCCTTTATTATCAGGAGAAATTATGATTTTACCTGTTTAGATTTGAATTGGAGGTTGACCATATCTTTCTTGTATATTTACAAAAAAGTGTTTAAATTACCTTTTAACAATACTAAACAATATATTGCAAAGCAACATGGATTGATAAAGTAGTATATTGTCCTCTTCACTTGTCTAAATTCTAACACATATAGAATTTTTCCATGGATGTAAACTTTTCAGAGATTCTCATGTGTTGAACAGTATTGAATATAATTTTTTTTTGTCTTTTAGATTTAATCGTGGAGGAAATTGTATAATTTCTATCTTTTTTTTTTTTATTCTTGATATTTGACTTTATGCCCGCACCCCTCTCTACCACTGAGCCACACCCCATCCTACTCTGCACATATGTACACACCCATATTTTGTGTATTTTCTGTTAGCACTGTGGAAGTACACGGTTATTACTAATAATTGATCTATAATTGTGTTGTAATCTAGTGTTGGCAGAATTTTTTACTAACGGTCTTCTTTGGTCGTTTTCTTTTCACAGAAACAGACAACGAAAGCTGGGAACAAAACTTCAGTGATCTACAGCAGATCCCACTACAAAGCACACAAACACGCGCATGCATAAACACATACACTGGACTGAGGAGAGCGAGTGAAACCTCTCGTGGACCAAAGGAGCGAGTGCTTCCACTTGATTCCTGATGCATGAAGAACAGCTATTTAATGACATTCGACATGCTTTACTCCCAAGGGTGTGGGGTGTGGGGGAGGGGAGAAGAGATGAGTTAAGATATAAGGAGCTTAAAAACAGCATGGCATTTCTGTTCCATGCAGAAACAAATGTTAGAACTGGGGGAAATAGTTCTTATCAGTTTGCACCCCTGCAGGGACAGTTGGCTCCGCAAACACTCAAAATGCACTCATTATCAGCGCTCCTTTGAGTGTTAATTTTTCTGTTTAATGCAAAAGATTTCACTTTGAAGATTGTTTGAAACTGGTTGCGTTAATATAAATGCTGTGTAAATAAAAGGTTCAAGATCTTCAAACGAACTGTGTTTGTGCTGTGAAACTAGGCCAGATATCTTTAAACTATTAGTAAGTCTGCATTTATTAACAAGTTTTTTTGTAGTTTTGAATTGAAGGCGCTGGTTTAAGAATTGGATATTTGGAAGTTGCTAAGCGTAGAATTTGGTTGAGAAATTTCTTTCTAGGGGTGTAAGAGCAAAATATGGGACTCTTGTAATACTTAATGTGGTTGTAGTAAGGAGTCAATGAAAGGATGCTGGTTAACTTTCACTCGTGCTTTTAAAACTCCATGACAACTATTGCTTTTGATAAAAAAATTGTATGATACAATATAAAGAGAATAGTAAGAGTAAAATTAATTCTGCCTTAAGAGTTTATTCATCAAATTGTTATTTTAAGGATTACATTTGAAATGAGCTCAAATGCAAAACCTTATTTTTTGGGAGATGCCGTCAGATACTGCCATCTAATATGTAGTACTGCTAAAGGGAAATTTTTTCTTATACTTAATATTAAGGATAATTGTACTTAGTATAAACTTATTCATGTACCATTGCTATATTTAAGCATATAATGTTTAAAGCCTGATTGTATTATTGGTGTGTTTAGTAATGTGCTAAATCACATATGTTTATATTTAATTACTATTTAATTACTATCTTGCATGCACCAACACTACATTCCCCACATTGCAACAATAGCAGTCAAACTTTTTTCTACTATTTAAAAGCAGTGATTGGTAGTATCATAGAGCAGCATATTAATGCATGTTCAGTTTTTAATGAATTCAATGTCATTTATACATTTATCTTGATATCAAGGAACATATATTTTTTTTAATCATTAAATAATCTATATAGAAATATTTAGTCTTGATTAATTAGGTAATGCGTGATCATCTCAATGTGTTAAAATAAAAATTTAACAAGTCTGGCCATCCAGTTGTTGCAGATTAGTTTTCTTTTGGCCCCCTTTTTTATTTGACTTTGACATTCTTGTCTTAAATGGTGAAGTTACTTTAAGTCAATAAATTTTAAATATTCTAAGAATATATTAACTCTGAGTGTAATTCTGTGTGCTTGTGCTTCTCTTTGAAGCTTCTGCATGCACTTGCCGTTTTCGTCCAGAAGGATGGATAAAGTGAGGTGCTTGTGGAGATGTTTACATAAGAGATGAAGAGTGCAAATATCATAGGAAAGTGTCAACAGATCATAGAAGCATAAAATTGGAACAATGGGAATTACAAGGAAAGGTGACATGGTAGGATTTTTGCAAAATTAAATGCACAGCCAGAATTAATTAGTGCATGATCAAAATGGTGTTTCATAAATACAGTGGTATAAAAAAGACCAGTCATACAAGAATGATTCAGAGCCCTTGGATACCTCTTCAGAAGCTTCAAGAAAGTGAAGAGCATTAAGGGATTCTCAGTTTGATGTCAGGGCACTCAGAAAGGTCAGTTCTTTATGTGTTTTGTCTTGGCTCTAAAAAGAGTTTTGTAACCTTTACTTTTGTTTTGTACTTTTGAATTTATGTTAATTTAAGTTAGAACATTCTCTTACTTTGTGAACATCGGACTTCTTTGCATGGACATTGGTCTTAATTTCTACAATTCTACAACAGTGGATGAGAGATACCATTTAGTATTTTATGAGAATAAAATATTATTCGATCCAGACTATTGAAACGTTGATGTGAAACATGATTGTGGAGTCTGGGGTAGGGAAAGCTACTGCAGACCACTATGTAAGATCCTTTGATGGTTTTTTTAAACTAGCATTTGTGCACAAAAATAAATACATTGTAAAAACGTTTTTAAAAATTTCAGATAAAAGGAACAAAAATTATTTTAACTCTTGTAGGAGAAATACAAAATGCCATCCAAACCTGTTTTACATTTCAAGATGGAAAAGACACCCTTGAAGAAATCGTATCCAACGTGGAACCTATGAGTCTGAACTATGTTGGTCTTCCAACTGTTAATGTTAACATAAGAGGGGCAAGCAGACTAAATATGTCAGATGGACCACTTTAGCTATGGAGCTAATATTTAGCTAATAACGGCCTGGGTTTGTTGTTGTTTTCTCTTCCCTGGGACCAGCGCTATAAATTATTTAAATCCAAACTAAAACATTGAGGTGAAGCATCCTTTTGGACGTTCACCTTATACCGGAAATGCAGTTGGAGCATTATATTATACTTATTATAAGCATCCTCAATGAATCACAAAATCTTTTTAAATCCATTTGGAGCGTAACTTATTATTAATGATCTGTTATTATCTATTATTATTAAATCTAAACTAAAACAAAAACATTTTAGCATTTTAACTTAAATATTAATAAATGAGAAAATGTTTAAAAATCTTACACATATAACAAAAGTATATATGCGTAAGATTTCATATATATACTATATATATATATATATATATATATATATATATATATATATATATATATATATATATATATATATATATATATAAGTACATATTTGGAACAAGAGGGTTCTTATTTTTAAGTAATTACCACTTTTTTATTTTATAACCTAACAGTTACATGTTTGCTTTTATGTTTCTTTCTGTCATATTATTTACCTAAGAAGAAACCAGTACTTGATCAGTTGTTTTTAAACGTTTACTTCAGTTCACAATAGCTTAATATAAGTAACTTAACTCCAGTCTAGAGTGAATTTTACTAGATGTCTGTCTGACACAGACTTCAGAAGCAACGGTACAGTTTGTTGAAAACAATACTGTAATAGTTGAAAGTGTAGTTTGTATTAACGTGAAGTGTAAAGCGTAGTTTTTTAAAGTACGTTTGTCAATAAAAATGGAAAAGTAGCTTTAAGCTTAACTTTATAGAGTCAGCCTAGCGAGCTGACGTCATACACGTAACGTAAAATGACTTCGGTAGAATTAAAAAAAGATTTCAACTGAATTTTTCTATATACTTTAAAATTGATACAGACCAAGGGGTATATACTATCCCATGTGAAAATATGTTTTTATGTTTATTGTTGTGTTTTTGGGAGTTTAGTTCAGTTATCTGATTATTATTTATCATTCCTTATCAACACAGATTCTTTATGATGCTCAGGGTCACCTGTGCTGCGCATGCGCTTTGGACAGCCCCGCCCCCTTCCTGGTGGTAACGGTTACGGTGGAGAAAGCGAACCGTTTCCTGTTGTCTGTGGCGAGCAGAATTCGACGTTAAATTAAGCAAGAACACGTTTAACGTAATTTCATGACAAGCTTCCTGAAGTATTTGTACGCTGGGAATGAGACGCGCAAGTAGATGAGACTAGTATAACCCTCCTGTGGAGTTAAAAGTAAGTATTTACTATATACGCGCGACAGTATTTACATACTGTCTGCAGCTAAAGAGCTTGCTTCTGTTTTCCACGTGTTTGCTGTAAGAGCAGGAAATAGTAAAGTTCACTCACCTTCAAGTGCGTTTAAAACTAGGATGTGTATGACTTAACAGCTCCCTGTCAGATCTTGTGACAGAGTTAAACGTGTAAAAAAATTAGCGTGAGAGAGCGAGAGATGTGAAGCATGTTGGTTTAATTCGACCTTTGTGCTTGAAAATAAGGCACAATAACATACATGAACGGATGATTTATCAAAGCACTGATTTTTGTGTTGTTGCAAAGCTAACTAATTAATTGTTGCTTAAGGATGCCTTTAACCCCTTCAGACCATACATCCATTGCAACGGACATAGCGTTTCAGCTCTTTTTGTATAGTCTAACTGTTTCACTCAATTTTATCTTCTACTCGAGAATTGTTAATTTTAGAAGAGGCCATCAAGGATGTCCGATTTGTTTGTATAAAATGCACAGGTTCCAGGATGATTGATTACATCCCAGAGTGCTTGTATTATTTTGCAGAGAACCTAGAGGGTTTTTTAACTGCAGTCGAGGGAGCCACACTTGAAAATGTTATCAGTGCAAACAGCAAGCAAGGAAGGGAGACGAGGGCATGCTAACCGCGTAAAGGTTTTGTTATGAACACTCCTAACTTTAGGGTTCTTACTCTTTTTCGCTATTATATTATCAAAAGTCTTCCAAAACAGTACGTGATCTCAATGCAAAGCATGAATTCTTTACATGGACAATGTTAAAGATCTTTAATGTACAGATTTTCAATTTAGCAAACGATAGTGTTTTCTCACATTTCAGTGCCATTAACATTTTATTACTTCATCATTTTAATCATCACTACCATGATGTGCACTAGCAGCACAGCAAGTTTGAGACATTTTTAAATTAAAATTTTTGAGAATGCTCTGAAAATTACACTTTTTGTCACCTTTGAGGCCCATTTAAAATTTTAAAGTTTTCAAATAATTAGTCTCCAAAACCTTTCAATCATCATTACCATGATGTGGACTAGCAGCACAGCGAGCACATTTTTACTATAGGGATTTTTAAAAATAATTTTTTAGCATGATTAATTTATCCCTCAAAATAAGAATTTTTTTCTCAACTCTCAGGGCAATTGAAACAAAAAAATCTAATAGTTAGTCTCCAAAACTTTTCATTACCATAATGTAGAAAACAACACAACAGAACAGAAGTAGCATAACCAAAAAAGTACTAAAACAATAGAATAAAACAAGCAAGGCTTTAAAAAACAAAGATACTAAATGGTGCATTTACACCTTGAACATTTTATTATTGACAATAGTAATAATGCCTTTTATTTATGTAGTGCTTTTCAAGACACACTTTACAATTATCAGAGCATTATTCATTCATACTCTGGTAGTGATAAGCTACCTCGGCTACCTCTGCCCACCACCAGTCACACACATCCACCAACACGTATGTGAAGTGGCTTGCTGAGGGCCCCAACAGCAGAATTGCCCTTGCAGGGATTGAACTGCTAACCTTCCGGTTACATGGCAACCAACTCCACCACTGCGCCATCTTTCTGCCCAGATTGTAACATACTTGATTTGGCCTGCAGGTTGACATAGCAGCCTTAAGCCTCGTTTGCATCAAAAGCGATTAAAGTGCTTCTCGTCGCCAGGGAATGATAGTGTAACGCCCTCTAGCGACGGCTCCGTCATGTCGCTTAGTAATGATTGGGTGATTAGTAATGTGACTTAGGTGATAATAACTGGTGAAAGTTGAAGAATCATGTGAAAATGCTTCTCTCCTATTGGTTGTTGAGCATTTTTAAACTTGTTGTTTGTCACCGGACACCCCTGGTGACCCCATTAAAAGTATTAATTCATGGTCATGCTATTTTCGCTCCTTCTCGCATTATATTAACTTTTACTGTTAGTTCTTTTCATTTAGAAATACACCTAGAACCAGTCTCTTGGCTCCATGCACTGTCATTACAATGTTTGATCCAAACTGTAAGGTCATTCTCAGCTCTGTTCCAAAGGACAGGTCGTTTATTTAATTAGCTTGACCAAGTCAGAGACATCTCAGAAACATCTGGCTCAATCTCTGCTTTCTGTCCGATATGCATCTGAAAATGTCCCTACATTCGAAGCAAATGGCCAGGCCTTCTCAGGCAGATCACACAAAGCCATAATTCAGTTCCTTATGCGATAACATGCAATTACATAGCTTATGAGAAGTTAATTTAAGATAATATGTTGCTGCATCTTGGATTACACAGACATATTTTATACCTTTGTTGTTATGTTTGTGGCCAGGAGAAAATGGACAAGTGCCTTTGGTGCACCACCTCCTTGGACTCAGAAGGGGATGCGGCGATGATCAAAATGCTGCGTAGCTACTGCTCCGGGAGCCTGTCTGAGGCACTGAGAGACTCACTGAACGAGGATCTCAGCTGCTGTTTGGAGTGTGTGGTGGAATACCATCGAGCCAGAGACAAGGTGCCAGATCTGCACCAGGTATTAAAGCAGTTCTTTGTGTTTAGAGTTTTTTGTGCCTTTTGATTGGGAGTGTGGGAAGTGAGACCATGATTTCAAAGTTAAAAGACACAATAACCCTCGAAGAGTTCTGTTCTTTTGGCAGTAGCCTCAATAGCTTTTGCAGCAACTGCAACATTCTCAGCAAGAGAGTTTTTTAAATGAGTCTCTCTAATACTCATTTAGATTTTAAGAGAATGTGTTCGTATGAGAACTGTGAACTGACCTTGGACCTAATTTCAGTGATGCTTAAGATTGATATTTACTGGATTTGAACAGGAGTTTTCAGGACTGTTGGTAGACACTAAAGTGGGTCTAAGGAAGAAAGTTTTATGTCAAATGCTTGCAAAAGTTGCTACTAATTGTTCTGACCGTATATCTGTATCCTTAAATTTTGTTAACTTTGTTCTATTTATTTATATTTGGTAATATTTGGTAAAATTACCTTAAGTAGTAAGGAGGTGCATATTTGTTTTTATAGATCACTTTCTTCTCAGTTGCCCAAAACCCACAAGAACAATTCTCTGTGGTCACCAAGCAACTCAGAGAAAGAGGTTCATTGAAGTGGTCTTTGGCATGTACCAAACGAACTTGAGAGCTGGTTATTTGTGGTGAGTTGGGTTGCGTTGATTGGCAGTCCTCTGAGTCCTCTTGTGCGGGGCCGGGGAATGGACTTGCCATTACAGCAACCCTTTTTTGTGGCTCTTAGGCCTATAGCTCAGGTGTTCTCGTGATGCCATCTGTATCTTGGGTCAACCAAGGCTGTTTTGTGTCACGTTGGCGTTTCTGACATTTGCCTTCGATTTGCTCCAAGATGACATGCTTCAACTCTCCAAACCACTTCACATGTGTCTCGTGGCTGTCCTCTTTCATTCGGTCTAAATCCAAAGTATTGCCAGATAGGCGAATGTACTAATTTTTTACCAATCAAAATTGTCGACGCCATTATAACAACACAGATCAGTCTGCCAATTCATGCCAGAGTCCCATGGACAAAGGGATTGACGGGTGGTAATTTCTGTGTAACTTATATTTATTTATGTTTTCCTAATTGGCAAAACAAAGATGCGGTGAGGCTTCAAATAATTAATTTGTAATGAATTAATTATACAATACAACAATCCCTGTAGGAAACCCCCACCCAACCTACCTACCTACCTAGAGACCATCATCCATTGGCGATGTTTATCAATAGACATCGCCAATGCCAAATTGGTCGACATCGCCCAACCCAGTGCTGAGTACATGGTCGAACTATCTACTAACCGCCCCGAACTAAAATCAAAGGAAGATGAGAAAAAAAGCTTTTTGATCGAATATAGGCGATGTCACATGGCTTGGTAGTCATTATGTCTAACTAGTGGAGACCCGAGTTGTACCTTTAATGTTTGGATAATTAGCTGACACCACCTAAACCGAATACCTTTTTTCTGTATTGGATTGACATCACAATTCCATTCTAATGTTGCAGTGTTTGTGGGAATTGGAGATAGAGCGGCTCCTTCGCATGCTGAGTTCCATTCTGGAGCAGGAGCTGGAAGAAGATGATATTTTTATTGTTGAAGATGATCATGTGGAGCCAGTGTCGAAGATCTCACCAAATGAATTCCACAACTGTCTCCGGACACCGCTGCTGGAAGTCCTGAAGTATCCGTACCTGCTGTGCTTCCGGGAGCTGTGTAAGTCATTTCTGTTTGAGGTGGTTTTAAAATGAATTTTTTTGTTTAGCTTTTGAGTGTTAAAATTTTGTTTTGTTTAACTTGAGTGTAAAGAGAAAAGTATTTTTTTTTTATCTTTGCAGGTGATTTGGTGGTGAAAGCTTTGTGTATGCTGCAGGATATGAAACAGTCTTTGACTGTGTTTGACAAGTATCAAGGAATGTATCTGCTTCTTGTCCATCCCAATGAGCAGGTGTGCATTTTTTTAGTCGAAAGCAGTAGCAGGTTTTGTCTCTTATAATTGTCTTGTTTACACTCTGAATTCTACAAATGTTGTATGGGCAGGTGCGCTGCTGGGCAATAAATTCAGCCAAGACCTTGAAGAACGTGGACAGGGATGCCTTCTATGACCTTCAGGAGATCTTCTCCTGCATGTTCTATGTCATAGAGCTGGGGATATCTTTGGATTTTCCAGATATGGAGCCAGTCTGTTATGCAGGAGGAAAGGTGTCTATGCTGCCCTCTCACCTCTTCGATGCAGAGAACAAGAAGAACTACTGGCTAGGTCTGTTTTTATAAAAGAATATTTTGCAAGTATGATTTAAATTTTACACAACATGGTTCAGCCCTTTAAACGTAGTGTACTTTAAATTATGAATTTAATCACATTACCAGTGAAACCAATATGATGCATTCCATCAAAGCCAACATCATATCGCTCATACCTGCAGTTGCTCAGAAATCTTATAAAAATGTTATCAAAAACAGAAATACATAGTAAACGTGTCAAAGTAGCTGTCCTACTACTTTAGACCATGGTAATGAGGATCTAATGTTTAGGTGGTCTAGTTCAATGAAAAAATTATTTGAAAATGGAGTTTCATGATGACAAAGTGCAGCTCACTTGACCTCAGTCAGCAAAGCAGCTTTTGAACAACCAGGTGATAGTACCTTAGATAATTTTAATAACATTAGTTAGCTGTTGGTAAATAAAAGTGGGACATTTTTTGTTTATATCATGAAGTTATTATTTTTGCGTGCGCACAGACCTAACAACCAAACAATGAGGAGAGAATTAAATGTTGTACACCACTGTTGCAATTGATACAAAAAAAGCACACTGAACATACAGAAATGTGTAGAGCAGTGGAAAAGTGCCAAAAATAGAAACTACTGATGAGACTCGAGTGAATTCTGAAAACAGCGAGGGATTACCATTAGGTTTGGCTGATTTGGCAAGAGTATATTTATATTGAATTTACATGCATTAGGTTTATAAAAAAAACCAGTAAACCTTTTTGAAGTCAAATCAACTCTGTTTTATTTGAAAAGAGTCATCATATCCAAGCATCCATGGCTGAGGTTGTTTTGTCTCTCTCCCTTTTTCTACTCTTCTAGATCTGGTCACATTTAACATTCACAGATGAGATCAACACACGTCTAATCAGACTCATTCAAGTGTCCTTAGGTCAATTGGAAAGTTTTCTGGTGGAAAACCTTATCTGCAATCCTCCTCAAGAGGGATCGTAAATAGCAGCCAGAGGTTAGAGTTGTTAGGAGTTGTTCCAGGCAAAGCACACAAGTTTAAAAAAAAAAAGCGTAAGTCAAATGATCTTAAAAAAACATTAATAAAATCATCATATTCTGGCGATTATTTCAAACCATATTTACCCCTTTTGAATATTAATGATATTCACAAATTCAATAAAAATGATTATCTTGTTAACTTGGTACCCTTTATTAGGGTTATTATGGTACTAAACAGAAGTTAACTGTATGCTTTGTGAATTAAGGTTTTTTTTTTTTGTGAGATGTAGGCCAGTGCCGGTGGTGTACCGAGTGCATGTGTCTGGCATGCTAGGGGACAATAGTTTGAGCAGAGATGTAATAGGATGAAACGGGAAAATTGAACAAGTAAAAATTACAGAAGAACTCGATGTAGAGGAGTGTAACATTAACTTATTCACAGATGCTGCACTGTCAGCTGAAGATTTATTTATGACTGAATCTGATTATTGACACTGATTGCACTCGTATAATGTTTAGTGAGAAATGGTTGGACAGTATCATTGCGGATGTAAATCAGGATCAAGAGAAACAACTGATGGACTCAGAAACTCAAAGTTGCAGACCTTTTTGATTTGGTGATGAAAATCTTGTCTAGTCAACAAAAAAAAATTTAAATTCCTTTAAAAATAGGTCAAACGAAATGCAAAATTGACACTGAAGTTGTAAAGATTGATATGCCTCATTGTTGAGCAAAACATCTCTACAGAAAGCTTTCACCATATTGGACATGGAAAAGGACAGTAAAAGGACCAAAGTGTTTAAAAAATCCATTCCTCTTGAATTCACAAGCTCTGGACATTACTGTATTAATATCAGAGACAAAAGGGCAAAAATTGATGAAACTGAAGATTTCATTTTTCAGCTGAAGACATATCTTCTGTCAGTTAAAACTTTAAATCCTTCTGAAGCTTCCCAAACCTTTTGGCCAAGCTCCTTCAAAGCTCAGGGAATAAAGACTGAGAGTATGCCACCATCATGGGGCCATTGTACAGTAACAATGGAGGAGAATTCAACAACAATGACATCAGAGACATGGCCGAAAACTTTAATTTTGAGGTTAATAGAACAGCAGAAACAGTTCATGGAGTAAAGGGCTGCTTGAGAGACATAGCCAGACCCTTACTGAGATCTTCTGAAGATCAAGTGGGAATTGGCTGTGTCTGGCAATCAACCCTTGACTCGGGCCTTATGGCAAAGAACAGTATGGCTAATGTTCATGGATACAGTCCTCATCAGCTGGTATTAGGACAGAGTCCCAATCTTCTCTCTGTCTTGATAGATAATCTACCTTCTCTAGAAGGGTCTACTGTGAGTGCTACAGTAGGAGCACACATTTCTGCTTTGCATGCAAAACAGAGTCCTCTGAACGCAAAAGATCTGCTATTCATAAGCAAATCAGGCCAGTAGATGAAATGTATGTGACAGGAGACCATGTATATTACAAACGAGCTGACGAGTTGAACCTAAAGCACATCTCGTATCCAGAGCCTTTGAAGAGCTAAAAGCACAAGAGCTGCAAAAAGATTCTCCAACTTGAATGGTTTAGTGTACATCAACACAATTATGTTGAACACGTGCAACCCATTCACCTGCCAGCTTCATGTGCATTGGATAAAGATACCACACTTAATGACACTGAGAAGGAACAGCTAAGGTCAAAAATAGACCAGGTACTGTGGGTTGCAAAACAAACCAGCCCAGATTTGCGTTATGTTTAATGTGAGCAGTTTGGCATCCACTGTTTAAAATGCCACAGTTCAAGCTATTCATGAGGCTAACAAGGTTGTCAGAATGCTAAAATTAGAAAAGATATCTCTGAAGTATCATTATAAAATATAATATATTATTTAAAAAAAAAAGATAAAAACTGAATTTGGCTGACTTGTTTGAATTCCAATGTCAGAGCATTTTAGACATTGGTGTCCATCTGTAAAATGAAGGCAGTAAGCACAAGAAAAAAAATTGCTGTCGTGTTACGGTTGATCTGACCTGATTCTCATCTGCTTTTCTGGTTCCTTTAGGCATCTGTATGTTACTAACACAGCTTAGTGCTGAAGCCATGGACTCTCTTTTTATGGAGCAGTCCAACATCCCACTTTGCATTCTCAACACAATGGATACATTAAAAAATGGTAAGGGACTTTCCTCAAACAGTTACATGCAAGATTAGTTGATGGTTAATTAAAACGCCATAATGTATTTTTAGAGGAAGATGTGGCTTCTGACCCATTCTGGCCAGCTCTTCACTGTTTTATGGTGATTCTGGACCGACTCGGCTCTAAAATCTGGGCTCAGGTAGACCCGAATACAGCTTTTCAGACCATTACTGGAGCAGCTAGCTATAATATGCAACTAAGAAGGATCCAGGAAGACACCCTGGGGTGAGTGGCTTGTGATGTTTCTTTTAACAGTTGTCAAGGCAGTTTTATAGATTTTTGTCTATACAAAGGATACTTGATTACAAATTTAGGTCTTTTAAGAATGTAAGAAATTCATATCTTTAAGAATCCCTAGTTGTTACTTATTAATGCATAGGATAAGCTAAATGGTTGCCTCAGGTTCAGATGTGTTTATCTTGTGTATGTGTCTAAATCTCCCATCTGTGATTTGCAGTCTTAGCTTTTGTCCCAACAACAGGGTTACATACCCCTGGCCTGTTGGGTACCCCTGGTATAGTTTAACCACATTATCACATTGCTGTGCAATGTTGAGCAAGTGCAAGGACTGTTCCTTCTGGTTGTTACCATTGTACATTATTTAAATAAGGTACTAATTAAACATATTTCTGATTAACAGGCGTAAAGTCAAAGTAGAATATGATGACAATCGTGTGACCTGCAGTCAGAATGTGTATGAATGTTACAGCTCAAAAACATTCAGCAAAGTAAGAATTAAACTGTTTTCAGCATTTTAGCTAGTTGTATAATCTATGCGAAATAAAAAAAATTCTTCTAATGTTAATTTTATAGGCACAGAACTCATCCAATGGAGGTCTTGGAAACAGCGGTGTGAGTTACGAAGATATGCAATCGCTGGTGAACATGCTCGACTCTGAGATGGGTCAGAGCATGCGTGTCTATGGAAGCACTTTTCTTTGGTTCATCCCATTTGTTCGTTCCATTATGGAACTTCCGGAGCTCAATGCCTCCTTTATCAGTGAAGTCATCCACTATCTTTGTGATAAGTTGAGGGACAATCGACACATGCTGACTAGTCAGGCTGCTGTGTGCGATAAGGTGACAGAGTTTTTTGCACTCATCCTAATTGAAATTATTGAGCTACACTCTTCCGAAGGACGAATGGGAATACTCTTGCGGTGTGCCCACAAGTGGGTGGAAGTGATCATCATGTGTGCTGTACTCTCGGATGAGCCACTTGGGAAACCAGACTGGACAGGAGGGATTCACAGCGTCAGCTCAACATCTTTCAACCTCGAAATGGTCGGACGACCTGAAGGTGGTAATGGAGCAATAATTAAAGGCTGTTTGAGTATTATTCGTCTGCTGCTGAAAGAAGGGATAAGAAAATCTGACACTGATGCAACGCCTTTCTTAAACTTGCTCAACAAGGAGCTTCGTGGCATGTCAAATAAACGATGGAGGCTGAAAAGTTCAGATTCTGCCAAACTTTCACGGTGTTTGGTGAGAATTCTGAGGGTGATGCCAGAAAGGCCTGCTTCGCCATTAGGTGTGTTTCCACTTCTATCATCATCATCTGTCGATACGGCCACAAACACTGATATTTCTAAAATTTTTGGAACTAATGTCCAAAAACAAGACCAACAAGAGTCAAAGCAGAGCAACACCACAACCATTAAACAGGAGCGTCAATGGAATTATGAAAGTGGCATTGAAGATGTGGATTTCTCAAAAATGCCTGAGAATGTTGTAATAAAGAAGACGGAACCATCTGATACACTGAGGGTCTCAGAGCAAAGTCTTGTTCCTGATCATGTTAATATTAAGCCAGATCTAGGAAAACTACAAGAAATTAGCTCTAGATTTAAAGATTCTCAGAATTTGTTGAGAATTGAAGCCATTGTTGGAAGTAAACCTGAAGAGTCCTCAAAACCAGTTCACCTGGCTTGTGCCAAGAAGGCTGTGGAGGAAAAGGAGCATGATGATGAACCCCTTAACATCAAAAGATCCCGTTTAAAGCATTCTTCCACCAAGTGTGAATCAGGTGATTCTGAAGTCGAATGTAGGTCTGTAGGTAACTCCAGTATTATTGTAATTTCTGATGATGATGATAATTACATCTTGAAGACTATTGAGAAAAATAAGTCTATAGAGAATGTAGTCTTGCCAGGGAGCCCAGCACTTGATTTTGATGATCTCAGTGAATCACAAGTCTTTGAGTTTGAGACGCCAAGATATGTGGCTTCTGCCTGGGATGATGCAGATTTTGCTGCCTTCACCAAAACTTTGAAATCAGAACCAATTAATTTGCCGCTGTTGATTGATGCACCTGCTGAAGCATCTCCCTCATGGAGTTCAGAAACTGAACCAATTGCAGATGAGGATATTGAGAGAGCATGTCAACAAGTTGAAGATAAGATCAGAAATCAACAAGAACAACTCCAAAATAGTCAGCAACAAGATTCTGTGGATTCATCATCTTTGGACAAAGCATCAACAGTTCTTGAAAAGCAGGATACATTTGTCAAACCAAAACTTCTGCCATCCAAATCCACAAAAACCTCAACTGAAAACAAAGAGTCTTTAAAGCCCAAAAAGCCATTGATCATCACTGCCCTTGCTCTCAAAATGAAGCACTATCCTTGGAAGCAAAGTTCTGTAACAGAAACCTTGGAAGAATCTTCAACGCCATCCTCATCTGGAGTTTCGTCATCTACTTCATCGTCAAACACTTCCTCTGCATACTTTTCAGCCTCCAACTCACGTGGTACACCTGCAATTGTACCACCAAAGAAGATCAGAAAACTTGCAGAGCCTGAGTCAACAGCTGAGCGCTTGGGATTAAAAAAGAAGGAAAGAAAAGCCTTTGATTTGTCCCAGCGATCATTGGACTCTGTTGCAAAACTCCGGTGTCATGGCCAGAATGTGCATGTGGAGAATCGGAAAGCCAGGCGAATTGCTAGAGCCAATAAGTCATCTCCGCAGAAGCGAATAGTAAAAACGAATAAAAAATTTATGGGATCTCAAGACATTCAGTTTTTCAGACAAAGTCGTGAGAAGAACCAGAGGTCAGCTTCAATACCCACCACATCAATATCTGCTAACGAGAAGCAAAGGGATGAATTCCACTCATCAAAAACTGAAGTAGCACACAAAGAGACAGGTGACATTTCTTCCTTCCCCAGCTCTTGTCATAAACATCGACAAGAAAAAGAAAAGCGTCCTTCAGAAAAACATACTTCTGTAAATGATGAAGTACTGCAGTGCAAGTTCTTCAAAGAAACTGAGCCTGCTAAAGTGCCCACAGAAGAAAAAACTATGACTTCAAAAGAAGAGGAAGAATGGATGCATCTCACACAGATGGAACCTACAGACATGGAATTATGCTCTTTGTCAGAAGGTGAAAATGATGTCTTTCTTACACAAAGAGACCCTATTGACATGGAACTTGATTCTGACATGGAAAACGCGGATGAACCAACGTTGCAGAACAAAGACTTGCAGGCTTCAATTGCTGGAAAGGAAGATCATTTGTTCTTAAAACCTGGAATGACCTCTGTGTCTCAGAAAAAAGCCAAACCTACTACAACAAAAATTTACAATCCCAGATCTAGAAGTGAATCTCTTGTACATGAAATGGAAAAAACGGTCAAGCTCCCACCTCCTGCAAATATTGCCAAAGTAAAGATTCCGCGACTTCCTCTACCAGTTCCATCCCGTGAAACTCTACCACCAAAACTTTTCCAGCCTCTCCATCTTCAAACTCTCCCAAAGCCATCTGCATTAAAACCAACACACCCACACTTATTTAGTGTTCCAAAATTCCCAACTAGTGCTAAAATTAGCTCAACTGTGGATCCACCAACCTACAAGGTGTATGAAAGACCTGAGACACCAGTTAACCCTCAGGCCCCTGCAATGGAGGGCAACCAAAGGATTGATACTGCATACTTGATTCAAGCAATCTTAAGATGGGATTTTAAAATGTTTGAAAATTACAAGGCATTTGGAAGTCCACTTGATCTGTGCCAACAACCATTAAAGGAGGTGCCAATTAAGTTTTCTAGTTACATGGAGTACTTCAACACATTGTACCCACTGCTACTAGTAAATGCATTTGAAGAGGTGGGTTTAACTTTTGTATTTGTAATAGTTCAATATTTTTACTGCAACATTTAGCAAAACATTCACCTTAAATTAAAGTTTGATGTACAATTTATTAACTTTGTTTGAATTAAATTTGTTGAATAGGAAGTAGATTGGCATGTTTTGCAAGGGGCATGCTTTCCCCTTGCAATACTATACACCCTCCTCCCTCTTTACCTTTAATCCCTCACTATCACACTTTGTTCATCTTAATCATGGTTCATCCTTACCACACTCCCTCATGACCATTCCTCTGTTTGATATGCCCTCCTCTTTGATCTACTACCTTGTTCCATACAACACTCCTCATCATACTACACTATCAAATGGTCTCATTTCATACTCTATAGTGTCACATTTCTTCTTTCTTTACAGAAATATCCCTACCACACTCCATACCTCCCTACCAAATTCTTACCAAATACATACTCCATACCAAACTCCCACCCTACCACTCTCAATACAACATTCCCTCTCTCATTACCACACTTTCTCCCTCCATACCATACCCACTCCATAACTCACTTTCTCTCTCATTCCTATCACACTAGCTCTTTTTACCACATTTCCTCGCCCCTTACCATAATCAGTTTTTACCACACTACCACCTTATTGTACTCTCTCCATATCTCATTTTGTCTGTCCCTACAATACTCTCTCCTAACAACGATCTCTCACACTCTCGTCCCAAACAATAGCTCGTCAACTACTTTAATCTCTCTACCCCTCTTTCTCTCTCTTTACTAAATTCCCTCATTCTAGAACAGTCTATCTATCCCTATAACACTCCCTTCTTACTCAACTTTCTCCAAGTCAATCTTGCCTCCCTTCATACTATAATCTCTCCCATCTAGATTGTCTTTATCCTTACTATACTCTCCCCCCCGCAGACGGGGTAAAAACCTAACAGTGGCCATGTCCACACACACCTGTTTTTTTTCTTACCCTGTTTAGAAAATAAATTGCGCCCACACAAACAAGGGTATGGGAAAAAAAGTCCACATGAAAGCAGTAAAACTTCCCTAAAACACTGTAAAGAGTTAGTTGATTAAGTAGCGGGCAGGAAAACTACTAAACCTTAAAGTTACATCAACGCTTCCCTTCTTGGCTGCGAAATACAGCTCACACAAAGAAAAGATTTTATGAATGAAAATTCTCACCAGTTTTACTCTCAAATTTCCCCATTTATTTGGAGCTCAATCAGTTCTTGTTCAAAACTGGTGCTTTTTGCATTGCCCAGGTATAGTGAAACGATTCACTGGATACATGTGGATGAACAGCATAACGGCGTTAAAAAAAAGTGGTTAAAAAAAACATGTTTGTGTGGACAGCGTCTCTGTCTTGTATCCATTACCACCATTCATCTATTCATGCCAGATGTCTTATACTTATAAGTTTACCTTACACAGTTTTTTTTGTGCAACATATCATACTTTAAGATAAAAAAATCTACACCATCTTGTTTATTCAATTCCCTTTACAATAGATGGCAAATGAATGGCTTAAAGAGGGAAGGCATGCACGGTTTCTAAAGGTCCAGGGTATGGAATACAGTAATCGCACAGCTAGTGCCAGCTTTCTATGTAAGTTCATCTTTTTGTTTGTGTTTGAAATTGTGTACAATTTAATCATCTCTTTCTCCACTGTTGTGTTCAAATGCATTTTTTTATTTCGTAGCGGGGGTTTCTCACGAAGAAGAAATGAAGCAGGCTTACCCTAAAGAAGATGATCTTGTGCTGCTTTGGTTACCAGACAACATTGGAGCATATGCTCAAGATGAACCAATTTACCATGAACCACAACCTCATTTTGGATACGTTTCTCGGTCTATGGTTTCCAATAAAGGTCAAGGTAAGCTCTTTGTAAATGTACATTATCATACAGCATAATTAAAATGGGTTTTTTTTTCCACTACCTGATGATGCTTTATGTCCTTAGGCTCAGGATCAACTCTTAATGTGACTATTCAGACTCGGGGTAATGTGTCTTCTGTGAACTCGCAGCCTGTGCGCTGTGAATTTGTTGGATCTTTGATCAGCATATTACGGGAGTTCCGTGCACTGTGTTTGCTGCGAAATGGACCAATGTTGCGCCCTCTTCTTGTGCCTCAAGTATCTTATTTCACACACTCAAAGACAGGCACAGTGAACATGGACACACCGGTGAGTTGTTTTTGTTCAGTGCTGTTTTCTATTTGCTTTTTAATAGTATTGGATAACAAAAGTGCTAAATTGGCAGTTAAAGGGGGACCAAAAAGTGTCTGAAATTTTCACATTCAAGAGCTGAAGCAACAATAAAGCAACATTGAACATTTCAGAACTCAAAATGCTTTGGTTTCTGAATAATTGTAATTTTCTTACTGTTATGAGCTCTGAGGCAGGGATTTATTACTTCCGGAGACTTTTTTTAAGCCCTCCCCTGACCTAGTAAATTTGGTTAACGCTGATTAGTTGAGTAACTAAGGTCGGCAAGCTTGCTATGCATTTGAGCGATGGAGGCTAAACTGGAGATGTGAAACTCGTACACAGCTCTAATCTTTGTACTACTAACATAGAGAATAAATACAGTTAACCTCACTGATCAGAGCACCAAGCTAACTTTATATTAATTTAGACAACTTGCTAGAAGCGATCCTTTGTGCACTTGAGCTGAACACTGCAAACTTATTAAACACTTTCCAAATTATTCCAAGTGTCCATGAGATTCCCAACAGACTCTGTGTAGAATCGCATCACAAAATTTCCCCAAACCATCCCAAGCACAACTGAGAGGTTGTTCCTGCTTGGTCTCTTCCCATAGTACAGGTTTAAGAGCTCTGCTGTAGCTGCACAGCTTCCATTAAGCGGCTAGCTAATGACCTAACACATTGCTCTTTAGCCACACAAATTCCAGTCTTGGTGTGAACCTTTATTGCCCTGAAAGGTGTCAAGGGGGGGTGAACAGCTTGAAGAAACCCGTAGCCCGTCTTTGCTGTCGGTTTTTTATATTCACACAAGCTCCTGTCTTCAACAGCATGAGTTTAAGTCTGTCACGCTGCTGTATTTCTTGCAATTTCTGCCATTTGCGACAGCTTTATCATCAGTGTTCATTCGCGGATTCCACACTGAGAAGCTTATACTCTTGTGAATTGTTAATGCTCGTGTAGGTGCGAGGTATCCGATGTGCACAAACTTCTGTCTTCACCACCATGCAAAGAGAGTGAAATTGTATTAATTGAGACATTACAGGGATACACAGCTATACAAAAAAAAAACTCTACTGAGTCTACTGTTTTACATTAATGTTAATAGTCTTAAAGCAAACATTTATTACAATTAAAAAATATCTATTATTTATATAGTAATATATATTACTTATATTTGTGACTCTTTCCTTGCATTGTCAGTCATCTTGAATCCTGTTTCTGCATCACCCATTGGATGCTGCAAAATCCTTCTGAAGCTCTTGGTCTGTTAGTGTGGGGCATTTGCAAGGGTATTAAAATTTAAACAAGTGGCTTGGTCTTTTAGCCTGCTCTTGTCAAAGTTCAATTGGCTGAATTGAAAATGTGTTTGATTTTTTTTTGTATTAATTTTTTTTATGTTGTTCGCCAGTCTTCTCTCACTTAATTGCTTTTCTTTCTTGTCTTTGCCTAATCTGTTCATCTGATTACAGGAGTTCAACCGGGACCAGGAGAGGGCAATAGCTAGTGGTGTGTTTATGATACGGAGAACTGAAAAGGGCCCAAAGTTCCTTCTGATTCATGGTCCTCCAGGAACTGGGAAGAGTAGAACTATAGCGGGCCTCTTGTACAAGCTATTCTCTATGGTATTTCTTTTCTGAATACTGATGCTCAGACTCTTGTACCAGGTTGGCTGACAGTATCATTTGTTTTCTGTTTAGTGTACAGACACTTCTGCTCACTTTGGTAACTCCAAATTTCGACGTACACGAGTTCTTCTCTGTGCTCCTTCCAATGCTGCCATCGACAGCTTAATGAAGAAAATCATCCTTCTTTTGAAAGAGAAATGCCGAAACCGCAATGCTCCTCAAGGTTCTCAGATGCAGATCTGAAAAATGGCATTACGTCTATTGACTGGTTCTCACTGAGCTCTTGTTGTTCCTAGGTAATTGTGGCGATATAAATTTGGTGAGACTGGGGAGTGAAAGAACCATTTCAAAGTCTCTGAAACCCTTCAGCCTCGATTTCCAGACCAAAGCAAGAGCACGTAAGAGATTTTCATACTCGTACACATCTGTGAAATGAAATTTTTTTTTACCCGAGGTTGTAACTACAATTTTTTAGTAATGAATAAAGTACTGGTTAAGAAAGTTATTTTTTTTTGTAGTTATTGAAAGTTATTGCATTTACCAAATTAATTAGTTTAAAATGTCGCTTATATAATGCAATGTAATAACTTATAATGGCATTTTAAACATGTATTCTGGCATCTCAAATGTAAACACCGTAAACATCACAAAATTAGTCACTGCATGCTCAATACACAACAATCTAGATAATGAAGCAGAATATATTTGTTAGCACAAGGCTAATATTCGTATCTACAACATTTCCTAAATTCATTTCCTATACATACACAGCCAACTTTGTGGTTATTGCTTACAAAGTTTATCAGGTTATGTTGCTTTTTTCCTCTTGACGGTTCAAGCTGGCTCCGGGAGATAGACATCACATAAATGTTTCGCAAGGCATCGTATGTTAACATCACCTGTGTAGTTTTCAGTTGATCGGATGCTTCTAATATTGTAGAAGGATGAAAAAAGACATTTTGGAATACACGATTACCTAATTTCACATTAGTACTTTTACTTGACTAAACGTTTTGGCTACTCAACACATCTCTGATTATAAGTTACAAAATTCAATGTAAATTAAAGCACAAAATTCTCATCTGCCCTTCAAAGACTTCAATAGAAATTTTATAATGAATAAAAGCCTTTATTAAAGGTGCCATTTCACGATGACGTGACTTTTCTGACATTCCTGGAATCTTGAAGTGTAGTTCCCTCATCAAAAACATGCCTCAAGTAGTATTCAAATTAGTTCATGCATGTTTGAATAATCCTTTATTCTTTTTTATTTCCTGAGTTAAAAAAAGGCTTGTTTTCCTTATCCCTGCATTTTTTCTTTATCCCCGCCCAACCCTCACCCACTTGTCAATCACATGAATCGCTAGTACAGCCCCTCTCTATGACGAACAGGAATGCGGTTTGACCCAGAATTTTGACCGTAGCAGACTGGCGCTGGATAAACATTGCCAGAGAAGTGTGTATTCGTATCTCCGGAGCCTAACCTTTTGTTGGCTGCCCAATGGCTCAATTTGATAAAGGATAACAGTTTGATAAAGGATTTATGACGAGGCTGTTTCAATGTTGTCATTGGGTACTTTTCCAACTGTTCAGTGTTCATTGATTAGGAGGTGCACACAAGTTTTAATACATTATACATAATATTTTTATCGTCCCTAACAGTCAATCATGTGGAACGCACACTACAGGGATATTACTAACATTACAGGCTATTTTGCAAAGGTCACGCATCAAAAAGTAAAGTTTGCGACTAGATCTTGTAAAGGCGTTTTACACAAGTACATCTTCAACAAAATAAGTAATTCATAAAACAATATGTCAACTCTAGAAATCTTACAGCTTTTTTCCTCCAGTTTCTGGTTCATTCTATGGTATATTCAAATGCTGTGTCAGACTCTGGTTCACAAATATAAGGTGCTGTTACATCCCACATAGCCGTTATCTGTCAATTATAATGTTTGAAAACAGTAGAAATGGTTAACGCGTCGCTAAATGTGTCTGTTTTTGCTCAAACCAAACTAGCGCTGAGATCGCTGATCAGTAGGGGCGTGTCGAAAGCCCGTCTGTGGGAGGGACCACTGTAAATAGTGCATTTTTGCCTGGCCAAAATAATGAGGTGATTCAAAGATAGTGCAGCGCTAGTATAGAGGGCTCAAATATTGAATCTAAATGCTCTAACAAGGGCATAGCGTAGGACCTTTAAATATTTAGCGATAGTGTAGATTCAATATTGACTGTCTTTTTTTTAGAGCGAGCTCAGCAGTCTGTGGAGGTGGACATTCACAGACGGAAGGAGCAGCTGGATCAGGCGATTGAAAACCTTACGCAGCGCTGTGCCAAAATCATGAAGAACTCTCCTGAAGTAAGGCAGCATACCCAATCCGCTAGATTAGAGAGATCAATTTCTTTCTGAGGTTTAACCGCTGTTTCTAAACCTTGACAGTTTAAAGAGCTAACAGAGGAGAAGAGGCAACTCATGAAGGTTCGGGAAGGTTTGAGTCGGCAAATTAAAGAGGTTTGAATTGTGTGATTTATTTTATTTTTCATGATCGCTATTGTATTGATTTCACGGGCTTGAATTTTACAGTTCCACTGAGGTTGTCTGCATTCAAATATTCAATTAGAGAGGTCTCTAATGTTTTGGGTTGAGTTTTTTTTTTCTTAAATTTTTTATTAAATAATTGTGTAATTTATATAATTAGTGTTTTATTTCTAGCACTTTCGGTTTATGTGAATTTGTTTTTCTGTATTTCTTTTCCAAGTTTGATTGTCATTCTTTTTTCTCACTAATTGTTTTACTTTTTTGTTTCAGCTTATTAAAATGATTTTTTTCATGCAGAAATTGAGACTTTTATATTAAATTGACTTTCATTTAATTACAATTTTGGTTGTTTGAATCATTATATTAAAGGGTGTTTTTAAGTTCATGTAAATTCGTTTATTTAATTTTAATAATATACATAATACAATTTATGATTTTTTGTTATTAGTCAAATTAAATACAATTTGAATGTGTTTTTTTTTATGCATTGTTTTATTTTATTCAATTTACATAAGCAACTTGTGTAAATGGAATAAACAACTATCAAACAATGGTTTACATATTTAAAATAAACAATACTGATGTGCTACAAATGAAAACCATTAAAGGTTTGCTCAGTGAAGTGTCGACCTTTGTTAACGAGCTCGTTGTGTGTATACCAGACATTACACTTGCGTGTATATGAGCCACACAAAGCATTGTTACCTCACTAACACCGTTTTTTTAAAGAAACTTGTGTCTGGTGTTGTTTAGTGTCGCAGCCGGAAGCACGAGAGTCAGGCTCTGGTGCTGCAGAACGCTCATGTCATCTGCTGCACTCTTAGCACCAGTGGGAGCATCGTCCTCGAGAATGCCTTCCGTCGCCTCGGACATGAGCCCTTCAGCTGCGTCATCATCGATGAGGTCACTTTCTAGTTAGTGCGGACACCTGAACATGCATTTAATGTTTTATTTTACAAAACTTGTAAGAGTTACAAATGAATCAAAAGTAAATAACAGGGGAAATGGTAAAGAAATAAGGGGTTAAAGTGCTAAAGGGATACATTTAAAGAGTTGTAACCATAAATATGTTTCATAACTACAAATAAACCATTACAATGGAAAGTTTAAGATTGTTAAAGGGTTCTTATAAAAGGGTTAAATGGATCAAATCACAAGTTAAATGCAAAGGTTATATGGTTACATTAAACTTAATGGGTTACAATGCAAAGATTAAAATGGTGTTAAGGGAATTTTAGATGACTGTATTGAGCTTGAGACCAGCTAATCAAGAATAGAAATCTGCTGAAGTCATGCACTACATGCCTCTATTAATTCCAGGAAAAGAAAGTTTCGGAAGCACTTTTCAACCACCTAACAGTAAATAATTTCATTGCTAGTTTGTTGTGCGGCATTATTTATGCATTCACTTAATAACATATTTTTCCTCACGTTTTTAGGCTAGTCAGGCTAAAGAAACAGAGACACTCATCCCCATGCTGTACCGCTGCCAAAGTGTGATCCTCGTCGGGGATCCCAATCAGCTTCCTCCCACTGTCATCTCCCAGGTACGGTCTCTTGTGTGGTTAGTTGAGAGAAAAAAACAAGTAAGAAGTACTTGAAGTTTTGTGCTTTTGCATGCTAAGCTTATCTCTTAACTTTTTTTTTTAATCATACCTTTGCATTTTCTCTTATTCTGTGCATGTTTGAACAGAAAGCCAAGGAGTTTGGCTATGACCAGTCTCTTATGGCGAGGCTGTGCAAGAATCTTCATTTGACAAATTCGCAGTACCCGCCCATACTCCTCCTCACAGTCCAGTACCGCATGCATCCAGACATCTGTGCGTTCCCCTCCAAGTACATCTACAACAACGCCCTCAAGAGCGACTGGTACATGCTCTGGATTCTTGTGATTGTTTTGAAATTGTAGGTGTATGTGTGTAGGAAGGGTGAGAGCTGTAAAACCAGGCTGTTCACTGTGTGCTGTATAGACAGGGGCAGTGCAGGCAAGAGCAGAGCAATTTAAGACCCTTCAGTTTGAGAGGAGCGTGTGAGTGGTGAGTGTTCACTGCAGGAGAATAGATTACAGATCACGTCCATAGTTCTGCCTGTCTTTGACTCACACATCGTTGCAAGTGTCCGGACCCTTTTGCTTATTTGTTTGGTTTTAGTTCACATGATCAATATGATGCATGATGGAGCAACCTGAACAATCTAGTTCAGATCAACTGTTTGTCGTCCAAGTTTGTTGAATTGTTTGAAAGCCTAAGATCCCTCCTTTTTAAACATGCAACATTTTTCTTTTCTTTTTTCTTTTTTTTTTTACTGATAATGTATACTGATAAACAATAAAGTGGTCTGCTAGACGTTCAAAGTAAAGCTCTTTAACTCTCAGGAGACATGCCACAATGACCAGCTTTTTTGTACTGGTTTTCACTTAAGTATTTTGAGCTAGGTGCTGATCAAAAGGATTAATTAATTTAGAAGTCATAAAGGACCAGCTTTTTAAAGGAACAGTAGCCAACAATATGTAAGATGTATATCATCGTAACTGACTGGCTTGACTCCTTTTTCAAACAAAATCAACAGTGCAAATCACAGCAGCAGTCTTTAGTCTCACTAGTTAAAGTTATTTAAATAAAGTTCTATGTTGTTAAACTTCTATTCCAAGCTGTTGAAGTTACTCTCACAGAGAGTAGAAGGAAATTTTAGTTTTGAAGTTGTTTATAAGGCAAAACTGTAAATAAATAAATCAGACCAACATGAGTCTCCGCCTCAGACATCACGTCACAGGAACAATAGCTAAATTGCTGAGTTTGGTCCGGAATGTTAGAAACACTTCAAGAATCCTGAAGTCGTGATTTAACTGGTTAAACTTATCCGGATTTCTGTAGTAGCAAGTTTTGCATTAATTATCATGTGTATTGACGATGTGTAATGTTTAAAGAACAACTAAACATTAAATTTGCTTGCTTTGTGAGACCATTGTTGTGGTAACATTTTCATGCTCAGAAAGAGGGTGCTTTGCAAAATGAAACATGTCAGTCAAACATGGGCAGATCCTGGCCAAAAAAAAGCTGCCAACTAGACCAAAATGACTCTAAACAACACTACTAATTCTACTAATGTTAAGTGAAAACAGGAGCATGAAAAATTACTTCCAAATAATCCATCAAAATTCCATCTTTGCTTGTTTGCTATTGATGTACTTCTTGAAACCGGATTGGAGATTAAACCAGCAGTGGCTGTGGCCTTTTAGGAATCGACTTTTTAAGTCCATAGGTTAGATGCTAATATTTTAGTGTCCTCTGAAAACTTAACAAAGCGAAAAAAAAAAGAATTTTTGTTATGCTGTAAGCAGGAAAAAAGGAAATTTAAGGAATTTGCTGAACTGGAACATTTTTTGTGCATCAGCTATAACTTTAATCTTTTGCTTTGGAAATTGTCAATGAAAATTATTCATGATTACAGCGAGCCATGAACCCCAGTTTCTGAAACAACAGTAACCAACAATATAGAAGATATGTGTAATAACAGTGGGAGTAATAGGACTGTGTGAAACTGTGGTTTGCCTGCATATAAATTGGGCTTATTGCTGATAAAACAGCCGTTTTCTGACAGCAAGTGATTTTTTTTATCCCTGTCTTGATCTTCTCTTCACACTGCAGTAGATATTCAATCCAACACAGCGTCAAACTTTGCAATATAAAGCAACCAGGTCTTACAAGTGCGTACACTTGTGTGGTAGAGGAATGTTTGGAATGTACGCCGCTTGGAAACAAGAATAGTTATGGTTATAGAATGATCCATTTCAAGTCGTTCTTTATAGAGGCTCTAAACACTTTGTCTACGCACTTTCACATATAAACCTCAAGCTAGATGTACCTCAAACTTTGTGAAAGGGGATTTTTTAAAATAAAACTGCAATGGCTTTTTTAGCACGAAATAAATGGCCCCCAGGGGGAACTGAGACTTATTTCAGGATTTATTTTAGGGAGTTAGATGGATGGTTTTGGTTGTGTTTGGTATGTGTTCAAATTACTCATAAATCGAGACTACTCAATTTTTTTACATTTTAAATAAAACAGTGAATGTTTTTTTTCTTCATAACAACACTGTTGTTATATGTTTTACGCAGTTTGTTAATTGCTTTTTCATCCTTTGCATAATACCAATCAATCCAATCATGGTCTAGAAGCGGATTTAATGTTGCAAAAAGTATTTTTGCAGACATTTAAACATACAACATTTAAACAACATGTAAATCTAATTAGTGCTCCTCTGTTCATCAGTGAGATGGCTCAGAAGCGTTGCTCCACCGTTTGGCCATTCAAGCCCTACAAAGTGTTTGATGTGAAGGATGGGAGAGAACAGAAGGAGAGAGAGTAAGATCAACTTTTTTGTGTAAAATTATGGATTAGATCAAATGTAACTTTAAACATTTCTCTGTTAAACAGTTCATTCATCAACCTGAAAGAGGTGAAGCTGGTTATACTGCTGCTGAAGATGTTGGCAAAAGAGCAGGCTGTTCGAGTGGGGGTCATCACCCCTTATAACGGCCAGAAGTATCAGATACTCGATGCCATCAAGAGCTCTGGCATCAACAAGCAGCTTCAGTCAGTGTTTGAAGTTGATTTCATGCTGTTTGTGTCTGATTTACGAAAGAGGACTGGGAAATAATAAAACGACTAAAAACCAAAATAAAGTAATTGAATAAGAAAATGTTAAAACTTCAGATTAAGGTAAAGATTCTGCAAATAAATACAAATATTAAATAACTAACAAAACAAAGACCAGAAATACAATGAGAAAAAGACCCAACAAAAATACATTTTCATAACTGTTTTACTTAAGACATTCTTTTTTATTCAGACACTAATTATACAAGTTATTCCCTGTATGTATATATATATATATATATACACACACACACTAATTATTGTTCTTGACATTTTCACATGGCACTAAACCTCTCTTGGATCCCTGACTTATTGGCATTAATTTTTATTTTATATTGAATTAGATTTTGAGAAATGCAGAGCAGCTAGTTCTGTCCGCATTTTTCTTTCTTGTCGTTTTTTTAAATGTTAGATCTGGTGAAATGTTCAACGCTAATTTTTAGTAGCTAATTTGCATCATTTTGCTTTTAGGGTGGAGATAGACACTGTTGATGGCTTTCAGGGTCGAGAAATGGACTGCATCATAGTGTCTTGTGTGAGAGCCAGCAGTGAAATGGGTTCTATTGGGTGAGTACAGTATGTGGATAAAGGCATCCCTCAAAGGAACCCTTTTTTACAGGTTTTGTGTTGGACGTAAATGCATTTGTTCAAGCACAAACATTTTATTCAGTCTTTTTTTTGCAAACATCATTCACCCTGATTTCAAAAGGATATGTTCATCCAACATTGGCCAGATTTTTATGCATAAAGCAGGTTTTTTATCTGAATAGACTTTTTACTACTAAAAAACAACAAGAGTGAAGACTGTCTTCATAATTACTGGTTCAGCTGTTATTTTAAGAAAGAAGTGCGTATGAGCATCGATGATACTCGTTAGACTGAAGAGAAAATTTAGTTTTTTTTGGTCTTGTTTAAGTAGCTCAAAGATTTAATAAAAACAAGCTAAAAACAAATGGTGTTTATAGTGCAGAAGAGTATTCTGCCAAGCATTTTGATAATGATGAAAAATGGTAAAGTATGTTTTTGTGTTTGTATATTCGTCATCAAGATTACGTTCCCGGAGCAATACAGGAAGGCATTGCAGTTGAGTTTTATTTTCATAGATATATGTGAAGAAGAATATTGAAGGCATTTTTTACGGACAGTGCTACACAGTTTAGTCCTTCAGATTAAAACTAGTGAATTGCATTATTTACTGCACGAGCATTGCCTGTTTAAACCTTCTGATCCCTTCTGATAGCAATTGTAAAAAGTCTTAAAAACATTTAATTTAACAATGTCCATCCACTTTAAGGAATGCAAAATCAGAGGTGAGTAGATAACTACCAATTTTTTTTTACTAGAGTAAGAGTACAAAAGTAGTGGATGAAAATTTTACTGAAGTAGTTAGTTACTAGTTACTTCTAATCTGAACAATATAAATAAACATAATTGTTCAGTTCAGCATACATGGGTGAGCATAACCAAAAGTATTTATTTTTTTATTTTTTTATTTTGGCTTTCTGATATGATTCAAATACATTAATGTTGCATAAAGCTGCTTTTTTAGTTAGCTTTGAGCATGAGACCGTGATCTGCCACCATTAATTCAAGTAGCTGACAAACCCTCACACATCAGCTTCTTAAACATCTTGCGGGACTTTATTTTTGATAACAATATTTATTAATTTCCACAACTGTAGTAACAGAGTAACACAGCTTATATGTAACCAAGTTGTGACTCAAATGTTACTATGTAAAAGTACAGATTCTTAACTAAAATTTGACTTGAATAAAAGTACACACAAAAATACTCAAAACTACCAGCTACCCTAAAATCAGCCAAGTAAATGTAACTAAGTAAATGTATTTAATTTCTACTCAATGCAACAAAAACAAGTTGTTGTTTTCTACTTTCTTCCCATGGTACAAGCAACTTTACAAAGTTAAAAAGAAATCTATAAAACTATTTGGAATTCGCATCGAATCATTTACTGACTTATTGTGGATTAAAAATCAGATACAGTAGCTGATGAAATTTCTAAAAACCCCAACCTGAACTCTTGGAGAGATTTCCATCAATACTGAATTCGGGTGTTTAAGGCAAACGAACTTTATCTGAACAACTACTACATCCCAATATTGGGAAATTAGAAGGCAGACTCAGCGACCAAGAAAAAGATCACAGAGATATCCCGACGATCAATTCCACCATCGGACCTGAAGCCAACAATAACTTTCCTTACTCAGACGGAATGGCAATCAGAAGGGGAGAAACAACAAAGAAACAAGTTATATGAATTTCATCCTAAAGTTGGACAACACCATAAACCTGAGATCAGAAGGGATCAAGTCATCTTTACTTTAAGGCAAATATGTTACACGTGACTGACACACAGCCCCAAAATGTAAACACTGTAAACGCAAACTCTTGGTCAAACATATGCTTATAGAATGCCCTGTAAATGATTTTGTGTGAACAAAAACTTGAATTCTGACAACTTAAAAGAATTGCTCTCAGTTCCTAGCACACTTTTGAATTTTATTTAAAACTGACTTCCCATACTTGTTTAAACAGGTGAGAAAATAAGTATATCTAAGTAAGTTTTAGATCTACACGTAGCCATGAAATAGCCTGCACTGTTGTTTTGGCTATGCAAACAAAGCAATTGTTGTATTTTATTTTAAAAAGGCAACTCTAACTCTGAACAAACACAATGTTTTTTATTCTTGACTTGTGATCCAATGCGTCAATTACAATCAAATTGAGAGTTGCTTACTGTCTGTTAAATGATGCGCAATTCTCTTTAACCTTGGTGTGTTTCTATTTTTAAGGTTTGTTGGGAACCGTCAGCGAATGAATGTAACCATAACCAGAGCCAGGTTTAGTCTCTTCATTCTGGGACATCTGCGCACGCTGCGGGTAAACCTACACATTTTCACCCTTGCCAGTTTAAACGTTTGCCGTCCAATCATAAGCATATGTTGTTTTTCTCCTTCAGTGTTTGTGAAACTATCTCGTGATGACAGACAGACAGACAGACAGACAGACAGACAGACAGACAGACAGACAGACAGACAGACAGACAGACAGACAGACAGACAGACAGACAGACAGACAGACAGACAGACAGACAGACAGACAGACAGACAGACAGACAGACAGACAGACAGACAGACAGACAGACAGACAGACAGACAGACAGACAGACAGACAGACAGACAGACAGACAGACAGACCGACCTCACTCACTCACTCACTCACTCACTCACTCACTCACTCACTCACTCACTCACTCACTCACTCACTCACTGGCTGATATTAGCGATTCACAGTCAATCTGACGTGTCTGCTGGCTTATGTACAATCTCTGTAGAGCATACTGGACAGACTTCACGTGATGTTAACTGGTTGCAATAACTCTCTCATCTCATGATGAGTTCAGCTAGTTATAAAGTATTTTCAAGCTGTCAATGAACTTTTTGTGAGCTCAGCTAAAGTGAAAATCTTTATGCCTCGAGTGTTTGGAAAAGTCCTATATAAAAAAAACAGAAGGACAATGAAAAAAGTTAAATCAACAACATGAATACTAAAGTGAGCAAAAAGTATGATATTCAAAATTATAATATGCATTAATGTCTACAGGAACAAAGCGATTGGGGTGCTCTCATTGAGGATGCAGAACGACGAGAATGTAAAGTCAGCACAACTCAAAAAACTTTTGAAAAGGATGTCAAGACTATTGTGAAGCTGAAGCCAATCAAGCTGACCCACAGTCACTCTCTCATTTCATCTGAGAATCTGGCATCCAATCACTTGGAGCTGGAGTCTGTCCCCAATCAGGGTCCTGAATCATCAGCACCAAAGCTCATACCCCTTGAGTGTCCTCAAGACCCACGAATGAGGGACAGGCCCACAGATCCTCGCTTTTTGGAGAGAAGGCAGAGTTATGAGCGAGCAGAGGAACAAAGTGAGCAACCGGGGCCTTCTCGTATATTGCACCGATCAAACTCTCACAATGGAGACTCTCGAAGCAGAATCTCGAAGACTATCGAATCTTCTAAGCAGCGAGATTTTTCACTGCCACGAAAACAAAAGAAATAAATCAACTCTCTGTGTTTTTATTCACCACCAAAAGTAAGGGTGTTTAAACTTGAGATGTGTTTAACAGGTCTCTGAAAGTTTTAATTTCACTTAATTTGCAGTTGAGCAGCTGCCAGAGGTAAATCTAATTTAGCGTGAATCTAAATTGCTATAGAAAGGATTTTGGATTTTCAAGGAAAGTATTCCATTTTAGAGAGCTGTCACTGTCACGTTTATGCATTAAAATACTTTTTTTCTGTTCTCTTCACATGTTTGTGGTTTTGAACAAACATTTTTTATATTGAAAATATATCAGAGATTTTATTTTCTGAACAGGTACAAGTTTATAAGTATCTTTTGGATTTATTTTGTAAATAATCTTTATTGTTTGCACATGAGAGAATGTTGTGTTTTTCTTATGCTTTATGTGTAAAGAAAAAAAACAGTATTTTAAAACTGTACTTTCAAGTTGTCTGTATTAATGTAAATAGTTTTTATAAAAACGTATATTAATTTAGGGTATGTTTACAAAGATATAGAAATTGACAGTCTTTGGCTGCTGTATACTAATCTTTTGGCAAGCTGAAACAAATAAACATTATCTAAAATACAAGTTGATATGTTAAAGTTTCAAACTGGTTTTGTTATTGTTAAGTTTAATGTTTAAATTTCGAAACATGCTATATGTAATAAATTGTGATACAGATTGCAATCTGTGTTCATAAAGATGTGAAAATTCTGTTTTTTATAAAAAATTATAGAATATTTAAAATGTATGTATATTTACCTTTATTACAGTCAGTTGGTTGCTTATTTATATTGTGTTACTAGTTATTTTCTAAACGAGATGTAAAATGTATAGGCGTGTGTCAATTCAACATGATTTTCTTTTACCTCAAGGTGGCGACATGCTTCCATGCTCCATAATGCTAACATCGCTCCAGTTTTGGCTAGTTTAATTACAGGCTTACTCATTTAGTCAAAATCTTACTCAAATTCCCTAAAGAAATATGCAGAGAATATCTATTTAAACTGTACATTAAGCAGATCAGTTGGTATAGGCCTGGTTGCATATTTTTAGGAGGCAATGTTGGGAGATGGTGCATCTACATTTAAAGCATTGATTAAATAAACTCTTTACTGAAAAATAAATACGTTTAACTCTTGAGAGGGAGTCGGAATTGCTGTAAGCTTCCACCACTGAGTACAAATCTATGCAAAAAAAAAAATGCAAAAGTTAGGCCGTTTAAAAAAATAAATACAATTGTAAAGCTATTCATGTGATGCACACTGTTCAAGTAAACTCTATCCAAAGGCTGTGACAAGCCTTGGACTCATAAAGAAGCTCTTGATGAATCTCCCTCAGAGCACTATTGATATTTTGAGGAAGTGATCAATGCTCGCTGACTAAGGTAAAATCTTGATCCTCTCAGGTGCAGGCCACTCACTGAGATGTGACACAGCATTTTTTGCACATCAGAGTGAAATAGTAATGCCAGAAATCCTGCTTTGTTGTAGTTTTATGGTCTTGGAACAAGCCCTTTGTCCTTTTTTCAAAGCATAGTGATTAAACAGATTGAAGCAGATAGAACGTTCATTAGATGAAGAACTGAAATGGTTCAGTTGGGCCTCTTTTAACCATTCATCAAGTTTCTTTACATGCTTGGTTAATGTAACAGGGCTAAAAGTGTGTAATGCTTAAGGAGAGCTTGATCCAAATAACCTTGCAGGTGCCAAAACAAACTAGCCAATCATCAGGATGCATCAGGGTTTTCCAAGCCTTTTTCCAGAGTAGCTTCAAACAATCCAAGATGAGCTAAATTAGTAGAGTCAGGTGTGTTGAAGCTAAATTGTGCATAACTCTTTCCACTCCACTGGTCTAGGGACATGCTTGTTTTGGGAATTTCAAATGCTGTCTCCAAAAGTTAGCATATCAGAACTTTATAACATGGACAAAAGTGGAAGTACACCTTGAACAGGTTCATCAAATGGCCACGTTTAACCGCACATGTACATGTTCAGGGCAATTTTTTTAGATAGTGTTTAAATTGTGAGTTTAAATCGTCCAAAGACATGCGGTATAGGTGAGTTGGGTAAACAAAATTGTGCATAGTGTATGAGTGTGAGTTGAGAATGAGTGTGTGTGGATGTTTCCCAGTGATGGGTTGCGGCTGAAAGGGCATCTGCTGTGTAAAACATATGCCAGAAAAGTTGTCGGTTTATTCTGCTGATGCGACCCTGAAAGGGATAAAGCTGACAAGAAGATTGATCGATGGATGAACAGTGATTAGAAAAATGTAACACAGACAACAAGCAGGTAATCAGCATCAGCTGTAGGGTGAGTGATAAATGATGGAGATAAGCTTGATAGGCATATATTGCACCATTTTTCAACAATTTGTATGTGTATAGTGCTTAGACGCCATATTCTTTTGAGCCAATTATTCGAATGCTAGATTAAACACCTATGCTTTAAATTAGTTTTGAACTCTGTGAGCGTAGCTGAGCTCTAGACAACATCTGGGAGTTTGTTCCAGAGCTTCGGGGCTCTATATGAGAATGCTCTTTCCTCTCTAGTGGATTTACTAATCTTTGGAATATTCAGTAGTTTTGCTTCTTGAGATTGAAGAGAGCGAGCTGGAATATATCGTGATAGGAGACTGCTCTGGTAGTCTGGAGCCAAGCCCTTAAAGGCAAGGCGCTGTATCTTATAGTCAATGCGATATTTTACAGGGAGCCAATGAAGAGAGGACAGTAATGTGTATAATGCGATCTTATGTCTTTGTTCTTGTTAGAACAAATTCTGGACTAACTATAATTTATGTAACGGCTGAGCAGCGGGCTAACAGCACATTATAATAATCCATTCTGGAGGTCATGAAAGCATGAACTAATTGTTCTGCATCTACAAAGACAGCATGTTCCATATTTTAGCAATGTTCCTGTGGTGAAAGAAGGCCATCTTAGTAACATAAAAGATATGGTTCTTAAACGTCAGTTCACTATCTATAATAACATCAAGATTTTTAACTGTAGGGGAAAAATTAACTGTGTGCCCCCCCCTCCCCATTTTTAAAACTGAAACTTATAATTGATCAGGATTTAGCATTAGGAAATGTTAATTCATCCAATCATGAGTTTTATGAGTATGAGTTTTAGTGATTTTGCATTTAATTGATTTAATTTTTTTTAGACAGAATTCATAAAATCATTGTTGCTAAGTTTATTCATATTTATGACTCAATGCCTAAATCTGGTTAACTGTTATTCTTTTTTAGTTTACACACTTTACAACTTAGCAATAAATTTAAACAAAAAATAAAACATCAATATTTGTAGAGAATAATATGTTCCTACAGGAAGTGGGATTATTTTTAGGTTTTTAGTTTTGTTTCGAGTTTAGGTGTTTTGTTTTTTTATGCAATCACACAATCCAGTAGGACAAAATGTAAACATGTTCCAAAACAATTTGCAGCATAAAATGTGATTTAACTAATTTTTAAATCTGAAATCTTCTATCCCATAGAAAGCACACATAGTCATTGAATTTCTTTTTTTTTGACTGATGTTTTTTTTTCCAGTTGAAATTATGTCGTGTGGTGCTGAAGAAAGACAGCAGAAATACAGCAACTCAAGTAACAGTCAAATTTACTGTAAAATTTACAGTTTCTTAAAATGTCATCCTGTCTTCTTAAATAGTAAATCCATAAAGAATAGAGTGTAATAAACTGCGACCCATAAATGTAATAATAGAGATTGCCATCTAATAAATTCTGCTTGGTACATTTAGTGCATAAAATCATCTCTGAGCAGTAGTAAACTCTACAGGTGCCATAACATCTTCTCTTGTGCTGTAAAAGTTTACAGTGAATCTCATCAACAGATTCAAAAGAAAAATACTCTCTAGCAAAAATAGTTGGATAATGTGGGTTTGGAATAAAATGATATTTTCTTACGTTGACGTGTCCTTTATAAATATCAATGATCTGTGGTGACAAACATCTATCGATACAGGTTAAACTCTCACAGGGATCTCATGATTTTCTCATATTCAGATCATGTTTCTTTTTCTGTTTTCTGCATGAATGAAGCTGAGAAATTAGAGAGGTCTGTGTTTTGTTTTGCATTGCAACCTTTGCAAGGAAATCTTGAGTCTGCTTTCGTCTGTGAAAACAGACTCAAGAATAGATTCTTATTAAAAATGTTGTTTGTGACTTGTGTTCCTAAATTGTAATTAATAATTTATTTGGTGGGTGTGGCTTTTACTATCTGTGAAGCACTGCCGGAAGACAACCCACCAAACGTGAATTAAAGTTACATTTTTGCTTTCAGACTTCCTTTTCTACACCTACTGAAGATCAAGAGTGTTGAATTCAAAAGTGTTGGATATCCAATATGTTGTAAATTGTTTTTCAAGGCTTCTGGAGCAGAATTGTAATACTCTTGTTTAAGAGCCACAAGATACAATCAAAGTTGATTTGAAATTAATGCAGCCTGACATTGTTGCCATCATTTTATAAATCATCTATGAAAAACAAATGTTTTTTTACTTTATTAACCATACACATAAAAATTAGTAATCACATTTTTCAAAGTTGACCCTTTATTTACTCCCTCTGATAAAGAGACACCTCTGCATCAAGAGGGGCCAGCCGAGGTGGCTCCTGCATCTGATTCAGATGCCTACTTATAGTATATCCAGCTGGATGGAGGCCTTGAAGAAGACTCCAGGACATGCTGGAAAGAGTAAATCTCGACTGGCCTGAGGATGCCTCTCCAATTCCTGATAGAGCTGGAGGAAGTGTCTTCAAAGAGGGAAGTCTGGGCTGTTGAGACAGCTTCCACCGATGTCCCAGCAACAGATAATCAGACTTTTTTGGGTTACGTAGGTTCTAACATAAAATTGATATCAGGTATCCAAATTATGGGTAACACTTTATTGAATAGAACCCATTTACCTCTTGTTTTCTTTCTTTTAATAATCCCTGTTGACCAGATTTGAGCCAGTTGTATGACACCCCTGGTTTAGAACAATACAATTCCGTATTTAACTCTTGCTCTTCAAATAACAGTGAGCATTTATTACATAAAGCCGAACAATTAAATTGTAAAAAAAAAAACACAAACCCCACCTTGACCTGTTTCCTGAAAGAACAGACTTCTACCTTGAACAGGAAATACATCACATCCACTCAAACCAACCAATGGTGTCCCTTTTCTTTAAAACAAGGTAAATATTAACCAGAATAGACATTGTGACGATGTAAGTTATGGTTTCTTGGTGCGCTGCTCCATATCCGTATCTGTGATTACCGCACAGGAAGCTCCACATGTGTGTGTTGGGAGCTAGCGCCAATGCTTTTCCATCCACTTGACTCAGTGCCCTCTGTGCCCTACGAAGGGCAGACTTGGAGCGTGTGACTCTGGTGGCGCCCCCTGCTGGAGACAGTTTTAGGAGACCGTCAGGATGATGAGCAGTGAGCACATCAGGAGGGAGAGGCTCAGATGGGGCACGCTTGCACCGTTGCACTTCTTGCCTTCTTCGCAGCGGGAATGTTGGCACAAAACTCCCTTAAAGTCCGGAGAGCAGATGCAGCGCTGGTTCTGAACACACGTACCCCCATTCTGGCACAAGAGCAGTTCGTCGTCACATACATTTGCTGTGGATGAGAGTGGGGCTGTTACAATTTTGAAAATTTAAATAGTTTTAAAATGAATCCCTCCAATGCAATATGAGGTTGTGTAACAGACTGGAGATTTCACTATGTTTATTTCCTTGATTTTCTGTCCAATCTGTCTTTTCTCATTTGTATTACTTTATGTTGTATTTGAGAGTTAAGAAATTAAGTCAATGGAGTGTATTGTCTTGCTGCAGGTCGGCAAAAGAATCAATTGACCTACTTTTATGAACTCATGGAGTTAAATATTCAGCAGATACTCATCATTAGTAATCATAGAGAGACTGGTCCACTTAAAAAAAAATTGTCGCTCTTAAATGGAATATGATTTTTTTTACCAAACTTTAGGCATGTGTGTAGAGTATTCATTTTTCATCAAACAAAAAACATTAGGTGGTTTGGTCATACAAGGGAGGGAAAAAAACTACATCATGAAATAACTTTTAAGATGCCTTTTTCTGCGGGGGTATACAGGACTCTGAGTTGAAGACTGAGTTGAAATCGAATAACAGCTCTTATAGTACCAGGGATTCTGTTTAATGAGAATTAAACAGCCGAAGATAACCCTAGTTTTAGCTGTTACGTGACTAAACATTTTTTGTCCACTCCCCCAGATTCCTGCTTAGAATATGTCACATACTCACCAATCGTCCGTTGACCACGTCTAATCAAACAGGCTCCAAAATACCACGTTCTATCTTAGATATGTTGCTCCAGTGTGAATTAAATCAATTAGGAATAATTTGCCTATTATTGACCTATAAATATGTTGGTCACTTGTTTAAAGTGGGAGTTACTTCTAACAATAACCTGCAATAGGCGAAATCCACAAAGTGTTCAACAGCAACTGTTTTATTGAAAGTGCAAGAACTGTATTAACAGCAGGAATGACCCTCAGAGTGGCATGATTAACCACTTTGGTTGCACAGGTGTTGAAGGATTGTAGGAGGATTTGTGCTACAAACAAATATTTATCCTATTTGAATCGTGGAATTAAAATGGTAAAAAACAGATAAAAGTACATTTTTCTTTCAGGCTTCTCTTCAGGGGATAAATATTATATATATATATACAATATATATACAAGCATGCAGTATAGACATGTAAAAATGATAAACCAGCATGCATTATAAACATGTAAACCAAATGCTGCTATTTCCAGCCACAGCAAATATAACTGGATGCATCTTAACAGGAAATGAGAGATCAGGCTCTTCTACTATTCTTCTAATGTGCTTATTTCGCTTTCCTCAAAGCGCTGGAACTTCTGGCTCAAGGCCTGTTTCATCTTAAAGATGGATCACAGGGAGAATGCTGCCAGAGGGCTTTTACAAACACCACGGGAATCCAGGTAGGAGAGTGATCATTAGCTCACAAATGAGCTTCAGATGAATGAAAGTATGGCTGTAGAGCATTTAAAGGCACTAATATTCGTTATATTAATGTTGTCAATCTTATAGTTTAAGCCCATCCTGGAAACAAATTGAGGGTACTTACGGAAACAGCCATGCTTCCAGTAGAACCCAGAGAGACACTCGTCACACTTGACTCCAGTCGTCCCGTCTTTACACTGGCAGAAGCCAGTGCCATTACAGCGGTCGTGAACCGATCCCAGCGTGTTACAGTTACATTCTAGAGGAGAGAGAAAAAATATAAGTGACCTATCAAATATTAGGAAATGCTATTCCATGCATAAAGTACATTTGGAATTTAACCTGCTTTACAAGGAAGAAAACTGCTCAGAATATAAAAGCGTTAAACATTGATTTGAGGATTGATAGACAACAGAAAAGGTACATCGCCTCAAAGGCCGCTTCTAACTTCTAAGTGGGAATCTTAGACCCACAATTTTTACTCTTAAAAACTCCAAAATGAATGGGAACATTACAAAAGTAGATCACCTAAACCTGTTTCTAGATTTTCTTAGGAGGTCTTGCACCTCTTGCAACTGTTTAAACTATTCAATTCAGAAGTTAGTTAAAATAAGAGCAGGTTCTTCGAGAACATTTTCCAGGAGGGTATCTAAAGTAAGCATATTTGGTATTTTCATTAAAGGGCTCCATTTGGAGGTTTGAGAGTTAAACACTTTTCTCTCTAACTCTCTAACTAAAAGATTGCTTTAAACTCTGATACACTCTGTCTCACTCTCCTGTTGCTTCATCTCCTTCTTAAATCCTGTAAACTCCATTGTGTCATTCACTAAAAGCCGACTGAGTAATGTGGAATTTCTCACCATTTTCATGTGTGATTGGCATTGAGAGGTATTTAACATAGGTATTTAATATCTCTTAAGAATGGGAAGTCTTAAAAATGTTTTGATTGAGGTTAAGCAAACTATGTAATATTTATCACTCTTGTAACTTTCAGGGATAATTATCTATCAAGCTCCTGCACATACAATTCAAATTATTCTGCTTCACTCCATGAAAAAAGCATTACATCTCCTAATGCATGCAAAATTTGACTATTATATTATAAAACAATTATATTGAAGGATCAGAAGTACATTTTCTACTTGGCACTTTCAATAGAGTTGTAATTTTAAAATCACAACATGTAAAGCGAGCATCTACCTATCTATCTAGCTTCACATAGTCCTAGTGTGGATTAACTTGGGCAAAATAGGAATTCGTATTAAATAATTATATGGGGTAGAAATAGAACTAATGCTACCATAGGCATAGTAAAGTAAAGTTTATTAGTATGAGGAAAATTTGTATTAAAGCCAACCAGTAATATCTGACTTATAAAAACCCAGTTTAAACAAATTTAGGGGGAAAATTAAAGAAACCAACAAACATATTTTTTATTGATGTAAAAAAAAAAAACTGAGATCTCGGAGTAAATCCCACACACATTTTCAGAACCACACTCTTCCACAGTGTTCTGTTTTAAAAAGCAGAGATGTGTTTTGTCCCCAAAAAAGTCAGGGTCAGAATTCAGTCGTTAACTTTATGACACAGCTATATAAAACAACTCCTGTCGTTATGACCTTGTGAATTTCTTCCTGTAACTGTAGCTGGAAGTTACCAGTTTGACACCATGCTATTTTTAGATTCTCGCATCACCAACACAACAGTCTACTGGGCTGCAGCCAGCTGTACTGTGAGAAACCCTGGAACCAGATCTCAGGATGAGGTAAATGTTCTCCCGGGTTGAACCAAAGCCACGTTGGCAGCATGTGAAGGCGATGAGGGCGAGCTCGTTTGTGCTGATTCTCAGTGTGAGTTCGTTTAGCCTGTGCCCAGACTGCTCTCGCACCAGATGGACTAGCTGACTCTCCCTTCTCCTCTCTTTACTGCTTTCTCAAGGCATCCACTTTCAAGCAAAGCCACACAAATATGAAAATTCCCTCATTAGTTTCCCCTTCCTGAGCTTTTTGAATTCACACCCAATTTATTTAGACTTCTAGGGGCATGTTCAGTCTGTCAATAATAAAACATTTCAGAACCATTCTAGTTAAACTATCTATCTTTCAGCTTGTCATCTTTATTCACATTCGTCTATTTGTGACATTAATAAAGTGCTTTTCTGGACACTGAAAGTGCTTCACATTAGTGATGCACTGATCATGATCTCCCCATTTTTTAAGCTAAAATAAGCCAGATGATTTATTTTATATTAAAACTTGTCAGACTGCTGCACTACATGTGTTCAAGACTGTACAAACTTCACTCATTCACTCGCACTATTCCTATTTAAAGTGTGAGTCAGAGTGTCTACCTGCTTTGACGCAGATGAGACAAATATTCTGCTATTGAGTAAGCCAATGCTTAACATATTAACAAACAATAAAATAGAGAAAACACATTTTTAAAGAAGTTAATGAATTTTTCAGTTTGGCAATTAGAGATGACTCTATTCACATGAGGACTTTGAACCAATGTGCATATCATTAAACCCACTCACCGACACACACATTTTCGTCATCAGGCTCGACCGAGTTGTTTTTGAAGTAGCTCATGCGACAGTGCTCGCAGTTCTGACCCCGTGTGTTGTGCTTGCAGCTCACACAAGTGACAATGTTCAGGAAGTCGATGTAACTGCAGCGGTTCGAGTGCCCATTACACTCACAATCTGAAAAAGGAGAAAACAACTTAAGAAAATTAAGACATATTTTAGGGCTTGATTTCTCAAAAACAACAACAACAACAACTACAACAACAACATTTCAAACATCGGACATCAGATATCATTCCTAATGTTAGACAAAAGCTTCACTCTTTTGAATTTCATCTTCTGCTTCTGACAGCTTTGATGAAGATGCGTGAAAAAGTAGATAGCTCACATTCTTACTAGAGTCTTTTTTACTCCTTTCGCATCTTACATGTGTTTTTAATAAGTCTGTGTGTGTTCCAGAGATTTGGGGAAATCTAATGACAGGTGTTTTCTCCTGAACACCTGCTTCTGTGTCTTCTGGAGCAGATCTTTTAGTTAAACTGCTTGGCTTTGCTCGGATCCCTTCACTCTAATTTTCATTCATTCATTCATCTTCATGTCGGCTTTATTCCCTTTCGGGGTCGCCACAGCGGAATGAACCACCAACTCTCTGGCATATGTTTTACGCAGCGGATGCCCTTCCCTGCCGCAACCCATCGCTGGGAAATCACTCTAATTTCTCAATATGTTTTTCAATTCAGTTATGACAATTTATTTCAGTAGGTGCACACTCTTGAATTAGCATGACATACTAGGACATACACAAAGGGCACATTGCTAATCTTAGCATGAATCCCTTTAATTGTAACTCTTTTATTGTATAAATACCTCAAAACATTTTGTGACCCTTGCCAAATGATGTAAATCATATTTCCAGATTGTTGGTGCTGTATTTCTGCCTTCTCAATGCACTCATGAAATATCAGGATTTCTGACACAAGTAAATAACTTCCAAGGGAAAAAATACATAATTTGTGCTTACATTAAAATACTTTTATCCATGTGCCAATGCCAATTTAAGGGTTTTCTCAACTGAAGTGTACAACTGCAAGTTCACCTGCATATTAGCCATGCTATTTAGTCAGCAACTTTCATATTTTCCTCACTTCTCAACCTTTCAAATATTTATGTGTGCTTTTCAGAGCCCAACTCGGCACACAGGAACAGGCAAACCATTGAAATATGAATGAGCTATACACACACTACTTACCTTAAACATCACATGTAATAGAGAGAAGCAGGGATGATGGGATTGATGAGTCAGAATGTGGGAGACAGGATGTGAGAAACACCATCTCAGCGCAATGTTAATTATTGAACACGGCTATTAAAGCACATCATCTACATTGTTATGTCCTGGGTTTGACTTTGAGCTGAAGCCTATTGTCGTATATTCTCGTAAACTAATGATTCGTGGGTTGAATTTAATCAGGACGTGACTCCAACATACTTTCTCAACAACTTCTTTATTTCTTCTTCTTTCAACGTAAAAACAAACATGGCATCTAGTGTTGTGGTACAGGAATTGAATACGCAACATATTTTCCACCTTTTTAAAAACTTAACAGACCTGTAATGAAAACACAGAAACTTTCAAATTACAAAGAAATTGTTGTATACCCCCACATTACTCTAACTTAGAGGTTCTCAAACAATGTTTAAATAACCATAACTCAAGAAATCCGCATTAATTAACAGTTCTTTTCATCCTTTTTTTCACTAATCAGGAGACATGACTAATGTTCATAATCATTAAGCCACGCAGGCTTCTTTCTGACCCTTGTGGGTCTGGGCACCTTATCAAACAGCTGTGGTGTGACCTCTTGCTCAGGAGCTGCATTTGCAGCACCTGTGGTTGTGTCTTGTACACTCTCTGGAGCCAGAGACAGGTGAGAAGCATTCCATGTGCGTCCATCCTCCAGCACATATGAACTTTCACTTGCTTTCTTCATCACTCTGGCTGGGGCGTGAAACTTTGACAGTACTTCTTTTACATGAAAAGGCTTTTTCACTCTGACCATGCTTCCTGCTCGAAATGGTGGCACCCGCGCTCCTTTCCTAACATCTGTGTAGGCTTTTGATGCTCTCTGTTTTGAGGTAACACGAGTACTTTGCTAAGGCGTCACAGTGGCGCAGTGGGTAGCACGGTCGTCTCACAGCAAGAAGGTCACTGGATCGAGCCTCGGCTGGGTCAGTTGGCATTTCTGTGTGGAGTTTGCATGTTCTCCCCGTGATCGCGTGGGTTTTCTCCGGGTGTCCATAGTGTTAAAGTGTGAATGAGTGTGTAAATGTTTCCCAGTGATGGGTTGCGGCTGGAAGGGCATCCGCCACGTAAAACATATGCCAGAGAGTTAGCGGTTCATTCAACTGTGGCGACCCCGAAAGGGAAGAAAGCCGACATGAAGATGAATGAATGAATGAGTACGTAGCTGTCTTTCTGATAGAATTGGAGAAGTACTTGCTGGACCTATGTCAACTTTTGTGCGCATCTTCCTGTTGAACACGAGTTCATACGGTGACACTCCTGTGGTGCTGTGTGGAGTAGCACGATAGGTAAGCAGGAAGTTCCGTATGAAAGGCTTCCACTGCTTCCTCTCCTGCTCTGCCGTCAGAAGTGTTTCTTTAAGAACACAGTTCCAGCGCTCTATCGCTCCATTTGCTTGAGGATAATATAAAGATACCTTCCTGTGCTTGATGTCTCTCACTGCTAGGAAGTCTGCAAACTCAGTGGAGGTAAATTGTGTCCCATTGTCACTGATCAGTTCTGTAGGGTTGCCAAACCTGGAAAGTATTGTAGACAGGAACGTGGTAATTGCAGTGGTTGTGATCGAAGGAGTAAAAGCAACCTCTGGCCATTTGGTGTAGTAGGTGATCAATGTTATCGCATAGTGACAATAGTGAGAGCTTTCAGTTCTGTATCCAGGAGAGCCACCAGCTCAGGCTCCATCACTGGCTCTGCATTCTCAACTGAAGGAAGTGGCAATCTGGAGAGACAGTCAGCAGCATAATTCTGTGCACCAGCTCGATATTCTACGTCATATGGAGAACACAAAAGTCTGGATGACCACCGTGCAATGCACATCCCCACCCGTCCCATACCCTTTGTAGCTAGGAGGGTGGTCAGGGCTTGGTGGTCTGTGCGCATAGTGAATCTAGTTCCGCACAGAAAAGTTCTCCACTTTTCAACTGCCCAAACACAGGCCAATGCCTCTTTTTTGTCAACCGAGTATTTCCTTTCTGCGGGTGTCAGGGAGCGTGACGCAAAAACAACTGCACGCGTTGACTTGTCAGGATGAACTTGTGTTAGTATAGCTCCGAGTCCATAATCTGAAGCATCTGTGGACACGATAGTTGGGAGGCAGGGCTCAAAAACTGCTAATGCGGGACTGTTAATGATGCGAGTCTTCACTGCATTAAAACCAGCCTGTGCCTCCGGAGTCCACTTGAATGTGTCAGTATGCAGGTATGCTCTCATGGGCTCCACCAAAGATGCATAGTTTTTCACAAACTTTGCATACCATGCTATAAGTCCCTGGAATGAGCGTAGGGTGATGATGTCACTCAGTGCTGTAACTTCTGCAATGGCTATTAGGGTGATCCTCATTGGACAGCAAACCTTGGGCTGAAATAACATGTCCAAGAAACTGCAACCTCTTCTGGTTGAAAAGGCATTTCTCCGTATTAAGCCGGAGACGAGCTTCGTTAAGCGCAGCTAGAACTGCTTGCAGGTTGCGGTCATGTTCTTGCTGGTCCCTGCCATAGACAATCACGTCATCCAGGTAGTTCTGGACCCCTTTCAGCCCTTTCAGCACCAGGGACATGAGCTTGGAGAATGCACTTGGGGCCGAACACAGCCCATAAGGGACTCAACGAAACCTAAACAGTCCTTCGTGTGTTGTGAATGCAGTTATGTCACGGCTTTCGTCTGCCAGTAACACCTGATGATAAGCATTTGCCAAGTCAATAGTAGAGAAAACAGTAGCTCCGTGAATGTTTGAGAAAATGTCATCCATATGTGGAAGGGGGTGAGTGTCCATTACTATTGCCTTATTTGGCTCACGATAATCCACACACAATCTCACTTTCCCATTTTTCCTCAGAGTCACTACAATGGGAGACACCCATGGAGATGCATCAATCCTCTCTATAACCTCCATCTCCAACAGCCTCTCAATTTCAGAAGAGACTGCTTGTCTGACTGAGACCAGAAGTCTTCTGAGCTTTTGTTGGACAGGTTGAACATCTTCTCTGATCTTCACTCTGTGAATGAAACCTTTTGCAAGACCCAGTTTTTCAGTCACTGATCCAGTTTTAATCTCTGCTATTGGTGCTGTCAATGAAGTAACTGGTGGTGAAGAAACTGCTTCAGGAAATACTGCATTGTTGTCAATGGTGAGCCTCAGCTCTCTGAACAAATCCAATCCTAGCAGAGCTGTGCCTGTTTTCACTACATATAATGTAGCTGGTATGTCAGCATCGTCATGTTGCACTGTAGCTGATAAACAGCCTAGTACTGGAACCTTGGACTTAGTGTATGTCACTAGCCTTGAAGCTGGCTCAAAAAGTGACACATCACTGAAGTGTTCTCGGTAGAGGTGCTCGGCAATGATTGATACAGCAGAGTCTGTGTCCACCACTAATGCAGCTGATTATGACGCTGACTGTGTACTTATGGTCACTGTACAGGTGATCTTGTGATCTACTAGTTCATCTTGTAACATCAGTACGGTGTTAATTTCAAGATCTACCACTTCACCCACTTTGGCTGTAGATTTGGACTTACATACACGGGCAAAGTGTCCAGTTTTGCTGCAGTTTCGGCAGGTCACTTTGCGTGCAGGACAGTCTGGAGCATTGGCAAGATGAGCTGAAGAGCCACATCGAAAACAACACCGGTCCCGTTTTGGTGTTGCTCCGGGCTCGTCGGATTTATTGCTCCTTACTTTGAGTGGGAACTTTGGCTTTGCCGTCATCACGTGCACAGGAGCCTCCAGCGGTGATGCAAGGGTCTGCGGGTGTCCTATTGCTGAATCCACTTGAGACACCATCTTAACCGCCATGTCCAGTGTAAGCGTTCCCTCCGTTTGCACCAACAGTTTCTCTCTTATTCTTAAGCAACTGGCGTGCTCGATGAGCTGTTCTCGTATCATCTCATCAGTATTTTCAGCAAACTCGCATGTGGACACCAACTCGCGCAGCGCACCCACGTATTCAGCAACAGTCTCATGCGGTCTCTGCAGCCGTTGTCTGAACTTGTGTCGCTCCAACACAACGTTGATTGTTGGTGTAAAGTGTTTTTCCAATGCAGATACGGCTGAATCAAAACTTGCACCTCCGTCCTTTAGCGTATAAAATACGCGTTGTGTAGAAGCAGTGCATGTTTTCGCTTGTCGGGCCATTCGTTCCTCTCCACGCCGATAGCAAGCAGGTAGTTGGTAAACATTTTCATCCACATACCCAACGGAATCGCAGGTCGTCCGGTGGATTGTAAAAACAACGCAGGGCAAGGGACAAGATTCGCCATCTTCGTCGCCAATTTGTCGTATATTCTCGTAAACTAATGATCAGTAGTTTGAATTTAATCAGGACGTGACTCCAACGTACTTTCTCAACAACTTCTTTATATCTTATTCTTTCAACATAAAAACAAACAGAACTCACCGCCCGTCCTACAACATGCCATCTAGTGTTGTGGTACAGCAATTGAATACACAACACCTATTTTTTCAGAAAACTTTACAATGCTGTTGGTTGAGTTCATATTTGAGCCTAATAGAGAAATTAACTGTTTTTCAGAGCATAGTTGGTATTAAGAACCATAAAAGTTCTAAACTTTCCCACTGCCCAAGCTGGTTGACCCTCTTTCTGACAACGAACTCATTTGAACCCTTTCATCCACACCCATCCAAGTGAACCATCGTATCACCACTAAAACCCGTCTGCCTAAGTCTATTGAAACTCTGCCTAATGGCTTAGCCAATCAACATTCTTCTCTATACCAAAGCTGGTCTACCATCTCCTAACGTCCAAGTCGGTCAACCCTCTTTCAATGCATATACTACTCGACCCTCTTCTCAACCCTAACACCCGTCTACCCTCTTTCTGACACCCAAGTTGATTGACCCTTTTCCTAACACCCAAGCCGGTTAACTCTCTTCTCCATGTCCAGGCTGGTCAACCCTCTTACTAACGTCCAAGCCACTTGACCCTCTTCCTAACGTCCAAGCTGGTCAACCCCCTTCTTGATGCCCAAGAAGGTTGATCGTCTTCACCATGGCCAAGACAATCAACGCAGTTTAAGTCCTAAAATGATCTACCCTTTTTCTGACACCCAAGTCAGTCAACCTTCTTCCCGATACTTAAGTCTGTTGACCCTCTCTCTGATCCCCAAACTCGCTGATCCTCTTTCTGATTCCCAAGCCTGGCAAGCCTCTTCTTGATGCTAAGCCTGGTCGACCATCTTCCCAATGCCCAAACTGGTCGACCCTCTTCTTGATGCTAAAGCCAGTCAAAACCCTCTTTCCAGTGACCAAGCTGGGTGACTCTCTTTCTAATTCTTAAGACTTCAAACTTCTTCCTAATGCTCTAACAGGTCAACACTCTGCGTTCTGCCTACTCATTAATACAAACTAACTACAGGGTTATACTAAACATGTAAAGTTATTGTTTCTAAGAACATAAAAATGTTCACATTTTTAACCCAATAATGCTTAAAAATGTATTGTGTAATGTATTTGTGTGTTTAGAGTGGAAACCAATAATAGGAATTTAATATGAAAAGCGCTAACTCTAAGTTTCAGTGACACTGTTGGTCTCTTAAATCAACTTCTTTTTCTCTCACCTTGAAAGTCGTCATATATGATGCCTTTCAACTGTACCGACTGTTGACCTCCAGACAGTAAGAACTTCATAAGAGCTTTGAAAGATGGAACATCATATTAAATGGTAATTTAAAAACCAACTACTCAGTAAACAACAAATGAAATAAACTATTGGGAACTAATTCTGACACTTTACATTTAAAAAATGGATGCCAAAGCAGCTTTACAACACCACTAAAAATTGAAGACTACTGACTACAGCATTGCATTGCTTATTACGATTTGACCATTTCATGTACACTACACCACTACCAGGAAAACATCTAATACAGTCTACTCCAAGCCATAGATACCTTTCTTATTCTCTTCTTCCCTCTCCCACTTATGCAAGGGTTTAGGTTCACCCTCCGCTACACCATGCGCTGTTGAGTGTTTGTGCGACTCTAAAAATCCAAGGGGAAACCGCAAAGCACAATACAGACAATTTGTTCAAATTATAATTTCTGACTAGACCACTATAAGGCAGATATATATATATATATATATATATATATATATATATATATATATATATATATATATATATATATATACAATCTACTGAACATCTAGACATGATTATTTTACACAATATTTAGCCATACCTTGATTGGTGTGTATTGATGATGTTTTTGGATGAAGAGACTCCAATGATGGAGAATGTCCCCTATGAACTTGGTGTCCACTAGGTCTATGGTTTGGCTCATGAGATTTATGCCCAGCTCCATGGGGATGTCCTATTTGTTCATGGGACTTATGCCCAGTCCCATGAGGATGTCCTGTTTGTTCGTGAGATTTATGCCCTGTGCCATGTGGATGCCCTATTTGTTCATGAGATTTATGCCCTATCCCATGAGGATGCCCTATGTGCTCATTAGATTTATGCCCTGTCCCATGAGGGTGCCCTATGTGCTCAGGAGGTTTATGTCCTGTCCCATGAGGGTGCCCTATGTGCTCATGAGATTTATGCCCTGTCCCATGAGAATGCCCTATGAGCTCATGAGATTTATGCCCTGTCCCATGAGGATGCCCTATTTGCTCATGGAACTTATGCCCAGCCTCTTGAGAATGCCCAATTTGCACATGAGACATGTGCCTGGAACCATGAGGATGTCCTACTTGCTCATGAGATCTATGGCCATCTCCATGAGAGTGCCCTATTTGCTCATGGGGTGTATTCACTTTTGGCTCATGAGATTTATGGCCTGCCCCGTGTGGGTTTTCGATTGACTCATGCGATTTATGCTCTGTCCCATGACCATTTCCAATTGGCTGATGAGAACTATGTCCTATTCCATGTGTATTTACTTTTGGCTCATGAGAACTATGCACTGCCCCATGTGTATTCACTTTAGGTTCATGAGAACTATGGCCCGCCCCATATGTATTCACTTTTGACTCATGAGAACTATGCCCTGCCCCATGTGTATTTCCTTTTGGTCCATGAGAACTATGCCCTGTCCCATGTGTATTCAATTTTGGCTCATGAAAACTATGCTCTGTCCCATGTATATTCACTTTTGGTTCATGAGAACTATGGTCCGCCCCATGTGTATTCACTTTTGGCTCATGAAAACCATGCTCTGTCCCATGTGTAATCACTTTTGGTTCATGAGGTTTATGGCCTGCCCCATGTGGGTTTCCTGTTGGCTCATGAAATTTATGCTCTGTTCTTTGAGCATTTCCTAATGGCTCATGAGAACTATGCCCTCCCCCGTGCGGGATCTCTATTGGCTCATGAGATGTATGCCCTTCCCCATGAGGATTTTTAATCGGCTCATGTAAACTATGCCTCGTCCCATGAGGACTTCCTAATGTTTCATGAGTATTATGGCCCTCCTCATGAGTATTCACTGTTGCCTCATGAGATGTATGTCCTCCCCCATGAGAATTCACTATTGTCTCATGAGATGTATGTCCTCCCCCATGAGAATTCGCTATTGGCTCATGAGATGTATGTCCTCCCCCATGAGAATTCGTTATTGGCTCATGAGATGTATGTCCTCCCCCATGAGAATTCGCTATTGGCTCATGAGATTTATGTCCTCCCCCAGGCGGACTTCCTATTGGCTCATGAAAACTGTGCACTGTTCCCTGAGACTGCCCCACTGGATCATGAGGATTATGACCTGTCCCATGAAGACTTCCTTTTGGCTCATCAGAAGTGTGTACTGCCCCATGAGGATTCCCCACTGGCTCATGAGATGTATGACCCATCCCATGAGCATTGTTTTTTGGCTCATGAGTTTCATGCCCTGCCCCATGCAGGCTACCTATTGCCGCATGAGATGTATGTCCTGTCCCATGAGGAATACGTATTGTCTCATGAGCTTCAGAAACAATTTCATGGAGATTTGGCTCACTATCCCCTACCCCATGAGCATTTTCCACTGGAAGATGGGATGTTAGCATCTCCCCAAGAGGATTTGCTATTGTCTCTTGAGATTTATCAATGGTGTCATGGGAACTTGCCACTTGTTCATGAGATTTATGTATTTCCCCTTCAGCGTTCCCTGCAGGCTCTACTGATTTATGACGTTCTCCATGAGGTTTCACTATTGTATCATGAGATGAATGCCCCTCCCCATGAGAATTTAATATTGTCTCGCGAAATATATGCCCTCCACCATGATGATTCGCTATTGGCTCATGAGAATTTTGCCCTCCCCCATGTGGAGTCACTATTGTTTCATGAGATGTATGCCCTACCCCATGAACATTCCCTTTTGGTTCTGACGATGTATACACTTTTTCATGTGGATTTACTATTAGCTCAGGTGATGCACGTCCAACCCCCCCAGCATTCCCTATTGACTCGTGTTGTTTATGGTGATTAAGCACTTTCTCATGAGGTTGTACCGCTAGGTCACGAGGATGTACTATTAGCTCACTAGAATTCCCTTGTGGCTCAGGGGATTTAGATATGGGCTCATGAGGTGTCCTTCTTGGTTCATGGGGATTATGTTCTGAATCATGAGAACTAACATTTGTCTCATGAGGATTCACTACTGTCTCATTAGAACTCACTACTGTCTCAAGAGGATTAACTACTGTCTCATGAGGATTCAACTTTGGCACATGTGTATTCATTGCTGTCTCATGAGGACTTACTGGTGTCTCATAAAGATTCATTGTTGTCTCAGGAAGACTTTCTGCCATCTCATGATGATTCACTTTTGTCTCATGATGAGTCACTACTATCTCATTCAGATTCACTATTGTCTCAACTGGATTTCCTTTTGTCTCATGAGGATTCAACTTTGGCTCATAAGGGTTTAGTTTCTTCTCATGAGGATTCATTGTTGTCTCATGAGGATTCACTATTGTCTCATGAAGCCTCACTCCTGTCTCATGAAGATTGACTGCTGTCTCTTGAATATTAAGCTTTGTCTCATGAGAAATCACTTCTGTCTGTTGGGGATTCACTGCAATCTCATGAAGACTCCCTGCTGTCTTGTGAGGATTCGCTGTTGTTGCATAAAGAGTCACTCCTGTCTTTTGAAGATTCACTGCTGTCTCATGAAGATTAAGCTTTGTCTCAACAGGACTCATTGCTGTTTCATGGGGACCCACTACTTCCACATGAGGTTTTTGTGTTGTCTCATGGGCCTTGTGATTTGTATTATGAAGTCTCATGTTCATCTCATGTATCTTTGGTTCAGGATGCTTAGTTTTTGAGTCTTTTGACAATGTTATCGCTTCATGAAAAGTCTGTGTTGAATGATAAATATTATGTGCTTCCAAAGGAACCTTGTCCACAGATTCAGGCTCTGATTCAGTAGCTTCTGGTGCTGTAACCGATGCACTGGTAACTAATGGCATAATTCAAGCAGTGAAAAAAGTCAGGTAACCGTGAAAGTAAAAATATAATAACAAACGCAGAAAAAAAGAAAGACCCACTTCATACCAGTTTCAACATGGAGTCTGTTGTGCTCCATAACAGTCTCCTCTTTCTTTACTCTATTGTTTGTTTTTTGGTTTCCTGACGATCCATCCTTATCCTTGGATATCTCCACATCTTTCCCAAATTCCTCCATGAGTTCAGCTGTAAGAATTGCTATGTTGCAATAAAACTTGGTGCATATACATCACGTACACTGACAAACAGCCATAGTAAAAACCTATCTACATCTATGTTAAACACAAACCACCATGATCTATATCACATTAAGCAAGTCAACCACAAACCACTAACCAAGGGGTAGGCAACAATATAATTGGAGTTCCACTGCCCTGCATGGTTTAATTCCAACCAAGAATTATTCCCTATTGCAGGAACTTCAAAACACAAGCAGGGATTTCAGTGTTGTACATTTTATTAGTTGAATTGGCACAGTTTGGGGTACTCCAGGTTATAGGTTGCTTACTTCTGCACTACCTTGACCTCAAAATCACAAATTTTAAAAAGTTTCCACTCAAGTTGTTTGTAAAACACCAACATAAACCAGACATTCAACTAACACCAAACAACCTGCTCTCTCTTTTTTTTAAAGATCTGACATGTGACATGCCTACATTCAACTAGTTTGGTGCATTAGGTCCAATTTGTTTCAATCTTTAATCTAAATAGATTTGCTCTGTGTCTCTCAATGATTTCAGTTACATATATCTTATCAACACAATAAACAGAATTATCAGTAGGATAAGTAAACTGCAATAAATCTCAAACGACAGATAAGGCTTGGTTGAGATACACTTGAGTGTGCAAACAACAACAGTAGCGTAATTTCATCAACTGGATCCTGCAGGGAATCTCAAGGATCTTCAGCTTTATTAAATCTATCCGGGAGCTTCTCAGTCTCTAGTCTCAGCTGAGCGCTTTATTTCTCCCTTTGTTTTTTCATGCCAGCTTGAAGCTTTCTGATCTAAGCTGGAGCTGGAGTTCTCCTTCACTTGTTTAACATCATGCAGTATTCATTTCTCGGGAGTGAATGCACTTGATCAATGAGCATGTGTGAGTCTGAGTGTGGGAGTGATTTTTTATTTTATTCACTAACTTAATCCGCTTTTTGCTGAAAGTAGCAAAATCATTCTATATTTTGACATGGGAAAACTTTGTCTAATTGAGCATCGATTTCCCATTGCTCACACTCTTTGGAGCAGTTGACCACAATCCTCTGGGGCTACGTAGTCTGGCAGTCGCTGAGCTCTTGGCTCGCTCTCTAGCTCTGACTGCCAAACCAAGTCTCTGAAAGATGCTTCAACTGACTATTAACACTAGGACACAGAAACACACAAATGAAGATCTTACCTCTACTTTGTTTATCAATCTTAACAAGCCCCGCCTCTGGGGGTGTGTCCGCTCTGTGTACATGGGAAGGGGGGGTGTCCTCACTGAGGAATTGAAAAGGGTGTGTGGTTTTATGGATTGTGTTCTCTCTAAGATTATGGGAAGAGGGTGTGGATTCCTGTGGTATATCCTCTTTTACAAAATGAGGAGGGGGTCTGTCCTCCCTGATAATCTGGTTAGAACTGGTGTCTTCGCTGAGCACATTGGAAGTGGGTGTGGCTTCTTTGGCTATATCATCTGTGAGAATATTAGAAGGTTTAACATCTTTAGACATTGCCTCTTTGAGATTATTGGAAATGAGAACGGCTTCTGTGGATGTGTCCTCCGGGAGAACACTGCTAAGGGGAGTGGCTTTTGTGGTTGTGTCCTCTATCAGAACTTTCACAGGGGGCATGGCTTCTTTAGGCATGTTCTCGTTGTGAACATTAGAAGGGGGTGTGGGTTTTTTGGGTGTGGTTTTTACATTAACTTTAGAAGAGGCTGTGTTTTTTTTGGGAGTGTTTTTTTTGTGAACATTGGAAGGTGGTGTTGTTTTTGTTGTGTTTTCTTCTTTGAGAATATTGGAAGGCGGTTTAGCTTCTTTGGCCGTGTCCTCTGACAGAACATTAGCAGGTGAAGTCACTTCGTTGGGTATGTCCTCTTTGAGAACATTCCAAGAAAGGGGTGTGGCTGTTTTAAATGTGGTCTTTGACTGAACAGTAAAAGAGGGTGTGGTTTTTTTGGTTGTGTCCTCTATAAGAACATTAGAAGGGGTTGTAACTTCTTTAGTTGTGGCCTTTGTGAAAACATTATAAGGAGTAGTGGCTTCTTTGGGTATGTCCACTGTTAAAACATTGGAAGGGAGTGTGGCTTGTATGCGTGTGTCCCCTGTTAGAACATTGGAAGTGGGAGAGGATTTGTTTGTGGTGTACAGTGTTTTAGTGTCTATTTCAGATGTTAGGATGGGGTTTACATGTAAATGCACGGTAGGAACATCTAATGGGGTTTTAGGGGTTGGATATAATAGAAATGAAAAAATAAAGTCAGCATAAAAAACATAGCATTTACAATACCATTTTAAATGGTATTGTAACAACTACAAAACACTGGCATTTCTAATGTGTTTGGTTTATCTGAGCAAAATTGTAGGGGTCTTAAGTGACATGCATTCAGATTATAAAACTGCACAATAATGCAGATTGTTCATCTGAATGAGTCTGTGGTTGCAGATGGTGCTCTAAGGGATTAAAAGCAGATTACATCATGTTTAAGCCCTACTCGAACATCTCACAACCAGTCTAGTCAATGTAAGGTACTCTCTACAGCACTCTATTCTCTATAGCATATGTTACTAGTTTTTTGTTAAGACTACAGGAGCCTGCAAGGGTCACACTGTCCCACCTGTGCTCAAAGCTGGAGATACAACAGTTGTGACCTCCTCGGGTGAAGTGTTTCCTGCTGTTGGCAATAAAGATAGGAGGTGCTTGACAATGACATTTCATGTTCTGCTGCATATACAATGCTGTTAAATTAAACAATGAAGTTGTATAAATTGTGTATTGTTGTAGAGAGCTATCTCTAGCTCTAAATTAGTACAAATTGTTCCTCAGACAAGCAGTGTTACAGCACATGCCACTACTACCTTCCTATTGAGACCGTAATGAATGTTACAGCCACTATGCTTTTTAAAAATATGCCATAAATATAAGACCTTCTTATTTTGTGAAATATATTGATACTTGTTTTCCACAGTAATTTGCATAACTTCTAGAGATTTAATAATTTTAATTATTTGGCATGCTTTTGTGATTACACCATTTGACATTTAATGTTTCTTGAATTTTATTTAGTTAAAATCATGGAAACATCATCTAAGATGCTGTAATGCAAACAGAAATGGAAACTATCAATCTAAATGGACTACTAATAAAGTTGTTTTAACATGTTTGTAGCATTTTTGTTTCATTTTCATTCGTTAAAAGTTTGTTAAAAAACTCTTTACCATAGAAGTGTTAGTGGTGTGCAAAGTGAAAACTGAAAAGCAAGTTCACTGAGTTGAAATTTGTTTTAACTGCTCACATTTCTACTATTTGTGTTCAGTATTTGAGTTTTGTATGAGGTCAGCTGTAAGTCTGAGCTGTGAGAGTATCTCTTCCTGAATCCGCCTGCTTCTGTTCTGTGTATTAGGTGTAAGTGTTTCTTTGTTGACCAAGAGGATGAGACTCCTCACTCTGCCCTCCTCCTGTAATCGCAGTCTGAATCTACTCACACACTGACCATATAATCCCAGTGTGTTTGTGTTCGTGCACAAGGACACTAATTAATGTGAGACTTATGCTGGCCCACATACACGCTTGTTTCTGCCTCTTTTCCCTGTACATCTGATCTCTGTGTGAGACCTTTAGATGCAGCGGGAGAGAAAACGCGAGTGTGATGGATGAGTTTGATTCCTCTGCTGCACACAACTTATGTGTGCCACACATTCCTGAAAAAAAGGCATCCTCTCGCTATCCCTTGTGATGTGATTAAGACTGCAATTCATCGACTGATCAGTAGCTGGTCCTTGTGTTTAAACAAATAGTATAATAAAAAAAAATCTGCAATTGTTTTCAGGTGAGTTTTGTTCTTTATTAAAATGTAAAGAGAGGAATACTTACATTTGTGTAAATATTATTTAACTCCACCTTTATCACATTATTTAACTTCACAATAGAACCAACCCTGAATTTGATCTAATTCAAAATCTAATTCACTTTTAATCTAATTCAAAACCTGAAAAAGGCAAGGACCATAACTTATTTTATATAAGGTTAAGCTAATTTAATTGGAAATGTTAAATGCTCTGCATTTCCCTCAATATTTGAGGTTCGTCCCCTCTCTTTTTGGCCCATGGCCTCACATTACATACCCAACCAATCAGCAGACAAAAAGCTGCAAGAATAACACAATGGAGTGCCAGAGCATCTTTTGCAAATATGCATTTTGTGCAAAAATCTGAATCTGTTCTGTTTTGAATCAATACAGGATACCCTTTGTCCTGTATTTCGGACCTGCCTTAAGACATGGCAGCATTTCCTTAACCTTGAATAAAATTCATGTTCACAAGTAAAGCACTCTTCTAAAAAATTCTCGTGATTCAACCTTTCAGAACCAGATGAGGGTGGGACTTTTCCCAGAGAATCACATGTAATCGTGCCCCTCCTGCTTACAGGTCTGGAAATTGGAAACATAAGTCCTAAAACAGGTTAAGAAAGAATAAAAAGTTGTCTAATCTGAGGTGTTTTCAAATTAAGTAGTCTGCAGCATTTGTTACACAAACACACACACACGCACACACACGCACACACGCACAGAGAGATTGTCAAACACAAGCCCCAGTTGGACACTACCCCTCAGGCTCAGAGAGGAAGCAAGACCCAGACTGCAATGTTACCCAGGCTGAAATTGTAGTGTTAAAAGTCTTTAATCTCTGATTTTATGATTGCCCTTCAGTAAACCTAACCCCATGACATCACAGCTCGTTTGAAAGTCTGGTGCATCTTGTTTCCTGTTGAAAAGCACACACTGAGCGCTCTGATGCACCAGTGTCAAGCAACTGCAGTGCTGTTTAAACATTTAGGACGTTACACAAATGCTCAGTTAAATGTCTGACATCACGGCATTCCAGCTCCTCTAACCTTGAATGCCTCTCTAGTAACAAGCAAACAACATTTATTCAAACAAGCTCCAGCTCAAGTTGACTCTTCATAACAAAGTTTCTCTTGAATGATATTGAAACTATGTTAATTTCGTGACTTAGTTATCTAAACCGGAATGTTTTACAGAATGCAGAGTTGTTGGGTCAGGAAGTGAACATGGGTAGTCGATAAGATGTTGCAGGACCTGAATTCTAACTTGCTGTTTGCAGTGACAGAATTTGATATGTGCTCTTAGAAAGCACTTTTTTTTTCAAAGGAAATGTATAACAGTGATTTTAGCGTAATCAAAAGCACTGCATTCTTATGTGTTTCTTTAGATGCAAAAGAGCTGAAAGCTCAGAAAGATTATTTCTTCCTCTGTCCTCGCCAACCTGTTTATTTAGAAAACATGCGAGAGAGAGAGCACACAGTAAGAAGGACGGAAGGACCAATTCCCTTCAGGGCCTTTAAGCCTACGTAAGTGTTGCTGGGGACATTTTTGTCCACTCTGGGGGATTTTTTCATCTTAATCAATGCGGTTAAAAACTAAGGGTGACAGTGCGTTCTCAGTTGCTGCTCCTCGATTATGGAACGGCCTTCCTAGGGAGATTTGCCTCCCTCCGTCTGTTGATAGTTTTAAAAATGGATTAAAGACATATTTTATGTGCAGGAATTTAAAGAGTTGGGGTATGTTGTGTGAACTTATGCTGTTTTATCTGTCTTATGTTCTTTGAGTGAATTTTTTTACTTGATGTTTTCTTTTTAATGTTTATTTTATTGTTTTTTTTTACTGATATATAATGAATAATGAAATGAAAATAATGAAAGTGCTAGTTGTAAACAAGGGAAAATAATTTTAATCTGATCCTCCATAAAAGATGCGAATAAAAGATAAAGTAGTTACTAATCTTTGACATGGCCAAGAGCATGATAAAAGTAAAAAAAACTTTAAAATTATGTTATATATTGAAACTGTGTACTTTTTGTGTGGCTTTTCCCTCGAAGGTTATTTAATTCTAAATGTCTGCACTGAGGTTGATTATAGTGGGAAAAAAATACAAATATATGAATATATCCAAAATTACTTCCAGATTCCACACTACAGACTTTCTGGGAACTCATCCAAATTCAACTGTTGTTCTGGTTTGTTGTACAGTTTCAACAAGACAGCTTTTCAGCTTAGACACAAAGTGAGCTAGACCCATAGTGTGAGTGCGATCAATCCAGGGGGATGCAAATTTGTATGTCGTCTGCTTAGATATCATTGGAGACATCCCTGCAATTGGCAGTTTTTAAACTGCAAATGCAATAGGAACAAAGATAAAGCCCTGGGGCATTCCACAATCCACTGGAATGTTTCACAAACAGAACAGAATCTGCCCCACCTCATTTAAGTGTCTGAGTAGTATGATGATCAACAGTGACATGTGACCATCCATTCAACTTAAAAAAAAGAGATTAAGTACTGCATTTAAAGTAGATGAACCCATTATTTGGGATTGGAGAACATCTGTAACATTGTACTGCTTATCTTCATAACTGCTGTATGTTTTAGTTACTATGGTTACCATGGAGAGGGAGAAAGAATGTGTGTGAGAAAGAGAGATGTGGGCGTGTCCTTAAAGCAAATCATTAATTTCATTTTCTCTTTGAACCCCCGGGATCCCCTTGCCTTTCCAGCATCTCTCTGTTGTTCTCTCTTTCTCTCTCTCACTATCCTCCTGTTCTCTGATGTTCAGCTGAGTTAGAGGATGATGAAAGTCGTGGGACGGTACCCATGAAAAATGAACAAGACGTAATGAGCGATGGAGAGAAAGCGAGAGAGAGAGAGATGACGGATATTTCTGAAATAAAAGAGATTTCCTCTCTTCTTTCAAAGGGATTACTCACTCAAAACTGAAAAAAATCCACCACAAAAATGATGCTACTTTACATTTTGGGGTAGAGAGTGTTCCCTTCTCTGCTTCTGTACTTACTGGAGCCAGAGGAGGATCCAGCGAGTGCTTGAGAACCTGAAACACACACAAAGAGAGAGAGAGAGAGAGAGAGTACTTTGTTTAACTTAATTTCTGCATAGTGTTTTGTAGTAGCGCCTTTAAACTTTAACCATAGTTATCATATTCTTAGTGATACGTGTGCAAACTTTTGTCCCTGGAATTAACCTCCAGCTTTTTGGCTCCTCTCGCCCCAACAGGCGTAGTAGAGTAAACGGAGTATTCCTACGTTCTGTCAACGTGTGTGTCCTCTATGAGGGACTACCGGCTGAATCTTTTATGACCCCAGGCACAGGAAGGCCGAGCAGTTCCCCGAAAGGCTAACTCTCGAAAAGTATTGCTCTAGCTTGTTCCATCTATGCTATCTTTTCTCTAAAAAGACCTTTCCCCAGTGGTTCAAGGCACATTTCCATAGGTCCCTCAATGAAACCATATATGTATTAAACTGCCGTAAGTTTTAAGTCCAGCTTTCGAGGTTGCAAGTATAGCCTCTGCGCGTCTCCCTTCAGCTCTGGGATTGATGCTCCCTCCTCTGGTATGAGTCGGTATGAGAGAATCATTTTTTCAAAATAACTGTAACTTTATCATGGAGCTAAAACATTAAAGCCCTGATTGTATAAATTCTTTTCATTCATGTCAAATTACTTAAACATTCCCTGCTCATGCTTTGATAGACGATTCACACAAGTATTTTAAAACAGTTACCTTCACATTTAAAAAATGTGGGTCAATTTCGTTTGTTCCTGATATTTCAGTTTACATGATTGTAATGAAAAGTCAACTTCTGTAAAGTCCAAAGGTTTCTTGTAAATAGGAAAACTTTTAAGTCAGTTTGTGTCTTATTAAACCTGAAACATGAGCACAAAACAAGAAATACTTTTTTTGTTCGTACCCAACGTTTACAAATGAGACATTTTGATCAAATTCAGTCACCAATGAAGACTGTTTCCCTGCTACTAGAGAAACAATATGTTTAAGTGCAATGCTAAAAGAGCATTTGAGCATTGCCGTCCACATAACATGTTTAACGTTTGACCATGTTCTTAGATATTCTGGCAGTGTACAAAGGAAATCAAACAAATCAACAAATAATTTCACTCAAACGAAAATGTACTTACACAAGGTTTCTTACCAATAAGAAAACTTTAACATCAAGTTGTGTTTTATAAATCTAAAGCATGAAAAAGACAAGGACTACTTACATTTTATCACACCACTGAGACCTAAAGTTAACAACAATAAATTCTATCAAACTCTCATACTTGTTTTAGCCTAGGAAAGCACAAAAGTAGGCGGTCACTGTGATCCTTAAAGATGAGGCAAATGAAGCCGAATGACACCTCTAAATGCTATCTAGGTAGGCAGCACACTGGGGCTTGGAACAGACTGAGTGTTTCTTGTTCGGTGTGTGATTAGGCTCTCTCTTCTGAGGTGCAGCTCTCTTCTCCTCTTCTGTGGGAATTGGCCGGTCTTGATCTTACTGTGAGCTGACAGCTCTGTGAAGTCTAAAAGGCTGTGCAGCACTGGAGTGAGTGTATGAGTGGTGCTGTTTGTGAGTATGCTGCCCTAGATTATTATTTTATCAGGAGCGCTGCTGCTAAAACGGAGGATCTCCCTTTGGATACTGTACTGAAGCAGTGCTAGCTTTATCTGTTTTTAGCCTGTGTCCTCGTGTGACGTTTTTGCTTTTGTTTCATCTCTGATTCGAGTCCCTCCTGAGCGTTTTGTCAGAATTTTCTGGGATGAATCAGATCCGTGCAGCTGGAAGAGGGGCCCGTCTGAGTGGTTGAAGCGCGTATGAGAGTGTGTCGAAGTGTGAAGCTCGGAGGGTTTCTCAACCTAGAAAATAATGAGGGAAACTCAGACTCGAGTCCGGTGGAGCCTGAGGATTTCACAGATAATTAATTAGATTTTATACGAGAGTAAAAAAGTTTGAGGGAAGTGTTGTGGTTAGCACTGCTGCTTCTCAGTGAGGAGTCCTGCTTTGGATGCAGTTTTGTTGTTCTTCTGGGCCTTCATGGCTCTAATAACATGAGTTGGGTGCATTTGATACTCTTAATTGATCACAGGAGTGATTTTGCGAGTGTGTTGAGCAGTGGTATGGTGTATGCTGGGTTCAACCCAAATTAAACTTCATAGGGATGGAATTAGGTTCCAACTCTCAGGCAAAGTTCTGACTTTAACTCAAAGTGACACAAATCTGATTTTTTTTGGCCCATTTGTGACCTGTGTTGAATATTTTCATGACAGCTCACTTCTGACCCAGTTGTAATCCGACCCAGGCCTCTTTCACATTTTCGGCTATGGCTTCCAAAGTGTGAGATTTTCCTGGGACATAGATCTGTGTTCACCCTATAACTGCTCCATTCAAAGTGCAGCAAACCAGTTTTGTTTAAGAAGCAAATACACTGATAATCCCACCTAAACGTGCATTCATTTTGCCAAATTATTTACATCAGTCAATGTACAAAACTGCATTTTTCATCTTTTATTTGAGGCACCTTTTTTGTCAGCTCGAGAGAAATGTGCATCTGTTGTCTCCTTTAAACCCCATAGGGGAGTTCTATTATATTTTTAAGTGTAATTTTAACCTCACTTTATTTTGTCAGTATCATTGATAATAGGCTGATCTTTGATTTTGATAACTACACATCTCAGGTTTGACGGATCATAATGTTTTGGACTGGGCTATATTTCTACATGCACTGTGATCTGAACATAATAGTTACAGGTGGCAGGTGTTGTAGTTGTGAGTTCATGAGAGTGTGGGTCTCCTCACATGTGTTTGGGGATCCGTTCGGGGTGGGTAGGTAAGACCCAGGCTTCCAGTTCTTGGCCTTGAATCCTTTCTTACAGCGCTGGCAGTCCTGACCGGTGGTGTTGTGTTCACACTGACACTGCAGGTTTCCGTCCACATACACACACTGTGAGGCGTGCAGGTTACACTTGCATCTGAAACACAGGAAAAAAAATATTCTTAATGGATTGACTTCATGATTGGCATAATAATTCAACCCATAAATCCTTCATCATTAAGTTATCTGGGGGTGGGGCTGTAGTCTGAGCAAGGAAGCCCAGACATCCCTCACTGAGGACACTCCCACCAGCTATACCTGTAGAATGATGAGGTGACAGGAGACATAATCTTCCTCATAATCATTCATGCCAGGAACACCTCGCTAAGGACTGGTCAAAGAGGTATCCCGAAAAAATTGCAGTCACCTCAGCTGGTTCCTCTCAATCTAAGTTCCAACTCTTACCTATGGCTATGAGCTCCAGTGGTAGGAGTAGTGGCTTTACTCAAAGATCCTCCCCTAACTTTAAGAGAGTGCACAACCACCCGATGATGCAAACTCATTTTGGACAATTGTATTCAAAATGTTTTATCTCAGACTCAGAGCTCATAGCCATAGGTAAGATTTGGAACTTAGATTGAGCTGTAAATCGAAAGCTTTTCAACCGAACTCTTTACCACAACAGTCTGGGAGATCAGGTGCATTTCTGCAGTCACTGCACCGATCCACTTGTCAGTTTTACACTCCATCCTTTCAGAATAACCTTAATAAAACCCTAATATACTTAAACTCTTCCACCACTTCCACTATTTTCATTGAACCGAGCAAACAAACTTTTTTTGGATGGGAATCATGTCATCAGATTTGAAGGTGCTGATCCTTACCATGGCCGCTTCACACTGTTCATTCACAGGAGAAAGCCAATAGGACAACATCATCTTTGAAAAGCAAAGTTTAAATCCCATGGTCCCCAAACCCAAACCCCCCAGTCCCTAGCTCAACCCAGAAACTTTGTCCATAACCATAATAAAAGGAATTGGTGCCAGAGTCTCAACATGTACTGGGGAAAGGTTTAACTCAGTAGTATGACCATGCTCCCACCTCTGTGAAATACACACCAAACAGCCCCTAGCAGAGGGCTCCCAACTCCATTTTCCCAAAGAGCCATCAACAGGACCCAAAAAGGGGCTATAGTCGATGCCTTCTCCAGGTCCACAAAAACCACATGGAGAAGTTTCTCATTGCACTGTTTTGCATTTTCTCAACTATTTTTTAGTGTGCATTAAACATTTACACTTGTCACACCAATCCTTAGTGCAGTTTGATTTGTCCTTTTAAACTATTGAAGAAAAAGAAGGACATTTATAACAAAATGATTTACTTATTTTTTCTTTTGTCAACCAAGCCTTTTCTATACAATTTTTGTCTTATTTTTTGTTCTTTACTATCTATTCTTTCGTGCACTAAATAATTGTCCTTAAGTTAAATTCTACATTTTAGGTTATCTAGCAGTTAGGATTTTAATAATTTCACTAATATATATGTGAACATACATACATATATACACACATATATGAATGCATATATGTGTAGCATTCTTTGTCTTGTATGTGCTCATAAAGTTTTATTTGGTCTGCCTGGTTTAGGTTTTTAATGTTTTTGCAAGTTAAGTCCTTATTTTGTGTCCAACCAAATGAGACAACTAACTTTTTCAACTTAAATTTGTATATTTAGTTTGGTAGCCCTTTTAGTTCTGTGAGTTTTGTTGGATTTAGTCGTTATTTTGCTTGTGAATGTGATGATGTTAAAGCTTTTTGATCTTGAAAACCTCAAGTAAAAAGAAAATAGTAAGTCACTATCACATCAAGTTTAGCAACATAAAACACATGGGTGCTGAAAACAAAACAAGAGTTTATTTACCTTAAGACAGGGGTGTCAAACTCAATTCCTGGAGGGCCACAGCCTTGCACAGTTTTGCTCCAACCTTAACTGAACACACCTGATTCCACTGATTGAGCTCCTCTGGGCTTGTTTGAAGCTATTTGTGTGTCTCCTGAAACAGGGTTAAAACAAAAACCTGCAGGGTCTGCGGCCCTCTAGGAATTGAGGTTGACACCCATGCCTTAAGACATTCCCCTCCAAACATGGCTAAGAACTCCAGATACAAAAAAAACAGAAGGCACCAAAAATGCCAGGATTCAACCATTACGCTTAACATAACCACAACACGTAGCCAGATGGTATCTTTGTTTCAGGGTTCCGGAACACACAGGATAAGAGCTCCTGACAAAAAAATGTGATATGACGAGATGCAGATGCATTTGAGAACCCTTGTGCTGTGAGTTCACAGATATAAATCACAGGTCTGAGGGTGTTTGTGGGATTGGTGTCTCTGTGTGCAGTACATTTGCAGCAGATTGAGCTCAGCAAAGCAGAAATCTGCCTTTGTATAGCACCGAATGTCCCTGATTGGAAATGAGTCTTTTCCACCTGAGCAGCGCAAAGAGTGTCTCCAATGGTCCGTGTTTGTGTCTGTTTCTTTTAAGCTTCAATTCAGTTTGTTCCACTGGAGTGAACACGAATCCATCAGCATCAAATATTCACAACTTCATCCCGTTCCTTGAGCCGTCACTCTTCTATCTCACACCGATGTCCCTCATTTTCTCCTACATTCCTTGAAAGCAATTCCGAATTCTAAACGTCCACCAACTGATAGAACAGAAACTGGAATCATGTGAATTTTGGTTTGATCTTTGAGTGCCATGTCAGTGTTCCGGTAATAACTTTGAAAAAAATATGTGTCACCACTTAAGGGATGTAGGTAAAAACATGTTTACCAATACTTAGTTGTAACCTTCTCAGGACCATGTATTCAATTTGGAAGCATTAATAATGATGATTATGATGACAAATTCACAAGCTTTATTTAAATAGACAATACAAAAAAAAACTGAACTATGCAGACATTAGATTCTCTCATCTTGCACTTTTACCCTGTTTTTGAATGTTCCCGCTTTTGAGATTAAATAAAGGCGTACTCATGTAGATTTAGTCAACGTTGGTCATTTGGCTGTATTGAGCAACATATGAAGATGTTCAAATGTTAAATAATTTCACTAACCATGTAAGAAGTTTATAAGTTGCACAACATTTTTGTTTGCACTGACAAGCCTCCTCTTCACCTCTCATTCGATCATCTCTTAGAGATTACCCTAAAACCAGCATTAAAAGTTTCTCTACGTCTATGAACTCAAGCAACATTTATACATACATACTCTAATGTTTTATCTCATGTTATGTCTCATTCCTTCACCACTGTTCTCTCTTTTGTATCTTCTTTTCAAGAGAAAATGTTTGAAATGATCACGAACATCAGTGTACTGTAGTAAGCAGAAGGACCTCCTTAACCTCTCTCCATTTACACTCCAAATACTAGTACTGCAGCCTTAAAGTTTTTTGCGGTTTTCAGAAGAAATGTACATACATTTTATTGTGTTAGACGAGAATGTCCATGGTCTGGGAGTCACTAAAACATTATATGTGATGAAAGTTTTTTGACTACATTATTTCGCACAACGTATATGAGAATGTAACGCCTTCTTTCACATTCTTTCATTTAAAAACACTATAGTTATACATATAACACTCTCTATATTGATATTATTTTTAAAATTAAGTTTCTTTAAAATTTATAATTTTACAAAGAGAGCTTACTTGTTCCAAGAGAAAACTACTTCTGGCCAAGCACAGTGGATTGTGGGTAATATAAGTTAAGCGTCCATCGGTCTGCACTTGAAAATCTAGCCAGAAAAAGTATACATCCAGGCACCGCTCGGAATTAAAAAAAATATATACTATAGTTTGGGACACACTACTTCTCACTAAGCAATCATAAAAGTAAGAATAGTGTGCTGAATGGGACACAGGATGTATTATGCTTCTGCCTGAATTAATTTGTTGGGAAATGCAAAGCTGCTGATATTAAAGCAACAAAAGTCTAATTTAGCTTGAAGTTTGAGAGAATTTCTCTGCTTCTGCCTCTCCAGCAGTAGAGTTTTGTTCTGGATGTCTTTTATTGTTTCTCACCTATCCTTCACTTTGATCAGATTATAAAGTATTGCTTGCAGTTAGCATGTTTCTGTAAACACGGGTTTCTTTTTCTACGTGTCCCAGTGTGAGCTTTCAGTGTGTCTCGCAGCTCAGAACAAGTAAATAATTTAAATAGACTGCAGTATACGTCGACTTGTGTCTGAAGTCAAGTGTGTTTGTGTACCACTTGAGTAACTTAGTACACACTGTTTTTAAAGTTATACTTTGGGAAAACCGATTACACTGCGCAAAACTTCAGCTTTGAATAGAATGTACAAAGATGCACACACACACACACACGCACACACACGCGCACGCATACACACACACATTGAGTGTCTCCTCAAAGCTTCTTGAACTTCTGAAGACAGTTGAGCTGAATGATTGAAGAGAGAAAATCAGAGACAGAGAAGAAATATAGAGGCTTCTGTTGTTTTAGCGCTATATCTTCATGCTAATTCTGATAATTCATGCTAGCAGTGTGTTAATGAAATGCACATTCATGCTACCACCTTCTAATAAGGTCAGGGGTCCTGGTTCCGCACTCAAAATATGAATTGTTACTCAATGGTAAAAACATCCTAAGTAATGCAAATTTATAAAGCAAGTGTAACTGCTAGCGTCACACTAGCATGATACTTTCTTTCTTTACTAGCTTGTTAATGTCTTGTTAATACTTGTTAATGTCATCATGTTAATTAGATGCTAATTCATGTTAGCAAACTGTTAATGACAATCTTATTAATCTAAGCAAGTTGCCAAGTATAGCTAGTGAAATCTTAGAGTTATGTTAATGATAGCAGCAAGCTAGTAAGATGCTAAAATGTGTTAAATAGTGTGCTTCTAAAACCATTTGATAGGAATGCTTGCCTGTTTAAGTAGAAACACTGTAATTCATGTTAAAATCACACTAGCTAGAAGCTCATTCTTGCTAACAACATGAATGAGGTTCAAGGTGGCAAATTTATAGAGCTGCATGCAGGGTTCTCAAGTTTTGTCTATAACTCAGAGTGAGACATCCCCAGCAGGGACGGTGAAAGGGCAGTTAAGATGGACGCTATGAACAATGACAACTACATTGAATCGAATCGCATTTTGAATGGCAGAGCATATCAATATATACTGTAAATCTAATCACAACGTTTTGAAATACCTAAAAAATGGTGGAATAAATTACTAATTTAAAACATGGCTCCCAGACTATATTCATTCATTTGAAGGTATAACCAAGAATCCTAAAAATGAGAAGGACTACACATATATGGTTATATTTTTTCATACACCAAGATTTAGTTACTTAGCTAACTTAGTAAATTAACTAAGTGTTTCATAATCACTCATAAATTGGCACCGGATTTGAAATGTTCTTTTATTCCAAATGGGTTTGTGAGACGGCATTTTAGATTAAAATGTCCTCATGTCCTGTTAAAATAAACCAGCACAATATCATCATTATTGTGGATGAAAATTATTGCGTAATTGAGGAGCATGAGCATGTGAAAGCAGCAAACTGCATGTAGCACAATCTCAACATGTGAAACTTAAGAACCCAGCAGTGATTAATAACTTTTTAAGTTACAAACATAACCCTGATGCTTCTGTTACTGTAAATATACAATTTTATAAAGCACTTATTTTAGTTAAGTAAATGACATAAATAGTTAATTCTAGCGTCACTTGGACAAAAGCTTATTCTTATTGACTTCCATTTTAGTTTTGTGCAAATCCATGCTAAAGTTATATGCTAATGCGTGTTGGATACATTTACCACATGCTATTTTTCCAAGAATCACTCTACTGAGGTGTGCATTCTTGTACATTAAGTAGCATCCAAACATTGTTGATACTTTTTAAAATAGTTACAACCTGGTAATTCAGGCTAGTCATATAATACACACAACATCAACACAGTGTAAAAATGTTTTTTTACTTTTAAGAAAAGTTCTGATGTACACCTTAAAGTACATAAAAGCCAGCAAAATGCATGAATAAGAATGTAATCTTCAACTGTCCCACTGTTGTTGGCTGTAATTGCCTTCACCTCTCCATATACATTGCTCTGTATTGTTCTTAAACCTCTGCTTGTCCTGTGAGGATTCTCTAATGCACTCTCTCCAGGCCTCGACCACACAGTGCTAACACAATCACAACACACACTCTTTTCCTGCCCTTCAGCGGAAGCAGGATGCCAGCTAAAGTTATAACTCTGAGAGACAGACATCGTGGCTTTCACAAAGTCACACCACATTACGCATGTCGCAGCTGCAGAGTGTGTGATCTTTCTTGTACAGATAGCAGTCAGCCCTCCAGAGCTTTGTGAGTGCAGATTATTCATCTGCGACCTGTAGCTGTCACACTCTGCTCTTACACATGCACCAGCGCTGTAGGTGCGAATGCATCAAGTGTTAGAAGTTCATATGTATATAGAAGATAGATTAAGAGACCGTACAATAGTGGCCAGGAGAAAAATATTAGTTAAAATTGATCAAGGACATGAAATAATTTCTATTATTACTAAACTGTCTTTGAGAAAGCACAAGTTTTAAACGGTTTAATTTAAGTTTGATAATTCAATTGAATTTATTTGGCATCATTGTGAAATCCAAATTCCGAGAGTCAGAGAGACTTGATTGTATATAACATGAGCGTAGTGACAAATTGCAGTTTCTGCCACTTTCTGTCATTTATCAAAAAAGAAAGACAGATTTAAAATTATGATATTTATTAGATTTTTATATTAAAACACCATAAATCAGTTACAAATCAGTTACAAATGTACTACAGTAACAGGAACACTTTCTGAACAAAGAAAAGACTTACATCCACATTATAGCCTCCTCATCTGCTAACTCAATGATTTTCTTCACACAAGACCTTCGGAGCATGCTCATATCTCATGTATGTTCATGAAAACCCAATTACAAACATTTTGAACATTTAAAATGTTTTTTAAGGCTTGAAAATGTGACATGAGTGTCAATGGAGTTTTTCCTAGCCTCCTGGATTAACCTAAAATATCTCAAATTGTGTTCAGAGGAGGAACAAAGCTTTAGGGAGCATGAAACAACAGCAGGGTACGGGTTAGTGACAAAATGTTCATTTTTAAAGTGGAAAGCTAAAAAAGGCTTTAAATTCAAGCAGGATATTATAACTCAATTACCAGTCATGTGGCTAAATGGAAGTGAGTGTCCTGGTTAAAATGAAAGTTTGTGAACGGGTGAATCAGCTGTTCTGCAACACAAACTAAAGTGGGGCACAAGGGCATGTTTGAAGGGGGGCTGAGTGTTTCTCCTTTTAACTTGCAAGACAGAACAGCTGATTCAATGTTGAAAACGAAATGTATTCATTAAATATGCACTTTGTATCATTATAATACAAGTACTTTTATTTGCCGTAAAGTTTAACTTTAACATGAGAGTCCATGCTAACTTTGACACGTATCTCTGGAGGTCAGTTGATGTGTTGTCATTTCACTTTCATACCTCTTCCCAAGGCACAGTTGTAGGTTTTTTCTCAGCCTAAAAATAACTATTGATCTTCAGATAGTGTTACGCTATGCCTGAGTCCAATGGTTCGAAACTCCTCCATCCTCAGGAGAAGATTCAGCAATGACTTCTCATCATTCACAGCAAGACAGAAGCGCTCGTGTCAGGGATATACTGTGAATGATCAGAGCTGCGTCAGCAAGCATTTATCAGGAGAAGATACTATATTTCTCGGCAGCAGATGAGAGAGTATGGCCCTGCTTGATGTTAGACAACGCAGTGGAGTGTGTTACAATACAGCTGTCTCAGAGGAGAACTCCATAAATCCTGTACTTATGAAAGAGTATTCATCTGCTCATCATACTCATTCAGACTGTAATCTAAATTACATCGGAACATAAATGAGTCTAAAAAACACTCTTTGACTCTTGCGAAGCTGATGGTTTTAGTTAATTAAAACAACTATAATCACTATTAGGGCATCACAGTGGCGCAGTGGGTAGCGTAGCATGGTCGTCTCACAGCAAGAAGGTCGCTGGTTCGAGCTTCGGCTGGGTCAGTTGGCATATCTGTGTGGAGTTAGCATATTCTCCCCGTGATCGCGTGGGTTTACCCCGAGTGCTCCGGTTTCCCTCACAAGTCCAAAGACATGTGATAAAAGTGTCCATAGAGTATGAATGTGAATGTTTCCCAGCAATGGGTTGCGGCTGGAAGGGCATTCGTCGTGTAAAACATCGACGCACATTGAAACAAACTCCCAAATTGAGGCGGAGACATCTTTTTTCAGTCAACCTGTCCTAAACCCAAACTCATAAGACCCATTCCTAACACTCAAGCCAATCAACCTTCCCTTAACACAATAGTAGGTTGACCTTCCCTTAACATCCAAGCCAGTCATCCTTTCCCTAACACCCAAGAAAGTCGACCTGTTCCTAAACCTTAACTTAATAGGCCCTTTCCTAACACTGAAGCCTGTTAACCTTCCCCTAACACCCAAGTCAGTCAACCTTCCTCTAACACCCAAGTCAGTCTGCCATCCCATAATACCTATGTCAGTCGACCTGTCCTTAAACCACAACTCAATGGACCCTTTCCTAACACCCCTGGCAGTTAACCTTCTCCTAATACCCATGTCCTGCAACCTTCCCCTAACACCCAAATCAGTCGACCTGTCCCTAAACCACAACTCATCCACTAACACTCAGTTGGCCTTCCCAAACACCCAAATCAGTAAACCTTCCCCTAACATCCAAGGTAACAAACCCTCCCCTAACATCTAAGTCAGTGTTTCACCAAGGTGCCTGAATCACACATTAATGAGGCACAGCTGGATGAAAAAAAAGCATTTTGCAGCTGTACATTTGACCTGGAGCTCTAGCTTCTCCCATTTTACACTGCATTTGTCGATATGTTAATCGCTTCTTCAAGTTTTTTGAATCCCCAACCACGTCAGTCCAACCAAAGTATCCACGGACCTTTTTGAAAAATTGCACCTTTACCGGTCCCCTATTGTAAAACTGGGGTCAACCAAAGGTCACATTAATTGAGAGTGGAACAAAAACATATTTGTGTCATAACCCATAAGACTTTGTTTGGTAGTATTTTCATTACCAATACTTAAATCGCACACTGTCCCAAATGTATTTTTTTCCCTAACCACCTTGATCATGCTTTCATCCTTTTTGGTGGGAGAGGAAGGGGATAGGAGAAGCAGGCACAGCACAGGACCCTGAAGATTTGGTTAAGACAACTTGATGCAGCCCTAACTAACATCAGGACAGGAAAAAAGGTGTGTCAAGATCTTCTTGAGGTTAATCTTAACAACTCAAATAACACCATTTTCTACCAAGTAGAATGTCAAAGAAATTTCTACAGAAAATGGAAAGACAACAGCAATGCAAGAGCACACTTGTTACATCCAATCTAAAATCAAAACACTACCAAAGAGTACTAGGTACTAGTACAGAGAAATGCTCTCAAACTTCAAGCTAAATTAAAAAGAGTAATCAGGTACTAACTAAGTTTACCTAATTATGGTTGTAGTGTTCTTACCTGGCCAGCACCTCCACGTTGGAGATGGCATAGAAGTATTTCATCAGGTTGTCCCTCTGGACGTATGTTCCTCCAAGAGCTGGCTTGAGCAGCCTCAGCCTGAGATTAGTAAAAGAGAAGAAATCTCGTAATCCCTTCATGCTCTCCATCCGTGTGTACAATCCCTCCATGTTGAGTAGCCTCAACCCAGCGAAGATTGCAAACCGTGAACGCACCTCAAACCGGACCACTTTTTCATTTTTAGATCCCACCCACCGGGAATACTGCTCTGTGCATACAACTCTTGTGGCATTTGCTACATTCAAATCACGCACTCTTCTCGATGGCATATTAAACGCATCTACGCAATCATCCGCATAGAATTGATAGGGTTGCCAGGTGCGTCCAAAATTAAGTGACTTCTCCAACACCATGACGGTGGGGCGGCCGTACTCAAAGGTGATCTGGATGTCGTCAGTGAGCTCCATGGTTTTATTCCAGGACAGAGTAATGTTGGCCTGGAGGGGTGCTGGGTAGCGTTGCCATGTCACCGTCTGCCAGTATGTGATCAGGCCGCTGCGCTCCCGGTCTGCCATCAGTTGAGGTGGATGCGCTAGGTCTGGGTTTGAGGCATCACACTCGTCACTGCACATGTACGGATTCTCCTAAACACACAAAAATCAACATATTGTGAATATGTTAAACAACACGTTTTGTGAAAAATATCGACAATTTTAGACCAATTATTAAATTTTTTTTTTTTTTATTTTGCCCCAACTATTAAGAATAAAATAAAAACTGTTATCCCAATTATTGTGACAATTTCTTTTACCAAAATTACTATAATACATAATAAAGTAAATGAATGTAATACATTTTTTGTAAAAATCTAAATATTTTAGCACTCACTTCAGAAAAAAATAATACTCAATACATATACTCACATTACTCAATACATATACTTCTCCTAACATCCAAAAAAATGGATGTTAGGAGAAGTATATGTCATCTATAAACATCTTTTTTAAAGTTTTCATACACATCCCTTATCTAACTTGATTGAAACAAATTTCTGACTAGTTTTTCAAAACTTGATCTAATAGCAAAGCAGAAGTGTGTAAGAAATAGAGAATGCTAGAGATAGAAACTGATTGATTGACAAACAAACAAACAGAGGATGTCTGTGACATGCAGACACAGGAAGAAAAGACAGTGCTTGTCATTGTAAAGCTACAGCAAGAAACTGGTGGGCTTTATTAAAGAGCAAAGAGCGCGGGGGACTCACTGGCACATCGTTAAAAATCTGGGTCAATTCACTTTATAAATTCACGCAGACGATGAGAGCAATGTCTTCAGCAGGTGTGTCTTTCAACAGAGATAAACACTTGGCTTCTTTTGGTTTTCCCTCTCTCAGCACTCTCACGTACACAAATGTGCTTTAATAAAGATGTTCACACACAAACACACACAATAAGAGGCTCATAAGAGAAGCGCGGTGCAGCTTGGGATTGCCTTCTTCTGATTTATGGAACTGAGTACACAGGGAATAAAAAATAAATTAAAGGAGGGAAAGAGAGGCAGTAAAACGAGAAAGTGTCTGCTGTTTTGAATCTTGTTCAACTTAAATGTTGTAGGTGGAAAGAGGAACCAAAAGAAACCCACTTGCGGCAGGAGAGGCTATGTGGGGTTTATTTCGTGAGGTGGCATACACTTGAACCTTTTTTCTTACTTCCCTCTTTCATTCCTAACTTATTTCCTTACTTCATTCCTTGCTTACTTCCCAACTTCCTTCCTTTCTACTAACTTTTCTTCTAAATGCCTCATTTCCTTAATCCATCCCTTCCTTACTCACTCACCCAATATCTTCTTTCCTTGCTTTCTTAATTCCTCAACTTACTTAATTACTCATTGATTTGCACAATAGCTTTCATCCTTTCTTTTTCCTTCTTTACCTCCTCTTTTCTTTCTTTTTACTTAATTTTAATGGACTTCTTTCCTATTTTATTTTATTTTATCCCTTACTTACTTACTTCTTTCTTTACTTCATATAATCTTTTGTTATGTACTTGTCTCTTTCTTATTATACCTTTCTCCTTCCCTTTTTCCATAACTTTCTTCACTTGAGTCCATCCTTTCTTACTTTTCACTGACATCTTTTCTACCTTACTTTCTTTCTTGTATATTTTTTCCTTCATTACTGACATTGTTCCTTACGTAGACTTCATTTTCTTTTTCAATTCTTATCTTGTTTACTTCTATCCTTTCTTACACACTTAGTTTTTTTTAATAAATTTTTTGCTTGCTTTTGTCACATGTAATTTTTTCTTTGTAATGTCTTCTTTCTTTTCTTTCTTCCTTATGTACTTGCTTCCTTCCTCTTACTTCCTATTCTGCTTCCATCCTTCCTTTCCTATCTTCCTTCCTTTTTGCTTTTGCTTTTTTTGTTATTTTGTCTGGTGGTGACCATTCCTGGGAATGACATTGCGATATCCAATCTCTGTTCACACTCACGGTCACTGCTGGGTATTATTTAGAGATCTAACGTGGACTTACTACCATGTTTATGGACTGTGGAAGGAAACTTTTTGGGAGTTTTCTTTTGCTTCTATGTTTTTCTTTGTCTTGACTTGACTAAATGTGTTCTGTGCATGTTGTAGATCCTAATCTTTTCACTCTAATTCTTCTCAGTCATCCGACTTCATTAGCTCTCTTCAGAGAAGCAGTTTAATCTTAATCTTTTCCTCAAGATCACATTACATCCCTCTACTATGCCACTCAAGCCTATTTACTATCCTTTGCTATCCATTCTTACAGTCCTCTAACTTTAGCAGAGGCCAGATATATCATTGGAGCCTTTTAAACTATTAAATCCCCAGCTAACAATTAGCAATTTTATGTGAGATGACATTAGTAAAATTGGTGGCGGTCCCTTTAAATGCAAAGGAAGCGAATGCTCACAGTTGACATCTTTGGCTCACTTAAGTAGTATCACAAAAAAATTACGATACATTACTGTACCAAGTCTTGATTCCAGACACACATGGGCCATTATTTGCCCAAGTCCCAGCCAAGTAAACATCAAATTCAACATCATCTAATGTCCTCTGTGCCACATTAAAAACTGTCTCTTCGGCCCACCTTAAGAATGTTAGTGACAGATGTCAGATAAAAAAAGGACATTCCGATGTGGCTAAACATTTTGGTAGACTAGTAATACTATATTCTTTTGATTTCATGGCATTTTGAAATTCAATTTTCTTTTTCCAGTCACATGATGCACCAACACAGCCCAAATTCAGTCCTTAAAGGCTCGTCAAAGCAATACCCATTTATTAGAGAACACAGTAAAAGCTGCCCTGTGGGAAAAGTGTTTCCCATCTTCTCTTTTAAACTGTTGGACCATCCTTAGCAGAAACAACTGCAATCAATTTACTTCCATGACTTCCTTAAGTCTGTCACGGAGCTGCTGATGTTTCCCTCTAAACTTTGCAGAATTGTTGCACAATACATGCCACTGCATCTCAGTCCTTTTCATAATCTTGCAGAAACGTCGCAAAGCCTCCATTTTGTTTCAATCAGCCATTTAACAAGGGCTTGCTTTTACCGCAGGAGACAGTTTTGTTTCAGGTTTTGGTAGACAGCAGAATTCATAACTCTATTCACTAGCACCTGAAGCCTCCAAGTCTATTCCACTACCACCACCATATTTCACCTTTACTATGATGTTTTTTTTTTCTCAAAACACACGTCTTTCAAAAGGTTAAACTGTTGTCTTATCGTTCCAAAGAACATTTTCCCACCTGCCTCTTTATATTGTGGGAGCTAGAAACTCAAGAACTGAAGCAAGTGAGGCTGCAGCTCTTTGAATGCTTTTGAGGATTGCTCTCTAACCTAGTGTACGGGTTGTTGTGGGTCTCTTTGGATAAACGGGTAACCCGCAAGAAAGTCTGTCTTTCATGGATTTGTTTTGTTCTTGCTGTCCCTTAAAATGAAATAAAAATGTGCACCTTTTTCTGGAACCTGTCAGTAACTTTGGATTTAACCTGGATTTGGGATCTTCTGCGTTTTTGGTGGCTTTGTTGTGGGTATGAGTAAATACATTTACAGCAGAATGACCTCAATGAAATGTTTGCACCCTGGCATTGTGAATTTATACAAGATGTCAATTTAATGAGTAAATGCTTGCTTTTGGAATGTGCCTCGCCTTTAATTGAAAGTAGATTTTAGCATTCTTTTTGAATGGTGTGTGTGTCTGTTTCCCTGGCTGCTTTAAACAAAATCCTATTGAAAGAAAGTTTCATATATTGCCAGTGAAGGTAACACTAGAACAGCAGAACCTGCATGGAGTTAACATGTTTGGGTGGATCTCATTCCTGCAAAAAGTTTTTTAGAAGCATTTTTCAGACATCCATAAAAACTGATGTCTTCCCATACCAATTATCAGCCGATCATGATCAGCTGTAGCACCCCTAATTTTGGATCATTCTCCTTTTTGGAGTGAATGAAACACATTTTCACACAGAGCCAAGTAGTTTTGGTAGTGTTTTCACTTAAAAATAAAAACCATTGTGTGAAAATCTGCACTCAAAAGATGTTTTGATTTCTTTTAAACTTGCTTTCCAGGTTGTCATACGCTAGGTTCTAACACCTACTCATGTTTGATGCGTTTATCAAACAAACATCATCAAATAAAGCAGCAGCTGAACCCTCTCATTCTTTATCTTTCATTGACGTGTTCTAATAATAAAATAACAGCGGTTCAGTTTCGTTTCATCTCTACTGAACACATTTTTCTCACACATGTCTGCAGTCTCCATCTGGGGCTGCTAAGATGATCCACTTGAGTCATGAGAAAGCTGTCTATGTTGACTGTAGTCAGAGAGAACCGACCCACAGGCTCTAAAACAGACGGACAGTTCACGTCCAAGTGGATTCCTCAGAGCGCCGGTATTCTTAGTGATGCCTCTCGTTAAAGCAAACAGACCTCATATTGTGTTCACAGATTCTTCAAGAGCGCTACGTCAGCCCGCAAGTTTATAAATCCACAGAGACAAGAGAGAGTAAATGGTTACATGTATGGGTTGTGAAACATGTTTTCAGATCATGGAATAAATATTGATATTCTTTAAGTCAAAGGTAACCGAAGAAAAGTAATTTTTTGAAAAGTAAATTTTTTTAAATGAAGGTATTTATGATGAAGCCCAGGCTCTCATTTCATCAGGCCCAGTCAGTCTTACTCAATTGGTTTTCTTGGTCCACCACAAAAATTATGGGACAATACTTGAGACAAGTCTTGATTGCAAACTAGGGTCACACATGACAGGCCCAAGTCGCATCTAAAGTTAGCATCCAGTTATCTTCTCCTTGGTAGCATTAAAATCTATATCACTATCACTTAGAAATAACTTTTATATGTTACATTGTGAAGTTACTTTAACTTAGAGAGATTTGAGTGTATTCTCTGATACTAAAATTCACTAAAATCAAAATGTAATAGTTGTTAAGTTAAGAAATCTGGAACTCTGAGATAATCATCTGATTCTACTAAACTGAGGGGAAAAAGTCCAAAGTGTTCTTCTAGAAAATATGACCGCATTCAATTTGTACTCATGATTCTGAGAGCAATGTTTATACAAGTGTTTTCTTATCTGCTTAGGGAACAAATAATAAGAGTAAGAGAGAGAACAGCACCAGGAGGTGGGCCAGGGAAACTTGTAGAGATGCTTGTGTAAGGTGCTGTATTGCAACTCTACACATGGAAATATGTTCTGAGCCTGTCTGTTGAGTTGCTCTTTATTATGTGTTCTATATGTTCAAGGGAAATTCTTTGACACTGACTCAGACCATTGTTTGGCTCACAGGTCGTATGACAGTGGCAGAGGATACCAGATTCAACCCAAATGTTTTTACTGGCTGAAAAGGAGCACAAAATGAAAACAATGCAGATCTATGTGAAAGTTTTTGGCTGGAACGATCTCCCTCAGAACACTGATGTAATGTCTCCAATTGGCTGTGGTAGGGACGCTGGGACAGGGATCTAGCTCCGGGCTGATTGTTATGGCAGCGACAGGATTCCAGCATGGATAATTGCTCCAGGAGCTTAGTGATGTGGGCCACCTGCCCTAACAGTTGGTTAGCAGTGTGCGTGTGTGTGCGTGTGTATGCGTGTGTGCGTGTGTGTGGGGCCAGGATCTGTGACTGTGTGAGGCTAGGTTTGTGAAGAAAGCATGCCTGCAAGGATTGCATAGTCAAGTGTAGAGAATGGAACAAGGATGTCATCAGATTAAAAATAAACCACTGAAAACTATTAGGGATAATGCTGAAGTTCACCCAAATCCTGTTAGGATCATGGAGGGACAGAATGCAGGCTCTATGTAAAAAAGTCATGTTTGAATAAGAATGCTTCAGCATACAATTGATGCTTTTACATGCATTGGCATCAATCAGCTATTCAAAAGCAAAAATTCTAATACATCCAACTTTCAAATGTGTACACAAGAAAACCAAATGCTGGTTAAATCACAGCTAAGCTTAAAAATCCCCTAAAATATGGAGAGCGAAATTAAGTTTAAATCTCCATGAGCATAAAAGTGAAAATAAATTAAAGTTTATGAGAGTTTAAGAGAATCCCTGTTCATAAGCACTCAAAAAAAGAATGGCGAAACTTTAGTCTTCATAATTGAAATCCTGACTCAAACCGGAGGTTAAATCACTTTTTTAATTTAATTAATAGATCATCATTTATCCTCATAGTGAATTGTTTTTCAGCACAAAATCCCAGTTTGTGTATAGCTATTTTATTATTTTTGTTTCTTTGTTCAGAGATCATTTTATTTAAAGAACCTGTTTGAACACTACACTCAAGACCTAGGAACCAATCAAAATCTATTCATGCAGTTCTCTTTTGCTGAGAATTGTCACGGTGGCACAGTGGGTAGCAGGGTCGTCTCACAGCAAGAAGGTCGCTGGTTCAAGCCTCAGCTGGGTCGGTTGGCATTTCTGTGTGGAGTTTGCATGTTCTCCCCATGCTCGCGTGGGTTTTCTCCGGGTGCTCCGGTTTCCCCACTAGTCCAAAGACATGCGGTATAAGTGAATTGAGTAAGAACAATTGTCCATAGTGTTAAAGTGTGAATGAGTGCGTGTGTGTGAATCTTTCCCAGCGATGGGTTGTGGCTGTAAGGGCATCCGCTGCGTAAAACATATGCCAGTGAGTTGGTGGTTCATTCCGCTGTGGCGACCCCAAAAGGGAAGAAAGCCAACATGACGATGAAGAAGATGTTACTGGAGGAGGAAGGAGCACCATATTTAAAGCCTCACTCAGGAGAGGACAGGAATGACCAACTCTGGCAGGAAAGATCAACTCTGTAAAATGCATTAATATTTACAAATTATTAAATGTGCCATATGATGACAACATGATTTTTCTGACATTCCTGGCATCTTGAAGTGTTCTTTCCTCATCAAAAACATGCCTCAAGTAGTATTCCAATTAGTTCATGCATGATTGAGAAATCCTTTATTCCTTTTTTGTGAGTTGATAAACGATTTATGATACATTGGGTACTTTTACAACTGCCACGTGTTTACTGGTTTGGAGGTCCACATAGTAGATTTTTTTTTTCTTGTGCTAGGCTTAAATACATGAATGAAATACGGAATTTTAACTGTTTTATCAAACAGAACGCACACTACATGACTTTATAATTCTATAAGAAAATCTAGTTTCAGAACACCACATGGTGCATGCACCAGATTGCATTTTACTTGTTTTATTGCCATTTTACTGCATTTGTTACAAGTACACCTATAACAAGTACAAGTACATCTTTTTCCCGCGGTTTCTGGTTCATTCTGTGGACTTAGACTCTGGTTCACACATATAATATGCTGTTACATCATGCATAGCTGTTGTGTGTCGATTGTAATGTTTTAAAACAATAACACATTTTGAAGCACCGCTCATTAAGTTTTTTTGCACAATCCAGACTAACAGGAGAGGGTTGGTCAGTCAGTAGAGGCATGCTACTGCTGATGTAAACAGCCAAACCAAAAATAGATCTAAAGACATTTTTTATTAAAAATATTGCATTTTGAAAGTTATTAACAGTACAGTGCTAGTATAGAGTGCTCAGCTATCTATTTTAAGTGCTATAACTAATCTAGTTAAGATTAATGAGATTGGAAGCCCTTGTCGGTCACTTCTTTTAAGAAAAAAGACAGAACTTTTGACATATGGAAAAAAGACAGAAGTAAATGTAGAATAAACAACTGTGGATCTGGCATTTCTTTACTATTCCCAACTAGCAATGTATAACTAGCATTTATTTACTATTCCCAACACTCAATGGCAGATGTACTTTTTTCAGTTTATCATTTTCTGCTATGAAAGCAGTTAGCGGACAGTTTGTCTGCCTTCCCTGATTTGGCGTGCACTCTCCGCTTGATGCAAAGCTACCTTTGTTTGGTGCAGAGATTGTCTTTTGCTGGGAAAACTATTCAAATTCGAAGTTATTCATCACAGCTTTTGTTTAATTTAATAAGCATCTCTAATTTAAAAATCTACGGATGAGTCCATGAAGATGCAGTACCTGACCCAAGAGTGAGGAAAAGACAGTGATTGAGAGAATGGTTCAGCTCATTTAAACTGCAATCCCACTCTTGATGTTTTGAGACAATCTGAAATGATTAACGTGAATATTGGTTAATGCAAATTACCATATCAAATCAAATCAAACCAAAACACAATTATATAGAGCTTTTTTCTGTTAATTCAAAGCATCTTCATAAAGTGGATTTACATATCTTTTATTAAAATTCATATTGGATAATTCCATGGGGTAGAAATAGAGTTACAATATATGGTTAACTTAGGAACTATAGTGTTTCTTTTTGAGATTAGGAAATATAATTATATTTCTCAATTTAAGGTCAGGATAAATTTAAGAGGAAAGAGTGTTGAAATCATTCATTTGTAATATAAACCTTGTTTCACCTGATCTGTGACCAATATAGAGTATTCAATTAAATTATTTTGATGTTATATAAATTCACACTGGAACAATATACTAAAAGTTAACTTTTTTACATTAGCAATTATCCTTTTATTTGATAAACAATGAGACTTGTAGTAATTGTTGTGGGATGTTTTAATAAAATTTCAGGCCTATGGTTGAAATATTGGGTCTGCACATATTTAACATGCTTGGAATAAACAAATAAACAATTATTGTAAACAACGAAGCCACTTTCTTATTTATGAAGTTGTTTATCATTCTGCCATTGTCTGTCTGAATACTCGATTTTGATTGGCTGACAGATGCTGATTAAATTGTAATAACTGCACAGGTAGAACAGATCCATGTATACTTGCAGACACTGGTAACCAATGGGCAGCCATTGAAACAAACATTAACTGATCACTAGTGCTAGATCACAGCAATCTTTCCCTGAATTGTTCAACTTGAATTAATGGGTTATTTTAAGCATTTAGAGCTCTGCTAGACTCGGTCGGAGAGATATTTGATCAAGTCAGCAATCAACATGAGAACAGATTACAGCGGACTGCTGAAAAAGCTGGGACTTCAAAATGGTCTTCACCTGCATCCTGGGCAACTTCCTGTTCTCCCTGTCGTGACTCAACTGAAACCAACTGGAGTAGAATTGACAGGAGAATTATTTTTACATTTGTTTGTTTAAGATATATTACATCTACAAATCTTCGTCAATCAGATATCTGTTACAAGAATGTCCCGCCTCTCTGGGCGCATGTTTGTGAAACAGAAATTGACACATTTCCGTGCTGGTGATGGCTTTCACGTGAAAGTTGCTACGCTCTGTTATGATACAGTCAATGGTAAATACCTCACATTGAAGAGATTGTTGTGATGTTTTACTTTGCTGATGATGGACAAATCATTCAATTGAGGCAATAAATTATGAATTAATTCATATGACTCATCTACAGGTATAATGATGAATTTGCATAATGTATGCATCAACTAAGAAATTTTCCAATTTTGAAGTCTACAGAATGTTTTTGTCATTTTTTATCCTTCACACAAATCAGATTTATGAGCTAATGACATAACTGCACCCTTACCTCTCCTGTGCTTTATTACTTGTAAGATTTAACATGTTAATTAAGCCGGTTTCCATGGGGGTGGGCAGAACTTTAGCTTTTACTATCATTCAGGGGATCCTAAAATGCAGCACAAGGCACACACCATTACAGGGATTTGCAGTCAGTCGTACAATGCACTAGGTAAGCAGGCTAAGTGTGTCAGAGGGTTGTCTTTCAGTGGATTTGGGGGTCGAAGGTTTCTGAGTAACCTGCTTTCGCTTTAATCCAGCCGCTGAGAGCTCAGTGAGAGAGCACGCTTGCGTGCAGATATAGGTGCAGATGTTCAGTCAGGTCAGATGATGACGATGCCTACACTTGTTTGTCTGCACTCAACAATCGGACAGCTGTTTAGTTCTTTCACTGAAAGCATTGCAGAGACAGTACCGCCTTAAAGTTAAATGCTCAGTCCAAAATGCAGTCAATAAAAACATCTTAGGTGATTTTTTTTGGTGCATCTCCTTTAGGGATACGATGCGTCGGCCAAACTTGGCAGAAGGGATATACTTTGCCTCCCAATCTGAACACTTATACCGCACACTTCAAGTAGATATTCATTTTCAGAAGAAAATGTACATAATTTTAGTGTGTAAGACGAGAGTGTGCATGATCTGGGATACACTAAATTGTCATGTGACGAAAGTAGTTTTGATTCTGTATGCGAGAACTTAACTCCTTCTTTTCTATTCCTTCATCAAAAATATAATTATAAATGTAACACTCTCTATATTTCTATTATAAATTTTTGTTATTGTTCTTTAAAAATGTGTCATATTACATTGAGAGTTTGTTTGTTATGGTCCAATAGAAACTCCTTCTTCCCAGAGCGCAGTGGATTGTGGGTAATATCAGCTGATTTAGCGTTCACCGATCTGCACTTTAGAATCTAACTGGAAAAGTACACTTCCGGGCACTGCTTGGAAACCTTTTTATGTATACTACGGCTTGGGACAACCTAACTCTCATTTCACACCCATAAAAGTGTTGATAGTACACCGAGTGGGACACATGGATAGTTTTTAATTCGCACTCTCCTTGAGCTTCAACAGCATCCCATGATTTCTAGCTTGAAAACATTTCAATTTACTCAATGGATTTATAAGAGTATAATACCGAGCAAATTTTATTCAGAAGCTATTTACAAATGTAAAAAAAAAACTGTTGTCCAAATGAATCAAGATTATCTCACAAAGTCACTGTTCTCTATATATTAATATATTTACAGCAACTTGACTGGTTTATACATAATTGTAATTTATCTCTTATTTGGAGAAATTTACTGCAAAAATGATTCATTTGAATAGAACAATTTGAATCTGCAGAATGAGACTGACAAATCCGAAGTCAGATACAAGTCCAGTCAAGTCACCTGGAGGATTAAGCAATGTTGCCCTATAAACTCTGCTTTTGCGTTCAGTGCAGCATGGACATCTTTCTGCACCACCTGTAGCTCGTTAAGTTTCCTATTAAAAAACTCCCTACTATATGTGAGTACGCAACGATTTATTTATAAAAACATAACAAAAACCTTACTTAGAGTTAGAAGATGAACACACAACTGAACAGATGAAGATGGAGAGCATATTTCAGGGTCCAAAAGAGTTTGACTGCTAGATTTCAGCATGCAGATCTTGAGTGACTGATTTCAGGTGAGAACAGATTAGTGATCTCATCGGATAATTCTAGTGGATCTCAGACAATACCATTATACAAATATATACCATTTATACATTAAATAAATATAAAGTTCCAACAATAAACACTGAAAACATTTGCTCTCGTTGTTGTCTTCAAGGAAAACATTTATAATCCATTGGAGCCAGATTTAAAGATTTGGAAATCCAACAGTCACATAAATCCTCCATTAAAAAAAACCCTGACCTAGATTTATTCCAGCTCTTCTTGGAAATAGGCCAGATAACGAAAGCAAGAAAAAGTAGCAAATATTTCTCTGTGTTGACTGTAATTATCTCTCGTATCTCACACCAGCTGCTCCTTTTCTTTTCAGTTGGTGTGTGTCTGAATGTAGCTTCGCCTGCTCGAGTGTGTGTCCCAGTTTTGGATGCTCGGCGAGCTGCATGTGTGAGTAAAGATGGCCTTTGCAGAGCCGAGGTCTGTTCACACCGGGGATCGTACTGTAACTAACTCTACAGAGAGGGGTAATTAGAGAATTGCAGACAGGCGATTCAAATCTGAGCTGATTTTTTATAAAATAAACATGCTTAATGAGGAAAAATAAAGCTCGATTTATTGCACAAATGCATGTTTATTGAACTGTTTCAAGTCAGTTTGGTGCTCCTACAATTAAAACAGCATCTTAAAAATGTATCTTTGTATGGTTTTAATGAAAAAATTGTAATTCTCTCCGTTCACTCAGAGATTAGTTTAAACTCTGAGACACAGTTTGTTTTCTACTGGTTCACTCATAAAAGCTCGGGAAAGAAGTAAAAATGAAAAAAAATGAAGCTAAAAATGCACCAGTTCAATGCAAGATATGGTTCCTTGTATTTATAACGATATGGAAAAATCATCTGCCGTGTGGAGAACATATGCTGCGTGCGTTTGAGACAAAACCCTGGTGCTACACATTCCTGCTCTCTGATTCGGAGGCACAAATGAGCCAGCGCTAAAAATAGAAATGAGAAAGAGAGAGCAGGGAAGTGAAGAAGAAAGAGGAAACGGGAAGATGAGAAACAATGAAACTCTCCCTGAAACTGATTTTACTTCTCAAGTAAGCCTTACACACACGTAAGCAGCGGACGCTGTGGCATAATAGAATCTTCTGAAGAATGAGTAAAGTTTAAAACACGTCTTAAGCGAGTTTTCATAGATTAGCTGTAGGTAATGTACAGTTTGTGTTTGAAAAATAATAAGTTCTAATTTATTATTTTAATAATTGGTTTTAGATCGATTAATTTTTTTTTTACAAATGAATCACAGGGTCCCCCAAAATTCATTCTAAATTTTTCATTTATGTGTGCATTTTTTACATCAACTTTTCAGCCATAATCTTAACTGAACAATGTTTTTGTTGCATTCATAACAAATGCTCAAAACAAGTAAAGACCTCTCAAAACTCTGATGTTTTAAACAGTTGTTTTATCAGGTTTATTTATAAATAAGCAAACCAACAAGAGAAGTTTAAAAAGAGATTTGAATCAGACATGGAAGAGGCAGCTCAGGGCTTTGTATCAGGAATTCAGAGGAAATAGATAGCATTTCCTGTACTTTTTATGAAACAATTTTATAACTATAACATTTTTAACTGCAAATGTGGAAGCTTTTAATTGTTATAATTATTTTTTAATGAATGATTATGTTTTAGTCAACATGTTTTTTTGAGTATTTACGACAAGAACAGATTATAATGGACTGAATGGGAATGTTAAGATCCTATTTAGCTTTAACCTACAGACTAACAATTACATTTACTATTACATGATTCATTTTCATTGCTGTTCATGTGAGAAATGCCCTGTAAATTCACTGCGGATCAAACAGAAATGGAACGTGGCACTTTAAAGAAACAAACTTTGAACTTGTCAGGAGTTGTATAAGATTAAAAAAATGAATGTAACAGTGAACTCTGTGTAGTGTTGCAACCCTGATATACATATTAACTACTGAAAAAATAGGCGATTGCCTCGCATCTCAAATAATAAAGATGTGAGGTTTATTAATTTTACCTAGTTTTACTCTTAACTCTTTATTGGTAAAATTGTCCTCCAAGACAAGGAGAGAAATTTAACGGTGTATAATTTGTAGGCTGATATGATAATGAGTCAAATGGTAATCCTTAAAGAGTAATTATAAAGAAAACCTGCTGGGGTAACATGGATTATTTTGTGCACTCCAAGAAAACCGTTCAAGTGAGGTAGCTTCTCATGACTGGTTTCAAATTTGTGCAGTTCTGACATGGCAGACAGCAAATCTCAGATGATGCAGGATGGAAATTCTTCAACTGAAAAGCGAATGAGTAAAAAACTTGCTCTGAACAAAGTGCAAAAGGTTCATCTGAACTTATATGTAAATGTGTTTCCAAACGCTGAAAATGATTTTTGTTTGTTGAAGTAAAATGTACTTAACTTTATAAGATAAATACTGAGAGTTTTATTTTTGAGTTCACTCCTCATCCAGAAACTCCAGTGAGGATGGATTCAATCAAAACTAGTTCATCCAACATGATGATGCTATAAAAACCTGACAACCTGTGGAAATTGCTTATTCTCTCTTTTTGGTTGGGTTTCACTTGTGCACTGTTCTACACACACAGCCCTAAACATTCTATTCCCCTGGGAATGGAGAGTGATAGGAAAGTGTGTATGTCCTTGTGATGAACCGGTGACCTCTGTGTGTTGTGGCAGTCTTTTTTTCATCTGATCAGAGCTAGGATGGACAAAGCTGATTCGCAGATGCATCAGTATAGATGCTGGACCACACTGGAAGTTGCGTGAATGTAATTTTCTCTGAAGGAAGGGTGATGGGGAGGATCCCGTCTGCGTGGGAAGTGCTGAGTTCATGAGTCTGCCTGAGCTCGTTGTGTCTCCAGAGCAAAAGGGAAATGCTTCAAACGTCAGCTGCTGCATCAATATTAAAGCCTTCCAGAGCAAGTCCATTAGCGACCCACTTTCAGCAGCAGCAGCCCCGGACACAAGAACTTTACTGGAATACAGCCGGAACGCGTAGAAAGAGATGGAAAAGTTTTTTCTTGTTTAAAATGAGTGGCTAAATCAAGTTCATATTTTGTGATGTCATGCTAACTATTGAGACATTGTGAAAAAATTGAGAACTTTAGGTTAAAATGATCTAAGTGCCTACATGTGATAATTCAAGTACTTTATTTTTTATTCTTCTTCTTATAATTTTATCTTTATTGTTATTTTTATTTGAAGTGGAAGTACGACATGTACCTGTGCCAAATAATCTTTAATTAGAAAAGTTTTTTTTTACTTAAGAAAAGCTAGTTTCTCTGTAACAAAGCTTATTTGCTGTGTATCCTGTTGTTTGCAAATTAGTATAAAAGTAGGATAAAAGATTCAGTAAACTGACAACACAATGCTACTATTATTTGTAGTAAGTGCCTGATGTGCAGTGTGCTATGGATATGTTTAATTGTGCAGCCAAGTTCCGTAAAATCATTGTAAACAGTATATTATCAGCTGTTCCGGAGTGTAAAGCTATGTTCGATGTGTATGATGTGATGCAAACTATTTTACATGAAGAATTTCACATACATAATGCTACATAATGTAGCCGGAATGATAAATAACATAAATAGTTGCCATAAAATGCTATTTGTAAGATCACATATTTTTTTTACCAATCTTTGTAAGATATTAAGATAATAAGTAGTTGATTTAACTCTAGCTCTTCTTTCTTTACTAAATGCTTTATTTAATTTTATGTTTTGTATTGTATTGTATTATAGCTAGTTGCTTCAGAAAGTAAAATAAAGTGTAATCAGATAAAGGAACGCTGGAGTCTAATCCTGGTCTGTGGAGAGCTTCTGCGGAACCCGATCGACTCCCAGGAAGCCTAGCTTCACTTAATGTTCTTACTGTCCGAGTGAAGGACAAACAACCTGGCGGCCGGCCGTCCTCCTGAACCATGTGACGCGCCCACTCTGATCTTCTACTGCAGTATTTATTACACACCCTACTTCCCTATTTCCTTACTATCTGTCCCAATTAGCACTCTTGATCAGAAGCAGGGAATTATTTCATGTCCAAAGCAGGGCACACATTTTATTAAAAGCAGCCTCTGTTCTCTAATTAGACTTAATAAAACTGCCTTAAAAATGCAAAAAGAGAGTACAATTTTGGATAGTTTTTTTTATGGTAATACTTTCCAAAAGACGAGGACTAATGTTTTTTTTTCAACTAAAGAATATTTCTATTTGTGTGTTTTTAAAAAAAGATTCCAATGTTTTTAGGATTATAGTATTGTTTGGTGTAGAGTATAAATAAATAAAAAACTTGGTAGAGTGCTTTGTGTTAGATATAGTCTCAGTCTCAGAGGTCATGCTCACGGAACATCGGCTTGGGTGCATTTTATGGCAGGCACTTCAAGTTGTGAAATGATTGGTTACATTTTTCTAGATTTCGGGGGGAAACGAGTGTCACATTTGTTTTCATTCGGCTCTGAAACTAAGTTCAGTCAGACAATCAAGAAAAGATTGTTTTATCTGCACGTATCGATTATAAAAGAAGTTATTCTTGTAACTTTGTGTTATTTCTCATTTCTGTAATTTTTTTTTAATGGCTAACTTGTCATTTCCACTCTCCAAAACATGATGCTATGCTAAATGACATGTGACTGGTTGTTTGACATGAACGGCGTCCTGGGTGGGTCTTAACCAAAGAAAGCTCCCAAACACCCCAGACCTTCCCTGAACTAGAGCACATATAACACAGCATTTCCTGAGGCACTGTCTTAAACTGTATAATGTGGTTAATAGCTTAAGTGTTGTTATATACATATTTCCTTAATCTGGACATGAGTCAGACAAGGCACTCTATTGTCTTAAAAAAACTTAATGTGAATGTACATGTGTCCATAAATGAGGTTAATCACCAATTAACATAAATTCAGGAGGAGCTTGGCTGATAATTGAGCATCCAATCATTAAGGTCCTGCCTATTCCTTTTTCAGTACATAAGGCAGGACCTACGAGACCTATACGCCAAACACGCTTGTGATACAAGGCAATTATAAGCAGAGCAAACTTGTGAAAAAAACATTACACTTTACGTACGAATGGTTGTATGTACACTTTTAGGAATTGTTAACATTTATTGTCAACATTGTACAATGTCGTAATGTCTCTCTACACATTAAAGTAATGTCTTGAATCTCTTAAATTCACCATTTTTGTTTATCAAAACAAAGTGACCTATTTTGGATCTGTTTTGAGCCTTTCGGATGTTTTGGACTGGCTAAGGAGAGAGATCAAACTCATATAGTGAACTTTTAGTTCGCAGGGGAAGAGAAAAGCTCTGAGTAAAAAATGCATGTCTTTCCTTGTAATGACATCCTAGTCTACCATAATTGTGTCTTTGCAATCGAGAGGAAGATAACTCTGTCCATCGTAAACAATAATAATTAAATACAATCATTTTCTTTGTTAAACTTCTTGCCACCATGTTTTGACATAAAATAAAACTATTAAATAGTTTTTCCTTTGTACATATAGTAGTGTATTCACACTCACTTTTGTTTAGCCCAGCCTTTAGCTGAACATGTTTCTACAATTAAATGATGGATCAATCAAAATGTTTTTGGTGGCTCAAATTGAATTTCAGCATATCATTAATTTTAAAACTACAGCAACTCCTCTTAGTCTCATATGTCAGCTTTTTAAAAAAAGATTCTTCAAAACATTTTCATGTCATCAGTATCTTAATCAGAAAATTTCCTTGAAAAAAGAACTCAAGCTAATTTCTAAACATTTTGTTATATTCCATGCATATGAGAGGACTCACCAGAGTGCAGAATCTCTCTGGTGGGTTCCCGCAGGTGATGCCTGCCGGCTCCACCCGGATCCGCATGTACTCTTTCATGGACTGTGCTTTGGGCTGGCAGGCATAGTGCTCCCACATCGCTCCATCATCCGTGCTCACCAGAGACTTACAGAGCTCATACTGGGCTTTCACTCGCACCAGCATGTGCACCAAGAGGTACAAGAGTCCTGCACGGGCATGCATGGCACCCCGGGTATCCACCAGCGTTCAGACGAGGGGTGACTTAACATGGAATATCAGCTCAGACGATTGGGTTCCACCTTATAACGGCTCCACAGACAGGGCTTGAGGGAAGCAGTAGTGGTCAAGCAGAGAAGGCCTTAAAACACTTTGTATTGCATTTAACGTGTTTTAACAGAACCAAGAAGCTTAAAAATTAGTTTTGAGGAGTTGGGATAAACCTAAAAAAATCTAAAAAATTGAAAAGACAGTGGTGTGCATGGCAATCTGATTTCTTTTAAAAAGTAGCTCTAAAATGCATTGTAGCTTATTTAAAAGCTTGCATTTCAGAGTAAAATTTTTTTAATTTGAATTAAAGTGTTTTAGAAGAGAAAAGAACCATTAACCCTGATATTTTTAAGTGGTGAAAACAAGTCATAGCATGCTTTTGTGTTCTCAGGATGATTTAAAATGAGATTGCAAGTATTGCTTTAGTCTGGTAAAGTTACACTAAGCCAAAAGAGTGCCATTTTATACACAAAAAGTGAAAAATATTTAGTGGAGGTCAATCTGTGTTCATGTAATAAGAGGTAGCATTATAAATTTGAGAGCTTGGATGTTAAATTCGAAGCCAAAGGTGGGAAATATAGCAAAAGCAAATGATTAAAAAGCTGTTAAGCACACATTGGTCTTTGCATTGCTGTTTTTGGAGAGAAGAGGGACATCGATGACAAATGTTTGCTCTGCAAAGTCTTTCTTCGGATTCTCTCTTCGCTGCTTTGAGGAGTTTGGTTAAAAGAGTTGAGGGTTCCACTCGCATCCATGTTTATAGTCACTGCTGGACTGCTCACCACTGAGCGTATTCATCCACCAGAGCTCTGTCCTCCCCCCGAGAGTAGTGCTGTGTCTTCCTTTATAAGCTCCACTTGATCCAGGACACTGGAGAGGGCTGTGCAGGGTCCTGAAACCAAAGATCACAGTATCAGCATTGACTCTTTAGTGCAGGGGTGTCAAACTCATTCCTGGCTTTTGTTTCAATTCTATTTCAAGAGACACATAAGTAGTATTAAACAAGCCAAGGGGAGCTTAATTAGTGGAATCAGGTGTGCTCAGTTAAGCTTGGTCAACAACTAGCAGCCCTCCAGGAATTGAGTTTGGTTCCTGTGCCTTCGAGAAAAAAACTTAACTTTTTTTGAGAAACACTTTTTCAGATGTTACCATAAATTATTTGGCCTCAAACTGTAGAGCCCTTCCACATGGAGTTCTACTCCTTTGTTTTAAAAGTTTCCCACATTTACATAAATTTTCCTAGAAAATCACATTTGGTCTCATCTTAAAGTAGAAAAAACATGTGACACCTTTTAACTTGAATAAATGCATTTCCTGTGGAAATAAAAGATTTTTCTTTAGGAAAGTTTTTTCCCCCACTTAATAGTGTATAACTCATGTCTTTTGCTGCAGAAAATGCCTGGTTAACAAGCATTTACAATCCTACATGCCCTCCAAGAGCTTGCATTGAGAGAAGGAATAGCATCTTGTGGTGTGTCTCAGAAAAATTGGAAATCTTGCCCTTGGTAGAAATAAAACTCCATATACTGCTACCTTAGGGATTGTAAGGTAAAGTTTATTAGTATGAAGAAAATGTTTTTTTAAGCTCACTAGTGGTTTCTGATTTTCTATAAAAGCCCAGTAGGGCTTTGTAGGGAAACTAAATTGAGACACTTTATTGGGTTTGCATAGGGTTTGCTTGTGTAGCTTCTATTCTGTATTTCTGCATGGGTAATCTTGATCCCAGCATGTTTTTCTCCAGCGCTGCATTCTGCTGATGGGATCATTTGCCAAAGCTTTGGCTAACAGACGTTGGATGTCATCCTCTGAACCGGCTTCGGTCCGGACAGATGGCTACGCTTGCTAACACAGCCCCAGTCTACAGGAGCAAGGTGCATGCATGCACAGTACAGGCGCTAATGATGAGAATGGAACATGTTCATGCTGGTATTGTATGTTAAATCTTGCTCGGATTTTCCATGGCTGGCCGAAGGGAAATCAGAGAGTGTGCAGATGCTTGAACACTGGGTTAACATGCGAGGATGCAGATGCCTAGTGTGCATGAAAAATTCTACAGAAGATATATCTTTACAAGCAGCCCTTCAAAGTTCTTTATGGGACGAAGACTCAAGATATTGATTCAGAGCTGCAACATTAAGTTAAAATTAAGCAATACAATTAAATAAAATTTTTTTATTAAATGGATGCAATTTTCAATACAGAATAAATACATGTTTTTTATAAAGATAACTGTCAGATGACAATTCAAAAACAGTATTTCCACTCACTAGTTCTCTCACTCACGCACTCATTCACTCACTCGCTGGCTCACTCACTCACTCATTCACCCACCCACTTGCTCGCTCTCTCGCTCTCTCTCTCTCTCACTCACTCACTTTCCCACTTACTCACTCACCCAGCCACCCACCCAGTCACACTTGCTCGCTCACTCACTCACTCACTCACTCACTCACTCACTCACTCACTCACTCACTCACTCACTCACTCACTCACTCACTCACTCACTCTCTCACTCACTCACTCTCTCGCTCACTCACTCACTCACTCATTTAATTCAACCACTCACTCGTTCTCTCACTCGCTCGCTCGCCCACCAACTCACTCACCCAACCACCCACCCAGTCACACTCACTCACTCACTCACTCCCTCCCTCCCTCACTCACTCGTTCTCTCACTCACTCATTCAACCACTTACTCACTCACTCGCTCCCTCACTCACTCACTCACTCACTCGTTCTCTCACTTACTCACTTACTCACTCACTCGCTCACCCAGCCACCCACCCAGTCACACTTGCTCGCTCACTCACTCACTCACTCACTCACTCACTCACTCACTCACTCACTCACTCACTCACTCACTCACTCACTCTCTCACTCACTCACTCTCTCGCTCACTCACTCACTCACTCATTTAATTCAACCACTCACTCGTTCTCTCACTCGCTCGCTCGCCCACCAACTCACTCACCCAACCACCCACCCAGTCACACTCACTCACTCACTCACTCCCTCCCTCCCTCACTCACTCGTTCTCTCACTCACTCATTCAACCACTTACTCACTCACTCGCTCCCTCACTCACTCACTCACTCACTCGTTCTCTCACTTACTCACTTACTCACTCACTCGCTCCTTCAATCACTCACCCTCTCAAATCACCCTTTCAACTCACCCACACACTCACCCACTCACTCACTCACTCACTCACTCACTCACTCACTCCCTCCCTCACTCACTCGTTCTCTCACTCACTCATTCAACCACTTACTCACTCACTCGCTCCCTCACTCACTCACTCACTCACTCGTTCTCTCACTTACTCACTTACTCACTTACTCACTCACTCGCTCCTTCAATCACTCACCCTCTCAAATCACCCTTTCAACTCACCCACACACTCACTCACTCACTCACTCACCCTCTCAAATCACCCTTTCAACTCACCCACACACTCACTCACTCACTCACTCACTCACTCACTCACTCACTCACTCACTCACTCACTCACTCACTCCCTCCCTCACTCACTCGTTCTCTCACTCACTCATTCAACCACTTACTCACTCACTCGCTCCCTCACTCACTCACTCACTCACTCGTTCTCTCACTTACTCACTTACTCACTCACTCGCTCCTTCAATCACTCACCCTCTCAAATCACCCTTTCAACTCACCCACACACTCACCCACTCACTCACTCACTCACTCACTCACTCACTCACTCACTCACTCACTCACTCACTCCCTCCCTCACTCACTCGTTCTCTCACTCACTCATTCAACCACTTACTCACTCACCTCGCTCCCTCACTGCACTCACTCACTCACTCGTTCTCTCACTTACTCACTTACTCACTCACTCGCTCCTTCAATCACTCACCCTCTCAAATCACCCTTTCAACTCACCAACACACTCATCACTCAACTTCACTCAACACTCTCAAATCACCCTTTCAACTCACCCACACCACTCACTCACTCACTCACTCACTCACTCACTCACTCACTCACTCAATACCTTCCCTCGCTCCAATCGTTCTCTCACTCAATATTCAACCAATTACTCACTCATCGCTCCATAATACACTCATCACTCAATAGTTCTCTCACTCTAATAATTATTCACTCCCTCACTCACTCACTCACTCACTCGTTCTCTCACTTACTCACTTACTCACTCACTCACTCACTCACTCACTCACTCACTCACTCACTCCCTCCCTCACTCACTCGTTCTCTCACTCACTCATTCAACCACTTACTCACTCACTCGCTCCCTCACTCACTCACTCACTCACTCGTTCTCTCACTTACTCACTTATTCACTCCCTCACTCACTCACTCACTCACTCGTTCTCTCACTTACTCACTTACTCACTCACTCGCTCCTTCAATCACTCACCCTCTCAAATCACCCTTTCAACTCACCCACACACTCACCCACTCACTCGCTATCTCTCACACACACTCACTTCACTCACTGTCACACATCCCTTTTCTTTCTGTCGTTCTTTCTGTCACTCTCTAATCAATCAATCAATCAATCAATCAATCAATCAATCAATCAATCAATCAATCAATCAAGTTTTTATATAGCGCTTTTTCAGCAGTTACGTTTAAAGCAGCTTCACAAAGTCCTTGTGTGGATCAGGTAGAGTAAATAGGAGTTCCCTCAGTGAGGTCCCTGGGAGCCAGCAAAAAGAATATACAAACTTAAGATCCAATGACCTTAAGATCTTATATTGTCTCTCACTTTCTCTATCGTGTCTTTTCCTCTCTCATACTCTCTCTCTCTATGTGAGTCTAACTCATGCTTACTCATCACTTGGTCTCTATCTTTCTATTAGTCTTTTATTTTTTGCTCACTTAGTCTTTTATTTTTTGCTCACTTATACTTTCTCTCTCTCTTGATTTTTCTCTCTTTTTCTGTCTTATTTATTCACTCTTTTTCTCTTTCCTTTCTTTAATAAATACAAAGATAAAAAAATCCAAGAATGAAATTAATACAGTAGTTAAAGGTTTGTTAAAATGTAGTAGTACATTAAATACAATGTTTTGAAATTACCTGAAAATGATTTCAGATTACAAATACATAACAACCACAAATAAAATAAAATAATAAAATAATAACTAAATATATATTTTATATATTATAATATGTCCTACATTTTATTGTGATTATTTATTTAAATAATCTGAATTATTTCAGAATTTAAAATACTATATTATTAATGATTTAATTAGTTGAATCTGAAATAAAATTTTGTATATAAATGTGCTTCACATCCTTACATCAGAGTTCTCACTTTCACATCAAGCATTGCTGACAGCGTTCATACTGTACTCTGCCTACAGTATAACCACAACTGGCCTCAAAACTACCAAAATCCTCGCTTTAACACCCCAGCTCTCAAAAAGCACCCCTTTGGGTTGTTTAATCCTTGTTCGGCTCGTTCTGGTTATCATTTCAGTGTTTTATTAATGAGGAGTTAAACTCCTGTAAAAGAAAGGTTTGTTTCGCCTCGTACAAGTTCCACTTCCTCGATCTGTTCCACTCAACATCTGCTGAAATATATTTTCAAACACCTCAGCATCCCAAAACAGAGAGCACCGTTTAACCAATTCCAGGATTTTCCCTTTAAAAACAGCTAAAAACCACCGCTCCTCCGCAGAGCAATGCGCGGGGTGTGTCGCGCGCGCGTCCCGCATCACACGATCGCAACAAACACCTCCTCAACTCACTGCTGGAGATGATGGAACAACTTTAGCATGCTTTAACCACAGTTTAGCTCTGAGGGGCACAGACTCACCGCGCGCGGAGTGAGCGGCATCGCCTCTCGAAGCCGGGACGCGCCTCTTCCGTGTTTGTTCTCCTAATGTTATCCTCCCAATCGGATAGTTTACCGCACTCTCCGTTCGTTCATCCCGGGAGCACGGTGCCCTCCTTCTGTACGAGAAGCTGTTTCACCGGAGAAGCTGGAGAGGGAGAGGGCGCGCGCGGGGGCGAGCGGGTGAAGTATCCAAAAGTGAGTTGCGCTGTCTACTTTACTGGATCAGATTTGCCCTGAGTGCGCGCACGCTCAAGGGCAGAGGGGTTGATGGCAAATCTCCCTCCCTCTCCACGGTCCTCCCTCCCTCTCTCTCTCTCTCTCTCTCTCTCTCTCTCTCTCTCTCTCTCTCTCTCTCTCTCTCTCTCTCTCTAATCCATTTAAGCATCACTCTCAGTCGGGTTTGAAGCGCTCCTGGTGAAACTGGACCGGCCCCTCCTCCCCTCCTTGGCCCCTGGGGACGCGCCCGGTGCTCGCTCTCTAGAGCTCCGCGCTCGGGGAAACCGCCTCTTGTTCTGCTGTTGTTTCTAGTGGATGGTAGAACACTTATTTCGGGAGCTTTTATTCGGTGAATCGGATGCTTTCCGGCTGACCGGTAGCTTACTGTCTTTGATCGAGAGCATCGTTTCTCATCGTGCATCACGTTCATGCTGTTAGTGAATGGGAAAAGTGCAATTTGTGCTCCATTAAAGTTTTAATCTGTTACTCAAAAAAGTTGTGTTATAGGAATATATGAGTTTTATTGTTTAAAAAAAAAAACACACACACACACACAAAAACATCCCCTTTCATTTACGAAAATGTGGTGTTAGTGAAATAACATGCAAACTGATCAAATGTTAAACGGATTCCATAAAAAAGGTATTTAAAAATTCTGGTATTTTTTAATCTGCAATTTTACAGATTTTAAAAAACTTTAAAGTTTTAAGGTTAAATGCCTTAAAATTGATCAGTGCTCATTTTTAAATGACATTATTATTATTATTATTATTATTATTATTATTATTATTTTAAAGTTATTTCAGTCAATTATTCACAGAGCCAACCCTAAAACAATGACAGTCAAAAAAAAGCAACTCGCAAAATACAGTAAAATCTAAAATAGTCAATAATTTACGTTTTACTATAAAGTTTTAAATGTAAAAAAAAAGTAAATATATATTGTATATGCATGTTTTTTAAACCTCTAAAACAAAATTTCTGTCTAGATTTGTTCCATAAAACAAAATACGGGCTGTTAATTTACATAAACTTTCTGTTATTGTACTGGTTTATATAATTAAACAAAAAGTAATATGTGATCATACATTTACAAGCTCTTTCACAGTATTTTTCATCAGTATCCAAGAGCTTGCAACTAATTTGGTTTGCTTCAACTTAGATCTACATTTTTTTACAGTAATATGAATTGTATAAGATGTGTTTAAAATAATTTGACAAATATCGTACCGTATGTGGGTGAGAGATAGACACACAGTGTGAGAGAGAGACAGACAGACAGTGAGAGAGAGAGAAAGAGAATGTTGCTGAATGCTCTGAGTTGACAGTTGAGCACATCAGATCGATAATTTGCCCTTGATGTGCCTCAATGGAAAGATTTTTACCTCTCTCTCTCTGTCTCTCCCTCTCTCTCTCTCTCTCCACCATCTTACACTGTAATTCTTGACCTACCGGCAGACTCAGTAGGTGCAGTATGACCTTATTATCTAATAGCAATAGACAAAAGAATTGACTACCAATATGGGGCGCTATTCCATTCACAATCACCTTGAATTGTCCTTGGTTCCTCTGTAGTTGTCTGACAAGGGATTTTAAAGCAAAAAGGGTGTTGAGTCAGCTATTTCCTTCTTGTAACTCCATCTGCAAGTGATCCTTAAAAATATGAAGCTGAAACTTTGCTCCTGTAATTCTAAACAAATGTACGCAATTAAAATTTTTAATTATAATGAAAAGTTTAATTGCATCAGTAATTATAATTTTGACATGATTCTGGTTTTCAGAGCAATTGTTTTAGGAACCTCTGGACTTACTTCTACCATTTAGATGTGATTTACGCAGAGATTTAGCCACTTTTTTGTTCAAACAACAAAAAAAAAAGTGCTACATTTTCTTAAGAGGCCATTCTCCTACCAAACATTTTTTAACACTAAAAATGCCCCTAGTCCCCACATGCTGTGTTAGCAAGTTCTAAACCTATAAACATGATGAACCTTTACATAGAGCAATGTGAGTCTTTTTCGCAAATGACCATCATTACAAAAAAATTACCTTGTTCAAAAAATAATTATTTCGATGACCATAAACTACTGAAGTTATTCTCAAACTGGACCATCTGAATAGCAGAGAAGTCTAAAGAAGTCCCTTGTTTTGTGTATACTACAGCGTTCAGAGCTCTGCGAAGGAAATGTGGTGTAATTCATAAAAGATCCCCTTGAATCCCCAGCTGAGTGCTTTGAGAAGCACAAGCAGGATTATCCCTCCTCAGGTTAAGAGGAAAAGGGAAGTCTCTGATCCCTGCTGTTGTGACGTTAGTGTCTGCTGAACTTTGACCGTCTGTTTGGCACGTCTGCAGGATGAATCGTAGGAAAAGCTAATCCACAAGCACCTGTCACAATGTTGACATATCATCTCTAAATAAGCCATAGATTAGAGATCTTGATCAAAAGGGACATCCTCCAGCGTATCAAACTATTCAAACGAGAGGTGGATGCAGGTCACGACCCGACAGTGACAGAGGAACGAGGAGCGGAGGAGAGACTTTTTGAAAGAGAAGGCCAGTGATGGACATTATGGACATTAGAGGGCTGTGAAATTGACAAATCTTGATCCAAATTCTATCAGAAATCTTTCTTCTTTCAGCTCCCCATTCCTCCAGGACAGCCTTGACCAAGGCTGTTGCTGAAGCCAAAACAACTTCTCTGGGAGAACAAGAACTCCTCCTCAAGGACACTACTGCCTAATGTGCTTTCATCCCAGTCTGAGCGGGCGAGGTTCGTAGATAGCACTCTCATAGCGCAGGTCCGGATGTCTGCCTGCTTGTGACTGAATCTATCTCCACTTCCCCTGTTCCCATGATGATGCGGTGTTATGTCTACATAAATGTGTTAAATGTGTTTGTTGCATTGGCTTTTTTCTCCCCTAATCGCACACTGCACTGGGTGAAGTGCAGAGTGAGAGGGGCATGTTTTTTTCAGCCACCTTTCCTGTTGTATATTTCCTTATTTCATTTGCTATCTTGGTCGGAGGGATCCAATCTCGCTGCATGTAACAGTGTAGAGACCAATAAAGGCTTTATTTTATTCTATTCTATTCTATTCTATTCTATTCTATTCTATTCTATTCTATTCTAGAAGTGATCATCTCCTTCGTGAAGCAAAAATATTTCCATTTCTTCAAGTAATCTCTTTTGTTGTCATCTCAATTGTTTCCTTCGAGGGGTTCACTTTCTACCCGCATTACAAAAAAGCAGATTCACACCTCATTAAACCTACTTTTTTTGAACATCTGAACTATAACTTAAATAATAGCCCTTTCCTGGTAATTGTGTGTGTGTGTGTGTGTGTGTGCGTGTGCGTGCGTGAGCATGTGTGCGTGCGTGTGTGTGTGCGTGCGTGTGTGCGTGCGTGTGCGCGTGCATGTGTGTGTGCTTGTGCGTGTGTGGCCTGTTTGGCAGACCTTCATCTTGCTGTACCCTTCACAAGTGCACCCCACTGAGGCCTGACTCTGCTCATCCGTCACACACAAAACCATTTACAACAGATCAGACCAAAAACACAATAAAGTAACGTCTTCCTGGTCAAACTCAATCACACAGTGAGATGCACTGCACTTGACGCATATCAGATGGCGACTATGGGAAGGTGATGAAGAGGATCATTCAGACTCCATGCACTCATAGAATGGCCTGCTTTTATGGCGTCAACCATCATTTTTGGCATGTATCCACTATAAAAAGGAATTCGGATACAACTTGTAGGTGCTTTTTTGCTTTGGAGGTAAAACACTCCCATACTGAAGCCACGAGCAAGTAAAGCTGCTACTCCTGAGCTGCTAGTTCGCTTTGCCACAGAATGTTAATCCACCCAGAACAGTGGCTACCCAGCTCAAAATGCTGCCCGAAGAACAAAAGTATTTTATCAATGCAACGTATGGCCTGCATCATTGCTGTGGACCACCTTAGGTTGCTGGTTTCCATGATCATAAAGAAGACAGAGGTTCAGAGAAAGCTAATTGCAGGTTCTCCCCGACTGCAATGCAGCCACAACATCCTCAGCGCAGGAAAGCATCTCCTCCTCTTCCTCAACTGCCCCACTAACCTGGTCGGTTCCTTGCCGCTTGGAGGAGGCAGCAGAGGAGAGAGAATTTCCAAGATTCGGATCCTTTTGGCTTCAACAGACCACACCGCATGGCTACACAAATCATTTTTCTTGCAAGCTTTCTCATGGCTCAGTATGGTTCTTATGGATCCTGTACCCACAGGGATCTATCCAAAATCTGCACCTAGATCAGCACCAGAATGTCCTTGCTGAAGGAAACTTGCTAAATCTGCACAAGAACAGTGGTCCCTCTAAATTTTTTTCAGAGGCTCTTGGGGCATAGGGCATCCATTTTTGGGGATAACACGCTTGGGATTGCTCCATATACAACAACTCGAGCATTGGCTCAAGCTTAAAGTCCCTGTACGAGCGTGGTATACAAGGCAACTGAAGCCAACAGTGACATCTCATGCTGCACCCACCTGAGATGTTGGAGCGATGATCAGTTGCTCTGCTTTGGTGGGTAGTTACATGGATTGTAGTGAGCATGGATTCCACAATTACCCTGAGTTTTCACTCATTTAATTGAAAATGAATTAAATAAAAAGCTTCTTTAAGAAACTAAATGTATATTGTAGTTTTGTGACTAATAGACGTTAAACAGCATGTTAAAATCTCTTCTGAATGTTACTGGCAGCCAGTGTAGAAACCTGAGGACTGATGATGTGGTACAGCTTTCTAATTCTGGTCAATGTTTGTGCAGCTATTCTGAACAAGCTGCAGATGTCTAAAGACTTTCTTCGGGAGACCAGTTAGGAGTCTCTTAAAATGGTCCAGCCTGCTGGAAATAAAATAATGGACAAGTTTCTCGAGATCCTGACTGGAAACAAAGCAACTGATCCTTAAAATGTTTCTGAGATGATAATAAGCAGCTTTTTTCTTTTGATCGTTCATGATTGACGAAGCTCAAATCAGAATTCAGAATCACCTGATTTTGTGAATAAATCCCACGGGTTAACGTAGGCGTTCACCTTGAGAGCCTCATCTTTGATCCCAAACACTATAACTGCAGAAAGTTATTGCAAATAAGTTTGTTAGGAGCAACTCAAAAAGGTGAAATTGTCGTGGTTACCATGCTGAACAGCCTCATAATTATAGGATGCGAGGCCAGGGGCTACAGAATAAGAGTAATTTATGCAGAGAAGCATTGTTCTCCGGAGAAGCACAGAGGGCAAACGAGAAAAAGATGAGAGTGGAGGGAACTATCTGGAGGATAAGAGATCCTCAGTAACATTTTAATGGAGATTGGAACGATTTTAAACAATTTTGCATGTTAAAAGACAGTGTTGTGATTTTTGTGACTGCTACACTGTAAATGTATCTTAATAAGTCTTGCTTACTTTTAACCCCAGACAATAAAATAAATCACATGTATAAAAGCCTACTTTTGATTGGACATAGTGGGAAAGAAATTTTACAATGTTTACACGACGAGAGGATTATTTAAACTTTATTCAGGCTGAATCAAGCTCATTTCACTGTGTATATTTTGAGTAATTGTTTTTCAAGTGTAAAATGTTGTTTTTTGTTGACTTTACGCTCCTAGGTCACAACAATGCAAAAATGAGAAGCAATGTATTGTAATTTTTTTATAATATAATGAGAGACAAACAACGAACATTAATCAATCAAAAACTAATCACATTTTGTCATGTGGTATGTCAATAAATGCTAAAATTGTTAAGTTGCTTTAAACTTTCACCTTGGGGACCTCGTAAAGTAGATTTAAAAACGTTTTAAAGCAGTGTTTGGTGTCAGTGATAAGACGACGGCAATTGTTCTATTTCACAGATCTATTGTGTGTATTGAATTTGTGTTCTTTATTTTTGAATATTCAGAAATATTGATAAAAGAAAAGAGTCCTCAAGTAGGATAAACAGGATAGACAGTGAGAAAACATATTAATTGTTAATTTGTAATGTAGATACTAAGACACATCAAGGTTTTAATTGGAATCTGTTTGCTTCCTCATCTTCCTCAAAGAGTTTTACAGCAAAAGTATGTGATGAGCAAGCTATTCAGATGTGCACTTTATCTTGTTTTGGGTAAAACTATAATTCAGGACTCCCTCTCTGACTGTACTCTTTCTCACTCCCCCTCCCACCTCTCTCTCTCTCTCTCTCTCTCTCTCTCTCTCTCTCTCTCTCTCTCTCTCCTATGCTAAAGCTTTAATTCCCTTAAATGGAGAAAAGTGTTCTCTACCTAGAAATACAACTATCCTTGAGTAGCTGCCTGTGTCAGTGTCCATTCTTCAATGAGCTAGACACGCAAAATATGCTTTGGTAGTTTGTCCACTTCAATATCTAATTTATGTAAAATGGATATGACCAACAAAACCTTCCAGATATGTGGCTTTACAGTGCCCGAACAGCTCGGATGCTAGTAATGATCAAGTTTTTACAACAGACAAACAGGACACTTGTTGAAGATAAAGACAGACTGTTAATCTTCGAAGCAGAAAATGTCTGTCCAATTCCTCAAATAATCTCGAATAACTCGGTAAACTGTTTATTCCATTACAATTATGCCATCAATTTTGCAGTCATAGTGGTTGACGTTAACAAATCAGCAAACAATGTTTAGATTTGAACGTAAAGGTTTAAGTATAAACCTTATAAAGTAAAATCCCTTGTAAACATGACAAAGTGTTTGTTTAGAGACTGGTGGCTCGGTGTGTTTGCTGATGTGAACATGTCTCTGGAGTCAGGAGGTTTTTGCTGACTCTAAGAGATCAAGAGGATCAGAGGCTGGTGTCCTCTAATGATTGATCAGCTGAGTTTCCTCCATACCCTGATCGTTTCACACTCCACACAATCTCACTCACGCTTCACATTCTCCAGCAATCAGACACAGGTAAACTGTAACATTTCCCATTTTTGCCATGCAAATTCTCTGTGAAAGGCTAACATAAGCAAGTTTTTTCTCAGATCTGTTTGAACGGTTGTACAGCATGATGTGTAAGCTCGCGATTTAAAAGATTTGCTTTAACTATGATGCGTTTCAAAAACATAGTTGACTTTTTCTTACTTAAGTCAATATTTTGATACATAAAGTGCTGGTTTCAGTGATAAAACTCTAACAGTGCTAAAAAAAAGAGACAAAAAAAAGTAAAATTACTCCACTTTTAACTGCTCTTGCACAAAAACCAAAGGCGAGGATAATTTTTTGTAACCACAAGTGGTTGTGCTGTTTAAATATTCTATACAGAGTCAGTTTTACTCAAATACTTTTATAAGAAGCTGGTTTATGTTAACAGTTATCTGAAATTATGTGTATTTTGAAGAATACTCTGGTCATTTTGTGCATGCAACTCACGTTTATTTTGCCCATTAGTTTGAATACCAATGGTTTTGTAAATCAATCAATCAATTTGAATGATTTCATATAGTGCTTTTTTGCTTCTTTTGTAAGCATCTTCACAAAGGTCTAATGTGGATTAAGAGTGAAATTGGAATTCCCACTGAATTATTCTAAGAGGTAGAAATACAGTGCAAGAACAAGTATGTAAACCCTTTAGGATTACAAGGAGTTTTGCATCATAAAATGTTTTCATGATTTTATTGAAGATAACATGCAAACATTCACAGTTCAGGGCAGAAAAAATGTAAACCCCTGGCAAATTAACTTCTCCAAGAGGTAATTAGAGCCAGGAGTGAGCCCATCTTCAGTCCAGTCAGTGTGATGATATCGGACGTGTTGCTGAAAGCTGTCCTATCTTTAAAAGACACCTCAGCTTTGGGTTTACTAGTTTCAAGAAGCACTGCCTGAAGTGAACAATGCCAGAAAAGAGCTCTCAGAAGACCTACAATCAAGAATTGTTGAATTGCATCAAGCTGGAAACAGTTACAAAAGTACCTCCAAAACTCTGATCAATAAAAACTATTTTTTTGTGTTGATGACTAAATTGGCTGTCAATCAAGCAGCTAATGAAATTGTGATCATCTTGGTCTCAAAATAGCTCAACATTTTTGATGATGTTTTAATATTGCAAAAGGTATATAAACGATGTTAATTTAAACCACTTTAACATAAGTATGTTAACACACTTATCACATTTATGTCTGCCAGAAGTTTTTTTAGCCTAATAAAGCTCTTTAAATAATTAAAATAATTATGAGTTCTAGAGGCCATCAAGTCAGACAGATTTCCGACTGTATTTATTATACAGACATCTCTCTCTCTCTCTCTCTCTCTCTCTCTCTCTCTCTCTCTCTCATCCTCTCTCTCTCTCTTTCTCATTTAAAGAGTTGATAGTGCTGTTTTTGTTGTGAACACACTTCAGATATAGTTTTATTTCTGAAGGAGTCAGATTTTAAAATGTTATGCTTTCACTTTTTCCCTTCTCTTCTCTCTCTCTCTTCATCTCTCTGTACTGTAAGTGACGGATGAGCAGAGTCGTCCCTGAAGGCCTCTATCAGTCTGCTTTATCCCTTCACTCACTATCTCTCTCTGTTTCTCCAGCTCGTGATATGTCAGCAGCGTCGGCGTTTGCTGTCTGTCCTTGCTGGAGGCTCTGGTGAGCATCTTTAAGATCACACAGCTGAGTGATGGGACAGTGTGTGATTTTGTGGAGTCTTTTAAGTTCAAGTTTAAAAAGGTTCATTGGGCAGCAGGGGTGCTTTAATGGTGCAAGTTAATCTTTCTTGTTGTTTTCAAAAAACGTTACCGCTGAGTGATTAATAATGCCAGCTGAAGGATAACTTTAACTTGTTGTTGTAGCTTGCCAGTGGAAAACAGCAGTTTACAGGCATTGAATCACCACTGTTTTTAATGATGTTTGTTGATGTGGCTGTCAAGCAGAAGTGGGAAGTAACTAGTTTCATTTACTTGAGTATATTTGAAGAGTAACTAGTAATTTTTGAGTACTTTTAAAAGTGTGTATTTTTACTTTTACTTAAGCATATGTCTTATCATTTTACTTGGTTAATTAAAATAAGTAACCTTTAATCTAGAACACTTCCATTTTCTTGTTGTTACAAAGACTATGTTTCTTCGTCACACACAGCAAATGACATCCCTCATACCCTGAAAGGAATGAAGGTCTCAAGCAGGTCTCAAGTTGCCACACAATTTGATATCATTTATATAATGTATTTGACAGCTAGAACGGGTCTGTAAAACTTTACAATCTAGTAATGCAGAGAACTGTTAGCAATGATGGTAATGGTCAGTGGTACAATGAAAGAAGTTTTAAATTGATTAACTCGTCTATAGTAGTGCTAGCTACAGTCAGAAATGTACCACCCTTAAACAAGCGACTGAGGCTAATCACAGTCACCAGTTCTGTGTTACTCCAGTCACAAGCACTGGTGACTGTGATTAGCCTCAGTCGCTTCATCCATCTAGCATAGTTCACTAGACTCAATGAGTTAGATCGGTAACTACTCAGGGCTGCAGTGCTCTCTTTTTGAGAGCAGCACGGATGGTAAAGCTTCTGTTTAACCACAGTCTGTGTGCGTGGGAGTGTGTGTGAGTGCTCTATCAAGACATCACACTCAGGCCTCCGGCTGTTCCTGTAGACATAGGAGATCCCAGCACAGCTGCTCTAATGCTAACACTCACAAATACACACACCCAGTCTCCAGCTCATTTTCATAATGCCTTTAATTTCACATGCAGAACAGAGAGGGAGGATGCTTTTTAAGCACCAGAATATTTAAAAAATGAAATCATAAAGGTTTTTATAAAAATCATAAGTTTTTATAAATCTATATTCCTCTGTGTTTTTTTTGTGCTACAATAATTATTAACTCGTTAAAGTGTTAGTTACTGTATGCTTGGATTGGTTCTTGTGTTTCAATTCCCTGTGTCCTCTGTGTCCCTTTTAGTTCCTTGCGGTCTTGATTAAGTGCCCTCGCATTTGGGGATTTTCCCTGTGCCTTATGTTGATTTGAGCTATTAATTCTGTCCACTATTTTTGTTTATACCTCTAGTCACTAGAGTCTAGTGTATCCTGTGTTAGGTTGTCCCTTCATTAATAATCTGACTCTTTCTCCTCCTCATCTCGTACATCCTGTTTTACATATAGTACACCAAAAAGTTTAGACACACCTTCTTGCTAAGTTCCTGTGTGGTTATTTAAAAAACTTTGAAGGAAGTTTTGTCACTTGCTGCAGTTCGGTTCAGTGTAACCAAGCACTTCTAAATCCCCAACTTTTCTAAGAAACACAGTACAGTGTGGTCACGTGGACACCGGATTTGGCTTAAGTGAAACGGAGATCTTTGATAGGCCTACATGGCACGGGTTTAATTGTTTTCCTCTGCTCTGCATTCTTATGACAGACAGTTTTCAAGGGAGTGAATTACATTTTTTAAACGAAGGATAAAAAAGATACATCATTTTGTGGACAAGTCCTGAATTTGTTTTACTATTACAAGAATATTAAAATTCTCTCAATGACCGGCTCTTAATGAGGTCATTTGAGAGTTCAAGGACTTCCCTGAGATTCAGAGCCCTTTTTGGCTCTTATTTCCATCTGTCTGAGGTTCTTCTCATCCCAAACTTTCTAGATTTGGTTTAGGCCAATGACTGTAGACAGCTTTCTTTTAGCCTGTTAGCACTTTAGTAGCCTTTAAACCCATTTTCCTGTTTGAAAATACATAATTGTGCACTCAGGTTTGTTTGTTTGTTTGTTGGTTTTAAGATGCTAACGTCCTTTATAAAACCCCTTATCTTGGTAACTCACGTCACGCTGTGAAAACCTCTCCAGCCATTCTCTTACACTTACAGATCCTAAAGTGTTTATACTGTAGCTTTTGACATGTGTTGATGAGCTTTCAGAAGCAACAAGGGGATTTAACATCTCTTTAGCTATATCTCTTCAACGCCTTCTCTGCTGTTATTTCCTTACAGTTGAAAAGAGAAAAGAGCGGTGAGAAGTTCCTTGTCTGTCGAGTGCTGCGGGTGTGAGAAGCAGCTGATCTCAGGTGAGTAAAACACTGGCAGCTTCTGAAATAGTTCCACTCTGGCTTTACTTTTTCGTTCTTGTTTTTTCATTTTAGAACACAGACAGGAACAAATAACCAAGCAAAGTAATAATAGTAAATGGTATATATTTTCTAGACATGAAATAGCAGCTGTAGCACAAAGACTCACTTTTCTAAACATGATTACAACTTCTTACAGAAGTTGAGTTCTGAATTGGGTTCAGGTTTTTGACAATCCACAGCAAATGAAAACACATGAAAACCTTAGAGCTAAACTTACTTTATATTCTTTGATGTCATTTCTTACAACGTTAGTATATTCTATTTTGGTGTGTGTCAATTTTGGTTATGGTAATTGTAAATAGACAGGTGATCATTGCTCTATATGAGCTCTTCTTCTTGTTTCTGTAACAGATTCTAGGATCAGAGCGTTAGGGTTTAGAGCTTAGCTCTTACTGAAACCACACAAAGAGAACATGGCTCCCTGAAAAAAAGAAATGTTCAGGTTTTACACTTGAATTTGGTGCATTCTAAAGGTTGAAAACTATTTTATGTTCTGTTTTCAGATTAAATTTGCAGTTTTTTAACAGTACAAATTGTGGGCCCTTTAAAACTACATACAGCTTCATTATTGCATTTTCTTTTTAGTAGTCAGGTAGTGTGTGAGAGATGAATCCCAAAGCCTGATGGCAGTGATAATAACAAAGTCTTTAAGTTTAAAAGTCTTTAAACAAACAAAAACAAGTCAGATAGAAAAAATAGGAACATTTAAATGCAAAATGTACTGTATAATTAAACTAGATCAAAGAAAGCAAAGATGCAACTGATTAAACTGATTTCTCAAAGTTGAATATCAACACTGCAAGAGCTGTGAGCAGACACAATGTATTTGTTCTTTACAACATTTGTTTATATGTCACAATCCAAATATAATGTCAAGATGCCAAAAGGAGCTTTGTTAGTGTGATCAGCTGTGTTTCATTAGTTGCAACTAAACCATGCAGGGTTGCATCCCTCTTTGTAAACATCTGGTTCATAGCATGTGACTAAAAAAGAGGACAAATCCTCTGTACATGTTGAGCTTTAAATGGAAGCCTCATCGAAAATGAGTTAATCATCTGATGTAGCTCAAACCTGTGTTAGTGTAGAGTGAGAGAGAAAGAGAGATGAACTTGTGCTCACCTGAGAATGATGGATTAGTCCTCCAACAAACACAAACCGAGAGAGAGAGAGAGAGAGAGATATGAAGGAGTGGGGGTCTTCTGGGAAAAGAAAAAACTGATGTGACATGAATCAGAACAAACAAGAGTGCGATGCACTCAGCATCCCAGTTCAGCCCAGTTCAGAGAGAGAGAGAGAGAGAGAGAGAGAGAGAGGGAGGGGGTAGTTTTGTGCATTTTCTTCACATTCATGGTTTCTGGAATTTTTGTCTGTGTTTGGGTTTAGATATTTTTTTTTTGCGATTTTGCGCTGTCTACCTTCATGTTGTTTATTTGATAGTTTTTCATGTTTGTTAATTACTTCTGTTTAAATTGCTTTTTGTTACTATTTTTCAGGCTCTTTCTTTGATGTTCCTCAAAAAGATGTTTTGGTTTTTCTGCCTTTTCTTGTGTTTGTTTAACCTGCTGTATTCACCAGTGGTTACAATGTCCTGAAGTAAAACATCTAGCTGAAAGTTCTTGAGAACCTAAATAGCAGTTGCACCTCTTTAAAATGGATTTCATCTATATAAAGAGCTAAACTATTTTAAGGTTGGAATATATAGGCCTTTTACTGGGTCTGTGGTGTTGACTTTAGCATTCACATTATAAGAGAATAGGGTGTCTTCTCTTTAATCTTTATCTCCAGCATCAAAGGCACCACAGTTATGATTGGGCCAGCCAGCAAACTTGAAACCCCCAAACAATTATGTTGTTGTATATGACACAACTAGAATCTTTAACACTTTCTATAGCTTTGACTGATGCTCTCCTGATTCGAATTCCTGTTTAAGTCACACCTCTCTGGGAGGAGATTGATCTGAAGAAACTTTCAATGGCAGAGGATACCCAAGGTCCATGCGAGGAAAGCCTTCTTCCCTATCAGGTTAAACACTGGGTTTATGCTTTTCTGCTTTTTTTGCTTGTCTTACTACACATCAATGGTAATACATATTTGAATTTTCTTCGGTCACTATTTTTTATTGAAACACTTTTAAGGCTTAATAAGAATATTAGCATCAATTGAAATTAACAAGGGCATCACGGTGGCGCAGTGGGTAGCACGGTCGCTGGTTCTAGGCTCGGCTGGGGCAGGTGGCATTTCTGTGTGGAGTTTGCATGTTCTCCCCGTGATCGCGTGGGCTTTCTCCGGGTGCTCCGGTTTCCCCACAAGTCCAAAGACATGCGGAATAAGTGAATTGAATAAGAACGATTGCCCATAGTGTTAAAGTGTGAATGTGTGTGTGAATGTTTCCCAGCGATGGGTTGCTGCAGGGAAGGGCATCCGCTGCGTAAAACATATGCCAGAGAGTTGGCGGTTCATTCCGCTGTGGCGACCCCGAAAGGGAATAAAGCCGACATGAAGATGAATGAATGAATGAATGAAATTAACAATTAAGATCAATGACAAGTTAAAACATAACATTATCATTATTAATTATCACTCTAAATTCTTTGATTGAGACAAGAATAACGGTAAAAACTTTTGCGAATCAATTATGAAGTCAGATATACAAATTTATGTGCATTATTAAAATCATTTAGCATGGTTTAAGACAGAACAAACGGGCCTTCAGTCCTGGCTGGTATCTGTTTTTGGGCCAAGTACCTGGACTCCTACACTATAGTAGTGGTTCACCAACTTTTCTCTGGTTGATGCTGATATTTATTTTATAAATCTTGATAAACGGCAGAAGGTATAAAACACACAAAATATTTTTGGAATGCAATAATGGTTGCGGACATAATTCTGCTGAATTAAACAGTTTTTACTAGCACATTTATATTTTTAAAGTGAAATATTACTTTGTAGCATGTATTAAACACTAAACAAATAGTTCGAATAGCTTATATTTTGAATATTGTTATACAAAACATCTCTGTACTTTTGAAAACGCAGTTTCTTACACATAACATGGGAAGCATTTTTTTGGTTGGGCCAAAATAGGACTATTAGATGTTTGGGAAAATCACTTCATATATAGTCTAACAATTACTATACTCATAGCCATCTGTGTTGCCTGTCTGTGTATGAGAGTGCAAGCTTTTGTGTGGGATAAGCTATAAAGTCTTTGTAAAGATACATTGGGTTCCAAATTAATTTGATGATAACATTTAAGCTTTTATCAAATTTCACATTCATTTGACTTTTAGAATTTAAGTAGTTATACTTTTACTTGAGTAAATATTATGATTTCAACTGATACTGTACTTGTAGTTCTTGTTAAGTGTTTTAAACCATTGTATTTAACCTTCTACATGAGTTGAATGTAAATACTATCACACATGTCCAAACAAAGTATTCATTTTAAAGGTTCCAATTTATGTTTGAAAGAATGAAGAGAAAAGCATTAATCTGGTGAGAGATTAACATCGCTGAATCTCTTTCAAACCGTTGCCTCATCTCAGAATAACTGGATGAGAGAGAATGCATCCTAAAAGGGTCCCGCACATGCTCACTGTCGTCTCTTTTCATCACTCCCCACCATTTCTGGAGACTTAATGATTTGAGTTTAGTTTTCAGTGCCGCACGCATTGCAAGCTCATTAGCTGTGGATTCAAGCTGCCCTTATTGAAATAAATCCAAAGAACTGTGTAGTGTCAGAAGAGAGGAGATGCTTCCAAACTCACACTCTCTCTCTCTCTCTCTCTCTCTCTCTCTCTCTCTCTCTCTCTCTCTCTCTCGCTCTCTCTCTCTTCTCTCTCTCTCTCTCTCTCTCTCTCTCTCTCTCTCTCTCTCTCTCTTTCTTTTTTTTCCCCCTCCCTCTCTGTGTGTGTACAGTTTCAGGGTGGATAATTAGCGGGAGAGGAGGAATGCTCTACAAACACACACAGTAAATGAGATCAAATATTTTGGGTTTAAAGGAAAGATGTGTTGCACATGTGAATAGTTACTCTAGGTACAAGATATTTGGGGGGCTTTTTAACAGGCTTTTAAATCACACAACAGCAGGGATGTTAATTTCTTTTGGCATTCCCTAAAAAGTATTAAATTACACTACATATAGTATCAATGTCTTTGGTAGAAGACAGGAATTCTCCTCACAAAATAAACACTAAATTGCAAAAATGTTCTGTAGAAGTACGGCACAGATTTTTTTACAGTATCATGAAACTTGCATTGCATTATGGGATAACTTGCTGCTTGAAAAGGTGGCATTATATCCTAAATACCTGCCGGCTATCTTTATCTTCTCTTATTTTTCTCATTCGGTTGGTCAGTGTAGAAGGTAGAGATTGCACTTCTTTACAAAAATACCTGGATTCGTGTTTTTTTTCTATTTTATGTAGGTTATTTAAGTTAACTTTTTAAAAGTTATTTCTTATGGCTATTTGTAGAAAGATCATGTTAATGTATCAAAGCTTTAGAGGAGCTCATTGCCGCTGACAACAATATCAGAAAATCACTTTTTTGTGCAGTCATTTTTGTTTGCACAGTGACATAAGCTCAACAGCTTTTTTTGAAACCTTGTCTCCATCAGAAATTATACATTTGCATTTTAAATGTTGAGCTTTTGGAAAAACAAATGAAAATGACCAGTGTTAGAGAGGGGATGGCACTTTGTGAGTTGGTTAAGTTGGTTAAGGAGAGGGCATTCAAGATTTTTAATGACTAACAAGAATTATTTTATAAAAATTATTATTATATGTATTTAATTTACATATTAAATGGCAACAAACATTGCACGTGTAATAGTAGAACGATTTTATATGAACAAAGGCATTTTCATGTTAAATATTGTTTTGTCAGGTTGCATTTTATATTTTAAATTGAATTTAGCTACTCAAGCTAAACTACACTTTCATACAAATCACAATGTAGCCTATGCCACTCCAATTGAAAGAGTCAACTTTGCAAAATAAAAAATATTGTCTATGCTTTAGGGAGAATTCTAGTGATCAACAGAACAAGGTCTTCCTAGCACAGAGGCTGGTGAGGATGGAACATGATCAGGTCTAGCCCAGAACACCTGCCAGCTATTGCAGCACGTGTGTCAGGCAGCTGAACAAATAAAACAGTCATCAGCAGCTCCTGTTCAAGGTTCAGGTGAGTAGATCTTTCCTGACACAAAGAGCAGCTGACTTGCTATCAGACGTGAAGCATCCTGACACTGCATTGAACTAGTTCACAACGCATACAGCAGTCCCAGGAGATGGGACTCTCAAGGTCTCTCTCTCTCTCCTTTTCTCTTCATCTCTTCTCTCTTCCCCCTCTCTCTCCTCTCTTTCACGCTCCCTTCCCCTCTCTGTGAGGGACTCTCGCTTGGACCGTGTCAGTCCCACATTCAGTGCCAGATGAACGTCAGATAAATGGCAAACTTAGCCCAACTTGTTTTTGCTAACTGGGGGAACAAATGCAAAGTTAATGATTATTACAAGACAATTTCTGTGTTTTTGTCTGTGTTTTGTGAACTTATTGCTGGCGACTCCTAAGACTAAAATAAAACGTTTGTGTTATTTAAAAGCATTTTAACCTCTTTTATGAATATATGCTTTAAAGTCTAAAGTTATAAATGAATGACTGACTTTGAATACTGATGCTACATCAATAATTCAATTAACAACACAAAAGGAAATAAATGTGAAATTTTGAAGAGTCAGAGGAAGATGTCACTGTGTCACGTCTGTGTGCTGCTTTAAACACACTGTCATTGTCCTGTTATATAAGGCTCTGAGAGAGGATTACAGGCGTTGGATTATGAACCCACCGCTGGATTAATGTGACCTTGATGCAGATCTGATCATGTGATCGTGAGAGTGATGAACAAACACACACAGATGCTCCATGTCTCCGGACAGCTGTGATTAACTCAGTCTGAGAACACTCTAAAAACACACTTAGCCTCACAAACAGAGTGGGTTACAACTCACTTCAAAAGGATCAAAAGGAATATTTTGGATATATTTATATTTACTTGGAAAAAAAAAGCATGTCCTTCATTTTACAATTGTTTATATTCCCTGTTTATTTGTATTTACTTTTTACATTTAATGACATGTTTATTTTATTTTATTTTTTGGACTCTGTAATCTAATTATTTATTTGATTATTGTTTCATTAAAAAATTCAGACTTAATTAGTTCCTTATATTGGTGCATTTACCTGTTTATTTTATGTACACATTTTTTACAATTATTTATTTCTTTAATTAATTACTTATTCTTTTATTTAATTATCATTAATTATTATTTATGTATCTATACATGTATTTTTAAATCAACAAGGTTGGTAATATACTCATTAAAAATATTAACCTCAGAGCTATTTAAAATAAACGTTTATTCAAATAAAACATTTAATTATAATGTTTATAAATTTAGTAATAGATTTAATTATTTAAGATTATGCAATAAACAATTACAACCGCTTAATACATGTGGTTGTTCCTCTTTCTGAATTTAGAATCCAGACTTCAGCTGTGTGTATTTGCAGGCGTTGAAAAGGAAATAAAACAAGAAATCTTTCCAGTTGTGGTGCCCTCTTGTGGATCACACCAAGGATTAAAATCCTGCTATAAAAACATTAAGAGAGTTCAATAACCTCTGTATTAAAACATCAAAAAGAGAGTAACGTCAGAGATAGACCGGAATTGTCTGCTTTTAATTGGGTGTTAAGTACATTTTCCTAATTTCTTCCTAACGTCAGCTAGATTTGACAATGACCGTTCTACAAATCTGTGCCAACTTCATTTAGCACATGTTCTCAGGTTAAAAAAGCAAGGATGTATTGCACCAGTTAACATAAATTGGTAAATAACCTTTTACTGAGGCTCAGCATCCCATCGTCCGATTGTTTGAAGTGTGAGGGGTTAAACGTGATTGATTAGTTCATGTTAAACACGTGCCTCTCTAATTAGCTGACGGATTTTATTGAGTGCTGAACATCAACCGGTTATCGATGACACTTCAGCTGCTGTGGCTTCACCAATATAACCACTTTACTCTCACACACTCACACACACGCACACACGCACTCATGGCATTATAGAGAGAGAGAGAAACAGAGAGAGGGAGAGAGAGAGAGAGAGAGAGAGAGAGAGAGGAGAGGATCACAGGTTCTTTTCTGACCTTCACAGCCACAGATCTCTGCTGACCTCGCTCCTCCGAGGCCTGATTGAATTATTCTTTATGAAATCAGAAATCCTGTCACCGATACTATTGTATTACTTACTGTAGGTTACAAACACCTCTGGAGACTGTTTTATAAATTACTTTAATGGTTGTTTTATTCAAAATTACCATCAAAATTCAGAATTTGAGGGTTTGTTTATGTTAATGTCTGGTAAAATTACAGTTCTGTGACATCACATTAAGAGTGTTTTAGATAGGGTTTATTGGGGTTTCATAGGGTCAAATTTAAGAATTTTTATGACAGCTAAGAATCACATTTATAGCATACCATCAAAAACATACAAAACGTTGTGCATTATAAACAGAAGGTTTCAAATACATTGTTTGAAACACTAGCAATTACTTTTATGATTTTGAGCATTTATATACGTTTTTGCCATCTCTGGCAATCTTTACAATAACATTTAAATTTTTTAACATTTATGAGTATTCAGTCAATATCTGGCGACCCCAACAATTTAGATATTGACAATTTATGAGTATTCATAAGTGTTTTCCCAAACTCTGGCAACCCTATCCATCACTTTTATGGTTTTTAGTGTATCTGAGCCTTTTCTCAATCTACAGCTTTTGAGAATTTATTAAAATTTTAGGAAACCCTAATAATACATGATTTATAAGTTTTTGATCATTAATGCACATTTTCTAAAACTGGCAATCCTAGTCATCAAATTTTGTTTTTGTTTTTTTAACCATTTTCTCTGCCAACCCCATACCACAATAAAAATACATAAGAAATTAACTTTACGTGGTATTTACATTGTAAATTTTACAGTAAATGTAAGACTTTTTAGTGGTCTAAAATGTGGGCTTTTAAATTTTAGAACAACACAGAAATTCTATTATAAGCGTGTGCTGTTTTTACAGTTTTAAGTGTTATCTGAGTTTAAAAACACAGTTTTATTTAAATACACTGAGAAAGAAATGCACATTTGAATGCATTCTAATTCCATTAAATAACATTTGTATTATAGTGTATATAGTGTATAGTGTATAGTGTAGATCAGAGCACCAAATCTGGTCCCGTAAGTCCAGAGCCCTGCACATTTTTGGTTCAACCATCATGAAACACACATGTTGCTCTAATTTAGGTCCTCTTGGTTTTTCTGAAGCTAGATTAGAATGTATGGGAATGAAATATTGTGAAAAAAAACCTAATGTACTCCACATCAGTTAGTTACTTTAGGCATTTTGGAGCAGGACCAGGCCTCAGATTTAATTAAGATAGAAGTTTTGCTGACCTTTCCAATCTCATTGAGAAATGTGAATTATTGTGTGCTCTAAATGGCTGAAAAGATAAATGTTTGAGTCCATCTTCTTAAGCAATTTTTAGGAAGTAGATTCAAGCATGTTATGATGAGCCATGAAACGTATCAGTATCTTATAACTACTAAAAACACTTTAAGATGCTGTTGTTTGTTTAATACAGTTAAGCTAATGTGATGTACGAAGAAAATTAGTCACATTTTTGGATTGTAGCATAGGTGTACAGAAGAGTTTGCATTGGCTGAGAGAGAGAGAGAGAGAGAGAGAGAGAGAGAAGGAGAGAGAGAGAGAGAGAGAAGAGAGAGAGAGAGAGAGAGAGAGAGAATTGAGTGGTGGGAGGACGTCAGGGTATGGTGGGGAATGAAAGCAGCTCTTCAAAGCTGGCTCGGGTCTCGTGGGTAATCTGCCATCCTGCACTGCACCACTTCAAAACACAGAGCAAGAGATGGACAGACTGCTCTCTCTCTTTCTCTCTCGCTGTTATTAGTCTGCCTGTTTGTCAAAGCGCAGTCTGTTTACGTTTGTGTTGGCAGTAAATGCTCACTGAACATTCAGAGAGCGACTGCCTTTGAAGAAAACCTCTCCACTTGAGTCCAGCGCTAATGAGAGAGAGAAAGAGAGGAGCAAGGGAGAGAGAGGGGAGAGAGAGAGAGAGAGAGGAGAGAGAGAGCAAGAGAGAGGAGAGAGAGAGAGAAGAGAGAGAGAGGGAGAGAGAGAGAGAGAGAGAGAGAGAGAGAGAGAAGGGAGAGAGAGAAGAGAGAGAGGGGAGAGAGAGGGAGAGAGAGAGAGAGAGAGAGAGGGAGAGGGAGAGGAGGGAGAGGAGAGAGAGAGGAGAGAGAGGACTGGGTCCACAGGCTCTTTTTTGATTTTCACACTTACAGATTTCTGCTGACCTCCTAGATGTTTTAATTTTTTTCACTGACCTTTATCAGTAACATTCACACACATTTGTTTCTTCTTACAAAAATATAATCTTATAAAAATATAATCTGTTCAAGTCATAAAATTGCTGTGAATTGTTAAACCACATGAAATAATGATTTTTAGATAAAAAGAGTTGTTTATTTTGTATTTAAAATGAACTTTCTAGTGCTTTTGCATTTACGTACATAGAAGCACATACGTTCATGACAGAGCGTATGGGAAAGAAACGACATCGTATAGTTTACATTTTGTCATTGTGAGTAAATTACTCAAAATAACGCTAACACTGATATGATTCAACTATGTAAATGTTGTCACTTACTGAATGTTTTTAAGGCTGGAGCTGGAATTCATGAGTGTCTGATTTTTGTCACTTTGGATGCACAAAGCACCACTGCATCACAAAGTTGCTTAGTGTTATTCAAGAAGATCGTCATATTTTTAAGAACAAGAAATGTAAAATTAATGTATTTCCAATATGCTAATGACTTGCTATGTCACGCTTTAAACATTACAATGATGCTAGCTCCTTACAATTATCTATATATGTTAGGACCATGCTATTGAAAAGCTAATTCTCTTTTGCTGCATGTTATTTGGTTTTATCATTATTCCAATCATTTGCTATGTCATGGTAAAATATGATCATGATTTACTTAATCTAAACATGATCATGAATTGGTTTGTTCTTATTACAACATTATAATGACATCTTAGGTACACATTAATGCAATCTATGTATGCTGGAATCATGCTACTGACAAGCATATTCATTTTACGCACATGCTAATTTTATTTTTTAATGACTTACTAAATAAGGTCTAAAAACATGCTATAAGGACTTTAGCATTACACTTCATGCTAAAACATGCCAATTATAATACCAGTTAACACAATGCGAATTCATGCTAATAAAATGCTTCAGATTAGCATCATTCTTCTTGATAATGACATGATGATTTATGCTAACACAAGCAAATGAGTCGCTTAAAAATGTTTTTTTGTCATTTTTTGACAATTCTACCATGTTGCAATGATGTTTCCTCATCAAAAATATGTTCCAAGTTGTATTCAGATTAAGTCATGCAAATGGCTTGATGACCACTAATGCTGCTCATCTAAGTGCAGAACGGACCTGACCTGAAAGCATAATGGTAGCAGACCTGTCCCAAACAGCAATGGCTTATTTAAAAAAGTTTTAAAGAAGGACCCATTGTTAATGTTTCGGCAAATTCTGACACGTGAGGTTCACGCAGTAGAATGGTGGAGCAAACATGACAGTAGGAAGAGTTCATTTGGGAGACCTCAACAATCTGACGTAATTCAAAGAGATTTTTGTACAATAAATACTGCCTTTTGAAAGTTGTTAAGGGTGCAGATATAGTAAAGAGGGGTCACATAGTTATTCTAAATGCTTTAAAAGGGCTTAATATGGCACCTTTAATCATGTTATGGCCTTGCTTGTCACTAGTTACACTAGCTTCTGTACATGATAAACACATACTATTTGTGCAAGACAAATCTATTTATGCTAGGTTCATTCTAATGAGAGGATTATTCATTTTTTTTAATCTAAATAATAACAACATTCTGACCGATGTCGGCTTTCCCTCCTTATACTTTTTCTAACTGGCTGAAACTTAATAAATCTGTCACGCTTAGCTTTCTCAAGTCATTTAAACGTCACCTTTACACTTTAAACTTTCTAGTTCCACACTGAAACTCTTCGAGAATGACCTTCTGAAACACTAAAGTTTTGGTCGATTGGTGATGACAGCAGAGTGAATTTAAGAGTAAATATATTGATGCCATCGAGACGTCTGATCTGATGTGTTTGTGTAAAATTGGAGCGTAGACATCGATGATGGTGACAGTGTTTGTGGCAAGCTGTCCATTGATCAGTTCTGCTCCTGTTGTGTGTCGAGCACTGGCCTGTCTGCAGCAAACATCCTTTTCTCTATCTATTCCTTCTCCCGCAGTGTGTGCGTGTCTGTGGGCTAACAGGCGGTGATGATCAATAAGTGCTCGATCAGCCGTTCTCGCTCTGTTTCGTATCAGAAGGTCGTGAGAAAGAGCAGATCATTTTATCTCGCCCTCACTTACTTTTAGAGAATTTGAAAGGTTTACAACTCTTGACCGATAAGCTCTTTAAATTTACAAATCCAAGTGTTTATTTGCAAAAGTCATAAGTCAAACAAAAAAAAAAGAAAAAATTTAGTTATTCTAAAATCCAGTATTCTGATTTTATTGCCTCTCTTTTTGTAAGCGTGGATAGAGCTAGAGCAGAGAGTAAGAGTTTGTCTATATGACCAGATGGCTGTGTGTCTGGACTGTGAGTGTTGACTTGTCGCTCAAAATATTTCCAAAAAAAACTGACACATCTTGATGCTAAGCCTGATCAGTTCCAGAACAACTCCATCTGTCTCCACCAGCACAAACAGCCCCTGATATGTGTACGCTGCAAGATATTTAATAGAAGATAACATCATCTAGGATCATCATGACAAGAAATTAAAACAGAGCCTTCAGTACATACAGTATTACTTAAGTATAGTTTGTCTAATTTAATCACATCCAGTATTCTACTTCCCTTTTATTTAAATGTGAGTTAATTAAAAAAAATGATGATAAACTGAATTAAGCAATAAATTGGAGCATTAAACTAACTTCTAACATTTTTGGAGCGATCACAATCAGTTAGAATGGAGTAAAAACCATAGCAAACAATTTGAGCAAAGAGGAGATGTTGTGGCGCTCAACATCGCTGTTATAGACTATGTGAAACGCTATCAATTTAACCAGCAACATTGAGGCACGTCCAGAGGGGTTTTTAAACAACATGAAGGTGTAAAGTGATAGGTTTATCAGCCTACGTGTAGATGAAACATTTTTACTGGTGGCACAAATGCAAAAGGTAATGAACTTTTTTTAAAAGAGGCACAACTTGAGCATTTTATCAACATCATAAAGTTTTAAAGCGAGTAGTTAAAAGCTTCATAGAAGCTGAACAAATATGGTTTAACCAGTGACATGGATGAAGAATGCAATCAATTTAACCAGGGGTGTATAGTCAGAACAGAAATATGGAGTTGGAATGGTTTTGCTAAATGTATTAAAGCATAAAGCAAATTGTTTTGCAGTCTTCATGAAAGCTGTTTTACCTTTGGCTGACACGATCAATTTAATTAGTAATATAAAGACGCAACAGCAGCGTTGTAGGGTGGAATTCATGCAATTGTACAGGTGGAGTTCAAACAGGTGTGGTTTTACCAGTGGTATGGTTGTAGAATAAATGCAAACATATTAATGTTATTTTTATTAGGGGACAAGGTGATTATTTTTCATATAACTTTGCTTGCTTAAAATTCTCTCTCTTGCATCTGAGTCCTACGTCTGCCTTTTTGGGAACTCTCACTTTTGCACATTTTGTATGAATGTGCAAAAGATGCAAATATTATTATTATTTTTATTAGAGGACAAGGCAGGTCTGTTTCAGATATCCTTGAAATTCATATGATTGGTTGCACTTTAAAATCTGACCTTTGGCCGGGCCGAATTTGGGTTAAGTTTCAGTTCTTAGGCATGTTACCTAAACAGATAGAACATGAGGAATTACTTTCATTTTCATGTACCCAAAGGAACATGGAAAACCCTAAAATGCCCTCTATTGTAAATAGTATGATGCGCTTTAAAGGTACTATCCATGCATTATTAAAAGCTTTAGGTGGATCAGAAAGATTTCTTGACAGGAGTGATGCTGATGATCTGAATTATGCAGAGGAAAGCAAATGACCGACAGAACGAGCTCTTTCAAAGCTGATACTCATTTGAATTCCAACAGCTTAGACCAGGATAATAGGGTTTTTTTTGTGTAAAAGCAAGTGTAGACAAGTGTGTGTGGTGCACATACATTTTAAGAAAGTAATTATAACAGAATTATTCCTCAAGTATTAATTGTATGACATATTGACCTGCATTCAATCCCTAATATCACTCATGAAAAGGTTTGTTGGGGTCCATCAATACTCCCACATGTTCACGATGATTTCTTGGGCAGTAAACACATTTGGCTAAAGCCCTAACCCATTTTTAGCATTGAATCCAATAGAATCCAAACGACAACAGAAATACAGTACAATCATTTCATTGAACATTGATTTAATACTCGTCAATTGTAGGACATTACTTAGCACATGCAAATGCTAATGACTAGGGTCATGAACGCAAGATGCTAAAGACATGAAGATTTATATTACCTTCATGGCATAGTTGCCAAGTCTCAAACAATGGCTGTGAGAAAGATTTGCACATTTGAATGATTTCAAACACACACTTTCCCGCACATCTGCGATTTTCTCATTGACTGTAAAAAACATAGTAGTGTGAATTTACGCTTAGGATTCGTAAGAAGGGTGTGAAGGTATGTCGATATGAATAAAAAAACTTTGAGGCGACAGGGATTAAATGTCATTGTAAAGGCTTTCTGTGTCAATAAAAAAACTGCTCAGTTCTGTCCCCTGCCTCCAGCTGCCAGATGTGGTACTACAGTTCAACCTTCCTTCAGCAGGGAAATCAGAATATTTACTCCTAAATTTAATACTGACACACATGCAACCTGACTCATGACCAGCTGCGTTATCTAGGACTCAACGGGAAAGTACGTGTCAGATATAGGCAAGAGTGGAAAGAGTACACAAATTTTATACTCAGCCAAAAGCACTGCTAGTTTGGTGGACATGTACTCAAGTACAAATAAAATACCCATCTAAAAGCACTAAAGTAAAAATTTGTTTTAGAAAAATGTAAATAATACAATTTAATATTGAGTAACTTTTGGGCTTTCTTCTCTCAAGAAGCTTTGCTGCGGTCTCACTCAAAAGGGTTAGAAATGCTTTTTAAACAGAATAAAAATAATTTAGGCTAATATGTTTTTTAAATTATGTATTATGGGCTAATCTGTCAATCATACTACAGTTATGATACCAATAATTATTAAATTCATAATTTAATTATGTTTCAATTGCCAACTAATTCTCAACTTGTGTGAGAGCAGATCGGGTGGAATAAGATAAATCGAACTAGCTTACCTAAACATTCTTGCACAGCTTTATTTTCAAGTTTTAAATTAAATAGCAAGTTTACTTTAACAGCTTTTCTTTCCGTGTGCATTTTATACTGGTCGATAAACACAAAAGGCCAAGTATTACACATTTTAGGCTGGATCTGAATCAGTAATGTATGAGTTTTCCCTTTTTTTCATTTGGACCATTAATATTTTTAGGGTTGCCTTGAAACCAATTTTTAAAGGCAAAGTACGAGTAACGATATACCAATACAATACCTGATTTTTGAGGAAGTGGAATTTTTAGAAATAATGATACATAGAGACTTATCTTTTTAGCAGCGCATGTTAACTGTACTACTAGTGGAAAATTCTCAGTTCTCGCTTGTCTGTTTAAGTTCTCCTTCAGTCAACATGACTGAACGTCGTGAGAGGACGACATTTCAATGGCTTTTCGACATTGAAATGTTTGCTGGGAAAATGCTTCAAATACTTCAAATTCGGAATGTCTTGTTAACCGTTTTTTCAGGGTTAACACTATTAACAAACTTACCATAATATATTTCTTCATTCAAACTGATGACATGAAGGATATATTTCCTTTAGAGCTTAATTTTTCTGCCATCCCAACACGGGTGAGTCCACTGGTCTAGCACATTGACTGTATTTAACAGGTCTCTAGCAACTCAATCCTGACTCTTTCCCCCACAATTACCTCTTTCCTTCTCTTTCCCCCTCTAAACTTCTCTCTCTCTTATTCCCCCTCAATTACTTCTCTGCTCTTTCCCCTTTTAATTAACACCATCCTGTCCTGATGTATGTTTATATGATTGATTAATGTAATTATTGTGATGAATGCGAAATAAATAAATAATCAATAAAATAAAATAAGAGCCTCTATCCAGAGGAATACTCACTATATAATATCTTCATTTCCATGGAAAGAGCAAAACTGACCAACTAATACAAAACACCTCCCTTCTCATGGGGTTGCTTTGAAGTAGGACAGGACAGATGAAAAAAAACAGGTCTCTAGCAGAGAGAGGGGAGAATGTGCATCCACGTGACTGGCTTCACTACAAAGGCTTGCTAGAGGGCTGTTGAGGTAAAAAATAAAAAAATTAGGCCTATTGCCTTAAATACCTGACAGAGACAAGTTTTTGAAGTGTGTAAAATTAATTTCCAGCATCAGAAAAAGTATTTTTCAAATCAGTCACATCCAAAACAATGATTTCCAAAACAAAAAAAATTTGCAAGTATTCTTTATTTTTGTAAATGCTCAAATGTGCATAAATCATCTAGATGAAATCATTATTGGTTTGATCATCAATAACCAAGCTGTGTTTCAAGATAAAATCACAGGAACAAATATCTGTAGCTCTATATGTTGGTTTTGCAGCTCTTGGATTTTGCCCTGTGATTTCTGACACATCTCCTGAAGGTCTGGTGATCTCCTCTAAGTCTTTGAGGTCATTCTCTAGATCCTTTGTGGGTCTACCTTCCAACTTACAGCTGATCGGTCCAGGAAATTTTGATTCCACTTGGCCAACCACTTCCATGACATGTTCCAAGTTTGGAGTGTTTGGAATCAGGATAGATGGCAGCTTTGAAATGCTTACAGCATCACTTTGGTCAACCTTTTGGCACAGGCCAACTGAATCCCAAAATTCTGTGAGTGCAAACAGAAATAAGCAGTTCTGTAGGAAATGATGAAAACATTACGTGAATGAATAATCCGCCCTAAACCAGCATTTACCTTGCACAGACACACATTGTGGGTCATCTACATACAATCTATGTTCCAGGAAAAGATCACAGTCAGCTGGAAGACGTGGCTGTAGCTCTTCATTGAACTGATAAAGAGGAGATGTTAGTATGACAGCTCTAGGATTGAGGACTATTAATTCAGCATGGCTACCTCCAGGCATCAATCCTGACTCATTCTGAAGTAAACCTTTATGCTGGGTTCTTGTCTGCGGGTACTTGGACTACAGAATGATGATTGCCCTACATGGGACATTAGCCATTCTGATTCCATCTCTGCGATACTTAGACCCACAACACAACCTTCTCTGCAATCTGCAATATGTTGGAACATAAATAAATTATTAACAACGCGTTACTGTAACGGCATCACTACTGGTAGTAACTAATACTCTAACACAGCACTTTTTAAATAAACTAACTCAGTTACCGTTACTATTTGCTGCATTAGTCCGTTACTTTGTGTTTTTTTCCATACTTCGTTGAACACCACACGAAGAAGAAAGCTCTTTTAGGGATTGGTGCACATCCCCGGTTAGCAATGAAGAAGATAAGGTGTTGTTTGATTGCTGGTACTCACTCGCCTGAGGTATGCGCGACAAGTTGTGAAGTTGTGTGAACGGGAACGCAGTAAAAAAAAAATTGTAGTCTTCCTGGTAACCAAAAATGGGTCTAGAAAGGCAGGACATCTGATTGGCTGAAAGTTTAAATTTAATAAATGTTAAACAAAGTAATTTAAAAATAACTCAGTGTTCATAAAGGTCAAATGGTCTGTCATCATTTGAAAGTTTTCTTTGTTTTAAGTCAGTTTGGTGTGTATATTGACAATAATGCTTGGTTTCAAGTCACAATGTAAATAAATAAAAACAATTAAACTAATCACCAGAGTTTTATTTTCCATGCAGCACTGACATTAAAATAAAAGGGCATTAATGGTAGCATTATTTTTTTAAATAACTAATTAGTTACTTTTAACAGTAATTCATTACTTTTTAACACTAGTAACTATCAAAGTAAATGAGTCGCTTTTTGAGCCTAGTAACTACTTACTATTTACAGTAACTAGTTACTATTTTTTAGTAACTAGCAGAATACCGTGTGTAATTAGAATTTTAGTTCACCCAGCTATCTGTTGTCATGCATACTTTTTTTTCATTGAATGTACATTTTTTTCCTCGAGTACTCTGCTGTAGCTGGTCTTTTGTACTCAAACCCCTTCCACACAACCAGAGTTGATCTATTCTTCGTCTCAACTTCCTAAAGCCTTGTTTGCTTCCTAGAACTGTCCTGTAGTGTCCTTTACTGTCCTTCTTTGAGAGGACACGCACGAAGCATGACTTCAACTTGTCAGAGTAATGCAATATGAACATTCATTCATTCATCTTCATGTCGGCTTTCTTCCCTTTCGGGGTCGCCACAGCGGAATGAACCGCCAACTCACTGGCATATGTTTTACGCAGCGGATGCCCTTCCAGCCGCAACCCATCGCTGGGAAACATTCACACACACATTCACACTTTAACACTATGGACAATCATTCTTACTCAATTCACTTATACCGCATGTCTTTGGACTCGTGGGGAAACCGGAGCACCCGGAGAAAACCCACGCGAGCATGGGGAGAACATGCAAACAGAAATGTCACCTGCCCCAGCCGAGCCTAGAACCAGTGACCTTCTTGCTGTGAGACGACCGTGCTACCCACTGCGCCACCGTGATGCTGCGATATGAACATTTTAAACCATATTAATAATTGTACAGGTAATACTGTGGACGATATGATGTGCCCCAACCCTAGCGTAGATTTAAGTGACTATTCCAATTATTTTGCCTTCTGGATTAATCCAAAATGTGTTCAGAGTTGGAACAAAGCACTAACGGGTGCAGCATCAGGGAAAGAGATTATTGAGTACTTTTTTTTCAGGAAGGAGTCATTTTTAAGTCAGCATTTCACTAAAACATGCCAGGAAAATGGTTTATTTCATTAAAAGTATTGTTTGAATAAAAAAAAGTGCAAAGTAAAACATCTGTCTATTTCCATTACACATTTTCTCCAAGTTAGGCTCTCAGGGTTCAGCCGGAGATCAGCTCACCTCCTGAGGGTAGAGTAGTTTGTAGTTTAGCAGGTTTTTGAAGAAGAGTTAAATTCACTCTGTTCCCTTTCTACATCAGATTAATTCCATTCTGTTCTAGGACCCATTCTAGTCTCAAACAAATAATTTTCCTGTTCCTGTTTTGCAATGTTCTCTTGATGCTCACTTGTTGGGTACATCTCGTGGTTCAGCATCAGTGAGGAGGTCTTCGGCTCAGTGAGGTCAATCTCCAGGTTCGTTGTGTCGGTAATCTCATCCTGGTGTCCACTGGGATCTTGGAGATCTGCTCCCTTTATTTTCATAAGAAACCAGGACACAGGACACCCCAGCTACTCCTGATTCAGGTTACAGCTCTGCTTGTTCTTCATCCAGCTGATCTGTTTCACATGAACTGGAGCTTAAGAGTCTTTAAAGATACTCCGTCTGGAAGAAAAGGTCCTGTAGAGAGATAAAGGTGGAGTCCTTCTTTTTCTCTGGAGGAGTGCCTGTGGGGTAAAACATGTTTTATATAAGATTCTGTTCACTGTTCTCTTAAACAACCATTTTCTTGTTCCTGTTTTGAAATGTTCTCTTGATTCTTACCTCTGGTGCTGTCCCCCTCAGAAGGTACAAGAGAAGCCTCTGTGACAGGTTCCTCTGCCACATCTGCTGAAGAGCCTGTTGGGTCCATCCCATGGTTCAGCATTAGAGAGGTCTTCGGTTGAGTGAGGTCATTCTCCAGGTTCTTTTTGTCGGTAACCCCATCCTCGTTTCCAGTGGGATATGGGAGATGTCCTCTCTTTAGATTAACCAGGTCCTTGCTGAGCTCTGGCTCATGTTCACAAGAACTGGAGCTTATGAAACACTCCAATATCAAGGAAATGTTCTGGAGGGAGTTAAAGGTGGTGTCTTTCGTTCTCTCCGGAGGAATGTCTGTAGGGTAAAACATGCTTTAGAATGGATTTATTTCACTGTTCTCTTAAACAATAAAAAACAGGAAATGGTGTTTCCTCCTTTCTGTTGTACTGTCATTCATTCATTCTACTAATGTTTGTGAAACACTTGAAAGCAGCGCTCTCCAGCCTTTATATCACTAGGGACGGGTCAATACTACACAGTTATACTGCGTATAATTATAAACCTGCTCTAAAACAGTTTATTTTACTTCTTTGAATTCAAATAAAGTGCAAAGTAAAACATCTGTTTCAGTTACACATTTTCTCCTGGTTAGGCTCTCAGGGTTCAAGATGGAGCTCAAGCTCACCTCCTGAGGGTAGATTAGTGCCTTCTTTAGCAGATTTTTGAAGCCACAGAAGCAAGAGAAGAGCTTTACACAGCAATATCTGGAGTGTTCCCTCTCAATATGGGATTATATGATCCTGCAATATAAGTCCTGATATTGGCCACTAAACTGCTCCTTACTAACCCCGATACATCAGCGCAAACGATAACTTATCTTCAAGAGTAGAAACTATCCCCTCTTCCACCCCTTCACGGCTCTTCTGGGGGATGCTCTGGGTGCTTCCTCGTACCGGACTTCATGCTCAGACAACTGAGATACCCGCCTCAATTGTGATAATAGCCAATTATAAGCAAGAGAGATAGTGAAATATAGCTAAATGAAGAATGAAACAAAGTTTCAACTGTTTTGCAATGTTTTTAAAAAGTGAAAGTGACCAGTTGGCTAGATATGGAGTGACCCATACCTGAAATTTGTGCTCTGCATTTAACCCATCCAGTGTACACACACAGCAGTGAACAAACACACACCCGGAGCAGTGGGCAGACATGGCATAGGCATTAATCACTCTATTTTTTTACAGTCATTTGTCACTCCACATTCTTGGATGGAATTTCTGTGCGCCTTACAACAGTGATGCAACAATGTTGCTTGCATTAAAATTTTCTACCAATTTTGCAAATACCTTTCTCTTCATGTACCTCAAATACAAATTAAAGTTAAAGGTGACTTGACTGAGAGGTGTACAGAGGGAATTGAGAGGGAAAGTGAATGTGTTTCTAATTTTTGTGATCAATTAAGTTGGCAGGCAATAATTACAAAATCAGTGAGTTCATGGCATTTCTCGCTTCAAGAAAAGCCCACGATACTAAAGAAAAGAAACATAATTGTCACCCAGGGCATGCTACAAATAACAGTGACAGGGGTCAGCCAAATCTCATTCGTGTTATTTACTTTCTGGACAATATACCTCGAAAAAAGGTATTCACTCATTAAACTAATGGCATACCAGATCTCATCTTTAGGGGGCAGCTATTAGACATTTTAGGCTCAAGTGCCTTTACTATCAGGGAATTGTAATGAAATAGATAAATAGATAGCGTTAGTATGTAGCTACTGTGTCTATATAAAATGTTTAGCATTTCATAATTACTTATCTTTTAATATGATGTAGCAAGTCATTAGCATTTGAATATTGGTCGAATTAATTTGTATTTATATGTTATGTAATGGGCTTGTCGTAATTAATATAAATAAGCATGATGCTAACAGATATTGACAAAACATTAGCTTGATGTTTACGTAAGTGATTCCTGTTCATTGTATTTTTTTTTTACATGTGTTCACAGTGCAGACATTCACACACTCCTCCTCTGCCTGAAAGAGCATCTGCAGAATAAGTCTCACCAATCCCTGATGGAAGGTTAAATTCATAACTAGCTCAGTGTCAGTTGTATTCCCAACCCCCAGGGAGGCTTAAATGCCATTAAAGTGTGTGATATGCGCAGTTCTGGGTATTTTTTGCGTGTGTAAATGAGCTGCTCCTGGGCAGGTTTACAGTGTCTCACTGGAGGAACGTGCACAGAGAAATGCTAATGATCACTCTCTCTCTCCTCGTTAGCAGTGTGTGGATGAAAGTCTTATCCCCATTTCGTCCCACACTGGAAAAACATCCAGGAAAAAATCTGAACAAAACTAATCATCCTTTGACTTTTTTTACAGCAAACCTGGTTAAACGTTGTGTTTTAATATCTGTGTTTAATTGCTTTAATTGAATTGTAATTACCTCTAGTGTCAAAAAAATGAAGGGTAAAAATCTGTGTGGTTTCATAGAGGGCTTTAACATCTCTCTCTACCGCACAACTGATGGATGTTTGCATTTCTCAGACTGGACAGTAGACAGAGCAGAAAAGTGACCTTGACCTTTGATCTCTCTGCCTGGTTTATGAGGACTCTCGATAGTCAGTGTAGCACTCTCTCTCTCTCTCTCTCTCTCTCTCTCTCTCTCTCTCTCTCTCTGGGGATTGGGCTCATACTGTGTGTTTGATCAGATCAGTGGCTGGTTCCACGCAGAGAGTCATGTGGATGAACCCATCCCCACTGCACTGCTCTGATCTCTGAATTTGTTGCATTGCTCCTTGCCAAGGTGCTGTCAAACACCTCTACAATTCTAACATTTCACTCATGGCAGAAATAATACCAGCAGCAGTGTGCAGCATGATGAGACGGCTGGCATTGTGCGCCAGAACACTCAACACAAAAGTTTACTTGTGGACAGGTGAAGGAATCTGGCCAATTAGAATACAGGGATTATTAGGTCAGAAATTGGTGGACATTTTTATCAAGCATGCTGGTGTTTCAGACACTTTCAAAAACAAACTTCCTGGAATTTTTAATGATCATAAAATGTTTTACAGGGTGGTTGCACTACTGTTAGATGTCACTTCAATAAAAAGTTTAGCCGTATTTAAATTAGTAGTTAAAATTCATCACAAGATGCAATTTGAGCTTCTGGTAGGAGAGATAAAAGATAAAAGAATAAAAAATAAGAACAAAATGAACAGCATTCCTAAAAAGTTACTCATAGTTTAGATACAACATGTTATTGCAAAGTTTATAGACTTTTTTTGTTTTCGATTGTCTTGACTTTATAAAATGTATAAACTGTTAGAAAAGCTCTGATTAATTGACTACATGAAAAAAATGCCACGGAAGGGACCCCCAAATTAAATTTTATCAATGTAAATCTAAAACATTATAGGAGTGTCCTGTCTAAGGGATCTGTTGGACACTAGCAAGACAGAGCTTTAAAGAAATCTATTGTGAACCTAAAAGTTCATTTTAACTTTGATTCATGCTTGGGAAAGATGATGTGATATACTAGAAGAGTAGAATTGACATTCCATTACCTTTAATGTGTGGTGTTAAGCATGTAAAACTATCTAATGGCTAAACAAAGATTTGATATCAAAAGGGTCTCAAACTGTGCAAGGAAACATTTAGCAATTTTCTTCATATCTTAAGTCCTGGGTGTAGCCCTGTTTGAGTTACTATACTATGCATAAAAAACAACAAAATAAATAATAAACAAGTGTATTTGTCCAAAACAAAACAAAAACACATCCATCTTAATGTGTTTTCAAAATGCACCCAGAAGATGGCAGTAGAGTGAATAGAATGCAGTTACTAGAAGACATAAATATTATAACCATTTATTGTTGCTGTCAACATTTTTGGTTAATAATGATCAGAAACTGAAGCTTTCTCTAAACATTCGAAACAGGTGAAATCTGACCATTTCAGCATTTTATACAGCAAATTTCAAATTATATTTTATTTGCATTCTTTTCTCACTGCATTTTGTATGAAGTGTGTGCTGTCTTCAACTGCTTGGTTTATCTTTGTAACTTTATAAATATGTTTTAAAAATAAGTTTTTTTGCTTACTTATTTTTTGTGACAATTAATGATTCCATATTATTTTTGCCATGCTACTGTATTCATTTTAACATATTGAATGGTTCAATGCTTTGAAGTGAATGATTTCAGCAATCTTATCTAACATTGACATCTGAATGAAAGTTTAAAAGTAAGTAAAAAGTAAAAAAAAAAAAGTAAATTGTCCAAAGAAATTAATATTTTTGTAACATGTAACAATGTAAACATGGTATCTTTTGCGTTTAAAAATACCTTTCTGTTGAACTTCATGATTAAAACATGTAATTTACATATATTTAGCAATTCTCACTGTTGACAACGATTAAAAGGTTACTCTGTTGACTTTTTAATTAAAGAGACTATAGAATACACCAGTTGATCCTCTTTGGTGGTCCGTTCTCGGTTAGCTAACGAGTTTCCGAATATTGATTCATAGACAACACAATTATCTCATTTAGTTTTAGATAATTACTTTTGATACTTAGTTGTTTAGAATAAAACTCGAATGAAACTAGGATAAACAGTGTTTTCCCTGTACATCGGTTCAAAACAATCTGATCGTTGTCGTGCCTGATTCCAGCCGTTGGGCGGCGCTGACGGGTTCGCATCCCGATGGATCCCCGGGACTCGGACTACTTTCCAGCGGTGGTTCGTTAGCTAAGCTTCCCGTGAATTTTGGACTCCAGCGTGTGCATGTTCGAGGATTCCTACTCGGTTTCGCCAGGGGGTTACACCTATACGGATCTTGTATTCAACATGAGTGACTGGTTCACAGCCCTTGGGACTATTTCAGCCTAAATCCCCAATCCCGTCCTTCCGAGACGGTCCTAACTCAGGATCCGCTCCGGCCAGAGGCGCAGTCATGTCGGGGAAAATAGAAAGCAAACACGGTAAGGCCTGGGATTTCTTTCGCTCCCACACCTTCCACCAGTGTTCTCTTAAAGTATGCAGGAGTGTCTGTGGCTACTTTAAAACCAAAATGTGGTGTAGGGGGTCCTGGGGCCATTTAAACGAGATGTTTACGGTGCTCGAGCACCAACACTGAAAGGGTGTGTGGAATCAAAGATGACTTTATGAACGCAAACACACGTGCAAACCTTACAGAAGCTGTGGAGTTCCTCCAGCCTGCTGCTGGTGTCAATCTCACTCGTGAACTAGAACAGAAAGTCATGTTTAGTGAGCTCAGACGTTACTTTTTAGTGCCCTGCAGCTATTAAAAGTGCTCAAACAGCTCTCAAAATGTAAAGTAGCCTACAGGGCAAAAAAGTTAAGTCAACGTGGTAATTTATGTACAATTTTAATTTATTCAGCATCTATAAAGGGATTTTTCCTAAGCACAACATTCATTTATGAAATTTTCACATTTCAACGCATCAGACATGGGTCAATAGTTCTCTAAATATGCCCATATTTGTTTGTTTGATTAGAATGCTGTCTTTTATTTTTCAGACGAGAGAATGAGACAGGTATTGAAGAAGTGGATTTCTGGTTTAGGTAGACACCCACTTTAGCACCATTGTGGATCTCAATGCCTTTGTTACTTTAGTTCAAACCACTAGCCAACAATTAATTAAAGATATATTCTGTTAGTTGTTTTGAAACGTTAGACTTATTCTAAGTCTGACCATTGAAAATGGATCAAGTTTGAAACAAATAAACATTAATAATAGCATTAACTGCAAACCTTCCGTTGCCACAAAACATCTCTACTGATGTGTTTTGACAGTTCTTGAACCTTGTTGAAATGCTTCAATGCAACACATACATCACTGAAAAGATGTCCACGTATGCTGAGAATACATTATATTTGGTCTGTCTGAAGAGAGAAGGACACATGTTTGGGAAACACACAGTGATAAAAACATGACAGAACCTTGGTTGACACCCATTTCAACACCATGACACTATTTCTGGCTCTATTTTTCTCCATTTGTTAATGTTCTTCTTGACTTTGCGGCTAGCTTTTATCAGCTAATAATCCACTGAAGAATTAGTGTGTAATCTTAACTTAAGATTGGTAGAATGTTCTGAAAATTCTGGTGGTGCATTGTGAACATGAAAAAACATTGTGGTGCTGTCCCAAATATGTCCCAAATGGTGCACTCGTGGACTTGAATCGCGTGTGCCCGCGAAGTGCACAAGTCCGTAGGGTGTCCCATCTGGCATTTTTAGGCTCTGAAGTGTGCTCATTAGGGCCCTTATGTGGCCTTTGGCGAAGCCCGCATTGACGCAGGCACCATGCGCCCTTGCAAATCAGAATTCTTTGTGAATGACCAATTAGATGATTGTTGGAAGGAGCTCATGCAGATCAAATATATGAGAGAAATAACCTACTGATATTATTATTATTAAATCACAGAAATATCAAAGAAATAACCTACTGATATTATTTAACTATTTAAACAGTCATTTTGACAACATGTAATTATATAGTCATAAACAGATAGTGTACCAAACCACAACCGTTGAGCAAAATTTATCCTAATTCTTTTAAGAGTTATAGGTCTTAATTCTCTGTGCGTTAACGACGTATAAACAACAACAATAAAAACATCTTCTGTATCATTAAAAGTCTTTTTTGCAGAAACCGTGGTGAATTCAAAGCAGATAATGTCGTTAATCAAGCTTGATCGCAGTTGTAGAGTTAACCCCAGCGGAGCTTTTCCAGCTTCTGGCGTGACACGAGTCTGCCCCAAAATATGACCTCAGAGCACTCTCAAGGACTTGAATCAAGGGCCCCTCATGTCTGGCTTTCATGATGTCACCAGAGGGTGGACTCGAGTGAAGTCCACAAGTCCGGAGTGTTTCATTTGGGACAGGGCCATAAACTCTCCAATACTTGTTGTTCGCGTTTACATCAGAATCTGGTAAACAAACCTTATAGCTGTAGCAGAGTCCCAGAAAGCAAAGTTAACTTATCATCTTTTTAAACCTGAACATACTCCGGATATGTGTGCTTTAAACTCTCTGAGAAGCGTTAGTTTAATCAATCTCCCAAGAGCTTTAACAAGAGTTCACGCGCACGCACGGAGCTTACATGATGACATGGTTAAGTGAAAAACCTCTTTGCATGAGAATTCATGGCTTTATCTGTTAATTCACAGAAGCAAAGCTGGAGGTATAGATGTTGATATACGAAGATATAAAGCTAATTATTATGAAAATGATTAACAGCATTTCATAAAATTATTAACTGAGTAAATGGTTAATTTAAAACAATGATACTCTTGTTTTTGTTAATGTAATATAGGTCATCAATAATTTACCATAGTGGTAGATTATATGAAACATTTGTATTAATAATCATACCGAGAACTGTATTTGTTGTGTATTTCACTACAAAGATAAATGATTTCATCTATCTTTGCTTTTCTTTTAGAAATGAGTTGGTACTACACACACACGCGCACGCAAACACACACACACGCGCACCCCCACACGTGCACACACACACACACACACACACACACACACACACACACACACACACACACACACACACACACACACACATACTGTCTGAAAGGATCTACATCCTTTCCTTCCTACATGCTCTACATAAACCAGTCAATTTACCATTGTGCTTGCATTTTAACATGCTACTTGTTGCATTGTTCTTGTACAATTAGAAAACTTATAAACATTTATAATGAGGCAATTATATTGAATCAATAGCACTATCAATTTTCTTACAACAAGATGTGACCCATCTGATTATAGATAAATAGTGAAATATTTCCACTACTGACATTTTATCACATCATGCACTTCATTTAAGGTGATTTTATTATACACGTTGATTATTTCAAACCTTTCCAAGTCTGGGATACGTGTTGCATTTTAATATTGTCCAAAAACAGATATTACTGTCACTATGTATGTAAAAGCTGAACAAATTCAAATAATTAAATGGAAAGCAACATGCATTTATATTAACATGCAAAATGTAGAAGAAAAGTAATAAAATAACCAGTGCAACAATGAATAAAAAGTTAACCAAAAAGGGTTTTACTTCTTGGTTCTTCCTTTGGTCTCTTGACTCTTCTTCTACGCTGCTGCATTTAGAAAGCTTGTCGAGAGAGGGAAGATCGCTCTCAAGTTGTGCGTTTATGTAACATCAGCACTTCCTCACAAGTCAATAAAAGATTCTCATTCATTAGTGGAGCATGGCGCTTTGTCTGCCGTCAGACCAAGGTGATAATGCTTTTCGCCGCTGATCTGTGCGGGCCTGTCTGCGACCATTGATTGGAATTTAAATTCAAATTGTTGAGTACGCCTGTCGCATTTTGGCTGGAAATTTTGCCCTTATGTGGTCTTACCGTAAAGCAATGTGTCTTAAAGGTACAAATCATGAAAGGACTGATTGAGTTGAGCGTTATCATTTTAGCTGTTGTATGACAATCCACAACGGCTTTTCCACTGAGCTGTTTTGTATTGGGACGACATGCTTTTTGGGGCTTTCCCACCACGTTCTGTAACCGGTTCCTGTGCTTTTTTCATAACTGTTTGGATGAGTGAATTGAGTCAAGCCAAATTGACGTCTTTCTCTGATTGGAAAGAAAAATGTAGTGAGATCCTGTTAAGCACTGATTGGCCAGAGAGAAACATAGCACCTTTGAGTCTTGTGTCTCGTGTTTCCATATTTTGAGCAATCAACTTTTTAGACTGGCTTTGAAGAGTGTTGAGTGACGTGTCTAAAACAAGGTCATTAAGAGAATGGATTCTGGAAGTTGGGAAGTGGAAATACCAAGCACAATCCCTTTGTTAATTAAATCCACCAGACATGTGGCATCAGTCTGGCTTTCAGCTAATATGGGATTTTTTTTCCTTGATTGTAACAGAGTATGCATGTAGTTTTATTGAGTGATATAATAATATTTCAATATAATTAGACTTGACTTGATCGTAATACCTTGGCAAAGTTGTTATGACTGGCTTATTTTTATTTCAATAATGATAATGATTTTGTGTCATTTGCAATGTTATGGAAGCTCACAATCCCCAAGCTGATAACAACACTTCCAAAGAACCTTAAACACCTCTTAAGCAGACAAAAACTACAAACTGGAACAACTTGACAGAATTAGTGTTTTGGTGGTGGGCTGTCTTTTAGAACCTCTTGATCTAGTCTGATCTGGTATCTCTCCACTGATCTGGTGTACTTTGGAGATGGAAGTGATTCTCACAGCTAAAGAATGTGTATCCCGAGGCGTTCCTCACCTTTGCATTCTGCTGAATCTCACCTGAGAGGCGCATTAGTTGGATTGTAGCGGGACGGGACGTGTTTGAGCTCAGTAGATCCTGCTAACACACTTTTGAGCTGAGGAATTAAGCTAATCTGAACAATCAAACCTCACAGAGTTGCTTCGAGGCACACATTCTTGGCATGTTTCCATTGGATCCACGTCTTGTAGAGACCTGTTAGAAGTGTTCTGTGGAGGCCTTTGTTTGGGAAGTTTGTGTGTGTTTCCGATTTATTGATTGATTGAAGATCATAAAAGGTAGCATACAGATGTGAAAGTGTTTTAGTTATTTGTTGGAGTAGATCAGAAACTAGCCTTTGTGTACTCGAGCTGAACACTGCAAGCGGGTCCCAAACATGATCAAAAACACAGCTCTGTACACTGTAAAGATCTCTACACATCTATCCGAATTGAGATTTACAGAAACGTTCAAATGGCTTCTCTCCGGGGTGCAATTTGCATGGTAGTGTTTAAAGTATATTCAGTGATGCTACTTGTCCTTGGATGTGTAGTGATGTTTCATTTATGAAAACAGCAAATCTGACTGGTTAGTAGTAACTCTCCCAGAATGAATCACTTTCTTTGATGCGTTCAGATTACACTGTTAATAATCAGAAGAGAGGTGAGTTCATTTACTCATATTTATGTATTTCGCTCTATTATTGGGTCCATCAAGCTCCACCCGGCAGCTCTTTCATGTCCCGTTCACGTTATCAAAAGAGCCAGCTTTCATTGATTGTTCCTTACCGTAAACCCATCCTATATGGCTAACCTTTTTTTTTATTCTCACTAATCGTTCGGAAAAATGTGAGAGCTCCTGTTGGTATCCATGTCTTTCGACAGAGTTGCATTCACTCATGAAATTTCGGAGCGTATTTTCAAATAGATTCGTAAAGACCTTAACTTAAACCAGGATGGGAGTTCTTCTTATTGTTCTATTTTTAGTGCAACAGAAAAGTTTGTTGTGATAATAGAGTGACCTACAGCAGTCATATAGACTTTAACTAAACTAACTAAATGCAACTAAAAAAATACTCACAATCATATTCCACCTTTCTTTGCTCTGTTTTATCATCTTGTTTGATTAAATTGAGTCATTCACGCTCTGACTAGCAAAGGCGGTGTCTTACCTAAACATTGGGGCAGAGCTATGAAAAGCTGAACGCATACATTCCCGCCCCTTAATGTCTAGCTGCCTTTTTTCTGGAACACTTCTCATGTATTTTTATTTAATTTGACCATAATGTTAAGGTAAAAATTGTATTGTTTGCATATTTTCACCACCATAAATAATATAAACCAAAATAGTAAAACACTTTCAGCTGGCCAATTTACCATAAAAGAAAGGAAAGAAGACCGAAAAGAACACACTCCTGTGCTACTGATTGGTTACTTTTTTCTCTTGATTGACAGCCATTTAGAAAGCATTTTTGAAAAATGTTGAAGCCTTTTAATGCTCCATCAACAAAAGATTATGAATTGAGAAATCAGAATAACATCGAACCAGGCGGTACCTAAAAGACCTAAAGATCTCCACCCCTATGTCCCTTTTTAAAAAGAATAATTTCGTAGTTTTTGGTTGATTTGTTAGAAATGTCTTTTTTTATGTATGGTATCTTTTAACTTGTTGGGTGTTTCCTGGCAGTTTCTTAGACACATCTTAAAACCTGCCAGCGAGTCAAAATTAGGGCTATAATCATGCAGTCTGAACTCGGCATTACGGCAAAACAAAACCTGGAAGCTGGGTTGACCTCCCCTTAACTTCCTAACATTAGTAAAGAAATGAACTCTGGGGAGTAAAAAGATTGAGAACATCTATCTTGAGAGAACATGTGTCTTGGACTTTTCTCATTATAAAAGTTTGAAACCAAATCCAAGAAGTTCCATAGCAATCCTTTTTTTGAAAGGAAATATAAGTTATTTCATCATTCACATTTGATACTCCTCTACATAGTTTTTAGAATCAACACATTTCAAACCAAAGTAAACACATTTCAAATCAAACTATGTTTTTTGCTACTTTTTTTCAACGCATGGGAACATCATGTTCTGGCAGGATTCCTTTGGGTTTTTTTAGTCAATAATTACAGGTCTTTAAAGCCACTTTTGAGAGATGTGTTTGTGCCAGGCCTGTTTATAATTTCAAACACTTAAGGAGTATCTGACTGTTCCCGCGAGATTGTGACATTCCCAAAATAGCTCTTCCTACTGTAAAAATGTCTCGTGTTCTTGTGGGTGTTTGGTGTGTATTTTAAGCAGATGCATCACTCTACCGACTCTGCTATTCTAGTGTGCATGCACAAGTGTGTTTAGGAACTGTTGCTTTGCTGTGTAAACCAAAAATGTGTTTGAATGCCACCACATGCTCTTGTTAGTCTAGCAGTAAACTTAGAGATTGCACACTGGTGAGATGCTCTCTGGATTAAGATTTCTCTTGAGTGTGTGTTTGGCCAGCTCAGAGAGTTGTGCTGTCAAGAGATATTTTGATTTTGTGTACTTTTATCAGGCTGCTTTATGTGCTGTTTGTGTTCCGATTCCTTGTATTGTATTTTTTATATGATTCAAAATCATATTTCTGGTTTCTGATGTTACCTGTAAATTACTTCTTTGTTCTGACTTGGTGATCAAAAGGCCCAGCTTGCTTTTGATTGGGCAGAAAATCTGCTAAATAAATTTGAGTTATCACTGGCAGTTTGTTGTTATCCTAGACCAGTAATTTGGGGTTTAGAGAGAGTTGTGAAGTAGAGTAGTTCAGAGAAATCGTAAGCATCAGGGCATAGAGAAAAAGAAATGTAGTTGAGACTCCACAACAGAGATTTAAATCCAATCGAGCGCTCTTCCAGGCACTGTAACTTCGGTTATGTGCTGATTTCCATGCCGGGGGCTTGATTGATCATTCGTCAGTTGGCTTTTTCCATATGTGGCATCAGGAGCAAATGCATTTCAGAGTGATGAACCCACTTTATCTTTTGTATTCTTTGGATTATTTTTTATTTCTACTCCAGCTTTGTCATGGAAATCTGACTAACTAGCAACCCTTCCTGACACTGAGTCACTTTTCTGACTTTAACAGGGAGCTGATCAAGACCGGTTGTGTTTGATTACACAAAATGCCTTTAATGGTTTGTGTTTGAGTTCATGTGGAGGAAAGTGGTCCAGGTCTGAGTTTTGTAAATCATGGGGAATAGCAGTCGGAGAACACAGCCTCTTCTAGAAGAGACGGATTACTTTTTTGCTGAGCCTGGTGAGGATTCTTGATTTGCATTTTCTTCCTCTACTTGACTCTCCAGCTTAGTATGTGATGGAAAGGGCAGTTCAGTTTAGTTCAGCTCTGTTCAATACTATAAATTCTCTTTACATCACGACTGTTGTGAATGGTTTGTTTCAAAACATCTTTACAGAAATGCAAAAGAGTTGAAGGTATGCAATGATTATAGATTTTAGTTGTACAGTTAGTCTGAGAAATAATTACAGTTATCATGATTATTTTTCATTTATTAATTTCAGAACACTAAAGAATAAGTTTTCCATGTGTAACTTTTACTAATAAAGTTGTATACATTAGTGATCAACAGTTTTGAGTAACTCCTCAGAGTGTTCAAGAGGGTCAAAACTAACTATCTGCATAAAAAAACATCGCAGCACCAGGGATGAAAACATATTACTTCAGCTCCAAAGTTGGGTAGTTGTAATTTTAGCGTGAACGACAACCTGCTCGCTTTTGACCCTGCCCCCATACGAGGTCGAGGTTCTACAGTTCAGGCACTTCTTATTGCACAGAAGCAGGGAGACCGGGGTTGCCACTTGAGAAAACTAGTTTTTAAAAGTAGAATTACACGCATTTATTTACCGAAGTGGAGATTAAGGGAAAAAACATCTCAGTAAGATGCAAGCTCTGTCTATCTGCTCGAAGCTACTGTCGACGGCAACAAGCAACTCAATTTTTTCTAATAATACATTACTACTAGATTTGTGTTTTATATAAAGTGCTTTGTTTTATTTTAAGATGATGTTTTTTCAAATAATATTTTATTTAATAACAATATTTTTCAACATAAACTGTAAGTAATTGTTGTTTTAAATGGTTTACTTATTTTTTGTTATTTGCTATATTTTGTTTTCTGTGTATATTGACAACAATGCAAATGAATAAAAACAGTTAATCTGATCACCAGAGTAGTATTTTCCATGCGGCGCTGATACTAAAATAAAAGGGCATTAATGGTGCAGTAATTTTTTAACTAATTAGTTACTTTTAACACTCTGTCCATGTTTAATACAGTCAATGGCCTCGCGTGCATGCGAGCAGAACCGCGGGACAATCATTGAGTAAAACCCCTGTACTACATAAGATCTGTGTCGACAATCTTTTATTTTCACATAGACAGAACACAACACAACACACAAGAAAAACCACTGCATCAGAACTCTCTTAAAATCCATTTATAACAGGGAGCCAACATATTCTTTCTTTCTGCTCTTAAAATTGCACAGCATTTCTAAATTTGACCCTTTTGCAAATTTTTTATCCTTTTGCAAAAGTGTTTGAGGTTCCCAAGTACAAAAGTATTAGTTTGAAGCGATTTCCTCATTCAGTATGAATATGCATATCGTTACTCTTCTAGCTTGGATAACCTAAGCATTACCAGCTGCCACATTAAAATTGGATGTAATGGATGCTTTACAATCAACTTTTTTACTGCACGTTTTCCATAAATATCCATTATGTATTATGATGCCCTTGTTATTCCTTAAGTAACTAAAATATTCCCAAACTGTTGACTTCAGGGGAAAACATGTTGCTCTCAGACCTCTGTTAATTCAATGTTCGCGACTGCGTGTGCAAACTAGCCTCGGTTTCAAATAAGCTCAGAAAAATAAACTAGCCCAGAGTTGGGAAAGCTTTTTTTTATGTGTAGCACTTTCATTCCATAAAACAAACATTTGGTGTTGATAAGCCTCTACAGTTAATTAATCATGACAAATTTAACTGATGTTTAGTGAATTCGCTTAATCGTTCAATCTCTAGGGCACCAGAGTTACTTTTGATTGAACAATTTTGGTTGCTTTTTTTTTTAATTAACCAGCTATGTTGCTACATAATGTGATTGCTGCAGGCCATTACATTAAATAAATAGTAAAACACAACATTCCTTGTTTAAACAGGAATTTCAATAAAGATAAAGTATCTATATATTTCACTGTGTCAAAACTCCAGGCAGAATCCAGATAGACCCCACCCACTGAAGTCTGCCTGTTCAAGGATTGTTTGGGTTTTTATACCAATCATTTTGTTGATAATGTCCCTGAGAACAAGCAGTGATCATCCAAACATTATTAGGGGTCGAGCACCGAAGGTGCAAGAACCCTATTGTTTTTCTTAGAATTCTTATTAGGGGTCGAGCACCGAAGGTGCAAGAACCCTATTGTTTTTCCTCGAGACTTTTTTTTTTTTTTTTTTTTTTTTTTTTTTTTTTTTTTTTTTTTTTTTTTTTATTATTAGGGGTCGAGCACCGAAGGTGCAAGAACCCTATTGTTTTTCCTCAAGACTTTTTTTTTTTTTTTTTTTTTTTTTTTTTTTTTTTTTTTTTTTTTTTTATTATTATTATTATTATTCCGGGAATCATTGCGGGCACTTTTCGGTACCTGAACATATATGAAAAGTCACAAAATTTTGCACACGCATCAGACCCGGTGAAAAATTTCATAAAATTTTGGTCCCAAAAACTGATTTCTAAAAAATGGCTCTATAGCGCCACCTAACGCGTTTTTACGGCTTTTGATCATCCAGTTTGTCGTAGGCGGATGAAATTTGGTACACATGTGTAAAGTACCAAGGTGTAACTTTTACTAATTGAAAGTCTATTTCCAAAATAGACAGGAAGTTAGTTATTTCGCAAAAACCTCTAAAAAAGGGCGTTTTTTGCTCGTTCTACTTTTTGACGAACTACTCTCACAGACTTTATCCAAACATCTCCAAACTTCTTGAGTATCATCATAAGGCATACGGCAATTGATATTGAGAAGCTTGTTCGACTATCATAAAGTATGTGGTCGCGGCGGCGGGCCAATGTCCAAATTTCGACTCGAAACAGGAAGTTGTTATAACTCGGGCATAGAATATCCGATCCGGCTCAAACTTGTTTCATTCTCATCGTAGTCCAAGCCTGAGAACAGATGTACGACGACGAACGACATCCGCCATAGCGCCACCTAGTGGCGAGCATTAAAAGCCTGTTTTTCATAGTTTTTACCCTTCTATTTCAGCCAGTGTATTCCATGCACACTTAAACTTGTCGCATGCGTGTAGGACCTTAAGACCTACAAAAAGTAATTGGGTCGAGTTTCAAAACCGAACGGAAAACCGGATATTTTAGGGTTTATGTAAAAAACGCAGACTTCATACTTTGACAAACTCCTCCTAGGCGAAATGTCCGATCCAGCTGAAAATTGGTGTAGTTAGTCGTAAGGCATTAGGGGAAAAAAGTTATCAAAAGCTAAGAAGTACGTCAAACGGCCTTGGGGTGGCGCTCTATAGCGCAACCCTAAGCGGTTTTGTAGCTGTTGCGCAACCAGTTTGTCGTAAGCTAATGAAACTTGGTACACATATGTAAATGACCAAGCTGCAACTTTTACTAATATAAACCATGTTTCCAAAATCGACAGGAAGACGAATATTCCACAAAAACTTCAAAAGTGTGCATTTTCGCTCGTTTCAAACTTTGACAACTCCTCCTAGGCGAAATGTCCGATCAAGCTAAAAATTGGTGTGGTACTCATAACGCATTAGGGAAAAAAAGTTATCAAAAGCTAAGAAGTACGTCAAATGGTCTTGTGGTGGCGCCCCAGGACAGTTCAACCTTCAAAATTGTGCAAAAACAATTTACATATTTTTGACTTTATCTCCGTTCTAGGTAATCCACTATCAACAAAAAGAGCCTGCCATGATTAACCTTGTCAGGTTGAACAAAAGGATATGCATCACCTTGACTGCGCTCCAAAAATTGGCTGTACAGTGCCCCCTTATATGTGACCAAAAACATCGCTTTAGCTGTTTTTTAAAGCTGTTGCTCAAGCAGTTTGTCGTAAGCGAATGAAATTTGGTACACATGTGTAAAGTACCAAGCTGCAACTTTTACTAATGTAATTCCTGTTTCTAAAATCGACTGGAATTCGGTTATTTCGCAAAAACCTCTAAAAATGGGCGTTTTGCTCGTTCCACACTTTGACGAACTCCTCCCACAGATTTTATCTAAACATCTCCAAACTTCTTGAGTATCATCATACGGCATACGGAACCTTAAAATTAGAACTTTTTTTCAGCTATCATCAAGTATGTGGTCGTGGTCGCAGCCAAGGTCAAAATTTCGATTTGAAACAGGAAGTTGTTATAACTCGGGCATAGAATATCCGATCCGTCTCAAACGTGTCTCATTCTCATCGTAGTCCAAGCCCGAGAACAGGCGTATGACAACGAACATCATCTGTCATAGCGCCACCTAGTGGCGAGCATTAAAAGCGTGTTTTTGATAGTTTTACGCTTCTATTTCAGGCACTGTATTGCATACACACTTAGAACTTGTTGCATGCGTGTAGGACTATAAGACCTACAAAAAAGATCTCTGGGTCGAGTTTCGAAACCGAACGGAAAACCGGATATTTTAGGTTTTGAGTACAAAATTATAGACTTCATACTTTGACGAACTCCTCCTAGGCGAAATGTCCGATCCAGCTGAAAACTGGTGTGGTTACTCGTAAGGCATGAGAGAAAAAAAGTTATCAAAAGCTAAGAAGTACCTCAATCGGTCTTGTGGTGGCGCTCTTTAGCGCCACCTGAAGCGGTTTTGTAGCTGTTGCGCAACCAGTTTGTTGTAGGCAGTTGAAATTTGGTACACATATGTAAATGACCAAGCTGCAACTTTTACTAATATAAACCCTTTTTCCAAAATCGACAGGAAGACGAATATTCTGCAAAAACCTAAAAAAGTGTGCGTATTCCCTCATTTCAAACTTTGACGAACTCCTCCTAGGCGAAATGTCCGATCAAGCTAAAAATTGGTGTGGTTACTTATAACACGTTAGGGAAAAAAAGTTATCAAAAGCTAAGAAGTACGTCAAATGGTCTTGGGATGGTGCCATAGCAAAGTTCACCCTTCAAAATTGTGGAAAAAAATTTACATATTTTGGTCTGTATCTATTTTCAAGACAATCCACTATCAACTAAAACAGCCTGGTATGATTAGCCTTAACAGGCTCAACTAAAGCACATGCATCACTGTGACTGCGCTCCAAAAATTGGCTCTACAGCGCCTCCTTACTGCCCCCTTTAAATGTGACCAAAATCTTCGTTTTAGCTGTTTTGACCCATTGAACATGTTAGAAAGCCCACCGAAATTTGTTTGAAGGTCAAAAAACTCGAAAGGCCGGGAGGCGGTGCCTTCGCTCCGGCGGACGCATCGTGCGAGACCCCTTCCATCGCTGCTTGCAGCTTTAATTCATATTACACTTTGATGATTTCTCAGAGTTTTTTCTTGACTCTGGGACTATCTGAAGTTATTTAAGCTAAAGTCTCCTCATTGATGGAAGAGTGCTTCAGAGTGAGAAATTGGTAAAGCTATATTGCTGAGAGATCAATTTGAAAAACTGTTGAGTAATGGGCTCGTGTCCTTGAGTCGAAAGGTCTGAGATGATGACAGGTGATTCATGTTTATTTTTGTATTCGTTCCATTAATATTATCAAGTATGTGCAAGCTAAACTCATTCCTCTCTGTGCTGGGAAGCAGAAGCGGGTGATGTCAGATTCCAGGGACATTCCTTCCCTCCTGTTTCAGTCGTGTGGCTTTTGTCTAACTGCTTGTTTCATCCCGCCTGACTCTGGGTGGGTCCAACCCAGAGATCATGTCCAGCAACACAGATGCTGACAAATCAAGTTGTCGTGAATCCTCCGTGGTATAAGCATAGGATCTGCAGGTGCTGCATCTTGTCTTAAATTGTTTTTTTTTTACAGTTTATTTGAACAATGTAATAAATGTTGTTCTCTGACAATAACCAGTGTTAAAGAATCTACACTGAGAATAACATTGAAAATGGACAAACTTTTTAAACCTTTTAATCAGTGCAGTATTTAATGCACATTTAATTAAAAAAAAAACATTTTGAGAGTTTAGTTCAATGTTTCCTGTTTTTCTAAGATGGAAAGTGAGGAAAATTAGTGGAGAGGATGAGTTAAAAAGGAAGGAATGAGTTTGGTTTGTAAGAAGGAGAGAAGGTACAGCTAGATAAAAAGGGAAGGAAATGAGGTGAGATACAGAGGAGCGAGAAAGAGGGAGAGAAGATATAGAAGATATAGTTTGTAAACTGCGACGATGTTTCAGCACATGCGTGCACATTTGCCAATGGAAGTATGATGAAAATCAACAGTTTGTCAAGCTTTGCGGGTGGATTGTTCATCAAAGACCATGAAAACATCTCCACTTTTGCTTCTAAAATGTGTGATCAACCTTTTGATCACGTGACCTTGTAAAGGGGTCTATAGAAAGGTGGAAAGGTAGGAAATCAGAGGAGAGATAGAAAGTAGAGAAAATACAGAAAAATGGAAAGGGTTGAAAGGAGAGGGTAGATAGAGGATAGAAGATGAGATGTAAGAGGAGTAGAGAAAAGTTGATTAGAGGAGAGAAAAGACCATGAAAGAGGTGAGTGCAAGAAAATGAGAATAAACCGGTTAGAAGAGGAGAGCAGAAGAAGAGAACAGAGATGAACAAGGAAGGAAATGAGAGATGAGAAAGAGAAAAGGAGATAAAAAGAAGATAGATCGAGAGGAATGAAGATGAAAAAATGGGAAGAGCAAAGAAAAAATAGTAGAAAGAGAGAAAAGGAAAGGTAAAGTGATGAAATGAGAACAAAGGGGATAGATGATAGAGAGGAAGATGAGGAGTGGGTGAAGATTTAGATGCTAGGTAGGATGAACAGCGTTGATAGCCCTTTGAAGTTTTTAGGTCATGAAATCAAGATTCCTGTCTTGAAATTTCTTTCATGTAAGGGATGTCACTTTTGAAGTAAGATTATTTTGGAAACAGATGATAGTCAATGTCAGTCCAAACAGCAATAGCAAAATATCATCAAGACACTCTTGCTCTTAGATGTGTTTAAGTGAGTTAAAAATACCACATTGACTTCCAAAGATTGCATAGTGTAATGTTTATATATGTGAGGAAATCTCTCCCTCCGCAATCTCTTTCTTCACAGCTGAACAACTTTCACAGGGCTTTTCCCAAAGTCTCTACCATTGAAGCTCTGTGAAACCTGTAGATTGGTGCTCTACACGGAATGATTATTTAAAGAACCAAAATAGCCTGCGTGTGGTTTAACTAAAAAGCCTCCCTTTGTAGGCTTTATTTTAACCACATGCTCATCCTGCTTGGTTTAATTCAAAGCTTCAGGCTATTTCTAAAAGTTTTATGGTTATCTGATTGTATTCTAGAGGTAAAAACCATAGCGGGTGCATTTCTAGAGCTTGCCCAATGGCAGCAGGATGAGGCCGTTGGGAAGGTTGAATGTGTGTTTGAGAGTTAGCGAATGGTGAGGAAAGGATAATGAGTGTTTTGCATGTGAAAATGATAAACCCTGTTCATTTCTTTGTGTAATGCTCTGTTTGCCGAACATAAATGGTTCAAACACACCATTCATTCTGACGTAGAATGCTGACGATACACTATTTCCCCAACACATTGTCTCTGAACAATGAGCTGTTGTTGGTTATTATTTGCTTCTCATGGATTTTTGGGGTTTATTGAATGTTTCCAAAATATCATTACCAGTACATATGCTCACCGTTGTCAAAACTGAGCAATTAGCTAAAGAGTTGGAACACTATTTGCAAAGCAGATTTCTCATTAGGTAGCTTTTTCTTTGCTGTTGAAAGGTGTTCTGCATAAATTTAGTTTGATTACAGTCCAGATTGGATTGTTGGAAGAATACTTAAGGGGAGTAAAAGGGAATGAGCAGCAGCAGGAAGTTCCTCTGAGTGCTGGAGCCAGACAGGAAGTTGATGGGCTGGCCTGGGTCAGAGCAGGAAGGGGTGGCTCTGACCTATACATGACTGTTATCAACTGTTGCATCTATTAGTCTTACTCTGAGAAGCAGACATTTCTCACCAGTAAAGCCCAGCATCATAGAAGATATAGAGCATAGAGTTATGTTATTTAATTAAAACTTTTCATGTGTTTTTGTCTTTGATGCATATGACTTGAAATAACTTAAGATTTATCATGCTGCATCAAATTAAACTTTAAATTGGTGATGCAAATCCTCTCTCTGTCAAATAGAACAAGATAATGTGTAAATAGCATAGTTTGTCTAACGAAAATGGACAACCCCCAAGATACTTCAAAACTTTTCTCTTGAGGCAAGACATTCTTTAAGTTGAGTATTCAATAGTCAAGTCAATTTTTGAATACTACTCAGTCTGTGTTTGACTACTCAGTCAAATTAAAACTTTGATTCTGAATACATCTGCAAATCAGTAAGTCTTAATCAGAACGCCAAGTCCATGATCTAGTCAGAATTTTAATACACTTCAAAGTCAAGATCACATTCAAATAACAAACCGTGTATATTGTTTTTCAATAAATTCGTACAGCAAACTACAATGATGTTACCAGTTTAAAGCAGTTACAAAAAGCAAATTTTTTTGTAATTGTTAATGCGGTCTATTTAAAATGTAATTCATGTGTGTGATAGCTTTTAGAAACAAATTTTTTTAACTTGTATCATTTTTCAACTCTCAATCATGTTTTACCCCTGTAACTTGCTGACTCAGTCTGAGTGACACAGCTAGTATAGCACTGCTAGAATTGAGTGCTGTGCTCTGGTGTGATATGGATCACTATTGATTGAAATGGTTTAAAGTACTACATTACCCACGCTCCACTGCTTTTTCACTCTGCCTTAAGGACTTAATGCTCCCACCATGCATGAATGTGTGGCCAATTAAGAGTTTGTGTGTAAGTGTGTATTAGAGCATATTGTCTCCACCCACATTATATTACAACATTTCCGTTTTACCCACAAGACATTGTTCAGCACACACTCTGAGTCCAAGCGGAAAGGCAGAACCCCTTTCTGCAACAAAAGCTGTCAATATACACACCAAAACACTCAGACACACTCACATGACCTGTAGTTTCCTGGAGTGTTGTCACTTAAAATCACACACCCAATGCTGAGCTGTCTAGAGTTCTTTTGTTTGAAGGGTCAAAGGTGGTCCATGTGTTTTTAAGCTATCAAGAGAAAGAATGCACATCCAGGACACTCCTGCTGATACAGTCCTCGATCACAAGCCTAGCTCAATAAAATATATTTCTAAACGTTTTAGAAATTGTTAAATGAATTTGATTAAATCTAAACTGATTTAAAAGGCAATATGTTGCACATTAATCAAAATCAACTTAGAAACTCTGCCATGTGATATTTTTCTCAAAATTCAACTCTTAAAAAAAATCTTGTCGTCTGTAATCTTTCTAAAGGATTGTTTGGCCTTATTTTGAGTTGCAAGAGGAATGTGGTACAAATCCAAACTCTTGCTATGAATGGTTTCAAGGTGAATTGCAATCATTATTTTGCTCAAAAGAGATACATTTCTTGCTCTGCAGAGTCCCAGAGGTCTCACCTCTCGTCCTTCACCATGAAACTGATGAAATTTCACTCACCGAAGATAAAAAGGACACCGTCAAGGAAAAGCAAACAGCTGCAGCCTGAGCCGACAACCAAAACGCCTGAGAAACCAGTCAACAAGGTACAGCAGCTTTACTCTCTTCCTTTGGCTCCTATAGGTACTAAGTCTTTGTGTAGTATTTCTTTGCACAGTGGGTTAGTGAGCCAACTATCTAAAACAGTGTTTGCAAAATAATTGCTGAGTGTAAAGTAAAATAGGGGACAGCCTCCAAAAGCAATACAAAAAATAGAAAGTGACTTGCTGTGATTTCATATTAGGAGTCTTTCCAATAGTAAATGTATAAAACATTAAATATTAATAACTGCACATTATCATGTATCGAAATCGGTTACTTATAAAGACAAACAATTCTGGGACACAGTCAAATGCATCTCTATTATCAAATTTAAAAACATTTTTACTCTTGTGCTCTCTCGCGAAAGCTCTGAACACTTCTTAAACTCTATTTTGTATGGCTATCTTTCTTAGTTCTTCTGTGTGGCCTTCAGCTGTTTAGGCCTTTGCACCTGTGTTTTAAATTGAAACTGAACAGATTGCACTCACAAAGATCTTTTCACTCACAAATCAGATACATACTTCTTCAATTGTTTTTTTTGAAAGCAACTTCAACCATTTGAACAAATGAGCCAATTACAGTGTATTCACAAAGTGTATTGAAATTCAAATGAGCAACTGCTGCTTTTGTTGTAATGTGAAGCTTTTTGAGAGCTGGTTATGTTAGCCCTATTTGTTATGTTAAACTGCACACGTGTGTAAAGGCCTTAACCCAGTTAAGTTCTTATTTTTTGTAATGGAGTAATATTTGCAGTACAAGCCAAGTAAGTAACTTTCTCACTTTATGTGCTCCTGGTTTGTAAAGTGTTGTGTTCTAAAATAATTAGTGGAGATTCTTATCGGTAAATAAAAAAAATCTACTTTTCTCTATTTTCAAAGTTGGTGTTTGGCACGGATGTATACAGAGTCTCTGTACCTATGTGTAAGCCAACTGTGAAGAAGTTACCCTATCAAACGTGATGCGCTATTATGAATTCGGATATGCGTGGGAGTTACATCATTATTTAACAGTTTAATATCCTTAATAGTTTTATGATTAATTTAAACTTTTATTTTCCATTCATTTATTTATTACATTATATTATATTTTGAGCACTGTTTATGTAAAATACTGACGGGACACATGAAATTTTATATTTTGGCCCATAATAAATGTCAATACTATTGCTAGTTATTTAAAAAATAAGCATATAAAATGTAGATCATTTAACATACAATGTTCTCAAAAGAGTATGGATATAATTAAAAACACTTAAATGAACAATAAATTCATCAATATTCAGATATTTAAAAAGTAACATCAGTTCTAACTTTATGTTAAGTTAATTTGAAGTTTCCTCGAGCTCTCCTTAACAGATAAAAGGACGAATAGCTCCTGAGGTCCTGTCTTTGTCCCCCACATAATAATTCTGCTTCTCTAATTAAAGCAAATCTCTTCAAACAGAAGGTGAGTCGGCTGGAGGAGCAGGAGAAGGATGTGGTGAGCGCTTTACGATACTTCAAAACCATAGTAGACAAGATGAGTATCGATACCAAAGTTCTTCAGATGCTTCCGGGGTCAGCCAGTAAAGTTTTGGAGGCAATTCTGCCACTGATGCAGGTGGAGGCTCGGATCCAGCACAGGTGAGTGGGGGATGGATAAAGAGATAATGCTTAAGAATGTAGAATAGTTCAGAACAATGAAGTTTCTATCTTTCTTCTTTGGGGCACAGCTCTGCCATGTCTTCCTGTCACAACCGCGTATATCAGAGTCTGGCCACCCTCATCCGCTGGTCTGATCAGGTGATGCTGGAGGGCATCGACCTCGATGACAAGGATACTGTGACGACCGTAACTACAGTGATTAAAGCCGTGCTGGATGGTGTCAAGGTGAGTAAAAGAACTGAGACAGAGGGATGACAGCAAAATAAAATTATCTCCATCTATAAATGAGGAAGTTAGTACAAATTATTCAAGTTTAATTTACATTTCAGGAAAAAAAAATTGTACTGAGTAAATTAAACTGAACTAAAAATGTGCAGCTAAAATGTATTCAAGAAAATATCAACATGTAGTAGATTTTGTTTAAAATCTCACAATACCTTAAGTGGAGAGCTCACATCAACACTGTTGCGAAGAAGGCCCAGCAAAAGCTGTACTTCTTGTACCAGCTCAGGAAGTTCAACCTCCCACAGATGCTGCTGACCCAGTTCTACTCAGCAGTCATTGAGTTCTGTGCACCTTCATCAGTATTTGGTTTAACTCAGCATCCAAATCAGACACCTGGAGACTCCAGAGGTGCTGAAAAGATCACTGGAGCTCCCCTACCCTCCCTTCAAGAACCGTACACTTCCCGAATGAAAAAGAGGGCTCTCAAAATCACTCTGGATGCTGCTCACCCAGGCAACCACCTCTTCCAGGCTTACCCTCCGGCCAGCGCTTTAGAGCCCATAAACACCAGGACAGCCCAGCACAAACACAGCTTCTTCCCTCAGGCCATTCAGCTCCTGAACCCTTTACTTTCCTCAACACTTTTTTTCCATCTAATTATTGCACTGAGCAACGTGACTCTGATGTGGACTCTTTGGACATTTCAAGTCCCTCCACATTCTGTTCTGTTGCTGCACTTTTCTTTGACTTTACTTCACGCTTTGTGCTGGACATTACCTCCAAAGCACTTTTCTTTAGAACCTCAGACTTCTGATATAGTTATAGTTCTATTACTTTATATTTTTACTACCTCTGTTGATTGATTATTAAATCAATTACAATAAAAGATTAATAGAATATCAATAGATGCAGCCCTATTAACATGCACTGTATCTTTCTCCTTCACCCCTTTTCTCCTTCTTTTTCTTTCTGTCCTCTTTTTCCCTTACCCTCTGTTTCTCTCGCTCACTCTTTATTTTTTCTTTCGTTATTTCTCCACTGTCTCTCTCTCTCTGGCTCTCTCCATTGATCTTTCGCCTGCACTCTATCCTTTTTCACTTCTCTCACCCTTGCCCCTTCTCCAACCATCCTCACCCACCCACCCACCCATCCTTCTCTCTCTTACTCTAACAGGAGCTAGTGAAACTCACCATAGAGAAGCAGGAGCAGCCGTCTCCAACATCTCCGAGCAAACCAGCACCTCCTTTGGCCAAAACAGAGAGGTACCCAAATCATATGTTCTAGTTTAACCACTTTAAAACCAGATAATTTTGAGACCTCTGCTGGAATCAAGTGTACCTTTGCGTTTGTTTATTCAGATGGGCTTTCTGCATTTTTAAAGAGCTCCATGAACAAATTAACATTATTATTTAGTAGGACCTGCATCTAGTTTGTTTCTACCATTTAAGCTATTACTCGTGTACCACTTAGTGTTTGTGAACATCCTCTGAGCGAGCGCGAGAAAGCCATTCTGAGCAAGACCCCACCCACTGATGCTTTGATTGACAGGCTGGAAATGGCTCCACCCAAGCCCCCTCTGCCAGGACCAAAGCTTGCTGAGCACAGGTGAGAGGACGGTGTATAGGTACTTCATTATGTGTCTCTTAAACTTTCCTTCTATCATCTACAGTATCATTTGTATGTACAAAAGCATCTAAATGTTTGTTTGGTGTCTATCTCTGTTTTATACTCTCTTGTTTCTCTTCTAATGTTCTTTTCCCACACCTGCGTCTGTCTCTTTATTCTCTGGGATCGTTTGGTTGTCTGGTAAAGGAGAAGGATGCTGTTGTGCTCTGATCCTGTTGCAGGGAAATGGAAGGCCACGCTGATGGAAATGTATGTCAGCCATTGATGTGCCTTTCTGATTGGACAAAATCCCTTTAGCATGCGTGCGTTTGTGTGGGATTGTGTTTCCAATCAGATTTCATGTTGTGGAGTGACGACCAATTAAAGAAGAGCCTGATGGTTGTAAACTTGCATGGACAGCTAGTGAAGTCCAGTCTTCAAATCTTTAACATCAGAACCACCAGGGGTCACTCTATACCTAAAACCGCCATGCGGGTAATTTTACCCACGCACATAAATATTGTTTTAATATGGCTAAAGAGCTTTTTATTTCACTGTTTATGCCATGATCATCACAAAAATATGAATTATTTGCCATACATCTCATCTATGATATCATTAATTTATTCTTTTGCTAATTAGTATTAATACCCACTGCCTCAATGCAATAATATTAACTGTGGGAGATGACTAATGATAAAAAATAAATTTACATCCAAAGTTTATTGATACTCAACCTCTGTAAATGCAGTCCTCTCTTGATGAATAGACTCGGTCAATCTTCTTTTCTGTGAGGCTCTGGATCGCTGTCAGATGAGTCATCAACTGAGCCGAACCAGGACGCATCTCTTATCTCCCCATTGTCAGATTTTCCACTACTCATGTCATTTAGTACTTGTAATAACTCTTTGGCACCTATGAATCGCCTTCGTTTATTCATTGTAATTTTGACTGACAGTGAGACTGATAACAGCTTATCCAGTGACCGAAAGATTAAAACACAGGCAGCAAAAATTACCGTGCAAAAATACAGACTTAATATAGCGGGGTAAATAGGTATAAATGTCCTGTTTTTTATCTGGTTTTAGCTAAACAGTCTTTAACACCAGCGAATTGTAAATTATAAAATTTTTTTTACTAGTCAATGACTGGGAGACTCGAGTTTTTAATTAAAAACTTGTTTTGTACGTTTTAAATACACCCACATTTTAAATTTACCCCGTGGTAGTTCTAGTGTTAATAATCTTGGATTGATTTGGGATTTTCACCAGTTAGATCCATGCAGAAATTCTCTAATTTATTGATTTTTTTTTTAATAGTACTGAATTAAGAAAATCCCAAATAAAATCCACAGTGCATCCCTCCGTCCTCATCAAAAGTCTATTGTTGCCATGGTTACTGAAGTATAATTACATTCATTCGCCTCTGTGCATGTTTGCATCCACCATATTCCTTTACCTCAATTTTTGTGAGCTAATTGACTTTTTTTCTGCCCGTAGCCCTCCTGCTCTCCCTCCAAAAAAGCGACAATCTGCTTCGTCACCCACTCGCATCGCTGTGGTTGCACCCATGAGCCGGGGCTTGTGTGGATTGAGACAGGTACGTGCAGTTGATATTTTAGATTGTTAAGAGTTTGCTACATTTAAATTTGTGACTTCAGAAAAAAAGGATATTCAAATATATTTTGATTGATTTGAAATAAGTTCTCACAACTTCCTTAATTCAACTAATAATTGTATATTGTTTGCTCAGTCTCTGAGTCTAGCCACTTCCACTGCTTCATTTTGACTGGCATGAAAATCATATCCTGTGAATTGCAGTAGAATGTCATTAGTCGAAAGACCAATCAGCAGCAAGAAACATTGCAATTTTTGTTGACTAAAGCAAAAACAAAATAATTGAGAAAAAATAAACATTTAATTTATTTCTAAGACTAAAGCTATATGAAAATGTGATGTCATAATTAACACTGATTGAACAAATGTGTTATCCCACAAATCCTGTGACCCACTAGAAATAAATTCACTCTTACGCAGTTTTGCACAGTGTCACACCTGATGTGTGTCTGTTTCTGCAGGAGTATAATGTGGAACTTCTCCAGAGGCGTTTCTCAGGTGGATCCAGCGATGGAGACTCTCCTAGAGGAATCTCTCCATGCAGCAGTCTGAAGAAGCTCAGTCGTTCTGAAGAGAAGCTCAACGTGCTGGAGAGAGACAGTGGACAAGGCTCGCGGAACACCAGCTGCGAGACGCTAGGTACATTAAAATACAACTGTCATAACAGGGGCTTCAATTCCCTATAAACATTCTCTCTTTATTTCCCCAGAAGGATATGACCCAGACTATGACTTTCTGGACCAGGATTTATCTGTATCAGAGACATTACCATTTCCCTCCTGCAACAGCCTGCGCCCGCTCCCGGAACCCCACAACCCTGCCCACACTCGCTTCAGCGCTCCAGCAGCCAATCACGCACCTAAAGAATACTGGTCTCCACCCCTTTCCCCTGATCCAATCAACCTCGTATACCCCCCAGCTCTCCCCCAGAAGAAACGTCGGTCGGCTCCAATCATCTCGCCGTACACTCTCTACGAGCGTCTTCCGTCACACTACGATAACCTGTCTGAGGAGGAACAAGCCACGCCCCCTTTTCCTCTGATCACACCAGAAATCAATGGTGATATCCAATCAGAGAGTGTAGACCCTGAGTGCCCGCCACCTCTGCCTGAGAAGAAGGCCAAACACAGTAAGAAATCATGTTTGTTTGTTTTTTTTAAATAGAGTACCTGTTACTCCTGGTTTTAAACACCTATTATCCCTCAATATTACTTTGCACTCACCAGAAACTTTTTTTAGCTATATCTGTTTAATTCCAGATGCTAATTAGCCAATTGCATGGCAAGAGCTTGATGTACTATAAAAAATATGTTCAAATCAAACACCAGAAAGGGTTTGGATTTAAGGTGGCCATTAACAATGTTTTTGTTCAAGTGAATAACACAGTATTTACCTCAAAAGTTTTTATTTACACAAATTGACACAAATTGAGTTTTTATATTTTCTTGGTTCTCCATCATTGTTCTATTAGCTCTTAGATGGACATTCATGTCTTCCAATCTCATGGATCCTATAAAATGCACTGAAAATAAACCTTATATTTTATATATAGCCCTGGAGAAGTTCCCCTGAGGACCACTAGTGAAGACACTTTTTTTCTGTGCTCAATAATTTTCTGCTCAAAAATCAAATAGGATCAAGATTTAACGCCAAAAAAAAAAGAAAGTTTGCACTTTGAATATTGCTGTTTTGATTAAATCCATACCCAAAAAGTAGTATATGCCATAAACACCCCGTTAACAACATGGATATACTCCATTGTGGGCGGGATAGTGTGCAACACGTTGTCTAATCTTTTTTTCAGTGGGAAAGACACTGCAACTGTAGGGCTTTTATAATCTGCAAACAAAAAAGAGTAGCAGAAGCTGTATGCATGCACCCTAAGCTATGCCAAAGTTAAACGTATTTCATTTTGGAAGCTGGAGACATATCTACGGCTTCCAGTCAATCAAGGAATCAACACGCAGTCTTTGAATATTACAGGTGACGATAACAGATGTCTGAAAAAGTTTGAAAATAAGGAAAATATAATAGTTGATGGTAGATTTATAAATGCCAACACTACATTTTCACTCCTTTATTTGGCTCTTGGTCTACATTCAGACTGAAGTAGGGTGGCTAAAAGGTGCAAAACAATTCACAATTGAGAAGTAAGAAAACAGATTAACAAAATTGAAAACACAACGGCAAATTCAGGAAACACAATGGCAAATTCAGGAAACACAACAGCATTCCGGCCAAAAAGGAAAGGGCTTGCACCATTTGAGAACTGACAACTTGCCGGTGATTGGACGAGACTTCTGTCAATCTCTGACAAGCGTGTTTAGTTGTAGACAAGCCTTTGTCTTGAAGTTTCGATATTTTCTTTACCGACAAGTTTACAATGACAGAAATAGAATTAATTAAACAGTGTTTTGAGAAAGGCCATTCCTATCCCGGGATTGTGGAAATGCTGTCAACCCTCCATAGAGTTACTATCATTCTGCACAGTGAAGCAAGCTATTTCCGAAGGAAGAATTAAGCGCCATTGCAAGCTGTAAGGAGTATAAGAGCAGAACTTAGTGGACCAGGGAAGTTGTTTAGATACCGGACGATGTGGCTGGCTCTTCTGCAGAAGCACATGTTGCGTGGTAAACGCGACGATGTTATGTGGTTGCTTAAAGAACTTAACCCACAAGTAACTGAACAGAGAACACGTCACATGTCCTGTTATATGTTCCTTTCAAAATCTTCAGACTTCACATTCACATCACATTCTCGTCCATGTTTACTTTGCATTTTCTGTGCATGTGCGCCTCACTGTGAGCTGGATTGGATTCGTACACAGAATGGATGCAATACGCATGTTTTGTGTAATGTGAACGAGCTCACAAAAAAAATCTGATTTCATTAAAACAATAAGAATTTGAAAACGATTCTAAGCTGTGAAAAAGCACCAAAAAAATGGAACCGGTTCCAATTGATTATTTAACAGGTTCAACAGGCTTGTGTGAAAGGCACCGTGAAGTTGATTTTATTTTTTTGATCGCGCAGTATTATTTGATGACTCTTGCAGAAATGTTCAATACGAAATGGTATTGAGTGGTATTCTGCTGCTTTCCCTGAGTTTAATCTATGGCTGCCATGAACATATTTTGTGATGTGTTGCAGTCCTGCAGTATATGCAGTTCGTGGAGGACTACTCAGAGCCGCAGCCATGTGTATTCTACCAGATGCCCCAGAGCGAGAGCATCTATGAGCAGCGGCGGAACAAGCGATTTGAGGAGGTGTATGGCTCCAACGACTCCTACAGCAGCTCTGATTCCATACCCAGCGTATCTGCTGAGCAGCACGAGCGCGTCCCGCCGCCTGCGCTGCCACCCAAACTTCGGCAGCTGGTGAGTTCTATCAAAACACTAGTCACGCTTTACTGTGAGGCCCCTGAGAAGGTCAAAGATCAAGCGGAGGAGCTTTACATCGGCCCTCATGTGACTCCTTCAGTGCGGAGTTGAGTCAGGTGGAAAATACGGATTAACTTAGTTTTTCCTGCTTTTGTGGAACATGTTTCAGACTTGCGTGATCTAGCAAAAAAAGGGTATGAACAAATCTTCTCGTTTCATCTTTTTTGTCTGATTTTATCTTCTCTCTTTCTTGTCTATCTTCTATTTATTTCCAGGCTTCCCACATTGTTTCTCCTTCTTTTTCTTCCTATTGTTTACTCCTCCCTTCTCCTGCGGGGGTGGAGCCTGTTCGTAGTCTCAGTCATTCAGTGTCTAGCTTGTGCCTCAGTGGCCACGCCTCCTCAAGCAATCCTGTGGTAAGTGATGATAATAGTGTTGGCAGAATTTAGAAATTGGTTTATTTTGTATACAAAGGTATTTAAGCTAAGTAAGCATTTATAAAAGTGAGAGGTGAATTTGTTTTTTATTAGGTGTTAAGTTCTACTAAGCGGGGCTTGGTTGACTTTGTCAATTTCTTTTTTTTAGTCTTTAGTTTTTTTGAAAACATTTTTATATTTTTATGCGGTTTATGGATCAGGTTTTGCTTATAACATTTTAGATCGTTGTTGTCATAACGACAGAGTCTGGGAATTGTTTTAGAATGTTCTGTGCTGGTGACCTTTGAGAGCGAACAGTGTTTCTGTACTGAGTGTTCAGGGCAGAGTGGGTATAAACAGTAGGGCCATCATACAGCTCTTTCTTTTTCTCTCTCATTTCCCACTTCTTTTCTCTTCCTCACTTCCTGTCATTCTCTAACTCTCTCTCTCACTCCCTTCTTCTCCAACCCTCTCTCTCTCTAAATCTCCCTCACTTACTCTTCTTCTATACCCCCTCTCTGTCTATCTCTCTGCCTCTCCCGCTCGCTCTCTCCGGAATCCTCACATTCCAGAGCATCACAGAATGCGGGATGCTTTACCGGATGCTTAAAGAAACATGTTAGACCATGTTTTGTTTGTGTGTGCTAATTTACATGTTTCCGTTTGTCTGAGACCTAAATCTTCTCATTTTAACTGTGAAAAATTACACTAGATGGATATGCATCTACTATTAATTAACCGAGGAAAACAATAAGTAAGCTGTGAAAAGTCCCTGTTTGTCAGGGTAGTGTTTCAGCGAGCGAGTCTCTATAGGTGAAGAACAACCCTCCTGTGCCAGGTTTAAAGCATTTCAAGATCCAGTCATATATCATTCTATAGCTCTTTAGCCACAAAAAAATACGTCATATTTACTGTAAATGTAAGAAAAGTATATGTTTCCTAATAAAAATATACTAGTTAACTACTGTAGTTACTAGTAAATACACTATTGTGTGGTAACCAACTGTAACCGTAAAAATTTTTTTACTTAAATTACAATGGTGATTAATGACAGGAAAAGTACTTAATTTAGCTTGATAATATTAATAATAAGTTAAATATACTACAGAATACACCAGTTAACTACTTTAGTTTTTTGAAAGTGGCTTTCATATTTTTTATGTGGTTATGGACAGTGTTTTGTTTATAATGTTTTTGATTGTTGTTGTTGCACTAAACTTCAAATTATACCAGTTAACTAAAATAAACAAATTTTTATGTAAATTAAATTCATATGATTAAATATGATGAGTAAATATTAGTTTACAACAATAAGTGTACACTACTCAGGCACTCAGATTTCTCTCTTAATGTTTACATGACTAAAGTTTTGATGCCAATACAAATCAGGTTTGTTGTTTTCTTCAGATGAGCATGAGTAGGAGAAATTTTGAAAAATGTTGGAAACAATTTTATTTCTTCACTGTCCTCCTAACTTCTCTTTTTTCCCCTTATTCATTAATTCTTAAATCACGCTCTCTATTCTCTTCCGACCAATCACAGAGCTGTGATCTGATGGGCTCAGCCAATCATAGCAGAACTCTGGATGGTGTCTCACTTGGGTCCTTGCTTTCTCTGGGCATCTATCTTCCCTCTGAGTCTTCTCTTTCGGACTCTCTCTTTACCACTACGGTAACCACACTGTTTGGTGATAAATCAGAAATATTGATTATTTATGAACTGTTGAACCGTTCAAGCATGGCCATCTTTAACAGTGGTTCCCAACTTTATTTGCCCTCGTTCCCCAATGTATATATAAATTTGAGCCATAAATATAAGTAAATCAGTTTTATATGTATTAAAATTAAGTTGAATGATATGTTTAAGAATACATAGGCATTTATACAAGCACTTTGCTGCACGATACTGTACATACACGGTAAACACACTCTCCCGCCTCAGTGGTCGTTTCATCCAGCTGTATATCAAATATATAGTAGTGGAGCATTTTATGCATTTTTCTACCTCTACCTCTGGCAACCCCCTGAAGGTTGGGAACCACCGATCTAGAAAACGCTTAATTTTTCAAGAAAGGTCTTGGAGAGAAAGAAATTCATGTTTTTTTCAGTGGTGAGGTTTGATACTGCAGCCAAACTGAGAGTATTAAAATTTGCCAATAATTAAAACTTTGAAACACAGTTTAGGCTTTTTAAAAGGAGTTTTAATTTCATAACATACAGGTTTATTTTATATTAGTTTCTAGCACCATCTGTTGATTACATTTGTTTAAGCAGATGTAGGATGCAGGTTTGTCCATGTTTGCTTTCAAAAACACATCATATATGTATTTTAAACAAGATCAGCAGAAGATCTCGATCACTTTGTTATACAACAATGCATTTGCAAAAACTTCAGATTTACGAATAAACTCTTATAATAATTTTCTCTCTCTCTCTTTCTCTCTAGAGTGAAAGTGTGGATGAAAGCGGTGAAGGAGAGTATGTGAACCTGTACTCGTCCAACGAGGCTGATGCAGAAGGCTCACAACACACTGTAAAAGCCCTCTCCTCTTTCTTTCTCCCTTTTATTCTCTCACTATGCCAGATCTGTGGTCATTTTAATTGTGTAACCAATTATATTGCCCATGCCTTGATCTCGACTCGTTGTGGTCTCAATCTTGCCTATCTTTGAACTCAGTCTCAAACAGTTGTCCTGATTTAAGCTGCATGCACATCATGAAAGAATAAATAATTTTTTCTTGTATATCTGTCTAAAAATCCTCTGCCACCTCCCTCTGTCTTTGTTATAACTCAACAGGAAGTTTCATCTTATGATGTTTCACTTTATGGCCCTTCGTCCAATAGCAAAGAAGCACTGTCGAAAGAGCGGTAAGCCGTCACTCTAGAATTGTATCTAACATCAGTATAATGCTGCTCAGAGATGATGTGTATCGTGTGTATTGCTGGTAGGCTGAAGGAAGCGGTTCACAGTCGGCCGGATGACACTGATGAACTTTCTCTCATCGATCATGAGGACATCATGAGCCTCATTACTCTCAAGGCTGAGGTAAGCAAGCGTTAAGGAGAGAGTAAGAAGAATCTGGAAGGAAATACAGTATGTGTGCTTGAAATCATAGTAACGTTACTCAGAAGTAATGAAAGGAGCGACGAGGCTATTTAGAGACAGACTGCTTGAGCTGATGCTCAAAATGTTCTCGTTAGATGGCCAAAATACAAAGAGGGACGGTAGAAAATCTCTGATTTTCTTTCGTGTATAAGAGCTGAAGTAGCAATAAAAGAACATGGAAAGGTTCAGGACTCAAAAGGTGTTGTTCTTATTGGAGACGGTTAGTATTGGAGTATACTTTTATCTATCCTCCCCAGAAGAGATATTTACACAGGTTCAGCTTTCCTCACTTTCACCGGATTGATATGACATAAGATAGATTACTGACGCATTAGGAGACACCCCACTTGCAACTCTTAAGATGGCTATAAAAAGTAGAAAGTCATGCTCAGCATTAGATAGTACTGTAAATAAAATGTAAAGTCATTTTTAACAAGAAGATTTGGAATAAGGAAGAGCACAGCGTGTTGTCGTGTTTTTACTGTCTCTGAAAACAATGGACAGTTAGACAATGGTTTTACTAAATTATTGGTCTTTTAAAATAGAGATTGGTCTAGTGACAGAGTGCCTCTTTAAACTATCAACATATTTAAGGATAAAAGGATTCTAATTGAGACATTTTTTTATGCTGAAGAATTGAATGAAAACTGAAATTGATACAAACATTATTCTCTCTCCTTCTCTCTGTCTCTATTTGTCTCTCTCTCTCATTCACTCATTCTCTCTCACATAGAATGATGATGGTCCTGATGTGAGAGCCGGATCCGTCGATATCCTCTTGGTTCATGCCACAGAAACAGATCGCAAAGGTAAAACCCACTTCTTGTCATCGTATGGAGATGTAACAGTGTTTTTGTGATCTAGTCAGTGAGATCAATTTTGAGGGGTCGGGCCTGTTCTCCCATGTGTATTTTTAGTAGCAACACTTAAGAAAATAGGTTGTTGTCAGTTCAATTAGGTCAATCGTCTGACACAAACAAAGACAAAAAAAGATCTGAATTAATACAGTATAATAAATTAATGTAATTTCACACCACATGAGAGATAATTTTCAAAAATCCATAGTAGTGGTTCTTTCAAGAATGCAATCTTTTTTTGATGCAAAAAGTACTTTATAAATTACTTTCTCTCTCTCTTTCTTTCCCTCCTTTTTTATCTTCCTTTCTCTCCATCCCTCTATTTTTTTCTTTCTCGCCTTCCCTCCTGGGACTCTTTGGTAGACCTGGTGTTGTACTGTGAGGCGTTTCTCACCACGTACAGGACCTTCATCTCTCCCGAAGACCTCATTAAGAAGCTACACTACAGATATCCTTTATTTATTCTATTTTGCTTTGTTTGTTTTTAATATCAAAGAGTAGAATCTGAGCTTGTGTTTTCTTTGACTGCGTTGTACGTACACTTGCTTCTGTCACAGTCCTGACACGTTTAAGAAGCGTGTGAGCAAAAACACATTCTTTGTCCTTGTCCGAGTGGTAGATGAGCTCTGGTGAGTAACAGGACTTGAACATTTCTTCTAAAATATTGTGGTTGATAAAACCAAATGATGAGAATGGAATTGGTTTTTGCCACTAAATCAGGTTTTTTGTAATAATGTCTTCTCAAAATGATCTCTCAGTCTGGTGGAATTGACGGAGGACATCTTGCGGCAACTGATGGAACTGGTGTTCCGTCTGGTGTGTAACGGAGAGCTGAGCCTTGCTCGAGTCCTGAGGAAAAACATTCTGGATAAAGCCGAGCAGAAACGTCTCCTGCAGCACACACAGATGCTCAGACCTCTGGCCGCGCTGGGTGTCTCAGCCAGGTAAACCACTTTCCTGTCAATCTGGCAGTGTTCATTCATGGCATTCTGAATAATGATAGATTTTATCTGATGTTAATGTCTGTTCTTGTTCTCTTCAGGCCGGGAACGCTGCATGACTTCCGCAGTCACGAGGTAGCCGATCAGCTGACCTTACTGGATGCTGAGCTTTTCTACAAGATTGAGGTGAAGCGCAGGAGATGTTAAAGCAGTTTAGTGCCTTAATGAATAGAGCTTGACAGCCCCCCTCTCTTTCTCTCCCTCCCTTCCTCTTTTGCTCTCTTTCTACATATCTTGTCTGATTTTCCTTTCACTTGTCTCTCTCCCCGTATTTCTCTTTCTCTCTCCCCGCTTTCTCTCTCCACTCTTTCCCCTCTCTCCTCTCTCCCTTTTCTCTCTACCTCTTCGCTCCTACATCTCTCCTCTTTCCTCCCTCTGTCTCTCTCTCTTGCTCTCTCTCTTTCTCTCCCTCTGTCATCTTATTTTCCCAATCTTCTCCATCCTCTCTTACCCTCTCTTCACCCTGCCCTTTTTCCTCCCTCCCCCATCTCTCCCTCTGTCCTCCCTGTCTTCTTTTTTTCCCCTCTCTCCTCCTTCCTTCCTCCCTCCCTCTCCCTTTCCCTCTTTCATCTTTTTTCTCTTTCGTCCATCTCCCTTTACCTCTTTCATCTTTATTCCCTCTTTCTCACCTCTCTACCCTCTTCTTCCTCTCTTCAGATTCCAGAGGTGTTGCTCTGGGCGAAGGAGCAGAATGAGGAGAAAAGCCCGAATCTGACACAGTTTACAGAGCATTTTAACAACATGAGCTACTGGTGAGCACAAGCCTCCAGTAAACTCCAGTTCGGTATTGTATTGTTGCAAAACACTGATGTGCGCCTCCTCTCATCCACCAGGGTGCGCTCCATCATCATCCAGCAGGAAAAGGCTCAAGACAGGGAGAAGCTGCTGCTCAAATTCATCAAAATCATGAAGGTAAATCTCAATAGTTTATGTAACCTTTAAGCTGTATAAAGCAGTGGATGACTTTGTAGCCCTCATGAGGATGGGACTGATGTGGTTTATCTCATTTGGTTTGGCACATAGCACTTGCGGAAGCTAAATAACTTCAACTCATACCTCGCTATTCTCTCGGCACTGGACTCTGCTCCAATCAGACGACTGGAATGGCAGAAGCAGACATCTGAGGTCAGTTGCCTGGTCTTTACACTAGTTATTTGAAAGTTATTATTCTTATTATTATTAAAATCAACAAGTTTACATTTTACTAGGGCTGTAGCTATCAAATATTTTAGTAATCGGCTATTATAATGAAAATTGAATCGATTAAAGTATAAAACATGTATCGGATTAAAACATGTGTGACGTCATGCACCACTTCCGGTGCCTGCCAATCCACTCGCCAATAGACTCGCAATGGTAGAAAGTGCTGAGACTTGTATTACTATTATATCAAAAACACTTTAAGTTCGTTTTAAAATCAAGTGGGACATTATGTGTAGATTACCAATAACGTGTTGTTATAATGAAGGTTAGAATCAAGGCATCCTAAAAATAAGTTTATGAAGTGGCATGTGCTGTTCTGTTTGTTCACTCCACGATGTTGTTCAGAAACACCCGTTCTTCACTGAGACTGTGCTCCTTCTCTTCTATATTTTCACAATGCTGGAAACCAGGAGCTTCAAACTGGCATTCGCCTGTTTATAAAAGGTATTAATAGAGGCTTCGAGGCAGAGGATTTTGCCTCGACTAATTTTTAGTAATCAAGTTATTCGAGTAACTGGATGAATTGTTTCAACCCTACATTTTAAATTTACATTAAACAGTTTTTAAAGAATCAATTAGAATTATGTTTTACCTTTGTGATACTGATTTTACAGCTGTTTGGTGCTGTAGATGCTGTTCCAGAATAAAATAAATGTCTTATTTCCATGTAATTACGTTGTTCCCGAAGTTTGTGTTGATTTTGTAAATCCATTCCCATTCATTTTTAAAGCACATTTTAAAAACAATGTTAAAAAAGAGATGAAAATCTGAACTCCATACAATATCAAAACAATATAAAAAAGGATTAACAATTACGAGAACAGATAAAACACAATAAAACAAACCAGAACTAAAATACATACATTAATAAACAAACAGAGGACCACAAAAGCTCAGACCGAGTTAAAAGAGTAAAAATGGGTTTTACGAAGAGACTTAAAACATTCTACTGTAGGAGCAATTTTAACAATTGCAGGCAGTGTATTTCCACATTCCAAAAAGCCCTGATCTCCCTATTTTTGAGTTCCGTCTTTGAAATCGCCAGTTGTAGCTGACCCTCATACCTCAGCGAACACGCAGGTGTATATATCTGAATGAGTTCGTTGGGGTATTCAGGGGCCAGTCCATTTAAAACCTAAAAAACAAACAGTAAAATCTTACAATCAATAATAAAATGTACCAGCAACCGGTGCAAGGATACTAATACTGATTTGATATGCTCTCATTTTGATTTCTCTTAAAAGACAGGCTACAGCGTTTTAGCCTAACTGCAAGTCGTGAAACATTTTGTGATTAATCCCTGTGTGTAGAGCAGGGGTGTCCAACGTCGGTCCTGGAGGGCCGGAGCCCTGCACATTTTTGGTTCAACCATCATGAAACACACCTGTAGTACTAACTATGGTCCTCTGATTGGCTGAAGTAGAGTAGTATGCATACTACAACTGGGTTGCAACTAAAATGTGCAGGACAGTGGCCCTCCAGGACTGACGTTGGACACCCCTGGTGTAGTGCATTACAGTAGTCCAAACATGAAGCGTAGAATAAGTAGTTCTAGCTGGAATTGACCTCACTGGATCTATATTCTTTTGTCACATAACTGAAGAATGACTTTGTTGTGAAACATTTTGCCAAAAGTTGCTAAAACACTATAGTAGAAATCGACTCATAATGTAACCTGGCATGTAAAAATCACAAGCCTTAATTCAAAAGAAGCAGGGCATCTGGAAGCTTGGCTTTTAACTTTTGTTGAGTGCTCCTCTTGCACTTCATGGTTTTTGGTTAATGTAAAAAGTTAGTGTCACATTTTATCCATGTTTAAGACCAGTACATTTTAAAAAGTGTTGAACGCATCAAGAGCTGAATACACTCCTGCAGCTGAAATAACACAATTCTTCCTACAGAAGGCGTTGTCCAAGCATTTGCAGTAGTGTAAAGTACTTGTATAACTTCGGTTATGATTTATTTTTAGATTGAAGTGTAAAATGTTTCAATTAAAACTGTTAGATAACTATATATAATTATAACTGCTGGATTTTCATACAGATTTTAATGGTAGTTTTACTGAGTATCATTTGTAAGTCTCAGATTTAGTGTTTTTACAGGTTTGTGTTGGTGTGTAGTCAAAATACCAGTAAATGTATTGTGATCTCATCTGTCGGCACAGCAAGTTTCTTATGGAAAATTTATAGACAAAATTATCATGTTACAATTTTCTGTTAGTTACAAAAAATGCTGTTCTCGGTTGCCACCAAATTCTGTTACAAAGTGTCAGAAGAAATATAGTTGTTTATGATATGATTGTTATTACCTCATGTATCTCAATTAATTCTTGTACTCTATTTGATGAAGTTAAATCTGTGTAAGTTCTGTGTAATCCTTCTATGTGTTCTGACAAGCCACTGAATTCACGAGTGTTCGTTGAGTAATGTAAACAATCTTTGTACTGGATGGACTGAGCCTCTGGTGTGTTTTTTACGATGTGTTCTACATGTGTTTAAGGGAAAGTTGCTTAACACAAAGAAAACCGGAAACAGTTAACAAACTTTGAGCTGCGATTTCAGTACAAGTAAACGAACAAAGCAAACGTGATCTGTGTGTGCAGGGTTTGGAGGAGTACTGCACGCTGATTGACAGCTCTTCATCATTCCGAGCATACAGAGCAGCGTTGGCTGAAGTTGAACCACCCTGCATCCCCTACCTGTGAGCGTGCATGCATCTCTTATCACTTTTTAACATCAATAGTTGTTTAATCACATCTGGATTTCTTTTTTGGGCCTTTAAGTCATTGATTAAAGGGTTTTGTTTTTGTAGCGATTCACCAATCACAAGATGAAGATGTGGTCAATAATTTATCCCCATGTCATTCCAAAGAAATTCCAAAGTTAGTGCTAAGGAGCCATAGACCTGTGCATTTTACATTTACTGAGTTAGAGTTAAATAATTTTTCACAGTCTGACCAGTCATTTGACCAGTGTCAATGCTAAGCTCATTTGAATTCTGTTTGTTGTTTGGTTGATTTTGTGTTTTAATTATTATGAAGCAGGTTTCTGTTGTGTCTGTGAAGACTTTAGAATCCCAGAAAGACAGCAATCTGTTTAGTCACATTTGGCTAGAAAAAAAACTAATATATGGATTGATTAATGGAACTTATTACCAATGGATTCGAAGCAAACTGTATTAGAAAAAAAACGTATTAAGCTAGGAACTTTGGTCTCATTTAACAATTGAGCCACCTCAGACTACTAGCAAGCGACAACCATTTGCCATTTATATTTCATTCTTAATGGTCTTAAAAAGGTCTTTAAACGTTCTTAAATCTGACCTCATTAAATCTTCAGTAACTTTTTTTTTGGCATCTTGATCACACTCTTGTTTGACACCAGAGTATTGTTGTTGTTGTTATTATTATTATTATTATTATTATTTGTACTAGGGTTGGGTCAATAGACAGTGACATGTCGCCGATAGCAGATCGCAATGCTGAGTCATCAGCGATCCTCTGGCTCTTCATTCATTCGTGTAGGGTCAGGTGATGGACTCGTCCTTTCAGCAACCAGTTTTTGTGGTGCTTAGGCCTATACCTGGATACAACACAGGAAACTATGCACGAGCATACAGCATCAGGGCTGAAACTGACCAATAGGAGAGCAGAACATTTGGTGACGCATTGAATGAAGTCACCTGATGGCCAGTGTTGTCTTCCGGCTGAATTTCAAATGTCGAATATGTATTTCTTGTTAGCACTTTTTTGTATCTTGAAATTTTCTTCGCATCATGAAACAAAATATTCTTCGCATGGCCTTTCGTATCTAGAATTTTTCTTAATATGAAGCATTCGCATCTCGCGGTACCACTGTAATTTCCTTTCTTTTTTTGGAAGATGTAACCCCAAAGCAAATCAATCATGGGAGCAGATAAAAATTAAGGTCTGGAGCAGGTTAGATAAGGAGCAAGTTAGCTGTAGAACACACAATCTGCAGTACAGTAAGGGCGTGACTTCTACGTGTCACATGTTGTATGTACGAAACCAATGGCAAATGCTTTTGATAAATCCTGAATACACTTTTGTTTGAAGCTAAAACATTTCAAAGTTACTATTTCATTTTTTTGTGAGCAAAAGTGTTTTCTTTAACTTTATAACATTTCCACCCTGTTCCAAATTATCACTTTTGATCACTGAAAACATTCTCGGACACCTGTGATAATTAGATTTCCAGGTGAGCTTAAAGAGAGAAACTACTAAAGGAGGGTCTTCCATTTTCAAGCAATATGGTAAAGAAATAGCATCTCTCGTCTGCTGAGAAGCGTTAACTGGTTCATTGTCTTGGACAAGATATGAAAACATTACATATTTCACAATAAACTAAGCGTGGTCAATACACTATTAAGAGTTTTGGGGCTTTATCTGGGTTTGTGCAGATAAAGACACATTGAGGAAGATTTCTGCTAACTGTTGAGGAAGACCAGCTGCTAACTTACCATTACATAGCAGCAAACTGGTATTTGAAGATACATCCAGAAGTCCAGAGTTTTGCGAGTCACTAATTAAGGCTCACAAGCAGAAACAACTGCATTGAGAAGAAAAATACATGAAGACTAATTTCCAAACAGTCCTGTTCACTGATGAGTTCAGTGCAACACTGGATGTTCCAGATGGATGGAGTGGTGGATGGCTGGTGGACAACCACCCTGTTCCAAAAAGACTACGATGTCAGTAAGGTGGTGGTGTAGTCATCTTTTGGGCCTGAATCATGGGAAGCGAGCTAGTTGGCCGCTTTAGGGTTCCCAAAGGTGTGAAGATGACCTCTGCAAAGTAAGTGGAGTTTCTGACTGACCCTGGTACAGAAGGAAGCATTATGCTTTAATAAAACCAGCTTCATGCATAGCAGCGCACCATCTCATGCAAAGAATGAGGATACTATGGGGATAAAAAGAGAGAAGTCGTGGTGTGGCCTCTATCTTCCCCTGACCTCAATCTTTTTGAGAACCTGTGTAACATCCTCAAGCAAAAGACCTAAGAGGGAGGGAAGCAGTTTACAGGCAAACAGCAGCTCTGGGAGGCCATTCTGACATCTTACAAACAAATTCAATTGAACACTATCCAAAAACTCACAAGTTCAGTGAGTGCAAGACTTGTGAACCTGCCATCATAAAAGGTGTCTCGTGTTGTGACGTGAATTTTTACAATGATTAAAAAGTTAAAATGTTGATGAAGATTGATTGAAATTGCTTTTGATTTCAGTAAGTATTTTGCAAACACAACACATGACAATTTTTAGTTCTTTACAACCTATAATGGTTACTGTTGAAGTTACTGTTCGGGGTGGACCGATACCACATTTTTGGAAAACTAGAATGAGTACTTGCATTTCAGTACTCGCCAATTCGATATTTAATAAAAAACATGATTTAAGTTTACTGTTCCTTCCCTCTCACATTTGTTTCAATATACCTCAAACTCCAAGGAGAAATGAATGTTACCAATTTGGAGCAGAAATGATGTAAGAGATTAATGACTGCGATTGAATATTGCTTTAAGAACAATCGTATTTTTGTTGTTGAATATCAAGTAAAAATATCCAATCTTTAAAGTTTACAATATCTTGAAAGTCTTTGTCTTGTGGATCCAATCAAAAGTCATTGATTGTTTTTTTTCCCTCCAGCAGTAGTGTGTAGTTTGTTGTTCATCTTTGTTTGACTTCTTATTGCCAAGCTTTAGTATGGCAACTCTCTTGAGATATTTACCAGTGTCTCCAGTGGTAAAGCCTGGAGCTGCACCTAAACAAAATGGTTTAAAACACAACTTTTTTGCAATGACTTTCATTGTAGTGGAGTACGGTTAAGAGTTCAAATCTTGGATTTAAAGCTTAATTAGTTAATTATTTAAAGCAGTATCAAGCTGCACTCGATTTGCAATATAACTAAATAAAGCCCACATTAAAATGTTTCCTGTATTAATTGAAGATGTGTTTCTCTTCCTCTGTGCAGGGGTCTGATCCTGCAGGACCTGACCTTCGTTCACCTGGGGAATCCAGATCTGATCGAGGGCAAAGTCAACTTCTCAAAGCGCTGGCAGCAGTTTAACATCCTGGACAGCATGAGACGCTTCCAGCAAGTGTAAGCATCTGTCTTATTATTGTTACTGTTAATGTTACTGTTCACAATGACCCAGCAATGTTGAAAACGCATATCTACAAAGATACAGTTTTTACCCCCCTGTGAAGAATGGCAAACAAAGCATCAATGTAAAACAATTACAGAATAACAATTACATCACTATGGCTCCAAGCAGTGACTTAGAGCTTGAAGCAGACTGGCTTGAATCAGCACTTCCAGTGGGAAAGTTTTTCCTTTTTTTTTCAGAACTGTTTTTTTTTTTTATGTAACTGAAAGTGTTTGGATAAGATTAAATTGTGGGTAACCTTTTGTTTGCACCATTCTTTATGCCTCTCTGAACTAATCGTTCTTATGAGTGAAAACAAATCTTAAAAATATGACAAAATTAGTTTTGAACCACTACTTTTTAATGTTGCTCTTCAGTATTCCTTGGGGAAAAAAAAACGTTTTTGATCAGTAGAAAATTAAAGATTTATAATTCTGAGTATGTATAATCGTGATTAATGCTGTTCAAAATACCACATAAACCTAGAAACAAATTTCTGAAAATAACTTTGGAAATAATTACATCTGGCTGAAAGATCCAATTTAACCTCAGCAAGTCTAAACGTTTGTGCAGTTTTACTAAGCAGTCTATTGAAACCCTCGGACTTACTTATATCTCTCACCTTTAAATCCATTTATAAAATCCCACTTATTTTTTTCTCCTCTTCACAGACACTATGAGCTGCGCCGAAATGAGGACATTGTCTCCTTCTTCAACGACTTCAGTGATCACCTGGCAGAGGAGGCGTTATGGGAGCTTTCCCTGAAGATCAAACCTCGAAACATCTCGCGGCGCAGGACAGAACGAGAGGAGAAAACATAAAGATTCCTCACAGACTCTTCCCGGTGAGACAACAGCCTACAGCAGAACCTCTGGAATCCATATGAATTACATGTGCCAAAAACAGTTAGCTCTGGGATCGAATGGGAGAGGATATTTTTGGATTGAACCTCAAAGCTTCTTATGCACAAGGAGCAAACTCTTTTGATAATTTGTGGCAAGACCAGAATCTCCAGCAGAACCTTGGGAACCTACAATATTAACAATTGCCTTTAAAAAGTAGAACTGGGGATAAAAATTTGTTCATTGATTTATGCTCTAATTACCTTTTTCTTTTTTTTTCTTTCTTTTTACTTCTACTGGTTTTACAAGTTACACATTTTGGGAGGGATCTTAACTGCAACAAAATTTTAACTTCAACTACTAATGAGCCTAAGTTAAAAAAATAGGATATTCGTAAGTCATCGCTTGAGTCGTAGCTTGCATAACCAGCTTAAATAGTGAAATCTGCCACCTTATTGACCATTCAACTTAAGATCTAATGTTTTTTTAAATGTAAAAGTTTTCTTATTATTGGGATTAAAATGTGGAAAAAGTAGTTTTAACATGTGTTTAAACGATTCCAGTACTGTTATATTTTGTTATCTCCCAGTGGAAGCAATTTTTCTTGTGATGTAACTTTAAAAAGCTTAGCTGTGCAAGATGCTTAATGGATAAAAGAACAGAAAAGTTAAATCCGCCATTTCATACCCCCCCCCCCCCCCCCAATTCGAAATCTGCTACTTAGGAGATGACCTTAAAAAAAACAGTTGAGATAAAATTAACTTGAGACAAAGTGTTTGATGCATTTCGCACCAAGACCAGCAGGACCTTAAGAACACAAAATGTTTTGATTTAGGGGTTATTGGAGCCGTTTCTTGAAACGTAACCTAGAGTCAGAAAAATATTTTTTTAAATATATATATATGTATATACATTTTTAAAAAGTTGCATGCAAAATTCTCACTGAGACCAAAACCTCCAGCTATACAGGTATCCAAAATGTCTTAATGATGGCATTATGGAAACTGTTTTTCTGCATTGTGCCTCAAATCTCTAAATACTAGGTTGAATGCTTGGAGAAAACTACATTTTAAATTTGCCACCATCAATTAATCTCTTTGAAACCAAAACCTCCAGTAGATGCTTGGGAACCCAGCAATTCTACTTTTGTCCTAAACTAATATCCTAAATTAATTTTGTTGTAGTGGGGATAAAAATTGGGAAAAAGTAAGAATTGGAACACTGTTGAAGTTTCGAATAATACATGTATGTTTCTTTCATTTTGTACGTACAATAGTTAGAGGTATAATGGCTATATAATAGGATGCATTTTGGGAGTTGATTCTTGGGAATTTACATTTAAAAATCTGAGAACTAGTATGAGTAAAAGATATAAAGAGTGGAATATGCCCTCTTATTGACCATTACCTCTCAGAACAGAACTTCCAGCAGAATCTTGTCCAGCAGAACATTGGGAGTAAGGATTTACCTCATAAAAGCACCTGGAAACCCAATCAGTATTTTCCTCTTCAAAGTTCAAACGATGGATGAACCTAGTTAATGTGTACAGAAATGGACGCTCTACATGACCGAATGCTGTGATATAAAGCTACATTTTTAAATATAAAGCAGATTTTTCTATTTTTGTGTGTGTTTGGAGTATACAAAACATTACTCTGAGAGGGCTTTTATTATTCGTACACTGTGCCTGTTGCAGCAAATGAGTTATTATTTAAAGGTTATTGCACCCTGCGATGCATTGAGCTGTTTATTTTTTCACAACAAACTTTTTACCGCTGACTTGTGCAGGATTTTAACAAACATGGAACTCTGCAAAGAGTGTTTAGACTTCCGAAGGAGAGTAAAGTTGGCATATTTTGACATCTAGAAATGTGGGCAACTTGGAAAGTTTTTGAAAAGAAAGATGTGTTTTGATCTTGTTTTACATGTTTAATCCATTTTAAACATTTACCATCACACCGCTGCCAAATATGGCTGTTTAATGATCAGCTATGTTGCATTTTGATATTTTCATTAACTTTTATGTACATTTTTGCTTATTAGTGTGGCGTAGTTTGAAGGGGTCATGAACTTTTTGTTGTTTTGTTAATTGAGGTTAATTTTAGAAGGTAGAGTAGCTTTACATCAAAGAGCAGTTTATGACTAAAACATTGTAACACTTTTCACTTTAAATTTTGGTAGCTTTAAAAAGTGTCATTTACAGACCATAGAGCGCACTTATTTATAAGCCACAGACGATTTTACTTGTAAATTGAATTAATATGTCCTTCCTAATATTGCCTTTGGACACCATAGTAACACAACAGGAAATAGCAGTTGGTTATAAGAAAGAAACTACCTCCCCCACTCTAAAACTATTAGTCATCTTCAAGTCTTCAAGTCATCTCTTGTTCTGGATGAACGTTCAAAACTCTAAATTGTGTCATCCCCTAGGTTTTACTTGTCAACTTCTTGCTCTTGGTCTTCTTAAGAGAAAGTGGCTGGAAAAATTAGCTGCAAAATTCAGTGTGAGAAAAAAGTAGCTGTTTCTGGTGTGCAAATGTTGGAACTTTCAGTAATGGGTGTTCAATGGTAATGAAACCATGTTCAATCCAAAGAGCTAGAATGAGCGAGTCTCTGACTGCGGGTGTTTTAGTTTCCCTTTAGCTCATTCTTCTACTAAACAGCTTCACAAGACAGACTTAGAGCATGTGAGGCTTCTTTCCAGGTTTCCAGAGCTTTCTGAAGTGTCTGAAAATATTACTTTGCCAAAAACGTGTGGACAAACCAGTGATGTTCACACTTGAGATAAGCAGCCTGTGAGTGAAAATGGATCATAGGAACTCACTGCAACATGGACATTAGATCGTCAATGTGTCAGATGCAGACGAATGTCCTTGAGCTGTTTTAATAGTCGCAAGAAATGATTGTCTTCAACAAAAAAAAAAAAAAAAAAAAAAAAAAAAATATATATATATATATATATATATATATATATATATATATGATATATATATATATATATATATATGATATATATGAAACCCTGCAGATCATGAAAATGGACTATTCTGTAAAATTAATTGATAATTTATTGATGTTTGCCTTGTGACTGGTTCTACTCCTACAACACTTCTCATAAAGGCGGCAGAAAAAAATTATTATATTATTTGTAAGGTTTAATGTTTTAGGAATGGATTTTCGTCAAACTAAAAAAAAATAGCTACCTAATTTCGGCTGTCTTTCAGGAAAATATAAACTTTAAGCAGCTGCGGCTGACACCAGGAAGGTTATATCAGGGAGAACTGCATGTTGTAGCAACTAAAATGTTACAGGGGAGTGCAATGCCCTGAAATGTTAGTTTTTATTCTACTGCAAAGCTACAAATGCCATGTAATAACTAGATCAGGGCAATTTGGGTCAACTGAATACACCTCATTCAAATTAGGTTTCTTAGCATCCGCAATGCAACTCGACAATGTTGTAGCCGTCCTTTCAGGCTTTGCTGGCACAAAAAAGGTATTTCTATGCTGTTCTCTGGAACCAAGGCAAGTGTGGAGACTGGTTCTGAGTGCTACAACTCTCCCCGAGCTAGGCACATGATGTACAGACACAAGCTACGCTGTCAATAACTGCTATGCAGCAACATGCTGGGTTTCGACGCCTCCTCTGAGTTTTTTTCTGCAGAGTTCCTGTGGAACTGGCACTAATAAAAACAATTATTAAAATTGTAATTGTCTCAGTTCATGACCCCTGTAAGATATTTTCCTGGGTGATGTTGAAAGGGAGCCTTTCCTGTCTATGTGAAGGCTTTGTCTCCCTCTCCAAGATTTTAAATGTAACTCCGCCTAGCACTAAAAAGTTTTTTTTTTCAGGAACTATATCAAAATGCAATAATGCTTACGCTATAGTAACTACATTTTCTTAATTAATTTATGTTTTTAATATTTTGGGAAAGTGTCGCAGAGCAGATGACATGGAGATCCCCTGTTGATGTGTATTTAATTGTTTGTTAGAGATGTGTATGGTATATTTTGTATAAATGTAGATGTTCAGCCTCTGATTGTGGCGAGTAAAATAAAAGAGAAAGAGAGGTTGGAGAGGGTTTTTTCTGCTGAGATTTATTCTGATCAGGTGATAGAAAGCATTAGTGATTATTCAGTGTGTGAATGTGAGACTTTTATTTCCTGCTCCTTCTGCTGTATAAGAAACTGTATATCTAACCACAAATTAAACAGTGCTTTTTGTATCCTTCTGTGTTCCTGCTGTGTTTGAGTCAGTGTCGTTCATTTTAAAGCACAAATCTGTTTGAGTGCATCTCAGTACTGATTATCTTTGAGGGGTTTCGCTGCGAACTGCGTTAGATGTCTGTCCATATTCTCCCAACCAACAACTTACAGTAAACTCGACTGATTGAAGCTTTCCCCTGGCACCTTAATCAGTAGACCTGGTGTCTGACATCACACACCGACAGCAAGGAGACAGACGTGCACTCACTGGCCATTTATTAGGTAGACTTTGCTAGCAAACCTGCCTAATGTTTTGTGGCATAGATTTAACAAGGTAGTGGAAGCATTACTTAGAGAGTGTGTTCCGTATTGGCATGACACAATCAAACAGTTACTGCAGATTTGTCAGCTGCACATCAATGATGTAAATGTGTAGTAAGTGGTTTTCATAGAGATGTGGAGGTAGAACACAAGTGGTTTCAAGGTGATGTGAAGGTTATTGTCCAACACATCCCAGAAACCAATCATATACAAGGGAGATGTTTTAAATAATATATTAGCTACCAGTTAAGCCCAAACCATGGACAGCCTTTAAAACGAAGAACCTATCACGTTAATAATCCTTATTTTTACACAACCCTATTTGCATGCGGTAGCCTTTTCTCTTGATTCTTGTGTTTAGCTTTGGGATTTTTTTTAGTACACTTTGAGTCATTTAGCATGCATTCTTGTAGATAATTAATATCTCTTTTGAATTGAGTGAATTTTACCCTGTGTTAAATTGATTGAATTTAATTATTGAATTTCAATCAGGGTTAAGGGTTAGGTTAAGGAATTAGGGTTCACATAATCAATTGAACTTGAGTATGCTTTGATTAATAAACTGCTATGGTCATTTTCTCGAAAATTGTCTAGATGTCACTTATTTATTTCATAGCTTCTGTTGTATTGGGCTGTTACCGTGAGACTGCACAGACTGACCTCTCGTTGAATTCAAAAGTGTTACTGTGAACGTCATTGTCATTATGTATTTAATGAAAACACTTCTTTTGTATTGAGATGTTTTGATCATTAGAATAGCGTCTGATCAATACTCTAGACCTTATGGAATTGAAATTCATACCCATCACGGCCCGTAACTGTCAGACAGTAGCTTCTAGAATAAACAAAATAAACTACACGTTATGAAAAAATAAACTGTACGTCTGTGAATAGCTCATGATTCTCAATTGTTTGAGGACTCGAGATTTTTGTAAGCGACAGATTCTGATCCTTAAGAGAAGAAGATAAAGACTAACTTTAAGGACCAGTATGCCTTTCTAAATGAATATATTTAACTTAAAATGTTAATGTAATTGGAGAATAGGAAGATTATGTAGTGTTTTTCCAGCAGAGGTCAGCAGCATGAAATTGTTTAGTCTTAGCTGACATCCTTCATTAGGCCAGTATCAAGTTTTTGTACATTATATTGAAAAATAGCCAAGAGGAAAAACTGTTGATTAATACATGGAAAAGTGAGAGATTTGGCTTAATAAAATGGCACAAGAGGGGTCCATCAAATTGAAGCAGGTGTCCCTAATGTGTGTGGTTCTACATCATCTAAATTGCTTTCCTCTGTGCCCCTGCTCAAAATACTTTTCAACTTGCTCACCCTGTTCATGCAGTTTTTTAAGAGTTTTCTGCAGAAATCTGATAAAAAGTTCCACCTTCCACCTCCACACCACCAGTAAAACCAATCGCCTTCCACCTCCACACCACCAGTAAAACCACTCGCCTTCCACTTCATGCACTTTTATTATATTCATGTTTAGAAGTAACATGTCATATTTAGCGGCAGAAAACATCATCGACATAAAGATAAATAAAGAAATAAAATCTGAATAAAAAAAGCACTGATTAGCATGCTGGGGAGAATTCTGCAGAAACTGCACAGAGTTTCACCAGACAAACAAACAAGAAAACATGATGAGCAAGAGCAAAACGTAATGGTTACTTTTGTAACCTCCATTCCCGAATAGAGAATGGAGGTTCTTACCATTGCATAGAATGGAATCGATCACCTCGCACAGGACCGGGGCAACTGTGGCTGAGACAGAGGTCATTAAAACCCCGTTTAACCTGGGCAGCTTAGCAGCAAACTGCAGTTGATAGCTGTGCTGGATAGTGCGTAGGAGCCAGGGGGAAATATTGAGTAAGCTCCCACCAGACTTCCTCAAATTAGCAACTAATGGCATCATACACACTTCATCGATAGTTTCCATAGCGGGGCCGCGAACTAGTGGACGTAGCGATGGGGTCCGAAGGGAGCCTATTTGGAGACCTACCTGGGCGTCCAGGCTTGACCTGACATTCGGTTCCAGCCGAGGAGGTCCCACTCGAGGCTGACTCCGACACGGAAGCTGAGAGCAATCCGGACTGCACTGCATCAGACGCCCCTTGAATGTGCCACTGAGATGAGAACTGCATTCGGATCTGCAATGCAAGCCTCCTGGAAACAGATCTGACCTGTGGGTTCGCTGCTTGAGGGTGGTGGCACCCCCTCCCTCCAAGGGAGGGCGGGCTGGTGGCGAAGCATTTGTACTCCCTGAGCGGCTTGTCCTAGGGCTGCTTCCGATGGACCCTCTTCCCCTGATTATGTTGGGGGTTCCCTGGACAGGACTGCTCCTCCGTCGACTCCTTGTAGCCGCTCTTGGTTGATGACTTCGATGTGGAGGCTGTTCCTCAGGGGAGGACTGAGGAGGTTTTCTCCAGCATCAAGCAGGTGGTGGGGGCGCCGACTTAAAAGGGGACCTGCCACGTCTCTTCCTACGCGGCGTCATGAATACTCCCAGACCCTCCGCCTGCTTCCTGATCATAGAGACCTGCGACGTAAGGTCATCTACGGCGACGCCGAAGAGGCCATTTGGGACCACAGGTGTGTTGAGGAAATGCCTCCGGTCTTGAGGGAGCATGTCAGCCTGGGTCAACCAAAGAACGAGGCTGTGGACTACTAACGTAGACATCGTGTGGCAGAGCGAGCCAGCTACAACTTTTGTCGCCTTAAGCGCAAAGTCAGTAGCCGGCCTCAGATCCTCTGTAAAACCTGGGCCACAACTCCGCTCCTGGATCTCTTTCAGGGCTTTGGCTTGGAACACCTGAAAAGCTGACGAGATTGAGGCCTCGGCTGTTCACACCAGGCGGGAGGGTTACCGGGGCATAAGTGCACCGCCAGCGCCTGCTCTACCTGGGGAATCGCTTCGTACCCCCTAGCTACCGTGCCGTCTAGGGGAGCGAGAGAGGGGAGACTGACCAACCTCGCTTTCAGAGGTGCCTTCTAAGTTTGGGTCAGTTCCCAATGCACTTAAGGGAAGAACAGGATAGGAGGGGGCTATGGGGTATTATCCCGGCGTGACCCCACAAACCACACGTCCAGCCTGGAGATCTCGGGTGCCAGGGGCGCTGCCGGACAGAACTGTGCAATCAACACATTCTGATCCCTCAACCGCTGCCTTAGCATGTCTACACCCAAGACAACTGAGGCAATGATTGTCATCGCTGATTGTCATTTTTAAACAGTATGGTATGAGTAGTGCACCCCTAGCAGAGCTTCCCATAGTCATCACCAACATAAGTTCTAGTGACCGACTGATGGGGAACCACAAAGCCCTTGTTTCAACTGGGTGCAAAATGTGCAAAAGACACCACACCACTCCTCATTCCATCAAAACAAATCTTAAGCAATTTCACTTGTCCTTATATGCATTCATGCAGTACCAGTAAAACTTCTCAGGTTTTAACCCAAAACATGCAGTAAAACCTCCACACCACCAGTAAATTCACAAGTTACATCAGCTCTTTATTACAATAGCTGCCTGGAGGGAATAGGTGATGCAACAAATTTGAGTACGAGTAGAGGAGGTAGTAATGTAGAAAAAAAAGCAGGGATTAGACTAAATGCCAGCGTTTCTTTAGAAAAGTATCAAACCTCACCAGAAGCAACAGTTGTTTCACAGCTCCGGTAACTAAACTTTGATGATGATGTATTAATTATTTATAGTTGTTGATGTTTTAACGAATCTGTATAAGTGTTGTAATATTTTAGTCTCTGGTACAAATCTGTTCAGCTAAAAGTTTTTTATGATAATATGTATTGGTTACGGTCTTTATTTGTGCCTAAAATAAAAAAATTCATACCTTTTTTTTTTTCAGTTACACATTCTAAACGTTTTCAATACATTTTGTGAATCTGTCTAATGGGGAGGAATAACTGTTTAGAACCTGCAAGATAATGAAATTGATAAATTATGCTGAACGAATAAAGAACAGCTATAAAGCTTGCAATATGACAACTAATACTTTTAATACTTATCTCATCCGCATTTTGTTTTCTGCTTTCCGCTTCCTAAGATATGCTAGTGTTAAAGTCTCAGTATCTATATATAAACAAGAAATGAGGTTCGAGCGCATGGCATTTTAAAACATGATCCGTAACTAAAAGAACAAACACAACCCGATTGGGAGATGAGTCAGCTGACCTGAATCTGACTGTCCTCTAAGAACCCAGCGTGACTTCTTTATAGGTAACAAAATGCACCGTCTAGCAAACTGAATGACTGTTTTAAGCTATGTCATCTATACAATTCTCAATAACATATACATTATATACTTGATTCACAATAAAAGTACACTTATTCAGAGCTGCAATGAGACTTTAGTTAATAAACATGTGGCTATTTTGAAAACATATTTTCAATTTCAGGGCAATTTCAATGAATTCTTTTGTCTAACCATTATACCATGGCTGTATTATATGGACCAGGAAAATGGGTTTTTTGTTATAGATTTTTTCTAACATTTTGGTATATCTTTATTGTTTAAGATATTTACAATCATGTTACATTTTAAAACTAAAATTTTTCTTTAGGTTTTACTAACTCGAACCCTTAATTACAACACAAAATTAATGTATTCGTAGTTTTCAAACTTTAAGGGAAATATATGATGTCGTATGGACAGAAGGTAACACAGTAATTGAATTTGCCAGAGAGTTCATAATACAGAAAAAAAAAATGTCTGGATTTTAAAATATGTAGTGGAATATTTATATTGGTGATCTTCTATATATTTTAAATATATATTTCACACAATCCTTCAACTCTAAGGTGTCTGGCTTTAAATCAATTTATTTACTTTACTGTAGATGTAACTTGTGTATGATCAGATAATACGTCAGGCTTGGTTTTCTTATTTACCTCTTTATTTCTCTTTTCCTTATAGCCAATTTCAATGAATACATTGTTGATCAAAAATCCATAAAGCTCATCAAATGTTGCTATTTTAAATGTTTATGCATTTTATCCAATCATAAATCATAAAATGAATGAAAAAAGAGAACGCTGTCAGCATTAAATAAGTAAAATGACTGAAACACAAGAATTTCTGGTTTTATTTGACGGTTGACTTTTTTTTTTTCTTACAGCAACCATTCCAGTGTGTTCCAAAGTCACATCCAAAACAAAAAACATGTCTAGTTTGAGCTTTTAATTTTCAGATAAAGATATTAGAGAACTTAGTCTCAGACTGCTACATCAAACTCATTCATTCATCTTCATGTCGGCTTTCTTCCCTTTCGGGGTCACCACAGCGGAATGAACCGCCAACTCTCTGGCATATGTTTTACGCAGCGGATGCCCTTCCAGCTGCAACCCATCGCTGGGAAAGCTATATCAAACTGTTTTGTACAATTTAACAAACTCAAACGTTTTTTTGTCGAACATGACTTAAGAAATTTTCTGGCCAATTGTTTAATTTTGGAGCATGCTATGATTACAATTTGAGGATTATGAAGCTTCCTAAAAATCTTTAGGTTAAAAGCATTGATTTGGGGCATTTTAATGGTAAATACATAAAATGTTGTTTAAACATTTACCAAACAAGCAGGGATTATTAGTGTATCTTTTGCCCAATTCTTTGGGTCCCATTAAAGTTCAGGGAATACTTCATTTTGTACATCTATTTTGAAGGATGATATTTGAAACGGTTATGGAGATATGTAAACTATTACATATGTTAAACAATAAAAATGTTTACGAATAGGACAAATCTAGGACTGTTTCTTTCTTCACTGAATTGTTTTTCTTACATTAAATTATCAAGAAACAAGTTACAAAGCAAAGTAACCAGTATACTTGAGTAATATTTGCAAAAGTATGAGTTTTATCTTCCTTTTTAAAGTATAATTATATATTTTTTTTTGTTTATGAAACTAACCATTATAAATGAATAACTTGCTATTAGATGGAATATTTTTGGTTGAGAAATATTGCTGCCCTTACAATTGAATGATCTACAACAATTGAAAATTCGCTTTTCAGGCATTGCACGTTAAAGTTGAATCTTCTTCAGCTTCTAAGCACTATTATCATAAACAATATACTAATCCTAACCCTTGCCACTGAGCAAACCAATCACTGAAGGTTATTAGTTTTTAAATAGGGACTGCTGATTTGTTCAAGAATATAATAGGTTATTGGTTAAATTTAAGAAATAAATTGTAGAATGAATTAACTGCATAGGAGAATAAACAAACCTATGAAAAATTCCAACCATTGACCAAAACCCATGACACTCAACTCTTGTTTAGCAATTGAATTTATGCAAAGAAAAAAAGAAAATCAGAGTGCTGTCTGATTTTCTGTAACAAAATCTATGGTATACACCGAAATCTTGTAGCTCTCATGCTAATTAACAGGATTATGATTTTTGTAGTTTATTACACAATACAAAAGACTTCTAGGATTTAATGACACAATCACATATTTATTGTACAAAAACTGTGCAAGACAGCAAATCCTGATTATACAGGAATCTTTAGGCAATCACCATGAATTAATAAACACATCAGAGACAGTAGAATAAACGATCAGCCAAACTCTCCAACAATGTTTTAATTCCTTTAACGGAGGAATTAGACAAAGGCAGCAACAGGGTTCAAATTCATGGAAGCATTCTCACAATTATCATTTTATTAAAACACAACATCACAAACTACTTTAAATTTCTTAAATATAATATAGAGTAAATAATTTATCATCTCAGCACAGCTCTGTTTTGATGAGTGCGTTACATTTCAAAGGAAGAATGTTGATGAGGGTCATGTGACTGGAAGCATTCACCCAAGGAAGGCAGCTCTTACAAACAAAGCAGCGTCTCAAACCCTTTCAGACATTTGCATTATAGTTTTTGTTCTGAAGAAAATAACGTAATTTAATGCTTCTGTGCATAATGTGCATCAAAGGCATTAAAACTGTATAATGCACAGCTAACCATATTTTTCACAAGGATTGATTTGATTTTGTGTAGTTTATAGATAAATCAAGCTGACCACATGTTCGTATATTGTTTAAGAAATATAGCAGTTACAAAGTTGTTTTTGTAGGTTGTTTACAGGGAAACATTAAAAATGTCTATTTAGATTCAGAGGACCTTGACATGTAAACAAACGTTGCTCAAAACTCTTTCCTTGCAGCATTTTAATTTGTGTCAAGATTTAAGCTCACTGTTGCCTAAACAATGTCATCTATCATCATTAAATGTAACTCATGGGGGGAAACAACTTTGCACTAAGTTTTTGTCTGGTAACAGGAAGTACGCGATTGAGCATAGATTAAAAATTATACCTGACATTATGAAGAACCCCTCCTACAATTTTTGTTTGTTCTCCACAAAGATCAGTGACAAGCAAGTCAAGACATTATTGATGCTAAATATTAAACAGAGTTTTAATATCTGGAATAATTTGTCCATGCCACGGCAATAACAAAAAGCAATAGCAAACAGGAAGTGAGCAATTTTGACTAAAAATCGAATCCACCACCAAGGTTTTCCTGGTATCTACCAAAATTGGTAAGTCAAGTCAAGACACAGATGATGCTAAACTGCAATAGATTTTTAATATCTAGAAGTTTGTGTCCCTGACAAGGTGATTAAAAAAAGCAAACAGTTAGTGAGCTATTTAGTGCCAGAGTGACGCTACTACCTGACATGAGTACGCATCTCTAGACTCAAATTTGCTGGTCTGTTCTAGGATATAGTGGAATTTTACTGGGATGTAACATGATTTAAGTCTCCTCATGTATGAGTTATTTCTCAATCAAATTTGTTGTGTGATTATTGTCTTGTTTATAGCATCTCCCACTGCTATTGTCATTCTAAAGAGTTTTTGCCTTTAGGACTTTTTTAGATATTCATGTTAATAACAAGAAAAACATCTTCATTTCTGATGCTTAAAAACAGTTAAACAACGGGTTAAGTGATGCTTTAGGTTTAAGTGAAAGGGTTAAGTGATGCTGTGGTACTTAGGGTGCTTGTAACTATGTGCTACACCTGAACAGTGCTGGGACAGGCTCACGCAGGAGGAAGGAAGCTAGTGTTTTTAACCACTTCCCTCATTAGGTCTGCAGTCTTTTTAGGCATAAACTTTTTCTATTGCGTGAGTTGGAAGCTTGGTGCGATTCTTCTCTCTGATAGTAGATGAGAAAATGTAAATAAATAGGGGAGGTTGTGTCCACTTAGTTGGCATTATTTTGAGCTTTCAGAGCCACCGTAGATTAAAAAGGAACTTTTTCCCAGTATCTCAGAGTTTAGTGAGGTCTGGAGCTGGGCTCCATCAGAGGCCGTTTTCCCAGGATGCTGCTGCTTCCGCTCGTCGCTTCCCCGAGATCAGCCATGCCTCTCTTTAGGCTCCGCCCATGGGCGTGTCCGTTGACTGAGCCCCTCTGCCACTTGCAGATGTCACCGCTGAGAATATCCTGAATGTGCTGGACTATGAGGTTTATCGCCACTGACCAGAGAGAGAAATATTAATGTTTAAGAAATATATTGCTTTTGAAGTCAAGGTTTGAAATAACTATCGATACATATGACATATATGTGATTCTCCTACCATTCAATAGGGGAGCAGGTACCCACAAAACTTCAATATAAATATTTTCCCTATTATTATATTGTGAATTAAGAACTTCCTTCATACAACAAGGAGGGGCTCAGGTGAATTCACTCGCTGAGAATTACTAATAGAAGTAACCTTCTGTGCTGCTAGCCAAAACCCCAGCAACCCTTAGTGCTCCCCCAAACCTAGGGAAACCCTGCATGATATCCTCATTTTATTCAAATCTAAATTCTTTTGAAGCTTTTATTTAATTTTCCTAATGTGGTTATTGTACTCACGATTGATTTAAAATCTGAAAAATAGAGTTTGAGTGCTTCGATTTCATCCTATATCGCTGTTTCAGGAAACATCTTAGGCACTCAACAATCAATTACATATCAATTGATCTTTTTATTTGATAGATATTTGATTTGATCAATAAACCATCCTCTCAGCAACATTGTCTATTTCTTTTTTAAACTATTTTAATTATACATTTATATTTTAGCACACAACAGGTTTGTGTTCATGACTCATATTTACCCATGTTATCGACTCCACGAGGAATGATGACGTCTGCGTACTTCTTGGTCTGGTTTGGAGACAGCAGATTAGTTTGTTGGAGATGATTATTGAAGGTGTTAAGAGGATGGAATGTGTGTGTGTGCGCTCTCACCGGGAGGCAGAACTCCTCGAAGGCTGGTTTAACGAAGGTGGTGTACTGAGAGAGGATCTGCTCCAGATCTCGACCGCGTCTCATGTCCCGCAGCACTAAAAGCACAGAGAAAATCACACAGACTTTTCTTAATCATTTCTTTTAGCAAAAATGTTATGCTTAGTTTTATATGTAAATGTTTATACAACTAAATGTTTAACACAGACAAAGTGATTTATATAATAGTTTTTAAAAAATGTAAACGTAAAAAACATGTTTAAAAACTTTTACATTTGTTTAAAACAATAAAAGTATTTTTTTTATAAATACAAGTACATTTGGTTTAATGTTATTGAATAACATAAAATCGATATTTAAACATTATTCAAACCATTTTAAAACCACAACAAAAAAATCAAATGTTATGGTTAGGGTTAGATTAAACCAATTAAAACTAGTTTAAACAAAAAATAATAATAACAGTTAATATTTAAAAACATTAAAATAATAGTAAACATTATTAAAAGTATTTAATAACAATAACATAAAAATGTAAATATTGGCGAATATGAATATGAAAAATTAATATTTACAAGAATTGTTAAAAGTTCAAAACTCATAGTTCAAAATAATAAATTATGAACTAAAATACTAGTGAATATTATTAAAAGTAGTTTTCAACCATAAATTAGGAATTAAAATGATATTAAATACTGTTTAAAACCATAAAATAACGGTTCAAATATTATAAAATGTTATTCAATTAAAATATAGTAGAAACCCTTAAATGAATAGCTCAAATATTGGTAACTACTGTAGAAACTGGTTTAAAATCACAAAATAAAGATTCCAAACATTTTCTGACAGAAGTGTCATTCGAGGAGTGGAAATTTTAATCCAAGAATCCTCAGAAGGAAAACTCAAGGCTCAGCTTCTGAACAACATGAGACTGAGGCGAAAATAGGTTCAGAGTCATCAGCGAGTTTACCTCTGCGGGACAGCCGCACGTCCGAGTCCGTATCCACGAACAACTTCATGTGAAACATGTCTCGGACCTCCTGCGTGTAGAAGACCAAGATGCCTTCAAATAGCACCACATCAGCAGGATACACGCGGATCTTCTCCGGCAGCCTGCACACATCAACAACCAGTCACTTCACTTCTACTCCTCACACAGGTTTCATCAGAAGAGTACTGTGTGTGTTCTTGCCTGGAGTGTGTTACAAAGTCATAAGTAGGAACTTCCACCATCTTCCCTTCCACAATGTCCTTCAGGGTCTGGCACATGAACTCTGTATCGAACGCATCTGAGAATATGAGAAAGAGAGAGAGAGGCAAAGTAGGATTTGAGAGAGGGTCATGAGCTCCAGAGAGCAACTTATGTCGCCTGATCTGCAGCTGAGCTTTACCATCGCGCTAACTTTAAGAACTTTGTTGCTCTTGGATGAAAGCAGCTGCTGTGCTGCTATTGTGTGATGCACTGTGTCCCTATTTAAGGACTTTTACAACTTTCATTTTGACACCCTTTAAAGCTCCAGTTCACTTTGACGTACCTGGGTGGTCGAAGTTATACTGTCCCTTCAGTGCTTTGTGCTTCTGCTCCGGCGTGAGCACACGGTAGAAGCTGTCCTGGCTCACAATGGTGACCTTCCTCTGATGGTGATCCACCTTGTTCTGACCCAGAAGCTCCATTATCTTTGCACACACTGTCGACTAGCCCCGCCCCAATAACACAACAACACAGCAGTTAAAATGACACACAGAAAGCTTTTAATGTGATCTTACATGATATATTACATAAATATTGGAAAATTGGAAAAGTCGCTGCTTATGTTTTTACAATAGAAATTTGCATATACTCCAGAATGTTATGAAGAGTGATCAGAATAATTGCATAGTCCTTCATCGCCATACAATTTTTATGAACCCTGAAAAAAAACTTTCCACTGCATTTCAATGCTGACATTAAAGGACCTGCTGATCATTTCAGTAACTCAGAAGAGAATGTTGACGACCACAAAGCTGGATATCATCATGTCAGGCTGGTTACAATGGCAGCCTTGACAGGTCAAAAGGAGAGTGATGCTTGAAATTATTTTTCTTCCATTGTTAACCAGGGTGACCTGCAAAGAAATGCATGCAGCCATCATTGCCTTGCAAAAAAATGGCTTCACAGGCAAGTATATTGTAGCTACTAAGATTGCAACTAAATCTAAATTTATAGGATCATCAAGAACTTCAAGGAAAGAGGTTCTATTGTTGTTAAGAAGGCTTCAGGGTGTCCAAAAAAGTGCAACAACCGCCAGAATCGTCTCCTAAAGAGGATCCAGCTGCGGGATCGGAGTGCCACCAGTGCAGAGCTTGCTCAGCAATGGCAGCAGGCAGGTGTGAGCGCATTTGCCTGAACAGAGAGGTGAAGACTTTTGGAAGATGGCCTGGTGTCAAGAAGGTGAGCAAAGAAGCCACTTCTCTCCAAAAAAAACACCAGGGACAAATTGGTCTTATGTAAAAAGTATGGCGAATGGACTGCTGAGGACTGGAGCATTTTCTCTGATGAAGCACCTTTCCGATTGTTTGGAGCATCTGGAAAAAGGCTTGTCCAGAGAATAAAAGTTTGGCACTACTATCAGTACTGTGTCATGCCAACAGTAAAGCATCCAGGGACAATTCACAGAATAAAGAATGGTAACACCCTCCAACAGCAACTTCATCCAATAACAGTTCGGTGAAGAACAATGCATTTTCCAGCACAATGGAGAGTTGTGCCTTAAGGCAAAAGTGATAACCAAGTGGCTCGGGGACCAAAACGCTGAAATTTTGGGTCCATGGCTTGGAAACTCTCCAGATCTTAATCCCTTAGAGAACTTGTGGTCAATCCTCAAGAGGCGAGTGGACAACCAAAAACCCAAAAAGTTATCTCCAAAAAGTGATCATGAAAGAATGGGTTGCTATCAGTCAGGATTTGGCCCCGAAGTTGATCGAAAGCATGCTCGGTCAAATTGCAGAGGTCCGGATACTAAAGGACAAACACTGCAAATATTGTCTCTTTGCATAAATGTCATGTAATTGTCAATAAAAGCCTTTGAAACATATGAAGTGCTTGTAATTATATTTCAGTACATCATAGAAACAACTGAAGCAAAGATCTAAAAGCAGTTTAGCAGCAAACTTTGTGAAAACTAATAGTTGTGCCATTCTCTAAACTTTTGGTTGCGACTGTACATGGAATCCACCAACCCAACACAAGCACTGACTGGTAGGGTATTTTATAAACTATTTTATATAAAGTGTGAAACGTTGGGATTTACCGAAATGGTTCATTTTCCTAAATATGTATCCCTTATATTTTTAAGAGAACACGTGCAGTAAAAGTAGCTCTGATTTTAGAGAACAATGCCTCAATCAGAATTTGCCTTTTTTTTCCTATTTTTATTGACATATTTGTTTAACTACATTGTAAACCTGAATGTTGTTACAAATTAATCAGTTTGATTTCTACTAACTTAAAGTGGTACCGTAAGCGTATAATAATTATAATTGTTAGGTAGGTGGAACTTTTTTGATATTAACTAGTTTGTGACATTTAATTTTCCAAGCATGCTGAACAATTTTTATGTTTTAATGTATATATTATAGTTCATTTAAGTTTAGCTAAATTAAAATATTTAGATTCACAAGATAGCAATGGATTGTGGACAATCTGCAAGTTCTTGTTAAAAAGCTGTTAATGCTGTTTATAGAAAATTGACAATGTAAACAGTTGATGTAGTGTTGAAAAATGTGTTTCTGATGTTTGACCAGTCATTATGGCACTTTTTGTTTGTGTTGATGTTACTCACCATTGTTGAGAGCGAGGTGTGGAGTAATGGCTTGCAGGGTGGGGTAGTTTAGATTGCAACTATGACTATTTGTGACGGGACTTATTAATCAAACAATTTAAGTTAGTTGTTATCAAAATAAAGCCTGTATTTACAGTTAGGATAAATCCATTATTAAGTGTAATTTATGGTCCAAAATATCTGCGTCCTTACAGTTCCAGCTGCATTGTTAGCAGTCACAAGTTCAGTGTTTTGCTTTCAGTGTAACAACCCAAAACATTTAGACAGATAGAATAGTTTTAGATGGACAGATAGAATAGTTTTAGATAAGTCAATCCTGAGAAGAGAGGCACTTTCCTTTTCTGACAGAACTACACAGATAGCAATATTTTGAGCATGACTGTATAACTTAAAATGTGTTTATCTTGATTAAACATTTTACTTTAACTCCTTCAACGTGGAAAAATACTAGTATTTATTCCAAGTTTTTTCCAAACTAATGCGTTATCTTTAGTTTAACCTATTTAAAGGTTTGAAAAGTGTAAACTGGAAGCCTCTGGCATGCAACTTGTAATCTCTTAACTCTTTTAACTTTAAACCCCAGACGACTGTTTTAAGATCATTCATGTACCCCGTTACACGTAGCTCCTCTGCTGTGTTTTTAATAAAGGTATTCTCCTTGTGCAGCCCCGTACCTTCCCGCTGGCCGTTCCTCCGCTCACACCGATCAGGAAAGGTCGGTGACGCGGCCGATCCTTGTCAGAAAGCAGCCCGGGTGAATTCATGACAAACAACGGCGATTCTTTCCGTACGAGGTCTTCCTGCGAGTGTTAACGGATCTAAAAATGTGCTGTCATCAGCTGGATGTTGATCTGGCCTGGTGTGATCGATCACCGACTGGTTTCACTATCACTATTGGTAAACAGTGACCGTTAACGGCGTACTTCCGAAGAGAGGCGCTGTATGACTCACCGAGGCGATTTCTCAATTATTGTCGATATTTATACTTTCATGCTTTAGTATTAGACATAAAGATACTATACTAGACAATACTAGTGTCTAACTTCGACGAATTATGAAATATTTTTTATAAAAGAAAATCTTGTTCATTGCAACCTAAATCGACTGCGATTGGACCATTAGAGGCAGCGATGAGAAAAGTAAAAGGCTTCACCTGACAAATTTAACTGCACTAGCTACCGTAACAATTTCTCTTTTTTTAAGAACCCTTGCTAAATCTAATAGACGTATACATAAAATAGGAAACAGAGAGTAAATGTATGTCCTTGTTTTTTCAGATTTGGGCAGTGAGTCAGGATGTTTATCACGTCTCGAGACGTTTCAAGTTTGATTGCGTCATCACGCTGCGTACTATGCGCGAAAACTGTAAACAACCCTACATTCCGTCACAATGTTTCTTTAATCATTAAAACAGCCGCAATGGCGTTAAAATTAACACTTTAATACAAGCCTATTATTAATTTACAATTATTACTATTATTACAATTAAATAATAATGATAGAAAAAAATCTCTAAAGTTAAATATGTGAGGGGGAAATTCAATAAAGTCCATTTTTAAAAGAAATAATAAGAAACACAAACAACAGTCAAAACAACACTTTACTTCAACAACTGCCAAAGAAACGTTGTAAAATAAATGTAAATGTTTTGTATTACATTGTATGCATTTACATATCTGTATGTTTTTTGGTTGTTTAATATTTACTGGTCAAAGTTTGCTGATAACAATACTGAAAATATAAACTGAATGTGACCACCAGAGGGAGTAGAACACGACCCCATATGGATGAAAAGTTTGTTTTGCTTCAAGTGGAGATTATTTATAAAAGCAAAGACTATGGCATAAATAGAAAGCATTGATTTACAAACAGTCAGAAGAAGTCATTATTGTCCATCAGCTTTTGTCTGAAGCATCACTCAAGTTTAAGGACACTGTGTGCTCCTCATCTGAATTATTTCTACAGTCTTTGATTGATTCTTCAGCAACAATTTCCAGGGCTTTGTCCCCTTGAATCCTCTGCACCAACTCTCCTTTAGCCGCCAAGATCTCTTCTATGTTCCTACAGAGGAAGAACCCAGATCAGAGGGAAGTTTCAGACCCATAGTCTAGTTTTAGAAACATATAAAACAATATTTTTATTTAAAAAAAATTATTTTCTATAAAAAAAATTAAGCTTAAAAAATATCTGCAATTAAGCACAAATACATGTTAACTATAGTCATGTAAGCAATTGAGTGATACTTATGAATAAGTACTGTAACATTACAAATTAAATCTTAGCTATGTTCGTAAAATAAACAGATGTGTTGTTTACATATTATTGGGTTTATTATATAATCGAGCTTCAAAATGTAACTTTGCAACTTCCGAAACCACTACTAAAAGCTCTAATAAATTAATAAACTGAACAGAGATGTACAATGTACTAATGGTCCTCTCTTGAATAGTATATTAATTTAGATTCTATGGAAGATTTGGTTTACATGACAAAATACTTTTTTTTTTCAAACATTCAATTTGGGGGTTGCAGGCCCAGCTGGTTTTTGTTCCAAGACTGTTTCAAGACACAAATAAGTAGCTTCAAAAAATTCAAGAGGAGCTCAATGAATCTGCTGAATTTCATGAATCGCACACAGACCTTTTCCCTTGCAGGTCAGAGAACCAGTTCAGATTGTCTGCGATGATGTGATGGTTTTCACACCCTGGACAGGTGACTATCACCACACCCTTGTGATACGCCATCTTTGAAATCTTCTTCATGGAGCGAGTGGAGCAAACCTGAAACACAAGCGGAACCATTTTTTGTGGAACATAAAATAATAAGAAACGCTCATCTGTGTTTCCCCTCACCTCAAAATATAAATAGAATAACATCATCTTTGTTACAGTTTTTTTTTTTAAATAGCACATTTTGCTTAAGTCCTAGAAAAAAACTCCTACAAAAACAATTTTAAATGTTAAATTATAATGGCACGTGGAAAATAAAAATGGTCAAAAATGATCAACCAATAACTGTTCAAATTGCATTAGCATTGTTTGAGGGGAACAGAGCTCGGCACGACCGCAAATGAATAGTTGCAGGAATAATCTGACAGATATCTCCTCTAGTTTAGCGCTTGTATGTATATATATATATATATATATATATATATATATATATATATAGCTAAATTACTAAAAAGACTACAATTGAAAAAAAATTAATTAAGCAAACGATATATGGCAAGATTTTTTTTAAAACAAGGTAAACCAGACATAAACAGAGGGAGAAAAATTTAGACATTTTCTTGATAAACAAACGAATAAAAGAGAACAGTTTGCTTAGATTGACGCTCGAGTGTATTTATTCAATAGAAACAGTCTTACTTTACAGGTGTAAACCAGGTGATAATGTGTAGATTCTGCGGAGAAATGCCGGAAGAAACTCAGTTCACGTCCTTTCAGATTCGGTGTATTGATTGGAGAAGAAGTATTGGAGGTTAAGAGGCGTTTAAGCGGATTATGTGAATTTCTGAAAAGTTCGGAGCAGGCTCTCCTCTGTGCCTTTTCGTGATTAAACCAGTTTACCAACCTCCAAGCGACATGGGGTCGGTTAAACCTTGGTCTGAATAAAAACAAAGACAACCGACAGTTCATCTTGACGTGTTTTACGGATTGAAAATAAGCGCGTTATTTTTATTTACCCCGACTTTAACGGTAAAGACGTGTTCTACGTTCCAATACACGGCGCGTGTTGATGACGTCCATTTGCGCTGACTTGGAGCCACGCCTACAATAGACTCAAAAACATCTCAATCCAAATGCTTCCACGCACGCTTAAAGTAGATCTTATTTTTATAAGAAATGGTACATGCGTTTTAGTGTGAGTGAGGAAGGTGTGCATCATCTGGGACGCGGTAAACATTACGTGAGGAAGTAGTTGTGCTACGACTTTACGCACGACGTGTGCGAGAACTTAACTCCTTTTCCATTCCTTCACTACAAATATTCAAATAATAAATATAACTATCTCTATATTTATATTATTTGTTTATGGGCTTCTCATTAAAATATTAGTCGCATTACAGAGAGCGCTCGAGAATCCAAGAGAAAACTCGTTCTGCTCAAGCGCAGTATATTGTGAGTAATATCAGCCGGCTGAGCGTTCATCGATCTGCACTTGATCTTATCTGCACGGATCGGAATGCAATACCTGGGTTTTCATGTGCGTTATGCTGTTACATCTTATGATGGTTATACTTATATATTGTTATATATGGTTATATATATATATATATATACTGTTATTGTTCATTTAATATAAAATAATTGAAACCATTATTTTTTTATTAATTTTTTTATTTTAATGCATTTCTTCCTTTATTTAGCTGAGCATATGCTGGTGTTAAGACGTATGATTTTTATAATGATTAACTAAGTGTTAAATGTTTTGATGTTGTTATTTATGTATTTGTTATACAATTACTAACCAATTAGGAGTCCTCCACATTCCATTATCTATATATGTTAGGACCATGCTATTGAAAAGCTAATTCTCTTTAGCTGCATGTTCATTGGTTTTATCATTATGCCAATCATTTGCTATGTCATGGTAAAACATGATCATAATTTACTCAATCTAAACATGATCATGAATTGGTTTGTTCTTATTACAACATTATAATGACATCTTAGCTACACATTAATGCAATCTATGTATGCTAGAATCATGCTACTGACAAGCATATTAATTTTTCGTACATGCTAATTTTATTTTTAATGACTTGCTAAATAACTTCTAAAAACATACTATAAGGACTTGCTACACTTCATGCTAAAAAATGCAAATGACAATACAAGTTAACAAAATGCGAATTCATGCTAATAAAATGCTTGCTCATGCTTACAAATTCAGTTTAGCATCATTCTTCTTGATAATAACATGCTGATTTATGCTAGGATCATGCAAATGAGTTGCTTAAAAATGCCTTATTTCGGATTTTTTTTGTCACTTTTCTGACACTTCTACAATGTTGCAGTGTTGTTTCCTCATTAAAAACATGTTCCAAGTTGTATTCAGATTCAGTCATGCACATTATATTTCTCTTGTGCAAGTTCAAAATGGCTTGATGATTACGTGCCAATCAGATGAACCACTAATGCAGCTCATCTAAGTGCAGAACGGATGCACCGTCTGACCTGAAAGCATGATGGTAGCAGACCTGTCCCAAACAGCAATGGCTTATTTAAAAAAGTGTTAAAGAAGGACCCAATGTTAATGTTTCGGAAAATTCTGACACGTGAGGTTCACGCAGTAGAGGAGTGGAGCAAACATGACAGTAGGAAGAATGCATTTGGCAGACCTCAACGATCTGAGGTAATTCAAAGATATTTTGTACAATAAATACTACCTTTTGAAAGTCATTCTAATGAGACAATTATTAATTTTGTTGAATCTAATTATTAACAACATTCTGACCGATATCGCCTCAGGGCTTTCCCTCCTTATACTTTTTCTAACTGGCTGACACTTAATAAATCTGTGACACTTAGCGATCTCAAGTCATTTAAACGTCACCTTTTACACTTTAAACTTTCTAGTTCCACACTGAAACTCTTCGAGAATGACCTTCTGAAACACTAAAGCTTCGGTCGATTGGTGATGACAGCAGAGTGAATTTAAGAGTAAATATATTGATGCCATCGAGACGTCTGATCTGATGTGTTTGTGTAAAATCAGAGCGTAGACATCGATGATGGTGACAGTGTTTGTGGCAAGCTGTCCATTGATCAGTTCTGCTCCTGTTGTGTGTCGAGCACTGGCCTGTCTGCAGCAAACATCCTTTTCTCTATCTATTCCTTCTCCCGCAGTGTGTGCGTGTCTGTGGGCTAACAGGCGGTGATGATCAATAAGTGCTCGATCAGCCGTTCTCGCTCTGTTTCGTATCAGAAGGTCGTGAGAAAGAGCAGATCATTTTATCTCGTCCTCACTTTGTTACTTTGAAACTGAAAGGTTTACAACTCTCGACCAATAAGCTCTTTAAATGTACATATCCATGTATTTATTTGCAAAAAATATTTTTTAAACAAATATGTTTAAAGTCATAAGTCAAACAAAAAAAGAAAGAAGTTTGTTATTCAAAAATCCAGTACTCTGATTTTATTGCCTCTGTTTTTGTAGGTGTGGATAGAGCTAGAGAGAAAGAGTTTGTCTTACGACCAGATGGCGGTGTGTCTGGACTGTGAGTGTTGACTTGTCGCTCAAAATATTTCCAAAAGTACATACAGTATTACTTAAGTATATATCTACTTGATCTCATTATTAGATTTAAAAGAGAAGGTCAGTGCAGATGTTTTGTGGAATTCTGAGAGCAAGACAGGGTTTGTTCAGCAGGGGGCTGGCAAAATTATTTTCCAGCATTAGACAAAGTATTTTTCAAATCAGTCACATACAAAACAATGTTTGACTTTGCCAGTATTCTTTATTTATTTAAATGATCAGATGTCCATAAATCATCCAGATTAAATCAGCATTGGTTTGATCATCAATAACCGAGCTTGGTTTCAAGATAAAATCAAAATCTGGAAAAAATATCTGTAGCTCTTCATCAAACTGACGAAAAGATGTTGGTTTTTGCAACTCTTGGATTTTGCCCTGTGATTTCTGACACATCTGAAGGTCTGGTGTTGTCTTCTTAGTCTTTGAGGTCATCCTCTAAATCCTTTGTGGGCCTACTTTCCAACTTGCATCTGATTGGTCCTGAGAATTCTGATTCCACTTGGTCAACCACTTCCATGACATGTTTTAAGTCGGGAGTGTTTGGAATCAGGATAGACGGCAGCTTTAAAATGTTTGCAACATCACTTTGGTCAACCTTTTGGTACAAGCGAACTGAATCCCAAAATTCTGTGAGTGCAAACAGAAATAAGCAGTTCTGTAGGAAAGGATGAAAACATTACGTGAATGAATAATCCAGCTAAACTAGCATTTACCTTGCACAGACACACATTGTGGGTCATCTATATCCAAGCTTCGTTCCAGGAAAAGATCACAGTCAGCTGGAAGACGTGGCTGTAGCTCTTCATTGAACTGATGAAGAGGAGATTTTGGTATGACAGCTCTAGGATTTAGGACAGTTAATTCAGCATGGCTACCTCCAGGTACCAATCCTGACTCATTCTGAAGTTCCTTTATGATGGGTTTCTGTCTGCGTTTTTTTCCTCGAGTACTCTGCTGTAGCTGGTCTTTTGTACTCAAACCCCTTCCACACCACCGGAGATGATCCATTCTTCCTCTCAACTTCCTAAAGCCTTGTTTGCTTTCTAGAACTGTCCTTTAGTGTCCTCCATTGACTTTTGGGCAGCTTGTACAAGAAATTCTTGTACTTACATAAAATGCTTGACTTCAACATGTCAAAGTACTCCAATATGAACATTTTAAACCATATTAATAATTGTACAGGTAATACTGTGTTCAGAGTTGGAACAAAGCACTACCGGGTGCGGCATCAGGGAAAGAGATTATTGAGTACATTTTTTTTTCAGGGAGGAGTCATTTTTAAGTCAGCATTTCTAACTTTTTTGTTCACTAAAACATGCCAGGAAAATGGTTTATTTCATTAAAAGTATTGTTTGAATTAAAATACAGTGCAAAGTAAAACATCTGTCTATTTCCATTACACATTTTCTCCAAGTTAGGCTCTCAGGGTTCAGCCGGAGATCAAGCTCACCTCCTGAGGGTAGAGTAGTTTGTAGTTTAGTAGGTTTTTGAAGAAGAGTTAAATTTACTCTGTTCCCTTTCTACATCAGATTAATTCCATTCTGTTCTAGGACCCATTCTAGTCTCAAACAAATAATTTTCCTGTTACTGTTTTGTAATGTTCTCTTGATGCTCACTTGTTGGGTACATCTCGTGGTTCAGCATCAGTGAGGAGGTCTTCGGCTCAGTGAGGTCAATCTCCAGGTTCGTTGTGTCGGTAATCTCATCCTGGTGTCCACTGGGATCTTGGAGATGTGCTCCCTTTATTTTCATAAGGAACCAGGACACAGGACTCCCCAGCTACTCCTGATTCAGGTTCCAGCTCTGGTTGTTCTTCCAGCTGATCTGTTTCACATGAACTGGAGCTTAAGAGGCTTTCAAGACACTCCGTCTGCAAGAAAAGGTCCTGGAGAGAGATAAAGGTGGAGTCCTTCTTTTTCTCCGGGGAGTGCCTGTGGAGTAAAACATGTTTTATATAAGATTCTGTTCACTGTTCTCTTAAACAATCATTTCTTGTTCCAGGTTTGAAATGTTCTCTTGATGATTACCTCTGGTGCTGTCCACCTCAGAAGGTACTAGATGTCCTCTCTTTAGATCAATCAGGTCCTTGCTGAGCTCTGGCTCATGTTTACAAGGAACCACGACACAGGATTCCTCAGTTACTCCTGATTCAGGTTCCAGCTCTGGTTGTTCATCATCCAGCTGATCTGTTTCACATGAACTGGAGCTTATGATACACTCCAACATCAAGGAAATGTTCTGTAGGGAGATGAAGGTGGTGTCCTTCATTTTCTCCGGAGTGGTGTCTGGGGGGTAAAACATGTTTTAGATTGGATTTACATCACTGTTCTCTTAAACAATAAAAAAAGGAATTTGGGTTTGAGTGTTCCATCCTCTCTGTTGTATTGTCACTCATTCTACTAATGTTATACAGCAGTGCTTCCCAGCCTTTCTTTCACCAGGGACTGGTCAATGCTGCACAATTATATTGCGGACCTATGGGTGTCTGCTCTAAAATATCTGTTTCCATTTTTTGGTCAAGCTCACATCCTGAGGGTAGATTATTGCCTTCTTTAGCAGGTTTTTGAAGCCACAGAAGCAAGAGAAGAGCTTTACACAGCAATATCTGGAGTGTTCCCTCTCAATATAGAATTAATTGATCCATCAATATAAGTCCTGATATTGGCCACTAAACTGCTCCTTACTAACATGATATATCAGCGCAAACGAAACATTATCTTCAAGAGTTTGTAGAAACTATCCCCTCTTCCACCACTTCCACCACTTCACAGCTCTTCCGGGCTCTTCTGGGTGCTTTCTCATACCAGACTTCATGCTCAAACAGCTGAGATACCCTCCTCAATTGTAATAATAGCCAATTATAAGCAAGAGAGATAGTGAAATAGAGTTAAATCAAGAATGAGCCTTTCACTTTTAAAAAGTAACCCATACCCAAAATTTGTGATCTGCATTTAACCCATCCCAGTGTACACACACAGCAGTTAACAAACACACACCTGGAGCAGTGGGCAGCCATGGCTGAGGTGTCTGGTGAGCAGTGGGGAAACTGGTGCCTAGCTCAATGAGGGCACCACAGCTGTGGTTGTTGAAGATCCTTCAACTCGTTGGATCTGGGGATTGAGCCAGAGACCTTCCGATCTCAAATCGACCTCCTTATCCACCAGACAACAACTGCAAGATGTTAAACTAGTTAATTTTTTATCAGGATATGAATAAAATAGGAATTGTAAGTTGTATGTAGCGAAACACAAACATGTATTACAAAGTACAAGGCTTCAGTGAAGAACTGGCTGTTTAGATGATGACAGAGAGCCTCAGACATATATTAACTCCCTTTGAGTGTTAATCGTACCCTATTCAGAATGTATTTAGTCCCACTCTTGGTAGAGAACATTTTACTCTCTAGATTTTATGTGTCCCCTGCTCAAAGTGTGTTTGGTAAACAGTTTTAACAAACAAATGATCAATTGTGGAGTTATTCTGAGAATTTTTATTGAAGATAAATACCTTTATCTTTAATTAAGATAATTTTTACTTCAATCCTGACAAAAAACTCACTCTGATCATAACAGAAAGCAAAACAGCCCCAAAGTTCAAGTTAAGAACACAAATATTCACATGCCTCATTGTGAACACTTCTTTGTTATGCTTGATTTGTTGTGTATTGGTGTATTGGTTGATGTCAATACAAAAAACTTTAGCAAATATCAACCATTTAAAGTGTTACTAATAAAATAAAAAAAAAACGTATTTTTGAGTGAAATATATTATAACACTTTAAAAAAGAGTCCTGGATTGACGCTCCAAACTTAAAAAGCAAATAATACACATGTTTATGCCTCCATGTATCTGTGCCTGTGTGTAATGATGGTATTTTATGTTTTATGATAATTAGTTACTCAGCACATGATGACCCGACTTCGACGTGGGGAGAGCGGCCAGATCCGGTCGGAACCGGATGGTCCAAATGGGAGTTCAAATCAACAACAATAAAGAAAAAATGCATCAAAAACTGTATTTAAAATCTTTTAATTTATATGTGTGTCTGAGGCTGCATAAATAGTTGTTGCTTTACAGTTTAGGTGATTTTAAACAGCCCTCATTTAATCAAATTTCATCTAATTGAAACATGTACTTTTGTTTTGGAAAGTTTGTTTTGCATCGTTACATCATTAATTGAGTATTATCTTAAATTATCCTTTAATTAATATTCTATATTTTAATATTTAAACTTAAATTATATATGTTTTAAGTTTGCCAATCTCGCGATAGTGAGAGACTTCGACAGTCAGTGATGGGAAGTTCGGATAATTTTAACGACTTGGCCTTTGAGTCTCGTTCAGCAAAATTAACTAATCTTTTTTTAGAGTCACTTTCTGTGCATGCGTGCCTCATAGCAATCTATATTGCTTACATGCACAAAATGGATACAAGTTGCATGTTGTGTGTAATATGAACAAGCACAAAAAAGTGGTATTTCATTTAAAAAAATTGAAATTGGGCATTAAGACCAACAATCTGAACCTAACATTAGAGTTGCATTGCACCACTATGTGTCCGCATGCTTAGATCCAGGCTGACTTTTTTTCAGGTGTGCAACATAAATGTCCCCGCCTCGGATGATGATGTGCTATTAGCATCTAAAGGCAAACTGTCCCTCATTGCATCAGAGGGAGTCAGTCCTCCTATGTAGGATAGGAGTTGACTCCAAGGGCTTATGAAACCACCAGATTTTGCTCTGAAGGTGATAAAAGTGTCTACACATTCCCTAGGTCTCATGATGTGCACACTTGTGGTCAAGAATCTCCTCAATCACCCCCATTGAGGCATTTCCTCAATAAGGCATTTACTCAATGTGCCTGTGGCACCAAATGGCCTTTTCACATCACACACGTCCACAATCAAGAAGCAAGCGGAAGGTCTGGGCGAGCTTAACACATTGGGGTAGAATATCCTCAGTTGCGGTTCTCTCACCACCTGCCTGACGCCAAATATCACCACCTCTCCAACATCAGTAGTCCCAACAACCTGCTCAGTCTCATGATGTCCCAGAGCAAGCAGAGGAGAGAGCTTATCAAGAAGGAGTCTGTTCATCCTGATCCTACAACTAGCTGACTGAGCGAGCCCTCCATGGTTATCGGGATATCTTACTCTGGCTGCCCCATAGGTGACGTCGTCAGACATATGAAGGGCAGAGAATCATCCCCAGAATGTGAAATCTTGTGAAAATCATTTTCTGACTTGCCTATTCGTTGTCTTCCCTGTATCCGACTTCACCTGTAAGATACATTGTCGTTGTCTGCTCAATGGATTTTCTGAACTTCTATACCCAACCTCACAGGCCTTTTGTCATTTACCTGAAATGGGATTTATCCGCTCTCCTCCTCTGTTGCAGAATAAGCAGATAAGTATTATCTAACATAGACTACTCAAACATAAACAAGTCATTAACTGCCTGGGTCAGAGGGGGCCCTGCTCAGTTTCGGACTACTGAAGTGCAAAAGGACTTTGTGTAGCATATTAAATTTATAGCATCTGTATATAAAGACACTGTATTTTGGAGGGGTCAAGGCATAAATGTGTGCACAACTACATCAAAATGGTTTCATGGCATTGAGTCTTTTCTGCAAAACTGGTAAAAATGATGAATGGGGTTCAAATCACAAGCTGTTTTTAACTGATCGCATTATTACATCACAATGTGATTTCCCAAACCCTGATTATTGATTGACATTAGCTTTCCATTCTTCAGTTTCAGTTTACAGGGACTAAGTGTTTGCCTTGCTCTGCTTCAGGATGTACATTGCAGCATCAAAGTCTTATTCATCTGCCCACAAATGCAGCGGAGGTTCATACATATAGTGTTGAGTTACATTACTGCTCCACTCGTTAGCTTTTCAACTCCTCACTATTTCTCACCAGTTCACCAACTGTGACAGGAGATGTGACATCAGTGACTTTACATATTCAGCAACACGCCACTAAAGCAGCATGAATTGTTGACGCCCCAGTCTGGATAATTTTAAAACTAATATTTAGATTGCCATGTTCAGGGAAGCCAGAAGATCAATTTCTGCCATTTTTATTTTCTGTTATAGTCCAATAATATTGGACTTTTAAATTCTCACAGCCATCATATTGGCTCCCCATAGGACCTTTATAGAGTGGAGTCTGATTGGTCTGCTTCATCTTGTTCCCATAGTCGTAATTCGAACATATCAAAGTCACCAACTGAAGGTGAACAATGGATAAAGCAGGTAACATAGACACTTTATCACTAAAGCAAGATTTAGATGTTGCAAAGGATTTTTACAAATCTTTTTGTAATGTGCTCTAAAAACAAGTTGATTAAAATAGTTTATGATGTTAAGAAATAAAAGTAGTACTGTCTGAGAGTTAGTATTAGTAAGACCATGGACAACAATAATATTTTACAGCACATATAAAAACATAGATTGTCTGAGTGATATGATATAATTTGATTGATCGTCGTTCAAACTGGTCTTTATTTCTTTCATCCAATTACAATCACTAACGTCAGCTTTTGTCATTAATATTCATGCCCATTCCACTTCCGTAGTAGGGTAAACGAAGAGCAAGCGCATCTCAGGGATTGGTCTCGGGGCTGTTGCTTTCCTGACGCGGGTTCCTGGGCGGGGTTTATCCGCGTTCCTCAACTCTTCCTTCGGCCGCGGGACTGAGAAGCTGACGCTGAAGATTGACCGAGTACCGGCGGGGAGACAATGTATCAGCTATCCGCCCGAGGAGCCTCAAATCCACCGGAAAACAAGTCTGGTGAGTATCACTGGTTCCGTCAGTCTGTGTGAGATCTTTCACTAGCGTTTGGGAGATGATTTAATGTAGTTTTCATCCCCGGAAAACACACTACAGGCCTTGACTGTTAACTTTGTTTTGAGTTAGTAAAATGATGAGTGTTCGTTTGCTTTCTTTAACCGGGTCTTTTTATAATTTGGTCAAATATGGCATGTTATAACTCCTTATGCAAGGAACCTGGTCGTTTTTAAAACCGATAGTTTAGTCTGGAAATAGTTTAAATATAGCTTTTGCCAATTCTAAACCTTTAATATTTTGAAAAGGTCGTAATAACAATAATAATAATGGATTTCATGTATTAGAGCAAATAAGATCAAATACAAGTTTTAAAAATACAGACAAATAACATGACTCTAATAAGACAACATGGTACAACAAATGATATAATAAGGCCTTAGAAGTTCAAAACGAATGTTCGATTGAGTGTAATAAAATGACACAAGTGAAAGTAGATGTGAAAAGGACCTAGAACTGAGCCCTGAGGTTCGTGGTGGTTAGCTGAATTTAAAAAGACAAATCAAGACATAAATAGTTTTTCTATTAAAAATTTACTTTTTAATCACCACAGAACTTTCCCACAGCTACTTTATTTTTATTTGTCCTATTTGTGTGATCTGATATTTTTATACACTTTACTGATTTTGATTGGATGTTGGTTTAACATTTGGTAAGTATAAAGCAAGTCAGTATAACCACAGGGCACAGAGATACATACGATGGTTTGGTTTATAGGTTTAAAACAAGACTAGGCTAATATTGTGATTGATATATATTTATGAACCTGTGTAGGCCAGTAATTTTTAGCTCCATGTGTTTGTTCGCCGAGTGAGAATGAAGGTGGTTTTGGCAGGGTGGATATATATACTGTAGGGTTAACATGCTGCTGAAATCCAGAGTTTGTGAGAAAGTGGAATTCCATATCAGTACACTTGTAACCCAAAATACTAGACAAACTCTTTTGATGGGAGTGATGAAATGAAGACATAAACTGTATCTCAGCAGGGTTACTTTTTGCATGCAAAAGAACATACAAACATGACCTGAATTGCCAGTAATAAGTCTCATGCTGTGGTTTTGGGGGTGTCCAGCAACAAGTTCTCTTACGGTAAGGTCAAAACCACTCCCGTTCTCTGAAAAGTGCATTTGTTAGCTTTTGTTTTCACAACAATTCTCAAATTGTTAGAGCAGTTACTCTAACAATTGTCCATGGAATTTTCATCTGAATCGTTTGCACAACCAAAAACAAAATTGACAAAGACTTCACTATTTTCAGAAGCACAGTTCCATTGATATAGTTGATATAGTATCACAGCGGATTCCATTAGTTTCTGGGTTTCCATTAGTTTGCATCTTATACAATGTTTGATGCACATGTTTTGGTTCATTGCCTCCATAAACAAGAAATATACTCAATGCTAAATAATTACATCCAGAGTGTTCCATAATAAATTTGTTTTACAAATTAACAGATTAAGAGAATTTAGAGATCCATTAATGAAACCTTAGTTTCTTAAGCTTGTTCATTAATGTGTAGTAATGTGAAAGGCTCTATCTGAATGATGTTTCTTAAAATTAACTTTTTCTCATTGACTCTGCTTTGACTGCACAAGCGTAGGATTTTTACTCTCCCGGATCGATACGCGTTTGTTGAGGGGTCTGTGAAAATGACACGCAGACCACCTTAAGCACTTTATACTGGTAAATGTGTGGTTTTGTGCTGAAATGTATTCCTAATTGCCTTGAGTGGTTTAACTCCATCTGGGAAGCAGTCTTACTAGCTTTTTGCTCATTTGTTATTTGGCTTTCATTGTGAGAACAAGCCCTTAATTAGAAACTTGAAATTAGATGTAAAATAGGTTGATTTAGGAACATTATAACAAGCCTTCATTCTCATTGGTTCTTATTTCACGTGAAAATGGAAGTCAGTGGCTATTGGTTTGAATGGTTTTCCTGATGTGTTAGACTGGAAAATAAAGGTTTGGAAGCAGTTAAACAAGAGTCCATTTTCTGCTGTTTTTTTTTGTCTGAACTTGTTCTAGTTTTCTTTGTGTGTCTAATCTAGTTCTACCGTTTTTACCTGCCATTAGCTGCAAATGGAAGACTTGCCCTTGAGGGAAACTAAAGGGAGATGGAGCTGAACAACAGATCCTTTGTGTGCTCGTGAACTGTTTTTGGGGAGTTCAGAACACTTGTGTGTTTGCTCTAAAGGGGACGTCAGATGCACATTTCGAACAAATTAATTTCATTTTTTAGGGGAAAAAGTCTTTTAAAAACAGTTTCTTCTATCTGGGTTTGAATGATTCATCAAAACATTTGAAAAAGTGGTTTCTCAAGAACACAAAATAACACAGCACACAAAAAAAAGTAAAAAGGAAACAATGTTTTAAAAAGTGTGTGTGCATATAAATAGGAATTAATTATTAAAATAATTAAAACTGGAAAAATGTCAAGTGACAAAAATAGTTTTGAGTAAGAATGTGTACCTTAAGGGAATTATGCGAAGTAACAAGTAGTTATATCTTTACCACATCCAAATTTTTCGTCCTAATTAAGTCTTTTTTTTTTTTCGTCGGTGCATTAAAGTGCCAGTTGGTTCTGCTACAAAATGTTTTTTTTTTTTGAGAAAATAAAAGCAAAAACTAATTTTAGCATATTTTTGATATCTCAAATTGTGATGAACTGGTCAATAGCTTCTGTCCTATATAGTCTACGATCACCAAATTTGGGGTAAAAAAAACTACAAAACTAATCTTAGTAAAATCAGCTGATGAATAGTAATTTCTAACCCAAATCTGGTTATTGTAGAGTGTTTTGGACTGAAGCTATGACTGCTTCATTGAAGTGTCTTGAACAATGGACAACTGCCTTCTTTAGGTATATTATTTAAGAAATTAGCATAACTAATTTAAACAATTGTGTTTTGTGACTTAAACTGTAGCCAGCTTCTTCAGAAACTTATGGTTGCCGTCATGCTCATTACAATATGTATTCTAGTGTTAAACAAATACTGGTATTTTTGTATGTGAAGATTTTAGTCTTATTTATTGATTTAGAAAGCCCTAATTGATTAAATATCCAGATGCCATTCAAACTACATCCTTTTGTGTGCTGGCCCTGGCTGCTGCAGTCTGATATTACAGCATGAGGTTCATACTGAGAGAAGCAGGTTTCTCTTTGGGTTGTTTGTTCCTATTTTTGACTGACTATGACTGTGCTTTCAAAGGACGGAAGGATTGCTGAGAGCTTGCTTTTAAAATGACATTAATAAATGTTTTTTTGGAACTGTAATGAGCTGCTTTTGTGATGGAACAGAGAGTTCAGACAAGAATACAAAGTGCCAGGAAAAATGTTAAGTGTACTTGCCATCAAAGACCGATTCTTTCTTCTCAGGAAAGTGCTCGAGGAGAGCGTGTGTGTTGTTCCTGAGGTATCACCAGTGGTGTTGGGATCAGGACCTTTAGAGTCAAACACAACACCTTAATGAGAGTTAGTGACTGGTTGCTTATAACAAAATAGATGTTAGTTCTCTTCATGCTGACATTTCACTTAAACATACATTTTTAATAAATGCTCATCAAATGTCAGTTGCTTAAAATGTCTATGCACAGCTTTAATAAAGGACAAACATTTGGAAGGTGTTTGGCCACAAATTTGTACAAAAATGGTTTGAACACACTTGTGCTAAATTGCTCAAGTTGTTTTAAAAAAATAGCATAAAAATTCTTTTGTGACACTCCCCCACTAATAATTGACAGATGCATGAATTAAACGCTCAAACCAATGGAGATCTATCTAAAAATTTTTATTTTAAGCTGCTGTTTTGCAATATATATATATATATATATATATATATATATACACTTTCTAATGGAAACCATTTTTATTAACATAGCTTTTAATCAGGTATGGACCAGGCAGCTCAAGGCTATCAATAGCATTACTTGTAGTTAAATTGATCATATTACTTTACTATAACTCTGAAATTAGATGCTTTGTAAGGTTATTTTGACAATGAAGTAAAAACTGAATCAACATGGTTTCATTATCAGAATGGATTGTAATGATCTACTGGCACCACTGTTTAGGAGTTTCTGGCTGGATAGACCAACCTTCATGATCATGTAACTTGTGATGTGATTACCATCATCCACTGTGCCAAACCGAAAGGCTTCATAACTCAATCCTAGAGTTAAGTATACATGAGTTGCTGTCGCTTTTGCCAAGTAGTTTCATAACCAGTCATATGTTCTAACCTCCCAATTCATGGTAATTTAGCTTAGTGTACACCATAGGTTTTACTGTGTTTTATGTTGTGTTCATCTTTTGTTTGTTTGGAATAAAGTGAAGCGTCAAAGTATCTGGTATTGTGAGTTGGATCAAGTTTTGGGCAAACGGCAGAGTTCTAGCCCTGAGAACATCTTATTTTATGATATGTAGTTGATGCAGCTTTAGCGAAAAAACAGCAATCCCTGTACTTGTTTCTGTTGCTATTTTTTTAGCCTAGGGTGTGTAGAGATGAGGGATATAAATTCATTTTACAGACATATTCTCGTCACAATTTTATAAAAAAACAAACTGGTTCTGCTCATATACTTTTGCCTTTAAGTTTGGAGTTTTTAGCTTGGCTGAAATGGTGGGAATGCTAAAATGTTTCTAGTGTGCTTGAGCCTTTATGTTGTTAGTGCAGAAGTACCTCACAGTTTGCGAATCACAAGCAAGCCGTCAGTCTTGGAGTATGTATGTTTATCTCAGTGAACCTTGCAGGATTATTCAGAACTATGTACTTGTGTTTCAGAGATAAGGAGCAGTAATATCAAACAGCTAAAGGGTTCAAATATTGCGATTAACTTTCTTCTAGTTGACAATCTGTAATTTCATTTCATTTTTATTTAGAGAGGGCTGTCACACAGAAGCCATTGAAACAAAGTGCTGTAAATGAGAATAGTTGACGAATTAAAACTTAAAAGAAAGACAAAAATAACATTAAATGATTACAAATCATTCTCTATAAAAACATGGTAAATGTAAAACTGCACATGTTTCTAATGCTGGTAAATGAAAGCAAAACGTATAGAAAAAAAATAATGGAGCTAGAGATGTAAACATGGCATTTTTAACGGTCAATAGGAACCTGGCAGTTAGCCTCTAGCAGGCAGAAACTGCAGTTTAGTCAATTCCTAAAGCGAGAGAGACGATGTCTCCCACTTATTAACCAGCCACCACTAGTTAAAAGCCATGGAATAAAGATGTGTTTTTGAAGATGTGTTTTAAAAGTGGGCAGCGTGTCAAAAGACACAGATATGCAACTGGGTTGTTGTTTTTTTGTTTTTTTTTCTCAAAATAATCAGTTTTGCTGCTTTGTATAGAAATTAACTTAAATGATTTTATTCCTGGTTTTGTTCCTAAGACTAGTCTATTGAGCTCATGCTCAGTCATGGAGTTATAGTTAGCAGGACATGAGGGGTTTGTCTGAGGAACTATTGTGGGTCTGAAGCTCAGCTTTGCAATGAGGGTGTGTTTTATGCCAGTAACTCTTTTCAGCTCAAGGTGGAATTTTTACAAGCTAAGCTCCCTTGGTAAACAAGCACCGGAGCCCCATTCAACTCTTTCTCTGCAACTCCTGAATCCCAGATGGAAAATTCCCAGTGTTTCCGCAAGTCCAGGTTTAGCTGCATGATTGCTGTGTTGAGGAGGGTTTGTGACTGCTTCGCAGCTCTCTGAAATGTGATCGTATTGATTAATGCTCAGGAAATGGTGTGTTAACTCCACGTCATTAGGGTGGGTAACACGTGGATTTGTACCACCAACACAAAAAAATTTAGCTTCCAGTGTGAAACGCAAATTAATAAACATCTTGCAAGAAATAAAGCTTTAAAAACCCTTTGTAGCTCTCATAGATTTTGTTTGGATAGCTGGAAGGATCCACTGCAATTATATATATATATATATATATATATATATATTATAATATGCCACCTTTTATTACAAGTGAGTTTTACATGCAGTTAATTACCGATTGTTAACTGGATTGCATTGTGTATATTGCACTGCTGTATTTAAGAAAGTTAATGAAGTGTTGATCGTTTAACCCAGGAAATTTACATAAAGGTTGTCTCTGGTGACCAGATGTGTGTTTTTTTCAGTTATGAGTTGTAAGTTCACAAAAGAGAAGAGTTTTTAGTTTATTTTTGGGTGTTTTTTTTTATTTGACAGATATTTTTCCACCAGCAAGGATGAGGGAGAGTTTTAAATGCATTTCTGATATGGAACCAAGGCGCTGTTAATTTCTCTGAATGCAAGTTTCTGGAGGACATGTGAGATTAAGAGAGCTTGTGTAGGTAGACTGTTTTGTAATCAAGCATCAGTGATTGAACTTAACATGAGCTCTGATGGGGAGCCAGCCAAGAGAGATAAGAAGCAGAGTAACGTTGGCTGGCTTTGGTTCCTTGGAGACCAGACCTGGATCATCTTCAGAGGGCTGAGTGCATTTGATTGAACAACAGCATTGCAGTAGTCTTGTCAAGATTGAACCAGAAGTTCATCTTTCTGATGTTGCAGAGTGCATCTGCATGATCAAGATCATGCTAGCGATGTGCTCTTGAAAGGTCATCCAGAGTCAAAGATTCCTGAATCATCTATAAAATCTTCCTCTTGAGTGCTTTTAAGCAATGTTGGGCAATAATGTGTTACTAATAACACGTTACTATAAGGTATAACGTTGCGACTTTGCAGTAATTAAAACTCAAACCAAAGGTTTTGACGTAAAATAATGCCGCTACCGTTACAACAGTCTGCGTGATTACATTACTGTTTACATTAAATGACAATTTATGTAAATAAGAAGAAAACGCTTCATGAGATTAGTAAATGGCACTCAAAGTACAGAAGAAAAAGAAAATGCATTTTCCGATTGACAAATGCCAACTTCATCATTGTAAACGTATCTCTATCATCTCATGAGAGGAAAACTAATTTTCTGAGTGGAAATACGTCTATTATTTCACGTTAATTTAGCATAAAGACAAACATTCCAGTGAAGTGCAACCTGTGTCATCGATCGTTCTGCCTCAGAGTCCAAGGTCCTGTCAATCAGCGACAACTCACATCTTCAGAAAATACATTCGTCAACGAAGCTAGAAGCAAACTTACCATCGGGGATGGCCACAAGCGACGTGAGTGAAGCCTCTGCACCTAAACAACAGTTTTAGCTGCGATGTCAGCCAGGGAGAGCTCAAGAAAGCCAGCGAACAGTGTGTTGATAATTATACCAGATCTACCGTAGAGTCGCCCGCCTTTTAAGCGGCTTGTCAGCGTGATAAAATCTCATGGTAGAACATGGCAAATGGGACACTTTCTCAAAATCCTTGGGTAACAAATATTTTAAGATAGAAAAGGAGCTTAAGATGACAGGGGCTAGATGGTGAATACCTTAAATTTTTTATGATCTGAGTATATTATTCAAGCTGTTTTGTGTAATTTTTTTATATTATCAGTTTCTGCTGGTCTGAATTAAATACATTAACATTCATAATTATATAATATGTTTATAAGTTAATATTGACCATAATGCTTAGCAGAAAGTGTAAAATAAATAATTAAACAATTAAATGAAGATTATTAATTTAATCAATAAAAGTATTAATTTATACACAGCAGTGAAATGAAATGAAATAATAAAGGTCTTAATGGGGCATCAAAACTTAATAGTTACTTTCGTAACCCCCTTTCCCCAAATAGGGAACGGAGAGTTATGTCAGTGACTACTATGAAACTCCGCTAGGAGGGCTCTACTCTCTACACACTCTTTTAAAAATACCAATCAGTGAGCGTGCTGATGGTCACATAATCATGTTACCACGCACAAAAATGGATGCTAGTGAAACACACTTCCTGTTGTGAACCTGGAGTCGTACTCAACTCCTAGGCAACCAGACTTTACGGTTGTTGCTGGGGGACATAAGGCTCCGTTCCCTCTTCGGGGAACGGGGGTTACGAAAGTATCCATTTCATTCCCCATCATTGGTGACTACTATGGGAACACCCTGCAAAACGCCACAACTTGGGTCCTTTTGCATCGGCTGACGGCCAGGCACATCAGTAGTCCAACACCGAGCAGACCCTTCTCCACCCTGGCCTTAAGTGTAGACTTAATTTTTTTTTACGGGATTTTTAATGGTCTGTCAAAACACACTCTCATACTGACCAGATCATTATCGTACCAGATGAGTGAGCATCAATCAGTGAGCTGAAGGGAGATGTGTACTCGCAACCTCGAAGGGTGGACTTAGAATGTCCAGCAGTTTAATACACATATGGTTTCAATGAGGGATTTACAGAAAATGTGCCTTGAACAACTGAGGAAAGGTCTTTTTAGAAGGAAGATAGAATAGACGAAACTAGCTAAAACGAGAGTTACCCTTTCGGGGAACTACTTGGTCCTCCCGTGCCAGGGGTCATAAACAATTCAGCCACTAGTCCTTCATAGAAGACACACATGTGGACAGAACGTGGGAATACTCAGCTTACTCTATTACACTTGTTGTGGCGAGAGGAACCAAGAAGCTGGAGCTTATCGCAGGCCAAGCTGGACACCCCTTCGTAAAGTTCAGACAATTCTCAGCGCTCAGACTGGGCATTGGGACCAGGAATTGGTGCTGCCTCGTCTCCGAGCAGAGCCTGGAGGTGGATGGTTGGAACACACACTGAAGGGGATGGTAGAAACCTTTGGCACATCCCAGTACTGTGCTTAGGAGTAACATGAGTATCACCAGGCCCAAACTGTAAGCAGGTCTCATTGACCAAGTGCCTGCAGATCCCCACCCTCTTAATCAAAGCTAACACGACCAGGAGCACTGCTTAGTTGACAAACTTAAGCTCTACTGAGTCAAGCGGCTCAAATAGATGATATTGATGTCCTCAGGACAATAAAAGGTCCAAGGAGAGAACTAAGGACGACCTAGAGGGTCTAACCCTTCTAGCGCTTCTGAGGAAAATGACCGCTAACTCATGTCGTCTCAGCGTGTTTCCTTCAAATGGAAGTGACAGACAGAATCGTGGCGATGTAACTTTCAGGTTGCATGAGTCCTTGATCCAGACCTTCTTGGAGGTTTAACAAGAGTTCAACGGGGCAGCTGCTCGGGTCTGCTTGGCGAGAGTGACACTAGTCGATTAACCAACCCCACTTGCCGGTATAACAAGCTCTGTCAGGACACAATTTTGGACCACGGAAGTGGCATAAAGAAGTAAAATTTTTAATGAAACTGAGATCTCCACTGAGATCTGAGATCTCCACTGCCTGATGGTGGTGACACCCCCTCCCTCCAAGGGGTGGACTAGCTTATTTTTTGCTAGCAATTAAGCTGTTGTGAAGCCTTTCATCACATGTCGCTGACTAACATAGACTTTAAAAATTATCTGTCAGATATTTTATTTAACTATTTATTCAGCTAGAATATATATTTACCTACATGCTTACCAAAGGATGGTTTTTGTATTATAATTTTTTTTTTTAGTTTAAAAAGAGCAGTTGTCAATTAGCTATTGCTGACACACCTTTTTAGTGATTTGTTTAAATGTAAAGTTTCTATTTTTGTTATGGTATTTATGAATATGTTCCTTTTTTTAAATTTTTTTTTTAGTTTGATGTAACCATGAAAACCCAAATTAAATATTTGAAATATAATTTGTGAATTGTTACATTACATTTATAAACTCCTTGTTTTCATCTGTGCAGTTAGAGTGAATTATTTCAAATTTGTCATGCGCTTTGTACTGGTGTTTGATAAATTAACTGGACTATGATAGTTTCATAAATTAGCAATTAAATACATATCTTCTAAAATAGTTTGAAACCAACAGAAAACACATATTTGTAGGTAACTATTCACTTATTTGCATGTGTATTATTTTGTGAAAAAAATGCCATGACCCTCTGTTAAAAAAAAAAAAGCATTTGGATTTGCAGATTGAAAACTACAAGTAAAGGTTTTTTAAAATGCCTTAATGTGTGTAGCTTTTCTTGGATTTTTTTGGGTCCAAATGTGATTACATTGCATGTACATTAAACATGGCACATGCATCTTGCAGTTAAGCCTGAAAATTATTTACAGCTAATGTTAAGATTCAATCAAATGGAGCCCTGTTTTGTGTTTGCGAGTTAAATTTGCTGACTCACTCATCGAGTCGCTGACGTGACCTGAGAGGAGAGGATATTACAGGGTGGTGTAGTGAAGGAGGCTAATGATTCGGGGAGATCAAATCTTGCTTTTCTGCTCCAGAGGTGAGCATAGAAAGTGAGCACAGTGTTTGTTATTCAGAAAATTATGATCTCGTGATGGACTTCATGTTATGTTCATTGCAACTGTGTTTATGTACTGCTTTTTACAGTGAACAAACTGTTGTGCAACCCGTGGTCCCCCTCAAAAAAAGTCACAACATGAAAGATGTGTTTAAGTATGTTAAACTGAGGTGCCAAATGCCATGGAAAACAGATTATATTTATAGAAATTTAAAAATGCTCCATGTTAAAAATGTAATATTACGTGTATCATTGAATTAAATGGTCACCAAAAAAACAGTTACAATTGGTCTTGAAAGTCTTCTGGAAATTATCAAGAACTCTGGTGCAAATTAGAATGTCGGACTGATGAACCTTATGAATTGCTCCTCAATTAGAGAATCTTTATTTGCCATCCAATAAAAAGTAATAAATGATGTCATCACTTAATTTACTTGAAAACCATGTGGTGTCGGGAAGCTTTATTTTACACCATAGATCAAAAGGATCTGTTATAATAGAATATTTTAATCAAAAGATGGGTGTCAGAATAAATGATTATCAGCTAATTACTTTAACCTCTCACTTTGTCTCTGTCTCTCTCTCCATTTTTGTTGATCACTATTTCTCTCTGACTATCTCTAGCTTATTCTTTCAATGTCTCCTCTCTCATTCTCTCTGTCTCACACTCATGCACTCTCTCTGTACGTCTCTCTCTCTCTCTGCCTCTGCCATACACTCTCAATTGGACACTCCCTATTTTTATCTTACTCACTTATTCTCTTTCTCTCTTTGTCCCTCTCTCGTTCACTCTTTCTCTCCCTCTCACCCCCTTTGTATTTTCTGTGTCGTTCACTTGCGCTCAATCTTTTTCTCGTTCATGCTTTGTCTCTCTCTCCACTGTATTTCATGCATTCTAAACTACTCAAGGATTTGACGTTTCACATCTTTTAGAGGCATTTTATTTGTGGTTTTATGTACTGGAAGCTGCAAAATGTTTGCATCATAATTACATATTGTGGTAAGCAAAGATGGCAATTAAAAAAAAAAAAGGAGCATAAAGAACAAATTCACAAGTAAATTTACACATGAGCTGCAATGACGATGAATTGTAATGTATTCAACTTTTTATAAAGCCTTAAATTAACCTGGTTGTTGTGGAGGAAGAATATCTTTGTGTTGTTCATGATGGCAAGTTGTATATCTGATGTCTAGTTATGGACACCTGTGGCAAATCATTGTCTTGAGTTTTGACTTGTCACAAACATATTGAGATATTTCTCAAAATAGATTTATGCTGTAAGGCAGGTAATTATAGGCCTTTTCCTCCTGAGTCTGTAGTGTTGATTTTAGCATTCACATAATAAAACAATGCAGGTCTTCTCTTAATTGCTTATCACCAGTAACAAAGGGCCTACAGCCCCCCACCACAGGGATGGCCTGTCTTGCTGGTTTAACCATGTTCATAAAAAAATGTTTTGTTAACCAGTTAGTTTAATATTGTTTTAATTATATTAGAAGGTTTAGTGCAGTGACCGTATACAAAACAACTACAATCAGAGACCATTAGTCAAAGCTGTTGAAAGTGTTAAATATTGAAGTCACACCTCTCGGAGGAGATTGGTCTGCTCTCTTTCAAAGGCTGAGAGCAGACAGAATATCTGGCCTTTCGTCTCTGAATTGGCCTTTGAGAAAATGATCTAGAGCTCTCTCTTATCATGTAGTAATCTTGGAGTTAAACTTAAATGCCTTTCTTTTAGAATGATCAATTCCATATTAAGTGTAGACAATAATTATTTACTATTGTTTCATATTTCATACGTTGATCTAATCAATTGCTGGTTTACTACACATCAATGAAATACAATTTTGAACTCTTTTCAGTCATTTTTCTTTTACTGAGTATATTAACATCAAGTGCAAGTAAAATTAAAGGTCATTGAGTGGGTTAAAACTTAATATTATCATTAATAATTATCATCCTAAAGTCTTAAGTTGAGACCAGGTGTAATAGTACAGATAAAACCTTTAGAAATCAATTATGGAGTAAGATATTTGTGTTTGAAATATCCGTGCCAAATATCAGGAACCCTACAAAGTCTAGTGAAAATATTTTTTAGAGATGTCTATAATTCAGTTGCAACTAGTAATAATTATATTTGTAGATAAATCCAAATAAATTGCTCCTCTTCAAATTAGAGTTAATAATCAATTAATCTAGTACCAAAAGAAATGTCTAATTTTAAAATCTCTAACATTTTCAGCTGTTTTTAAATGAAATTACATTTTAGCATTTTTAGTGGGATTGATAATATTGGGTGTTCAAATCTCTCTCTCTCTCTCTCTCTCTCTCTCAGATAAGCGGTCATGATCCCCATCACAGAGTTGCGCTACTTTGCAGACACTCAGCCGGCATATCGCATCCTGAAACCATGGTGGGACGTCTTCACAGACTACATCTCCATCGTCATGTTGATGATTGCAGTGTTCGGTGGAACGCTGCAGGTACACCTAAGCAAATTCTTGTTGTGCAATATAAGTAGCAAACTATTCTTGCAGAATGTTTTGGTAAACATCCTCTGTAGAGAGCATCCCAACAGTATTTTAATGTTGTTTTCTGTAAAGCTACAAGGATTTATTTTATCCAACAACCGTGGAAAACAAAACTGTCCAAGACCTCGTTGAGTTAAAAAAAAAAAAAAAAAAACTTTTAAACTGATATTTATGAGGCAAGAGGTGTACTTGAAGGCCCATGTTTTTGAAAACCATACCAGTATTGATGTCATAAACAGAACACATCAACCTCCCGCACTCTGTGTTGAGCATTTCTAACTAATGAGGATTGAACGATTTATACACAAGAGTTCAAATCAATTATGTTATTCTTTCCTCTAAGGTCACGCAGGACAAGATGATCTGTCTGCCGTGCAAGTGGGTGATCAACCAAAGCTGCCATCCACTCAACTCCACACTTCCATTTGGCCCTGAACCCAAGGGGATCGAGTACAACCTGGACCGCCACCAGTACAACTACGTGGACGCTGTGTGCTATGAGAACAAGCTGCATTGGTTTGCCAAATACTTCCCGTACCTGGTGCTTCTCCACACGCTCATATTCCTGGCCTGCAGTAACTTCTGGTTCAAGTTCCCCCGAACCAGTTCCAAGCTGGAGCACTTTGTCTCAATTCTCCTCAAGTGCTTCGACTCACCCTGGACCACGCGGGCACTGTCTGAAACTGTGGTGGAGGAAAGTGATCCTAAGCCGGCAGGGAAGATGAACGGCTCCACGGAGAAGAAGAGCTCCAGCACGAGCGAGCAGGATGTTGAGGCTAGTGTGCCAATGCTGCAGCGGAGCAAATCCCGGATCGAACAGGGCATTGTGGACCATTCGGATACGGGCGTGCTGGACAAGAAAGAAGGCGAACAGGCCAAGGCGCTCTTCGAGAAGGTTTGATTTCAATAGTTCTTGCTAATGAACTAATGAATAATGAATAAAATGAATAATTTTCCTATGTATCCATTGAATTAAGGATCTGAGCTTTAGTAGGGAAACTCACGTTCCCATTTTTTTGTAGGTCAAAAAATTCAGAATCCATGTTGAAGAGGGTGATATCGTCCACCGCCTCTACATACGACAAATCATCATCAAAGTCCTACAGTTCATAGTCATCCTCAGCTACACTCTCTACTATGTGACCTACATCACCTTCAGTGTTACCTGCAGTGTGGATATTGAGCGCCTGACGGGTTACCACACATACCACTGCGCCCATCCACTAGCCACACTCTTTAAGATCCTGGCCTGCTTTTACATCAGCCTGGTGCTGGTCTATGGCCTGATCTGCATGTACACGCTCTACTGGATCATTAGCCGCTCTCTCAAGAGATACTCATTCGAGTCCATTCGAGAGGAGAGCAGCTACAGTGACATCCCGGATGTCAAAAATGACTTTGCCTTTATGCTGCACATGATCGATCAATATGACCCGCTTTACTCTAAGCGCTTTGCCGTCTTCTTGTCAGAGGTGAGTGAGAACAAGCTCCGGCAGCTCAATCTCAACAATGAGTGGACACTGGAGAAGCTGCGACAGAGGATCACCAGGAATTCGCAGGAGAAGCTGGAGCTGCATCTCTTCATGCTCAGTGGGATTCCTGACACGGTTTTCGACCTGCTGGAGCTTGAGGTGGGTTAGGGGTTAATCAGAGGCAGGGGTGTTGCAAGGCATATATCTTTACTTAAATTAATTTGAGGTAGTGTTTAAGCAGGCATATCTGACAGACTTTCTTTAGGGTTAGTAAATAATCTGAAATGAAGCATGTTCTATTGAATTTTATTACCAATTTTAAATTGACAATTAGGGCTTCCAATCCCAGTGCTAAGCATTCGTCAATAATACTTTTTACAGAATTCAGTTGATCTTTTAGCAGCGACCATGAATAATCTTCTTCTCCTCTCGGCTTGGCTTAAAATATGGCGTGTTCACACATATTAATCTAGCAGTCATGAGTTGAAGCGAGAGGCTAAGGCTGCATTCAATTTCTAACCCTAATCCTCCATTTTGTGCAATTATCTCAGTAATTTCTAGTCATTTGTGTAAAAAAAATTCACATTTTATAAAAAAAAATTACAGCTTCACAGGACTGTCCCAATTAATACATTTTAGGCCATCCCCAATCCAACAAGCTGTATCAAGGGAAAATACTAAGGGTTAGGGCTAAGTGAAATAAATGGAATGCACCCAAAATGCATTAGATTGGAAATACATTATCATTTACCTGCACAGGTTTGAGTCCTGTCGATTTCTCCAAGAATATTTGCTGCCTTTGGCTGAGAGGTTTAAGCATTTGGAAATTCATTTGGGTTTGTGTCTTGTGAAAATATGCCAGAAATGGTCACCATGTCAATTGGATATGTTTTAGGGTTTCTCCCACTCTGGTTTCAGTCCTGCCAATGATGCTAAGATATTGTTGAAAATTTTACTTTAACTGAAATATATCAAAATCGAATTAAACATTTTCTATAATTGTTCGGAAATGTATCACCCCATCACAGCATGTCCTTGCTTTCAGGCTTGGTTGAGTTTTTTTTTTCTCATCTCAATGCCTTCTTTTAACAAATGCCTGTTTAGATAGGTAAATTAAGAGAATAGCTTTTAAATGGGCTAGGGATTGCAGACGCTGACTTCTTTTCTCTCAAAATCTCAACTCTGGAGACACAAAAGTGGAACCCCTTTAATGAGTCCTTTTGGGTCAATTGTAATAATTAATGAATTTAATATTCTTTTCAATTCCAACGAGTTTTGATTAAATTTTTTTTATGAAGCATGAAACATTTGAATGTGAATTAAAAATCCCATTTTGATGTAACAATAAAGGGGTACCTTTCATTTTTGCATCAACCAATAGCCAAATAACATTGCTTCAATATCACATGTTTGAGCGGCTGTGGCTTCAAACTTCAATAGAGTTCAGTAAAGGAAGAAAATGATTCATTTTAAAGTGATTTTCACATGTCTTAAAAAACATTTTTACTCATTCAAGCATTTATGCGTAAACAAACTGCTATAATCATGGTTAAGAACTATAAGGGGGAATAAGGGTATTTAGATTAAACAACCTGCTCTGATCAGGTTTAATTTCATTTGGCGGTAAAGTATTAAAATTATTCTGACTTGTGTGTTTACATGACCCTACAGAAATCATCATATTGAGCATATTAATTAAGTATTTTTATCATTCTTTAGCCTGATAATTAATTATAAAGATGCTTGTTGGCAGGTTTTGAAGCTGGAGCTGGTTGCAGATGTCACTATCCCTCCTATCATAGCACAGCTCTCCAGCCTTCGAGAGATGTGGCTCTACCACACCCCCGCCAAAATCGAAGCCCCAGCTCTGGCCTTCCTGCGTGAGCATCTGCGTGCGCTTCACATCAAGTTCACAGACATCAAAGAGATCCCGCTGTGGATCTACAGCCTGAAGAACCTAAGCGAACTGCACCTGACTGGGAACCTAAGCGCAGACAACAACCGCTTCATCCTAATTGATGGACTGCGAGAACTCAAGAGGCTTAAAGTGCTGCGGCTCAAGAGCAACCTCACCAAGCTGCCTCAGGTAATCAATAACTGATTCTGTCCTTGAGGAAAAAACTATTGTAACATGTTTGTTTCTGTTCGCACAGGTGGTAACAGATGTGGGCGTTCACCTTCAGAAGCTTTCCATCAATAACGAAGGCACCAAACTGATGGTGCTGAACAGCCTAAAGAAGATGATGAACCTGACTGAGCTGGAGCTGATCTGCTGTGATCTGGAGAGAATCCCACACTCCATCTTCAGCCTGCATAACCTCCAGGTACAGTAAACAATACAATACAACAAAGAGCTGTGATGTGGCATTAACATTTCTGTCTGCAGGAGATCGATCTAAAGGATAACAATCTAAAAACCATTGAGGAGATCATCAGCTTCCAGCACCTCCACCGACTTGTGTGTCTGAAGCTGTGGTACAACCAGATAGCCTACATCCCCATCCAGATCGGCACACTCACCAACCTGGAGCGCCTCTACCTGAACCGGAACAAGATCGACAAGATTCCGCCACAGCTCTTCTTCTGCAGGAAGCTGCGCACACTGGATCTGAGCCACAACAGCCTGACCAGCATACCTGCTGACATCGGCTTCCTGCAGAACCTCACGTCACTCGCGGTCACCGCCAACAGGGTGAGTGAGAGGGCGAGAATTTGTTGCTAAAATACACTGCATGTATTTTAATAGAATTACTTCAGTTACTTTAGTTTTATCCACATTCATTTTATTATTTTTGTCATCAATGTAAATGCACCTTAGTTTGGTTTTTATTCAAAAATGTTTGTACGATGTTTTTTGTTAAAGTTTTAGTTAGTTTTATTTGTTTGTAAAACCTTTTTTTTTCAGTTTTAACAGTTGATGTTGTTGAATTACATTTTTTGTTTAACTTTTGAACAAATTTCCAAAATACTTTTTCTAATTTTGTAATTTATATTTATTTAAATTGTTCTCTTTTAAGTATTCAATTTAACTGTAAAAATATATTTTAGTTAAAAACAAAAATATATATATACAATACTGTTTGCTATTTTATTTGATTTACTTTAATTAGATATCAATAACTCTATTATAACAGTTTCTCAAATTGCGAACGTAGAACTTAGTGGTATTAGTCTCCACACTTCTTTAATGTCCTGAAACTAGGGATCATTATCTAGGAGGTGTGGTCAGGTTGTATTCTCTGGTGAGTGTGTCTTGTTTCTGAAAATAGCAGCTTAATGGGGCGTTCCGTCGAGGAGTGTGTAGAACCGCTCATTATAGTCGACTAAACAAGAGCCTGGAGCAGCTGCTGTTCTTTCAGATTCACTTCTGACAGTATTTACAAATGCTCTCAACAGGTTTAGTTTCCAGTCATTCTAACAATAAACTCTAATAAATCAGCTAAAATAATTAAAATGTATAGTAAGCAAATGCAGTTTTTAGTTAAAATAAGGAAATGCATTTTATTTAGTTGTTTCGTTTAACATAAACATATTTGTAATCCCAATTAAATTTACCATTCAGTGCATTTTTTTTTATTGTTTATTATTGTAGTTAAAAACAATTAGATCAGATTTATTCAAATGTAATAATTTTAGGTTAAGGTCATTTATTTATATGCGTGTAAATGTATTGTTAATTTAATCATATTATTATTATTGTTTCAGTCAATTTAATTCTGATGATGTGTTTTAGATCGAGACGTTGCCTCCAGAGCTGTTCCTGTGTAAGAAGCTGCGCACCCTAAACCTGGGGAATAACTGCCTGACTGTGCTGCCCTCTCGTTTCGGAGAGCTCACCGCTCTGACTCAGTTGGAGCTCCGTGGGAACCGTCTTGAGGGGCTTCCGGTGGAGCTATCCGAGTGCCGTATGCTCAAGCGCTCTGGTTTGATCGTGGAAGAGGATCTGTTCAACACTTTACCTCCAGAGGTTAAAGAGCAGCTCTGGAGAAGTGATAAAGAGCAAGCCTGAGAGAGAGCTCCTCCTCCTCAGGGTTACTTTATAAAGGGATACCTCTTGATAAAACTGCTTGATTTCTAAAATCTGAATTCTTCCAACCTTCGACAGGGACTTCAGTGACTCAACCCCAAACTTTCTGAGGCATTTTGTGAGTGTACGATACAATTATTTTCTTCTCAGTTTTAAGGTTGAACCACTGCAGCCTGATGTAGCGGCACCTTCACAGCCTTTCAGGAGCTTTGAGAAAACATTCACAAAACTGACGTTTAGAAAATCTCACTGGTGTACTTTGTAGTAGCTTAGACATTTTGAAAACAAGTCAAAGTTCTCTTGAACATTTTTTTTTAAACACTTTTTTTTTTTTTTTTTATTAATTTGAGGTGATGTTGCGTCTGGTAGGGTGCCATCCACCCCCATGAAACACTGTGTTATGTGCTGCTGTCAGGCCAAGAAAGCCATCAGCAGCTATAATGCCTAATATAGCTGCTTTAAAATTTGGTGCAGCCAGAACCCAGAGTTGTTCGTTTTAGTTTTTTAGTTTTTTTTTCTTCCATCTTCTTATCCACCAGATCACAACTGACTTTGAAACTTGTCAGATTAGCTACCCAAGGTATTCAAACTGATGGCTAAAAACAACTTTTTTAATTTTCAATTAATTAATTTTTATGTTTTTGCTCGCGTCAATTTGAAGGAATGTTTAGAACCGTGTAGTTCACTTGAAAGACATGTAAATATATTTTTTTCTGGAAAGCTTGACCTTTTTGGCATCTGTTTTAACAAAACCAATCCGAAAATTGACCAGTCTTGTGGGTTTATAGCAACATTGGCCTCTCAAGCAATTTGATTTTTAAACAACACAAAACAATCAAAATGACACCACTTCAAATTTTGTGAATTATTGGACTATGTTAGTTTCCCAGAAATTTTATTTATTTTTATTTTTTTTGGACGAAAACTGAAAGGAGCAAAGCGGGTTAAATCCTGTACTTTCAGTGTGTTAGCAGCTGCAAACTTCTAAAACCTTAACTTGTCCGATTGGTATGTGGCCAAACACACAAACCAATGGTCCAATGCTAGCTTGCAAAGTTTGGAAACTGATTAATTTGGATGGTTTAGTCTTGCATCTATTTGCAGGAAAGCTTAAACTTTGTAAATGTATTACAGGCAGGACCAGAAATATTTGTTAAAATACATTTATTTAGAATTTTATTCATGTAGATTTTGCTCGGTGACATTTCAAATTGGTCAGCCAAGCATATTTTTGTGTTCTGAAAAATACCTAAAGTTAATCATCTGGTCAGATAACAAAATAGTGTTCTTATAATAGTTCTTGTTTTGTTTTTTTAGACCGGCGAGATTCAGCTTATGAACCCTCGACATAAACAATATGCTTGAATTCTAACTAGTCAGTTCGTTTTTAGCAACTGTGACCGCTTGTCATTCTGTTCGGTCTGGCTCACCGCTTTAGATTTGGGGAAGCATCGAGTTATTAATTTGGACTGTTTTGTTTGTTGTCTCCAAAGACCACATTGTGTCATTCACCCCATTAAATTCCATTTTCAGCTTTGCATGCTTGTTACAGCCAGGTGGGGTTTGTTGAAAGGAGGCGACGTCTGTTTCATATTATCCCACCTGAAGACTTTATATCAAAGTCGGTCGATTTGGAACTGATTTTTTTCTGAAATATTAGAAGATATGTTTTCAAACTATTTACAATTTGGTGCCACTCGTGGTGCTTTTTGGGACAGGAGGTACTGTGTGTTTTACAGCTGAATCCTGCATGACAAAAAAAAATGGAGTGATAGGTTGTCTGTTGTTTTGGAATAGCATTGGCCACTTTCCAATCTGGAATCTTTCAGGTTTGGTTAGAACAAACAAGAAAATTGTAACCAAGAATGAGAAAACAGTCTGTGTTTGCGTGAGCGTGTATCAAGATACGAGCGGATGGGGTCTAGCTGCAAAAGCCACTCTACGTTTCGGTAAATTATAGGCTTACTCGTTTGACAATCTTTGATTTCTTTTTCTTGCATTAAACAATCCCTGTGCTGTAAAATGTAAGACGTTACACGAGGGTGTTCTTCAAATCACAAACTTATTTATTACGGTGTTTGAGCAAGGTATCGTTAAACATCACAGTGATTAAAGAAAGCAACAAAATAGGCAAGGGCATTCACCCCAAACCAATTGTAATGTAAAAATAAACTTTTTTTTAATATACTTATTTATTTTTCAAGCATGTAAGTTGACTGCTTAAAGAAATTGTATCAATATATAACTAACGGGTACTTTTGTGTGTGAAGAGTGTCTGTTAATATAACCAATAGAAAACATGAAGATGAAGGCTGTCTTTAAGAGTTAACATTTTTTTTCACAAGAGTACATTTTCTGAGGTAACTGTTCTCTAAAGCAAAGTTTTCTCTTAGATTCTCAGACGTTGAAGTACAGAACATGATGTGACAAACTCATTATCTTATAACATACTGCACTCGTCAAGCGGTACATCTATGTTAATGTTTGGTCTAGTTTTAAACAGTTTTTAAACAGTCCAGTTTTTGTTAGCATGACGACTTAAACTTTTAAACACTAACAAAATCCAATAATTTGCCGAAACGTAAAATATTTGCATGGCTTTTTGTCGATGCGTTCACAATCCTGGACACGAAATTGCAATAAGGTCAAAGCAGCACCCTCTACAGGCTCAGAGGTCAAGCTGGGAAGGACACAAAAAATAATTTGAGTGCCTGCCACACATGAGAGAAGTGCTTTAATAGCATCCTGTCGGGGAGGAAATAGTTGTTGGATGTGCCAGTGGAGTTACTGAATATAGAACGATGATTTCAGCATCTGTAGCAGAAATCCTTGCCAAAATCTTGACTGTAAAATGTCTTACACTCACTCCACAGACTTTACATGAAGAAACTTTTTCTGTGACGTTGGGGTCATGTGACCTTGCTTCTGATTTGTCGACATCTTCTCAAAAAGAAGCCTCGTTCCAGAACTTTGAAAATGGCCTTAACTCTCTCTAAGCTGTATGCTGGAGCTTGTCTTAAGTCTAGATTTTATGTTGTATAATTTTTACAAGAAACAAATGTGGGAACAAAAAAAAGACTCTGGTGTGCTGATGGATATTGTTTTAAGTGTCTTTTTAAGATGAGTTTTGTTTGAATGTTTTGGGATTTGTTGAATGTATGCACCCACAGTATTGCTTCAAACCAAGTAAAGATTTCTGATCGATATTCGGAGGTGTCTTCTGTGCTTCTGTTCTAGGTCTTTATTTAAAGTAGTTAGGGATGTTGCTTGTGCTTTTTGAGCAGCAGCACTCATTATTTTGGACGTGTGCACCACCTGCAGTTTGACAGGAGAAATGCAAGCAAAGTCAAACACTTGTGTATCAAAATGAGCTCACCAAATACATTGAAGAAAATCTTTTCAGATTCCTCATTCCTCTGCAGTCCAACAATTTAATTGAAGATAGAATTTCACATTTTCTAGATGCCATCTGGAAATTACCTACTTAAGTTTTTTCCAGCTTTACACATTTTTTTTCTAGCTGAAAAGAAGGCTTTTTGGGGGCAGCAGATAGTTCTGTTGGCAGACTTGTGCTGTAATGCTTCTTCTGCTGTATAAATGCTAGGGAAAAATCTGTTTTACATCAAGTGAACGCCAGAGGAGAAAAGTAGAGACCTTTAATTAATCACAGTACTGTAATTGAGAGGGTTTTGTGTTGTTTTTAAAATGTTTACTTTATACAATACTTAAGTACATTTTAATTGAAGAACAGAACTTCTCTACATTTAAAAGCAAAGATGCTTTTAAAAAGATTAAATATTTTGCTCTTGCAAAATGTTTTGACAGTTTTGTGTTCCTTTAAAACAACTAAATGAATAAATAAATATTCGAAAACAGTAGAGAAAAGAAACACTCAATTTTTTTATGTTCCTTTGTAAAGATCTGCTTTCCTTCAGAATAATTGTGTTCTGCCACAATAACAAAAATTGTAGGGAAATTATTTTTTAAAGGTTCTTCACATTCTGACTGTTTTATGTTCCCTGGGAAACACTATTTGTGTAATAATGCAAATTCACATGTAGTTTATGAGGGAATGAAAGGTATTCGAGAGAAATTCAAGAGAAAGCTTTTTTTTTTCAAAAGTGAATTCTTAAATTGCAATTTCAACATTAATACAATATAATAATTTTAAATATTTCTGGACTTTATTTATGGATATATATCTATATGATGTAACCTCTTGCAAAATGATGTTAGTGACACAATTTCTTGGGGATAAATTTAAAAATCCTGCAAGAGAATACACAATACATATATACAAAGCATAACCTCTTAACTTTCTCTGTACGCTGTTTCTCTGTTTCAGTAAAAAATCCACACAAATGCTATTATATGAGGCTGTGAAATTAGTTCTGAAAAAGTAGCAATAAAATTAAAATCATTAAAGGTAAAAATCGAAGTTGTAAGTGGGGAAAGGAACAAGCGCAAATTGCGCAACGTCTTGTGGTTCAGTCCCAGAAAGGCATAAAATCTCACCAGAACCTTCTCTCTCACTGTCCCCATCTGGTGGAACAAACTACCTGATAGTCAGGAAAGCAGCAACATTAACCACTGCCAAAAAGCAACTAATATCTCTAAAAACCAAAAAAATGTTTGTCTTTCCTTCTATGGTTTGATTGATCCACTGATATAGCTTCTAGTGTGAGGAACCCAAGTTTTGCAAACAAATTTTCTCTCCCCCAATGTAAGTTGCTTTGGATGAAATGCATAAACACAAATGTAGATACCTGAAACTCTGCTTTGGACGTCTGACTGAAGTGTGTGATGTCAGACACCAGGATGACTGACCTGGGTGTCAGAGAGAAGAAATTGAAAAACGAAAAATTTATTTCCTCTTTTATGTGAATGTAATAGTGACAATAGTCAATATAGAAAAAAAGTCAGGGGAAGGTTAATTTAGTTGGGTTAAGGCAGTGTTTCTCAATTATTTTTTGTCACGCCCCTCTATGAAGAACCCCCTTCCCCCCGCACAACTATAAATTGTATTATTTGTCTTTAAATGTGTTATAAGTACACCTCTGCATAACACAGTATCCTTATTAACATATAAGTGAAAAAAGAAAGAAATATGGACCAACAAAGAATAGCTTTATTAACTTTAGCAGAAAAGATTTAAGGTGCATCTGAAATGTAAATCCTCAATAAAACTATAAACATTATTTGACTGACCACGATTGCTGCCAATATTCGGCATGTTTTCGCTGAAAAAACTCAAGTGGCTTTGCAGCATGATTGGGGAGTAATGTCTTTAAGTGATGCCTTTATTTATTTGGCTTCATGCTGTCCGCTGCCAACATTTTTAGACTCAGTAAGCACACCTGTCTCTTCTCGTCTCCCACCGTATTCACAGTGAAGCCAAGCGCTACATACGCGTCATATTTCCTCGTCTTAGCTGTTTGAGAGACTTTCGTTTGTCTCTTTATCTCCTTCTCTCTCTCCGCCTGTCTTCTACACTTCATACTCTGCCAATGAGAGCACCACCGTCCCCTAATGTAGTGGAGTGGTATTGCACTTTATTCTAGAACAGTAAAAAAAATAGAAAAATAAAAAGCATGTTCCCCAAGGTCAAACTATTTGAGAACCACTATGTTAAGGTAAATTGCTGCAGATGACCCTTGTCAGTTTCTGTTAGATTTCAGGTTTCATTGAGTCAAAAGGCTGAGATACCGGATAGGTTTAGAGATTTGCTCTGTAGTTTTACATAGTAAAAGTTTTCAAATATCGAGTGAGCTGAACTCAGTGTGTGTGGAGCTGGAAAATCAGTTCACGTCAACCGAATGATTAGCAAGCTTTAAAGACAACAAAACTGGGCCCCTCTTGACCTGTTACTTGTTCATAGAGGTGAAGGCTTGCCTAACTGAAGTTATCAATGAGTTTCTTTCAGGGCAGTCACTGTCCAAAATCCAATTATTGCGTCAGCATGGTTCCAGTTAATCGCATCTGACATGTGCCCACGTGACCAGCAGGAGCGAGAGATCTGGATGAGGCAGTGTTCAGTCCAGGCTTTCTCTGTCTTCTCAGCATGGATATTATAACAGATAAAGACGTGCAGAAGGTAAGAAAAGCAACCTCTACACGATACTCGTGTCGTTTTAAAACAAAACCGCGTTCTTTGAGGACGTTTGGTTCCTCAGAAACGATGCACTGCAGGGATTGTGTACTGCGAAAGTGTTGTTAGCTTCCTGTTTCCAAATGAAACAAGTAATAGTAATAGCTGAAATTACTTTTAAAATCGCGCGAGTAAACTCAAACACCACATTTTTGTTAAGTATTGCGTAACTTTGAACGCTGTGGAGTGAGGGGCGTCGAGGAGGCGTGTCGCTAAGGGATGGGGCTTGTAGTCATGGAAACGAACTGTCAATCACATTAGTCTACATCACACGTTTTTTAAAAGAGAATTGTATTGTAAAATTTATTGATACTAAAGCTTGCTTATTAGTTATATTTGCTGTGTCACTATTTGCTAAAGCCTGTTATGCATCTATTTAATCTTGTCTTACAAAACACTTTAATGACTACTTATTTCTTCCTTGTATTTATGTATGAGTTTAATGTGCTAATTTAATATACCAATTCAAATATTTTTGAATTGTTTGAACAATGATAATTATATTTCCTTATTTCCTGTTTCTATCGATAAAAATCAGTCGCTGTAAAAACGAAAAAAGCTCTATAATACAGATTGATTGATTGAAATGCTGTTGTTATCATTCATAAGAATTCTTGAGTTACTCATAATGGTGTGGTATGCGATTTCTCTGTGCCAGTGTTGATATCTGAAAACACCTAATTACAGATGTTCTTAGATCAAGAGTGTCCTCATTTTGATGGCTCCTGCTGATAAGTGTGTTATGGTTAAGAACCCATAAAATTCAGTTTCTGATATTGTTGTGAATGATGATGTTTTCATATAAATTTACCAGTCCTGTTTGAAATGAGTAGCTTCTTGTCAACACTTCATAAATTTAATTAATTTTCATTAAAACATCCAAAATTTCATTTATTGGAACACCCGACAGCTTTCATTTACTTTTACCTTTTAAAAGGAAACATTATGTATGAAAACTAATAAATTAGAAAAAACATACGTCTTTAATACAATGTTCACCTTCAATTGAGCTGAATTGTTTTGCTTTTTAAAACCTGTACTTTAAATTTTGTAACATTTTTAAGCATAAATTTATACTAACAGATAGCCACCTCAAGATTTGCTATACGGACCATTTTTGGTGGTGCCACTGCATGGTTTTAATATTTCTTCAGGTATCTATAATCCCCCATACCTGATAAGATGGATGCTGGATGTGGAATCATATGTTTGAGAGCCTGTTCTTGTTCAGTTCAGAGACGAGGGTTTCCTGGTGATGGAAGGGTTCCTCTCCTCTGAGGAGTGTGATGCTTTACGAGAGCGCATCACTGACATCATCCAGCACATGGATGTTCCTCAACACTGCAGAACACACTTCTCCACGGATCACGACGAGCAGCTTCAGACACAGGTTGAAAAATATATAAAATATAATTTAAAATAGATTAAATTCTCTAGGGAATTTGCCTTTTTTGCAAGGATACCAGAATTTTATTATAGTTTCTGTGTGTTTTGTGACTTTCGTGCATCAGTTTTCTAAGCCAGACCATCACTCTCTTTTGAAAACTTAAATAAACTAGGGTTCAAGTGTACTTTATTATAATGGGTTTGTTTTAACAACAGTGTTGTCATTTGTGCTTTACTAGATAAAAAAGGTAACAGTTTTTTTCTCGCTTGTAAATGTTTTATGCAAAGTCTAAAACAAAACTCTTTTTAAATTTAGTGCACATGCAAATTATGGTAGGCATGCAAAATATAGAGCTTTGCCAAAACGTGAAAGCAGAATATGTATGCACTTTAATTCAATGGAAATGTTTACTGAATGTTTACTTTTGTGTAGCTTGTGATTTTTAGGTTATACCGCATGTTTTAAGCAAACTTATTCTAAAGGTAAATTGTGTAAAAATAAAAGACACTCCTGTAAATAAGGTATGGCATTAATGGCAAGTTACAGATCCCTACCCTCAATTTTAAAATTAGTACCTTTGCTATTAGTAGCTACTCAATATTCAAATTTACTCTTGACCTTTTCATGTCCCTCTTGTTACATTTCCCTCATTTGTTTTATGCTGTATCTATCTGTAATATTGTGATACACATCTGATACAAATATCACAAAAAAGAACATAGATTTCTTTCTGGCACCGGAACCTTCGTCAGACACGCTTGTGATACTGGCCTAATTCTATTTAAAACAAACTCATGGAATAATATGCATCACTCGTATTAAAGCTGTTTTCCTCTCATCTTTCACATGCAAACATTCTTTTGTGGATAAAGATGCAGGTAAGACTATCAATCAATCAATCAATCAGTTTTTATATAGCGCTTCTTTAGCAATTGCTTTCGAAGCAGCTTCACAAAGTCCCCATGAGGATCAGGCAGAGCAGACAGGAGTTCCCTCTGAGAGGGGACTCCCGCTGACTGAGGCAGGCGCTAATCACCTCCCCAGCATAAAGAACATACAAACTTAAAATCCATCGATGAACGGTTTGCCGGACAGGACCTAAAAAAAAAACAAAAACAAAAAAATACAAAACAAAACAAACAAAGACAAAACAGGAACTAACAAATGTAGAAAACGGTTAGTAAACTGTAACACAGACAACAAACAAGTGATCAGCATCAGCTGCAGGAGGTGAGATAAATAATGAGGATAGGTTAGAGAGGAACATTGAACCACATTGTTTTTTCAAACAGTTTGTATGTATTTGGTGCTCAGACACCAGATCTGTTTAGACAAATACCAAGAGATAATTATTGGAATGCCAGTTTAAACAGATATGTTTTTAATTTAGTTTTGAAATCTGTGAGCGTAGCTGAGCTGCGGACAACATCCGGGAGTTTATTCCAGAGCTTCGGGGCGCTATATGAGAACGCTCTTCCACCTCTTGTGGATTTACTAACCTTTGGTACAATCAATAGTCAATTGTGATCGGAGAGAGCGAGCTAGCTGCTGCGTTCTGGACTAACTGTAATTTTTGTAGCGTTGCGGCTGAACAGCCGGCTAACAGAGCATTACAATAATCCATTCTGGAGGTCATGAAAGCATGCACTAATTTTTCTGCATCTACGATAGACAGCATGTTCCGCACTTTAGCAATATTCCTGAGGTGAAAGAAAGCAGTCTTAGTAACATAAGAGATATGATTCTTAAACGTCAGTTCACTATCTATAATAACGCCAAGATTTTTAACTGTAGTGGAAAAATGAACAGTGTGTCCCCCCAGTTCCATATTTAAAGCAGAGAGATTCTGTAATTGCTTTTTAGAGCCAATAAGTAATATTTCTGTTTTATCTGGATTTAGCATAAGAAAATTTTCATTCATCCAATCATTGATATCAGCGACACATTCTGAGATCTTATTTAGCTTTAAAGGGTCGTTAGGTTTTGCTGATATATAGAGCTGGGTGTCGTCTGCATAGCAATGGAAACTAACTCCATGTCTTGTAATAATTTTGCCAAGGGGCAGCATGTATATTGAGAATAATATGGGTCCCAAAACGGATCCTTGAGGAACTCCATACTCTACTGCTATTGTGTCCGATGAGTCTCCATTTACATGAACAAACTGACTCCGGTCAGAGAGGTAAGAGTTAAACCATCTTAGAGCCTGGCCCTGGATGCCTGCATCGTTTTCTAGTCTCTCGAGGAGAATCCTGTGATCTATCGTATCGAAGGCTGCACTGAGATCTAGCAGAACTAGAAGAGAGATATTCCCTTGATCCCAATCAAGTAATAGATCATTTGAAATTTTAACCAGCGCAGTCTCTGTGCTGTGATGCACTCTGAATCCAGATTGAAGATCTTCATAACAGTTGCTCTTTTGTAAGAAGGAGCTGAGCTGTTCTATAACAACTTTCTAGTTTTAGAGACAATTTTTAATGGGGAATTTTTTAATTGGGGAAAAGTTCAACCTCCCAATTAAAATATATGGTAACAATATTACACAGATAATTATTAAGAAAATGTTAAGGCTTGTTTTTTTTTGTGCAGAATCTACTTAAATTTATTGCGTAAAAAATCCTGAATTAATTAATCAGACACGTGCTTTTCTAGCATTATTAGTAAAATCCCATTATTTTATTTTAGCATATAATACTAAGTTTACGTTTAAGATTTAAGGCAAGTTCATTTAAATTAGCATTTTAATTATGAACTTTTTGCTCATGAGATCTTGAAGTCTTTCACATTGTCAATCAGGGCAATGATGTCTTACAGATTGATATATACTTGCAAACTGTATTTTTCTTTATGTCGAGCTTTAATGACCTGCAACTCAACAACAATAGTTATAAATAAGTTCATATAATAACCTAATAAACACACATACTAGTTTTCAAACAAATGTATAACTGCAAACCAGACTTAATAACAAAAGCATAACAATATAAACAGATATATTATTGCAATAAACGTAAAATGTCATACTCCCATATTGCACTTGGTCTGACTATAAAGCAAACTTGATAAACTAGCTAATTCTCTTAAAATAAATATGGAGTAATTTTCCTCAATTTTTTTACTTAATTGGTTCCTCAAAGTAAGCTTAAGAATTACACTAATTTGCTTAAAGAAATAGGTAATTGTTTTTCTTTGTTTTATTGGTGAAACACTGTCAATATTTTATAAGAAACCCAGATTACGGATTTTTAAAAATAAAACATGCACATTAATTTAAATGATGATATCATCTTTTAAATGAAAATTACAAGCCTCTAGATTCATTGTTTTACAGTGTGAACGTTCTAATTGTTATTTTTGGAGGCTTGACCAAGTCGTACTGTTTTTTTTTTGTTATTGAGTATGTACCTCAACATGCTTTATCTATGCTAGGCCATGTTCAGCTCCAGACTGGGTTAAGAATGCATGTCAGTCAACATTGCTGGGTGGGGACTTTTATGTTTTAAAATGTTGAAAACAGTTTAGAATTTTGATACCATTTTAGTTTGAATAATTGTACAATAAAATATTTTTGTAATGTATCAATGCATCCACACCTTTCATGCACAAATTTACATCCAAACTCCTTATGGAATTTTATGTTGCATAATAGAAGCCCTTTAAAGCATGCAAGATGCTTGTTTGACGCTTTCCCCGGAAGAAGAGCGTACATTGAGCATCAGTGCCCTCTGCTGTCCCCTCAACTGTCCAACTTTATGGAGGGGAAAAAATCCTCTAAAGCAGGGAACACCAAATCTGCTACGCCAGGTTCTTAATTTTTGGTGCATCCATTATGAAACACATCTGTTACACTGATTAAGGTCCTCTTGACTTGTTTGAAGACAGAGATGTATGCATGCTATAACTCAGAAGTAAAATGTGCAGAGCCCCAGGACCTCTAGGAGCTTATTTGGTGATACCTGCTCTAAAGTAGATTTGAGAGACAATCTTGTCCATTTGTCAGTATCCACTGGGAACAACTCTAGATGTCTTTTCATCAATTAGATCGATATTTAGTTTATTAGTTGAGTTATGCTTATGGTTATGTTGTTTGTTTACCTGCTTTTCTTTTTTTTTTTAGTATTGTTGAAAGCAATGATTTGGGAACAATCCATGTAATGTTTGGCTCTGAATCCGATCTGTACGATCAATCAATACATCTCTTTGTCTGTTTTTCAGGGAAATGCTGAATATTTCATCACGAGCGGAGACAAGATCCGTTTCTTCTTTGAGAAGGGAGTGTTTGATGAGAGAGGTTTGCTTGCTTTTGAAATGATCAATGCAACAAACACTTTTTTCCCAATTAAGTAAAGCACGTTGACTAAAAATAATCACTTTATTTGTAGTTACTCATCTGATTTCAAACCAAGAGATGTTCATGAAGTTGTTTACAACTTTTGTATGTTTTTCATGTTTTAATCTGATCAATGCCTACTTTTTTATTAGTAAATTATCAACAATAAATTTGTTTTGTTTTGCACGGTTTCAAAATGATAACATTTGCATTTTGTTTAGGCCATAAAGCTTCTTTATTTGTCTTCGTCACCTAAAAAAATTCTGTATTTTCAGGAGAATTCATCGTGCCGAGAGAACAATCCCTGAACAAAATCGGTCATGGTGAGTTTACAGTCTGGTTTATATGGTGCTATTGAGACAATTTCTATAGCTTTTAAAATATGACAGTATCTGTAATTCAGGTTCATTGGTAGAGACACACGTTCTTCCTTTTAGGAGAGCTTTTATCTTTTGACCAATGAATAGAACTTTCCTTATAAGAAACTGATATTCCATTCAAATACTGCAAATATTTCCTGTCCTCCCACAGCTCTTCATGCACACGATTCGCTGTTTAAAAGAGTCACTCACTCAGGCCAAACTCAGGTGAACACAAACTCATGTGAAGATTGAATATTGATGAGGAACTTCCATATTTCAATAAAATGATTGTTATGTGATTTCCTCTGAGGCAGAGTCTGTGTAAGAAGCTGGGCATGATCGACCCCATTATCCTGCAGAGCATGTACATCTTTAAGGTGCGCTTCACGTTCAGTTGTATTGTTATTCAAAGATCTGAACCCTCATTAATATTTAATCCCGGTTCTAACAGCAACCAGGTATTGGTGGAGAAGGTATGACACACCCACAGTATTCACCATTTTACCAGCTCAATCATGTCAGTTTAAAACTTATATAAAATAAATCTCTTTTCCAGTGAGCCCTCACCAGGATGCCACCTTCCTCTTTACACAGCCTCTGGGTCGAGTCCTGGGCTTCTGGATAGCACTGGAGCATGCTACACTGGACAACGGGTGCCTCTGGTTCATCCCCGGATCACACAAAGGTCAGTTCCTCACACGCTTTGCATTCATTCCATGAGAGGTCAAAGTTGCGAGCGACAAACTCGGATTTGCTTGGATCCACCTCAGTTAACACAGACTGTTTTTACCAATGAACTCACTCCAACAATGGGTTTCCACCAGCCAATCATAAACTGTGATGTCATCCGCATGAGTCATTCTCTTTGTAAGTTTAAACTGGTTCACTTGAACATAATTGGTAGAAGATCGAAGGGCAATATCTAGCTTTATGTAAATGCAAAAAAAGCAAAAGATTGATTACAATTAGGTCTCAGATTTACAAAGAATGTTAAAACAAATTAATACAACCAGACAAAATCAGGACATGTGGTCTGAATAAGGGAATTCTGGATTCATGAACACATTTATGACCAAAAACCTTCCTAAGGTTGATTTTCCATATTAGGTGTCCTTTGAAAATACATAAAAAGTTCCTACACCTCTGATCTCTACAAAACTGGAATGAGAACCCAGATTAAATTCCAGAGCTTCAATTAGTTTTCTTTTGATTTGGAGCTAAGGTTACTTATTCCCAATGTGATTTGTTTTTTGGTCAGACGGCATCGCCAGGAGGATGGTGCGAACACCTCAAGGCTCGTTTCCTTTAACAGATTTCATTGGTCGAGAGAAGGATTACGAGGACAAGCTCTTCATTCCTGCTCCTATAAAAAAAGGTTGGTTGAAGAACTTTCTTTTTTTTTATCCCTACACTATACTATAGATGATATGATTTGGAGTGGATGATAAAATAATTCGTTTTTCCTGCTGTAGGCGGGGCTATTCTGATTCATGGAGAGGTTGTGCACAGAAGTGCTGCAAACACCTCTGATGCCTCACGCCATGTGTACGCCTTTCACGTCATGGAGGCGGAGAACACTGTCTGGAGCCCTGAGAACTGGTGAGAGCAATCTGGGTACTATAGTGACTGCCGTATTTGATTGAAAATCACATGTGAGATTTTGGAAATATACTTGAGGAGTGGAAGTATCACAATTCATGAATCTTCAACAATTATTCTGTTTTCATTCACCTGACAAAAGTTGAAAGAATAATAATTCACCCCCTCAGAGTGTTCATGAAGATCAAGGGTGGAAACATGTTTTTTCAGCTCCAAAATTGATCAGTTTTAACATGAGATTGACTGAGAACCTACTCACTTCTGGAGTCAGCCTTAAATGGCCGGTCGAGGTACTGCAGTTCAGTCACTTCCTATTATGCATCAAGAGGGAAAGCAGGAGGTTGCCCCTTTTGATCCCCCTGGAAGTGGCTAATGTTCTAAATGGCTTTTTTCACAGCTGGATCCAAATGCATTTGGAAAGACTGCCCTCTAGCTGAAAGCCAACTGAACTAATAGCATTCGAGAGCTTTCAGAAAACTAATATTAGAGGAGTTGCATAATTAAAACAACTCTCATGCGCTTAATAAACTGCCAAAAGCAGCGCAAGTGTGCAGTATTTACTAATAGCATTGTAGATTCTCAATCTACAAATGTTTGTTGATCTCTTTCTTTCTAGGACCTCAGCTGCAAAATATCAACAGAAGTTTATCATTGATGGAAAGTAAATGTGCTGGTTATGGCGGTAAAGAAATTAACCCAAGTTAAACAAGGCTCTTTTCAAAGTGTCTGGTTATAGCCCCCACATCCTCCCAAGACCCTCAGAGCCTCTTGTTCTTTAGCCCCTGTTCTCTGGATCGGGTTCTCTGTTTGTTTTGAAGCAGTACATCCTTTAGACAAACCTCAAAATCTTTTGCCATTTCATTTGTGATGGTCTTTGAAGAGTTTCAGCTCTTCAAATACTGTTTTTATACTTTATTCTGTGTTTTAGTTTCTCTTTTTAAGTGTTTTAACATCTTTTCCCTTGTATTGTGGGATTTTTGTATCATGAACTAAAATAATGTATTGCTTTCTTCAGGCTTCAACCTACAAAAGAGCTGCCTTTCCCTTCTCTCTACACATAAAACACGGAAGTACAGAAGTCTGGAAGAAAAGCGAGAGTTAATGAAAGCATGACCAGAAATGCTATTTTCTATGTTCATTTGTGAGTCATTTATTAATAAAACACTTTTTCTGACTGAGACTTATCTTGTTGTTCTGGTTCAAATCAAATCAAATCAAATATGTTTGATTACAAAACCGCTTTATTTCCTTCAATGCAACAAAATCTAAGGCATTCAAACCAGTATTAGCACATAATAAAACTGATATTTACAGACGTCTTTGTTCTTCCAGCAAGCAGTTAAACATTTCAATAATAACAAAACCAGACAAAAAAGAAGATTTTTTTTTTATTAACTCACTGAGTTTATCAAGTAAATCCAAAGAAACATAAATATGCAACAACAAAAAAACCCCAGAAATCTTCAGGATTTAAATGTTTAGAAGAAAGGCAAACGTAGGTAAAGATGCATTTAGACAGCTCCAAGCTCTGTTAAAGAGAACTCTCCTCTTCCAGAGCTTTAGCAATGTGCAGTTCAATCCCCATCACTTATCCCGCAGGATGTGAGCGAGTAAAATGTTAACGATGGCTCAAAAGATCAGCACTGTCTATGAGCTTCAACTAAACTAAAACTGCAGAGACACAATGGGTTTATACAGCATTCCGATTCAGAACTAATGACTATTAAAAGCATTAGTTACTTGAAATTGTATAAAAATTTAACACATTCCTCTTTTTTAAATACATTTTAAGATTTTTTTTACATCATGCACTAAAGCAGTTCAAAGAAATGTTTTGAATAAATAAAAACACTGCAAGAAATAACAAAACTAGAAAAAAGTTACATATTCCAGTCTGTGAAAGTGTTATTTAACACACTAAAATGCATTTTTACTGGATAATTTAATGAATAAAGGGTTCAAATGTATTTTTGTTAAATTTTTATCCGTTTTTTTCTTCAGGTTTTCTGGGTTGTATTTGAGATTAGCAGGATGTTTTGTGTCAGTATTTTTTTGCTCGTAAATGGGTTCTTGATTCATTTATAGTGAGAAAATGTAAGATGTTTGAGATTTAAATATTTAGAAAACCCTTGGACCATATCATTCAATAGGAAGTGGAGGAAGGGGACTCCCCAGCCAACCTCAAAGTAAACCCTACTATTATCATCTAATAGTGAATAAAGCGTTTGCTTCATTTCAGAATGAACTGATCCATCAGTAAGTGCAGGACTCTCAATAGAGCCTTCCTCTCTCGCTTTACCTCACTCCAGGTGAGTTCAGTGGTGGTGTTATTCATTTTGGGTCCCAAGCTCCTACAAACCCTATCAAAACCCTGCTCCTAGAGTTTCCTATACAACTATAATGAATTACTGAAAAATATATATATTTTCCCCTGATGAATCCGGACTTTTACCATATATAATAAGAGAGCATGCTCTAAATATAAAATAAGACAAATCAGTCTCTTAATTTTAGAAGGTGAGGTTGCTTAGATGGGTAATTTTCAGGTTAAATGCTTACATTTCGTGCCTTTTCAGGAGTCTGTTTTTGTTGTTTGTCTATTAAAAAAAACATTCAGTTGGAAACCAAATTAAAAACTTAACAATTTATTTGGTGGGTTAAACATGTAAAACTATTTAATTCATCATCAAGTTACGATACCATTTTGCTATAGACGAAACGCTTTTTCAATGCATAATTTATTAAAACAAAGAATCTGGAGAGTTTCAGTGTTTGGTGCAGAAGCTGAAGCTCCTCTTGCTTCAGTTGTTTTTAGAAACAAATTAAAGTAGATGCAATTGATAGAACTTTTGGTCATTTATTTTTAAAAGTTCTTACATATTCCACCATTTTAAGTGAGTAAACTTGTAAGCTGCTAATTATCCAAAGGGAGACAGCGATAATTACAGCTCAACAGATGATATTCTGATATTCACACAGCATCAAATATAGATATCGCTGCGGTTTTAAGCATGCACCACTAGTTGTGAATAAAATCACATGTACCTTGTATATAATGATCAACCCTGCAGCTGATGTTTCTTCTCTGCTCCCAAAACCACATTTTCATATGTGTGATATGAGTGCGCTCTCACAGCAACAAAAGGATGTAGAGATACAGAGGAAGCAGTAGGTTATCGATCTGCGACGTGTAAGCCTCCAACATGGCAACCATGCTGATAGATCCCAGCACCCAGGAGTAGCTGGCGTTCAGGTTTATACTGGAATCAGCGATAAGGAAAACCACCACGGCGATGATTTGTGCAAACACTGAGCTGGCCGTGCCCTCAAAGGTTTTCTTTGTGCCAGGCCAACGGATTTCACCCACCGTGCTCCCAAAAATAGATGCCACAGTGTCTCCAACTCCAACCGCAAGCACACCTGCATAGGGAACCAGGCCTCCGGACCCACTTAGACCTACTTTAGGGGTGCACCCTGAAGGTGAGAGCCAAACTGGAAGAGAGACACCAAGAAGAAGGTAGATGTGAGTGAGAATGAGTGGTCCGGAGTCTCTCTCGTCTAGGAATAGTGTTAAAAGTCGTCTCAGGGGTGCCCCTAGAGGTCTAATGCGAAAGTAGCGAATGAATTCAAGGAATAAAAATCCAACCAGGCAGGCGACCGCTGCTAAATGGAGCAAAGGTCGATCTAAAGCGAGTCCAGGGGCAAAGGTGAGCACAGTGAGGAGGTGAAAGTACTTTCGTACGGTGGTTGACGCTTGGTGCTTTTTGCTTCCTGCAGATCGGTGGCTGTTCTGGTGCATCACGACTGCGACCGCCAAAAGCACCAAAGCCGCCCAGAACCCAAGCAGCCAAAGGCGAGCGTTGCTTTCAGTGATGAAATGAAGTAGCCAGGGGATGGGGTGATGCTGAGTGAGCATAGAGAGCCAAGGAACCAACAAACCCAGTCCCAGAACCGCTGTCATGGTGTGGAAAAAGAATGACGCCGACCAGGTCTCCGACTCCATAAAGATGAACAGCATGGAAAAGAAGATGCCCAGCACCAATAATCCTAAAACAGCCACTGGGAGAAAGTAGGGAAGTGGGTCAGGGTTAGTGCCTCCAGACGGAGCTAGAGAGCGCTTTATGAGCTGGTTGATGATGAAGCTAATGCCTCCAAGTATAAGGAGCGCCTCGCCAGGAGTGAAGCAACGTGGTAGCAGGTACAGCAGGATGAGACTCAGATACACAAAGATCAGCAGCACCTCCAGGACTTCAATCACCTCAGACACAGTTAGTGTCTGCTTAACCTGTAGAAGGGAGGGAAATGACAAAAATGAAAAATAGAAATAAAAAAAATCTAAGAAAACAAAAGAACACCAGGAAGGCAATGTCTAATATTTTTCTTTTTAACGGTCAGATTCCTTTGTGGTGCAAACAAAAGGTGGTGCCACTTCACTCTCTGGGTAGTGTTTGCCCCAGAACCCTCTTCTCCTCCTGCTTGGTCTCCCTCCATCTGCCATCTCTCTTTAGCACTCACTCTACTCCCTTTTCTTTAGCTCTTCCACCTTTCTATATGTCTTCCTCTCATTAATATCTCTCCATCTAGTTTCCTCTCTACCTTCACCTGCACTTTCCGTCTCTCTCTCTCTCTAGCTCTTTCTTTCAATCATCTCACCCCTCCACTTAACCATACCCTCCTTCTCCTGCTCTTCCACTCCGTCTCACTCTACCCTCTCCTCTCCCACCTCTTTTTCTTTTTCCTTTTAGCTCTCTTCTACTCCTCCTTGAGGTCTCAACACAGAGACACTAACTCTGTATTTGCAAGAATGTTCGGATGCTTCTCCGCTGGGATTTTTTTCTATTTTATTTTCTATTTTAATTTATTTTATTGCCATTTCATCTTGATGTAGTGTTGCTCATTAACCTTCTATGGTGCTCAGAGGTAGTGATGGATCATTCATGAGAAGAACAAATCTTCGTATTGACTCGATAGAAATAACTCTTTTTGGGGAATAAATAGTTTTCTTTTGGTGCAGACGGATTAATAATCAGAAGACACAGGTGAGCAAGTTCATTTATCTAGATTCTTGTGTTTTGCTATATTTTTGTGTATTGTCATAACTGTTTGCAATTAGATCAGATATTTTTCTATTTGAACGATAAAAATGTGTCACTTAAACAACCCATACTTTTAAATTTTTCTCTTGGAGTTAAAGGTGGTATGAGTTATGAAACACTTGCTCTCCATCTTCAACAATCACAGCTGTGGTGCCCTTTGAATAAGGTACCAGTTTCCCAACTGCACCCTGGGAGCCGCAGTCATTGCTGCCCACTGCTCCGGGTGTGTGTTCACGGTGTGTTTGTTCACTGCTGTGTGTGTACACTGGATGGGTTAAATGCAGAGCACAAATTCCAGGTATGAGTGACTTCATATCAAGCCAACTGGTCACTTTCACTTTATTTAATAATGTTCTTCTTCTTAGCTGTTTCCTGTTGCGAGGTCAATGTGAGAGCGTGTATCTTCTATGAAACACTCAAGAGTCAGCTTTCATTGCTCGCTCTCCTTGTGAAACACTAAGCCAATTAGGCAGAACCAAACTTTTTTTTTTCCTCAATTGTTCAGGTAGATGTGTGATGTGTCGTTGGTAGCTTTGTGGCCATTGTTTCTGCACAAAACTTTGGACCAAAAATTCAGATAGATGTGTAGAGAGGGGTATTATATTCCTACTCACTATTCCCTGTTCTCTTTAGTGCACTCTTCCACTTCTCTTCCTCCTCCACTCAGAGATAATGTATATCTTCCAATTTCTCTCTACCACTCTCTCCTTCCAAATTTCTAAAGCTCTGCTACTCATTTCTCTTCCTCTCTTGCTGATCTATAGTACATAGACACAGTAAAATTATAGTGTCTAATTGTTCAAAACTGTTCCTAAAAGTTTTTTAATTATACCAAAAAAATAAACAATTATTTCCCAAGTCTACTAATAATATGTCTAAATGAAAACTGAGTTTTCAACATTTCCCTGTGAAATAATTAAGTTTTATTTGATATAAAGCTATTTTCTATTATAACGTTCAAATAGAACCAGGAGCAGCTTCACCGTATACAAGATGGCACTTCCGGCAATTCCTGCAATGACGCAGGTGTTTTTCGGCACTGAGCGTGTGATTCCCAGTGCGATAAGGGACAGAAAGAGTGCTAGCATCATTCCGGTCACTGTAATGACCATGGCAAATCGCTCCATGTGCACATTTCCCACTGCCATGCAGCGTCCCCTCAGAGCCAGGCCCATCAGAGGAAGCACCATACTTGCTGGTAAGACACCACTGTTAGCTGACGGCCGGAACTGAAAGACAGCGGAGCCTGAGCGGATCAAACGATCCCATTTGTGCTGGACGTAGAAGGCTTGGATGGCCAGAGCAATGCAACACCAGGAGAGCTGGTTCCAAACCGCTGAGTGAACACTTAGAACCATGGAGAATACCACGGCTGACTCCACCAGCACCGGATCCATCTGCATTGCTGAGCTTTTGCTTTCCAAAAAACCTGGAAACTTTTTTTCTGTCAGAAACTTTCTGGAGTACAAATGAACATCCTCTTCTTCTGGCCCTCCAGCATGGGTAAAAAAAAAAAACTGGTGGAAAATGAGACACAAACACAGTTATATTAATAAAAAACAACATTATTTACAAACTTTTATTCATTAGAAAATAACACATTAGCACCTTCTGACACAAGTGCATGAGTGAAAAGATCATGTCTTGCATTCGAGAGAAAGTGTTTCGGGTGAAGAATTTGATAGAATATAATGTGGATATATATATATATACATGTTAACAACAAGTTTAGACTTTTTTTCTAATTGGATTCAGTTTGTTTTCAAGTTTAATGAACCCTTTTACACCTAAAATATCACGCAGCCATTTCTCAGCTCTTCAGTTTTTCCAGAAATAACAGAAAATACAGTAGTGTAAAATGCGCATGTCACTTTTTATGGAATTTGTTAGCTTACTAAAGCATTAAAAGTCTATTTAATGGATATGTAAATCTCATATACAATATTTTTTCACAAATTTTACTTGAGAACACAGTCTTTTTCAAAACTTGAGCCCTACTCTCAAAGTAATTTAGCACATTAACAACATAATAATCTTATTTAAACAGTGCTGATTTAGCAAAGACGGAGTTGGAAAACTTGTTACTTACAACCTTGATATGCAGCATTGCATCTTGTTCAATATAATGTCACATTTCCAGTTTTTTCTTCAAAAATGAGCATTGTATTGCATGACTAATATAACTAGTAAATGAAAATAGTTATGATTAAACCACATACAAAATGTATAACCTTCATATTTAATTGCAAAGGGGTGGTTAAATTGTAAAATATTTAAGAATGAGTCTAAAAGAAAGTGAAGCATTTCTCAATGGCGTCTGAACTCTCTACCCTGAGACCTTTAACCCTCTTAAACGTCAGCCCTTTCTCAACACAATAAATTATGAAACAACTTCATTACTTTTCACAGAAAGTAAAATGATCTCGCTGAAGCTGCATGCTCTGACTTTAGGATGATTATTTAGAGACTTAAATAATAGACAAGACCTGGCTCTTTTCAAGTATTGCCGTTGTATTTGCTTTACAATGTCTTACTGTTCAGATGTTTATAAATGATGTTAAAGTTATTCACAAAAATAGCATTATAACTCGTTAATCTTAATGTTAATCTCCTTTCATACAACAGGCCTTGCCAACTAAACACAATGTATTCTTTAACAAATAATGTCAATTATTTATAAACTTCTGCACAAAACAAACATCTGTAACATACAATAACAACATATATTTTTAAAGCTGCTTATCTCAAATTCTGAACACATTTTCCAAATATTTGTGTGTTTAACTTTCACCACAACTGTTATTGATATCTTTGTATCTTTGACAATTGTAAACGATCCGCGCTACATGTTAATATATATTTTTAACACACACCTGATAAAAAAGAATGAAATGTTATTTCGTAATTTTATTATCTTGTAGGTTAAATCAAAACGTGTATAGCAAAGCAATTAAGGTCACAACAAAGATTTATAAGCAACCAGTCTATAACACATTTATTAAAAGAAACGTCGCCAAAGGAACGATTAAAACTCGCTTTTTAACGTTACAGATTTGATCCCTCCTGGCTTTTACAGAGATGGGTTTTCCTCAGTCATTCACAGATACAGCAGCTGTTCATTGGACATATGCACATTCCGCAAACAACACGTGCGTCTCTATAATAAACCTGATTATCCTTACCTGATTAACAGCAAAAAAAGAAAGTATTCACTGGTTAAAAGGGAAAAAATACAATCATTCTGTTTTCCAGTGACAATTGCTTGGTACGAACTGTTCAATGACGGTAGGAGCGGCCATGAAAGACACATGCATCACGTGGTGTCATCATGCCCACGTGACATTTTTATAACTAATTTATTTAATTAAAAACATCTTCACGCTGTTTAATAATAGTTTTGGTATTTAAGTTGTTATATTATCTATTCCTTTATTTGTTTGCAATAACGTTGATTTAGAAATCAGGTCATGTGACACCGAGTCGACGCCTGTTGTGTTGGTCACGTGATCCGAGTAAAGATGGCGGATTCCGAGATGTGTGTCAGGTAAATTGGAAGAAAGAGAAACTTAATTTTTCATATTATTAAAGAGTTATGCTGAGTTTAGAATTTGTTATTGTGGCAATAGTTATGTCCCTCGCGTAGACATGAGAAAATACGGGATTTGTACAAAAGGGATATATTATTTGAAGTTAGAAACCGCACGAGTCTGTGGCGTGCGCAGAGTTGACAGACCCGCGCGGCTTAATTCAAACTGAAACGTTAACAATAACGCTCGGCTTTTAACCCATGCGTGTATTATCTGGTGCGTGTCCAAACATTCACATATACCTTTGCGTGCCCCTAAAAACATCAGAGTCTCCAAACATGTGCGTTTTTATAGTTTGTACTCAATTCCCAGTGGTAAATTTAAATGCATCTTGTACGAAATAACGCTGTGTAAAAATATGCGACCTGGAATGAGACCATTGCTTCATAAACGTGTTCAAGCAAAGCAGTTGTTATTGATTTTTTTAGAAGGAAATACTAACTGTTGGATACAATGCTCTTCGCGTGTTTGGAAAAGTATGTTCAATGTAATTGACTAATGTTATAACGATGTAATTTCTTTTAGACTTAATTTAAATTATTTCTTTAGAAGTAGCCGAGAGCTGTGGACCATCTTGCTGGGAAGGTCTGCGTTAAGAGAACAGGTGAGCATTTTAACCTCATTTAAAATGTAGTTTAGGGGACTTTATGGAGCTAGAGATCTGACAAAACAATCTGAATGTGAATTGTGTTTATTTGAATTGTTGACAAGTGTAATTTAATAAACCTGAATATTGAATGCCATTAAAAATATTTAGAATTTGAATTTCTTTCTTTGAATTTGAATTTCTTAATTTTCTGTTACCTACTTTCTGTTCAACCTGAATTTCACAACCTGAATTTGACGGTTGACTGATAGAATATTGAATTTGATGTTTTGGAATTTTCTTGTTGACAACTTCAAGTTTTTACAAACTCAATATCTGCAAAAATCTGAAGTTTGATAAAACATCTATAAATAATTGACTTAAAAGGTTAATTAAAACCTTTAAAAAAATCAGTGGTTTTAAATTTAAATATTCAAATCAAGAAATTCAATTTCAAAGACAGAAATTTAAATTCTAAAATTTTTTTAATGACATTCAATATTCAGGTTAATTAAATTACAATGGTCAATAATTCAAATCAACAATTAAAATTCTGATTGTTTTGGCAGATCAGATTCAGATTCAGATTCAGATTCAGATTTTATTTGTCACATACATATACATACAGAGTACGACGTGCAGTGAAATGTATTGTACGACTGTCCAACCTGTAACCATTAGGAAATAGATAAAAAGATAAAAATAAAACATAAATTATAAGAAAACAAAGTAGATATGAATTTAAATAAGTACTAAATACAATATAATACAGATGAAATAAAGTACAATGGAATACAATATAATACAAATGAAAATGAAATAAAGTACAAAATGAAATAAGTACAAATGGAATAGAGATGTGACGTGCAAGAATGGCAAGTGATTTGTGTGTGACAGAAGGTCACTAAAGTGCAGTGTGGATGTTTTAAAGTGACTTGCGCTGTTTCAAGTCCACGATTGTGCAAACTGTGCGGAGTGTGAGGTGAATGTGTGGAGTGAGAGAGGTGATGAGTGAAAGTTAGAAAGTCTGTCTTTATGTGCCCGGTGTGTCCCCGTTTAGAGTCCGAATGGCATGCGGGAAGAAGCTCCTCCTCATTCTCTCTGTGTTTGCCTTCAAGGAGCGGAAACGCTTTCCTGAACGCAACAGTGAGAAGAGTCCAATGTTAGGATGGCTGGAGTCCTTCACAATCTTCCTGGCTCTGGCTCTGCACCGCTTGTTATAGATGTCTTGCAGGTCTGGGAGCTCGGTGTGGATGGTACGCTCAGCTGAATGTACCACCCTCTGTAGGGCTCGCCGGTCCTGCATGGTGCTGTTCCCGAACCAGGAAGTGATGCTGCCCGTCAAGACGCTCTCAATGATGCTGTTGTAAAAAGTCTTTAGCACCTGAGAGGGTAGTTTAAAGTCCCTTAAGCGTCTCAGGTGGTATAGACGCTGCCGGGCCTTCTTCACCAGGGAGTTGGCATGGCAGGACCAAGACAAGTCCTGCGTGATGTGTACGCCGAGGTACCGGAAGCTGTCCACTCTCTCCACTGGAGTCCCGTTGATGGAAGCAGGGCCGTACGTTCGCTCCCGCTTAGTACTGAAGTCCACTATTAGCTCCTTAGTCTTGCTGACGTTCAGGAGGAGATTATTCTCCTGGCACCATCTCTCCAGGTTTATGATCTCCTGTAGGTAGGCCGTCTCATCGTTGTTGGAGATCAGGCCCACCACGACAGTGTCGTCAGCAAACTTGATTATGGTGGTGGAGTCAAAAGTGGCCACACAGTCATATGTGTACAGCGAGTACAGCAGGGGGCTCAGAACACAGCCCTGGGGGGCTCCAGTGCTGAGAGTGATGGAGGATGAGGTGTGTTTCCCCATCCTTACTGCTTGTGGTCTGTCTGTTAGGAAGTTGGAGATCCACTGACACAGGAGTGGGCTGAGACCCAGGACCTCCAACTTCAATGTGAGTGTAGAGGGAATTATGGTATTGAATGCCGAACTGTAGTCAACAAACAGCATTCTTGCATAATTCCCTTTTCTGCAGTCCAAGTGGCTCGTTGTTGTGTGGAGGAGGTGTGAAATGGCATCCTCCGTAGACCGGTTTTGTCTGTAAGCAAACTGGAGTGGATCTAGTGTGTCTGGCAGTGTTGTAGTGATGAAATCTCTGACAAGTCTTTCAAAGCACTTCATCACCACTGATGTCAGGGCTACAGGGCGGTAGTCGTTGAGGCTCGCGGGCTGCGGTTTCTTTGGAACAGGAACAATGGTCGACTGCTTGAAGCATGATGGGACTGTAGATTGTTCCAGGGAGAGATTGAATATCTCTGTGAACACCGGTGCCAGCTGGTCAGCGCAGACTTTCAGAACTCGACCTGTGATGCCATCCGGTCCTGCTGCCTTCCTGGTATTCACTCTCCTGAATGCCCTCCTCACTTCATGCTCTGAGATGGTGAATGTGTTAACCTCTCCGGCTCTCTCGGCGTGCATGCTGCTAGCACCACTAGCGTGATTAGCTGCAGCCTCGAAGCGAGCATAGAAGGTATTTAGCTCGTTTGCCAGAGAAGCGTCCGCATTCCCCATTCTGGAGGATGGTGCTTTATAGTCTGTCATTGTTCTTAGTCCATGCCAAAGGCTCCTCGAGCCGCCATGTTGGAGTTGCGACTCGAGTTTTTTGGCGTAGCGCCGCTTCGCCTCCTTCACCGCTCTGCGCACGCCGTAAGACGCAGCCTCTAGCTCCATATCTCTAGCTCCATAGGCCCTCTGGTTACCATTAATAGACTATGCTAGTGTGACCAGAGTAACTTGGAGAAGTTTGTAGATGTTATTCATCACAATTTTTAATACGACTCAATTTTAAGAAGATTCTGGCGTTTGTGTGATCTTATAATGGTGGCCTCTAAATGAAAAGAAAATAGCCTGAACACAACACATTGCAAGTGTGTCGTAGAACCACATTTAATCATCGTTCACACTCCTGTGCAAAGAGACCAGCCAATATAATACACAGGATTTTGGATGATGGAAAGGCTGTAGTTGACACAGCCTGCAACCTTGGAAGCAGTAGGCTTTTTATATGCGATGATTTTATTGTTGTAATTAGTGTTTTATCGTCTGATATTTGATATAACCTGTGATACAGGTACAAGGTTTTTTTTTGTCAGTCAAATTTCTGAAAGTGCAGCCTCACATACACAAGCAAAATTATTAAGGTAATTACTTTTTTGACAAACTTGCCAGCAAAACCAAAAGACTTGTGTCAAAAGTTCATGAACCTGCATGGACAGCCTTGAGCATGGGATTTTTTTCAATAGAAGTTTAGCTTCTTCTTAGAAATTCCATCCATCTGTTTGGTGCTTTTTGAAATGCTGTGGACAGACGCTCCTGATTTACCACATTTCATGCCCTTTTTCATGACATACATTTTTGGAGACTTACCTGTAAAGCCTTAAGTTTTTATTCAAACAAGCCATTTTTGAGGAATTATTGGAGGACTTACAGAAATTCAGATTTGTAGCTATTATGACATCAATGCACAGTCTCGTGTACAAACTTCCTGGTGCATTGTGAGCTTTTGATCTCTAATGTTCCTCTTTCAGGCTCAGATCGAGGCTGAACTGGATCGTCACTGGGAGAGGCTTTTGCAGGGTCTGTCCTTCTACAAAGCTCCCAGGTAACATCATCCTGATGTTAGTCTCATGAAAGAAAATGTGTTGTGTTGTTTTATTTTCTTGTACATAATGTTATTTTAATTAAATTTGCAGCATCTCGGCTGCAGACAAGCTGAAGGCAGATAAAGACACTCCACAGACGCTCAAAGACTTAGGGCTCAGGATCAGCAAGCTTTTGGTAGGCATCTGATTCTGGTTCTGTATCTGATTCTGGTTTTGTTCCACAACAAAGTGTGTGCGTGTGTGTGTGTGCGTGCGTGCGTGTGTGTGTGTGTGTTCGCATGTGTGTGTGTGTGTGTGTGTGTGTGTGTGTGTGTGGGTGGGGGGTTAAGGCTCTCAATCTGGGGACACAGTGGTCCTCCAAGGTGATTCAAGCTTTCTTAGATTTAGGTCAATTACAACAAATCACCTGATAATTTTGGTACTAGTTTCGACTATCTGAATGAGATTGAAACCACCCCTGCACAAAATTGTTTTTTAGTCCTGAGATGATTTTTTAGACCAGATGAATTTATTTTATGCATCCACCTCTGTGTGGAACTGGCAGTTTTATATGCTACATATGTGATGTGAACACACTGTAAGAACCACCCAAAAAGGGAAAAGCAGCTGGTTTTAATGCAGAGTTATATCATTGCTTGTTTTAAAACAATTGAATTTGAGTATTTACCATTTTTGTTGTGTCAGGCTTTGGATGAGCAGCAAAGTGTTCAGATTCTTCAGTGTTACCTTCAGGAGGACTACAGAGGGACCCGAAACACACTCAAGGTTAGTTCAGCCTAACACATCACACAAGTGCTGAATAACTGTTCAGAAATGTATTGAGAGAACTTCTGAGGAAACGGGCTATTCTCTTGTTTTTCAATCAGACTCTGCTGCAGGATGAAAGACTGAGTCAAGCTCTGCTGATAAAGGTTCAGACCTACTTATACGTCTGATCATTTTTTTCTGTTAAAAAGTTTTAAAATGTCCTTAAACATGTTCAAATATTCCACAGATTGCAGATTATTACTATGAAGAGCGTTTGTGTGTCCTGCGCTGTGTTCTCCACCTCCTCACATACTTTCAGGATGAGAGGCATCCATACAGGGTAAATAGTGATGCACTTAGTGAGATGAAGATGAGAAGGGGAATTAAAGTGTATGTTATGCATTCAAATCTCTATTGGCTTTCCCAGCGATGGGTTGCGGCAGGGAAGGGCATCCGCTGCGTAAAACAAATGCCAGAGTGTTGGCGGTTCATTCCGCTGTGGCGACCCCGAAAGGGAATAAAGCCGACATGAAGATGAATGAATCTCTATTGGATATTATTTAATAATTAGGGGAAATACATGATCTCAAATAGAAGAAAATATGTAATACATTTACTTCTTTCAGACCGAATACTCCAACTGTGTGGGTAAACTGGAAAAAGATCTGGTGCCCATCTACATGCAGCAGTTTGAGGCCCTCTGCAGATTAGAAGCTCCCACCTGGGAAACTCATGGAAACTTGATGGTGAGAGCATCAAACTCCTTCTGCTTGATTTTTCTTTCATGCATTCAGCAGAAAGCTTTCAAAGAATAGTTTAATCTACATAAGCTTTTGAGCAAGCATTGACTGAAAGGTAAATAAGTGTTTGGGTCTGTGCAGACAGAGAGACAGGTATCCCGGTGGTTCGTGCAGTGTTTGAAGGAGCAGGCTCTTTTGCTGGAAATCCTCTTCCTGTACTATGCATACTTTGAGATGCCGCCCAGTGACCTGTGCACCTTCACAAGGCTGTTTAAAGAGCAAGGCTTCGGGCAGAGGCAGACCAACCGGCACCTTGTAGACCAGAGCATGGACACTTTGGTGGAGCGAATTGGGTGAGAACAGAAGTTCTTCTTAACACAGCCATCTCCTGCTGATTTTAATATCATTATAAAAGTCCTCAAACACTTTATATTACAGTCTGCAAAATACAGGGTAATTACTAGGTATTTAATAGTAATAACATAGCATAATAACACTACAGTAATATTAAAATAGATTGTGTCATCGTTATTAATAACAGCTTACTTCCCTTTAATTTTTGTAGTTGCACAATAGAGTACATTTTTGGTATTATTGTGTATTTGTTATTAAGGTACCTCCACTGTGGTTACAAATGCTTGTTTTGTAATCATATCTAATTGTATCTGGTTTATCACTAGTTACACTGTAATTACCATGTAACTACAGAGGAGAAGGGCTGCGCTATAAAGTGGCACTTGTTTTCTCTAGTTAGACTGTAATAGCCTGTTACTACACGGTGCAAGGCCTGTAATCTAAAGTGGAGCTTGTTTTCTGTAGTTGAACAGTAATTAACCTGTAACAACATGAGATGAGAAATGTTTTTATTAGAAGATTTCATAAAAAAATAGTTTTATCTAAACTAGTTGGTAAAAAAGTAACATACTTTTACTATGAGGGTTCTTCCATCTATATATTTTTATTTTTATTAAAAGTTGAATGTACTTCAGGTAGCGCTCAAGCAGACAAGGTTGTCGTAACAGAACCGCTAAAAGGCTGAAATGAATGCATATATTCTGGAGCTTTGTAGTGTAACTCCTTTTTTGACTGTGGTGCATCTTATTGCAAAAACCTTCAATCATCATTTCTCGAGTTTCAGACACAGCTGACCAGACATGTTCAATTTTCATGAAGTCGGCAAGTTTTTTCTCACCCCAAAAAATCATCATCTGCATAAAATGAAGTATTCATTTAAAGTTCTACAAAGCAACTTTTGTGACAGTCCTAAGTAACAACAGATACGAGTTAGAAGATACTGAGAGGAAAATAAAAAAAACATTCATTCATGTAAAGTTGTATTGATTTTCATTATGGCCAACTCTGACGCTTTTATGAAAATGTTTTTGCTCCTCTCAACAGCTTTTTCAGCTCCTTGATTCTTGTGGAGGGAATGGATGTTGATTTCTTGCACAAATGTGCTCTTGAAGATCGAACCGAACAGCATCAGTTTTTTAAACAGCAGGACGTTTGCAAAGTAAGCCCATTCCAGTTATGTTATTTATTACTGTGCTCATTTGTTGTGAAGTCGCTTGTTGTCATATTTTGATGCCTAATGATTTCACCAGTTCCACCTTAACACAATCTTTTTAAAAATACAAAACTTTTTACTCGTCTTTCAAGTAAGTTTTTATTGGAGTATGGCTTTGTGTGTAGGACATGGATCAGATGCTCTTGACGTTTGGAGACATCCCTCACCATGGACCGGTTCTGCTGGCTTGGGTTCTTCTGCGGCACACGCTGCATCCAAACGAAGTGAGCTCGGTGGTGAGGCGTCTGGCGAACTCCACACTGCAGCTCGCTGTCTTCCAGTACCTCACTGACATGCTGCAGGCCCTCTGCAGCACTGGGAATAATGTAAGAATTTGTAAAATCTTCATATTGATTAATTTTAAACACAATAAATTACTATTATTAACATTGTTATTATAATACAAGAGCTCTTTTGTCTCAAATCTATACGCCGGTATAAATACAAATCTGAACCTGGAAAAAGCAAGCCAAACATTTTCGATCTTACAAAATGTATACAAAATGATGCAGGCTGTTGAATGCGGGGTTCTCGTAGGTTCTTAAAAAGTCTAATGTTTTAAAGCCCAAATTTTAGGCATTTCACTGTTGTTAAATACTTTATCACAGGTCTTATTATTCTGATGTACATGTAAAGCTCATCTGATTTTTATTTTTTTTTATTGATGCCTTGGGATGCAATATGAACCAACAATGAAATCCCCAATTTTTGGGGTTTAAATCGATTTTCAATTTAAATAGTTTTTTCAGCCTACTAAAAATCAATGTGCAGATGACAGAAATGGTTTCAAAATGGTTCCAATAAGTCATCTTTTTTTTCCCTTTGGTTTTCCATTCTGGAATTTGATCTATAAAAAGGTTAAAGTGCAGTCAGAGATAAGAAAGCACAAAGACATTGTGCTTTTGCTGATTAATGAAAATGCTGAAAAAATGTTCAGAATTTTAGCTTCAATGTTTCAGTTCGGTGTGCATTTCGGGTTAAAACAGAGCAGGTCTTCAACGGTTGTTCTTAATGTGAAGCATTTTAAGGGTAAAAAGCCTGAGTCTGGAAGATTCCTGAGAACGATATTTTGATCATTTTCTGTTTAAATGTTTAAAATATAAGTAATTTTACTCTTTAAGACTCTTAAGAAAACTGATTTTGCATTCAAGCAAAGCGATGTGAACCATAAACAAGTCAAGTCTTGGGGTTGCCATAAATGCACATAAATAAAAAAAAACATAAGTCATAGTTTGACCTAAATGTTAAAAAATGTAAAGAGTTTGAAAAAACATTCAAAAATGCTCAAAAACCTAAAAGTGATTGGTTTAGTGTTTAATTTGAAAGCATACTGTTTTATGCAAAATAAAAAGTTTTTTTTATGTGTTTTGTTATGATATGATGTTATGATATAGGTTTTTTTTGGTCTTGATCCTTAGTCATCTTAAAAAGTCTTTAAGGTTAAAAATGATGCACTCAAATATTAATCAGATATTTTTTTGTATCAGACATGTTTTGTAAAAAGTTTGTAAATGCTTTAATAAATAATGTTGTTCTGAGTTTTTAAGATAACACTGGTGAGCTCTCATCGGTTGATACATTGTTTGGCAGTTGGTTTGAAATTCCTGATCTGAAGCGCCCAAGCAATATGACAAAATGTATAAAAGCACGTCTTTGATGAAAAGCTGTTTTCTCTATGTTTTTTAGTGTACCGTCAGCACTGCACGTATGTGTTTATATGGGCTGCTCTCATTCGTCATCACCTCTTTTGAAGAGGACACACTTGGCAGCCAACAGGTGAACACCTATGAAGTTTATGTCTAATGTTTATATGAAATCTGCACTCAGATAATCACGGATCATGCTTCAATCCTCTCTGGAAGCCAGTGAATGCTGGTTGCAATGATGGCTGCAGTATTCAACAGTGTTTAATTGGAACATGATGGTGGTTTATTCTTCTTTTCCCCTCTGCAGCACCTGATTAATGCTGCGTGTGAAGTTCTTGCTGCTCCAAGTCTGGCTGAGCTGTTTTGGGACTCGGTGAGGAAAACTTTTTGAGAAGTATTCTTCTGAAAATGTTCATCTTCTGTGTTAAGTATAAGAAATAAACAAGTTTGGTAGAATAGAAGAAACAATTTCATTTTGCTTGATCTATTTAAAAATATAATCCTGATTAATCCAAATGTTATTTGATTTGACCCCTTATTGTTCTTTCCAGAAGCCAAACATGGGTCTTGGAGTGATCCTGGACAGTGCTGTGGGTGTGTTTCCATACAAGACCGGACCTCTGCTGCAGCTTCTCACTGCTCTACTCTCAGATAAATCTACAGCCAAGAAGGTGCAAATATTAATTTTTCTAGCTCTGCATGATTTGGTGTCTCTTAAATAGTTTTTAGTAAGAAACACTAGAAATTAAACAACTCTTTATTCACATGATTGTTTTTGGCACAAATGCACTGAACATTTTTTTTATTTGAGTGTAAAGAAACCTTTACACAAGTAAATAAAGTGACAAAGTATGTTCTACCTCTCTCAGGTGTACACCTTTTTGGATAAGATGTCGTTTTACACAGAGGCTTACCAGCACCGACCTGCTGATGTGATCTCTAGAGAGGACGGCACCCTGTGGAGACGACAGACCCCCAAACTGCTTTACCCTCTGGGTCAGTCCTGCTCTCCTCCAGTGTTTCTCACAGCTTGAGGACATCTTCTAACATGAGCTGTCTCTGCAGGTGTGGGCCAGACCAACCTGCGGATGCCTCAGGGCTGCTTCGGACAAGTTTGTGAGGGAAAGCAGCTGTCGTTGGGTGAACAGGGCTTCCTGGTGCGCTGGGAGTACTCCTACAGCTCCTGGACGCTCTTCACCTGTGAGATCGAGATGCTACTGCATGTCGTCTCCACTGCAGGTATCAGCGGTGTTCTGTTGGTAATGGGTGAATTGGGATCAAGGCCTTTGTCTGACAGCTGTGTGTGTTGTGTAGATGTGCTGGTGCACTGTGAGCGCGTAAAGCCCATTCTAGATCTGCTTCAAAAGATTGTCAGCACTGATTGGACGATTTCAGACTGTCTACTGCCCCTCACATCGAGAATCTACATGCTCCTGCAGAAGTAAGATTGAGGCTGAATTAATAGTGGAAATCGGATTTTTTTTTGGCCTTTGAATCATTGGTATTTACTTTTCCTCCTGACAGGTTAACATCTGTGATCAACTTTCCAGTTGATGTCATTACTTCCTGTGTCAACTGTCTGATTGCTCTAGCAGCTCGGCAGCCTGGGAAGGTATTAAAGGAATACTGAAATTTGAGATAAGAACCGAGGATCAAAGCTTTTCTTCTCTTTGTTCAGGTTTGGTCCAGTCTGCATCACACTGGATTCCTTCCATTTGCTTCTACTCCTTTGACGAACATGGCTCAGACGCTCAGGTGACTCGGAAAGCTTCTGAACAGGAATGATCTGTTGTTAGTCATTACATTTTAATCTATGGAGAAGTTAAAATAACCTAAACGTTCGTCTTAGAAACAACTTAATTTCTTTAAAATTTACATGTATGCATTTGGTAAATGCTTTTATCCAAAGTGACTTACAATGGGGGAAGGGAAGATATACAATTTGTTAGTAAGGCAAAGTCTTATCAGACCTAAAGCAGAAGTCTTGGGAAGTAGATCATCTGAAGGAAAAGGTTTTTTTTTAAATACTTGCAGGAGAGAATACTTGCTTTTTGATAGTTAGTGATAGTTTGAATGTTAGTGTTGCTATTTTTCTTACTGGAGCAGGGAGTTTGTTCCACCAGACAGGGTTGGTGAATGTGAAAATTATGGTAAGTTTTTTTCCACAAGAAGAACCACAAGATATTCCTATGTGCCAAACAGGATTGGGCAAAACTCTAAATGCAAACGCATGTAGGCTTATACAAGGTAGAAAGGGACTGATTTAGTGATTATTTTGTTAGTAGTTTGAAAGTCAATGCAGGCTGCGATGGGGAGCCAGTGAAGAGGGACAAAGAGGGTAGTGAGTAAACTAGCCAAGTTTAAGAACATTGATGGGTACTATAGCACCCTTTTTCTCTTGATAAGATGCTGATAATAGAGGCTAGATGCACATAAATTAACAGCTAATTCAGTTGAATGGCAATTGTATTATAACTTGTTGAGTATGTAACATTCATTCAACACATCATGATGTTTTAGCTAAAAGTTAAAATATTGCCACATTTCTGACTCTGACCTTTTTGCCATGCTTCTTACTTTTGTGAGGATTTGAAATGTTTGAATTTCAGTGTTAATGGAACAGGTCTCCCTCTCCATCTGCTTCACTATTGTTTACTGCACGTTCATGCTAAATACTTTATTTTAAATCAAACAAAACATATTTTCAAAAATTTGAATCTATAGTTCAGAAACAGATAAATTAAAGTTACAGTGAAGCGTAAACCTAAGAAGAACATGTAAATTCATTACTTAAGTTATTATCAAAAATAATAACATGTCTGAAAGACCTAAGCAAATGTTTTGAGTTCAGAACATTTATGATCTGATTATTCTAAACACTCAATGTCTGGAAACATCAGCGTTTTTACAGTAAAATGTATCATTTAAATGGCAAAATAAATGTTGACTGCTCTTTAAGTAAACAAACTCACTCGCCACTTATTGTTTCATTCCAGATGTTTCCTCATTCTTGTAGTTCCCATAAAGTGAGCTGAAAAATGATTTGACTTTGATTAAAGACCCTATTCGATCATTGTGACATTTTTTTTTTATGTTACAGTGTAGCCTTTGTGGAGTCTGAGGATGTGCTTAACTGCAGTTGTTCAATATGCTGAACGTGGTCCTGCCTTGTGTTTCAGTGCAGAGGGGATGAAAGCAGGAAACTATGGAAATCTCCTTCTTCTGATCGAACAGCCTCGAGGAGAGTATAGCGTGACCATTGCCTTTCTGAGACTGGTCACCACACTCATCAAGGTGAGTTTGTTTGGGACCCATACACGATGACAGGGTCTCTGAACACAGCTTTGCCTGTGTTTGTTTTCAGGGTCAGCTGGGCAGCACTCAGAGCAGAGGACTCATCCCGTGTGTGCTGCTTGTCCTGAAGGAAATGCTCCCCACGTATCATAAATGGCGCTACAACACATACGGCGTGCGAGAGCGGATCGGTGAGCATACTTGACTTATATTTTTGAAAAATTATATTTTTTTAATTATATTTTTTTACAGTCACTTCAAAAAGAATATGTTTTTGATGAATACACTGAAAATGGTTGAGTTCAAACTATTTGTTGAAATGTTTAATCCATCATATCCATCGTGATAGTCCCCCGTGGGGACCCGGGGTAGAATAGGTCCTTAGCACCCCTTTGCTTACAGTAAGAGGCGGAAAATGGGGCAACTTGATTGCTGTAAGTTGCGACCGGTGATGGTGGATGAAGAGATCCTGGCAATTGCGGGAACTAGCTAGCTGCGGTTGTTAGGTGACCGACACAATGCTTTGGCTGAGAATGCATGGATTTTCTACGATTATGACTATGGCTATGGAGCAAATAAACAGCATCCAGCCTACAAACCAATTTTTCAACCTTTGCACTCTCAGATATATAAGGCAAAACCAAAACGAATAAGTCCATTAGGAATATGGATCAGACCTTGGTTAGACAAACTAAACATCAATCTTTCAAATCTAAGCCAAGTACCCTTCTTGCTCATTCCTCCATGGAATCTCCAGAGAGTGAAAATCAATGTGGAAAGGGCTTAATACAGAAACAAGAAACCCACCCTGATTTTTACCATCAACACTACTTTAACATAAGAACAGTGTATCCAGATCACATACTCATATTCACTGATGGATCCAAAATAGAAAACAAAGTAGCAGCAGCAGCAGCAGCAGTAGTAGGAGACTTGCAATACTCCACTAAACTATCGGATAATAGCACTGTTTTAACAGCTGAAGCTTATGCAATGCTACTTGACATAAAACACATGGAAAACGCAACAGACAAAAAAACGTATTGTTTTTCTGGATTACAAATCAGTACTACAGATTCTAGGATCCATGAAACCCATCAGGCAGTTGTTGAAATAATTATAAATACTAATAACTTGCTGAGGACTGAATATAACAGCATTCTGCTGGATTCCTGGTCATGTGGGAATAACAGTAAACGAGAGAGCAGACAATGTGGCAAAACGAACAAACCCAGAGTGCTATTGTCGACATCTTATACCACCAACAGACCTAAAACAGGAAATAAACCATAAAGTAGTGAAACATTAGCAGCAAGAATAGAACCAACAAAACAAAAACAAATTGCGTGCAAAAATATCCAGAGCTAGGAGTAAATCGAACAATTTTAGGAACCAGATCAAACATTATTAACCATGTGTCGATTTGGGCACTCAAGATTAACTCATAGTTTTCTTGTTAAAAGTGAGGCAATGCCTTTATGTAGACATTGCAAATGTATCATGTTGCTGACAGGGCTTTAAAAAGAAAAGAAAGAAGAAATCACTAACAAATGCCCAAAATCAAAAACAAATAAAAAAGGCATCTATTTGTCTATTTGTGCCCAAGAAGTTAAATTAAAATTAGTAGAAATTAGGATAATGTGTCTTTGCTTGATGAATGAGCTATACCACAACTCTGTTGAAAAAGAAGAAAGTTAGAGAAGTTGTAAATAGCCTTCAACAGGCGGATATGATTGTTCATGCAATTTGGTTTGGCAAGTTTCTTGTACGGTATCACAATCTGTGTCCTTACCATTGTCACCTTGCATGGTAAACTAGTAAATTCTTGCATGTTTTTTTGATATGTGATATTGCAGCCCGGAACAAAGTGGAAAATCTTATGATGTCTTATCTATTGTGCAGTTGTGCAGTGCCAACAAAGCAGCAGCTAGATGCTAACATGTACAGTTTGAAAGGACCTGTGATGCGACTACTTTGAAAATCAATAAAACTTTGTATTAATTATTTTTGATTGAAAGCTCAAATTTTTATTAACATTTATACTTTTTCTATAAATTGCCTTATTTACAACATGATATAAAAGAACAGAACAAGAGCTCTGTGTGTGCTTTTCACCTGTCTCAGGTTGTTTGATTCTGGAGTTGGTACACGCCATTCTCAATCTGAATCAGGAGGGAGGCGAGTCCGAGGACAGGTAAGAGGATGATCTTTTTCAGGGGGCCACTGGTGACTCACTGGATCAGTTAAACTCCAATAGAGAGGACCCATCTTACTTTAACTTCTTCATGCTGTGTGTGATCTCTGCAGTGCACCCAGTCTCCAGTCGCTTTGCATCTACAGTCTGGCTAACACAGAGGCTGGACAGGCTGTGGTGAACATCATGGCTGTAGGAGTGGACACCATCAACATGGTGCTGGCAGCTCAACCCAGCAGGTAAACACAGGGTTCTTAACTGCATGTCATGTCACATTTTTGTTATTTAGCAATTTTCACAATTGAAGTTACTTCAGCACGAGCTTCACTGATTTGCAGTTGCAATGCATTAGCAGAAACTGTGCATAATTTGTTCATTTGGATGATTAAAAAGAGAATAAAAGTCAAATGAATATGACCCGGAAGCTTAATGATGTCAATGACATAATGGCTGTTCTAGTATAAGTAAAGTTTTATTCCACATTGGTAATACTCATGTCTCATCTTCTGAGAGACTTTTGCGGCGATCGGAAATGAGCATGAGAAGACGTGGTGCTCATCACATTCTATAAAGAAAGAGATGTGACGAACATTGAACTTGAGACATTAGTTAAAAAAGTATTAGTATAATGCATCTAAAAAAAACAATAAAAAATATAATTGCAATGCAGTTGCTACAAATGACCCCTAGATGACCTATGAGGCCTGGTGTCTGATTGTTTTGAAGCCACAAAACAATTTGGCACATTTGATTCATCGGTTTGCCCATCACTAATGTATAAAGTTTCACTTTAAAACTATGAAAAAGAATAGGGACATCCTTGTCTGGTTTTTAAAGGTTTTTACAAAACGTATTGTTGCCAAAGTCGTTCATTCTAATGAAGTTATTGACAACATTAAACTTCCAGGTCAGGCTGAGCATTCCCAAAATGAAAATTAGAATAGATAAAGTGCTGAAAGCTTGATTTTTTGTTTTGTTGCATTTTCTGTTTTGATCACAGAATCAAAATTTAAGCTCAAATAGATTTTCTTTTTTGTTTTAATCTCAAAAAATGAAAGAAAAAACTATTATTATTTTTTTTCTTTTTCTTTTTTTAATTAAAAGTCAATTGAACAAATGATGCACGGATTAGCAGGGGTAGTCTTGATAATAAATAAACAAGATAATCTCTTCGAATATCATCTCCTATGCATAGGAATAAAATACAAACTTGACAGCCTAGAGTTTTATTTTTAAAAAGTATGTGTTTCATAAGATTAAATTTGGACAATTTTTCATAGATTTTTTTTTATAAAGAGATCAGTTCAGAGATTGACTGGGAGAGAGGGGTGAGTGGGGCTAGGAACGGTGGACTAACTTTGCAGTTGCAGTATACAGCTGATATGATTACTAATCCAGCAGTTTGTGTTGATCTGCAGTGGAGGAGCTGAAGGACCTGGGCAGGTTCTGATACAGACTGTGAAGCTGGCGTTTTCTGTCACAAATAATGTTATTCGACTCAAACCTCAGTCTGACGTGGCTTCACCACTGGAGCAGGCTCTGACGCAGCACGGTTAGTGTCACCATTGGTGTGTAAATGTGACTTAGCAACTGAGTTTCAAAACCAAGCCTCATCTCATATTTTTGTTTCAAGCTTTACACTGTCCTATCCAAATAAATCTTTAAATTACAAAAAAAAATCTAAATAGTTTTTTAGAGTTGTTGAGAATTCCATTTATTTATCTCAAAAGACAATTAGAAACTTCTTACGGATTGGTGTAAGCTGAAGGTGTCCGCATTATAACATAAGATCTTCACAAAGAAAATAATTTGTAAGTGTATTTCCAGGGTTTAAGTTTTTCAAAATAGTGCCTTCAACCATGGCAGTAACACATCATTAATGTGCCCTAAAATTATATAACCACACGTCTTCTATCAGAAAAGAAATTGTTGTCCATTTTCATCATCCTCCTCCACACTATTTACAGGGAAGTACTCTTCTTAAAATACATTGCTTGTGCTTAATGACTTAAAACCTCAAGCTTGCATTGTCCTCTACAGATAGCACCCCTCGGAAAAAAAACATAAATAAGCTGCTGATGTAGAGAGAGAGAGCGTGGGCAAGCAATCTTTGAAAATAAAATATTGCTCAAATGCCTTAAACTATACTAACCGATCTCATGGATCTGAGAAGTGGCCAGGAACACTGAGGTTTTATGGTGAGTTAAATTAGACAGCGTTACGAACTAGCCATGTTATGAACATTTGTACTTGCATATTATTCCAGGCGGATCGAGATTCTAGGCGGAGCTGGGAAAATATGTCACTGCACTCTTTTCCTGTAAATCACCTCTGCACATGTGCGGAATCTGTCTGTCATAGTGACGACCAAAATTTGCTCACTGTGGCTTCAAATGGCCTAATGGCACTGAATGGCAAAAAAAAAAATTTAAAGGCAGACTTTGAGTACTCCAGGTACTCACTTTTTATCCAAGAACTCACAAATATCAACGCTAATACTAAAAATAGCTGTTGTTGGGGGAAGTAACATTTTTATAATTAATTGCACAGTGGGACTAATACTTTTATCACAGCTTTTCTGTATTTATTAAAGAACTGGTGTTGTTGACTGTGCTGCTAGTGGAAAATTCTCAGTTCTTCCTGTGTATAAGTTTCAGATATTTTTTTTATTGTAGGGCTTGTATTGCGTATGAAATTACGAATCATTGTTGATGATAACCACACCTCCACTTGACATATACCAAGTGAAGTTTGCAGCCTGTCATACGAATGTTATCATTAATAATTAAAGTGTCATCATTAAAGTCATTCACTCTACTAAACCCAACATTCTGCTATTCTCAAAATATGAAACTTCTTTTGATGTCACAAGATATCTTTATGTATTTATGAAGACAAATGCGAGCACTTGAGCTTGGCAGCAGACATGTTACCAGTATTGGTATTGGTGCATTTCTAGTTTTTTATAAGTAGTTTTTCAGCTGTTTTAAATCATTAAAAATATTCAAAATCAAGACCTACAGAAAAGGTAGTGTAAGCTCTCTGATCAGTGTATCTGTAATCTCTCCAGGGGGTCACAGCAATAACTTGATTTCAGTGCTGGCCAAGTACATCTATCACAAGCACGACCCAGCTCTGCCCCGTCTGGCCATCATGCTGCTGAAGAGACTCGCCACGGTAATGCTCTCAATCAAAAAATCTATTTAAAGTGATTGGAGACAGATAATCTTTTATAACAAAGCGGTGTGATGTAAATGACTGTCTGTGTGAAGGTGGCTCCCATGTCTGTGTATGCGTGTCTGGGCAGTGATGCAACAGCACTCAGAGACGCCTTCCTGCTGCGACTGCAAAGTCGGACTGAAGATATGCGCATCAAAGTCACTATCCTGGAGTTCCTCACAGTGGCTGTAGAGACTCAGCCTGGACTCATTGAGCTTTTCCTCAACCTTGAGGCCAAAGATGGCAATGACGGGACCAAGGTCAGAGGTCACCTGTGCTTGTAGATTAGAGTGGGAAGTGATCATAACTCTAGTCATGTTTCTAAAATACCCATTCTTGTAAGAACGGGGTTTAGTGTCTGTGTTGTTTGCTCCTTTGAGGTGTCCTGCAATTAGGCTAAAAATAAAGATACAGATTATATGAATGATTTTTATCTTTTTCCTTCTCTCATTACTCCCTTTTTTCCCTTCTTTTCCTCTCATCCTTCTCCCCTTCCTCTCTTCTCTCTCTCCTGCTTTTCCTCTCATCATTCCCTTTCCTGTCATTACTCGCTCTCCTTCCTTTTCTCTCATGGCTCTCCCCTTCCTCTCATCTTTCTCTCCTGCCTTTCCTCTCATCTTTCTCTCCTGCCTTTCCTCTCATCACTCCCTCTCCTTCCTTTCCTATTATATTTTCCCTCTTGTTCCTTTCTTCACATCTCTCTCCCCTTCCTCTTATGTCTCTGTCCTTCATTTCCTCTCATCTCCCAACTTCCTTTTCTGTCATTACTCTCTCTTTTCTCTTTCTTTGCTCTCATCACTTTCCACTTCTTCTCATCTCTCTTTTTTATTTCCTGGAAACTCTATTTCCCCTTCTTTTCCTCTCAATTCTCACACTTTTCACTCTACTGTCTCTTCCCTTTTTTCCTTCCCTCCTTTTTGTCTTTGTTATTGTTACTACTCCCTTCACTTTCCTCTAATCTCTCTCTGTGTCTCCCTGTCTTTAATTTATTCTTTTTCCTTCATTCTGCTCTCTCCCTCTACTCTCTCTCTTTTTAACTCTCCCCCTCGGCAGGACTTTTCTCTGGGTGAGTGGAGCTGTCTTGCTGTGGTGCTGGAGCTGCTTGATTCTAAGCAGCAGGGGAAGTACTGGTGTCCTCCGCTCCTGCAGAGGGCAGCACTGGCCTTCCTCCATGCTCTCTGGCAGGACAGACGGGACAGTGCACTCTCTGTTCTTCGAAGCAAGTCAGTTTGTCAGACAAACACACAAACAAAATCAACTGTAACAAATCTTGTCTTCGGAAATGTTTTTTAGCTGTAGGTTGAGTAGGAAATTTAGCGGAACACTCTTGGTTTTTGTGTTTGGAACTCAAAATGTTATTTAGGATTCTTAAACACTTTCTTATATGTGTTGTGTTTATGAAAGTGAAAGAAGATATGCTGTTTAAGAAAAATGTAAGTTTTTGATTAGTATTGTCTTATGTAGATTATTACTTTTGGTAAATTTCAATTCTTTGCTTCAAAAGGAAAGTTCTTAAATCCAAAAATCATACAAATACTAACTTGGATACACTGTACTGTAATAAAAAATACGTGTTTTAAAATAAGAATCAAAATAAGTATCTAATGTAATAAATTTTTTAGCTAGTAATGATAAAACCCAATTAATACTAACATAGGATTTTAAAAGTTGATGTCATATCTGGTTAAAGTAAAATTGTCATTGTTTTTAAAATGTTAGTCACCTATTATGGGTTTTTCCAAAGTCTTTCCTGGAGGTCTGAAGATCTGCCTGTTTTAGTTGCCTGGTTGGCCTAATTCCTAATCTCGCTTTAGTTGGCAAGGACCTTATTTAGGTTCATCAGGTGTGTTTTATATGTTAAAGGTTAAAGATTAACAGTGAATGGTTGTGGATGTACAAGACCAACTTTGGACACACCTGACCACACACAGATTTTTGTTGAATAGAGTTTGTTGGTGCTGATGGTTTGTATGATTAGTGTTTTATTGTTGCAGAGAAAAATTCTGGGACAACCTGACCGCTTCTTTATTTGGGAATTTACCTCCTCCATCTGAGAGCACAGAGGTGTGTGTTTCTTCCTAAAAACATCAGCGTTTGTTCAGCTTCCAACTCTCTGAGTGTGTTTACTTCTGTGTAGCCATGTGTTTTGGAGTCCTGTGCTTTCGTGATGAAGATCATCGCTCTGGAGATCTACTATGTGGTCGGGTATGAGAAACACCTTGTAGCCATGAGGTTCTATGTTAATGTTGACCAAACATGTCATCTTTGGCTTTTGTTTATTAAAAAAATCAAACCTGATGTGGTGAATTGAAGTGCGCTCAATGTATGCAAAGCCTGAAGCTGCACGGATCAGTTAATGGGAAGGATGTCTGTTTCAGCGGTGTGCTGGAGCCCTCTCTGAAAGCCGCTCTGGAGAGCTTCAGTATCAAGCACCGCTACGAGTTCTGGTCAGGTTATGTTCGGGAACTAGTCTGTGTGGCGTGTGAGAGGGAAGAGGAGGGCCTGCGCTCACTCTCAGAAGCCCAGATGCTGATCGCGGCTTGGAGGACGCTCCTCATCCTTTCCACCAGTCATGTAAGCACAGCTTTCTTTCATGAGAAGTCATTTCAAAGCACTTCTCAGTACCTAACCTTTATCTATTGATAATTTATTGTGTCAAATTCAGTAGCTTTAATCAAACCAGTATTTCTTTTACAAATTGCTTGATTTGGTTTTGCTTCCATTTCTGATTTTTGTTCCTGCAGAGTTTTTGTTTGCTTCTCATTCCCTGAAAGGATTCAGAACCCTGAACAAGGCTGAAGAAATTATTTTTAGCTATTAGTTTGACTGAACTTTTGCTGACTCATTTAATTTGTGAAACGAGTATTTACAGAGTTCATGTTTACCTCTTGATGGATGAAGCTTCTGAGTAAAAAAAAGTTGTTAGCTTAATTTTTTTAAGGCTTGAAGTACCTAGAGAAATAAGAGCTTTGTGGTTTTTTTCTAATGTAGGTTTTATTTTGTAATCGCATCGTTGTGTTTGCAGGCTGAGGTGATGCATCTAAAGGAGGACTCAGTCAGACAGAAGCTGTTCATGGACGTTCTGGAAGGGGCCAAAGCAGCAGTGAGTACCTTTTGGTTGTTTTTGCTATGGAGACTGCTTTTGAACTTAAAGAAGTATTTCATTCTAAAAAACTTGATCGTATATAGAAGATCACAGAACGAAATGGTGCAAATGGGCATAGGGTCCCACTACTCGACCCGATGATGGATGCCAGCTGGTACTGAAGACCCTCTTGACAGTGCTTAAAGGATTTTTCACCTATGTTTGTATATATGACTCCATAATTGATTTGTGAAAGGTTTTACAATTATTCTTGATCTCAACCAACGAAATTGAAATGTCAATTACTAATGATAATGTTTTTTTAAACTTACTCATTGACCTTTATTTTTGCACTTGATGCTAATATTCTTATTAACCCTTAAGTGTATTAATAAATGGGGAATGACTGCAGAGAGTTCAAACTTGTATTATTGTTATGTATTAAACAAGCATTCAGTGAAATTCAATCAGCATACAACTTGTAAAATATGAGATAAAAGTAAAATATTATTGTCTAAAGCGAAGTTTAAATTGATTATTCTAAAGAATATCAGTAAAGCTTAAACCCAGTGTTGTACATGATGAGAGAACTATCACGGGCCGATTCAGTTAGAAAAGTGCGAAGGACCCTCTGTGCCCTCAGCCTTTGAAAGCTTCTTCAGAACGATTTCCTCCTAGAGAGGTGCGATATAATTAGGAATGCAAACCAAAGAGCATCAGAGAAATACAAAATATGAAATACATTACACGCTGGAAACATGTAAAATGATACCAGATATGAAAAAGGTATATGATCAACTCTTTGGGAATATTAGAGGTGATTGAAACACTAAGACATCATGATGGGGCTTTAGTCTTTATTACTGTCCCAGTGGGCCACAAGATCGCAATGTTGTAGACAAAAGGCAAAGAGAAAGCACCCCATTGTCTTATTATTTGAATGGCAAAATAAATACATCAGACCTAGGAGAAGGCCTATAATTTCCAGCCTTACACAAGTAACAGTGATTCTTTTATCACAAACGTATCACCAAGAGGTTTATTTTTATTTGAGTAATACATTTTTGCATTGTTTTTTTCCTGCTCCCATTCTTTTTTGAGGACATGCTTGAAAAATATACTTTTAATCGTCCGGGATTCCTCATCATGAGCAGGACAGTAGTAGAGTTCCTGTGAGAAACAGAAGTGGTCTTTCTGAGTTTTGACTGACTGTTTCTGACTTTGTTCCTGTTCCAGCTGCTGTCACAGTCTGTGTTCTGTCTGCGTCTGGGGTCCATGATGGTCACGCTGCTGCTCATCCTACTCAAACAGTGGAGAAGGTCTGTACTCCTGACTGTGGTTGATTTATTCCAGCATTCAGACTATTGATCAGGGATTGATTGAGAGAGCGGTTATAGATTAATAATTAGGGATGTCCCAATCAGGTTTTTTTTTGGCACTTGGACACCCTCAAGTGCTACCCCGACGTTGGTTGGAGGTATGTGAAGGTCAATTTTGTTTGTGTGTATCCCTGTAACTTATTTAGTATAAATCATATATACCCACGAAGACAGAAATACCAGTGTGTGGAAAAATATATTAGAATAAAACATGTTAATCTTGTGCAGCTGTTGTGAGTGAAACGTTGACCGTATATAACAGGTGCGTTGCATGTGAAATTAGCTTGAAAATTCCCGCACACAGAGTGATCGTATCTTTGCAAACCCCACATACTTCTGAAAAGCTCTGTTTACATTTAGGCAAAAAATGGTGAGTATTATGTGCGGAGAAAAAGCAGCAAAAGAGTTAAGCCTTTCACTGAGAGTTGACATGGTTTACAACGTTAAAATGCTGATTAAGCTCATTAAAAACTAAAATCCGCTGTTTCTCTTTGAGCGGGCGTGAGTTCCAGTGTCAGACACAGGTGGGCGCAAGCTTTGTACAATCCGCACAGTCAGTTCGATCAGTCACTAACGAAACATGCTGCAAATAAAGAAATCTGTGATTCTTTGGTATGAAGATATTTGGTATGATGAAGAAAGGGATATAAATGACATTCGATGATGAGAAAAAGTGAAGATTTAACAGACTAAAGAATCAGATTCAAGTTTTAGCCGGTCCAGGCCCTTACTAATAACAGCACTCATGCTGATAGAACCTGACTAAAATTATAGCATTAATGCGACAGTATTAGAAGTTATTCATAATATCAATTTTATTCTCAACAATGATAATTTTAAAAACACCAACACTGTGTTAATATCAACTTGTGAATAAACAATGAATGCAGCAGCTACTTTATTGTTTTATAAATAAAATCCCCCAAGTTTTTACCCATAACTTTACCTCACCATTACTTGCTCTTACTAGCAGATTTTTTTATTCTCCAGAGCAGAATAAATATGTAAAAGAGAAAGTATTGTGTGTATTTTAATGTTGGTGATACTTGGAGCTCCAAGATGGTTATTGGTGAAAGAAGTTTGAGAACCACTGCTGTAGATAAACAATCCAATGCATTGTATCTGGTTACATTTTTGTTTGATTGGCTACCGTTTTTTTTGCCAAGCGCTGCAAATGGGCACATAGAATTCTCACTTTGTTGAAGTGTTGTTTTAACGTCTCTTCGGCACTCATATACTATTAAAATATCATGATTTTGTCATGATACAGTATTTATGTGTAACAAATGATAATATTGGACTATGTAGGGACAGGGGAGCAAAGTATGGTATTTTCCCAGCCAAAACTGGACTCTTGGCAGGTGTGTGCTGGATGCGCTTTGCAGTGTGTGATCTGTGAAATTCCTGGGAGGAGACTCCTTCAACTTGAGCTTTGCTTTAACAAATAGAGCAAATGATGATGAATTGAGGAAGTTAATTTAATTATGTAGAGCCAAAATCAAAGAAACATATTCATATTCATTATCACAGGATGTATCAAAATATGAATTATTACTATTACTACTACACTGGCACATTAAAGGCAAAAATGTCTTTCAATCGTTATTAAATCGAAACTTAAACGCAATCAAGTATTGCGGAATTGTTGTAAATGTTGAGTTTAAATAAAAATTACACCAGGTCCATAGTAAGAGCATGCAAACTATAACTAAAACAATGTCAAATACCAAATAAAAAAAAATCTCTAGATCTGAATATGAAAAAACTGTTTGTGTGTCAGTGTGCTGGTGTCTGCTCCGGCTCTGCTTCCTCCTCTCTCTCTGATGCTGGAGAGTCTCCTCCACACCAAGCAGAAGGTGATGGACCGAACCAAAGCCAAGCTCCTGTCAGCCCTCATCCAAGCCCTTCAGGCGCAAGGACTCAACGGTATTGCCTTCACTAACTTTATATATTCTAAAATAATCAGGATTCCATTAAAGGTTTCTATCAGATCTAAAGATCTGCTTCCAATGAGTGAAAGAGGAAGTTTTTCCCCTTGGTTTATTCACCTTGATCACCAAAAGATGATTTCTTCTTCAATGTTTTCAACAGGGTTTGGGGGATTGCTCGTTTATTTTTTATACATTTTTATCTCTCTGCATCATCTACTCCAGGAGGAGAGATATCTCAGCTTCCCCAGCTGCTGCTCTGTGTCTGTAAGATGGTTCAGGATGAGTCCTTGGCCCTGATGGACAGCACACGCCACATGATCCAGAGAGGAGATGTTCAGGAAGACAGCATGGAGATTGACAACCCGCACTTCCAGAAAGACCAGCGTGACTCTGTGAGTTTTTCTGTTTGAAACCTACTTTGAGAGGTTATTATTTGCAATAAATGTTTCTTTTTATTTATTACACTTTATTTGGTTTCTCTTTGTAATTTGTTCTGAGCTAATCTAAACAAACATTTTTTTACTCTTCTCATTGTTTATCAATAATATATTTTAAAGCATGGGAAAGATTTTTCTTGCTTCTTTTAAGCGCCCTCATCTCACTCTCTTTCTCTCAGGTGTGTGTGCTGGCTCTCCACCTCTCGAAGGAGTTGTGTCGGGCTGATGAGGATGGAGAGCAGTGGCTGCAGGTCGTCCGTAAGCTGCCAGTTCTTCCCTCCATCCTCAGTGCACTGGAGCTCAGTCTGCGCTCCAAACAGAACCTGTTCTTTACTGAGGCTGCACTGCATCTTCTCCTCACTCTCGCCAGAACACCGCAGGTACACCATCAGGAAACCAGATGCTGTGTTTGGTTTATTTTAGATTGAGAATGTTTGGTCACTGATGACAAAAAGTATCAATAACTTTCACAGGATGGTTATTTTAGCACTCAAACAAAGGTAAATATATTTATTATGTTCTAATACTAGACTCTGGTACTCTAGACTACCTGTACAGTTATTTAGAACTAATCAACACATGCAAGCCAAAATCGAGTATCCAGACAGATCGTTGCATAAAGCTGTTGCTTAGAGGGGTGTTTGTTTGAAAATCTGTTTTCTTCCTGGTCTGCAGGGGGCGGCAGCAGTGGCAGGCGCCGGGGTGATTCAGAGCATATGTCTGCCTCTGCTTAGCGTGTATGAGGGTCCAACTAATGGAGCTGCTCAGGTATACATCACAACACACTTTACTCTGATGAAAGCGTAAAACAAATGTGTACATTTCTTTAAATTTTTTTGCGCTTTTTTTTTCCGTCTCTCTCTCTCAGGCATTCGTGCGCCGGTCCCTGGACATCCCCAGCTGGCCAGGAGTGTACCGGCTGTGCCTCTCTCTGATGGAGAGCTTGCTCAGAACCCTGCGCTACAACTTCATCAATGAAGCACTGGACTTTGTGGGGGTGCACCAGGAGCGCATCCTGCAGGTGAGCTTGCTTGTGGATTGGGCTCATTCTCTTTTCTCTTCACTCTCTTTAATTCCAAACATTGATGAGTATATGTGGGTTCAGTGTCTGATGGCAGTGAGAACGGTTCAGTCACTGGCGTGTTTGGACGAGGCTGATCACACGGTGGGCTTCTTGCTGCAGCTCTCGTGCTTCTGTAAAGAATGGCACTTCCATCTGCCCCAGCTACTCCGGGACGTGCAGGTATACAAACTCTCTCTGGTTAATTAACAGAGAGTTAGCCACAATTAAGTTTAAGGGTGCTCAAAAAGCTAAAAAAAAAAATGGTTTTAAAAACTGTTTATGAACCATAAGTATTACAACACAGGTTTGTGGAGTTTTCTCCCAGGAGCTTGAGATCACTGCACAAGGCTTAAGTATGTTTTTTATTGGTGCATTTTGCCACCTTACGAAATTATTCTCCTGCTATATATCTTTAGTGTAAACGAAAAGTGGCTCAGATGTGACATTCATGAGCAGAAGAGAAAATTACATTACCCAGAATGAACTTTTAAAGGTAAAAACACTGACTCCAATGCTGGAGTAAATGTCTGATGAGAGCCAACTTTAGTAGCACTGAATAGATGACGAGTTTTGCAGTGCTTGAAGTGCTGGTATAAGACTAACTTCATTCAAAGCTTTAAACACATCTTGGTCTTCTTCCTGTAACAAGTTCTGTAAAAGGTGATCTTCTCCAGCAACTTGAGTCTGAGAGAAACTATGTTTTAACTTGGGTTCAATGACTCAATCCAGAAAAGTGTGACTGGAATATTCAGATTTAGATCACATTGCAAAAATAAATAGGATTTGTATTTGATTCTGGATCACATATGTAACCAATCTGAGTCATACTAAAAAATTATTAATTGAGCTGTTCAGATGGTCATGATAATATCTGATATAGGCCACACAAAGGCAAAGTAAAGTATCACTTTGAGGTGTTCCATGCACAGCCAAATGTTTGTTTATGTTAATCTAGTTTTATTGCTGCAACTTTAGCACCTCCTATTCTCCCTTTAATTAGATTTCGGAGCTTTCATGAAAAACATTCCAAAGCCATATTTAAACATTTCAAAATAAAATATTTTTTGTTGTGTTTTAGGTGAATCTGTGCTTTCTGTGTCAGACTTGCACCTATTTGCTGCACAGCAAGAAGATGCTCCATCATTACCTGCAGGTACAGTTCATCCGTCCAAGCCTCTCTAAGGGAAGCGTTCATCACTCCTTTCCTCCTGTGAAGCAGGATCTTACTATTCACATTTAGACCTTAACATTTCTTGAAGATGTTTTCTAGTGAGTTCGGCAGTAAGAATGAAATCATGATTTGAATCGGATGTTGAGAGATGAGAATTTTTTGCTCAGGCTATTGTCACTGAGTCTACATCTCTCACTGTTAAGGCCAAGAACGGTGAGATGCTTCCACCTGGGGCACACTCACAGCTCACCTCTGGCTCCGCCCCCAGAGAGCTATTGGAGGGTGAGCGAGAGGAGGCGGAGTCTAAAGCTCTACTGGCAGTGCAGTGCAGTTTGTTGAAGATCTTGAGTAAAACGCTGGCCACACTACAGCACTTTACCCCCGATTGTTGTCAGATCCTCCTCGACCAGGTACACCCACTGTGTTTATTCTTTCATTCTTCTTATCAATTCTGTAACATTTGCAAAATGAGGCACAGATTCATGGAGGCAAGTGTTTTATTTATTTATTTATTTTTATTACAATTTTTTTTACTTTGACAGTACTAAAGCACAGACTTGCTTTTTTTTTCTTCAAAATATTGCAATCCAGTTCATCTTTTATAATCCTGAGAGCTAGAGATGAGCAAGGATATTTCTGCCGCTATTTCTCTGTGTTCTTATATTAAAAGAGAAAACGATGGTTTATGTAAATCTATGTTCAATAGAAGCACCAAGCCTCTCAAAGCTATCGTAGAGTTGCAAGCGAGTGGCAAGCTTGTTAATCAGGAAGTGAATAGTTAATTTAGTAAACGACTGTACAATGTGAGGATTGTTGTAAAACAGATTCTTGTGAGTGACTGAAGAGAACTGCATTTAAACATATTCTTAAAGTCAGTGTTTACGCATTTTCTTACCTACGAGGCATTTATTTATCCATTTTATTGTTCTTGAAATTAAAAAAAAGTGCATGATCGGTTTAATTTATTTATACACTTTGGCATGATTCTATTTTATATTTTATTTATATTATATGTTTTATATTATACATTTTAAACACAATAGTTGCTAGAGAAAACAAATTCTCAATATGGCGACTGTTTGATCGTTTGGCATCTTGCTAAGTCTGGAAAAAAAACAGTACTTTCTACTTTTCACAATGCCTAGGGCCTTAACTTAAGAGAAATGATTGGTCACAGCTTGAAACTTGAGAAACATTTGATCTAAAAATGCTCTTTAACATTTAGAAAATACTTCATTGTGTTAACATTGTTAAAATACATTTGTTTTTTCTGTTGGCTCATTTATGTTGCCTTGTGTGTTGAAACTTAACAGCTGCAGCGAGAAACTAATGCCTCACAAAAGCTCTAAGAGCTCAATGTAAGTGAGTGATGTAGAGACCTCGGAATCTATTCTTTTGAAGGTGTTGCATGCTATTTTTTAGAGCCAGTGTTGACATTAATGCTGTAGTTAAGTCCGCCGTTGTTGAGTCCAAGTACAGGTCAGTCAGCACCGAGTCCAGTCTGAGTCAAGTCCGAGTCTGAAACAGGCCTAAATCAAACTGTAATACCCTTTCTCTCCTGAAGCCTAATAGGAAAAGACTAAACTGTTATTCCTCCTCAGACTCTTTTTCTAATTGGTCTTCGTAACAGGAGTAATCCAATAAATTCAATTGAGAAAGTTACATCATACTGGATTATGTTTTTTTTCATGTTCATATGAAAAATACTTTAATACTTGATATTTTGTCATATTTAGTGTAATATAGGGACTTTTGAGGTAGCTCCATAGCTAATACAGCTTCTAATCTAGACAACCTAAACACGAACAAACAATTCGCAATTCATAATGTGCCATAGTCTGCTATAATTTGATAATGCTATAAAAGTGGATCTTTAGTCAGATAGCTCATCACTTTACTAAAACATCTAATATTAAAATACGGACAAATTATTTACATGTTTAAATAATTTAAAATGTAGCATCAAAATTCTCGATCGTTTGAATATGAAAGCAATGCGTTTTAAAATATGTTCATTTATCGTCAGTTTGTGAAAACTACGTTTTATATGTATTTCTCTGACAGTTCTAACATAATTTCTTCATAACGTTTAATTGTCATGGTTTGAAATGAGCTAATGTTAACATTATTCTTGTCAAGACACCACCAAAATGTGTTTAATGTTAACTCTGTGTTGAAGATAACCTTGTATTTAGATTTTCTCTTGAATTTATAATCAAATATACTCAAACAGGTATCTGAACTCAACTAATAATCCCTAATGTTTTTTATTAACTCATTCTTGAAGAAATTCAGTGGGACAGCCACCACTTTCTTGCACTAACTTATACCCTTAAGCACGGTATTCTTCTAAAACATGAGTGATGAAAGCCATTATGTTAGCGTCAGCTCACAGGTTTATCTTAACCATCAACTGTATGATCTTAACCATTAACTGTGTGATCTTAGCTTACCTCTCTTTGTGGTGCCTCACGACAGAGTTTCAGATGACTCACATTTTTTTGTATGTTTCCGCTTCCATTGTCATGAAAATCTTTATTTTGTAAATCCGAATGTAGCTATGCCGCTGTTTTCTGACATCGTGGGTGTGAATGAGTTTGATTTGTAAGAGGATAAAATGTACATGCAGCTCGCATGAACTGACAGCGAGTCCTACATGGGTTTTAATCTGTAAAGTTTTCTTGTTCTGAAAACAGTTTCTAAATGTCTTATTGGAAAGCGGAAAAACTGCATGATCGGACTGTTAAAGCAATCTATATAGTATACCATCAGACCCGCCAACTGTTAGCCAAAGGCCTCTATAGTTGTAGCTGTTGAAGCTCTGTCTTTACTCTGGTCAATATTACAGCATCGTGTACTAACAATGCTGCCATCTAATTTGCCAAAACACAGCACTGATAACAAAAGAAGGTTATTCACATCATCACAGTTTTACTTTGTGATTTAATAATGTATGTAAGCGGAGCGTGAGAGCACTCGCTCTGCCTCACTTCAATCACGGAGCTCAGCTCAGTGCAGCCTTGACGCGGCAGGCTCCACAGCGGGGTCAGCGAGGTTATGTGAATTCGTAGACTTGACACACAAGTATAGATTGGCCTTTGTTCTTAATTTTTTTTCTTGGTAGTGTTGCATTGGACTCGGTCAAGATCAACGATCGAGTCCGAATGTAAATGAGACAGAGATGATTCTGAGCTCAAGACTCTGAGACAAGAGTCCATAGAAATATGGACTCGAGACCAGATCAAGTATGGACTTGAGTACTACAGCTGACATGACATTTCACAAATATAACCTAAGACCAAACTCTGAGCTGACCCAATCAGTGCGTTTAATGCCACAAACGGTTAAATAAACATGTAATTTCCAGTCCATTTTTCATTCAAATAGAGAGACGGAGCTGTGTTTGTGTGCTCCGCAGTGCATGGATCTGGCTGAGTACAGGACTCTCTTCGTCCTCAGCTTCTCGTCTCCCGCTTTCGACTCAGACGTGGCTCCATCCTTTGGGACTCTTATGGCCACCATAAATGTGGCACTGAGCATGCTGGGAGAGGTACTCTTCTCATTTAGCAGCTAATGCTTTGTTCTGCTTGCGTCTGAGCTGAAGCCGTTTGCTCTTCTGTGTTCAGATGGAGAAGAAGAAGGAGCCGCTGGCGCTGGTCTCGTCTGAGGACACACAAGCACTCAGGTCAGAGTACGCTCTCGTACAGACAGACACACGAGGAGTAAAGCAGATCTAATTATAGATGGAATGTGTACTGTGCTATATATATATATTTTTTTTTTTTATTGACCTATATATTATTGTTTAACAGACTAAATTTTGTGTTAAGAATTGTACATGTGAATGCTGGTTCAAATATCTTTGTTTTCTGGGGGAAATGGTGGCAAAATGTATTGTTTTTTGTTGTTAATTTATTGTTACATTTATTTAATTCTTAGTATTAACAATCTTACAATTTGAAACGAAACTAATCTAAACAAAAGAAAGTTAAGACATCTGCACTGAGCTCTCGCTTAGCTCAACATATCAGTAGTCGCATTTTAATTGACCATGAAATGACACAAATTGGATTTGCAATAATACGTTTGCCTAATGGAAACATGACAATTAAAAAAATAACTATAAATTATCTAAAAAAAATGTTTTGCTTGTAACAGCTATCCAATTAGCCGTTAACTACATTTTGTAGTTGGCAGGAAGTAAAGATCCAAACATGTTGACTTACATTAAAGTGTTCTTTTATTCTCTCATATGAAGTTGTTCATAAACTCTTCCAAAGATAAAGAAAATAAATACCAACAAAAACCAGCTTTCAGATTACACAATCAATTTCCTGTCACAGTTGAAAAACCGTCCTTCCAATTTCTGCTAAAGAGTGCACAAGTGTGTTATAGCGCCTCACAGTGGTCAAAACATAGAATAGTCAATTTGACTTCAACTGCGTTAATGATGGTGTGTTTATGGCATATCGAAATGTATATGTTTCGCAAAACTGCAGTGGAAACACTTTTTTTTATAATTAAACAAGACATGGTTGCCTTTGGCTCATGAAACTCAAACAGCATCACCCGGCTTTCATGCGGAATTTTTGGATACACAGCTCCTCAGTGGATATCTGATGTAAATCAGAGTATTGTTCACATCCGTCTGCAACCTTTTTGAGTTCTGTTTAATCATGTAACTCATGCATTTGTAAAAACTAGTGTTTTTGAGATGTCTACGAATTCAATACAAATGTGTATTGGAAACGCAGCTTCTGAGAGCGCTGTGATTAAGTGATGACATGCATTTCTAATGAGATCTGCAATATTAGAGAATCTTGGTGATATAACAAAAACAATACAGACACTCTCACTGCTAAAGTTGAAAAGAGTGAGAAACCTACAAACGATTTAACCAAATGATTACTGTATGTTATTTTTTTTATAGTAATACTTAATTGGTTTAAGAAGCGTTGTGTGAGCTCTGAGGTGTTTGTGTGTAGGTCTCTGCTGATGTTCTCTATGGAGAACTGCTTCTATGTGCTGATCTCTCAGGCCGTGCTGTGTGTGAAGGATCCGGCTGTTTCTCCCCGAGACAAACAGAGACTGAAGCAGGAGCTCAGCTCGGAGCTGGTGAGTCTGGGCTAAACAAGACCCCTGGATTCACAAGTGCTGGAAAAACTTCTTCCTAAACTCTGCTTTAATTTTAAAAGATAATATTGCAGATGGTTTCAACTCTGCATGAAAAAACAGGTCTGGGAAGAAATAAATTGTCCTTGTATCATAAACTCTTTTAGAATTTTTATTTTCTCTTAGAAACTATAATTGATCTGCCTCAAACATTTGTGTGTTGTCGTTGTTACCTGTGTCCACCAGTTGGGGATATGTTTTAAGTAATTTAGAACATGAGCACAGACGTGTTTAAAAATAATGTTTGCTATTGCAGGCCAAAATAATTTCCACAGCCGCTGTTTCTGCTTACCTCTGAAGGGAATCACAATACTAGATAACACAATGACGAGCAGAGAGATTGTGTGTTAATAGTTGAATGTTTGTTCATCCATTAATGTCGAATTATGCTGTTACCTTTAAATACTTAAGTCATTACTAAAGGCAAAATATTATAGTGAAAAATATCTACTTTTAGATGGTTAGTTATTGTTTGTACAAACATGAAATACCTCCTTTTAATTTTTAATTGAAAAAAATTTTAAGTACTGTAAGAAGTTTTTTTTTAAAGAGTTTAGAAGATTGATGCATTAATTGTATACAATATAATGTGATATAATACAATATTTAGATTTCTCCTAGAGGAGAGTGTGTTCCTAATGTATTTGATTCGTGTTTGTCTGATGGTTCCTCTCCTCGTGCGTGTTTCAGAGCACATTGCTGTCGTCGCTGATCCGGTTCTTCCGCCGCGGTTCTCCATCGTCTCCCGTCGTAGCTTTACTTCCGTCAGCTCAGAGCAAGCCTTTAACGCCGGGCTCCAAAGCTCCCGCTGAGCCCCAGGAACCCTTCCTCCAGCTGGTGCAGGCTTTCCTCAGGCAGCTGCAGCGCTGATGTAACCGTGATATTACTGGTTTCAGATAACTACAGTTAAACTACAGTTATAGTGCCAAAGTGTGGTGATGGAGGCTTTTGTATCAAAAAGAAATGTAAAAAGGGACCTGCTTATATGACCAAACACAACACCTGAGGTTTTAGAGTATGTTTTATCACTTGCTAGTACTGCTTTAGATTTTTTTCAATATGACCATAAAATGTGTTCAAGCATACTTTAGACTGTTTTAGAACCAAAAGGGTGAGACATGTTAAAATGAATAAGGAGCATTTAGCATGTTTGGAAGGTTGATTCCTGTAGTTTAATGAAAGCAGAGAAGTCACTCATGAGATGTTTGCAGTTACATGTACAGTTGAACCCTTGACCAGTTACAAGCCTTTCTTTTGCGCTATACATTTTGTAAAAAGTTTTCTATGTTACAATATTATATATTTCTCTTCACCTCATAATAAATATTCTGATTTCCATGTTATGTAGTTGTGTTGTTTTGGGTGCAATAAGTCCCTAAAAAGAAAGGTTGGGTATCGTTTGAAGTTGTTCCGATACCAGTGCCAAACAGATACTTTTAAAATAATTTTTTATTGAACAAAAAATGTAATGCTTAAATTTTAACAAAAATAAATATAGAATTGTCTGACCATTTGTTAGCGTAACCTATGGAAAGGCTGCTGCTGTTGTCATCACAACCAGTGGACTCCTGTTTGTGATTGGTACGACTGAAGCTGAGGTTAGGGCGGGTGATACTGCAGAAATTGGAATTGATCCGATTCATACAGGCTCACTATCACCTAATACTGATACTGAGGATTGAAAAGGTTTTGGAGACTATTTATTTAAAAAAAAGGTAAAATTTACTAATTAAACTGCCCTCAAAGATAAGAAAAAGTGTCATTTTCATGGGTGAAATGATCACGCATGACATGATCTATAATTAATTAAAAAAAATCTGTACAGTAAGAATGTCTCAAATTTGCTGTGCTGCTAGTCTACATCATGGTAATGATGACTGAAAAGGTTTTGGTGACTAATTATTTGAAGAAAAAAATTTTTTATTGCCCTCAAAGATAAGAAAAAGTGTCTTTCAGGGGTGAAATGACCACTTGTGGCATTTTCAAAAAAAAAAAAAAAAAATCCCTACAGTGAAAATGTCTCAAACTTGCTGTGCTGCTAGTCTAGATAATGGTAATGATGATTGAAGAAGTTTTGGAGATTAATTATTTGAAAATAAAATATTAATGGCACTGAAATGTGAGGAAAAATGTATCATTCGCTAAAGTGAAAATCTGTATATTATTGATCTTTAACATTAGCCACGTGTCGAATTCATGCTTTGCAAAATTGTTGATAATATAATAGCGAAAAGAGTAAAAACCTTTATGCGGAGAGCGTGTCCTTCTCGTCTCCCTTCCTTGCTGTTTGCACTGAAAATCATAATGCAACTAATAAAGGCGCGCTAATATTTAGTGTATATAAATATATAATATAAAGTGTAGCTCCCTCGGCTGAAGTTAAAAAAAGTACAAATTTTGTAGGTCTTAAATGTATTTTCCAAATTGGGGCACATTTTCAATTTGTCTGAAACTGCAGTTAAAAGGATTTCCGGACAAGACCAGTGACTCGGTTCTCACCTCGATATCTGGTTCAGATATAGTTCAGATAATCATCCTCCAAAGCCAATGAGGATTAAATTAGTAGAATCAACACCAATGCACTAACCGCAAAGTGTTTTGTTCATTTTGGATATAACTGTCAAATTGTTTTAACTGCTTCAATATTAAGTAGCTTTCCGAAAAAGAAGTTCCAGAAGTGGATATATGTTTGCTGAGATGAGTTAACTTTTAAGATACATTCAAAGAGCTTTTTAAAAAAAGAACAGATTTAAAAATGATGATTTTACAAGCATGGTTATATTTTGAGGTAAAAAAAATTTTGAAAACTACCCCTGTTGCATAAAAACTTTAAATGCACTTGCTGAACAGTATTCAGATAGTGTTTGTAAAGTTCTCTGTTCACATTAAATTAATACCATGATTGTTTCCATGACAGCAGATTTTAAAAAGGTCAGTGTGAGTTAAGCTGCTCCTGAAAATATGAGTTATGGTTAATATTGAGGTTTCATGTTCTAATACTGCAGTGCCTCGAGAGTTTGACCCTGATCTGGCATCAGTGAGAGAGTAATAATCTATCAACACGAGTTCGCTGGCAGCTTAAAGGGGCAGCCAGACTGCCTTTAGCTCCTTTTCCTGTAACACACAAGGTCATTTTCAGCAGGACTTTGAAACACTGGAGGATGAAGAGTACTGGTAAATATAGAGCACCAAATTGAACCTGTTTTGAAGATATGGAAGCACTCTGGCATCATCATTATTCTTCAAGGGAACATAATTTGATTTATTAAATTTAGGTAAACAATAAGACTGCTAGATTTAGAAACAAATCCAGTCAGCCAGAGTACATGCATCGTAGCTGTTTATTTCCTAACAATCTAATGACATGTAACATGACATGTAACGTCATCTTTCAAGAGGATTTTATCTGATCACTTAGACCTAAGTTTTCCCCACAACACATCAGACCCCCAGTAGCGACCCTACTCTACTCTGTGTCCAACAAAAGAAACCAAGCTAAACAGCACTGACGGAGGAGTAAAAGAGGAGATTAATTTTGGAGTGCGCTCACCCTCCCTTGATGATGGAATTGATCAGAATGTGGTGGAGAGCACCACCCTCACTCTTTAACAGAGTGAATGATTGAAACGAGAGAGTGGTTGTCCTCCATCAGGACTCAGGAAGTGACCGTAACAAAATGAAGTTGTTGATTTAATCTGGAGCGTTCACCAGTGTGTGTATCAGAATGCGGGTCTGTGTGTGGGTCTGCATGCTGCTCGGGATCTGCTGCAGAGCCTTTGAGCTTCAGGACACCATTCACGCTCTGATCGAGGAGAACATCCATCTTCACGACCAGCTGGAGAACCTGACACGCGCACTTCGGGAGTTGAGGCAGATGCTCTTCCAACATAGTGATGGTATGAGGATGAGGTTCTCTATTTAAGATTTTTTTTACAGTCACTAAGCAGCGAATAAAAGCTTCTCATTGTAGCATCTCATAACTAATAGGAAAAAGTAAAGTAGTTGTAAAACTATTGATAATCATCTTTACTGACGGTCATCTTTGTGCAAGCTGTATTTATTTACATTTTAGGGAGTTTCATGCATTTGTTTTCATGAGATAGAGAGAGGTAGGCCAAGAAAGAAACGGTCAGAATCGAACTGAGGTGTCTCTGAATGTACGCGTCAAGTCACAAACCAACCAGCCCCTGTTGCCAACATAAAACTTGTCTTAAAATGAGAAAGGAAGACCTAACTAACAGGAACCATAGTTTTAGTACGTCTATTGGATTGACATCATTCATTTATTTTGCAGTGCACCTTCATGTTTAATGTTGTTTAAGTCTGCATTAATGGGTTGCTTTAGCAAAAATAAACAATCTTTCAAGTTATTAACTTACATAAAATCAAATAACTTCTCATATTTACTTAAGTTCAAATAACATTCATTTACATTTAATTTCAAATGTTTTACACAGTGTAGCTGACCAATGGTAAAAGATTGCAGCAAGTAGTTTTTTATTTACAAAAGCTTAATATTCATAGTCATTGTGTTATATTTTGTTATCATTTATACTTTAGTATAAAAACTAACCGTAACTGTATTTATATAATACATTTTCAAAAAAATTCATGAATAATCTTCAAATTTCAAAAATAATTTGCTTGCTCTTAAATACTGGTTTTGTTTCTATTTTGACATTATTTCCTATAGAATACTGTTATAATTTTGAGCTTCCGCATCTATCATTTAGCATTTATCAGATATGTGGACAAATATGTGGATCTTCTAGTGCCACAAAACTCGCAACCCCAAAATACTTCCTTAAAAAGGCTGTAAAGCCATTGATTTTCATAGGAATGAGTCTAATCTGAGCCGCCCGAGAGAATAAACGAGACCTTTCCAAACTGTTGCCCTCAGATCACCCTCATGAACATGACGAGGAGCTGCAGCATCTCTGGGAGGAATGGTCCCAGCACAGTAAGTGTTTCGCTCCGTTAATTAAGCTTTATTTAATAGCATTCGCCTCAGTTCAACTCAGTTTAGTCCGTCGGCTCTAACGCGACCCGTATCGACTCCTCGTGTAATGATGGAAATGGGGCACTGCCAGTCAATATTGGCACATGTGCTTCCTGTGACCTTATAAGGACATAATCAATGCTTGATGGAAGGAGACAGGACTTCTCCATGGACTACATCTGCTGTAGATGCTGAGCTAAGGGTCGAATTTTAAGTTGTACTCAAATACCTTGGTGGGCCATTTAAAAAAAAAAATCGATAGATAGAGAATAAGTAGAGAATGTACCATGAAGGGTAGGATAAATGTATTCAAAGTGTGCTGTTTTTTAAGACTCCAGTGTTGTATTAGAGATGGGTGAAATGTTTTACTGATGAGAAACTTCCATACAATAAAAATATGTGTCTAATTGGCGTATAAGAGTTGAGCGGTAAAAGCAAAAGTATAAAACTATTTTTTGTTCATCTCAGTCGTTATCAATAATTATCCCAATAGACATCAAATCTTGATTTGTACCACAAGCTTTTGCCATAGTGTGAAATTCGAGGGCAGAGCATTATCTGTGCTTAAGAACTACTTTTGTGTGTTAAGAACTAGTTTTGTTTGTCAAAGCAAGAAGTGACTGAATTGCGATTTTCAAGCATCCACCAGCAACATTTCTTTGATATGTTTATGGATTTACTCAGTCTTAGTTTGAGCTCAGGTCAGATTAGCTATTGAGAGCTCAAAAGCCACCGAAGGGGTGTCCGGTAGTGAAAGTGAAGACCCAGTCCAGCAGGTCGCACATTTGTGAAAAAACCCCAACTAAATAAATTAATAAATTAAAAAAATGTCAAGCTCTAAATGTACATGAAGCAAACAGCAGCAGATTTTTACGCTTTCTCTCCTGTTTCTTTCTCCTCTCCTTCAAAAAGTGTCCCTCAACCCTCTCAACTTCTTCCTGTACACTCCTCTGATAAATTATCATGCTTAGCATCAGAACAATATCCATTTATATCAGGTTGATTAATTAAAAATGTGTAATTTACCAGATTCAGCCACCTCAGCACCCACTTAATTCCAAGCAAGGTCGGTTTTGCTTCCACATGGATAATAAAACAAAGTTATTAATTCCGGCTGGCCACAAACTGTGATATTTGTCTCCTCTATTGTTGTTGCTCATGTTATACCCAATCAGACGCCTTCACTCTAGGCCATGTCCCGCCTCTGCGGACGCATTTTCGAGTACTGGCTCCACCCACTTTGCCAGAAACCTATGCTATGGGTGAAGTCTGTTCATGTAATATACATCCGAACACTCTGTCTGTTATTTACGGTCAGTGAGTGGAATCCGAACTTTCATCTTGTAGGCTGAAACTTTCGGTTTCGCACCATCGTATGCGATCCCATTCAAGCCAATGGAGCGGTTTTCATAGCGTGACAGACGCTTTAAACGAGTAGTTTTATTCCCATGATTCAGCACACGTTCATCCAATAAATAAATCACAGTAGAAAAGATTCACTGACACTAACAACATCATGAATTGACACATCAGAATTCAATTGAAAGAGTGGAACTTAAAGGATTAAGAGCCAAAAGATAACATTCAGATAACATTTTTCAAATTTCATTATGTAACATCTTGCATAAGCGGTCCAGGATCAGATCTAGTTAGAGATTAAGGATCTCCAACAGACAGCTATTTAAAATTATATTTCCAGAGCTGAAAACACAAACAATGCTGGAGCGCTCCAACTAGCTTTTTATAGCTTCCATTTATAACTGATCGAATATTAAAAGATTGAACTACAAATTGCAAAATGGCTCTTTCTTTAGCTTTCATTGTTATGCTGTTCATTATAATAATCATGTGTGTTCATTAAATGTGATCGTAAACACATGTTTGATGTGTTTGTGTTTCAGGCATCACACCTGAGACTCACCTGCTGATGCAGCACGCACTGTGTGGACACGAGCTCAACAGCTCCACCCCATCAGCCTCAGAACACGCCCCCTTCGGCTTTCTAACTCTGATATTTCTTGCACATTTGCTGTTATGAATAGAAAAGCAACCTTAGAGTTTGTCTGTATTGATCTAATGTAAATGCCAAAATCTGTTCTGTATCTGTCAGCAACACACAAAACAGTACTGATTGTAGTTTAACAATGTTGAAAGGTACGTTTTTGTTTGATTACCAATGGGTAATAAAACAATAATTAAAGTCGGTTCTCTGAAATCGCCAAATCAATTCACTCAAAAATGACTACAAGTTCTTTAGTTATGTTTTTCATGCTGCCTGTAAGGGCTTTTGATGAACATCCACCCTCTTGTCTCTAACACCCAGAAAAATATATATTTTTAGAATAGCGTATCTATTAATTAGAAGACCCAGTCCCCACAGCAAACTGCTGATGGAGTTTCAAGATACGATGAAAGAATGGAGCTGAGATTTGCTTTGTGGAGCACATTTAGTTACTTTCCCAGTTGCAGAATTCACTCACAAGCAGACTGGGTCTAACCACAAATAATGGCACACAAGAGTGCCAAAATGTGTCGAAAATGCATAAGCAATTAAATTAAATGGAATTAAATACATAAGAAATTAAATATATAACTCTATTTAATTATGTAATGCATGGTCCTGTGATGCATTATTTCTGTTAGTTGTCAAAGTCACAATCAACATTGGATGTAAAATGGAGGAAAATGGATTGACGCTAATAAGCATGTTGCTATACACCTTTTCTAGTTTTTTTGATGCAATGACTTTTAGCAAAACGTCCTTGGCAAATAACCACACGTTCCAGATCAATTCGGAACTGAAATATCTTTTTGGTCTAATTATATTTATCTTAAACCTGAATACCTTTAAAGTTTTTGGGCGCATGATTGTGACAGGACCATTTCATAGCTACAAAGTTTAACTCTACAACAATATTTATCAACTTATGAAGCCGTAAAAATGTTACAAACATTTAACCATAAATTATTTGACTGGGATTTGTAACACAAACATTCTAACGTTAGATAATTTTTTTAAACTTAAAAACCTTAAATGCAATAATGTCGAGTTTTATACACTGTGTTCAGTCTCACAAACACACTACTAAAGGCTGTGATGATACTTTAGCATTGCTTTGTTTTTGCTCACTTACTTGCTTTGTTGTACTGTAAATACGGACTTTTCACCGCAAGAGAGCTCAATATACGTTCTGAGGTAATGTTAATGTCGATGACTTTGATTGACAGTTGAGCAGACCAACCGTTGTTCAAAATTCGCGCCAAGTGCTTCTACTTCAGGTCAATAGATTTCTCCCACCTTTTTAGCTATTAATAATAAAAAACACAAAAAATACAATAATAAAAATGACATCTTTTGATTTTTTTTACTGTGCTAACCTAGGATTCCTAGAAAAATATGATAAAGAGCAAGCCATGTGCCAATAATAAGTTGGTATGTTGGTGTTTAAGAAGAAGTGAAACACAATGCAACCTTAGCTTATGTTAATTGATAACACACTGCTATATTTTATGGATCCCTCCTAAAAAAGCCTGATCTTTTTGTATATTCTTTGTTGCCGTATATTACCAGTACTTAATTACATTTTTGTGCAGTCTGGAGTTGAAATGGCATTTCGTGCGTCTAATTCCAAGACACAGTGACAACAAGCTGAACATCATATTTATTCTTCAATAGCAAAAAGAAGCACAAATGAAGTGATTGGTGTAAGAACATTTTTATTGGCTATGTAAGTATTAATTCCAAATAGTAATCCACATATTTAAGCAAGTGAAGAAAACTGACACAAGGAACAAGACTCAATGGGATCTGATAACAAAGGGGATGAACAGAACAGAGTTGATTTTTTCACACAATGAGGCGAAAACTCCTAGTACAGTACGACTTTTTGTTATAATAATTACTATAGACAAACATAAACAGGATAAACATATAAACATATATTTTAAAAAAGTTTCCCGAAAGCCCAAATTTACAAACAAAATAACTCTCAAGCACATAATCAGCATATTAACTGATCTTGAACGTACCCAGAGAGAAACTCTGTTAAGCACAGAGAAATTTGGTTCAAAGCGTGTTCATAACATTTAAATAACATTAAATTAGGGACTCACTGTTTACAGAATTGGCTGCAGAATTATACACATGTTCTTTGAGAAGAAAAAGAAATAGAAACAAGAGTTTATCTATTTGCTATGGATCAGAATATGGAACTTTTTCCCTTATTGATGCCATGGCTTGATGTTTGAGGTTCGTAGCTCTTCTGTACCACAGAGGAGAAACATGCAAGTTTAGGATTGAATTGTTTGAGCACCTTTAAAGTAAACATGATTCACACAAACAGAAAAACTCCAAAGCATCCACATTGAGCTAGCACCATTATAACCACGCTAAATCAGTCCAAAACCTGCTATTTCTTACTAACTTTCACGCATTGTGCATGAGAAGAGGGTGCATTAACGCACATATTAAAAAAAATTAAGCTTAATGATTGTTTGTGCATGCTTAAGATTATTGCCTCATATCTGCTCTGATACTGAACCACTAATCCACACTCTTCAAATGAAGAAACGTCTTCTGACGTGACAGAATGCTACGGACTGGAGAGACTTCTTCACTGATCACAATCACTGATGAATGGAGTGATAAAATGAGACCGACGAATCATAAAACCTTCCTAGATGAGACAAAAACCCTTCAAATATAATCAATAATGAACTCTTTTAATAGGTTTCCTATTGCACTTCAGCGCTCTCTCTATTTTTACAAGTGACACAAACATGATATAAAATAGCAGATAAACATTATGTCTATATGTACATATAACATCTCCTCATGATCACTTTGATAAACCGTTTACTCTTTCTTTTTGAATAAAAGCATTAAAATAACTTATTCACTTTAATATTAATCTGAGAGAGAAGGAGAGGGCAAGCAGAAGATAAGAGGAAGGAAAAGAAAAAAGAAAGAGGTTGGCAGTTTCTCCAGCCCGGATGTCCTGAGCGCTCATCCCTGCCATGTGATTGGCTGAAGTGCTCAAACCTGATTGGACATCAGTGACTGGAAGGGGCAGGATGTCCTTCGGCCTCTAGGAGTCTCTAGTGCTGAACCCCTCAAAGCCCCACCCCCATCACCTCTTCCGGTTTCTGCAGTCAAGTCATTGGCTGAATTCAGGAGGGGCAGGGCGGGGCGGGGCGGTTGATGACCTCACACATCTCAAAGACTCACTAGAGGAAGCACACGGCTCCCACTTCAAGGTGGAAGCGGGATGAGGGCGGGGTCATTGGCAAGTTGCTTATTCGCACCACTGGAAGTAAGGCTGGGTCTGGGACTCTGAACAGGAAGTCAGCGTGTTGCCAGCGTCCATTAAGTTGCTTCGAAAGAAAAAAAAACGATGATGAACAAAAAAGATTTTCAGAAATCAATCATGTGAGGGTCAACCCTACTTCTTTTAAGTAAAACTTAAGCTAAAATTTAAACACACAAACAAAAAAACCATGAATCAACAATAAGCTGCTGGAAAACTTTCAAGTGTAATAATAATAATAAAGAATATAACTACAGTGATACCTTGAGATACGAATGCTTCACGTTATGAAAAATCCAAGATATTAAAGGCAAGGCAAGGCAAGTTTATTTGTATAGCACATTTTGTACACAGGGTAATTCAAAGTGCTTTACATTGGAAATAAAGAGTAAAAAGAAAGTACATATATTAAAATCAAGCATAAAAAAGTCATATAAAATCAAACTGATTAAAAACACTGAAAATTAAAACATCGATTAAAACAAAGATTTAAGTACAGAGGTAAAATAGCACGTTGGTGCTCAGTCGACAAATGCCACTCTAAGAATATTTTGGTCCATGATGAGAAAAAAATTCCAAGATACGAAAAACGTGAAATGTGTACGTAAACATATACAATATTTGAAATTTGCAGGGCTGACGACACTGAGCATCCCACGACTGCATTCAACTCACCACAAACTGTTTTGTGTTGTTGTCCTAAATTCATGAATATTTTGATGTTGCTTTTTTTGTTAAAGTGAATTTTTATGGCCATGGCTTTCCTCCCTACCATCCGTTCTCTGCTACCTCCTCCTCCTTCTCTCCCACTTGAAACTCGAAAGGTAAGGGTTATTATTGTTCATTTATTTTATTCTGTTTTCACTATTATTTATTAGATTTATAATGTTCTGAAGAATCCTACCTTATTTTTCTCTGGTTTTTCATGTTATTTTAAATTTTTTACTGTTGTTTCTGTGTGGCTTGGAAAAGATTAAGCATTTTACATGTAAAACTTGCTTCGACATACAAAAACTTATGAAAACATACAAAAAAAGCATACAAAGGCCACCCCGGAATGGATTAATTTCGTATATAGAGGTATCACTGTAATATAAATGTTTTATAACAATGTAATATAACATTTTGAGATAATGAATAGATCCATCACAATGTTTTTAAAAACTACATGTTACGGCCCTGGCCGTTTTGCAGCGTTTCCCTATTATTTTCTGTCGCCTGCTTGTGTGCGCGCCCGTGCGCGCTTTTGCTTATTCCTCCAGGTGACTCCAGCTGTCCCCTGATTCGCCAGTTGGGACGCCGATCAGCAGCGAGGAGGCGGACCACTTCGGCTCGTTTGCGAATCAGCGGCGGCAGCTGGAGTTGAAAAGGAACGCGCCGACACCTGTACAGCAGCGAGGGCTCTGCGGAGTCCTTAGCTCACGCGGCGTGGAGAGAGTGGCTCCACTCGGTTGCCGCCCGTTTTGTTTGTCCTTGCTCCCTGTGTTTGCTTCCGTTTGTTGCCATTTGAGTTCACTTCTGTTACCTACCCGGTGTGTCACGTTCGTTGTCTACTGACTTCCAGGGTCTCAGAGACAGCTTAGAATGTCACGTGACATACATTCTGCACGTAGGATTATTTCTGTTATACACACTAGTTTAGCGGTGTGCGCCAGGTTTGTTTATTGTATAACTTCCTAGTTAGGGTAGATTAGTTCTAGCTTTGTGTGTTATTTAGTTAGCTTAGAATTGTCTGCACTTTCTAGTTAGTTTGTTTTGTTTTACCTGGCGTCCCTTAGTCTCTGCCCCTGGAGTGTGTGTATTTGTATTTGATTTATTTTACCATTGGCAACACCAGTTCTGTTAATTAAAGCACATTTGATTTGTAAAGTTATTGTTTGTGTCCTGTTGTTCCCGTTTTCATTTCTGTTCCTCCACCTTTTTGTTACACCCCGACCCTAGACACCACCACCATTTTGGGGTCGTAACACTACATTTAATTAAAATAAACAAATAAATGAAATTAATTTACATTTTGGGATTAAAGATTTCCACAATGAAAAAATGCTTTTGATAAAATTAAAAACTAAGCAAAAAATTTAACAATAAAATATAATTTTAAATATTAGAACAATTTTGGATATCTTCAGATGAAAATGTATTTTATTAAAACATTGTAAAATGTAATATTAAAATAAAATAATATATATATATTTTAAAATAAAAATGAATGCTTAAAAAGTAAAAATTTATAAATTATCCAAAATTTGGAGATTTTATGGGTGATGGATAACTTGTAAAATGTTTATCAATAAATGTAGAGATTATATTTTCCAGCAATGTAAATAATTGTGTAGAAATGGTAAAATTTAGTGTTTTTTTGCTATGTATATGTTTTTCTAAGATAAATAAAGTAATAAAACAATTCTACATTAAATAAAAAATTACTATTTTTAATACACTTATTAAAAAAAAAAGTAAACTATTTTAAAATGCTAATAATGCAGGGAGTATTTATTTATGCCAGCATTAAAAATGCCTTAGAAATATAGTTGTGAAACTATTTCTTTTCAAAGAGAAATTAGTGATTACAAAAACTCAATTTGAATACAACTTGTAATAATATTTTGTTTTAATACTGCTTTCACAAAAAAAATTACATGTAAAAAAAAAGTTAAAACGAGTTTGTTTGAACCAATAAGAGTTTGATAAGTAGATTTTAAAGTTTGTTTAGTTATCTTTATGTTTATCAGTAGGGTGCATGATCTTCAAAATAGTTGACGTTGAATTTTCTGTGGAAGCTTAATATCTAGATCAGTAAGTTGTCATTCTCAAGACAAAATTATTATATATTTTTTTAAATACTTTCGCAGTAAAGCAATTATAACTTGTGACATTGAGAAATATAGCAGCTCTTCTTTGCTACTGTTTTTTTACGCTCATGATTTAGTGGTGTTCACTGTGTAGCGCTCACCCAGCAACTGTCTTCGATCACCTCCGGCTCCAGTCTCTCGCCGCTCCAGCTGTGGAACTGAACAGCCTTCTGGGAAAGAGGCTGGCCAGGGGTGTGGCTCCACACAGACACGTTCAGACAGTGGATCGTGATTCGCTGTTCAGCTCTGATGCTCAGCAGGTGCAGGAAGTTCATTTGGACACGCCCCACACTAAACTCCAGCTGCACACAGCATCAAAGATACCCACTCAGAGAAAAGCAAACTGAACAATTGCAGTTAGATCTTAAACAGATTTTGGTAGCACTTTATAATCACTGCACACTATGAATCATTAATTAAGCATTAGCAAATAGTTAATAAATAAATGATAAAGCATTTTTTCTATGTTAATACAGAATTGAAGGCTTATAAACAATTAAGAATTTTAATAATATTTTTATTGAATAAGTTTTTATTGGTCATAAATATTTTATAACTGAAAGCTTAATTTTGGTTGGTTAACATTTTTAGATTAAATTTTTGAGTCAGAATGTCTGATTAATACTCTCACTTCTGAAGCTCAATTGTTATTGGCTTATTAATAGCTTTAATTATTATTATGTTTTGGTCTGATTGGCTGATGAACAATCTAAGACTGATTGCTGGATTCTAACTGGATGATGAAACTTTAAGAAGGAAAGCTTGATTTTGATTGGACGATCATTATTCTAAGAAATACGGCTTGATTTTGATTGGATGATAGTTATTCTAAGAAATAATGCTTGATTTTGATTGGGCGATCTTTATTCTAAGAAAGAACGTTTGGTTTTGATTGGCGAAGGAAAGAGAGATTGTGAAGATCTGAATCTGAACACACAGACCTTGGCTGTAGTGATGGGCCTGAGGCAGGTGCGTCCCCCACCGGTGAAATTGCACATCACTTCTATCGAATCTGAGGAGCAGCCCAGGTTCGGGTCGATCCAGTAAGTGCCTGAAAACACCCCACAGACCACATTTCAGAGCAGATTATCAGATTCTCTGCTTCTTTTATTTTTTCCCATGTGACCTTGTTTTCTACTGCGGATTATATTTGTGTGTACTGATATCTGTCTCATAAAATTCTTCATGCAAGTTATAGATGTACCATCGTAGAGTGTGTCCCGGCAGTCGTGCAGGTCCTTGCAGAGTCGGGCGGGGTGCTCTCGAGTGCCCAGTGGGTTTTTCAGGCTGTGCACCAGAGTGCTCAGGTAATGCAGGGTTCGCAGGATCTCTGGAGCCTGATCCAGCATGGGCATGTCCAGCAGACCCCGGCTCTGAGACAACCACGAGAGAACATTAAACCAACCCAAAATAAACAATCAAAGACCTCAGGAGAATAGCCCCCTCACCTCAATTTTCTGAGTTTGGGTATCCCTGAAGGCTGGCTGAGCTGCACTAAGACCAAAATCTTCTTTCTAATGTACACATTTCAATGTTTGAAATAAAATCTTTAATAGCTGTAACAAAACGGAAGATGTTAGTGAAAAAATCTCCTACCAAAGCCAATGGGATTCCTGGTGGACCCTGCGGAGAACAACATCATAAAAGATTATGACTGTATTCAACTTAAATCATAAGTTCTTAAGGCTTGCAAGGGTGAAGGATTAGTACTAGAAGAAAAGTCACATGCATTATGCCAGTCAGAATAAAAGTCACAACAAGCTTGCATTTTAAGAGATTTACTTCCAAAATACACAAATTATTAATTAAAAAAATTATTAATATTATAAAATATTCTAGGAATGAATCAAAAGGAAAATTCTTGGCCCAAAATTAAGCACACTGTTTCTGATCAATGAAAATGGTTTCATTCTTCCCATTTATTTTTGTAAAATTTTCCATGTTGCATAAGTAGCAAAAATGTGCTTTTCATGTGCATTCTTTGTTTTTTAAAAGCATAAACAATTAAAACAACGGCAAATAAAATGACACATTTAACAAACATATTTTTAAACATTCCAGTGGACATAAAATCAACAAAACTTTATTTCTGAACCAGCTTTGAGGTCTATAGCGCCTGAAAAAATTTAAAGGTAAAACACACTGAACTGAAAACATGGAAAAGAAATACCACTAATGAACAATTAATAATATAATTAATAATTTTTTATTAAGTAAAGAAAAATAATCTTAAAATAATAATAATGCAAATGAAATGTTGGGAGTATATATTCATTAGAGCTTTAAAAATGCTTTGAAAATGTTTTGAAAATATTTTTGGACAAATTATTTACTACACAAACTCTATCTTAACATATTTTGGAATAATATTTTGTCTGGGTGCAGCTTTCCCAATAACAACTTATTATAAAAAAATTTGGAAAAACATCAAATGTAAAAATGCTAACCAGTTTGTTTGAATGTAACAATAACAGTTTAATAAATACATTTTAAAGTGTGTTAAGCCATCTTTATGTATTTTATAGTTTGATAAAGCTGTGAACACTTTGTTTGAGGTCTCAAAGTGTGTTAATTTGATTAAGTTCATTATAGTTTAAAACCGAGAAAGGGTCTGTAGAAACACCAAACTCAAAACTTGACAAAAAAAAAACAAATATCCTAAACGGTAGTTCTGAATGAATTGTTGCTCCTTGACATGACAAGTATTGTTAAGAAAATGTAATTTTTTAAAGATGTTTGACAACCAAACATCGAGTGCAGCTAATCAAATGTTGTTAAAATTGAGACAAAAAAGTGGAGAAAAATAATTTTAATAGATTTTTTTCCTCCTAAAAAGAAAAAAGGTTGAAACTGCAACTAAAACATGCTCCACGTCACATTTTTCCTGATAGAATAAAGGTCTCATTCTAAATTAAATTAATGAGTTGTTCTCACTGGAGAAATCTGAGAATATTATAAGGATTCTTTACAAGGATTTATTTTTAGTAGTATTTAGGAGATTAGTGTAGCCAAACTAAATGTGTCAAGTAACTAATCATCTTAAAAGGATTTAATAAACCTAAGAGAGTCTTTAAATATAAGGGATTCAATTGTATGATTACAGTAATCTATTTTTAGAGGGAATTGATCACTGCATTAGACTGTGCATTGAACAAGGACACATTTGGTAAAACATTGTTAACTAGTAAATTTTTTATAATCCGCACAAATCTTGTCTTATTGTTCTAAAAGCAAACTTATGGAAACTTTTATTCTGACATGTGACATTTATTTAGTGAACCTGCATATTTTCTTCTTTATACATATTAAACTCTATTCATAAGCAATTAAATTTTGACTTTTAAACACAGTCTTTTAAAAGAGAAAGATTGCCTGGACTGGTCCTGTGTTAAAGCAATTTAACACACAATACACAAAACAGGGCGTCACGGTGGCGCAGTGGGTAGCACGGTCGTCTCACAGCAAGAAGGTTGCTGGTTCGAGCCTCGGCTGGGTCAGGTGGCATTTCTGTGTGGAGTTTGCATGTTCTCCCCGTGATCGCGTGGGTTTTCTCCGGGTGCTCCGGTTTCCCCACAAGTCCAAAGACATGCGGAATAAGTGAATTGAATAAGAACAATTGCCCATAGTGTTAAAGTGTGAATGTGTGTGTGAATGTTTCCCAGCGATGGGTTGCGGCAGGGAAGGGCATCCGCTGCGAGTTGGCGGTTCATTCCGCTGTGGCGACCCCGAAAGGGAATAAAGCCGACATGAAGATGAATGAATGAATTAATACACAAAACACGAGTGTTACCGGAGGTCCAGGAGGTCCACGTGGTCCAGGAGCACCCTAAAAACACACCGAATTTAACACATCTTAATACAAAGACCAGTTATCACTGATCAACTACACAGTGTGAGGAAGTGTGAAGGCTCACCCGAGGGCCCTGAACGCCCTGTGAGGATAGAAGCAGAGATTTGTGAGAAACAGAGATTTCATAAACACAAGCTTCAGATGCCGATCGGCTCTTACCTGTTCCCCTTTACGCCCAGAATCTCCCCTCGAGCCCTAAAGAGAGAAGGCAGCATGAGAGGAGTCACAAGCTGCATTTACACTGTTGAGTGATGTTTCTCTGAAATAGCTGGAATAATCTCAAAGAGCCTCGATTCCAGCAAGACCAACACAAATTCTTTTGTTGAAATCTGATTTTTATGTTTGCTCATTCAAATGATCAATATTATGCAAATTTTATCAGAGCTGTGTGAGTGGAGGAGGATCTGACATCTAACAGGACTAAGAAAAAATTATTGTATGACATTTTTTCCTCTTGCTTCTTATTGGATTAGTTCTGTCATTGAGTCTTGTAACATACCATACCAGGTTTTTAATAAAACATGTCTCACAGTCATTGAATTTAACTAAAACTGTATGATTTAGAATCAAGTGTTAGAAATCATAAATCAGAAAACTAGCGCGGGTCAAAATTACACTGCTATATTAAGCCTGTATTTTCGCGCCGTCATTTTCGCTGTCTGTGTTTTAACGTTGTATAATTTAATGTATAAAGGCATAATTTTTTGCTCACTGGATAAGCTGTTATCAGTTTCACTGTGACAATTACACAATTACAATGAATAAAAGAAGGCGACTTATAGGTGTCGAAGGGTTTTAAAAGATTACAAGCTCTAAATGATGTGGTGGAGAATCTGATGGTGAGGAGGTCAGAGATGCGTCCTGGGTCGGCTCTGTTATTATTATTATTATTAATAATTGTTACTATTGAGTTGTTATTATTATTTATATATTTTATTGATATATTTTTCATATATTCTGTGATGACAGTGGCATAAAACAGTGAAATTAGTTCACTGCCATATTCTTTAGCCATATTAAAACTCTGTTTACGTGTGTGGCTATAATTGACCCACTTAGCGGTTTTCGATATAGACCGACCCCCGGCGGGTCTGGTGTTGAAAGACAAATTATTGCAACAAAGATAAAGAACTGACATTAAGAGCAGGGGAACACTCAAGCTCACTATGTTTCTTTCTGGCCAAACAGTTATCAGTGATCTCTCTTTTGCTTGACTCGGCTTATATTAAGAATCTGAAAAAGCATTTGCCGCGGGTACAGAAGCAAAAGCTCACAGCTACAAAACAGCTCGGTGAAAGCAACATAAATAAGTGAGTTAACAGAGCTAGCGTTAATAATGTGCTGTGGAGGCAGATACTCACTTGGCTCCCAGTGGGGCCGATCACACCCACAGGTCCAGCTAGACCCCCTCTGCCCTGAAACAACACACAGATACGAAGTCAAACAACTCACAGTGGCTGGCAGAAATATGAATGCATGGATCGATCGGTGGCTGGATGGACGAAATGATTGATCGCTGAGAGACCGTTAGAAAAAGATGGCGGGGTTGATTCAGAATATATGGATGAAAAATAGATGGATAGATGGCTCGGGGATGATTTTTAAGCATTCTAACAGAAATATTTTTTACAAGAAGAGAGGAGAATGATGGAGTAATTATCCTCTCCTGGTACAAGTTAATCGCAAACTGCAGCTATAAAGGAACCCCTTACACTATATTATTGCTGTCTCAGAGTTCCTTTCACCAGAACATTTTGATTTAAAATGGTTTTAATATATATAAAATAAATTCATATAATAAAAGTGAATAAAGCACAAATATTAAAATAAAAAATTTAAAATGAAATTGAACACGAGATGTATGTAGGATAAAATAAAATAAAACAAAATAAATGAATCTAATTTAAATATGATAAAATAAATTAACTTAAAAAAAACAACACAATAAAAATATCAAGAAATGAAAAAGTAAAAGCATTAAATTGTATAAAAATAATTTCCAATATAATAAAAAAACTAAAATGCAAATCTAACAATTAAATGTAATTAAATGTATTTAAATACAATGGAATTATTGTTATGAATACCATGTTAAACAAATTTCATGAAAAAAACTATAAAAGTAAATTTAACTAATATGAAAAAAAAACAATGCAATTCATGTAAATAAATGTACTAAATTAAATAGACTATATAAATTAAAATGATTTTGAATAAAAAAACTAAAACAAAGCAAAAACAAAACAAGATGAAAAAGGGAAAAGATACATCTGATCAAACATTAAAAAGACAAATTTAAATAAAATATGATGATGCAAAAAAGGTTTAACAACAAGAAACAGGTGAGTTAAAAAAAACTTTCACAAAATCAGAAATGAAATTCCATATTAATTGAATTTGGTTACAAGGTTGGCTAAATTAAAGACCATAAATGCAAAATGAATATGTTTTTGAATATTTCACTCTAACATGGATGGATGGTTATCCGTACGGACTGTTGGGCCCCCTACATCATCCCCCTTCAATTGCGCCCCTCTTCCAGGGATCTCTGAGGTGTTTGCGATCTCTCACCATGGTGCCCAGGGGGCCTTTAGGTCCCTTGATTCCTTTTGGTCCAAAGTCCCCTGGAGGCCCCTGAAAAACAACCCCAGCAAATCATAAACAAACACAAAAACACAGAGCCGCTCTGAGCCCAGGTGCAAAACAGCCGAGTCTTTCTCTCGCTTGAGGCTTTGGTGCAGAACGTAAATGAATGCGTTTTGCCATTTTTGAGTTTGAATGAATGAAGAGAGCCACAGCCAAACACTCCTCTCCTGTTTACCTCACATTTTGACACTAACACACCTCCGCTTCACTCAAATAAACGGCTGTCTGAATGAAAATAAAACATAAAATAACCTCACCTTGGGTCCAAACATTCCGAGCATCCCTGGGAGTCCGCGTTCCCCCGCATCCCCCTAAATCAAAGCTCACTGTTACTGATTGGCTGTTCTGAACATCTGTTTGAGGGCACTGATGCTCGTTTCATCGATGTGTGTGGGGGTACTCACAGGCTGTCCTTTTGGACCCCGGTTTCCCTGAGCTCCAGGAAGCCCCATCCCTCCACTAAACCCTCTCTTCCCTGAAGGTCCGGGGTGTCCAGGGAGACCCCTATCACCCTGAAAAACACAGCAAGTTACATTTGAATATATCTGTCTGATATTAAATCTGTATGATATTAAAATGTTTTAGTCACTTTTTATTTAAAAAAATTTTAGGATGTAGGCAAATCGGTTCGCAGGTAAAGAATTTTTAAGTATGCACAACAATCAGTAGGGAACACTGACCAGGCAACCAAAGTATGATTACTGTTATACAAAGTTTGGTCCCAATGAAACAAAGCATTAATTTAGTCTTGAGATTAATAAAAAAAGATTGGTTGAACTTATCAACTAAATAATAATAAAATTGGGTCAATTACTTTTAGAAATTCATCAGATTTTTTAAAAGTTCAACGTCACAATGAGGACACGCCAAGTAATCAGAGAATATTTGGTTTCTATGACATACAACTCTAAAGCTATTTGCATGAATACAAGTGCATCATTGGTTTAGTGGGTTTGTACAGAGTCAAAATATGTGTGTGAAAGTGTGCCAAATTTTATTAGTTTCCTGTAAGCAAGTCCACGGCCTGCATAATATGTATAATAGCTATTTTACTTTTAGTTTAAACTATACAAATTAAATACATTTCTCAGTTAAAATTACATTACACCGCATAACACAACAGATGACATATCAATGAATGCTCCTAACCAATGAAATCTGACCTTAGGACCGAAAGAGCCCTGTGGACCTGGCAAACCCACAACACCAGGTTTACCAGGAGCCCCAGTTTTCCCTGACAACCCAAACTCGCCATCATCTCCCTGATCGCCCTGAAAGAGAGAGAGAGAGAGAGAGAGAGAAAGGGAGAGGGGGGAGAGAGGGAGAGAGAGGTGTAATAAACAAGTACAGTCAGAAAATAGATTTCGGTGAAAATGTTCTCACTGGTACTCCTCTACTTCCATCTTTCCCTGGAAGCCCATCAGTGCCGGAGACACCTTCTCGTCCTTCTCGACCAACTGTCCCTTTTGGACCAGGCCGGCCAACCACACCCTTTACAGACAAAGAGAGAGATAGGCTTCAGGCTTTGATCTATGTTCCATCCTGAGGTTCCTCCTAATAATGTCTAGGAAATGATTCCTCACCGGTGTCCCTCTGTTGCCACGCTCGCCCTGCTGACCCAGTTTACCCCTCTGACCCTGAGAGAAGCACAGAGTTTCATATTAAACATTTGTAGCAAGAACCTAAAGGACATCAATAACTCAAACCATCACAAATCAAACTGTGACATGTATAAAATGTGACCACAAATGAGCGGTGCATGGTGTTACCTGTTCTCCTTTGGATCCCTTAGGGCCTTGAGTGCCTCGTGGGCCAAGTTGCCCCTATAACACATAATGATTTGGTTAAACATAAAATACTCATCATAATTAAAGCCATACATTTTTTTTGGGACTTATTGTCTACAAATTCTTGTTTCAGGAGGATATTAATAAATACCGGACACGGCTCTAAAATACAAGTTTTATGAGGATATTTCCTAACTATAATGTGTGTTAATAATGCTGTTTATATTATATTTGACTGAACAACACGCGGTTCATTAACAGTGTTCAAAAACGAATATTATTTTTTTCAATATTAAATTGTTTAATTAAACTTTAAAATCTGCTGCCCTTATAAAGATATACTTCATCTTATCTCATCTAGTGACCTTAACCGTTTTGTTTTAAACCATTTAAATCCAGCCTGAAGGAGTTAATCTATATAAGGTTGCAGCTAAATGGTCAAGAAGTGGTCCTCCAAGAAATAAGTTGAAAGTATTTGAGATATGATAAATGTCTGATGTGACACTCACAGGTAGTCCAGGAGCTCCAGGTTTGCCTCGTAATCCATCAACACCTTGCTGGCCCTGAAGGAAGTAGTTAAAAAATAAAACTTATTAATAACAAAAACAAACAAATCATCAAATAATAAAAATAAAATATCAAATATACGATTATTTGCTAGCCGATAACACAAGTCAAGTTGATGATAACAATGAATGTCAAGTTGATGTGGAAACCCCTGCAAGTCAATTTTCAATAACATTTACATTTTGGTTTTTAGAGACCAAGCTAAAGCTAAAGCTCACTGCCACCTAGTAGTGAGAAAACACACTGCAACAACAAACACAACTACGTCTAACAATGCTAATTTTATCTTGTTAAAAATAACAATTAGTTTAATTATCAGCATAAGGTTGTCAGGGTTGTGCATTCCAGTTCACAGTAGAAGATACACACAATGATGACTCTGTTTGACCTTGTCTTCAGATGGTTACACGACGGTTAGGGACAACACCTGCAACAACTTGTATGAAGTAAAATTTGTGCTATTAAAAAAAACATTTTTCAAACACAATATGCATTGTCAATGGTCTCTCGGCTTGGAAACAAATTGAAACCAGAAAAAAAAAACTTGTCAGCCAGTGTTGATAAGTTTATCTCCTGATAAAAGTGACTTTCTTTATAAAAATTCTCAGGATTTTCTCACCAGACGAAGTGGAAAATTACACTCATTACACAAAATCAGCACAAAATCAGCAGTGTTCAAACGGAAACTATAATGATTTAATGTAAAATATTACAAACTAATGCTCAAATTCATTCAGTGCGATAATAGAGTCTACATGCTTGATAAACTTAAAAACAGTTTATAATATTTTTTCTTGTTTTATTGTTTATAATAATTGAAATGAGGAATTCTAAGAAGGCCTATATCTGATTAAAAGAAGATACAAATCAGAAAAAAATCAAGAGAAAATCCTTTGGAGATACATATTCACAAAGTGATACCCAAGTAACTATCCAAAAACAAAACTGCGGAAGTCAGACAGCGGTTTTTGATGCTGGCGGTTTTTGCATAAACAGCCCTCATATCATTTAAGACTTTTGAACAAGATTTAATACTTTTAGGCCTTACTTTAAAAAAATTTTAATTGTTGACATTAAAGGACCATGGACAGCCATGGGGAACAGCAATTTGTTTTTGCAATAGATTTCAAGTTGTTTACAAGTCGAGTTCTTGACAATGCCGATTGTGTTATGTGTTATGCCATATGTTATGAAACATATGGGCTTTGTTTGAGAATTTGACACTCTATAATAAATGTGGCACTGCCAAATTAAAGCTTACAGTACCCTAAATGCAAGGGATGACAATTGCTGAAAAAAAGCCTCCTGCAATGTTCACTGGAATGCATTCAGTGATGCACTATACACAACAACCAAATAAAAGCTATTTATCTCAGGAGGCAGCTCTGCATTTATAATCGCAGTCTGATGGTGCACTAGTGTAAAAATCACAAAAGCAGGAGTGATTGCTTGTGTGTCTTACCTGGTATCCTATATCCCCTGGTTCACCCCTGTCTCCTCGCTTCCCGGGTGAACCCTGAAAACCCAAACAAAAATATTTATGAAGTTAATATATACATATTGTATGAGTTGAAATCAAATAAGGGTTCAAAAATGAGACTCACTCTGAGTCCAGGTGGACCTGTTGGACCTTCCACTTTCCCATCATCCCCCTGTTCACCCTTCAGCAAACACCAAATAAGAAGTTTAAATGAGTGAAGCATTATTCATTTTAATCCATATTGTTAATAGTTACTAACAAATCAGGTTTTCTAAATGGCAGACAAGGGATTTTAGGTCTTCATTTTCTTATTTAAGTTATGTTTATGTTGATCAATTACGTGCAAAAATACAAAAAATTACAATCAAATATTTTCTAAGGTGAAATAACAAATGACCAGAAGCATTCGGGGTTTCCACAACCTTTCAAAATCTGAATTTATTGAAAGAAACAGGATGGAACCGTTAGTAATTAATTAATGTGAAGAGTACTTAAACTTTAGAGCTTCTTTAAATCGACAAGAGAGAGATCTTAGCTCTAATTTTCTTCTTTGCAGAGTTCTCGATTTTTAAAGTTGTGCTATTCTTTTTTAATCACTCTGGAGTAAAACAGAATGAGAAGTATCTGTCGACAAATGAGACAATCAAGGTGAGAAATAAAAACTCAACTAAACAGTTATAATGCAGACTCAAGGAATTACGGACACTCTGCATTCATCAATTCATTAATTCACATTGTTTTCAGCGTAGTGTTCTAAAACCACAGCCAAAATAATAATAATTTTTTGTAAGACACTTTCATTTTAGTTGTGTGAACACCAAAAACTGGAATATACCACCTTTACATCACAGAGAACATAAATACTGCTTCCAGCTCAGAGTGGGATACAATATGCAACATAATGATTTAGACCAATCAGAAGCCTTCTAAAGTTGACCGACAGGTCCCTGGTTCCCAAGCCAAAAACTCGTTTTCACTGCTCACAAGATCATTTCTAAAAACTACTATGACAGACAGAGACTGCGCCTCCTTTTCTTCAAACCTCTATGGATGAGGAATAGGGTAAAGCTGAAAAATTCTGTACCGTTAAAATACATTTTTCTTACTGTTTAGATTTCGAGGGCTCTGAATTATACGAATTGTATCTGCAGAGCTTCTACTAACCTCTGTCTACCAACAACCTTCCCATCACCTCTTTGTCTTGTCAATTAAATAACCAATAAAATAAAGGTGCTAAAAAACAAAAACATGAACCTTAGCACCCTTTGGTCCCGGAGGTCCTATTGGCCCAAGAAGACCTTTGTGACCCTGAAAAAAAAGAAAGAAGGCTTAGCACCACTCTAGTAGTAGAACTGTGTTAAACCTTTGTGTTGGTGAATCGCTCACCTCGTACCCTGAGATGCCCGGGTCCCCTTGCAGCCCCATTCGCCCAGGAGCACCCTAAAACACAGAACATTTTATTTTAAGTAACACTTAAGTAAAACTGAATTAAAAACAACAATTAAAAGGTCATAATTTTCATACTTTTCTTCTCCCTCTTTACTAGTTCTGTTCCATTAATTCACTATTTTAGGGTCGATCAGTTGTTAATGTGTTACACAATATTTATTTAGTATGCTGTAACAATCATAGCAGATTCAAAAATATAAAAATATAATAAAGAGAAACCAATTTAGCTTTGACAATTTTATTTATTTTTGGGAATCAATTTCTTTAATTGAAAGTATTGACATTGATTGGTGGTTTTCTACTGCAGGGCAACCTGAATTGGTTGACCAATCAGATAAGAGGTCTGGTTTTACTCCATTAAGCCTGTTTACCACATGTCCAATGGTTCCTCGAGAACCCTTTGGTCCGGTGGTCCCAACTGGTCCGATTTTCCCAACTGTTCCTGTTTCTCCCAGATGACCGATGTTACCCTTGGCACCCTGTAGGGGGTGTTAACAAACAGTTAGCTTTGTATTAGCACTAAATCGGTTTGCAAATAATGCAAAAAAGGAATTACCTTCAACCCTGGTTTCCCTCTCTCACCAATTTTACCAGATTTTCCTTCAGGACCCTAAAATAAAGAGAGGTAAATGTTAAAAGCGTGTAGAGTAAACTTTCTGAATGGTAATATGAGCCATTGTTGTTCAGTTAAAGTACAGAAAAAGGACGTTTAAAAAAAATGTTTCTTACTGAACAGCATAAATAGCAGATTTTTTTTACATTTTAAGTTGTTGAAAAGACACGATGAAGCAGGAAAGTCAGAGTAGTGACACAAACATGGATTTCTTGTGTTTCACTTTCTAGCTGTGCCGCAGAATTCGAGGGAAAGGCAGAAAATTCTGAAGTAGAAAATCTGCTTTCTTGAGAATCTGAGTTTTATGTTTCCTACTCACATTGGAAATTTATCGATGTACAAACATAATTTGTATGCAGTCTTGGTAGATGTTTAGTAGCAGATAAAATAGAAGTTTTTGCAGCCACATTGACGGAAGTAATACTGAAGCGTCTTTGCAACCAGCTTTTATTTAATAAATAAAAAAACACAATAACAATAATAAATGTTGTATAAATATTAGTTAAAACAATATCTAAACTTAATTGAAAATGCTTGGTTTAATGTAAATCTAATATAATAAAATGATTTTTATCTTAAAAGAAAAGAAACATAAAAAACACAATTAAAAATTTAATTGGAAAAATAATTGTATAAATGAAGTAGGAAGTAAACAAATAAACTAGGCCAGTCAAAAATTATGCATTCCAATTTTATAAATCAACAGGTTTTTTTTAATTTATTAATATTTTGTAGTTTTTTTTTTTTTAAATTAACACATTGTTGTTGTTTATATGTGTTTAGCATGCAACATATTACAGAATGTTAGTTAGGCTCACATCCTGTTCTAGCTTTCACACTATTCAGCTGAACGTCCCACACGGCCTGCTGCTTGATTTCACGCTGCTGTGATCGCCTCCTAAATATGGCTGCGGTATGATTTTTTTACTCTGTCCTCCAATGTGAAGTGAACGAGAGACGAAGCAAACTTTGATTCCTATCTCTGAAACGAAGTTTAAAACAATGGGTTTGATGATTTACGATAGATATCTATACAGTAGATAAGGTTTCAAAGTTTTTTACTTTAAGGTTATGGCTCATTTCTGCTTGCTGGGAGCTGTGAAAAATGTCACCGTCCTTTTCTCCTGTAAATCACTTCTGCACATCTGCATTCTCTGTCGGTACAGTGTCGCTCTTGCACTAAACCCAATTAGACGATGCTTTATCTACTTCATTGTTTGTTTTTGAAGTGAGGAGTATTTAAGTACATCTGAACTGCACTCGTAGAGTTTAAACTGCCAGTTTCATAATATCCCACTTGAAACAAAGCACTGAGGTTACACTAGAAGAAGTAAAACTCACTAATAAACAAATAGATTTAGGAGCAATGCATGCTGTTTAATATAACAAGTTATTCTGTTAAAAAGAATAACACTCGAAAGAGAGTTCTTTATTCACTTTAGTGTATTCCTGTTTTGTGTTATCTGCTGTCTCTATATCGGACAATCAAGATTCAATTCCAAAAGTTTCAGGTTTGAATAAACTGTAAATTTAGAGGGTGTGATTGAACTGTATTGTTTTATGGGTGTACACTTTAACATGCTGAATCAGTTTTTGAGGAGATCACCAGTATGAAGGTTTTCAATGTTGTGTTCTCTTCTCAATAACCAAATAATCAGATGGGTTCAAGTTACAAACTACTGTTTGCTTTCTGCTTGAGCGTTAAATTTTGATGTTGAGATTTCTAAGTCACACTCACTCTGACGCCAGTGAGTCCAGGGTCGCCTGGTGGCCCCTCTTTACCCTTCACTCCAGCTTCACCTCTCACCCCCTGCTCACCCTCCACTCCCATGTGTCCTTTTTCACCCTGTTTAAAAAAAAAGACTGGTTTATAAATAACATTTAAAACAATCCATGTATCTTAAAAGGAGCTGCACTGAAATACAAAAACAAGTCATCATTTAGATTCACTCAGCTTAGATGTGATTCATTTCAGCTTAGAAGCATTGCCTCTAGCCTTGGACTCAAATACAACAGTTAAAAATACATCTTATAATATAACAAAAGAAAACTTATAGCAGTTATAGTTTTACAGAATAGTTCTTACAATAGATCTTTCACAAAACACCACAAATCAGTTACAAGCAATTACAGGCCATCATTCAGGACTTCTAAACAACATGTCCGGAGCAAGCCTCAAAGAACGTGTTCAATAAACTGTAGTTAGTAAAGAAACAAATGTGAATCCTTGTGAAATTCAATGGTCAAGAATTTGTGGTGATGTTCATGAAAAGCATTGATTAAATACCTTTTGTTAGTCCCAGCAACCCAATGTTTTTTTATGATGTTGACAAGTATCACAGATAAACCAACAACTGAGAATTTTGGCATTATTTTTATACTGTTTCAGTTTCAATTGATGTCAGGGATTTATAGCAATTCGTGACAAACCTTGTCATGCATTTGTTAAATTTTTTACTGGTTTTAAAATAAATCTTTGCTAATTTAAATCTGGATTTGAACTTTTGTCTTGTTAGTTGAACCTTAACAGTTTGAAACAGAAATTATGTGTTTGACGTGGTAAAAAAATAAAACACATTTACTTACATGAATCAAAATTGATTTATATTGTTTTGGAACAAAACTATTATTTTCCAGAGCTGTTTCATAAAGGTTTGGAATCAAAGACTAACAGCCAAATTATTGATTTCTGGGAGTAAGAATTAGTGCTTAAACTTGGAGCACGGTTGTGGAAAGGCTGTGTGATCCTTCATAGTGTGCACAACTTATTAGAGAACAAGCAGCAAAGCTATACAGCCACTTATTGTATTTTCTTCTTCAATATCAATATTTTTCTTCTTCTGCCATTGAAGTCAATGGAACGCACTAGTGGAAGAAATTACAGTAATATGCTGAAATTTGTAGATGAAAGTCTTACAAATAACCCAAGTTTGGAGTCTCTAACTCAAAACCTCCAGTGCCCACCACTAGCCCAAACTTGCACTTACATTTGTACCGATTGCAGTTATATTCCAGGTAGGTTGTCATCATACATTTCTTTCAACTGAAACCATCAAAATTGTCAGTCATCAATGCTGTCTTCTTCTACAAAATAAATCTTGGTTTTGATTTAAAACCAGAAAAAATAATGCTGCAATACTGTTAAATTCTACCATAAAGGGTGTTTTTTATTTTTTTTATTCAGTCTTCAGGACCTGCCAGCACTCAAGGCATGGGAGAGTATGGTCTGTGTTTGGAGCCTTGTCTTCTAGTTTTATTTTGTTAAGTAAATGACATATTGCTTGTAAGGTGAGTTATGAAAATTGTACAAAGTTCCTTAAAAGGCAAATTCTCTCACATCAAAAGTTTTACAGCTGACAAGCTGACATGATCTACTTAATATTGCTTTCAGCATTTGTCTGGCTCATCTGGGGTTAATCTGCCACTGATGTACTGTATGGTCAAAACATGGTCTGGCAGAGGTGAAAGAGCTTATAATCCGGCACAGACAACACGATAAACTTTGTTAAAGTCTAATGTTCATAAATTATAGTTCATAGGACCAAGCACACCCATTGTGTGGTCCATCCCTGAGCCATATCAAAATTGCACTGTATGGTAAAAACACTCAATTCTTAATCAACGGAATGAGGTGTATGTATCACATACAGGTAGTTATAGGTTTACCTTTGCACCATCAGGACCAGCTGCACCTGCTTCTCCCTCCAAACCTGGTTCCCCCTGCATCACATAAGCATGAGCGCTTGTCTCAGCTTTTAATAAACACATAAGAGTTCGTAAAGATCTAATCAACACTCACCCGCGCACCGAGTAGTCCTGCAGCCCCAGCACTCCCCGCAGCTCCAACTGACCCCTGAGCAAACAATTAAATACATAATAAGCACACTAGCACACAGTTAGTGAGACTCTTAACGTTTTTTTTTTTCATTTTTTTAACAAAACAATAGGTAAAATGTTTTAAAACATCTGCAGACTGCAGAAGAACTAATTGTTTTGAAATCTCATAATAAATGTCCTCACCTTTTCTCCAGGCTCTCCTGCTACTCCAGTATCACCGACTTTTCCTGCAGGACCCTTAGAGAAAGAACAGGAGAGTCTTATAAGCTGACAATTTTCATCAGTGAAATGAAAACTAAATAATTTTTCAACTAATCAGAATGATCCACACTGACAAAATTAGTGGTATATTCACCTTTGGCCCTGGATTTCCAGGCGGTCCAAGGGTTCCTGAGGGTCCTGAGGGTCCCTTGTGACAAAAAACACGCAACAATAATTTATCTTAAAAATAGTGAGAAAGTACAAGCAGCTATGACATAATTTCTCAAAAACAAATGGCTGAACTGGGAAAACTGTCTGCTCTCTGCTGCCTGGAATAGCTAATGCAAACCTGTTCTGTACTGACAGTTAACAGCAAGACAAAAAAAAGGTTGCAATAGGGTTAGGGTTAGGGTTAAAAAATAAAGAGGTAGAATCTTTGCTATATTTTTAAAAGGACCTTTTTTCTCTTCTAAGAGCCTTCTTGGATTGCACATCTATCTTGTGGCGGCAAATCCACTGGTAGATCCGTCAAGGTAGCTCTGGGCCATGACCCAGAAAAGCTCACTTAGTATACTTTAGTACTGTAAAGTCTTGTTTGCGTTATATAATGGTAATTGAGCGTAATAAGACTGATTTTTTATGAAAGTGCATTTTTTCAAAAGAAAGTGAGTGATGAAGCTTGAGAGCTGGTTTTCTCTTTTCTGTGATTACGAATTGCACGTTTCGTCGCATCAAGTCTTCTCTCAACTATATGATTGTTTGAGATGGTTCAGAGAAGCACTTACACTCAGCAGGAGCTCTTAACAAAGAAAAAGCCCTAGTGTTCTAGAGACATCTTTGGTTTAGTGATTAAAAATAAAGGGCATTCTGTACCTTAATGTGATTTATCAACACAAAAAAAAACACGTCTCAGATTCCATAAGAACAAACATTTATTAATTATGAGAAATAAAGTCAAACTCACCGGCTCTCCTGAGATTCCTTTCTCTCCTGTGGCCCCAGATGGTCCCTGAACCCCCTTTAGAAACACACCACCCACATCAAATCAAAGCACTGACAAGCCCTGCTGCTACTTAATAAAGACATGACGAGAAAGAGTTCGCTGAGCACACCAGCTGAACAGGTTTTAACTTCCAATATTAAAGCAATATGAATTTTAAGGTGAATTGTTTCCGATCGCATGCACATTCAAAGTACAGTAACAGATACAAACCGGAAATCCTTTTGGCCCCACTTCCCCAGACTCCCCAATCTTCCCCTGCAAAAACAATACAAAGATATTAACCAAAGCAATTAAGGCTCATGTAATCAGCTAGTTAAAAAAAAAAAAAAAAGAGAACAGTTCCCATAGAAACACAGACTTTTCTAAAAATAACATAACAACAGTGTGCCATAGAAACAACGGTTTGATTAAAAAAGAAATATGTCAGCAGTACCCATATAAATGCTAGTTTCAGCCTAAGAGCTCACGGAACGTTGACTAAAGCTCTGATGAGTTTGGTGCTTTGTTATGGCAGCGCTTAAAGAATCCTGAAGTTGTGATCTGATTAGTTGAATTATTCAGATTTTCAGGAGAAGCAAGTATTACATTTATTTTCCCTCTGCAGGGAAATTATGTTGAGCCGTACCATTAAGAAAAGATTACTTTACATGCTTCTATTGATTATGAATGGTTGTTGTTCTATTCTTGTAACTTTCGAGTAATTTCTCGTCTGTGACAGTTTTCCAATAACTTGTTGCATGTTGGTCAGTTGTGGTAACACCTTCATGATCCGCAATATGACAATATGCTAAAGGACATGGGATTGTTTTTTTGACATTTCGTTCAAGCTCTGTCCTGCATGGGTCTTAGCTTCCCTGAAAGTCTGGTTATGAGTAAATATAAAATACAAACATGAATGAAACAGCTGTCAAAGAAGCTTATTTTACCGCTATTCCTGGGAATCCACTTTTTCCTAGGGGACCGTCTGGGCCCTTTAAATACAAGGTTAAAGTTGATGTTACAAACTTTTTACCGTTCGTCACAAAGGACATCTAGAGAAATGTGGTTTTTACCTTTTTTCCTTCAGTGCCGCCCTCTCCTGGTACTCCATCTGGACCTCTAGGACCCTGAAATAAAATACCATTAGAATATATGTCAAAATATAAATGAAAAGCTTAAAATATAAAAATAAATGAAAAGAAACTATAAAAACTTTTAAATTGATCACTTTCAAATGTTCATTTTCAACTGTCTCTTACATAAATAAATCTTTAAGCATTCTAAAATTACAAACGAGACGTGCATTGTTTGGTTTTCATTATATAAGATAATCTATAATAATATATAAGAAATACCTTTAAATAGTGTGAAAAATGCGTATGGTTCAGGCAGAAAACCACCAAAAACTCTTTGCTGCACGCATTCAAACTCCAGGGGGAGCCCTCCTGTTTGATTTCAACAAGTGCCCTTTTCAGGCTGCCCTCATTTTTGCACCTTGTTTTTAGTCTGACAATAGAGAATCCTAAACTTGGAAGACAGTTTAGGATCCAGTTCCTGCTAGGATATGCATCATGGAATTCTCAGCATTTGTCATTAACTGCAGCAATTACCATAAAAATAGAATATTTTTTTATATTATTAAAAAAAAAGTTTTTATCTCACACCATTCACTTTTTTGTGGTTTTGTCTCACCCATCTCAGGTTCAGTAAATAGAAATATAAACTTATTACAGGGAACCTTTTAGTTCTGCACAGAGAGACAACTCTATTTATATCATAAAAAACAGTACACAAGCTTCTGATGTTTTCTCCATGGAGTCAATGGTTGATAATGAGCATGTACATCGGCACTACTATCTAACCATCCACTAGAGCACTTTAGCTGGTGATCTTTAATCCTCAAGCAGCAGGAAACCCAGCGTATCTATGAGTCATTAGAACGGCAGCGTATGATTTACAGAGATGCTCTAACTAGGACCAGACAGCAGAAGACTCTAAACTTGCCTGGATTTGTTTTCAGTGCTTCCCAGAGTTCGGTTAATTCTCCAGAGTAATGTTTTTCATCTGGTTGAGAGAGCAAGTGTTTGGGCCTAAATCAGGGGTCTCAAACTCAATTCCTAGACGGTCGCAGCCCCTGCTGGTTTTCGCGCCGACCCTTTACAAGAAACACACCAGTAGCTTCAAACCAGCCCAGAGGAGCTTAATTAGTGGAATCAGGTGTGTTCAGCTAAGGTTGCAGAAAAAATGTTTCTGGCTGCAGCCTTCCAGCAATTGAGTTTGAGACCCCTAGCCTAAACACAAATGCATTTGATCCATTTTTAGTTTAACCATTTAATGGAAAATTAAACAAAATAGTCCCTTTGAACAATGTGGAGATAGTTTGTTAGGCCAGCATCAGTGATTTGAATTTAACACAAGCTGCAATGGTGGGCCAGTGAAGAGAGATGAAGAGGGGAGTAACACGAGGTCGCTTTGGTTCCTACAAGATAAGACGAGCTGCAGAGTTCTGGATCATCTGCAGAGGTTTGAGTGTGTTTGCTGGAAGTCCTGCTAATTGTTATTTGATGAATGAAGAAACTATAGTGTAATTTCTGTGTAATTTTTAGTCTTCCTCTAAAACTTTGCTAACACTTCCAGATCATGCACTTTTTAATTCCAGTGTCCAATCTTAATTAGGGCTGAAACGATTCCTCGAGTTACTCGAATAACTCAATTACAAAAAATGGTCGAGGAAAAATCCTCCACCTTGAAGCCTCTATTAATTAGTTACAGTCTTTTTCTCTTCTATATTTTCATATTATAGGAAACCAGGAGCTTCATATTGGCATTCGCCTGTTCTCGTCGATTATAATACCTTAAGGCTACATTGAAGAGATTTTTGTGAAGTACGACTTCATTAGCTTTCATAAAACAGCGAGTGCATACTATAGGAAGGATGTCGCCAGATAGAAGCTAGTTAAATGTTCTGTCTGCAGCACACATATTAATAATATATTTAATATGTTAATGCGGGCCAAAGATAATTGTATAAATCACATAATCCACACCGAACGTTAAGACATCACAACACTTCTGCACTACTTTTGTTGGCTTTGTAAAAGCAAGATGTAGACTGACTGAAAAAACCTTCAGCTGTAATGTTATTTTTCCACTCTTTTATTGCTCTTTTAAGATATTAATAATAACTCAATTATGCAACTGTTGGCAGAAAAACATGGCGTAAATGGGACAAATAAATCTAAATTTAAAAAGTGGAATCTGCTGTTCAGAAACGAAAGTTAAAGGTAAAGACATTGTTGTTTCACACAGGGGCTTCTCCTCTACGCTGTGCTCCAGAACAGCACATTCCACTTTATAAACTCTAACCTTTATTAGGGCATGAAATTGGTAATTTACAATTAATGTTCTGCCTGATTTAAAACAGATTTCAAGCGTTTTGATGTAATAATAATCAAAGTTTCAGTGCCTTCAACCATTTTAATGTCTATAGGCGAGTGGGGCAGCAGGCACCAGAAGTGGCGCGTGAAGTCACATATGTTTTATCAGATTACTCGGTTAATCACTTACATTTTCAGTCAAATACCTGATTACTAAAACATTCTATAGCTACAGCCCTACTCTAATTTTGTTTTGCTGAATGCAGCCTGCGATATCACATCACATGAGCAACTAGAACCACTGGATTGGAGAAAAAACAGCCAGAACTTACTAAAATCTAATTTGGAAAATTGGAAGCTAATGGTAATATTTTAGAACATCAGTAGTAGAAGTAGATCAAAGTGAACCTCAAAATTTGTTTATTTAAAAAAAATCGCCTGGTGGGTAGGGTCTAAATTGCTTCACGACCATGTAGAGAGCATTGGCTGTTTATAACCTGGATGTAGCATGCGTGACGTTTCGTAAGAACGGCAGAGTAGGCTAAAAATGGGCATAGCCATCCATGCCTTAATGGAAGTGCATCATTTCCTGGTAACTAAAAATGAGTCCAGAGAGTTATGGCATGTGCACAAAAAAGGCACCTGATTGGCTGAAATTTTATATGTAAAATATCGTAAAGGAACTCATTTCAAAATAATTCAGCCCCCTAAGAGTGTTCATGAAGATCAAAACTAAAGAGTAAAATTTTCTTGTTTCACTTTCTCTTCTCAAATGAGCCCTCTCTGATTCATCTTTGACGCTAATTTAGGAGGGATGAGACAGTAAAAAAAGTTTTTATTATTATTGACCTAGAGGTGATTGATCGGTTCAATCAACTTTTAGATGACATTTTAATATTAATCACATTTTTTTATAAAGCACTTTTTTAGCAGTTGCTTCAAAGCAGCTTCACAAAGGCCTAGTGTGAATTAGGAGTTGAGTAGGAATTCAGATTAGATGACTATATGGGGTAGAAATAGAACTACAATATTCTGCTACTTAGAGATTGTTTTTTAGTATGAGGAATTTTTTAATTAATATAATTAATATTTCTTAATAATATAACTTAATCCCACTTTGATAAAAACCGGAGACCACTGAGTAAAAAAACAGAAGAGCCCCTGGATCCGTGCTGTGTAACTTCAGATAAATCACAGTCTTACCCGTCTTCCTTTAGGCCCTCTCGTGCCCACAGGTCCACGTGATCCCGGTGACCCCTACAAAAAAAGAGGAGCACCATTAAACAGACAATTAAACTCCATCCGAAGACAGGCTGCCACTCTGTGTTTGTTTTGTCTGAAGGAAAAGCTCAGAAGATGAGATGAAGGTGTGTGACAGCTGAATGACAGCGGCAAGATCTGACCACAGCAGGAAACACTCGCGCCCTTCTGACCCCAAAACCACCCCAAACAGACTTACCGGACTACCTGCTGGTCCTGGAGCGCCGCTTTCTCCTGGGGTTCCCTGGTGCCCCTGAGAGAGAGGAGGCACCATTTAGGAGGTCTAATATTGCTTTTGTATATAATAATAAACTAACTAGTGGATCAATTGATCGTTGATCAACTGTGTTAAAATATCTATACCATTGTGAATATTTAAGGTTATTATTTTAGATTATTTATTTTTGTTTTCAATAAAAAATGCTTAACTATTGGGAAAAACAGATTCATTTGGGATAAGAAATTTTTAGGTATGCAATATACATATTTCTGGATTTCTTTTAAATGTGCATCAAAACATACCTACATTTTTTGGGAAATATATTTCTGAAAATTTGAGGATTTAAAATAAATTTGAATTAAATGTTTTAGATTGTGGCAGTAAAAAAAGGTTTAACAAGCTATCAAGAAAAGAAACAATTCTGTTTTTTAAGTTGTGTAAAAAAAATTCACGGAAAGTATTCAAATGATAGAAATTAGACAATGTAACACAAAATGTTAGAAAACACTATTAAAAACTGCATTTTGGTTGTGGAAAATGTGCTAATAAAAATGTGAATAAAATACAAAATAAAATATAAGTATAAAAACATAAGTAAATAGATTCAAAACACTTTAACGGAAATGATAAAGGGAAAGGAAACATTGCGATTTTTGTTTGTGAGGATCACTTACAGTAGATCCTTTCTCTCCAGGAGGTCCAGGCAAGCCCATTCCTCCACGATCACCCTGAGAATCAAGAAAAAATTTTAAATAAATGACACACATCAATCAACCTGTGTGGTGCAGAACAAAACAATAAAACTAATTTAACATTTGTTTCAAATTCAAAAAAAGGAAATGAAAGAGGATGGCTTATTATTCCATTAAACATAAATTTTTTGCCACAATATATTCATCCGATAAAAAAGCCAAGAAAAGTCCAATCCAAAAGTTTTTTGATACTTTAAACACTGCTCAAAATTGTTTTGATTAAAAGAACCTTACAACATTTTTAGCCCAGTGTAAAACCCACAACAATGGCAGACGACTACATCATAATAGATTTTGATAGCAGAAGAAGAGAGTTGAGATTTTCTAGCATCCATTCAGTGATGTTTCAGAGGTTTACTCATTCAAGGGATTGGGATTAAAACTAGCAAACTAGTCTCAGCTTCAGACATCACGCCCACGAATGGCTGGCTATATGTCTGACTGGTTTGGTACAATTTTATGGCAGTTACTTCAAGAATCCTGAAGAATCCGATTGGTTGAAGTGAAGAGTGAAGCCATGTGATCAAGAAGAGATGAAGTTGTGTGCCCCTTGTGTTGATCATGACAGATCAATTCTATTCTCCTTTTTTTACATGATCTCTAGTCTTCTGTGACTTTTTTCAATATCTAATTTGTTGTATATTGGTCAGTTGCTCTTAAGGCTATGCTGAACGACATGGGACATGAGTTGTTGGCATATCAATTAAACTGCATCCTGGGCAGGTCTTTAGAAAAAAAAAGCTGCAAAACAGACCTTTCTCTACATTCTGGCAATGCAAGACTACCGGCTCCCCAACTGATGTCTTTTATTGTTCCGTATTGGTACTGGTACTGGTAGTCAGTAAATACAAGCCTAAATAAAATTAAGCATATTAAACTTTGTGCACTTTAGACAAAAAATATTTCAAAAGGGAGAAACATGATCATCCTTGGCAGACAGAGTGTGTGAGACACCGCCGCTGGTTTCTAAATGTAAATTAAGGAAATTTTTCAATTGTAACTGTATTCTCAGCACACTGGCACCAACATAAATCTTATAAATGTGCTGTTTTAAAACAAAGGCTGCAACGTTATATAGAAACAAACAGAGGGATTGAATTTAACCTTATTTTCATGATGCTGGGAGCTTAGAGAGAATATTTACTCCTCTAGACAGTCACAGGAACTCTAGCTCAGTGCTTCAACAGGTTGCTGGTCAAAGATGATACTCACACTTGAATCCGAGTCTTTTTTATATTTGTGATGGTTTTAGGAGAACAATGAAGGAAATTCTCCACAGACTCTAATGCTAGTCAATGACAGCTTAAGTAGTTTGGACTGTATTTTTTTAGCAAGTTTACAGTGTTCAGCTCAAGTACAAGACTCACTCTAAAGGTAGCTCAGTGCTCCAGCCTGTTGTATTCAGTCTCTAAATACAGTTATGCTAGAGAGTCCAGAGAACAACTTTGGTGTTTAGTTTGGTGTAAAAGTGTTCTGTCTGGTTTAGTCCTCATCTCTTGAATGCACTGCTGGAGTGCTAACATTAGATACTTGGCCAAGCAGCGTTACTCACTTATGGGGAGGTTTTAAAAGGGTCTACAGACATCACTAGACACTGTCATTTTCAGCTCTCAAACACTCAGTTTTGTATTATTATAGCTTCAGCTCTTATGTGTCATAATATCAGGCACTTTGTGGTTCCCGTTTAATGCCCTCAAGGCATTGTGGAGTTAGAACTTTTTTTAAACAATTTTGAGTTTTCCTCTCCAGTGCTTTTTACCTTCTCTCCAGCAAGCCCAGCCTCTCCTGCAGGACCCATAAAGCCAACAAGACCCTTAAAAGCATCATCATCATCATCATCATCAGCACGGTTAAAATGTTTGAAACACAAATTTAACTCAGTCCATCCACTTACTCTCTCACCCATGGGTCCTGCGTTTCCCGTGGCACCCTGCTCGCCCTAAAAGACACCAGTAAGTGTTTGAGAGAGCATTTCTGAGAGAGAGATAGAAAGTGCGTGTGTGTGTGTGTGTGTGTATCTTGCTCTTGTGCTCACTTTGACCCCTTCCAGACCGAGAGCCCCTGGGAAACCCTTACTGCCCATTTGACCCTGGAAAAACAACAAACACAAAGGATTAGCTGGAGAGAGAGTGGACATGCACTTTCAGGGTGGAAACACATAAGCAGGGTGATGATGACAGAAGCAATTAAATGTCTCAATGCACAATGCAGAGACAAGTTTATTCATAAAGCATGTTCAAAACGTACCAAAGTGCTCAACAAACATAAAAATCTTTTTTACACCACATAATAATTAATTTGTGATGGGATATTTTTGTTCTTAGCACTCTCTTACAATAAATCACGTCACTTTTGTTTAAAAATAATATTGAGCTCTTATTGTGAGAAAGTTTGGTATTTCACTCCAATATATGCAAGCAAAGAACAAAACAGGTTTGTGCGATCAATGCTACAAATTAAATGAAGCACTTCTACTAACTGGCAAAAAATGTTGAACATGCATGCTAATGCTGAAGACAGAGAGAACATCTTGGAACCTTAAGCAGTACATCTCTAGTTACAGAAACGAAGAAAACAGAACCCTTTGTGTAGACAGCACCCTGGAGGTCATCCAGAAATGTTTGGTGGTTGTGCCAAAGCATCTCTGAGTTTAGCTGATTAAGGGAAATTTGAAGGCAACAGGACGACAAGGGGAAACAGAGATGGAGACTTCAGTTATGTAATACAGAAAACTCCAAAAGTTGAAGAATGCTTCCAGATTTATTCCTTTTATGATTCAATACTCAAAATATAATCTAAATTTAACTGTAGCACTTCCTAAACGCCCTGCATTGAAACATTGAATTTTGATGCCATTTAACCTTAATGACTTGATACATTTTAACAACTCTAGCAGGTGTGTGTTCACGACTTTCATGCACAGATATTTTAACTAGTGTTCTCGATCGATTAATACATTTACTAATTAATCGCAATTTTTGTAATAATCCAATTACTAGACGAAACTTTTTTAAATCTGTAAATTAAAAAAAAATAAATGTAAATAATTAATGTAAACTGAAGACAAAGAAACTATTTAAATTCAAAATATGATTGTTTATTGAATTTTTTCATTTAACTTGTAACACAGATTTTGTCATGTAAACAACATGCAATAAACCATCAGTATCCTCCAAATTGACTTTTTGCTTCACTTCTTTGGTGGCTGTTAGTTTGTGGTCTCTTTTCAGGACTCTCTGCCAATAACAGCTTGCTTAGTGATGCCTCGTTCCTTTAATTTTTGGGAAGAAACCTCAGGTCTTTAAACCTGGGAACAATTGCAGTAGCAATCTTCAGCCTTGTGAGATTAGTGCTGTCCTTCCTTTTAGATGAGGTAAAATCATATTTGAATAGAACTATTGGCTGGATCATCCTCTGTTGAGAAATGGCACAAGGCTGGCAATTCCACTGAGCAGGAAAAAATATTTTTATTTATATTACATTGTAAAATGTCATATTTATTTCTTCTTCAACTTTTTAATATTGTTAACGTACCTTAACACTGGGCACTAGCATGCACAAGTGACACACACATACACACACACACACACACACACACGCACACGCACACGCACACAAGGATAGTAAAAACAGACGAGAGACTGAGAAAATAGTATTAGCCTACCTGCAAGGCTCTGTCTCTGCTTAGGTTCGGATATGCTTTGCATTAAATGCTCAACAATCTTGCTACATTTAGCTAGCATACTTTCAAAACCATTGCATTGCATGAATGGAAACCAGACAGTTTCCATTATGTGATATGTGGGTCGTGCAGGACAGGTGTTTACATGGAAGCAAAGTTAGTCTCGTGACAGCAAACATATTACGAGCACTGATTTTTCATTCTCGCGTCACATCGACAACAGGAAACAGAAAAAACTGCAACCATGTTAATTGCGTTCATTTTTTTTTTTTTACTTTGACAGCACTTGTTTTAACTTTTAACACAACATTTTTATAATAAGTGCCTTCTAAATTGAATTTATAAAATACATACCATACTAATAAAAAATCAAGCAACTTTGAATAAAATAAAAGCAGCTACTGTATAATTATTTTAAACAAATAAAAAGTATATAGAAATCGTACAAAAAAATTATAAAAAAGCATCAAAAGGAATAACTATAAAATTAAATTCATTTACATAAATGAATTAACAACAACTTTTAGACAATTTTAAAAACAATTACTAAATATATATAAGATAACCCAATTAAAAAAAGTTGTGCATAAATTAGCTAATACTGTTTTCTCAGAATTTCCACCAAAGCACTCTCTGTTTGATCCCCTCTGACTGCAAACTCACTTTGAGGAGAATCTTTGAGGAGAACCTCACTGTCATAATGAAACAATCAACAGCTAAACAGAGCAGGCTTCATTCTAGCTTCTCACCAGCTTCCGAGTGATTTATTTAGCTCAGTTAAAATCTCAGGCATTTAGTGGACATATTAAGAGGTCTTAACAATTACAAGATTTGCAGCTCACCTCAAGTCCTAATGGCCCAGGTGAACCTAGAGGACCCTCATCACCCTAAAGAAGACAACAATTAAAGTCTGAGTGCAAGCCATTATTCCTCACAAACAACTCGAAGACTCACGCACCTCTCGTCCAGCTGCTCCTCGCGGCCCTGGTAATCCTCTCGCTCCAGGTTTTCCCTGTGAAGAGAAGATCAGCATCAAGCAACATATCAAATGTTATATTGCAGAGTATCTCCCCAAACACATACCTTCAAGCCCTCAGGTCCATTGAGTCCAGGCTTGCCAATGTCTCCTGGAAAACCCTGCAAAGCACTCAACCAATCAGAATGAACTATGAATGTGACTTTGAAATGTGAATTTTAATAGTGGTTGGTACCTCCGGTCCAAGTGGGCCTGACACTCCACTAGCTCCTCTTTCTCCCATCTTGCCCTACAAAACAAAAGCATTGTGATTCTAGCCTCCTGATTGGTTTACAAGGCTGCTCATATCCACCAAAGTTCAAATATTTCTGTAAATATTTCTGTAAAAGTGTGTAAATTAGCAAAAACTGTGGCACAGAATGCAAGATCCATTGTTAAATAATCCGCCCAGTTATACTCTTTATTCCACATTATTGGTGCACCTATATCTGTGGAGACATTTACACTTCAAACTTGGAAGAAAACAAAACCATGTGCTAAGCAACACTTAACATTCGCTAACCTGTGACCCTGGCTTTCCACGAAGACCAGGTGAGCCTGGCAAACCCTGCACACCCTAAAAAGAACAAAAACAATTTAAAGCAATTGGAAAAGTCACAAAATAATTTGTTTTGAACCACACCCTGGGTGGCCTTTCATTGTGAAATCATTGTGATTTCGATTGAATTGCAACCAGTGGCGAAATATGAATTACATAATTGAAATAAGTATTTGACCGATTAAGATTATTTATCAATAAAAGAATTTATAAGTGGGCCACAAATGATCAAGCCAAATACTGAATTTCTTCAAAGAAATCAGAACATTTGCAAACACAAGTTGAGTCATAATAAATAAATAAAGTGAAATTACTTTAATGATATGGAATAAATATTGAACACAAAGATTACAAGGTGGAAAAGGGCATAAAAAATGAGATCATCTGAAATCTGTCAATATTGAGAAAGAAATTCTGCTTCTATCAGCACTAATAGATGTCTCTGTCCTAAATGAAGGCCTATAAAGGCTTCTGATTATGAAGGAGGCACACAGTAAAGAAATCATTATGCGTAAAAGCAAAGAACTCTCTCAAGATCTTCATGATCCTATCATTGATGGGAATGGTTAGCGGTACATTTTTAAGAGAATTGATTGTTCTTGTAAGCACTGAGAACTATTATCCAGGAATAGAAAGAGCATCAGTTCACTATAAAATGGACACAGTTAGGTGCTCTGTGTAAAATCTCTGTTCTGAGGAATCAGGAGAGCTCCTCAAGAGCCAAGAACCACTACGGTAGATCTTCAGGAAGACCTTGTATCAGCAGCAACTGGCTGTTTCCAAGAAAATTATACCAAATTCACTGAACTGCCATGAGTCCGCTAGTGTACAAAAAGCATATTAAGGCTTTTGAAACAGCATTTGAAGAAGCCAAAGGATTATTGGAATCAATTGAATGGTCAGATGTAAGCAACCAGGGGTGGGCGATATGGCCCTTAAAAAATATCATGATATTTTTGGGATAACGATATGACACAATATTTTGGATGGGAAAATGTTCAATACAAATATTAAATTTCAAGAAAATACAAATCTACACAATACATGTCATTACTTTATTCTCATAAAACAGACACACTTATAATATAGAACATAGTAACAGAATTAAAATAAAAGTTTCTCTTAAATATCAGTTAATATTTAGTTAAATATCAACCCATTGTTTTCCTAAAGAAATCATATATTTTCCTTCTGTGTGATTGGGTTTTAGTGAAAATAGCTAACAATAATGCTATAGTGATATTAAGTGTTAATGTTTGACGGGTGTAATGGAAATATTTAATACTCATTAGACATGATTTATGAACACAATCGCAAACAGCAATTTATTACTTATTCCAAACATGAATTAAGCTCATACCTTGATATCAATGAAGAATGTGATCACATTGCAAGCATCATGGAGGGAGAAAGAAGAGGGAAAGAGGAGAGAGAGGAAAGAAGAGAAAAAGGAAAGAGACGAGCAGCGCATGCACGTCCACTCGCTAGGGTATAGAGAGAGAGAGAGCGGAAAGCCCCTAACCCGTTGAGGTTCCCTTCAGTATAACTCCCGTTTCTCTACGTCACTTCCTGTTCCATCCCAAGTAAACATACAAATTCAATCTTATTTGAGAATTACTTACAATGATTAAATATTCTATTACACATTGCATTATAAGTACTACAGTACCCATAATGCTTAAGCCTGATTTACTTCTGTGTCAACTCGACGAATTGATCTCTGCGCGAGCGCCGTGATTGGTTGAAGTGGAGCCGAGCAAACTCTTCTTCTGTGTTAACCGCTGGATAATGAAGTAAAACTTAAAAGTTAAAGTAAATAACGTTCCTTTGTTATCTGTGCTGAGTTTTATCTAGATAGAAGTTAGCACGTCATCCTGCCAGGTTGTGATATTGATCAGTTTAGAGACAGTGCTTCTGCAACAGTAGCGGGCTTATGTAAGGAGTTTTATGATGGTAAATAAAACCTTTACAAGTCTTTTGTTAACATCTGTGTGGTGTTATGGTTTTGCAGCAGTTGACAATCTTATCACATAAGAATTATTATGTTTATCAGTGCGTAGATAATGATCAGTACATAGACAGCGCAGACGGAGAACACAACTATAACTTGTTTAACTCAGTGATAGATTTAGAGAATCATAAATAACGTTAGACTGACATGTGATCAGGAACAAGTAACTCAATAAAAACTCGACTTGTTCAGTTGAACTGGTTTAATTCCGTTTGCCTTGCTATCTGTAGTCATGCACACTTTTTATTGAGTTTGTACTATTTTACGAAGGTGCTCTGCTAAACTCAAAACACTTCCACACCACAAAGTTGATTTATATTTGGGATTTAACACTTCCTCTGAACTTTTTAAAGCCCTGCTAGCTCTCCAGCGCTGTTCTTTAGCGTCCTCCTTTGAGTTTTGGGCGGTGCGTACATGAGCTGCTTGACTTATTACATGTCAGAGTACCGAAATATAAATTTTTTTTAACCGCATTAATATTTTTATCATGTCATATTAACATTATCATATTATCATGGATGATACGATATGCCCCCCCCCTAAAGGCAACCTCAAAAAACCCCATTCCAACAGTTAAGTTTGGAGTGGAAGAAATGCACTGGGACATTAAGTATAAATAGATCTGCTGCCATCTATCACAAATTGAAAAGAGGGTGGACATTTTTGCAAGGCAATGATTGGCGACACGAGACCAAGGAAGAAAATAAAGAAAATCATCATTGAATGGCCCAATATCACCTGACCTAAATCCCATCAAAAAATCCATGGAGAGAACTAGCGATGTAAGTAAAAAAAAAGCAAACGCATCTCTTCATACAAGAGGTATCTAAAGCTGTAATCATCAATAAACCATAATTTTCCCTTCTCATTTCACTTCATTTAGTATGACTCAATATATAAATTTAAATGCTCTGATTTCTTTGTATGAAGTCCTCATCTGGCTTGACAGCTACATCTGGTTGAATGCTTGTGTCAATAGCCAACTTAATAATCCCCTTACTGATGAGATGCTTAGGTGTCATATGTTTATATTTCCCCATTGTAAATGTCAGAAGGTTTGCTAGTAAAATACAGTATTAAGGATGTTACAGAATCTGTACATATGTGTAAGTTAGCTGTAGAAGTGAAGAACCAAAAGATATCAACCTTATCTCCTTGGAAGCCGATCTCTCCTTGTTCCCCAGGAAGCCCAACATCACCCTGAGTGAGACAGAGCAAGAAACAGAAATAAGTGATGAGGTGGTGTAGGAGCAGGATCTGGTGTACATTCACTCTTATTAGCTTTATCATAAAAAACAACAACAACAACAACTAACAAATAAACTAAATAAACTAACTAATGTAACTAACCTACACACTAAGAAAAGCAAATAACTGATTGATTACTTACGAACTACATCAACTAACAAAATGTTGGTAAAAAAACTTAAGAACTGCAACTCACTAATTAAGATAATTGAAATACAAACATAATTAACTCAGTAAGAACCTAAAAGTTAACAACTAGAACTATGAGCCAACTTCTGTAACTAACTGTAGCCAACAGACTGACTGATTGTAAGTAATGTCTAACGAACAAACAGACCAACTGCTGTAACTAGCTAACTTTAGGTAACTGCTAACTAATAAACAGACCAAGTGCTGTAACCTACTAACTGTTACTAACTACTAACAAACATACCAACTGCTCTAACTAATTAACTACCTTTAAGTAACTACTAAAAAACAAACAACTTTACTTACTAATTACCATAACTAACTAACTAACTAACTAACTAACTAACTAACTAACTAACTAACTAACTAACTAACTAACTAACTACCAAAATTAACTACTTTAACTAGTTATAAAGACTAACTAACTAACTAACTAACTAACTAACTAACTAACTAACTAATTAACTAACCTCCAAATGAACTTCTGTAACCTAATAAAAAATTGTTTTAAAATCTTGATGTTCCTGATCTTAAAGGTGCAGTATCGTTTAAACACTACTTTTCTTAGTATTGTTCCCTCATCAAAAAACATGCCTTGATTTTGGTTCATGCAATGTTTGTGTTCAGCTCAGTTTAATGACCATAGCAAATTGGCAAAAGCCCTGCCCAGTAAACAATCAGACCAATCGCTAATGCATCTCAATGTAGAACGTACTTGCTGAATGACCTGAAGGTGTAACTGTAGCAGAACCGCATTGATAAACAACGAAAAGAAAGTGTGTTTTCGGACGTCCCCAGGCAAAAGTTAAAAAACTAGTTTTAAGTTCTATAACTTTAGTCTTGCATTTATCATCAATTAATTAACTCGTAATCTTTGTTGTTTTTGCTTATTTTGGCAATTAACAAATGAATGAATGCAATATATGTGCAAAATTAAATCAATAAACAAAAAAATTATATTGTTGTAGTAACATTCTAGTTGTTTATTGGAATAATTTGTTTTACTCTCAAACATGCACAACACTGACAGAGCTTTATAAACCATGCATAACACAGGGTGGCCAATAGGGAGTAAGGATTTCCATCACATGCTGCTGTAAAACAGGCCAATAACAGAGTCTTCAGATCACCTTATCACCTTTCAGTCCAGGCTCGCCCATGTTCCCTGAGACGCCCTGAAACAACCAAACACACACACTCACATGTATACAACAATGGCTACTCAATGGGTGGAAATGTGTTAGCATCTGTCTGACTTACCTTCAGTCCGTGGGGTCCTGCTAAACCCACAATCCCGGATGGCCCCATATCTCCCTAAAAGAGAGATTTCATTAACTTTTGCCTCAAATGTGCGATTTACCACATCTCCTAAGTAATGATACTGTTTTGTCCACACATTATTATTATTAATAATAATAATAATAATAAAAGATATAGTAAACAGTGGAAGCATTGATAATAATTATCTGCTTCTAGCAATTATGGTAAGCTCTTATTAGGCTTTTAAGCAAATTGTCCAGACATTTTGCATGAATGTCTAATAAGGTTTGATAATAGCCGTTTGTTTTTTTTAAGCCCTCCATTACAACAAATTTAAGCTTCAGGTCTTAAATCGTTAATGAAAACAATTCTAGTAAATACATCTACTTACAATCAATCCCAGGACACCAGCTGGACCAAGAGCTCCGATAACCCCCTAAAATGAAGAGGCATAGCATCAAACTCTCCTCCTCAAACAGACACAAACTGCTCCTACAGCATGTGCTCATATTCTTTGAATGTACTCTCTTCATATACAGTTATTAATATGGCCATCTAAATGAGCTGGATCGGCTGCTAGCTGTGTTTAAAGCTGTTGGCTCTCGATCGGCTTGCTGAAGCCATTTCCTTTCTTTCCCCTGGTGTGATGAAAGGCTGTACGAAACCCTTCACTCTGATTTCCAGAGGTGGAGGAAAAGGAAATGAGGGTTTCTACTTCCTGTTTACACTCTTATGGTTGGGCAGGTGAAAAAGAGGCGGAGTTTCATAAGAACATTTCACACAATTATGTCATCTGTTATAAAGCAATAAGAGACTCGTAGGGAGATCAACACAAACAACTTATAATCAACAATTAACCATAAGAATGATAAAGCATTTCACACGTTATCAAAAAATAAATATGCTAAATAAAAAATTATATTACACAAAAAACAGGCAGATAAACAACTAATCTATATAGTAAGCAATTAAATAAATTAGAAAATAAATACATATTTAATGAGTATATAGTCAGCACAAAAAAACTGAATAAACAACAACTCACTGGTTCCCCGTCCAAACCTGGAGGTCCCCGTTCTCCAAAATCACCAGGAAAACCCTAAAGGGAGAGCAAGAAAAAGATACATTTATCATATCTCGATTAATTAAGGTATACAAATACAGCATGTTTTCTAGGGCATACTACTTCTCTACTACTTCAGCAAGCAAACATTAAACAGGAAGTGAGTTATTTGGGAATTTAAATCATTATTTTAAAATGATGATCTTACTTTTCTGGCCTCCACTACAAATGATTAGTACAATACAATACAATACAATACAATACAATAAAATATGCACCACTTCAAAAGGAATGGCCGCATCAGAAATTCTAATGTCGTGGTATATTAAGAACACCTCTTTGGCTTTTGCAACCTCACTAACCACATCCATTTATTGAGTCTTTTTGAAACAGTAACATATCGTGAATAAACTTCACATTAATTGAATGTGGATTCCGATCATGTAGTCCTTCGAGCCCTAAAATGGTGCTTGAAGTTACATTTTTTAAAAACTCCTTTAGTGATACAAAAAGGAATGACAACACCATCAACATTTGCAATATTGTCAAAAAAGTGGATAATACATTGAGGAAGTCAAATGTTTCTGAAGTACATTATAGATAAACTATATTGGAGGAACTAATTTAATCCTTAAATGTTATTGGGGCATTTTCTCCTGATTGTTTTTTTAACCGGTCACAGTCTTGTTTTTACAAAACATTATTCAGGCATTTCTCTCACTCACATTTACAGCAAATGTACAGATGGAACTATAAAGTATGTTGAGACAAAACTTTACCGGCCTACCCATCTTGCCCCTCTTCCCTGGTGGACCAGGACTGCCCTGAGAGAGAGAGAGAGAGAGAGAGAGAGAGAGAGAGAGAGAGAGAGAGAGACAGAGAGGGGTAAAGCATCTCTAAAACAATTATATTATAGATGACTGTGGTGCAAGGTGCTTCCTAGAGTAGTCACATGAGGAAAACTAGCAATTGCTGGTGATGTAATTCGTCTAAAAAGAAAAAAATTAGTGAGTAGAAAATTTAAGTTTGTTTTTCAATTCTCTGTCTGAACAAGGTTTAATGCTTTATTTTTATGAAGTATTCAGGACTTAAAAAAAATCCCTGCATTAAAAAAAAAGCAAGAAGACAAACTTGCAGGCTTAATTCATGGATGTGATCCTGGCTTAGCCTGAAGTTAAGACCACCCCATAATTAGCATATGGCCAGAGTGACAAATGTGCAAAAGAAAAAAGTGAACGATACCAAATATATTAATACAGATGCACTGAAATCACATCGAAAATTATTAGATTTAAGTTTATTTATGTATTTCTCCTTTTTTATTTTAATGTATTTATTTATTTATACTTCGATAACTTTTCATCCCTTTCCAAAGCATTAGATGATGAATGTCAATAGGTTGACCAAAGACTCGAACACACTCACTCTTTCACCATCAGCTCCAGGTAAACCAAAAACACCCGGGATTCCAATGAAGCCCTGCAGAGAAGCACAGAAGCAGGAAAAGATCAGCCAAAGAGTGATCACCACAAGACTTTTTACTCAAATGAGAAAACTGGGCATTTTAGGATGGTCTTGGTGGTTTACTAGGTAGGTTATCTCAGGACTTTCTATGGTAGATGCTTTCTGTAGACCGACAGGATAGGTGAGGAGATGAATGGAGAGCGACCTGAATGGATTGAAAGATGTCTTTGAGCTGATGCAGGCCATGAAGAAAGTGTATATGCCCATGGACTGCATGGTGCTGGCCTCCACAATGTAGTCCAAGGGCACATACGCTCACTTCAGGGAACAATGATGAAAACATGCACAAAAAATAAGGTATGATAAACAAACACACGCATGATACATATTGAAGATGGACAGATCAAAAACTACAGTAAAGTAAGGGACAGACCCTTATAAACCCTCACATAGACAAACAAATACAAAAACTTGGTGGAATGCACAATAATTAGATGTTCCTTCATAAATTAAATTCCTTAAAAATAGGAATTCATTAAACAGCTTGTTAACTCATGTTCAGTATGCAAGGATTTTAACTTAACTGCATCAACTGAATGAATCAATAAATAGAGACACTTTAATCAGTGAATCGCTGGAACCTCACTCAGACTGGATTACCTGAATCAGGAATCACTCAGGCCTCATGCAAACTGAATGAATTAATTCATAAAATCACTGACTATGGCTGAACTATTTGAATAAATAAATCAATAAAGACTCACCCAGACTTAATCAGCTGAATCAGAAATCCACTGTAGACTAAAACTGAATCATTTGAGTAATTGTCTAGAGATTTCACAAGGTAATAGAATAGGTGAATCATTATATATAGATTCACTAAGACTGAATCAAATGAGGCATCACGGTGGCGCAGTGGGTAGCACGGTCGTCTCACAGCAAGAAGGTCGCTGGTTCTAGGCTCGGGGCAGGTGGCATTTCTGTGTGGAGTTTGCATGTTCTCCCAGCGATCGCGTGGTCCGGGTCCGGGTGCTCCGGTTTCCCCACAAGTCCAAAGACATGTAGTATAAGTGAATTGAGTGAGAACGATTGTCCATAGTGTTAAAGTGTGAATGAGTGTGTGTGAATGTTTCCCAGCGATGGGTTGCGGCTGGAAGACCCCGAAAGGGAAGAAAGCCGACATGAAGATGAATAAATGAATCAAATGAATCAGTGAATCACTGTAGACTCACTAAGATTAGTTACTCATTACATAGCGATTTCTTCAGACTGAATCATTTGAATCTGCGATCAATCAAACATGCTGATAATATAATTCTATAACAGAACACTCATTCAGGTGTGCATTTTCCAAACACAACTACATTTTCAAATTCCAGAATTAACGGGGCATAACTATGATCATAGTTAGTTAATGGTGTCTGAGGAAAACACATCCCTGACTGACGAGATTATAATTCAAGCCTCTTAACTTGAACACATCAAAGTTATCACAGTAAGATTTACAGCTGCTGAAAAGGGTACCTGATGGCTACCTGCAAGGTGCTTTTTATACAAATCTGTGTTTGAAGACCCATACATGTGTGTATGCATGATGCCTAAAGACAGGAGGGCCTCAGTCTGATTTTAAACAGGAAATTCCAAGCAATGTGGGCGGAGCTTACCCTGATAAAGAACCTTTAATGCAGCTCAACTACAAACACAACAGCCAAGCATAAGAGGGAGTCTTATGTCTATTTATAACATGAGTCTAAATTGTTTCTGAATGCATTAACTAGAGGATGGGGTGCTATAAAGGAAAGTAGGGAGATGTTAATATGACTGCAGGAGGTTAAAAACACACATTTATGAACACTTCTGGCTTAGGCAGCTGTCAGCAGCAAATTTGTTACGGACAAGTCTCTGTTGACTCAAAAAACAGAAAAAGGAAAATGCAGTAAACGAGGGGAGACGAGAGAGAAGAGGCTCTGTAGCTGTAAAAATGGCTCTCGTAGAGTGCAGGTCAAATCACTTGACTTTAAAACTCAAACAAGATCAAACAATGCAAATGACCTGGCAACTGTAACCAGGGCTGGCTTAGATGTCACAATGACAGCATTGTGAGTCATGATCATATATCACAAGGAAAAAAGAGGTTTACGCACCCGAGCACCTTTCGGCCCAACAGGCCCTAATGGACCAGGTAAGCCCTAAAAGAGAAGGGAATAAGAGAAGAGAAGAGAAGAGAGAGAGAGAGAGAGAGATGTCAGTAGCAGGCTGAGTGTTTAATTGTCAAACTGGAACCGAAGTTAACAGCCTGTTTCATTTCATCACTGGACAAAATTACTCCCGTGAACGTTTCATGATGTTATTATAAGCCTTAACTAAACAAACCCCAGTCACAAACGACTTCAAGCCTTTGAGTTGTTTTTAAAAGAGGCAAGATATTATTAGCAGATAAACGTTTAAGAAAGTTAGTCTTATTTAGTTAGTCTGACTGGGACATGAAAAGAGACATCCTGTAATATAAATAAAAAACCTTGATTGAATGAACTTCTTTCAGCAGGAGTCAGTTAAAAGAAACAACCATGTTTATAACATTTCTATGCAATTCTAGGGAAATCACATTGAAACATTCCGCTTTATCTGTAAACTGCATACAGAATCTTCTAACAATTTACAAAGATTTATATTAGGGGATAATGAAATATCATAATCTATGTGGAATTTATAGATTTTCATTTGATTATTGACTGATAATGAATGAAGAAGATGACAGAATTAAAAGATTTAGTCTTTGTGCACATGACACATTCTGTTAGTTTAAAAAAATGCATGAATAAATATAATCCTCGACGCTCCTGGAACAGTTAGTTAAATGTGATTTTGTTTCAAAGCCCTTCCCACAACTTCACTAGAATGCCTGTAATTTCTTTTGTCAGATATCACCATTGATGCAATGTTTATAGCATTGAGTGGATGTTTCTCATACCTACTTTAATTAGCTGTGTATCATTTGCTAACTTGAGACTCACTCAGACTGAATCATATGAATCAGTAAATCACTAGAGACTCCATTAGACTGAGTCATGTGAATCAGTCAATCATAAACAGTGATTTAATCAGAATAAATTGAATAAGTTAATCATTATCTCGATATATCTTGATTTAGACCTACTTAAATGAGATGTTTATCGTTTGCAACCACCTAAATGCAATTCAAAATACTTGTCAGTGTTAAAAATATCAAAATATTGAGTGTAAAAACAGCTTTATTTCTCTGTGCGCATTGGTAAGAAGCAGCTTCAGTTGTTGAAACCAGGGTTCTGAACTTCAGAGGACAAATATTTAAACAAAAGGAAGAAAATCTAAAACAATTTAACTAGATTTGAACAGAAACATAATTTTGAAACAAGGTACAACTGTACTGTTGTTGGTCCCTTTAATATTGGAAGCAGCCAATCATTTACTGTAAATTGTGCAGGAGACGCTGAAATCATTCTCAAGCTGTCTGTCACCTCTAAAGACAGCTTGAGCCCCCTGTCAACCTTAAACACAACCACTAAGTTGGGTCTTTATCTGATGTCCATAAAACATGTTGAAAATATGAATAATAGCCCTATGCAATAAATACATTTTAGTTTTGAAACTAAATGCATAAATGTACATATAACATATTATTTAAACAATACATTAACAAGAGGAGAAGCTATTTGATTGTTTTCATGCATTGCTGAAGAGTCGACAGAGTTATCGTCTATTGCTTGAACTTGCATTATAATGGATACTTTTGCTTCAAGCTTTAAACATTTTGCCCCTTATATGTCATTATGGAGTAAGATGCTATTTTTGAGTGTGAGTGTGTCTTTATATCAATTACAGTCAAGTAAATTATTTTTCACTCAAACTTTTTTGTTTTCAAGCCCTGGTCTTCAAGCTTCATCTTGCTTTTAAGAGATGTCACAGCTAGGTTCAAACTGTGGACCTCTAACAAAGAAACAATGATTGTGGAAAAAGGAGAAATGTTTCAAGCGGTGCATCGTATAATGATGCCTCAGAAGCAAGTTAGAGAAACAGACCTCAGAATTTTTTTAATGTTATGGCTTCATATCATTCTACTAAGAGTTTATCAGTTTTACTCTTACTGAGCAAAATGATGTGATTGGTTCCTCTGACTTGGGAAAATATTTCACAAGGTACTTTTAATGGATACCTGTTAAACTCTGTACAGAAAATGTACATAAAACCCAAAATGTTGATTATGTGAAATGATATTGATGTTTTTAATGTGGTTTGGAATAGACACTTAATTACGTGTTCATGAAATTGCATCCAAAACTTAAAAAAACAATGTTTTTACATTATAGAAATCAGAGTAGAAGACCTCTTTTTTTATTTATTTTTTTGCTTTTTTCTAAGCTCCAATTTGATGAACAACAACCCCATCTACAGTCAATAAAACACAAGGGCATAAATTGACACAAACAACACTACCACTCACTCATACACAGCACACAGCAGAGGAAGATCTACTGCACCTGCCTGCCAGGATAGCCTTTAGATCCGGTTTCTCCCTCAGGACCCAGCTCTCCCTGAACACAAAAGATAAGGTTATGATTATGAGTTTTAGGGGCATTTTACCTATGCTGTGATAGGATTGTGTCAATTTTGACAGAAAGTTAAGTGGGAGAGAGAGAGAACAGGGAAAGGACAGCAGGATCAGAATCCCAACCCAGATTGGCAAATGTGCATCTGCGTCATACATCTCCTGCACACTAACACTAAACTCACAAACAGAACTTAAGACATTTTAAGATAACCTAACATACTCAGGTTAGTGTGTGTGCGTGTGGGATTAGTATTATTAATAAATCATTGAATAAACACAAAGATTTTGCTTCACTTTCACTATAAAGTTCAAGTTCAGATAAAATTAATCCACGATCTGCTGTATTTAGAATTTTCAGAACGATTTGTTATTGCTAGATGGATATTTTAAATTTAACCTTTAAATACCCAAACTTTTAGAAAAGTATGGCAGCAGTGCATTAAAGCCTTCCTCTGGGTCTGTGTATTTAGTTTTCTCTCAAAACTTACACAACTGTTCACCTTAAACGACACAGAGAGAGCTTTAGAGAACTGTTCCTAGTCATGTGACTGGAATGTTTGTTTAAAAAACCTGAAAATAAATCCCCTTGTGCGGTTCAATAGCTTTATGAGCTTCTATTTCTGAAGTAAAGATTAAACATTATGGAGAATTTTGGACACTGGTGGCCACTGACAGCCTTAGAAAGAAAATAAGTACATGTTTCATTAGCTAACTGCAAGGTTATCCCTGTTTTTGCTATTATTTTAATATTGTATTTCATGCTTCTCAGGAAATCAATTTAAGGTTGCATTTAAAGTAATCTATAGAAAAAGTTTTGATTGCCTGACCACATGAGGATGGGCAGGTTTGCCCGATATATAATACCCAAACCCCTTTAATACGTTTTTGTTCAAATGTTTAGTTTAGGAGTTTCAGATTGAATATGTAAAACACAAATGACAGATTAAGAATGATTTGTTCTTTTCGCCCAGCTCTAAGAGAAGGTGTTCATGAGCAGCTGTGGCAGGATGTGCACTGTCCCCTAGTCCAACGGGACCCAAAAACATTGGGCTGTGTCTCTGCTGTACATACGCCACTATACTTCTCTTTGTCCACAAGGTTTGGTGAAGACTGATGAACTTTAAGGTGGAGGACATTTTGTAGCATTATGATTTCCATCTCTACCTCAGTAGCGTTCAAACTGAACAAAGCACCGAGCTGCTCAGCAGTAGATGTCATGTCTACGTGCATGAAAGGATTTGTAACAAATGACACGCATGGTTCAAGTTTCTCAAATTCTCAAAATCTTCAAATTCCAGTCCTAGTCTGTTTATGACTTGGAAGTACTAATTTACAACTTTATTCAAAGCTGCAAATGCAGAAACGTTGTCATTTAACACTGCCTGCACAGAGGAAAAATGCCACATTTTTTTCTCTCTACCTGTGCAGAGGAAATGTTAAACTTTTGTTTAAATGTGTTTACTGCGCTGATCATGTGAGCAACAGTTTTGTCTTTACCTTGCAGTTCCGGATTCAGATGGTTCAGTTTCTCAGTTAAATCTATTAAAAATGCGAGGTCAATTATCCACTCTGGGTCCTCCAGCAGTGATGCGTCTTCCCCCTTGGACTGCATGAATCTCTTTGATTTCACCCAGAAATGACAAAAGCCACTATTGACTATGAGCCATCTATTTTCTGTGTGTAATAACAAGTCACCATATTCAGCGGACAACTCATCCAGTAGCATCTTAAACATTATGTGTTGTTTAGCTTTGGAATGGATGCTTTTAATGATCTTTACCACAGGAGTCATCACGTGATCAAAGCCAGTCACTTTCGCACAAATTGCTTGTTAATGAATGATGCTGTGATAGTGCAGAAACTTTGGAAAGTCTGATTCACGTTTGCATTTTACAATGAAGCCTGCATGTCTGCCCGTCATGGCTGGTGCCCCATCTGTTGTTATCGATGCCAACTTATGTACTGGCACCTTTTTCTCCACAAGGGAGTTTTTGATTTTTGACCGCGGTGTATAAGTCAACTCCCCGTGTTGTTGTCTTCACTGGCAGAAGTGTCAGCAGTTCTTCTTTTGTAGAAAAATCATCCAACAACAATCGTATAAATATCATCAGCTGTCTTCTGACTTGTCACATTGGCTACTAAACCACCTGCACGCAGCAAGATCCCTGTCCAGATGCTCTGTTAAGTTCTCAGACAAAGATGACACTCGTCTAACCATCGTACTTGCTGCAAGCTGGACATCGGAGAATGCAGAGACCGGCCTCGTGAAAAAAGTCTGTTGTTTGTCTAAAGCTGCCTTTAACCCATTGGCTTTTTCTGTCCACAATGCACTGCCAGATGGGTAGTTCACATCGAAGTTTTCGTGGCTGGATTGGAAGTGCCTCTCCACATTGTGCCGCTTTGGTACTGCAACAGTCGTTCCGCAAATAAGGCACAGGCATTTCTCTTTAAATGAAGTAAAAAATAACTATGACTTAAAAAGTAACTGTAACTTTGGCTATCCAAATTGAGGCCTGTTCTGAGTGTAACCTCTTCTATTAAATCACTGGATGCTATGCTGCCTCTCAGTCAAGATGATCTTCAAATAGAGTTTTTTAGATCCTAAGAGAGTTGTGAAGTGTTATGTTGAGTTTCCATTGACCAGTGAGCGAGAGCACCAACATCAAATTTAAAACACCTGCTCCCCATTCACACCTGACATCTTGTAGCACTAATGAGTAACATGACACCGAGATGGACTATTTGGCCTTTTTTTTGTAGGACCTGTCACAATTGAAAAATAATACTTGTTATTTGCATTCAAAAATTAAACATATAAAAAGCTTTAAGAATTCATGTATACAATGTGTACAATGTTCAAGTTGTGTTTTTAGAGTTTATCAGTGGTGGATTTAACTGGAACAAGTCAACATTCTTCATCCTCATCGCATGTATTTTGTATTTTGCTTCAATTATTTTGTGCCCTTTGGCTGCCTCTTTTCTGTAAGTGATAAAAACTGATAAATTTTTGGGAGATTTCTGACTATACTATCATGTAGACTTTAGCAATGTAATGTACAGTTAACTGTACAAGTAATGCACAGTTATTATAGTATTACCTTTAGCTTAAAAATGGGGTATTTTAAGACCTAGGGAACTTTAATTGACTGCATGCATCTTATGGTATGATTGTGGTCAGCATATATATAAAGTATCATTTTAAATAAGTGTATGTTTCTTGAGACATAAGTTAAGAGTTTCACTCACTGGCTCTCCGGGAAGCCCTGGTGGTCCTGGATGGCCTTTTTGTCCCTGTTTAAAACATGAAACATTGTGAAATTTACCAACACTGACACAAATTCAGAAGTAAAACAACTTAAACAGGCAGCTAAGAGCTACTGAACAGTCCTAAACTGCACAGTCCTAGTGGAAACTAAAACAGAAGCAGAAATCAAGCATACAATTCAAAGATCTATCATTATTGGGCTCGTCAATGTGCAGGCAATCAAGAGCTGGGCAATTTTTTCCACAAATTTCTACATCCCACAAACTGTGCATCTGTGACATGCTTTCCTAGAACGTATGTTTGGTGAATCTGAATGTTTTCCTGTTGCTCTCAAGCTCCCCTGGGTCCCCCTGGCTCTGTATTGTGCTGACTGCAACAAAACTTGCACAGAGTGGAAAATGAGCATCAAAGTTGGAAGAGAGGGAGAGAAATGGGTTTTTTGGGACAGAGACAGAACAGAGCTCGGGTCCTTGGCCTGTGCCAGGACACAGAGAAGAAGAGAGGGATGAACAAAAAAAAGGCACAAACTGAGAAAAGCTTTCCAAGAGAGAGAAAACATGAGCTAAACAAGACAGAGCTGGACTAACAGATCAATTAATTTATATAAAAAGTCCCACAGAGAGAGAGAAGAGAGAAGAGAGAGAGAGAGGGAGAGAGAGAGGGGAGAGAGAGAGAGAGAGAGAGAGAGAGAGGGAGAGAGAGAGAGGGAGAGAGATGAGGAGAGAGAGAGAACTCAGACGAGAGAGAGGAGGAGAAGAGAGAGAGAGAGAGAGAGAGAGAGAGAGAGAGAGAGTCTTAAGGCATGAAAACTCGGATGACTTTTCTGAGAGGGTGCATTTTGCAGCGCTAGTGTTAAAAGTGGATGCACTGACGCTCCTTGCCATTGATTGGCGCTCATGTGTTATGATATGTCGTTTGTGAAAAGAATGAGTCTGACTCTTTAATAATAACTCTTTCACACAGAGAATCCTTTCTGTGGTGAATGCGGATTACAATGATAATAATGAAAAGACACCAGTAAGCACACTTATTTGCTCAGATTAGTGTATTTTCTCTATTTTTGGGTCTTTGTCATAACACTTTGCAATTAGGTCTGATTTTTTTCCTACATGAATGATAGAAATTAATCATTCAAATGAATCATTTTTTTAAATTAACAAAGCACCAAGTTAAACGAAACTTCCCATTACTACTAAGGGGCCAACAGCCACATGCCGGCTGTTTTATAATGTTTGTGGGCTTTATTGAACAATTCTTGATGGTCAGATTTCAGCAATACAAGCTTCTGAATGTTAATATTCTCCTCTTTCGCGGCCTCTTCCTCAGCTGTTTATCTCAATGTTCTTCAGCACGGTTTCTGCCATGAGATTGACATGAGAGTGTATATCGAGTGCCATCCATTTCATGTGCCATTCAAGTCATCAAATCAGAATGCATTCATTGGTTGTTCCCTTGTGAAAAACCAATCCGATATGGCAGAGCAGAACTCTTGTTCATGTGCACCATTCACTGGGACAAATGTGTGCTGTGCTGTCTGCACCTGTGCTTTTCCGATCGAAGTATATTCATGCATGTAACTTCGCATCGAATAATTGTAGATGTACAGTGGCCTTAATAGTTTAGCAGACAGACACACAAACGGACAGAAAGACAGAGAGAGAGAAACTGACAAGCCAAATTGATAAACAGACAAACAGGTCCACAATAAGAGACCGAGTTTGATAGATTAACAGACGTACAGTCAGACAAACTGATGAAACAAGCAAACACAGACAGACAGCTAAACAGACTGGCACAATCATAGAGCAACAGGATGATTTTTGGAGGGACACACAGGTAGACTATTAATTGAATTGACAGACAGATTGATGGATAGATTGACACAATGACAGGTTGAGATTGATTAATAGACATGTCAGTAGATACAAATATGTACACAGACAGACAGCTCAGTGGATAGACAGACATGCATATAGTCAGAAAAACAGATAAACAGACAGACAGGTCACTAGATAGACAAGTATACACACAGACAAAGATAGACTGGTCAGTGGATAGCCATACATACATACATACATACATACATACATATATATAGACATACAGTAGATAGGCATGCATACACACAGACACAGATAAACAGGTCAGTGGATAGACATGAATACAGACAGACATGCATACAGACAGACAGACAAAAATAGACTGACAGAGGGTAAGTAGATAGACAAACGTACACACAGACACATGAGTGGATTGACATATACACACAGACAAGTCAGTAGATAGACATACATATATTTAGAAAAAAAAACTCTGTAGCATATTGTCATTTATCGGTTTATAACATGCTTTAGAAGTTAGAAAGAAGGAAGTTAGAAACTATTCACTTCATATTGAAACTCTTTCCACATATCCAATGACTAGATCTGACCAACCAGTAAAGACTTAAGTCCAAACTAAACAGTTAGTTTACTTGAATAAATCATTAATAAAAAGGCAATAAACCAACTGTAAACTTTATCTTCGATTTCAGGTGCATAACGTGAAATGTGAATAAGAACACAAAACCACAACACACAGTACAGACAAACACACAAAGGTCTTCTTTGAGGAGAGAGTGAAATTCATCCTGTCACACTCTGCTCGTCAGAGCCCTCTGTTTCTTCCATTATGTTTGTTTGTAGGAAACACTGCTCTAGCTCCTGCGTCCACCTCCACATTCCACAACGACAGACACACAAGACGGTCAGAGCACGCAAACCACTGAGTTTACAATAGTTTCAGATGCTTACATGCATATTATATACTTTCAACCAACAGTCAAGCAGAAGTGAATCGAGACGTCACACTCTAAAAAATGGATTGTTTGATAACCCTACTATCACCCCACTATCTTTCTCTCTCAGTCATAAACTAATGACCTTAGCAAACACTAAGTCATGTCGAACGAGTGCATCTCAAATGCATCTTTTACGCTGAATATAAAGGCATGATGGATCACTCACTGGGGATTCCCTCTCAAGTTTGCTCCAAGTTTCCATACCAACAGAAGACATAGTGAGCCAGCACGAATGTCAGTGTTTAAGAGGGCAAGCATCTTAAGCAGAGCCGGCAAATATACAGCGAAAAGTACAAGAGAAAAAAAATGTATAAATAAAGGAGATGGATCTTGTTTTTAAGATAGTTGCTTAAGCTGTTTTAGTAGGCTATGCATTGTCCTGTTTGAACATCTAAAAGCACCACATGACCAACTCCTAATTTTAAACCATGCCTAAAAACAAACCTGAAAGGCATTTTATGAAATTTTGCCAAAAGAAAACACAATAGTACCTTTCGCCCTTCCGCTCCGACTAACCCAAGAGGACCAGCCAGACCAAGCTCGCCCTGCGAACAGAGACAAACGCAACCAATAGTGTCAGATAGACATTTTGCTGTAATAATTTGTTATAAGTGTATTATATCTTTTGAGGATAAAACACCAGACATTTGTAGTTTTCTAAAAACAACCAAGCATTATCCAAATTATCTAATAATTCCTGCGAGACAGAGAGGTACCCATTCAATGAACACTTTTCAATTCGATGAGGGTATTTGGGAGAATATCTGCAAGCGAAGAGATGTACTTAGTGTTGGGCACATTGCTGAGTATGAAACAGATTTACTTCCAAAAATATGCAGATCATTAGTAACTCTGGCAATTATGTAAATAAATAGGTTAATACACAGACACCCCAGCAAAAAGGAACTCTAAAATATATTATGTCATCATAAATTTCCAGTGAGGCTTGAAGGATGTGGTGTGAAATGTACAAAACTGGCATTAGCACAAAGGTTTGTAAACTTGTAATGAAAAAAATGTGTAGTTGCTGTCTGTTATTTCTATGACTATCAAGGATGGTCATGTGATACTCACATGATGGTGGATTTTGTGCATCTCATTAGAATGTGATAATCACTCTCATGGTAAATCATGTTGTATACCTTTGTATTAGAGGGTAAGACAAAACCTAACCTAAAAATAGTAGCTGCCTTCACAACATCAGGCTGATGCATGCTTGAGGCTAGATATTTAGTTCAAAAACAGATAGACAAAAAAATAAGACCAAAGCTCTCTGTCTGTTAAACTACTAGTTGAACAGAGTCATAATAGAGATCATTTAGGTCTGATTTAAAGAGTTCAAATGAAACAACTGATGTTACAAGCACACATCAGTGTGAGTATTTGTTTGTTTTCCAACTAAATTAAGCAAACACTAAATTAACTGAGCAGTTTCTCAATTGGCTCTATGAGATATTATAAGCTAAGTGATTCATTTCATGTATTAAAAGAGCTTCTGATAGACGAGCGAGGGGTTTCTTGTGAAACAGATATTACAAAGCATAACTATAAACTCTCTTACAAAAATCATACACAAGAAAGCCAACCAAAAGAGTTTTGAGATTCTTCTTCTTATTATTATTATTAGAATAATAAGAATAATAATAAACAACAACAACAAAAGACTTTGAAACACCTAAATTGTGTATTGAACAGTAGAGCTCAATTTGAGTGCTCATTTTCTGTGGTCTCGTCACAAAATCAACAGCATTCTCTGATCTTCCCCAATCCACTAACCTGGGCAACCATCCCAATCCAACCATCTCTGGGCAAGATGAACCCCTGATTAGACCCACTTTAACCCTGGAAATGTCTTCTGAAACACTTGAAGCACACCTTATCTTGTCTTATGGTGTGAAAACAGCTTTTTCTGTTTGTCATGACTTCCCTGCTGCAGAGTTTCAAAATGCAAACAGGTGTAACATAAACAGCTTAGCATTTGAATAATGTAGCGGTAGCTTTACTAAAGATTTAACTAGTTTCTATCTTACAATCCAGACAGCTTCTGTATGTTCAGCAACAGTCCTAAAAGAGTTTGTGTTTAGATGTTTGTGTCTCTTGAGGATAAGTGGATGTGTCTTCTCACTTTATCTCCTTTTGGTGCTTTTCCAGGAGATAGTCCAGAGTCGCCCTTCTTTCCCTGAAAAAATTAACAGGACAGTCAAAAAGTTACAGAAGTGCATTAAAAAAAGAGACAACCAAAGTAGAGACAAAACGACTGACTCCAGGCCTTTACACCTTAAATAAGCTTGTCTTCAAAGAGCACAAGGAACTGCAGAACACACACCCTGCTGAGATGCCAGGTTGTTTTCCATCTTTGTGGCATTTTTAGGGATGAAAGAGCTCAACCAATCACACACTAGGAGATCACACACTCCGTTAACTTGGTGGTTGGACTTTATAGCCCCTCTTTTTAATATTACAGGAATACTTCACCACACAAGTGCTCTTTTTATATCACGCGAAAGACTTTCCACTACCTGCTGGTAATCCTCCGAGTTTAAATAAATCAAAGCCTGTGTGTGTGTGAGAGTACATGTGTGTCTGCGTTTCCAAAATCTTGTCTGGAGGGTTTTGTTTGGAACCCAAAAGTTACTGCAGGTGGTGCATGATGAAAATAACAGAGGGCTGGATGGGGATCAAGAGCTGTACATGGGAACAAACCGAAATGCTGGGGGTTACCTTCAGCCCTGGAGGACCTGGTAGACCTGGCTTGCCATGAGATCCTGAAGGTCCCTGAAATACATGACAAACAACACAACCATGTTAGAAGAAGTCTGCAGTGTGTGCTATCTGAGGTGGGGCTGGTAGGCAAAGGGAGGGGAAAGCGATCGCCAGACAAGCATTGTGTCATCAAAATTGAAACATCTAAATTTAATCAATGAAACAATAAAACAGAGCTATTTTATAATATTTTTTCGGTTTATTAAGAAACAAAAAAAATCAACCAGTAAAAGCATGAACTTATAAAATGTACCTGACTGTCTCTCAAATAAAACCAGTGATGTAAAACACCCCACAGCCAGGCTTTCATTTCATTTCGAGTAGTTTATTTTGGAATTTAAAAAAGTATAAAATTTTGTAGCATTTTTTATTACATAGGAATAAACTTTTTTCACTAAAGAGGTGTTTTCAGTGAGGCTACTTTTTTCCTCTAATGCCAGTTTTTTTCGCAATTGCAAAGCATTGTCATTCACTTCCAGCTTTCTGTCATTTTTTTTTCTTTTTCTTTTCAGGGAGAGGATTTCAAGGGGATGGCTTACAAGATAGATGTTTACATCTCATTTGCATACCATGTCACCAGATGACAGAAATGATTCAGATACCCAAGTCCTGTTGTTTAATTCAGCAACTAATGAACATTCTTGCTGACTTTTCTGGGGCTCTTGAAGACTGTTAACTTTTAGTGAGGCGGGACTTTAATTGTTTTTAACAAAACCTTTGGAAATGCTCACACATATTTATTGGTTTGTACAAGAGGGAAGGGAAGAAAGAGGGGTGAACACAAATAGTGTATGGTAACTCCTGAAGGTCTTCTTTGTTCTCATGAGCACACAGTGAAACACACAAACAACACACATCTGAGATGAAGCCAGTGGTGGCTGAACAAGGCTGAGCTTTAACACATGCTTCACACTGCTCCACTTCAGAGTGGCCTTTGACGCATGAGCACTACATGTTGACTACAGTTGCTAAAACAACACTCCATGGCCTCATCGTCTTGTCAACAAAGGTCAGAGTTCAAGGGTCTCTCTGACCTGTGCTTGAGGGAAGCTATGAAGACTGAAAAGAGGCCACCCAAAAAGTCACATCATCAAAATTATTCTTCATTTGTCATAAACTACTCATTTATAGTGATGGCTTTCATAATTTGTGTCCCTAGTTAATTGACCAATTCTCCCCAATTCTCATATTCAATGCAGACTTACAGACTTGTATACTTGATTCATGTGTGCTCATGAAGAGCTCAAGAGTGTCCCAACTGCAAATTTTGCTCAACTTAAGTCGAGCTTAAAACACTTAAGTCGTCCTTAATGCAGCCCACATTGGCACAGAAATATTTGTGATTGACCAATAAGACGATTAATGGGAGGAGCTCAGACATATTGGAAATATAACAGGCAAGAAAGCATTGAAGTGACTTGTAAACATTTACCAGATAAATGGTCTAGCGATACATTACTTTAATATTTTACCAGTCACATTGACAGAAAGTGACTCTACAGACCTGTAGAAAATGTTTAAATTTCATAGGAAAAAAACATGGAGAACTTCCAGAGGAGCTACTGAGATCTGTTCTGAGATCAATTTGATCTGAGGATGAGCCAAGCACAGACACTCAAGCTCAAATTCCTTAAGAAGAGGATCTGTAGCACCCTGCATTTATACTTGCCCTCTTTACATCAGAGGTCAAAGGTCATCTGACACTCACCCGAGGTCCTTTCGTCCCAGGCTGCCCTGCTTTCCCTGGAGGTCCTGGAGATCCCTGCAAAACACAAGAGCGCACTCATGAGTCACGCACACACTGGTGCACTCTGCGTCAGTGAGAGAGGCTCTGTTTCAAAACCAAACACAGCAGGAGGAAGCAGGAAGTCGTAGAGGGAATTTCCTCCTTCTGATAATGAGCTCTAGACTTACAGAAGTGCAGCAGACACTGACTCCTACTGTGTGCAGATTCATGAATAGATCCCTGTGGTGTGGGAGCATGTGTGCAAGGAGCTTCCAAGGTATGCAACTCTACAATCCTCCTCACTAAATGTGTGGCTCCTTTTGGTGTGTTGTGTAACAGTAAGAACCAAAAATAACAGGTTCTACAAAACGCACTGTGCACTCCGTGAAACTTCAAGAATAATTCCATTTTCTGTTGGTTTGCATACCTGGACAATAATGAAGTCAAACACGTTTTCCAAAAAAACTGAACTCAAAGAGCCAAATTACTTTTCTCCTTACAAATGTTTTCAACAAGAGCATAATCACAGTTTTTCTTATTATCAAACACAAACAACTTAGTATGAGTAAACTGGAAGAGTGATTGCTTGTTTTTCTGGATTGTAACTGACCCAAACCAGTAAAAATGTTTAATAAATCCAGCAGTAAAGCTGTAAAGACCAGTAAGAAAGCAGTAAAACCCCTGTCAAAATCATTATAGATTGTGAGCTATCACAAGTTTTTATGATGCTGGAAAAGTTGCTGCTGGGTAGATTAATTCTTCAACAAACTCAAACTCCAAACATTTGGCTTCTTTCAGACTAGGTTGCTTGTGAGCTATTCTAAATATTTAACTTTATTCAGCAGCTTATTCCCATTGAAATGATTAGGGAGACCTGTTAAGCCGTTTGATATCTTTTGTACTTTTTGAAAACCATACTTTTTAGGTCATCTGTTACTTTTAAATGGGATTATTAGGAGCGCATTGGAGTGCATGTCATCGCCCTCAAGAAGTATAGTCATATATTTATCCCAAACTTTCTATACTCTTTAAACGTTAACATCCAGTTTAGTGAACAAATTTTATATCATACAAAAAGGCCAAAAACAAATACTGTTTTTAACTGACTTTTGATTGCTTACTGATTTTGACTGTCTTTATAAACTCTGCAAATGTTAGTTATTGAAGCCTTCTGATTCTGGTAGTAAAATAATATTTTTTTTTTTAAAAAAAGGGTTTACTTAACTCAACATACAACTGTTAAGAGAAAATGTTCCAATTTTGTCTTGTTCACAGCCACTGAGATTTTGAACTAAATTATAACATTTTAATTTAGCTAACAGCTCTTCATAAAAACATGACTCAACTCACTTTAATTGGTTTGATATTTTACAGTGTAGCTTTTATAATACTTCTGAAATGCTCCTATTTCTTCTAAAAAAAAACTATATTTGGTTTAAAACACTAATACTAATACATTTGATTCGTGATGAACATTGAAAATGAAGGAGAAAGGGGGGCATTGAGTAAAAGGAATCATTTGTCAAAGCCTCTTGGCTATTGAGGCTAAAGACAATTGCTAAAGACAATGTACAGTAGAATAGAATATTTATCAGCATAAAACATTTGATCACGTGTGTTGCAGACGTGGTAAAGTTATTTGTTTATACCTAAAATCTTTTATGGTTGTTAACACATGACAAATGAAACCTATTGATTCAATTCAATGCAAGCACTAAATATTAAGGCAACACACCCTTCAAGCAACCAGAGGGATATGTAATATTTCATCTTCACTTTGAGGCTCTTCCTCTTCTTCAAAAAGCTCATATCAGGTCAGAAACACACTCTCCAAAACCCACTGCCATGATCAACTGGCCAAAAACATCAGGATTATTCCGGTAACTTCTCAGCACTCCATGCATCACTGAGAGTGTCGTATAGAGCAACAGAATCCTGGAGCCCCCAACGCTGCGCAACGCGGCACAGGATGAAAGACTGCCATTCACCCATGTGAGTGTGAGCAAGAGAGAGAGAGAGAGAGAGATGAGAGGGACGAGAGAGGAGAGAGAGGAGAGAGCGGAGAGAGAGGAGAGAGAGATAGAGTAGGAGATGGAGTAGAGAGACGACAGGAGAAGGACGAGAGTGAGACGAGAGAGAGGAGAGACGGGATGAGGTCGGAGGGTAGAGAGAGAGAGGCGAGAGAGAGAGAGGGGGGGGGGGGGTGGGCGAAGAGTAGGGGAGGGGGAGGTTGGGGGCTAGGTGCTAGCATAGGTGCTCGCTCAGTGTGCAATACACAAACATTGAGGCAAACAGTTGAAACAAGCAGCAGGGGGGGATATCAAAAGCATATGAAAATAATTTTGAAAGAACATCCCAAACTGCACTATAAAAATGTTGCGTATTTAAAATAAATACATATCCAGTGACATATAATCATTCAGGAACTGAGATCCATGGGGTCAAATAAATTAGATTTATCACGGGTTTCAGAACAGGTAAATACTCCTTTAGTTACCATGCTAACACATTGGTCACGTTTAAATCCAGGCTAAAGACACACCTATTTAGGTGTGCTTTTGTCAACTGAGCACCAATGTCCGAACAACTATTTTATCTCTGCACTTCACGATCATGTCTTATTTTACCATTTTTAATCACTATGCTTTTTTATGAAATGCACTTTCTTTTTTCCTTCTTTCCAATGTAAAGCACATTGAATTAACCTCTGTACGAAATGTGCTATACAAATAAACTTGCCTTGCCTTTTAGCTGAAATAGTCTTAAAACAAAAAAAAAAATTATAATTTACTGCATTAATTAAAAAAAAAATTTGTATCCCATTAAAAGGCCTTTTTGCATAATTTACTAAGTTATTCGTATTTAAAACATTAGGTTTTTTAGCAAGTGGTATAACAAATGAAAATTGTCTGGCATCACAAGTGAAAAGGTAAACAACTGAGAAGCGGCGTACTAGGTGAGCTGCCTGAGTAAGGGCTCTGGGACCAGGAAGCTCAATGGACTCCTGTAACAAATACTGCATTTTCAAGAGGATATAATGTTTCAAGTACACAAAACTTGAAACGTACTAAATAACAACTCTCCCTGTATACATGAAGACAGAATTCTTATAAGAAGGTAAAGTGCTTTAAGTAGTTAACCCTCCATGACAACATAGACACTTTCAAAAAAAGCTTGCACCAGAGATGTTTGTGTGAGAGAGAGAGGATAGGGACCAGTTACGGTTCATTATCAGTAAGTGTTGCTGCCGCTCCAGGATGTAAATAATTGCAGGCTGAGCACATACATGTGTGTGTAATCGAGAGAATCGGCGGGAGGGCGTGTTTGGGATGAACAGCAGATGATGGTGCACACGGGTAATTATCAGGCAGTAATGACAGAGCCCAGTCTCTTGGGCGCTGCACACTCAGGTAGACACGAGCTGAATTGGGTCGTTGTTGGGGATGTGGGAGGTTTTGTCAGGTTTAGAGCTCTCTTTAGGAAAATGCCCTCGAGGGGATGGGAGCAAGGGTTCTGATGACATCAGGACTCTTTGATCAGGCTTGTGAATGAACCGCTCCTTTACGCTTGTGTATTCATGGAAAGCGAGGGATAGTTTAAAGCTACCTCAACAGATGTTTTATTTTACATTATTATAAAATTGAAAGGAACTAGATGTAGGAGCAGATGTTTTTTTTTGTTTACTACTTTGACAATCAACATTTTTTTAATTCGTTATTTAACAAAATACATTTCAATTTTGACTGTATTGGCTGTAGTGTGTTTTGTTGTGCACTTTTTACTTAAATATTTGACTTGTAACAATTCTTTTTTATTATAGATTTTGTTTTAGTAAAACAAAATTGTTATTAATAATAACTTATTGTTGTATAACACTTATTTATATTTTGTATTTTATAATACACATATTTTCTTAAATTTAAGTAAAAAAATACTTAAAACATAAACTTAAAATCCATAACACATATTTTACAACAGAAAAACATGAATTAGAATATTTCTATTAAAACTTTTTTATTAAAACATGTAAGCTTATAAAATATGAAAATGATCTTCATAACCTTAATAGAATTTTAAACTGAATAATAATGTCACAAATATTAAATATATACATCCTATTGTAATATATTTTAATATATTGCAATAAAAATGTTAATCTAAAAATGATATTTGCGAAATAATTGTCATTATTTTATTTTTATTTTAATTAAGTTTTTCATTTGAAATGGCAAACTCACATATGTTCCTCATTATTATGTGTTAATATATATTTAAATATGAATACTTGTTTTTTTACAAGATGTAACAAAATCTCTATATACATGAAAAGGAAATAAATGAAATGTATTTATTGAAAAATAAATTAAATATATAAAATTGACAAAATATAGATTCATTTTTCTTTATTTATTACAATCAATATGTTTAATATGTATAAAATGTAATGTTACCAGATGAAAATAAATATTCTCTCACAAACACAAAGAAGCATTCCGGTCAAACCTTGTCTCTTGTGAAACCTAAAAGAGTTTTGCGTGTTTTCTCTCAGGCTAAAGTCAGCCCTGAGTGATTTCCCTTGAACCATTCCCAAGCGTTTTCCCATGCATCCCCATTCTGCACTGAAAAGAGCTTTAAGAGAAGGAGGCCCTTCCGTTTGAGTCAGATTTAACATCGGAATCATGATAGTTTACCTATCCTGGAGAGTTTTTGGGTCAAAGGTCAGGCAGGTCCTTTGAAATGCAGACTTTTAAACAAGTTTCCAATTCTTTAAATCGAAATCCCATGCCTGGTGGACGCAACATGATTCCCTGCTTGTAAACGCCTATGTGGGTCTCTGGGTGTCTGATAAAAGTCTTCATTACTTCCCCTGACATCTGACCCAGTTTAAAGGGACTTCTCAGTGGTGTACTGAAAAAAAAAGACAGTTGTATTTGATTGGAACAATCTCATAAACATTGTCTTTTAATCAGCTCAAACATCGGTACAGAAAAGGAGTTTGTGCTGGTTTTACTTGACCTGGGCAGTGCTTTTGATACTGTGAATTAAAGAATCTTCCTTGAGAGACTGAAAAACTATGTAGGTCATTCTATATTCTCAGCCTTAGTTGGCTAAAGCTTTGATGGGTTTGGTGCTTTTTTATAACAAGCACTTCAAGAATCCTGAAGTTGTTAACTCACTGGTTAAATTTGTCTGGATTTCCAGGAGAATCAATTGTCGAATTTGTTTTAATTCAGCGGTACAACAGAGAAAAGAAGATTTTGCAAGCTGTGTGTCCCCTTTATTCGATTATAGAAGATTGTTTTATATTCTTGTAACCATGCGTTATCTCTCATCTGCTGTATTTTTTTCCATGTTTAACTTGTTGCATGTCAGTGAAGTTCTTGTGGTAACATTCCTGTGCCCCAAAATATGATGCGATGTGAAACAATGGGAATGGTTATTTGTCCATACATCCATCCATCCATCTTCTCCCGCTTATCCGGGGCCGGGTCACGGGGGCAGCAGTCTAAGCAGGGATGCCCAGACTTCCCTCTCCACAGACACTTCTTCCAACTCCCCGGGAGGGATCCCGAGGCGTTCCCAGGCCAGCTGGGAGACATAGTCCCTCCAGCGCGTCCTGGGTCTTCCCCGGGGCCTCCTCCCAGTGGGACATGCCCGGAACACCTCCCCTGGGAGGCGTCCAGGAGGCATCCGGAACAGATGCCCAAGCCACCTCAGCTGACTCCTCTCGATGTGGAGGAGCAGAGGCTCTACTCCGAGCTCCCCCCGGGTGACGGAGCTTCTCACCCTAACTCTAAGGGAGCGCCCAGCCACCCGGCGGAGGAAGCTCATTTCGGCCGCTTGTATCCGGGATCTTGTCCTTTCGATCATGACCCAGAGCTCATGACCATAGGTGAGAGTAGGGACGTAGATCGACCGGTAAATCGAGAGCTTCGCCTTTCGGCTCAGCTCCCTTTTCACCACAACAGACCGATACAGTGACCGCATCACTGCAGATGCTGCACCGATCCGCCTGTCGATCTCGCGCTCCATCCTCCCCTCACTCGTGAACAGGACCCCGAGATACTTGAACTCCTCCACCTGAGGCAGGAGCACTCCACTGACCTGGAGAGGGCAGGCCACCTTTTTCCGGTCGAAACCATGGCCTCAGACTTGGAGGTGCTGATCCTCATCCCAGCCGCTTCACACTCGGCTGCAAACCGCCCCAACGCACGCTGCAGGTCCAGGCCCGAAGAAGCCAACAGGACAACATCATCCGCAAACAGCAGCGATGAAATCCTGAGGTCCCCGAACCGGACCCCCTCCGGCCCCCGGCTGCGCCTTGAGATTCTGTCCATAAAAACTATGAACAGAACTGGTGATAAAGGGCAGCCCTGCCGGAGGCCAACGCACACTGGGAACAGGTCTGACTTTGTGCCGGCAATGCGGACCAAGCTCCTGCTCTGGTTGTACAGGGATATTTGTCATATCAGTCAAATGGCCTCATTGGGTGGCGAGAAAGAAGCAAGACTAGTCCTTCTAGGACAGTGGTAAACTAGTTCAGGTCATAGAGAGATCCTTCCATGAGTATATGGATGCATGTGACTAAATTTCAAACTGGAAACCAAGTTCATGTGGAGTCTCTCAAGGCTCAATCCTTGGACCTATTCTGTTCAATTTATACATTCTACGATTGGGTGAAAAAATGAGAAGAAACCAAATTCATAGCTATACTGATGAAACTCAGATCTATTTAATCCTTTCTCTAAATGACTACTGCCCCATAAATAGTTTTTGTAAATGTCCAGATGAGATTAATAACTGGATGGCCTGAAATTTTTCACAGTTAAATAAAGACAAAACTGACATAATTTCAACAAAGCCGAGGTTCTCAATGCAAATGTTTACTGCTTAAGCAAGTCAAGCAGAGCTTTCTGATAATTATGTTCAAATCAATCATATTTACCATGAGTTCATCGCTCCAAACAAGGACAGTTCTCAGCTTCCAGGGGAGATTACAGGGGCTTACACATTAGTCAAATTTCAATGCAGAATAAAAGCTCATGTTTTCTATTAATGTGCGATTAGCTTTATTCTCTTTGACTCTTTGAACTGCAATTGTGTATGAAATGTGTTGTAGAAATAAACAAAAGTGCATTACAACAAAGACACAAGTGGAATGTTTTCTGGTTTCTGATTTACGGAACTTGACTTTTTAAAACTCAACTTGTGCCACCTTTCCCATGAATTTTAATAACAAGTACAGAACTAAGTGGCTAAGTCTCCAAATGGGAGTCGTACCATAGGTACATGTGCAAATTGCTTCTGCATTCGGCTAAAAACAGTCTATAGCTTGCTGTTGCAGTCATTTAAATAACAAAATGGTACGATTTTACTCCAGAAACTAGCAGCAACAGGAGTCAAACAACTCTAATAATTGGGTAATGTCACATACAATACATTACAAAAAGGCTGGTGGATAAGTGGCAATGGTGTTTTCCTACTTTCCTAAGCAAGAGTGCATTTACCAAAATCATAGGGTAATGCTAAAAATCTAAATTGACATTGCATCTTGGTCCAATTAAAGTCTATCTCTAAGACAATTCATGGACTTGTTATCCCAAGATGGCTTTTCTGCCAATCATGCAACACACTGACCAAGAATCTTGCAATTACCTGAACGATTACCTAAGCCACTTAAGGAACAGAAGAGAATGTTACAAAGATACAAAACATGAACACAAAAGATAGGATGGAAACAGACGATTGATCCAGTTTATGATTCAACAATGTGAGATTATCAAAAAATAGGATGAATGTGTAAATATTTCAGATTATTGGCAACAGATGCAGCTCAGAATGCGTAGATCTCAAGATTTTATCATCTTAACTAATACTACCCTCCAAGACACTGTTATATAGTTGATTGTAAATATTTTATGCTGTAAAGTGCAAAAAGCACCTTTAACTGCTTAACAAAACCAACTCTGAGGGTAATTTAGAAGACACATGGGGCCAACCTGGAACAAACTAGGTCTACTCAGTAAAGTGTTCAGTTAGTGTAATCCCCATTCTAACTAAACACACAACCAAACTGTAAACTCTTACCATTTCCCCTTTATCTCCCTTCAGTCCTGCTGCTCCAACTAAAATCGAAAACTGTGTCGGCTCTGCATTAAACGTCTGAAAATCATCAAAAGCTGTATGAGTCACAGACTGGATGGGGAGCCTTGGTGTGCGTGGGGTTGCTTCATGTATAGGTAGATGTTTCTCAGGATTGATTTTGGGGGTATCTAAAGTTTTCTGGGGATTGTTTGGTGCAGCTGTAGTGAACACTGTTGGCAAGGATTTCCTGGTTGTCACATTTGGGATGGAGGTGGATTTGGGAGTTGGTTGGGTTTTCTTAGCTGTGTGGTTGGGAGGAAGGGTGGATTTTGCAGTTAGTAGAATTTTTTTCACTGTTGGGTTTCGGGGAAGAATGGATTTGGGAGTTGGTGTGGGTTTTTTGTATGTATGGCTAATGGAAAGGGTAGATTTGGGTGTTGGAAGAGCTTTCTTGGGGATAGGGTTTCTGGGAATGGTGGATTTGATGGTTGGCTTTCTATAGTTTGGTGAAGGCCTTTCAGGGGTGGTTGATTCTGAATTAGACAACTTCTGATCCTTTTGTTTCTTGGTAGGATTGGGAGGCTGTTCTCCAGTGGTGAATTTGTTTGTAGGGTTGATCTTCGGGGGCTTTGGTGCAGAACTGGGTTTCTTTACAGGTATTGGACTGGATGTTGGCTTCTTTAATGGGATGTTTGTTTTTGCTGTTGGAGATTTCGGACCAATTGTTTTTGAACTTCTAGGTTTCAATGGAGTTAGCTGAACAACTGCAAGGTTTTGTTTGGAAGACTTGCTTGAGTTGTGTTTTTCAGACACTTTCCCTGAAGTCTGTTTGGACCCAGAGGGTTTTGTTGGGCTTGGTAAGAATTTTGGTTTTGCAAGAGTCGATTTGGATGTCCTGGTGCTAGGTTTGGAGTTGACCAAGTCTAAAACAGGAGTTTTCCCATCAACAATAAGTCCTGTTTCCATCAACAAAATAGAGCGAGGTGTGTTAGACGATGGTTTTGGTTGCATACTGTTGTTCAGTTGCACTGTAGAAGACCCTCCTGCTGGATTTGTGGACATCCAAAGAAAGCTAGAGAGAGTGGGAGTCACAGTGGAAGAGCGATTCGGGGGTACCACATGTGGCAACTGTGGCGTGGTGTTTCGTGAAGGGAGGGGGAAGAGAGCAGGAGGTGCCAGCCTGTAGTTGTCATTTTCTCTGCACTGCTTACGGATGGCACTGCAGTAATTTTGTTGTGCTTGTGCCGAGGGCACCACATCAAACTGACAGACCGCCCCTTCAAAGGGCACCACACCTGGAAGCAGAGTACTACTGCCTCCTAATCGGAAGGTCCCTTGAGGGTTCAGGCGTTCAGGAAGTGCATGGAGTTCCTTTGTTACCCCACTACCATGCTCTGAACAGGGTGAGAGCAGAGTCACAGATCGCCCATTTAAAACAAAGGCTAAATGATGCCAGCGCCCATCATGGAGGTTGTAAGGGAACACTATGGTGTTCCTAATGCCGGCATGAAGCGTTAGTTTGTCCGGTGAAATTTCTAGTCCAAGTTGAAGCTGATTCCCAGACAGAACAGAGAAGAGAAAGGCAGAGTTCACGCGGTGGGAGCGAACGCTCAAGACAACCGTGCAGTTCCACAGGAGTTCTGACGTGAACACGGAGCGTATTGGTGCGGTGACCCGAGCCCGTGTGGTAAGGATGACTCCAGAGCGGAGGGAAATGACACCAGTTGGAACAGCACGAGAACCGAGCTCAGCACGCAGAGCCAACCTCTGCAGCACATCCACATCTGCAACACAACCACAAACACACCTCAATTAACCCTTTCAGATATGTATTAAGGTTTCCAACAGTTGATTTGAAATTTTTAGATTAAAATAACAGATGCTCAGTGTAGATAAAGGTTAATATTAAGAAGTAAATCTTCAGAAGGAGATCAATGACATCATTTTAGTGACCTAATTCTGTTCTTCCCAGCAGGACCAAATCCAAAAGGTTAAAAAGCAGCAACACGCTAACAGCTGCATGGCCGAGTCTGGTGCCAAACTGTAAAGCTTGCTTTTGAGCAGGGAAACTTTGTAGAGCTATCAGCAGGATCCTGGTAGTGTGAATGAGTGAGGGTGACCGTTGGCTACACAAATCATGAACAGAGCCAAATGCATCAGAACAGCTCTGGAAACTGTTAAAGATCACTCCATGAATGATGCAGATGATCATCACTGTCTGTGTTAAGGGCCAAAAAATCTCTTTAAGCTATTTTTATGTGGCTCTAAAAATGTTACTTTCGGCTAGATGAGAAAATTTAACTCACCTATTCAAAGGGTGATGATCACTGATTACGAGCAACTGTTTTCTGTTAACATGCTTTATTGAAAATCACTTATGTGTTAATTTGCTCAAATCTTCTTTATTTGATGGACAACAAATCAACTCAAATCCAAGACTCAAACTTAGCCTATGGATCATCAACTTAATTTTCCATTACACTCCGGGATGCTCCATTATGATCACTCCTAACATAAGAAACATATGGAGCATGTTGGCTTTTTGTGCCAGTTTACCCCAGGGAGTTAAAGTGTAACAATCTTGCAAACAAAACATCTGCATGCAAACAGTTTGGTTTTGTCCAGTGTCAGTATCCCAGAGAAAGACACTAGATTTGTCGATCTTAGCTTTGTGGACTGAAAAGATGCTAAAACAATAGAACAAACTAATAATACTGTTTTGAGTGCAAGAAGTAAAAAACAAAAAAGGAGGTCCGGAGCTGTGCACATCTTAGTTGCAACCCTGTTCTGGCAAGCATACTACACTATCTTAAGACAACCAAAGAGGACCTTAATTAGTGCAACAGATGCATTTCATGATGGTTGAACCAAAAATGTGCAAGGCTCCAGTCAGAGATCCAGAAACACATTTGGTGATCCCCGATTTAGGTAAAGTGGCAATGAAATTAATAAATGTATATATATAAAAAAAGTGTTTTCACAGTTTCAGACCAAATGGAACTGGTTTGAGATGTCTTCTTGAATTACCTAAAGAACAATAGATAAGCTGCCCAGCAATACACACAAGTAACAATGGAAATAGGACGGGTTTAGAGAAATCTTGCAGGAAAAAGAAACCTGCTCACCGCATCCTGTATGCAAGCACATTTAGTGACAGAGAGTTACCCATCCTGATATTGTTACATAATACTTTTTTTTAGCTAAAAGTGACTATTTTATATGGAGAGCTTTTTTATTTGGCGTAAATGAGCACTATTTGCATGTAATGTCAACATCCATTATGAACTCAACTGTTAAACTTCAAAGAGAAATTTGAAAAACATGTTTTATGCTGTAAAATCACTGAAGAGCTCAGCAAGCGGTCAGTACTGTCAGAATGAGTGGAAGTTTGGGATCTTAAAATCGAATCCTTTCTCATGTGAGTGCTACTCTAAAGAATGAATCAGCAGTCATGAGGGAAAATTAGGTCATCCTCTATGAAACAGGCATGGGGGCTCTCTCTCACACATACACAAGCAGTCATGAAAAGCAGGTTTTGCGTATGAAAGGGAAACGAGAGCTGTCTGGCAGGGGAGAAGCTCGTAAGCACGTAAGAGAGAGCAGTTTGGCATCGAGGAGTCTGTGAGTAAAGTTTAATGTAGTAAAACTTTCCAAACATAGCGGAAAGTGTAGGAACATGATCAGTGACCTCAAAACTATTCCATTAAAGTGCCCCATTATGGCTTTTCCGCTATTAACTTTTATGTAGTGTGCAACACTGCTGAAAATCAAGCTCTGAGATGCTATAATAAATCAAGGAAAACAAGAAGATAGGGTCATTGTCTTTCAAAAGCATGCCAGAAATCTAATGTAACCAGCCTGCTTGCATAAGCGGCATGCATTTATAAAAATTGTGCACAACTTCATGAGAGGTTTAGTCTTCATTGGCACTCTGTGAACCAAATCCACTGTTTTCAGAGAAGCCTGAAGAAATTTCTGCACCACTTTAAACCTGACTACATATAAACTCATAGTCCGTACAAGAGCTATAACTTGGGGGCCTGAATTGACTAATGAGAGAGCTCTCTGAAACAATATGCAGTAAAATAAAACTGTAAAAGCAGGGGTCATTATATTTGTATTAATTTATGTTTGATTTATTTTAGTTCTTTTTTGTGCATATGCTTACAATGTGAACTGCCATACTAGAGGTAGAATTATTAATCAGTCAAGTTTAAACCTTTTTTGATATTCAGTATTAAATGTCTTGATGTGAAAATATGGTTGATTATGCCAATAGACACACATATTTGTGACCCAGAAAGCAAAATGTATAAACATAAAGCAACTTCATAAAGTACTTCAGGTGAAAGACAGAGCACGTCTCATCTATGACATGTTAGCATTTAATCACAGCAAAACTGGTGGAACTAATTCCACTTGCAAGCCAGACACGTCGACTCACGTGCTCACTGCTATTGTTTTTGTTTTGAAGAGCATAAGAGTCATTAAGGTGTCAAGATTGGGTGAGATTGATACAATGTTGGCATCTCAGTGATTGTCTATAATAACGCCCATCAAAAAATGGCCTTCTAGATAAAACATTTCTTATTTTATATTTTAAGTGTACTTATTCAAACAGATGTTTTTTCTTACAGTCATTTGTAAATAAATATAAGGTGATGTCAAACATAACGTGTTAACGCAGGAGATTCATTTTTGTAAATTAACACATCAAACCATATAACCTGATTATCGCAAATGTACTGATTAAATGCACTTCCTGTGCCATGTACAAGCCAGTTGATAGTCTGGGACTATTGAGTCGGGTTTGAGCTTAAAATGTAAAAAAAAAAAAAAAACTGCCAGTCATGTGATGCGGTTGTTGCATTAGAGGGAAAAAATTGGAAGGAAGGCAGAGGTGAAACTTGGTTCTAGGGATTACATTTTGGTTTCTCTGTCAAATAATGTTAAAGCAAAGTCCGAGGTAGAGTACCATGAGCAGCAAATGATTGTGGGAGAATATAATGATTTGCAGGATTCACGCATTACTTTATAAATACATTTCTTACTATTTATCTATTGCACAATAGCCTCGTTACAGGCTTTTTCTGTATGCACACATAAAGCAGTCATACATTTTTAAAAGTTAACTCAACTTATTATTTTAGCTTTTTATTTATTTAGCCGTAAACTGTAATTGTTAAACATTTAACTATTTCTTTTACCCCTGACAAATTGGATAATTTATGTAAAGTTTGTACTTCTGAAGGAAAAACGTTCTGATAAAGCATTAGGCCAAATGCTCTTCTGAGGATTATGCAACTGTCTAAATCAAAATAAAGAATGAGCTGTTGTGACTGTGTTCAGAAGTGCAGGAACAATTCTCACAAAATAACTTTCAGTTTTGTTTTACAACAGTTATCCAAAGAAAGAAGTATCTCCGTTTTAAAATAAATAAAAATTATATTAGATAAAACACTGATTATATATGTTTTTCCTCCACCCATTTGCAATAAATGTTTAAATTTTGAATTCTGCAAGACCATTTACACAACATTTTAAATAAATTGATCCAGAAAAAGATAATAACCCATATTGGTCAAACTCTAGTTTTACCTTGATATGTTGGGCAAAGTGCTTTATTGGCAATTTCAGCAAGTGTTTTAAACTTAAAAACTTAAAGGGCTTAAAATATATTTTAACAGCTGAATGTTGTAAATAATTGCAAATTTCACTCAATGCATTATATAATAAATGCATCACTACAAACAATAAGCCACACAACAGCAACAAATGTACTATCCTTGTGTTATGGATGCTGCTCATTTATCTACTACTACTAACTACTACTAACTGCATCCTTTCCACCATCACAAACCCAACCATTAAAAGCAGTATGCTTCGTATCTTACCTTCAAAGAGAACTTGGGTGAATCCAAACGAAGCGCAGTAAAGTAGAACAGACAGAAGAAGAGCTCTCCTGGAGACAGAAATAGAGAGGCACAGTTATTGATCTGAATTCCCACCATAGTGCTGCTACTAACATGCTAAATTGATATGAATTGGGCTTTTCAAAAACAGGAGCTACTTGTCAAAAAATCATCATTACAATGGCGCTGGGCTTGACTTGCGCTAATGGAAAAATAACTAGAGCCACCTTTCATCTGGCAAGAGAGAAGAATCTTGCATCAAAGTGATGGGTGATGGCTATATGTTTAAAATGCTCATTACGCATGTTTTCTTCTATTTGAGACATTCCAAAGTGTAATTGCAGGAGGCTTTGTCAGCAAGGTATTTTTACTGTTGGTTTCACTCCGAACCCATTGTTGGATGCCAATCCTGTTCCTGTTTCTCGCTGACCACTTTTTTTGCATCTGAATCTGACTGATACGGTATATCTACATATAAAGGAGCCCTATTAAGCAAACTAGACTTTTGTGAATTCAACCATATTTTACTGTCGCTCCCTCGTCAAGCAGATACCTGATGTTGTGTTCACAATCATTTGTGCATAATTGTTTAATCATTTATGCCTTCTCTGAGAACACAAATGGCTCCATGGGATATAACCCGCCTGCTAACCGAACAGCTGAGAAATATGTATTTCAACAGTATAACATAAATCCCTCTTTGTGTCAAGACAAAAATAAACAGTGTTTTTTCTCCTGGATTTAAAAATAAACACTGGAGGAATCATTTTAAGAGTTAGATAGCTGTTCATGCAAAGGCTATTAAATAGGCCAATAAAGGAGCCCTATAAAGCAAACTAGACTTTTCTGAGTTCAACCATATTTTAGTGTTGCTCCCCATCAAGCAGAAATCATTTGTACATATTTGTGTAATCATTTATGTCTTCTATGAGAGATCAAAAAGCTCAACCCATGGGACATAACCCCACCCACTAACCAACCGGTTAACCGGAAACACAACCCTTCTCCATGCAGAGAATATACACAGTTTGAAAAAAAAAAAAAACCCCAAACACCCCTCTAGAAATGTAAGAGCAGAACAGAATCATCCAGAATCACTGGTTTTTGTTTGTCTGGAGGTGAAAGTCAGAAATGAGTTATATGTTATCAGCAAATGGTGTTTTGCAGTGTTCTGTTTTGTAAATAAAGTAGAATTTGATTGCAATCTTTAAACAATAGCTTTTTCAAATGAACGCTTTTCCGACTGTCCTCGATGCTGATGCAGACTAACAACATCTTAATTATGAAATAGAAATGTCCTGTATGAGGTTCGCCAGTTGACTAAATTTTCGGGTCATACTCTGGGATCGTTAATACAACCTTCCCCTGGGAAATTGGAGGTGACTGAACTGTAGTACCTCGACCAGCTACAATGGGGGTGGGGTCAGAAGTGAGCAGGTTGTCACTCCAATTTTAAAACTGCCCAACTTTGGAGCTGAAAAAAAAGCCCTGGTGCTGTATTGTTTTTTTATTCAGATCGCTAGTTGTGACCTTCATAAACACTCTGATGGGGTAAATTTTTTTTTACATTTGTTTAAGATTGATCAAATTTAAACCTTCAACTAATAAGACATCTATATTACGCCTATGTCCTACCTCTCTGGACCCATTTTTGTTTACCAGGAAGTGATACACTTCCATAAAGGCGATGACTGGCTACACCCATTTTTAGCCTGCTTTACCGGAAACACGAAGACAACCCTTACGCCCATGTTGCATACAGTCAGTGGTGCTCACTCAAGGAAAGGGTTCACAAACCCTATACGAGTCCTGATTCACTCACCATTCATTGGCTAGTCAACAAACATGCTTAAAAGCTGGAAACCAGAGCATCTGAAGGATTAGGAAAAACATGACCCAAACTCTTACAACTAAACTTACAGAGGCATCATGCTGACTTAAGACCTATACTGATAGGTCTATACTGATACTTATACTGATACTATCTTTTCTTCTCGAGTTTATTAATACCAATTCTCTGCTAAGGTTTTAACTCTCTTTTGAAGCTACAGAAGTAATATTTACTTCTAAAAGTAGGAAAACTAAACATAAGCAGTGGCTACAAAAGTAAAATCGAAATATTGAATAACTAAATATCTCCTTTGAAAAAAATGCTTTAAAAAGATTTGATGGCAGCAAACTCATGTTATACTTGTTTTAATTTATTGAACTTCACACTGTGAGTCTGTAAAAAATTCCAACAATGACAGCAGAGAAAACTGTTGGGTTTTATGTGTGACGATAGCACAAAGGAACCTCAGACTTAGATTTTGCCAGACTCACCTCGATCAACTTTGACCTTTGACTTCACATGCACATGAAAGAGGAAGTGAGTTGCTGCAGAAGGATTTTGGTTATGATTGGCAGAATGGACTTTAAATGTCTTAAACCCCTAGTGCGAGAGGAACCGGCGTCTGACAGCTGCTTAAAACATTACCTGCTTCCCCACAACACATACAATTCTAGACTCCCTTGGGATGGCCACACCTGAGTCAGAAAGTGAAGTACCTCACCACAGAGATGTTCAGCCAATGAGGGCTCAGCCAGTCTTACATCACAGTGAGTAAGCCACCACAAACAGATGAGTGAAAAACAAGCTGTCTACTGCAGAGTTACGCATCAATGTGTCAAGCAGAGAGGCCCTTTGAAAAAGTCTTGCTTGTCAGAAGTGTTTAATTAGCCAGGAACTAAAATAAAGCCAAAGAAAGCTGAAAAGGGAATCATTTAGGGGGGGAAACACAAAAACAAAAACTTGTTTGAGTGTTGATACCTGGCAAGGCTTAGGATTTTCTTATAGCTATAGCTGATCATGAAAAAACAAACATTGTCCTCATTAGTCAGATGATGACCAAGTAGCACAACCTTTTATGCTGTGACAGAGCTTCTAAAAATATGCATGCTCTGAAGAAAAACTCAGAAGAGAAGCAATGCATGGATTAAACATAGTTTTAATCTTTTCTATTAGCAGAACAGGGCATGGTATCATGTCTACCACAATAACCACCAAAAATATATAGATTTTTTAGGCTTTAACTGAATTCATTCTTAATCAATGGCCACTACAAACCTTTCAAGGACACTTCAGATCTGCACTTATTTCAGATGCACGTCTTTGCTTAAACTGTTTCACATTCAAGGGTCTTTTTAATACCACTACAAAGCTATTGTACTTTTTGTAGAAAAAAAAGTACACATTTAAAGAATTATCAATATAATGGAGAACCTAAAACAAAATGCATCCTGAAATCTCATTTGGCAATTAGAAATCATGTGCAATTATTTCACCCTCTGTGCTTAAGAGGCAAGTTCAATGTCAAAACCTACTTCCATTATATTTTGCAGCAGAAGCCAGTTTTTACAGCCGTTTATAAATGTCACTCCAATAAAACAAGTCTTTGCTGAACTGACCATTAACCAAACATACTTCATATTTTAAATCCAACTACAAACATTATATGATGACAGTTCCTACACACTAATCAGTAAGATTTAAAAATGACTGTAATAATGAATGATGACCAGTATTCTCTCTACTACTTAAATAAAAAAAATGTTTTCTGAGATGCGAACTACTTGGATGTACTAAGGTAGGTATCTTATATTATTTATTTGACTTATTCTTATTTTCAACTCAATCCTGACTCCTTCCCCCACAATTACCTCTCACCTTCTCTTTCCCCCTCAAAACTTCTCTCTCTCTTTCCCCCTCAATTACTTCTCTGCTCTTTCCCCTTTTTATATTAACACCATCCTGATGTATGTTTATATGATTGATTAATGTAATTATTGTGATGAATGTGAAATAAATAAATAATCAATAACATAAATTAAAAGCTTCTATCCAGAGGAATACTCAATATATAATATCTTCAATTCTCTGGAAAGAGCAAAACTGACCAACTCATACGAAGCACCTTCCTTCTCATGGGGCTGCTTTGAAGTAGGGCAGGACAGGTTATAAAAAATAAATTAATTAATTAATTTAAAAAAAACGTTTTCTGAGTACTTTTTAAAAGAACTACTTTTTACTTGAGTAGATTTTACCTGTGCTTGAGAGCATTTTGTCTGAAGAAGCAATACATTTACTTGAGTAGAATTTGTGTACTCTTTTCACCCATGAGAACACAAAAATTGTTCCTGATTATTAACTATGACCTCTTTTAGGAACTAACAAATCTACTTTGTTATCTATTGTTGCTCTGCCATTACCTTCTTTTTAAGTGTTTCTGTGTAATGTAATTCTGTGTAAGTGTTTTCTGTGTATTTTCATTTTGCAGACAAAACACAACAAAAGCACACATAGCCCCTATCGTTCTCTTTTTAAAATTTAATTAATTCATTAAATGTATATGTATATAATACATTGCTTTTCTGGTGAGGGGTACAGATACAATTTAAACAAAGTGCTAAGTTAATTGTCTAAATTCATTAAACTTTAAGAGAAAAATTATGAGAAGTTTTCATACACATGCTCAAATGAGCTTGCGTGGATCATCTCTGGAACAACGCTTTTAACAAGCTAGCTCTGACTAGTATGGCTAACAGGTCAAAGGAGAAAATGCTATTCACTCTTTTTAAATATTTGTGACGGTTTGGTGGAGTCTCATGATCGAATATCTACAGTCCATACAGCATTGGACAGGACAGTTTCCATCGCAGCACCATTGTGCTCGGGACAGACCGTAGCACCAGTCACTTATCCACAAGAAACTGGCTGTTAACTAGTTTACAGAGTTTTAACTTTACCTACAATGTGTCAGACTGATCCGAGCAAGTTTACAAACTCTATTTAGACACTTTTCGGGAAGAAGCATTTCATTTAATAATGTATTTTAGTAAATATGAAGTAAACTGAAAATAGATAGCCGGCAGATGTTCAGGATAAAATGGCACCTGCTCAATCAGTAGACATCTCAGAATGGCACGCAGGTTTCAAAATATGGATAAAGCCCTGTAAATAAAAAAAAAATGGATGGATTTCATCAAATGAACATGGCACTTGTCCTGTAGTCTGCTTTACGGTATACATAAAAAGATCTCTACTTTATACCTCTCAGACATCTTTGACATAAATCACTTAAAATAAATAACACCTGTACTGTAATACTTCACCACTGTATGTTAGTAGTAGGATAAGGTCAGTCTTTCTTCTTCCTGAAAGTGACCCGGGGAGTTGGGGGGGTTGGTATTGTAAGTACAATACGATGTTCCATTGTCCAGTTTGAAATATGCCATACTTTTCTTCTATTAAGTAAGTGAAATAGTAATCGAGTTGGGCAGTTCTGTTGATTACAGAGTCAATAAAAAGTAGCAGGCAAGAACTTATGTCCAGAAACATTCATATGAATATTATCAAAACAAATCAATCCCATGATGCATTGCAGGGTAGACTCAGAATGGTAAAATTGAAAAGTCTTTCCATAAAGAATTGGGTCAATAATCAACTGTGTGTGTGTTTTTTTTTTTTTTTCAACATGTAGCTGTAAGCTCACTATAGATTCAAGAATTCCCAGGCGAAGCTTGATAAATTAAGAAGAGAGAAGTTGATATCATTTTTTCAAAAAATATATTTGATATATTTTAAACAAGGGTTGGGAATGACATATACTCTACATTAAATTAGCCTCTTCTATTCAAACTTTTGTGAGTGGCTAAGAGTAAAGCATGTGTGTGAATGGAGTATTTAGCTCTCAGGTTTCTTTCTTCCTGGCCCACAGTTATTTAGGCAGTGGAATTTTCTCAATGGTAGCAACCACATGTACACACACAAATGTGTAAACTCACACACATTAACGCACACTATGTACACAGACGACTAAAAAGCCCAATCCTTGCTTACAACAAACCTTTTTTCTTACTTCAGTAATAGGGAAGTGGAAAATTCCAACTTTACAGCATAAAGAGACGATGAAGAGCAATATGTTTGTTTCAAACTTCATGTTTCTTAGTTAAGCTGTTCATTTTTAAGCCTGAAATATAACTGTGCGATAGTATTGCTTTTCAAACGTTTTCCCCCCAACATATCTTTATTTTCGCTCATGTTTTGGATTCGTTTAATGCATTAGTGTAATGCACCCTGGCGGACAACACCGGGAATGCGGGATATTTGAACTCAGGCCTGTCAGCTAAATCCGTTTTCTAGCGTAACAAAACAAACTCGCCGCTGTAGCACAAACCAGACATATACGAAACCAGTTGAACCTAACTATAAACATAAAACGGATAATTCACGTTAAATTCAGCGTTTCAGGACTCCTCATACACACAGCAGTGAATTTAAACACCTGTTCACCAACGAGTGCACACACAGCGCACCTATGGGTATCAAAATTGGAAGGCAAAAATTCATAATTTGTCAAGATTTTCATGTGATATGGCTCATTCTCGTCAGATGTAATTTCTCGGGTTACCTTGTTGTTTGTTATGGTTGTAAGAGCTCAACACGTTAATTTATTAATTCATTCAAACATTGACAGGCGCCTCAGTGGAGGTCCTAACCGGAAGTCTTGTTTATTTAGCGTCACAGTGCGGCTTACACGTTTGGTAGCATATATACACCTAGCCAACACAAATACAAACACATACTGACTCTTGTTTAAGGCTAAGAGCTCAGAAACGCTTCCATGAATAGATCAAATGTTTCCACATGTCCTCCTGAATCAACAAATGCATGCCCACTTAAATTAAATCTTAAACTTTACCATATTGCCAAAGAGTACTATTGAGCTAAACCCTATTAAATTATATCCTAATATTATTAACTATAATTAATTACGTTGGACCGACAAAGTTGAACTCAAAATTCAGCGTGAGCCAATAGACCGTAACAGCGTGAGTCACGATTAATCAATTCAGTGAGTCACTAAGAGAGTCGACTCAATGGTTCAAAACAAGAGTCTGAATGAAACCGCTCTTAAACAATTATTCAGTCCAAGACTACTAAATATATAACATTCAGAAGCATAACCAGATATACTAATATGAATTATCTTGCAATAAAAGCGACTTAATCGATTTGCTATAACAATAAAGAATTGAAAAGACAAAAATCAAAGGATAGTTAAAATAATAAATGCCAAACTCTTATTCTGATTCCAAAAGCGTTCAGAGGATAAATCAGACTAAAAATGCGATTACACTTTTCTAAACTTGAAAGCTACAACACCATGGACCAGTGCGTAAACCCTAAACTGACCTCAGAGTTTTGGAGCTCTCCGGAAACACACGCGTAAAAGTGTCTCGGGTCTGGCCAGGGCACCACTTAGTCGGCACACCTGGAGCCTCACAGTTAATACCCTGCTTTTTCACATCTGAACGCTGGCCAAGCAACACTAGCTGTGCGGCGCGCGCGAACAAGCGTCCATTCACCGTGAAGCAGCGCACAGTCCCGCGCGCCCTGCGCAAATATCCAGCAACCAAGCGCTCTTTGTGTCCAGGGTCACCGAGGTGCCCGACCTCACTTTGCTAGACCTGGAGGTAGAAGTGCAACTTACTTTGCCACCAGACGAGAGGTTCTGCGGACTCTCCTTCGGGTCGCTAAATTCATTTGTATGCATTTGTCCCGGCAGTCAAAATCCTGATCCGTTAATCTGCGTGACCGCGCGCGCGAGCCGTCGTCTCATGCATCGGCTCGACTTTGGCGCGGAGTGAGAGCGATATGTCGCCGGTCTGGAGCGCGACACCAGGATAAATCCCTCCCGTGAGCGACGGGAATAATCCACGGGCGATCCTGCCGGGGCTCTGCAGGCATTTATACCGGGTTGGCAACAGCTACAGCGGCTACTGGATGGATGTTCGGTGCTTGGGGGGTTTGAGGAGGCAGGAGTGGAAGTTTGATGCTTTTGCTTTTTAAATAGTCTTTTAGAGAGCAGCTGTGGCGGGCGCCGGGTGTCGGGTTACGTGTCAGCCGCGCTTTTACGCCCCTTGTGGGAGGACACACCGGGGCACCCCTTGCCAAGGTTAGGACACCGGTGGGCTTTTCGCACCTTAACATGCTCGAGCGTCAATTACAATATTACAATTAAGATAAGAATCTCTTGTATTATCCATCACTGGCTTTTTTTGAGTATTTGAATAAGAGCATCAGATAGAATAAATTCTCCAGTTAGACCACATACACTAAGAGTACACTCAAACTGAGTTCAAATGTCACTGTCACCTTCTAAACGGCAGTTCATTCACCAACACCATGTATTTTGTAATAAAGATAAGAATTTCACTATTTCAAATTAAAACTCTTTTTTTTTGTTAATATCTCACTATTAAAAATTTTAACTAAACACATTTTTGAAATTGAAACACATTTTCTGTGTTAATTGTACTCTTCAGAAAGCAACCAAATGGACTTAATAACTTAATTCAAAATAATAATCTAACTATTGAAATAGAGTCAAAATTGATTAAACTCCTTCAAACAATATTGTTTCTTTATAAAATCAGGCAGCAACACTGAGCTGAATTTAGAGTGGAAAAAAGAAAATTAAATTAAATTAAGTGACATGGACAGATACATAAAGATTTTTTTGTTGAATAAGGTAAATTTCCACTTGCTAAAAGTGTGGACTTTATGTTGGCTTGAGAAAGCTGATATTCAAAAGTTTGATAAAGCTTTAGCCAGTTTGGAAACTTAAAGCTGTTTTAAGTTTGGATCATATGTTTGATGCTTAAATAAGACATAAACTGTTATGGTAGGATGGTTGTTAGGGTAAACAGTATGGTTGCTATGGAGTGGTCAGTATAATATAAAGTTATATAAATCAAACCCCCTGTCTTAACGATTTTCTAAAACTGAGAAATAGATTGGTTGGTTTGGAGGGGTTAGTGACATAATTAAAAATTCTACCATGCCACTCTGAGCAACATTAACAAACCCCTGTGTCTCTCACTGGTTTTGTTTTCAAAATATGGCGAGAGTTAATGACCTATTCGTTTTCAATTTTAACGTAAGTTAATTATGACTTTTGACGCTCTATAGAGTACAGGGGTCAAATATTTTTCCACTTTGCTCTGCATGTTGTTATTCAGATTGATAAATTCTTTAAGCTCTGTGAGTTTGAAGATTCTGCAATATTCTCAATCTTAGCTACAGCTTGACAAACTTTGACCCCATGAATGTTAAATCAATGGAAAAAATTGCCAGAATTCCCAGTGATTTCCCAAAATCCAGAAGAGAAATAGCAACTCGAGTCAGACCAGCTTGAAAAAAGGTTGACGTTTATAGCTGAAAGCTTTTAAGAGGAAATTAACTTACACATTTTTGTCAGAAACAAGTAAGAAAGAATAATAATAATATTAAAATGTTTAAGAGCTAGATCAGTATGTTTGCTTTTTCAAGTCAATATAACGAAAAGCTACTTCACGCACATACTTTTATTATAGTTACTTTGTATTAGTTTTGCAAATAAGATAACCCCCATTTCTTTTTTGATCATTTATTTTATTAAAGAGGAAATTACATCGTCAATAAAAAATAAAATGAACGAGAAAATGTCACCATGTAAAACATTTAAAATTAAAATCTATTCACTCACAAACCCTGCATTGTGATAAAACTATAATTCTCTGCAAGAGTGCTTTAATGTAATAATTATTCAAATAAAGAAAGTTATGCAGGTATGAGTTACATCATGTGGGGTCACATATTTATTATTTGTAAACTTTAACAATTCTTGACATTTTCTTAAACAACCACTTCAGCAGCACTGGACAACACCATTTTTATGACCAAACCAAAAGGTTTTTTTTTTTCTCTGTCCTGATGTGGTTTTGCTTTTCAAACATTGGTTCAAATGATAAACCTTTGGGATAGGGACATCAACTTTTGGAACAAAATTTAATTAGTTTTACAAGTCAAAAACATAGAGGACAACAATTTAAAATTACCACCCAAGTACATGCTTTGAGCTAAACAAAGAAATCATCTCAAGCACTAAGTCTTGTTCAGAGGAGAAGCAGCTATTAAACAGTGTTTCCTACAACTACGTGCACTTTGGATGCACAACCCCCATTTAAATGGACAATTTGCCATGGATATTTAGCAGAGTGGCTTTCGAGCTTGTTTTACTCACTCTAAAGATACAGATTTGAATCTAAATATGGTCCACACGCCCAAACGCAGACCAGGGCATGTTCCACCCTGTAAACGTTACTGGATTTAAATATACCCCATTCTGCTTTGTTGTTCAGTTTCTCTCAATCAGGACTTTGAGATTCCTGCAATTCAAGAAAAAAAAAAAAACATACAGATGGATAGGGATGTTAACCAATATATATATATATATATATATATATATATATATATATATATATATATATATATATATATATATATATATATATATATAATATATATATATATATATATATATATATATATATAGTTTTTTTTGTGAATGCTTAAAAGCATATTCATTCAAACATGAGGCTTAAAGTAGCTAAAATTCTAAATAAAATACCTAAACCAAAACCCATGCACACATAAGGGGAAAATTAACACCTCCCAGTGAGACACTATTGCCCTGTTCACACGTACCTGATTATTTTGTAACCACTATTTAAAAAAACCAATTGTGCGATTAAACTGTTCATCCACAATTATGCAGAGTACAAGAGTAACTGGGTTATTCTGAAAACACTGGCCAAGAGGACATTTTTTAAAAACTTAGTGGCCAACATATCTTCAGGGTTGGAATAGACGAGAGTTTTTTCTTACCAGTGCTCATGTGGATTCATGTTTTTTTAAACAGGGTCAGAATAAATGCTGGAGTTTTAAAACTGTATCAAAATACTGTTTTAATAAGAAAGTGTCGACTCAGAGTTCCTGAAATGAGTCCAAGTTGAAAGTGAATATTTTAGCCCTCAAGCTCACACGTCATGCCATGCAAACTCCCACATCATTCATTCATGCGGAAAGAAAATTAAACAAAAAACATCCGCAAACACAGAGGTAACGGCTCTCGCATTACACAGTTACATGAGGGGAAGCATGGTTATGCAAGCCTTTCACAGAGATTAGCTTGCATTAAAGATTTGATAAAATCCCATAATGTAAAATTCATTATAACAAACATAATACAATTTTATGTTAAGAAGAAAAGTTCATAGTTTATCTGTATCATATTACTGGAGAGTGCATTTAATATCTGTGGCGTAATGAACTGAAACCGTATTTTAACTTGGGACCCTGGGCACACACTCACAACAAGCCTCGAGCTTCTCTGGTGAGCTTGACTCAAACCTTGACTCTTTATTCTATCACAGACAGTTTGAAGTTGTGTTGATTGTACTTTGTTTATTGGTTGTCATTTCTGACAATGTAATTTTTCTAAGCCAGATAGATTTAATTTAACAGCTCCATAAGATGCTTTGGTTGCGTTATAATAGAAGAGTTGATCATTACAAACAAGTCATTAAACAAATAATTTGGGATTTATGACCAAATCTGGTCAAATTAAGTGTCAAGCACTGTTAGACTAGTTTCAGGAGTTCATGAAAGATTATTAAATAGGGAAGTACACTAAATTAATTTCATCATCCTTCCCATATAAGCCATCAGTCTACTGTATCCTTCAAATGTTCATTTGGCAACCCTCCACATCCCCTTCTCCATAACTTAATGGGGGGGGGGGGCCTTTGGGCTCCAGTTTCACTCTCTAAGACTCTGAGCCCTCTTTCAGACAGCTCGCCTAGTATGCTAGATTTCGCCGAGCATGCTCGCGTATCCATGACTAATTTCTTGAGTGTGCACTCATGAAAAGCATATTATAAGAAAACGAAAGCTTTTAACGACTTTACATGAGTGTCAGCCGGCTGTTGAATAACTTTAAAATCAAATAAGGAACTTTTCAAATTCACAATAGAGGCACAATCTTCTTGATAACATTTGTATTTAAAGTCCTGTAAAGTATTTTTGTTTATTTTTTTAAGGTTTTTTGAAACACATATAGTATTCAGCCTCATTGAGTGACTTCTTGTCAGATGAAATAAACAGTGAGAGAACAGCATTGGCTTTCTGTTTAATAATTTTGTCGTTTTTTGATATTAGAGAGTGTAAAGCTCATGTTCACAGATCACACTTGTTATTTGCTGCTAATCCTCTTTAGGAACTAATCCATCCACTCACACAAGTGTTTTCCCACAGCTTTGGCCCTGAGGAATCACAGGAGCCTAGGTCAAAGGTCACTGCTCGCACAGCGTCTTTAAGGTTCAGACAAGTGCACTACTGTTCCAACGTTCAGGGTCAGAAAATGTCATGCTTTTAATCAGAAATCCTCTAATTGCTAAAATGTATTTTGTAAACGTCATGTGAAGTGAACTATTAAGAACAATTATGTTCTTTCCTTACAATAAACATACACTTGGATTTAATTAATTTCATTATTACATATTTCATTAATACAATTAAACATATATTACTATTTTTGATGCAGTATTTACATTTCCAGAAAGTATATATAAAAAAAAGCTGTGCCAACTTTGTTCAGATAATTATTACAATGTTCTGAAATTTTGATTGCATTAAAAATCAGAAGACTTCAAAGTGTAGGCCTTTTAATTTGCATGGTTTTATCAGTTTTGCCATCTTTTGTACTTTTTAAATGATTGGGAAAAAACGACTTTCTTACTTAAAGTGCACCTACTATGAAAACTGAAGGTGTTTGAACATAAACTCGAACTGTGAACTCGAGTCTTTACATTTCATCAAATTGTTTTCCTAAAATTAGTAAAAGTAACACGCCATCCAAATTGGAGCGGTTTTAAGCGTTTTTTTCACTATAATCACTTTTTTACTAGTGCAATCGGAATTGGAGAAATTTCAACATGTTTTTATGACTAGTTACTATATAGATTATAGGACAAAGATTGCGCATATTTATTTTACATTTGAACAGTGCCACATTCCTTGGATCAAACTTTGGGCACATTTTTGCATTGTTTTCACATTAGTTCCCTCTTCTATCCCAGCTATCGGGCGTGCCGTATTCCTATATCAGCTTGTGGTATATTGTCTCAGCTCATCTGCGTGGCTTGTAATACTCATTCGATAAAAATGCTCATAAAATAATACTGATCATCCTTCGTATTTACTGAATTAACTGCCATAATTAATGTTTTTTAGGGCAATTGAAAAGATTAAAAATATAGAGTCTATGATTGAGAGCCAATCACGAGGAACTATACTAGCTCCCCTAAAAATCATTGCTCGGGATTGAGCTCCAGATTTATAAAAGCTGCCAGTTTTGTTAACTTTTGACAGCTTTAGCTGCAGAATGTAGCAAAATGATTTCTAGTCCTTGAAATCAAACTGGTCTGGAAGCATGGAAGGTGGCAATATTTCACTTCATTCATGGTATTTATGCTTTGTTTAAATTATTTTCTACCATTAAAAAAAATTAATTTGCATCCACAGGTGTGCCCAGTTAGGGTTGAAGTTAAACTGTTCTGCAAACTTCAGGAATTAGCTATTTCCCCTAATCTGCATTCATACTTATCGCACTCTCTACTTTCTATCTCTGGTATTTTGGACTTTATGTAACAATTTACAGTTGTGTGTCACTATAGAAATTCTATAGAAATAAAAATTCAATTTTATTGAATTGAACATGTTTTATTTAGAAAGCATGGCAAAATTAAACACTCATGACCTGACAATAAAAAACAATGTTAGAAAAGACATCTCCATTTTTACTCTGAAACTCATTGTTTTAATGTGAATTTTATTGTTGTGTATCAATGTGCTCAGATTTTATTGTTTTCATAATTGTTTCATTACTCTCATTACCTAAGATCAACTTTTGCATTCCTTTTACTAAATCTATTAAAAGTATATAGTTGAAAACACTTTATTTTTTGCTTGCTTAATAAATAATTTATGTTAAGAAAAAAATGTGTTTACCATTTTACAGCTTCAGGAAATGTTTCAAGTTTATTAAAATTGGTTGAAACATGTAGCTAGATAAAAACATATTGCTCTAAAAAAATTTGAGTGTTGCTGGGTAATAAATACTCGAACTAACTAAATATTCAAAATAACTTGAATTATCTGTTAAGACATGGTATATGTGGTATAAAACCTGTCTCTTCTAAAAATAAATGTAATAACTTTAGATCTATTCAAGCTTCTGCCTCAGGCAACACACACTTCCACAGCAGATGCGCACCCTCTGATTGTCTAGCACACTTACTTAGCATCTCTAAATGCTATCTTTTAGTTCCTCCCTGTTTTCATAAAGGGTTTTATTCTAAAATTACAGCTCAGCTGATAGTGCAGCTTTCTGTGATTTACGTGCCACCCAGCATGCTTTGATTAGGCTCACGCTGACCCAAAGCTTTAATTAGCGTCCACACACTCCACAAATAACCCAGTCAGGCCAGATCAAACGCTCCACGAACTCACAGACCATCATTAAACAGGGCACGCCCCCTAAAACTGCAGCACCACACCCTGAGCCAATCACAGAGCACTGTGAGCCTGTGCATAGCATCTGGAGAAAAGAAAACAGAAAATAACTTCTAATGCTCACAGACTGGCAGATGATAGAAAGTGATAGGAAACACAAAGGTGAATGGTGACACATTGAGCCTCACCAAGCCGAGGTGTGAGAAAATTTGTCACTAGTGTCCATCAGCTAGTCTCTTTTCCTTGTCTACCAGCACAACTACAACAGTTGATTTCTGTTTTTAGAACTTAGAATTGTTTATAAAACAATGTTTCTCCAATGATTAAATAAACACTAGATATTCAAAAGTGTTTCTCTATGACTGCATACTTCAGTATCTGTCTAAGTAAACCTGAATGTGGCTATTTTGCTCTTTGTCTATTCAATGAGAATAGGACAGGACTCTAATGCAATTAATTAACTTTAGTTAGTGTCACATCTCTAAAATAACGGTAAAATCACTTAAAATTAGAGCAAACTAAATGATCTAAAAAGTGAAAAAAGTGCAGTAGCTTTCATTAAATAGCAGGGCCTTCATCCATCAACACGGGTTTTCCAGACACACAGACATGTGCAGCACCACAAATATCCTCACAAGACACACTTTCACTCGAAAAACACACATGGTGCACTCCACCCTGACAAACACACATTCTCCAATCAGTAATCGCTGGCTAAAAGCATCTCTCACACATGCACACACTCTTCCACAGGCATTTCCACCTGCGGCACTCCAAACCATAGTGTGGTTGCATGTACAGCAATAATCACTGAGCAGCTCTCTCATAACAACACCAGAATAAGCTCAGTGCATGATTTAACAGCACCAGAATAACCAACACACACAGAGACAGATGCTCAGCAGACATGCTTTATATCTCCGCTCTCAGCCTGTGTTCTATGAATAAAACTAGCTGGAGGGAGAAGAGTGAAATGGATGGCGAAGAGACTTACAGTAGATTGATTCAGTTACAAGCTCAATATTGTTACACGGAGTAAAAATTAGATTCTAGTTTGGTTTAGATTTACCCAGTTTTTGAAGATTTCTTGCAAAACCCTAAAACAGCAGAAATATAAATGCCGCAAACCATTCCAAAACACACAAGGGGAAAGATTAATCTTTGTGTATTGTAAAAATGTACCAGATTATCACGTAAAGATGCAGTTTAAGACAGGGGTCTCAGACTCAATTCCTAGAGGGCCGCAGCCCTGCACAGTTTTGATCCAACCCTAAATGAACACAGCTAATTTCACTGCTTAGGCTCCTCTGGGTTTGTTTGAAGCTACTGGTTTGTCTCCTGAAACAGGGTTGGAACAAAAACCCACATGGGCTGCGGCCCACCAAAACTGAATTTGAGACCCCTGATTTAAGAGGACCAGGAGTGTATTTTAGAAACGTGATTATGTGGCATAAGCAGTTATGCTTGCGGGTAAGTCAAAAGCAAAGGTATCCTTTAAGGTATTTAAGTAACCATAGCAACATGCTCTCTGAACATAACTTGTGCTGAGTTACAGAGTTGTTTCAGGGAGTCATTGAAAATGATGTGCCCTTTTAAAGTTGATCATATTGACATATAAGCATCAATTAAACATTGATTTTTTAATTGTGAAAAAGAAACAAGACTATTCTTAATGCTTTTTCTTATCCAAGTGAATATACATTTTTGGACCCAAATTACTGTTTTTCAAGATAATTGATAATTTTTTTTATCTTCTCTTCATCTTCGTCTTCTCCCGCTTATCAGGGGCCGGGTCATGGGGGCAGCAGTCTAAGCAGGGATGCCCAGACTTCCCTCTCCACGAACACGTCTTCCAGCTCCCCGGGAGGGATCCCGAGGCGTTCCCAGGCCAGCTGGGAGACATAGTGGAGTTTTTTTTTGTTTTTATAAAACTCCACTTTGGTACATGCAAAATCTGAATCTGAGCTGAAAACAGAAAATATTCTCTGCGTTACTTGATCATGTTCATCCTACCAGTGACTGTTGACAGTAAACATCGGCTTCTTGCTGCCATCACACATCTTGACATCACTTGAATTTAATCAAATTCAATGTGTTTTTGTCTGTTGCGTTCATATAACAACCAGACTGTACTAGAGTTTGTATAGAATGCTAAAACCATTAGTGTGCACTCAGGTTCAAGTGGCTGCGTTCATTCTTAACTCAGTGATGTCCATTAACTGAGCAATCACATTAGGATTAGTTTTAACTCAACCAAACTTGACACATGGGAATACACCTTAAATGACCCTTTTCATTAAAAATCCCTCTACATGTACCTGCTTAGCATCTAGCATCTATCCAATCAAAGGACATGACTGGGAAATGTCAAATTACAGAGTTCATGCTTGGTCTGAACTGTTGGTTTTACAGCTTAGCTCAAGGGCCAGATCAGATGGAACTTCTTCTCTCTTCTCTGTTATGGGTGAGGAGTAACTAGTTTTTAAGTGCCCAGGCACCAGATAAATGCTGAGAGAAGATGAGAAACCTCCGACTGGCTCCAGTGAAGAATCTCATTTAGAGATCTTCCCAAGCTTTTACACTTCTACATGTCCATTTAACAGAGGCAATAAAAGTAGCCACAGTGATGCATGCTGGGATGGATCACGTCAGAGAGGCAGCATTTCATGAAACTCAGACACGCAAATGCGTGAATCACAACTTTGAGTTTTGAAAATAAATGTGCAAAATGCAATAAAGGTAATGCAGACTTGAGTGGAAACAGTGGTCATGGACTAACGAACAGAGCGTGTAAGGAGTTCAGTTTACAGGTCTTTTATGAAGAAACTAATATGCTTGAGAGCTACAGATACAGTGACACAACAGGCCACTAGAGGGATTCATTCCTTGGAATGAATGGAATCATTATTAAAAAGTGTGATTTAAATTACATTTTCAATATTTTCTTTCTTTCCTCGCTCTCATATTGCTTGTTTTAGCACATGAGCATGTAATTATAAAGCATACAATTATAACTTAAAAATTACAAATGTGCTGAATAATGAAGGGGTGTGCGTGTGTGTGGTGTGTGTGTGGGGGGGGGGGGGGTCTTTATGCGGCTTTGGTAGGGCAACCCGAATGTTTATCCCTCACATCAGCTGATATTAACTCAAATCAGTGCGTTGTAAACTTCCTATTACAATAAAACTGTCACTTCATAACTTATTTAGACATGGAAAGGACATCTAATGGGAATTTCTTAGGAAATAATTATGAAAATTAATATAGACACATCTATAAAATGCAAATACTTAAATTATTTTTTGTAATAAAATCCTTCCTAATTTATTTGTAATGTTTGTTATTTATTGTGCTTAAATCCACAAACTTCACTCAAGAGTCTTTAATTTTATATTTTTAAACAATTAGTTGTTTAAAGTAAAAAAGAAATAGAATTGTTTATTATTTCTATTATTTGTTCAAAAGGAAAACATTGCAACAAAGATTTTTACCCTCGATGGCATTTTCATTTAAACTTTTTTCTGGAGAGTCCAAAAGTACTGTCTGCATACATTTCTAAAGTATAACAATCATCATCAATGATTGTTGTATCTGTATAGTGCTTCTCTGTTCCTGGATTCCTGTAGTACCAGCAGTGTATACTTGTTTCATTCAGAAAACAAATATTAGCCTTCATCATTATGTCCCTAAATCCTCTATTCTCTATTAAAATATATGTTAACCTGGCTTCTGTTTCTTTAAATCTAAATGTCATTAAATCAATGTTAAATCTAACCTCACAGGGCTTCATTTCCCTAAAAGAGTGATGGAAAAGGGATAGCCTTCATCACACACAGCCAGGGACACAAACACACACACACACACAAGCACTCACACACGGTAGGCTCCAGGGGTGCAGGAGTCAACATTTCATTTCCCCTGGCCAGCACACTGAATGCTTTTCCGATGAAAGAAAGAGTGAGTGTGCGTTCATTTGTGAGAGAGATTAGCTGATTATCCAGCACTGACATTGGAGATCTGTGAGTTTCAGCTAACCTTATGTAACAGATGCACAAGCTTATAGAACTGTTTTGTGTTTGGTATCACTACATGCTTCTATAAGGGTTGAAATCCATTTTTGATAAAGAAACACAGGGGAAAACACTCCAGAAAGATCCTTTCCAGGAGCTTCAGAGCCATTTTGTTCTGGAACCCTCTTTAACAGATTTGTACAGTTTGCACATCTTAAAGAAAATCTTTTTCTCTTTTTCATCACCATCTTCCACTTCAAGGATTTCCATTACAATAGAACAACATCCAAACCGTGTGGTGGTTCCTGCTCCTGTGCTAGACACAGACTTATGCAGTTCAAACTTTTCAATACTACAGAAAAAGGGTTAATGCAGCTTTTTTATTAAACACATATTTAATTCTGAAGCATGTTTTAAACTGTGGGAGAAAACCTTAAAAGCACGGGGAGAAAAAGCAGCTTATCAGGAAGGTACTATAATGGCGCTAGCTATTTCATCAGAGAGCTATGCAAGGGCGCACCCCTGAAGAGTTGGTGGACTGCATTGCTGGAATTAGCTGCAGATTTTGCATGGAGAATCTATTGCTTTACATCGAGCAATGCTCTTTTTCTGCCTTCTGATAACCCACTACACAGCTGGGCTGTATGTAGCATCGAGGAATGTTTACCCATTCCATGCATTTGCACAGGAAATGAAGGACCCAAAGTCCTTGATGCCCAGCAGCATTCATTCTCTCATGTTCTGGACAAAACAATAACTTACAAACATACACAGAACATGGATTGCTCTTGCATTTATCTTGTATTTTAAAATATCTTCCCAAAGTGCAAAAGTCACTAAAATGATCAATTCAACTTGTTCTGAACCTAAAGATGTCATGATCTAAACATCTATTTCAACATCTAGGCTAGTGTAAATGAAGTTCTCATATATAAGGGATATTTTGCTTAGTTGAGACTTCATTAAAGTATAAGTAATCAAAATACTTCTGGTAATTTATAGAGTGCAAGGTACTGATTAGACATTAATACATACCAGCTCAACTTTTCAGAATTGTTGAAATTGAAATCAATGTTGGAAATGTGAACAAGAGAGGAAATGTGAAAAGATACCAAATTTAAAAGGGCCGTTGTGTGTTTGAAAGATTGTTTTCGGTGAGCAGGTCAATCTTTTTACTAACAAACAAAGAGCCAGATGCACTGTTCTTCATTGGTTGTTTGTTCTGTTTTCTACTCAAGGGAACATTGTGATGTTAGCGCTTTCAAGTAGTGAGTAAAGCCACTGCAGTCATGTGCACATTTACATTTAGCAGATGCTTTTGTCAAAAGCAAATTACAGTAGGGCAATATGAAATGTGTTACACTGTAAAATATCAACCAAACATAGCATGAAGGAAATAAATGGAAAAGAGGAAAAATATGTAATTTTTGTTTTATTGTAAATGTTCCTTGAATAGAAGGGGTTTCAGTTGCTTTTTGAAAGCTGTTAGTGTTGCTGCTTTCGTGACCACAAGACGCTGTTCCTTATCATGTAGGAGTGTACAAGCTTGTTGTAGCTAGTTTTAAAAAGATAGTTTTGTAAGTAAGCATCAAAGATTTTAACTTAACACGAGCTGCGATGGGAAGCAAGTGGAGAGTGATGAAGAGGGGAGTAACATGAGCTTCCTTCACTTCCTTGAAGATAAGACAAGCTGCAGAGTTCTGGATCATCTGCAGACGTCTGAGTGTATTTGCTAGAAGTCCTGCTAGAAAAGAGTTGCAGTAGTCCAGATGAGATAGGACCAGAGCCTAAACCAGGAGTTGAGTTGCATGCTCAGTCAAACCAATCACATCGATTTCATACATTGTGTTGAAACTCAGGAATGAGGCTACATTCATTGACAAGCAACACATTGGCAAACTGCATTTTGAGAGCTGGTGTGAGAAGTTGCATTAGTGTTTTTTTTAAGGCAAGCTGTTGCCACTGCATGCTGGTGTTGCAAGCAGCAGCTGCATATGTGTGTAAAGGGCCTTGACACTGAGATACTACTAAATACCCTACACTGAAATATATCTGAATTAATGACAAATAATATAATATCTCATTAAAGATGTCAGTTAAAATAATAAGAGACGGAATAAAAGAGGTATTTTTATCCTTTAACATTCTTTCTGCATGTTGTGCCCCACATCACTTGTTCTTTGTTTTAGTGTTGACTTCCATATCAATTAGTATCTACTGGTATCATGTTCATTTTACAAGAAAGAGTGATACAAATGTGATTTTCAATATATTTCTGGGTCCTGTACCTCCGCCCATGGCACAATCCCAGGTTAAGCATTTGACATTATTATTCCTCTTTATGGAGCTAAAAGAAAAGATAGGAATAAAGGTGGGGATGGGAAAGAAAAAAAGTTGTCCTCATATACATTTAAGAGCCTCTAAACAGTCATAAAAACAAGTGATTGTCATTCAAAAAGAGGAATGTAAATCCCTCTCTCTCTTCACATAAAAGATAATGAAGGAGCTTGACCTTTAGGGATAATGCTAAACAGATTTGGCTTTCTTACATAAAAAAGTGCAAGAATATTTATCCCCTCAAAAATTCTCAATTAAGAGGAATGCATGCTGTTTGTAATATGGCTGTAAGAGAAACATCCCGCTTGAGTTTTAAATGTGAACAAGTTCAGTGAATCAAGTTAATGCCTCTAAAAAAGTCACAGTTCACTATTCAAATAAATCTTTTCCTGGTTTTGGTTATGGTTATGTACATAAGTTCCCTTTACTCAGATCCTTGTCCTATCATGTTGCGAAGATGCTCAACACCCAACTGGATAAAATTTAGATCTTATTCATTTGACCGGCACCCGTCACACTTGAAACCAATCAACCAATTAGAGCCAATCACTAGAATATCAATAGAAGCACTCATATTGGAAATCATGTTTCCACACCCTTTCACTTGGAAAAATTACCTGGACTTTATTCTTTCTTGTGGTTCCACATAATCTCTTCCTGTGTGTTTTGGCTCCCTTCGGTACTGTTAGGGTTGTCTTCTTCCCTTTCTCTTGATGTGTTTTTTGTCTTCAGTTGTCAATTGGCTCATTCCACTCTGCTGAGCGTGATCAGCTGCTGTGTGACACTCATTGCTCTACACCTGTGTCCTATCTTGATTAATTGCTCTAGTGTGTGTGTGTGTGTGTGTGTATATATATATATATATATATATATAGTATATATATATATATATATATATATATCTATATATATATATATATCTATATATATATATATATATATATATATATATATAATATATATATATATTATATATTCATTCATTCATTCATCTTCATGTCGGCTTTATCCCTTTCGGGGTCGCCACAGCGGAATGAACCGCCAACTCACTGGCATATGTTTTACGCAGCGGATGCCCTTCCCTGCTGCAACCCATCGCTGGGAAATATATATATATATATATATATATATATATATATATATGGCTGTTTTTCTCTACGTTAGTTGCTGAATTATTGCTCACTTACCCCTTTGGTTTATCCCAGTCCTAGAAAGTTTAGTCCTGTCTATTGTGATGTTTAATTGTTTAATGTTATTTTTGCATGTTAGTTGGCTCACCTATGGTTGTCTGCAGACCAGCTCTGGAGCCTGTGCTGCATGGGGCTGCCCTCGCCAAGACCAGTTCCCTCAATTTACGACCCGAGGAGGGGTGTATTAGGTTCTATTATTGGAGATTCCCTGGAGGGACTTTTTGGTTGTCGTTCTACCCTGGAGCTGGAGGAGAGCGACCTGTTATTTCTTTGTGATTGACTTTGTTTTGGTTCCGCTGTTCTCAATAAATCCAGTTCCTTTTCTTTACCTACTCCTGGGTACTTGTCTTCCCAAAAGCCCTGACAGTTACCCTGCCTCCTGTGTCTCTAATACTCCTGGCATCTAAGTAACCAGTGCAGTTATTGTGTTATTGACCGACTGGTCACTTTCACTTTCATTTTCACTTATTATAGTCTATACTATCCAATAAATGTTGCATATGTTTGTTATGAATGTGTCCTGGATATACATTCAAATATCACATAGCAACCATTATATATTCTGTCTCCACCTCCAAAATCTTTTCTTGGGGACTATTATTCACCTTTAGGGAGCCTTGTTTCTTGGTGAAATTTTTTGAGCAACTTTTACATCTGTGAAGGTGACATGACAGATGCAAGTTAATAAAATGCATTACTGTACCATGTATGTGATTTTTGTCACATTTAAGAAATAAACCAAATTCATAAAAATAAATTATTTAAATTTGTATAAACTGAAATGAATACAACATGCATCACATGTCAATACACATGACACATGACAATAATACATCTAGGAACACAAAAAATGTAATTGCCATTCTGTTCTAAAAAAACCAACAACCCTGTGCTGATATGTGTGCTATATTACCTATAATTTGTTTAATTATTTATATTAATAAAAATGGTTCCCTCACATCAAAATCAGTTACAGTTTACAGAAGAATAGTTAAAAGCAGGTAAAATACAAACAATTGGGTACGTTCTACCTACACTATCCTTTGTAGGTGAATAGATATAGCGGCTATTGAGACGGAGCTGATCACATGCACATGGATTGATGCATGATGGACATGATCATTTATAATAGGATTTTTTTATTTATTTATTTACTATGTCTTTCCAAAGTAAAATATCCTGATGAATCACTTTATCACCAGCAAAGAAATAAAGTTGTTACACATGACATTTGAATTCCCCTCTTTCACAGAAATGGTTTGTTTTACTTGATGGAAAGCCATCATAAATCATTATAATGCCGTAATACAGGTCACAGAGTGCAGGGACAGAAAACTTGAACTTGTTACCAAATTGTTACCTAAATTTTATTGAGTAAATTCTAGAAGTTAGTTTACAGTGCATGCTTACAATGTTTTGTTATCCAACTCATTTTTTTCAAGAAAATTTAAACTGATAAATCTTCTTGACCTGAAATTCATGCACTTTGTAAATTACATGGATCTTCTCAGAGGGTACCTAAATGTTCCCAGCTCTTTCTCCTCTAAACTCATCTCTCTCTCTCTCTCTCTGCCTCTCTCATCTCTCTCTCTCTCTCTCTCTCTCTCTCTCTCTCTCTCTCTCTCTCTCTCTCTCTCTCTCTCTCTCTCCTCTCTCTCTCTCTCATCTCTCTCTCTCTCTACATGGGGTCTTTATGCTCAGTCCATCTAATAAGTGATAAAATGTACATGTATGTATAGAAGTCAAATGTATATCTAATGATCAAAACTGTTATTGAAGTGTTATGAATTACAACAAATATATTACAATGCCATTGGACATACAAATCTTAACTTTTTGTAAAATTAGGCTAGCATATCCAAAACGAACCCAATTTTCATAAATGAAAATTATTTTCATATTAATCATGACTTTTTATACTACAATAAATGGATTTCAGAAATAAAAGTTCAGAGTAATGAATTTGGCATTTTTAAATATATTTTATATGTTTGTTTGCTCTTTTGTGGTTATTGTATAAAAATTAGATGCATTGACAATGCGAACTCAATAAAATTGGAGGGGGAATTTACCATTACGTAAATCTTGTGTTTCAAATGGACTGTATCTTGTCTGTCACAATTCGGCAGTATAATCACTCCTATAAAAAGATGTAAAAGGGATATAAGGGAGATATTTTGTGAAGGTTACATGAGCACTTGTATCATCTAAATGTCATAAAATAAAGTCTAGTCATAGATCATTTATTCAAAATATGCTAATTAATAATGGCACCTATTTCCTTTTTACTCTTCATACTCAATAAAAAAATTTTATATGGTTTATTTTCTTAACAACATAGCATAGTTTGTTATATTTAACTAAACAAATCCCAGTAGGCAAAAACCATTTTCAGCCAATTTTGGTATTTTTCAGTCAAACATGGTCAGAGTATGGCACAAATGGTACTGTTTTTAATCCAGTGCAGAAAACATGAGCAAGAGATTAAATGTAATGTTAACTTAGCTGAGACCAATCCTGGCCCTGGTGTGGCCCTTTTCTGAAAGCCAGACTTGGTTCCATCATGTACCCTAACCCATTGTGGTACTTCAGCCAAGGAAAATTACAAGAGCAGTGCCCACAGTCCAAATCAAGAAAATAATCATTACTTAAAAGGGCTGATGGTTTAAATTTCAGGGTGAACACCTTCTCAGTATGTTCCACACCTTTCACACTGATAGGAATATAACTCAATATTCAGCAAAATGACCGAAATGTCAAACAACCAATTCCATGTTATTTAGCATTGTGTCTTGTTGCAGGGCTTGGAAATATCACACTGTGACTGACATAAATTCATCAGGTTATCCATAGAATAAACGTCATAGAAGACGAGAGATAATGTGAAATTACAAAAATAACAATAAACAAAAAAAAACAATTACATTTTCAGATCACGCCTTCAAGATTCTTAATGTGTTACCAGTCAAGTGTGCCAAATTCAGCAGACATTTAATCAACGTTCCATGAACGTGATGTCTGAGGTTGAGACTAGCGCTAAAATGAACTGCATACAAAGTCATTGCAACTCAAAGCTACTGTGGCCTTTTTCTGTAATTTTATATGTGGTTTCAGTGTCAGGTGCTTCTTGGAAAAAATAAACCAAATCAAATGAGCCCTTTCTCCCACAAAACCCACAGATGCAGAAATGAAATCGAGCCAGTAGGAGTGACGAACAGAGGATGAATATGGAGAAGAGGAGGAGCACTGTAATTGCAGGCTGGGCAATGTTATATTTTGCTGGGTGCGTATGTAGTAATTATGTTTATATATATATGCTTGTCTACTCTGTACTCATGCTGTATTACTGACCGCTTGCTCCCGCCTTCAGATGACCATCGTCACGGTAACGACCACACGCTTCCCTTTAAAACCCTAATGACAGAGAAAAAGAGAGAGAGAAAGAGAGAGAGAAATAGATAAATATTTATAGGTACATCCTGAGGGAACAAAACTGCATGTAAATTATAAATAAAAATATGCAAGGTTAGAGGTAAGAATTTAAGGTTTTAAATTCTTAACAATATTTATCGTGATTTATTCAAATTAATTCAACATCATAAGCAAAGCTTGCACTGTGACAATTTGTGACTTTACATGAACCACTAAGTCATACAGCAAGTTTTTAATCATTTAATCATTATTATTTTTTTTTTTATCATTAATTGATGTTTTGTGTTTGTGTTTTAAAAAACATAACATATAAAAACCTAAATGTTTGGTAGGATATGAGGTTAATAGCTGTGGATTGTGAATTATTATTTTTTGTTTTCTTTGTTTTGTTTTTTTATTACTATCATTATATGTCCTATACATAATCAATGCAAAGAAAGAGTGTATCATCTGTCCAGGGAGGGCTGGAAAAACATTATCTCCTTGTATACTGAATTGACTTAAAATTATTGTGAAAATAAGAAAATAAATTGATCAAAGACAAATTTCTTTGGCTATAACCTACAATGCTGGACTTTACAAGCACACTGTATATGAGTTGATTCGGCACTTGAAAGCAATACCTTAAATTACAGTAGTGATTTTGAAATACAGTACAGGCTTATGGGACTCCACACACCTACACAATATTTACTGCAAAATATCATCCGCTCTTTGAATCTTGGGACTAAAATAACTTTAAAATTCACAGAACTCACACATGGGCTATAAAAGCCTATTTTAATAAAAACTCCTCTGTTTTTACTCTTTTCAGAAAGATGAGAGAGTATCGTTCTCAATGAGGTTATTATGAAATACTTATTTTAAAATGGAAGCCAATTGCAGGCAAACAAAAAAAAATAGTCTCTCTCACTTACTCTCTCTGAATGAAGAACATTCTCATATAGAGCTCCAAAGCTCTGGAACAAGCTCCTGGGTGGTGTACGGAGTTCAGCGATGCTCACAGAGTTCAAAACTAGATCAAAAACTATTAATTTATCACACATACAGCAGCTGATGCTATCACCGGTTTGTTGTGTGTGTTCTATTGTTCTAACCACTGTTTGTTTGCTTCTGTTTTTTTTTCTCAGGTGCTTTCCGGCTATCTGTTCATCGATGGATCTTAAGTTGAAATAGTCTTTATGCTGGGAAGGTGATTAGCACCTGCCCCGGTCTGCAAGGTTCCCTGTGATCTTTTCTCTACGTATGTGAGGGTGTGTTTTTACTCTGGGTTCTCCAGTTTTTTCCCCACATCAATAAGAAAATACGTGCCTTGGTTGCTTTGTTTTATGACTAAACAGGTTTAAACCACGATTTTATAATAAGTCATAGATTATTGGTCAGCTTAAATAAGCAATTTCTTCACATTAGTACAAACACATTACTTTACAATCCCTAAGGCACCATTATATGGTACATAATTTTTTTTACATCATAGACTTTCAAACAGAAACCCAACTATTTAACCCAACTTAATCCACATTAAACCTTTGTGAAGTTGCTTTAAAGCAACTGCTAAACAGCCCTGTATAAAAACCTTTTGATTGATTATTTGATCTATCATTAAGAATAATTGTATTGTCGTTGAAAATGGTGTAACTGTGATACTGAATGCAAAATTACAAAACAATTAAGAGCTGCTGGATTATGGTTAATCAGTCACACCGGATTTAGAATTTGAGCCAACAACGTGAGGCCAAATAAAAAGTCTTATAGATGCAAGAAGACTTATGTACACAAAGGTGTTTCAGATAAAAAACTTCAGATAAAAAACGTTTGATTTTATTTCAATGAGGTAAATTAGGTACCAAAATGAAAATGGCAGACCCTTTTCTGCTTTAAAGAAGATGCTTTAAATGCTGCCTTATTGATAATATTTTAATAATGCTAATGATTAATGAGACATATTTATGCTCTTTTTATATATGTTTAGTGGGGTCTTCTAATCTAAACCAGAACACTCACCACAAATCAGCTATTATTGATTATAGATCTTTAAATTAACAATATTTCATGCTGATCCTTTACAATAATGCCAATGGTATTGATATTGTAATGTTTAGGTTGGTTTGGGCAGTGACAGCCCTTGGGTTTACTTTTGCTACAGAAAGAGAGAAACTAAAATGAATACATTTACCCATAGAGACTGTTGACTTGGAAGCAACCACGTTTGTGAGAAGATTTGCATGATGTATATGTGACAAAATATTTGTGGAATAGATAGTATGCTTGCTTGTTTGTTTGTGAAACGCTGCGTTTGCAACTCATACAGGGCACATCATTTACTACAAATTGAAAGTTAAGAAGAAACTTTTTTCTGTATTTTAAAAATACTAACTTAAATAAAATTTTTCTTTGCCTCCAACAAACTTTGTTAAACCTGCTATTCCTCAAATGTGTACTTACATATGAACCGAAATTCATAAAAAAATTTTATTAGGGTCCCAGGGTTTGGCTGGTTCGTCACAAATTGCGCAAAAAATGGGATGTACCCACGACATATTGTAAGTCCATCATAAAAACACCCTCTCGCCATTCATCCCTCATAGAATTCAGAGTTGTCAGTTTACCTGAAATATATTTTGGATAATGTGAGGACATGAAAATCACACAGAGAAAATCCTTTGGTGGTATCAAAGGTGTGTCATTTTAAGTGAAAGTGTGCGGTTCTACCCACTGCACCACTGTGTAGTCACCCAAGTAGCAAGAAAGGAATTACAAAAGAAACCTCAGGGCCTTAACTACACACGTACACACACACACTCAGTTATGTAAGTGAGCACAGTGGCACTTTTCTCTAGGAGAAAGCTGTGGATTTTCCCGTTGCTAAACCACACTCGGGTACACATCTATGAAGAGAGTAAGTGTTTTGCATATGTGTTTGGTCTCAGAGAGAAAAGGACGATAGATCTCTCTTTAGATCCACAAGAGGAGCGCCTTTCAGGGAATTGGCTGAAAAGAGTTCTTTTGCTCGCCCTATAAACTTGAAAATCCATGAGACTTAATAGCTCTCTTTAATATAAGAATAGCCACTTATATTTTATATTTATATCAGGTTCAAAATTATCTTTGTTACATTCAAGTCACCTATCGTTTACCAGAACCTTGAAAAAATTTCTCTCTATTTTTAAACACAATTTCTGTCAATTTAAGTACAGAATTGTTTATATTTCAACAGAACATGTATGAATTTAATGGGCATTTATGCTGATAAAGAAAAAAAATTAATAAAGAAGAAAATATTGTCAGTGATGGGATTTGATCTCAAGAAGCATCGGGGCTTTCTGGTACTGTGCTCGACCCACAAAACCATGAGGTTCTGTCTGCTAATTCTGAATTTGAACTTAAATTTAGTACAACTTACATTTTTTTTACTTGCATGAGCAAATTTGCTAACTTCAAACAATGCAGAAACATATCATTTAATCAAGGTTATAGTTAAAGAAGCGAAAACTAATAAAAATATAATGACGTGGCAATAGCGTCACGGTGGCGCAGTGGGTAGCACGGTCGTCTCACAGCAAGAAGGTCGCTGGTTCTAGGCTCGGCTAGGGCTGGTGGCATTTCTGTGTGGAGTTTGCATGTTCTCCCCGTGATCGTGTGGGTTTTCTCCGGGTGCTCCGGTTTCCCCACAAGTCCATAGACATGAATTGAGTAAGAACAATTGCCCATAGTATTAACGAGTGAATGTGTGTGTGAATGTTTCCCAGTGATGGGTTGTGGCTGGAAGGGCATCTGCTGCGTAAAACAAATGCCAGAGAGTTGGTGGTTCATTCCGCTGTTGCGACCCCGAAAGGGAATAAAGCCGACATGAAGATGAATGAATGATGTGGCAATTTGGGATTTAATGTCACTCATTCAAATCAAAATGCTATCCTTGTTTCATGTTTTTTTCAGTCCCAAAGTTGGCAAGTTTTAGCCTTAAAGTGAACTGCTCTGTTTTGGAGTCAGTCTCAAGGGGTCTTTCGGGGAACTGCAGTTCAGTCACTTCCTATCAAGCTTCTTGAGGGAAAGGTGGAGGTTGCTCCTTGATTAAAACTCTCAGTGTGTCAGTACCAACCTTAAGATTTTTCTATCCCAGTATGCTTATTATTTTGGGTTTAACTGCTTAGATATGGGTTTACTGGTGTCACTGAAAACACACTTTATGTTATGTTTAGCGTTGAGTTGAGTTGGTTTATTGTATGTTAAGCTTTGATGTTTTTGGGTAGTTTTTCATATTGGTTAAATGGGTCGTTGCTCAGGTAAACATAAGAATATATATTTCAAATTGACCAGCACTGTATTGAAAGAGGCTCAAGTAGATACGGACTGTGCTATTGAAACCCACCGCAAACCAATTTGGCATTTTTCAGGGACTTATCCAATCTTATCTAGGAAAAAAAAGCTGAATTAAAACTCACACCAGCAGACGAAATGCTAAGTTTAGCTCTACTGTTTGTGTTCCTGTACATACAGTGTATCAAAAAGAAACAAAGTTTATTTTTCGCAGACTGAGGTTAAATCGGTGTGTGTCTGTGTGTGAGTATGTTCTCGTTTTACCTCAGAGAAACAGGGAGGCTATTGAGGAGCTGAAACAGTCAAGCACACACTTGGAGGCCAAGGCGTTTCTAAGAAGAATCAAGAAAGTGTTTATTTGTCCTTTCACAAGTCCACCTTAAGATAAATCTTTTAGTCTCCTCTGGGCACAAGATTTTTGTTTTTACAAACACGCTTATTTACAGTATGGATTCTGTAAACAGCTTTGTTTTAGGTTTATCAAACCCTTTCAAACCTTTGTATTCTGTTCAGTACATTGTTTATTCGTAATGCTTGTGGCCATAATGTATGTGTTGGGTTACTTTCACCATTTGGTTACTCACGATTAGCACCAATATCTGCATATTGTTATCTTGTTTATTTATCAAACATACTTATCACTCTCTCATATAAATAAGTCAATCTTTCAGCATTCCAGCAACCATTATGCATCTGCTGTCGCTCCTTAGTTTCCCTCTCATCTGCCTTTCTGAAAGAAAACCTTACCTAAGTGCTTTCAGTATGCTCCCATCATCAACTCCTCACCTCCTAAAAAAACTCTTACTTCCTGTGTGCTTCCTGTAGTTTTCATCTCAACATTGTAGCTTAAATATGTTTTTTTATGTCTATGCACCCATTCATCTCCCTATCGACTAAAAATTGCAATTAAAATCATACTTTAATTGGATTTATTCAGTACCTTTTCTTTTCAAGCTACCGTCCAGTTGTCTCTTTGACTTTTTTCATGTTTGCGTCAATTTCCGACTCAAATGCTATTTTTTTTTTGAAGAACAAAATGTCAGTTAATTTATCTCACATATCACCATGGCATTGAGCTTCTTGCAAATCTGATGTAAAAAATGGCTTGTTTATGTGTAGGGAGTGTAGCTCAGCGGCAGAGCGCATGCTTTGCATGTATAAGGTCCTAGGTTCAATCCCCAGCATCTTCTCCACAAGTGACATTGGTGATTTCCCCTTCTGTAAGTCGCTTTGGACAAAGCGTCTGCCAAATGCATAAATATGTGACACTGATATTTTTGATAATTTTGTTTGAAGAACAAAACACTGAGTTTTTTAATGCAGGTCTGTGTCTTCATGATGTGCGCAAATCTTAAGGGAGAAACATCTATAGCACCAAAGAAATTTGCATTTTCATGATAACAAAACTTTGCCATATTTGTGTGTGTGTGTGTGTGTGCGCGTGTGTGCATGTGCGTGTGCATGCGTATGTGTGTGTGTGCTTTCAGTTTTTTTTGTTTTCAAGTCGTGATTCTGATGTATACGCTATAAAAACTGGTGAAATAAACTAAATGTACCTTGCAGCTAATTTATTTTAATATTATCTTCAATCTTTCACAAAAATTACAAATAAAAACAGATAAAGTTATATTTATAATACATAGTACAGATATATACACAGACACAAAAATAAAAATGTTGTATTTAACTGTACAAAATAAGTCATGCTTGAATAACAGACTACCCTGATAATCAATGAAATAGCAGTACTTAAATAAACATGGCTCAATAAACAAAATGTGTTTCTAAAAAATAATCAACCAGTAAACAAATCAATTAAACAATAAATAAATGTATTGAAAACCTCTAAGAAAAAAAACATTATCCAAACAAAAATATATTGGAATGCTTAAATTACAGACAATACAAACTTATTCAACTGAAATAGATAAACATATCTATGCACTTTGATATTTTCAGCATGTCTGCAAGTATTCTATTTCATAATTTTCATGTTTATTTTATCATGTGTTTTTGTTTCTATGTATTTTATTTGAAGATACGCTTTTCATATGCACTGAATTGTTTATGGCAAAGGTTCCGTTTGGAGCTATATAGAGTGAGCACTAGCAGAACCTGATGAACAGAATCTGGTGTACAAAAAAATCAAATGAAGCAATACTACAGACACAAGCATTAACAACACACATATTTCACAGGAAGGTTTGAGGCCTTGCGCTCACCCACATCTGCATTGATGGAGAACACACATGGACTCTTTGTGAAGCTGTGTGAGGTGTTCATCAGAGACGCCATTGATTTCAGGCTCTTCCACAAACACACAGGAGATGGTTTGATCAGGGTGTGTAAACAGGAGTGTCCCAACCATAATTAAACCACACTTGGGTCACAGACGGAGTCAACAAACACTGATTGTGTGTTCACAGCAGACCTCTTGACTACACCAGCATCTGAGGTTGGAGATTCAGACGCGGGACAGTGAGGAATCAGCCAGGAACCTGAAGAACAAGCACGAGTCTGAAAGTTTGCCATTACATAGATTATTGTCTTTGTGACTCATAAACTGTTATTTTAATTAAAAAATATATTAAAAACCCTTTGGTGTCGGTTTCAAGTACTCTCCAGAATAAAGTAGGTTGATTTATTTATACTTTAGGTAAAATATTTGTTTCAATAAATATTTGTGTCTTTATGAACTATAAACTAGCATGGTGTTTATGATTTTATGGTACAAACATATATTAGAAAGTGTAAAAAAGTTAACCCACTTCACCAAAATATTATTAAGTATCAAGTAACGTTAACATTAGCAAATTGTATGGTCACTTAATGTTTCTCCTCACATTGTTGACTGAACTTTTATTTGTGTATTGGTCTCAATATTTTTAGGGTTGAGCTCAAGTCGTAGAGCCTTTTTCATAAGAGAAATGTTTGCTGTGTTTAACATTTTTCAATAACAACGCAGCAAAGTTGACAAACCGGCGTCATCTTGTGGCCGTTAGTAGGAAGTAACGTTACCTTAAACGTTAGGTTAAAATAACGACCTCTCACAGCACTCAAATTTAAACCGTTGGTTTTCTTTGATGACTTTTAGGCCAATTGCAAACAAATCGTCAAAAAACACAAACAAAACTAATTATTTAACGCTAACCCTCAACGTCATAAGGTGTAACTATAATCAAATGTTTGAAATGTTGGGGTTTATTGGACTGATTATTTAGATACTTCCTGTCTGACAAGGTTTACGCTTTAGCGCCTTTTTGAGTCTATGATAGACGATCCACTAGAACAGCTTGGAAAACGGTTAATTTCCCACAAACTTCTGTTACCAAACTGCGCGCGCAAACGCTGAAACGTCATCATTGTTTACAAATAAAGCGGTGTGCAATTATCACTACTACAGCACATCAGAAAAATAGCAAGACATTTTACACAACACAAAACATATAAGCTGCAAGAAACCTATAAATAAATATAACAATAATTAGATATTACGCATATTAACGGTTTCATTTATTAGCTTTTCCCGCCCCTTTGATCATGTGACCTAAACATTGGAGCAAGATGGCGACGTCTATAGAGAGTCTGTTGAATGAAATCCGTGGATCGGAGGATCCTATAGACGATTTAAAGAGCCTACGGACAGCTGTTTACGCGGCTCCAGTTAGCGGATTGAGGTCTGTGGTATCGGGTTCGCGCCTGGAGACCATTTTCAGTCTGTTAAACACAAACGACAAGTGAGTGAGAGGATTCTGCTGAGTCAAGAGATACAGTGCACCTTACTTTGCCATGAGTTTAGTTGTATCTTATATTAATGATAACTTATAAGTAAGTGCCTTTTATAATAACTTAATTTACATAGCTTATAAAATGTTTTTATATTCAGTTTTTAAAAGGACAGTTTTGGCTGGAATCCCTTTAAAACTCATTGGTTTTTCCCCACATTATTTTCATAAAATACTTATGTGTGTTTTTGTATAGTGTTGTTTCTACCTTCTGGCACAGTCATTGCTAAATGCTTATTTTATCACATGTAAAAGATGAACCATTTGATTTATCTCTTAATCCTTCATTCGTCATTTCCTTGATGTTCACATATGATATACTTTTTTATATTTAAACTCCTTATAACCTAAAAATGTGGACTGACTGAAAAGGGAGCGGGTGGAGGTTTGTGTGGAGATCCTCAATCGAGTTCTTCAGGCGCTAGACCCAATTCAGCTGGCAGAAAACTATAAAACAGCACTCCATAGTGGATTGAACCATCCAGACGACTCTGTGAAAGTGCTGGCACTCACACAGGTAAATGCACTGGACGTATCAGCAATTCTAGAGTCTTTTAGGGCCCAAGTAAAAAATTCACAGGCCTAGGTTGAGCATTTGTGACTAGGTTTAGCAAAGCATTATGATCTAACATGTGTGGAATTGTATACGTAACAAAAAAAGTGCGAAACAGGTGAAAATATGTCATTATAGCTTCTTCATAGTAACCCACCTTTTGCTTTGATTACGCTTTGCACACTTTTGGCGTTCTCTTGATGATCTTCAAGAGGTCTCCTGAAATAGTCTTCACTTCACAGGTGTGACCTGTCAGGTTTAATAAGTCGGATTTCTTGCCTTATAAGAGGAGTCGGGACCATCAGTCGTGTTGTGCAAAAGTCAAAATTGTTAGAATTTGTATAATGACAAGAAGAAGAAGAAGAAGAAGAAGAAGAAGAAGAAGAAAAAAAAAAAAAGCAGCAGCTAAGTAAAGAAAAACTGGCCATCATTAGGTGTGTCCAAACGTTTGGTCTGTACTGTATATATGTATATTCACAGCTCTACGTAAGCAATGTTTTAGTCAGAAATCCACCCAGATGTTAGAACATGGGCCCTAGTAGAGTCATTAAAAAAGTTTACAAATAGCTAATTTCATTTTGTTTGCTCTGGGGCTGGCTTAATAAAAGTAAACACTTATGAGTTCTGAAACATAAGAAATCTAAGCGTGTGTTTGTGTGTGGACAGATCGGCCGTGTGGCAGCTCATGCCGAGGGTGTCACTCACATGTTGAATAGCATAGAAATCCTGCATGAAGTTATTCAGTGCATCAGTGTGGAGCGAATCGCCTTGGCCAAAGAGGTATGGGATCCCAGGATGCAGTGCGGTCACCTTTCCTCGCAGTGAAATATTTTTGCAATGTTCTCTCTGGTTTGTCAGGCAATTGCTGCACTCTGTAAGCTCAGCCAGACAAAGGCAGGGCTAGAGGCCCTGTTTCGCTCTGATTTACTGAACAAGTTGAAGTATGTGATGCTGAGCAGTGATGTCATCAGATATAGAGTTTATGAGGTATGTCAAAGATTTTTGTTCGAGTTGAGTTGTGTGTTTTCTACCAGGCTGACCGTGTGTGCCTGCTCATGTGTGTTCAGTTGATCGTGGAGGTGTCCTCAGCATCTCCAGTGTCTCTGGGCTACTGCGCTAGCAGCGGTTTAATCTCGCAGCTGCTGGGAGAGCTGACTGGGGAGGATGTCTTGGTCCGGTGAGCATCGTCACACAAACACATCAGCACAATGCGGACTCACCTGAAACAGTCTCTGTCATTCTCTGCTCGCCACAGAGTGACGGCAATAGAGATGGTGAGCAGTCTGGCTCAGACCCAACATGGCCGCCAGTATCTGGCTCAGCAGGGTATCATGGATCAGATCTCCAACATGATCATCGCTGCCGAATCAGACCCCTTCTCTAGCCTCTACCTGCCAGGTGGGGATCTTCTTTTTATCTGGAAATAATGCTAGTTCATTTGATTGTCTGGATTTTTTCCGAACTTCATGTCCAAACAATATTTATCCTGCCTCGCTAGTCTTGTTTTCATTGAGCACATGTTTGTGCAACTGTGTACATTGATCAGCAGAGTTTGAATCCTGTTTCCTACATTTATTTGCAAGTGGTTGTCGATAAATTGGCTTGCTTGTATTCTGTAATACAATATTTTGTATTTCATAAGCTGAGAGGAAGAAATGTTTTTTTCTGTGTCTGTGACAGGCCTTGTGAAATTTTTCGGGAGTCTGGCAATCGTGGAGAGCCCTCAGCAGGTCTGTGAGAAGTATCCAATCTTCCTGGAGGTGGTCTTCTCTATGGTCATGAACCTCGACCCAACTCTGACCCCGGTTGCCATGGATACGCTTGGAGTGCTTGGGAGCACAGTGGAGGGTAAACAGGTCCTGCAGAAAACAGGTAAAAATTTTAAATGTCGTTTTGACTTCAACCAAAGAAATTAAAATGTTGATATTAATGGATATTATCAAGAGATATAATCCAAAACAGCTATTGTCCTGAAGCACTGCGGGACATTGGATCAAAAATTTCTCAGATCATAACTATCATCATATAGGTTTGGTGGCATTAACCTAGAGTCCATTTAGCTAGTCTTTAGTCTTTTAATAGATTTGAGCCAGCATGGTCTGTAAATGACCTGGTTAAAATTTGCTAAAAATTCCAAATGCAAAAAAAAAAATTTGAAAGGGGATAATGACACTATAGGGTCTATTTGAATTTCCCTGAGCCAAGGATGTTTATTTCTATGACATATGGTTCAATAGTTATTAGCAAAAAATAAATGCAATTTTGACTTCATGGTGGAGAGGTCTAAAGACAGCTACACATTTATATGAATATACAGAGCAAAGTTAAGTGCATAAACATACTTCAATCTGAAAGCAGACGAATTCACGGCACATCACACATCTGTCTGAGCGATCGATGTGCACGGAAAAAGTTCAGCTCTGCCAAATCTTGTTGTTGTTTTTTTTTGCAAGAGAACAACGAATGAAAGCTGACTGTTTTGACAACACGAATAGGACGTGGGATGGAATGGTGATCAATATACACCCTCATGTCAGTCTCACGATAGAAAAACGCACCAAAAAACATTGAGATGAACAGCTAAGGAAGAGACAACCATCCAGAGTTGCCCACAAAGATTATTTAACAGCCGACGTGTGGCTGTTCTCCACTGAGAAGTAATGGGAAGTTTTGTTCAACTTAGTGCTTTGTTCTTTTGACTTTTCATTTAAAAGAATGATTAATTTGAATCATTCATATCGGGAAATATGATTGAATGGCAAACCGGTACAACAAAGACCCAAAAATTGAGCAAAATACACTATTCATTCATTCATCTTCATGTCGGCTTTATTCCCTTTCGGGGTCGCCACAGCGGAATGAACCACCAACTCACTGGCATATGTTTTACGCAGCGGATGCCCTTCCCTGCCGCAACCCATCGCTGGGAAACATTCACACACACATTCACACTTTAACACTATGGGCAATCGTTCTTATTCAATTCACTAATTCACTTATTCCGCATATCTTTGGACTTGTGGGGAAACCGGAGCACCCGGAGAAAACCCACGCGATCACGGGGAGAACATGCAAACTCCACACAGAAATGCCACCTGCCCCAGCCGAGCCTAGAACCAGCGACCTTCTTGCTGTGAGACGACCGTGCTACCCACTGCACCACCGTGACGCTCTCAAAATACACTAATCTGAGTAAAATAAACGTGCTTACTGGTGTCTTCTGATTATTATCAGTGTAATTTGCATGGACCAAAGAAAACTATTCTCTTTATTACTAAAGAGTCAGATTAGTTTTTTTCAAGAACCCGTCTCTAAACATGAGTGCTAACCAGTGGCAAGGAGCATCACTGTATCCGCTTATAAAACCAGCTTGCGAAATGCACCCCGCATAGAAGCCATCAAAGATCTGTGCGAATCTCAATTCAGATAGGTGTGTAATGACCTTAACTCAACTTTTCAAACATGTTTAGTTTTAGTATTGTTCCTTCATCAAAAACACGTCTCAAGCCATATTCAAGTTTCTTTTCTGGGACCTCAAAATGAGTCAATGGCTGTAGCCATGCCAATTGGCACTGCCCACTCACCAACCAGATCAATGAAGAAAATACGTGCTGACTGACCTGGAAGTGAAGCGTAAAATACTTGTATCGGATAAACAATAAAAAGAAAGTATGTTTTTGGATGTTCCGGCCGAAACTGTTTTTGGAAATGCTTAGATGGTATGGTGTGTCAACAGGAAAAACCCTGCCAGGGGTGTGGTTAAAGTGGGAGGAAAGGGAGGTTGACGACTTGTTTTTTTTTAGAACCATTTGAGGTGATTGAAAGACAATGTTTATGATAAATACTGCCTTTTGAAGGTTATTAAAGTTATAGTTTAGAGGGGTCAAATAATTATTATAAATGTTTTAAAAGGGGCATGGTATGGTACCTTTAAATTGAGATTATCACTATTCTGGACATACTCATTGTATGCGTATGAGCAACAAGAGAGGAATTTATGTTTTGCACAAGCCCAAAGGAAACTTGTAACAGCCATGGAATTGGAGAGAGGAGCTCCTCTCCAGAAAATCTAAAGGCTCTGTACCCATTGGCCATCTTCTTGAAAAGTTGGATAGAGAACTGTCCTAAGGCTTCTGTGAGTTTACTCTGATGAGTAGCTTTGTCTCGATGGTACTGTGTTCCAGGAGAGAAGTTCCTGTCTGTGTTGAAGCGGATGACTGTGGTGCTGTTGGATGGAGCATCTGAGTTGAGAGTGCGCTATCTAGAGGCTCTGGCACAGCTCCTCACACTGCCGGTGAGCGTTCGTCTGTGTTCACAACTCTGTCTGTATTTGAGGGGTCTCTCTGAGGAGTGCCTGTGTGTGCAGGTGGAGCAGCAGACAGATGATCTTCTTCTCCTCACTGAGTCCTGGTTCAAGAGTCTGAGCTCGGAACCGCTTGGGATGATCCAGAGCATCAGCATGCAGCCGTTCGCTGAACTCCACTGCAGCGCCCTCCGCATCCTCATCGTAAGAGAGAGAGAGAGATTATGTGTGTGTCTGTGTGCAGGGTTCAAAATATGTTTGGCAAAGGTTTACGCGACAAAGTTGAGATGAGATGATTTTATTGATAGAATGCTTGTGCATCATTAAAGCACATCCAGTTGAGGGAATATCCTCATAAAACTCTCTAAAAAGGGTCTCTTATCATGTTTATCGCAAACTTATCTCAAACTTATCATGATGGACACTAGGAAATGGTATTTATATGGTTTATGAGCAGTTCAGTTATCAACAGGCAGCTTATACATGAGTTAGTTGCTCACGCGTCACTAAATGAAACTTAGAATTTGAAGTTATGGTAAGAGAAAGCCTTCTCATCGGCGCATCAGCAGGTAAACTTCAAAAAAAATCTCTCACTGCTCAAATAAAATAGTGAGCTCTCTTAAAGGGGCAGTACAACTTAAAGGTGAATAATTTAATTCTCTGGTACAATCGTTACAATAGTTTGACAGTCGAATGAAAGCAAAGCAACAGGAGGGACAGAGGAGAGAGGGAGATATAATGCTCCAGGTTTACATGTGTCTGAGAACAGCTCTGAGTCCATTCAAGCTTAAGTTTAAAATGTGAGCAGGACAAACTAGGGCTATCCGGGAGAATCACAAAAGAATGTTTTATATGCTTTTCCTACCTTTATTTTTAATATAAATACTTTATTTGGACATTGTTATTCTTGGTCATTTTTAAAGCAGCCATGATTTTATTAAAAAAATTATATCTTATAAATATATGCTCAGTTCCATAATAATCAGTTGTACTGAATACAAAATTCTTAATTTATTAAAGACTACATAATAATGCACTATAGTTAGATAATACAAGTCTGGACCTCTTGTTCCAGGAAAATTGTGTAACTGGATCTCCTAAAATTGTCACTCCCTGTCAAAAACAGATAAAACTTGTACTTGTTTGTGCTCCCTCAGGCTGTTGGCTGCCAGCCATGGGCTCAGGAGCAGATGGCCTGCACCCCTGGTTTTGTGGAGTGGGTTCTGGATCGCTCTGTGGGCAAAGGGAAGAAGGTGAAAGAGTGCAAGTTCGAGCTGGTGGGGGCACTGTTGAGCTGTTCCCGCGTTCAGCAGATCTTCGGCTCAAACACGTACCTGAAGCTCCGGAGTTACCTGAGCGAAGGGCCGTACTACGTCCACGCTGTGTCCTCGGTCACGACTGAGGGAGCTGAATAACACAAACACTTTCCTAGCTTTACCTTGGTTTTCCGATCTGATATGACCAAAAGTTTCTGGAGATGTTTACAGCACTTAAAGGTAAAGTTCAGCATATACTCTGTGACTTTAGTTCAGTCTCTGAAAACTACTGACTTGTTTAAAAGAGACACTTTTCAGCTCCTCCTCCTTTTAATGCTAAAGGTCGCTAGCTAAGCAGTTAGGAAGCTTTCATTTGATGATTGCAACCGTACATAAAAAAGTCTCAGTAAAAGTGAAATATTGTTGTTTCTGTTTTTCAGCTTAAAATAAAAGTTATGTGGAGACATCGAGGCTTATTTACTTATTTACTACTTTTTCTGAGAATGAACCAATTGACTTTGGGGTATCAGGTTATTTTTTTACAGTGAGAGGATTTAGAGAGTTAAGATGCAACATTTTGTTTTCTTCTTCAGGTTCATTAATTTCACTTAAATCGCCATGTTGCTCTCATAAAGTGAAATTACTAAAAATAAACCTCGAAGGCTGTGAAAAAGGCTTCTGTTAAAAGAAAAGGTTTCTTCCATCGTCAATTAACTAAATAACTTGTGTTTAAGAGACCTGTTATAGGTCAAATCATGTTTATAATTGGAATTTATTTGTTTCACTTGTGTCCCATTAAATGATCTTGTGAAAGTGTTTGATTGTTGTGTTTTATTTGTGAATCTTTTCAGTTAAACTGTTTATATGATTAATATAGGAAACCTGCATTATTGACATTGTATTGTTGCACAAGAATGATACATATGTAAGTAAATGCAGCAAGTTCACAAAATCCCTTTACCACAAGGTGGCACTGTAACAATTGTTTTGAGTTTGGCCAGTATTTGATGACTATCACTGCTACCAAGTAGCTTACAATGTTTGTTTTACAACAAATTTTTTGCAATTGTAAAAATGTTCAACGTCATTAAATTGAACGTAACTTGACCAAACCAAACTTATCTTGACCAACTCATCCTTTTAAGTCAACTTATGTTCACAACACAAAGCAGATAAACTACAATGCACTGCAAAAAAAGTGCTCTGCACTGCAGTAAAGCTTTAACTGCTACTTTTGCAGACTCGCAGATTCTCAATGGATTTACATGTAAAACATCTGCCATTCACTCTTTTCCACTTAATGGTGGGTACACAACTATATACTAAGTATGTTACTAAGATATAAAGTCTGATTTTCAAGGGGAACCTAATTAAACCTCAAATCATGCTTATCATAAAATCACATTTAAATATTTATTTAAAACAGATATAACCTTCAGTAATGACCAATTCAGTACAATACCTGTAAAAATTTTTATTTAAAAAGTAATTTTTTATATGCTTCAACGTAATTCAAATTTGATTTTAAAAATAGGTTTTGAAAATATTGTTGTGTAGATTCCCATATGGCATGCTTTATTCACAGTCACATGACTAACCAGGACACATAGAGTATGTGGAACGACCAAACATTTGTTGTACTACAACATCCCCCCCCAAAAAACCCAACTTGATTAGATCAATAGATCTAGATCTCTTTTTTTGTTTTGCTGTTCTATGAGACCTGAAAATAATGAGAAAAAGAAGTGCTGAACCATGACAAACATTTATTAAGTTTTTCCTTTTTGACATAAATATAATTTCAATATATATCTTTACAAAAACAGAGTTGCAGTTCATGAATTCGAAAGCACACAGATAGTTTTAAACTAGGTAGCAGTATAGGTTGTGCGAAGATTGAGCCTGTTTCACAAACGCACCACAGACAGTTCCTTTCAGAGCATCTTAACAGCAGCATGAGAGAGTTTAGTAGAAACCAAAGGTTAAACAGCTCATCAGAGACAAGAGGGGTTTGCAAATCAAGCTAATGAGGTATATGCTGTTTTGGGTTATAGATAGACATTACTTTGTACTCTCTGTATTGTTACAAAAATAAATCTTTATATTTGTAGATATAAAATCAATAGACTATAGCTTGCTTGGGATAAATAGCTTCTTTTTCAGAAGGTGTAAAATTATAGTTAAAGGTTACACTATGCAATATTTTGCCAATATTTTTGAGGTCACAAGATCTATTTTTTTGACTGGTGCTATGTAATAACATCACACGTCACATGACAAGAAGCATGAGTGAAACTAGCAATGACATAGAATTGTCTGCTTTTTAAAATCTAGGGGACTTTAAAATAATGTGATGATACAAAATCTATTAAACTATGCTGTTTAAAAATTAATTAGAAAGGTTATACATCACACTAGCTTTAAAGTCAAAGGCTAAAGTAATGACCTAAACCATGTTTCAATAGTATCCCACAGTTACATAATAGACAAAATAATAGAAAATGCCCTAAGATGCAGTACTTGATCTAAGGCCCTGTCTACAAGAGTGCTGTTATTTTTACACTGGATTATATTAGCATGTAATTGTTTTTGCCTATACCTGAATATCACCTATTGGGGCCATATGATTGGCCTGAATTGTCTCTGTGTAGACATAGCTTAAACCATTTTGTTCTACGCATTAGGGACATCTATAATGTATTGGCTTTAAAATTAGAATTTATAGATGTAATTCAGCCTAAAACAATGAAACATATCTGTTTGTGTTTAAATACATTTTTAGTACTTCAACAAAACTTTAGTGTCAATATAATTAAACGTATGCATTGTATTGATTAATATTAGTTACCTAATAGTTTTACATTCTTCTGATTTTTGTTATTCAAACAATACTTTGGCAACTAGCTGGCTGATCGTTGATATTAGCTGGCTAAACAAACAAACAAAATCAGTTTGCGGTCATAAATATGAAGATAAGCATCTACTTGTTTGGAACCGTGTAAACTTGATCCGATAAGATATTACAAAGACTCTCTGATACTCTAAATGTACAATCAGCATCTTTATGGTGAGATGCCATCTCACCCTACTGAATGCATTCATCATCGCATGCAAAGATTGGTGGCAGTGAAGGCAAAAATAATAAAACCATCAGGAGGGCAAAGGGCATCGTTGGTCCTATCTTCTAGCAACCAGGTCACACTGAGGGATAAATATAGCTGTTCACCACAGATATACAAATACTCGCACCAACACACACAGGCCGTAGATTTGATAACTACAAGTGCTGTTAAAAACAAGTTTGTCAGGAAGAAAACAAAACCCCAGCTCTCCCCCTGTCTCAGTTCAACCCCCCAATTCTGATATTCACAAGAGTACGTTCTTCTTGCTTCTTCACTATGGCTGAAAAGACCAGCATGGCTCTTCTGTGTCAAGAGGTGTTACTCGTCAAATTAACATGATTAAACTGATTCAAGGTTCTTGGGGAACATAACTTTCTTATGTACAATCAGAGTTATGGAGATTGGACTAGAGAAGGATTTTAGTATTTTGTTCAAATATATGCTCTGCGTCCAGTAGATAACAAGGTATAACACTAAAATAATATAAAAACAACATAGGTGTCAATATGTTTTATTTACTATCAAACTATTCCTTGTTTTCCCTACTTTCACCTCTTTGCTGTCCAATCCCTCATCTTAACGTGTCCCTGCTACTTCTACCTACAACTCAACTCTGGGCTCTTGTTGAAATAGTTTTATTATTGATATAACATTTTTGTTGCGATTTTGGAATTAATTTCTCTAGCTCCTCCTAGTTATGAGAACCGATCTTTAGATTTAAACACAAGTTTTTTTTGTAATGTAAAACCTTGGACAATAGTTGCCTTCCACTATTGAAATCACTTAAGAAGTCAAGCACTTCAAGCATGCTGAAGATATCAGAAAAAAATTGTAGCAGGTTGGCAAATTTACCATTCTAGAAGGTTGGTAACAGATTCAATAAAAATAAAAATAAAAAACATTTTTTTAGATTATTTGAAGATTATTTTGAAATCTGGTGGATTCTGTGACTGCAAAAAACTAATTTGGCTAACTTTTTTGGTTCTCCTAATTCTGAGAAACATTGAGTGATTAATTTAAATATGTGGCAAAAATCCTAAATTATCACAGAATTTAAAAGGTAGAGGCATGAAACAATTACAGTGTGGATAAAGCAAAGCTGGTCTTTTCAACCGGTCTTCCAACTGACTAAATAATCCTCCAGTGTTTCCCTATTTCATCGTTCAGTCTCACTGGGGCTCACCTCCGAGCATGTCAAAGAGCGCCTGCAGCAGCCGATCATCTCTGTGCCTGTACGGATGGGCCCTGTAGAAGCTGTCGCTGTAGTCATTAAAAAGGCCATTCTGGGAGGCTCTGTATCGGTTCAGCAGGTCCAGGGCCTGGTATAGCTTTTGTGGTGGGATCCTCTCAGGATTCAGGCTTTTTTGAGGAGTGACTGGTGTCTGCCTGTTGAATGCTGACTGCAGAAGACGCAGAAGGGCCAAATTGGTAGTAGAAGGGCCCTGAGCAACAATAAGATTCTCTTCTGGGACATTGATAGAGGCAGTGGCTCGGGGTGAGTCGTGTAGTGCAGGGCTGTCAAGTTTCTGAGTTAGAGATTCCTGCTGGAAAAGAGAGGTGGGAAACTGTGTGAGAAGACTGAAGGAAGGTACAATGACTTTTACATTAAGTGCTTGAATTTTATTTTTAATTTTTTGTGCAATTTGTTGTTATGTTAACTTATTTTTACATTTAAGTTACATTCAGTAAAGTGAATGTAAGTTTACAAGTAAACCAACCTATAATGCAATGAAGTCTTGTATAGCCAAAAGTGATCATTTTTAGTCAACACGCGTTAGATTGACTTTTGTAAAAAATTGCTCACATTAGAAGAGTGAGCAAATTTAAAACTTTTGTCAAAAAGTTATATCTTTAATGAATGAACACAGGTTGTTCCTTCTGTTCAATAATATGTAGGTGCTCACTAAAAATATTTTTTTGTTCTGCGCATTTGATGGCCACCAGACATTTCTGTTTCCCTCTGTGTTTATTTAGTATTCATTACACTGAAAACTCTGTTTATATTCTCAGTTTGTCTTCACTGTAGTGTAGGGTTCCCCAAACCTGGTCCTAAAGGGCCGCAGCCCTGCACATTTTAGTTGCAACCCTGAAGTAGTATGCGTACTACTCTAGCCAATTATAGGCCCTAATTAGTGCCACAGGTGTGTTTCATGATGGTTGAACCAAAAATGTGCAGGGCTCACAGGACCAGGTTTGGAGGCCCTTACTGTAGTGCATTCAGTTGCACACTTTTATGGTTTCTCTGTCCCAGTTAATTCCTAGGATGTTCTGTTATTGAGTCCCTCATTCTAGTCTCCACTCTTTGTGTAATCATCACAGTTTTTAAATTGATAATGCCTGTGAGTTGCTTCATGGTTCTATGTTATACAGACTTTCATTGGAAGAAATACACACATAAGAAATGAGACTGTGGAGAGAAAAGGGGGAAGGACAGGAAATTGTGTCCACATTCTCTGTTAAGACGGAATGCAGAGGGACCAGATCAAATCATTATTTACCATCTCAATGATTCAGGAATAATAGCAAAAATAAATAATCATGTTTTTAGGTATTAGATTGGTTTATATTGTAAGGTTTATTAGATTGATTGTATGCATTCCTGTACACTAGGTGGCGATTCTAGTGTCTAATATTTTGTACATTTCAGCCTGTAATTGCAATAGTAATCTTTGAACCAAAAAAACTCTCATATGCCCGAAAATTAAAACATTTTAAAATCTTGTAGTATTAGGGCAAAACAGCATTAATTTACATTTTACGTAGGATTAACTGCCCTTTCTAATTAGGCATCTTTCAATTTCTACTAAATTTACAGATTTTTTAAAGTGTAATTTTAATTTTAAATCTCTAAACAGTTTGCCTCTAAACAGACATAATTTACATTTTCCAGTGCCCCTTTTTCGCAATCTATAAACCATACACAATAAAAATCAAAACAAATCTATTTGTTCATACATGCTTCATTACTGACCTTCATCATGTCTTCCATCGGTTCCACTCCTCTTCTATCATTTTGTACAGCATTATAGGGGGTATACATCCTCCCCATCTTCATGTGCTCAGGCTTCTCAGAAGTCCCATGCAAAATCAACTTCCAGCTGAGAATCTGACCCTCATTCTCCATTCGTCCTGACTGTGAACACAAAGAAATACAATCAAGCTGTGATTATCAGAAAAGGGGCGGAGTTTTCAATTCTAAATTAACATGAGACCAGAACCAAGGACAAAACCACAATTATTTTTTTGTCACATTTAAGACTTTTCTTCACATTTAAGACATTAGTTTACAAACTCCTTTCTGTTTCACCCCAGATAACTATGCGCATAAAAATAATAAACAAAGACGTTACAAAAAATGCTTGTACTTTATGCATTTGTTAGTGTTTTTTTATCTGTAATATCTGTATTTGTAGTTGAAATATGATGCAAACTTTCTCAATGCACCTGTCATTAGTTTGCATAGATTCTGGGATTTACCGTATCGGTAATCTTGAGGATCCATGTGCCAGTGGGATTCTCTCCCCAGGTGTGGACAGACATGAAGGCCCAGTTTCGGAAACCATTGGATGAAGTGTCCCTCTCTCTCTCTGCCAGCAAGACTGTTTCAGTACCTATGTGGATGAACCCAAAGGTTAGACTCTCACTTCAGAAATTGCTGTTTAAATATTGGTACACGCTTTTGTGACAGACCAGATTTTGTCATTAACATTAAATTAAATTTGAGAAGTTACGTTTAACACACATAAAAAAATAGGATGCTACTAAAGTGAACCAAGTAGTTAATCCACAGCTAATTTTAATGTTGAGATGGAAAACTGTTGCCTTGCCTGACGGAGAAGTAAGTGTGATGTGTAGATCTCCTCTTCGCGTGTACTCAATGCTTACTTCCACCTGCACATGCTCTAGGGACATGACAGAGTTTGACTGTCCTGCGCAGGCCTTAGTGGGGATCTCGATGGCGATCTCTCCTGCTGCCTTCAGGGGTCTGTAGGCCAAAAAATGCAAACACAGTTGAACCCATTGTCTTAGCAAGTTTAACACACTTATTGACTTGAGTTGGTCTACTTAAACTGAAGATGTAGTAGGTCCAAGAGGAGTCTGCCAGATTTTCTATTCTCACAGCTGGAGCTTGATCAATCCACCAATTAGCTCTGTTTGTTAAGCACGTGGAAAACTCAGTGCCATAACAGAACTACATCACTTGCAATGCTTGTTACAAAGCTTGCTAATTGTACTTCATGACAATAGGCTAAATTCTCTTTAAAGGGACAATATTATTGGAATATATGAGAGGTGAAATTGATCTTCTGGCTCTCCTGAAAATCCCAAGCTAAATTTTAATTTAAAAAACGATTCCTATTCAATATTTTTATGAGTTGGGGTGTCACCGATTCAGTTTTTTGGCCTTGTTGTTGAAGATGTAATTCTACTACGCATTGCTTTTACATCCCGTGACATCCCTGCAAACTGAAACTAACGAATGGAAATCAATATTCAGGGGTGGCGAAACCACACTGTTATGTTGTAATGTGAACATTTGAAAACAGCTTGTGATTTGCAAACCATTTAGCTTTTTGCTAGTTTTTCAGAAAACGCTCAATGAAATGAAACCACTGTGTACACAGCATTAGTGCACACATTTATGTCCTAACACCTTCCAAAAGGGTTTCAATAATATTGATCCTTTAAATTTTTACTTTAAAAGCAAGAGCATTGATGGCATTAAAAATTTAACATGTATACCAGTACTTATATTTAATCAAAAGTTTAGAATGTTTTTTTGTAAAAGAAGTTAAATGAACTATATTGCCAAAAGTATTCTATTAAGTTCATGTGCGAGTCAAAGCAGGTGAGTGAATAGTATTAGCAATAAAATCAAACAAGGACCCAAAAGTAAGAAAAATCAAAGATTTCAGAAAAAACACTCAGTGAGCTTGATCTCTTATGAATAGATTTATATCCCTAATGTTTCCTAGAGAGAATGTGCATCAGTGATTTGAATGGTAATCCCTGCAGATTGTCCTCAAAGCCAAAGACTTTGCCTCAAGCAAGAGCCACCACGTTACAAAGTGAACATGAAGTTCAGGAGTCATGAATGGATGAAAATAGATAAGAGCATTTTTTATGTTGCAAAAAAGTGGTTTAGTTAAGACCATTAAAGGTATGTGAAGTTTTTTCCTGCACTTAATGTGATTAGAAACACATTTTACTAGATTATGGTATTTGTACAAGTTACAGGAAATGTAGCGCAGGGGAAATTAAACATCTGTTCAGTGCAGGTGGACTCATAAGCCACACAATCTCTTGAATTTTCCAATTAGGAGAAAAAATGTCACGCATATGGAAGAAAAAATTATTATGGTGTAATTACCCAACAATACCCAATACTCAATGGCTCACATCTAATAAAGGGCACAGCGGTAGATGAGAGAAACAGGCTCTACCTTGGTTGGAAGGTCTCATCTCTCACAATGCACTGCTTCTTTTCTGGGACATGCTTCCAGACTTTGGGATCTGCCAGGTCCACCAGGGCTTTGGCGTTCAGGAGACCAAACCCAAAGCGACTGTTGACCATCAGTCCTGCACCGTTCCTTTTCCAACCGGGGTTATTAGTCAGAGGGTCAAACTCAGATGTCCAGACAACCAAATGTTGAAGGTCTCGCCAGGTCAGATCAAGACTGGAATGGAGAGAAAAGAAAAAACGGACAGAATTATGAATAGTGCATGTCAGAAATATTTTATTGTATCATTCTATGATGCAATGTCCAGCTCATTGCTTTATGAATCATGTGATTTGTTCAAATGAAACAATTCACGAGTTGGTTTACATCAAATTGCCCAGTCACAAACATTTTCTGGCGAGTGATAAGAAGCATACTGGGAGAAGAGAGGTGACAGGGGATGGTGGTGCTTTATTACTTTAAGCGTCAAGATGGGAAAACAGGCTTAGCTTGTTTATAAACTAGTAAGATGGCCAGCAACCAGCAACAGCTGGGAACAATTGCCAACTATTTGACAGTCCTCCAGAAACAAATTTCACATAATTGCATTCTCCAAAATTACATTTTGTGTAACTTTCAATTTATAAAGCATGTGTGGCAATGCACACTGACATTGAAGGATTTGGATTAAAGACTAATTTTTAGTTGTTTTTTTGGAGTATGCCTTGATTCTTACTCAAACTACTTTAGTTTTCTCTGAGTAATGTTTATTCTGGGGTGTCACTTTCAAAGGTATGTTGAAGTTGAATTTTAATACAACAACACACAATCAATGCTTGCAGACATAACACCTTATGTTGACTGCTCCAACAGTGCCAAAGGTTTAAAATGTCACCCAAAATTTGTCTCTCATTAACAATACCTTGATCAACAAACTCTGATCAAAAAGCTCTCAAGCTCCACCCACTAATGTGAACATATGATATCACACAGATTATCGTGTTTATGTCTGCAGCAGTGTCTGACTAGCACTTGGCTGGTCAGTATATTTACTGGCACTGGCACTGGCACTGGCAGTGTCTATATATGTTCACTTTTGCATTAGTGATGAGGCAAAATTTCTTTATTTTTTTATCTGTCTTCAGAAGTTGTTTCATTTAGAAGTAGATTGTTAAAAAGTTTTCTAGAGCCTCAGCTAACAAATGTATGTTACAACAACATTCTGGGAACGTTACTGCTAACATTGTATAAACTTTAGTTTGTTCCGTTTTTTATAGTTCTCTCAAGGTTATTAAAAATGTATTTAGTCTCCACTTCTAACTAATAATATAAAAAAAACAGGAATGTTTTGAGAATGGTGTTTAGATACCATTTTAGTTAAGCCATATTCGAATGTTATGAGAACATTCTTTTGGAAATGTTATGAGCTAACTTTTAGAAATTATATCCAGTGTAAGAAACTGAATTATGTCGTGGTATGATCTGCTTGAAAAGACCAAACGAAGCACAGGAACAAATGCGAACTGCTATCTTTTCACAGGCTCACCATGCAAAACGAGCCAATTGAAATGACAATGCAAAGAGCCAAAAACCAGTTCAGGGTGTCAGAGTAATATATGCCCCGCTGTGTTTACTGAATCTGCATATGAGTGTGTTTGATTATCAGAAGCCCATGGGACTAGCCCTAAATTTACACCTACATCTCACCAGCTTTGTCTCTCGATGAGCCTCACCTTTTCTCTGAGAGAGCCAATCATGTATGCCTTAAATATCTAAAACTCCAAACAGCTTTGGCTAATGCTCTCCTGATTCACATTCCTAATTAAGTCACACCTCTCTGGAGGAGATTGGTCTGAAGAAGCTTTCAAAAATAGATAGCAGACTGAAATCCTGGCCCTTTTGTCTCTGAAATCGGCCCATGAAGGAAGAGCTCTAAAGCTCCCATATCATGTAGTAAACTTGGAGTTAAAATGTAATGCCTTTTTTAGAACGAACAATTCCAAATTAAGTGTAGACAATAACTCCTTATTCTTGGTTCATATTTCATAGGCTGTATAATGTAATGCATTGTTTATACACATCAATGATAATAAATGTTTGAACCTTTTTCGGTCATTCTTCTTTTACTGAAACACTTTTAAGGGTTAATAAGAATATTAACGTCAAGTGTGAGTAAATTTAAAGGTCACTGAGTGGGTTAAAACTTAATATCATCATCAATAATTAACATGCTAATTTATTTGGCCGTGACCAAGAATAATCGTAAAGATAAAACCTTTAAATCAATTATGGAGTCAGATATACAAATTTATGTGAATTATTAAAAATCCTTTAGCACTATTTCAAGACAGAACACGTGAGCCTTCAGTCCCGATTGGTATCCGTTTTTGGGCCAAGCACCGGGACTCTACACCAGCATTTGAAGTGACAATTAAGAAAAATGCAGAAACCTGATCAGCTGACATTTTTTTTACAAAAACTATAAACTCAATCTTGAATTTGAAAAATGTATATGCAAAAATATTTTTTTACTTACTTTTGCTCCAAAGCTAATGCAAATATCCCAGCAGCTAATGGGGCAGATGCTGAGGTGCCGGTGTGTGTCTCTGTGCATTCATTGTGTAAATCAGCACTCGTCTGTAAAACAACCAAGAAAAATTTATCAACTTATCTTCTCAACTTATCTGTAAACAATTCACTACAAAATGAACACAATTCTTAGTTAATAAACAAGGGCTTACTATTCTCTGGTCTGTGTAGTCTCCGCTGCTGTAGGCTGTGGCTAGCGTAGAAGAGCATTTCTCTGCATACCAGGGAGACAAACCCTGCTGCGATGCGCTACTGATGGAGATAGTGTACAGGCTATCTGTGTACCCATCACAGTCACAGTTATCACCTTGTCGACCACCGTTACCAGACGCCCAGACGAAAATGGAGCCCTTTCCTCCACGCCCCTGGAACAAGAAGCATGGCTTGGTTGTTATGGACAAGTACAGTTTTTTGGGGGTTCTATAGTCTTATTAGTGCTTGATTTCTGTGACTGTGGTCATTGAGTTCTCTGCTGATCCCTCACCTTCTGGATACCATACTCAAAGGCTTTTTGAGCAAGCCGTCCAGGCCCCTCCACAGTCTTGCCATCGTCATTGGGCCCCCAGCTAGCACTGTAGATATCCACGTGATCAGGGTTAAAGCCAATGGAACTGGCTTCAATGGCATCTGTCACAATTCCATCCAGCATTCGTATCCCTACCAATGACAGTCACAAAAGATTACCTTCACTTAGAACAGTGATTGAATGGGTCTGTTAAAAGCATGACGTAACCAGTACTGCTTTATGAAATTATGACTCACTAAAGCTTTAAAGCACTAAATGGACATGAACAGGTGGATTATACATGTTTGACTGGTTGTACAGGTCAGGGCTATTCTTCTAAACACTCCCACAAACAAACAACTGATCTTTAGGTTCAAACAAGCAGTAAATAGCAGCCTATCAGAAAGAAACTATGCTTGACACAGCATACGCACCTCCCACTTTTGAGTTGTAGGCAACTCCAACCCCACATTTATTGTTGTCTGCTTGCATGGCAATCTCTCCAGCACATCTGGTACCATGCCTGAGGACATACAACAGACAATAAAGTCATTATTTCCTAATTTGCTGAGCAACACAGATTAGCAAGGTGAAGCCCTGGTTTGTTAAGTGGCAGGTTTTCGATTTGAGTTCAGAGATTCATTGGGTATTTTTACATTAGATATTACTGCACCTCAATTGGTTTGCGATTTCAATGTTTTCTTTGGGTGGTTGGTACATTGGATAGAGTTGTTGACTGATTGCCAGGTGTTTTATATTGATAACCTGTTGGTAAGTTTTTTGGCTATTTGGGTGTAAACGATACCCTTGCAATAACTATAACGCACTCCACTGACAACAAATACAGCTCATTTATCCCTGTTCACTAGCTGGTTCTTGTAAAATATTCACATTTGAGAATATTTAGATAGTTGATTGAAAATCCCTCGCCGGTTCTACTATTTGATCACACGTTTTTGATTTAAATGACAATTTTTGTGCATATTTGTATTTTAATTCTAGTATAAATTAGTAATAAACGCACTAAAATCACATAAATATATATAATTGTTTTGAGTAAGTCTCTTTACCTTAAAACCATTATACCTACTTTAGTCATTTTTAAATGTCCATTCATAGTTTAGAGTTTTTAAAATTGTAGATATTAAAAAAAGGGGGAAAACATTTCTAAAACATTCTTAAATTTCAAATCTCAAGTATTGTAGTAGAACCAGCTACCAAAGAAGGCCAGATTGAATTGAATTGAATTGAATTGAATAAGGCCTTTATCGGTCCCTACACTGTTACATGCAGCAAAATTGGACCCCTCCGCCCAAGATATAGACATTACATTACAGGGGGGCAGACAGGTCAGTAAGGTAGCAAATGAAATAAGGATATATATATAACAGGAAAGGTGATTGAAAAAAAATGCCCTTCTCACAATGTACTTCAGTCAGAGCAGTTTGAGATCAAGGGTGAAAAAAGCCATAGCAACAAGCACATTCAACACATTTACATAGACATAACATCGCATCATCATGGGAACAGGGGAATTAGAAGATAGATTCAGTCTCAAGCAGGAGGCATCCTGAACAGCGCTATGAGAGTGCTTTCAATAACCAACAGATGATGAATTTGTTGTCAGTGGAGTGCTTTATAGTGAGGTTATTGGGTTTTATGAAGTGATGCTTTTTTGCGTGTTGACAGATGCTCCATTAGCAGGTTTGCAGAGAAATTTGGTTCTGTGAGCACATAAGAAAGCATATTTTGCTTAAACAGCTTTGTAGCTTTTGTTTCACATATCAAAAAAGGGCTCAATTATTTAAGATCCAACCATTTAAGATGGGTTGTAAAAAGCAAATCCAAATGAGATGTATAAATGTATATAAATGTAGTTTCTGTATAAATACATTTTAAGAGTCAAATTTATGTTGTTTGGACTACAGAAATACTTGAAATTACTTGAAAAACCTTAAATATGCTGCTTTTAGAGAGCATAAAATGATGACCTTGAAGCCTGCAGAAAATGCAGTAAATTTTTATATTTAATGCTAAAATGTGAGTATAATGTAAACTCATTTAACTTCTGTGTTTGTGCTGAACATGTGCAGAACCAATAAAGCATGTCTGAAGGAAAATACAGGGTAAAAGTAACTTAATCATTTAATTAATACAATTTTGGGGCACGTACTTGGGGTCATTTGTTATTCATGTGCCCATTATCAGAAATAATGTTGATAGATTTGTTTGCAATCATAAAACTCTAATGTAGCTTCATTTTGTGTAGTTTGAGTTAGAAGCTGCGTCTACTTTAAACACTTTAAGTGAGCCTGTTCAAATGCAATGTGGAACCATCAGAATCAGAGACAACACACCTGGCTCAACTAACTAATCTGAATGATCTAATAGTAACATAATGAAGAGTTTGGTTGCAGATTTGATGAATTATGTGACGTGGATGTTTCTGATCCTCTTATGCAAGATTTTCACGAGCGATGTGTGGATAGATGACCTCAGATCAGACAGATTGAAGCTCCGCTTTCTAGCTGCAGTCACAGTCTGGTTTAATTCTCCCTCTATGGATTTAACCTGATGTAAATAAATCTTTAAAGAGGCCATATAAAGGATGCATGTCGACAGCCTATGACACTCTGCAGTGGGTTTCTGTTTTGCTTGTGTGTTGTTGCTTACTGTATTAAAAGGCTAAAGGCTTGACAACATCCAAGACATTTTCAAACATCTGTTTTGATCTATAGAGATCTTCTGTGAATGTCTGTTAGAGATTGCTTCACTCACTTGTTTTCATTGGTGGAATCATATCTTGGGAAAGGGTCGGGATCGTTGTCATTGAAGTCATAGCTTGCAGCTACATCCTGTAGTGAAGAGAGCAGAATCAGTGTTTAAAGCACACGCCGTGTTTGTGATGTATTCATGCGACATTATTATTGGAAGAGACTAACGGCTTTCATATGTAAACCCAAACAAAAACATCCCTTTTCACCCACATTCTAAATGATCTGTATGTAATGAAACACAATCTTTTTCATTAAACAGCTCAGTGCTGGGTGAATTAGGGACAAAGTGAGGTGTTATTTTTTAACCAACTCGCTAGATTTGACACCAGCTGCTACACTCGATAAACTCCTTAAACAATTTTTAAACACAAACAACCCAAACAAATAACCCAGCACCCTTATGAACACGATGTGTTTGTCGCTTTCTTTTAGTTATAAACTTTTTGGGTGAACTTCAACATTTTCTGTACTTTTGTGTAATTATACTATTTTGTCTGTGATCTTATGTAAATAAAATACTTTCTTTTCTCTTAAGTCGTCTCATGATTTAGGTATCCTGCAGCTTTGTAACGGATCTATTCTATCCAAAAATAGAGCCAATCTTGATTCCTAAATTGAGCTTTTTTTAAATCTAAGTTGTTTTCAGCAGTTATGAAAGAGGAGGTTAATTACAACTGTAAATTCTATGCTGAAAACAAAGTTTTTTTAAATGGTAGAATGGTAATAAATAATTCTTCAACATGAATTAGGTGCCATTGGAAAACATGCATTTCAATAGATACATTAGGTGAAAATCTATATTCCATGGTTACATTTATACAATACCAACTTTACAATGTTTTTATGTCATTTATTGACCGTTTTCAGAAGTATTATGTCATATAACTAATCATATGAGCTAGTTATTTACTTAGTATACCATTTTAAAGTTCTTTTCTGATATTTTTTTGAGTGAGACATGACTGAAAGGAAAACATAAAGGTGTTTCCAAGACGTTCTGCACTAACAAAGAGCTAAAGTGAGACTGTTCTATTTAAACAGAGTTTATTTGACAATTTAAAATGTGTTTTATTTAAAAGTAATTTTAATTGGCACAGTTTTCTAAAATAAACCTTCAAAGAATCACATCAGTTTGTGCCAAATTGTTATGTGACGTCCTCCTTAAGAGCACTGTGTAAACAAACCAAAAGCAGAGCAATGACTGATGCTCAATTTTACTCAAATCCTACAGGAGACAGATGCTTGATAGTATCCCATGGTTCATAAGTCATCTCTTTTGCAATAACAGGATGACAGACTCAATGCTGATTGTTTTATGCATGGTCAGTTCCAGACAAAATAATCATTTGGTTGTTAACCTCTTCATTAAACCCAATCAAACATCTCTCTTTTTATCAAGCTAGGTGTCATGAGAAATATTTCTTATGTGCCAGAGAGGGTAATGGTTGTCATGGAAACAGGAGCAGATGCTGAACTAGAGAACATTGTTATGATAACAGACTTACGTAGTTTGGGTAAATGTCAGTGTGATTCCACTCCAGACCGTCATCCAGCACAGTGATGACCACTCCTTTTCCTGTGATACCCTTCTTCCAGACCGGGATCACGTGCAGGTCCAGTTTCGGAAGGGATGAGGATGTCCGTGTGTCTTGCTAGATATAAGGAAATATAAGGAAAGAGCTGCTCAGAAAAGAACATGGTGACATGTTCAAATAAATATCTTGATAGATTCTTCTATAATAATAAATGTGAAACATCAAGTTAATCAAATCAAGCTTTTGCATGTCGAAATCAAGCTTCTGTGTTAGCTCTGGCAAGCTCTTGCCATCAGCTGATTGGAAGATCAAACTCAGGCCTGATCAGTTGATCAAATTCTGGCTCGCTCTATTGATTAATACACTATTTTTAAATCACTTGACATCCCACACTGCCATCTACCCATTACTACAGGTAGTTTTACTTCAGATTCTGTGTTATTCCAATAGGGAAGCTCTATCGTTACTGCCTTAAATTAAATTATTAATGATTAAATTAAATTGTAACTCTGCAACTTTTCCCTCTGCTTTTAAGGATGCTTTTGTCAGGTCTTTACTTAAAAAAAACAAACCTGGATTCATCTGTTTTTACTAATTTTAGACCAGTTTTTCATAATCTTTCTTTTTCATTCAAGGTTTTAGAAATTTTGTTTTTTCAGACGGATGCAAAATGTGACAATATATTCAATTTCTCAGTCTGCTCTAATTCAGCATCATACTGTAAATCAGCCCAGCCCTCAGAGGCACTCTCACACTCTTCTTGAACACAAAAGTGGCTCTAAACGATACAAGCACTGACCCTTCCAGCAAAAGAGGTTCGCTGGACAATGAAATCTAAATGTAATCTTCCCAGGTGACCTTTCGGTGTCTGAAGACTATATTCAGGCCTCACTAGACCATGAGGGGATTTCTTATTGACCGATAATTAGATTTCAGAGCTTCCTGCAGTGATGCAATAAAGACTCATGAAAGGCTCGCTGAAACTGATCAGTTTTGCATCTGATGACATTCTTCATTGCATAACTATGATTATTAGTAAGAAATACTGATATAAAGGTTGCCTACTATAAAAAGTCAACAGAGCAACAAAGTTTTAAGTGGTTTTATGACTATTAATTTATGTGAGCTGTTTATCAAGTAAAAGTCCCAACCCACATATAAATAACCATAAAACCATTCCCTTCATCTCCAGTTCTGTTTTAACATGTTTAAAATGTCCTTAATTTGCATGCGGTTTACAGGCAAGCAGACAAAATCTCCCTGAAGAAGCATCACTGCTGCTCTATTTCAAGATGTATAACACAAGATCCTTTACTGTTTCAGTGAAAGAGCAAATGAGGATTTTTGATTTCGTAACCAATTACATGAGCTGTATTCTTAGAAAAGTAAATAGTTGTGTAAAGGTCTTTAAACAAGACAATTTAATAGATTTCAAAATAAAAAAATTTAAAATAAGAGAAATTCTGATAGTGTGGCCAAAGTAATGTAACACACGTCTTCCAGGAGGGAAACTTATTTAGAAACCAGACAAAGGGAAGAAAGAGCTCTGTGGTCTGCTCTCGAATTATGCACAGGCTCTGCAGTAACACTAGCATGAAGCATGACTCATAGCTGAGGAAAGAAACAGGGAAGGGATGGAGGAGGAGAGGATGAGAAAGAGTGATATGGTTCATCACACACGACAGCCTCCACCAATAAAAGCTTGCAGCCAATGTCCACGTCATACCCCTAAATCCTTCTCTTTAAAGCTCATTTCAATGTAGAAAAATAACACAAAAAATTGTTTCAACACAATCACTTTGCGTGAAATCAATGCATCAACACACAGACAGCATTTGTGATTAAATCCACATAGCATTTTCAAAACAGAGAAGACATGATGTGATAATGTGATATCATGATAATGCTGTGAGTCATTTTTAACACAGAAGATCAAACATCATTCTTTCCTTCAGCTCTTGGAATTTTCAGCTCGACCAATCAAGCACAACCACATCGCTTGTCTATGTAGAATCATCCGTACTAGCAAAGTAGTATCATCTGTTCTCTTTATGAATTTCAAGGACTCTTATTTGTTATAAAGCTTCAGAGGTCAACAAATTTCAACCTTATCCAGGTAGTGTAATGAAAAGTCCCAGAAACACAATGTAGTGATTCAGTAAAATGCTAATAAAATGTACAATTTTAATACAAATATTCATATTTTAGTTAAAATGACAGAATGCACATGACTAACTATACCAAGGACCACTCTGCGGTATTGATTTAATTTCAGAAATGTACAAAAATAGCGGGCAAACTACAATTAAACAAATTTTGCAATCTCTTTTGCCAGTCAACAATCATAATACTAGCAGTTTGCCTAATAAAACTAAGCCGCTCCCAAAAGAAAAGATCAATCAATCACAGATGAGAATTATTGAGCACGATCAGTCTTTGCTCTCATCAATTTTAAGTAAAAATTGGTGTTCAGTAGGTTGTTTAAGCCAAAATAAAAAACATAACTTTTTACTTTTTAACTCACTGATGTCCTGAATTTTTATTTTATACACTTAAAAAAACAACACTAAATTTCCATTCCACTTCCAAAGTGAAAATACGTTATACATTTCTAACTTCCATATATTTAAATCAGCGTCACTTAGGATTGTCTCAGCATCCCTTCAGCGTGAGAGATACTTAATACTTAATTGAAACTAATCTAATGACATCACAGAATTCAGTAGGTGCCAACTCAATCTACTGAATCCCCCAGAAGGTGCAGTAGGTCTTTATATTTCCATTTTAACAGAGACACCAGAGGTAGTGTTCCTTTCGCTTCACTATAGAATGAATTTACTTGTGAAGGAAACTGTTATTTCTTAATGTGATCATTACTGTTGCATGTATTTGATGATACTGAGCCTTTACTAAATCTTAACCCTAAACCAAAACAATTTTACTAAACTTATTGCTGGTAAGTGAATTATTCTATTTAAAAACAGAGCCAATCCTGATTCCTAAATTGAGCAATTTTATGAGATCTAAGTTGGTTTGATAAGCTTTTTTGTAAATGGGTAGAATGGCAATAAATAATCATTCAGCATACATTATGTGTCATTGGAAAAAATCATTTTTTTAAATAATTTAGGTCAAAATCCCTGCTCCATACTCACATTTATACAGTAAATTTAGTTAATTTATACAGTTTAAACTTTAGTTTTCCCCCATTTGAAATTACATTTATTGACCATTTTCAGAAGTAGTATGCCATATAACTAATGAAATAAGTTCCCCTAACTAGTTGTTTACTTAGCATACGATTTGAGTGAGACATGACTGAAAGTGTATGGACTTGTATGTAAAATCGTATGTTCTAGTAGAACCATTTCAATGAAATTTGATTGCATAGAACTATAAATAAAAGCTGCTTGTAGGTAAAGCAGGTATCAAGCAACTTACGTCGTTCAAAGGAGTAGTACTCTTTGTATGACATGTATGTCAGTGGCACAAAAAAGTGGTGAACCACTGATCTACTTTGAAAAGAACTGGATTTATTTATGCTAGTTACAACTGAATACGTTTTTACAATTACCGTGAAGTTGTTTATACGTTTATTAAGACCCTGCCATCAGTTAATAAGCTCAATATAGAGTTACCCTTTCATAACTCTTTCAACACTCACACAAACATGTTTGTATAAAGAGGTTTATAAACAGCACACTTACTGAAGCAAAAAAGAACAAAAGGTCAGCGGCCGTTCATGACTCCACTAAACTGCTTTTAAAAAACACACACACATTTGGCCAAAAAATAATCTATCATGCGGAAATGCAAATGGAGATTTTCAATTTGATCAGAGTGACTTACTATGCAAAGCTGAAGCCATTCCATCTGGGATAGTAGTGAAGCCATTGCCTGGCATTAAGAGCTTGGCACACATCAAATAAACCCATCAATTGTGTTTCAGTTAACTGCTTCTAATGTGTGATTGGCTCCCCTCATGTTTTAGATTAGAGATAGCTTTTCTTTGTTATCTCCTTTCTGGTCAGCCATACTATGAGTTCCGAATGGTCAAAAAACAACTGCACAGACACCCAGAGCAAGGCCTACACTGACAGGAAGTCTATTATGTTAGCCCAGAGTGGATTCTTCCAATTGCTATTAAGTCAGATATAATCAGCTTGAAAAGCTTATCAGAAAGGAAAACAAGAAGTTTCAAAAGACATTCATCAGTTCTTTTCATCTAGCAAGACTGTGTGGAGCATTGTTGTTCATTTTCAAAATCAGGGGACTTTCAGACTATTGTTGTTTTTTGTTCCTACAAGCTTTGCCTAACTATTTCAGGAATTTAAATAAGTTTCAAGAATACCAAGAATATTAAGGTTTTTCATCTTTTAACCCTTAAATGGACAGGATTCAAAATCAAGAACTTTCAAGGGTTGCTAGACCTGTGGTGAATATAAAAGCAGTTTTGATAGTTATAAGCTATATAGGTAAACCATTCCAACAGAGAGAATGTTTTATTGGGAAAAGGAAACAATGGACACTGGTATAATGAAAAAAATCACTATATATACAAGCAGCTGTTCCTTTTTATGGATGAGCTGTGAATCCAGTCAAAGCATTGCCAACAACAGGATAGAGAAATCACTGATTTAAACTCTGTTCTAGACTGTTAACAAAAGATACCATTATGTTGGGTGCCCTGGAAGTAAAAAAATCATAAACAAAAGCGATGAGAAAATGTATTAATATAAACATTTAGTTTCACAAATGCACAGTCCTTTAAATACTTTGTATTCAAATGGAAATACATTATTTTTTGGTGAGAAATATTATTTTTTTAATATATCACATCTATGGAGCCATCCATAGATTGAATCTGACTTTTGAAAGTTGTGAGTTGTGATCATTTAAATATATATTTAGCATTTAAAGCTATTCTGTGAGATAATAGTTCATGTCAAAGCCACTACAATCAGAACAAAATGAAGGAAATAAAGTGTGTATCTGGTACCGATACACTAAATGTGGAATCACATCCCAAATATTAATGCAAGTGAGGCTCACCAGATACCACTGCTGGTTCCACATGGGGTCATCGAACATCTTGTCCACTGAACAATCCTTACAATCCATTCCCAGGGGTGCCCGCTTGGCCCTCCGTTTCTCATACTGCTGCTCAGCCCAAGACACCTACAGGAAAAAACATTGTGAGGTGCCATTCACATGACCAGGACAAACTTGGATTTATGTAGTTAAATCTAAATGGACATTTATAAGGGTTTTTTTCTAAGTAGCCCTAATAGAAAAGGTGTTCTGGAGATCATACCCTGTCATCTTCCGACAGACGTTTGGTGATGTGCTCTGCACTTCTTTTGGTCCTGCTAGGGTGACTGTGCCGCTTGAATAAATAATGGTTTTCCAGCGCCCCAATCTGCAAACAAATAAAAGAGAGATGTTTGAAGTTATTGTTATAGCAATAACAGTTGGATAAATGTATGGATGCTCAACCTGTAAATTAGTCTGAATTGGGCACGTATTATGTTTCTCATATAGTCAATTTGTTTTCATGCTATTTCTTTTTCTTTATTACATTAGGTAAATTGCATCGAACTTGGAGAAATTTAGCATTTTATCTTGGTTAATAAAAACACAAGTTTCCTTATTTATTAGGGTTTTTTACCACATGGTGGCAGAAGCAAGCTAAATTGATATCTAAATCCTAGCACACATGCTAAAATCTCATCTTATATTGTATAGTATCAAACACTTGACCACTATCATTTTAAAATCACATATCTAATCAACTTTTTTTTATTAATCACTATTTACATGCGCTGCTACATTTCAACCAATTTTATTATGAATTTACATTTTGTTTCTGGCATATATTTATAGAGATGTAAACTATAGAAAATGAAGAGACACATTTACAGATATATCTCAGGTTCTAGATACTTATACTAAAACAAGCAAGCATACGAACATTATTCACAATGCTACAGCAATAACCCCATAGAGATGGCGAATCGCCTGAAGTGTGTGGTTCATATTAGAGCTAAATTAAGCCTGGACATAATGACGCACTTCCCATCTGTCTGGTCTAGGCTGCATGGAACTACTTTGTAAAATGGTATTAATAGATAGATCTTCTCAGAGAGTGCTGTTTTCATTTAAAATAAAGATGAATTATTATTGCAAAACAACAAACCCTGCCTTCTGATTCACCCAAAAATAAAAAACAGTAGTAAAATTTAAATTATTCATGTAAATATGGGTGACAAGGATGCATTTCTAACATTTCAAAAATGTAAACTGTCTGTGTTTAACAGCGTCTCAATAGTCGTTTTTATTCTTTTAATGATGCAACAAATGTGATTTGGGAAGGCACGTTTTTATAAATGTGTAAAAGATGCAGACATCATCACACCAAAGAGGAATATCAGGAGCATCCACTCAGATGTGCGCCGTACAAGTGCTTTTATCCGATGTGTACACACCAAACTGCGGTTTACCTGTCGGATCAATTCGTAGCCGAACTCGTCGGCGATGGATCGGGCATTGTCGGCTCCTCCAGGAATCTCCACCGCCCATTCGTTCAGATACTGCCTGTCCAGAGCTGAAGAACCCACCCGCGCGCAGAACACAGCAAGAAGATAGTACAGCAGCAGCATTGGACGACATCTTTCTTCCATTTCAAACCAATTACCAGCACTTAAAAATGACCTGGAGGATGGCGACGGATGCACAACTCCAAAAGGCAATATTTAAAAGAAATAAAAAACAGAAAGAGGATGTAAACAGGAGAGAAGTCAGAGGATCTCCGGAGGCTGTGCCTCTCCTCGTAATTCTGATGCAGTGAGAGCGAGCGTGTAATTGAACGCGCATGGAGAGGAGAGCCACCAATGAGAGGCAGAGTCGTGCGTGGGGAAGGGATGTTTACACGTCAAATTACCATCAGCTCTGACGTCAATTTCTACCTGGGGTAGGATGCGCGGGTCCCTGGGGACGGGCGGGGTGAATGGCGCATGAATGAGGAGGGGAGGGTTTCTCTATTAATAGACGACGACCATCAATTCACTTAGTGATGGAGAGATGGGAAGCTTTTCTTCAGGCAAAATCTGTGTGGTGCAATCGAGAATGCGTTCGGATGTGTCGTCTTCCTTTGTTGTTATTTTTTTAAATTAGCTGAGTGAAATTGGGATGCGCATGTGAAGGTGGAACGAGGGAAAGACTTATCCGAGTGCGTCACGAGGACGTTCCAGCACCGCATCGACGGACAGCTCCAACACTGGAGCAGGATTAATGCAAAAGATTTAGAGTCCACATGTTTGATGTCCAAACGTCCAGATATTTTATTAGGAATATTCAGTCAGTTTACTTACTAATGATAAATTTTTCTTTTGTGAACTGGCTTAGACATTGTTTAATCTTTTCTCTTTTTTATGACATTAAGTTCGAGAGGAGTTGGCTGATAATTGACTAATCATATGGTTCCACCTACCTAGATTGTCTCCAGTATATGAGACACAACCAAAGAGCTAACATCTACATCATGCAAGCTATCCCTCCTTCCACCCCTTCGCCACTCTCCATGTATGTTTCACTTTTCACGGCAGTTATGAGCAGAGCAAATTTGTGAACTTGCTGAAATCGACTCGCTTGTTTCTTCTCTCAGATTAGTAAACCAATAAAAAAATGAAGTGGTATATTTCACATTTTTATGACAACCTTTTTTTCCCAAAAATTCTTTTAGTGAGCCATTTGTCTGTATTGAGACCGCAAGTGAAATTGGTGAGAGAGAGCAGGTGAATCCAAGAAAGGATTACAGGAGATGCACAGTTGCCTCTTACATGTCAGTTCATTAGTCTCAATCTCAGACGTCACACCAGCAGAATGCTAACTAAACACCTAATGAGAAAGTTAGAAACACTTCAAGAATCCTGATGTTTGGTTAAATTTGGTTAAACCTATGCAGATTTCCTGTAGTAGCGAGTGTCATGTTTATGTGCCTGGAAACTGCGTGGAGGCATACAATAGAGAAAATTGATTTTCCATCATGTCCTGATAATGTGTGATTTTAAAGAAAAACTAAACATTGGATTCATCATTATTGTCATCGTCTGTGATTTTTTTATATGAGTAACTTGTTGAATATCGGTCAGTTGTTGTGGTTATATTTCTGTCTCCCAAAACATGATGGGATTTGCTGTTTGTCAAGCCGCCGCCTTGACCAAAAAAAGGTACCAAAACCCCCAGACTTTCCCTGAAACTCACTGACCACCACACATGGGAGCAGAACTTGTGACAAGCGTTTAACAAGAGCATATCTGTTTATCTTTTATTTTGTTCACTGCACTTATTTGTGGAGTTCCACAGAGGACAATTTTAGGTTCGCTCCCTTTTTGACTTAAGAGAAGAAAAATTACAGTATCTATCACTGCTACGCTATTGGTATTAAGCTCTTCCTTGGTGCATCCATGATTAATGTCCTGGCATGCCTAGCTGAAATTGACAGGCGAGTGACCAGATGATATTATATATATTATATCATATATTATATACATAGTAGATATTATAGTACTGAAATAAATTGTAAAATAATTGTCTTGCTTTTCTACTATATCATCCTAGACATCTTTAGGTGATACATTCATTCATTTATTTATAACCTTTATATAACTCATTTATTTCAAGAGAAAAGTTGTTGAACCAGACCAGAAAATGTGATCATATTACTCAAATATTTGACCGCTACACTGGCTTAATTTGAAAATACATTTTAAAACCCATTTTATTTGTGTATAGAGACAATGCAATAATGCTGAAGCAGCAATGTACATCTCCGAATTCTTGTCTCCGTTAAATCCATAAGGTCCAGCTACTGGAAGGACACTCAGGTGGTCCCACAATCTAAACTGAAGACGTGGAGTGACAGAGCTTTTGCTGTAGCTGCCCTTCTGGTTTAGAATGAGCTGCTTTCAGACATTCCCCCAGCCTGCATGGTATTGTGATTTTATTTAAAGACTCTAGACCTATTAAATTACACAGTTTTAACTATTTTCACTTTTAATAATTTTGTGTACTTTTTATTTAATTTAGTTAAATGAATGAATTAAAGAAAGGTAGATTCCTTCAACTTTTTTGCAATTACTTCATAGATTAATCTGCACCCTGAAATAATTAACTTTAATCTATACATTTTTACAGATGAATATTTAAAATGAAGGTAACAGTATGAAAAAAATCTACAGCACGAGAGGAAAATATAAACATTAAACACCTATATGCTATGAAAATTAATATAGCTAATATTTTATTTATCTATATTATATAATATATTTTGCCCAGAAATTATATTTAAAAAATACATTTGAAATGACTGCTTATTTGGTTTATTTGGTTTTTCTCTGTAAAGTTAAATTGAAAATTATTACGTTTAACTTGAATAAAATACAAATATTTATTCCAAAGTTTGCTGCAAAAACTTTTTTGTTTGTTTTTTGTTTTTATTTTGGCTGTTTGTTTAAATATTTTAACTATACTCTATCCAGAGAAGGACCAAATACACTTTGAATAGAGTTATTATGCTCTCATCTATTCGTTGTACTGCAAATTAGCAGCTAAATTAAAAACAGAATGATATAAAATGTAAAAATTGTCTTTACTGGTGATGAGAGGTAAAGAGAATGCACCTCTCTGAATGGCAGAAATGATGTTGTAAAGATGTATAAAATCCCTATGTAACATGATTAACATTACCCGGAAGACCTCATGCATATTTAGTCCATGTCATGATGACCCAGACTGGAAAGTGACACGAAGCTGCAGTGAGCATCGTGCTAAAATAAATGTTTTTATTAAAGATAAAAGATATTTTAAAAGATATTTTAGAAACCCACATTCATTCAGAAAGGACTTGCATTAATGCCACGTGTCAGCCAATCTGTCATTGAGATAAATGGAAATGCTCAAAGAGAGCCAGACCATTCATGTAAATAAATTAGCTGGTCTGTTCTCAGAGTGAGGCCAGTCAGATGGACTGTTGAGCAAACAGCCTATTTGCTGAAGAAGATGCAGTCATCCACATCCCCCTAGCAACACCTGTTTGCTCTGTGTACAGAACATGCTAGACTTTGCACCAGGAAAACAGGCAAAGTTAAGGAGAGAGGAATTGTTGCCTTTTTGTGAGCAGTAACAACTCTGAGAGAAGAGATTCACTTGTAAAATAATACACTGCATCCCACTGGATACCTCAAACCTCAAAAAATAACGGTGGGCTGTGTGTTGGGTGAACATCCATTTTTTAACATTTAAGCACGTTAAACCATAAATTAAGAAAATACATGGAATTTTTAGGGAATTTAAAAAAAATGTTAGTTTGTTCCAATGCTTATGTTGATGCCCTTTGTTTTAGTTACGATTATGAAAGTCAAAATCAAGCCATCACAGTGAGGGGTTAAGAAAATTATTTTGTTTAAATGCATAACAGATCTAAGTGTTCCCAGATGGTAACAGAAATAATCTCATATAAAGAAAAAAGTATTGACTCACTCCATATTCTGTTTTCCTGTTGCTGTGTACATTTAACAACTTTCCTAAACTCTTAACATGGTTAGCAAATCTCTCTAGGTAGGTCATACAATAAATGCATTTTTTGTTGCTTTGATACAAAATGCATACAGTTACCTTGAACTTCAAATACTTGAACTTGAACTTTTACACTCAAGCTCCACCAACACCAAAACTAAGTCATTTTAAAGCCAATTTTTTCCTCAATGCGTTATGATTGACTAAATGTTGCTGTCGGAAGAAAACAGCGTTTTGAAAACTGTATTATTGTAATTTGAAAATGAGTTTTGCAGTTTTGTTTACAATATGGGATTTTGAGAAAGAAATTAACTGTTTTGCCAAATGTGTGTTTTAACTGAATCGGTGCGTTAAGAGTTAAACAAACGTGTTAAATGTATTGAAAAGCTGTCTTTGCAATTGTAAAAAACTGTAATATGCTAACACTGGAGAGTACCCCTGTACCCCAACATATTCCTTGTGTGTGCACATGCACACTTGGCAATAAACATCTTTCTGATTCTGATTCTGACTCCATTAACAGAGTTTGAAAATAAAACAGAATTTTAAAAATCCTATTAAAACAATTGTTTACTTTTTGGCAGATGTATTTGAACAAATGAAAGAACCTTCGTTATGTCGGAAGTACTCAGATCTGCTAAAAGCTCTTTTCCCGTGCTAATGTGCTGTGTGATTAAATCGACTTCACTGATCAAACACTCAGATGCACATAAAGTGGAAAAACAGGATCAGCCAATTGAGAAGGGCTCACGTCTGATAACAAGCCTCTCGGCTAATAGAAGGAACAGCTGGGGTTACATTAAGAGATCTGGTTAGGTGTAATGGTGTTTGAAAAATGAGCAGACTGGGATAAAGACATGACCTACAGTCTTAGTTTACACAACAGGAAATTAAAGGTCTGATAGTGCAATAGACACTCTGAATCAGACTAAAAGACGTCATGGAGGCAGTAATGGCAACTTAGGTAGATTGTTAATACAACTCATTGACGTTTGCAGTAAAAAAAAAAGGGAACTTTTTGCAAACTGCTTCTGTTCTTGGTATTTCAGGTCAAACACAATTCAGACATTATGACATAAGTAGTTACTGGTATCCAGATTCTTGAATGTATTGTACATGTTTTCATTAGTTTAAAAGATCTTTAACATTTTAAAACTTTTTGAATGTCAACTTAAATGTAAATGAGCGGTTTTGTAAAAAAAAAAAAAAAAACAGTATTGGAATTTAATTAACTACACAGGAACAATATTATGAAAAGAAAATACAATTATATTAGCATTTTATGAAATATTCAACTACTTTTTTTATATGCCTCATAAATCAGTAGTTTTTCCCAGCACTCTAAATGAGTCAGTGCTGCTTGTGACTCAGAACAGGTAGTATAATATCTCTCCTCTCTCTCTCTCTCTCTCTCTCTCTCTCTCTCCTCTCTCTCTCTCTCTCTCTCTCTCTCTCTCTCTCTCTCCCGCACCTTTCTTATCGCCTACACCCTTGTCCTCAAACTGTGTCATTTGTCAAGGATGTGTGGTTGTCATGGAAACCTATCTCTTGCCTTCATCTAGCTGTCAGTGGTTGCTTTCACATCAGTGATACAGATGGCAGAGGAAATTAATCTGATAATTTTAAAGGGAAGCTGAAATTATTGCGTGAGGTAACAACACTGCATCTAGATAAAACTCTCAAGGGACACTGAGTGGCCATTGCCCATGACATTCTATTGTGTGTACAGAGATTGTAATTTACCAATAAGTTTCCATCCATCCATCCATTTTCATGTCGGCTTTCTTCCCTTTCGCAGTCGCGACAGCGGAATGAACCGCTAACTCTTCTGACATGTCGCATATGTTTTATGTTTTATGCGACGGATGCCCTTCCAGCCGCACCACATGCAAACTCCACACAGAAATGCCAACCGACCCAGCCGAGGCTCGAACCAGTGACCTTCTTGCTGTGAGACGACCGTGCTACCCACTGCCCCAACGTGACGCTCCAATAAGTTTCCAAATGCTATAAATTAATCTTGATGAAATAATCATTGCTTTATGACAAATAGCAGGACTGGACAATAAAAAGCAGATAGTGTCTTTTGGAAAATCAATTATGGGCTTATAAATTGTGACCAAATTGGACTTCAGATCTGGCACTAACATGTTTTTATTGCGTTTTCAAACCAGATACCATAAACACCAACTATATGAAGATCATTGAGTAAATATGTAAAAAATAGTGCCTCATAATTTAGTAGGCTAGACTGCCATAAATGGTAAACTTGTTTCTGTTTATGATTGTGAGAATTCCTACATCAAAATCCATCACTAAAAACATTTCTCAGTCTTTAATCCTGACAGCCAGTCAAGTCTCTCCTCGTTGACATCTGGGTCATTTTAAAGTTGAGCCTGATACATTTTTTTAAATAAGTAAGCAGCGTTCATCATCAGCATACAAAGGCTCACTCCTGATGTTTCCTTTCTTGGTAAGTGCTCCAAGTAGTATAAAGTCCACCCAGTGCTCTGGCAAGCTGAATATAACTGTCACTGGGTACCCTCTGAAATTGAATAATTGTGTTTGTGTGTTAGTTAAATTCTGGTTTCTCAGCTCGTGACACCTTTGTTTAACAAAACTTATTCCTAAGTATACAATATTGTAGAAACCAGGGCTAAAGTTGGGGAATGTCGATTCCTACATATTATAAGAATTCCGGAAAGCAGTTTTAGTAGCGATCAAAAGAGAAATCAACTGTCATGATTTAGCTTGATTTAGATTCACTATCTTAAACCCTTCCTTATTCCTTTCCAGCGAGAATCAAAGTATAACCCAAGTAGTTATGTCATACCAATATGACAAAATCTTATATCAAAATGTTGACTTTAATATAAACTTGGTAACAAAATCTAATTTCGATGTCAGCAAAGATATGCAAGTTGAGACAAGATCTGTCTTTGTGAGACAAACTGTTTATTTACTAACAGACATAAAAGACTTAAATAACTAAAACACACTCACGCACACATTCACAGTTGTAATGGAATTTTTATACTCATGAGACATGATTTATGAACACAATCGCAAACAGCAATTTATTAGTTGTTCCAAAACATGAATTAAACTCATACCTTGATATCAACGAAGCATGTGATCACATTGCAAGCATCATGGAGGGAGAAAGGGAGAGTAAGGAAATAAGAGAAGAGAGAGAAGGAAGGAAAGGAGTGAAAGAGAGAGAAATGAGCAGCCCTTCTCTGGGCCGACTCGGAAGCAAAGAGAGTGAACAAGGGGCCTCCTTGAGATTACTTTCAGTATAAATCCCGCCTCTCTACATCACTTCCTGTTTCCTCCCAAATATACATACAAATACATTCTTCTTTGAGAATCACTTACAATGATTAAATATTCTATTACACAGTAGAGCAAAAAAAAAAAAGCATGATTTCAATTGATGACCGTAACATCTGTAGGAAACTCACAATTGAAGACCAGGTGATCTTTTGGGGAACCACAAGCTTTAATGTTGAACGCTACAGTCTTCCAAAAAAATCTAACTAAACAATGCGTTACATTGGGTTTTAAGACCATTAGGAAGCACCCCCAAGGAGGAGCCCAGTCTAAGATATTTATGAAGTCAACAAAGGGTCGGCCTAACATAACATGAGAAGGTACTAATCAAGATGTTCCCAGACCTTAAGGAACATGAGTCTCAGTGGGAGTGTTGCCAAATGGTCTACATTAATAATAATAAAGAATTCCTGCGCAATCTAGACAAGGTCACAGACACAAATAATACAATAGTGCTAAAAATTGATTAAAAGTTAAAAGAGTTATGTTGCAAAATCATAGTATGTTGCACAATCTAATCTAAGTCTAACTAGGTTTTAGCTTGTCTGTAAGAGTAAACTCATCAAGACTTACGCCTGTTCTGAATTGTGCGGAGTCAGAAGTAAACTGAGAGTGCCTGTTTGTGGCATTCCTTGCTAGTGTCGCCATGCGTTGAGGTGATGCCAGATAAAGTCTGATGAAGGGATCCGAAGGTGTCAAAGAGTAGCCAGGCATCCAGCCTTGTTCGCATCAGAGTGGGCATTTGTGCTCAGATCAGGATCATAATTTTTGATAAGAATAGAATTCTGAGTTATAAGATGCCCAAGGAGTGAAGGTAGAGAAAGACCACGAGGGCTTCTGAGATGAGAGCAGAAAGAGAGAGATAGAACTCAGAGAGAGAGCTGCTTTTAAAGAACAGATGTATTTGTGTGTATAGAAAGCATGTGACTGGAGCATCCAGATGATTCTGTGCTAAAGAAGCTAAAGAAGGACTGATTAAACATCAGGTCTGAGCTTATTAAAGGGTCATAAAAGTTAAATAGTCTCAGAGCATGAAATACCGAATTGGTGATTAAATATTCCTTTATCCAGGGACACGATAATAAAAATATGAGGTCCACAGTCTTTCCTACAATATACTCTAGGTAACTGTAAATTATTGGAAGCTATCAAATTTTACAGAAAGAAGGGAGGCTTTATTTTTTCCAAAAGGACCACAAAAGAAACACAATCAAAATCCATACTGTTTTTCTAAGTTGATGGGATACAAGAAAGTGTTTCTTATGGTGACAGGACCAGGGGGTGATGATGGGAGGACCAAATAGGGCAAGGGGTGATGAGGAGAGTGGTTGCAGGGGTGATACATTCAGGGTATTTAAGGCATAGCTCTTATTTCAAACATTATAACATGTATGTGTTTAATAGTTAAATTGAGGCTCAGGAAGCAACGTAAACACTCAATTCTTTTTAAGCATAAAATATGGAGCTTCACTACCTCGACAAAACGATCCTTTAAGCGTTCTAAAATGAACTGGGTTTTTTTTTGCTTCATAGAAAGGTGCTTTGACTGACTTTGCCTTATCTGCAGTGCTGACAGAAGGTCACATTAACATCTGGGATATCTCTAGATCTCAAATCATCTCACAGTTCTGTTAAGCTAAAGGATAATTGCTTCTGGAGCTGAGAACAGGGACATTGGTGAACCCATCTCCTCACTCAACGTCATCAATGACCTTTCAATACAAACGGAAAGGGAAGTGACACTCAGAGTCAAAAATGGTGTGGTTCCATGTTTGCAATATTAAAGTAAACACATGAGGTTAATATTCGTTGTTTAGATGATGTTTAACCTGATTTACAAATCAGGTGTTTAAAAAATCTAAATAAAGCACTATACTACAAGGATACCTGACTCACAAGTTATACCTACAATTATTCTAATTACAATAAGAGGCATCCATTTTTTTGTGTTAATTGAAAAGAAAGTGAACATTACAGGCAGATATCAACGTTGTAGAGTTTCAGTTGATTAAATTAATGATTTCAATTAAGACTAGGCAAAGAAAGGTATTATAATAATAATTTTAATAATAAATAAATAAATAATAACAACAATGCCTTCAATTTATATAGTTTTTCCTGATGCTCAAAGATGCTTTACAATGTTCAGAGCATTATTCATTCCTTCCACATTCACACCCTGGAGCAGTCTGACAGGGCGTGGCAGCCATTCCTCATACGGCCTCCCTGACCACCATCAAACACACCCCACCAGTCACACACATCCATACAGGGCAATGTGGCTGGAGTGGCAGGCCAGGGCCACAATGGGAGAATGGGATTAAACCGCTAACCCTTTGGTTACAGGATGACCAACTCCACAACGGCGCCATCTTTCCACCTTGTGCTGGAGTGCCATATGAATCCATATGAAAAATGATTAAGGATATAAGGATACAAGAAGGAAAAAAGTAAACATCTAAGGTAGCAAAGAAGAAAACATGTTAGCACAAGTCTGATGTGAGAATTCTATTTTTAAATGATTGAATGCATGGTGGATTTTTTTAAATAAAAAACTATTATTATATTTGAATAAGATTTTTGGGGTTGTTGACTCATAATAAAGACTTTTCAGAAATGCATCTGGATCTCTTCATCTCCGATAATACAAACACAACCTCTGAAAAAGGACTCTTGAATTATTAAACATGCCAAACGTTCAGGCTAATTGGCTTAAAACATTAGCAGAAATACTCTTGAGCAGACACAGCAGACACTTACTTGAGATATAACAGCATTTAGATTATTGGAATTGCCTGCACCATCTTTTATTCTTTATTTTATTACATTTTTTTTCTTATTTGTAAGATCTTTGAATGCGCCTTGATGCATATGGCAGATTAAAAACGAACCTTACCATTTTTTAGTAAATCAGCAGATACAGTACTATCTAAGGGCATCAAAAATGCATGCACTCAAAAGTATTTTCATATTTAAGTATATTTCATTTTTTTACTGATAAAATTCTACCACAGACATGCAGTAGAGCGAGAAATGTAATTGGTTTTAATTCACCAGTTCTCTGACGCTCTGTGAGAAACCACACAAACAGTTCATTTTATGGGCTTTAGGTCAATAGATACTTCAGAGACTAGAGGACCAAGTGAATTAAATTTAGAATTAGGAGCAGTGCCCCTTTAAAACAATTATGTCCTGCCTTTTATCTGTGGCGCAAGACCTACACCCGAACACAGATAAAGGAAAGACACACTAATGCTTTTTTGTGGCTGAATGTTATCGCTGTCACATGACGTGTGCAATTATCAAGCATTCAGAGGATCCTGCAAACATAAGAGCCTCATGGACTCTCTACAGCTGGTCTCAGAACTGACGAGGGGCTGCTGCTTCCCTGAAGAATGAGTCACAATGGCTTCATTTAATGCTGCACTGACCACATTATACATTGCTGGGAAATGTAAATCAGATGGAGGGTGCAATTTAAAAGCTAGAAGTAGCAATTGTGTTATGATCCCGCAAGCTGAGGTATAGATTACATTTAAATGTTAGGTCAGTTTAAAGGCTTCTTAGATTGCAAACTTATTCTTATTACCAAATATGCCATTAATGTAAACATCTAAACTGAAACCGGTTTCAGATACACCATTCTCAGTTGGTTATCAAAATATTTCAGTGAGTCATAAGTAACTTGTTCCACCTACTTGAGCCACTTAGTTCAGTTTGTGTAAGCAAATATCGTGAAATTAAACGAAATATTCCAATCAAGATGGGCTTGCGATGACAAACAATTGCGTGGTATGCAATTTCTCAAAAACTCTGGATGGATGAGTCGCCCAGAACCAAAACAGGCCTGCACACAATCAACAGGAGATAACAAACTTTTGATTATTTTTGATGATGAAGATGATGAATGTTGATCGTAGAAATGAGTCCTTCACTGAGGTGAATGGAAAACTGCTACTTTAGAACTGTAAACTAATTTAGAATTATATGACAACCTATGACCTGCCTGCCAGCAGATGGAGTAGGCACCTACTGAGTTAATATAATGAGTTGATTGGCCACTGAATGGCTTCATAAAATCTGAAGTGCCAAAAAACAGGGGTCTCAAACTCAATTCCTGAAAGGCCACAGCCACTGCAGGTTTTTGTTCTATCCCTATTTCAAGAGACAAACCAGTAGCTTCAAACAAAACCCAGAGGACCCTAATCAGGTGTGTTTAGTTAAGGTTATGTGTTAGTTAACTGTTTTGTTTTAAATGCCACTTGAGATCACATTACCCAAATAAACAGAGACCACTGTTTGTGATAAGCTGGAAGGTGTATGAGTATGCATTGTCTTGAGCTAAACTTGCTACATAATTATTTATTCTTTGCAAAATCATCAAAGCCCAAGAAAGACTCGGACTCTTTTGACTCAGAGCTATTATATATAAGACCTTTTTAAGAAAGTTAAGAATTTAAAACCAAAAACAAAACATCAAAATACAAAGTTTTTTTTCATAATAAACAGTAAGCGTCAAGTACATAGTTTGAAACCCTAACCATCACTTTTATGTTTTTGAGCATTTATTAAGACAACCTGAACCGTGCTTTTTACGAAGTTGAGCATTTTTTAAAACCTGGCAACCTTAACAGTCCTTTTCACAATCTCTGGCAACCCCAAAATTCACTTTTATGATTTTTAGAATAGGTTTTCTTTTTAACAGGAATAAGACCTATAAAAAATTATTTAAGACCTAGAACAGTGAATTTAAGGCAAGGCAAGGCAAGGCAAGTTTTTGTATAGCAAATTTCGTTCACACAGCAATTCAAAGGGCTTTACATTGGAAACAAAGAATAAAAAGAAAGTACATTTAATAAAATCAAGAATAAAAAGTCATATAAAATCATAGTGATGAAAAACTGAACATTTAAAAACATAGATTAAAACATAGATTAAGATGGTGAAGTTTGAGGCTTCTTAAGGCCTAAAATGTGGGGTTTTAAATAGTAGACTTAAACCCTGTAGAGGAAACCCTGCTCTATAACATTTATAAAAAAATTAAATTAACTAAATAATAAACAGAAATGTCATATACTAAAATAATATAAAATCACTTATTAGTGTTCAAGTTGCGCCACCTGCTGGAAGACAGTTGTTTCTTTTCTTATGAAAGGTTGAAGCAGGTTGAAGTTATTGAGCTGAACGAATGAGAATTGTTATCTGTTATCTTATACGTTTGGGTCATGGTTCTTTGGTGATGCCCATTTACTCTGTCTTGGTGTAATCAGGAGTTTTGCTCGGTACAACGTTTTGCAATAAATTGTTATGCTTCCTAAACACATCAAGCCTTCACTTGTCTAAATTTGAAAATACCAAGCTTAAGTTTTAATATACATATTTCTCATCAAAACAGACTCTAAAAATGTGATATTTCCTTAATGAGTAAAATGAATGAATTGTACTCTTATTGTTACAGTTATGTATTGTATTCTAATAATAACTCACATAACATTCACTTAAAATTAAAGCTGCAAGCAGCAATGGGAGGGTCTCGCACCATGTGTCTGCTGAAGCGAAGGCACCGCCTCCAGGGCTTTCTAGTTTTTTCACTTGTTGTAGTCAAGAGCTTGAATCAAGGTGAAAAGCCATGTATGAAAACAAGAGCTGGCGTTATAAGATCAGCATAACATTAGCATATCAATCTGTTCAGAATCACAAGATTATCATGCTTTTTTTCATGTACATTCGATAAAGTATGTGGGAGACATAGCCACAAATATACACAGGCAGTAGATGGCGCTATAAGTGTATATAACCGACTTCCTGACGATTTTGGAAACAGGATTTATATTAGTAAAAGTTGCAGCTTTGTACTTTACACATGCGTACCAAATTTCATTCGCCTACGACAAACTGGTTGCGCAACAGCTGCAAAATCGCGTTAGGTGGCGCTATAGAACCATTTTTAAAAATGTGCAAAAACAATTTAAAAAATAGAGTTCTTGCACAGCTGGTGCTCGAGTCCTAATAAAAAGTACATTCTTCTAACATTTGTAAACTAATTTGTGACCAAGATAATGCCAGACAACATTATATTTTGAAATGAATGAGTTGATTTTCCAAAGAAAACAGACTTCACCAGCAGGGAAGGCTCAGGAATATGATGGTGATTGGTGAAGCAAGAAGCACTAGTAAATTAATTTTCTAAATCGTAATTTCAACATTGTTTGGTGTTTTAAACGGGCACATTTTAATGATATAAATTTAACAATGAGTGAATGTAACTTAAAAAAATGTATCTATAGTGAATCATGCATTTATCTTTTTCAAAGACGATAAAAGATGCCACACCTGTCTGAGTCTCTGGTCTTCCACTAAGATTTAATCAGAGCTTTCTCCGGCTCAAGTTCAAGAATGTAGGTAGATCTATCATCAGCATTTCCTTCAATATCTGTTCATTCCAGAGGAAAACACTGAGCCTCTTCATGCTGGAGGGCACAAGGGCTGGGTTTCTCCTTTTTAAGTGTAGTATATTTGAAAAGCAAAAACGAAAAAAACTATGACAGACAAAGACATTTTGTAATTTTATTTTTCACTTTGTAAAAAACAAATTTTTGTGTTTAGTACTCAACGCAATTAACTTATGTCTCTATGCACAAATTGACAGCATAAACAATCATAATGCCACACTAAATATCGGGGAGTAAGATTATTAGGACATTAGCTTGTAAAGTGTTTAGTTTGTATCAAAACTGTGATAATAGCATTATTACTAGTTTGCAATAATACATATATTATACAAACGTTTATCTTTTCAAGTACCCGCTTTCAGAAATTTCATACAACTCTTTTTAGATATTAGATTTAACATTTCAAACTAGGCCGCAAAGGGGCATTAGTTTCCTCTGTTCTCTTCAAGAATTCAAGGTTCCAGTGAACTGATGACTGATTTCAATGGCCAAGTGTTACATTAGAGATACTAATAGAACCCTGTGACCCTATAGGGGTTATAGATTGTAGTCTGGGCCAAAGAAAAATGAGGAAAGATCGGGCTTGGTTCACTTTACCAACTGAAAGAGTCATAAGGTGTATGCCTTTGCATCATTTTTTAGACTCATATAAGTAACATTTTAATTTATTGAATTTAATTCGTCGGAATTTCAGCTTTGTGTCCTGTTCAAAGCATGTGTTATTAGTAAGTCTTGAGAAAATGACAACTCTATTTCCGAGAGGGCGGAGAAATAAAGAATTTGATGAGTCGGCACTTTGTCCCTCAGGAGACAAAATTGATTCACAGTTCATATTTGATACAATGTTTAGGTGTCCCCTTTTGAAGTCGGTTGTCCTTCAAAAATGGTCTATTTAAATTTACACACCGACTCTATAAAATAGTTGCAATTACTCTAACACACCGACTCTATCAAATAGTTCAAAAGGAATTGTGAGCGCTGGAGTATTCAAATATTTGGGATTTGACTTTTAGTAAAAAATCCTGTGGATATTTTTGCATTTTTATTGTTTTTTTTTTTAACTTATTTATTTAAGTTATTTATTATGTTAACTTTTATTTTAATGTAATTTTATTTTTTAAAATTACTTTAAATATATATTATTTTATTATGTTTGTTTATTTTGAAAAGATGAGCCTTTAACTGGGAACTTGTTCAGTCTGCTATATTAATCAATAATAAAAATTATTTGTTCAAAATGCTGACGCAAGTCCTTTTTCATCTGTGTTTAACTGTCACAGTTATGGAATAAATAAGTCTGAAATGTGGCATTAATCTGGTCCGGCGTTGTCTCAAAGTAGAGTCATCTATGGCCTTACATTTTGGCTTGTGTATGACCTATATTTTGGCTTTAGGGTTTGGCTCAGTTTTGAACTCTCTGGTTAGTCTCTGACATCGAAACAGTTCATTTAAGGTTGAATTTTGGTATCTTTATCTGGCTCAAGCTAAGGCCAAGTATGGGTGACTAGTTTGGTTGAGACTTGGGTCTGACAATCCCCATGTGTGGTTGTGTCAGTTATCAAGAATTGGTCCATACATGTACCATCATTCATTGAGATTCTTGGGCCAAGAAAAAGCTGAAAGAATGGCCCAGAGTTGGGCACATTAATATCTGCTAAGTGGGTAATACCTAGCTTATCAACTTAATGAATTTTTTAAGCTGTGCACATTAAATCAGATAAATACGTTTAAATTTTGAATCTAAAAATAAATCAATTATAAATATAACATAATAACAAAAAGCCAAGGCCTGAGTAATTCCAACAAAAATATATTACAACATGCCACAATAAACTGACTTTAGAATTTTAGTTTGAAATCTTCTTTTATTTGAAATGTTACTAAAATATTATTCAGCCTGATCATCACTAAAATGTAAGCACTAAAAACATCATTATCATAAAGGATTTTTAAACTATATAAAAACGTTGATGTTAGTTTTAAAGTATTTTTACGTGCTCTTTACTTCAAGTATTAATTTTAAAAGGAATAGGTGTCGAGTAACTTCCGACACGATTTGATTAACGATTAGCTAAGCTAACAACGAACACGCTAAATGTTCATTCAAAAGAAGTTTTTAACATTGGTAGCCAATTAGATATGTATTAACACGTATGAAGACTTTGCTTCGAAACATTCTAGGTTACTGAGATTAACATTAAATGAATTCGTTCTGTCATGAAGCATGCAATTAAAATACCTGAGTCAGGAACATCCTTTTAAATAGTCAAACCTCAGTGTAGCGTAGCCTCTACAAAAAGTGTTTTAAACCTGACAGGCTTCTGCATGTTTTTAATATTTCGTTTTGCAATACATTCACTTACGTTATCACATGGAAAAGAAAATAACACATTACGACAACATCCGAGCTTAACCGCCCAAAGAGTTCATTTCTGATAATTATCGATGCTGTCATGATGCGGGAGTGGCTTTAGCTGAGAATAAGGCTACACATCAGCTCACTTGAATGAAGAAGCTGGAGAAACAGCTCGAGGAGGAATTTGGCAAACTTTCCTAACTTCACAAAAAGCCTCCTGCTTCATGGCGTACGCGGCGTTTTGGGCGAGCACCGTGAGTAAACTCTTAATATAACGTGATAACAAGCTGGAAACGTCAGGAGCTTTTGGGTATAATCTGCTGTACACGCTAACGCTAATATGAAAAAATGACTACTATACAGTTTTGAGAGCATACATAATATCGTTGTGTTGCTGTGAAAGGAGAATTTGGACTTGTGTTAGAGTGTAGTCTTACATCCTAAACGGCTCACGTTAGAATTCAAAGAATGTGAATTCTAATGAAGAATGAAAATAAACATTGAAACTACACCTCTAAGACTTCTCAGAACTTGCTTGCTAAAGATGTCTTTTTATGGTACAATGAACCTCAAATAACTGTGAGTTTTAAGTTTAGTTTAACATTTCATGGCTCAGACAGCTATCAAATTAGTCTTATGAAAGTTTTGGTCCCAGACCCTGAGGTTATTGTAATATCTGACAGGTTGTTAAATCATAGCGTTTCTTTGTCTTTGATTTATTCTAGAATGGAGACTCATCGTTAAGAAGAGAAACATCTATTCCCCGCACATCAAGGTTTCTGGTAAGCTTTTTTTTATTATTAAGAGAGAGCATTGAGAGTTTATTTCAGAAATGGTTGTGAAGTATTTGGAAAATTCTGGACATGTCAAATGTCAGATTATTTGCTTGTAAGGAATGTCTTGCAAGAATGGGAAAATAATGAGGATATGTTAATTGCAATATGCCAAGAAGGAACTCCTCAGACTGTGCACACCAATCTGTGCACTATCCATACTATTAAGTGTGCTGAATGAGATTTACTGTATCCTAAATCAAAGCATAAAAATATATTCAATTAGTCCCTGGAAGGTTTGCTATGTCTCTGGGAGTCTTACTCACAATCCTCTGCATTATACAATTTAGATTTGAGCATTATTAAAAAGTATTGATTATGTACGGAATAAGCAATGGTTAGGTATGCCTTATACAGTTTTAAATGCACACCTTGGAGAAGAATAACCACCCATTTGCTCCAATCTGGCCATTCCCTTCCCATAGTTCTGCTTACTACTGCTGCAAAAAGTGAATGACGTCCAACTCCTCCCCATTCAAAAGCACACGGATATCCATTTGTGTAACTTTTTTTTTGTAAACTATTCACTAGAAATTATTTTTTTTCAACAATGTACCCTAACCCCAAATTATTTAACCTTCCCCTAACGCCCAAGACAGTCAATCCTCCCCTTACACACAACCAGTAGACATGGTGTCTGTCAAACACAGTCGAACACAGCGACGTGTACATGCAATAGTAATTATTTTTTTGCTGCCCACTACTAAAATTAACTGCTTTAAGCTATAAGTTTAAATCAGTATCACTTCACATTTAAATGAGTTGAAATCAGAGTAAATGAACACAGTCTGATGTAAACTATTTGTACATTCAAGTCTGCATACTTGTTTATTGAATAGAATGCAAAAATTCAGTACTAGATATTAACAGTACAGTATGTTCAAATGCAAATTATGCAAATGGCAGTGAGCCAGAATTTCTTGGATAATTTTTCTACTTTCAGGGGGAATCGGCTATGTTGATGATATCCACACCTTTCAATTCCAAGATAGAACTAGAGATACTTAGAAGTTGTGGTTCCCCATCATGTCCCTCACTTTTGTCGATGAGGACTACGGAAAGCTCCGTTAGGAGCGCTCTATGATAGGGAAGGCTGTTTCCGGAGCCGGGTCGAGCAGTTCCCGAAAGGCTAGCTCTCGAAAAATTTTGCTCTAGCTAGTTCTATCTAATGCTATCTTCCTCCTAAAATACATTTCCCTAGTGGTTCAAGGCACATTTTCCGTAGGTCCCTCGTTGAAACCATACGTGTATTAAACTGCTGGAAACTGCTGAAGTCCACCCTTCAATGTGGCGAGCACGGCTTCCGTGCGTCTCCCTTCAGCTCTGGGATTGATGCTCTCTCCTCTGGCATGAGTCGGTATGAGAGAATTTATTGCCTGATTGCCCATTAAAAATGAAGTCTATACTTAAGGCCAGGAAGGAGGAGGGCCCGCTTGCTGCTGGACTACTGATGTGCCCGGCTTGCCTGGCCGTCAGCCGATGCGGAAGGACCCAAGTTGTGACGTTTTGCAGGGTGTTCCCATAGTCATCACCGACATAAGTCGTAGTGACCGACTGATGGAACGTAATGGTTACTTTTGTAACCCCTGTTTGCCAAATAGGGAATGGAGACTTATGGACTTATGGCTCCAGCTTTACAAAAGGAAGAGCGTCATGCTTGCATCCTCTTTAGGTGTGACAACGTGTTCACGTGACCATCAGCGCGTTCGCTGATTGCCATTATGGAAAAGTGTGGGGAGAGTAGAACGCTCCTAGCGGAGCTTCCCATAGGCATCAACGACAAGTCTCCGTTCCCTATTCGGGGAGCGGGGTTACGAAAGTTACCATTACGTTAAATTGAACAGAGTTTGGAAGAAACCACAGCAGTTACTGCATTAGATACAAAAAAATTAATGGTAATTCATTAGTAGGTAACTATAGTTAATCGAAGGTTACAAGTTCTACAGTTTTCTGGTTAGTTTGGCAGCTTTCTTCGGCTAAAACTCATCCAGAACACAGTTTGACTGATATGCCAAACAATCAATCCCATTTGAAGTTCTTGATTGTACGGCTGCACAAAACAAAAGAGACACTCGCTTCTGCAGGAAATCTAGTCCTTTTCAACCAATCAGATCAAGACTTTCACATTCATGCAGTGCTGCCATAAAAATGAACCAAACCAATCAGATGTATAGCCAACATTCCGTGGCTGAGACTACTCTCGCAGTAACTCGTTAAGGAAAGAAAAGTATTATTACGGGGTACTGAATTTATCCTGTGCGTTTTTTATTTCTGCAGACTTATTATATCTCTTGCTCACAGAAAGCTAGTAAGTGTTTAAAGTACTTCTTCAGGGATTCAGAATTAGTTTTGTTTTGTTAACTGGTGCTCTCACAGAGTAACTGAAAACTTACCCTATCTTTATATGTGTGCAGAGATTTACATATATGTTCCAAATGGGAAATCTTATTCGTATTGCATTTATTCCATGACTCTTAAAAGGAACAAACTGGCGGGAAATACGTAGATAAGGGGAATTTGGTGCCAAATACTCCGTCCACTTCAATCAACTGCTGTTGGAATGACTTTAAACGGGTTTAAGTTAATGGCTTTCATTTTTATTGAGTTACTACTAATTTAGAAGGTAGACAGCAGTAAGCTCAGGCGATTAGGCAGCCTGATTAGCCCTCGTTCGTGATTTAAAAGGGCATTACTGTGTCAGGTGCCAGGAGAAGGATCTTCACTGCTGAGGAGAGAAGTGTTTTAGCCCTGAGACATAATGCTTTTTCAACCTATACTTATATTTAAAACCTAATGCTATATTATACATAGAAAATGTTCACTTCATCCACCAATTTGAACAAGTCAATGCTTCATTACAAAGACATTATAATGCTTAATGAAAACTAATGTTTGGTCTATCATGATGATAATAATAAGTACAATTATTTTCAGCGCTTTATAACAAAATAAAAATGTTTAGAATACAAAAGTAAGTCAACATTGTGTATTAAAAAGACTTCTGTGTGACTGAAATTAGGACTTCACTTATACTTCTGTTTACTTTTACCAATTATAAAAAGTTATGTTTTCACAGGACATGTGTTTTTTTGTTATTTTGCAGCCTTTATTAAAACAAATATACTAACTGCTTTTAAGTTCTAAACAAAGATAATGATGCTTTGCTATTGTAGATCACAGTTCAGTAACTATTAAGAGCTAAGCTAATATTATAGCTCTTTAAGTTATTTGTCTTTTTTTCTTTGGATAAAGGTTTTGTGAAAAACGTATTTTAAGTTATCAAGAAATCACAGATAGCTGTGGACAGGTGCATAACTCAATGGAACATTCTCACCCTCTAGTGGACAAAGAGAGTCCTGTCCAGTTTGGTTATATCACCTCAATGAAACAATTAATAGACAGTAGTTATTTTAAATCTGGGATGTTTTTATCCTCAATTAACACTCACATGCTTATACACACAGTCTAGAACATATAGTGCAGGATTCCTCTTTAATAAATGTCTCCATTAACCCCAAAGTATCCCTTAGAGATGACTGGTGATTTATGATGGGCTTTTAATGTGTTGATTTAGTCTGTTGGAATACACTTGTTTGCTTGTACATATGTACTGTATTTTAGTGTCATATGATTGTGGCATGAAATGTTCTTCTAAAAATACACACAGAAACTCATCAGCAGCTCTGGTTACAACAACACACTCCTGTCCCCAGACCGGCATTACCCAGGACTGCTAAACAGTTCAGTTTTAGGTAAAAGGAACGGTTCCCCTGTTTGAGTTTTTCTCAAGATAAAAGCTGGTTTAACTCGTCCTGTAAGGTTGTTTATGAAACAGGTGTGACGATAAGTGTCTCCATTTATAGTGTACAAGCAGATAACATTCGGAGAATCTTTTAAATATGCAGTTTAAGCTATTAATGGTAATTACTTGTGTTCTGCCTTTAGGTGTTAATGCCAGGTAATATTCACAGATTGAGTCTGATTGCTTTGCAAGGTTACAGGAAAGTATGTGGGTGTGCCGGACCTATTGTTTTACAGAAGCGTTTTATCTTTGTGAGGGTTCACACATGCAGGATGTTCTTCTGCCAGAGGTCAATAGGCTCCTTCCATGAAGTTCTCAGTTATTGATCCCCAATGTTTTGTGGTTTTTGTGCATGTGCAAACTCTTCAAGAGCTTGGAGTCTTTTTTTTCTCTTTTTGTGAATTGTCTATATTTGTTGTAAAGTTTAAGGCTGTAAACAATCTGCCCCATATATTGGATTAACTTAGACTGTAAATGTAAGTGGACCATGCATTGCAGTTTCTTGTCATTTGTAAAAAAAAAAAAAAGAAGTATGAGCTAGCTTTGCCAGAAGTGGTGGAGAGAGCAGAGTGTATAGGCATGCAGCATTATAAGCACTCCGCCCTGAAAGTCTGTTTCCTCATCTTAGCACTGCAAACAAGACAATAAATGTAATAGTGCCTCAATTTGGGGTCAAGTAACCATCTTAAATGTGTGAAAACAAACCCCAATAACAAATATTTTAGCCATTGTCTAATGTGAAAATAACAAGTGAAATATGACATGCATTTTAAATAGCACAATTAAGGAGAAAATAATGTTTACGGTAGGCTCGTCGCACTGACCGCCATGGATAATACAGGGTCTATTTATATTTTGTGTCTGTTAAACACGTCAATCAGCAGGATATGACAAAACACCCACACAGCATTCCAATTCCAATCTATACTATTGAGTGTATTAAATGAGACTCGGTGTATCCCAGACCAGTAAAGCTTTTTCCAAACATTATAGTACCTCAGTTATATAGTTATATAGTTCCCTCAGTAGGATGGAAGCCATGAATAGTAAAGAATCCCAAATGGTCTCAGGATGTGTACCTTTTACTGTTTGATTCTCAGATGACTCTGAACATTGACTGTGTATCATGGACGTGGTGTCCATGACTTCACCCATAGGTTTCTACCAAAGAGGCGGGACATGGTCGTATTGAAGTCATCTGATTGGATGAATGTTTAGGTTTTAATGTACTGTATCTTAAAAAGAAAGATCAGTCACTCTATGTTACACATCAAGAGAGAAAGCAGGGGGTTGCCCATTGCTTGATCTAGACTAGTGACTAGTTTCTGGAGGGAGGTTTGGAGGAGACAGTGTTTACTGTAGCTTTAAATACTGTAAGGGTTGTCTATAATGACAAAAAGCTTTTATTCCTATCATATTTTGTAAGTGTTTTATCAGGGTTTTTTTATTTGGGAAAAACAACAATGTCTTATACAATTAAAACTATCAATGTACTGTGCGTGTCTAACAAATCTGATCTTGCCAATGAACATAGAAATGATGCATGTTCACACCTTGGCTGGTATCTCACTGAACAGGCCCTCTTTGTTCTCAGTGTTTGGGCGGGTACCAGTAGCTCTATGTTTAGACATTGGAACTAAAGGTTTAACAAGTGCAAGCCTCTGCTTTCAGCTCTGCACACTTTCTGCAGTTATCTGTGCTCACTTGCTGGAAAGTCCAACTGTGATTCCTTCTCCTGGACTGTGACTTCCTGTTAGATGCAGATTAGAATCTAGTGTATTTTTAGATATTTGTTTTGCTGGCTTGCTCTAGTTTTGTTTTAATTGGCAGCAGAAAACCTCGCGCTAGTACTGCAGTAGATAGTAGAGTTGAGTATGAATTTAAGTATCTAGTTGACCTTTGCTTCAGCTGGTTTACACTTCAGTCAGTTGTTGATATAGGCTTTTGCCTCATAAAAATACATTCAACTTTACTTGTACAATGTGTGATCAGGCATGTAACTCTGAGAATGAACATATAACATTGATTTTGCAAGAAACTACATAGAATTTGTGTGAAACAGCATGAAACAACTTGTGTTAAAAGTAATTTGTCTTCCACATGATTGTGAATTTAAAGGCTTTGGAAAGATTTGCAGGCAAAATATTCACATTTTCTATGACAATGAATAAAAAATATATTTTATGCAGGCCATAATCAGCTAAAAAGACTTGGGGGAAAAAGTGAGAAAAATATCATATTTGCTGTTACGAGATGTACCTTTATACTGGTAAATGGATAATTATTTTAACATACACTTTTTAAACCACACACAGCTGTGGGATATGTGGAAAAATGTAAAAAAAAAATCACACCGGGTTAGTTTTTTAATAAATATTTTCTCAAAGCTCTACAGAGCATACGTTTACGCTGTATTTTTTAATTTGAGGTATTACAATAATAATCAACTGATTGACTGTTATAATTGTATAAAAATATAGCTTACCGATTACATTGTTTAGAGTTAAATGCAAATGCAATCATATTTAAGTGGCTAATTTGCGTATGAATCGATGAACCCTTTACATATAGTAATTTGCCATTTATTTTGTGCTGTGTTTTATCCACCTATTTAGTTTTTTCCCTTTTGCTTATTTCGAACAGTTTTTGCCGCTATTGATAAAACAGTTAAAAGATTGACAGGAAGTGAAGAGACAGGTAGCGAGGTCAGGAAAGGGTTCGCTGGTCACCTGATGAGCCCTGGCTTGTTGTATGTCTTACACAAAACCAAAAGAGCAAACCACCCTTTTTCTTTTAAACTTAACTTTTATAAAGTTTCTGGGATGTTTATGTGTGTGACTGAAATAGTTCAAAGTGCTTCTCAAAGAAAGAATCAGAAATATGAAATTATACAGTTTCAAAATGAAACTCATGTTTTCTTAAACTAAAACTTGCTTAGACTTAATGTTTCAGAAACTATAACCATTTCCATTGTGTATCTGTTTATGGCTTTCTATCCATCTGAATGCAAATTTGATTGTATTAAATAAAAAATATCCTTGAAGAATTCTAAAATAATGCAACACTTTGGAAGAAATGTTAACTTTACATACGCAATAAAAGTTTTTTTTTCAGTCGTGTTTTATCCATGAATTAAAAAATATTTTCTAAATAAAGATAACTTTTCTAAGAAAGGTTTATTTTCATCATTGTTATTTTACCTTTGTTGTTCTTTTTTTTTATGAACGTTTAGGTCATGTTTACAAAAAACTATCCAAATACGTTTTAATAAATTAGAAATTGGTGTTAGCGCTGTGAAATTAAATTTTACAGTTCAAAAACAAAGATTGCCAGAACAAGAAAACTTTGCTTCAGCTCTCAAAGTGTTATCTGGATTCCAGCTTTTTTTTATACTTCTCCATTTGTGTTCAGCACAAAATAAAAACTCAACTTTGAGTTTAGGATACATTTTGATTTGGGGGAACACACTCAAGTCAGCTGGAATGAATTCCAATATTGTTCTCTGCATAGCCCTCTCTCTGTTAGAATAGCCTCCAGGAGCTGCATCCCACAGCCACTCCCACAACCCTCTCCCAGCCCTCCCCTGACCCTCCCCCTTCATTCGGTGCTTGACACATGTTGTAGCCGAGCACACAGAGCAAAGGCACAGAGACTACGTAACATATTTGGTAGAGATGGGCCAGATCTTAAGCTGGATTCGTGGCACCCGGGATCAACCGGCCCTGCAGGACGTCGCTGTTGAAGAACAGGTCTTGTGAACTGTTTAATCCTGCTGAGATTTCAAAGAGAGCAAACTGTGTGTGCAAGGGGTGTGTGAGGAACTTGACTTTGATTGTGTGCCTCTAAACTTTGCTCATATCACTGCTGGTCAGGAGGTCTTGGCTTGTTTCCTACAGAGGGAGTAGGAGGAGGTCAGGAATGTTTGAGAAAAGCTCTGTTAGGAAAAGCAAAAACATAGAAGGGACTTTTTAGAATTATATTAATCCTGCAGCTCCACCAAAGGCTGTTATCTGCTTTATTGGCAGTAAAGAGGCTGACACTGTATGTGTTGCAATCCAGATGTTGATAGCATTCCAGGAGTGTTTTTTTTAAGTGCAGAGTTACTTTTCTACTGCAAAAGTTCAGCAAAGTATCATTACCCTGCCAGGAAATATTTCATCGCATACAAGAAACTTGCTTCTTTTGATTATTTGTCTTGTGTTTTGTCTTTGACAGTTAAATAACTTTTTTTTGTTACATTCCTATATCTTTTGCTTACCTAATGACCTAATTAGGGTCATTGTGGTCTCCTGGATTATATACCAACTCCCTATGGGTAAAAGGCGAGTTGACTTTTATATTATATATTTATTCTTTGTAATTTCCACTCTAATCTCTACAGTTTGCACCCTTCAGGCAAAAACAGACGGTGTGATTCAGCAGTGTCATTTTGAGCTTGAGCAGAGACTCTGATATGCGTCTGATGATAGCTAGTAGGCTACCATCCAAGTGTTGCACATTCCCACAGTGCAACATGCCAGCCTGCTTCAGCATCAGCCACTGACACTGATAGCCTGGAAGAAAAGACGTGCTCACTTTCACTAACTCAAATCACTGTTTGCAGTGACCCTCTCAAATACATAATTGATGGAACTGTTTCACAAAGCAGTTAGTAAATGCTGACAGATATCAAAGATTGACTAAAAGAGGCACTGTTCAGAATGTTTAAAGCAAGTCAGGAAATCCCTTTTCAGGCTTAGCAGAATAACATTTGCAAGGTTAGTATTTATTCTATTATTTTGAGTTCTATTATTTCTATATAATATTGAGTAACAGCCATTTCAAGGCAATTACATTTTATTAAAAAGACAACATATTTTAACTTTTATGTCTATAAACAACATAAAAGGGCTAAAAATGCATGCCATGCCACTACCTGGCAATGGTTTATTATGAGCAAATGCAGATACTTGGAATAGTTCAGAATTATTGCATTACCCATTCTGTGAAGGACAAAGTACTGCATTTGCTGATCCTAAAAACAGCAGAAAACAACACCTATATACATGCAAATTATCATTCATTAATAAATAAGACTTAAGCAGAGCTCAGACAAACATGCGAACACACTCTAGTTCATATGTTCTTCTGCATTAGTTAGCGTTCATGTGTTGATTACAACATACAGAAACAGCTGTGTATTAATCCTAAAGGATTTTACACACCTATGCATTTATTATTTTTTTTTTGGAGAAGAGGAGTTTCCCTTCTCGACACTTGATGGTACGAGTGGACAGAGGATGAAATGGAAAAATGAATATACTTTTTGGATTTTCATTCTTCATTCAGTTTTATTAATTAACCAAAACAGCATATATATTTATATATATATTTTTTTGTTTTGTTTTGTACCTTTAGAGAGAGTTTTCTCACCATGCTCTAGTTTACTTCTCTCTCTGACATGAAGTAGGTTGCTGCATGAGATGCTTTGAGTCCCTTCAGAGTTGTACAAAATGGAAGATCAATTCCACAGTGTACATAAAACGGTGCTTCACAGCACAAGATGTTGTTTTATAATTTTTGTTCTATTTTTAGCTCAAGGGAGAATTGTACAATTAGCATCACTAAGTGGCAAGTCAGGCAACTTCAGCCACATAAAAAACCAATCACAGCAGTGAAAAACTCTGATGCGCTGCAGCAGCTGCATAGGTGTGTAAAGGAGTTTACACTGGGTGAGGAACAGCTAAACTGCTACCATGTGCTGCTATCAGAAATACAGTGTTTTTATGAAATTGAGCACATTAACAAGACACAGGGTAATTCTGCTACATCAACAAGGTCTCTCCTTGATATGGATTACAAAGCGGACTTGGCTTTCAAGATGTCTGCTCAATTGTCTAAACATTTGCACAGTGTAGTTCTCACTTGAGGTCAAAATACATGACTTCTCCGCACCTGCCTGCAAGAGCTGGGCAGCTAATGGTGCCTGAGCGGAAGGATGATTACTCTTGTCTTTACAGTCTACATAAATTCAAATGCAAATGTTATTTTTCGGAGGAAATTGGTCGACAGCAGAGCATGGACGGTCACGTGGATATTTCCTAGAACACTGGTTCTCAAACTTTCACCAAGTACAACCTCAGAAAAAATTGGGCACTCCAAGTACCACTATAATGAGCAACATTAAAATACACAACTCCAGTATAGCCACAGCTCACAGCCATGGCCCTTCTGTTCAGCCACAGTTAAGTACAGTTCAAATAACATGTAATATTGCTGATAAAAAATGTAATCATTTTATCAGCAGTATGCAGCATGAACATTAGAAATGTAATGATTAAAAATTTCTAAAAGTATAAAGTTTTATGGCAAAATATGTGCTTTTTTATTCTCTATCTCTTTCTCTTTCTCACTCTCTAACCCTCTCCCTCTTTTTCTGTTTATAAATTAGGCATATGTAAATGTTTTATTTGTTTTATATTGTTTCATTAGCTCTGCTTTCAGGTGCTCTTAACATATTCATAATATATTTCAAGAGTTGTATTATTGTTATGAGAGATGATGTATTTAAATGAATCTTATCTACCTTCAAGATACTTGTCTCAGATGTTTGATGTCTTCAGATCAGCAGCGCTGTTGCTGTATATTAGCAGAGCGTACCATAAGCTCGTGCTGTAATCATTGCGTAAATATCATTTAGATTGTGATTTTCTGGGTTAAAACCAGACAATTTTGGGGTTGAAACATCTTCATTTCAGCTGCAGACATTAATTATAAATGAAGTTTTAAGCTAACTTTTGATTTAAGAGAACATCTTCCTGTTGTGATGACAGGCACATCCACCCCACACAGAGGGAGAGAATTTAAACAACCTTAAAGTAAAGTTATATTATGTACCTGTGCTGTATTAGTGCCAACAGACTTAGAAATAGAATAACTGCAGTTAAAATACAAAAAAATCTACCAATTGGCCACGGTTAATCTATCAGATGCCCATGGCCGATCATTTGCTGTTAGACATCCACTCCCACAGTAATGACAGCCGCTGGCTACACGTACCACCAAGAGGTTTTTAAGGACCACCAGTGGTACGCATACCATTTGAGAACCACTGCCCTAGAAGATGAAAATGTTTTATATAGTGCCTGTGTAGCAGTTGCTTTAAAGTAGGGGTGGGCAATATGGCCCTTAAATAATATCACAATATTTTTGGTAATTATGCCGATAACGATATGAGACAAAATGTTCATTACAAATATTTGATCAATTTCAAGAAAATACAACTGTACACAATAAGTGTCATTACTTTATTCGCATACAACACACACATTGCACCTTATACTATAGAACATACAACACACACATTGCACCTTATAATATAGAACAGAACATAGTAACACAATGAAAATGTTTCTAAAAAGTTTCACTGAAATATTCAGTTAAATATCAAACCATTATCTTCCCAAATAAATCATATATATTTTTTGTCTCTGTGTGATTGGGTTTTAGTGAAAATAACTAACAATAATGTTATAGTGATACTAAGTGTTAATATTTGATGGTTTTATGCATTTTTTTCCTTATGTTTAGCAGGCATGTTCCCTGAGAATGTTGCATTATAAATACTACAGTACCCAGAATGCTCAAGTCTTTGCTAGAAGTTGGCATTCTTACCAAACCAGTATTGATCAGAGCATAGACCGAGCAAATGGAGCACACAACTATAAATGCTGTTGACAAATGGGTGCGAGCGCCCATGAGTGTCATGCATGCTCACATTGTTGATGCTTTAACTCAGTTGTAGATTTAGCGAATTATAAATGTACTGTGATCAGGAACAAGTAACTCAATATAAACTCCCCGGTGTCACTGTGGATGTACCCTGTTTCTTTTTATTGAGTTTGCATTAATTTGCATTAAGCTATGCTAGCTCTTCAGCGGCCTCTAGTTTTGGGCGGTGCATACATAAGCTGTGTTACTTATGGAAAATGTATGATGTCATTACGTCAACCTGTCAGAGTACAGCAATATAAAAAATTTGACCGCAATAGTATTTATGGCCGATACGATATGGCCCACCCCTACTTCAAAGCAACTTTACTAACTCCTACTGTGGATTAAGAGTTAGACATAAATTCATGTGGCATAATTCATTGGGGTATATAGATGGGTATAAATAGAATTACCTCATACTGCTCCTTAGGGAGCAAAGTGTATTAGTATGAAGAGAGTGCTGAATTCCAGTAATCACTAACTATTTTTTTTTTGTAACTGTAAAAGCCTGGGTTAAAACAATTTGTGAACTAAAAGAACAAAATCACTTATTTTATTATTTATGTTGGAAAAAAATGGAGAACCCGGGGTAAACCCCCTTCCCCCCACATCTTATTTACATAATTTAGAATGTACATATCAATTAAATTAATATTAATAATTAAAGGTAATTCAAAGGACATTAAATGAACTCAATTATTGCGAGTGAGTTTATAGTACTGCCATAATGTAGAATGTATTGATCAGGGATTTGTGCTCTCATTAAGTGATGCGTAATTGATCTGAACAGACAGAGGAGCTTGTGACTGCTGTATCTCCATATGTTTGAGTGTGCAGGCCTACATACCTGTAGGTGTGGGTATTTCTGGGTTCAGTTGCTAATATGGGACCTGCAAAGCACGTGACATATTTGAGCAGCGCAGGCAGTCTGTCAGATTTATTATCAGCCACTGACTTTATATAGAACACAGCATTAGACATAGCCTGTGCTGAACCCATGTGTTTTTATTCAGGGTTTAAAACCACTTACATCCAACAAAAAATAAATCTGTAAATTAGTAAAACTAATACCTCAAGGGTCCTTCTTCAATTGGTGGGGTGAATGAGTGAATATTGAATAAAAACAAATGAGGACTTTCTAGCTTGGCTTTTTTACATTCGGTTACCTCTGAATCCAACAACTCAAAGCCCGAAGTGAGGAAGTAAACATTGCTAGTCTTCAGTAGTACAGTAGAGTCAGTTTGAGCTGAGTATTTATTTAAATTGTTTGTTAATTGAAGGATTCTCTTCTAGAGGTGGTGTAATTCATCACATGGGACATACAATGTTGCTATCCGCAATGGATATGCTTGGGCTCCATACTTGTTTACACTCCCAGGTCACAGATAGGTTACCTCTATCGCTAATGAGGAATACGCCTGGTATTGAAACGTGTTTTATATGTACCCGAGACAGAGAACTTCTCTAAGGAGCAAACTGGAATAAATTTTGAGGTGCTCAGGGACACAAACGATTTGGAGCTGTATGACTGTTCTGTTTGCTGCTTTTTTTTGCTTTTCAGTGCACTCAGGATGCAGACAGCCACTCAAAGGCGGAAACTCTTTCATGTCCTGGATGTAAACTGTATCACAAATGCTAAAAGAGGAGATTCTCCAAACTGTAGGAGTTAACAAGGACGCTTGACACTTCATACGTCCCTTAATGCCCGAGAGGTACAGTGCTGGTTTAAAGCTAGCTTGCTACTTAACCAGGAGGAGAAAATCGTGCTGATTGTGAAGATACAGTGATGGAATTTGAACAAGTTTGCTTTGTTCAGCTTGAGTACACAAAGGCCCTCAAAGGTAATTTAAGTTAACATTAAATAACTTGGCGCTCCAGCTTGCAAATTTTACTGTATTCAGTGTTCAGTCAGGTTTGCATCCGGAGTTAGTCGTCATTAGCTATACTATCAAAAATGTACTTTACTCAATGTACAATTATTAAGCAAAAAGTTCCACAGAAATGTTACATTGTAATATTGACTCAACAAACTTTTTTTGATTGGCCCTAGGGCTACAGCTATCAATTATTTTGCTAATAGATTAATCTATCACTGTAATTTACGATTAATAAACGATTAATCGGATAAGCTCTTTTTTCATCTGCTGATATTTTACATTACAGAGAAGTAAAAAGTGTAAAGAATTCAATATCAGATGTATCATATGTCCCAACACGATATGCTGATCTGAAAGACCGACACAAATTAGAGTTCAATCACATATAATAGATATTTGATGCATAATGATGCTAATCTCTAAAAAACTACTGATGAAGATTTCAGGCGAACAGTTGATTTTTTTATTATGAAAATAAATAGTGCACCAGTTAAAACATTGAATAAAGTGACTAGATTTCTGTTCTGTAAACTATACAATCATCTTCAATATTTCACAAAAAATTGTACAGAAGCACATTAGTTGTCTTTTTTTAATAGATATAATGTTCACCATGATCCTGTTGTACTGTATAGCACAATCACTGAGTTAACAATAAAAACAACCCTACTGTACTAATAATGCATCTTTTATCAAATAATTATTAAAACAGTAATTTTGTGCCCTCGGGTCTTCCTCACCCCTGACCCTCTTATCAACAACTCTTCTTTTAATGCTGTCAACAACAGCCACTGAGAATTTGAACTCAAATACAAAACTATAATTCAGTCAACAACACAACACAAATTGAACTGACTAGGTATTTGGCCAACCAGTGTTAAGGGGCTGACATTAGTCACTTAGGGGAATGTCTTAAAAAGCTCTACTGATGTCACTGGACCCTTTCTTAAGAGTTCGTAACTCTCTGATGCTGGCAGTAAAAATATCAACTTTATTTAAAACCAGAGTGTTCAGTTTTGAAAGTTCAGTGTTCTTTTATTATTGCTTCAGCTCTTAAAATGTATGTCAAAATATCAGAAACCTTTTGCCACCCCCTTTCATTACTGTTTTAGATTATTGCAAGTGAGTATTAGATATATAGATTGGACAGTTTGGAGATTCTAACAAGCATGTGCATGATCACAGACTGAATTAAAGTCATTGCTGCATTCATTGCCTAACTGTTATATAAGATTGAAGTCAGACATCATGAGCATGCACACGTGCTCAACAAGATATACTTTTCACTTTTCATCTAAGCCCTGTTGCAAAACATGTCCTCCTTGGGCAGCATTTATTGCATCATTAGTGGGGTAAATGGATTTCTACAACCTTGTTCACTGTGATGACAATATATAGTAGTGTGATTAGTTCTAGACAGCACAGGAGCTTAACAGACTTTTTCAGATTAGATATACGTTTTCCTCTAACCTGCTGTAATTTAAACAGCATGATATTTGTGAGTTTCAGATTAGAAAAGTTAACTCAAAATGCATCACAAGGCTGTCATACACATATATCAATTGGTTTATATGGGCCCTAGACAGCAATGGAGCTCTGATGTGATTTTGAGAGGTTGAATCAAAACATTCTTATTATTAGACTTTGTTCTAAAAAAAGGTAAGCAGCAAAGTTGGCTTCTGGTGCCTTCTCTTTGCTTGGATGAAAACTTACCAAGCATGCATTAAATAAAATCTACATATAAATAGCTCTACTGCACTGTGTGTATATATATATATATATATATATATATATATATATATATATATATATATATATATATATAAACAATTCAAAGTAAAAAAAATAAAAATAAAATAAAAGTTTAACTTGATAAATTGTTAAGGTTTAGAGGCTCAGTGTTAATGTAACACTATATAGAGAAGGACCAAATAGACTAACAAAGAGTGAATGTACCTCTCTTTTACTGGTTGTGTGTTTTTAGCTGTTTTAGATTAGTTTTTACAAGATAAAACTGTCGTATAATTATGAATCAGAGCAGGGATTGATTTCTTCATCATTGCAACACCTTGAGTCTGAGTCTGACCTATTATTTTGTATATCTTTTTTGAGGTGTCTCAAAAAGAGGTAACTTTAATGACTCTAGTTATATCTAGTTATCACTTACATGCCCCATTGAATCAAATATATTAAGAAATGAAATCTCCTACCCAGCAGTTATGAGTGTTGTGAAAAGAGAACAGAAGTCAGCACAAGGTTTCTCTTCGAGGATCTGTGATAACTGCTTTTAACTCTGAATGAGTAAACACTCCCTTTTTCCAGCTAAATCCGACACTAGTGCTGATGCATAAATGACGCCTTTTTTCTAGATTAAACAGAGCTTGGTTTGTTCAGACATCTTCAGATTGTCCGCTCTGAGCTTGCAGAACTTGAATTGCGTACAGTAGGGTCTAGAGGCTGTCGGGCTTCCGAGATTCCTTTTTGTGTTTTGTCATAGTCACCTCTCGACCTCTGCGTGAGGGTGAGGCTCATTACTGATGACAGACTCATTTATAAACAGATAACAACTACTGTGGAACTCGCCAGTTCAGTCCTTCTCTGATAAGTATCCAGCTGAAGCCGCCTGATAGCATTTGCACACCTCTGAATCCTAAAAGCTACTTGAGAATGTATTATAGAAAGTAAAAGGAGTATGATATGTTGATTGTTGTTTAACATTTAACAGATGAATGTTAGAAAAGGCTGATTCTGTTGTGATGGTTTTTCTCTCAGGGGAGGATATATGTTGCGTTCAGTTGGTCGTTCCTTTCCTGTTTTCCTTATTTGGTTTCTTTCAAACATCTCTGGTCTCAGAAGTGGCTCTGTGGAATGTAGCTGCATTCCTAAATACACAGCGTGTTTGTGGAAGTGTTTTGCAAGAAGCACACTTCAAAATGATGACTTGCTTTTGAAGATTTTGACTGTGACAGATTTTTGAGATTTACCAGTTTGTCTGTGTGCTCAAGGGTTGCAAAACATATTCTTGCTGTTATTATGACTACAACATTTTATTCAATATCATTTAAAAAGGAAATTAATGTATATACCAGTTCAAATGATCGATTTGTTAAGGTGAAATCATGGTCCTCTTTAGTGGTTTGTGAATAAAATGCGTGGTGCATGTAAAATGCTACCAAAGTTCAGATGCTGGGCTAGTGTTCCTTTTCTCCAGTTGAGCTCTTGTACTGTCTAAAATCTAAAAGACAAAGTCCAAAAGCATTAAAACATTGTAATCCATCTAGCTATAATGAGCTGCAGTTGTCTTAACAGGAATGCCCAGAATTCATTCTCCCTGGAAGCTTCCTCCACTACTTTCAGAAGAGAAACAATGAGTTTAAGCCAGTTGAGACACACAGTAGCCCCTCCATTATGCTCTGGGTCTTCCCCAGGGACTGTTTATATTGGGACATGTCTGAAAAGAGTCCAGGAGGCACTTACTTCAACAGACTCCTCTTTATATGGAGTTGTGCCTATTTCTCACAGTACACAATTTCATGCTACTCTGACAACTAAGCTGTTTGTGTCCAAAAAATGTTCTGTCATGAAAACAGAGTAGCGATGTAGAATGACTGGTAATTCTGCATTATGATAGTCACTGACCCAACACATTTGTAAATGTCATAGTAAACCCTTCCCTCTCTCATGAATAATATCTAAAAATACCCCAAAGCACTTTTTTTTTTATTTTGTACTTTTTTGGGCTCTGTTTTAAGAGGTGCTTGTATTCTTCTCAGCTACTTCACACTCTTCTGCAAATATTCCACATATTCAAGAATCTTAAACACCAATTTGACTTGCTTTTTAGTCTTTCTGCATTGGAGTTCCAGATGATGATGAACACAAAAGAATAATACAAAACACAAGATACAAGTTATTTTTATTGTCCAAAATACATAAACATTTCTCTTTTTAAAAATGTATTTAAAAGTTTTTGTACTATAAAAGAAGTCAGAAATATAAACATTTACACTGAGTTAATTACGCTGTATATAGATAATATATAGGTATATTTTGTTCTTTTTTAATATAAAAAATTATCAGTGCTGTATGGAGGATGTAAATGACTGAAGTAGAAGTAAATAAATACATAAATAAAGGTAGAAATTAATTCATGAATAAATAAGTAGATAAAAAAAAAATTAATACATGCATAAACAATAAATACATTATTTATTTATATGGTTAAATTAAACAGGTTTAAATGTAATATATAATTATAGTAATACTAAAAATAAAGTTATTAATACAAATATTTTAGAACATTATTAATTATTTTTAGTGATGAGTCTTATTTGCTTCCTCATATTTACATTCATGTCAAAAACTAAACACAGTCTGTATTCAACCTTTAATTTTCTGTTGTGTTGCTCTTTGATTGAACAGTTCTTTCCATTGTGAGACATTTGTGTATTGTTCTTCGTACTCCCATTATCTTTCTCATTTCACACTCTGGTGCACTACCAATTTTAAGCACCAGAGGGAACTCTTGTATTACAAACCGTGGCTGACTTCATTATCATGTTAGTATTTGGCGAGTCAAAGCGAGGAATGACCATCTTTCTTCTTACATAAGAGCTGGAACCAAACCTGCACCACCAACAAATTCTGTATAAAAAAAAAGCCCTCATGACTCATCTAGTTGTTTTCTGCCCTTCCTGTCTAATGTTTTCTCTCTGTTCTCTCTCTTCTTCCTTGCCCTGGGTGTGGTGGATTGGCATGCATGTGATGTCTCTCTCCCGTTCTTCTCTACCACCGGCTGATGTAGGCTGTGCTCAGATTCCTGAGGAGTGAGTTAAACAGGAACACACCCTGCCCAACAAGCAAATCTTCAACATCTTGGCTTGTTTAGGGTGTTAAATTCTCACTGGGGTCTATAGAAATATTCACAAGTATCTGTCTGTCCAAACCCTACAAAAAAAAACTCTGAAGTCCGCCTATCTGAAACCCCTAGCCACCTCCCCAACTCGGACTTCCTGAGTCATATGGAAACAGTCTTGTTTATTTGTTTTCCTGCCTTGCTGTGCACATGGGCGGGTCTCCTCTAAGTTGACCAATCAGAGTAGCTCCTGAAAGGAGTGGGAGGGGCTTCACTGCTGGGCGTTTTCATTGGTTTCTATGTGTATATGTGGATGTGGGATATCTTTGGTATATTCCAGACCTGCTAAAGCTAACTTTTAGATTGGATTACTACTAAAAGTTAAAAAGGACCTTTGTTACAGATGGTACGTATCTACCGATCTTGCTTTCCTGTCTGTGGTTTCCTGTCAATGTTTCAGCTTACTGCTTTAGTTCTTGGAAACTATTACCCTGCTTTTGGCACTGAAGACTTGGGCTTTTTTCACTGTTGATATGACTCCGAACAGACTTTGAATAGTCAGCTAGTTTGTTTTGTTTGTTATTTTTACATTTTAAAGGATTGTCAACATGCTGACAAATTTACAAATTTGTGACCCTTGCAAAACATTTTAACACTTTATTCTCTATTCTCAATAGAGATGTGCTATTTTATGTTTGGTAGAATGCCTTAAATTCATGATGAAAGAAGCACTCTACAGCTTTTCTGATTTGTTATAGCTTCCACAAATGGAATCTGACATAGGCTTGCTAAGTTCAATCAAACAAGTTACATTATCTAGATTGTCTAGGCTTAAGTCTCTCTTTTGACTAAACTTCTTAAACAAAGGTTTTGCTATGTGTTTCTCTGTTTTACTCACAAATATAATTTATAATATGCAGGCTGCTTCAGGGCAAGCAAAGAACATTCTTCAAATGTGTACTTGGGTGCTTGCAAGAGTCAACTTGTATCCATTTCCAACATTTGTATTGTACCTAGTGATGAAATAACTTTTTTTTAAAGAACATATTTCACACATCAGGCATATTGAAGTCTTACTCAATGATACGTATACATCAGATCTTAAATCCCTTGATGGATTGTGCAAGACTTGTTAGTCTTGAAAGTCCATCACCATTACCTCCATTACCTCATTCACACCAGAGCAAAAAATTTGCCCATCCTTAAACCTCATAAATCTTGTAGTTTAGCTGTGATGATGTATAGTTCGTCACATCATGGCCGATGAGTAGCTTAATAAGAATTTTTTTACTTAAAGATACCTTAATTATATATAATATATTATATCTAATTTGAATCAGAGGAAATTGTGATCATGGATTTGCTCTTCATTAAAAAATTTTTTACAAAGTCCTGTCCCGCTCATCAAGCCTGAATCATAATGATAAACGCAGAAAAGATGTTTGTATGAAGCGACATCTGATATAAAAATGTACACAAAAACAGTCTAACCACAGAATGTGATAAACTAGTTCTTTCTATTAGATCTTATTTACAAATAAAAACATGCATAAACACAAGTAGAATAAATATGATCTCTCTTTTACTGTTGTCTATCTAATGAAAATAAATATAAAGATTATTTTGATACTTTGCTTTGTTAATCAGCACAAATTTGTTTGTACAATGCAGTCAACAGCCTATATTTACTGCAGAACAGATGCTCTGAAACACAATACACTGAATGATAGTGCAGCCACACTTTGATACAATTCCATTCTCTTGAATGAGGTACTGTACGACGATGAAAAACCAGGAAGTTAGGAGGAGATGTTGCTTTTTGGAATCTACTCAAATTCAACTTTGACCTGTTATCACACCACGTGATTGTCGAGGTGAGAGCATGAGCTAACCATAAGCAAGATTATATATATGTATATATTTGGGGAAAAAAATGAGCCAAAATAAATTTAAAATGTCAAAATCTATAAAGGATAAATAGTGTTACAATGTTACACTACAGCTCATACATACCACTATGGGACAAAAATCATATCTGAAGGGTAGGTGAACAACCAAACTGCAGATTGGTTAAAGACAACCACCAGGGAGGTGAGAATCAGTACTAAAATCATTACTTAAAACTATTTTCACAATTCACCAAATGTTAAGGGTGTGTCTACTATTGATTCATCAATTTACTCCACCAAATGTATTGTTTAGCTGCATGGATGATTTAGAAGAGAGCTATGGTCCAATTGATAAAAGGCTTGGGGGCGTGCAGTATGGGAGTGTTACCTTCCTCACACAGGTTTCTGGGAGGAGTTGCTTAATTATGGTTTGACACTGCTGTGTGAAGGATCCCTCAGTCATATCAGGAAGTTTTGACACTGTGACATTGTGGTAATGGTATTGTCTACCATGTAGGCATCAGTAACACACATCCAGAGATATTGATCAAGGTTTTGAACTGGAATCAATAGTGAATATTTTCTGGAATCTGTGGAACATGTGGGTCTATATATGTCCTCTTTCAGATCTGATTCTTTATGCTGTGTTCCTGCCCTGTGTTTACCCATAAGGCTTTATGATTTCTATTGCTGAGGATGCAAAATATTTACCTGACTCCCTGGCTTATATGAGGCCGGTTTCTTCCTCACATTGTTCAACAACCCCACCCTTTTTTGTCCAACTCAACAACCGATTTCACTTTCCACCTTTTCTTTTTTGTTGCTGAATGGTTTGCACAGTTAAATAAAAAACCTGTTTTAGGAACAAATAGTCCTAAAATACACTCATCTTATAATTTGAAGAATATGTTTTATGAATTACAACAGTTACCTGTATTTCCTGTTGGTTTAATCATTTGTTTTTTTTTCTTTTATATGCTTTGACATATAATGTTTGCATGCTTCCATGTTAAAAGAAAGCATCACACATTTGTTTACCATTTTTTACAACATGTATATAAATATTGTCATGGAAATCACCTTACTTGAAGCAAAATTGCCCTGGCTAAAAGAAGTCTTAATTAAAAAAGCATTTTTTGAATTATTATTTTTTAATTGATGCACACCATAACATACAGAACAGTGTTCAGTGAATGTGTGGCACTAATGGACATATATACTCTTTTCATGGGAACAATCCTTCTCAGGTTGTTACATACTCGGAACATTCTCCCAATTAGTCAGAATGATACGAAGTAATATATTGGAGAGAACACTATTAATAGTTAAATGTATGGTATTTAAATCTCTTAAATGCTGGCATAACATCTTCAACACAGAGTAATGACAGTTCAAAATTTAAAAAATAAGCACATTATATAAGCTTGTGATTAAGCTAATATAGCAGGGTTTCCCAAATCCGCTCCTGGAGGGCATAGCCCTGCGCATTTTAGTTGCAAACCTGCTCTAGTAGTCATACTACTTTAGCTTCAGACAATCAGAGATGACCTTAATTAGTGCAACAGGTCCGTTTTATTATGGTTGAACCAAAAATGTGTCTTCTCCGGCTGTCCAGGACACTACAGCAAACAGGTAAATACATAGTTTTTTTGTACCACAATATACAAGACAAAATTATATTGTTTAAAAATTATATTATATTGTTTCTATAAGTAAAAAGTTAAAGTATTGCTGAAATTTCTGATATCTGATTCTGAGGACCTCAACAAGTCATGTGGATAGTTATAAAAGAAGAAGTGATCTTTTATATGCTGTTTAAGTATTCATTTGTGTCCCTTTAATTGGTCACAATAGCAGGTCTTCTGCAAGTCAAGTTGTTCTTGAAGAATGACATGCCTTTACCAGATGAATGTGGATTTGTTTATTCCCAAACCGATTGTCTCATGTGTGTGTTTGAAAGTCTGAAAGTAGAAGTGAAGAGGTTTGCAAATGAACCATTGTGTTTAGTCACTGCTTAACTATAGATAATCAATCTGATTTACTTGGAGATTTTGTTTTTTTGAGATGTTATACTGTTTTTTCTGCTTCTTTGTGATGCACAGCTGTCTGCTCTCTGTTACCACATAAATTAAAACCTGCTTAGGTAGTTGCAACACTTTGATAAACATAAAACAGTAAATCCACTAGATGCTCTGTGCTTTAACCCCTGGATAAGATTTATGTTTGAGCATTTTGTGTTTTTAAAGAGCAACATTCCATTTATAGCGGGTAGAGGTTGTTAGGGTAGCTTAATGGTTGTTGTTTTTTTTTAAAGAGCTTTTAAACCTGGTTCATTGTGAAATTTGCTAATCACAGCTACTAATTTAACTAGACTGTCCTTAAACCCTTGAAAACTGTCGGGGCACCCCCCCCAAAAAATCTATTTTATATAGTTTCTCTCAGAAACCACCCGCAACATCAAGTCAATCCTATTTTCTGCATTCTATGAGCATTATCACTACAATCTATTATGAGTATGAGTTAATGTTTATTAAGGGCAAGCAAAAAAAAAAAAAAACTAGTAATATTATGACCATCTAATGAATAGAGACAATTTCTCTACAAAATCAAGACTGTTTTCGTTACTTTCATGTGGTGGCTGATTTTAAACACATGGGAGAACAAACACTGTAAATAATTCAAGGTCTGATGGTACAAACCCTATCAACACTCATTTCAGCCCATAACTCATATTAGTATCTTATATATGTACTCATTATTAGGATTAGAAGAGGTTTTTGTGGAAATCTGTGGCTTTAAATTATGCCTGGGCCTGTATATAATTAAATATATGAGCTCTTTCTTTTCAGTATTTTCTAGTAAATGTTAACAAAAATGATGGAATTATTAATCATTGAGGGCCATACTCTTGTATATGAACTTTCAAGATAAAAACCTCTTGAAAAAGATTTATTTCACCACAGACAATTCTCCCGATAAAAGTGTAGAAAATGTAGTCTTGTTACTTTACAAGACTAAATTTATGTTCCTAGCTCAAACTATGCGAGTAGTTGTATGCAAGGTGATGACCCCTGACCTACTTTCTGGTAGATCTGAATTTCACAACGTGAGTTTTGTAATTAGAATTTTAGAATATTGAATTTGAGGTTGATTTTCTTCTTGAAAACTTCAAGTTGTATTTTTGCAAACTGAATATCTACAGATAAAGATATGTTTGAAAAAACATCTTTGAAAGATTATGAAAAAAAATCAGTGGTTTTAAATTTCAGAAGTTCAATATTCAAGTTACAAAATTCAAATTCAAGGAAAGAAAGAAATTGAAATTCTAAATATTTTTATTGACATATAATATTCAGGTTTATTCAACTACAGTTAATAATTCAAATCAACACAATTAAAATTCAGTTCATTTTGTCAGATCTCCAGTTCCATAAAAACGACCTGAGATTGAGTGGTTAAAGAGGCTAGCTAACTAACTGTTATTTCCTTTCTCTTATATATTCACTGAAGTCCACTGATATAGATATTAACCGTTTTAGAATTAATGAACTAAAATGTTGATGATTTTTAAACTTTAAAATGAAAAACATTTCATTTCAAATGTTCAGAATATGTTGTACACTGCTCTGACTGGCCTGCAGTTTTGAATATGCATAGTCAGCTGCTTAAGAAATGTTTTGCTTCGCTCAAACATATAACAATACAAAAATTTCCATACAAGTTTGAGTTTTAACATGAATCTGAAAAAAGTAAGAAGGATGGAAAGATTACTGGAGACGTATCAAACCTAAAGTAAAAAACATGGATGTGTGTTTCTGAGTACAGCTGCTCTATTGTAGTTGTTGTGTGTTTGACAGTTATTGTTGCGTGTGTGCGTTCGTGCATGCGTGCATGTGTGTGTGTAGCAACATAAGTACAGTAGAATAAGGAAACTGCAACCAGACTAACAAAACAATTACCATAAGGCTATGAGGTAGTATATGTGAGAGTCCAGGTGCAGTTAACTGGGTGAGGTGATGGGGAGCTATGAGTTCAGCAGTCTGATAGCTTGGGGAAAGAAGCTCTGTGTGTGCCGTAAAGTCCAGATGTTAGTGGCGTCAGCTAGAGGGCAAGAGCTCAAAAGGGTAATAATTTGGAGAGTATCTTTACTGGGGAAGAGACCCCACTCATTCATATTACCTTTTTTCTTTTAATATGCTTAAAGAACATTTAGCATGGCCATGACTATGTTGTTAAATGTATGAAAACATGACCATAGTTTATAACTTTCTATTTTCTTTTTATTTTGTGTTTATTTAACAGCTTTGTGTTAGGGGTTTAAAGTTGTTGCTTTATCAAACCATTCACTGTAAATGTAATTTTCATGAGCAAAGTTGTTCATAATTATAAACAGTTATTTTTTGACAGAACTGATGATATTTTGGGCAAGCCAAGTCCTGCCTGGTAAAGGTTCACAATACTTAACGAATAAGTAAAAATGTACATAAAAAGATTTCATATGAACTCAACACTAATTAAAGTGATACATACTACTTATATGTTTGTTGCAATCTAGTTCCAATTCCATTCATATTTTGTGTTATAAAAACGAGTTCTGGTCGTTCAGACTATGGGTCTGAACATGCAGTTCTGAGCTAGAGAATGGATTTCCAGGTCTGCAAGTACATATTTTAGTTTTTATACAATCTCACTAAATACAGATAGAGGTTTGTGCGTGCTACACAGAAGTTGTTTCGTCTTTAATAAATAAGGGGAATTAAGGTGTATGTGCTGACAATTCTTTATAGTAACAATATTCATGGGGAAATGTTGTATTTGATTACCACCACCGCAATTCTTTATGTTTAGAAATAACTGAGGTAAATGAGAAATGAAGAATTAATTCTTTTTTGGTGCAAAGAGGCTTTCATTATTATTTAGTATTTAATCCAGTATGCAGTGGTCTATGTGAGGGGATGAGTATTGAGGTTTTTCCAATTGGAGTTTTTAGAAAGTATCCTAAAGCATGCTCTTTGTTTGGAGTGTTTCGAAGTGAGTTTGCTATGTTCCTGTCTCTGATGACCTTAAAATTAAGCCCTTTAGCATGTGATTTTGGAAGTTTACAAAAAAGTGGAATGGTCTGGGTAAAACCACTATTCAAACATAAATTTTTACACAAGGAATACAAATAGAGTACATGCCTTCATGACAAGAACACAATTTCTTTTCACATTTCATCTTTATTTTTATTTTATTTTTTTTTTTGCAGTCGGAGCAGATCAGACCCACCGCATCAGCTCAGGTGTCCACAGTGAAACCTGCACAATATGAGGTATATGCAATCCTGCATGCTTTTATTTGGTTAATTTATTGTTTTTTCTGGAAAAGGACCTTTACTTATGACCCTGGGTTTTGTATTTCCACTCGCATTTAATGTTTGTGCTGGGTGTCTTTTGCTTCTTTCTTTTTTCTGAATTTTCTGCTTTTTTTAGGCCCAATTTTTGATATGTTCATATTGATAATTTTTATATTATCATAAGGTATTCCATCTTTTCAAAACACCAGAAAGGATCATTTGTCCCATGCTCTCTTTAAATAAATGTGTTACCAAGTTTTCCGGTAAAATATTATGAATATATGACTATACTATAAATGGATATATACTGTTACACACAGTGTCTGCTAATGTACAGTATGTGTTCCTATATTTGTCCTGTCTTCACTGACAGTATTGGTAGATTTTTGAGAAACAAGTTAAGAAGTCGTCAGATCTGTACCAGAGAGCTATGGGTGGTTGCTTGGTGGTTGATGAGCATTATTTTTAACACGTACCATCTAAAAAGCTACTTGACCACAAAGGTTATTTGTGTACTGTACCGTGGAAGCTTTTCTTTTGTTATTGTTGGTTCTTTCGCACATTTGGTGGTTAACAGATTTTTCTCATGCGTATCTGTCTACTCTGGAGAGAGGAGTCTTGTTATTGTCTGGAAATATTGACTTCTTTCTTGTTCTCTAAAATGTCCAAATACTTGATGCACACAATACAGGGCTGAAAATCTCACATTTGCTTATAGAAAGGACCTGCACAGTTATCTACTGCGGGAGGTGGAGGTTCTTCATCCTCCCAGAAGGCACCTTCCCAAGTCCTTTCACAGGTAGACTCCTGAATCAACTTCCTCTCCTATCTATATCACGCCTTACATCATTTTCATTCTTGAAGACTAACTTGCGCTTGTAACTGTCTCTGTTCTAAAACATCTGGACCACATTTGAAACAACTTTACTTTCATCAAATATCTTTGAAGTTATATTCGGGGCTCTCTTGATGCTAATCACATTCTTTTCATTAAACTTTACATTCACCTCAATTCATTTGCTTGCTTGAAGTGCATCTTGAGCTCTATTCTGGCCTCATTCCTGCATCTAATCATAGGCCACAGACTCTAAACTAGCTCCAGCATCTTCTACTAAAGACCAGGCTCAGGTATTTCTTCTGTTCAATGACGATTGGTATCTCTGCCACGTAAGACACCATTAGCATATCCACCTGGTCAATATTTCATCTTTTTTTTCCAACATAGATGCTCTTTTAAGGAATGCATATCCTGACTTTTTTCTTATTTTTCACTCATCATTTTCGAGACTTTAAATCTTGAAATTAAAATACAAAGAACTTTCTTCTCTTTACTTTCTGGCCTTGCTTTGGTTGTGGACTTGTTCGGATTCCCTTTTAATGCTTGCACTTCTGGTGCATGTGATTCTGATAGAGTACCAACACTCCTTCCAAACCGGGACCTGTTAAAGTGGATCCAACTCATGGAAAACCCTCCGCCTCAACTAGTACCCAAAAACAGACAAACACTCCAAAGGTACTAACAGGGATGACTTTTGATCAAGTGGACTGAATAGTTACAATACAGTGTTTTTCCTTTTTGGGAAGTTTGGAAGAAAGACAGTAGTGGATGGGCAAAGATTCAAGAGAACCAGACTGCCTGACTTGGGGGCAAACCACCAGCTTTCTTATTTTAACTTATATTGGTTTCATTATTAAAAAAGTATTAGCATTTTGTGCTTTAGAATTAAAGCAATGTATAAATGTTTGACATAAATGGAATATTTACAATTTACAAAGTATGTGAAGATTGTGATTTATTTTAACGGATGTTTTAAACTGAATAAATTACATGTATATGAAATGTTAATTGAGGTAATGTCTAAAGAAGTAGGTTACAAGTGGGAACTTGAAATTATTCAAGAAAAAATAATTCTGTGTAGAATAAAGCTTTAAAAGTGGCAGAATCAGGTCAACAAACCACTTATTTTTTTACATTGCAGCATTGGTTGCATGTGGGATGTCAAGATTTCAGCTTCTTGACAACATATACAGCCCAAAACTACACTGATATCTAGGTTCCGGGATGCAGATTTCATTTTGAATATGGGAAGCAGTTTGAGCAAAGTCAAAGATGTGGAAAAAAAAAACTATTGTTTTGTTCAGATTAAGAATTGGAAAATGCATGAAACGTTTCTGAATGCACGCAAGAAAGTGTCTACTCACTTGCTTCACATTGACAAACTTCACTCTTCCATTTTTGGCTTCCAGGTTTCCCTCATTCTAGGAAGATCCTGATTGGTTTGCGCCTGTACAAACGGCTGAAATAGTTCCCCTATTTAGTACCCATTGACTTAGCGTGTTAATCACCTATTAACGATGCAAATTCCAGTCTTGCTCTGAACGCCGAGTAAGGGGCTGCAACCCCTATCTATTTTGTGACATTTCATCATTAAGCTGGCTAAAACCTGCAGAATCAAAAATGTGTCTCTGAACTGAGTGTCTCAGTTTACACCTTGAAATTGTATCTTGAAGCTGAGATTCCACCTGAAGGGTATCCCTTGTTAAATAATAAATATATTTTATTTGCCATTTTTAAAGCCTTAATTCACTCTTTTTTTTTTTTTTTTTTTTTTTTTTTTTTTTACTGTTTTTGACATCCCACCTGTAACCTATTTTGACTGTGAAACAGATACATACAAAATAAATTTTTTTATAGACAGTTTGGTCGGCCACGGGTTTGTTATCATTGAAGGAAAACAGCTAGACAAGGAGCTTTCAGCAGTGCAGCTGCTTCACAAGTCTTAAGTTTGAAGATAATTAATCTATTTCTGTTTTGGGCTCCAGATTCAAGTGGAAGTGGCTCCTCCAGCTCCAAAGGTCACTACAGAGGTGAGTGCAAAATCTTTTGAAGTGATTGGTTTGGCCTCAGTTTTATTTTTAACTGCTACACTTGGTATTACTTTTTAGGAAGTAGATCCATTCGAGGCCCTCAATGACACACTACCTCCAACACAGCCTCTGCCCCCTAAAGTCTCAACACACACTGGACCTGAAATCAAAGAGGTAAAGCACGGGTCTAGACTTTATTTTGTTGAAGGATGTTTTTGAACTCTTAAATCCTCCATTCAATTCAAGTTATTTAACCCTATAACTTCTCTTTAAATTAAAAGGCAATATTTTGTGTGCTACCAGTTTATTTGAAAGTGTATACATTTTAGGTTTCACATCTGTTATATATATATCTTTCTAACGCAACAATTAATTATTTGATAAATAATTACTTTTAATATATTTATACATTTATTTATTAAATATATACCACAGAAAACCATTTAATGATCATTTTGGCATATGCCTGTAAGTTTTCATTGTTTAGCATGCTTTTCGCTACAGGTGTGTGTGTGTGCGTGTGCATGCGTGCGTGTGTGTGCGTGCGTGTGCGTGTGTGTGTGTGTGTGTAATTAATGATGTGTGTTGCATGTCTTAGCCAAATGTCAAAGCAGCGAAGGGTGTCATTACTGGTGAGAGAGATGACACACTGCCACCCGGATACAGAAAAGATGATCTGGTCAGTTAAAGATCACACAACTTCTGTTTTTAAAGCCGGAAATTATACTTGTGGGTGAAAGCTCTTTTGGAAAGTTTAGATTTGGGAGCAAATAACAATAGATTATATGTCGGTATATTGCTGTTTTTGTTTAATTAGCTTGTTGACTAGCACTGGAACATTTGCATGAATGTACTAAAGTTCTGAATTGTGCAAATGTGTGTGGATTGCTGGGAATATTGTGCTGAAAACAGATTTTTGTTGTTTCTGATTCATTTCTTTTTTTTCAGAAGAGCATTCTTTCGCATTTTGACTATTTAACAATTGTTAATCTGTCTGTTCAGGAAAAGAAGAAACCTGGAGTTCCCGAGAAGCCCCAAGAACTTCCCAAGGTAGATAATTTTTTTTTAAAGATTTTGTCTGTAAAAAAATGCTTTCTTTATCTCAGTTTACACTTGACAGAAAATCTGTGGCTCACATATGATATCTCAATCTTAGCGATATTTTTACATGTTTTACCTACCTTTTATCCAGTCTTTATCCAGACTTTTTCATGAATTACTTTATCAAATATTTACTGGTGCTTGTTTTAAGGGTGTTGTCATGCAAACAGAAGCGATTACAGATCCCTCACTCACTTTAACCACATTATTACCTTAATGTTACCTCTGCAGTATTGTATGAGTTGTGTAAACATCACTCCTTAGTTCTTAGAATCACATTCAGCAGCATTTCGCATCACTTTGGTTTTTCACTTGTAGTTGTTTGGTAGAGTTATGCAGCATGTTTTTAATATCAATCACTTGGTATGCAGTAGGCGTGTCTGTACTTTTCCTGTCTTTGCTGGTTGAAATTCCTTTCACTGTGATCCAGGGGCTCCATCTAATGGACTTTTATAGAACTGACACAGTATAATAATGCAGTGGGTGGAAAGACACTTGTTAAACATAATGAGCAGAGATTAAGACCCCTATGAAAAAAGGTTATTGGTCATTTAGTCATCTTATAAGCAACCAGGGCCTTCAATTTTGAAGAAGCTTGACAAAATGTTAAGATAGATTCGTACCGTCAGATCTGGAATAGGTATGAAAGCTATTCCCTTTTAAACATTTTAAGGATAGAGACAAATGTACAAATAGATTCACAAGTTTAAATTCATAAGTAAGTTTATTAAAGCAAGTGTTTATTTTATTTTTTGTTATGATTTTCAGAATTAAGCTCTAGAGAAGAAAGTTTTATTTTCAGAAGCAAGCTCTCATTCTAGAGCTTGTGTTTCTAAGCTATGGATGAGGAGAACCTGAGGATAAAAAAATTTAGGCTGAGTTTTGCGTTTGTGTAAACTATGGCTTCTATGTTCATTCTCTATCTTGTTAAGAACTGATTCAATTTCGTTTTTGTTTAAAAAACAAACGAAAAAAGAAAGGTCTTCAGTTATGAAGGTTACTAAAACTTACATTTTTATATTTGGACTTTTAAAACAAAGCACTGAGTCTTTGGATCACAGTGAATTTAACAATGCCTCATAACATTTAAGAATCTTTTCATCATTTTTGATGTTAACAATAGGTTCCAAAGCACTGTTAGTTGTGTTTGACTTCTGTTCAATTCTGTTCTCTTCCATTCATGGGTGCTTGTTTGCTATATTTTTGTAAAGCCCATCAGCACAGAAGATGCTCTGGAATCTCTTTCTGGTACATTTGTGTCATCAGAACCAGCTGTTCCAAAAAAGACAGATGTGGTGAGCACCTTCACAGCAGCTTGCTGCATGTTTGATTAAGTCAGCTGTTTTCAGTCAAGTCTTGTTAGAATGACTTAATGCCCTGAAGTTCCACAGAATTGCTTCATTTAGCTTTAAGATGCTTTTTTGTTTAAGCAGAGTTGTAATTAAAGTATGTTGTGATTGTAGCCCCAAAACCTTTCATTTGACCTGAATAATGCCAAGATGTAGTTATATAGTCAATTGTTAGCTTAAACTTAATTTTAATTCTCAGAATATAAATCTTTCCAAATGTTTCTTTAATAGTTTCATTAAAAGTAGTTTTAAAATATTTGTTATTTATAGTATGATGTTTGCTTATAGGTTAAATTGTTAAAGGAACACTCCACTTTTTTATAAGGCTCATTGTGCAACTTTCACAGAGATATTAAGTTGTTCTCAACTCTTTTGGAAAGTGTTCAGTTTGTTGTTCTGGCAATAGTGTTTTTAGCATAGAGTATCATTGATTATTAAATCGGAATGTGCTAGTGGCAACTTTATCATTATTTTATATTTTAATTTAGATTTTAAAAATGTAAAACTTCTTATTACATCAAACTTTTATTGAAGGAACACTCTATTTTCTGTGCAATTTGATATCTCTGTGCCTGATGTAGCCATGGTTCAGCTGCAAAGCTTCTTAAATCAACTAAATGCATAGTCCATAACAGTATTGACCTTGACAATGTATTTTTTTAAATTATTATAGTAACTGCAGAATAGGCCAAAACATGGATGAAAAAAATAAGCCCATGTTCAAAAAAGATGGAGTGTTCTTTTAAAACTTAGTATTATTGCATTATTTCTTAAATAGCTTTTTTATCACATAATACAATTACATGCATAAATATTAAATCAGAAATGTCTAAATGAAAATCTTTTCTTTCATTGTCCTGTTTTTCAGAAAATAGAAAGGACAGCAGCTGTTGATGTTCGCTCAGCTGGCTCCACTAGCTTTGCCCCCCCTCCCCCCTCTCAACAGGTAACCACCCTCCTTTGAAAAGTCAGCAGAATAGCTTCACCCTCTTATAAAAATTAAAAGGGTTTCTCTACATGAGCAGAAAGATGCAGCTCCCGTCAGCAAATCCACTGCTCCACCAGCAGACAAGAAAGCCAAAATCGAGGTTCCTGCACAACCAGCAAAGCCAATGCCAGAAGTAAACCAGTGTCTTTTTTTATCATAGCTTACCTGGAGTGGACCACTGTGTGCATCAATTATACAGTTCCATGCTTCTCTCGTAGATGGAGAGCATGTCTGTGGATGCTCTCGATGCTTTGGGTGACACTCTAGGGGCTCCTGAGCCTCCGAAAAAATCCCCCGAACTGAAACCTGGACAAATCGTTGATGTACAGTAACCTCAATTTTTATGTAACAGTTTTGATGAAAGGTGTGGTGTGTGATTTCTCTGAGCCAGTGTAAACATTTTCAAAAATGTTCCTTAAAAGCTTCTGATTGGCTGTTTTGGTTCTGACAGAACCCACTTTACCAGATTTTGTGATGAATCATCTTTAAGTAAATTTTGTTATTTTTTGGGTGAGCTGTTCTTTTGGTAACATTTCATTTATGAATTTGCTTATTTGTTTGTTTTTTTGTTTACAACTTTTAACCAAATTCTCCTTCCCTGAGCAGGAAAAGAAGCTAAGTTCAGACAAAGGGGTTCGTGTTGGAGAGAGAGAGGACACTCTTCCACTAGATTACAGGTTCACGGAGGAAGAGCTCAAGAAATATCCGGCTCCTGCAAAAGAGGTCAGGCACTGAATCAAGCTCCTGCAGTAACTCCTTCAGTAAAATATCATATATGATAACAGTGCTTTTGATTAGCTGCTGTGTGCATGCTCTGTTCTGATTGCACAACGTCTATTTTAGCCCTCAATGAAAACAGATGAAGCACTTGACCTTCTTTCTGAAGATTTCACAATCTCTGCTGCAGCTCCAGTTGCAATGACTCCCGCTCCTCCTGCACCTGTAATAATAATATTATTATTAATAAAATTATTGTTCATGAAAATTAGAGAAGTTTGTGAAAATAGATTTATATGAATACTCATTTGATCCATCAGGAGAAGAAGAAACATGATCGGGTTTCGGAGAAGGCTAAAGACGCTGCTAAGGTGAGAACTTGTGTTAGAAAACATTTTTTCCCATTAGTTGTTATTGTTAGTTATTGCAAAATATGTTGCCTTTATTTCAATTTCAAATAAATTCGTGTTTTTGAACTTGAATTTCAAAACAAACCGTTTTTTTGGCTTCCGACTACTTTTTATTGTCTAGCATCTTGTCTTTTCAGATTGGTTTAATTGGTGTTAAATTGTTATATAATGAAAATCATTACAATATACCATATCCTTACAGGCTGTTTTTTTTTTTTAGGAGCATTTGCTGACAATTTCAGATAACCTCTTATAAAAAAATGTATGCAACAAATTGATAAGCATAAGTGATTAAAGTATTTTTATTTTGTCATAGATATGTAACCATTGTTTCAAGTACAACATTTAGACTGTTAATTATAAAAGGAGTACAGGAGAGAGTGAAGCTTGAACGTTTAATTGTTTGTTCAATCAGGAAACAAAGACCTCTGTAGCTGCTGTGAAGCCTAAAGATGTTCCGAAGGTATGAAATTGAACTCATTGCAATTATGTTATATCAAATACATAAAAGTGTTTACATTTATGTTTTACTTTTGTTTATGTTCTAAATTAGGAAACAAAGAAGACCTCTTTAATGCCGGAGAAAACAAAAGATGTTTCCAAGGTACCAACCTCAATGTTACAACTGAATTTTTTATGGCATTTTAATTGTAATAATTTTACACAAAAAATGATTTCACGTATATAAACATCAACAAACATCTAAATGTTGATTTGGTATGGTAGGTATCCAATAAAGTTTGTTTAAAAAAAAAAGTTGCTGCTTAATCAGAAAAATGGCCCTTCATTGGCAGATTTTCTGTTACTGTACTGTTGCTACTACTGTGCACTTTATCTTTATCATCTGTTTCAGCCTAAAGTTGATGAATTGTCAGCACTGGAAGCTCTGGCGGGAGATTTTGTGGCTCCTGTGCAGTCTGCATCTAAGGTGTCAGTTTTTTTGGCTGATTAAAACCATTATTATTTAAAACTAATGAATGTACTATTTGTTATATTTCTTGCTAATGTTGCCTACTCTATATTTTCTTGAATTTTCCTAGGTTTCTTCAGCTGGTCCTAAAGTTGTCCCTCCTGGTCCCAAACAAGTACTACAGACAGACGATGTAAGGCTGTTAACATTAAAATGCTTTAGTTAGAGCTAGAAATGATTACACATTTCATATATTCATAGATACTTTTATGCGATTATATAAAAGTCAACCCTAAGATTTTGTGTTTTAATAATGTACTACTAAACTCCACGGTTGTTCACAGGATGCTCTCAGTGCTCTTGGGGACACGCTCGCAGCACCAGAACTACCTAAAAAACAACCTGAACTCAAGCCAGGAGACATTGTTCATGTAACACCAGTCTTTAAAACTCTTCCTCTGCTTTTAATTCTGTTCTAGTGGCCCAGTTTTACATTTCTGGAAGCATTTCAAATATTTGAACTTTCCTTTCTCCAGGAAAAGGATGTGACATCAAAGAAAGGCGTTCGTGTTGGAGAGAGAGATGACACACTTCCACCAGATCACAGGTTCACGGAGGAAGAGCTCAAGAAATATCCTCCACCTGAGAAAGAGGTGAGGGCTTCTGGATCTTCAACAAATCAAGCTGATTTAGTGATTAAATCAAGTTGAAATTAGTTTTGGTTAAGAATGTAGAAAACAACAGTTACTGAGGCCTTTTTCCATTTCCATCTATTTTTTGACAGTGTCTTAAAACATATGCTACTATTGAGAAAGTTGACATTAATTTAAAGAATTGTTGGTGCTTTTGCTGGATAGATGAAATGGAATATTAAAACAATAATAATTTAGAATATAATTTATATTAAAAAATTCAAAATGTAAATATTAGTTTAAAAGCTTAAATACAGTACACAGAATTCACTCACTACAGACATACTCCCCTACATACTATTCCTCACTATCCGAGAGCAAAGTTTACAGTGGAATTGCTCTGGATTTTATGAGTTTTTGTTTTGTTTTTCCTGTTCCTCTGGAGAAACATTGTGGCTCTGTTCTGATTTTATCTGCGTGTTAGTGACATTTTACAGAGAGTGCAACTCCAGCATTGCTACAATTCCAGTAGTTGTTTTGACATTTGATCACTGGATGTTTCTTATCTTCCAGCCCTCCCTAGACATCACTGAAGCTCTGGATATTCTGTCTGGGGATTTTACAACACCTTCTGTACCATCTGACATCAAAACAGCTGTGTGTCCTGCTAAATCTCTTGCTAAGGTCAGTTTTGGACTGAGGTCAGTCAAAAGTAGTCTCCTTATCAAGACTGGCTATATTTAATGATATTGTAGTGGTTAAATGAGGCACAGAAGGGTTATGTACAAAAATCTCAGGAGAAAACCCGCTTAATAGACCTTGTTTGTTTGACCCCGTTTTGTTTACAATGATGTCGGTGCACTGGACTTAGCAGCTTGTCAAGTCGATTATCTACCAAAAATGGTATCCAACTACCAGATCCCTGTACTTCGAGTGGATAGAAGATGTGGCTGAATTTACAGTGACCAGATGTATAACATAAACTCTTAAAATGTATCCATTATTTTTCATATTAAATTCTTCGAGGTCAATAATATCATTCACTCTGTGGAAAAATATTAGAGTTGTAATTCGTTTACAGCAGAATTCTGCTGTAAAACAATGCAGTCGTTCATTAAAAAGGTCTAGTAATATTATTTACCCATTTTAAAAGTGTCTATTTTTCTAACTTTTCATTTTAAAATTTAAAAGCTTGTTTTAATTGTAAAACACTCTTCTAGTGACAAGATATGCATTCAGACTTGTCAATGCATTTATCAATGCTGTAGTTAATAAAATGTTTAAAGGTGAGGCAATTAGGTGACAGGTTCTCTCAAGCAGTCAATCATGGAGACAGCCTTAAACAACATCTTGAGAAATGTTGCTCTCTGGGGAAAACATCTGGCTGCTACAGCTGTTTTTGCCTTTGTCTCGTTGAGAAGCTTTCACTGGTGATCAGCTTTAGCTGCCAGCGAAAAGCTACCTTGAGCAGCTTTCAACTCTCAGCCCTCTGGGAGCTTAAAGGGGTTATTAAAAATGTTTCACTAACTTATCATTAATCACTAACAACAAAAGTTGTTTAAAACTGTTAAAGGCTTTGTCCTCTGAACACATTTGAGATATTTTGTACATTATACTGGAGGATTGTGATTGCTCTATTAACCACAAGGATTTTCACTCCTTAAAACATCATTTGATTAGGTTAGATGTGAATTTATCACAGTAAATAATAATTTAAATAACACCTTAAATCCGCATTATCATCTCTTCGTCTTCTCTGTCAGAAAGCTTGTGCTCACTAGTGCGCATTAGCTCAAGGGTTTAGGTATGCGGAGCATGTCTGCGAGATGCATTTCAATGAATTTAATCATTTTCATGCCTTGTTGATGGAGTTTAAGTCTTTAAAACATAAACTAATCTTTAAAAATCATTCTTGCCTATTATTTCTCAAAACAAACATTTTGCCACTGTTTTTGTCTATAACATAAACTATTTTACATAATATTTTTGTTTAGCATTTTGCATTGTTTTGTAGAATATATTTTTGCGTATTATTGTGTATAAATGACATAATGATATTATTGAAAAATGTATATTATTGCAATATTTTTTTTTTAAATCTGATCATTTGAACCCATAATGCGAAAGGAACTTTTAAAAACAATGAACTAAATAAATGAAATTCAATTAAATTAATCTTTTAAAATATTACAAAGTCAATATATTGCTTGTCTGATAAGGTAAGCTGTAGTGGCAACACAGCACTAGCTTTTAAAGTTTCTTTCTTACTAATATTACGATTCTCTCCTCTAGACCACCGATTCGTCTTTAGATTTCGATTTAGATGTTCTTACAGATGATTTGGTTGCCACTTCTTCTGCATCAACCGTTCACTCTGCCACCTCTTCCATCCCACACAAAGACAGACAGGTAAACCTCTCACTATAACAGTTAATCACAGTTTATCGCTCATTTATACTGTTGTCCTTTTATCCTTGTGTTGCAGTTGTCAGAAAGCACCTCATCAGCACTGGACGCTCTCTCAGATACTCTGGGAGAGATGAAACCAGCCATCAAACCTGCTCCTTTGGCACCCGAAGCTATTGTCAATGTAAGAGATCTTATTATATGGACAAGATCCAGACACATCAAGAGCAAAAGGCTTTTTATAGTTAAATCCACCAGTGGATTATTAAATCAGTGCAAAGAAAATAAAACGGGATGAAAAGGAATTGTTTGGATCTACTATCATGTATTAATAAATGTGATGTGATGTTGGTTTTGATAAAAAATAAACTTTTTTCAATTTTATTGGCTGAAGATGAGAATATTAAGTGATCACTGTTACTCCTCTTGATTTCTCCACAGGAGAAGAATGTGGTGGAAGAGCGAGTGAGTAAAGCAGGGGAGAGAGATGATTCTCTTCCTCCAGATCAGCGCTTCACTGAGAGCGAACGCAAGGTACCTTCCCCTCTACCGGGAGCTTTTCCAAACCCAGAGCGATTCCAGATCTGTATCTTTAAATATTTCTGTCTTCTCCACAGGCTTTTGAAACAGCAAAGCAGAAGGGTACCAAACCGAAGCAGGTATAGTCTTAAACACATAAAAAAAAATCTGTGTTAGATGTTTGCGTTAGATGAGTTAAAAAAATTATGCAGAGAGGTAAAATCTTATGAACTTTTAAATGGGCTGTATGAGATTTCTCCGAGTCAGTGACATTTGAAATCACCAACTGGCTTAAGAGTGTAAGTTAAAATTGATTTAAATTTTGGAATCAGATACTTAACAATAACGGTCAATTCCTTGTTATAAAATATAATTTTTGATTTCTCTTTGCGATTCCTGGGTGTATTTTTTTAACCTGGCACCTAAACTTTTACTCTAACACTAATCAGGTGTGTCTCTCTATCCATACATTTAAGAGTGAAAAATAAGAATAATAGTGTTAATGCATAGTATAAATAAACCGGCTACCAACAATCCACTGCACTTCGGGCAGGAGGAGTTTTCTCTTGGACTCAAACAAATGAGTTCTCCCTTTAATAAGACTAAAGAATTTAATAAGTCTCATTTAGTGTTAGTTAATGAAGGAATGGTAAAGAAGTTAAGTTCTCGCTCATGACATGCATAATGACGTATTTAAAAGCACTTCCATAACTTGAGCTTTTAATGCACCAAACTTTGAACACTCATGTCTTACTCGCTAAAACATATTTACATTTCTTCTGAAAAATTGTATCCACATATTCAGATTGGGACGTGACATAGGTCTTTAATGAAATTGATTAGAATCAGCATTTGTAAATTCATTTTCCTGGACCTTATTGTAATGTGATGTAATACTTTTTTTTGTTCTACAATCTGGCAAGCAATAAAAGGAAGCTACTGATTTCAACAGTATTACTTATGACATCATGACTTGTGCATTAATATCTCAAATTCAAACATTTGCAACTGCATCTTATAAACAGTTGCATTTTACTTTTTTTTTTTGATAATGCCATTGCTATTCCAAGACATGTCATTGTACACAGCAGTTTTTGTGAAATTCATTACAAATTCCATTTGTAGTCCTACAGAGTGGCTTTGATTGGCATGATTATAAACTGTTTTCTATCTGTGCTGCTCTCAGACATCGATGGACGACTCTGCAGCACTTGACCAGCTCTCCAGTGATTTCTCTTCAGTGCCTGCTGTGAAACCCAAGCTGTCTGATGAAAAACGCTTCACCCCAGAGCCAGCACCCCCAACCTTTAAGGTGCCTCACACAATACTTCACAAACACACTTCAAGATAGGATCCGTCAAGCTTCAGTGAATCACCTTTATATGTGAACCTATGATCATAGGCATCAGGTCCAGTTTTTGATGAGCTGGCAGAGAAAGCAATTCCCAACCTGACTGACCCCAAAGGCAAAGACAGCAAGCCAAAGGTAAAAATAAAGTCACCTGGACATTAATATTAGACATGGCTCAGAAATATTATTGAGATGTTTCAATGTTTTTTTTTTTACTTTTTGTACTTATGTTATGCATCATTCAAAAGTGAAGACATTAAAAGAAGAAATTAGGTTTCCGTTTCATCATCTGGCCTCTACATTTTTCCAATTTTTTGTCCATTGTAGCTAGAACTTCGTTACTCCTGTATGATCCTTTCTGCACATGTCCGATTTATTCTCGAAATAGGTACATTTTAATGGCTCTTTTTAGGCATTTTTGTCTTTTGTTTCAAACATATTTGTTAATCTTTTTTTTTTTATAAGTTTAAAATGCCAAATTTTGCCTCTGAAGTTATTAAGGTCTACTAAAATGTGACGCAAATTTTTTCCTGTCGTATTGCAATATAATACAGATACCATCTGGACAGCGGAAAGCATTGTGATATGAATTTTAACCCATATCGTTCACCCATAATAAGGGTATAGGGTAGGGGTCGGCAACCCAAAATGTTGAAAGAGCCATATTCCACCAAAAAAAAAAAACAAATATGTCTGGAGCCGCAAAAAAATGTAAAGCCTTGTATAAGCGTTATAATGAAGGTAACACATGCTGTATGTATCTATATTAGCCTACTATAAAAATGACTAAGTTGGCTACAAATTCATAATGAGCCTTCATGATTAAATGTTTATTTTCCTGTAGAGAATAACGCACCATGTGACAACTGTGTTGTATGATGCCGCCTCAAGTTTACCTTCATTACAAAATTATTGAATTATCTTTCATTGCTTTCATTGCTATTCTTTCCAAGAAACGTTGAATCCTCTGTTTTCCTCAGTTATTTTTCTCTTTTTCCCTTTGGGATCCATGGCTCATCACACAGCCGCCGATGTTCCGTAGTTTCCTCTACCCGTAATTTTTAACTGTCGTGTCCTTGTGCGTATGCGCATAACATTGAACCGCGTCATTTTTCATCTTATTGAGTGCTTGATCAGTCTCACTGTCTATTTTTTATTGAAATCACACAAACAGCATTTTAAACATGAGCGTGAAATCGTGCTGTTTTTCCGTCTGCTAAATCATAAAATCCCAGTTTAACCAAAATGACTAAAAGACCAAAATAATTTATCGTCATACATCGATATATTTAGCTGAATGCGGAAGGAAATTTCGATGGGGTAGGGAAAACCAACAGACTAGTCCTTAATTTTTTACTGCAGCAGGAAAAAATTACGAGGCAGGAAAATAAAATAGAACACCGGTTTGTTTACGACAGCCACCTGTCTGGCATCCCGCCCCCTGCTGGTAGAAGTGTGTGTCGCAGGCTGTGACACAAATCTTCGCTGACAGAAATGTTGAAGTTAAATATTTATTCTACACACTTTCACAGCATTGGAAAAAGTTAAGAATGTTTGTCCACCTATAGAAACCATAATAAAACAAAAAATATATTTACCTCTCTCAGCTTTTTCCATTTTCAAATTTTTTTAAAAAGCACCAGGGAGCCACTAGGGCAGCGCTAAAGAGCTGCATGCGGCTCCAGAGCCGCCGACCTCTGGTATAGGGAGATTATTTTTTTTTTTTTTATTCTTAGGTAAGGAAGAGCATGGAAAGTTTCACAACAAATTGTTTTCTTAGTTTAGCTTTTTTTTAACTTTCATTATAATGTCATAAGTCGACAGCAAGGACTCTGTTGTAGGCTATCTAATATTATTGCACTATCAAGGAGGAAAATGTCTGGCCACATTAAGCTTGGCAATCAAGGTACAGAAACATATAAATAATGTGACAGACAAACCGCCCATAAATTATAGTTTACATTGTTGCCTTTAATACAAATTTTATTCTGTCTTTATTTTGTGTTCCTTAATAAATTTAACATAGATTGGAGAAAGTAATTGACTTTATTTGACATACTCAAAAAAGACAGTTCTTCATTTAACATTGACAGTTTTCAGCGAAACATTTAGGACAATGCAAGCAGTGATTGGTTTTCCATCAGTAAAAAAAAATCCACTTAGTAAGGTAATGAAGATCAGGTTTTACTGGTCAAACCAGTTTACACTAGAAGATTTTGTTTGGTTTCAGGGAAGAGGGCTGAAACCAAAAGCTAAACCAAAGGTAGGTTGGGGATGAAATGCATGGTGCGTGTAGATTTGGTTCAGTTGATGATTGGCAACATGCAGAAACCTTCAAACTAACAAACTAAAGAGCTGTTGTGTTTCAAGATGATGAATGTCCATTTCTAAAGCCTGATTCCCATTAAGTTTGATCACCATTTTGCTAAACCCTTGCTAGCATCAAGAGCATGAAGGAAAATGAATTGTGTGATTGTGTCTGACAGAAATCATCAGCAGAAGATTCTCCAGCCTCAGATCCACTGCCCAGTAAACCCAGCACAGATGTGATGCATTCAACCTCCACAAAGACTAGCCACAGATAAAGCACACGTCAGTATTTTAACGTCTTATCTATTTTGCCTATTTACAATTATTAATGAAAATGTTTATAGATGGTTGCACACCTGCACTTTGCCTTCGAGCAGAACATAAATTTAGCTAATTGTAATAAGGCCAATTTAATCTCATGACGTGACTCAATAGGCAAGACATTTTAAATAGCTACATTAAAGGGTAGTGCATTGAAGATTTGTTGTTATTATAATCAAATCCCCTGAAAACTTTTCTACATTTTTGATAATAATTCCACATAATAAGCCACATTCCTGTTCAAGCACCTGGAAAAATTAGTTTTGTTGTCAGAGGTCTGACATCTGAATAACTGACATCACTGAATAGTACATGTTGATGCAAAAATTTACTATAATGTTAAAACATGGTACTTTTGTTATGGTTATGATCAATAAACATGCTTATATTTCCATCCATTTGATTGGTTTATTTTCAGATTCTTTCCTGCATCCCAAGAAAGCCTCAAGAGGAGCTGCTCAGAGAATTAATGTATTGCTGGGTGAACATGGAATTGAAAGAAACGATTCTAAACTGCACAAAGACACTTAAGCATGTAGTTTAGAGGCCTTACGTCTTTCTCTGAAACCAAACATTTTTAGAAAATTTACAGTTAGTGATTTTCATCTCTTTGTGACTGACACAACATGAACAATAAATATGGAAGGGTGTTTACATCTATTTCTGTTTTTTGTTTCGGTGTCCCCCTACAGTTAACACATGCAGCCTATTGTTCCCGGAGGTCTTCCCTTAGACACTAGTGTACAGAGATGCCATGTAGAATAGGAATTCGTGGTTTACAGGATTTGAATAGGTGTGTGCGATGCTCGATGGAGACTGTTGTATGTCTGGTTGAAAACAAGTTAAAAAAAAGTTTTATGTGTGGGAGGTGTTCTTTCATTTTAGTTTGTTTCCTGAAGTGCACTTAAAAAAAAGATGCTCTGTATCTCAAACTGTAACTTTTAAAACACTAATCTTGACTGCTGTGTAGAGGATAGTGCTGGGAAAGCATTGGTATGTGTTTTGTTTTTAAAGTAGAATTGAGTGACATTTCACCAAAAATATATTTTCTCTCTATTTTAAATGGCTGTCCAGTTATTCTTTTGCTGAAACACAAATATATTTTGAAAACCATTGGAAAGCTGCTATCTGAGAAAAAATAAAACTTGATCGCGCACAAGGGTGTAACTTTTTTAGGACGAAAAAATGTTTTGCATTAACACAGGATTCATGTATCATTTTGAGATTTATAGGCACAATATCACAATATAATTTGAAAGTGTAGACTACAACAATCATAGATTTCTGAGAAAAATGTTGGTAGTCAAATATATGTGACAGAGCAAAAATGGAAGTAACGAGACATAATTTTCTGGAGAAAAAGGTGCAGTATTGAATTTCAGGGAGCAAATGCTGAGAATTGAAGTCCTCAAAGAATTTTTTTTACTTCATACAATATTTTTTTACATCATATAAACTACTGTAGTTGATTTTGTGAATGAAACAATTATTTCTGATAATATTCCATTTTTAACACTGAATAAAGTTGTGTTTAGCTCAAGTCAGTATAATTTATATAAGCCAACTTCCATGTCTTAATTCATTTCCTAAGCTGAGATATAGATCTGAGAGAATGGTTGCTAGGCTGCATAGTCTGCTTGCTGTGGAGGGGTTGATTACATCATTAAAAATTCAACCTTACTACTATGAGTAACATAAACCACACCCTGTGTCTCTAGCATGTTTCATGTTGAACATATTTTGGCTTCCTTTCATTTTCAGTGGCCATTATAAGTCAAAGATAACCTTTTGACCCCCTCTATAGCCAAGGGTTTAAATGATTTTGTACAGGCCTCTGTGTGTTATTTACTTTCTCAAGCCAACATATCGATGAGGTCTCTGATGGGGCTTAGTTTGTGTTTCCAATGTTCTTTAAAACGTCTCTAGTTGTGTATTTCATTGAAAAAATCTCCATAAGGGAACTTAATTTTAAATTAATCAATTAAATAAATATTTTTTCAAATGGATCTTTCAGTAAAAGTCTACAGGATTTAAGAGAAGTGATGAATAAAAGATCCTTTCACTTTCACTCAGTCAGGTTGGTTAAGAGAAACCACAACATTGCTGTTTGCTTAGCAGTGAAAGTCACCATCTGATGCTTTACTATATAAAATAACAGGCTTAACCGATGCAAGAAAGCTTAAATATGACCCCAGCAGTCTCCTCTAGTTTTTTTAAATCAGTGAAATGTCTGCATCAAGTTTTTCCTCGAGTGTTAAATGGTGTGTGCATTGTGACTGGAGTTTTGTTTTTCCCAAGAAGGGATTTTTACTCTTAAAAATTAAAAAAGAAAGAAACCATAAGTAAAAAAAATACAAAACCTTCTGTTTATTTTGTTAGTCTGGTATGGTTTTTCTTTGAAACTATATGCAAATAAAGATTTATTGATAATGACTGTTGGGATTTTTATTTATTTTTTTTTTTGGTGATTAAGTGTCTGAGGAGTTATCGTAAAACAATCCTAAAATTTTTTATTTTTAGGACATATTTTTGTTGATCTTGTTCATTTTCTGACTTTTACAATGTGATTTTAACCACAGACAGGAGTTCATCTGGTGTGTTTTATTGAGGTTACAGGGCTATGGTTTAACACCTGTATTTCTAAACAATACAGCACAAACTCATCACTCATTCGAGTTAAATTTATTGTCAGGGATTTTAAAAATGTTTTGAATGTCAATATTGTTTTGTTTACTTTTGCTTAATATTTTTTGTATTGCTTAATATTTACAGCATGAAACCTGTGCAAATAAGTTGCTTTAAATTTCTTCACATAAAACAAAATAAAAAAAGATACTATTTGTGGATTTAAATGTAAAAGGTTTTATTTATAATAGTAGTGTCTTCCTCAGTCTGCAGTGTTCTTGTTATCCTTGTTATATTGTCTTTCTGAGTTTTTCACCCATGTGGAGTTTAGTTCAAAAAGAGTGTTAAGAGAATTTAGTTTGTCTTCTGCTTCCTAGCCAGGCAAAAAAAATCATGTTGTTTTCTTGTGAGCCGTGGATAAAACTATTAAAAGTATACATTAGACAACTTTTTTTTTTACCACTTTTGATTTAACAAAATACCAACAAAGAAGAAGCACAAATGCACTTTAATGATTTCAACGCTGTCAAAGTTTTTTCAGATCTGAACACATGGTGGTGCTCTCTGACACACTTTTTCAAACACACGTTTTCATACTCTTTGAAAGCATAGATTCTCATTTATATACTTCACAGTTAAAACAGAAGGGGTTTCGTCAGCATAAAAGAGAAGCTCAAGAAGTTTTTTTTCTCCATACTGAATCCTCAGCAGATGGTAGGTTTCTCCACAACGCTAAACAATTTTTTACACAATCACAAAAGAGCCAGAACAGTATTCCCCTTGAGAGTAGTGATTTAATATAAAGGCATTCTCAGATTATTAACATCATCAAAGAATTAATTATTGTAATTAAGTTACAACAAAATGCGCTGGAAAACACTGATGAAAACAGATGTAAAACTTGATTGTTAAGACTGAATACTGAAAGTGATTTTGAAATCTGAGAAACTGTGCTCGACATCAGCGAAGCTGGAAGTTTGCGTTGGGCAGCTTTGCGTGGCGAGCATGTCCAGGCAGTACTCTGAAATAATTAGAAAAAATAGAATGGCACTATTTTTGTAACTTACTATGATCTCATATTAATCTGTGCGACAGAAAAAGAAAAAGTATTCCACTCACTGTCTGTTGTAATGGTGGGGACATCGTCTGGTTCTCAAACCTGGAGAACAAATGTTTGTCATCTTAAAACAGGGAACCTTTTATTCATATTTTCTATTCCAACAAAATTATAGCTACAATTTAACAATTCAATTAAATAAACATCACTGCCATTGATACACGCTGTTCTCAAATTTCTCAAACTAATAACAGCAGCAGCAAATAATCGAACACTTGGAGCGTGACTAAATCTGCAGACAGAGTTTAACTCATTTAAAAATGATATAAAAACATTCAAAACGCAATCCAAGCATTTGGAGAGCTACATGCTGGGAATCAGTCAAGAAGAAAAACATAAAAACCGAACTAAAAGCCATCTTTAAAAGGTTTAGTGTTGGACATCTGTAGCAAACATCTAAATAACAATGTTTATTTATTTTTTTCTCCTAATGAGTATTATCTTTTCTTTGAAGTGTTTAATATCCTCAAAACATATTAAACCCAATCATTATTGAGCCTTCAGAGTGCAACACAACTGATATCTAAAAAATCATTCTTTAATCAACTGTTCATGTGTATTTTATTCTGTATGTAAATCAATTTAAATGCACAGTCCTTATACATTCATGTAAAAAGACATGGATATATAAGACACAAAACAAAGCTAATAAACTTTAATTATTTATGGAAATCGTAAAATAACATTTGGTTATTTATTTAATTGATTTTATCTGTCTTTAAAAAATTCAGAAGAGGCAGGTAAGATTTAAGAGAGTAAAAAGGTCTTAGCGACATCTGCGCGAAAGAGAAAACAGGGAAATAAGTGGAAGAGTTTTATTTATTGGTCTAGAAGAGAAACATTCATGAGAAGTCTGGCTTTTTAATGGAGGGATTTTATTTTTCACTTTTGAATTTTGGCACAGGTGAGAAAGTCATAAATAAAAAGCTATGAATAATTACAAAAAAGAGGGCAAGAGAGAACCTAGTGCCCAAAAATGCACTAAATACGCCTTTTAAATTTACCACTATTTGGGCCTGGCTCTAGAAAACCTAAAACATCTGACCTCAATAACACAGCATTTTAACTTTGAAAATACAAATTGAACACATTTTTGCTAAGAAATTATTAGTAAGTTTAGAGTCAGTTTTCAAATCTGATGACTTCAGAACTTAAATGAAACCGTTTGAGACATACGAAGAGGATTCCTGTGGTCATTCTTTATGTACTCAGCTCATTGATGTTGTGAGCTTTAATAAAATCTTAATCCACTTAGGAACTCTCATCAAATGCTTGAAATGTGGAAGCCACTCACGGTTACAGTAGAAAATGACGCAGATGAGCAGAAGAAGCAGAAATCCACAGCCACAGGCGAGAGACGACAAGATCCAGATCTCACAGTTAAACATGGACTTCTCCTCTGGGCAGAAAACACCAATTTATCTTTTATTCTATAACAACTATTTACTTTAAATTAACAAAGCAATTATCAATTTTGAAACAATGAACTAGTTGTTAATTAACAACTAAATCAAACCTTTTTTGCACGGGCACTGAGTCTTTGTTGAAGTCTCAACGGCAGGGTTTGTTGTTGTAGGAGTAGATTTTGTAGATTTAGTTTCTGAATCTGAAAGTGATATTCATTCCACGTTTTTTAATAAGCCATCTTAAACTGTAATGTTACAAAAAGTAAATGTATTTCTGACTAGCAAAAAACTTGTAAAGGTTAAAAAAAAATTCTGAAATAGATTCCTTAATATTTCACTGTAATATTTTCTTTGTTTTATACTGCGCTTAAACTCAAGCAGATGAATTCTAAAATACACCTTTTTGTTTTTGATAACATTTAAAATCAAATAAAATAAAATGTGAGATTCTTACCATCGTTTGCATTAATTGTTGTGGCTTCTCCAAAATAGAGCATGTTGTTGTTAAAGGCTGCACATGTGTACACTCCAGAGTCTGTGCTTTTATCGAAAGACTTGATACTCAAGCGTATATTACCATGAGTTTCAGTAGTGACCTGGTATCTATTATTATTTAAATCCTTTTTTTCAGACTGCCTGACAGTGAACAAATACTCGGTTCTTGTGCCAATAATGCGAAACACGAATGTCATGGTGCCGGATTTTGATGGTTTGCAGTTAATATCAACCAGATCCCCATCTTTATAGATCTTTGAATCACAAGCTGAAGATAAAAAAAAAAAACAAGAAAAAGATTTTAGGCTCATTAACAAGTGCCGTTTTCAAAAGCTTGTTATTACATATTAATATACATGAATACATGCATACTTTTACGTAAAAATGTATGTTCATTTCATTGTGACTAAACATAAGGACATATTCAGAATTTTAGTTTGCAAGTCATAATTTTGATACTGATTTGGAGTTTAAATGCATATAATTCATTGAGTAAAGTAAAACATATATACCTCAGCAACAAAATCTATTATGTCACAATTTTTTTAAATGTGCAAAAGTTTATTTAATCCAAAAGGAATTTGGGACATTAAGTGATATACACAACCACTATATTTACAGTTCTGCACTCTCCAACAAGTTTAATACAAAGAGACTAAAAGTTAAACTCACCACAAAGTCCCCAAATCCAACAAAATATAAGAATTTGATACATTTTTAGTTCACAGTGTAGAGATTCAACTCTTTTTCAACAGCAGGAACAAAAAGACCGAAAGGATGAAAAAAAACTCCTCTCTGCCCCTCCCAAAGCTTCACAACTTGAGCTTTTCAACCTGTGAGCGGCTGAGCTGAAGATGTTACATGTCAAAATGTCTACGTTTGTTATTACTTTTTGGCACAAAAGTGAATATACATGATAATAAAAGAAGAATAAAAGTCACCTAAAGCAAATAAAAGCTTGGAATTGTGTTAGGGAATCAATAGATGTGTTTGAATTTACATGCAGAGCAGTAAATTTTACTGTGATATGGTCATGTGGGAACTTTTGATTTCTATCTCTTAGCTAACCTAAACATATTAGTGATTGTAAAAACACTGGAACATTTCAGATATTTTTTAATTACTTGTTAAAAACTTTTTGGGGTGTGAACAGAATGGTTTTAGTCCTGTTCAAGACAGGGTCAGAGCTAAGACGAGTGAAATACGTGTCGGCAGTATGGCGAGCATTAAAATTTAAACGTATAAAATACATATATATATTCTCTGGTAACGATGAAGGGTTTTCTGTTGGAAGAATTATATTCTGTGCATGAAGGATTTTTACGTATTTAAAAGCAACACTTTATTTTGAACCTACAGCTTCAAAATAATCAGCAACCACTGTTTACGTGGAAGATATGTGTAGAGCACAACAGTACTTGTGTCATCAGCCAATGGCTGAAATCTGCGGTTGAAGATGCCTTGTAATGCCATGATGGCAACAACAAAATACAGTAGCATGACATGATCTTGAGTTTCACTCATTTTAAAACTAGTATCAGAAATATTAGTCAGAAACATTGCATTTAATGTACAAGCATTATTGATTTGTATCACACAATAAAAGTTATTTTCAGATTATGTTGCATTTAGAATATCTTACCTAATGTACCTTTTCTCAACCGTTTTTGTGAAACCTTTATAGATAGACATGAACTTTATAGATAAAAAAAAATACAGTAAAATTGACAAAAACTATGTAAGAAAATAGTAGCCTGGATAGTTTTTCTATCGTTAGGGTTGAGTCCGAGGAAACTCTATGATCTCACTAATAGAGAACAAGTGTTGATCAAGAACTGTAACAGGTGGTTGTTTTGTCGGTGCAGTGGTATTGGTGCAGCGCACGCTCTCGTGCACCTGAAGGGGATCTGGTTGCACAGATGAGCGCAGGCAGAGACGCGCACAGCTTTGATCGAGCTCAAACCACAGGTACCAGCACCACCGAGTGAGTGGGGCTGAGACGCACATGCTTCTCTTTGCCCCCTAACGTTCAGACCGCTTTGAGCATCAAGAAAGTTCTTGGGTGTACAAGGCCTGTCACAGATGTGTGAACAGAATGTGTTTTGTCCAACGTTGATTCGTTTTTCTTTGATACGGAACTATTCTCATGGCTTTAAGAATTTTTTTTCTAATCACATACAGGTCCCTGGATTGTTAAACAGGATAGCACGAGCAACTGAAAACCCAAAAATGTAACTGTATGTATAGTTATCAATGTATTCACACTGTAACCCTCCATCGGGTCGCTCCGAGGTCAAAGTTCAAACTACACCTTCTGCGAGAGTGAGATTTCTAAGTTGCATAGGTTCAGGTATCTTGTCTGTCTATATCACTTAAAATTGAATTGGTGTCAGTAGTTTATCACAACTGCACATCACTCCCAGCACACAGACAGTTCCCCAGAAAGCAAGCACCCTGGATCATCACCTGTAAAAGCAGTCACAACCACAGACTGGTTTGGTCAAGCATTCCCCTCAGACTCTCCAAGTATAGACTTGCGTGCAACTCTATGAGCTCTACACATCATCTCCGTTTCCTTTGGCTCTCTGCCTATGGTTCCTGGTCTCCTCCTAAAACTGGTTAGTCCGCCTTGTTTTTAAAGTCTTACACCTCATGGCTTCTTGTAATCCTATGAAACCATCAGTTGTTATTTTATTGGTTGTTATAAGAAACATTCATTCATCTTCATGTCGGCTTTCTTCCCTTTCAGGGTCGCCACCGCGGAATGAACCGCCAACTCTCTGGCATATGTTTTACGCAGCGGATGCCCTTCCAGCCGCAACCCATCTCTGGGAAATTCATTCATATATTTTAATATTCATATTTTTTACAACATTGTTTTACATAAACATTCATTTAATTACTCCCACTCAGGTTGTTTTGCATAACTGTCATCAGAAACTGAATGGCTTTAAACACTGTATAGCTGGCTATATGATGGGAATATTTATTGATTGCTTGTTGCACACTTTGAGATGTTGAAAATATTTAAACAAATCGGTGTTCTTTTCCGCTGTCCAAAGATATATTAACACATGTCAAGTAACGGGGGTTTTATAGCTTAAAAAATGTTCAACACATTTTAAAAATATTAATAACCAAAGCCGTTTTAAAAATTAGGGCTAATTTGCACGTTAATGTTGGCATTTCACTTGACAGTCCAGCTTTTTACACACTATATCCAGCCCTCCAACCCTTCAGGAATCAGGGAGGATCTTAATTAGTACAACAGTTGGTTTTCATGATGTTTGAACCAATAAATGTGAAGGCCTCCAGGAGCAGATTTGTAGACCCCTGGTGTACCATATCATTTTCACATCTGAGTGTCCTATAATGTTTTATTATAGATTATTATTGAAATATATTTAAAATATAGATTTTTTGTTGGTTGTACACAACTTCATGTGTAGTTGACTGGTTAAAGATGAATTGAGCAAATGCTGTGCATCCATCCTTAAAGCAGATACTAACCTTTCAAAGTGAATTTAAAGTTAAAATTTTGTGTACATGTTAACAATGGCAGCTCTAAAGTCACATGATTTGAAAGTCAATGATGTGGAAAATAGTTGTGTTAGAATGTAGCAGCTATGTTACGGTTGAGTTTGCTGTTGATCACACAATTGCATTTGCACATAAAATTTATAAATTTAATTTGTCTGGATGTTTTTAGGTTTGTGAACCTCCGAAGCCTTCACAAAGAAGCAAGAACCCGAAGGAAAAACATGAAAGAGATTTAGCTCATCTCTGAAATGGTTTAATGTATTTTTTAATTGACCATAATACAGAAAGCAAATATAGGCAACTTCTCTTGCAGAGAAATCACAAAAAATGCAGAGAGGTCTGGAGGGTTAGGGTTAATGTAAAGCTTAAATAATTGAAGAGTTGACTAGATTTGTGGATATAAAATTGGTTTGAAATTGTCATCTGATGTCACCATGCTATGACGTTATAAATGTGTGTCTGGTCACACAAGAATAGTGGAAAGATGTTATTTGAGCTCTTCAGGCCAGTTTAGGTGGGTGTAAAAGTCTCCATTTTATGCAAAGGATGGAGAAGAGAGATAGATGCTGCCTGCAGCCCACACTGGTTACATAATCACACATAGCAACAGCGCCCTCTTTCCTGTCTTAGTGTCGCCACACTGTGACGTTAAAGAATGGAATCAGCGTAAATTAGGTGAGCAATGGAAAGATGAGTTCATGACCACCAGCAACAACATAGTTTATATTTTCTGTGAATAATACGGATATTATGTAAAAAAAACAAAACACGTTTTCCCTTCTCTGGTAAACAACTGCCTTTAATTGATGGGACATTATTCAACTTAAACTTTTCTCTTTTTAATGAATCTAATATTTTTATTTTGGATAGTTTTCTAAAAAAAAATAAATAAATAATAAAAAAAAAAAATATATATATATATATATATATATATATAATAAGTCATTAATTTGTGTGTGTAAATTAGCATGTAAGCAGCAAATCTTATTAACTGTAAACAACAATGTCTACATAAGCGTCACGGTGGCGCAGTGGGTAGCACGGTCGTCTCACAGCAAGAAGGTCGCTGGTTCTAGGCTCGGCTGGGGCAGGTGGCATTTCTGTGTGGAGTTTGCATGTTCTCCCCGTGATCGCGTGGGTTTTCTCCGGGTGCTCCGGTTTCCCCACAAGTCCAAAGACATGCGGAATAAGTGAATTGAATAAGAACGATTGCCCATAGTGTTAAAAGTGTCAATGTGTGTGTGAATGTTTCCCAGCGATGGGTTGCGGCAGGGAAGGGCATCCGCTGTGTAAAACATATGCCAGAGAGTTGACGGTTCATTCCGCTGTGGTGACCCCGAAAGGGAATAAAGCCGACATGAAGATGAATGAATGAATGTCTACATAAAAAATGTAAGACCACATCACTGATTAAAAGGGAACTCTGTTATTTTTGTCTCTTGCAGGTGAGTTTTCAGGAAGACCTTGAGGTTGTTATTGACAGTCACTTCAGCTTCAGTTTCCATGAGCCCCCATCATCTTGTGTAGCTTTGAGTCACTTTCTCAGTTTAGGTCATTTCTGATCATCCTCTTATTTCTTGCCTGGGGATCCCTGCTTGTGTGACTCACCCGGAGAAAGAACAGGGGCTCTCTCGGGACCCAAACAGGGGCAGGAGTGGGGCAGGGGTTACCAGGGGATTCCACACACTGTACAATAGACTCACACAACAGAGAGGAATAATACAGTAAGCAAAACAGTTAACCATTCTCCTTTTGTTTTTGTTTTAGGTGATTCAAACATTTTCTCCAGATCAGAGGGAGGGATTAACAGTTGATGTAAGTTTTTTGGTTTATTGATCTTCATAAAGTTTTGATCACACGAGACTGCACTTCCTGAGAGCCAGTGTTGATGTTTGAAATCACAAAAAACTACTCTCTTTCTCTAAATAAATAGCAAATCCCTTGTTTTTATAGCTGCTGCTGATTGGCTGTGTGTTAGTTCTGGATAAGTCAGGCTGTACAGTAATATTGTGTATCACACTTTATCTTAAAGTTAATGGGCCTCATGGAAAGTGTTTTTTTTTAATACATTTCATGATTAAAATGTTCAAAGTAAATGATGACATTAAAATGTCATCTGAAGAGTTCAATTGGCCCATAGTGAAGTTTTCGTGTTGATCTAGGTTTCTAAACCATTAATTTGATCTTATCAAAATATAATCTGGCTTTCTTTAAATAATAAAAAATGTTAATAGAATCAAATTGAAACGGCTGTAGTTGAAGTTTTGTATTTGTCAAACTGCTCTTTTCTCCGTTTTCTATTCTTTTCTTTTTTCTTTTCTTTTCTCATGTGAGTAGCTTCACACTCAAGCCAACAAATGTACAGCTTTTTCAACTACTAAAAATTAGTTAAGTTGAATGTGTTTTTCATGCTTATCTTAGGAACATTAATCGTTTATACAACATGTTTCTTAGTTTAAAAATATTTTAATAATTTTTGTGATCATTTCGTTTAGGTACAGTTAGTAAACATGCAATCTGGTAAAACAGATTTTTTATTTTAATTTTTTACATCTTTGTGTGAATACAGTTCCATCCCAAGTAAACATTGCCTCATACAAACTCAATCTTATTGGATAATTACTTGCAATGATTAAATATTCTATAACAAGCATAAGAAATGTAGTTATTATTTATGTCACTACACTGCTTTTTAGTCAGTTTAGAAGTTTTTTTTTATGATGAAGTTGGAAAATGTCTGTCTTTAAATATTTTACTAAATTACAATTATATTATTATTTTTTTTATTTCTTAGAAGAATGAGTTAAAATCTGAGACGTTCCTAAATAAAATCCAAAATATATATTGGAGCATGAATCACATTTTTAAATATATAATCAAAATACAAAACTACTCTCCATCTTCAGTCGTTAGTGACTTTGTCAATTCTGGTAAAATTAATACATGTTCTCGATTTTATAATAATTATTAAAAAATTATTATCTACAAGAATTGTTACTAAAAGTGTTAGATTTGGCACACTTGACTGACATGAGACTAAGAACAACAGTGTGTCTGCTGTTACCGCAGATGAAACAATATGTTACCAACAAACAGTAAAGCTCTTTAAATACTACAAATTTAATCAATTTAATCGTTTAATCAAGTTTAAAAACTGTTCAAAGACCTACCTGACTGCTTGAAGAAAGACATCTGTTCTGTTGTGTTCAAATATTTAGATTTTTGTACGTAATAGTTTATGAGCAGGTTTATTCATTAATAGGAGTAAAATTGTGCATATTGTGCATATTGTGTATTTTAAAATGATCTCTGCTTCAGATATTATAACACATATGCACTCGGTTTTTAAATCTTTCAGTCAGAACAACCTATAGACAAAACAATGTTTTATTTATTTTCTTATTTTTTACAAGTGAGGATATACATATAAGCCCATGTAGGAAGAGTACTATGTGTCTGTCTGTAGTGAAGCTCTTTTGCTTGTGACGCTCTGGTTTCGACAAAGCTCTGTGGTTTCTCTGTGGTGGTTTTCTGTCAGTGAAGCGCTGAAGAGCTCAAAGCTGAGTGAGCGATGCGAGGCTGATAATCTTCTGCCTCTCTGCACAGGAAGGGCTTTGTTCATTTGCCTCAAAAGTGTCAGGAAGAACAGCTGCAGGTTCAAAGTTAATGGCAGTATTGGCTTTTGCATTAGCTATTTCATTGCGGCCAGTTTCATATGTATTATATTTTATTATTAAATCAAAGCCATTGATGGGATATTGTTTTTCTTAGTTCAAGTGAATTTGTTCATTCATTTTGCTGCTGATTCTCTGTGTCACCCATCCATTCATTTTCTAATCGGCTTTCTTCCCTTTCGGGGTCGCCACAGCGGAATGAACCGCTCTTCTGGCAAATGTTTTATGCGGCGGATACCCATCCAGCCACACCCCATCGCTGGGAAACATTCACACACACTCATTCACACTCAAACACTAAGGACAATTGTTTTTACCCTTTTGACTTATACCGCATGACTTTAGACTTGTGGGGAAACCGGAGCACCCGGCGAAAACCCACGCGATCACGGGGAGAACATGCAAACTCCACACAGAAATGCCAACTGACCCAGCCGAGGCTCGAACCAGCGACCTTCTTGCTGTGAGACGACCGTGCTACCCACTGTTTTTCACTTTTGCTTTTTGGGATCACACTGGTAGCTTTTCAAACTCATTTTCTTTTATACTTTCTCTTGAATCAAAAATTTAATAAAAAAACATTTGATCTATTTTCATTAGGATTTTTTTGGGATCAATATTCTTTCCCTGTGAAATGTGTGCTTCTCAGTTTTTATGATAGAAAAACATTGAAGGTTTATTCTTCTTGCAGTAAAGTAAAGATCTCACAATTGTGTTTTTGTACAATGTTATAATTATTAAAGATAAAATGCTGCAAATGTTGCTTTGACAAGTTTAAAATTCCAAGCCAATTACATTTGAGGCAAGGGCAGAATTAGGGATGTGGGGGTCTCATATTGAAGGTCTGGGACCCCAAAAAGACAATAAACTCAAACCCATTATTTTAAAACTAGCATTTTTTAGAACTGATCATTATAATTAATATTTAAAACATCTTAAACCATTGAAACAAAACCATCTTGTCTGGAGAACCCTAACCTATTTTTATTTTTTGTGTTAGCCATCAATGAGGCCACCAGCATTTAAAAATAACTATTTAGTGCCTAGATTGTGATCCAGCATTGGTACTCTATGACATGCTCCACCTGAACTTAGATTATAAAACTGCAGTTATCCTTTTAACTGGAATTTTAAACCAACTTGATTTTCAAAGTTTGTGGCAAAACATTTTTCTACACTATTGCTTGTAGTGTTACAATTTTGATCAGCTCGCACTTCAAACCTTTTAATACTGTGCTTCACTTCAGTGGATTCCTCTTTTCCAAACTGGGGAGAGAGAGAGAGGTGGCATAGACAGTTGACAATGAAAGGCCCCAAAATGTATTTTAATTATTAAAGTTTGTATATGGTTATTAATGTATGAATTTAACTTATATTTGTAGCATAAAACAGCCCCCTAGTTCACTTAATGTGTAGGTCAGGTTTTTTTAATACTACAATTTACTGTTTGAGGAATGTTAATAAACTTTAATGAATTGTAATCGTTCATTTTAAGATTACAATTAAATAAACATTAAATCCATATCTGAGTTGTGTTTTGAATAGCATTTCACTTTCTTTTTACACACAAGCTTCTATTGGAGTGGCAAGAGATATAGATGCATTACAGATGTTGGAACTACATCCTGCTGAAACACTTTAGGTTAATCTACCTGCTAACACACAAACCAACAGACTCTCAAAAACGTAGAATAAGAAAGTGAGACATCAACATTACTAGAGCAGAGAGACAAAACATGTTTAATTTAAACGGCATAATCTATAAACAACACTTCAGCAACAGAAAAAAGAGGCAGTTACAACTGGAAACTATACATTCAGTTTAGATGTAACGATGGATGGTGACTTAAGCACAAGTCAGAGAGTAGCGTTAAGTGGAGGTTTAGGGCCAATATTTAGCTTCTTGCATACAGATTATATACAATATATTTGATTTATGCTAATTCTCTTTATGTAGCTTGTACCTGTTTAGATAGCAGACACAACATTTTTTAAACATTTTGACATCTTCTGTTCCACCACCTCACCGCCATGGATTATTCCTGGAGAGAACAAAAGTAAAACTGTTTAAACAAACAAATTCAACCATTAGTTAATTAGTTAAAAATAAGATTATAATAAGATAAATAAGAGATAATAGGGGGCACAACAGTTTTAATTACCCAATGAGAAAAAATCTTGAGACACTATTTTATTCAAAACAATACAAAATTGTAGCACTTAGAGCTGAAAGTTGTGACACTTTTGTGTGCTGGATTTGATATCGCATCACATTGAAGCGGTCTACATGACCTGCTGATCGAGGCCTACATCCCAATTGATTTTTAAGCTTTGATCTAATGCTAACTCAATGGGACACAAACCAAACCTTAAATGTTTTTTTCATGAATCTTAATAATTTTATTTAAATTACCGTGATTTTGGTTATTTATTTATCCATCCATTCATCTTCTTGTCAGCTTTATCCCTTTTGGGGTCGCGACAGCAGAATGAACCGCCAACTCATCTGGCATATGTTTTACGCAGCGGATGCCCTTCCAGCCACAACCCACCATCGGGAAACCCAGAGTAAACCCACATGATCACGGGGAGAACATGCAAACTCCACACAGAAACTCCAACTGACCCAGCTGAGGCTCGAACCAGCGACCTTCTTGCTGTGAGATGACCGTACTAGCCACTGCATCACCGTGACACCCTTAGTTATTTATACAGTTGAAAAATGTAATTGATATTTTTTTTTAATTACTTTTACTTTCTTCCCCTAAAAAGTAGCCATTGCTCAGAACGAGCCCTGAAATTGTTCATAGATCAGAAATTTTAATAAATAAATAAAAAGTCATTTATTTATCATCATGTCATCATGTTTAGAAGAACATTAGATAAGATATCAGACAATTAAAGCGACATCAAATTAAGAAAAATAAGATTTTAAGTAGCCTGTCAAAGTTTACTTCAGTTTTAAAGTCGAAATTCAAGAATCAACATAAAAATATTGTACCTAACTGTACTATATAATTTAAGAAAAGTATAAAATAACTTACTTAGTGAATTGATGTCTGCACTTCTTGGGTAGACCTGTTCCATTGTTAAAATAAGAGAAAAAAAAACATATTTAATTAGAGTAAAACTTAGAGTAAACCAATTATGACAGATTTCTTTGAATTTGGTTCATTCTTTTTAATTCATTTGCAATTAAACTGTTAAACTGGACTTTTAATGGCCAAGACTAAAGATGCTAAGGTTATTTTAGATCAAACAACGTAAGACGAGATGTGCAAGCTCTCTCTATACTTACGGCTGAAGTAGTAAAGCGTGCCGGCGAGGGTAACGGCCAAGAGCAGAAGAACACCAACACCTGGCCAGAGAACTGAACTTTTACAGCCTGCTACATAAAACAAACAATGCTCTGAAAAAAGTTATCTGCAACACTACTGAATGTGAGGATGATAATAGATATTTTCATTGAGAAATGAGGGGTAAAACACCACCTTTCTTTGTCGTTTTACAGACATGGCAAACAGGGTTACTGGTTCTCTCAGTCCGGACCGTCGGTGGATGAACTGTTGGTAAATTTACTGGAGAACAGAGGGAAAATAACAATAAAGTTTTTAGGAAAGGATATCAAGGGATTAAAGATGACACAATAAGATTCACAGTTATCAAAAAAGGTTTTAGGCAGTAAACAAACAGGAGATAACACTAGAACATTTAAAGAAGACACCAACTTAGTTAAAATGTATAATTAAAGGTTAACTTGCTATGCTGAAGTTATTCATGCAAAAACAGTGCCAATCTAAACAAGGGCTTGTCAGTGTTTTAACTTTATTTTCACTTCACTTCTTCACTTCCACTACTCTATTGTAAATCTTTCATACCAGGAATCCCATAAAAAAGTTTCTGAAATATTTCCACATTTACGGTTTACAATCAATTAAAACTTTGCTTAGCAGTCTCTTAAAAGTGCAGATTTTGAGAATACATGCTGGAAACCTATTAAAATAAAAGATAACAGCAAGATATTAAAGGTGAGGCTTTGACTAACTTTTCAGCTGTTTTAAATTTAAAAGGCTATTGATAATTGTCAACCATAAACACCTCCTAGGATGAAAACCTCAATGAATCTGTCATTTTATTAATATGACTGTAAACCACTGTCTCAGTTTCATTACTTTGACTTTTCCAGCTCTTCCAATAATGTAATCACTAGTTATTATTTGCCTTTGCTGCAAAAGATATATCATTGACCAGCTAATAGAGATCAATATCTCTTATTTAAGAGTGACCTGGCCAAGAGCTCTACACACATATATTCTACATAACCAGCATCATAGTAAATGCATAACGTGTGAAATTCTAATAGAAAGCTAAATTAAAAACATTAGCGCCGCATGCTAGTTTCATGTAGTTGAATTAAAACATTAGCTGAAGCAAAAGCAGTCCTGACATGAGGCACCTTTAATAAAACACAATCAACTGAGCGAAGAGCATACTGACTTTTTGCTCTATGTAAAAGAGTACATACATAAAATGGAGCCTGGTTGAGAAGAGCCTTGCTACTAAATATACTTGCTTGGCACACTGTGGCCAACTATTTTTGCTCACAAGGCTCCAGATGTTGGGAGTTTAAGGTATAGTCCTCAAGTGGTTTCAAATTATATTTCTTTAGTTTGTGCAAATTAGACATTTTCAATCCAAACCCGCTAAAGTAACCTCTGGCGTTCCTCAGGGTTCTGTCCTGGGTGCTCTTTTTTCTAATGTATCGCCTTCCCTTTGGATGGATTTTGGTTATCCACTTTCACCACTATATGGACAATATTGGATTACATTGGATTTATATTGGATTAAAACAAATTACATATTGTCTCTCCCCCTATTGTAAGTGGCTTAACTTTCTCGCTCAACATTTTACCATATAAGAAACATTATTGGACTCTGTCCTCTGCTTTCCATGAAATCCACTGCTATCCTGGTATCCTGGTTAAATCACGCATTGACTACTTTGATTCATTATTACTCAGTCTGCTGAGTCTGCCATATCAACTTAAACATTTTACTTCTGACCTACAAAGCACTAAATAACCTCTCTTTCGGATTTAATCTCAATTCACATATTTGCACGTAATTTGAGAACTTATACTTCCCTCTCTCTCCTCCACGGCTGCTTAAACCCTCCATTGATGCCCCAAGGATGTGCAAATCAGAGCAGTCTCACATAACTCTAAATCAGGACACATTTATTTAAGGTTGCCCTTGGTGGTTGATTTTAGCATCCTATGGCTATATATGCTAAAAAAGCTATAGGGTTTTGTTTGTAATGTTTTAATCTGCTTTAAATTATGTTCTGCATAATGTAATAGACTGCAACTATCAAATCAGAGCAGTGGTCAGGTTTGGCTTTTTCCACCTTGGAGAGCTGAAAAAGTAAAGCTGTTTATTTCATGTCAACATTTTAAAAGAGTAATTCATAACTTTGATCTGAGCTACAATTGGTCAAAATGCTGCTGTTCGCCTTCTATTCTGAGCACAAGAGATAATATAATTCTAGCATAACTTCAATGACTACGCGTACAGTGTAGAATACATTTAAGAACTATTTTACCTTTGACTAAATTAATGACATTGAATGGCCTTTCCATACAATGCTTCACTGATCTTTTTTTTTCATAAAATCCTGCCTGGTGCTTCAGATCAGCTGATCAGCTGCCCCCAAAATACCGAGTTCAGAGAAGCAGTTCAGTGGAGATGTTGTGGTGACACCACAAATGTGGTTCAATTCAAAATTACACATCTGGCAGGCCATCTCACTACCCAATTATAAAATATGGTTAATAATTTAATTATGTTCTCTGGTGTTCTGACCAATATTAGTCACTGCCCTGTTCTGTATTTTATTGGTTTATATACCTTCTCTTTCACGCTGTAAGGTATCCTTGAAAGTCTTGAAAGGTACCATCAAATAAAAATATAATAATTATTATTAATAATTATAATATTATTATTATTACCCAGACAGGTCCTGTGGTCCCTAGACTGGACCTTATAGTGTCTAGCAATGGCCCTGATGTTCGATACCATCTCAGCATGATTTTTGGTTGAGAAAATCAATTGATGTAGCTTAAGCTCTGATAAGAAAAATCATGGAGACCCAAACATACCTCCAGGCATTATGTAAGTTCCTTCAGGTAGGAAGTGTTTGTTTTTAAACATACAGGAGTAGAGCCCAGTGTCGTCTGACTGTAGACCCATAGCCCTTAGGCTATACGAGACCTTTGAGCCTGGGGTCACACTGCCTTTGAATCTGGAAGAGGCCAGTTCGTTTATATGCACCTCTCTGCCAGCGCTGTTCACGTACATGAGGAACTGCAGAGTGTTTGTCCTGCTGAGGAATCGATACCAGAAAACGTCCTGGCATGTGTGATCAGGACAGACGCAGGTCAGGGTTTCTGAGCCGTTGATTTTGGGATAGCGGAGATCAGATTCCGCCTGGATGGAATGCAGCACAGTCGCTTTAAAATAGAAAGAAAGAGGAATTTATGAGCATGTTTTTTGATGATTTGCAGAAATATGCAATACCATGAATTAAGATGCCAGCCGGAGAGTAATAAGTAGATGTTAGTAACAAGAAAACGATACGTTAAGCTGCCCAAGAAAGCTTCAGTCAGTTCTCTTTAACAGACATTGATTTGAACAATTTTGCTCAGAATCTTTGGAGAATTCTGTGTAATTCTGCTGAAGAGTTTTAAGTGAAGGTCTAGTACTTGAAATAATAAAAAAGATCGATAGCAGTAAAATACAAAAACCTTTCAGATTGCAACCCTAGTGACTGATTAAGTTACTAGACCTGAAATCTGAAAGATATTTTTTTTATTGACTTTAACAGTCATTGTATAAAAGTACCCAACCGCAGGCACTAAATCTATGTTTTCTCCTGAAACCAGCGCTCACAGATTAAGTATAGGACTGGTCCTGGACGAACACTGTTTCCGTTTGTTGTGCACTTCATCCACAACATACAGGTGATTAAGATTTTTGCAGAAAAAAAAGTAATTTTACATAAGTTGCCAAACATTTGAGTAAAAATCTATCTGCTTTGTAATTCTATTCAATAACTTTAAATTGCCCATTGACTGTTAATGTTTTATTCCGTTTTATTATTTTATTTTTTATTTTGTGAACGAGACAAAATCAGATATGTTTTGCAAATTTGACTTTATGAAGTAGTTTAAAATTTAAATGTTTTGCATTGCTATAAATGTGTAAAATAATAAAAAGATAAATACTTATTTAACATTGGTAGTTTTGTTCACAGTCCTGCAAAGGTGCAGAGCGCAAATTACAAAAAGATAACCTCAGATCTTTTTACTGAATTGGACTTAAAATAATCATGTTTATTTCCTCTTCCTGAACAATTTTCACATTCTTGGCCTGAACGCAAAAACTTGACGACAATATGAAAAATGGATTGGAAAAACATGTGTCGGTTTACAAATAAGCAAATATTGCTTCTCTGCATTTAGCTTTCTCAACAACATCCTCTTTATAGAAATTGCATTAGAAATGGGCTTCATGGTCAACTGATAAAAGGTTCTCCTGACAAGGCCTTAACTCACTTTTAGAAACTGATCAAGGTACTTATGCGATGCGTTGTCTGGAGATGGTCCAGCAATAATCTTCTTTTGTGCTCCATTACTTTAAAAGACAATAATAATAATACTGGCTCATGTTCATTGACGTGTCTTGACTTGAGGCATTTTTTGTTTAGATTCAAGTGACAATGACCGAAAAAACCTTACGTATACGATACTGATATGAATTCCATGAAATAAAACTGACTTGGATATACTGTAAAAAAAAGGATCAATGTAGAAACCTAAGAAAGTTCATATTCCAACTGTTAATTTTGCATCTTGTGTTTATCTCAAAAATGCAACAGAAGAGCGATTTGACTTTACACATGAAAAGTTCAATCAGTATCTCTTTAAAGAGCCAGGTTTCCTTTAGCGTTTTTATTAGCATTTGCATATTTGGATTCAACTCTGCTGATTGAGAACAAAAGACAATAATCTGAAAGGGATGTCTGTTTTGTTATGAATTCCATAAAATAAATGGATCTGGATCATTCCAGAAAGGAAAATATTTTATAAAAAGACATCTCAAAACAATTTCCCTTCAAGAATAAGCTGAAACATAAATCTATAAACTGTTAAAGTTGTCTGCATCTTGTGTTTTATTAGATTTTTGTTTATGATTATTATTTACGTTTTTTTTTATCACAGAAGTGCAAAAGAAGAACTTTTTGATGCTAAAACCTTCACTCAGCATCCCTTAAAGGGCAATGTTTTCCTTTGTGTTTTTATTAACATTTGGATTCAAATCAGCTGAATGACAACGAAAGACAAAAAAAATACATAACAATTAAAAAAAGTAATTATTAGTCTGCATGCATGCTGTGTTTTATTTTCAAAATAAGTGGAATACACTCTTAAAAAACTATGATAAATAAGAATGATTTGAGGTTACAGATGAAACCTTCACTCATCACCCCTTTAGAGCAACATTTTTATTAAAAACACTTTTATTCAAGTCAAATGTTGTCAATGGTGTCACCTTCATAGAGTCAGCGGAAAAAAAACAAGAAAATGTAACAAATAGTCTTTCGCTTACGCACAATGATACAAATTACTTACAAAAAACAAATACCTACAAAAGACATCATTCTATCATTATACAGTACAAACATATTCAATTATCTAATGCAATCATTTTTTTTATTGAACTTTTGTGCCATTTTTATTTGTGTTGCATATAAATCTTACCTGCCATCCAGACGAATGGAAGAAAGTGCAGACACGAGAGGGTCATCCTTCAGCATCTGTGTGTGAGCCGTCGACTGTTTGAGTGAGTTTGTGTTTTCTTCCTCTTCTTGATCTGTCAGAGAGAAAGGAGGGCCTGCAGTTTGGGTGTATGTGAGGCCAAGGAGCCAATTACTGACGGCTTATCAGAGAGCGAGGCAGAGGAAGCACGGAGCATAAAATCTGAGAACATTTGGGAGACTTTATCGAATAAAAAGCCAAACATTTTCTTTGGGTGCAACATAAAACTGTTAAATTATTTTCTGTGAATTAAACTGATATCATGGTTGATTTAGTCAGCACACTTTGTTTATATGTATAACTTTTATCTGATCGTTTGCATTCATTATTATCTTTTTAATTTTAAAGATGTCAACATAAACTTTTCTTTTATGAAATAAAAAAAACATGTCATTGGCAAAAGTTTAACACTGAAACAGACTAAATTAGTTTATTTACAATATTTGGAGTCACGTTTCTAATAAACAAATGCTCAAAAATCACTTAAACTGGTCCCTTGAAAGCTTCCCATAAAAAATGTTGTTAGTAGTTAACTGAATGCAGGTTCTCGCTGAATGTTCTTTCCTGAAATGATCTCTGACCCGGGTGCAGGTGTGTGACCTGAGGAACACCTGCATCTGTCCACAGAACCCCAGCGCTGAGTCGACGACGCCACCTTAAAGTCTGAAACTAAAGCACAGATGAAACACATTTGAGAAATATTAAATTATAAATATCAAGTTAGGTGGAAATCAAACCACAATCTAAAATCCATTCAAAATCAGCATTTATCTTTAAAAAAAGAAAAAAGACCAGTTTAAAAACTAATGGGGGCAGAAATGTGAAGCACTTCAGGGGAGCCTAAGATGTTTTTTTTTTATTTACTATATACCACAAGAAAGATTTAACAGTACCACAGCATTCATTTACCCAATAAATGTTTGACACACTACATTCATGATTTTTTTATGCATACTGTTGTCTTAACATGTTTAAAATGACTGTATAAGTTCACCAGTTGAGCAGCTGCAAATTATTGATTAGGGACCATTTAGATTAGTGATTCATTGTAAAAAAAAATCATGATTTTTTTTATTAATACAAAAGTTGTGTATAAATAATTAAATAAAGAATTTGAGTGATGTAAATGAAAGCAATTTTGTGAGACAACCTGTAATAACCCGTCAGACCACATGACTAACTCAGATGATGTGGGTAAGAAGATGAACATTTTACTAAACAATTTTTAAACTCATCAAAAGAAAACCTATTATTTCAGAAAGTAACACGTCTTGTTTTACATTTACAAAAGTAGTATTTTTTTAATTAAATAAACAACAGATAAGGTTTCTCCTCGCTGCCGTTTGGAATGTTATGCATGCATTAACTTTTTCATAAAAACAAGTAGATCTATTTTGTTTTATCTCTTGTTCATTTTGATTTTTTATTATAAAGAATAAGTTTGGTAGCAATTCCATTATGTGTTTTTAATTTTATTTTGCTGCACCGGAAAAACATACCAAAGATAAGACTGGAAGAACATGTTTGGCTTCACCACTAGAGGCAGCTTTCAGTATAGTGTTCATCCTCCCACTGTCTCTTGTGAGGTTCATACAGAAGATCCTGAACCTGCAGTTCAGTGACTGGCCTCTAGAGGCTGGTGTCAAAATGAGCAGCATCCTCATGACATCCATGTTAAACTTGAACAATTTTACAACAAAAACAATGTTTACACGTTTAAGAACTTGTTTAATTTTGCCTGCTGCGAAATGGGGTTTTGTTAACTTTGAGTGAACCAATATAGTCTCGCTGCTCTCCTGCTGATTGGTTACTTAGTACTTTGAAGGCTTGGGCTGACACTAATGTCTCAACGTTGTATTTTTAAATCTTTTGAAAAGCCTTTAAAAAGTAAAGCTGTGCTGAGCAAAACTAAGAGCAGGGTGTATGGAGTGACAAGGATCAACCTTCAGCGTCAGATTTACAGTGAAATGAAAGTGGATTCCAGCTGGTCTCCACACATCAAACACAATGTACATATGCAGAGGGTGTTTTGGTCCTTGAAGTGCCATGAAAAGATTTATTTTATCATTAAAACATCTGATAAAAAAATGTCATTTCTGAAGTTATCAATCTCACTAATTACTTTTGTTTATCATTTACTAAAAATATAATGTTACTTATCATATTTTACTATATCGTTATTATAAATCCTTACTTATCGTTATTAAAGATCGTTACTTATAAAATTATCAATAAAACCTCAGTGGTTTCGATTTCATTATTCAATGCACTCTACCATTTGCAGTAGGGGTGTAATATGGATGATTTAAGTTTTTTATAATGGTGTTATGAATTTAATTATTTGATTTTGATCATTTTATTTACTATTTCTATATTGTTGTGATTTCCATCAACCCATCTTCTTGTTGTCTTTGTCTCTTTAATTTTTCAGGGGTCGCCAAAACGGAATGAACCACCAACTATTCTGGCATATGTTTTACGCAGCGGCTGCCCTTCCAGCCACAACCCACCACCGGGAAACACCCACACACGCTTATTCCCATACCCTATGGACATTTTAGCTGTATCACATGTCTTTTACCTGTATCCCATGTCTTTAGATTTGTTGGGGAAACTGGAGCACCCGGAGTAAACCCACGCGATCCAGCCGAGCCTCGAACCAGCAACCGTTTTGCTGTGAAACGTCCACGCTACACACTGCACCGCGTGACACCCATTGTCTTTTTAGTTTTTATTTATGTATTTGATTTGATACATGCTGTAACTGCTATATTTCAGTTGCTTGTAATAAAACGTATCCTCGCAATGTGCCAATGTTACAGTCTACAGAAAAGCCTACAGCCATCAACTTATCCATAAACAATCAGAACTATGTATTAATGCAATCATTTTGAATAATGTTTAAAGTAATATTCATCTACATTAACACGTTTTTTCCTCGTGTCTGACACTGACAAACACCTATAATCAATTATCTGTTAACATTTAGTTTTTTTCTTTGTTAAATTTCACCATCTTTTGCCTGCTTTTATCCCTCAGTGCACAGGCTAACATATTACAGTTTGTTTTTAAGGGCAGAGATTGGGAGTAGTTTCGTCTGCTCTTATTTTCACTTAACCTGGAATTTATAAAGCCAATAAGAGAACCGCACTACACAGGGACTGGTAAATTTGAATTACTTTGAGCCATCCCCAACCTTTCAGTTTGAAATCATGCAAATGCTATAGAGCATTTTATTTGCAACAAATTAGTGTGATCAGGTGTGTTAAGTGTTGCATGAAGCTGATCTGTGCAGGGCTATGGCTCGCCAGGACTGATGTCAAACAGAGTATAGTAAAAACACAAGTATTCAATATTTATGGAACTTTTTAAAATATGGTATTTTAAATGTATATTTCAAGCCTGCTTGATTTTAAATGGAACAAACAGTGTGCCTAACACACCCTTTTTTTGTTGAGTAAACAGGTCTAACCGACTTTATTTAAAAGCCCATCGTGTGGCTCGCTTAGTTGAGACATGGCTGAGTGACTGTTTTCCACTCTCTTATCTAGAGAGCTGTAATCAAGCCTGCTGTGTGGGACTGAAGCTTCGGTGTGGGAGTTTTCAGCTCTCCTTCACTGGGCTCAGGGCGCTCACAAGTCTGAAGCGGGGAGGATGTGGAACACATACAAACGTGCACGGCTCGGGGGTCGAGTTTGTGACAGACACATGGAGATGAACCACAGGATTCTTTGAAAACAGGAGATCTCAGGGGGCTTGAGAAGAAAACTGTGCTCGAGCTCAGAGTGTCGACGGGGGCTTTCAGCTTTGTGGTTGCTCAAGAAAAACTTCATAGACTCAAGTACAAACACTGTGAGAAGGTACAGGTGTTTGATCCACAGAATTCAGGGGTGCACTTTAAGATGAAAATCCAGCAGTGGAAGTAGAGAACAAGTCATACTGGATCATAGTGAATATGTTTTTATGTTTTTCATGCTTAAACAGTTTTCTATGCTTCGTTTTTAAAGTTACTAATTGCTGTAAAAAAAAATTGTCATAGGGTAAATGCTAATTTTTTTTCTCATATATAATAACTCAATGTGTATTTCTGTTTTTAGAAATAGCTTTCCATACTCTCTCTGAAATAAAATGATAATTAGGTTTCTGAAAGTGCACAAATAAAGATAAATGTTCTTTATTAACAGATGGGTGTTTAAAAATTTTTGTATTATTTACTAGATTTACATAAATAAACTAAGGTTTTTTAATGTAGAATTAAATTGAAAGAGAGCTATCATCTAAGTAAATGAAATGTATTTGTTTTTATTTAAGGGTGTAGCTTTTTTTAAAGGTGCAGCTTTAAGTAAGAAAGAGGTCAAAAGGGAAGCATTTGTGTCCTTGTTTAACTCCTGCACCTGTTAGATCTGCAAACAGAACTATTTCAGCAAAAACTGAGGCTGACTCAATATCTCAGCTAAAGAAGCACACAGATATGGCAACAAAATAAAAGATTAAAACTCTGAACACTCCTGAAAGCTTCACTTTTTCATTTGTGTAGAACGGACTCTAAAAGCCCAGCACTTCATGTATTCTCATCTCTGATCAGTGACATTCTGTAGCTATACCTTTTTTTTTTTTTTTTGCTCAAGGTTTCAATCAATCAATAAATAAATAATAAAAAGTGCTTTATTTGTTTAGAATTTATACATAATCTGTCAGTTAGCTCTAAGCGCTTTCACATTTACACATAAAAACATCTTGAACACAAACGTAAAAGTTTGGAGGTTGTTGGACCTACTCGGCTATCGATGAGCTCCCTCTAGAGGCAAAAGCTGGGGATGGCTTTGCAGAGGTGCTGGGATGATTTTAAAACTCCAATAAACAGTACTATGTATGTCCTCCATCCATTGTAAGCAGAGCAGTTTGTAAAAGTTTGGACCTTTTATCTGGTCTATAATCTTCAAACAATTATACTATGGGGAACATTGTAACTGTGTGACTCTATCCTTTTGATACGAAAGTGATGTTATATGTAAATCTGAGCTAGATGTATTTTATTTTATATTATTGAAAACATATTATTGAAAATTCTGTAAATTATAAATTGTTTAATAAAAATATATCAGTTTGCTGTTTACATTTTTGCAGGCATGTTTATTATACATAAAGTTTGAAAATGTTTTATAGGTCGTTAATAAACTGTCACTCCCAGAGGGCCACAACCCAAGCTGGTTTTGTCTCAAGAGTTTGAAATTAGAAAATCTTTCCAAAAATATCTAGAGCTAGAGTCTTGTAGTCTGGAGGAAAAAGGTACAACATGGGCGGAAAGATGGCACAGTGGTGAGTTGGTCGTTCTGTAACCGGAGGGTTGGCTGTTCAATCCCTGCTAGGGCCATTCTTCAAGCCACTTGAAGATGTGTGTGACTGGTGAGGTGTGTTTGGTGGCGAGCAGGAGGCAGTAGGCTCGGAATGGCAGCCACATCCTGTCAGACTGCCCCAGGGCAGGGGAGGGCTACCAAGGTAGCTTATCACCACCTGGGAGTGAATGAATAATCTTCTGATAATTTGAAGCGTCTTTGTCTAGAAAAGCGCTATATAAATTGAAGGCATTATTATTATTGGACTACAATCTGCACATACTCCACCTTTAAATACTTTAAAATATGCAGTTTACTTGGGAACCCTCAGCGACCTTTTTTGAGTGAACAAAAAAATCTTCACCGATTGAAATTAGTCATACAAAACATGGAATCAACTTCATATATTAACTTGAACATTTGTACGGCTTATATAACCTTTCAACAACAAACCGAAATAATTTAGTGCTATAATATAACAATCAATCTGAGCAAGTCCTGAGCTCTTCATAGAACAGCTCTGATAAAAATGAGAAGATTTTGATTTAAATAATTATAAAGTATCCTCATAAGGGCACAAACCTTGATTAACGTGACTGATACGCTTTATAAAAGCTTGTGTTACTGCACATTTTTCATGAAACACTAATTGTGAGGCTCCTTTGGCCATTTAACTCATTCCTTACATTTGTTCAAGAACAGAATGTGATGATATTCACAAAGTAAAGCAATCCACATTGCTTCCAATTCAAAAACAAAATGCATTTAATTAATTATGAGCCACACTTTTGCATATTCGACTCAACTTAAGCTAGCTTGAATTCAGATCAAGATTAGTGGCTTATAAACGTGATTTAAACAATCTTCTTTTAAGTCTTTCATAGAATTTTTGAACAATACAAGGGTTTAAAATTAATACAATTAACATTTTTTGTGGATTTGAGAGCAGAAGACAAGTCCCTGAGAACCTTAAATAATGAGACGGATCAACAAAAGTTTAACTAATTAAAAGACACCAAGAATAGTTTCATCCCAAAGCTTTTCCTCCTCTGTCCTGTTGTCCTCTTGACCAACCTTCTCTTTTCCTTTTTTCTTCCCTTTTCTGTGTTTGTGTTTACCATCTGCAGCTTCGGTCCTGTCCACAACCAGCTCCTCCTTCCTCTTCTGAGGCTCCTTCTGTGCTTCGAGCATTTGAACGTCCAAGGGTTTCTCTTCAGCTCTTCTCGTTTCATTCTCGTTTACCTTACATTTCTTCTTTGCTCTTCTTTTACTCCCATCTTCACCAGAGCTCCTCTCTCTTTTCCTTCTCTCCTTCCGTTTCTTATACCTATCCTCTTCGTCTCCCTTCTCTCTGCTTTCCCTTTTCATTTTAACAGCCCCTTCTCCTTCCTCATGTCTCTTCGTCATCTTCCTCTTGGGTCTCATCCAATCTCTGCTCTTAGAGTTGCTGCTGCTGCTGCTGTTGCTGCTAGTGTTTGAGCCCGTGTCTGATAAAGAAGAGGGGCTCTCTCTGTTGCCCTGCAGAGTCTGTGTGAAAGGAGGGCGAACATGGGCGTTTTCTGCAGGAAAATAAGGTTCCGAAACACCAAACCCAAACCCAAACTGACTGACACGGGAATGAATCGGTGTATGAAAGATTGGAAAATGCTCCACTTCTGAGTGCTTCAGAGGAAGGGCTTCTATGACACTTCTATGAGCGTTGCTTGTGTTGCCAGCTTTGGGCTCCAGGCCCCGGGCTTTTTGGGCTTGGATGTAGTCGTCCAGCTCGTCTTGGAAGGAGTCATACAGTTTCTTCTGAGATTTACAAAGCTGATCATCTTTCTTCTTTCTGAGGACAAGAGCGAAAATGTTATTTTCCTCATTCTGGAACATTAATCTTTATTTTAATACTGTCCATAGAGATCAAGTTAATTGGTTTCATAGTGAATTGGCACAGATTTTAAGTCCAAAAACATCATCAGTTTTGAACAAAATCTTGCTTTTACCATTTCTCAACAAAAAGGGATTTAAAAAAATTATTATCGAGGTAGACAACGTGCCAGTAAAATGTTTTTTTTTTACAAAAATATTTTGAAGTTCTGAAAATGTAGTTTTTTTTTTGTTTGATAAGTTCATGAAATTGCATGTAGAAAATGTACCTTTCATTTAATTTACTTAATATAGCTGCAACAATAAAACCAGAGGGGTGTAAAATATTTTAAGATTTTTCCTTAACTTGAACTAAGTATAAAAAAAATAAAGGCATCTCATACTCTACTTAAGTACATTTGTGATTGAATTTCTCACTACATTGTGATTGTGCATGACACTTTAGTATATTTGTCTACTATGAATAATTAATGAATAATGTATTTACCGGTGGAAGTGATAAGGGCCTGTATAGGGTGTTGAAAGCAGAGGCATTTCTTGTGATGGGGCCCCAATGGCTGGCAAACTTTGAACAGCTACAGCAGTAACTCTTTTTTTTAAGCATGGAGACTCGCTAACTGAACCTCACTCCTCTTATCTCTGTTTTAGCATGTGTGGCCATGTTGTAAACATTAATGTTAGCCTCATTTAATTATTCAAAATAAGGTTATCCTTAAGTTAGTGAAAAACAGAAAAAAAAATTATGTGGAAAAGAAAGCAAGATCGTGTTAAGTAAAGCGGTTAGTTTTGTATTGGATGCTGCTTGCTGACTTGCTAAATGAAGCTACTGCATAAATTAGCATGAGCTTTTTTTAACATTTAATTTTGACTGACTTTGCTTTTTCTGAAATAATGAGTTGGTCAACTTAATTTCTATTTTAGCAAATAAACCTCATAAATAGAAGAATTTTGTCTTTCCACAATACTTGAAGTTTTTTGAGCCTACATTCAGCATGAGTAAAATACTTAAGATCTTTTGAAACAGGATTCCTTCATTCTTTTACTTGTTGTAATTGTTGATTTGTAACTTGTAATGGGACTTGTAATGGAGTAGTTCTTTTACTATGGAATCTGTACTTTTACTCAAGTATGGTGCTCAGGTACTCTTTACAGCTCTGGCAGACAGTAAAACACTAACTCGATGCTGCATCTGTTTCCCTTCTTCTGGGATTGGGCGCTTGCTTTATCTGAAAAGAGAAAATAACATGAGAAACAGGCGTTTCATATTTTAAAATACTAGAACATAAGGAAAGACTCAAAGCAAACAAATCCTGAAGAAATCAGCAAAAACACGACATTTCAGTTAAATAATTAAGGATTTTGATAATGACAAAAATTCTACATGTTCAGGGTTTACTCACATAAAGCTTAATTTTGGAGTCTAAAACAGTATAAATAGATTGGAACTACATCAAATGTGGTCCAAGACCTGTCCCTCAACAACAGCACTATTGACAAAGTCCACCAATGCAGGAGAATAATGTCACAGACAGAATAACATGTTTATGTTTAAATCCACAAAGAGCAGAGAAGAATCAGTCTTGGTGAATGAGTAACGATTGACCTCAGGTCTGGTTATGTCCGCTCCAACTTACGTTTGTACATTTTAAATGTGTTCATCTATATTTTATTTACCAAAAAAGGAATTGACTCAAGGTACAATTGTTAACCGAAAAGTTAACAATTGTTAAACTCCACACAGAAATGCCAACTGACCAAGTAGAGGCTTGAACCAGCAACCTTTTTGCTGTAAGACGACTACCTACTGCACCACTGTCATGCCCTTTAAATTAGTCAAAAACGATGTTAGTGAGCAATATATAATTTATATCTGCTATTAAACAAAATAACAGATATTTTTTGTGAGATAAATTGATAAATTGTGAAAAAAATCCTTTTAATTAAAGCGTTTGATTTAAGAAAAATATAAGGACACAGTGATAGAAAACACGGCCTCCCAATAAGTGGAAATTCTACCACATTCCAAAAACAAGCATTTCAGTGGCATTAACGATTGTATATTGTCCAAGTAGTGAATGGTAATTCAACATGCTTCTGTGACTAATGATCTGTGGGATTGAGATGAGCGTCTGAGGACCCCTGCGACTCGTAAACCCCAGGACCCTAAGAAAGCTTCTTCATCCAAGCTACCCAACTGCTAAACTCTTAACTCCCCACCATTACACTGACCAACCAGGACTAGAACACTGCCCTCATATTGCACATTTAATTCTTCTGCACTCTTTAGTTGAAGTTTAACTCTGCTAATATTTAAATACATACTCTGCTGTCATACCCTTTCTTGTTATATGTGCAATAAACGTATTTTGTAGCATTTATTTAATCTTCAGTTTGTGTAGCACTTCCCTTTTGTTTGTTGCACTCTATTACTACTTTGTACCTCAAAACATGTCCTGTGTGTAATAAATCTGATTCTTCTTATCAGTTTAATCACTAAATCCCTTATAATTAAGCTGTTTAACTGTCCACCTTTGGAGCATTTTCCAAGATTATCCATTCGATCCTGCCGGGCCTGGTTCCGCTGATGCTTCCGGCCGTCGTAGTGCTGCTTAGCCACAAGAGGCTTGCTAAACACAGCATTACACAGACGACAAAATTTGTTGGGGTCACTGAAGTCAACAGTTTGACCGTCTGACTTCTCCTGAGTTCTCTGATTCGGTACAGCTGGAGCTTCTGTAGCAGCTACTGAAAAATTTAAATGAAAGCTTTTAGACTGGCTTTGAAAGTAAAAAAAATCACAATAAAACAGATCTTGCACTCACATTCACGTGCAACTGGAGGGTTATTTTTTCGTAGGTTTTTGGCGTGCGTTTTCCCATGGTAGTGAGACTCAGCCACTGTGGGGGAGCTGAACACCATATCACACAGCTTACAGGTCTTCTCTGTTGACATACATGTCTGAATAAAAAAAAAGAATGGAATTAATGTCATTAAGTTCCTTTATGTTCAATTTGATTTTCAACATACCAAAAGACCTGCGTTCTCTTGAGGCTGTTTCTTGTTCAAGTATATCTTGACTCGCTGTGCATGCTTTCTCCCCTGGTAACACAAAAACCCTTGTTTAAAATATAGTTGTACCCTTTTTACATATACTTTTAAAAACTGATCCTGCAAACCTCATAGTGAGAAATTCTCTGGGAGCTGTGGACTAGGGATGCTTCGCACACATAACAGTAATTATCTCTCAACAGGTCTTGCAGAAGATCACAATCTTTCAAGGGTTCTACAATAATAAAATATAACATAAAAAATGGCATTTATATTTGAGTAACTACATTCTATATAATCTAAATACCTTATTGAAATGTTGTGTAAGATGGTGATTCGTTTGTGTAGGATCTAATTTGCAGTTATTTATTGCAATTTCAAATGAACATTAGCGCTATACATTTCTAACTGCTTTAACTCATTTCATTTACTTATTGAGATAATTATAATAGTTTTTAATATGCATACTGAGAACTAAATGCAACTTAAACAGTCAATTGTTTTGCTGTTGAGGATTTTTAAAGGAATGCTAATAACATATTTATGTGTGTAACTGTTAAAAATAAAGCTTTTATTATTAATTAATATAACAATAAATTGCTGTCTAGTTTTAGATATTTTAAGTAACGTTAAATAAATAGTAAAAACCTAAAGATGTTTAACCTTTAACGTGTTAGCGTTGGTAGCTTGTATTTTTGAACATGAAATAAAGCAAAGATACTGACACAATTAAGCCACACTTTAAACCACTACGTATATTGTGAAGCTTTAATGAGTTTTGTTTATTGGGGTTTTGTTTGAGTAGTTCTTTTGAGGTGACCGATGAGTGTCGATAGGCTAGCCAGTAGGTTCGCTAAGCTTTATCATCACTCACGAATCCACCACAAAACCGGACACAAAGTCGATGGCATCAAAATATGAATGCAATCTGAACCTTGTGAAGGATATTGACTGAAAACTCACCTTCAGCTTGAGAACAATTGGTGTTAGTGTTTTGTACTATTTCTGGGTTTATATCACCTGTAGTTTTGGTGGGCAGTTCCAAATTATTCGACGAGCAAACGCAAGATTTGAGTTCAGACATTGTTTAACTATATAAACAATTTGCGTTTAATCAATATTAAACACACTAACGTTACTGAACCCTGCATGTTAATAAACGTATAAAAGTAAAAGACGCATGCGCAGTTCTCTCATATTTCCTCGCAAGGTCATCCACGGACTTCTGTGAATACTTATTGCCACCTCTGGTCTGAGTTGGTATTACATTAGCGAACTTTTACAGTCTATGGTTTTTGCCAAATAGATAATACACCAGTCCTAAGTATTGACAACAAAAATGCATATCCTTAAAACGTTATATATAACTAAGACGTTATATTTTCTTCTTTAATTCGATGGAACGTGGATGGGAGCTTCGCACAGTGCTGTACTAAAGTTAGCTGCGTGGGATCGAGTTTCAAGACGGCTAATTAACGTACTTTGAATATAAATGTATTTATTAGTCTCTCGCGTAAATATCAGTTACATGGCCAAGAACAGTGAGTAATCATGATAGTACGATTTGGAGTAAATGATTCGGGAAATAAAAAGGTCAGAAAGCTGCCACAAGAGGGCGCAGTATACATTGACATAACATAAGAGAATTCCATTCAACAAGAATTTCCAATATATCAAAACTAATATAGCTCTATTACTTTAGCAGATGTCTAGGGTTAAGTGTTATGAACAAATTTACCACAGTTACCCAGCCATAAATATTCTTCTCAATCACTAAATTACTACTCTGTGAACAAAAGGATATCTTCCCCTCAAAATCTATAGTCAATGGTCAAAATAATCTCTTTAGTAAGAAAATATAATAGGCAGGGTCCACAAAACCTAATTGTAGAGGTTTATTAAAATTAAGTATGTTAAAATTACATATGTGATGTCTTTGCAGAAGTCATTGACTGAATGTTCAGAACAACAACATACACAACTTTCTTGCGTGACCTGACACTCTGCTTTTTACCCACAAGTCCATAGGGTTTATAATGTGTTGGCACACTCCTAGAGATGAGATTCTCTGGAGAATTTGATTGAACAAGCCATTGCAGTTTGCATCTAGGCGTTACTCCAGACTCCACAACAAGAACCACGGCTTAGGAACACCCACCTGCCCCTGACTTTAATTACTGGGAAGTATAATGATGACATTTTAGTTAGTTGACAATAAACAACAACATAATTTTCAATAAATCAGACTTTATCCTTCTAAAAAGAAAAGAGAAGAAAAATGTAAGTGCACTAAGGCTACTCTTGAATCTTTTCTAAATAACGGTTATTGTCCCCTAAATTAATTGTCTACAGTAACTGAATTTCAAGAATCTAATGAATAGATCTTAAATGCTGTCTTAACAAACAGAACTCGTGAATTATTGTGTACTTTTATAAGTATAGTTTTATATGTGATATTAGTCTGCAATAGAAACTCAAATGATACTGAGCAAGTGTTATATCTGGTTTAACATAGCCATCTGCTTATCTGTTCAGCACAAGAGACTTTCTTTGCTGGTGAGGAAATGGCACTGTATATATACAGTAAGTGTTAAACAACATTGTAATATTAAAAAGCAAATAATCACACACTTTATGAAACTGAAAAACATACTTTCTCCAACAAACCGATCGACTTGTTTTTAAATCTACAGTTCTTTTAAAGAACAAAGTGTAGTAGCTTAACAAAATGTACTGAACTGATAACATCTTATGTGAAACGAGGGAGTGATCCAAACATTACTGTTAAGTAATCTGCTTTTCCTGACTTTTGGCTGTTTCCTCAGACTGGCCATTTGTTTTTGTTTTGTTTAGCAGTTCTTTGTAGAATTGATCTGAAGGAGACTTTTCTTGACTTTGCTTTAACAAGTGAATTTTGTGTCCAGAAATCACTGTTTTAAACAAGCTTAATCTCTGTAAATCATCACTTAATCAAGAAATTGCAACGAAAAAGTTACTTTTCATATATTTGACACAATTGATTGTGTCTACTGTTTATTAGCACTTGCACCATTTTTCTAATTAGATAACATTTGTCATTTATGTTGCTCTGAAGAACACACAAATCGCACAAAAGTTGCTTGTTTCTGATGCACTCAAAGCAAAAGTACAACTTGAATTATAAATACTTGGAGGAATTTAATACACTTCAACACCAATTTTTAGTAAAATACTTCTTCTTTTTCCCCATTAGATATTATTTCATCCTTGTCTCATAATTGACATTATGTTTTACTTGAGGTTCAACTTCAGGTAGCTCTTCCTCTTCCTCTTCCTCTTTCTTGTGTATACCCTCAGGTGGAGGTGGAAAAAGTACACCTGGTTTGTACTTTAGTAACTGCTACCTTAGTGAAAAAACACTCAGGTGTGACTAAAGCTTTTTCAATTATTTTTTCAAGAGGCTCCATTTTTAAATAATCAAGCCCTATAGCCTAATTAGCATGAAATGCATATTATAATCGGTACAATTTTGAAAAAAATGTAACATGTTTTATATGATGATAATTCATCCATAACTTGCATGAGAGTAGATTCCTCAGGTAGTATTCCTCTGAGTTTAAATGTAGAGAATTACAGTACTTTAAAAGAATTTTGAAAGAAAAACACACATTACAAATACTACTAAAAAATTAGAAGGACATAGAAAAACTACTCAATTACAGTAGTACAAATAAATGCAAGTATTTACTCTCCATCTCACCTTTTTGTTGATTGAAAAGTTTGTAAAAAATGTGAGCAGTAATGTTTGCCTTAAAAGAAAATATAATAGTTTAGACTGTATACACAAGAAGTCATTACCTTTTTTAAGTAAAATAACATTATTACCTGCTACACTCTAAAAAAAAAAGAAAGAAATGGGTTTACAACGGTACTTAAGCCTGACTCTAACTGTACCAAACTAACACTTAAATGCCAAAATGTTATTTTGCTAAAATATAAAAAGATTTATCATATTAAACGGGTTATTAACTGTTATGCTTTCTTATTACATGGCTTTTAACAATGCTACATTTAATAACATTTTAAAAAGACACACATTAATTCTCAAAATTAATTTAAATTACATTGATATTTGAACTGTAATTAAACATTTTTTTCATTTACTCTTTTTTACAAAATAAAGAGATGTATATTTGTACTTTTATAGTAACCCCTCATCTGAAGAAAGTAGATATATTGCCAATTTAATCATTCTGTTTCCATACTCCAAACAACACCCGAAAGACTGTCTGGGGTGAGATTCTGCTGCACATCCCATTGTTCAGTAGTGGAGGAATTAGTGTGTGGTGTCCTAAAAACTCCATATTGTCTGCCATGAGGCATTGTTGTTGTCTTCGGTAGTAAAAAATTATGAGGTACTGCAGATAATCTGACTCAGCTATGGAAAGAATTCAAAAAAATATGCCAACAATTTTGTTTTCTAGCTGTCAAAAGGCAGAAGTTCTGGTGTGCCTTTGTTTTTAGTACTATTTGTTTTGTAACCACAGGCACTGAGTGATCGCTGGATTCTTTTTCTATGAGCTACTGATTCCTTCAAGTGTGATGAACCACAACACAAACGTGACCAATAAGAAAACTTTTATGAAAAGCATTAACTACATTATTTTTCAAGCTAATGTAATCACAGTAAAAATAAATACAAAATGAAAGTGTAAATTTTCTTTTAAACTACAACAAAAAAAAAGCAGCATGACTCTTAACCATCATATACGGATATGCTTCAGTCTTGCATTATCAGGTTTGGCGTTGGGTGAAATATTGGGAGGACAGGCTCCTCTTGCTGACACAGATGCCAGACCATGATACAATAATAGTTCAGCAGCAGAAGCAGCGACATGACAACCAGAGCCACGAGCAGCAGAAGGGCCACCACAAGTGTCTTTCTGGTGCAAAGTGGCTGAGAAGGCCAGTGGTCACTCTGCAAGCCTTCCTCCAAAGAGCGTTTAGGTGTAAAGTGAGTGGACAGCCAGTGTTTAATCCAGGTCCTGGAGGGCGCAGGTGAGAATAAGCACGCTTCTCTCTCCTCCATCATCCCTGAATGGAAAAAGCTGCTTATCCACTCAACTGTCACTGACACCTGCCAGCCAGAGTCTGAAAACAGAAGCAAAAAAAAAGTGGGGATTTGGTTACATGTAAACTACATTATATACTGACACACAAAGACAAAAAATCATTTTGATAAACATTTCTTTTATTTAAGACTACTGAAAACATTGATGCTCTGGTTTATTTCAATTTCTGTTTGCGATAACTTTGAATTTTATTACTCAATCTATAAAATTTTACGAGAAGTATTTAACTTTTATTGCCAATTTTGTTTATAATTTTGAAACAGATTTTCATTCTTAGTTCAAAGTTAAACAACTGAACAAAAAGTTTAGCAAATGAACTTTTAATTGCTTAAAAGTCTCTTTCTCCAATTTTGAGTTTATATTAAATAGCAAAATATGCTTATTAAAATCTCAAACCTCAAACAATTGTTCAGCTATTTATATCTAAAATAAATCTTGACAAATTCAATTTCATTGACAATTCGATTTTATAACACAATTAAAAAATATGGAACGCCTTGTGTTTTAGTACTGTCATCATCATTCACCAGAGTAAAGTGTGCATTTTCTTTTCATTTGCAGTTCATATCACATTAAAGCATTAGTTAAATAATACGATACATTGTGAAACGTTTTCGCGCTAATTGCGTCTGCCTTGTTTTACGACAGTGGCTGGCAGTTTTATGGCTGACGCGTAACCATGGTATCATGTTCGGTTTTATGGACCTTCAAAAGGGTGGGGGGGGCTAATTAAACATGTTAAAACAACGAATTCTCAACTCTCTAGAAAACGTTAGAGGTACTTTGATTGCGTTTATGTGTGCAATAAACTACACGTAAAGCGAAAACACCTGAATGCACTGAGCGAAATCGACAACAGGTAACGTCAAGATGAGTTGAGACTTTCAGAGCAGCGTGCATGCTTTTTATCAACATCCATGAGTTTTAACGTTTAAAACATTCATTGAACTATTGCTAAGTGTGTTGAGTAGAAATGAAAGCTCTCACCTGCTGCTCCAGACGTGTTGAGAGAGTATCGCAGAATAACAATCCTTGACCTCGCATGTGATACCGCCTCTTCTTAAATAGGCTGCCTGACGTCTTCATACTTCAAAATCACATTACGAAGTAAACAAGTCACTTTTTGACCACTGCCCCCATATCTTGCCATCATACCACTGCCTTCAACGCTTGACTAATGTATGCGTCTCCAGCTCTCTCTGTGGTTAATATTGAACGTTCTAGGAAATGAATACAATGAGAACTGTTTTTATTTCACGAAGTGCTTGTGTATTTGTGAGTCAGTGTGATGTTTATACATCACTCATCATGCATGAAGAAGACAACTCTGGTCTGCAAATGACATGGCACAGTTTATTGGCACAGACTGTTTGTTCTTTACACTTTGTTTTGTCAAAATGCAAACAATGTGTGTTCAAAATTAACAAGCGAAGCACATATTTACACGATTATGCTCATGATATGTGTGCTAAACCATATTGTTCGTGTTAAACAACATTTCTGTCAAATCACAAAGTTCCTGCTTCAGCGTTAACATGCCATAAAATATAGATGCTTTTTCTGAAATATAAACTAATCGCATCAATCGAAGCAATAATTTAGAAAAGCCTAAAGCAGATTAAGTTAGTAGCTGGAAATGTGACACATTCTAAACAGAATTTAAAACAAATCTCTTCATGTTTGAACAAAAGTGCTCAAATCAAAGGGGTTTGGTGTAACAGGATTGGCATTCCCAAATGAGCATTATCAAGTACATGTTTTACAATCAACATTTGGCAAATTTGCATAATTATCATAGACATATTGTTTCAGACAGGTTCACAATAAAGTGCTAGATGGGTGATATCTGAACAAGGACGGCTTTTGCTCAGGTTAATAGGTTCATGAGAACATTTACAGCAACGGCTTCTGATGTTTCTCAACCCCAGGTCCAGGGAATGGGCCAGTTTTTACCTCTAACTCACCGGAGTATGAAACCACACCAGCATCCAAAAACAGGACACACTTAGTGCTTTTTTCATGCAAGAAATCTCTGAAGTACATTCAGAGATGTTTTTACATGAGAGACCAAGTGCTAGTTAGATGAAAAAACTCTGCCCCTTGATGCACCCTTCGGACTGAAGTAGAGAACACCTCTGTACCCACTTTAAAGAGGAAGAACTGGAGGTTGAAGGAGAGCTTGAGCCACATCTAGTCTAAAAAGGACTTCTCATTTGTGATGTCTAGAGGGCTGTACAATATAGTTTTGTTGTCAGAAATCCATAAATGGATGCATTTGCATGCGTATTACATGCAAAGGAATGATATCAGAAATAGCACCGCTAAAGTGCTTGGCTGGTGGACAGTTTTATAGAGTATATAGACAAACAAAAACAAATGTAGCAAATAAAAGAAGGTAAACTTGTAACATGAATCGAAATCATTTCATATATAATACAGCTAGTTAAATATCACCTTAAGAATCTTTTTAAATCATCAATGTACAATAATTAAAGCACTAAAGAATTCACTAATACTGTACTACTGAAATAATTCTACGTAATCATAGAAGAACTTCTGGCGGATGGAATGAAGGTATAGTGTATACTAAGTTTAGCATCAGTGAACTATGTGTTTGTATGCTCTTTGCGTACACAAGCCTTCAATGCCATTCCTTTCAGTCCACCTTAAATGCCTAACAAGTCCCGGTGGCTCTTCACACAAATCAACAAGCTCAGTCCATGATGGATCCATTGTTTAAAGCCTTGAGGATTGCTACCCTTGTTTTTCTCAAAAAGAATGAACACGTCTCTGGCAAACTCTCCCTCTTTTTCTGCCTCACACCACTGTGCTGACAGACGGGTCTGACAAGTTGAGCTGGCCCGTAATGTCTGTAGGTGGGAATTGCTGTAGAGAGAAAAAGAAGGCAGAAGCACACAGAACAGGCGAGCATTAGTTTGACTGCACCGTTCCCCTGTCCCCAAAGCCCAAAACGGAATTTCTGTCTTCCCCCAAGGCAGCAAGCGCACCCTAACACCAACTCACCTCTTGAATATTTCACATTTCCTTATAATGAGTTTAAATGTTGCCTTTAGGCTTGTACGATGTATGAAAATTTAAAAGCACATGTTATATTAAAAGAGAATTATGAAAATTGTTAACAGGGTGAGTGGGAGAAGTGCTTCTCTAGCTATCTTGATGCCTTGGGAGAACTTTAGAATAATATTGAAGGAAGAGGAAGCAGAGTCACAGCTGCGAGATGAATTTAGGTCACCCAATAACCTGTGTGTTTATTCCTACAACAATTGGGCCAAAAGCCACTATCTATTTAGATGCTTTGCAACAAAGTTAAAAATACACTATTGTCATTGCATTACATAATGATATTTTAAACCATGTGACATTAAGTGATGCTAACCATTGACCTTTTCCAAGCTATTTATGTAATTGCTTTTCACCCACTTGGCACATACTGGTTTCTAGTGGACATATGGTATCGGCTGGCCACATGTTCATTCCGTTTCATATAGGAGAGTAAACATTGGTGTAGTCAATCAAAACATTTTCTTTTTTTAACATTTGTTTTGCATCTATCTGTGCTCTTTGACTAGGGTCACAGATCTCTGCTGGCGCCTGTCTCCAGATCACATTAGGCGAAATATTGATACACCCTTAACACGTCCTCAGTTGATCCCAGCACCGGATTTTTGTGCAATTTTCCTTGAACAATTTTTGCTTGTTTCCCTTGAAGTATATATTTTGTAAAAATGTATTAACTACGGGACACCCAGTAGGCATTTTCTGTGCAAACAATATGCAAAATTGGAATGTCGAGGATGTGAAGAATTTAAAGAAATCCCTAGCAGCAGCTCACTCACATCTAAAGTGAGCATAAATGTCACCAAGTGATCACATATAAAAAGGAAACTGTTATTTTATTATTTTTTAACGTAGCTTCCGGTACAAAAATGCTACTGTTCTAATCTGATTAAATTATAATGCAATTGAAATAATCTATGCTCAGCTACACTGGAAGATCAGAAGAACAGATTCTAAAAAAGGTTAAAAACTACTCTCAGTGGGAGTTGGTTAATGAGATCTCAAAAAAGTGGATTGTTCCTTTCAGTACTTTTAGGTCAGAAAGACCAAAGCAAAGCAAAAAAAAAAAAAACTTTTTGAGATGTTAATATGCAAACTATGATCTTGGTCTGCTGAACGTGGCAACCTAAACCAAATCTTGCCCATGGCATCTCATTAACTCTGACCACGCCCCCTTTCCCTATGGTTTTTATGATGGACACATGAAGGCAACCCAAGTAAATATGAAGGTATCGTTGTGCATTAATCAAGCACTTTCTGTAAAGTATTTTTAAAAACATTTGCATTTTAATGATGCGAAACATTGCCTGACTTTCAGTATTAACTACATCTCAGATTATATTGAGATAGAAATTTATATAAAAATTGTACACCCCAGGAAAACTCCAAAGTCTAGAAAGACCTTGAGTGGGCAATATTCCAGTCAAGAGGCCGCACCTCTTCCCACATTAGTTTAAAAAATCATAGTATTTTGTTAAGGTAACTCATTGTGTAATGCAATTATCAAATTACATTTTTTGTCTCAATCAGATGCAGTCCCTGTTTCCTCACCCCGTGCTTAGATGTGTTTAAAGGGCAACAAGCTGGTTTCTGACATGGGCTTCTGCAGTGCCCGATTGGCCAAGGCACTCAAAGACATGCAGGTGCTCAGTCAGAAGGCAAATTCCCATAACAAAACATTTCTGGATTTCAGTGTTTCTTTGTGTAAGCTATAAAACGTCTCAGCGAGGCTTGCTTTGTTGCAACTGCAAGGAAATTTTGAGGATTTAGAGCTATTTTCCTTGCTGTGGCACACTGTGGAATTGAGGCACAGAGAGCTTTTTTTGGTTACGCGTTAAATGACAGTTGGAAATGGTTATGCTTGTTTTACAATATAGTTTGGGGAAAAAAATTAAGATAGAATAATAAGATAAAATGTAACATGATAGAAAAGCATCAAGATTTTCATGGTGCTGTAAGAAAAGCTGCCAAAATGGAAACATGCACAAAGATCTGATGTATTAACTATAATCTTAAAGGGAGCATGAACTGATTAACCAAAATATTTGTGATCTTTTGACAGAAAGGATCTAATTGAACAATTAAAAAAGTTTCATAACTTAATGTATATGGTAATTAATTAGAGTTAGAGGACGTTTGTAACTAAGACACCTTGCGATGAGTATGGGGAACCGAAGGAGAACAGAACACCTGCTCAAGACCTCTAGGTCTCCAAGATATTCTTACATAGAATAGCTCAACATGTGCTTTCCATCTGTGAAAAAACTTTTTCTCCTGATTCATTTCAAACATCTACAGTTGCTTTGCAGCAGAGCCTGGATAAACCCCATTCCCAGAGTCTCCACCATAAACCCAACAAAGCTGTTACCAACTAAACTCATTGAAGTATATAACCAAGTACATAACCAACACAATCTTTCAGTCTTTAAAGCTTGTATTTAAAACTAGCAATCGCCAACCAGGCTATAGGTAGTGGTAATGCTACTGTATCCAAACAAAACAGTAGTGTAAAAGATCTTGACTGTGAAGGTGAAATGCATGCTATGTTGTTGACAAGAAAAATAAACTAGACTTATTACTACAGCAATGCTGTAAAGCCACTTTAAAGAATCAATTTTACATTATACTTAACGTATAGTTTACAGAAACACACAAAAGTAGACTTAAAATCTTAAACTATACTTTTACATTATAACACAAACTGTACTTTTGCGGTATGATGTAAAAAGACACATTTGCATTATAATGTAAAGCTGTACTTTTACGTTATTGTCAAAACATATTTTTGTGTGAATTACATGTTTACATTGAAACATAAAACTACTTTTGCATTATAACATAAAACAACACTTGTGTTATAACATAAAACTACTTTAGCATTATAATGAAAAAATGCACTTTTACGTTATTGTTAAAACATATTTTTGTTTCATGCTGTAAATTTCACTTTTACATTCAAACATAAAACAACTCTTTTACATTATAACAAAAATCTGTATTTTTACGTTATTTTTAAAACTTACTTCACATTTCACATTTACTTTAAAACACAAAAATACTTTTGCATTATAACAAAAACAACATTTGCATTATAACATAATACTGTACTTTTATGTTATTGGTAAAACATACTTTTGTGTCATGGTGTAAAATTTCATAATAACATTAAGACATAAAACTACTTTTTCATTATAATGTAAAATGACACTTGATTTGTAAACCTTTACTTTTATGCTATTGTTAAAACATTAAACATTTTTGTTTACATTAAAACAGAAAACTACTTTTGCATTAAAAAGGAAATTGACACTTTCTTGTTATAATGAAAAACTGTACTTTTTAATTCTAATGTAAAATGGCACTTTCCATTTTTATGTGAATTTGGTGTCCATTAAAGCATTAACAAATATTAATTAAATAATTTATGAAGTATTGTTTCTATGTTGTTACACATTTGTAAGCCATTCATACATATATGTTTATGGGCTTTATTCCTGGTTTATAAATGTCTGTATAATATAATTAATAACACTAAATTCATGCTTTATTGAGGATCAGTTAATCATTTATAAATACAAAAATAGACTATTTAAAAACAATTAGTTATTGTTTGTTAGTGATTCATGAAATCTTTTAGAACATGCTAATAACTGGTTATTAAACTATTTAAAAGCACATTAATCTATCTTATTATTCAGCTATATAGTAACAGTTACTAAGTGTGAAATTAACACATTTATTAACACATAATCCTACTGTAATTCAGGTAGTTATAAAGTATTTAATAGCTGCTAGTTAATTGTTTGTGTGAGCTCATCTAAAGTGAGGAGTTTTTATGTTTTGTAAAGCATTAACAAATGAGACTAAATATTTCAATGGTTTGGTTCTCTCGGCGCTGTGCGTTTTTTTTTCAGTTTTGAATAAAACCGAGCCTTTAAATCTCATGTGTTAATGCTTTATCATAAAGTCATAAATAGTCCTCACTTTAGATGAGCTCACGTAAAAGCGTTATCTAGCAGCTAGTACATTTTTTTATAATTACCTGAACTAATCATGAGTTACAGTAGGATTATGTTAGTAAAGCATTTATTATCACACTTATTAATAGTTACTATATTTCTGATTAATAAGATGTAGTAATCTGATTTTAAATAGTTTAATAATCATTTATTATCATGTTCTAAACGATCTCATGAATCATTAACTGGTTTTTAAATAGTGAAAAGTTGAATTTATAAACGATTAACCGATCCTCAATAAAGCATGAAATTACAGTTTTGCACAATTGCTACAACAGTTTTTTTCAATACATTTAACAACTTTCCTAAACTCTTAACACGATTAGCACAACATATGTCTTGGTAGGTTATGCAATTAACATAACAATTTTTGTTGTTCTGATACAAAAATGCATTTAGTTAACACATATTTCAAATGCTTGACCAACACCAAAACTATTTTAAAGGCAAATTTTTTTTAATGTGTTATAATTGACTAAATGTTGCAGTTTGGAAAAAAACATGTGTTAGTGTTGTGTTAGTGTATTATTGTATTTTGAAAATGACCACCAACCCTGCCAAAGTAACATTAATGAGAACACCACACATGGTTAAATTTCTAAACGTGAAGAAATCAGGTTAAAGAACAATAAATAAAGTATATTTGCTGTTTATATCACTTGTTTCTTGGCTAAAGGAAATATTGTTTAAGTTTTTAATATAAAATGTTTTGATTGGGTGAATTCAAATCTGCAAAAGGCAATGGGTCCACGAGACCCGCAAACATCGCCTGAGTAACAATAATATGAACACACAAGGGTTAATGCTTAATAAATTATTAGTAGTGTGTAGTTATTTTAAAGTGCTTCCCATAATGGTAAAGCACAGCAGATGGAAAGGTGGGCTATTCCCAGCTCACCTAACTTGATCTAACACACTTTATCTCTGGTACCACTAACTGGCTCACCTTTTCTTGGTCACTGTTTTCCACACAACACATGAAGTGCAGGTTTACTATAATTATATTTGTCTAACTATAAATAGTTATTCATAGAGAGGCAGCCCGGAGCATCCATTCACAATGGTAATCTTCTTTAAAACTAAAGTAAGATGTTTTTTTTCCTATTTAAAAACTGAGATACCATATTAGTGGACCTTGATGTAAAACACAAAGAAAGGGAATTAATCAGTTCATGACTCCTTTAAATGAACATCTCACTTGTTAATATTTAGCTCAGTACTCATATCATGTGGCCTCGTTTATATAGCTTACTGTTTTAATCGCTATGGTTTTGCCAGCTAATAAGCTCAAAATGTGATGCAACATTTTAAAATGCCAAAGCTGAAGGCAAAAATAGTCATCGTCAAAATCATGTCAAAAGAGGTATTTGGCAATACATCAGTTGACATCTGAAAGATTTTTTTGTCCGTCTTGGTGTTGAATCAAGAATGCCCTCAGCACACTTTTTTGAGGGCATGAGAGAGTTCTTGTTACGTTCACTTAGAAGGCTTGCTGTTGGCACTTCCAAATCAAGCCCACAGTGCCCCCTGGTGAGAGACAGTGAATCAGCAAAAAAGATCAAAAGTGTGTCATAACTACCACAAAAAAAAATGCAACTACTTCTACGAAAGGCATCCAAAACACAGTCTCTAATTCTACGACAGATATATTGCATGCTTGCAGAGAAAGAGAGAGGCTGTGTAGTATGTACATCATGTAGGGGACACTGACAGTTATATATTTGTATACATCCACTTATATAGAAAGAAAGGCGACACTGATATTGAAAAGTAAGAGGATGATTCAACACTCTTGATGGTTACTCTGGTTTTCTTTTCCACCTGGGTTGCAGTGCCCTTTCTCCACCCCAGTTTTCACATTCTCATGCATTTCACTAGGAAAAAATATGTTGCAAAGTTCTTACAAACAATGTTAGAAAACTATGGACATACAGTAGATTGAGGTCTGGATAGCAAAAAAATAAAATAGATAAATAACACGTTTATAGTTTTAGACCCTTTGTAAAATAACCAGTGTTCATTTATTCCTACATCAAAGGTGTATAGAGTATGAGTCTTGAGTACTTCTGACTACATTTACTCTTGTTTTTATTCACTTGAGTAAATAGTTTCTGGTGTAAAATCCACTCTTAGCTACTAACTGATTAAAAAGCGATAATACATAAGTAACTAGTAACTGACATCTTTTTTCCTTTCACATACTTTAACTTGAGTCAGTAAATGTACAGTATCAGAAGTACTCCTACTCTAGACACCTCAATCATTTAGTTGATCTTGATTAAATTGACTCTCTTAGTAACTGAACATTTTAACATGCTGCCAGAACTCCTCGATGCTTTAAATTATTCACAGCCTTATTTATTAAAAAAAAAAAGACGATTTCAAGGACAAAACCAACAGGACCTTATTATGGAATGTTTAAAACTTTGTTGCTCAACTTGAATCAAATATGAGAGGCAGAAAGCAATATTTCATTGCCTTTATTGCCTTCGTGGCCATTGGGGGTAATTGTAATGCAACTTGTAATGTAACTTGGTTTAATTTTATGCTGCGAATCTGTTCACAACAATCTGCATACATAAAAGATAACGTATGAGAAATATTTACATGTGACTTGACATGACAACACTTTAGACATGCCTATCCTTTTTTAATTAGCCTAAGCATAGATGTTTTTTAAAAGTAGGTCATAGGTAGCTTTTTCATAAATTATAGTTACTTGGCTATCATGGTTAACTGAGTGCTTTATAATCGCTTATAAATTGTCACCAGATCTCAAATGTTCTTTACTCTCAACCGGTTACTGGGAATGCTTGAGAGTGAGCTACTCTTATTTGATTGGCCAGCAGGAATTGTCAAACATGACATTCATAAATGTTGCCCCAAATCACATTAGGGCTCTATCTCTGCAGAAACTCACACTAAAGTGCACACAATTCACACTCAAGGGTGTTTTTAGCATTTCTCTCGGGACTCACTTGCTCTCAAAGTAAAGCAGTATGGATTTTTAAGTGTGAGAAGTTTGGAATTTGGAAGTTTGTCACACTCTCAAAGCGTGTGACTCAAGAACCCTGGTTTTAGCCACCAAAAAGTTATGAACTGCATCCTTGATGATCTCTTGCACTTCATTGGCCAATTTCATCTTTCATTTCTTCTCCCCCATCCACTTGACTCTATTTTGTGCATTCATGTAATCAAAGTGATCCCAAATTCTACCATAACCTTGAAAAAAGTCTGATTGTCTGCTCAGTGAAGATACTGTTGATTTTAGTAACCAGCACACACCGTGTTACAGTTTCTTCAGCATGCTCAATTACAATGGTCAGATCTCTTTTTTTATTGGTCCACTGCTAACAGATAGATCAACTGTGTTTTGGTTAATTGTGTTTAAATAGATGATAGTGAAATTGTTTTAATCTTTCAAAGCGATGTCTTTTTTTTGCATCAAAGTTTTCATATGTATTCACGATTGGACACCACCAACAGTTTTTGAGTTGAGAAATCACTTAAATAATTGCTGATTCTGTTAAAAATTTATTTTTGTGATCCACAGCAAAAAGAGTCATAGATGTGGGTGAAGATGGACAGTAATATAATTTTCATGTTTCCCATTCTTTTAAACAGTCAGCTGAAGAAAAGAAAAAGTAGTGTTAGCGTTAGTAAATTAATGACCCCAAATTCTGGAAAGTTAATCCGCATGGTATCGGTTGCTCTGATCACACACACCACAACACCAAGGCATGCCATCAGGGAAACAAACAATGCGTTATTGAACCACCAGGCAGGTTTAAAGACAACAAATAGATCAATATGCACAACATCAAGAGAGAGCCACCCACATATCTTCACATTCAACCACGCCAACACACGCTCCACATCCAAAGGTTGCAATAGGGAGAGAAGCAGCCTAGAGACATCAGGCATTGTGCAGCGCCCCCTCCTCTTGGAGCACCTCGTTTGTCTTATAACCTTTTCCCTGATTCTGAAAACCCTGGGTCCTAAAACCTTTGAACTTATCACTAGAGGATAGCTATGCTCTTAACTTCTGACTGAAGGATGGCGTCTTGATGGTGACTCGATGACCGACTGACAGACACGTGGCCATGGCCGAGATGCCAGGAATGGAGGAATAACCAGAGAGAAATGCGTCTCTCTTGGTTTCAGACATGACATGTCATTTAAGACAGAGAAAGAAGATACAGAGAGAAAAAGGGCGGTAGAAAGACAGACGCAGAAATAGGAAGAAACCGGCCGAGTAAAAAGAGATGCCATTCGTTAACCTCCTTACCGTGTCTTTGGAGGACCTACGTCTCTTGATGCTGGAGGCCAGGGTGGTACTGATGGACCTAAAAGAGGGTTTCGTTTTTGGGTCGCTGTCTGCTCTACCACTTTTCCTATCCTAAAATGAATATACGAACAATTATTCCTGTTCCCAGGCTGGTTTTCAGCTATAAAAATTAAATCTAAATTTTAATTTATTCATGATTCACTCAAGATTTACCATGAGTTTCCGATGAAATTGGTTAAATAAAGTTTTAGAACTTTCTCACGACACGTTCTGTGTCAAAACTTGCTTTAATCACTTTGTGGTTTGAGGCATAGATTAACCGTTTTGTCCTTTCCCACCCACCATCCTTCAAAGGTTCCCCACACGGCTACTCTCTGACCTCTACAAGTGATGGGAAGGTATAGCAAGACTGGGTGTGTTTGTGTAAGAAAAGGTCGAATTGAGATATTCTTACATCCTGAGTCTCTACAGAGGAAGAGGGCTGCATTGGGGAGGAAAAAAGAAAAATAAATGAATATTTATCCACTTGCTTTAAAGATCATATGACGTTAAGATCCATAAGCAAAAGCAGAAGGCAGCATAATGAGCTCGCTGTGAAAATAATGACATCAAAGCCAAGCAGTCTCAGATATCACAAAACAACATAGTCATAGGGAGGTAGAGCAACCAATAAAATGCCAAAAGAGCACAAGATACCATATTCATACATTAATACTTATTAGAACCCTCTAAGCGTTATACGTTTGCTGAGGTATAACGGAAATTTACACCACAAAACAGGGATGCTTGGATCAATGAGGTGTGAATTTCAATTAGACTCATGCAGTGCATGGGCAGTCAGAGCAAGTGTGTGGATAAAAGAGGACGAGCATTCACTCGATGACACCTTCACTTTTGTTTTAAAGTACCCCTATCATGAATTCAAGACAAATTTATTTCCTGTGGTGTGTAACATCCTTGAGTTTGAGGGGCATCCAATTTTAATATTACATGCTAAAAGTGAAATGAATAAAGGAAGCAAATAACTTCCCCTGTTTCAGATGACTAATTGAAAACATTTATTCCACAGCATGTTACAAAGACTACAGTAAACAGAGTTGTACTTTGTCATTTGGATTACAGAAGTGAGCCATTTTCACTGGAAACCCAAGCAAGAGAGACAAAAGAAAAGTGCTGTGTCTTGCTCTGTGGATTTCATTAGATTTGCCTCTTCATCGTCACTCTGCAAGCAGTATCCAAGTACAACTGTCTTGGTATAACTTCAAATGCTCCACAGATAGTTAAACATAAAGAGTGGGTTTTCACAAACAAGTCAGTTTTTGAAATACTTTGAGAAGTGGTACTCGCGGCAGAGTCAAAATGGGAGGAGCCTGGAAACTCACGCTTCCTCTTTGCTTGAGCTCGTTCTCGGTTTAGTTGGTTGTTGTTGCCTATTGTTTTTTTTTTTATAAAAATTTCTTGATGCTCGTTTTATAGCAATACATTTTATGAAAAAAGTGTTTGAAATAAAGGGGATATGAGTAGAATGTCAATCACTTGTTGCAGCAACCTATACTGTTGTCAGAGAGAATCTCCTCTCATATAGGCTCTGCAGTGAATCTCTAAACTTAAAAAAGACAATACATCCATTATTTGACCATGCATTTTATTAACCTGCCACTAGAGACTACCAAAACCAAAGTCTAAACCTTTCAAAAACATAATAGGGGCACTTTAATACTTTAAACAGGATTATTTCCCTGATACCAATTTGCATTTAGAGTCCTTGAATGACTTTATCAAACACAGCTCTTCTTGAAGATTTGAATCCATAATGACTGAAGAAATCTTCATGAGCATGCTGGACCCATGTGCTGTAGACCACTGATGGCGTGAGACATAAAATGGGCTGCAAGCTCCAACAAAGCACCTTTTGAGAGCATGTCAATGCTTCATTCAAACTTGATTCTTTTTAGTGGTATATATTTGTTTACTCATTTTCCTAAAGATGGTGCACGTCTGAATAAGCTCCCATGCTCCAAAAGGTAAACAGGAAGCACTCTAACGTAGGTACCATGTTTAACCTTATCTGATATGGCCAATGGATACTACAAATTGGCAGGTTATTCAGAAGTGCAGTGTGTGTTTTTGCACACAGTGCTGTGCATGATGTAATACAAAGAAGTGCAAATGAAGTTGTTAAATGTGTACATTCATAAAAGCTACACAATCAAACCATTTATTTTCCAATTCAAGCTTACAAAATGTAGATAATTTACCATTCCTATGCAGAAAGGAAAAGCTAGAGAATTACATCCTCTTATCAATCGTTTGTCATTCATTTCAAATCGCAAATACATCTATGTGTGGTAAAGAAAAGTTATTTTTAATTTGCCAGCTTATCTTAAAATTGTGCTTTCACACCTAACTTGTTTTGTGAGATTGAATGAAACTTTGATTTTATTTTTTTGGGCTTATTAAAGTATTTAAGCACATACCAAATATGGACCAAAAAGGATCATCAATCCCTGCTTCAAAAGATGTTCTTGAGACTTATAATATAAGTCTTGATCCGAGTTGAACAAAACTCACACATAACTTGACGCAAAAGTAAATTCACCTTTTCAACCTAACCAGCTGCCTTAGTCTGCTTTCGAACAAACTCATTATTTGTTCTTGGAAGTTTGCTTCGACTAATCACCAAGGTGCTTCACAGCAGTCAACTCCTGCAATGATTGCAATCCTCATCCCGAACAAAACACACTGAACTAAAGGTGTGAAAGCACCAGTTGAGCAATTAAGACCTCTCAAGTTTATGCATGCTTTACCTTTCGGCATAAGAGCCTACATGCTTTCCAAAAAGACACTATGATGCAGATGGTAGACAATGAGTGTATATCGACCTGTTCTGTAAGGTAAACAACTGTGGTCTTACCTGAAATTGCCACTGCTGTTTATTTTATTGCAACATGTGTGCAATTTTCATTATATTTCAATACACAAGCACTTAGAGGCTTTCGGAGCCTCTCTTTACCCACCACTCCACTCTTCATCAAATATCACTGTCCCCCTGGCAAGATTTCCCAAAGATAGACATTGGCCTTAAAGTATTCCCTGGTGAGCAAGCATTTGTAGCTGGTGTATTTAATAGTTTTTACAATAGCATCATCCCTTTTAGTAATACAAACATTTTAAGGATGGACTTAAATCTATGCAGATGATATTTGGTTTCTACTTAGCGTAGCTTGATGGTATGTATATGCTAGCAGTATACAAAATTAACTTTCTTAAAAAAATACTTTAAGTACGACAGAAGCTTCTATCTCTGAAAGGGGTTTATATTTAATGTATGCCTAGAAGCTTGAAGCGTTCATGACATAAGTTGGTGGATATTTTGCAGATAAGCTAGTTTTGATATACTGCACAGGTGACGGGGCAATAAGATGGGGTTTGTTTTACAGTACATACTAAAGATGGAGTCCCAGATGCAGCCAGGGCCTGGCTCCCTGAGCTTTCCTTATTTTCCTGTCAGGACAAACAAAAAAAAGGAGCCTAATTGAACCAGACGGTCAACAACAGGCCTTACAAATAGGATTGGGGATGCTGTCCTTCACTCCCTGTTTAAGAAAGCCTGAAACACAAAGCTGGGTAAAAGATTGCCAATCCTTTGGGAAGGGACATCTGTAGGATTGAACTTAAGATCTGGGGCGTTTAGGATGTACATTGGGCATCACAGCTTCTTTTTACCACTTGTGCTGTAGGAGAGAGCAGCCTTACCTGTAGGTTCTTCCTCCAGACATTGACGGCCGCAAAGGCGAGCTGCATCTGCTTCCTGCGGGCATCTTTATGTCGCTTGTATGCAATCTCAATAAAGATGAGGAATATTCCTGCTGCAATGCCACCAGCTACTAGCATGAAGACACCTGTGATGGAGAGGGATGAACAGTATGGTCAGAGAATGTACAGACATTTCTTTGAATAAACCCAATCAAGAGGGTGAAGCCTCGATGTGATGGAATCCAACATGTAATGCCCTTAATTTAAGAGCTGCTGCTGAAAAGCATGCAAGATGGATTAAAGATTGATGAACTTGTTGTTGTTATTATGAAACCACCACCGGTGAGTGTTAAACAGCAACTAAAGGCATTGGACAAAAAAAGGCCCCACAATTTCTTACCTACCGTGCCTTTTTTGTCCAATCTCTTTTAGGTTTCTCCGTACCTAAAATAGACCATACCTGCCATATTCTCAAAGGTGAGTGTGGCTGGGGCATTACTCCTTGAGTCACACTCCTGGTATCTCACCCAGGTTTTATCTAGGTCCTCCATGAAGCCGTTCTCATGGGAACTGCAAGAGGTGATGGAGAGCAGGAAGAGAGTTTCAACAGTTATTACGTTGTCCTAGCAACCAACAAATCCCACACCAAGTCACCACAAGGACATACAACAAAAATATGTTCCACCACAAACACAACAGAGCAGGGATGGTAGAGGGGAAATACACAAAGAAATGAGTAAGTTCCCAAGTAATGAGATTTGATACAACATGAAACTACAGAGAAGCGTACAAAATGCTGCTTCGGCTGGGACAGACCTGAGAATAGCCAGGGACACATTCTGTTTCCAGGGGCTGTCCTTGCGCATGCCTATGCCAAAGCCCGAACGGAAAAACAGCTCTCCCGTGGTCACCAGGTCGCACTTCTGCGAGGCTTCAAACTCCAGCACCGCAGAGTCCCAGATGAAAGCATGCAGCTTGCTGTGGGGGGAGGGGGAGGGGAGGAGGACGGGAAGGGTCGGGGTTACGGTGCAACAATACAGTGAAAAACAACACACTCGTGGCACCTGCCCACCCACCCCACTTGAGCGACTCGTGTTACCAGAAATCTAGAAAGCCACCTCATTGGTAAATGAAATCCAATGCCGGACCAGTGGAGCTTTGTCCCCCATTGGATTCCTTCAAAGGAAACCTGAAAAAATTGTTCTTTAGCTTATTGATAAATTATGTAATTGTGGCACGACTGGGCCTCTTCTTCCCTGGGTTGTGGGCCAGGGTCACAGGTTAGTGCAGTAACACCTGGCACTGATTATGACACCTGAGACCCATAGGCCCAGGACCCTCAAAGCCAAGCTACCTGACCTGCTGCTGTCTACCCTACAGGGACTCACTTGTCCCGAACTGCCTGGATTGCTTCTGCAGCGCTCTCATAGTTGTGCTTCTCCATGTGGCGGTACATGGTGCTCAGCTCAACTTGTCGCCGGAAGTAAATGTCCACTGAACTCTGCTTCACTGTGGCATAGATGAATTTGTCAGATGGGTTCCTCAGCTGCGAAGCAAACTTGCTGTTAGTATTTTAGACACCTATGCCCAGGTTAAGCAGTAAAAGAAGCATACCCTCGGGTCGTTGATGCCGGTGATGCGCTCCTCAGGCCGGTCCAACACCAGGAAGGCAGCAAGGTTAGCAGTATAAGATGCTACAATTATCATAGCGAAACCAGCCCACACCATTCCCAATATTCTTGCTGAAAAACTTCTTGGGGCACCTACAGAAAATGCAGGTAGTAATCAACAAATTCTTTATGGTAACACGTTCTACAAAAACAAAAAGTCTGACAACACCTTCTCCGATTCCAGAGTTCAACAAGACACCCCAGGAAAACCACATAGCTGAAGATAAGGTGAGGGCATCCTCTTCTTCTTCTTCGCTGTTTACTTTAAACCTTCCAAATGGGCTAAAAGAACCAGTAAACAAAATTAGAAACTCACCCCATAAATACCTTTAATTAATGCCTATTATTAATTAGCTAAAAGCATTTTTGCTGCAATGTCCAAAAATTCTCTGCATTTGAGAATCATCCAGTTTGAGGTTTATAAATGCTTCGGGAATTTAATTATCGCCATTACTAATGACATACAACATACAAACACGAAATTTCCCCTCCCACCACAAGTTGTGTGGTCATACCTGAAAATCCTAAACCTCCACAGAGTAGGTTTTGCTTAATGTTACAAAGATGACTGAAGTCAAGTTAGCCATGCTTTGTTGATTCATTCATCTTCATGTCGGCTTTCTTCCCTTTCGGGGTCGCAACAGCAGAATGAACTGCCAACTCTCTGGCATATGTACGGCGGATGCCCTTCCAGCCGTAACCCATAGCTGGGAAACATTCACACACACATTCACTCTTTAACACTATGGGCAATCATTCTTACTCATTTCACTTATACCGCATACCTTTGGACTTGTGGGGAAACCGGAGCACCCGGAGAAAACCCACAGGGAGAACATGCAAACTCCACACAGAAATGCCACCTGCCCCAGCCGAGCCTAGAACCAGCGACCTTCTTGCTGTGAGACTACCGTGCTACCCACTGCGCCACCGTGACGCTGCCATGCTTTTCTTATTTGTGGTCAAGTGAGTCAGTTGAATGGTGCTGTGCCTCTTGCCATTGTGCAGCATGCATTATCCAATCACAACAGCTTGAATCTAACAAACAATAACTATGGATTAGCGCTGTAATCTGACCTTAAATAGGTCTTGCCTACCCCAAGTCAAAGCCAACGCCCGGGCTAAACATCATTTGGCCTATACCAGGGGTCGACAACCCGTGGCTCTGGAGCCGCATGTGGCTCTTTAGCGCTGCCCTAGTGGCTCCCTGGAGCTTTTTCAAAAATGAAAAAGAAAAAGGTAAATATGTTTTTTGTTTAATATGGTTTCTATAGGAGGACAAACATTCTTAACGTTTTCCAATGCTGTAAAAGAGTGTAGAATAAATATTGAATTTCAACATTTCTGTCAGCGACGATTTGCGTCATCACCCACGACACACGTTTCTACCAGCAGGGGGCGGGATGCCAGGTAGGGGGCTGCTGTAAACAAACCGGCGGCTGTGTGGTGGGACATGGATCCCAAAGAGAAAAAGAGAAACATAACTGAGGAGAACAGAGGATTCAACGGTTCTTGGACCGAATCGATGGCATTCAGTGCCGATGCGGAAGGATTGCCTGAATGTTTGCTCTGTATTGGGAAGTTGTCTAATAACAAGAGTAACGTGGAAAGACATTTCCAGGGAAGGCATGCACGTATTTAGTAACAAAGTGGCTGTGATTTTACATACTTTTTTTTCAAAAGGCTGCTGTTTTTTTTTTAATAAATGTATGCTGCGTTTTTTCACATTGTTTGTTGCCCAGTTAATGGGGCACGTTGTGCACGTTCCATTTTGATGTTGTTTTTGTGAATCCTCAAAATAAAAATGACATCATAAATTCGATTTCTTTATTGCATTTCTCTAATTTCATCGAAGCAATGAAACATAATTCATTAATATTGTAATCGTACAACAGAGTAGTCACGTGGTGCGTCGTTCTCTACAGGATGCACTGCAGGGAAAATAAACATTTAATAATGAAGGCTCATTATGTATTCGTAGCAAACCTAGTCATTTTTATAGTAGGCTAATTTAGATACATAAAGCATGTGTTGCCTTCATTATAAAGCTTATACAAGGCTTTTAATTTTTTGCGGCTCCGGACCTATTTGTTTTTTGTTTTTTTTGGTCCAATATGGCTCTTTCAACATTTTGGGTTGCCGACCCCTGGCCTATACAGTAAATGCTAAATTCGAAATTCATCTTGCTGGTTTTTGCACATTTATGTTTCAAATATCCTGACACCCATCTGCTCCCACTAGTTAAGGCTCTCTTGGCTTTTCTAAAGCTAACGTAGTATGAATAGAGTTGCCACAAAAATGTGTGAAAACCATGCTTTATGTGCATTCTAACTAGAGGTTGCATGGTTATCATAATCATTGTTGTGTTTGAATATGTCAAACATTATACTATTTGTTTTAAGGTAGTGGCATGTTTACCCAGATACAGCTGCTGCGACAATTCTGTATATCCTCATGCAGCTTTTGCCAATTCCCTTTTAAGCAGTAATGAATCCTGTAAGCCTGTCAGCCAGAGCTTGTTTGAACTGAGGGGAGTTAAGCCTGACCTCTGCCATTGAGTTTCGCTTTATTTTTAAAGGCCCCGCTTCATTGAACTCAGCCAATGTTCTAGAAAATTATTGTGATTCTAGGATACACTTGTAAGACGAGTTGTCCTTGGGAGGCCTAAATTTCAAGGGAAGGATCCCCATTGGGCAATGAAAATAAAGATGGAGATGGGGTGGATTTAAGTCACTGTTTAATTGTAACACAAAAGTAGAGAAGGAGCTGTTTTATACATGATGTTATTGATTAAAATAGTGATAATGCCCAAGGTAATTTAGCTAACATGCTCTTCTTGAACTTATTTAAAAGTGTTAAATATTCAAAAATATTATAAGGACACTTTGAAGCAAACATTTCAGCATCCTACCAAGACCTCCACTCTCCTGCAATGTAAACGTGGGCCAAATTATAGTAACACAGATGATATGATCTAGAGGCAATGAAAAGCGATAAGGAGATTGCTGATGGGTAAAGAGAAGAGGCTAAGAGCGTGTAGCCATCAAACCTCCCTAAACTCCATGGCAACACCAACAATGAAATGGATTCATCACTCTCATGTTCTGCTGAGGTCCTACATGATTCCAATGAGTGTCACACTTCCCCCCATGGATGGACATGGAATAGTCAGCTTCATCTCTACCCAGCAATAGTTTTACCTGAACCGGTCTAGTAGGTAAAGCATCACCGCCACCACATGCACCGACAGACCCACCAATAGCCACAACGTGCTTTGAAACGGTTGCATGAACGAGTCTAGTGTACTACGAGGGATTTCCTGAAACACAAATGACATGGTTGAGGATTTAAATGGTTGTCACAAGACTAGTAGGGTTACCAGCTGGAGTTTTTCATACCTTTTTCACAAGGATAGTGAGTCCCTGGTATTTAAAAGGTTTGGAGAATTCTATGTATTGAGCTCGCTCATTGTTGATAGTCAAGGGAGCAACGATCATATCTGCAAGACCTCCCAGGAGTTCACCCATCATGCCATTCCATTCCTTCTTGTTACTGTTGTTTACCTATATGATAAAAAGACAAAATAAAGCAACATTGTTAGTTGTTTTTTTAACTGAACAACCAGGGTGTTAACTGTTATTAACTATCGGCCCACTTTAAAAACCAAAGTATTTCCTAATGACTGTGATTCTACACTTTTAACGAGACTTTTGATTGAGATTTTTAACGCATTTTAAACAGTATTTTACAATTTTTTACATTTTCAATGTGTTTTAACAAAAAACTTGTTGTTTTAAAAATTGCACTGAATTAATAGGAATTGAAAGCTAAAGGTAAAAACATCAAACTTCTGCAGGTAAAACTTATTATTCCTTCTTTTTGCAAAAAATATTTTTTTTAACTATATTTGCTTAATGCCATTTCCCAGCGATGGGTTTCGGCTGGAAGGGCAACCGCCACATAAAACATATGCCAGAGAGTTGGTGGTTCATTCCGCTGTGGCGACCCCGAAAGGGAAGAAAGCCGACATGAAGATGATTGAATGAATGCTTAATGCCAAGATAAAAAAAAATGATAAACCTTTGTTTTTTCAGACTGTTTTCAACTCCAAGTTTTACATTTCCTGTAAGGATCCAATTTGAGGACTTTTCATTGACATTAGAGATTGATTTTGGACAATGGTTAAAAAAACAAAACAACAAATATGTTAGTAACTTGCATTAATACATTAAAAAGTCTTAAAAGAATAAAAACACTAAAGCTATTTACTTTAAAAGCCTTAAAATATCAGTGTACTTGTGAAGCGGAATAATGATTTAAATAATTCTTAGGAGAGTTCAAATAAAACTTTCATAGGTGACTGAATAAAGCCACCTTTCTTTATTCAGAGCAACAGTTCTCTCTGAGCTCAAAAAGAGAAGTCAATAAGAATAAAGAGGCTGCTTTATTCAGTCTTCAATAAAAGTTTCCCTAGTTTATTTACCATAACTCTCCTGAGTATTATTTAAGTCACTGTTCCACTTCTTATTTGGTGGCAGCCGTGGAATTTTAAGAAACAAAGTGAATTGTTACAGCAGGCCCAGGACCCTTAAAATCAAGCTATCGGACCGGCTGTCTACCCTACAGGGACTCACAGATCCCGAACGGACAGAGTTTTTTTCTGTAAAGTTTAGTTAGCTTTGATTTCTACATATATGCAATGGATTTCTTGTAGTCTAAGATTTTTATGTCTCCAAAATGCTTTAAAGAACCATAGTGGAAAGATAACACCAGGATAATAAAATATCTGATAAAAAAAACAATATGAAAACGTTTGAAACCATTTAAAATGGTGAAAGTATTTTTTTAAATACAGTTTTCAAACATGCTGAAATTTAATTGGATATTAGTTTAACTTAAAGTTATTACTCTCTTGCATTTCTCTTAATTCAGAAAAAATTTCTGGAGTACTGAGCCTCCAGATAATTTTGATTAGTAGGTGAAATTTAGAGTTTGAGTAATGATAAAATTAGGCTGTGTTAGCAATGTGTGTTTCTTTGTTTGTTTAGTAAATCTCATCCACATGAAGTGTATAAACCACATGCCCAGAATTTTAGAACTAGCAGAAACCTTGAGAGAGGAGGCAAGACACAGAAGTAAGAACCTGAAGGACATACTGTGATCCTGTGATGTTTCAAAAGCATTTCTGTAAACTTTGGAAATTTTTTTAATTTTATTGTTTTCAATCTTTAAAGTAATTTTTTAATAACACTTACTCTTTCCTGTGTCCCAAACTTCCCATCTGCCACAAGGTGTACCTCGTAGGTAAAGTTCATGGTCATCGCCAACTTGATCAGAAGGTCAATACAAAACCCATAGCAACATTGAGGAACAATTGGGCGTCCTGTAACCAAATCAAAAAGGAAATTTCATTCCATCTAGACAGTTACAAGATGAAAGATCTGATTGTGGGAAAAAAATGCACACTCACACCACTAAACTCAATGCAAAAACCCCTCAATCACTCAGTAATCATATGTTTCTTCTAAGCCAGTTACACTGACATCAGATTTTTTCGGACTATAACACAGACGATAACAGAAATTCCATTTTAATTTATCTTCCATTTTGTCTGAACTAAAGTTAAGGTAGATGTGTTTCAAACCAGTCACAAACAGACTTAGATTTATCACTCTGTTTAAGTATTAGCAAATAAAAAGTACAATCTTGCACACTTATTAAGAGCGGCGTTTCAAGACAGCTGTCAAAGCAGAATGGTTTGATGGAAGCTCAAGCTGCAAACTCACAATTTGCAACATCCAGCTCATGCGCTCACATTTTCACAGTCACAGCACACCTTCACTTACAAAATCAGCTTTGAAGCACACTTTCACAGAAACGCACATGCCCACAGCCACAGTCACACTTGCGCACTTGCTACATTCATACATATATAAATACCTGCTGCATATATATGTATGCATGCATCTCCAGATGGCGGATGTAGAAAAGCACAGTGACAATATGAACGTCCCTGATGTGTTACCTGGGATGGTCTCATTCGGTCCAGTGCAGATCACCTTTTTAATTAAGACTCCATTAGGTGTAAACTCTTCGTTGCAGGTCCCGTCTAGCATAGTTGGCTTCACATATACAAAAGGTTCCTGATGAATGGTCACGATCTGAAAGAGATGCATAGAGGTTTGTTTAGGTATCGAGCATTTTTGTGTTCTGGATCCTACATTTTTTGAAAAAGTGAACAGTGTACCTTTAATCTAGTTGACATCTGAAATCCTCTCGGTCTTTCAGTTTCCCCTCCAGGCCAAATGATCTTCCTCTGTTTGTTCATTACCACCTGTTACAAGCCGATTACATAAGAAGCAATTAACAGACCGCAGATCATAAAAGATTTTAACAGAATCACAAAAATCTATTTTTGCACAGCCCACAGGAACTTCTGTAAAATTCAAGAGCCTTGTCACAAAATGAATTATTAAATTCTACTAACAAAGGAGAACATACTTGCGTTCCATTGTAAATGCCAACTTGAATCAGTCTGCTCTTTTGGTAGTTGAGTATGCTATAGTGAGCGTATTTTCTATCACCATCATCATTGAACTCCACACGGCCCGTTAGCCCCTCTGGGTACTTGGAAGACATCAATACCCTGTGGAGCATGGACAGTATTGACCTGTGAGTAACTTTCTTTGCATTTGATGCATGAAAGATTTTAGCCGTGGAGCTTGATTTGTTGTGACAGGGCATTAGATCACATTGAACAATCCAACTATGCTTGTCAAAACTCATCCATTTCGCCCTCAAGCAAACAAGGTAAAAATAACACTGTCTAAAATTGATAATGGGTGCTAAGAAATGCTGACCTTTTAAAGAGTGGCCCAGTTTTCCAGATGTTTGTATTGCCCACACAACCCCGTGGAGGTTCTGTGATATTTTCCTTCTCAAATAGCTCTTGTATGGACTGTGCTACCACGGCAACAGCATCGCTGATGTGCGCTGATTCATTCTTGCCATTGATGAGCTGGAGGCCAATCAGCCCTATATGTGTTTATGTTAAAATAGAAGCAGTCAACTGTTCACCCATGACATTTAGAAACCCTTTCCAACACAAAAAAGTCTCGAAGAGTTGGCCCTCGAGAAATTATGGCTAAGCGACTATCAAATGATGTCAGATCACATTTTGTTAACTTTTTTCATTGACAGATTCAGCCACTAAGAGTGAAATGGTTTGTCAAATACATCAATCAACATATTCTGCCTTATTCCAAGCTTGGACACCTGAGAACCTATTAAAGGTTGAAGCCACTTAACTCCTCCATTTCTTAACTGTGGTCCATCCTTTCCAATTCCATTCACAGAAAATTCCAACTTCATATATATATATATATATATATATATATATATATATATATATATATATATATATATATATATATATATATATATATATATATATATATATATATATATATATAAGCATTTTTTTTAACCTATCAAAGATCGTGGTGGTTATAGCTCTTGTGAGTGTTGCATACAGCAAGGAGTCTATCCTGCCTGTAAAGTTGTTTTTCCTGGAATTGCCTCAAACTTAAAGGCAAATCCTCAGTTTGACACAGCGCATTTTTGTGTGTTTCAGGCATAGTTCCTTAACTAATTGGTGCGTGGTTTAAAAGATGATGCTCCTTAATGAAATCTGTGTTAAAGTGTGAACAAACAAAAGTTAAAGCATCCAGGTAGAAGTGTGCTGAGACCCAGTCAGTAAAATTATTTGGGACAGCTTCCCATTTGTCTGGTACATCTAGTATTTATCTGGCACTGGCATATAAGAAGTTTGTGGGCCACCACTTGTGGCCACAACATTGTGTTTAACATGACACAAAAGATATAAGGCAGATATTAAATATTTAAATAAGCAAAAGACAATTTTTCAAATGTGAAATATGTAAAAAGGAATAATGGAATGTAATTAAAGCCATGGGCTGGGGAAACAAGGAAAATGCCAGATGGTAACATCAAGGATCGCATCAAAGAAATTTATAAAATAAACCGACTGAATGCTAGAGTATTTGTCTTGATGCACTTGCTTTGATGCAAATTACTTTATCTTTAAATCTGAGATGAATCACCTTTGAACAGGCATTGATGTCCTTGTTGATTTTACAGGATATTCCACCCCAAAAAAGTAATTACTTACCACTACTCACTAAAGTGTGTTCACATATTGGGTTTACAGATACACAAAGTGTTCCTTTTATTGTAAAAACAATCATATCTAACTCCCAATTACAGATGGAGACATTTTATTGTAATTGAAATTTAAGGAGCGGAAGTCTATCTGACATCCATTCATCCATCTTCCTGTCGACTTTGTCCCTTTCGGGGCCGCCACAGTGGAATGAACCGTCAACTCTTCTGGCATATGTTTACACACCAGATACCCTTTCAGCCACAACCCACACCGGGAAACACCCACACACACTTTTCCCATCCACTATGGACAATTGTGTTTACCCATTTAATCTGAACTGCATGTCTTTGGACTTGTGGGGGAAACTGCAGCACCCGGAGTAAACCCACGCCATCATGGGGAGAACATGCAAACTCCACACAGAAGTGCCAACTGACCCAGCTGAGGCTTGAACCAGCAACCCTCTTGCTGTGAGATGACTGTGCTACCCACTGCGTCACTGTGACACCCTTCCCACAAAATAAATATCCTTAAATAGATGTTCATATCACGCTTATATGATGTCTTTTGGTTTAGAACTAGTAAAATTGACCTCCTGTTCATATTGACTGCTCGGGGGGATGAATGTCAAGGGGGCTGTCACTTTCCTCTTGGATTAACTCAACATGTCTCAAAATGTGTTCAGAGGAAGAACGAAGGCCATAATGTGTCTGAAATGACATAAGGGTCAGTGATTCATGACTGAATACATTTTTGGGGGTGGAATACCCCTTTTTGACCAACGACACAGCTTCCCAAGTAGGCATTCAGGACTGTTTTGCAATGGTGTTGGAATCAGTTCAAATAAACACCATTACCAGTAAAACACATCAACTCAGAAAGATAACAGAGAAACTGCTTATATTCCTCAGCCGACCACATTAGGTATACATACCATCCGGGGCCTCGCTCAAAGCTTTACCGGACATCTCTCGCTCCCCAACCAGCCACACGTAGCCTGAGCCTGTCATGTTGAGGAAGCGAGCAGTTTTGTACACTGCTGCAGCATCTTCTTCGCTAAAAGCAAACAGACAGGTTTACAACTGCTTATACAAAATACTGGAAGCTCTGTGATGCATGAAATTAAAATGAGGGCTTTTTGGTATTGTTCATTTATAACTTACACTAACTATGATATTTATAATTAATTTATTATATAGCACATTAAAAATAGTAAGAATAACATAGTGTTTTTCCTGTTAGTCAATCATACCAGAATAAAGCATATGCTACTCTAAATCAGCAAAGTGAAAAGAATAATGAATATGCATATGACTCACCCATATTCATTATGCTTTTTCAGCACGAAGAACCAACTGCAGAGAATTACAGTAGGTGGCTGCAGAGATAGCATCATGCAGTAAACTCTTACCTTGCAGAAAGAATGATCACTCTGGCCTCCAGCTCTTTGGCTTCCAGGAGCAGGGCAGTTAAGTTAGTCTCTTGGTTGAACTGAAGCACTTTCTCGGCCTGAGATTGGGGTACACAATCAGTCAAAGAAGCCATTAACCGTAGCAATGGAACTTGGCTGCCTCAATGAGATTTTTTTGGGTTGGTTTGGGTTTTTCAGTTTCTTTTTCCTTTTTAGGACTGAAAGGAGGGAAATAATAGAGTTCCAGGGAAACTGCTTCAAAAAAAAGTTTGGCATTGTTGCATGCAAACTGAAGGGTTATCAAGGCTTCAGAGAAGGACGTGCATGTTAGCAGTTTTAAGGAGTGTGACCGATGCAACTGGAAATTAAACCAGGTGGAAAGGGGAGTGACTGGTGAGAGTTTGTCATTTCCCCAAAGAAAAAGTTTCAAGAGAAAAAGGAGTAACGTAGGGATGCTGCAAGTTAAACCGTAGAGTGTTGAGCTCCAAACTTTCGGAATTCCAAAGAAAAAAACTAGCTTTTTTAAGTAAACCATGCATCATCCTTTATTAAAAAGGGGAAAAAATGGCAATGAAAGAAGCGGAGCGCTGTCAACATTTTAAAAACGAAAATTATAATTGTTGAAAATGACTTCATTCTTCATTTAAATCATAAAAAAGGGAAAGTAACGCTTCAACGTAAAAAGGAACACGTGCTATCAAGAGAAGGGCATTTCTAGGTTGGCTGGTGATTGGTTGGGCTGGTTCTAGTAGCTACGTTTAGAGATTTTGGAGGGCGGCGTGCATTGACCATGCAAATATACCTTTGGTCCTCTCTTGTTGTCATAGGACAGTTGGTCTTGGTTTTCATAGTTCCTTTTTTTATTCTGATGAGTAATGTGCACAGAGAAAATATGCAGACACAGAAGAATATTATAAACAGCGGAAAATGGTGAGCAGTAAAGCAACCAACAAATCTTCACTTTCTGCTCCAATTCGAAGCCTTAACTCTGGGACTTGCAAAAAACACCACGGTCCATCTCCCTTGCAAACTATTCTGATGAATAAAGTCATCCCATGATACATGACAGCTAATGTCTTGTAGTGATACAAGCTTTTAATTAACAAAGACACACAGTTCCATCTGTCTAGATCCAAAACCTGCAGCAGTGTGAGCCATCTGAATTATTAATGTTTCATCAAATTCAATACAGATGACAAACTGCTGTGATGAGCTGCCAGGTTAACAAATCCTCTAATGACAAGGCAGTCCCGGACTTACAGAAACCAGCATTTTCTGCTTCAGCGTCTTGAGTTGTTCACTATTTTTGAGGACAGGGGCCTCAGGGGAAGCCCTGGCTCAAACCACAGCATTTTGCAGGATATAAATAAACCTCTGCATGGACACACAACACTGCCCTAATACTGCCATCGGCTAGACACGATCTCTTAGCGATCCTCGTTTCAAGCTTCTGAAATTATGCATGACCTATATGAGTGTGGTGATACTGGCTCATTACGGCAACTCAAAAGAAATCAGGAAGGTGAATAGAGACGCCTCTTTCTTGAGCAACTCTTTAACTGCAGTCATGAACCCTGCTGTGTCGTTGCTGGAAATAGCTCATTAAAATCAATACTCTTGCAAACTGATAGTAGAAGGAATATGAAAATGAGTCTTGGCTTAGAGTGGATTAAAAATAGGCTGAAGTACTGCTCTCAATTTTAAACTTATTTTTACACACTTATAGTTATACATTTTATATAATTTAACATTTTAATGAAGCATTAAATATATCTTCCAGTTGATATAATATACTATATCTCAATCAATAGTTTTTATTTTTTATTTTACACAAAAAAATCCCAGCTAGTGTTACGCTTCTTCTTTATAACAAATGCAACAATGCTCTTAAAATGTTTAGTAAATGCCTTGGTTATTACCATAGTTTTCAGTTTGGTCTTTATTTTAAAATGTTGGAGCACAACGGAAAAACTTAAACCTGGTGATAATATTTGAATGAACTTGCAATTCATTCTTCATTCATCTTCATGTTGGCTTTCTTCCCTTTCGGGGTCGCCACAGCAGAATGAACCGCCAACTCTTCTGGCATATGATTTACATGGCAGATACCCTTCCAGCCGCAACCCATCGCTGGGAAATATTCATACACACTCATTCACACTTTAGCACTATGGACAATCGTTCTTACTCAATTCACTTATACCACATGTCTTTGGACTTGTGGGGAAACCGGAGCACCCGGAGAAAACCCACGCGATCACGGGGAGAACATGCAAACTCCACACAGAAATGCCAACCGACCCAGCTGAGGCTCGAACCAGCAACCTTCTTGCTATGAGACGACCGTGCTACCCACTTCGTCACCGTGACGCTCAATTCAATCTTTCAAGATTAAAATCGATTTATATTTATGTTACATGAAAAATTTTAATTTTTTTGTCAAAACATTTGTAAGAACATTTTTGAACTAGGCTACATGACAGGCTGGCTAAAAAAATACATGAAAGAGAGAAAGTGGAGAGAGAGAAGAAAAAGAGATGAAAGAGAGAAAGGAGCAAGTGAGAGAGAAGAAAGAGAGAGAGGAGATAGTTTTCAAATAAATACTGCTATTAAACTGCTAATTTGAAACCTACTTTTAAAGACAATGACACGTTCTTGTATATCAGCTCCTCTCCTCGGTTAGCTGTTTGTCTGGCTTGTTAAAATAATGTAAAAGACTTTGCTGGTATTTTAATGAAGATGAAATATGGAGGTCGAGTATAAAAGATAAATTCAATATAAAATGTAGGATTGTGGCATCCCTAATGAACTGTGACCTAAGCATTTTTTAATCCACACAACTGACTGTCATTATTTTATCCCATTTTTCAGATCATTTTCTGTAAAGCCAAAAACTACTCCACATTCAAAGTCACTAAAATCAAATTTCTTCTGAAGTGTCCTTTTACTTATTTAAATGGTTAAATTCTTCTTTCGTCTGATTGGCAGGCTAGTAATCTACATCACCAGACAAATACAATCCCATTTTCTGGTGAGATTCAGAATAATTTTTTTCGTCCTCTCAAGCTTTCTTGTCATGTCATCTCATCTGAGAACTCACAAAGGTTGATCGTGCACTGAAAAGCAGCCATTTTTGATCAAACAGGAAGAAAATTACCAAATGTACCCTGAAAGCAGGAGCTGCATTTTTATTTTGACTCGGCGCAACTTACTTTCAAAGTACATTCAAAATAGAAAAATGCAAAAAACTATGGAGGACATTTACCTCCGAAGAACATAAGGTTTTCAAAAGAGACTTTTAACAAGTTAAATAACGTATGGGGGAATACTTTAGATCCTATAAAGATTTCACTTCATAACTGGAGCATGTCAGCAATAATTAAAGCTGTTTGTGTAACAAAGTGCACCAATCAGAAATTAGTTTAAATATGAATTTACACTTAATCTTTTATGAAACAATCAGAATAGCTTAATGCATAATTCAAGGTATGAGTCACTCCCATAATGACTTAGCAACACAGAATGAAATTAGTCCAAGAAAAAGATAAATGCCTCACAGCTAGTAAAGTAAGCAGTGAAAATGACCTATGAATTTAAGTATGAATTTAAGAGTACAGCCATACAACATTGGATGCTTTTAAATAAATCCTGTTAAACAGCTCTTAAAGAAATGGCACATTCTCATTTATGGAGAAGAATATGCAAAGCTGACTCAAACCATTCTTGAATCCTAAAGTCTCTCATCTTTGATCCTTGTATCCAGGCAACAATAATCTCAGCGCCAAGTAAATACCAAATCAAAATTAGATCTGAATGGAATGAATAAGGAAGTCACAATGTAAAAAGGTGAATTTGAAAATAAAACCAAATATTTTAAAGTAGTTTAAAGGTGGAAATAATAGTATACGTATAACAGCACGCAAAGAAGAAACATGTTTTGTTTTAAAACTTTAACTAAATTCATCTAAAACTAGCAATGCACTGTTCACAGCTTTGTCACAAATTGATTTTGGTTGTGATATCCATTTTTTAAGTAACACATCAATAAAAATATGTTTACATAAACAACAGTTGTGGCTGTTTATAACACACAACGGTTCCCATCTAAAATAAATGATGCACAATGCACATTCAACTGAGTCCAAATTTAACACAAACTGAAATACAGAGGTGGGTAGAGTATCCCAAAAACAATACTTAAGTAGAAGTAAAAGTATTTGTGAAAATTTTTACTCAAGTAAGAGTAAAAGTAACCACCAAATAATTTACTTGAGTTAAAGTAAAAAAAATATATATATATCTTGAAAAACGTACTCAAAGTAGTTAGTTACTAGTTACTTCTGGTCTGAATGATACAAAGCAAAAAACGCTGATAACCAATCTACTAGAACAACATCTAACTTCATCAAGCTTTTATGAAATATAGGTTAAAGTAAAAAAAAACGATCATTCTGTTTATGGGGACATATACATCACGTAACCGACAAGCAAAATAAATGTATTAACTCTGTGATCATTGGGGGCGCTGGAGTTCGTGGATGCCTTGATCTCAGTCACTTTTGTTGCAGAGCTTCATAAAGCTGTTTTTCTTAGCATTTTCTGAGAGTAAATAAAGTTGACGTGAGTAGCTGGCAAAATCTCTTGCATTAGCCTCTTTCATTATATTAGTAATTAACACTTAACTAGTAATTAGAACTTAACAGAGGGCGAAATAATATATCTAAGATGTAACTAATATGCAACTCAGATTTAAGTAAAAAAATTGCACTTGAGTAAAATTAAAAGTTCACTTTTTTAAAAGTACTCAGAAAGTACTTTAAAAATGTACTCAAGTAAATGTAACTAAGTAAATGTAATTAGTTACTACCCACTGCTGATATATAAAATAAGATTAGATATTGTTTTTAACTGGGCTGCAGTTTAAACATTGTATGTCAATGGAAAAATGAAAATAAAATAAAAGAGAATATCTGCGTAGCTTTACATCACAATCAACACAAGAAACAACACAGATGACACTAGAGTTAAGTGCAAAGAAACTACGCTTTTTTTAAAATTAAAAACAAGTTACATGAAAGACCACATTTTTGTGCAATGAGTAAAACACGATGTGACAACAAACACATGATGGCATTTTAAGGGAAAATAAAATGGAGCTTCCTGCAGCCAGAATATAAAGTTTACCTCATTCATCTATTTTTTCCTCAACTAATGCATGAGAAGCAGAGCTGAACCACATATGCTTGTGTAGGGAACATATAGGTGGGAAGGAAAGCTGTTTCCAGTAAACCAAAAGCTGGTAAATACCCAATATCGCCAACAACGAGCTCTTGCTTCCTGATGTATACAATATTGCAACAAATAAGTACAGGACCATCAAATAATTAGAATCGGCCAATCATTTCCATAGCCACAGGGGTATAAGGCATGAATGGGTCACTTTCAGAGCTCAGTTAATTCCAGTGGGAAACTATAGTAGGCCTCCAAAGTCCTTAATTTTCCTCTTTCCTAAATAATTTAAAGTCAACTCTTTGCCTTTTAAGAAGAAAATAGAAGTGTTTAAACAACAGCAACTCAGCCATGAATTGGTAAGGCATGTAAATGTAAGTACTAAGAGTTTGCAAACTTTTTCAAATGTGTGGCTTTCAGATTACCTGAAGAACACTGCCCAGAGAGCTTCATATGCTTTTTTCATACTACAGCTATTTTGAGAATGAAAGCGAGGCTCTGGTGGGCAAAACCCAGAAGCAGAGTAAAGTTTTGCTTGATGGAAGTTTTGTAATTATGGTCTGATTATAAATGTAATATATTCAATTTTACTTTTGCTATTGATATCATTTTTTGTATAAATGAATGGGTAAAAAAGGAATTTACATTCATTTTTAGACCAATTTTTTATATGGAAAATCTCATCAGCAGATCAAAGTTGGTTGTTCCCATGATTGTTTACCGCTACTTCTTGGTTTGTTCCTACCAGAGCCTCACTTTTGTTCTCTAAACGACTTGGGCTTGAATAAGCAAGTGGAAAAGTTTCCACGGTTTAGCAGCTGCATCCAAAGTAAAAGTAACTTGTTGGCCAGATATGGAATGACCCATACCCGGAATTTGTGCTTTGTGCTCTCATAACCCATCCTAGTATACACACACAGCAGTGAACAAACAAACTGTGAGCACACACCCGGAGCAGTGGGCAGCCATGGCTTCGGCACCAGGGGAGTGGTCAGGAAACTGGTACCTTGCTCAACAGCTCAACAGCTGTGGTTGTTGAAGATGGGAGAGTAAGTGGTTCATCCCTCACACCCCCTTAAACTCAGTGGATCTGGGGATCGAACCGGCGACCTTCTGATCACAAGTCAATCTCCTTATCCACGAGACCACTACCAAAGACATATAATAAACAAATGCAAAGTTTGTTGTAGAGTGTAGTGGAGTTTGTTGTAGGATGTAGTGGAATGAAGCACAAATCAGCCTTTCCTTTTGGAAATCTGATGGATGAAACTGGGTTTGGTGGATGCTTAAATAAAGGTACTAGTCTGGCTGCATTGTGCCAAGAGAGGGAGATTAAGGTGTAAAGCTGTTTTTCAGGAGCTTGAAAGGAACTCTGAACGATATGAATGATGAAAAATACCAAGACTTCTTCGACAATTTCATGCTCCCAACTTTATGGTAACAAATTGGAGCTGGACCCTGGACATAATCATGCACCAGTGCAGAAAGCAAACACCATAATGACATGGATGATAGAGTATGGTGTAGAAGATATTGACTGTTCCGGCTGACTTCAGCCCGATAGAACACCTTTATGATCAATTAGAGCAGACACTGAGGATCGGCATTCCCATTTTAGCAATAAAGTGTATTTGTTTGACATTGCTCCTCTATACAGTCCCTTAGCATATGTAAACTTTTGCTGTTTCTGAATGTAAAGACTTTTAAAGCATGTCTCATGTCCTTTATTAGGGTAAAGACTCAGTTCAAAAACAATCAGGAATTACTGATTTGTAAGCTAAAGATAAAAACATCCAGTTATTTACCAAACTGGCCAACTGATTCATCCCTACCTAAATGTATTTAATGTAGCTTTAGAGTTTATGGTTAGACAACTCTTTTTGCTAGGATGTGTTTAATTGTTTAGAGTGGCTTCTTAAAATCATTCCCTTAAAAAAAGCAAGATAAGAGGCTATTATAGTATACAATAGTAAAAAGCTGTCCCTAAAAACAATTTAAAAAAGTTGCTATGTATAAATTCACCCCATTATGTAGAACCCAAAACAACTTGCATAAGTAGACACAATTCTCACCTAAATAGTCACTGTTAATAATCGTTCACAGCAGAGAGTGCAGCAATAATTACCTCAGTCAGTGCAAGCGGGGGATGTGGCATGTGATTTAGTCTTCATCCCCAGGAGAATCTCTGCAAGATCATAACTCCCACAATGCACCACTGTAAATCGCAGCTCTAGCCCACCTCATGAGAAACACAGACTCTGTCGTATGAAAGAATCATTTTTGCATGCAGAGATCTGAGTGTTTGAATGGTCACGGATGCTTTGCAAGATCCCAGTCTAAGGTTTTCATTTTTCTTCTTTTGTGAAGACACAGGAGTTTTTTTTGACCAGGATGAAATGCAACATTGAATGAGCAGATCACACATACACATTAAGTCAAAACAGACCATGTTAGACACAATTGGAATTAAAAGCAGACATTTATCACATGGCATGATACGTGTGATCACATGACAAGAAAGTAAGACTTTTGTGACTGATACAGAAACAACCTTACTGCGGCAGTGATGGAAGTGAAAGCTCCATACCTTGGTCTCTCTCTCCTCCAGAAGGGTTTCTAGTCTTTTTTGTGCCGCCCGGCCTTCATGGTCATCGCTGACGATGAGGATGATGTGATTCCAGCGAAACTCGCGCATCATGTCGAACCAGACATGAGCCTGGTGCGAATACGGAGGCACAGTTCGGAGGAAGGAAAGATGGATGCTCTGGAGGAGGCAATGAGAGAAAGATGAGGCATTTTCTCAGAATGCTAAAACTACTCTTAAACTGCAGCTCACCTTGTCTGAGTAAATGGACATCCTGGTGGTGAGGCCGACCACAGGGATACGGTAGAAGCCTGCGGTGTAGGAGACCGGAGTGGGCGTGAGATGATCATTGGACTGTGGAGGATGGCTCACCAGAATGGCATAAACCTGCAAACACAATCACGGAGCGGCTTAGCAAACCCTCCAGAGGTCAGGGTTGAATCAGAGTGAAGGAATGAGTCATGGCTCGAGCGACTGCTTGATTAACGATGAAGGCTTTTGTGGAGAGAAAGATGCTATTCAGGTTTATTTTATGCTGTTTCAAAGAGGGAAGGGAATTCTAGAGAACGAAGCTTTGGCAGCATTATGTGTTTCCAGAGAGACCCTCGGGTGCTGGCTCCATCTGTCAAGCACTGTCTCTTCTTTAGAGTGGGCAGATAATTCACTGAGCCAAAGGCATTTCACACTGGACGAATCTCACACAACCAAGAGATTAATTCAGTCATTATCCTGACATCCTCCTAACGAGCCATGCAAGCCCGCCGCCCCAGATTTGAAGTTTCTTCTATTCAATAATGATGTCTGGACAGCGCTTGAGGATGGAGTCAATATTAGGCAGCGAGTGAGCCAGACTGAGTGAACAGGACGGAGGGAGTGATTCATGTGCAGCCTAGTTTTTGTTTAGTGTGGTAGTCTGCTTTAGGTTAGACTCGTACCTCAGCACTTCTCTCATGACATCATTGGCCAAGAGAGCACTTAAAGCACAACCACTTAATGGGATTTTTGTGTGTGCAGGCTTTTAATGAAGCAAGGAATCAGGCTGAATTATTTCCACAAGTGAGTCAGTTGTCAAATCTCACTCATCTTGCACAAGAAAAAAAGTCATTTGGAGCAGATGGATGAGACGACGGAGACCTTCATTATTATATGAGTTTCTATGGGTACTTGATGTCCTTGAATAATCCTTGAGAATGCAGTGTGATTGAGTTTTAGTTTAAGTGTGTGAAAATGATTGAAGCTGTAACTTAACATTGAGGAGGAGCGATCAGATAATTAGTGAACAGTCTACAGGTGTTTTTAATCCTTCTGCCTGCACCCAGAAATAAAACCGTAACCACTCCACTTCCAATTTGACAATGAAACGCAAAACTCCCCCACCTCCCCTGTCTCCACATCTTACAGGGGGGTTCTTGGGCCCGAATCGATTCTCGGCCCGAGTCCATTCCGCGGAAAGCTCGCCCAGTACGCTTACCTTAATCTTGCCACATACGCTTGCGTTTCTGGGCTAATTGTATGTAAGTGAACTCGTTATTTGGATTATGTAGGGACAGAAAATAGCATCTTGTCTGAAGTTTTTTGTCTTTGAAAATGTAGCATAACTGTCTGAGGAACACCCAGTTTGAGCTTTATAAGTGAAAAGTATTTGTGTGAAGTTATCTTAATTAAAAAGAAAGAGTCGACTCAGATTTGTTGAAACGAGTAACATAGGACTGTACAAAGTGTACTAAGCTCCTCCCACCACTCACACAAGATTATCTGGAAAGGTGTTTCCCCAAACACAATATTTATTATCTCTATTTTTATATGCATTTTTATATCTTCTGCCAAGAGAAGAGGCGGCGAGTGAGCAATGGTTCAGCTTCCTCTTTTCACTTGTTTCTCAGGAGTACAACGATAAACTTTTGTTGTGTTCCCACCATTTTAAAGAGGACTGCTTCGTGATTCTACATGCATTTAACTCAAGTTTCATAAAAAGGCTTTTGATAAAGAATGAATCAAAGGATACTAACAGAGTTGACTTCTTATATCTGAAGCGCTAGATGCTGTATCCAATAACAGCAGACTTGAGTTTAACTACTAGTGGCTGGAGAATGTGTCACTTAAAAGAAAAAGTTTTGTATGACCTTGCATCAATGTAATCCTGTTATTTGAGACACCAAAACACAATCAACTTTTCAGAACCACAGTACTGGCTTTTAAAACTCTTAATTTATGACGAAAACATTCTCCAAACAGCTTATAAACACATCATATGAGCTCTTTACATTTTTGAAATGTAAACATTAAATTAATTGTAAGACTTATTGGCACGAAACAATAAACACCTTCAGATCAACGACATAGAAGGTCCAGGCCCAGCTTTTCCATCTCAGAAAAGCTGAAAGTCTCTCAACAGAGCTTTCTCTCTCACTGTCCCCCGCTGCTGGAGCCATTTCTCTTATCCAGTCAGGAAAGCACAAACACTAACAATTCTCAACTCTAACAACTATCTTCATATTCTCAGATAAAGTTTTGTTTGCGTTAACCACCTGAGATGACCTCTATGTGAACTACTTAGACTTTTCGTTTCAACAAATTACTTATTGTCTTTCCCCTTATTAAAAATTGGATAAGTTTAATTTAATATTAATCTAGGGGACCTACTCTAGACTGCAAAAGGTAGTAATAGAAGCTTTGAGAATTTGTTAGCTATGGACTTCACTTCAAATGACCAACACTATCACCTGGTAGAAGTTCCGGGTTCAATTCTGACAAGTAAACTGCATGTGCTCCATCTGCTTTTTTGAGATTACTCCAAATTATCTGTTCTTTTTCCACAGTCCAAAATGACGTCTGTCAGGACATTTGTTGACCATAAATTACCTACAGGAGCGTTTTTGGCCTGGTAATTTTTAGTCTGGATGTATCAAACTTCTCTCCCAGTATGAGAGACTGAGAGATATCAGTATGAGATATTAAGATGAGTACACACTGACACATATGACATGGAGACAGAAGTGAGTTACATTTTATGTCAGTGGGAAGGTGTGATCTCTGCAGCATGAAGGAAGGACCAAAAAAAAAAGCATGTGAATGTTGATACACAAAGGAGGGTCATGCACGATATGGTAAACCACTCTGCTCGCTAATTTGTCAAATATTTGAATCGTGGCTTACATTCGCATCCGGACCAACCAGACACATATGCTTACCAAAGAGTTGATGACTTGATCAAGAAGATGGCTCCAGGTCAATCTGCTAGTGTAACCCTCTCGTAACTGTTTGAGGACCCCAGAACATGTATATCGAAGATTCTTTTTGAATTAATTTTATTGAGTAGAGGAGTTCAAATAGTCTGATACACTGTATATAAAAATTAAATGAAAATAAAGGACAAGAATGTTGATACACAAAGGTGGATCATGCACAAAAAGTTGAAATATGTGAACCCTGGCAGACATTCCAATTACACTGCTTGCTATGGCTAAACAGTATCTGCTATTGTGCTATGACACTGGAGTCACAGAGTGTAGGTTTATATGCTTGACGGTAGTTTTGAGGAGAATTTCACATACGAGCATAATGAAAAAAGTTCACCCTGATGAGGAAGAACCTATCTGCTTATTTTTCTCTCAGTGTGAGCACTCTGTCAGAGTCAATTGAAACTCAAATGTGTAAGATATTTTCCTTTTTTGCTGAACTTTTAATCAAACTTGGTATGTTTTCTGGCTATTTATAACAATGCGTCCTCCCCCATAAGTGTTTTTGCAGATACAAATGCCATTCTGGCTCTTTCCACCCCCTTCTCTGTTTGCATCAAGCACAGTAAAACGATGAAAACAGAAAAGGCATTGATTTTCATGTGTCACCTAGTTTGCAATGCAGCTGCCGCCTTTTGGCTTTGGAGTATCATCATCTCACTCATCCCTGACATCAAAGTTCTGTGGATGGGCTACAGAATGTTAACCTTTAGCCTCACTGTGTAGACTTTGACCAGCATGGATCCTCTCCTGACAGTTATCCAAACCCCCTCTGCAGCTTCAGCCCAATGACACCAAGTTGAACCTCTCAAGTAGGTTAGAGACTTCATTTTTAAAAGGATTTATTGAATAGCCAAACATTCCAAGTGCTGTTGTTCAACTAAAGTATTTTTGGTGTCAATCAACCAGAAGTACCTCAACTTAGTTACACTATATAGAATGTAGAGTAGAAATGGGTGCTTCAGTTGAATCTACCGTATAAATGTTAAATTCCCCATTAATGGAAAATCCATAGTTAACTGTACATTTCAGGAAGTTCACTTACATAGAATTAGCCCAGAAACACAAAGGTCGAGAGATGACGGAACACGTAAAGCAAGGTAAATAAGATAATATCCAGTCCAACACAGGGCATAACAATTCTCTTTTATTTTCACTCCTACAGCAAATGTAGTCTTCAATTTTCCTAAAACATGTATTAGGACTGCAGAAGGAAACATAGCACTCGGAGTTAACCCTCACAACCTCAAGGGTAACATGCTAACTCCATTTAAAGGCTTCCAACGGGTCTTGACTCAGAGGCATCTGTGCTGACTCAACCTCCAGTTTTTTCCATTTTTTAATACCGAAATATTTCCAAATGGTCATTAATAAGAAGTATGTCTGCAAATCTAACATAAACCACACTGCAACATAACACAAGTAAAACTGAAAAAATTAAATTAACAAATTACATTTTAAGGTGATGGGTGCTGTCAAAAGGTGTGAATTGCTGACCTTACATGTAAAAGTAACCTTTAAGGAAAATTTGTGAAATATAGAAGAGGCTGTAACATATTGATTAAAAATGTAATTTGCCGCCCTGGAAAAGACCTCTGGAGACCATGTTTAATTTCACTTGACAAGAAAAGCTAAATTAACATGTGTGGTGCATGTTAGCTTGATTCCCAGTGAAGTGCAACAACAATTTGTTAGTTTTTCCAAATGAAAGTGATACATTAGGCCAACATATTTCTGAAACCCAGTTTGTTAAGGCGATGGATTTGCAGCTGTTTACAGCTCAAAAAAGTTGCGTAGACTTTCTCAAGTTTTGACTTTTACAGTGTACTTATGTGAATACCCTCAGGCTGTTGAGCAAAAACACTTATAGCATGGGAAAAGGGTCAGGGTTTGTCAACTACTTACATTCTCTTACAACATACTAGACTTTTTTCCTGTCAATTTCAAATCAGTTTTTTTGTGAAAGTAAACCAAAACCTCTTCCATTAGGAGCACTGCACAAAACTCTAAATAAGATAAATACACTCTTGAGAGTAGAGGAAATTTAAGTAATGCATCCAACATTTTTTTACCCACTTAAGGCTGGTTTGGGTCACTGGGTTTCTGCAAATGTCAGACTCACAAAGGCAGAGAACAGTCCATTATGAGCCACATTCATTCACTCACAAAATCTCTCTCCGGGGTATTTTAGTGTATTTGGTTCATCCAAAGACCTGGCTGGCTTAGAACCAACATCCTTCTAACTATAGAAGCAGCACCATCCAGTTTTGCTTTTTAGGCCTATTTTTTCTGAGCAACCACTGCATTTATGTCATCATCCAAATGTTCTGTCTAAATGATCTTTTTCTTAAATGAAAAGATGAATAGTTGAATAAAAAAAAAACCTCATTATTTGGTCTCACAAAACGTCTTGTGTTTTAATAACCTGTCTAATCAAATTAGAACATATTTTTACCTGATTGCATTTTTTCCTCAATATTATCTTTTTGTTCTTTTTATGGGTTTTTTTTCTCAGCTGAATATTAATAAATTTTTACCTAAAATTAAACAAATTTAATTTCTTGGCATTTATTTCTTTGTGTAAGCAGTAAAAATAATTGCTTGTCAGACTAGAATAGACACGCATGCATTTTTAAAACATTGTAAAAAACATTAATGTTATATTTAAATGAGCTCTTTTGCAACCAGGTTGAATGACCTCATGCAACCTGGACCAACTTTTAAGTGTTTAAACCCGGATCTTGTCACACTACAGTGCAAAAAGAGCTCCCAAGTCGCACCTGACTGGAGATGAGATCCTCGCAGACAGACAGCGCCATCTGAATCGCGTTGGCTTTGTGCGTGACGGAGATGGCGGTCAGCTTGAATTTATCCCTCCCGTACACTTGGTTAGCCTGAGTGACGGCATCCTTAAACACCTGCTCGTATCTCTTCTGGCTCAGGACGGCTCCGATGTTGACAATCTTGGGCTCGCAGCCGCCCCGCACGCAGGAGCAGGAGAAGAGCGCGGCCAGCAGGAGCAGACGCATCGTGTGCTGGGCTACAAGCGCGCACGGAGAGCCCCGGTGTCCTGCCTTCCTTCCTCGCGCTGGAGCTAGACCTCTGTGGAGAACGAACGTTGTGTCCAGTGTGAGAGTGCTGAGAAATTCCCCAGACGCGGAATTCACTGCGGCGAAGCGTCGTTCATGATGTCCGATGGCATCTCCGGCGCTCACTGCAGGCTTCTTCTTGGTCTCTCAGAGCTCAAGAGTGGCATAGCACGAGATCTTGCGGCGGGAAGCAGTGATGCGTCTCCGATAGTCCGCCTCTGTTCTGCGGCGGAGCGCTGTCCTTGGTGCTGAGTCTGCTGACAGCTGCGCGCCCCCGCACCTCCTCCAGAATTTCGCGTTGGCGCGCGGATAGTATTAAAGCAATGTGCAGCAAACCAGTCAGTGGTGAAGCTCAAGATGCGCTGGAACTGTGTCCCATTTATAGAATAATTATTTTTAAACCATAAACATGTTGACTGTGCACTAAATAAAAAAGTAACTCAATCTGATCTAAAAAGATTACATTTGTTTAAAAGTGTTACATTCTCAGATTGTTTGAGAAATTCAAATGTATTGTCCGACATTGTTTTCTTTGTGATGCGCCCCAAGAATCAATGGTTGGGCTAATAATATTCTTTATTATTATTTTTTAAAGTGATTTTACCACTATTGTGCTGATGACTGCCAATGTAGATTTACATGGCACCAACACAAAACTTGATTGGTTCACCATTTTCTGAATTTAAATGAGAGGAAAAATAAGGTTTTAAAATCAAATTTTTTTTAATTTTAGGTTTGTCACATGCTCTGAGTTTCCGTGTACATCCTCTCAGCACATGCACTTTTAACTTTTCTCATCAATTTGACACCATGACTTGGTTAAATTCTTTCTTAATATATTTCCCTGATTTTTTCATATAACAAAACAGATTATACACATCTTACATCTACAGCAGTTAAAAAACATAACCTTCCCAGTAATTCTGAATTTAAAAACAAAATCTTGTTAATTAAACTTATAGTTATAATTCATAAGTGTGCATGACAATGTTAGATTTTTTAAGAGTGATTAAAATTTTTAATTGTAAAATAATAATACATCAATGTAAACAAAACCACATAACAGTTGTTTATGTTTAAAAAAGCACGTACATAATTATACAAGAAACAGCTGTTGTCATGGACTCCTTTTATAAAGAAAAATGAGCAATAACAAGAAAATTAGATCCTAAAAATAGAAACATTTTTAAACAAGAATGTTCTGTGTTTTTTTACATTGTGAAAAACCATATTTTCAGCCTTTTCTGTATGGAGCATTTTTTTTGCATCTATACCTTGAATACATTTGAAATGTACCATAAGCTCTCTTTACAATTTGTAACTAAAATGCTCAGTTGTATTTCGAGGACTGCTCATGAATTATACATACAGCATCTATATTTCAGCATATTTAATCACGATGCACTGCATGCCTTTTTAACCTACGTTAAAGTCATTAAATGAAGTGGCATAGCTGAGAGGCCCTCTTTCCGGAGCATCTCTGGGTGGGAGTGTTTTCAAAAGCATATGTTCAAAGCCCCTTCTCATAGGAGCATCTCAAAGCATCTCAAAGCTCCAGACGGAAGAAAAAAAAACATTGGGAAAAATGCTAGCGCTCTCAATGCAGGTGCATGTTCTGAGCAGCATTATGCACTGCTACACACATAAGGACAAAAGGGGGGAAACGGTTACCAAGGAAACAAGCCTCTCTCCTGAAGTGTGAAGTTTCAAAGTATTCACATGTAGGCATTTTTCATTTGCCGGCAACACAGGGTGTTAATGAGACGAAATGATGATCGAATCATTTGAAGACCTTGAAATTAAAATGCCGCTTACTGAATAATATGCAAATTATTGTGCACATTTGGCCTTGTATGATTTTTGTCATGGATAGCTGAGTTTATTTAGGTGGAGAGATGGAGAACTTGCAACAGAAGCCTATTTATATTTCATTATCTGTTTGGAAATAATCCCTCCGGGTTTGAATGTCACAGTCTGATATGAAGAGGGATTTTGTAAATTAGGTCACAATTGATCTAGTTAGGCTGTCGACTTTAAATAATGTATCATGCGCCTCAGGGAGCCGTCTTTAAATAGCTGGGCCTTTTATTTACTCTTAGGCCATTTTTTTTATCTCGTTGTGTGTTATATAAAGGGAGCTCAATCCCAAATATCTAAATTTGCTTCATTTGTGATTAAGTATGTATCAATAACAGCTTTGTGTGTGTTATTGTGTTCAATAACAGTGAGTACATGTGACCAGGGTAAAACTAACAGTGGCTACGCTACATAGTGTCTCTCACTCTCTGAGCATCATCCAATGATGAACGATGAACAAATGACAGGATTCAGCTCTCAAAACACCTCCCACATCTCCACACATCAATACAGCTGGGAAGCCTGCATTGCAGCCATTATATAATGACAGCCCTGCTGTTTAATAAACATACTCAGAGAGAGAGAGAGAGAGACAGGTAGACCATTGACCAGCTAATAGTTCAAACTAGTCAAGAGAGGACAACCCTCATATGAGAGAGCATGGCTATAAAGGGTCAAGGTGGCATGTTCCCTTTTTTTGAGAAGGCTGTTTGATTCTTACACCAGAATGAAATAAATAGTTCTAAACAATATTGAACTGGGCGACATTGCATTTTATATTAATCCTAGTGCACAATCTAAGAGTCAACTATTTAAGAGTAAACTATTTCATGTTTTTAGGAAGACAAATAGTAACAAAAAAGTAAGCCTTCTCAGTTACGATATATGCACAGAGGTGTAAATAATACAGGAAAACACTGGAATACAATTGATAATACCACAATAAAAACAAAACATATATTTAGTTGACTTTGATTTGCTTAAACTCTTAGTAGCAGTTCGTAAATGTTCGTGGAGTATGCTTCTTCTTGTGTTAATATTCTGTTATCATCATATAATTGGTCAGGGCAGGTTTTTATCCATGTAATAAATCAGCTATAAAAACAAAAAGCTATCATCCAGTTTGTTTCTAATCGCTTGCTTACCTTGCTAGACTTCCTGATCCATGAACATGTAGGTTTTTATAATTTTGGTGGACAACTGATTTTTTTGTTAGTATAAATGTGCACTCAAATGACCACTTGAATGAGCGAATTTACCTCACACATCTGGATATGAGTAAATTTTTTTGTTTGTGTGTTTGTTTCTGTGCAGGTATACTGGAAAACCTGGCAAAATGAGAATCCTGTGATTAGGAGAGGATCTGGCTGTCAGGGTGATTTCATTTTTGACTATAATTTTTTGCTTTACAATTACATTTTTATAACTTGGTTGAGACCGAACCTGACAACACAAAGGTCATAATTTTAACCAATTTTTTTTATAGTTTTGTAAAATTATTTTTTAGGTTTAGTTGGAATAGACATTCCTGACAAAGTCAAAAAGGCTAGATGCAATAAACACATATTTTTGATTTTTCATGCCTTTAAATTTTAAATAGGTCGATGGCAACCCTAACACAAGAGGAAGAATATCTTAGCTATTTTTAGAAAAGGTAATTAAAGCATAGCCAAGTCGCAGTTATTTATCAGCCATATCAGTAACTGTAACTTTTTGGTAGCATAATGCTGACACTACCATTGAAACAACATGATTCTTGTTAATTTGTCTATAACTTGGATTAAAAATAATAGTAAATATACTCTTGCACCTTAACAACGGATTTCTTAAAGTGTTTTGTGACTACCAAAAAATAAATCATTCTGCGTATCAGCAAACACAAACATTTCCTTCAAATATGGTCATGGATGCTGGCTTTGCTTAAAGTTCTGGCTTTGGTTTTGGCTAGTAACTAATTCATGTTCGTGTGGAGTAACCACATTCAGCACAAATAAAATGGCACACAGAGTAAAAGAATACATTGAAATTATTTTTCCAATTATTGAACAAAGTATATTTACTCAAATACTTTGCACCACTGTGTGTGGTCAATAAACACAAGGTTGTCACAATAACAATCAGTTTATTGCGTCGCTGCGGGTGGTGCCTTAGTGTCATGATTGTGAAGGTTGTAGTCAGATGAAGCTAAGCCTACACCCACTGAATTTGCAGCAGGACGGGATGCTTTTGAACTTGCTACTGGTCTAATCTAAGTCAACAATCTATGCTAAGCTAGTGCTAGCGCCTAACCCAATGAATTAAGGGGAAGACTGTGTTACTCTGACTGTAACCTCATCATATGGGTGTTTTAGGCTGAAAAATGTCCACATATATTTAAATAAAGCATAATATATACTTTATGTATATACCATTGAAAATATAGTTTGTTATTAAAACTTTAAATGGAAAATGGGTTAAAATTTCCATAAGAATTCGATTGTGAAAGGGGTTGTTTTTTTCCCACTTGACATCAAACGTTTCTTGTATCTTGTTACCCAGAATAATTCATCATCTCCTATGTCTGTGTTTTCGGGCTGGCAACGGGTTAAGAAGGAAATGCTGTTCTCGTTTGTCCCAGATGCAAACTGCGGCCATCCAGACATGATGTGCTTCTCATGTATGTGGTATGTCAATCTATAATTCATAACCTGTCCCTCCATCTCTTTCCCTCTACCTCTGCCATAAATAGAGACCTGGTTGCCGCCTGTACAGTGTGTCCCGCCTAAATGCAAAAACCTGTTTCTTATATTAAAATAGAGTGTGAGAAGATGAGAAACGTTGAAATAATGTTTGTTCTTGCCAGCACCCTGACCTAACCTGAAGCTTTTCAGTAGAGTTTGAGCCAAATAATACAGCTAAGTGGAGTTTATAGGCTGAAGCACTGTGGCATTGCTCCAGGCTCAAATGGTTGCTATGGTTATAAAAGATCTGCTATCTCTTCCTGAGAAAACTAGGACGCATAAGTTTTGTTCAACCAAATGTTACAGTGAAAATAGACTGTTTCCAACTGAGAATCATTGTCGTGATGACAAGTGCAGCTCTAATTGAATCTGAATTTTAGGACTTGAACAATGTTTGTTACCTGTGAAACATGGATTTCTTTGAAGTTGTTTTAATCTTTCATCCGCATCAATTTGAAATAGCATACTTTATTAGTACTCACATCTTACTTGCATTGAAATTGAACACCGAACCTTTAAATGGCAAGTCTAGTCTTTTTGAGAGTTTATGCTTCTGTATCTTCTATTTGTACGTTTTTTACATAATCACTCTTATATACAAAAACTTTCAATCTAGCTTCTTTTACTCGTTGATCTTGAGGAGCAAAAAACAACCGTCCAGCTTGTGGCACCCGAGAGCAGTTATACAGGAGTGATATCAGTGTGCATGATGTGGGATAAACAAAACCTGCATAGTCAGACCATGTTTGCAAGATTGTCACGCAGTAAATGATGCAAGTGATATGCTCCCACTCTTGAAGGCCAGGTACAAAACCTTCTTTAGATAGAGAACTGTTCTTAGGAGCCAGACTGATATTTTAATAGAATTAAGACCAAGTTATGACTTTAACAAATGTTGAGCTAAATCACTCAATTACCAAACCCACAGTTCTTTATTCTAATCTTGCAAAAAATGTAATGCAGCAAAAAATACTGCTAATTATTCAAAGGAATACACATTTTGAGCTTTTATTTAATATTATGAGACTTTAGTTTTACTGGAAACAACAGGAAGCTCTGACGCAAGGCGAAAGGATTGTGTTTTGCTCTGTGGATTGCATTTGATTGGTGTCTTCCTTTTCACACTGCACACAGTATCTAATCACAACCGACTTTCAACTTTCAACACAAATTTGCATCATGTGAAGGAGGAGTTTTGACCAACGAGTTTTTGAAAAGCAATTAAAAATAAATACATAATATTATATGTTTACATTACAGACTTATCATTAGGTAAAAGTAGGCAACTTCCTTGGACCTCCAAATTTTGAGGCCCCTATGAACAGCTTGCTAATCATTCCTTTAATAATGGAATTGTCTTATATTAATTTAACTATTAAATTGTTATATTTAAAAAAAAATTGTAGCATTTAACATGAAAAGTCTCCAAATGAGGTTAACCATTAAATTAGCATAAATTCAGGAGGAGCTTGGCTGATAATTTACCATACAATTATATGGTTCCACCTATAATTTTCCAGTTTATCAGACATGACTTTGAGTCCAGATTGCTTTCTGGTGCTGGACTCCTTACTCGGACAGCTCACCTAGTACGCTTCTTCATTGCTCGCCAACCATGCTTGCAATACTAGGCAATTATAAGCAACAGCACACTTGTGAAATACTCTGCAGTCCTCTCAAACCATTTCTGGCTCTTATCTCTGAGTTTCCTGAGTCATTTGTTCATAATAATGTGTATATGACGTATTAGCTGTGGCAATAAGAAAAGATGAGATTTAATGAGTATTTTTTTACTCTTAAAATGCGTCATATTTATGCTTTTATATTAAAGTTTAACTACTCATTTTTGACCTGACTGATTGTACTCTGAAAATCTTAATAATTTAAGCTGCTTATCTGAAAACTCCCAAATATGTCTCTAGAAGATTCAAAACCAACAATGTTTCCCATCAAGTGTAAAAATGTGAGCAACAAACCTGAACGTGTAATTTTCTTAAATATGTGCCGAACTGAAAAGTTGTTTGTTTCGTAAATATATGTTTTTCAAATAGTTTAATAAAAAATATGGGCCCTTGTGTATTTTTTTGCCTTGGTCCCCCCAAAATAACACCTGTAACTGGTAATATAATAGATTAAAAATGATAAATGTAGAAAAATATGGTCAATTATTAATATTGAGCTTCAGTTAAATTGTTGTGCTTTCCAATGCGAGGATGTGATGATATGTGATCATCATGTGATGATGTTTTATCATGAACTTTGTTCTCTAGTCCTATACTTTTTATTCCTTGCTACGAAATCTTAAGTTATGTTGTACAGTTACAGTATGTTAGTTCATGGATTGACCTTGTCATATGTCGTGTTGTGTAAGGTCATGCTATGTTAATTAAGAAAACTAATTAATCAGTACAGAACACCTCAGGAGACCCCATAGCAACAGCTTGGCATCTTCAAATAACACTGTATATTCTTGGCTTTGGTTTTGCGCAAACAAAATTGCTTCAAATTGCTACAAAAAGCACAGATGCATCTGTTGTCCTGTTCATTAAACAAGCAGGATAGTTCAACTTGTGACAAGTTTGCATGAAAGACATGGCTACCATGAAAACAAGCTATATGACAAGAATAAGACAGCTATTCTAAATGTTGTTTCCTAAATTTCTAAATCTCATTCGTTGCTAAATTTAAGCTAAAGAAACCACGCTGTCTTTTACTCCAGCTACTTTGGCCTCCCAGAGTCTACTAAGGGGTTTTCTGGCAGCAGGAGACAGCGCTGTTGATCAAACAGAGCTGGCACCGATCAGGAATTCCACACCATGCTCTCCCAGAGAGCTGAACAATTCATCGCAAACTGTGCAATCAATGGATCTGGAGCTCAGAATGACCATACTGTCCATGCACGCCATTCTGAAGCCATCAATTTCCTGGCTCTTTGCTCTGCATGTCATGCTGCTCTTCCCATCTGTCCCAATCCCTTTCTGGCTCTATCTTGAAGTTTCCTGAGTTACCTGTTCATTATAATGTTCTCTTCGCTGTGGCAATAAAAGAAGTCCCGATGTTCAAAAATATCCAGAAGTAATTTAAATAATCTCTTCATTGGTTTATTTTCTCTTTTACCTTAGATCTAATATTCTTTTTTTCTTTGTTTCAGGATCCCCATGAGTCCCTTCTGCCAGGGCTTGGATGAGAGCAGCTTCAGGTTGAGGGCAATGCGAAGCAGATGTTAACAGGAGGGGAGTTTCTTTCATGCTGCATCAGCGTTCTCAAGGACGGAAGATGAACGTCAGAGGTGCTCTAAAAAACTTGTCCTATTTCCACAGAGCATGTGATTCAAACAACGTCAGAGGCCCAAAGTTATACCTGCTTATTTTTTTGCTTTGAAATGTGAGATGGATCTCAATGTTGATGAAGATTCAAAATGCAACACTTCAATGAACAAGTTTTCAGTTTTAAAATACCATTCAGGCTTTAAAAACACTGAAACAGCTGCAAGTGGAGTAGAAATGAACCTATACAGTTTAAACTCAGCCCTATTGTGAAATTAATGTGTATAATTAATTATGTAAAACAGAATTGACATTTAACTTGTAATTAAGCATATTTTTTGTTCTTAATTTTTTAGTAATTAAATAAACAAGGGCTGTCAAATGATTGCAATAAAAATCAAGTTTATGTAGGTTAATAGCAGTTATTGAATCATCTTCTAAAAGTCTTGATACATTTTTAGTATCACTTTATGATCTCATAAATCTCTTAAAACTAATAAATAGGTAACAGATTTTTAAATATTGAAAAGTTTAATTTATAAATGATTAACTTATCCTCAGTAAAGCATGAAATTAATTAAATCAAGCCCATTATATAAATGCTTATAAACCCAGAACAAAGCTTTTATTGTTATATATGTAAATAGCTTATTGTCACACCCAGCACCTGCACCGACACCCCTCATGATCCATCTGCACCTATCCAATCCCGAGAACCATCACCTGAGTACTAATCACCCGCACCTGTGTCCTTCAATCACACCATCACTATAAATACTCACCCAGTTCACTCCGTCCTTGTCCCGGATCAAGGTTACTTGAGACTCACCACTCCTGAACCTACACCTGTATAGTCTGTCTGAGCCTGCCTGTCCATTCCTGGAGGAAAGAGAGAGAGCATCATAAGGGAAGTGTGATTGAACTGTGTACTGAACTCTTGTGTCTGAACTGACCCGTGCTTACGGAGTCGCCTATCTGCCTGTCTGCGGAATACTATTGAACTGTGTTTGATAACCACATGTAAATAAAATTCACTTACCTGCATCTCCCTCGTCTTCTCCCTTTGTGTGAGCATAACACTTATACATGTTTATTAACATAGAAACAATGCTTTAGAAATTCTTAATTTAATTAACTATTCACTAATGCTTAGTTAATGAGTGGTAGCATGTAGTGAGAATAATGTGCAACAAGTCTTGTTCATAGTTTTTTTTTTTATCCAACAAAAATAATATAACAAACAACGTTTCCAGTGCAGGTAGCAGTAGAAAATATATTTCTTTATAAAGGTGCATACTGCATGAGTTGAAAATGCTCAAGATGTTCTTTGCAAATGCGAGCTGTTGAATAGATAGAGACTTCAGAATAACTGGAGGCTGGGGAACTGCTGCAGGCTACGGAAGCAGAGTGACATTCATGTGCACACTTAAAGCATAAACCCTTTGGTTGCACTTTTTATCCTCTGGGGTCAACTTGCCCCCAGCATTTTAAACCCTCTAGAATAAGGTTTTCTTTAAGGTAAATGATTAGTGTCAGGCAACTGATGTCTTTGCTGACTACTTAACAATACTCTAAAATACAGCTGTTTCCCTTCCCCCATTGGGTGTCAACTGTCAGAGGTTCATTCTGTTAGCTTTTTTATTATTATTATTATTTTACTTAACAGATACAATTATAGTGCATTTTGTAATATAATAGTGACCTCGATATCACCCAAACCAATTTTTATATATATTTCTTATGTTTTAAACAGCTAAAATACTCTAAGGTCAAACCGACCCCAAGGAAAACCGAAGAGATAAAATGTGTAAAGGGCATTTAAAAAAACAATATCATGTTATTTTTATGTTTACCAAGTTCTTCTGATTAAATTAGGAAAAGTCATTCAATTTGAAAAAAAAAAAAATAAATAAATAAATTCAAATACATATTTATATGTTAAACACTTAATGGGGTCATTTTGACACTAGGATAACAGGACGGTTTAACAATGTATGTCACAAATTTGTCTGTGTTAATATTTTTTGACAGTTATAAAATAAACACAGCTCAATGTGGTTCCTTATTCTAGTACCACTTATTAAACCCCTTACTGAGTGGATTTCATTCATGCTCCTCATGCTTTCCCCTAATTTTCACATGCTTGGGGGAATTTTTTATTGTCCACAGAACAGAAGCGAGAGTTAATAACAAATGTTTGTTGTAGACACGCAATCTGTATGAGGTGTAATTGGCACCAATATTGTTGTTAAAGCACATCAATTCAATCAAACACTAGTTCATATTTCTCCAAGAGCAACCCCCCCCCCACTTCCTTCACTGCTATGGAACACAGATTCAGTTGACAGCTCCAGCGTGTCAGTAGACGAGCAGCTTTACTCTTGAGAAGCTTTAATTAACCAGGGCCACACATCTGCACAGCAGCATCTGTTTAGGGCATTCAGCCAGCGTGATGATCTGCATGCATTAACCAAGCTGCACTGAGCATATGGAACACGACACATACAAAAACACAGCGTGGTCAGACACATTGATAGAGCACACGCCCCTCACTGTTCTGACACAGACACCGGACGCAGTGACACACAGCACAGCCGCTGGGGCTCTATTGAGCAGATCACCATCATTGAGGGTAATTGATAGCAACATGCCCCGTAATTACACTTCATACTCCGAGGCCAATTTGTGGACACTAATTTGCATCATGTGTTTTGCTCTGTTGGGTGATGACAGGAGCTTTATCAAGTGTGGATAATAAACATTTCATTAGCGTGAAACCTGAGACTTGAGTTGTGGAAGACAGCCAGGTTTTCTTACAAGAAACAAGTCGAAGTGCAAAACTAAGTGGAGCATGGAAGTGTATACCATAGTGGAAACTCATTTACAATAATTTAACCCTTGCAATATAAGATTTATGTTCAGGTAAGTTTGTAAAAAATCTACTAAATTAACCGTTTGTAGTTAAAGCATACAGTGTTATGTTATTTATAAACTGTTCCAATAAAAAGGGAGGGGTGGATAGCAAATTTTACACTTGTAAGTATTGTGGGGACTTTTTAAAAAATGCATTAATGAAAAGAAAAAACATTGAAAAGCATTTTCTCATTTTTTATTTACATTAATGCATTTTTTATTAATCATTCATATTTATCTAAAATCACATGCCTTAAAATATATGATCTTTATATTTAATTATATTATATATATTTATATATTATATATATAGTATTTATATTGTACACTTTAAAAAATATATTTTACCAAATGATAGCTGAACCTTAACAAAGCCTTTAAAAAAGTTCATTCATCTTTATGTCGGCTTTCTTCCCTTTCGGGGTCGCCACAGCGGAATGAACCGCCTCTCTGGCATATGTTTTACGCAGCGGATGCCCTTCCAGCTGCAACCTATCGCTGGGAAACTTTAAAAAAGTTTTCCTTCTCAATTGAAGTTACATTTATTAAATAGAGATGTTGCATTCATTAAAGTCTTACAATAAAAAAAACATTTAATGTTCAAAAATGTTTAGCTTCATGAAACTGTATTCATTTAAATAAATTGTCTGTTTTTCATATAAAAGTACATCCTAAACTAAAAATAGTTATAAGATTATGTTCTTGTAAAATGGTTTATTCCCAAGGAAAAGTATAAAATAACATTTAATTTAGAATAAATAATGCAAAATTAAGTGTATTGAATACTTTAAGCACAAAGTCTGTTGGTAAAGTACAATTTTCCTATATAAATAATATGTCTTTATTAATCAAAAATTAAACATAGGGATTGTTTACAATCATATTATGATAAAATGAATAAAAAGCATTATCTAAAAGTTGTATCTAAAAACCCATACTTGGTCCTTACTATATTTTAAGTCATTTGAATATTTACAATTCGCTGTAAAATTCAGTCAGAAAACAACCCTCTATTTGTCTCGGAACTTCGATACTGTCAGCACAAATGGTTTCAGAAATTTTCAGCTGATTTGTCAAAGTGAAATAAAAACAGCAGCATCCAATCGAGGGTGGAAGACACTTGCATTATTCAAGCTACATCTCTGAGACAGGAACTGCGTGTCCTTCTCCATTCGAGTTCAGAGTCTGAACAGCTCTGGGAGGACAAAGGTTGTTCTCAGCTTGAGTGTAATTCTTGCTGAATCTTGTAGGCCTCGCAGACGCACAACTCCAAATTAAAGAGGCAAGACAGAGCGCATTTATTCAAGTGTGTGATTTTGCAATCAAAGATGTGAAGCTCTGAAATACAAATACACAGCTGCTGTTTGTTGACAGATGATTGATTTGAGCTACTTCGAGAAGGACGAAAGGTCATAGGGATGGGAGCAAGAGATGTACGTTGCCTGAAATCAGCAGTGGGCTTGATTGCTATAGCTAAAAATACTGTTACATCAGTCCTTGAGAAAGAACATGATTATCTCAGTGTGCAGCATTTCAAATAGGGTTTTTAACATTTTCACTTCAGTGGCTCTGGTCTCATATGAAGCCTTACAGGGTTTTCCCCCGACTTGTTATAATACCTCATCAGCTCTATATTTCCATTAAAATCATCCCTTTGGCTAATTTTTTACTTACATATAGAGCTGGGCAATATGGCCTAATATCACCGTATCATTTACAGATATTTAATGGGATTTATTGCTATTTATTATTTTAAACTATTTGTTATTTTTTTTTGCAGTAAAAAAAACAAATAAAATATTGTTGGTTCATCTTGGGTTTTTTTTCACTAAAGATTTAGCAGTTTTTTTTTTTATTAAATCACAATAATTTGATGTAGTTACACATTAGTTTTCAATCTATCTGTTGATCCTACAGACTGACCTTGTGGCAGCCATGAAAATTTTGCAGCTGGTGAGATCCAAGTGGCAGCCTCATGCTTTCCCTGCAGATGCTTACTGGGAAGTAGTTGAACTGTAGTACCTCCACAAGCCACTGGAGGTCAGAATGAGATGTGAGCAGGTTTTTGTTGACGATCAAAAAAAGTCAAAATTTACAACCAAAACTAAACACATTTAACCCCTTGTGCTATAAGTACAAGTACCTCCATAACACGTAAATTTTTTTTTACTCAATCACCCACTCTGGTGTCTTCGCTATGCCCAAGTTACAACTATTTGCTCATTTTTGATTACCTGGTAGTGATGCACTTCCATGATGACTGACTACAGCAATTCAGAGCCTTAATTACCCTTCATATAAAACCTATGGGCTTGCGTTGTGCACGGTATAACATCATCAACTCCCTATTTATACCGGATGAACAGAAACCTTTGTCATCTGTATGCAAAAGATCTCTCAGCAGAACCTTCTCTTTCACTGTCCCTGGCTGGTGGAACAAACTCCCTGATCCAGTCAGGAAAGCTAACACTAACAGCTTTCAAAAAGCTACTGAAAACTCTTCTCTTCAGGGAACACCTACTATAAAAAATAATGATAATAAAAAAACTTTCTTTCTTCCTCCTCTGGCTTTATCTTCTTCCTTTATTTCCTCACTGCTTTGGTCTATTGATCAGTTGATACAATTTCTATTATGAGAATCTGAGATAGACTTTGACGGTGTAACAGATTGCATATTCTCTCCCCTAATGTAAGTTGCTTTGGACAAAAGCATCTGCCAAATGCATAAATGTAAATGTAAATCTTAACAAGGATACTAGAGAAGATAAAAAATATCTCCCATCCCCATATTTATCAGTCTTCAGATTTCTAGAATTATTTTGCTGTTAAATGCATAGTTCATAATTTCATTACAAAAAAAATGATATGTATAACTTAAAAACTGAAATATACACAATTGGAAAATCATACCATTAAAATGCAAATATACTTTTATTTTGCATTTGCTCATTTTTGTACATATTAATTCAAGTAAATCATTATTTAAAGCTTAGTTAGTCTTTTGCATACATATATTAAAATAACTTTCAGTTAAAAAAATATTATATTCCAGCTGATATTTGGTTCAGAAGTCGAGAGTGTCCTGTTGGTATCGCAGGCGGGGGCTGTTCTCACTGTAGAACTGACTGAACCAGCGTCTGTGCTTCTGAATGGCCGAGTCCTCCTTCACCAGCATGGGCTTAGAGATGTAAGTCTTGTTGTTCCAGATCATCACATCTCGTTCAAACTGTCTCCAGAAAAAGGAATTATATTAAAATGGATGTAAAGGACTTAAATGGTACAGTTAAGGATGAATTGTGTTATTAAATGTAAACGTATATTAAAAGTATATTCAATCTGAAAAATTAATCAGCCACTTCCCCACCGTCTGGCCGCCTCGGGTTTGAGGCCAATGCAAGACAAGGAGAAACAAGTCATGCTAAAAGCCCTCGGCTTCACGTGCTGTAATACACCAAACCCAAGTTGTCTGAAGTCATGTCACAAACACACACACAAACCCACCTTCCTGCTGCATCACTGATTTATTATCCAATCAGGAGTGAGAAGTTTCACCAGATATTAATTTATGTGGTTTTTCAGTCCACATAAAATTTCAAACGAACTGCCGAGACAGGCAGTAACAACAAGCTGTTTTATTATCATGTTAAAACTGAAGTGATCCTAGTCCTCTCAATCCATGTTTGTTTCCGTAAAATAAACAGACGGAATCAAACACTGGAGAATTGGATGAAAAAAATGATTATTGAGCTCAGAACAGTGGTGTTTATGGTCTTTTTCTACAAAATACAGAAATAGAGCGTAAGAGAAAATCCTGTGAGGGTCTTAGAGTCATGTTCAAAATTGTTGGCACCACTCAATTCTTTCAAGAAAATCAAGTCTTTCTCACAGAAGAGTATAATCTCAACTTGTCTTGCTTGATGTTGGGAAAGCAGCTTTGATGATGTTATCATTTTAGATTATTGTACTCTACTGCTGTTTTTTTCATTAAATGCTACTCAAAAGTGACTGTTTGGCTACATTCAGACTGCAGCCCAAAGTGACCAAAATCAATTTTTTTGGCCACATTCGACCTGTATCAACCTTCTGCTTTCCCTCTTGATGTGTTATAGGAAGTGACTGAACTGCATTTCCTCAAGCGGCCACTTGAGGCTGACTTCAGAAGTGAGCAAGTTTCCATTAACTTCAATGTTAAAACTGACCAACGTTAAATCTTTAACCAAGCAACAATGACAAGCCAGGGAGATTTCCAAATAATACAACTAATACAATGAAGATGACTACAATAATAATATTAATAATAATAATCAGCTAGTGTGAATCTTCTTATCATGCGTAAGATTATCAGAAATGCACGTTCCATTAATGCCATGGATTAGCTCACAGTGAGCTGGATTGAGCTCATTCACAGGACATATATAAGTCCCTTGTTGTGTGAACGAGCACACAAAAGAATAAGATTTCATTAAAAAATATTGTTGAGCATTAAGACCTGCAGTCCTATCTTTTAATACAGAAAACTGCCACTAATTCAAATAGACCTTTAAATAGTAGGCATTCTTCCTCTCTGAGTTACCTGAATGCATTCAGCTCGCAGAATAAACTTGGGTATGAGGGGAGGGATGGATCTCTGGTAGAAGATTGTGTGTGACACACACTGAAGCAAGGGCTCGACTGGAGTTACACAGTGCATCATCATACCTCGTCCAAGAAAACGGTGTTCAAATAGCAAGAAAACCAGTCCTGGACCAACCTGCAAACAAAAATCAACACTTCACTACAACAGGAAGAAAAAATAATGTTTTACTGGATGAGACCAAATCTAAATGTTTTACTGAGAAAACTGAGACATTTAAAAAAAGAGAAAAAAAAAACACTTGTTAAGCTGAAGTGAAGATCCTTGAACTACTACAGTGTTCAGACACATGCCATCAGGAGTAATCATCGTCTCCATGGTGATAAGAAACTTCCTTTCAGTCTACTCAGAAAGAAGAACATTGCACAAGTGACCAAACAGGAGAATTATGCCACTTAAACGGCTGTACAGACACAGTTTCTCATCTAATGTGCTAACATTTAACACATAACATGGTCCTGAGAAGTGCACGAATATCCCATGGTCATACACCAGAGAGAATTTTTAAAGACGTATATAAAACAGATTAGATCTATAAAAACAGCCCTGAAATTTTTATGTTCACATTTTTGTGTTTCGGCCTAATGTTCTGCTTCTCAACTTTTAATAAAACCAGTTCTCTTTCAGTCACTCATGGTTTAGAAAGCCTACAGCTGGAAACCTTTAGTCTGGAGAGGAGGGGAAGGGAATCCATGCTCCAACGTATTTGTAATGTTAATGCAGTTCATCATATTCCGCACATTAATGAAACAAAAAAGTGAATGTAAACAAATGAATGGGTTGATAAATCTGCAGCAACAATTCAATATGCAAACCTAACCATCCAGTTGGGTTTGTATAATCTTTTTGATTTGTAAGCAGCCCATGGCAGCGACTCAGATGGGGTAGTTACTACCACAATCAATTAAACAGTAAAATATTATTTTGACTTAGATTATAATTGAATACTTAATAAATTAATAAAATACACATAGATTTAGAATATTAAGGCTTCAGAATACCCCTTTTAAATGATAATCTGCATTATTTTGTGCTTTGATAATAATAAACTGCTCTCACACAAGATTGTTTTACACTTCAATAAATTCCTAATTAGATGATTATCAAAAATGTGAGCTATTATATCATTACCTGAAAATCATATTGAATTGTATCTTTTTCCAAAGCAAATCTTAAAGGGATACTCCCGCCTGATATCATTCAAAGCCTGTAAATGATTTGTTACTCCTCTGAATACACTGTGAAATTTTGGATATAATCCTTGAAGCTTGTGATTTTGAATATTATATTCATTATGAAATAATATTCATAAATAGTACCCAACATTTGCTATTCATTTATTTCTCTGATATTTTTAGAAATAATAATTTTGTATAACCAGTGAACAAGCTATTGGGATAAGACAGAAAATCAAAACATTTGAACCACTGACTCTGAATTTCTGAAGCCACTGCAAGTCATTCATAAAGAAAGCAATCTGCTTAACTGCATTTCATTCTTCTTAACCATTCTTCTGTCCACAACAAAAAACATCTCATTTGTAAATATCTCACATCCCACCGCCATCAAGCGATAGAGTTTTCATTTACATAAAAGCATGATCTGTCTGCTCTTCTCTTACTACTTCAGACACAGCAGACAGCCCTCAGAACACTGAGATCAAGCCTCTGCTGTATTGTGCTTGAGCAGCCGTGACTTTCTTTTCATTCCGTTAATCACAGCGAGTCTCCGGGGCTTCTCTCAGTCTGTGCAGCTCACTCCCGCCCTCTGGCTGATATGCCTGTCATTACCAGTGTAGGGTTAGCTTTACCCATATACACTCACCTAAAGCATTATTAGGAACACCATACGAATACGGTGTTTGATCCCCTTTCACCTTCAGAACTACCTTAATTCTGCGTGGCATTGATTCAACAAGGTGCTGAAAGCATTCTTTAGAAAAGTTGGCCCATATTGATAAGATAGCATCTTGCAGTTGATGAAGATTTGGGGGATGCACATCCAGAGCACAAAGCTCCCGTTCCACCACATCCCAAAGATGCTCTATTGGGTTGAGATCTGGTGACTGTGGGGGCCATTTTAGTACAGTGAACTCATTGTCATGTTCAAGAAACCAATTGAAATGATTTGAGCTTTGTGACATGGTGCATTATCTGGCTGGAAGTAGCCATCAGAGGATGGGTACATGGTGGTCATAAAGGGATGGACATGGTCAGAAACAGTGCTCAGGTAGGCCATGGCATTGAAATGATGCCCAATTGGCACTAAGGGGCCTAAAGTGTGCCCCACATCCCCCACACCATTACACCACCACCACAAGCCTGCACAGTAGTAACAAAGCATGATGGATCCATTCTCTCATTCTGTTTATGCCAAATTCTGACTCTACCATTTCAATGTCTCAGCAGAAATCGAGACTCATCAGACCAGGCAACATTTTTACAATCTTCAACTGTCCAATTTTGGTGAGCTCGTGCAAATTGTTGAGTGGTACCCGGCATCCGCCTCAAGGTTCACAAATGCTTTTCTGCATACCTCGGTTGTAACGAGTGGTTATTTCAGTCAAAGTTGTTCTGCTATCAGCTTGAAATAGTCGGCCCATTCTCCTCTGACCTCCAGCATCAACAAGGCATTTTTGCCCACAGGACTGTCACATACTAGATGTTTTTCCTTTTCACACCATTCTTTGTAAACCCTAGAAATGGTTGTGCGTGAAAATTTTATTAACTGAACTGATTGTGAAATACCCAGTCTGGCCCTTCTAGCACCAACAACCATGCCATGCTCAAAATTGCTTAAATCACCTTTCTTTCTTACTCTCACATTCAGTTTGGAGGTCAGGAGATTGTCTTGACCAGGACCAGACCCCTAAATGCATTGAAGCAACTGTCATGTGATTGATTGATTAGATAATTGCATTCATGTGAAATTCCACAGGTGTTCCTAATAATCCTTTAGGTGAGTACATAACCACTATATTTCAAATTATTATTTTTTTTCACATAAAAAACTATACATTTCTTATTTCCTAGTTTCCTATTGATTTCCTAGTTTCATTATTTGAAATGACTAATATAACAAGTAAAAAAATTTCTGACAGTTGAAATTGGAGCCTTGCAGTGAACTTGGACTGTTTTACCATTTTCCATAGCCATTTTTGTGATTTGTAATAAAGATGTAGTGATCAAACACTGAGTTTAGCTCCAAAAAAATTACAGTATTTTCCGCACTAAAAAGCTTCAATTTTCTCAGAAGGCGACAGTGCACCTTATAATCGGATGTGCCATATACATGGATCAGTATTGAGTGGCAAAGGTCTCGCTAATACGGGAAGCAGCCATCAAAATACGAAACTAATCCGCTCCGGTTTGGGCTCCGTATGCTGAATTTTTTGTATGTCGAATAAAGTTTTACGTGTAAAATGCCTAATCCATTCTAAGCCACACAGAAACATCACAAAAAAATTAAATTAGCATGGAAAAATAAGGATTCTTCAAACCTTAAAAGTACACTTTATACATGTAGTAAAAATAATAACCCTTTCAAGCAAGGCGATGTAGCGAAGTGTTGGAGGACGTAATTTGAGGTAGTAGTGGAGGAGAACAAATGGTAGCAGAGGAGAGCCATGGTCCTAAAAATATGCTTTGCAAAAAGCAACACGAAAATATTCACAGCCTCAGAACCTCACAGACTCAGCCACGTAAAACACGTCTGCCATTTTCCAAAACAAAGGAGCCTTCTTGGTAGCCCTGCCCCAAGAAGTTATTGCGCCTGGGTCCGTGCCGTTCAGAGGCAGGGAGGGAACGTCTTCATGCAAGTGAACACCTGGTTTAAAACGGTCAGATAGACTTGTTCTGTACATGTGTTTGGCACTTCATCATCAAAAAGACAAGGAAGAGCTCTTCCAAGAAGACGTCATGGGGTCTCAGGCAATCAATAGGATAGTAGGATAATACGCACGAACACACAGCATCAGGGCTGGGACAGGGCTCAAAATGTTGGCCTACCTGTTATACCTTGCTGTTGTTGGAAAATACTTCGTCACTGACATTAACTCAGGAAAAATAAAACAGCTGTTTATCCATTTTGGTAGTGAATGGCGATGTCAGAATGCTGGTTTGTATTCTAGGTAATGAAAGTTAATAAATAACTAAGTAAAAATAAGTTAGACTGACTTAGTCCGACTGTTTTGTTAACATTCCCTTCAGCGCAGCTTCATCTAGTGGAAGCATAACGCAACCCCAGCTGCTACTGTAGCTTCTACTCTAAGCGGCTTATAATGCTGTTCGTCTTATATGCGAAAACGGTTTTAAAATAGGTCATTCATTAAAGGTGTGCTTTATAATTTGGCACGCTTTATAGTGCAGAAAATAAAGTATTTTCCAGCTTGAATTCTGTTTTGATCACTCTGCTCTCACATCAACTTGAATTGTTTAGCGATAAAATATTAGGTATACTTGTTAATATTTTCATATAATTTTTGCACAGAACATTAATAAAAGAAACCAAAACAAACAAAACACATATAGACTGAAACATGTTAATTGAAAGTCAAAAAAAGCACTATGAAACAGACACAGTCACCAATTTTAGTAGATGGGCTTTCTTTTGCTGCTTACTCCAGATGATAAAAGTATACCTGTCTGGCTAGGACGTCCAGATCCAGAAGAGGCCAGTGGCGTCCGAACACAGTGAGAGCATGTTTCACCAACATCTGGGAGCAGTGCTTGTTCGGCTCGTCCTCAGGCTTCCACTCAACCTGAAAAATACATGGTGGCTCTGGTGTCACTGGAGTGTTCATGCTTAACAGACACTAATTTATTAATAGTCAAAATAGTCAAACTACTTTTTTTCTATAAAGACTGTTTCTACCTCCTATAAATTTATAGTTGATATAATATAGTTCATCAACTGAGATACCCTCTAATTTGAACAACCTAATTAGACTTTGGATAAAAGCATCCGCTATAAGCATTAAAATAATGTAAAGCATGCTGTCCATAAGACACAGTTGTCTTCCGTATTTAAAAAAAAATTCAATTTTGTTAAAATTTTCAAAAATCCCTAGTTACACCGAGACACTGATCAAACCAGATAGAAATAATCAGAGTCGATACTAAGATCCAAGGTTTATAGGTCCCCAGCCCCCTTATGCAAACATATTATATCCTATAGTGAAAACTGATAAATATAACCTGTCATACAAATTTGTGTTTGACACACGTTTGCACAGTGACATAATCTCAATGGGTTTAAAGAGGGTTTTGGAGCACAGCGTTCAAAAAAAAATCTGGTTTGCTACTTTAGAACGAGTTCGTTTAAGGTATGATTTTTTTTAAGAGTAGTAAGTGTGGGTCTTCCAGATTTTTACTGAGTTATGGTTGGTTAGTTTTAGGGGAGAAATTACTGGAACAAAAAACAAGCTTACTTTAACACTAGTATTCTTCTTCAAAATGACTTGTTACTACAAGGGCAGGCAACACTGATCATGGAGTGACTGGACTGTTTGTTTATGATGAAAAATGTCTACAAATATATCAGAATTTTTTTTTATTACATAAAAGAACTATAGTATCATGCCGGTACACAAATACAGCTATCTCTGCACATGGTGCCTTTTGAGTGAACCACTTGCACTATTCTTCAGATAAAGAAACCAACTGCGTGTCGTTCAACCCCTCCCAAACCAGGGAATATTTTCTCTGTGTGGTAGAAAATGCATTCAATACTGCTGTCATTTCTAGAACATGTCATAACTAAGCAGTCTAGTTATTTGAACTTTTTAAATTTCTTACATTTTAAGGACATCAACTTCAGGCCTTGTCCATAAGCACCCAGTTATTTTTTTAACAGAATTTTTTTTACCCCGTTTACAAAAAAAAAAAATGCGTACACACAAGCACAGGTACAAAATGTTGCAGAGAGTGTGTCTCCCCAGTAGAAGGAAGCAGACTCTTCACCTATTGAGGTTAAATCAACCAATCAGAAGCTTCTTTCAGCTCCGAGCTGAGACTCTTCAGAATGCAGCACTTCCTTTTAATGGCTGGGAAACACAGCATATATATGTCTTTCACTTTTAATCAAGTAAACAACTGGAATTAAATAAATAAAATATGGAATAAAAATGTGGATCTAATGCTTAGGATGCTTTGGATTTGTCTGATGTCCTCATACACTACACAATGCTTTAGGTGAATTTTTGTAAAGATTCAACCTGCTCTGTGTGTACCCCATATTTTGGTCTGTGAGAGCTGGAGAGCCCTAATCAGGATATATTTAGACAATTCAAATAAGATTAGGGTCTGCGCGCAAAATCCAACCTTCCAGTCATGGCGTATGAACTCCCAGGTCTTGCTGTTGGTGTAGCGCAGATCAACTCCGCTGACGATTCCTGGAGTGTGTAAATGAGCCAAGTGAGCAATGTCTGCAGCATTCTCTGGAATTTCCTGAGGAAAACACCAGATGTCAACCAAAGCTATCAAAAACCTGCAATCAAACTGTGTTAACTCACTTCAATGTGTGCATTGATGAAGTGCTCAGTGCGCCCGCGGTACACCCAATCTCCCCGGGTGATCTCGGACTGCTCTGGCACTCTCCAGCTGGGCTCGAGCCCATCACAGTGAAACCACACCAGAACCAGCCCATTAGTCTCAGAACTGGGCCAACAGCGCACCTTGGCAAACTCAGGCACTAAAAAAAACGACAATACATTAAGAAGTGTTCAAAGTTGATCAAGAGAGTTTTTCTCTCACCTTTATCTGCATAGGGAACTTTAACACACTTCCCGTCGACTCCGCGGAACTGCCAACCATGGAAAGGGCACTCAATGCAGCCTCCTACCACTCGCCCACCCACAGCCAAGTTAGCACCCAAGTGAGGGCAGTAGGCATCCACCACATGGGCCTTTCCATCATGCCCACGGAAGACTGCCACCTGTTGTCCTGTAGGAAAAGATAGCAAAATAAGTGCATTTCCAAAGGGAAGCTGGGTTAAGACAGCTCCTTGCTCGGATCCTGTGTTTCAGACCAATAATCGTCTGGTTCAAGTATTGGCTACGCCCACTCTGAGCCTCATTTAGCTTTGCCAGAAACCTATGGGTTTGTCACAGACACTCCGTCCATGTTATATACAGTCAATTTGTGAAACTTTTGGCCATTGGCACATGGCACTTTAAGTGCCTTTATCCACCATGCATTGATACTTTTTTAAGTATAATTTTATTGTATGTGCATGACTACATGCTAAACTCAATGCTCAGTCATTCCAAACTGCAATAACTAAGTTTCAATGGCTGAACCAAAATTGGGGAATGCCTTGCCTTTAGATATTAAACAGGCCTCCTCACTGCCCACTATTCTTAAAATGTCTTGAGACCCATTTTTATTAATTGGCTATTAATCTAGTATGAGAGTCTGTCATGTTTTACTGTGCTGCACTGTTTTTATTTCTTTTACTGTTTTTATTGGTTTTTAGCTTTTTAGCTTTATCAATATTTTACTGTTATGTTAAATTCGTTTTAATTATTCTGTCTGAAGTTTTCATTTTTATTTGTCTCTGTAAAGCACTTTGTTCAGCCACCGCTGTGTGAGCGACTCTTTACAGCTCTTTTTCTCAGTCGGTGATCACTACAATCTTCAAAGAGTCCATCATTGTTTCTGTTCCGAAGAAACATCATCCTGCTTTCCTCAATTCTACCAACCTCACATCAGTGGTGACGAAGTACTTTGAACAGCTGGTCAGAAATTTCATAATTTCTTCACTACCAGACACACTGGATACACAACCATTCTACAAATGACGCTATCTCTCATCAACTCCATACTTCTCTTACTGAGCTGGACACTAGAAGGGGGAATTATGTTAAAATGCTATTCATCGACTACAGCTCAGCATTTAATACCATAATTCCACACTCACCACCAAGCTGGAGGACCTGGGACTCAGCTCATCTCTGTGTCAGTGGATCTCCAATTTCTTAACTGGGAGAGCATAGGCAGTAAGGATGGGCAGACAGATCTCAGCCACTTATCACTCACAGCACTGGAGCTCCCCAGGGCTGTGCTCTGCGCCCTCTACTGTACTCACTGTACACACACGACTGCGTAGCCTGTACCAACTCCACCACCATCTTCAAGTTTGCTGACGACACCATCCTGATGGGCCTGATCACTGACAACGATGAGATGGCCTACCTAAAGGAAATTGGAAATCTGGTGCCAGAGGAACAACCTCCTTCTAAACGTCAGCAAGACAAAGAAGTTGATTGTGGAATTTAGTACAGAGCAGAAGAGGAACTACCAGACCCCTGCCATCAACAAGAGCCCAGTGGAGAGAATGGACACCTTTCGACACCTTGGTGTTCACATCACGTTGGACCTGTCATGGTCCTGTCACATCAACACTGTGGTGAAGAAGGCCGGCAGCGTCTCTACCACCTCAGACTCCTGCGAGACTTTACACTACCCTCTAAGGTGCTTAGGAACTTCCACTCCTGCACAATAGAGAGAGCTTCCTGACAGGAAACATCAAGACCTGGTCAAGGAACAGCACCATTCAGGATAGACAAGCCCTACAGAGGGTGGTGTGATTAGCTAAGCTCATCATCCACACCGAGCTCCCTGACCTGCACTCAATCTACAGCAAGCAGTGCGGACCAAGACCAGGAAGATCATGAAGGACCTCAGGCACCCCAACAATGAACTGTTCTCTCTGTTGAGGTCAGGAAAGTGATTCCGCTCCCTGCAGGCAAAACGGTATCTTAATCAGTGCACCTCACAGTACTGATTCATTTTGCACATCCATACGTTCTGCACTTACTCTGGACATTCTGGACAGTCACTGACACTGTGGTCACTGAAACCATAAGTGTTATGGACGTTGTGTACATAAGACACTTTAAATATGCACACAAGCTACTTAACTTGTCACTTATTCCATACTTGCACCCTCCTGGACATTCCAATCTTTATGATCACTCCATTAGCCATCCTACAATTCTATATTTTGTATTTTTTTGTACTGTACAGCTAGGGTTTTCTTATTTTTCTTGTGTCTTTGTTTTGCCTTTCTTATAGTTTATATTTTGTATCTACTATATACAGATATTTTATTCTTTCTTAGTTAAATTATTCTTCATTCTTAGTTATATATAATATATATATATATGTTTTCAACTTCTCATTAATGCAATTATTTAATCAACCAATTACATGGCAGTTGCTTCAATGCATTTAGCAATATGGGCCAACATTTCTAAAGAATGCTTTTCTTTTCTTTTTCTATGTCAGCATTTCACTGCATATCGTACTGTGTATGTGACAAATAACATTTTTATTTTAATCAGACTTGAATTTGAAAGCGTTCTATAAATATAGCTGAGTTGAATTTGCAACAATTTATTGTGGTTCTCCTGTAAAGAAAAAACTAAAGTGCAATACTCAGAAATCTGAAATCCTGCAGGATAGGGGCAATATAGATGCTACTTGACCTGAAGAACCATCTGAAACATTTACCAAAATATGTTTTCAAATGTTTCTCTTCCACATGTAAATGAGCTTGAGAGATTTACATTGTGTCTAAATCTAGCCTCTGTACAGTATACTTTATGAAAAAGTTACTCATTAATCTAAGCCAAACAGTACTTGTGTGGGTTAATGATTGGGATATTGTTTGCAGTTTTTATATAACCTGGAGTAGGTGCAGCAGCATTCAATACTGTAAAGACCTGCTTGTAAAATCATTCTCTCTCCTCAGGGCTAAGGCTCAGCTCATTTCTGCTGACCTCATGGGTTTATATGCCTGCAATGCAGAGTGAGTCGCAAGCCATTGAAGTTAGTAGTCAAAACAAAACACACATCACTCAACTCTCGAATAAATGAATAACAGCTCATACATTTTAAATTGTATGTGATTATGTAGCAAGCAAAGTGCGATGAGCTATGCTATCAGACATGATTCACGGGAGACATCTAGTCGATGGCCCATTTAACTACTCTTTTATGAAATGCAGATCGATACTCTGTTCTATAACAGCAAGCAATTAAATGATGTGTCCTCTGAGATCACTAAAGGATACTCAATACTTTCACTGTTGAGATGCTACTTTCTATTCTGCGAGTGTGTGCTGGAAGGAGATGGATGAGCACTTTAGCACTTCAGACAGAGTTCAGGTACTTGCTCATAGATGCAAAGTGAGACATTTATTAAGCACACTTTCAAAGGGAGATTTGGTTGAAGAAATATTTAATTTATAAAAAAATATTTTTATGATGAAATATTTGTATTTTTTATTAGCTTTTATAATATTATTTTTAGATTTTATATGAGGTTGATTTTACATCAGTAAAATGGTGTTTTTAGTTTTAAGCATTAAAATGATTTACAAAGAGTTTTTGTCACTCAATTTTGGTTGTAAATGTACATTTTCCAGCACCACAACTACAGAGTGTCATGATTATATTTTTTGACGTAGGAGGTGAGTCATCATGTTTAATCTGGAGAAACAACCCAATGACAATTCTTCAAACAAGTGTGTCGAGTAAGAGGAGTGCAGGGAATATTAGGCCAGCATCTACAATCACAAATATGAAATGTTTTTTGGGGGATTATTCTATCTTAATAAAACCCAAACTGAAAAAAGTTAATTTCACAAATGAAAGAAAGACTGACACATGCTACAGACAGACACAATAACATTTATGAGATTATTATAATGCTCAATTTAAAAACTCTAATAAAATATATCCATGAGTTTGTTTACTTAATTTACTTTTATTTGTCCTATCCCAAATGTTTATTTTCACTATTACTGTTGGTGTGAAATATAGTTTATATTTCTTGATGACTGATCCTAGTCTGTAAAGGTCATGAAACCCCAGGAATCTTTTTTGAGATATAAACATATACACATTCGTTTGAAAGCTGATGTAGCCAAGAGAGAGAAACTGCAATGTCATTCGTTTGTGATGCTCCTGAGAATTCTCTGTTGGCTTCAGTGGTTTGATGAGCACCATTAATATGCATGAGGTTGGCGTTTTAACAGCCATCCACATCGTAACTCCGAATTGTTAATTAACCCTAATTTGCATGACCTGTGATAAAAGCAGGACTCCTAACAAGTGAAAATACTGCTCACAAGACAAATCCCGGTTGTTTCTCCTCTGTTTCAGAACAAGTTCCAGAGCTCTGGTTAAAAAGCTGTGACAGGAGTTCTGTATGACCAAAATATAAAAGAGAGGTATCGTTTGAGCGGGTGAGTAAAAATGTGTAAAAAAACTAACTTGTCTCCTTTCCTGCACATCTGTAATGGGAAAGTGCAAGCTGGACTGTACCAAGTGGTGAGTGGTGGCAGGGGAGTTACATGTAGATTTTATTAAATCTAATAATAAATAACATTCTGACTAAATGTGGTTATTATGGATTATGGTGAATGAAATAAAGACCATACACAAAAAAAATAAGTAAGTGATTTTAAATATTTCACTGTAACAATAATGGATTATCACACACACGCACACACGCACACACACGCATGCACACACGCGCACACACACGTAAATGAGCACGCACACCTCCCACCACCCTGGGATGCTGGGCACCCTGAATCGTCTGCAATATCCCCCCCCCCCCATGGCTTTACAGTCCGTTACAGTAAACGCTATTGTTGCCAATCATAACATTTAACAAATGTTATGAAAGGGCATCTCAAGTTCAAGACTCTCCATTGGGCAAGTCACAACAGCATTTTATGGTACAGTATATAGAAATTTAACCAAGTTTTTTTAACAAAGTAATCCAGCACTAACTCTGATTGACAGCATTTCCTTAACCATGACTAAAACACAAACCGAAAAACAAAGAACAATGGGAATTGAAGTTGAATCCGCTTATTACCTGGCAGTGTGGAAAACAGATTGTGTTTCAGAGACTAAACACTAACTGAAACAAACAGAAACCCGCTGAACCAGGTTACTACTGTAGCTGAACTCAAGAGACCTCACAGAAGGCTTTTAATAACTTTGATTTTGCTCTGCAAATGCATCCATGATATCAGTTGCTTGTGTAGCACAGACAAAGATAAACGATAAGAAATCAAAGGAAAAAGTTCATGCTGTCTCCATCAACCTTGATCTTGATTCCCTCTAAAATTCTTGAGAGTTCTCCGTTCCTCTGATTTGTAGCTCCTAGTGGTCCCACACACTAAACTGAAGACTAAGGGAAACAGAGCGTTTGCAGCAGTAGGCCTTAGTCTGTGGAATGAATTGCCATTGTAAATACGGAATTCTCTACACATTTAGGTTTTTAAATCAAGACTGAAGACTCACTTTCATTTGTAGGCATTTTAAATGTTTGGTGCTGAGAATTTGTGAATGTAATTAAAATATTTGTTTATTAACTGTTTGTAGTGGTTGAATTTTAATAGCTTGTGTTTTTCATTTAAACAATGTATTTTGCCTTGTTTTATGTACAACATTTTGGTACAGCACTGCTGATTGTAAATAAAATGTACTTACTTACTTTCATTTTGTTGCATTTTTTTGTAAGATTAAAAGAATATAAAAGAAGCTGTCATACAATCATTTATTAATTGTTTGCTACATATGCTTTTTCATGCTGCAGTAAACAAAATGATGTAATTATTGATTTAAAGGCAGAATGACATGATACTAATCTCTTTGCAGGCTCTTGGGGTGACCTTAAACCCATCTTGCTTCAATACTGTCAATCCAAAGCTATTTTAGGCCCAGATCTGAGTCTGCAAACCACTGTAAGGAAGAGATATGGGGTTACACTATAGCAATTTTATTTGCACACTTGTGTGGCGATTTGGGTTTAATCCGCAAATGTATCCATAAAGGTGTTCTGCAATTGGCAAATATGTTATAATATTTTTGTTTGTGCTACAAACTAACATTTGTTAATCTTTTAGTAGATTTTTGCTACAGATCTACAGCGTTAGCTATTATAATATTCACAATTATACAATATTGCAGAAAATTTAATCAATTGTGCTACAAGTTTTGAATCACCAATTTTTGCCAAACGTATAAAAAGGACACATTCAATAACAAAAAACTGTATTGCAATTATGGAGTGTCGAATACGCAAGGACAATTGCTTCTAAAAAATAAACGTACAACAAACAATAAACAAGTTTATTTTTCACAAACCTATATTGGTGACTTGATGAGCATGTTATTACTCTAGAATCTCAATTTATTTTTCTGTGAATCTAATTTAAATTTGTCATTTTACATTTATTTATGGATAATAAACATGTTTATTTAGTTATTAGAAGCAATAAAAGGATAGTATTTAAATGGTATTGCTGTGTCTGTCTGAAAATATAACATCGCAATTCTTTACTATAATACAAAGACTAGAAGGGGGCCAAAGAGTGAGCCAGATAACTCTGTTTACCCTGAATACCACCCCACTAGCTAAGCCTGCTCAAAAATAAGTTACCCATGACACATAAATGTGCTTACATAAATGTTTCAAATACAAAACCATCTTATACATTTTTGTAAATGAAGAGCCTTTGATATATTATATAAAAATAACTATATTATAAAATACTCATATTTTATATTTAAAACATATTATAAAACACACATATTATAAAATTATATATAATAAAACACAGACATTTTATATGTACTGTTTTTAATTTATCTAACATAATAATGTCATTGACTGAAAATGGAATTCATTTTTAGATTTAGAAGTTAATTTTTGCCTGTAGCCCCTGCATCACCACCCACAACTTGGTATGGTCCATCTTTTTCTCCCAACCTGCACCCCAAGGCCTTTTCCCTATTCAGTGTTGTTTTAAGGTATATTTTCTAACACTTTACACCAGAGTCCCTAAAATTGAGACATTCGTTTTATTGATTATAACAGGATTGCTCAGTCTGAGGTGGACGATGAGTTACTTAAAGTTACCCATTCAAACATTCATGCACTTCTCAGCTATGCTTGTTTCTATTTCAAACTGACAGTTTTAGCAATAAAAATGGTATTAACAAACATATTTTGTTTATTTAAATTAATATATTTATTTTGAAAGCCCTGAAATCATGTGAGGATAAACTTAAGGCAAGTGCGCAATCTAGAACAGGTTCTCTCGTCACTGAAGTATTTTTGGTTCTTAATAGTAATTTTTTGTATAGTGTAAGTCTACAAAGTTTACAAAATGTTTTAGGTCAGGATTCAGTGAACAGAATAACTGAATCTTACAAAGCCAACATCATTATTTAAATTACATTTCTTTTTTATTGTGGCATATGACGTGGAATACAAGTTTTTATAGAAAATGTGACCTTACACAAATATTATAATTATTCTATAACTCTAATCCTATTTCTATAGAATTCCATAATTTTAATTTGTTGATTTATCATTACAAGATAAAGTCTATGGCTTTTAAATTGCTTGATTTGAAGAGAAAAAAATTATGAGAAAAAATGTTTATCTCTTATTTTATTTATTTGGATTTTGGAAAGAAAATTAAGTAAATTAAACATCATTTATGCAACTAAAAAATTAATTATGCAATTAATAGTTTAAAGTGATGCTAAATATTTCTCATTGATCTGTACACACTTAATTTAAATCCTTTCTAACACATCAAATTTAGCATTGAGCCTGAAAAAAGCACGCAGGAAGCCATTGCATGTACAAACAAACATTGATATAAACGGTTTATTACATAACCTTTTAAGAAACTCTATGGACCCAAAAGGATATTCCTTCAACGGGCCTGAGTTTGTCAGTGGTGTCTTTGGCCAGGAAGTAAAAAGGACTGACATTTTATAGAATGTCAACAGCCTGGTTAGACACTAGAAATTATTATCGATTATTATATCGAAATTATTATAATTTTCTAACGATGTTGGCTACCCCATACAATTTGCCTACCCTTGCTATAAATTGAGTACAATAGTACTTATTCAACATAAAAATGTTAACTAATCATCGCATTGGGTTTAATTTCAATTTTACATGTTTGCATTAAATGCTTTATTAGATAACATTTTAAAATAACAATTTTAACATAGCTTTTATAGCATTGCTTGATTAATGTTAGAGTAATAAAAGCAAATGTTGTTTAATAAATAAAATACAACTTGGAAAGTTTTTAAAACACTTATCCTGCATAAAGTACAGTACACCGCAAAGAATATGGAGTGAAATAATAAAACAAGTAATCAAGTAAAACATTGTTTGTGTCTAGACATGCACGGCAGGCAAATCTCACAGGGTAGTAAAGTCTGATAGAACACCGGTATTAAGAAACATGTATGGATGTATATAGGTACCTTTAAATAGATTTAAACGTATTTGCAAAATGAAGATACACTCAATAGATTCAAACTGGCGTTCAGATTAGAGCAACGTCACGTGTCTCCACACAAGTTTACAAACAATATTGCTGCACTAATCACCCCATAAAGAGGAAGTGCTCAATGTGCAGGGTCCCAGCTAAAGAAAGAGCATATATTTTAACCGATATCTGATTTATTTTGAAGCAGACTGCGTTTTTTTCCACAAAATTAAAATGCAAAACCGTAGAGACGACCGCGCTTTCATCTGCGCATGCGTACAACGGTGTACTTCTACACGAATCGTTTCGTTTTTTAGCGGCTGTTTTGATGTTCAGCTGCTCCTAATCGTCTATTTAATGTTTATAACACTATAATGACAGAAAAGGGATATATTGCATAATTCTTGTGACGCGTAGCCTGACGTTACCTTACCTGTGCAGTTTAAGTGGTCATTTTTGTCTCTTTTAACTCACCCAGTACAGTCACACTCTTCACATCTCCCCTCTCCAGCATGTGAGAGTCTAAAACCCGGTACCAGCCGTTCGGATAAACCGGGGGTAATTCTCCCGTCTTCCTCCGCCGCCGCACTTCGTTGGCTGCTTGGGCTCTAGAGCGCCCGTCCGCGATATAGCCAACATCATCCACCCCGCGGAGCAGCTCCAGAGGGGCGAACACGAGTCTGTAGAGCCAGCCCATAGCGAGCAGGAATATCCCGGCTAAGATGCACACTGCTGCCCGAGCCGGAGCTCCAGCCAGCCCGGTTCTCCTCCACAGTTCTGGGTAAATCCCTCCGAGGAGAGTGTCTGAAGGGTCCGGGACGAGCATGACGAGAGTGGCTGCGAGCGCGAGCGCTGCGAACAACAGTGATGCCCGCGAGGTCTCCATGACATCTGCGATGCCACCACGACAGTCAGAGCTTTCGATAAACCCTCCTTCTCATCCCAGTTTCTATGCTCACTGATAGTGGCGGTGTGTGTTTGGCCATGGTTTGTCTAGGTCACTAAAGTCATATCCGTAAAACGTCAAAGTGCGCAGTGGATACGTGAGACGCAGCACATGATTGGTCTGTCACATGCAGGTGAAGTCATAACCGAAAAAGAAATCTGCATTTAGTCATTCAAAGCTGAAGGTTCATTAAATAATGAAAATGTGTAATCTAAATGCATTTGGTTCACAATGGACAAGCCTAAGATGGCATTTTCAGTCCTGATTGAGAGAAGATGCATTTGGAATGAGCATGCTGAGAAGTTTAATATAGAATTTAACCAAAAATAACACAGAAACTCAAAGCTTTCAAAGATAAGCAGGTGAGATAACATTGAAAAGACAATTTAGGTGGTTTTTGTATCCATGGGATGAAGATAGCAGGTATTGGTTTGTTCCAGGGGCGTTTTTGGGACTGAGAACACTAAGGGAACCCCCTGAGTGGAGATTCCATCCTTTTTTGAGACTTGTGGGGTCTTTTAATTGTAGCAGAGCTATATATGCTGGGAATCAAATCACAACAATCATTAATAGCTTAATATTTTAAATTGCAATATTTATAATATAATACATTAATGAAGTCATTACTGAATATTTGATCATGAAGGAATAAGTTTAAAGTAAACTGCTTTGCATAAAATGTACAGCCATTCATCATTTTATAAGAATTCCAGTGGTTAAAACAGCCAAAACGAGAAAGACCACAATACCCCATACCTAAAATGTTTACATGAAATAAGTTACCTTTTATTTACTTGCCTAACTTAGTTAACTAAGGGCTCTTTAATGGTTTATATGTTGCCAGCAGATTTCAATTGGTCTTCGTTCTCAAAGCTTTTTGAGAATGTTTGAACATGAGCTCATGTTTGATTGGCCACCTGTGTCCACATATTTTGCTCCCAGTCATGGTAACTGTAACGACTTTAGCTCTATTCTCTGGAGAAACACGCTCACAGTTGTATATACAAACATATGACTTCAGTACGTTTTTAGCCTTACTTCCATTACTAATGTGCTGTTAAAATGAAGCTGTACATCATGAGTTTGTGCATGAGAAATTGGAAATGTGGTACAGTAGCAGAAAGTTTTGGCGAAAGCACATAAAGGCATAAAAACTCAAACAGCTTTATAACTCGTTCTTTGCACTATACAGATTAAAATGAGCCATTATTTGTTTATATGATGAGGTTAAATCTTGAAGTATTGAGCCAGGAAATACAATATTTGACTCCGCAACTCTTGTCAGTTCTAATGCATTTCTTCTGAAATTATCTGTGGCTAAAGCAAAAAAAATTTCTGGGGTTAAAGCCCAAAATGCCCAGGCCAAGTGACGCCACTGACTGGTTCACTATGGAGAGCCATGAGGAACAAAAGTTAATGTGTATATGCAATAACGTGCAATTGCTTTTGTCCCTAGCTGCTCTCCATAATCACTCCATTTGACTGTAAGGTAGACAGGATGCCCATGACGTCACCAGTATGTTATTGACAAAGTTAAAAGAATTTTTCTTTATTCTAATCAAAATTAAACAAAGTAATAAAAATGTGTCTACAGAGGCGGGACATGGTCGTAGCGAAGATAAGTAATTGGCTGAAGTTAATAAATCTTTAAAAAACCAAATGTAAAAATAATTCACCACCTCAGTGTTCATGAAACTTAAAATAGCAACCTGAATCAACAAACTGAATGTTTGTTGATAATTTTCTTCTCCAAAATGGATCGTTTTTAATAGGGGAGTGAATGAGAACCTGCTCACTTCCCGAGTCAGCCTCAAATGACGAGGAACTGCAGTTCACTAACTTCCTATAATAATGCATCAAGGGGAAAGCAGGAGGTTGCCGTTTCGTTCACACTGTTTCTGAAGCAAACCTTTTTTGCGGTTACAAAGTAAAGAGAGAATCTTCTTTTTGGTTGGTTAAATGTTACTCCTCAACCCTGTATTTATTTCATCACCTACTCTGGAAGTGCGGTTGACAGAAGTAAATTAACTCATTGTATTTACCATAAATTTGAGTGGTTGATGCTTTTGTAGAAGTTCCAATATAGGTACGTTTTGTACAATTATAAAAAGAAAGTGTATAACAGTTGGCATACTCTAGCTTGAACACTGTGATTTATAGATGTTGAAGCAAAATGTAACATTAATATCTTACTGCCAGCTCTTAATCACATAAACATATTTTAGTCAAAAGCAGTGAATTTACCCTGTGCTGCAATTTTTTTTTACAACGTAAAAGAAAAACTATTTAGAATGACACATGCAACAATCACAAGTGTGACTATTTTATGAGCTAAACTGAATTAATTAAATTCGTAATTTGTCACTTAAAAAAGTAAGTAGATTTCTTTATACCATCACTTGTCATCCTCCCCCTGCTGCCTGTCCGAGCAGGGTGCATTATTTGCCACCTTCTTTGCCCAAGTCCACTAGTTTTGTTTAAAAATCTTCATTCAATCAATATGTACTCTTTTTAGCTGTTTCTTCAAGCATTCAAAGCAAGTCATTAAATATCCTTGTTTGAGTTTTTTTAGGGTGATAGATTGAAATTGGAAAGAACTAATGACTATCATTAAAGTATTTAAAAACTAGACAGTGTAAAGAAAAAAGGTCACATATTTGCATGTGTTGTTGATGTTATGTTTATGGTATACTAACAAAAGAGCTGGTTTAAAACTGTATTCATCTTGGCAATTTAACTGTAAGTAGCAGTTTGTGTAGCTCAAATATTAAATAACTTTCATCACTAATCGCTCTAGATATTATTTGAGTTTACTTTTTTATGGTCTCTTAATTTCTCCTGGGGTTAAAATCCCTGCTTAATCCCCTTAAAATAAGGTTAAGTGGGCTATCACGGAATCCAACTGTTGGCCTCTTCCAAACTCTGTCAGAGACTGTTGTGTTTTATCAAATTGTTTTGGGAGAAAAGCCTTGAATGGAGCCAAACTAACCTTGGAGCAGTCACGCATCTGTCTCCTGTGCTTCTTTGTATAGAAGAAAGTTATCTTCCTTAATTTAAATCCTTAATATCCATCCTTACTTTAAGACAATTCCACCCATCCTTTAGCAGGGTCAGACCAGACCTCAAGATGTTCTTTATATATTGATAAAGTGACTAAAACGAGATGTTCTCTTGTGCTTTAGATCCATTACGTACGTGAATGCTTTATCCAGCCAGATTGCTTATTTAAATCTCTGGCGTACTGACAAACCTTGTGTTAGACTAAACTGCTATTGTTTTTTCATGTGATAAAGCTTTCATCTGTGGTTAACTATCTGTTTGATTACCCATTTGCATCTAATAATGAAAGAATAAGAAACTGTTTTGATCATCATTTTATTGCATGAATTTAGCATGACATTAGCTGCTAAACACAGCTTTGGGCTGTGTGGTTTTGATGTTTAGTTTTTGATAGTGGGGAAGCTGGAAAACACGGTGGTCCAGTAGTAAACCAAGCGTGTCCTGAGCATCTTCTTCACACTGTTCCTGTTCATGTTGTTGTTAATGTCCAGGTACTTGTGGTCAGCTTCTGAGAACAGCGGCCAGTTGACGGGAACCTTAGACTCACCTTTGTTGGGGTCACTGCAAAAGAAACCAAGAGATAGGTGAGGGTTTATTTAAATTTTTTTAAAGATCCAGTATCCAGTTCTCCAAAATCTTTATAGTTTTCATATTTTACTATCTTACTATCTTAAATTTGAGTAATATTTGGCGTAGAGTTTATGTTTTCACTCTTTCTTTCATCTCTCTCTTCTTCACTTGTTCTTTCCTTTCTCTCTCTCTATTTTACTCCTTCACTTTTTCTTTCCACCCTCTCTCTCTTACTCATTCCTTCACTCTTTCTTTTCTCTCTCAATCTTTCTTTCCCCCTCTCTCTGCTTCACTTTTTCTTTCCTTTCTTCCTCTCTCACTCTTTCATTCATTCATTCCCCCCTCACTGCCCCCACTTTGCTGTCCATCACTCTTTCAACTGTCGTATCAATACAAGCAAAATTTGTCCCAAAAATACGTTTTTAAAAGTAAAAGTTTAGAAATAGATGCCTGCAATCAACACTTTTAGAAATAAAGGGCCCCATGAATTTAGTTTATTACTTAACCATTCATCAGACTTGTCACATGACTCTCCTTTTTCCTTTTTGTTGAAATTGACTACATTTAATTAGGTTTTCCATACCCAGTTTGAGCAAAGTTGCTCCAGTAGGCAATCATGTATCTGGATGTGTCCCGATGGCGAGGAAAGTAGCCCAGAGGAGTGGTGAAAGGCTTCCCAAAAACATACTGGAGATCTTCAGCGTGATCGGCTCCCATCCACAGAGGGAAGACAGGAATACGAGAGGGCTCCGTGAACAGATAAGAATAGGTTTTGGCAGATCTAATGAGTAAAATGTTGTTTTTAAAATTTATCAGATAACAGTTAGATGTCAACCACAATAGATTAGCTCACTTGGCATGATCCAGATGAAGGTACAGGGCTGTTTGGGTTGGCACCAGGAAAATGAAATCTGTCTCCATTTCAACAACTGTCTTCTTAACCTCCTCTTTGCCGGGTTTACTTCCCCAGTTGATGGTATACTCCTGGAATGTGGCAGCACCGGCTTGTTGTCCTCTGTCTCTGGACAGGGAATTTGCAAGAGCCCGGACATCCTCCCTTTAACAATTACAAACAAAAACAAATGAACAAGTGTCTAAAACAAGGGCCTCTTGTGTTGAAAATGAAATTGTTAAAATCATTTACCCTATTTGTGAAATGTGAAATTGTTTGGCTGTAATATTTTCTACATCATGTACATAAAATGTAGTCTCCAAACAACTGCTTGAAGTTTAAATGCAATACTAGAATAAGCTGACACTATGTAAGTAAGTTTTGCCCATTGACTTATTTAATTAGGACGTAGTAAGAGTGATGTCACCAATAAGTTTTAGCAGAAAGAGTCCGAAATAACAAGAATGATACTTTCGTGCCAGTGAGTGGTTCTCATTAATTATGCAACACTTTGCATCTTAATATAACTTAGGGAAAGAGATAATAACAAAAATCAGCCCTTCAGAGTTGTCATAAATGTTAAGTAGCATTGAAAAATGAATTTGCGGGGGTTTTTGCTGTAAATTTGGGAATTTTTAACATTACTTTCAAGAGTCGGCCTTAAATGGTCAGACAATGAACTGCTGTTCAGTCACTTCCTACTATGCATCAAGAGGCCACAGGATACCCCTCACTTTTGCCCCTAGAGGTTGAAATTTTGTAAAAGACACCAATACATTTACACTGCACAGATCCTGACCAGAACTAGAAAGTTGGAGCACATCCTGTCAGTTCTCAGGTCTCTACACTGGCTGTCAGTGACATTTGGAATAGAATTTAAAGTGCTGCTACTTGTCTATAAGTTGCAAACATCTGACTACAGACAAACCAAACAGAGCTATTAGATCACTAGATTAAAAACAGTTAAAACCACCATGGGTTCATTCCAAAGAGGTAGAGTCTGCTTTCGGTTATCATGTTTCCCACAGCTGGAACTGGTGTCAGTTCATTTAAGAGCCCTTTTGAAATCAGGAAATATAGTTTTTCATGTTCACGCAGTCATTTTGAGAACATGAGCTCCTCAGAGAGCCTCTGTGAGATGGATACAGGTGGTGCATGTGACCTCACAATGGCAGTAAGTCTGAGCGGTCTGGTTCTAAACACCTTGCCAGTCATACCGCCAAGAGGACATGAAGCCCTTTCTAAGAGTAGATTACTGAACAGCACTTGGTAACAGTAAGTTTACATCATTAATAGAGTGTTTAAAAAATGAGGTGTTTCTCTTCATCCACAAACAGTTTGCTTGTATGTCACGTCAGCACCAAAAGGGTGCTTTTATTTGTAGATGATGTGGGATGCAGAAATCAGTAAAGATATCTTGGGATTTTTTTTATTTGGACTTACTCAGGGGTGGTGGTCAGAGCATTGTTGATGGAGGGGATGTCAACAGTGGCAAAGAGGTGGCCATCCATGTCATTGACTCCAGCGATGTAATCGATATCAGCAGTGTTCCCAAAGAGAGTGTCAGGCTCGGCAGGAATGAACTCACCATCAATGACTGGAGACAGGTACAGATTGTGCACGATTGGCTCTGAAAAAAAGGTTTAAACTTTTAATTATTATTGATGTATCACATATTTAAACATATTTCATAAAACATTTGAAGTGCAATTGGTTTAGATCAGTGGTACTCAAACTGTGGTATGCGTACCACTAGTGGTACTTGAAAACATCTTGGTAGTATGCGAAGTTAGCAGCTGCCATTACTGTGTGAGTGAACGTCAATTTCTGCATGTGAGAGTGGATTTTTTATTCTGAGCTTCAGTTTTTGTTGCTTTATTTCACCACACATTTGTTTTAAACTGGGCTTCTATAATAAATCAAAGATTAAATATCAGAGATAGGTAAGTTTAAATCAACAATTTCCTTATACTAATCCACTTTACTTTATAAGAAGGTAGTTTTATATGGTAGTTCTTTTTCTACCCCATAGAAGTGTCTTATATGAATCCCTATCTAACATTTAATACACACAAGCTCTTTGTGAAGCTGTTTTGAAGTATCTATAAAAACATGCTTTATGAAAACATTTTGAGTGATTGAATAATTGATTAAATGATTGATTGATTGATTGATCTTACCCGTAGGACTAGTAGAAAGATTGACTTTACCAGCCACTGTTACGGCTTTAGGATCTGACCTCTTCAGACAAGCCACCATTCCGCTATCCGTTGGACATCCAACCTCTCTTGCAATCTAAAAAGTGAAAATTTGTTTAAACAAAATTTTAAGATGAGAACGAATTAATTCCTGACCAATAACAATGTCAATCTGAAAAGGGGACTCTCCAGTCCAGTGATGCAAACAGGTGTTTAAAACCACTATAGGACTATTCAAAATCAGTCCTGTGTAGCTTCAGCCTTCATGAAAAACTCCTAAATGCTTCAATTAGAATCTTCTCAGCTTGATTGAAGATATTATGGTATGTGTTCTGATGCAGAGTTGACTGATTAGGAGATTTAAGAAGCACTCACATCTTCTGCATTTTTGCGTGGATTTCTGTTGACAGCCCATGGACAGAGAGCAACACCACTCTGTGAGATGGCTTTGCGGAACAGGCCCTTGTTTTTAGGGGAGAGCATCTGTGTAGAACGAAAAACACAAGACCAAGATCTTAGAAATTGAGAACCTCCTGTGACTTTTCATTCCGTTTCATTCTGCGTGGCACAAATGTTTTCAATTAATAATATAAACACAAACATTGAAAATGCACAGAACGAGAGACTTGTTATGTATTTTTCTGTGCAGCACCTGGAAATTCACACTGGTGGACCCTGCAGACTCGCCAAAGATTGTGAGGTTGTCTGGATTGCCTCCAAAAGCCTTGATGTTCCTGTGTACCCAAGCGATAGCAAAATGCTGATCCCAAAGGCCATAGTTTCCTATCAACCAGGACATGCTCGGATCAATTCTTCAGTCAATGATTCGTGCACTTACTAAACTAAAAATAATGATCATATATAACCTGTGCTCAAAGGAAACAGAAGGAAGAAATAATACACAACATTTATCTTGTGTTCTCCTCCAATGCAATATTTGCATTCACTAAAAATTGCATTGATGATAGAAGAAAAAAATGTATTTACCTTATTAAAAAGACAAGTTCAGATTTATTTACTTAATAGTCAACTATAATCTAAATGTTCATTGTTAGGTTTGCTATATTCACAAGATCATTCCACAAAATTGGTTTTAGTCAATCCCTGTTACCTGCACTTTTCATGACAGTTGATGGAAAAGTATTTTAACGGTATAATTTTGCCTGTTTCCATATATGCTTTTTAAACATAGATGCCAATATAACGTTTATACAAAGTTTGGGTCTGAAATGAAAAACTCTTCAAACCAGGAGCGTCAGAATCGCCAGTGCTGAGGAATCCGAGGCTTCCCACACGGTAGTTGAAAGTCACCACGATGACGTTTCCTCTGTCAGCGAGCTCGGTTCCATCGTACAGGTAGTTGTCCAGAAAGTTGGCACCCTGACCACCACCGAGCAGGAAGGCACCGCCGTAGATGAACACCATAACAGGGAGATTTGAAGACACTGCAAAGAGAAGTTATAAATGATGAAACATCTTATCATTTTGAAAAAAGCTCTTTTTAAAAATGATTTTGACTTCATCATTCGCAGCAGTATCAGTGTGGATTTAAAGGTACATTTGAAATGTTTCTAAACTGCATGTTTTCATTTTAACAGAAAGATCATCAGGGAGAGGCCAAAATCGCAACTGCGAATTTGACTAGGATATCAAAAAATTAATTACTAATTACTAAATAATTAATTCTTAAATGTATCATAATATGCTTTTTTATAGCATTTAGAATAATTATTTGACCCCTCTATACTAGCGCACCCTCATTATTATATTTTAAAAGCAGTATTTAAAGCAGTCTTTAGCGTGTGTTTTTATTATAACGGCATGTAACAGCCTCATCAGAGAATTTATTCACTGCTCTGATTACTCTGATCAAACGTAAAGAAACAGGGGTAACAGTATATAATTAAATTGTAAATGTTAGCCTAATCCCTGAAAAAAACCCTCCTCATCTGATGAGGCTCCTCGTCAGCAGTGAGAACAGTTGGAAGTACAACCTTGTTAAGAGTCAACCTTGTAAAATTGTAAAAAAGTAAAAAAGCCCTCTTTGTTTAAAACACACAAATTCAACCAATTTCTAGTGAATAGATTGAGCAGAAAACAGACTTTCTCTGAATTACTGTTCAACGTAGCTCTGCAACTCTTTCGTCATATATCTTGTTCTCCTTTGATTTAGTAAAAAATATTGACTTCCAAGTCAACACAGAACCAACTACAAGTGTGTTTTGTGAAGGTTTTCTCACCAGATCTGCCCTGAGGCACCCAAATGTTAAGATACAGACAGTCCTCGCTTCCAATAGTGCCAGTGGCCAGAAGATCAACCTGCAGACACCTCTTTCTGTATTCGGTGGTTTTCAGGACACCTGCACAGATAAAACCAAGTAGTATTACATCAACCTCTGTCTCGGTTCACTTTGAAGTAATGGAAAAGTACAAACAAGACTCTGAGAAAAATAACCTTTCAGAAGCAAGTTTTAAAAGGCACATGCAGAGTTATTCACATCTGAACTATTCAATAACCTCAAATAAATCTAGAGAGACACATGTACCTTCCCAGCCGGGGTGAACAGTGGGTTTCTCCAGACGGCCTGGTGGAGCTGCAAAGGGGATTCCCTTGAACACGTCCATGTAGCGGAAGAGACCCACACTGTGACTCTTTCCCTGCACCATTCCTCCCTCGGTCAGCACAGCTCCCAGCTGAAACACATTCACAGCCTTGTTTCATTGGCTTTCTTTTTCTTCTTCTTTTTTCAATGGCAATCGTGTGATATTATCTGGAAATTCAGTGAAAAAGCATGTATATTTTTCTGCCGTGGTTTTCTTTAATTCTACTTTGGAGGATTTTATGGTGGCAATCTGCCCACAATAATATACAATGTATAAAATGGCTGAAAATATGTCATTTTTATTATATCTGTTGAGGAAATTCTGTTTATTATGATGTAGTGCTTTATCTAAATAGACATATAATTTCACTGCAAAATGATTGATGGCCTTTAATAACAACAACACGTAGACAGTTAGCAAAAACGTACAATACTATTTATTATTTTTCATCAACTGAGTAGTATTTGAGTTACTTAGTACCAACGACCAAACAACTACTTTATCTCTGCACCTTCACTATCTTTATCTATGTCTTAGTTTTTAGTTTCTAATCAATATGATTTTTATGACTTTTTATGCTTGATTTTATTAAATTTACTTTCTTTTTTATTCTTAGTTTCTTCTTGTTTTTTTTTTTAATTACCCTGTGTACAAAATGGGCTTTACAAATAAACTTGCCTTGCCTTGCCTTACTTAGCTAACTAACCTAACCTGGGGCTTGTTAATTGCTCTGAATTTCCCCTAGATCTGAAATGTTCATCATTGTCAGTGGGTTTCTGAGAATGCCTGAGCAGCTCGCATTTGATCTGTATTTGGCTGTTCACATATTTATGAGCCAATTACGCTAGTTTTGTGGTGGCATTTCTTCCAGTGCTTATGTGCTGTTAAAATAAAACTGCAAAACTTCATAACTTTTGTGCATTCAAATGTGGAAGAGTGGCATTTGAATGCATCCAATGCATGCTCAAAGCGTGACACTTAAGTAAAAAATGGTCTTATAGTATGTAGTTAAATATAGGATAACAATTAACGAAACAACTGTTTTAATATAACTATGATTTTTATAGTTTATTACATTTTTTTTAATGGTATTTAACAATATATGTACGATTATATTTATCCAAATACATTCATAAGTAAAATCAATCAAATACGTTCATAAAATAACTTTCTGGTTTTATATATATATATAAATGAAATGACGTCGTAAACTTACAGAAGCTGCATTGGCTGTGCCCAGGAAGAGGGCCACAGAGACCAAAACTCCCAGCATCGCCATCATCTTCAGACAGTGGCTGCAAGTGTACCGGTGCGGGACTGGAGCTCGCTTTTATACAGCAGCTCATATCTAATTTTCAAGGTGCGCCAAAGCCATATCTCTTTCCAAAAATACACCGTCTCTGAATTACCTGCAGCATGTGTGAACTTGAGCGAAACTCTCATGGAACATTTGTGCTGCATTCAGAAAAGGTACACAAAATAGCAAAATAACCCAAATATTTGACTTCCTAAGAATAGTTCTACGAAATCAAATAATTGCATTTTTCTATTGCAAATGACTCGATTGTTTTAAACATTAACATACTTAATTAAAAATTATAAATTCGACTGGAAATTATTTGGAAAATTATATTCAGCAAATATAAGCAATTTGGTCACGTAATTGTGACAGAAACTGCTATATTTGTAATAAAATTTGCTAAGTAAATCAATTACATTTTATTAAATAGAGTGTTTTCAAAAATACAGTTATATCAAACAATCATTGCTTTAATCACCAACTCTTGCTAATGTTCAGGACACTACAACATTCAATTTGCATCTGATCTCTAATTATCTTTGGTGTTTATTGATATCACAAATCCATAACCAGTTGTTTGGTAAGTCACATGAAGCAAATGTCTTCAACTGAGTTGTCCAAAGCCAGACCCCGAGACTGAAAACTCACATCAACCATGTCTTAGTATGCATACTAATCTGGGTTCAGACAAGCTGAGGGGTTTAATTAGTGTGATCAGATGTGGTATATGTTGGTTCAAACTAGTTAACAACTTACCTTTACACCCACCAGTGACCTTAACGTGGTCAGGGTGAGCTCCTCCCATTTGGCTCTACAGTGAGCACCAGCGAGGTATTAAAAATGAAGTTCTTGCCAAATGTTTACAGTAGATGTATGATTCCAAACTGCAAAGAAATCCAATAAAACACCCGTTTCAAAGTTCTTGTTTAGAATTTCCCAAGAGGTTTTCATTTCATCTGAGCTGTCATCATGCGATATCTCTTCAATCGGATCTTGTACATCACACAACATTAACACATCTAAAATTCTCCTAAAATGCTTTAAAACATAGCCTTTGGAAAACAAATTTGTTGAACAATAAATAAGCTAATTCAGGCAACAACAACAACAACAACAAAAAAACAATTCAATGCTAAATGAAAGTGGTAACCTGTTACTTTCTTCTGGGTGTGTAAAAGGAAGTGAGCAGACCAACACCCATGTTCATTCATTCATTCATCTTCATGTTGGCTTTCTTCCCTTTCGGGGTCGCCACAGCGGAATGAACCGCCAACTCTCTGGCATATGTTTTACGCAGCGGATGCCCTTCCCTGCCGCAACCCATCGCTGGGAAACACCCATGTTAAAACTTCTACATCTATATTAAACACATCTAATGCCTGGTCACAAGTTTTTTTTTTTAATTACCGTCTCTAATTTTGACTGTCATAACAAGTAAGAGGAGATTTTTTTAAATTATTGCATTCTATTGTACATTTTTCTCCTCATCAATTCCGATCTACCAAATTCTGCTCCTTTATGATTCACTAGACGTGACCCTATGTGGCTTATTTACCCAAACTCTGGGCAGTTGTTTCAATCCATCTATTCTGTTAGTAGGTACTTCATTCAGTACCTACAACATAGTATGAGAAGCACAAGCTAACTTCAAATATACTTTAATGCAATTACTGTTTCTGCTATTAATGGGAGAAATTAACGTGGTGCATTGTGGGATTGAGAAGTGTGGATATTTTGTGGACTCAAGATTCTCACCAAATGTAGAAAACAATGCTGGACTTACATTGCTTACTGCTTTTCATTGTTTGAATTTGAATGTACTGCTCATCTCGCTTAACACATTTTGCATACTGATTAATACACAATTATGCACCTTCAAATGCACCCTAAACCTCACTTGATCAAGACTAGCAAGCATTTACCTTTGTTTCTGTCAAAGCGACTGAGAATTTTCTCTCTAGAGTCAAATGGGAGGCACTGTTGTTCTCCTCCCTCTCCGCTTACTAAAGGCATCAACAAGTGATTGATGTCCTCCCCATTTTTGACTCACATCAGCTTTCATGCAAGTTAATTACGGAAGCAAATCACTAGAAATGATTCGGTCTTCACCAAAAACCTACACTAACCTCACTGACACCCAAGTAAGTCAATCTTGAAGTGAAAGACAGCTAGACCTCGAGCAATGGGGAGTGAGAGTTGTTGGAGTGCTACTTGGCACCAATTTTTACAGAAGACACAAACAGATAGTTGTGTCTTGATAGATGTGTTCACACAATGAGTATATGATTATTTATGTAAAATATGTTTAATTTTTAGTCTTCAGCATCAAATTCCATAAACGGGTAGTTAAATTAAAACTGTTGGGAGCAGTTTAGTTTCAACATTCATGCACCTGATGCCACTAATTTTGTTCATCTTGGCTTGTTTGATGCTGGAATGTCTCTTTAAACAGTGTTTGAATTTCTCTCTAGAATGTTTTACCAAATCTTTATTAAACAAAAGAAATCAAAACGAACCTCTGAGTATAATTACGTTTTTACGCGCACATAATACAGAGGGTTTTTTTTTTAAATGTTACAAGTAATCAGCAATCTCTGTCTCCATTTCATTGTCACTTCTATCTGAGGGCTTGTAATCTTCATCATTGTCAAATTCCTCATTTTCATCGTCTTCATCATCTTCATCCTCTCTGGTTTCCAAAGCTTTGGGTCTAGTTCTTTTAGTTCTGCGGGTGGCTTTTGCTATGAAAACAAAGCAGTTTGTGTGAAATGAATATTGATGAGCATTTTTGTTTTAAAAATCCACAATGCTGCACTTTAGTGGTGATTTACCAGGGCCATAGGGATGGACTTGTTTCTGGATAATTTCTGAGATAATATTTCTGAGCTTGTCCGCAGTCTGAGGTAAACACCAGCCATCTCTCTCATCACACAATTCCTCTTTCCCATCGTTCTTATGCACCAGAGTCTGAATTCTAAAAGGAAAAAAACAAAGAGGAAACAGCTATGTTAAACCTTGTGTTTGAAATCTTCAGTCAATAACTTACAGTTGCCCACTTATAATAAGCTTTGAAGACTTGTTGGAAAAGAACCAAAGATTAACAAACACTTTAACACCTTAAAACTAGCACTACATCTTTTTAAAAAAAGATTACAAGGTAATTTGGGGGCAATCTGCACAGTGAATTTTATATAAATAACCATTAATTTCTTTAAGAGTGCTTGAACTGACACTGACAGGCATCATTAAATAAAAGTGAGTTACTTACTTTTGGACATGCAGATCACACAGCTGGTAGAACATTTGCCGATAGGGAGGAAGTGTTCCTTCCCGAAAGATATAAACACTGTCCTTGAGGAAAACAGAGTTAAAATCCTCACTCTTCAAAAGGGGTAAAATGCACTTTTAAACTACTCAGAATACCTTTAGCAAGTACTTGTCAGAGGGAAAAACGCTAGCGGAAGATGTGCTTTCCACAGGCATGTTGTTTACACTAACAGGTGGAGGAACTAAAAGTATGAAAGAAAAAACATGCAATCATCAAAATAGTATGGTTACAACAACTAATGTTGATTTTCCACTGAGCGACCCTGCTTGCTTTTGGGGGTTTTCAACTGCATTCTGTATCCAGCACAGGAGCTTTTTTAGAACTGTTGAGATGAGAGTCAATAAAGTTAGGACAAAGCCATTCGCTGATTGGTCAATTTCTCAACACACCGTTCATAGCTAGACAAAAACGATCACACCTTTTGCATGTGGTTCCAAAATACAGGACAAAACCTTTCCCATTTCGAGTTCAATTGAAACACAACAGCTTTTGTTCAAATAAGGGAGAATTCTATATTTTTAGGGTTTTCACAAACTCAATATGCATTAAACAAGTGGATCTAGGCTGACCTTGTGGAATGACGTGTATTGAGTGCTGTCTCTAAAACAAGCCCACTCAGAACTGATACTGGAAGACGGGGGAAAATGAACACAAGCTGTGGGGAGTTGAGTGAAGCAAAACCAAGCCATATAAAGGACTGTGCATATATTTTGCAAGGGAATGATTTTTCCCCCAACACTGTTTCCTCTTAGGATCTTTGAGAAACCTTAATTTTTCTGAAATGTTGGTCTGCCCCAAACCTGTCAATACCAAAACAATGATTAAATTGAGGATTAGGTGCTTTTGGTCTAACTGTGTCTGAGAAACTGCATACAGCACCTTTAAGAAGTAGTTATCTATAAAAAAAAAAGAAAGAAAAGAAATTAGCTAATAAAGCTCATTCATATTGAAATAGGTAATTTAAACAAATTATGTAACTTATAAACTATTTTACAATTCATTAATAAAATAACTATTAGAAATGTAAATATTTTAAATAAAGGTTTTCATTGCATATACAGTTTCTTGATTTTTCAACTTAAAAATGTTGTTTTAAGTGTGACAATTTTAAAAAATAAATTAACAGACAACTAAAAACACACTAATACACATCTTTTATTGAGTGGTACCTTATTCTGAAGGAGAAGGATGCTTCAGAAACCAAATTAAGCTAAAATTCCCAAGAACAATAATGACATACACTACCTGTTTTGTTGACAGTGGTTGATCGGATGTAATGATAAGTGCTCCTCTTAGACTTCACTGGCATGTTCTCGACACTAAATCCTTGAAAGCAAAACCAAATAAACATAATAAATATATCGCATTTACTACGCAAACTTTTCAATGTAAAAATCTATAGAAACAGATGGGTCTATAAAATATCCAATAATGCAAAATGCCTAAAAAGAAGAGAAGACGTGTATGCCCACAACAAAAATTGATATCTGTTTAAAAAATGTTTTTATATTTTTATATTTATTATTTTTAATGTTTTGGGTCGACTGCTCACCATTCTTCATTCCATATCTGATCCTAAAGTCTAGAACCTGGTAGATTTTTGCATCAGTTGACTTTCGAGGGTCATATCCAAACCGAACCCACAAACTCCTCCATGGTCCTGTGATCTACAGAAACAGAGAGCCACACAAACTTACTTTAACCTCTTTCTTTATTTAATCTTTAAATTTAACTCAATTTGTTAAAAACTGAACTTAAAACAGAACATTCTTTAACATCAAAATATATTTTGATTAATCTTGCATTTTGCTCACCATGTAAAAAGCCACAAGCGGGAGGAGGTGCTTAATTTTTTCTGGGTGGACGCTGATGTTGGCCTTGACAGCATTTCGAGACCATATGGGCCTTTTCTCGAAGAGCTGCAGAGGTGGAATCAAACAATTAGGATATTATTAACAAACAGCTTTGAAGCACAGGTGGCAGAGGGATAAGATAAGACCATTTTCCCACAAAAACTTTCAAGCAATGTTGTATTTCCAAAATACAACCTTTCACCCCTTTATTGATGGCCCATGAGCCATGAGTTTTCCTATTGCTTTTTAGAAAGCTTTGACATCTGCAGTGTGTTTTGTATCTCTTCTGAACGATAATGGAATAAAATCAACACGAAAAAATAAAACACATTTTTAACTAATATAAAAAGAATAGTATATTTTATTGGAGGTGCCTTACAATCTTTCCTTACAGAGCACAGAACAATAAAAGTCAAAACAGAAACAGCAGTATAGGTAATTACAATAAAAATGCTTGCCTGAAAAATATGTTTAATTAATTTTAATTTCTCAAGTGTTTTGCTGTTGCACACCGAGTTGGGAAGCCTGTTTCAAAGCATAACAGCAGCTTGTGAAAAAGCTCTGGCCCCCATGCAAGTTTTAGATGGAGGAATGGGGTCCAGCTAGGTGACGCTATTACAGAAATAGTTTTTTTCCCCAGCAAAATACATGGAGAACTGCTAGTTTATTTTTAGTAAGTTAAAAGCCATTTAACTCAATAGGAGGTTACTTTTGCTGCTGAAACCCTTCCACCTGTGAGCATTAAAAAGAAGGTTTGGTGTGAAAATTATGCAGCAATAACAGAGCCCATTTAAAACAGTTGTTCAAGGACTCTACGATTTTTTTTGACTGTAGGGACCACGTGAGCAAGAGACCCCAAACATCCAATGTACGGTGGCCAAGAGGTGCAAAACACATTTACATAATGAGAAACACTTTCACAAATTACAAAACAAATGAACATTTTAGAAAACACATTTTCAAGTTACTACACACTTTTACACAATTACAAATTCCGAAAGACATTTCAGATTCCCAGAGAGGGAGGATCCCATCGAGAACTGATAAGTTGACGCTGATTGGACGACTTCAATCATTACAAGCAAACAATTTCTGTAGTTTTTGCAAAAATAAGAGTTATAACGACTTTAATGGGAATACGTAAGTACTATTATGAGGAAGGACATGATTATTTGGTGATTGTGAACATGTCAGCAGTCCATAGAGTAATTGTCAGTCTGTATTTGGTTAAAAACACGCTTAAAGGAAGATGTGTCTTTGCAGAACAGTTGTTTAAGTAGCGGACAACGTGGCTAGCACTTTTACACAAATAAAAGTTGCACATTTAACATGATTATGTTAGCAACAGACAACAGAATTGATAATTTTGAGAATTGTCAGAAAATGGTGTTCTTGGAACGTTCCTCTGCGGTTTAACGTTCCGATATCTGACGCTTCTCTTTCAAACTCTCAATACTTTTCTCGCATGAACTGCAGACCTTTGGAGTAGCGCCATATTGTATTCCACAAATCTTATGTAAAAGTGTGTTGTAACTAGTAAATGTGTTTTCTAAAATGTTAATTAGGGGTCGAGCACCAACGGTGCAAGAACCCTATTGTTTTTCCTCAAGTGTTTTTTTTTTTTTTTTTTTTTTTTATTATTATTATTATTCCGGGAATCATTGCGGGCACTTTTCGGTACCTGAACATATATGAAAAGTCACAGATTTTTGCACACGCATCAGACCCGGTGAAAAATTTCGTAAAATTTTTGTCCCAAAACTGATTTCTAAAAAATGGCTCTATAGCGCCACCTAACGCGTTTTTACAGCTTTTGAGCATCCAGTTTGTCGTAGGCGGATGAAATTTGGTACACATGTGTAAAGTACCAAGGTGTAACTTTTTCTAATTGAAAGTCTATTTCCAAAGTAGACAGGAAGTCAGTTATTTCGCAAAAACCTCTAAAAAAGGGCGTTTTTGCTCGTTCTACTTTTTGACGAACTACTCTCACAGACTTTATCCAAACATCTCCAAACTTCTTGAGTATCATCATAAGGCATACGGCAATTGATATTGAGAAGCTTGTTCGACTATCATAAAGTATGTGGTCGTGGCGGCGGGCCAATGTCCAAATTTCGACTCGAAACAGGAAGTTGTTATAACTCGGGCATAGAATATCCGATCCGGCTCAAACTTGTTTCATTCTCATCGTAGTCCAAGCCTGAGAACAGATGTACGACGACGAACGACATCCGCCATAGCGCCACCTAGTGGCGAGCATTAAAAGCCTGTTTTTCATAGTTTTACCCTTCTATTTCAGCCAGTGTATTGCATACACACTTAAAACTTGTCGCATGCGTGTAGGACCTTAAGACCTACAAAAAAGTAAATTGGGTCGAGTTTTGAAACTGGACGGAAAACCGGATAATTTAGGTTTTATGTAAAAAACACAGACTTCATACTTTGACGAACTCCTCCTAGGCGAAATGTCCGATCCAGCTGATAATTGGTGTAGTTAGTCGTAAGGCATTTGGGATGAAAAGTTATCAAAAACGCAGCAGTTCGTCAAACGGCCTTTGGGTGGCGCTTTTGCGCAACCAGGTTATCGCAGGCGAATGAAATTTGGTACACATATGTAAATGACCAAGCTGCAACTTTTACTAATAAAAACCCATTTTCCAAAATTGACAGGAAGACAGATATTTTGCAAAAACCTCAAAAAGTGTGCGTTTTCGCTCGTTTTAAACTTTGTCAAACTCCTCCTAGGCGAAATGTCTAATCAAGCTGAAAATTGGTGTGGTTACTCATAACACATTAGGGAAAAAAAGTTATCAAAAGCTAAGAAGTACGTCAAATGGTCTTGGGGGGGTGCCACAGCAAAGTTCACCCTTCAAAATTTCGGAAAAAAATTTACATATTATGGTCTGTATCTCTTTTCAAGATAATCCACTATCAACAAAAACAGCCTGGTATGATTAGCCTTAACAGGCTCAACAAAAGCATATGCATCACTGTGACTGCGCTCCAAAAATTGGCTCTACAGCGCCTCCTTACTGCCCCCTTAAATGCTACCAAAATCTTTGTTTTAGCTGTTTTGACCCATTGAACATGTTAGAAAGCCCTCCAAAATTTGTTCGAAGGTCAAAAAACTCGAAAAAGGCCGGGAGGCGGTGCTTTCGCTCCATCGGATGCATCGTGCGAGACCCCTTCCATCGCTGCTTGCAGCTTTAATTTGTTTTGAAATTTGTAAAAGTGTTTCACATTATGTAAATGTGTCGCTTTAATACATTTTCTCTAAATAAATATTTAAACATGTCATCTTTGATTAGATAAAGATCACTCACCTCTCTCAATTGATGCTCTAACTTTTCATCACTGGGATGAACAGAGAACCTCTTCCAGGTGTTCACCGCACCTTCCAGAGGCTCAGTAGGGACACTCTTCTCATCAAAGTTAACAAAAACAGCATTGTTTGGCCGACGAGCACGATTTGGAGCAATGAGGTGATCTTTGAGGGGGTTAGACAGCATGGACGACTCCTTTCTGTAATCAGAATCATACATTCAGCTGATCTGAGACCTGTCAGAATTACTTACTGAGGTTTTCTCCAGCTTACTTGTTGAGCACATCTGGCCGGTAGCAATAATCCACCGGGGTGTCCAGGCGAGAGAAAATCCCAGGAGGGAGGAAAAGAGGCAGAGGGCTGTCGAAAAATTCTTTGGTTTCTGGTTTTCGCAGAACGATCTTGTCATATAAAGAGATCTGTTTGTTGTCTGAATCACTGTGATGTGCCAAATACTGGAAGTCAGCCATTCCTGAAGTATCAGAAATCATTTGTTATTGTTTCTCCACTCCAAATTCTATTACATTATTGGAACTCGTTTTAGGTCTTCGCTTAAGAAAATAAATTCACAGATGTGTATACTAATGGAAGTTTGTCTTTAGAAAAACTTCAGAAACTCAGTTCAGACCTTGAAATTTGTATGTGGTTCCAATATGGCCCACAATCTCCATGCTGATCTGAGTGTCTGCTGGGTTTCCTTTGCGAGTTCGGCGGCACACACGAAGTAGCAGGTTGGTGGAGGAGTAGCGATTGCCATAGGCAGGATAACAGAAGGGATCCTCAGGCCGAAACCGCAGTTCAAGTCTTTTAGAGGACTCTGCAAATGTCTGTACAGAATAATGGTAGATTAGCATACACATTACTGTTTAAAGACACTATTCACTTCATCCATTTCAAGATTTTATATGAACGTCAAATATGACAAATTACGTGTTTTATTTTTTTGTAATTAATACAAATTTTGCTACTTTTTTGTATATAGTACATATAAATACAAAATTATAATTATATCTGAAGGGAGTACAGCTTTGCACCACAGTAGCTGTCACTGAGGCTCTCAGCATGGCCTGATTGCAAATAATTAAACTGTGTAGCAGTAGACACTAAAGAAGATTTTTAAGTATTTGTTCGCACATTGGAATACAAATGAATTATTTGTTATGGACAATGCGTAACTAAAGACTGGAAAAATAGTCAAAAAAAATGTCATAAAAACTAGAATTGAAAGCCACTACTGTTATTTAAATTCACACAGAATAATTATTCACAGTAAAAGTCATATTCAATAGAAAAAAGTATGCAGATTAGTATTCAAAGAGAATATGTGTCTATGTAGGGGAGTTACCTTGGACACCCCCTCTTCTCCACCGATGCTCTGCAGCATTCTCTTTACGTTGTTGACCACTGCTGGGTATTCTACGCACACTAGATTGGTCTCCGACAGTTGCAATGTTGCTGTATTTCCGGACACCAAATCTGCTTCATTACTTTCGCCTGTCTTTTCACCTTCTGTACCTGTCGACGGGTTGCTAGCACTGGACTGATCCATTTTTTTTTTTGTCTTACGCTAACATTTGAAGAAATACCATGTCTTAAGGGTGTATTTCTGTGTTGCGTTATGGATACACCATGTCCAGAAACGTGTCCGTCTAAAAAAACTTTCCGGGTGATGCTGGAACTAAACGTTTCGTTCCGTAGCCTCAGTGCGCATGCTCAGTCAGAAACATCCAGCATGGAGGAGGTTAGCCGTTGTGGATTTTAGTCGAAGCCAAGTCTAACTTAATCGTGAAGTAAGTCCTCGAAATATGAGCTCTTTTAATTATAGGTTGGCAAGTACAAAGACTGTACATCTCTAATATTATTTAACGCTACAACTTGGATGTTACAGCGTTTCTGGTCATTTGTAAAGGGCTTGTCGAAGATGAAAGAAATATTATTATAAAACATAATTGGTCGCTTAAATATTCAACGTAAAATAGTTTGCCAACAACTTAACGGGAATTTTTAAAGAAGCTTAAATATTGATGTTAACTAGTAAACGTTAATTGGAAAAAAGGCAACCAGACTGATGTAAACACGTAGTAAGCGTTTGACAGCCTTCATGTGTTTGTCGTCGTTAACGTCAAAAGTAACTTGCTTAGCTATTAAGCTATGTAAGATATGCTGTTCACATACTTATCCCAATTAAGTTTAACTATTTTTTTTTATTTCTGAAACTTGTAGTAATAAATTGTACAATTTTAATGAGCATTAAAATATATCACTATAATTCTTTACTGTTACATTTCAATTGTTCATTAGTTTCATGACTAATTTAATTCTCTCTTTTTTGGTGAATAAATGAAAAACAGACAAAATGCAGTCATATAGTAAACTTGGCAATGGCAATGCAACACGTTTTTACAGTTAATTACATTTCATGCTTTGGAATATTCTTCTTTTTTGCCTATTTCTTACACGATTGCAGTACGCTATACTTTACAGAATATATATTAAACCTTTTTTTTATTTTGTTATTTCACTACACAGAGAAAGATGATGCGCAGAGCAAGAATCAATGTCCGGCCAAATGTGAAACCAGCAGGCCGTGCTCCAGCAGCTTCATCTGGGGCATCTTTGGGTCAGAATCAGTCTTCACAGGATCTTAATGACTCTAACCCTTCTCAGAACGCTGATGTAATAGTTGAGAAGGTGACAGATGTCCCACAAAAAGCTGCAGAGGTCCTGACCGGTGAGGAAGGCAGCCGGAATGAGCAGTCCACAAACTCTAGATTTGGAGAGTGAGTACCAAAGCTTCGTTCTGATTTAAGATTAAATTAGGAAACTATCATTAAAAACAACGTTACATTTAGGTTTGTGTGTATTGTCTGTTGTGGCCTAATGCTTAATTCTTATTCATTGTATGCTGATGCTGCTTATTGATGATCACAAGAGTCACCCAGCGCATTTTTAGTTGATCAAATTATTTAGTTCGGTGCATTTCTTTGAAAATCTTTAGTTTAGTTAGCAAAATGGTTGAAATTAGACAAAGTTAAAGGTGCTGTGTGCCATTATTCATAAAGGAAGAATGGCTTAGCAATTAATCAGCAAGTGCTATCAAAAAACTTCCATACAATACTATAAATGCCAACAGAAATGGAAACTATAAACATCAAAAAAGTTTTTGTTGTCTTCCTACTATTACTTATTTATTTTTAACCTGGCTATCAAATAGGGGCATACTGTTGTTCTAGGTGGGTGCTAGGTTTGGGTATCTCAGAAATCATTGTTATGTATTTGTTATTGTTACTTTAGTGTAAAATGTACTTGAAGTTGATCAAAACCTTTGCCTGGTTTGTATATTCACAAATTAACTGTGTATATGTTTAGCAGATGATAATGATTATTATTAATCTTAATGTGTCAAAATATATCTTTTAAGGCTATTTTGCTTCTTCACAACAGGGATGCCCCATCTGAAAGTACAAAGCCCCAAGATTCTAGCAGCACGTCTGGACTACAGAGGAGGAAACGCTTCACAGCTCTCCCAAACCTGGCAAAACCCAGAGCCTCACAGCCCTCCACCATAACTCCTGAGTCTCCGGCTAAACCCCCTGTAAAGCCATTAACACCCATTGACTTTGACAAATCGATCTCTAAATCAGAGTCTTCCTCTCCTGTCCCTGAGCCGACTCGCAATGCAAGGATTCCCACAAAAAGGAGAATTTCAGGAGGAAGCAAAGTGATTAAAGTTTCTCCTCCTCCTCTTAAAGCATCACTGGAAAATCAACAAGAGAGGCAACATGAAGAAGTCTCTGCCGTGCCCTTAGCTGCACAGCAAGGAAATGTTGGGACTTGTTCATCTGGTAATATTTTGGTTGATAAAAACCCTCCAAAGGCTCCAGTGGCAAGTCCAAGGGAAGATATGGTTTTGCATCAGAAGAGTGATTCTGGGCCAGCTCTGGGTCAAAATGAGTTGGACTTGTTGAGAGATAGACATCAAAAACTGAAACACCCCTCAAAGATTCTTAAGTCCCTCACATCTCTGAAAGACTCGGATGACCTGATAAAGTTAGCCCAGGCTCGGAAACTCAGAGACCTACTCAAAAAGCAAATTATGAAAGACAAGGTGTGTATCTTTTCACAGTTGTGGGATGCTCGTTGTGTTGAAAGAGTTTTTATAGTTTTTCACTTTTTTTGCTGATAATTTGTTTTTGTAATTTTTTAAAAGTTATGTTTTTAGCGTTATGGCTTTTCATCAGTTACAGGTTTAGTCAATTAAAGGTGCTTTGAGCAATTTCTAGTAACCAATGGTGATGTTTGAAATGTCCTTAACATTGCATCTGCCTTTTTGCCCCAAAACAACTTGGCTACATTTAGTGAAGATCGCAACGACATGCACTTCACACTAGTTTGATTTCTGTAGTGGACGTTATTCCTTTACCACAGAAGAGCTTCCAGATAAAACACTCTCGTTAGAGTCTTTCAGCACATGTTTTACTGAGATCTATTGCGATCCTTTGATCTCTTTTGCAACTGTACTTGGTCTGCATTATAATGTTCATTATTTGTATGCAGACAAGCACAGCGCATGAGAACTGACCCAGACTGACCACGGAAGAGATTGCAGCACACATAAAAAAAAAACCTGTAAAGAAGCATGCATCCACATATAGTCTATGTTCAGTGAGGAGAAAACTAAATTCAATAAGAAAAGGAAAACTGTTTTTATGAGAAAACCTTTTTAATTTTAGAATCTTTAAGCTTGCTTTAAATAACTTGTTTATTGTACACATTTTTTTAAAATACGCATTTAAAAAATTTGTTCTTTTCCATTTTTTGTAATGTATTTATTCTTTGAAATTTTAATACTATTTTATGCAGTTACAATGCCTTGATTTTTAGTATGCGCGTTACACAGTCAATAAATTAAAAAAGTGTAAAACATATTTTGATCACATTCTAAAACACTGAATTTTATATACTTTTTTAATTCAAACAACTCAAAGCCACACAATTTATAAGCTTGTTGAAACTTTCAACTTGTGCATTTAAAAAAATATTCTCATATTTTAATGCTCTCTTTAATTTCTATTATTGCTGAAATTTAGGAAGAGAAAAAGAAAGCCAAGTTGGGACACAAAGAACGAAAAGCACCCAAAGATAACACCAAAATGACCATGAGAGAGCTCATCTACTATCTACCCATCAGCAATCCAATGAAGTTAGTGCTTTGTGTATTCTTTGAACTTTGTGTACTTGTGAACAAGTTTTTAGATTGTCAAATTTATTTAAGACTTGATTCTAATTGTTTTCTTTGCAGGTCTTTCACAGAAGAGGAGCAACCAGCCTCAGAAACTGTTCTGGATGACTCCTCTACACCTGAGTAAGGATAGTTGTTTTTGTATTCTCTGTATTCTCTAAATCTGTTAGTTTGAAGACTTTAAGTGATGGGATCCTTTTGCAAACACTTAAAACGTTCACCAACCTTCTATGAATTATAGTTCATGTTTTTAATAGCTTAGATTTTTCTTAGAAGTCACCAAAAACAATAGCCAATCTAAACCAATAGCACATTTTTACAATTTAGATACCTCCTGCTGATTGACTGGAACTCTGTGTTCTATCTGACAGAGTACATTTTTTTAAAATGGTATATCAATGGTAAGCCACTAGTTAAATCAATTTCTTTTCAATTTCTGAAAAGTCTTCAGTGAGCCATTAGAGCTGTATATTCTGTTTATTTTATAATAAAACACTTTTTTTCAGGCTGCTGCTGTTGTGAAAGAGCTATATAGACATATATGACTTGAGACCTGTTTCTTTTCAGTTCTTCTAAGACTCCAGTAGTTCCACCTGTTCAGGAGACTGTGGCAGAAGAGGTGGCTGAGCAGGAGGATGAGGAGGAGGAGGAGGAGGAGGCAACAGAAGAAAACCAGCCAGAGGAAGAGGAGCCTCTGCTGGTGCCCAGAGTGAAGGTGGCGGCAGATGGTTCTCTGATTATAGACGAGGAGAGGTTAGTAGAAATTCTATTGGATTCCAAAATGAGCAGAGAGTAAAGGCAACAATAGTATTATTTGCAACAGTAACATCTCAGGGATTCCTTTCACATCAACAACATATTTTCACAGATCGAAATTGGAGGTTGATTTTCACATCAGCCTCAACACATCTGACCAATGACAATACAGCCTGATTCTATGTCACATATTCACGTCGATTTTGATGTGTATAGTACTAAGCATTTAAATCACCAACAGAGTATTCATCTTTTCATAATGTTAATTCCCATCCACTTGATGTGCAAGGGTCTTAAGAGTAAAATTACAATGTACAGTTTGCTTAGAAACAATAGAGTTCCTTTTGAAATCAAATACAATGATATCTTGAGATACGAATGCTTCCTGTTACGAAAAATGAAAGATACGAAAGGACACAAGAAGAATGTTTTGTTTCATGATACAAAAAAAAATTGAAATGTGAAAAGCGTGGGGTGGAAGACAACACTGGGAATCACGTGACGACATTCAACGTGACACCAAATGTTCTGCTCTCCTATTGGTCAGTTCCTGCCCTGATGCTGTGTGTCAATGCATAGCATCCTGCTCTCCTAATGGTCGCCTGACGCCCCATGACTTCTTCCCAGAATAGCTCTCCTTCTTTTCCATTGACCTTATATAGCAGTTCTCTTCATGCACTTTTTTGGTTTCGTGTTTAGTGTCCTAATTTTGCTTCAGTGAAATTCAATCATTTACCGAAATTAGCTTCCACATAAAAAAAAATTCAGCAGGGCACTCTGGAACGCATTCATTTACTATGTTGAGGTATCACTGTAATGCAATTACTCTTGATCAATCCACAGGGCATAATGACTATTCTTTTGAAAATGCATGTCCTAATCTTCTTTGGAGGGTATTCTTTGTTAAGCCTTCTCTTTTATCTTGTGAAATAGATTTCTGTGTATTTGCAATGCTGACATTTTTTTCAATTGTGCGTGTAGTTTAACTGTACAGGTTTCGAGGGCAAAAGGGCCCAATCTAGCAGAGGATGGAGATCCAATATTTGAGCGTGGTTCCACCACCACGTATTCCAGCTTTAGGAAGGGGACCTACACCAAACCCTGGTCCAACGGAGGTCAGGGGTCACTCACCTTCACTATAGTACTGTAAAATGCTAGAAATACAATTAATCTTGTGTTTTACAGAAACGGACATGTTTTTCCTTGCTATCAGCATGGTTGGGACAGACTTCTCAATGATCGGTCAACTGTTCCCGCACCGAGCTCGACTGGAGATCAAGGTAGACAAAAAATAGTTTTGTCTATCTCTCTAAACACCTGATGAAATTGTACATATAGTTGTTTTTTATATTTCACAGAATAAGTTCAAGAAAGAAGAGAGATTTAACACATGGAGAATAGATAAAGCTTTCAGTAAGTGAGCTTTAAGAATATTCTGTTTGCATGATTATGAACCCCTAAAAATGTATGTAGACTTTTTACATTTTCTTTTACAATTAAGAGGTTTATTAGTTTGGTTAATGTTTGTCAAAGACTAATGAGATTATATTATAATATTTGTGCTGTTTCCAGAGGAAAAGCGGCGCTTGGATTTAGATTTCTTTAAAAGATTAATGGACCACGTCCTGAAAGATGAAGAAATTAAGAGGAACAAAAACAAAGCACTTTCCAAGTTTGCTAAACCCCCAAAGAGCTTACAAGGGAAAGCGAAAGGTCAGTTTTTTTCATTAATGTTTGTGTAATTATTCTCTAATTCTCTTCCTATTCCTAAATTTTGTGATACAGAGGCTAGAGGAACGACAATATATTCTTCAGATGATTCAGAGAGTGATTTGGAAGTAGGAGAAAAGGAGAATGAAGTTCTCTGTAATGATGCAAGTGATTTTTATCCAAAAACATGGGCAGAAAGAGGGGGCACAACCCCTTCAGAGAGGAAAACCAATAGGGCTAATGAAGAAGGTATGATGTTTTGTAAATAATGTATACCTACATTAGCTAATAGCATGTAACATTTTTCAACATCTCAGTTTCATAACTTTAAGCACGTTGCATTACTTTACAGAGCAGCTGGATGACTGTGAGAATGCTACTTCAAATCTTCTCTCTCTTGATGATGGGTAAGAGGTTACTGGTGAAGTATGCATATTGTATTCACTGTTATTGCTAGCCAAGTTTCCTTGCGTTCCTTCCTTGTCAGATGCCCCATTGCTATTATTTCTTTAAATTACTGGTTTGTCAGGGATGGAGAAAAAAATAAAAGTAGAATTTTGACGTTTTTTTCCTAGAAAGTATGTTGAGAAACATCTACAGCTACAGGACAATTTATTCACAGCACAGCTGTATATGTCTGTAAGGACACATGTTTTACGTTAATTTGGATATTTTTCTCTGTCATGCGTCCTCTTCTTGTTTAGGAGAAAGCACAGGAAAGATAGGAAGTTAGTGATGGAACACCTTTAAACTCAAACTTACCAACGTTTGCATTAATTATCAGTGAATTTGTGTAGTTAATGGTAACCAATATATTGGAAAATTTGCTAAATTAATGTCAATTGGCTGAAATAAATGATTTAATGTTACTAATAGTATACATTTCAAAGTAGTTTGGTCAAAGAACACCTGGTAATTTTTTGTTTGACAAAATTTTTGTGGTTTCTATTGAATTGGTGTGATCTTTTGTTGACTAAAACTAAAACAAAAGTGATGTCAAAATTAACACTGCATTAAAAAACACTGTTAATTAAAAATTACAATTAAAAAAAGATCTTTACTTTTTTTTTAGCTGTGTTAAGAGGTTGTTTCTGATTTGTTACAGACTGAGAGCATCTGATTCATCTGAGAATATCAACAAGAGTCCTGCTATTAAACCAGCTCAGCTGAAAGGACGACCTCAGAGACAGGTCCCCAATATCAGCCACAGTTGGTCCGATAGACGACCTCTGCCTAACAGCAGAATCCTGGAAAAAGGGGATGCCAACATCTCTAAGGTAGCTCTTCAGATTGACTTTGTGAGACAAGGCGTCTTTTTTCTTGTCTTTTGTTCACACACAGTTGTAAAACTTTACCCCATTTAAAAAGCTTCTTCAGCATCCTTCTTTTTTATCCAATCCAGTTTAAATTGTACTTTTATATAAACAGCAAAGAAAAAAAACATACAATAGTTTGTGAAAAGTTTAAAATTAAATGTTGTAAAAATCCATGTGACACTCGTGTCAACAGGGAAGTTGCAGGCCTTGTGGATAATGTCCAAAATATTTAAAAGCATTATTTGTCTTGGAGCAGCATACGAGTACTTATTAAAGACTACAGTACATTTTCATTTTTGGGATGGAGTGTCCCTTTTATGTTTGTGTCTGATCTGCTTCCTTTTGTAGGTCCCTTCATCATCAGTTCAAGAGGAAGAAGAGAGCCATGATGCGATTGTTGTTGAATTAGAGGATTTTGATGAACTTGCAGACCTGAAGACTGTACAACAACATATATTCAACAAACCAACAAGGTAAACATTGGAATACTCTTTCATTCTTTTATTTTTTGTTATGTTGCATCCTCTTCTCTTTTTTTACTGTTTTTGTGTAATCAGCTTAAGCTTGATATTTATTTTTAAATCTAATAATAAGTTAAAATAAAAAATATGTTTTATACACTTTGATCTACTTGTAGTAATTTTAACTGATTTCTGTTAACTTACACATTGCATAGTTTTAAATGTTATTATTTTTTTTATTCCAAATGTTATGGTTTTGGTGAAAAACACTTCTCAAATGCAATCATGAGATGATTTAGAATGAATTTTAAAGCAGCATATAGTTGTGATTTCTTTTTTTTTTTACACTTTTCTAGCACAATTTTCTAACTAATTAGTATATATTTGGTCTGCAGGTCAGGAAGGATCCCAAAGCTCTCAAAACATGTGATTCAAGCTGTGGCAGAGGAGGATGAAGAAAACGAGGAAGAGTTCTTAGAAATTCCTCCCTCATCCAAAGTCTCCGGTCAAGCCGTCCGGGCTCCTGTTCGCAAAGCTAAAATTAAAACAGGTCCGAGACTGATACAGGGCATCCCAAGGAGGGGCAAATCCAGGCTGGTGACCCTACTGGCCTCTGGAAATGAAGATGATGATGATGAGGAGGAAGACGAGCGGGTAGATGTGGAGGAATGTGTTCTGCTCGAAGATGACCTCCTTTCAAACGCTGAAGAGGAAAACCAGGCCTTTGTCCCCATGAGTCTCCGCCCTCAGCCCGCTGTTAGTTCAGAGGTGGTGGAAACCATGGAAGAGGTGGGTAAGAAGAGCTTTATGCGTCAGTAGTAAGATTTTGTACTGGATGCGGCTAGTTATTGGAAGCCAGTGAGGCTGCAGAAGAACGGGTTTGTTGTGTAAAGGGAAAGGCGTTCGAGATATAATGGTAGCTGAGGTTTGTACCAGTTGTAATTTATGGATTTTTGAAGGAGACCAAATAAAAAGTTTCAGCCTTTTTAGTTTAAGTTACTTTAGAAAACTATGAGTGTTGCTGCTTTTCTGACTGGATCATAGAGTTTGTTGGACCAGCCAGGAACAGTGAGAGACAAAGTTCTGTTGTGAGATTTCCTGTCTTTCTGAGATGGCACCACAAGATGCTGTTCCTTCTCTGATGTCAGGCTTCTGAATGGCATAAGGGGTTTTAACTTGTTCAATGAACCAGTTTTATTCTAATGCTTGGTTGAAATGTCTTTTTAATCAAGTTTTAAACTCTTTGAGCTACTCTTTCTCATTTCTAATAGGTATATTATAGGTAATATGCTTTGTAGTGAAGATCAGATATAAATTGATGCAATTTTCTAAATATTTACAAAGGTGTTATAAAACTTGCGATATATAAAACATTATGGTCACTTTAAAAAGAAAGGGACAGAAAATACCACCATTGATTTTTATTTTTTGATGAAAAAAAAACATTTTATTTGGGGAATTTTCCAAAAAAGTAAATAACAGATGAAATGTGTGTCCATTGGATTAAACGCAGGGTCTGAAGGGGTTAAGAGATGACTAAATATACATATTGTGATCATATTGTGTTTCTGACTAAAAAGTGTTTCATTTTCAATCATTTCATTAAGTTCAGTTTCTGCATGTAATTTTTCATGTTCAATTTTTGAAACGTTTCGCTTCATACCTTTCGTTTTGCTTCCCTTTTTTGTTGCTCATTCTCATTGGCTCGCAGCTGGACATTTCTGTGAATGTGCCTGATATCTTGGGCACGTCCCAGAATGCTTTGTGCCAGGCGTATGAATGTGAGCAGGCTGTGATGCCTGCAAGTCATGTGCCTTGTGAACATCAGCTAGATCTTCTTATTGTGAGTTTCCAATTTTCAGTTCAGTTCTCCCCTGTGCTTTGCATCATGAACTTTTTGTTTTATTTGTTTCCAAAATATATGTTTGTAGCAGTGAAGACTCTGTATTAATTTCCATATCTTTGTTTTTTTCCAAGGATGTGATTGAGTTCCTTGATCCGGACCACATGGAAGGTAATGTGGGTCTGAAAAAGCTAGCTTAGAAGCAAAAAATCATTTTCAGAATATCACTCCTGTATTAACACAAGTTTAACACAAGATTGCATAATCACATTTTCTGATGGGTTTTCTTTTTACATTAAATTACCATTTTTAAAAAAAATAGTATCCAGTGTTTACATTTTACGTTATTAAAATTGTTTATGTTGTAATAACATGCAGAATTGCTAACATTTATTAAACACTACATTTTTTACAGGAGTCATGAAATATCTGTTTATCATTCATTCGTGGGATTTTTATATATAAAAAAACAAATTTCCCCTTAGTATTTGATTCTGTGTCCAAAACAGGAAAAAGTAAAGGCATATTATTTTTTTTTGTGTGTGTTTTGCATTGTGTTCTTTAATGTCTACATTTACAAGACAGGAAATCAATTTTATGTGAACATACTTGGGCTACTTTTTCATAGAGACGAGGCGAATGGGATAAAGAAAGCTCGGGAATGAGCATGAGAAGAGGTTCTGTTTGGCACATCATCTAAATAAAAAGTGTCAAAGAACACAGTAGTGAAGAGAGTTCTTTAGAGAAGTATAGACATACAGTTGATTTAAAATCACTTTTCCCAACTCTATAACTTGAAAGTAAAGTAGCTTTTGTTTAAGTTTGTTTCTCTCATCACTTTTTGTAATGTAGTCAGGTAACTACATTGGGTGACAAGTCAAAATGTCTTACTTGCTTTTCTGAAGTTGTTAGTGTTAGTGTTGCTACTTTCCTGACTAGATCATGGAGTTACTTGGACCAGTCGGGGACCTCCATGCTGAGAGAGCATGTAGGTTTGTTCAAGCTGGGGGAGATAGATAGGGGCTGATTTGGAGGGCAAACATCAGTGATGTTCTCTTAATACGAGCTGCGATGGGGAGCCAGTGAAGAGTGATTAAGAGAAAAGTAACATGAGCCAGCTTTAGTTCCTTGAAGATAAGGAAGGAGCTGCAGGGTTCTGGATCATCTACAGAGGCTTGAGCACATTTGTTGTAAGTCCTGCTAGAAGAGCATTGCCGTAGCCCAGTCGGGATAGTACCATAACTTGAACCAGGAGTTGAGTTGCATGCTGTTATGAAGAGCCATATTTTTTTGGTATTGTGCAGTTCAAATCTACAAGCTTGAGTTGTCTTAGTAATGTGGTATTTGAAGGACAGTAGTTTATCCAAAATTGTAGCGAATCCCAGCTGATTAGTCAGGTTGTGATGCACTGAGGGATTGACATGGACTTCCAGAAGTTCTGTCTTGGCCATGTTGATTATTTCAACATGAAAACCATCACATACATTATGAGTTCAGGCAATCCTCTACGCTTGTAGTTACTGATGAGTATGTGACGGGGGAACAATAGATAGAGTTGAGTATAGTCATTGTAGCAGTGGTACAAGAATCTGTGTCTGTTGTTGATAGAACCCAGGGAAGTGGTTTAGTTAGAGAAGAAAAGAGGGCTAAGGACTTATTGATGAATATTTGATACCTTGCCTCTCCACCCGACACTGAAAGATCTACCAGTGAGATAACTCAAACCAGTCAAGTGCCGAACCAGTGATGCCCATCACCAAGTGTGGAGCAAATTATCTAGTGTCGAACACTGCTGAGATCCAGTGGGATAAGGACAGATGCTCAAGTTTGCCTAGCACCTTGCAGTGTGTAGTTTCTTCTTTTCAGTGTTAAAAGAGAAGTCATAGATTTTATCATAATAATCTTTATTAAAACAGAAACAAGTATGTTTTGTTTGAAACACATTTGTAGTTTTCACTTTCAGGCTTTTACTTTTGTGTGCAGTGTGTAATCAGATCAACAACGAAGCCGCTGAGACTCTTCTAACCATTGGAAACTCAGCTCAGATAGTCCAGACCGCAGAGATCACAGGAGAGTTTCACCTTTCAGGTACAGAAATCCCAGGAAAAAAAAATTGTTATTTCCTATATGTAAAATATAAACATAAAAAGTGGTTAATACATTTTTATTTAAAGAAGGAAAAGAAGATGATGAGGACACTATCACAGAAAAAGAAATCCGAAGTATGTGATACTATTACAGCGCACATTGAAGGCTTTCTTTAGTGAACTTTTTCTGCGAAGAATATTTAATTTATCTTGTATATGTGTTTAGGTGTAGCTGAAGATATTGAGATGGTCAATGAAGATTTTATCATTGAAACAGCGATCTTGAGTATGAACCGTAACTACTGTAAGCATTTAATTATTTAAAATGAATTATATTCTTAGGTAGAGGGTGTTTTTTTTTTTCAAGGGGAAAAAGAAGAAAATGGAAACTTGGTGGACCTCAGTGGAGACACCGCCACAGAAACGATTTTACTGAGTAATGAGTCATGGAGCATTGAATGATTTCCTTTGTTTAGATTTTGGAAGTTTTGTTTGATAAGATTTTATTTCATTTTTAGATGTGAAAGTCGGTGTGGATGCAGTTTCTGAAACAACAACCTTGTGTACTCCCTCAATGTTTTGTTCATCAGAGATAAAAAATCAAGTAGAATCTAAAGTTCCTGAAGCTTCTTTAGAAGAGCCTTCCACATTGAAAAACAAACCAATCAAATCACAAACAACCAGTCCTGTTCCTGTTAAGCATGGCACTCAGGAGTTGGCTTCGTCTAGTGCTCCACCATCTAAAAGAGGCCGTTTCTCCAAACCCAAACCTAACATTGATCAAAACTTAAGAACCAGACGTGCTCCACAGAAGAAGCTCAGCTCAGTGTCACTCGCAGATTCATTGAAGACATCAAAGGAGACAAAACTGGATACAGAAGAAGTGCAAGCCATGCAAGATAGGAAAAACCATTCAGAATCTATTATGATCCCCCCTGAAGACACAATAGTAAACCGATCTACAGGCACACCTGAGTGCACGACTGAAAATGATGGCCGTGGATCAACACTAAAAAGAAACTTTGATGTTTCAGTTACCGAGGAAAATACAGACCCTGAATTGACTAACAGGTATTTGTAGATCATCATTTTTATAAACATCTTTTTAAAGTATTTCCTTTTTTCACCAAGGAAAATTTTTTGTCTCTAAATAATTAAATGCATGGTGTGTGATCATTGGAAGTTAATGTTGAAAAAACCCATGCCCTTAAGACCAAAAACTCTGTGTGTTGTTAGTTGAGATTTTTAAAGCGCCTGCTGATTGGCTGCTTACCTTGTTATGGTTTCAACCTGCCCAAGCATTACTAAAAAAAATCACACACTCCACCTTTAAAGAGACCCAGTTTTAGTGGAATTATACATGAGCGTTTTAAAAATAAATGTGTCCGTTTCTATTTTTAAGTTCACAAATATTTCTAATTGATACAGAAAAAAGTCTTTTTATTGGTTAGAAGGCATATCCATCTGGTCATTTGTTAACTCTCTGTGTTTCCCCAATGGAAAGATACTAAACAATTTTTTTTATTAACTGATTTTTATTTTTATTTGTGAAACTACTCTTCTTTTGTTGTGTTTATAAATTACAGTTACACACACATTTTATTATCTACTATTTTGAGTAGAGAGAGAGAGAGCATTACATAGCTACATTCAGTATTAAAAAAATAAACAACAAGTAAAATAGGATGGGTAAGATAAAGTTGATATAGTAAAAGTAAGATGTATTGAGGGTGGAGTGAATTGAAAATATTCATAGGTTTATGGTGTCATTGTGTAGAAAGGAGGCTTTATATATCAGTTTAACACTAAACAATCAAAATAGAACAGGATAAATAGTTTTATTAACAAGATCAGAGGAACAGCACTCAATGTGTCAAATTCAATTTCCAACTATTGTAAAATAAGGAATATATATATATATATATATATATATATATATATATATATACACACACACAGTACAGTACAGACGAAAAGTTGACACACTTTCTCATTCAAAATTTTTTCTTTATTTTCATGAGTATGAAAATTGAAAATGGTAGATTCACACTGAAGACATCAAAACTATGAATTAACACGTGTGGATACGCGTGGAAATGTCATTCTAGCTTCTTCAAAGTACTTTCCTTTTGCTTTGATTACTCTTTGCACACTTTTGGCGTTCTCATTGATGATCTTCAAGAGGTAGTCACTTGAAAGGGTCTTCACTTCACAAGTGAGCCCTGTCAGGTTTAATTTGTGGGATTTCTTGCCTTATAAATGGGGTCGGGACCATCAGTGGTGTTGAACAGAAGTCAGGTGGATACACAGCTGATAGTTCCACTGAATAGATTGTTAGAATTTGTATTATGCCAAGAAAAAAAACAAGTGGCCATCATTACTTTACTACATTAAGAAATGAAGGTCAGTCAGTCCGAAAAACTTGTTGTTTTGAATGAGAAGGTGTGTCCAAACTTTATATATAGGTGGTAAATGTTTCCTTTAATGCCATTTGTTTCATAGCAAGACTGGTGTTTAATTTTTTTTTAATGCTGTGTGTGTCATAGCACATCAGACAACCCCCCTAAACCTGGCCGGAGGCTCCGGGGACCCCCACCTAGACCCAATTTGACTCTGTCATCCAGACAACCTAACCAATCCCAACAGCCGTCAATCCCTGCAGGTGCTGTTGGGCATTTTGATCTATGCATTGTTGAAACTCATGTATTAAGTCACAGAATAACTTGTGTGTATTTAATAGAAAAAATGAAAACATAGTAGAAAGATCAATTATGCAAGGATGTCAATAAAACCTTCACAAAGAGAGCATAAAAATTGTTGGTTGGAACGAAAATTCAAATAGCTTTAACATTGAATAGAAAAGCTTTCTATACCAATACAACACTTTCATTTTAAATCATATGATTATCATGTTTGTTTGTGTGCTTGTAGAAATCTGTACGAAAAGCACTTCAGCTGGAAGCTCAGAAGAATTTGCTGGTGCAACCATAGAATCTGATGTTCTTCAACAATCTGAATCCAGACTGGTGAAAAAAAATAAATCTGTAACACTCGTCAGACATAGAAAAACATAAATAAAATTTTCTTTAACGTTTAAAGTTTCTAAAACTTTTTCTTTTTCTTTAATAGATTGTTCAAGATGCCAGCGCCACCTCTGTTTCCGAATACAAGGAAATTGGGGTCACTCGGGATGATGATATAGTCGGTTCTAATGAGATTCTCAAGAGATGCGAAGCAGAGGAACCTCTCTTTATATTGTCTCTCACAGAAATTCCGCCCTCTTTAAATGAGGGGGTAAGATTTTTGGCAGAGCCCCTCCCACCCACAGATTTTTCAGAGCCAGATGCTTATGGAATAAGGTATTGTTGCTGTTTTAACTTTTATTTCTTTCCTTAAAACACAGAAAAGAAAGGAATTCTTACTTGTTTCTTTTTTACGTAGTTTGCAATGTAAAAAAAACGCTAAGGCTTTGTTTCTCCTCTGAACACAATTTGATATATTATGGATTTAATCCCAGAGGCTTGTGCATGACTTAAATCCACATAATAAATTCCACATCTAAACTAATGACTTTTTAAAATCTGAATGTTTATGGAGCAGTCAAAGCCATACAGAATCATTTCCTACATATCTCAAAATCCTCATAAGATTAAGTGATTAACAACTTTCATTTCTGAGGTAGCCCGTAAACAATCAAACTTTTCCTAAATTTGACCGCATGAATCACTTCTGTTCAAAATGTTTCTTACATTTCTTACAAAGGTTTTAAAACGTGACCTTGTTCTGAGTTGCTCTCATGAATCAAATAACAGTTTTGTTCCTGTAGGCTTGGGTGTGCAATCTGATAGTCTCAATGCATTTGAATTGAAATCAATGGAAGCGCAAACGGAAACCACACATCACAATAATAATTGCACTAAATGTATTTTTGTACATGTCTTCTAAATCACAATTGTATTTTCCATCAGTGAGAATGAGAGCAAGGAAGTAACACACCTCCTGATGACTGATTCTGTAGTTCCTATTGAGGAGAAAAGTAAAGCAGGCAGATCTGGAGGCACTAAAAGACAACAATCTATGAAAAGCATGATAGCAGTCTCTAGATGTCAGGAGGTAAAACATATTCTTGATCACTGACAAGACTTGATTTATGGGCTAGAATGATGATAATGGTGTCTTTTCTTTCAGAATGCAAAAGATCTGGAGAAGATGGACCAATTGTGTGGTAAGAATTTTTTGTGGCAAAAAAAAGACTGTAGAAGTTTGTTATTTATAAATACTTCATCAATTGTTTATCTATATTCCATAATTTCCCAGCTAGGGAGTGCACCTAGATTTATGCCCCACCAACAAATTTTTTTTTTAATGTATTGTCAAAGCCTGTTTTATAAGCCACATTATAACATGAGATATTTTTTCATTACATTTGTGCATTTTTTTTTCCAAACAGTGCCTTTAAACAAGACTTTAACGCAGCAACAACAAGTTGATTAAAAGAAAAGATGCCGTATTTAAAAAAATTCATAACCAAGCTACAGGGTTCGAAATGTGAGAAAAAAAGTAGCTGCATATTGCCTGGAAAATACATTATCTATTTGTACTCTCTCTCTTTTTTTTGTCTCAATAGTGGCAGTCGAGGAAAATGCTTCAGCAGAAGTGACTGGTGAGAAGGAGTTTGTGGAGACAAAAAGAAAACCACTTGAGAGAACCAGACGAGGTAAAATGCAGATGGCATAATAAATAAGTAATCAAAATGTTTAATTGTCGGAATGATACATTGATGGCTCTTTGCACATTACCAGACCACTTGTTAATGATTTAAACAAGTGAATATGTATTGCAGTGATCACAACAAAGACTTCAACTTATCTTTAAAAAATGAATGACAAAAAAAAATCCAGGAGGTGGCATTCAAAAAGTTTTTGGTTTAAAAATCTGTTGGTTGTTGGTTGAAAAGTTATTTATATTGAAAAACGTGTGGTGATTTTTTTCATGTAGACCGTGTTGTGCTCTTTATAGATGTGTCCTTTAATTTTTGCTCTTTTGAAAATGTCAGAAATTCATTTTCATTCATAGATTCATTACACACAGAGTAATATATTTGAATCATTTTGTACTTTTTAATGATTGTACGCATATTATATATCTTTCAAAATTACTTTAATTTCTACAAACCAGTCTGGCCTTTTTTGCATAAGTTTCTGCATCAATGTGGTGTGGTATAGAGAAAGGGTGAAAATTGTTTTGAGAAGGGGTGAAAATGTAAGGCTTTGTCAACATGGAAATGGCTGATTCCCCAAATTCAGAGCCTCATTTGCTTTCTGCTAAAGCCTAGGATGTCACGCTCATTACATTCATGTTATAAACAGTACATGTCTGAGCCTCACAGCTCTTGTTACCTCTGGCAGTGAGCGCAGATGCCCAGTCTTTTTTTTTTTAATGAGCATCAATTACAATTGTCAGTTGAAGGAAGCTTGAAGTGTCCTAATATATACCGACAGTTTATATTGATTGTGCACTTCAGAAAGATCAACTCCAGCAAATCAACATCAGGAATGAAGGCTTGAAAGTATTCCCCAGTTTGCATTGAATCTATAAAACTTTATACTATAACTGCCTGAAAGGAGTGAGGAAAACTATGTAATATTTTTAGGTGTACCTTTATTTAAAGAAATGCAATGATACTTGGACTAAGACTCTTATTTCAGTGAACTCTCTTCTCTATTCAGCAAAACTGCAGGTTAAACCCATCCCTGTTTCTAGAAGAAGCACCCAAGAGAAGGGCAACAAAGAGGACACCTCCGCGCTTGATTTAAAACAACTCACCATCTCATCACACACCTCAACCCAAGAGATGAGATCAGAGCCATCTTTTTCTGCCTCCATTTCAACATCCACAAACGTCCCGGACAGAGAAAGAGCTGATGAACACATCCCTGAAGAGTCTGTCCAGGAGAACTCCTGTCAAAGCATCATGGGACAGACCGATCCCTTTGTAAAAGAGACGCTTGAGATTACCAGTGGCTCAGACTCACAACGTGAACCACTTATAAGGTAACAGTTACCAACCTGAAAAGTTACCAAATATTTTTTATTTAACATATTTTTCATCTTCATTAATAATAGCAACTAATGACTAAACATGATGATTTTTAAGTGAGAAATCAACTGCAATTATGAACTGCAGATTTGCTTCATAAATAGTTTGACAAATCATGCCTAGTCTTTTTGAAAAATGTAATTGCTATTTCTGTAGACCTGGAAGAAGACCGAAGGGTTTCTTGTCCTTCATGTCCTCCAAAAGCACACAAGCTCCTTCTGCTGGTCACAAAGGATCCAGAGCTGGTATTCAGAAGCCAGTGGTAAACACCAATCGTCTTGAGAGGAAACGTGTTGCAGACAGTTCATTAAGCTCTGCTCCAAAGCGACCATCATCGACACCTATTGCCACCTCTGAGGTAATCTCAATAATTTTATATTGGAATATTTTAATATTATGTATGTATTTTATGTCACTAACATTAGACTGTAAACCCCATATAGATGTCATAGATTCCTTTCACATAGAGAATATATTTAAAGTATTGATACACCGAACTGAAACCAAGACCGCAAACTGTATTTTGCCAATTACCATTACATTTACAGTTATGACTGTGTACTAACCTTTTTAAAATCAAGGCATTGCATAAACTAATACTAGAGTTTCAAATAATAAAACAATTACAATTGGTAAAAATATAAATGTTAATATATTATTAACTTTAATATATGAAGAATCTGATTGTGTGTGTTACCACATATTCGTCAGAGATTATAATAGCATCTGTAAGTCTAGCACTCTTTTGTTCATGTAAATAAACAACTAATCTCTGTCTGACACAGGCCTCTTAATTTCTTAACAAAATCAACTCCATCAGCTGCCTCAATAAATCTATTTACACCAGGAGTTTGTGCAGTAAGGGGCCTCAAAGCTCAGTTTTCTCCTGGAAAATGTTGACCAAACATAAAAGAAAGTGAATTAATGCGCACACAGACATACATATTATATATAAATATAAATCTTCTCTCTATTCTATAGCTCTCAGAAGAGGAACCCACCAGTGTGTCCAAGTACTTTTTCAGTGACATTTTTACTGAAGTTGAGGAACAAGAGGGCATGGATTGAGAATTGCACCCGAGGAACCATGGGTGAACTTGTAACCAATCAGAATCCCCGCTGTAAATATTCTGTACTTTTATTTTTTTACTCAGAACTGATGCAGTAAACACATTTCAATCTTCTTTTTTAACATATTTTATGCAAGGATAACAATATTTATCCTTATAACACAAGTTATGATGACATAAATGTGTTTTTGATACAATTGCCTCTTAAAAATGTATGTTAGGGCTTGATTTAAAGGTTGAGTTGTTTACAGCCGGTCTCAGTGTTCATGAAACTTAATGTTATTTATTTTTAAGGAAAATGTTAATGTGCTTATTAACGGATTTGAATTCTTTTTCAGGAGCAGTTTTGAGTCAAACTTCAAATTTTAAGCATGCTTGTTTTAGCTAAATTTTTAGAAGTTTAGAAGTAATGCTTAGAAACTTTTATTCAGTTTCACTGTTCATATTGCTTTTTTTTTGTTTTTGTAACATTTTCAAACATGCGTCCTGTAAATATTATAATAAAACTTTAGGTAAGTAAAACTTAAGATTTAACATTTTGTTTCTGTCAAGTAAAACCAGCTTCAGACGCACATAGTTAATGTGTATGTTTGAAAGAGGATTAGACAATTTTTCAAAGCGCTGCTGAGCTTGATTTAGGGACCTGTATTATTACTACCACACTCCATGTAGTAAACATGGATTAATTTATTTTAGTTGACATTGTTGTATGTTAATTGGTTATTTAAAGAAACAGGTTTCATTTTAGTAATTGTAGGGGTGCAATTGATTATATGGTGTTTATTACTTTTCTCAACACGTGTAAGGGTGGATCAATCACAAAATTATATATATTTGGGTTTAAATAAAAATAAATACTTAGTACTTAGTATTTATTATTTTATCTGACAAATGTCTCATTGTGAAACAATAAAACCAGCCAGTTACAAAATCAGCCAGGAACCACTGTACACTTTGGTAACGGCATGTTTTCAGGTGTGCTAATTTCATCGCAAGTCAAATATGAAGAAAAAAAAATGGTTTGGTCTGTGATGAAAAGAAGAAAAAACACATTGTTACATTAACGCAATCACCTTCACTGGAGGTATCCACGGAGGGATGAAAGTTTCCAGGTGTTACACCAATGCTCTTTTAGCAGGAGGGACATCTTCCAATGGAGACTAGTCTGAAAATTCTTGCATAGGTTCCAGTGTCCACTGGGAGGGCGAGGACGAGTAAACAGTATGGTGCTCGACTAGTAATAATTCATATGTTCCCAGGAGTAGATCTGAAGCATCTAGGCAAAGGTCAAATACCACAAAAGGTCAAAAACCAAAAGATCAAAAACCAAAAGATCCAACAATGTAACACATAAACTGAATTCAGAAATGGACAACCAAACGATCACGCTCAACTACTCAGAAAACAAAGTTACAAGTACCAAATTTCACAATAGTTTCACTAAATCTCTCATCCAAGGGTTATGAAACATATAGACAGTGACTGGTTTCTCAAACTATCCAACATAAATCTCAAAGTGCTAGAGAGCTAAAATTGGAGCTAATGTTTTCTTCTCAGTCATACTGTAAGAGATTTGATTATAAAGCAGTTTCTTTGAAACTCACCAGGTTTGTCTCACCAGATTTAGCAGAAAAGCACAAATTCCTTCACCACTGGCATCAACCTCAGTTACAGAAGGCTTCTTGAAACAGGGTGCTGATAACACTGGGGCAGCTTGACAAACAGCAGACCACTGAATTGTTACAGCTTTACAAACAAGATGTGTCAAAGTGCTTGCAACAGCCTAAAAGTTGCTGACAATGGTAATACCTTGGCATGCTTAAAAATTGTCGTAGTTCCTTTTTTTTATGGACCAGAAAGTCAATGCTGGCTTGCAACTTGGATTGTAAAGGTTTCACTTGACCATTTCCAAGTTTCTTGCCAAGATATAGAACAGTAGAACAGCTATAGTGAAGGTGTGGACAAATTTAGGGTCAAATACACAAACAGATTTTTAGCCGTACAAACAGGGATTTTCCATATTTTGTTTTTTGAGGGAGTTTTCCTTTTAGCAGTCAGTACAGAATTTTTTCATCATTTTTTGGAACAGCTAAACATGGTGAACACCAAAAACCAGACTGTCCAAAGCAAACATTTAAGTGTTTGATGTAATCGCTCAATGAACGATTGCGGGTGATAAGCACTTGAAATTTAAACGTTCATAGCCAGATCAGGGAAGGTTCTTGACTGACATGACAAATAACCAATCCTATGTATTTTTGCATACTGTCATGTTTTGGGTACCGGAAATGTTACCACAGCAATAGACTGACAGACAACCAGTCAGTCATTCACAGAAGACTAAAAGAGTTACTAGTGAATCCAGTGTTTAGTTGTTCTTTAAAATCACAATTTTTCAATACGCGTTATGAATATGCAATGTTCTCTATAGTACACCTCCATGTTGTTTCCAAGTAGAATGAAAATAAATGGGGTATTTGCTACTACCAGAAATGTGGATGATTAATCCAATCAAATCAGATTCTTGAAGTGTCCCCAACTTTACACATCAATCTCATCAGACGTTTAGTTAGCCTTCTGCTTGACTTCTTTTGTACAGCAGGCTGTAAACTTTGCACCTTCGTCAGACTGAATGTACTTCTGCAATTCAAAGGTTATAGAGAATTTGGTGAATCACACATGCTTTTATATGCTTTTAGAGTGTAAAGATATCGCTTCAAGAAACCGGTTTTTGCACACTCATGGCCAGCTTTTGTCTTTGGCAAGGGTCCCACACAAACAATTAAAAGTCTCTTGAAAGGTTCACCAGAATTCTCAGGGTTTTGCAGGAGTAATTAATTGGTTTGTGTTTCCTGCCACCTGACAAGAATGGCAAAATTCAAAGCAGGCTAAAATAGTTACGTTTTTCTAACCCCTACAATGTTAGAGAATGTATGTTCATGGGCCATGCTTGTGATTTTTCCCCTGTATTACTCAGGAATTACAAGCTGACGTATGGCACACACAGGCCAAGATGCTGTATCCATTTCAAGTATCCGTTTAAATAGTATACCATCGAATGTTTGCCTAAATTAGCGATCTCATCACTTGACACAACAGACCTTTTCAGGACTTATCAGTACGTTGTGCTTCAATCAGACCTCTCAAAAGGCATCTCAGATCTATTCAGTGTTATGATTGACAACTCCGGTGTATTTGTCTAAGGAATCAGACATTCACATCATCATCTAACTTGCAGAGGCTAATGCCAAGCTTTTTGTGTTTTCAATTTTCTTATTTGCTTTGCATTTTGAAACCGAACACCCAGAGATAAGGTGATTTAGAGCGACAGTAAAAACATTTTCTGGTTTCCAGATTTAATTCCTTATCAAACTGGAAAGTGGAATAGGAGAACAAGTATCATGCTCAGAGACATTTGATTTTACAGACGAGAATATGACTGTGTGTGTGTTACCACATATTCGTCAGAGATTATAATAGCATCTGTAAGTCTAGCACTCTTTTGTTCATGTAAATAAACAACTATTCTCTGTCTGACACAGGCCTCTTAATTTCTTAACAAAATCAACTCCATCAGCTGCCTCAATAAATCTATTTACACCAGGAGTTTGTCTAGTAAGGGGCCTCAAAGCTCAGTTTTCTCCTGGAAACTGTTGACCAAACATAAAAGAAAGTGAATTAATGTGCACACAGACAAAACTACTCACTTACAATTTCCCAGAACATATCAGAAGCTAAAAACGGAATGCAAATTCAGAAATATGAATTTGGGAATAATCACATAGACTGAATAAAAACAACTACATTTCTCATATTTTATTAGCGGCCAGTAAAGAGTCAATATCGAGAAAACTTTTATTGAGTGTGGAGATTGTTCACAATATAAAAACTCTTGCCTTTTTTTTTGCCTCAACAGGCATACATAATTAACTTTTCCTGGGAATAGGAAGTTAACAATGTGGCAAGGTGTGGACTGGCGGACGTTTAACACATCTCGACTGTTTTTCTTAGCTGTTCCTGTCAGGACATAACGGACTCATTTTATTGTAACACCACAAGATGGCGTCGTTTCAATCTCGGCTAAAAAAAATTCAAGCACCACCCATCGTCCCACAAACAAGGGAAAGATTCCTAGTCTCTCCGCTATTCTTAGCTTTTCCTTTGTGTTCCACTGGGTTTTAATTTGAGCTTTTTGTTTTAAAATAAGCTAATCAGGAGTGGATAAACTTGAACAAAATGCAGTAACGTTAGTTGAGCTTGAGCCCTCAGCCCCATCGCCTGCTCGCTTGCGCTGTATTGTCTACCCCAACAGCAGTGATGTTCTGCAGAAATCAGACTTCCAGGGCCACCGTGGCGCGTGGATCCGCGATGGAGATGGAGGTGAAGAGAGGCCGATTCGGGATGAGCGTACTGGAAGACTCGGCGCAGGTGAGCTTCTAATCGCGCAGGCGCACTTCCGAGTTCCCACAAGCGAACAAAGTTATTTTATAGCTCAAATGTCCTATAGACATATTGCTTAAATGTGTGTGCAATCAGTTCATTTGAATGGTTTGTCTAGGCCTGTATATTTACATCAGATTGACGCAATGTGTTCAAATTAATTACAAAGTTTGAACTGATTGAGGACTCCAATAGTTTTGCTCATTTTTTTTATTTTAGTTTAAAAATCTACCCGTCTCATCTCACAGAGGTCACTTAAATAGGTATTTATTTAAAATAGGTAGTTATTTTTTTAAGAAAAATAAGAGTTTGCATTGAAAATAAATATTTTAAGGGAAAATTTTCTGCAATATATAATTGAAAAAAATAATTGGACTTGAATTTCAAAACTTTTTTAATGCCAAAATAATTCTTCAAAATGGCTCAATACCTATTGGATTTCACTAGTCAACCTAATTGAGTAGCCCATCACCTGGACTAGTAGGGAAAACATTGTCTACTCGAAGGGCATTAAAAATAAGATGTCATATCAACATAAAGCTTTGTAGGAATGGCTATGTAAAAACGTGAATGGTTTCACTCTGTCTTTTAAAGATATATTTCAATGTAAAGAAAATCTCCAAAACATTTGCTGGAAAAACTAAGTGGGGCATTTGCTTTAATTTATTCTCTGTAAAAGCACGATAAGCTGGTCCACAATAACTGACCACTCTTTTCTTTATCCTTTTTAATACTTTATACACACAGATAGCTTTGTTACTGCCTTTCCCAACAGGAATTTTCGAGTCATTAGCCCATGCAGTATACTGATTTCATGTTTAAACCACAGAGAAAGAGCTGTTGGAAATAAGAATCAGACCTCGAGGGAATTTCATCTCACTGAACAATGCTTTCAGTTAACTAGGCAGACGGACATTGAGCAAGCGGCAGCATGCATTAGTCAGGGATAAACAGCTGAATTAAACACATGTGTCCTGGTCTCTGGAAGTGTGCTGACATTGTTTTTGAGTGCTTTTGGTCAGCTTAAAAATATGATCTCTATATATGAATAAAAATACTTTTATTCCCAACTGAAGCTAAAAGTTGAACACAGTTGGTTTGAACAATAGCAACTTTAGTTGCAAGAAGCAGCTGTTGATTGGCTGCAGTACCGTTGGTTCCGTCCATGAATATAAAAGCAAGACAGTGGGTATGCCAAAGTGAACAACTACACTATTTCTAGGCTAAAATAGGCAATAGACAGCTTGTAGCAAAGTTCCTAAGGTAAAACAAGGTATCCACATTAACACAGTTTTTTTTAACTGTAGGGGAAAAATGTACAATATGTGCATCAAGCTCCACTGTTAAGATGGAAAGATTCTGCATTTGCTTTTTAGACCCATTCAGATCACATTCTGATATTTTATTTGTAGGTCATTATCTTTTGCTGCAGATTGAGAATAGGATGGGTCCCAGAACAGTTCCTTGCGGAACTCCTTACTCTACTGCTGTTGTGTCTGATGAGTCTCCATTTACATTTATAAATTAACTCTGATCAGACAGGTAAAAGTTAAACCTCAGAACCTGGACATGGATGTCATAGAGCTTGTTCTTGTTAAGGAGGAACTCGTTTGAGCTGTTACAAGTTTTTTTTTCTGACAGGAACGAAAGGTTAGGGACTCAATTTCATCCAGGTTCATTTTCTTTATTAATAGTTTAATTACTGCATATTTCAACTGCTTAAGAACATATCATAATTTAATAATAATATTTAGAAAAGGCTCTTGAGCTATTGGGAGCAGTTCTTTCAGAAAATATGTTGGTGTGGTGTCATTGGAGCATGTCATTGACTCAGATGCTGAGATTATTTCATCCAGATCTTTCAGGTCAATATTTAAAAGGTTTTGTAGCGTGTACAAGGCATACAAGTTAGGTTACCCTACATGAGTTATTATCCAAAAGCAACAGTTCAGATAGCATTTTGTTCATCGGTAAGGATACCTTTAGAATTCATTTCAACTTGTATATAATTTCAACAAATCACTGATGAACTTATTTGATTACACTCCTGTTGAATAGTGTTTTAATGCGCCCTAAAACAAACAAATATCATGTGTCCACTGTTCACAATTTTTTTCTAATCAATCATATCTCAGGAGCTGGAAAGTGAGAATTAAATTGCAGAATATCCTTTGTGCATAGACGATTAAAAACCCTGCAGATTACTTGTTTACTATGCTAACATCTACATGCAGCTATTTATGTCCATCTGAATCGCATCAGAAATTATTCACATTGATGTAACTTACTCAACTCAACTCATTTCAACTCTTGCATAACCGAGGCTCTTTCAGGTCACAGATGAGTGCAGATGCCAGGAGTTATTTTATTGGCTCGCTGTACTGCAACTAAAACTGACTTGAAATCAGATTCTGGCACAGAAAGCAAGGCTTCAGATAAGCTCTGTGTTGTTGGGACTCTCCTGGATTGTGCACGCTGGCCAAGTGTGTGACCAACACGTGGCTGTGGCTTATCCGGAGCGTTGTTTATATGAGAAATATAACAAATGTCAAAAGATAGATTTAGTTTACGTTCAGAGTGCGGGTCTTAATGAATGCTCAATTCTGATTTGTTAAATTTAATCCATTTTTACGTCCAGGAAAGAGCATTGAACAAAATGTAAGTTAACATGGACAAAAATGCGATTCAAGGCCATTGTGTGGTTTTATTTGAGTTCATTTCAACCAAATCATAGCAAGAAGACACAGGAGAATTGGCTCTGTTTGAATAATGTGTGCAACTAGCCCTAACTGGAAATTAACACTTTTATTTTGTTATTTTTTTGTTAAAATGAAAAATACATGAAGATGTGTTGGTTATTTTTATGATTTGAGAGGCATCATTACTTACTGGAGGCTCAGATGGGCTGAATTAGGGTTCTTATTGCATTGTAAGTTTAACACAACAATTTTGCTCCTTTCATACACATTACACTTCAGAATTCTCATACAAAAAAGATGTTACTGTGCTTTATTTTAACAGCACATGAGCACCTTAAGAAACCCTACAAAATTGCCAATCAAACACATTATCAGAAGCCCATTGGGAATAAATAACTTTTGATATTTGATAACTTTACTTTATAATTTTTATTTTATAAAGATCTGCCCATCGCATTTTTATAGTTAAAGCTAAGCAATCAGATGCAGGTAGATTTTTTTTTTTCTCCCAGGTAAGAGGCTTCATAAGCTTCCAAGTTCACCCACTGAGTAGCTATAGCAACCAAAGCAAATGGTCACCTAACCATTGCAACTCCTCTCTCCATATTGTGATCCATATCAAGTAACTGTGCTCTTAACTTCAATACAATATCTGCACATCGTTGGGTTACCCTCTGCCTTGATCTCTGATCATGGACAGGTGAATTCTTGTTCTAGATAAATTATTTTGCAATATGACCTCTAGTGGGCATTTCATGTGTTCAAAAAGAAAACTGTTTAAGTAGAATTAAAATTATCATAACCAGTAAATAAGCCATGTGACTTCATCTAAGCACAAACCCATGCTAAATACCTTCAATAGCTCGGCAGTTTCTGGAGCTAATTAGCGTAAAGCTATAATTAACCTCAAATAAACTCAACATATACATGAGACAAGAAACAATAGTCATACTTTACATAGCTTGCTGCTTAGTGTTTTATTTAACATGTCATGTGTTCAGACACAAGCTCACTATATTGCTTTACTTTCTGCATTATTTAACCCTATAATGTGTTCTGCTTGAAGCTATATCTGAGCATTTAAAAAATCTCTTTTATCTCCTTCGCTCTCTGCAGGACTGTGAGGTGCAGCGGCACATTGAGCGTGAGGTCAGGATCCGGGAAGGAGCCTGTAAGCTGCTGGCTGCCTGCTCTCAGAGAGACCAGGCTCTGGAAGCCTCCAAGACCCTGTTGACCTCCAGCAGTCGAATCTTGGCTCTTATGAGCCGCCTTCAGAAGATGAAGCACGAGCAGGCCATGCAGAAAGCTGCACGCAGGTATAGAGGACAGCAACAGTTCAAATGAGATTACCGTAAATGAGTTAGGGGTTGGGTTTAATTGAAGCAAACACAATCCATAACTCCAGATGAGGTGTAAAATGTTTGAAACAACAGTTTTTTTTTGCTGTTAAAACAGTAAATTATGTTGAGTAATTTTAAAAAGGTAAGAAAGAATACTGTGTTTATGATGGACTGCATTGGAATTGAATAGTTTGCTCTTTTGGGCTTTATTATATTCTAAACAGAGAAATTGGTTAATTTCTTTAATATTTTCAGGTCGTCAGATGGAGGCAGTGTGGATGAGCGCTTGCCTTGCACCGGAAAAGTAGCAATTTCAGGTCAGAATGTAGCTCTGGTGCAACTGATTTAATTTCCTCACTTCTGGCAGTTTTTTTTATCTTTTGACTCGCTGTTCCACAGATATTCGCATCCCTCTCATGTGGAAAGATTCAGAGTATTTTAAACACAAAGGAGGTAATCTTAAGGAGTGTATAGATGCTTGAATTGATGTCATGTAGCAGTGTTTCCTCACTAATGTGACATTTCGGAACTGCCGGTCTAGAGCTGCACCGCTGTGCTGTGTTTTGTTTGCTGCAAGTGGATACTGAGATTCACGACACGGATTTGCTGATCGTCGACCGCACGCTTACAGATATCTGCTTTGAGGAACCCGTTATATTGTAAGTCACTCTCTTTACATCTTAAAGTCCTATATTTGACTTTTTTGAGTTTGGAGAATGATGCTTTTTGACCAATGACAGCTAACAACCAGCAGAACACTGACAATACATTATTAACATATGGATGTATACAGAAATAAAAAAAGTGGAATAAATGAGAGGGCACTTACAAATATATACATGCAGATTTGTTGAATTATAGAAATACATTAATTACATTTTCTCTCTTGTTTATTAATACATGCATCTATTATTTCATGTAAGCACTGCTTTTATATATATATATATATATATATATATATATATATATATATATATATATATATATATATATATATATATATATATATATATATATATATATATATATATATTTTTTTTTTTTTTTTTTTTTTTTTTTGATGCATTTATGTTGTTGTTTTTATTTATTAAAATGTTTTTGTATTATTCATTTTGTAATTTATTTCGTCGGTCAGAGTTTTGTGTTGAATGTTGTGCGGGGGTGTGTGCTCAGCTCTGATGCAGTTCCGGCGTTCGTCCTGCGGGTGGAGCTCTGGAGCTGCAGTGTGGAGCAGCAGGGCTTCAGCTCCTCCAGCTGCTCTTCTTCGCGGAGACTCAGCCGGCTGGGAGCGGGGACCTCATCCAGCAAGAGGCTTTCCGCAGGAGAACCAGCGCTCCTCTTACCTCCTCCTTCTGCCCGGTTAGAAAACACCTCACAACATTCACAAACTGAAAGCTAAACTAGCTTACAACAACAAACAAACAACATACAAACGCTCTCTTATCTAAAGTTCACCTGTAGCAATTGTAACGCTATTCTGTAATTGTCTAGTAGACCATAGCACTGGTAAAGCTGAGGTTGTGGGTTCAATTGTCTGTGTAAACAATATCTTTGTAACTCATTCTGAATAAAACTGTCTACCAAATGCATATATGTAAAACAATGTTGCTTTATGTCTTTTGGAAGAGAATAACGTTAGAAATCGTTCTTGTCTTTATAGTATGTTATTGTTTGTATATGTCTTGTCCATGATTAATATGTATTTAAAAATTGTGAATTATAGTACATTTCTTTCCCTTTAACGAAATAAAATAAAATTATTTAATTATTAATAAAATTAGATTTTGATTAAAAAATGAGACACGTGTAAAATATTAAAATGTATGAATGTATCAAATAATAAATCTAAATATGATAATACTTGTTTATAATATTAAATAATATTGTAAGCTATACAGATCTGATAATCCCAAATGAAATAAAAACTTTGAATCAAAGTGTCTTAAATTTTTTTAATAACCCTTTAATCGAAGTATAGCAATTATCTGATGGTAGACATTTTTTTTTAACACGAGGGCAGTTGTTCCCTTTAAATGCAAATAAAAGTGAAATAATATTAAGTAGCTCCCAGAGGGGCTCCTTCAGTCCGGGTATTTCAATCAAGCTCACAGAAGCCCTCAACATCTTTTTGCTTTCAGGGGCCCAAAATTTCAGCTGCTGGCCCACGCATCCATGAACTTGAGCCATGTACAGAACTCTTTCCGGACACATGATCTGACGATAACAGACACAGGTACTAAACCCTTGCTTTCAGACTCTAATTGAAGCAGTGTTAGAGGATGCCGTTTATTTCAGTCCTCCTGTTGTTTCAGAGGACTCTTCTTCCTGGCTGCCGCTTTACGGGAGCATGTGTTGCCGTCTCGTTGCTCAGCCTCTCTGCATGACACAAAACGTTATGTGTGGAAACCTCAAAATTAGGGTTTGTTACTTATGTGTTTTTTTTTTTTTTCCTCAAATTTGTATTCATTTATTTCTCATATGTGTTTGTTCCCAAGTCAGGGACTAATCCAGAGGAGTGGCGGGATATCTACGGTGTCCTGATTGGGTCATTTTTAAAGTGTTACCAGCAGCAAGAGCAAACAAACTCTTTAGAGGCACCCGAGATTATGATTCCTGTTAATAAGGTGAGGGATTGTGATGAGAGTATTCCTTAGCAAGGGAAAATAAATCTTTAAAATTGCTAAAAACTTGTCATTTACAGTAAGCATCTAATGTTTTTTTCATATACAGCTGGTTGTCATATAATTGGAACATCAAGAAAAAATTTATTTATTTTTATTTTGTATTATTTTATTTTCAGTTAGTTTAAATCATCGCAATGAAAAGACACTTTAACACTTCACACACATCAGTCAGTGTGTCATTTTTCTTACTAAAAAACTGTATAAAAACACCATTAAGTACATTTAACCATTAAGAAGCAGCACAACCCTGCAAAAAATATAATCTAGTTGGAGTTGAATTACTGTTTAAAATACAGATTTTTTCAAGCATTTGTCAATACATCAAAACATTATGCCAATATCTGTATTGTTTGGGGTAAAATTACTTTAATATCTTCTGTAATTTGTTTGCAAAATTCTTTCTTTTTAATACCAGCTGAGTGGATTTCATAAATTTCCATAGGTTGGTTCCTGTCAGGCTTATTGCTCCCTAGAAGATGGTATTTTCAGTCAGGTTTACATTTTTAGCCATAGTTTCCTTGTGCATTCTAAAGTAATAAAACATGTGAAGCATGCTGTACGTGAGGTGTTTTACTGTGCATGTCTAAAGGCTGTTTTCCAAGTGAAGTGATGCGGAACTCAAAATATGATTTAATGACTTCGGTTGCTTTGAATCCTGCAGGAAACTCGCGTGCGAGCCTCAGAGAAAGATGCGGCATTTCATATGCAAAGCATCTCCATCACAAACCAGTGTGGTGAGGAGAGGACACACACGCTCCTCCCAGCATCGTCTGAAGACACACAGCTCTGGATGGAAGCCTTCTGGCAGCATTTCTATGACATGAGTAAGTTCTGGGCTTCATAGGAAAGGATCACCTCTCGGTGTCGGAATCATTAACATGTTTGAGCTTTTTCAAAAAGATCAATTTAAAGGCATAATACAAGTATGTGTGAAAATACAAAGTCATACACAAGTTTAGTCATTTTACAAAATTATTAAGTAGGTTTATTATGTAGAATCACTACTTGCTGTGCAATACTTAAAGCTTTGTTGGTTAAAGATAGGAATTAAGTATCTATATTGTCATACCAACATGTTCATGATGTGAAATTAGGACTCAGGTCCCTGTATAATCATGTAAAAGCGTAAAGGCAAATAGGGATATTTAGAACATTACAGATAATAAAATAAATGTAGTTGGCACTTGTGCTGTTTGAATAAAGGAGAGTTTTTGGTGCACTGGTAGAGTTGTGTGACAGTCTGAGAGTAGGGGATAAAGTGTTTCTGGGCCGGGTTGTCTTGCTCTGAACGTTCCTGCTCCTGCCTGAGGCTATGGGCTGGAAAGGTTGTTTTAAAGGAGTTTAAGGTTTTGCGCATTATAGCTTTCAGTAACTCGATCACTGACTCAATTTCGGTGATAAAATACAAATAGTGAAGGACCAGTAGAGAAGGCAGTCTTTAAACTTAGTATTCATTTCTGGAATGGATTGGTCTTGGCATGGCGACCCCATCTCCAAGAATATAAACTAAAAACTAGTCTGCCAGGCAGGAACAACGAAGAAAAAGCTATTGACACAAAGAACATGTTCCAAACCCAACTTTAAATGACCAAAAAATGTATAACTCACATTATCTTTGATCACAACTCTGATCAAGGCCCTGTAGCTGAGAATTATTATAGATGTAATATATTTGGCTTAAAAATTTACAATTGAGGGATACCCCCAGGTATTCTCATTTAAAGTACAATTCATGGAACTGCAGTCGTTCTCTGACCACTAGAGGCTGACCACTGAGCAGGTTCCCATTGATGGCCAAAAAATCCTAACTTTACGTGTTTCCACCCTGGTCCCCTTTAGGTTGAATATGAATTGAACTTCCTGGCAATTCTGTTTTTTACTATTGCTTTTTTGCTTAAGTTTTATTAAGATTTTACATTTTAAATAAGTATGGCCTACTCCAGTTTTTTGTAAAGGAGGAAGTAGCTGCTTTACCCAAACCTTTCTGCTTAAATCTATGAGTGACATCACACTTACAACTTTCCCGTTTTAAACAGTCTATGTGGCCAACACCTGTCATTGATTACCATTACAATGTACATGCACTCAGCATTTGGATAGTTTAGATGTAGCTGTATCCCCAAATGTGAAGTCTCCAGCATTAAATCCTAACATAATAATGTTTCAATAAAGGTTTCATTCAGCCAAGTCTTTCATTCAATGTTAGGATAGATGACAACATACAAATCTGGAAATTAATGCTTGAACAAGATTCAGAATTTTAAAACGACAATAATTTGGGAAAATAAATGACCAAATTATGTTTTATCACTTTCCAGAAAAATTGTGTACTCTGGGTGGTCAGGTGATTATTTATTTTATAAGAAACAAGATGTAGCATAAATATTTGTATGCTACATGTAACTAAAATTTTACTTCATGTATCTAACAATGAAACATTGCAAGTAAAATGAGAAAAAAATTACTCTCTATCAATCAGCAAAATTTCTAGTTCTCACGTCTGTTATTCAGGAAACAGCCTGAGATGAACAAGTTCTGTATACTTGGCCAAGGTGGAATCTGACTGATTCTGTGAAATGGTGTTCTTTCTTCAGGTAGGCAGATGATCCTCCCTTTAAAAGAAGCTTATAATCTCAGTTACATATACAACATAAAATATCCTGGGAGCTAGAGACCTTGCGGATTGGTTGGGAATACCTTGAGTTTACACATACCCAGTGATTTTAAGTAGAGAGCAAAAAGTGGCTGTACTCAATGTCATGGAGGTCAGGACATAAAATGCAGAGATTCCTGAACGTAAATATGGCTCAGTAAGAAGAAGTCTTTGTCTCTCTCTCCATTATAATGTGATATAAGAGAGAGGGAGCTCAGGTCAAATCTCCAATAGATATAAATTGAGTCATATATCGAATATATGCACATAAAATTTTCAAATGGGAGTGAATAATTACAAAATTGATTTCATTTGATTATTTAAAGTCAAGCATCAATGATCTCAATGTATAAAACAAGTGAGATTTGATTGTATGAAACATGGGGACTTTTAATTTCAAAGAATCTAGGATATTGTGCAAGGGGCAACCTCCTGCTTTCCCTCTTAATGCGTAACAGGAAATGACTAAACTGCAGTACTTCGAGTGGCCGCTCGAGGCTGCCTTTAGAAGGGAGCAAGTTCTCGTTCAATCCAATCATAAAACTGACCAACTTTGGAGCTGAAAAAAAAAACAGGTTTGAGATATATTCAAATTTTAACTTTCCATAACTTTAACTAAGCCTCTTTTAACTTTGCCAGAAACCCACGCGTGACTTTACAGAAATTATGTTCATGTTATATAGTCAAAGACTCAATCAGCTCCCTGCTCCTTGAAAGAAACTGTATGTTTTAGCTTATATAAAGTCGACAGTTCAACTTTCCTAAACAAGAAAAAAGAAACATTGTTGACCTTGTTCAGTTGTCAAATTGCACCTGACACAAGTTTGACTTATTTTGACATATGTGAGCTTGTTGCGTTAACGTCTGACCTAGAGGCACTTTAGCATCACGTTTGTGGACCAGTTTGTCCTGACTTTCTTCCTCTGCTAATGTGAAAGCTACTTTGATTAATGGGAAAAGGAAGACTTCGCTAAGTTTATTAACCTCTAATAAACACTGCTTTTGCAAGGCTTTTGCATGTTCCGCCCCATAAATCAGTTTAATTTCAAAATGAAAGATACATCTTTACATTTTTAATCAACTTTTTGGGAGAATTTGTTTACTAGAAGAGATAATGTATTGTTTTTTTTTAGCAGCTATTTGATGAACTCTAGGATAAACAATAGGGATGCACCAACATGAAAATTCTTGGCCGAAACCAAAAACCGAAAAAGAGAAAACCAAGGCCGAAAACTCATGTACTCATGCGTATATTCAATATCCAGGCCTTCTCCCTCTCCGTCTCTCTGCAAGTTCTCTGCGTCCAGCACGTTCTGGATCATTTCTCGTGTGCGCTGCTTTATTTCCGCATACAAGTAATGATCTTTAAAATGCGGTTTAAGTAATAGCGATGAAGTGCAGAGGATCCGAATAGATCTCAGTGAAACGTGTGCTGACAGAATCTAAGAATATATTTTTCATTGCTTTCACTCCGTTTTCTGTCTCAACCTCTTAGCTAAAGAGACGCTTTAGTGCTGCGAATAAAGGAATAACATCCACTTCAGATGCATCAGAGGAGCTGATCTCTTTAGTTAGCTGCACAAAGGGGGCAATAAGAGAAAATGTTCCCTATTAGACCCACTGGTGTGCAGTGAATGTCGTGAGGAGCTCATGATCTGCGATATATGCAGCCAAGACTCGCTTTTGGTCAAAGAGGCTTTGCAACATGTAATAAGTGCTGTTCCATTGCGTACTCACGTTTTGCTGGAACCGCTACTTCCGACAAGCATATGCAGGCAGCGATTGCGTCATCACTGTTTCGGCCATGTTGTTTCGGTGGAAAAACTCTTTCGGACGAAAACCAAAAATGCACTTTTTGGCCATTTTCGGATGAACATTTTTGATATCCGAATATTCGGTAAATAACTATTATTCTGTAAATAAACTATTTTTTTAGCTGAAAGTAAACGTGCAGGATCACAGGTGCATGACTAGATTTGTGTCTTGCAGTATGAGGAACTGCATGCTTGAAGCTCATCGTTATCATAACACACATAACAAGCCTATCAAACTAGATCAGGATACATTGAACATTTAAAAATCATCGCGACTTTGGGATTTGTTTGGACATTTGTTTGATGAGAGCCAGAGGGTAAGATGGTAAACACTAAAAACGCGTGTAGAGGAATTGTCGAAACTATAGGGAACCTTTTTTACACTTCTCCAAAAAAGCAACCGATATCCTTTTTGATGGAACGAGTGGCACTTGTTCACTTATAATGCCATCAAAATCCTTCACGGTAAAATCTCCACAAAGTGTGCCTTTGTTCTGTTTTACTGATTTACGTTTTGCAGTTATGCTTTTTTTATGTAAAACTATTTCAATAGAACACTATTTCAGTTATTGTTTTAGTTTATAATAATAAAATATAATAATAATAATAATATTAATAAAAATAAGAATAATATATATATATATATATCGAAGCAAATCTACTTTCAATTATATTTTATGGTAAATCATTTTTAAAAATTCTAAATTATTAATATCTTAGAAATACAATTATTTGGCAAAAGATAATTATTTTGTTCAAATATCTTGATACATATTGTATCGTGGACCTTGTATTGGAGTACATATCGAATTCTGAGGTCGGTATATCATTATACACCCTTACTATTATAGATTTATTTTCTAAACTTGCAGATTATTTTGTGATGAAGTGATATTAGGAATTTCATCTTACAATAACATCATGTGGTTCGCATTGATTAAGCATGTCTTTCAGAGAGCAGTTTGTTGTTTTGCAATCTTTTATCTTGATGGAACTCATGTCTATCAGCAGGGTAACCAAGAGCCGAAGTCACGTTTGGCATGTCCCCTCCTGATATCTTTTATCAGTTGTTAGGTCTGGCTGATGATACTTCTCCTTTTGACAAAGCAACACAAGTGGAGGAATGTTTCAGAGCGTATTAGTGTCCCAGTGGCTACTAAAATCAGCTGTCATCCAGAATATTTCAACATTATATGTTTGCTTACAGTACATAGTTTTCAAAATATTTCAATGAATGATTAATTACCTTTCTGTTGTTGCTGTAGGCGATGTTCCTTCATAGTTTCATGTTTAAGAAGTTTATTACACAGTTGTTTTTTTTTAAATGAAGCACAGCTAAATTCCTCATATGTTTTATAAAGGTTGTTGTGTTAAAAGCAAATTGCTTTAGAAAGGTTTGTTTAACCTACACGTGTCCTTTTTAAACTATTATCTGTTTGAGTTTATACACTTTATCTAGTGCTGTTGATCGATAAAAAAATTAACTTTAAATCGAACTATTTTTTAAATTAATCATGATTAATCGCAACGTCAAGACTGAAACTTTTTCAAAATCTATAATTATAAAATGTAAATAATTTATGTAACTGGAAAACAAAAAGACTATTTAAATTTAAAATATGATTGTTTAAGGAATTTTTCTTTAACTTGTAACAATAAACCATCAGTATCCTCCAAATAAAACTTTTTGCTTCACTTCTTTGGTGGCTGTTAATTTGTGGTCTTTTTAAACTTTTGTTTTTCAGGACTCTCTGCCATTAACAGCTTGCTTCTTGAAGCCTTGTTCATTTCATCTTTGGGAAGAAGCCTTAGGTCTTTAAATCTTAGGACAATTGCAGTAGCAATCTTCAGCTCTGTGAGATTAGTGCTTGCTTTTAGTCTGAGGTAAAATCATGTTTGAATTTAACTATAGCTGATCATCCTCTCTTGACTCCATAATTTTGCATGTGCTACAAAGCTGGCAATACCACTTTCTTACATTACGTTATTCAACACCATTATTATGACTTTAACTTTTTAATATTATTTTACACTTTTTTTTGCAGCATACCTTGACAGTGGACACACGCACACACACACACACACACACACAAAACAGACAAGAGACTGAGTTGTTCCGTTAGTTTGTGAGCGTTGGATCTACTTGGTTTAGGTGCCCAAAAATCTTGTGATATTTAGCTAGCTAACTTGTCCTCGCTGTTTCCATTCTCTCACCACTTGGAGTAAAAACGATCCACACATGCCTCCGTGTATTGCCGCTCCTCATTGTTAGACAGCCCAGCGGTCCCCCTGTGAGAGGTAATTTAAAGTATATCAGATGATCTAAAGAATTTTGCAGTGTGACAGCTGAAGTTGAAAGTTGATTTGTTTTTAAAGATACAAATGTGGACACTTATTTATGGCATAAGAAATTTTTTTGCAAGCACAATGATCTCATTGTTCAGTGCAGCATTGCTTTCATTCCTCAAGAGATCCTCTTGTCTGGCCGTTCCAAAAGCAACAAAGGCACAGTTCAAACAGCAAAATCAACAGAACTGACTTCAGGAATGAGAATGTTACCTTTTCATTACAAAAGCAGTTGATATTAGAATATAGGGGCTTTAATATCAACTAAAACCATCGTTTACTGCCATTTTTTAATTTAAATGATTTCGAGCTCTGTCTTCAGATATTTGCCTCAAGATATAAGCATCCTTTTTAAACATTATATTCTCATCTATCTGTTTGCTTTAGAAATAAAACCTCTGGTGGTGGTTGCAATTCTGCATTGTATTGTTTAACCATAATATATGTGCAAGCGAACCTGAAATGTAGTTTTAAAAGGTATTTATGTCTTTATTTGGGATGTTTTATATTTAAAACATTTTATTCTTATTTGTACAAAGTGTCTTTTTATATTGTTTTTATTTTACTTTGCTGATGTTTTATATAAAGTAATATATATTGCAATATAATATTTTGCAGTTTTATTTTTTTTCTCATTTATTTAATGTAATAACGAAAAAAAAATCTCATTTATTTAATGAAAAGTGTACATTATATTGGACATTAAGAAAAGAGAAGTTAAACTAATTTATATGATCAGGCTAAACCTGAATGTGTCTAGAATTTCTTAATTTGTTATAGATTAAAGGTGTATGGTGATACAAATAAAAGTCGGCATGCTTTTAGTTTTGCAGAACAAAAATTCACAACTTTTATTTTTCTGTGAAAAAAATTAATTTGTAAAGAATTCTGTTGTTTTTTGTTGTACGACAGCAGTTCAGCATTCCCCTGCAGGTCTTATCTGATGTATTATATCTGACCTGGGATCAGCCATATGTCAGAGCTTAATACTTGCTTTCTCACTAGCTGAATCGACTCATGCAGCACAGACACTTTCTTTGTATCCCTTTGACAGTAACTGAAAGACAAGTAAGTAAACACAGTGTGAATGCTAACAAACTTGAGCCAAAGAACTCTTCACCTGTAGCCAATAATTATAAAAACAAATGACTTCAACTTATCAGCTTTATAACCTCATATCTTAACATTAATTGCCTATAAATGACATTGATTAACCCTTGATTGTAAGGCGCTTTGAATAAAAGCATCTTGCAAATGAATAAATGTACATTAGTCAATACTGTTAGAAATATATGTATATGTGACTCCTGGGGAGCAGTTTGCGTATATCTCAAGATGTTAACAGGTTTATGTTGAATGAAATACAAAAAATTGCATAATCTAAAATTGTTTTTGTTCTTTGCCTGTAGACAATAACTGATGTATTAATAGAAATTAAATGTACAGCATGTTTAGTTTTTATGCGTTTTCTGTGGTTACAGTTCAGAGCCATTCTCCATTGTAGAGGGCAAACCCAATTCAACATCGACCATCGCCTAAAACTCAATTCAATGTCGAAGTCACCTAAAACACAACTGAACGTCGAATATCCCCTAATACTAAAATCCAATTCAACATCCCCTAAAACCAAATTCTTTGTCGAACTTCCCCTAAAACCCAACTGAACATCAAGGGTGCCCTAAAACACATTTAGATGTCAAAGGTGACCTAAAACCCAATTCAACATCGAGCGCCCCCTAAAACCCAATTTAACGACAAACATTTCTTAAATTCCAAAGCAACGTCAAACAACACCTAAAACCCAATTCAGTGTCTATTGTCCACTAAAACTGATATCAACATTGAGTGTGCCTAAAAACCCAATTCAATGTCAGAGGTCACCTAAAACCCAATTCAACATTGGTCACCCAAAACCCAATTCTACGTCGAAGTTACCTAAAACATTATTCAATGTTGAACATCACCTAAAACTCAATTCAGCATCAGACCTTATCTAAAACACAATTCTACATCGAAGTCACCTAAAACTCAATTCAACATTCCACATCCCCTAAATCACAATTGAACATCGAACATCCCCTAAAACTGAATTCCACAACAATTGTGCTAAAAAGCCCAATTCAGCATAAATAAAATATACCTAAACCAAACTCGATTTCAAAAAGCACTTAAAACCCAACTCAACTTTAAACAGCACTCTTTAACTTTAACTTTAAACTCAATTCAACTTTGAATGTCCCCTAAAATCCAAATAAGCAATGAATGTTAATTCAATGCTTGAGGACACTTGTGGAGACTTTGTGCTTGCAGAGGCTTCCGGCAAATCCTTTGGTTTTTCCAAACAACCCCAAATGGGCATTTCATGTTCAATTGTGTTTAGATGTGTTTAGAGAAGAGAGTTCTACCCCTGTTTTTTTCCCTTGCTTTTCTCCCCATGACCTTAATTTATTTTGTTTAGTACAGAAGATAAATTAATTAATATTGCCTAAACTTGTTTTGCGTTCCTGTCTTTTGTAAGCAGCTTATATAAAACCCATAAATTAAAATTGACGTCAGTTTTTCCACACCTATAGAATATTAACCGCTTTATTGAACACAAAAGGTGTTTTCACAACCTCCTCTCCCATTCATTCCTCTTCAATGAATCACAGTATTGTATATGATATATCATTTGTTTAGGACACACAATACATTAATAATGTCTTTATCTCCAGTTGTAACATAGAAGTTGCTTAGCTTGTAACTTGGCAAAAATGAAACCGCCTAAGTATGTTTATCTGTCTGGTTTCTGTGTTGTCTGCTTTGGGAATGTCATCAAATTATTACTGTTTGTCATCAACTTTTTTTAGGGTGAGATTGCTGTCCATGTCAGATGAAAACCTGTGTTTCACAAGATTGAAAGCATGTGGTCGGTTGAGTGTAAAGTCAACATACTGTAACCGATACGCTTTTATTCGAAGTTCAGCTTGCAACATTGCTGAAGACTTGAAATTCAAGACATATTTTGCACAAAGATGCAGACGAGAGCACCTAGTGCCTGTGATGGGGACAGGGATTGGTTTAAATGCAACATTTTATTGAATGGCGTGCAAGGATGATGCTTTTACTGTTTACATCCAGACAATGGAATGTGTCTGTTTTGCACATTTTTTTTTATAAACCTGTGTTTAGAACCTGTTTTATTTTTAAGTATGCTGTGAAATAATATTTGATTGTTCTGGTTTGTTTGCTTTCAGGTGTGTGGAAACAGTGCTGTGATGACATCATGAAGATTGAAGAGCCGGCCCAAAAGAAAAGTGGGACACTCAAACAGGGTTCCCTTTTTCATGAAATGGGTAAGAAACAGACTGTAAAAGTGTCCCAAACAACTGACTATATGCTCAATTTCATCATGCTCAATCAATAAAGCACTGAGGATCGGCTCACTTTTTCTTTTGCGATTCTTTTCTCACATGGCACTGTTTTTCTTTCTCCCTTGCTCTCTGCTTTTTTCATGCTTACTTCATCTTTATTTCACTTTTTTCTTTCTTTTCAAGGGATTGTTTCTTCTTATTGTCTCTCTTTTGTTCTCGTTTTCTTTTTGATAAAAATAAATAAATAACACATGTGTTTTAGGTTCTTATTACTGAGCTGCAGGTTTTTGCAGATTTGGTGGTTTGCATTTCTATGTAATAAAAAAAATCTATACATTAATTTAAATTCATAAACTTGGCATTTTTACCATTCCATCTTAATAAAGTTCCATTGTAAGAATTTCTATTCTAGAAACATAGTCAGAGTCCCACTCACCACACTAAAGTTTGTATTTAGTCTGTAGAGTATGCATTTTCACGATTGCTGATCATAGAACTTTGCCTCCATAATCCCTAACAGAAGATAAATTCTGACTCTACAAAAATGCATAAAATGTTTTCGCTCTGCATGTATATTCATGCACAGCAAATACAAATTACATGAGCACTAGCCTGACTGATGCGCGAGCTTTGTGAGCCTCATAGAGGAGCGAGTCTCCGCCCAGTGTACTGGACCAGGTACGAGATTACATACCTGACATTGCTTCCAAACATACACATCCACTGGCTTTAAGTAGATTTTCACAACTGATATTTGGATGAGCAACATGAGCCAGATTGGCGAGGGTCTTACCCTGCGATCAGAATCAGATTTTGTGTTTCGCAAGCCAGGATGAGACATACTTCTAAAAACATGCTTCAAAAGTGGAGATTCTCTAAAAAAAAAAAGCTGCGTCTTAAATTTGGTGAATAAACATGGTGAAATATCTCACATTCTTTGTAGTTTAAAGTGTTGTGTTTTCTTTAAGTTAGATTTGACAAGGTTTTATCTTATAATGAGAATTTTTTTTAAGTAAAAAGAGTGATTAAAACAAGCGAAAGATAGAAATAAAATTATTATAAAAGTAAAAACTAGTACTAAAAAAAGTAATTGCCATTAGTAAGTACTTGTTTTTGGACTATATTAGCAAGTGCTCAGATCAAAGTACTTATACTTGTACTCGTGTTGTTCTATTATTCTACAAAAACACAACTTCAATACCGTTCAACTATTACATTCTTTATTAATAACAAATTAAAATATTAAGGGTTCTACCGAACATACACTTCTTCTTGTATCCACCTACTCCTTGGTGCCAGAGACCTTGCAGTGCTTATTCGCACACATCTGACCAATGAGGAAGCAGCACCATGCTCATCTGTTAGTTTGAGCAAACAATTTGACTTCTTAAATTATAAAAAAGTTATTCACACAAAAAGGTGCAACCAAAAAGACATTATTAACTTGAACAACTTTGAGATCTGAAGGAAAGTGGAGGGTGGAGGTCTGTCCTCATCGCAAATTTCTATTCATAGCAGGTTTTGAGAAAACATGATTGGTATTGGGTGACCAAAAATTATTTGTAGTCTAATATAAAATATTTATTACCCTCCACTTGGAAAAGCTTTCAAACCACTTATCGCAAAATTTAGTAGTTTTAATTATAATTATTATAAATAGTAGTAGTATCTTTTAGGGCTTGTATTTAGTAGTAAGATTATGAATGCCCTAATTGTGACATAAATTCTGATAATTGAAATATGTATCTAATTATAAAGTTAATTTAGCCTCAATGGTGATGCTGATACAGTACCTGTCAGCTAACACACTTCAATCGAGACACGGCTGTGTGTATTTTCAGAATTTTTACTGTATGTCAGACACAGCATTAGGATTTCTACTATTGTGTATGTCATCTTCTGACTCTTAAAGACCTGTCAGCTTTAGTGAACAAAAGGGGCTTAGACTGTCTGAGCTCTGTTACAAGAGGATGAGAACTGAAACTTGTTGACAGATTCGAGGAAAACTTACAAGGTGTACTAGAGAGGAAAGGAACTCAAGAACTCGATTCCGCAACATTCAGTTTGTTTCCACTGAACAGGTTCACACAGTGTTCAACTAACATATTCCTGTGGCTGAGAAGAGCAAAAAGTTTAGTGTAATTTCTGTTTTGATTAAAATTTCTGAAAAGTGGAAGTAGACCACCCAGAGTGATCTTGGGTCCTTAGAAATTTAAATCAAGTAAATCAAAATACCTCAATGAATGTTGGTTAATGCCATCAATCTTCAATAAAATACAATTAATAAAGTTCAAGTAAAAAAAACGAAATGCCATTGTGAATGTGAATGCAGACATGTCAACAGGGTCAAAGAAAACCATAACGCGTTAATGAAACTATGAAGAGAAGAATCCGTTTGTGATTGAACTGTCTGTCATAAACTGATCTGCTATATAAGAAAGAGTTCGACCTTAATATTTCTCATTTTTGTATTGTTTAGCAGCCCTATGATTTATTTCTGCTTTCTTTGAATAATGCTTTGAAGATCTGTTTTCATGGTATTAGCAGACATTGTGTGAACAGTCATCTTTTGTTTCTTTCAAAGAAGAAAGGCATGCTTACATGGTTTGAATGACATGATGAGAAGAAAAGAAATTATGCTTTGCTGTGTACTTCAGTAATTCTGTATCTATAGTCAATGGGAATGTCAATTATGCAGTGTTACTATAATGCTTAAATCAGAGTACAGACTGTTTCAATTAAAATACTTTAGTATTTAGTAGTACTAGAAATTATATGACATTAAATAATTGCCTATTCATATAAATTACTAGTACAGTACTCTGATGTAAGCATTTTTTGTGTATATATATATATATATATATATATATATATATATATATATATATATATATATATATATATATATATATATATATATATATATATATATATATAAAATCATGGTCCCTGCTTTACATATACACATGCATACGCTCTCCCTCTCTCTCTCTCTCTCTCTCTCTCTCTCTCTCTCTATATATATATATATATATATATATATATATATGTATTTATGTATGTATGTATGTATGTGTGTATATACATGTAAAAAGTATTTAATGCAAGAATACCATCCTACAAAATTTAAATATTTGCTAATTTTCATCAATTATAAATTTTGTACAAATGCTTAATGTAATACATCTGAACCACATTCTAACATTCCTACCCTTACTAGAACTTTTTAAGTATATGTTAGAAGGCATAACTCTTCTGTACACAAAGTTGTAAAAATGTCTTATAGCTGTAAACGGCATTGATGGGATGCTTGCGAGCTCTATGTAATGCAATAGTTTGTGATCTGTCTGGCTGTGCCACTTTCCTTACACAGTAACTCCCTCGTCATCTTCCAGCAGAAGCTCATCCTCATCGGCAGTGACCTCACCAGTGTCCTCAGAGATCCAGAGCCTGCTCAACAGCTACTACAACCACAGGTCACACAAACCAACACTTTGCACTCACTTTTTCAAAGTCACGCACACAAGACAAACAAGCCCCAAATAAACTAAATGATAAACCTGTTTCACACCACACGTGTTAGCAGAGCTTCTACTGCATGCTATGATTGGGCTTTCATACCTCTTAATGTTGAAAAATTTATATTACGTGTTCAAGGGCATGGTGTTCTGCTGACCCGAGTGTATTGAGATGTAATGTTAATGGTTATTACTCCTAAAAGGCTTTAAATAATTTAAATTCAAGTTAGTCTATGTCTCCCTTAAGCTAAAGTTAATGAAGTTGAAGTGTAATAAGCTGTAAGCTGTAAATAAGCTGTTCTGAATGAATGAAACTAATGTTTTCAAACCCTTTCCTTTATTAATACTGTTCAAATGAGAGTTCGAATTTTTTTAAGTATAGTTCCGCATGGAGAAAGCTCACAGTCTTTTGTTGTATCGCCTTGAATCTAATTTTTCTCATTTGTATTCAAGCTGAGTGAATCGTCCACACTTGCTGATCAACAAACCTTGCTTGCACACCACTGACAGAATAGATTTTTATAGCAAGATGTCACATGCCTATAGTGTCCTGTCTATCACTTTTAACTTTTTATCAGCGAGTGCAGTTTAGTGCTCTTTTACTTTATTACTGTTGAATTTATATCATTTCATATCCATAGAACAGACAGGAGAGGACATCTGAGCTAATTATCCTGCTACTTCAACATTCATAATTTCATAGAATTTGTATGGGATCATCTAGTCGTGCCTCCCGCCTGTGGCGTATTTCAGCATCAAATCAATGCTAATATTCGCACTCTTTAACACTTTATATCCTCTCAATTCCCACTCTTTTACTCTTGATTTTTGTTTTAGTGCTCTCGATTCCTGATCCTGTGCTCGATTTCTTATTGGCAGCTAAATGGTGCCATAAATTCTGGCCACAAAAGCTGCCCACATCAAAACATTCTTTTTGCCCCTGTGAAACATGCTTAATATTAAAGTCCTAGCGCCATGGCCTGGCATTTATACATTTGGATCACGCGAGGCAGACTTTTCCAGTCGTGCACTAAAGTTGACACATACGCATCCTCATCTAGAGGTTACTATGATGAGGTGGTTTTAGAGTTTACTAGGGAGATGTGCTACTAGGGAGGTGCTTCCCCAGTTGTAATTGCACGTCATCATGTATGTGAGTAGTTCCTATGATTGCAGATCTCCTCGTCTGTTCTGCACACAAAGAAAATGAACACAATTTCTAATTTGGAGAAATACCTCTTTGTTCATGATGACTGAATGAAATGACACATACAATACATGCCTAACACAACTCGCACAGTTTAAACAGTTATGAAAAAAATACTGAACTTATTTCAGAGAATAATTATAATGTAATAAATAAATTAAAGGGTGGTGTAATAACTAAATTAACTCAGCAGTACACATGAGGAAGTAGATCCTCCTCCAACTCATTTTAAAGTGATGGGCTGGGAGGTTTTTATTTTTGGAAAAGCATTGAAGTTGAAATGTAAGTAACTGTGACAACGCCCAAATGGGAGTGCTTGCCAAAATCAAAAAATCAACTGTTTTAAAACTAGTTCAAAGGACAACATCTGCATATATATATATATATATATATATATATATATATATATATATATATATATATATATATATATATATATATAACTACAAATCTGTCCCGTGAACCCTTAGTTACAACGTTGAATAACTTGTATTGTCTTGTTGTCTCCTGTTGCTCTCTTTTTAATATATTTAAATTTTAATATGCATTATTTGCAAACATATTTTAATGGCAGAGGTGTGGTGTTACTGTCACTTGTCAAAGTCTAGCACACATCTGTCAGCAGATATACTCTCAAAGAGCAAGACAGACGGAGTGATGAAACGGGAGTGTTTTATGGATCTATATATCCTCATTCCTGATGAGACAGCGGCATATAAACAAATTTGTCTTGAAGAGAAGAAGCTTGAGAATGCTGTGTTGCGTGCTTCATTAATGGTGTTTCAGTAATTTAGCATTACTGTAATTTGATGTTTGTAATATTTCAGACTTCTGTGTCTTGGTTGTTAATATTATGTGAGCATTTATACATCCACACAAATTTTCATTGCCTGCTAATACCTGTTATGGTCTCCAGCTTTTGATAACATGTTAACGACACTCGGGAAGTCACCTGGGTGGCCTCAAACCAGGGACATTGTTTTTACGAGGGAGCAATATGCCCCACTGACGCTTAACGCATTATTATTACTATTATTATGTCGAGGGAAACCAATGTGTAATCAATCCCGATTAACATAGACAGCCATGATTGCTACATTATCAGATAATAACACATCTGTCTGACTAATCATTTCAGCTATCTATAATTTTCTATTTGTTACTAGGGGTGTAACAATGTATTGTGGCATAATGTATCTGGCTACAAAATGTCACAATATGGATCATTTGTTTGTGTTGTCAGATACACTTAGTGTTTTTAAATACCTTCGCTAGAGTTTTCCGCAACTACAGAAATGTAGAGCCAACCATTTGAGGTGATTGAAAGACATCGTTTAAATTCTGCCTTTTGAAGGTTAATAAGGGTGCAGCGATAGTCCTAGAAGAGTCAAATATTTATTTTAAATTATTTAGAAGGGGTACAACATGACACATATAGCAAAATGATCACATTTTATCATGATAACACATTAGACATTATTCAAATTTGGAAATCTGACAATGACTTCTTTTTGTCGCAAAATGCACAGCTCTTAATGAGGCTTCAGTTGCTTTTTGTGTTCAGTTGTTTTCCTGCTGCCCAATAAGTAGTTAGCATGCTAGCTTGTGTTACACATTTTGAAATTACTCTCAACAATTTACCTTGACACAGTTGTCCTGCAAATGAGTCACAAACAGAAATCTTTCACAGTAGAATCCCATTCAATTTCAAAACAATATTTTTTCTTTTTTCTTTCTACCATGTCTACCATGTTAACTAGAATAAAAAAAAAATGTGTAGCTCGATGACAATTCCGCTATGGTGAGCTTTTATTAGAACAGGGCTGCATGCGACTCATTTGATCTTTTAAGTTGACCTGGTGCCCTAAGACACAATGTTGGTGACCGCTGGTCTAAAGACATAGCAACTGTAGATAAAGATTTTTGAAAAATTTTGATTTTATTTCCAGTTATTACATTTTTTTGGGTGCTGTGCGGCAAACTTTTCGTTGAAGGATGTTAAGTTTGTATATTCTTTATGCTGGGGAGGTGACCTGCCTCAGTCAACGAGGATCCTAGGAGTTTTACCCACACTAAGACTTTTTGAAGCTGTTTTAAAAGCAACTGCAAAAAAAAAAGCGCTATATAAAAACTTGATTGATTGATTGACAATAGAGCAAAAGGAAAACAACTGTAGATAAAACACATTTGTAATCCAATTTCACTTAAGGGTCACAGCGTTAGTAAAACATGAAGTTACTTGCATGATATTTTTTTAGCAGCTCCCATCAACAAAGTCCAGCACAATTTTATCTTGTTTTCAAATGAGTCCTCAGGAAAAGCGCAGCAAATTCTGTATTCCTCTGTATTCCTCTTGGTAGGTCTACAAAAGACAATTATTTAAAAATATATATGTATATTTTTGTTCTTCGCTATTGTATCACTTTTTTTGTTTCTCAGTTCATGATTCCTTTTAAATTGAACTCTGATGACAACCGTTGACTTTCTTGAGCAATTTAACAGGCACTTTTGTCTTCTAAAAAGTCATAGTAAATGGCCTGAGGTTAAGGAAACAAACTTAAGATTTCTCTCCCTTAACTGTCACAAAAACTATTAAGTGGAATTATAATTAGTAACAAGGAAACAAGATCTAATGGACTGAACAAGTGAAATGTCATTTCAGTTTGCAATCTTTCCATTGAACACATTCTCTTTGGTTCTCATCGAGGGCAGAACCAGAAGGCGAGTGGAATCAGGGAATGTGAAATGTACCCTACAAAACAGAACGTTAATGAAATCAGTGCACCGGTGCAGACCAGCAACATTCCTGTGGTAGAGGCTGCATTGTGGGCGTTTGTGGTTGTGCGTGGGTTGCTTGAACACATGTATAGACATGTGTGTTGATGAAATAAGAACCCTAGAGGTGCTTTGAACGGTGGAAAAATGAACCTGACCTTGGTTTTGTTCCCTTCTCTTCTTTAGCAAATGTGAGCCTTTTCTGACATCTTCTCTGTTTCTACCAACTTTTGATCATGCCCCCAAGCTTCGGAGTGTTGATGAATGGACATTTCTTTCATTATCAAAATCCTAAACCAACCTGGTCCTTTGAAAATGCCAGATTATGAAATCTTATTCTTTCGTATCCCAGGACACCCAGACACATCAGGAAATAATCTTGCTGAAAATGGAGCAAAAAAAGCTCTCAACAAGGAAATGAGCAATTACCGAAAAGCATCTACTGACATCAGTACAGTACTGAGAAAATGGCAGACCAAATGGGATTTATGTACAAAATTACATCAGATCAAACATTATGTAGTTAATCTCAATACGTTTTTTACCAGGTGCCAAATTGGTCACTCAAGACGATTTTTCACCCCTTGAAATGTCCCTTAATCCATTAAACACATTATATTTCATTGTACGTTATTTACTTCAATTGGAAATTCCTTTTAAACTCAATAGTCTTTAACTGATTATATAGCTGAGAAAATTTGATTGTGATATTAAAAATGCATTGGAAGGTGAAGTAAAGGAATCATTTTGACAGAATCTAGTACATTTATGTACTAGAATAAACAATTATGTGGTAATTTTTTTTCCATTATATAAAACTGGACATTATGGAGGGGTACTTGATGAATCTCTATTAATAAAATTGTGAACGCTGAGCTTTTATATAACATTTTATAATTGAATAAGCGTGCACATTGTTTGTACCTGGTCTAAATTAGTAATATTTGGCCTAGTAAAAGTCCAAACCTGATCAGCTGAGCAATTGGTTTATGAGTTCATGTTGGATGTGTTCATGTGGCATTGACATTAAATTCATGTCAAACATTGAGGAAAAATAAACACCTTTAAAAAAAATAAACAGAGATGTTTACTTTTTGTAAACATCTAAATTTCCTACCAAATAAAATACCATAAAAAATATGGTATGGTATTATATGGGAAAGGGTCTTCCTTGAAGTTTTTTTTGGTGCAGTTGATGCATCATTTTCAAACCATACAGAAGCAATCAGGGCCATTTGCAGGTGCTGTAAAGGATCCTGAATTACAAGGATTCTCAAATGTGGTTTCTCCATGTCTGGTTGAAATGTAGGACTTACTGGAGTTGTTTGATTGGTTTGTGCATTGCTCTGCCACTGAGCAGTTGGCAGAAGATGCACATTTATGGCGGCAAATCAGGGTCATAATTCGAGCGCGCGCATTTGCTAATCACGCGTGCATAATATTAAAATTTGAGCGAGCAGAAACAGATCCGCGCGCGCAGAGAAACAAACCGCCAGCTTTTTTTCAACCCGCGCACGCGCGCGACTGAACCTGAGAGCAAAACACTCTGTCGCGCGCGGGGAGGGGCTTACCTGCTCGCTAGCTCTCAAATCTCCCTCCCTCGCTCGCTCTCAATCTGAACCTGCGCGCGCGCGCGACTCATTCCTGCGCGCGCTAACATGATTTTTGTCCAAGATGGGGCGGGACCCTCGTTTCCCGGAAGTCAGCTGTGATTGGACGGCTGTCTGTCAGTCAGTCAGTTCTGTTCCTTTAACGCTCAGAGTCTCCCCCAACAAAGACGTTAACCAACTTATAAAAGTGACTCTTTAATCAAACAACAACGACAAGCCAGACATTTACAAACATTACAACAAAAACAATAAAGATGACTACAAGAACAATATAAATCTGACTGAATATTACTCCGACAGCTTAAAGAATACAAATAAAACAATCCAAGTTGCTTTTGTGTTTAAAGGATAAACTCTAATCAATGTTTTTTTTTAAATCCTGTCTCAAGAACAGTTGTTAGTTGTGTTCATATTTGGAATATGGATGTATGAATAAATACTTTTTGTTAATGTCAAATTAGACCACTCATAAAGTTGACGTTGTATGGCATGTTTCTATCATTAACATGTTTTTAAGTTTTTGTGAGTTCTCGATTAAATAGTAATTACATTTTACTGTTTTGACAAAACTAGGCCTGCATTATTACATTTTTGAGTTTCTAGAGTCTAATGTATAATTTCAGACTTGAATCCTGGTTTTGATTAATTTATTGAGTTTGGGGTTTGAATTACTGCGTTAGTTTGATCATTTATTTCCACAAAAAACTGTATTTTTAATCCTGATTTTAATGCAGTCAAAGTTACTTTTAGAAGCGGGGATTAATGGTCAAATTAATTTAAATTCAGATTTTACTACTATTTAAATTAATATTAATTTTAAAGTAGCAAAACATAGTTAATTTAATTTAAATTCTGACTGTACAAAGTTAACCTGTAGCATCAGGTTTAGCGCAATATGTTGATTACTACCCCGCTAGCATTTTTTGGTTCAAAAGACGTTTAATAAATGTTTATTCATAGCCTAGACTTCTAGGCTAAATTTGGGCTGTCAGTGAAAGTTTAAATGGCATTTAACTGTAGACAAAATATAACCTAGACATCATTTAGACCTCTAACAAACAACTGCATATACAAGTTTAAAGGACATAAAATCTGTTTAGGCTACACAATAATCAAAGTAACATTACAATTTTAAGTTGAGATTGTTATCATAATACGCTAAGGTAACTCACGCAATAAAATGTAATTCATTTTCATTTTAGTTAAATAAGATTGGAATGTTACACACACTTGTGTCTATGCAAATACACATAAAGGTACAATTAAAAATAATAAGACATTTCAAACACATACATGCAGTTAAAAAAGACATCTTTATTAAAAAACACTTTATTTAAATGCTGCTATTATAAGCACTGCACAGCTGCTCTCTGTGCTGCATGAAGAGATTTCTGACTGCTTTCCTGAGATCAGCTTCCACTGGGAAACTAGTCATTGCAGATCTGCGAAGTAGAGAGGAAAAAGCGTTAGAGAAAACACTATCATCATATTAGCATGTAATGTACTCCATGTACATCAGGGCTGGAGAGCATTATGCTGCGTTTCTTCTTAAAAAATAAACCATTTACCTGTATGTTAATGCTATAAATTACGGCTGTGTATTTAAGTATTATCTGTTTTTAAGGTAACTGAAATAGAAAACAATTCTAGAATCCACGCTTTAAAGACACTAAGGTTAACTATAAAGAACCTAAAACCGCGTTTGTTAATTAATGAAATCTGTCTCGTGAACGCAGTCATGAAGAGTCGCGTTCAGTCTTTCAAAACATAATCAAAGACCTGATAACGTCTTTTATTTACCACAACATGGACACAACCGCTTCACATTTGTTCTTTAAACATGGTTTGACTTTAAGGAGAGACTTTGTCATTTAAAAATGCATTTACTGACCTGAAACGTGACGATAGAAGGAGCGACATGAACAAACTTCTCTGTAAAATCCAGAAAGGAAGGCGTCAACTCAGTGTTCTGGGTAACACCAAGCACTGCAAGGAAAGTTCCGGCTCATATGTTGCCTTTACCGCTTTTGAAAATAAATTTCACTTTTTCCAACTTAAATCTTTGTTGACACATTGTAATCATTGCAGATATTATTGAATTTAGTTTATTTTTAGCTGTTTTGACAACAATGTCATAAAAACAAAATGTGAGGTTTTGGGACTAGATTTGGGTTACATTTAGCCACTCTAATTCTGGTCTATTTATAGACTATTATTTTCCAGTGAAATGGCGGTTACGGCTGCACGTCTAATTTAGAGCTAAATCGCGGCTATATAAAGACCATCTAATGAATTGACACGTAATTGTTGAACATATATTATCGATATTGTAAACATAAAGAGATATAGTCAATCATATGCGTTGCCAATCCAAAACAAAAACAAATAATTTGAATCTAAAAGTGGGCTACAAATAGACGATTAAAAGACGAGTTCAAAAAGGGCTGCGTGTAGCCCACATATCAACCTTTAAAAATAAATATACAAGACACATGCTAATTACTCCTGACTCCATGCACATCATAAAATATAACATATTGTTTAGTTTCATAAATTATTTTGACAAAAATGACATGAAATACAAGGTTAGTTGGGCTAGAATTGGGTTTAATATAGCCGGTCTAATATTGATATATATGCTTAGATCTAGATGTTGAACATCTTTTTCTTGCTGAGTGATCTCTACTTGCAAAAGCAGCAGTCAGAACTCAAAATAATGCGCTAAAACTAACGTAACAGGTTAACTTAGTACAATAAAAATTTTATTTAAATAAACTCTTTTTCGCTGCTTCTAAAATTAATATTTAAATAGTAGTAAAATCTGAATTTAAATTAATTTGACCATTAATCCCCACTTGTAAAAGTAACTTTGATTGCATTAAAATCAGGATTAAAAATACAGTTTCTTGTGGAAATAAATGATCAAACTAACGCAGTAATTCAAACCCCAAACTCAACAAATTAATCAAAACCAGGATTCAAGTCTGAAATTATACATTTGCATTAGACTCTAGAAACTCAAAAATGTAATAATGCAGGCCTAGTTTTGTCAAAACAGTCAAATGTAATTACTATTTAATCGAGAACTCACAAAATCTTACAAACATGTTAATGATAGAAACATGCCATACAACGTCAACTTTATGAGTGGTCTAATTTGACATTAACAAAAAGTATTTATTCATACATCCATATTCCAGATATGAACACAACTAACAACTGTTCTTGAGACAGGATTTAAAAAAAAAAACATTGATTAGAGTTTATCCTTTAAACACAAAAGCAACTTGGATTGTTTTATTTGTATTCTTTAAGCTGTCGGAGTAATATTCAGTCAGATTTATATTGTTCTTGTTGTCATCTTTATTGTTTTTGTTGTAATGTTTGTAAATGTTTGGCTTGTCGTTGTTGTTTGATTAAAGAGTCACTTTTATAAGTTGGTTAACGTCTTTGTTGGGGAGACTCTGAGCGTTAAAGGAACAGAACTGACTGACAGACAGCCGTCCAATCACAGCTGACTTCCGGGAAACGAGGGTCCCGCCCCATCTTGGACAAAAATCATGTTAGCGCGCGCGCAAGAATGAGTCGCGCGCGCGCAGGGTCAGATTGAGAGCGAGCAAGGGAGGGAGATTTGAGAGCGAGCGAGCGAGCAGGTAAGCCGCTCCCCCCGCGCGCGACAGAGTGTTTTGCTCTCAGGTTCAGTAGCGCGTGTGCGCGGGTTGAAAAAAAGCTCCCGTTTGTTTCTCTGCGCGCGCGGATCTGTTTCTGCTGGCTCAAATTTTAATATTATGCGCGCGTGATTATCAAATGCGCGCGCTCGAATTATGACCCTGATTTGCCGCCATACACATTTGTCATGCTCTAAACCGCTTGGTCATAATGTCTCAAATGTTTTATTTTTACTCCGTGTACAAAAAAGGCTTGATGAACTTTAACCACTCTAAAATGCTTTCAATGCGTTCAAACACCCTTTTTGTGTTGATTATGTTAATTTTATATATTATGAGTTATTTGACAGCAAAGTAAAATCGACCAAATGTAAAAAATGTTCATTAAATATTTATTTGTGCTGAAAGTTATGTTCAATTTTGTCTAAAGGATCTTTAAACTGTGTCAAGTCATAATTCTTGGAGCTGAAGCGAGATAACAGCTTAGAGGAATCTTGCTCAAGGCTGACTGCATTCATGGATTTTTTGGGGCTTTGGGTCTTTAAATTCAGTTTGCTTTAATTAAACAATAATTATGTTTCAGTTCAAGCAAAAGTCTTGGGTCTATCTAATCATCAAAATGGATTTTGTTGGAACCTATGCCACTGGATTTAAAAATAAAATTTAGTTTGTTACATATCTTGGCATGGAATAAAACCAAAATTCCTTGGATGACATGGATTTTTGTTTTCATGATACAGTTCGGCAGTCTCGCTGTCACTCTTCTAGTTCAGAGTTTCCTGGAATGATCAACCTAAATATTTGCCACGCCACAAAAAAAACTAAACAGAATTCTTCTGTTTAATTAAACTGTTTGTTTTCAATCTTCTGTTTTTCTTCTTATAGTGACTGAAAGATGGAGCAAGACTATTGAAAACACCTGTTCGCAGCTCAACACAGCTCTTTTTTGCATGAAAACGGAACATTTTATGACTTTTTTATATTTATTTGCAAATCAAATTCAAGTTCAAGTCCCTCTTTTCCAAAGATCTGACCTGATGTTTTTGCTATTGTGACCGAAAAACATGTTTTATGGTTTCAGGTTGTGCTCTTTAATCATAGTTTACTGTGAAATAAATCTCTTAATTTTTATGCCTATGCTGCTCTCCAGTTGATTAGTTGATACTGCAGGGGTTAGCCAGTTAGCATTTCACGTGAGTCAGTAGAGAATGCAATTAAAATATAAATAAATATCATTGATATTAGTCATTTTGACATCATTGTACACGTACATCAAATTTTTTAGCTAACAATTGGGTACAAGCAAACCCAGACAAACTCAGCAGCCACAGAGTAACTCAGAAAACTGAAGAAAATCTTTCATTTGTTTTTTGGATTTTTGCCCATAATTTATGGGAGGAAATACCCAAAGTATTATAAATCAAAAAATCCAACTAAAAGCAAAAAAATCCTGATACGACAACACCTGCACTGAAGCATGGGACTTAAAATTACATATTTAGGGTTAGATTCTCCGTAACGTCTGATGAGCTGATGGAAAAAGTTTGAAAACAACATTTATTTTATTAAAGACATCTAGGACAGTCTCCAGAAGATCCTGGTAACCCTATGAGCAAGGATGCATTTTTATGTTTGATGTATGCCTGAAGCACAGTAGACAAACAAGGAAACAATCATCAAGGAAGAACAACTAATTATAGGCTACAACACATAAAATATGAAACTATGAATTACAATGCGTACAATACATGTTTGCATTTACTGAAAAACAGGCAGAAGTAGTCAATTTTTGAATGCTGGTTTTTTAGTAACTGAAATAATTGTTTCATTCTGTTAAAAATAAACAAAAACATTCCAAACTTCTATTTTTTAAGACACTCTTATTTTTAAGTTATGACACAAGTAGGCATTTGTAGATCAAACATAGATAAAATATGGAATCAGTCTGGAGTGAACTGAAAGTCCTCGATGCCTCAGTTACACCACCTGCTATGGATACAACTGTTTAAAACTATTTGCTCATTAATCTGGTTCACAATTATGCAGTCTTAAGGTAAGCTTTTCATATGGTTTGGATTTCTGTTAAACATTTTATATCTTTTGCATCAGATTTTGATTTAAAGTTAGCTCAGCAAACTTCTGCTAAACACATAACAAACATGGATGTTCATTTGATGCTAGACCTGTTTATTGCAAAAACAGTGCAAAAATTGTCTTACCTGTCGTTAAAACAAAGCATTGTGTGTTTTTGCGTGGAATTTTTTTACTGAAAAATAGGAACAAAGAAGGTGGACATGCTGAAAATGTATAACTTTTGAACTTTGGTTTTCTGTTTTAAAGGAAGTCTAAGGTGATTGATGAAAAGCTCTCAAATGTTGGCACACACACACACACACACACACGCACACACAAATAAAAATCTAATTCCAAATCAAACTTAAATCCAAGTGTAAACAGTTCCATCTCAACGTAATATCAATTATAAGTATGTTAGCTGGAATTAATAGTGAATTTTCAGTTTCACAGCTTTGGTAAAAATGGACCTCGATATTAGTTAAAAATGCTTGATTGCTTTCATTCAATCTTAGATCTTAGCTAACAATATGTGTCGTCGGATTAAGTCGATCTCATCAAACTCACTACAATGCAGCATGGCAGAATGTTGACAGATTAAAAGTTTTTTGTTTCAATCACCCAAGGTCATTACTAAGTGATGTGACATTGAATATCATACCAGATTTTTGAATTGACAAGCTGTAGAGTTATAATTAGAGAGTCCAATCCTTCAAAGACCAGATTTTAGTTTAGGCTGCAAAGAGATATTACAGGTTTCCATGATGACTGGAAATGTTAACACAACTAGCTTTTTTCTGCCTTACTGTTAATTGTGTTATGAAATGCAGTCCAATTACTCATCCTTTAAGAGCAGTTGGTTATTGTGAAATAGGTGAGATGTGTTTTATGATGTGTGTGTTTGAAGAATTTTTTTTTCAACAATTTACAATTTATTTGATTTACAATACTTGTTCTCTAACAATAGCTAAACTTACCATTGTTCATCCAGTCTCCATTTAGTATCCATTTTAGACTTTGTGTTAATGAAAAAATATGTTGTGTTGATCAATTAAGACTTTTTTCAGGTCTTTTTTTACTCAACAGACTTTACTGTAAATTTTCTCCAGTTGTGTAATAAAAATAAATCAATCATTACTAATCCCTGACTCCTCTTGTTTGTGGGTATATGTTTGCATGACTACCAACATTACAAGCTGTGTTCATGCTTCAAGTTTTCACAAAAGGCTGTATTTTTTTATTGCAGTGTCTTGAAGGGGAAGTTGTTAGCATTTATCGACAGTAGGTTGTCTGATTTTCCAGTACTGTGGGTTCCTGTGCAACCAGTCAAACTACTTGAGTACATGATACCTTAGGCTTTTTTTCTCAATTTATTCTGAGAGTTTTGTCTTCAAAGTAGAAGTTATTCTGGGAAATGATTAACTGTGTGAAAGGAGATTGAGTGAAACAGATCTTTCTGGGAACACTGGATACAAACCCTGCATTATCAAAAACAATAGATATCAAAAACTAATATACTGATGTTTGAGCTCAACTAAAGATTCCCCCTCTTTCGTGTGTTCATGTAAGACAAAGAATGTCTCAGTTCTCTTATAAAAACAAGGAAGATGTAAACCTAACTTAATTAAGAATGAAAAAATGGATTCTGCTTTAAACACAGCACACATTTACTGTTTGAACAAGACTTCCAAAGTGTGCAGGAACCTAATTATATAATTCATGTTCTTGCTTATAATAATTCATGATAATAATTTGTGTATCGATTCTCTTGCACACCTTTTTATAGTTGTAATCAGCAAACTACATTCTGAGAATAATTAAGCTTTAGACCTTTTTGAAGTAGCCAGCACCATGGCATTGCACAATTTTTTTTATTTCGATCTGGTGTAAAATCATGCAGACAAAGTATCGTAATGGATGGACTCGTCAACATAACATTCTGAAATTTTTTATTAGCACAGACATAGAGTCAGGACCTCAGCTTAATGTCTCATCCAAAGAACGGTGCTGCTTTACAGTACAGCGTAAGTGCTACTGAGCTGGGACGCGAGGAATCACACACTAGAACTGCCCCCACCAACCTAATTTTCCCTTTAGGTATCCCATCCAGGTTGAGGGACCTGCTTAATTTCTGTGGGAAACCAGTCATGGGACAGGGTGATACTGAGCATATCACCCTGTGAATGTTCAAGCATTGACTATATAACATGGATGGCACTGATATGTTTCTGGCAAAGTCTCAGAGTGGGCGTAGACAGTAAACAAGGCAGGACATGGCTGTAAGGAAGACTACTGAATGGCTGAAGGTTTAAATTTTTATATATCTTAAACAAACACATAAAAAAATTTTCACCTCCTTAATGTGTTCATGAAAGTCATAATAACCGATAAACAAACCTATCGGAGCCAGGGGTTTTCAGCTCCAAAGTTGGCCAGTTTTAAAACTTGGAGTCAATGAGAACCTGTTCACTTTTGCAGACCGCAAGCGGCCGCTTGAGGAACTACAGCTCAGTCACTTCCTATTACACATCAATAGGGAAAGCAGGAGGTTGTCCTTTGGTTTCATGCAATGATTATGTAGCAGCTACATTGATATATTCCTGTATCATATGTAACAATACTTTTCACCGATTGTGTCCTATACAGTCACTATCTCCATCTGTTTATTTTCATCATTTCAAAAGCTCTGTTTATATCTGCCTCTAGCACTTTTTCAGATTTTCAGATTTATTTGAGTGTCACTCAAAATGACGGTTCAGGCTTCCCCTTGGTCAATACTCCTATCCAATATGTCCCCCCTAATAAAAAAAAATTGCCCTCCTCCTAATTCTTTGTGGATCTTTACTGCTGTGACTGGGTTTTAACTGGCTCTTTCAAGTGCCTTAGTCATTGCTGTAACGATTATCCCTATTGTAACTCTTTTTTTTTGGGTACTTATAGTCAAGCTTGAATGTTCCCATTTCATTGGCTGCCAATCCAATTTAAAGCTATTTAGTTTGGGGTTTTTTTTTCTTTTTTTTTCTGATTTGTCTATCCCCTCCCTACTATAGATTTACTGCCGGTCCTCACTCCTAGGTAACTCAGGTCACCGGATTATCTGCTCCTGGAAGTGCAGATGTCACAAAGTAGGCCCTGCTTGGTGCTCTTGCTGTTACAGGTCCCAACCACAATGATCTGCCTTGAAACACGAGATGTGGTTCTTCCTTTTTTGTTTTTGAATAGCAGAGACGTTAAAAATCTCTTTAATTTGCTTTTGCTCCAGGATTGAATGTAGCAATGCTGTCTCATCGATTATTTTTATCATTTTCTTTGTTCTAATTAGTTTTTATATACTGATCTGATCTCTTCAAGTGCAATGTGTATTTTTTTACTTCATTCTGAAGTTAAATCAGTTCTGTTATATAAATAAAGCTCACCTCACTTGACTTGTTCAGAGGTAAAAACTTATCCAACTCACCAAACCAAATATGTTTTGTTGTTGGATATTTAGCACAGTTTCCAGTAAATTGGTTTCTGAAAGGCTTAAGTTAAAATAAATGCACTTAAATACATAATCTCTTCAAATTTATTGTGCTGTGACAGTAATTTCAGAATCCTGATTGGATGTGTTGATGTTTTATTAGCTATTCAGACTCGTTCATGTTAAGCATACATTATTAGAACATTAAAAAAAAAATTCACACACAAAGAATTACTGGTAATAAACTTTTTTTTAGAAAGAATCATATAAAATAAGTGCTGCTGAGATCAGTGCTTTTTCACAATGCTACAATGTCTTTGTACATAATCACAAATAGAGGATATTTACAAATTAAATATACAAAGTTGTCCAGGATTAGTCTAATTCTGTTACAAGCACCTATCTTGTTTCCTTCTCTGTCCATCTCTTCATCCAAGAAGCTTATTAGCAACTTTTTATATCAAAGTTCTTCAAATCAGATGTGCACATTGTCAAAAAGTTGACTTCTCTCCCGCCTGTAAGGAAAGTTTCTCAGCAGAAATTTGAGGTGCTTTGGTATCACAGGTGGAGATGTTGAGATCTCACTCAATTCATTGTTTGCTGTTACCAGCACCTTCTCTAATTTCCTTTCAAGCTTATTTGTCAATGCCAGAGGGCTGTCATCACTGTAATCACAAGATCTGAGATTGATGGTCTTTTGAGTCGTAGGAACTGGAGCCTGTTTGGCCTGAGAGGGCCTTGGGGTATCCTTGTCTAGAGTCAGCTTGAGAGGACCGCTTGCTTGAAGAGCACTGAAAACTAAGTTCTTCGTCTCTGTATGGGCATCACTGCTGCAAAAGAGTCTCTTCACGCTTCTTTCTTGAAGGAACCTCACAGAGTTAGTTTTGAGAGGATTTTGTAGACTCAAATTGGTGGGCTCTTCACTTCTGGTTGGACTCTCGAGTGATTCAGAAGATGATCGCTCATGCACCTTGTACTCTGACTGTGCTTCGACTTTTAGAGTGTGTTTGTTTGAAGAGTCATTCTCTTTGAATGCTGGGTTGGTGATCAATCCTCTCCTGATGAGATCCTGAAGAAGCTGTAGAGGAATCTGAAATTCCATACTGCTGTTTGGGTCTTGAGATGAGTGTCCTTGGTAAATGCTTTGGTTTAATATTCCCAAATTGTTAACTGATTTAACGGATTGGTCTTCCTTCAACGAGTCTGCATGAGGATCTCTCTCCCGGGTCTTCATTTGAACTCCTTCGGTGTAGAGTGACCTGCGGTTGAAGAGATTCACCGAAGGGGGACTTGGCCTGCGTGGGACTGGGTTGGTGTTGGAAAGGGAGGTGAGGTCAATGACATCAGGCTTCACCGGACTCGATCCTGCACGGACAGACACAGCACCTCCTTTATATGAGTGTGTATTTTCCAATGTCTCCTCTTTCTCTTCTGTAGACAAAGACATTGATGTATAGAGAGTGGTAGCTTCATTGAGGAAGGGTGTCTTCTTGGAGCAAAGGCTGAATGAGGATGGCGTGTCACTTAAAGTCTGAAGTCTGTTTTGGTTCCGGCTGAGATTGAGAGGTTCCTCCAAACCCACTGTTGACCTGTACTCTTTGGCCAGGAGGCGAAGTTCGTTTACAGGCTGTTTGTTGCTTGCAGATTCCATGGGTGGTGTGTGCAAGTGCGCAGCATGCATTCTGAGAGGATCTAGAGAAGGGTTGAGGCTTAGGTGGAGTGGTGCGGCTTCTCGTAGAGCACGGTAGGTGGAAAGAGAGGTAGTTCCTTGAGGAAAGAATGCGGGAGTGTTCAAAGGTATGCCAACGACTTGTCTGTGGTGCTCCATAAACATGCTTGGAGAGGTCTTGAGAGGAAAAAAAAACAGAAAGGGTTGCTTTTGATTATTTCAACACTTTAAACAAGATATTAAAACTCAATTTCTTTTAAAAACGTGAATTAGTTGCAATAGGTTGCTTTAAAATTCTAATAGATTGTTGTGTTTCCCAGCTCAATTTAATTTTTTTATTTATACGAATTTTATTTTGTTCATAAAAGCAGGCCAAATTGTTCCAGTTAATACAAGTTAACAGAAGGATGGCGCAGTGGAAGCATTGGCTGACTTGTAACCGGAAGGTTGGCGGTTCAATCCCCGCCAGGGCCATTCTGCCGTTGTGGCCCTGGGCAAGACACTTCTCCTGACTGGGGAGGTGTGTTTGGTGGTGGTCAGGAGGCCGTAGCCACATAATGGCAGCCACGTCTTGTCAGACTGCCCCAGGGCATGTGAATGTGGAGTGAATGAATAATGCTCTGATAATTGTAAGGCCTTTTTGAGTGTATAGAAAAGCGCTATACAAATTGAAGGAATTAATATTATTATTATTAAATAATTAGTTTGAACAAATTATTCAAGTTTGAACAATTTTTTCAAATTTTATTCAGATAATTTCCTCACAGTATATAAGACTGTGGGGTTGTTGAACACGTCCTTTAGTTTTTAAAACCTTTTGTTTTTGTTTAAATTTTTTTTGTTGCCTGATAAAAAGGTTTGAAACCAAAGGCAAACAACTTTTTTTTTTGACCATCAAATAAAAAAGGCACAATCTGATCTAGCAAAACCGATTTGTTTTAATTCACTTAAACATATAGTGTCTTCATTTAAGCAAGAAAATGTTGCTGGAAATTCAATCCTTGTTTAATCCTTTACAGAGTTTGCAATGTGTCTCATACCTGAGCAAATGCTAAAAGGTGTCGCAGATCCGGACGTTTGTCACTTCTAGGGTATTCCTGCTCGAAATCATGGTACCCCGAATGGAAGCGCTTTTGTGGCCGAGGAGTCTGGAAGGCCATGTCATCCCTGTATCCAGTTTGATTACACTCGTATGGAAGGAGAAGCCTGTTTATTCAAGACAGACTTGTGAGTACAACATATTTAATACATTTCCTTTTACATTTATTTTTTAGATCTTTTGCATACTTTTCATAGTGTCTGCGAGTACAAGTGGCTGCGCTTGTGCTGCGTGGGTTCCCACCAAGAATGTTGTACACTTTCTTCCACAACTGTTGGGTCGTGACCTGTTTGTTTAAACAGGAAAAGATGGAATTTTCAATTAATGACCCTCAAAAGCACATTAAAAGTGAATTTGTTAATGTAAAAGGACCGGTTCTGTAAGACGTTTTTACCTGTTGGTAGCCTCCCAGCTCTTTAACGGTTTTGTACATTAGGAACATGTCGACTGAAATCAAAAGAAAGGACACTTATTATCACTGTAAAATATTCTGTTTTAGCAAAGTGTGTTCAATTCTGCACCCAGAGAACAACTTGCTATTTTTTAGCTTAACTAGAGGTTTCAGTTTGAAGAAGCAGGTTTCAACATTAAGTTTTGATTGGACTTACTCTGTTTGAAACCAAGATGAGGTATTCTCTCAATCGGAGTTCCTCTCTCCTTCATGAAGAGGTAGAGGCTTTTGAGGAACCTCTCCTCAGTCATCTCCTCTTCGGGGCCTGACCTCCTCTCCTGCGGGATTTCCTGCTCCATCATGCAATCCTAAAAACACAGCTGATGTTTCTACAATGTATATTGAGGAGATCCAACAACAGCAGTTTGCCGTGAAAAGGGTCTTTTTCTGCTTTTCCAGTCTTCGAAGTTACTAATATACAAGGTGATGCTTTTGAGTCTGCATCAAATGAAATATAAAAAAATGGTACTTCCACGCTATACTCCTATGTAAGCACAGATTATGTTGTTTAATTTCAATGTTGTAGTTTTCTTGGGTAAAAATGTCTGTTGTTGTTACTTTACAATTTTAGAAACAAATATTAACTTAAGAATATCAGCAACATATATTGTAGTTATATGTAGTAACTGTATAAATATCTATCTATATGGCAAATATACATAGGTTTAATTTGATGATAGAAAACTATATGCTCTTGTTTTATTTATTTTTGCTAATTAATGATTTGTTAAAGGAGCATTTCACCTTTTTGGAGCTCATTCCTTACAAAACAAAAGTTTACACTAAAAAAAGCAGACTTGCATACAGTGTATTTTTGTCTAGTGAGACTGAAGTCACTGATGGATCTTTCAGGGTTGTCTTCTGTACATCACATTAAAAATTGTGAACAATTTAATTATGAATAAAATAAAAAGAAGTACAGTAATTGTATTATACAAACATGAACATTTGTTACACTATATTACATTTTGTATATTTGAAAGCAGAACCTCTAATGTAATATTGCAGCAATTTGTACTTTAAAACATTGTTAAGTATTGGATGAAATTTAATAATCTAATTCAATATGCATGAAATTATCATTCGAAAAGCTGAAAATTGTAAATTTTGTGAAAAGTTGTTGTTCAGATGGCACAAATACATCTATGTACTTTCTTAATTCGTAATTAGAAAGAAAAATTGAGCTGACATCTAAACGTTATACTATATCAGCCCCCCCGCATATAATTGCAGTTAATTTTAATGACCTCAAATTTATTCAAAAAGTAATTTAATCTAAATTGGTCCTCATTAACTTGTTCTCATTATTATAATTCAGTTTAATGTGAGCTGTTTTACAAATGAAGCAAGCTTTGTAGAACGATAACTTTTACAGCTCAATATCTGCCCACACACAATTACATTACAGTCATACAAACCAGTTAACAGTATTGTAAAAGCTATATTTTACCAGAAATATTGATACGTGGACAAACATAAAGATTTTCATCAGTTTGCTAACTGGCTGTTTTGCTACACCCCTACCAGCCCATCAAGATGCATGTTCTTCTTCAGCATCTTAATCTCTCAGATCAAGAACATCTCTCAGTGTACCGTAACTCCTTTCAGAAAAAAAGAGCTTGTTCTAAACATGTCTGACGCACTTGATCTTATCCATGCTTAAGCAGAGACACCAGCTCTGACAATATGACAATATTCAATATCTTATTGTTAACTGCCTCCTCCTGATACCTCGTTTTATAGCTCTCTTGTTTTTACAGGTGCGTGTGGAGGAATGTGCTTTCCTGACATGCCAAGCTTTAAAGGTAGCATGCACTGAGAATGTCTTCAGAAATTTTATGTGAGTAAAAAAAAAAAAAAAACCCCAAGTCAGCGAGTGATATGCAAAAAAAAAAAAATGTCTACAGGAACAATGCTCAGAGCTCTTACATGTTATTTATGAATACAAAGTAGTTTGTCATTTGTAAAATGTGACTCCTCTAATAAGAATTAAATGCACCAACATTTTAGGCCTTTAAATGATTGGCAGCAATGGTCAGTCCTGTTAATAAGCAAATATATTTTACATAATAAGTTTCAATGTGTTTGTCTCAAAAACCAATATCCATCTACTTAATATTAATAAATCCTATCAAGATGAAGCCTTTAATATTTCTTGTTTGCAATAAGAATAGACATTATTATTATAATACTGTTCGTACTTGATATTTATTTGATTTCAAACTGAAACCAGACTCCAGCGTCTTACCTGTATCATCGGATGGATGGCTGGGGACCAATATAATCCAGGGGAAATTCAGTGACGAGTTGAGCCCTTTTTACACTTAAAGCAGTGTTTGTCACTCACGCTCTTCTGCAGACTGAAATCAGGGCCTTTGTGCACTGAGATGTCTATTCTATTAGACTTCCTGTTTGCAATTTGAAGTTGGACTGGTTCTTCCTGTTCTTGAGAGATGTCAAAACCTTTGAGTATAAATATCACTGATAATTCCTTTCAGATTGTTACGTTAATATTTAGTCATCCGCACTTCTTCTCAGAAGAACCTGATCATTAAGTGACTCAATAACCTCTTCTCACCCTCTAACAATTCCTTTCCCCACCCAGACTTTATTTAGCTTTCAGTACTTCGCCATTTTTCACGAATAAAAGATTTGCTTCAAAGATAAGTGTTCTTCATCAAATGCATGCCATCAGTCACAAGTCTGGAATTCATCTATTTAGCTAAAAATGTGTTAAACAGAGATTTCTGTTATTATTTTCTATTATAGATGATTTTTTATTTTATTTTTTTACAAATTTAAAAATGTGTTGTGTTGATTCATAGAACACATTATGTAGTTTTATTCACACAATACACTGCAAAAGTTGGATTGGCCTGAATCACCACTTGGTGGCAGTAATTGCACAACGGTGCCTTGTGCTGAAACCAGAAGGTGACGAACATCAAAGAAGAATGCATCAACATGTGTGTTTTGAAAGAACTGATTGATCTGACTGAGTGCATAATCTGTCTAACACACAATTCCCCTTTCAAGTTGGGGATATTTCCCCACATGTTTCCTTGCCATTTCATTTATAGTTTTTTAATATTCTAGTTGCTGTGGGTTAATTGTATTGTAATTAAAAGATGTTATTTCTGTTTTTGTGGTTTTGTTTCTATTTTATGTCACATATTTTTAATGTATTGTTATTTTGTATTTAATACTCAGAGGAATTGGAGTTTTGTTTGCTTAGTAAATTATTGTTCTGAAATTTAAGAATTAAAATTTCCCTGTCTTTTGGGATGGGAAGAAGGTAGAGAAATAGGTATTAATGTTTAAAATGCATCTTAAAAAGGTCTTAAATGCACTGGCTTCTGGTTTCTACGGGATGATCTTTTTTATTGACACCTGTTGCAAGGGAGAATGGAAGGAATTCTTATTTTATTAAACTGATCTTTTCAAATAAAAAGATTGTTAACGGCCTTCATTGGCATATTATATTGTATGTAGAACAAAGCCTAAGCACACCCCTTCTGGAGAAACACAGAACACTGGAAAAGCACGATACAACACTTTAAATAAGACTCAGATACTTCTAAATACAGACAGCTTGTAGCAATTTCAAAGTAATAAAATGAATTAACGATGGTGATATGGTAAGCCCTAATGAAAATAAATGAACAGGTTGTTGACCAGAATGAACTGAGAGAGACAATGCACCAGCAAAACGACAAAAATAAAAATTAACCATAATCCTGTCATAGTCATACAATGCAGTAAAAACTCCAAAACACAAAGCTGTATTGGAGTTAATGTGTGCAAACAAAAGACAAAGCCTCCTTGTCCATATGTAAAAAAAAATGTCCAAAATGACTGAGATCTCTTTCGGTGTCTAGAAGCGATCATTTGTTTTATGTGACATAAGGTGTTCTGTCAGACTGTGGTTTCTGCAGATGTTGTCAGCCCTTATTATAACTCAATTGTTAACTATGAGGAAAAGAACTGCAGATACCAGTTCTTGCATTTCCATTGCACAAACATGAGTTAGAACTATGTCATTACACAAATGAAAACAAGAAGATTGGAATGAGAGGCTTCTAGCCACATGCTCTGGACTCTATGGGTTGACTGTGCTGTGATGTTGTGCTTTGTTTCTGGGGGTTTTCCTGTTTTTCACTTTTTTTGACTGGTTGTTGCAGGGCACAATAACGGCCATTTTCAGGTTAGGATTTACCTGTTTCCTGTTCTGTTCATGAACGCTGAGATAAAACACACACTGGTAAAACGAAGCATAACGCAAAATCCTTAACAAGTAGAGTACAGTCAATAGAGTATAGATACAAAAAAAACTACTATTTACTGTATTAAACTTCTAAAAATAAAATACAATTTGATCTTTCGGCAAGGGTAACTAAACAGTTACACAGCTCTTTAAAGTGTTTTAAAAAAAAAAAGCAAATATTCTTGTGTTCTCTGTTTTGAAAAGGTTAACATGTATGCCTTTTGTCCACTGCAAGGAATAAAGTCTTTTGATTCAAACCCACAACCTTATTGCTGTTGCCACTCATGATGAAAGATTGTTATAATTCATTAACATGAAGAAAAAAGGATGAGCAATCAAAAACTCTTCAGATTGGATTCCAGCTAATCACAACAAAAAAATTGGCACAGGAGCATAAAAGTACAAAAGTCCCCTTTAAGAAGAATAAGGTCATTTCCTTATTTCTCTGTTAAATGCTAGCAAGCAGGAGGAAATTTCATGAAACGATCAGCAATGAAATGTGACTTTGTTTGTCAAAACAGGATTGCCTGCCAAAGCAGCCTTTTCTCTAATTAATTCTCAAACTTTGTTGGCTTGCTCTCAACGTTTCTGGTTTGCCAAAACTAAAAAAAAAAAAAAAAACGAAGCTACATTTCATTTTGTTGAAAAGTGACATTTAGTTACCTTTTTAAGACTACATTTTTATATCAAAAACTGGCTAAAAAACTACTGTTTTCAGTGACAAAAAAAAATGGTGAGAGGAAAAAAAAATGTACATCTAGTAATGAAAGAATTCTTATGTTACCAAAATATTTTAGACACTTTAGCAGGGGTTTTCAGCAAGAACAAATTATAAGTCAAAACAAACACAATGGATGTGATGCTCTTTTAGGTAAAAGAGGGCTGAATCAGAAAACAAAAACGAAAATTCATCCTAATTGAAAATTCAACCTAACCTAAACATGAAGAAAACATTGTGAAAATGAACTACAAAAAATCTTCAATTTCAATACAGTACAGGTAATTTTCTACACAAAACTAGTTACAGATTCTTCAATTGGGTCATTTTGGTGTCATCAATGGAATAAATCAAAAGAAAATGTTTATAAGAAATTAATTTGTTTGTAATTATCATTTTCTTGTGCATACTTTAAATGTGTTTATTTGGTGATTTTTTTTAATTGGATTGCAAAGTCTAAAATGATCACGTACACAACATCTTTCTTTTAGAGTACAAGCAAATCTTTAAAATGCTCGACTCTGACTCTTCAAAGACATAACCTTGGTTTTACAAAAGGTTTGTGTCACTCACAAACCATGAATTTACAAACACAAAATGTGCAAGAACTCATGACTTCAACATGACTTCATCACTCACATGGTTTACTATACGAAAGCACATGAATCCATTCCCTGCCTCAGAAGATTTCAATTATTCTCACCAAGCAACCAGTTAAGGCATGCTGTGATGTTGGGTAGCAATTAGGTACACATAGAGGTACCAACTATTCAGTTTGAAAATAGTTTTGGTATTAAAGATAAAAAGATATGTTATCTGTAAAATTAGCTGCGAAAACCCTCTAAGCCAATTTAAATTTTGTTTAACTTACTTGATCCAAGCTGTTTTTGACCATTTTAATCAGAAAATATGTTTCGTCTACTCTTCTCTTTTTTTCATATTCATGCTTTAAAAACGTTATATGTATACTTTGTATTTTGATTGCGTATTGCATGGGTGAACTTGATGGAATAAACTGTGTGATTCACTTTATGAGAGTCGTAAGTAATGTGAAAGCGCAGGATTTACATATAAGTTTAAATGTATAAGAAATAACATTGTATTACTACAAAATAGAAGTACTAATATTTAGACATTTCTACATTTAAAAAAACTCAGATTTAAAATGTAATTTACATATGGCTTATAAAGAGAAGTCATGTTTTTCATTAAATACAACAAAAACAATGAGTACTCCATGGATGGGTGAAATTAGTAATTTCTTTTTCTTTAAATGCTCCCTTCATTTATCTCAGTTCTGCGGCTTCTTATCTGTTCCAGTGACAGCGTGAAATAAAAATACACTCGAGTTGTTATAGTGTTCATTCTTTGGCATGATTTGATTTAGATGCTGCTTGGCGATTGGTTGATAAAATATGTATATATATATATATATATATTTCTCCTTTTTATGACATGTACTCCATAGACAAAAAAATAATTGCTTGACAGTTTTTGCAAAATGACGTACAGAAAGGAGTCAAAAGCATAGCAAGAATGCTACTAGAAATTGTTTTAATCAGATGAAACCAGAATTGCATGGTCTCAGTTTCCAAGAAGACATTCCAGTGAAGCTTCAGATGTCATGTAAAGAGAAACCTGTTATATCTACTCCCAAAAGAAAACACAAAACCCACTCAAGCGAATTTGTGATATTAATCTTACTGTCTTCATTTTTAATTCTGATTTAACTGATGGGGGGTCCCGAAGACTTACTAGACAGGGTTAGTGACAAACTTGAGAACTGTTGACATGTTATTCAAAGCTTGTTATAAAATTTAGCTTTTTTTGTTTATGTATGTTTGATGTTCAGATTTGTCTGGAGATTGTAATTTACAGTTAACTTGTAGAGCTAGGTTATTCATCGTTGGGTTAATTTCATTATTAAGCCATCATTTCATTTGTTCGTATTTAGTTCTTTTCTATTATAGGTTGCATATGCTTATATTATTATTAAACTGTGTGAGACAATGACTCACAATTCATCAGAGTATCTGTATGAGAGATCGAGAAAGATGTGGCCACTGCAGCTCATTGCAGGGAAAGACAGTGGGACTAGCATGCATAAATTCTAGCACACGGATCTAGGGCTCTCTCCCATCTGTATGTTGAGGGGTGAGAGTGTCCTTAGGGGGAGGGAGGGGAGGGCAGCTGAAAGATCCAGAATTCTGTAAAATGTATTATTCACAAATATTTGAGTAACAATCAGTTGACTCTGAGTCCACTCCTGACATTTCTACTGGAATGCTCCGATTGAAGAATGCTTAATCAATATTGTTAATGTTCTTGATTAGTTGAATTCATGAGCATTTAATATCTCCAGTAGGACTTTTATCTGTTCTTTATGTTTATGCCCAAAATTAGGTCTAAAGCATTTGATTTGACTGTCAATGATTTATATTAGTGTAATCCAAAATTAGTGTGTTTAGCATGATCAATTTAAAGTTTTTAAAGTCCTTAAAACATTCTTACTCTTTATTAACACTGAGGGGGTTACATGTGCACATAAGATTTCATAAATAAAAAGAAGAGAACTACATTTACTGTTATATTCTTCATAGTATCAACATTTATCCTGGAACAATGTATTTAGTCTGGAATCTGTTTGAAATGAATTAATCTTGATACTGGGGTGCTACACATTTACACAAATAAAAGTAGTCTAGCGATGCCAATCAATGGCTTTTTCCTTCATGCCACTCTTCAAGCTCATATTTCAGGTGATGTCATTTCGGTCAATCCATACCAGTCATAAAAAAAATAGATTGTTTCCTCAATAAATCAGTGCTGATTCCTAAAGTTTTTCAGTGACATCCAGCCGTCTTGATTCGACAGGACATTTCTGTGGGTATGTTTGCATTGAACATTCCTGTCTGCTCATCAAAACTGCTCTTTTGTTCATAAGGATGGGAACGGTTTTAGACTGATTCTGAGAGCAGCAATGATATGTATGTAGAGATGGATAAGCTCCAGGTCTCATCAAACATAGCAGTCGTAGGTGTGTCTCTGCTCCACATGCCACAGCGCTAATGCTAACGTATAAGCTAGCCTTGCTAATACTGTTGGTAAGCATGTAGGAAATAACCGTCTATTGCTATGAATGGAATTTTGGCTTAGAGAAAACACAATCTTCTAGATGTACCTGTTTGGAAATTGTAAATGTTCTGGGGCATTTTGAGGTAGCTTTTTATTTACTAACGTTATATTTTGCTTAATCTGTGCCATTTCTAGCTGTAGTACTAACAAGAATTATGTTTGCTTTTTTCTAGTTCAGATACCCTTTCTTGGTGTTCAGTGTACCGCAGCTCCACTTTTATCAGAGATCATAGGTGTGTGAAAATCTCATTTATTTCAGAGGAGATGTGGAATTGTAATGTTTCGAGCAAGCATCACTCCACATATCCTATCAAAAACAGACTGCAAAACGAAAGCTCTCAAAAACAAGAAAAAAAGTAATAAAATGTTCTGCCAACAGAACAGGAAAATGTTTCTTGCCTTAGAGACTCAGAGAAAATCTTGTCTCAGAGACTCTACAGCTGTCTTAAAAGTAAATTGATCAAAGTAAATTTCTTAAGCAAAGCCATAAAAAAATAGTACTTACATTTAGCAAACACATGTTTTATTGTTCCCAGCGATGGGTTGTGGCTGGAAGGGCATCCGCTGTGTAAAACATATGCCAGAGAGTTGGTGGTTCATTCCGCTGTGGCGACCCCGAAAGGGAATAAAGCCGACATGAAGATGAATGAATGAATGTTTTATTGTCTTAAAATGTGGCGTTACAAAAATGTTTTAAAAAACAAGTGAATATACCTTAAAACTAATGCTCAACTATTCAAAACAATACAATTGCATAAAATAAGTTTTTTTCTCAATGTAGACAAGTGTTTTTAGCAAATGCTAGATTAATTTTCTTTAAATAAGAAAACATGGACAAAAACCTAGATTAAAACGATTTTTTCATTTATAGGATAATATAATTAATGTTTCATAAAAATGTTTTAAGAATAACTTAAAAGAGTTATATAAAGCTCTGAAATTTAGTTCCAGTTGTTGTGCAAAAATATTTCACTGGTTTCTTTGAATCAAAGTAAATGTGATTCAAAAACTAAATTCATTATATAATACTTTAAATGTTGATTTATTAAAATAGTCAAAGTATTTTACATGACAAATGTGTTCTGTATTAGGTGGAAATATTGACAAAAACCCCTATCCTGCTATTTGTTGTTAATTAGGATACAACAAAGCAGTTTTGTACTTGTTCTTTATTGACCAAAAAGCTTTATAATACCACAAAAACCTCATTGTAAGCATTAAAATACTCAAATCAAGCAAAACAATCTCAAAATATAATTACTTTATAATGTAAAGAAAATATATTGAAGTAAGTGAAATATTGTCAGTTAAAACCAACATTATAAGAACATTTCTTGGCAGAAAACATAAATGTTGCCTTGATTTAAAATATTTTACCTTTACATTTTTACAGTTCTTACCTAAGATTTGCTTTTTCAGTCCAGAATTAATTATATATATTTTAGGGAGATTTGTATCAGTTAGTTTGAAATTTTACCAGCATGATAATGCAGGTCAGAATGATGACAGCAGACACATGCAGTTTTGCACGCACTGCTGTTTATCTAATATTTTAGTTAAGAATGTTTGATGCATATGTGATAAAGAATCTGATGTTCTAGTTAAAATTGTTTGCACTCATTGACCTGAAATATGCACTCTGCATGTCTTTATTCTTTGCTATAGTATCGCTGCCATTTTCTTTTCTCACCTGACAAGACTTTTTTTTTTTTAAGTCGCAGCATTTTTATCCACATGAAAACATTTCTCCCACAAAATCCCTTTTAAGTCGAAATTACTATAATCTAATTTAGATTTCTCCAAATTGCTCTCATTACAAATAATTGCCATATCAGATTCTTGGATTTCCCCTCAAGAGCTGGGGTGAAAACAGCAGAATACCTGTGAACTGCCCTGGATTAGCCTTCCACTCCTTTCAGTTTAAAATAAAAAAAAATGCATTCTTTATCATCAGAACGATCTGTTCTGAGATAATTCACCTTTTTATCATAATTTAACCTATCATCATCAAATATTTTTATCGGCTATCATATAATTTATCATCCCTCAAAATGTTTCAGAAATGGTTTTGAGCTTTTCAAATTCATCATTAGTGTCTTCATGTGATTGATTGGTTTGAGTCATTATTAGATATAGTCTATGCCTCTGAATCATGCACTTGATGTGAGTAACGCAGCCTCCTCTACTTCTTCAACACCTCTGAAGGGATCCATCCCACCCAGCTCTTGAAAAACACCATGATGTACATCTAGAGAGCAAAAAAAAAAAACAAGAGGCCCTTAAGTTACATTAAAGACAATTGTAACAATGAGCTGCAAAATAAAGTAGTTTTCCAAAAACGTTGGTTATATATGTATACATGGACAAATTTACTTGCTTGAAAAAAATCTTTGAGTCAAATTTGATGAAGTGATACATATTCTTTTAATGAACAATTCTCACTCTTTAAATCTGCATAAAGATCTCTTATTATGCCTTTTGACATGCATGTGATTTAGTCTGATGGTTCTCTGGAACGTGGAGTTATGTTTCAGATAAAAATGGATTTAATATCTTTTATAATTATTTGTTAACTGTCATTTCAGGGCGTAGACAAACAGAGGACTTTTAGTCTTACATCACCAGTAGCTTTTAAGTAGAAAGTAAATCGGCTCAGCATTGGGTAGACCAGCCGGTTCCTACTTGACAAAGCTTCACCATCGGAGAGTCAAAAACAGGCCAAAGGACATGATTAGGTGGATTGTAAACAACAACAACCACATTTCAGTGGAAATTCAGGGCCACACTCATAAACATTTTCAAATTTACATAAACCTTCAATCCCTAGCAGTGTGACACTGAACTTCCATGATATTGACAAACCGTTCTGTCTCAAAGGCAGATAAAGATGCTAAATAAAGGTTGAAGTTTGAGCTTTGAGATTGTTTAAACAAGAAAGAAAAATGTGCAAATATTTATACCATCCATCCATCAGCATCACACTATCTTCTTCCAGCCTCAACACACCACGGGAAACATCCATTCACACCAATTCACATTCATACACTATGGACAATTGTGTTTACCTAATTTACTTGTACCGAATGGAAAATTAGAACACCCGGAGTAAACCCACAGGAACACGGAGAGAACTCCACACAGAAATGCCAACTTAATTACCTGTTTCTTCAATGAGATGGCTGGCAGGCTTAAGCTCCTCCCCTTTGCCAGATTGTCCAATCCAGGATTGAGCCACCGGGATGCCAGACTCTGCCTTGGACTCAATATTGCTTTCTTCAGCCAAATCCCTCACGAAGATATCTTTTTGTTTATTCTCATGACCCACTCCTGCATCTGCTTGTCCCTCTTGCACTGAACCAGATCTATCAGGACTCTGTTCTTGTTCTGACTGGGCTGGCGAGCATTTTTGAGAGGTTTCTGAGGAATCAGACATCTTCTCTTTAAACTCATCTGACTCACACTGATTGAAAAGACCTGAAATGACATGAAATGTAGGTGTGTTTGTTTGCTGTAGACTCAAAATGAGCCCCTCCTGTGGGGTGGAAATTCTTTCAGGACTAAATTTATCACTAAATTGACATAACTCGTTCACTTGGGCTTCAGGTGTATTATGAGACAAAATAATTTCAGTATTAAATTCTACCCTCTCGTTTCCTTCAACACTATTTTTCTCTTCAAGATTTAGTTTTTCAACACCTTTTGCTGTTTTAGTGAATGGCTCCTCTTTTCTGAGAAGACCCTCATCCATCATTTTTCCCTGCTCAAGGTCTGTCATCAAGCCATCTTGTAGCTGTATGTGTTTTTGATCTTCTGGGATGTTGAAGTATTTTATTTTTTCGCCTTCCCAAAATTTCCAGCTCTGTTCTTTCTCACTCTTGTGATCTTCCATTATTTTCCAAAAGTTGTCGCTCACATATCCAGGCACAACAACATCTTGACTTTGCGTTCGACTATTTTCATGCTCCTTCTCTTCAGCTTGTCTATCATCATCATCCTCATCACATTTTTTCCCACGATTTCCATCCAACTGAATGTCCTTCCCGTATTCTTCAAAGACATTCATTAATTGTTTCGATCTGTCATTTTTCAGACCTTTTTCGTGCCTATATTCTTTGACTTCTCCACTCCTCTTTTTCCACTCCTCGTTTTCATTGTGTTCATGTTCTTCCATAATTTTCCCAACTGACTTGTTTTTGACACATTCGTAGATAATGGTTTGTATCTCAAAACCCTCCTCTACATCTTCTCGCTCTTCATTTCTATGTCTTTCGGTGCATTTGTCATTGAATAAAGTTGATTTCTCCTCGTTGTCTCGCTCGTACTCTTCTGAATCTTTCTGGTTATATAAAAAGGTTCCAACTAACAGCTTTTGCTCCTCAGAATCATCAGGTATTTCTACCATGTGATTAGTTTCTTCTTCCTCTCTCCTTCCATGATAAAACTTTTCAGCACCTTTATTAGCTTTACATTCTACCAATTTATCTTCTGAGCTTTCCTCGCCACTTTTATGTTCCTCTTCACACTCTCTCACTCCATCTTGCTCACATCTTTCCATCATTTGGATACTTTCTAATTTTTCAATCTCAAAAGGCTCCAAGTTTTTCCATCCTTGTCCCCTTTCACAATCATGCTCAATGTATATATTGGAACTTTCGCTCTGCTCTATAATTTCAGTTCTAATGTCATCACAGCCTTCACTTTCCTCCTCAGCTGTTTCTGTTATCAACCTCTCGCAGTTTTCTATTATGTTTAAAGGTTCAAATGCGCCCATGGCTTTTTCCACGGATTGTTTTTCACTGTCAAATGGCTGTTTTCTGCTAATATATTCTGAAGAACTTCTTGCTTTCTCTGTTTCTTCTGGTTCCAGCTCTTTCATAGTTTTTTGATTTTCAAATTCTTCCTCCATGTCATTCTTAATGTGAATTTCCACAACCTCAAATCTGTCCAAAGTTGTCCCAACCTGTTCATTTTCATCGCTCAGTTGATCCTTTAATGGGCCTTTTCTTCTCTTATATTTTTCTATTTCTTCTGACATTTCTACTTTTTTAATTGAGGTCATTTCCATAATTTTCTCCACTTCATTTGGTTCTTGAATAATGTTTTCTTTTTCAAATCCTTCCAAACCTCTCACTTGTACATGATGTTGCTTTGTCTCTTCACTCTCTCTTTTTGTCTGCCTTACAGACCATACTTCATAGCCTCCTGTTTTTCTTGCCAGTTCTTCAACATTGTTCCAAACACAATCCCCTTTACTTTCACCCAGGTTATCGTCCCGCTTGCACTCCTCTCCCATGGTCCCATCTTTTTCTTTTCTTTGTATAAATGTACCCACTTTTTCTTGAACGATATCACTTTCTTTCCTCACATTGAAATTTTTCCTGCTCTCAGATCTCTTGATATCATCTTCATTGCACTCCTCTTCTCCAACACCCTTTAATTCACTGTCACATTCCACCACTATCTTCTCATCCTGGACTTGTTTACGTTTGCATATATGTTTATAATCTTGGTCACGTGTAACCTGAATAGTTCCATCACTCTGTTCATCCTTAGTTTTTTTTTCTCCATCATTCTCATAATTAATATCCCTCTCTTCCTCTTCATCCCCTTCTTCTTCAACTACAGATATGACAGACGCCCGAGGAATAAATTCTCTTTGTGTTTCCAGGTTTACCAACAGTCGCGGTAGAACCGGTAGTGCAGGAAGGGGTCTGCATGGAGGCTCGGGTGCAAAAACATGCGTCGATGATGAATTGCCAGACTCAAACTTATCCTCAGAATCTTTAGGGGCGTTTTCAAAACTAGGTGGAGGTGAAGGGAAGTCATCTGGTCTTTCTGAAGATGAAAGGAGGTGTTCAGGTGATGACGGAGGTGGGAAAAAGACAAGTGTGTTTAATATTTCACTGATGGGACTTTTAAGTTCAAGCTTGTTTGAGGAAATGGCTGGGTTTTGGTGTTTTGATGCAGCAGGAGATGTGGTAAGTGCGTCTAAGTTAGGAGAAGATATCTGGACCTGGCGATCATAACTCCCATCTCCCATCACTCCATTTGGGAGAGAGCAGGTTATTGTTTGGAAGACGAGTGGGCTCTGTATTCTGGGAGTCAATGGAAAGGAAGGAGAAGATCTATAGGGGGTTGTTGAGCGAGATGAAGGTGGTTCGTTGAAGCTGAAAACACTGTCTGTCTGAATTTGATGGAGTTGTTTGTAGAAACTCCTCACTACAAAACAGATAGCGAAACAAACAGTTACAAAACATTACAAAACAACTCGATGGCTATCATTACCATCACAAGTCTGTCAGCATGTCAGATGACAAAAAAATGTGAAGCACGTTAACCTGTCTAGTGGTTTAACCCAAAATATTTGATTTCCTTTAATTACAAATTTAATTATGTACTTTGATTATCCTTTGATTTAGATTTATTTTTAATCCGTATGATGTCTAAATCATTTGTTAGGTTTCCTGACAAGACGAGTCAAGCCATGTTGAGTTCAGAAAAACTCGCTCTCATCATATTCAACAAAGCAGCTGAGCACAGACAGTATCTGGCTCATTTTGTGCTAATATCTGCAATATATATTCCTCTGTAGATTGCTTCAACAGTGTTATAAACATTGTAATAAACTCAGCAATACATACACCTAGTATATCACACACAAGCTTATACGAAAACATTTATTTTTTATATGTATTTATTTTTATATTTTTAACAGTAAACAATAGATACAATTAATATTGTGTTCACTATTCAAGTGTTATACACGTTATCCATTTGTCCCATTAGTCAGCTAATCTGAAAAAAAAAACGAATTCAAATAAAAAGAATAAAAAAGAAGAAGAATTAGTTGCAGGTCTAGTTTGTAATGTCGATTAAACAAATTACTTAGGAATTATTTATAATTGTAACTTTTACATATATTTACAACATATATTTGTTTTATACAATTTTATTTATCATGTACTTGTACAGTTTTATTTATTTCAACTGGCCTTGCATTGGCTAACATGTTATATTTGAATGATCACTAAGTACTTCTGAACTGAAAAATGGGCTTCGATCTAAAAAATGACTAGAGCATTGCAAAGTCCAAACCAGAAAAGTTTAACACATGGGTTAATTGTTCAAATATTGTAGGGGTAAGAAATGGTTTAATCCTCGATAGCAGGCACAATTGAATTTTCTAATTTGAAGGAGCTGTAAAGGTTCCTTATGTGAAATTGTTCGTGTATGTGAAGGGAATACTGGTTTTACCGGACTTTGGAGAGTTTGGATGCGAGGCAGATTGTACGGTAGAGGAGGAGAGCTGTCGAAAAAACTCTCGTGGGTTTAAACACCGCTGAGAAACCAGCTCTGCTGCCTCCTGGTGGTCACAGCCAGCATCACATCACTATCTTGAGTGACTCACTTAAAGTTTATTCATAACCAAATCAACTCACCACTGCTTTTTCTTCAGAACCAGAGTGGGAACATCTTACTCTCCTTTCCTCTTCGGAACGCTCTCTTTCCTGTTGTTCATGTAATGGATATAGATTATATATTTCAGGAAATATAAGTTATATCCTCCTGCACTGCTTCTATGTTGGGCTTAAACATTAGGTTCTTCCTACTTGGGCTTTTAGCGTTACTGAAAAAATATATACTCGACTCAACGCACAATTGTTAAATGTATTGTTCAATAAAAAGCCACTGACAAATTGAACTCAACAACTCTTCAACAAAAATTGAGCCAACGAAAATTAATTAATTAATTATTTGACTGAATTATGCCTTTTGAAAAAATGAAGTCAAAGAACTTTAATTATTTTTATTTTTTAGTGTATCCTTTACATAACATAAGCTTGTATTTGATTAGTAGCTTAGTAACTTAATACTTTGTAGCTTTCTGTAGCGTTATTGACATTTTTGCTATTTGCTACAAAAACAAAGAAAGAGAAGATTCTTTCCTAAAATATAAAAAGCAATTGGAAAAGTTTGATGCAGAACTTTTACTGCGGAATAATAATTAAAAATATTTTTTTTAATAATTAAAAAATGGCTTTTGCTGTAAAATAAGATTGATGCATTTTCTTGTTCTTGAAACTAAATAATGAGAAATAATGGGGAATTTAGGGTGCATTTTGGTAATATTTTTTATCAGTTTTTTAATCAGATTGTTAATACATTTATACAGCATACATCATTTTACTTAAGAAACGAATAAGATATTAAAGATAGCCTTTTTAATTGAATTTGATCATACAAATAATATATTTCTTCAATATTAATAAAGGAAAGAAAACTGATGAACTTAAACATTATAATAAAGTCATGTCAAACTCAAACTGTTCAAACTGAACTTAATACAGTTCTGCATATTGTGTGAGATTTTATGAGAAATTAATTATTCTTGTTAGTCAGTTGTTTCGTCTAAAACATCAAAACAGAATTTTATATAATATTTTAAAAATATGCACGATAATGAATATTTCTAACATAAAAAGGAGCTTGATAAAAGAAGCTAATAAATATGAGCGAGACCTCTAAACATATGAAGAACACAATAGTAGTCACACGAAGGAAGACATGCCAATTGAGGCTATTTAGTACCATATCAATGTAAACATTTCAGAAATGCTGAACTTACCCATTTTATTTTCTCCTGTTTGAAAGCTTCTGCCTCCAGCCGGGCCTGTTTTGTCCTAATTTAGAAAGAGAGTGTTGGCTTTGACCTTTAACCTCTCTATGTACGCGTGAATAAGAAGATTTTAGTGACCTCTGCTCCTTTATTCTCTGCTCTTTTTCATGCATCCTCCTCTCTCTCTCCATGCTCTCTCGCTTCTCCTGCAGCACCCGCTCTCTCTCTCTCTTCCTTCTGTCGTCTGCTGCTCTCTGCTGCTCGTCTCTTTTCCTCTCCTCCTCTTCTCTCTGGGACACACATGGAGAATGTACCTCTGTGGTTTGTTCCCGTACTACGGTGGCTGAGAGGTGCAAACCACATTTACATAACGTGAAACACATTTACTAAACAAATTAACATTTTAGAAAACACAATTACAAGTTATAACACACTTTTACATTTTAGAAAACACATTTACATTTTAGAAAACAAATTTACATTTAAAAAAAGAAATGTACATTTTAGAAAACACAATTACAAAATCCAAAACACTTCTACAAGTTCAGAAAAGACATTTACATTTGAGAATCCTCCCAGGAAGGGAGGATAATATCGAGAAACGACAATTTGGTTTTGATCGGTTGACATTTCTGTCTGTCAAAGTACTGAGGAGGTGACTTCCTCCTTGAAAGCTTGGAGCTGGAGATCGAAAACTAATGCCAGATTTAGATAAATTGTTGGTTGTTTTTGGTTGTGTTGAATGTATGGTGCATTTGTGGAATACAATATGACGCTACTCCAGAGGTCTGCAGTTCATGTGAAAAGTTTGTTCATCAAGAGTTTGAAAGAGAAGTGTCAGAGATCGTAACGTTAAACCGCAGAGGATCATTCCAAGAAAACCATTATCTGACAATTCTCAAAATTGAAACTATCAATGCTGTTGTCTGTTGCTAACATAAACATGTTAAATGTGCAACTTTTATTTGTGTAAAAGCTCTAGCCACGTTATCCGCTACTTAAAGAACTGTTTTGCAAAGACACAGCTTCTTTGTTTTAACCAAACAAAGACTGAAAATTACTCCATGGACTGCTGACATGTTCACAATCACCAAATAATCATGTCCTTCCTCATAATAGTAATTACATAATCTAATTGAAGTCATTATAACTCTTATTTTTTGCAAAAACTACAGAAATAGTTTGCTTGTACGAGTGCTGGTAATGATTGACAGAAGTCTCGTCCAATCAGTGTCAAGTTATCGGTTCTCAATGGTATCCTCACTTTCTGGGATTCTGAAATGTAAATGTGTTTTCTGAACTTTTAAAAGTGTTTCGGAATTTGTAATTGTGTTTTCTAAAATGTAAATTTGTTTTCTAAAATGTAAATGTGTTTACTAAAATGTTAATTTGTTTTGTATTTTGTAAAAGTGTTTCACGTTGTGTAATTGTGGTTTGTACCTCTCGGCCATCGTACTTTCCGTAGGAGATGAGTGAATCTGTATCCGAGTTTTAATGACTTCATAAGCTAAATGTTTCTAGGGGCTTTAGAGAAGAATAGCAACTGGAGAAAGATTAAAACAGAAGTAAAGCTACTGTGGGGTGGAAAATAAACTAAAGGAAAAAAGCAACAGATTCAATAGGGAATAAATAAAATCTGGAATTTAAAAATAAATAGATACATACTTTTCCATATCTAACAATGAAGACATTAATTAATTTAATAAAAAAAAATCTTAATAAACCACTTGGAGGGCTACATCATTGTAATTGGGTTTTACCATGGTTTCAGCTTGAATGAAGTAATATAAAATAAATCTTTAAAATAAAAAGAAGTAATAATAATAATAAAAAATCATATTTTTTTTCCTGAAATACATAATTCTATATGTTTTAAAATATTTATATATTTAATATCATTAACTCTATTAACATGGCTCTTTGTATCAAATCTCATATTTTATTCATGTTTGTGAAAAAACAACATACAACAAAACAGTGTTATTAATTATTTTGGTTAAAAAGTTCTACATCCATACCTCCATCTGTGCCCAGAATGAGTCTCTATGGACTCTCTGGATCTCTGCAGCTGCGATTGTTCGCTTGTAATTGGTGCCCTGTGATTGGTGAAAATATCAATCTGATTGGAACAGATTTAGACTGGCTGTTCTGATATTAGATACATTTTAATCTTTCGGATTAAGTCAGATGTTACTACTCGCATACCACAACATCCAGTCGCTCTTCTGTTCGATGCACAATTCTCGGCCTGTGTCTCAGAGCCACCGCTGCAGAGTTAGAAGCCAGTGAGGAAATGTGCTCCTCTGTGATTTTATCCAATGAATGTGCAGGAAGAAATATGTGGACTTCCTAATGCGATACAGAGACAATTATTATTTATGAGTGATTTACTGCATCAATGTGAAAATTGTGAAACAGTTAAAACTGTTTAATGTGTATTTTAACACAGAACCAGGCCTTCACTTCAACTGGAGCATAGGAAGTGTATAAAAGGAGGGGCTAAGATAATTAGACTAGATGTAAACTTGGATGTAAACTTAATTGAATAATTACAAAAGATTGTTTTTATATTTAGTAGAAAACCGTTTTTACTTCCCCACTACCTTGAAGAAGGCTCTGATGGCTGGTACATGACTGGCACACTCAGCCCTGCGATAATCATCCACTTCATTTCCCACCTGAGAGAATTCACAACTGATTTTAATACATATACATAAACTCCTTGACCAAAGCTTTACATTTTTTTTGTTTCTTCTACTTTAATGTCACCGTCACCAGTCTCCTAATAATGACTCTTAAAAAATACTTCACGCATTAAAAACTACAAAATATTTTACTTGTAAAATAAGTGTTAATATTTAAATAAAAATAATAATAATAATTTCCTGGTTTTTTTTTTTTTTTTTTTTTTTTTTAGATTTGACTTTACTGTGTGTATGGGATTAGTTGACAAACATATCTGCAAGGTCTGTCAATATCTTGTAATTAGTCCTTTAAAAACACACACATGCTGCATATGCCTCCATTGAGCTGGGACTTTTTGCATCACACACAACCCCCTTTCTCTGACCTGCTGTCTACATTTCAGATGCATCTTGCAAATAATGGATGTCTGACTTGACTTGAACTGAAAACCAGGTGCTACATTCTATTGCTGGGAGTAAATGTTGCCAATGGAAATAACCAAACCAAACATATCCTTGATCAAAAGTGAATCATCCCTAATTTGGTGGCTCTTGCTGATTGGTTGCCATGCATTTTGGATCGACTCAGCTGCCTATGCATTTTTTAAAAATCACCCCCTGCCCATTTAACTAGTGTCTGATTATTCCGATATCTCTGAATCTGTTAGAAATTATTATTAAGTCGCTTTTAAGAAGCCATTGAGGATGCCATGGAAGACTTCTGTCAGATATTGTGGTTTCGTAAGAAGAGAAATATGTGCTAAATTCACAAACAGGCCCAGTATTTTTCAAGCAAACACAATCTGCTTTTAAGGACAGCTGGACTCTCAAATAATCTAAAATCAATTAGTAAAAATCATTGTTACCTGTTATTGTTAACATGCATATCTCCGCATGGTTTTCTCTCAAAGTTAAAATTTAAAAAATAAAACGGTTATGAAAACTCTCAGGGTGTTCTTACAAATACAAGCTATGATCATCTCACAAATGCATTTGGATCCAAAACTATTTATGTAAATCATGTAGAGATGACCCTTTTAACCACAATAAGTAACAAGGAATTTTTTGTTACAAATTAGTTTTGTTTTTTTTGCAACTTGAGTTCTCCTTCACATGGTAGATTGTGTTTGTTTGACAAATACTGGATTTATTTGTGATTTTGGCACTAAGTTCACTCGCTAGTTTTGTCCCTTGCCCTCTTATTGTTAACTTTCGCTTTTGTTTCAGTTTTTTGTGTCAGTGATTGTTGACTATACCTGGATATTTGTTTTGTTCTGTTGTTGTAACTTGGCCTGATTTAATTTGTGTTTTTTCTTGCTATCAACTGTGGTTCCCTGTCTTAAACTTCTAACTGGATTTCCTTATAAACTAGAAGTAACTTAACGCAGGGCTTTCACTTCCACCATTTTGCTTCCATTAGTTAATCCTTGGAAAATAATTTTTATGGTTTAGCTTTGATAACATCATCACTCTCTCAGACAGTGAGAAGGATAAACTTACCCAAAGTATCAGAACAATTAGAGGTTGAGCTGTGCCAATCCTACACATCCCATACAGTGGCCATCTTGAGTGAAGCTTCGTCCTTAACTCATTCAAACCATCCACTGGAAGACCAACATCATGAAAAACAAAAACCTTCAATCATGAAAATCATAACATATTAAGATGTTTACAACATAAACAAGTTTTTCAATCACCTCCAGAGTCTGCCAGTCTGAGCCTGTTCATGATTCCATCATATCCAAATACAGCCCTGCATACACAAAGAGTACATTAAGAACATCAACTGTATATAACATGATCGTAGTTTCTGACAAAATTAAAAGAGGCTCAGAGTCGGCAAAGCCAGTAATTGAAAAAGCAATCACAGAGGTGGAACACAGCCAAAGTGAAGGCCACTGATTGGCATTAACAAATATAAATATGAAAATAATTTTAACACTCAGAGTGTTCACGAAGATCAAAACTATCGTTAACCTGTTTTTTTTTCAGCTCCAAAGTTCGTCAGATTTAACATTGGACTAAATGAGAACCTGCTCATTTTGGGAGTCAGCCACAAGTGGCCGGTTGAGGAACTGCAGTTCAGCCGCTTACATCAAGAGGGAAAGCAGTAGGTTGCCCCTCTATTAAAACCTTACTTTAGTAAATCAGGATGCCCTATTCTTTGTCACTCTTATGAAAAAAAGAAATTAAAATTTCATTCTCTGCTGCATATGTTTATCTTTTAAACCATAACCCCTGTTTGTTTTAGTGTTATAAAGTCCAAAATGTTGAGGTATGACATAGTCTTTCTTAACACAATTCAGATGAAAAGACAAATACATTTACATTTTACATTTATGCATTTGGCAGACGCTTTCGTCCAAAGCGGCTTACAGAAGGGGAAATCACCGATGCCACTTGTGGAGATGCTGGGGATACATGCAAAGCATGCACTCTGCCACTGAGCTACACTCCTTATAATAACAATAAAATTCCTAACAATAGGTTTTAAAACTATAAAGGAAATTGCATTAAAGTTTTAATTAAAAAGATTTTTTCTCTACAAAAGGAGCTTTAAAAAAAGCTATTAACAAAATACCCTCAATATTATCAATATTGACAACTGAAGTGGGACAATGTACATGCTGAAAATCAGGAACAATGGACAAACAAATTTCAGACACAAACACTTCAATTTCCTGATAAGATGTCTGTGTACGAGAGTGGACTTCAGATCCCCAGAGTTTTGTGGAATCTGCTCACACCCAAAAGGAAAGCCCCATTTCCCATTATTCACAAAACAAGAATGACAGAAAAGAACAAAATGGTGAATAAAAGATGAGAGCAATGATGAGAGTAATCTACCAGACCGGAACAGTGAGCCAGAAATAAAAATGGACTTTTCATTTCATCTGTCCAATTGTGTTATTGTTTTCGTTTATCACTCGCAGAGAGCAATTTGTGGAAAGAAATGACAGCTTTTTTTCTTGATAATAATTAAGTGTTGTGTGGTGCAAATTAAGAAAACAGGGGCCAGGTTTGGAACAAGTGCTTTGTTTTTGTTTTTTTTGATGCCAGTTGAACTCTTAACTATCGTTTATTCTTAGCCATTAGAATTATGTTCATAAATCCACAGGCTCGTGCAGTCATTACTCTTCAAATCTCTTATGTGAAACACAGCGATGAAAAGAAAACCAGCTTATAGATGCCTTTAGCTGAGCTTCTTAACCTCTGCTTTCTTAACATGGTTAAGCTGCGTGGTTTTCATTATATCAGGGTGCATGTGACATTTTAAGATGTACTTTAGAAATTGTATACATTGTTCAGTAGAGCTTGTTGTCTTTTCCTTTCCCTTCCTTTTTTTTCAATATAGGTTTTTTTGTGCAATTATTATTTAACACCTTCATACAACAAAATCTATTTTTTTTTTCGTCATCAAAATCTTAAAGATTGATCTGAGGATTAGGCAGACTGTTTTTAATTGATGGTTAAATTATGTTACTGCCTGATTTAGGAAAATCCCTTGTTTGCTCACTTTAATCAACTTTTTATCTTACAGAAAATTCCTTAATTCGTTTTAAAGAAATATGTTAACCTAAAAAACATATTACCATGATATTATAATGATTATTTATATTATTTTATATGATTATTATAATTAATATTTGAGATTACATTTTTCCTTTGTTCCTTCTTTAACTCTCCAATATTCTGGTTATTATTTCTTATATCTATATTATTTTGTTATATATGGTTACATCTCAGAGCCATGCCTGAAGTCAGAACTAAGGACTATGAACAAGAAAGGAAAACATGATCAGATATTTTGTAAAATGAATACATTTAGCCATGGGCAACACATTTTTGTGTCTGTGCTTTGTCTGTTTAGATCCAAAATACTCTTATATTCTTTCAAACAGAGGAAACAAAAGAGACAGGAAGTTTATGATGATGGTGTCCTGCCTTTTCTGACGTCTGTATTTAGTCTCTAGCATCAAGTGCTTTCTGTCTTAATTTGCCTTAGACCATTATTAACGTGACGTACCCAAACGTCTACTTGATACTTAATGTTTAAACAGAAATGTACAACTTCTCTTAAACAACAATGCTTAAGGATACACTTTTTTATTCTGAAACAATCAACATTCTTTTGAAAGTCCCACAAGCAAGACTCTTTTAAAGTGTTTCCTGTGAAAACTTTAACCCAACAACAGGAACAGCTCTGACCTGCATGCGCTTCTGCTTGCAGGACACTCAATAATAATCAGTGATGTTTTCAGACTGCATGAACCACACTCACAAAATCCTCCATCTTTAGCTTGATTGCTTTAGATTGGGATATAGCCAGGATATCACAGAGTGTACTTTTGAGGATAAACATACCAATTAAGATAAGCTGGAGTAACAAGGAAATTGGTCTGGGAGGGGGTTGTTTGGCCATTGAGATAATACACAACTTAGCAGATCAAAACACCGCAAAAAAGAGAGCTTTGATTAGATATTGAAATCAGAACCAATTGTAGAATGTATAAAAACTGCATTTTTTGGTCCATCTTTACTATTAACATATGATAAAATTGTATCAATATAAACTGTCCACAAATTAAAAAAAAATATATTAAAACATAAGGAAATCTAATAAAAATGTTTTGTTTATAGACCAACATTTAGATAAGTGCCGATTAATGCTTTTATATGTATAAAATAATAGCAGCTTTTGTGTATATTCATATAATTTAAGAGTAGGCTCAGTAATTTAAATATAAAGTCAAAGGTTAATTTCCAGACTTTTACAACACATTTCATTTCATTTGAACATGCATGCATACCATTGTTCAGTGCAATAATTATCAAGTGTTCAAATGCTACCTTTTATGTTAGCATGTAACTTAAAATATAATGAGCGCAAGAAAACTGTTGAAGCATTTCGGTATTTGAATATTTTGTTTTGGGTAGTTGAGTGAAATAAAAATATGAAAAAATCTTCACTATGTTTTAATTAAAAGTGTCCTCGTTAAAAAAAATCTTGTTTTAGTTTTTTTAGCAAAGTAAAGTACAGTAAGTAGAGCGTTCTTATATATATATATATATATATATATATATATATATATATATATATATATATATATATATATATATATATATATTAATATTTACAGACCATACAAACATGACATACTTTCATAGATATAAACAACGCGTTAAATAGACAAATTTATGTTCATCGCATTCGCAGATGGAAGAGCAGAGTGGCGCAGCGGAAGCGTGCTGGGCCCATAACCCAGAGGTCGATGGATCGAAACCATCCTCTGCTATTTTTTTTGTCTATTTACCAAACTCTTCTTAACAGCTCTGGTTTTAGTTTATAACTATAATGTAAATGTGTTTACGTTAATAATCACACAATAATCGTTTGAATTGTAAATGTTTTAAATTTTATTTTAAAAATAGAAATAGACTTTTGCCTAGATTTACTGAATTCTACTTGACTATTCTATTTGCTTCATATGTGAGTAGGCTTTTAAAACGTAAATAAATAAATCATTATAATCATACCAGTTTGTTGATGAGCGGGGATTAAGGACGTCTTCTTTTGCTGTTAGCAAAGACAAATTGTATGTATCCAGATTAATTTCCCTCCTTGTATTCATGTTGCTGGTTGACATATGCAATCCTTCTGCAGAAAAAGTCACGAAGAGTCCAGCTCAGGAAGTAGTGCTTTTTCTGTCTCCTTGCAAGAATAAAATAAGCAGCATTTCAATTGTATTCAAAGTGAGGAAGCATAGAGGAAAAACAAGAGGCCACTCCTGCTCCGAATAAATAGTGGCATGGCATTGTTTAAGGATTGACTGCAGAGAATAGAAAACTAAACTGAGTTCGAAATGAAATTACATTATATTTGATACATTGCTATTTTAATTTCAGAGGCATACTATCCCTTTATTTTATCGCCTTGAGAGTTTGCTTAACATGCGAAAATGTTTGTCAGAGCTGGGCGTAGTAATGATGTAACGCCACGGGGAGGTGATAATGAGCTTTTTTGGAAGAATGCTTTGAGAAGTATAAAGGCATAATCCAATGGGTACAACTGTAGCGATCAAAATATTTTTTTACATTGTTAATTCTATTTTGTATATTAGACAAAAACGGATAAGGGTTTTTACTTGAATACATTTTTAAATAAAAGTTTGATTTTGCAGCTAAACCTCACAACTTTTTTTTAGCTAATCGTCACAACCAATAGACGAGCTCCTCGTTTATGACGTCAATCTTATGCGCCACACCGGCGGCTTCGTCGTGCGGGTTCACAGTGGATGTGAAACATGTGATGGATTTTAAGAAACCTTGAAAACATTCTAAACGAATGAATTCTAAATAATATTTTTTTTCAGGTATCATAATATATTGTTCGAAACCTAAACTGATGTTTAGGTTTTAGCGGTTTGCTCTTGTTCTCGTTGATACATAACGTTAGGCAATTATACTACGTTAGACCTCAAATTTTAACGCTTGTGTAAGGATATTGCTAAATCCAGACGAGAATGAAGTGTCATTACGAAGTGCTTGGAGTTAAAAGAGATGCCACGGACGACGATCTCAAGAAGGCGTATAGAAAATTAGCTTTGAAGTGGCACCCAGGTACATTGTTTGTTTATTATTTTTTTTACGTGTTAGTGCACCCCTTTAACGATGCACCATTTTTTTTTTCATTTAATTTCTTATGTTAGATAAGAATTTGGACAAAGCAGAGGAAGCAGCAGAGCATTTTAAACTGATCCAGGCTGCATATGATGTTCTGAGTGATCCACAGGAGAGAGCCTGGTAAGATTCAAACCTTAAACAAATGATCTTCATTGTATCAGAAACACTATATGTATTTGTTTTATTTTTCACACAACATACAAGTAATAACCATTCAAGTGCATTGTCATTGGAAGACATTTGACTTTAGTTGGTAATGTGGCTTCAAAATAGCCCGAAACAACTATTTTCTAACGTTTTATTTATCCTTCAGTGAGGAAGGTAACATCATACTGGGAGTTACCCAGTGCATGTAGCTAAAGTACTTTCGGTAGTAAAGAAAAAGTAACATTTCTGCTTATCTAAAATTTTGGCAGTTTCAGCATTGTTATTGTTGTTTACACAATGAATGGTTTGAAAAGACCCGATGTTGTTTATCTTCGCCCTCGGAATTCTGCAGAGAAAAAACTTCATTATGAAGTCAAACACAACAGTATAATCAAGATAGAGAAATGTATTACACTTAAAGGTTAAAATGGTAGTTTTAAACAAAAGTCAGACTTAAGAGATAAAAATGATTGTCCGGACATCCAGGATTTATTGCCTTTTCACCTTGTTGACCTTATTTAGGATTCAAAAGAGGGCATTGAAACATGATTGAATGAATGAGTTGAATTGCTCCAGATACTGATACAAAATAAAACCAACCATTTTAAAGTACCATTTTACATTTTGGCTAAATTTAATCAGTTTATTAAGTATCAACAGAGTAATCCAATGACAAACAATTGTCCATCATTATCAGATCTAAGTTAAGAATATTCCTAGAATGCATTCCTATGAAATTAATTGAATTGATTTAACAAAAATATGCACTGTTTCATGGTTAATGATTATACTACTCTACAGGCTGTGAAGTAGAATGTCATTCGTCTTGCAGTCATGATGGGTCCGTGTCTCTTTCCTGTGCAATTATGCTTTGTCACATAATTAGTTCTGACCCTACTTTTACATGGTTGAGATGTAATATGCAATCAAATATGTACAATGCAAACGCATATAAATGTACCCGTTAGTAAGTGCTAAGATTGGTGCAAATTGAGAATTGAAATTAAAATATATCCTTTACATTTGTTTTTATGTTTTAATGGTTTACAAGTTTCTAAATAAATTAAAATTTGGTAGCCCAATTATATGAACTGTCAACAAAATAACCATTCAAATGTTGTCCGTCCTGAAAGCATCAAGACTAATGATTAGCAAATGCAGATTGTTTTTTTTTTTTTCATCATGAAGCCAGAGCACAAACATCAAATGAGCCTCAAAAACAGAGAGATGTTGGTTTGGTGGATTTGAGTGTTCTAGTAGGTGGAAATGAGTTGATGAGGGGACAACAATCAAGAACACATGAACCAATGGAAGAGGGACAAGTTTTCTGAAGCTTATGTGGTGATATGATGGTGATCTCATTAGTTATGATTTTAGTTTATCAAAATTTTGGGAAGAAAATCCAGCTTTTGCACCAGAAAAAAAAGGTTACAGTAGATTTAAAATTTATATAAATAATTAAATATAAAAATAAAATAAAAAATAAAGCTGTATATGCAGTGGACTATGTAGAGAAATATTATAAAAGTAAATTACACATTTGTACTGATGGATTGAAAGACTCAATATTTGTTCATGTAAATTTCACTTTTCATTGAATAAAGGGGTGATTTTGTGAATGTGATGTTTTAAGGTATGATAACCACAGAGAGGCTCTGCTGAAAGGAGGCGTCACTGGAGAGTACAAGGATGACAGCATCGATCTCTTGCAGTTCTTCACAGTCACTTGTTATTCGGGTTTTGGAGATGATGAAAAGGTGAATTTTTAAACATTTAGTATATGCGAGTCATATGTTTAAATATATATTTTTATCACCCTATAGCCACATCATCATTTGGTAATATATAAAGATAGCATAAATCTTTCACCGTTTGTTCTGTGTTAATTCATCTTAATTGAAAGATTGATCAGAATTCAATTCTTTGCTGCTGTAGTTTAACATCTCCACTGGAGGGCAGTAGAAGTTCATGTTGTAATTACACAGTGACAAGTCTTCATATCTTTGAAAGGATTCTGATGTCTGAAATAAGCATGTTTTTTATTGTCTCTACAGGGGTTTTACAGTGTATATAGGAATGTGTTTGAGTCCATTGCAAAGGAGGAGAAGGAGTACTGTAAAGACGAAGAAGATGAGGAGGACAAGTTTCCATCGTTCGGAGAATCTGCGAGTGACTATGACGCAGTAGGTGGATACAAACACATATTTAAACTTGTTAGAAAATCATAACAACCAGGTTTCAAAAGTAGTAAATCATTCTGATGCTTCTCGTGATATTTTTTTTTATTTGTTTGCTCACAACATTCTTTTTCCTGTAAGGGATTTTTGTGTTTTGGAAACACTGATGCAAATATTTAAATACTTAGAAATAATTGTTGATCCTTCCAGGGAAATGTTATCAGTTTAAAACTAAAGCAATTGTGCTATTACACATTGTGTGCTATTACACAATTACCAAGACATTTGTTTTACTTTAACATGTAATAGAAGTTATTATCAAGTTACAGAATATAGAAACAGTTTATTCCAAGATTATCAAACAATGACGTAAACACTCATTTAACACGTGTGCGGATAATGAATAGAAAAGATCTGCAAACAGTTTTTAACACAATAACTTGAAATACTTGGTTCTGATTAAAATTGGTGCATCACTAATTATTGGCAAGTACAAGTGTGATTTGGACTGATTACCATCACCTGTTTCATATAATTAAAATAACTCCTGAGGACCATCAAATTGTTTTATCTTTAAGGTAAAAGTGTTGAAAAGGTTTACAAGAATGAATTTGAGACCTTATATGCAAGTGACAATGCGGACTCTTAACAAGCCTAATGCAAGACTTGATCATTAGTATCTATAAATACTCTGCATAAAAGGCTTTTGTCAGACTCACCAATGAACTACAAAGTTCATCCCTCTTCAGTTAGTCCTCAAGTCCTGTAAGTGGTCCTAACTGCTTTTCTTTCCAACGTCTTGAACATAGTATTTTACCTAATGGATGTTTTAGATGTATTTTGGCATCAGTCAGGTCATGACTCAAGAAGATGGAGCTAAGAAAGAGTGGATGAATCTCCAAAAAAAGCCTCTTAATTCTATGCTGAAACGCAATTTCAGATTTGGTAATGTTTCAGATCTATTTTCAAATTTCTCTCTCTTCTCCTACTCTCAGGTAGTGCATCTATTCTATAGCTTCTGGCAGAGCTTCTGCACAAGTAAGAACTTTGCATGGAAAGAAGAATACGACACAAGGCAGGCCTCCAACCACTGGGAGAAGAGAGCCATGGAAAAAGAAAACAAAAAAAGCAGAGAGAAGGCCAAGAAGGAGCACAGCGAGATGATTCGTCAGCTAGTGGCCTACGTCCGCAAGCGTGACCGGAGGGTGCAGGCACATAAGAAGCTGGTGGAAGAGCAGAATGCAGATAAAGCCAGGAAAGCGAAGGAACAGCGGAGAAAGCACAAGTTGAGTCAGGCCAAGTGAGTCCGATCGCATACTATTTTTACTATGGTTTGTTTTGTTGTTTTGTTTTTTTACTGAATTTGTGTTAGGCTGGCAGAAAACTATCAGGAGCAAAGCTGGGCTGCCATGTCTGAGCTGGAGAAGGAGCTGCAGCAGATGGAGGAGCAGTACGGCGAGGAGTTTGGAGATGCTTCTGAGAGCGAAGAAGAGGAGGAGCTGGACATCTGTCAGGAGGGAACAATGCACGAAGGTGATTTGTACAAACTTGTTTTTAAAGGTGGAGAAACACTGAGATGTTTAAAAAAACTTTGCAAAAGCAGTGTGACATTTAATTGTGTCCCCAAAATTGTTATTTTGTATATGTATTCTGTAGAGTTTTAAATACCAATATAATAACAGACAAGGGCTTCCAATCCCTTTAATCTATAGTTAAGCATTTGTGAATAAAGCATTTAACAGAATTCTGTTGATCTTTCGGGAGAGGTCATCTCCCTTCCTCTACTCTCACAGACTTAAAAGATGGTGTTTTTTCTTCCTCCAGCGACAATCATCCGTTTCCTCTCAGGACGGTCTTGTGAAGTTCCCATAAATAGATGCTGATTAACTCCTAGTGTTACTAATTAGTAATATAAATGATTCGACATATTATAGCCAATAACTATGATGTAATAAATAATAAAATTATGACATGTTAATTAAACCCAGCAACTAGTGTGAATTTCTGATTTTAGTTTTGTCTGTAAATATTTGTTTAAGTAAACAAGAAACTTGAGAGAAGTTGTTTTAATTACAAGGTTTGCTAAGGTTTCAAAAAAGGTAGTTTATTTGAATATATATATAATTTTGTGTATTTGTGCTTTGTGAATTGGCTGTGTAATTATAAAACTTTAACCCCTTCAGTTCCATTCCAAAGGATACTACAGTTTTTGTCTAATGAAGATATTTTTTTTCCTGGCATTGGCATTTCTTTGTTGTGATCTAAAAAACAAAACCACCGAAAAAGTTACGCAAAATGTTTGAAGATATAGTGAACATACAGTTATACACCTTGAGTTTTTAATAGATGTAAATTACATATATTTCTGATTTAGTCACTGGAATTATCCAAAAATAAGAACATTATACTAAATAATACTAATAAGCTTTGACTTAATACGAACAGTTTAAGTTTTGTATTTTTTTGAGACTTAGAAAAGAATTCAGGTCTGAAGGTGTTAGCTGTTTTAATTGTAGTTATTATGAAAGCTTCAGAAGGAAAGGCATGTGACACTGTTCAAATGCAGAACCCAAGCTCAGCTACTCAACCTTTAGACATCTTAATCTAACATTTAACCAAACAGTGATGTGAGATTTACAAAGGTACTTTAACAATTATTTGACTTTGGGAACATGAAACATTTTTTTGTATTTTAATTTTATTTGTCATACATTCACACGCCTAAATTGGTTTAAATGTTATTAAAATAACATATCATACAAGGTCTAAAATATGACAATTTTTTTGCTGCGGATTCTAAAAGCAGCAGCTGAATTAATGCAAATACAACAGCAATATGATCAGAGAACTAAGAGCATTATATGTTTTTCATGATCCTCAAAATCTAAAGTTGACTTTGTATTAGAGAATTGATTAGTTGTACAGCTCTAGATGAGTTATGTGCTTCAGCATTAGTTTGATGCAGAGGTTGTTTACGAGAAGTGATAATATAATATAAAGTCTCCAAGGCAAGCGACACTGGTGGAAAAAAAAGAGAATGAATAAACAGAATTAATTAAAAAAAAGTGTTTTTACCTACGATAAAAAAAAACATTAATTATGCAGAATAAAAAATACGCTTAAATAAACAAATTCATGGTTACATATTTGTATAAATACTTAAATAGATAATTATATCAATACATTTTAACACATTTTTTAAAACCTCTTTATTGATTTGATTTAATTTAGTTTTAGTAGATTAATTGTTTTCCCTGGCCTAAGCTGAGGTTAGGACCACAAAGAAAAATTATCATATGGAAATAAATCAATCAATAAATAAAAGAGTAAACGTGAATGAATAAATACATTGTTAATATTTTATTTGTATATCCATGGTTTTATTTCTACTTTTATTTGTTTATTTCTTCTCAAGTAATTTTTCCTCCATAATCAACCTTTTGTCACGGTTCTATAACTACTCAGAACAATCCAAAGAAGTGTGGTGTTAATGCCTTATGTAATGTTTTATCAGAATGTCAGGAGTCCTGTATTCCAAAGCATTGGGAGTAATGGACAGGATGTACAGTGCCTAATCTCTGCTTTACGTTTGTCAGAGGCCGTCCTGGCAGAGGGTGCCGGGGAAAGGGAGGAGTATTATGATGACCTGTACTGCCCCGCCTGCGACAAATCTTTCAAATCCGATAAAGCGTGAGTGGACCGCTCCCTAACACACGTCACAAGGAGAGAACGAAAGAAATGCTTTTATCTAGAAAACGACAAAACGAGAGGTTCATGGATTCTGTACATGTCTAAATATACTTTAATTAAGACTCTCTGCTGTTTAGAGCAACATTTGCTATTGTTATGTTTATATTTAATTACATTTTACTTTTATATATAAGGTAGAAACGACTTTCTTAAAGCCCATAGCAACATTAAAAAGCTTTAGAATATAGATATCTTACCTTTCTTTTTAACATTGTTATTTCTGTGCTGGTTCTGCCTGTGAGAGGTGTGCTCAGTAAAAGTTAAAAAGTAAAGTCAATTTACTTACTTAGTTGGTGTGAAACAAAATAATCCCTAGTTACAAAATATCAGAATAGATGTTTATATATATATTTTACATTTAATTTTTTTATATAACCATTTTATTTTTGAACAAGAAACATCAAGTTCTTATATATGGTTTAAGCTCAGTCAGCATCATCTTTTTGTACTTCAGTTCAGGTCTTTGCAGAATTAAAGCTTAACAAAGTAAAGAGCATTAATAATAATCAGTAACTTAATAACTTAATGAGTGTTGAATTTGAACGAGAACAATGAACTAACAATTTGCGCAACAATTAAAATTGAACTTGAAGTCCCTGATTAAATGAGAGGCAAAGGGTACAAACAAGCAGCTTGTTTTTGATTTTTCATTTGTAGCTAATTACATGCAATTGATTAAACACTCCCCCTCACCACTCTCTTTCCAGAATAAGCAACCATGAGAAGTCCAAGAAACACAGAGAGATGGTAGCACTGCTTCGGCAGCAGCTGGAGGAAGAGGATAAAGCTGTGAGTCAGAACTCTGAAGAGAGAAATGAAGAAGAGAAGGAGGAGGAGGATGAATTGCAGGAGACGTCGAGACAGAAGTAAGCATGCTTAGCGCAGGGTCTGTGAAAGAGGATTATGAGCACAATTATTAAGAAAAGGTTTTCAGATTTTCCCTTGCCCCTGTATAATTTACTACAGTACAGTTATTGATTGTGTTTATATATTAGCTTTATATATTAACTAGCTTTGCCGCTATCAGTTATTTTGATAATTGATTAATCTCTAATTGTAATTAATATGATGTTTTCGGACTCAAATGCAACAGAAAGTATTCATTTCAGATATATTCTGATCTTAAAGACTGGCAACAAAATGCATACTCTATGCACGACCCACCGCTAACATACTTTTGCTAAAATCTCGGTTGTAAATCTGCTTTTGGTTTGAGCTTTATTGTGTTGATGGCTTGTGTTTGTTTTTACAGAAATTATCATTGGTATGTGTTCATTTTAGACAGTTGTGTATTATTTGTTCTTTGATCTACATTCTTTTTTAGGTGAATTATAAAAGTTTTACAAACCTCCGCCTTAAAGGTGCAACATCACTATACCGCTGTGTTCCATTGTGTTATAGTTTGCTGCGGTTTAATTCAGAGGCTAGATCCATACTTTCCCTCAAAATAAGGTTACAAATAAATTCCATGGCGATCTCATCCATTGAAGCTAATTGTAAACAACTTCCGGCCCTGAACCGGTGTTTGAGGAACACCGAAGTAATAGTACATAGAGTCTACTACAGTCTAATAATATAAATATGTTAGTATACATAGAGTAGATATGTCACAAATTATGCAGTATGTACCTCTAAGAAAATTGAGATCAAGATTCAATAAATTCAAAGAATCTATGAGTTTACATTAAAAAATATTGTGCATGTCTAAAATGTTAACTTATTATAGCCCTAAAGTTACATAGATCGTGATGTTAAAAATTCTACAGATCATGAAGAAAAAACTGAGGATTTGGATTCCTTGGCTCGGCTCATAAACAATACACCATAAGTAGATTATGGAAATTGAATGTGATCCTTTCTGTCTCAAACGAAATGTGGATTTGCAAGAATTTTTTACTCTTTAAAAGAATCAAATCTTTTTTGTAATTCATTAAATCTATTAATTGGATTCGTGAAATGACTAATCTAAGTGGATAAATAACCATTTCCTCTAACTTATTCTCTTCTTTATCTACAAGAATTTCACATAACGTGCATCAAAATGGTTCAATAGAATTTCATCAATCATTTTAGTTCAAGAAATTTTCTGCTGTGTTGATGGCTGATTAGATGCTTCTAGAAAACATCTAAGTCTTCTGCTTGCAGTTTTCCCTGCTATGCTCCACTGACGCTCATTGTTGGATTGTTTCACAGATTGTCGAAAAGGCAAAAAAGAAAGAAACGTCAGCAGAAAACCTCAAATGTGAGTGACTAAATGCTTATCAAAAAAAAAAAAAAGAATAATTATTTGTGATATGTTTATCTTAGATCAGATAATTTGCAATTCAGTGATGCATGATTTGTTCACAACGATTGTCCGGCAGAATCTTCCAGAAGAGCAGGAGATTGATGGCCTAGATCCACCATCTGCAAAAGAGAGTCCCTTGTCTGCTCCGGAACCAGCAGTCTCTGAAAAGGATGCTGAGGACCCAGAGGAGAGCGTTAAAGCACAATCTTGTGAACCCACAAACCAAAAAAGGTGTCCAGCTTAACAAGCCCCTGCTGTAACAAGACTGTGTGTATTTTTTTTGTGAACTTGGACTGACTTTCTTTCACAGCTTGGAGAAGACAAAGGGAAAGAAAGTGGGGAAAGACTCCAAAAAGAACACTAAGCCACAAGAAGGAGTGGAAGTTTTGCAAGAGGTTTGTTATGCTTGTTTTAACTGCTTTATGATCCATTTCATGTTCAGGTGCTTTTTACCAATTAAATCTTCAATAAGTGCATGCAGATTATTAGCAACTGTAAGTTTATCCATCTTGAATTTTTTGTTTCTTATGTCTCTTCGTTGGTTAAAGTGGTTGTGTTTGGAAGGGAGCTAGTTGCTCTCTGTATAAGCTCATTTTTAAAGCTTGTCGTAGCCCAGAATTATCCAAAATTTTGTCACTGCAAATTACAAACACAGATCACATTTGGCCAGGTACATTTCATGCTGACCATTTTTACCTCATCAAACAGGAAGTGAGCCATTGTGATTGTAAACTCCTGAGGAACTATAGTGGTGATACTTCGGAGGAATCAAGGCTTGAATTGTTCCAAGCGTTGGTCCTCTAACTCTGAATCCAAATCATATCTATGGGAGCCCATTTTTTTTCTTTCACATTAGCAACGCAACCAGGTATTTTTGAAAATGACTGCCGTCATTTTCATGTGGACAGAGTGAAGACCACTACACATCTATCCAAACTTCTATTCTTGGTTCTCCATTCTCGGTTGCTTCTCTGCTGGGTGCGTTTCGCTAGCTAGCGGATGCAATGATTTCTTTTTTTTAGCATTTTCATGTGAATGGACAATAAAAACAGGTACACATGTAAATAATCTAAATGTAGTGAACCACTTGAAATTAGGGTCTTTCTCTTTTACTTGCAAGATGCTTTCTCCACAAAGCAAACATTATTCTACAAATGAAGAGTTCTTTACACTAAATCACTATATCTCAGTTATATCAACTGATGAACTCTTAGAAGATGGCCTTTCCACAGTAGATGCTGCTAGTGTTTTGTTGGTGCACCATGATCTTCGTAAGATAATGTTATTCAGCTTTTAAAAGGAAGATGGCTTTATGCACAGGTAACTCAGATCTGTGGAGCTGGAGACACAAAGGAAGGGAAAAAAACTTACTATAAAGAGACTCAAATCTACATTTACATCAAACCACAAATCATCCAGATGTTCAAGTATTTAATATATATGTATACAATTATATAATATATATAATATGTGTTAATGATGCTCAAAAATATTTACATACTGAAGTATTGCAACATTTTTAAAATGAACATTGTGACAGACATGTTCCGTGGTGCAAATAACAAGCTACCCCAAATGCATACAGTGACATTGTTTCTGTGCCACTGCATATGAAGATTTAATAAAACACTAGTATTTTGTAAAGGGTTTTTTGTGTTTGTAAGATTTTTTGATAATTTTTTTTGCCTGTATTTGCTCTTGCAGAAGGAGGTCAACCTGCGCTGTGTGACATGTCAGTATGAATTCAGCACCAGAAACAAACTTTTCGATCATCTCAAAAGCACAGGTCATGCCACCGCCCTCTCCTCCAGTACCGACCAGAGCTCCAGGAGAAAGAAGGATGGAAGGAAAAACAGATGAAAACTGAAATCTCCCGATTGTAGCCGTTGTTCAGTCAGCAAACTCTCTGCAGCAATCCATGTTTGATGGATGAAGGGAAGCTGTTTTAAGCTCTTGACATCCTTCAGGAATGTATTTATAATGCAAGGATGACAATCTCATTTGTTATTAGATTTTTGGGCTGATATTAATTCCCCACTCATTTTGTCTGGAACTTTGACTTCCAAAAGAATATCATCCGCCTGCTGAAAATCAACAGCAGTTTAGATGTTTCATTGATGACTTGATTTGTTAAAAAACAAAATAAAATCTGAATACCCTGTTCATTGAATGTGGTTAAAGTCAATTTAAATTAGTGGCTGAAATGCTTATTGTGTGCCATTTAAGAAGTGTTGATTGACAGTCTGATGGTATGGACTAAATTTGCTTTTGCACTCTAGGATAAAAGATTTTTGTTCATAAAAACATCCTTTCTTTCAGGCAAGATGGTACCATTGCAACTCAGCATGTCTACATACACAATGAAGAAGGTATCAAAATCAATCATGTCAGGCCTAAAAACAATGTTATCTTATTAAAGACACACTTACTTTTTTCATCAAATAGGCTTATTCTGTTGCTCCCACAGAATGAGGTGGTGCTAATCTGCACTGATCTATTTAATGGTGCTATATTTATGACCCTTTTAAATAATTTGTAATAAATAATTGCCCCCTCTAAACTATTACTGCACCCTTAATAACCTTCAAAAGTCAAAAGCAGTATTTTGTCTTTCAGTCACTTCAAATGGTTGTGCTCCTCAAAACGAGCTGCGTACCTCCGTTACAGCAGCTGCCATGCTTCCACCACGCTCCCTGCTGGGCTTTGTTAGTGCTTAGAAAATGTACCCTATTTCCAATAAAAACATTTTTCTTTAGGTTTTTAAAAAACACTTTTGGTCCTTTCTTTTATTTCATTAGGAAGCCATTCTGCTTCGTTTTACTTCCTGGACAGCCAATGCGTACTTTCTTCTTTGAGATTAGCTGGATTAGTGGTTCTGCTAATTGGTTCGGGGATGGTGCTATGACCAATGAGTGTGGTTAAAGCCAACAAGACGTTTTGAGCTTCTATTTATATATGAAGAATTTATATTTTTTCCTACTTACATCTTCATGGAATCCGCAGCTTACAACTTACTGTCTGCCAACCTAGTAATTTAAGACTATTTTATGTTGTGTGATAAGATTCACCTGTAAAGTTCGGTGTTTGTTAAACTGGAGCAAATAGTGTATTCTTACATAAGTCAGTTTAGTTTATGCTAGGCTTAGTATACAAATAATAATGCCTTCAATTTATATAGCACTTTTCTAGATACTCAAAGATGCTTTACATTTATCATTGTTGGTCTGACTGAGACATGGATCCATCCGGAAGACACCGTAACGCCTGCAGCCCTCTCCAATAACTTTCTCCTCTCCCACACTTCCCGTGAGGTTGGACGAGGTGGGGGTGCTGGATTTCTCATGTCTCAGACCTTGCTAATTTGAATGTCATGCTGCCTCTATCACTTCCTCTTTTGTAATGTACATCCTCACTACATACCGCCCACCTGGAGAACAGCTCTCCACATTTCCGGAGGAGCTTGATGGTCTGCTCCCCTCTTTTCTTGAGGATGATGTCAGCCCACTCATTGTGTTTGGTGACTTCAATTTACACCTTCATAAAGCATACACTACTGACTTCCACTCACTCATGTACTTCTTTGACATGACTCTTGTCCCCACCACCGCTACACACAAATCAGGAAATCAGCTAGATCTCACTTACACACGTAGTTGCTCTCCTCATCATCTCACAGTTACACCTCTGCACACATATGATCACATTCAAACTCACACTGCCCACCTACTCGCACTCCACGCCACCTTCTGTCACCTTCCAACATAACCTCTAGTTCCTTGATCCATCTCTCTTATCTTCAGCTGTGTCCTCTTCTCTTTCATCACCTGGAAACGTTTCTTCTTTAAACATTCATGATTCAACTAACCATTTTTGCACCACACTCGCTACATGCCTCGATCGATTATTCCCTCACTTCCAGATCTGCTAGAACAATGTCATAAATCCCCTGGCTGTCGCAACCTCTCCGTGAACAGAGGTCCACCCTCAGATCAGCAGAACGGAAATGGAAGAAATCAAAGAGCACTTCAGACCTCAAAGCATACCAAACTGCACTCTCAACTTTGTCAAGCAAGGTACAAGATGCTAAGAAAACAAAATACCACGACAAAATTGAACATGCTAAGGACAGCTGAAAGCTCTTCAGGTCTTTCAACTCCCTCCTCTGCCCACCCCAACCTCTCCCAGCAACCTCTCTCACTGCTGATGATTTCGCTGATCTAACTACAGATCATCTGTCCTCATCCTACTAGACCTCTCTGCTGCATTTGACACAGACAACCATCAGATCCTCCACTCTCTCTGCGATGGGCATCACTGGCACTGTACTAAATTGGCTTAAGTCCTATCTCACTGGTAGATCTTTCAGTGTTGGTTGGAGGGGTGAGGTCTCCAACACTCAGACTACTCACCAGGGTTCCCCAGGGATTAGTTCTTGGTCCTATTCTCTTCTCCATCTACACCACCTCCATGGGCCCTATCATCCACAGACACGGATTCTCGTACCACTGCTATACTGAAGACACTCAACTCTTTTCTGTCGTTTCCCACGATGACCAATCAGTTACTACCCGCATAACTGACTGCATGAACCACATCTCTACTTGGATGAAGAACCATCACCTACAGCCCAACATGACCAAGACAGCACTTCCGGTAATCCTGTTCAATCCCTCTGTGCATCACAACCTCACCATTGAACGTGGAATTTTCTACAATCACCCCTTCTCCTTCAGTCAGGAATCTTGGAGTGATTTTGGTGAACAGTTGTCCTTCAAAAATCGCATCACCAAGACAACTCGATTGCGTAGGTTTGCACTGCACAACATCCGAAAGATGAGACCTTTCTTAACTAAGTTTGCAACTCAACTCTTGGTTCAGGCTCTGGTCCTCTCACATCTGGACTACAATGGTCTCCTAGCAGGACTTCCAGCAAATGCGCTCAAACCTCTGTAGATGATGCAGAACTCTGAAGCTCATCTTATCTTCAAGGAACTGAAGCGAGCTCATAATACTCGTCTCTTCATCATTCTTCACTGGCTCTCCATTGCTGCTCGTGTACAAAACTATCTCCAAATCAGCCTCTGTTTACCTCCACAAACTCATACACTCTTACATGCCCTCCAGACGGCTGCGCTCAGTGAAGGAACAGCAACTCTTGGTTCCCTCCACATGAAGGCAGAAAATCTCTTAGCAGAACCTTCTCTCTCACTGTCTCTGGCTGGTGGAACAAACTCCCTGATCCTGTTATGAAGCAGCAACACTAACAGCTTTCTAAAAGCAACTGAAAACTTTTCTCTTCAGGGAACATTCATCTTCATGTCGGCTTTCTTCCTTTTCGGGGTCGCCACAGCGGAATGAACCGCCAACTCTCTGGCATATGTTTTACGCGGCGGATGCCCTTCCAGCTGCAACCCATCGCTGGGAAACATTCACACACACACACACGCACACACACGCACACACACACACACACACTCATTCACACTTTGAAAACCCACGCTATCACGGGGAGAACATGCAAACTCCACACAGAAATGCCAACCGACCCAGCCGAGGCTTGAACCAGCGACCTTCTTGCTGCGAGACGACCGTGCTACCCACTGCGCCACCGTGACCCTTTCTTCAGGGAACATCTACTATAAAAAAAAAATCTTTTTTTTTTTCTTCCTCCTCTGTCTTTATTTTCTTTCTGCTATGGTTTGTTGTTCAGTTGATAAGACTTCTGTTATGAGCAAGCTGAGACAGACTTTGACTGTGTAACGATTTGCATATTGTCTCTCCCCTGTTGTAAGTCGCTTTGGACAAAAGTGTCTGCCAAATGCGTAAATGTCTGCTAAGCTGAAATGCTGTCATCAAACCAGGCAAAAGGGCTGAAGTGAGTTCATAATCTTCTAAAACCACTCATCTCCTGAAGAGCTGTATAGATCTAGTGTAGGCTATATAAGCATTAATGAAGGTAAAATCTTTAACATCAGGCCTAAACATTTTGAGTGTCTTGGACAACATGACTATGAGTACTTGATAAAATTACCATTTGCATGTCATAATTACTAACCTAATTTTTCAAATAATAAGCAGTGTTTATTATTTTGAATTCTCTTCAGCCTTTCTAAATTTTATCTGCTGATAGCACTTTTAGCATAGCTTAGTGACAATTTAATCAGATTAGATCAGCAGCAGAATGTTCAGTGTTCAATATTAATCTTCTCAAAACTTTATAGAATCAGCTATTCCATTTTTTTTATCAATCTGTTAATGGAATATAATCTATTTGCCAATGCTTTGTGTCCTAGATTATTATGGCAAATGTTGGAATAAATTATGCATGTGTCATTAAGCATTCCATTGAATTGCTGAGTGGTAAAGATAGCTCAGTTGATATTGTATACGCTAAAAATATGAATTTAAATTTACTTTTACTATTGATGTTTCTGTTGGTCTTACAAATGTATTTCTGCTGCTTCTGAAACTTCCATTGTGTTGAAAATTCCTGTGGCTAACTTGACCACAAACTAACACAGCAAGGATAAAATCTATGATCGACTTGAACACAAACTGATGGAACACAGATGGACCACAGAGATTATTTATATAGAGAAGGCAAACCTGGAGACTTCTTCGAACCAAGTCGCACGTATGTCAGTAGTTCAGTGTGATGGAAAGCACTGTTCTGAAAATGTTTTGTTGTGGGTCTGCAAATATATTTTTGTACCCATTTACCTTTGTTTTGTACTTAAAAAAATAAATCTAAGTTAGAACTTTCTCTTGCTTTGTGGACCTTGGATTTCTTTGCGTGGACATTGATCTTCACTTCTACAAGTGTGAGAAACCTTTTAAAATATTTTATATGGGTAAAATATTTTTCGATCCAATCGATAAAAACTTCAATATGAAACATGATTGCTGCGTTTGGAGTAAATATCTTACTGCTTTGGTTAAGGGAATTTACTACAGAGAGTGAGGGGTATAGTTCCAACATAATCCAAAATAGTTTCTTCGTATAAAATGAAACTGTAGATTTGTTGAGTGTTGTGAAAGGCCACGATGTAAGAATGTATCTTACTTCTTTGGTTAAGGGAATTTACTACAGAGAGTGAGGGGTATAGTTCCAACATAATCCAAAATAGTTTCTTCGTATAAAATGAAACTGTAGATTTGTTGAGTGTTGTGAAAGGCTTTGATGTATCTGGTCTAATTGCGTAACCAGGAACGGCTTGAAGGTGGATTTGCATGTTACTGGCCTCTGCTGGATAAATACCACAAGAACAAGGAAGATGGGAGAACATTAGGATAGACAAGCGATGTTTTTGAAAACTCAATAATTTGGATAAAACCAATTAAACTGACTCCATTAAAATTAACACTTCATCTCCTTCTCTCGTTATATTAGTTTCTTCAGTAAATTATTTTACTTCAGGAAGACCTAAGGATTCTTAAAACTTGCCTCTTATCATTATTTGTTCATATCTTAAAGTTCTGAATTCTGTCGCCTTCCAAAGGTCTCAATTTTCATAAGCCTTCGGCAATCAAGTGCCGTCTCAGAAGTGTATTATAACCTTTCAAGGGATTCACAAAATACGCAGTCGCTTCTTGGGACTTCTCAATCCAGATTGGTTCCTGCATTCAAAGCAAATGGCCAGGCCTTCTGAAGCAGATCACACAAAGGCATAATTCAGTTTCTTGCAATTGAATAGAAAAAGATTAGAGCTCTTTGATCAGACCAGAAGAACAGCTGAGTCAATATTTGTAAAAGACTACTTTATTAACTCTTGGTGGATGGAGAAAGAGCAAATGCCCCTAAAAAAGTTTCCTCTGTAAGAGTTTGACTGAATATTGTTTTGCTTGATGTACATTATATGGTCTAATATTTAGTTGACTCTTTATAGTTGTCATTTCAAGTGGTTTCCTGTTAAAGGCAGCATGAGGATTAAAAGGTGCTGCAGCTGAGGAGTTAATCCTGCTACCATTTCTTTGGTAATGTTTTGGGCTTGTTATTTTGAAGAAGTGCAGTAGTAAGCACAACGTTTTTTATTTCAACAACACTATTATTAGTCACAACATCACTGGCTCATGATCCTCCTGAGAGTACAAGCTAAACACTCAAATATTTTGATCATTTAATATGCAGAACGAGTCAACTGTGGAGCGGAAAGGGCTTAGTGTTATGAAAAAAAAAGATATGGAGGGATTTCCAGGAAATTATCTTTGAAGAACAAAGAAAAAATACAAGACAAAAAAGATTATTTGATATACACTTGCATTCTTTGCAGGATAAAAATGGCTTCATCTTCACATGTTTGAAAGGGCAAACAGATTGATGACCTCATTCATTTTAATCGCCATGAATGTCAATTTCAAGTGGTTCGGGTTTGGATGTAATCCTAACAAAACACTTTTTTGTGATGTGTTGACAGCAGTGATGCTACTACCCTGCTGTGAATGTTCTTAGTATTTTTCAGATAAGTAAGAAGGCTTTTATTTAATATCGAAGAGTCAAAAGCATTTCAGAAGGACTGGTTCACACCCATTTTCAGAAATTTCCTCTATAATGGAAAAATACTGGTCAAAGTGTCCTTGTTCATCTATTAGTGGTTATAAAAAGTTATAATATGTAAATGGTAATTGGTAATAATACCTGGTAATTCTGGTATTACTCTGGTGACGTATGTTGATGATTGAGTATGGGAACACTGCTTGAGATCACCCCACACACTTGGAAAAGGCCAGCATCAGCCTTACGCTGATTGGTTATCAACTTTATATTCCGCCGCTATAAAAGCGGAAGCGATTTTACCATAACGTTCTGTGATGCTTGGAGCCATTCTCCGTAGGCAACTACTGCCAATTTAATACAGATACTGTAACTACAAGTACACTAAAAATATATATTTAAACTCTCAAGCAATAAGATCTCAATAAAATAAAAGCAATAAAATCTCAAGATGCATTCTTTAATACACATTAGCCTTCATAATGTCAATCAATCTTCTTAAAGGTTGAAGTGTAAAGCTGGCTCGAGAACCAGAAACCTCTGAAGGTGCTCGGTTCAGGTTAGTTGATTTGAGATATTTTTCGTGAGCTTGTACTCTAAGATGAAAGTAATAAGGGGGTGCTTTTTGTTCTTCACTCCTCTCATCTTTTTTCCATGTAGTTGAGCAGTGCCTGGTTGAAGACAGCGAGGAAGAAGTCTGCATCATCTTTACTGATGCACATAGGAGGCTTGATTCTGAAAGTCTGAAATAGAGAGGTGAGGGAGAAAATGAGAATGTGAGATGTGAGGCTAATAAAAAAAAAAAATAGGAACCGAATATATATATTATTTCTCCCAAGTGCAATAACAAACTTCAAAACCTGAAATCTACTTGTATTTAATTTACTTTTTGTAAAATTTGTATTATTCCACTTCGTGGACTTTTTTTTTAATTACCACAACCATATCGTGATGACATAGCATCTACATCTCCCGTATAAATGTAAGGGATATACAACGACTGAGAATGCAGTTTTAAACAAAGCGTGGAAGAAAAGAAACTGGGACCAAAAAAAGGTCCTGGCATTTTTTATCATTTTTACAAGATGGGCGATGACATGTACGACGATTACTGAGGCTCATACAGGGTCACTGTCATTAGTTAGTTTTCTTTCATTTTATGTTGGTGCATTTACAAAACACATTGTAGTTAATTGTTTCACATCAGCAATGATGTGTACTTTCTGATTGAAGTTACTATTTCAAACTATACATTTTCTAATGATTTGATATCAAAATAAAACTTTTTAAAATACTAATAAATATTTGTTTTTATCACACCTCCAAATTAATGCAAAACATTGATCATTCGTTTTTTTTTAATAATGCATTTATTTAAATTAATTAATTGTGAAAATAAAGTTATCTCTAATGTAAAATAAGACATGTGAACATTGTATGTGTTTAGTATTTTTGTCATTAGCTCTATTTTCTGGTGCCCAACATGAACTTTCAACTGTTTTAATATTAGATCATGAATGTGTATGATACCAGAGGAGAGAATGCGCATGCGCATGAGTGGCTCCACATTTAAAACCTCAGCACAAGTTTATATAACTGCAGGAATATTGCAGACATACTTTCGAAAATTTTTGTATTTTGTCTGCAAACTCAGCTGTTTCGTCTGTTTAAAATTACATTAGATGTGAGATTAAACATGAAACAGCCCGTTTTCAGAGACAGTTAAACTTATTTAACAAAAGACTGGCGCGAACAAGAGATTTATAAACTTGGTCAGAGACTGGAGGGACTCAGAGGGAGGGAGGGGCCTTTGATTTCATTATACTAGTCTAGTGTCTGTTAAGAAAATCAACTAATGGGCCACGATTCATGCGTCATAAACACTGTCGTCATGGTTGATAATGTTTTTTTTTAATCATTATTATTATTACAGGTCCAAAAATGTGCGTCGGCCCACCGGGGGTTGCCCGGTATGCCCGATGGCCAGTCCATGTCTGCCAGACACGAAGAGCATTTAAGACTGAATAATGCATATTTCTAACTAGTGAGGTGTTTTTGACATTTTTACTAATATTTACATTTAAAATTCTAATTCAACATATATTTATAAGGTATATATATAGTGTGTAAACTACACTGATTGAACATGTTTTCAGACTGCTTGAGAACATCTATTTTGAATTATAAACTCTTGCATACAAAACATAGCTATAACAAACATCACTTTTTAATTTTTTTGCCGGAACTATTTCTCTAGCCAGTATCTCTGAGTAACTGAAGCGAGTATCTAAAATCAGGTCACTCCTTCACTCAAGATCCTCACACATTTCAAGAGCTCAATCAGGTTTCTTCTCTCCAAAATACACCTCAGATGACTCGACTACCTGTCCGTACAGTCCTCCTTTACCGATGAGCACACCCATGTCTTTCGTGTCCTCGAAGATCTCATTCATGGCGTCTGAGGGGAGAGGTGCCCTGCTGGCCTGCAACAGGTTACACAGAGATATGGCGTTTAGTAGCAAAATACCAAGTTGCCATCATTTCAACCCCTTGAACTTCTTTTGGAATTAAATAAGGTTGTTTGGTGACATCTCCCTGTTCTAATCAAATCAATGTTTTTGATTGTCTGCTTTTACATGACATCTATCAATCAAAATTCGCCCAAAAAGTGCCTTACAAAAAAGTACAAAAACATCACAACAGTTTACAATAAAAATGCAATATGGACATATATGACATGAAAGATAGAAACTGAACAGTTTATAATTCAACTGCAAAATCTTTAATGGTTGTTGGAACAACTGGTGAACCCATTCCAGACTATGGGACTCACAACACTAAAAGAGCACTTTTCAAAGGTCTAATTTTTCAGAACAATTAGAAAATTCTGGCCAGCTGATAGTAGGGGCAAGTTTGGAAAGTTGGATTTAAATAGCGACAGCGAGCCCATTTATTGATTTTAAATGCACACATTAAAATATTAAACTCCACTCTAAAATGAACTGGGAGACCGTGAAGGGAAAGCAATGTAGATATTAAGGTGGCTACAACAACATTGGTCAACATACATGCAGCAACATTCTGTACCAGCTGTAGATAATTAGTTTCAGACTTGTTCACTCCAAAATATAGAGCAGTGCAGTAATCTTAATGAGAGCTGATTAAAACATGGAAGGTTTTCATTGGTTTACTTTAGCTAGAGGATGAAGCTGAAAAAAGGCTAGAGCTATTTTTACTCTCAACTTTTACTCTTTAGTTTTACACTCAACTTCATCACTACAGGTTTGCACTGGAGCGGCAGAGCACCAATACTAGGTATCAAATCAGAGAATGCTAAACATGATACACTCTGACTTGCTCTTATTTAAGTGCAGACTGGTATCCATATCCACTGTTTTATTTACAGTTGTTTAGTGAGACAAAAGCATTGCGACTGAACAAGTAGAAACAGTTGCAAAAATCAGCTAACTGAGCATTACTGGTTTAGCAATGTGCATGTAAATACATGCAGTGTGCATTATGTATCCATCTTTGACTTCAAGAAGAATCCTCATGTACTTATTTGTAGCCCTGAAATAGATTTTTTTTTCTGTGAACATGTGGTGCTTTTGCTTCCTGTTAAAACCTAACACATATTCTAGATCAATCAATTCCAATGAGCAGAATAACACATGCTCTCAACAAAAAATGTGAATCATTAACTGCACCATCTGGACCTAAAGTGACTCCTATTCCCAAATTGTCCCAACAAGGTCAAGAACCCATGTTTTGTCTGCAAATGAAGTTAATGAAGTGGGTGCACAAACAAAAAGCTCGGGCATCTTCTGATCATTGAACCGAACGTTGAGACTTACTTTTGGTGTATCTTTAAACTATTACTTGAATTTAAAATAATTGAAACAGCATCTGAGTTCAGTTCAGGACTTAAGCAGCAGAAGATTTTTCTCCAGAAAATTAAAGCACAATTTGAACACATTTTATCAATAAAGCTCTGCACATTTGGAAACATGCTGTTACAGATGTCTGTGTGTGCTCAAAGCATTAGTTCAGGAAAATTGAAGCTCCAGCACCCTTCTACTAACAGTGACTTACTTCATAAAGAGAATATGACTATTGGCCAAAATTGTAGCTTAAATTACAATAAACTGTTAGAGAATGTTCATTTTATACTTTTTCCTGATGCTTTATTGTGTTGTCATTCAATTAAAACTTAAAACTAGTAGCTGCATGCCCTTTTGCTAATGAAAAATAGAACAGAGTAAGTACTACAAATAATTTTTATATTTATGTATTTAATGTACCCACTTTTTTTCTAAAGCAACTTAAATTGAGAACAACAAAGAACAGCTACACACAGGGAGTTCTGCAAATTACAAAAAAATTTGTCTATTGACATGCTTTTTTAGTCATGATGTTACGGGCTTAAATTACTTTAAGTGCACCTGTTATGAAAACTAAGCATTTGGAAGATGTTTAGACAGAAAAATGAGCATGACCATTGTGAACACATTCCATCAATTCGTTTTTGTATCTTTGTAAAGAAAAATGGCATCAAAATTATGAGCTGTTATCATAAATTCTGTCAATGTGGTTTATAACATTATAAACCTCTCCACTCGTAGGCCTTCCACCACTAATGATTGACAGATGCGTTATCTGCCTTAGCGTTTGCCAAATAATGGGAATTACATGCTCAAAACAAGCAGAAAACTGTTTTGGCATGTTTTTAAATAAATCAATTAACTACTTTCTTATCAAATTCACACTTATAAGAGAAGCTTTAAATTATAGATTTTTACAGCTGTGCAATGGACAGCTCTGTGTTCTTTAGAAGGAAGAGAGGGGGAACAAATAGCTTTTCTTGAATTTATTAACATTATACTTATTTACAGTACCTGCAGATGCGGGCACTTTTTATTTTGTAGTGCTCATTTTGCAAAAACTGCCAAATCACAAAAGTTTGTGATTGTATTACTTTTATCGTTATCCATCAACCATTTCCATCTCTGCTTTACTCAACTGGGCAAGAAAAACATCTAATATCGCGCTAGTATCCTTAAGATATACTACATGAGGAACACTCCTCTGAATTCAACTTTTAAAATCATTAGATTAAAAGATCTGATCTTGGATTGGATTGGAACTGAAACTCAACATGTCTGATAAAAATTTTAAGTTGTTATTTAATGTAATTTGGGTTTTCTGTTTTTGTTTTGTGATGATGTTCTTGTACACTGATTCTCAAAACATATTATGATTTTGCTCAGTTCAAAGGTTTTTTTTTTCTTGAATTATTTATTATGAGTTTTGTAGCTTAGAATCAGAGTATTGGCAACGTTTTTTCATCAAAGTATCGATTTTGCAAAACAAACAATGCCAATCCTCTGAGATTAAAATTTGAATTCTCTCTTCTTCCTTCACCTTGTCTTGGACCATCTCCACCCCAATCTGAAGGCCTTTTCCTCTCACGTCTCCAATAATCTCGAACTTCTCTCTGAGTTTCGCCAGCTCGGTCAGGAGGTATGTTCCTACACCAGCACAGTTCTCCTGCATCCTTTCCTCCTTTATTGTCTGCCAGAAACAATTGCATTGGTTTGAATTCTAGCATAAATCATAAGCAAAGTCAAACTGCAGCAAAATGTCTCATTATAATTTGAGGTTGTAAAAAAGGCTGTGGACAATCATTAACAAAAATATCAGCACAATCTTTTTAATGTTTTACATTTAAAAATAATGTTTATGCGTGCAAAACTGTAAATCTGGAACTGAAATTTTACTTTTTAAAAAGAAAATCTAACTTACTTAAATCTTGAAAAAAGACAAAGACAGAGAGATGGGAGAATGGAGTACCTTTTATTAGTGTTTTATTTTATGAGTAACATTTGTTCACTTTTTAAGCATTTAAAAGCTAAAAAAAGAGTCAATTTGTTCACTGGTTTTTACATTACATTGTTATATGATACATGATTTAATTTGCAGCTTTATAAAGTATTGCAGTCAGTTTGCCTATATTTCACTGACTATCCACTGGCACAGTTGTGGTCTGGTAGATAAGGAGATCGACTTGTCATCGGAAGGTTGCTGGTTCGATCCCCAGATCCACCGAGTTGAAAGCGGTGAGAGATTAAACACTTGGTCTCCCATCTTCAACAACCACAGCTGTGGTGCTCTTGTTCCAGCATGATGGAAAAGATCAAACAAGGTTTGTGCTGAGATCCCCAGCTTTAGAGTCGGTGTAGATATTCCATCACCAGACTCCCCCAAGACCATTACAAATCTTAAAAAAATGCTCAGATTCAAGCCTGAATAACACATTTCTCCTGCGATCTGTTGAAGCCTGAGATAACGGGTTATCCACTCAAGCTCCTGTCTCATGCTCACCCTCACCTAAAACTCACCTGTCTGAGTTTGTGTTGTTTACGCCGCAGTATTTTCTGTGATTTCCTGTGATCTCAGCCTTTCATGATAGCACTAGGGACTGTGTGAAAAGCAGTGGTGGGCAGTAAATGTAATTTGATACTGTACTTAAGTAACTTTTCAAGTATCTGTACTTTACTGAAGTAAGTGTTTTAATTTGGGGATCTTACTTTCTTTTTACTCAACTACATTTAGGGAAATATGTCATTCCTTTTTATTTATGAGTGGATAATAAACTTAATTGGTCGAGCATGCGTCAGCCATCAATCAGGGCACAGCGCTCTGTTTTTAATTGGTTTGGTTGCTCTTGGTGGAATCTACTGAGTGCAAATGCAGTTCAGTGTCAGTTCAATAGCAGCATTTTTTGAGAGCGCCCATGAAACTCCCGACTATCAATCACCATAGCACCTGTGGCCTTATTTGTGTGATTTCTCCTGAAGTCCTTGAAAAGAAAAAAAAGACTCCTTCATTTTCAATAGCCTTCTCCGTTTGCCCTGTAACATTTCTTTTTATAAGAATTCTCCTTCCAATCTACGGAAACACCTAGAAGTGGGTGATTTTCATTCTGGGGGTAATTTTTAATGAACAAATCTTACAAATGATTCAGAAAACACTTCCATTGTGTATGTTAGGGCTCCATGATGGCAATATGATGGCAAATGACTTGGTTCCAGTTTTTTTAATTTTGTTTAAAAACAAAATTATGGGATTTCAGGGCAATTTCTAGTTTTTCTTGTGTGGTTTAAAAAAACTAATTTTGGGTTGAATATGTTGTTTTCACACGTGGGCGGGACTGCCTTACATCTTATTCCCAATTGGTCCAACCACTCCGTCAACGTCTTTAGCCTCACACATAGCTTGTCACAATAAAAGTCCCAAAGCAGGAAAAGAATGAGGTTAATGCACCTAATGCAGTCTATGGAAATTAATCGAACATTTTCATTCAGCTTGTCATAGTTTAAGCTAAATACTGCAATGATATATACTTTAGGCTTAAGTGTCAATAATGTTAATATTAATGGTCATAAGGGTATAGTGTAACCATAATTTATCATAGTACTTTGGATACTTAAGTACATTTTAAGGCAAATACTTGTTGAAACCCGAGCTAGTGTGTAAAAAGGTATTGCACTTGGTCTATTAAGTGTATTATTTGTTTAACAATGATTTGCTAAAACATTATATATTCATAAATGATTTGTATTATTCCATTTTGGATCCAAGTATATATTTCATGTTTTCTACTTACGTCCAGGACTGATGACGCGATCGCACAGGCTAATGGGTTTCCTCCAAACGTGTTGAAATGAACTCCCTTCCCAAATGACTTTGCAACCTCTGCAAAATAAATAAATAGCACAACATTGTCACAGTAAACAACAATTATGGGTTTTAATTTTCCCATCAAATTTAGACATTAGATGGTCCCATAATTGCAGATAGTACATCAAATTAAAGTCCAAGATTTAATGCAAGCAAACATTCTCTTTCCATCCTCTTGTTAGGCTTGTGAGCTGCTCACAGCACGATGAAGAGCGAGCCATGAGAGCCGGAGGAACATAATTAGAGAGAATGGTTGAAAAGAGAACAGTGGCAATCCAGCATGCTTTTAGAGCTCAAGTATGTGGGACTAATGGACAAGTCGAACCCTTTCACCTGCTCCACTTGTGTCAGTAACTTGAATGTAGACCTGTTTGACCACATTAGGAGGGCACCCTAATTAACACTTTTATTTGATAACCATTAATAGGAAACATTGTCATATTAGGAGATTGTCCACCCCAAAATGTGCAAATGTTTCTCACTATTTACCAACCCTCAGGATTGTTCTGTTTTCAGAGAGCTACATATAATCACGATAATGTTCATGCAAAAAAAACTATGATTTTGAAGACAGATATTTTAGCTTTTTCAAGTATGCACTCATATTCCGCTTTCAAAACACCATTCCATTGCAAATAGTGCTATTTAAATATAACATCACATTGATTGAATCGATCACGTATTTTTCAGAGTCATTTAACATGAGTGGAGAAAAAATATATTTAAGAAAGAACATAAATTAGTTAAATTAGATATTTCAAGTTATCTTTGTGCTGTGTTTTTCTTTGTCAGTTTAGAATATAACTGAGCCTTTAAATCTCATGTGTTAATGCTTTACAAATCATACATAGTCTTCATTTTAGATGAGCTCACCAAATCAGTTAACCGGCAGCTAGTAAATGTTTTATAACTGGTGGAATTAATCATTTAATTATTAACTGATCCTCATTATGCATGACATTCATGTTATTAGGCATTTTATATAGATGCTTATGAACCAAAATGAAAGCTTTTTTAAGTTATATTCATAAACAGCTTATAATTGTATATTAACATAGAAACAGGGCTTTATTAATACATTTTTACTATTTGCTGAAGGTTAATTAATGATATATAGTTGACTATATTTTGGTCTCACAGTTTATAAATATTGTCGTGGAAAAATATTTTATCTGCTATACCATACACATAATCTTATTACACACGTACTTAGTAAAAGCAGAATATAAGCTGTTTAACAGTTTTTTTTAATATTAATTAAAAGAATATGTAAATATTAGTCCTTTAAGGTTCATTTATAATCATTCATCTTTTACCAATAATAAACAACAAATATTTTGTTTGTTTGTTTTTACACTGTGATATTCAACCAGCCATGTGCTACTGGAAAGAAACTGTACGATTTTTTTTTTTAATGAAAAACATTGATGATGTGAACCAGGTATATTTGTATTTATTGCTAAATGAACATCAAGGCTATTTCAGTGTATGTGGCAGGTATCACTTTTTTTATACACTTTTTGATACTGTTAATAAACACTGGTTAGTGAAGCATCGATTCAAAATGCATTGCTAATTTATTAAAAACTGATTAATGACCCTAAAAATGCCAAACAAACTAAATTGGAAGTTACCACTGATCTCAACAGTGTTTTTTTGCATACAAATTAATGTAAGTTGCAAGTTCAGATTCCTCACTAACATCGTTTTTAGTACACTCTACTTGTAAACTAGAAGACCGCTGACAATAGATAGAAACATATTTATATAATATTTCTGAAAATGTATCTTGTTACAACAACTTATATTCAACAACACATATTCAAAAGTAGATATACCTGCTATACTTGCTAACTAGATATGACCTGCTACCGTAGCAACTGAATAAAATATGTGAAAACACAGGACAGATGTTAATTTCACGTAATTGGCCCATATCCATAATTTACAGGGTTTTATCCATATTTTGAAACTTGTGTTGCGTTCTGGGATAGCCTGCTGTTTGAACAGGTGTCATTACATCCCAAACACTTGCCGGCTCTCAATATCTTTTTCTTCAGTTGGTCAGTGAAGAAAGTAAAGCCAACAATTCTGTGCAAACAATAGTTATACAATTTTTTTACAGGTTTTCAGTGTTTTTTATACAGAGTGGTATAGTTCACGGATCGCAATTTATGTGTTGTATTAATTGTATTTGGTGAGTAAAATATTAGTTTTGATCCCAGTACACATTGACTGTAATAGCATGTATTTTTTCATAGACTGACTTACAACATGTTCAATAAGCTTTTCATTTTCATTTATTGTTTTTAATTCAAATTTGTATTGAAATATAGAGACTTTATTTTGAAAAACGTTGAAATCAGATCTCATTAACCTTTATGGCAAAAAATAACGTGAAAACTGCTGTTAAACAAAAGAAAGGAACTCAAACAAAGAGAGAGAGAAAGGTAAATTACTAATATGCTTGTTTAAATTGTACTTAGATTGATAATTGTCATATATAAACCTTCACTAAAGATAATTTCTAGGAATGCAATAGTGTAAAAGTGCCCCTGTGTGCATCATATTATAAAGAAAGTGACTGTAACAATGCCATGCTCATTAAAACAAGAACAGTCGCGTTTCAAATTTATACTTTAAGAACACTTTTTGGAACTCAAATTCAAGCTCACATCAGGTTTCAACAAGCTGACTAATTCTCCTTCCTGTTCCAACCGTTCTCCTCAAACACAGTTCCTCATTAACAAAGAAAGAAACTCAGTGTGTGAGCCGTACGTGTAAAATTGGCTTCAGGTTTGAATGTAGTTAATTTAGTCATTTAAAGCACGCTCTCTAAAGCTAAATAAATATTACAATGAGCTTGAAAAAGCAAATCAAACAATATGTTCATAGTGAAAGTGCAGTTTTACCTGCTGTGGTGACCACAGCACCCATCGGGAAACCGTTAGCAATGCCCTTTGCCATGGTAACCATATCAGGCATTACATTATGTCCTTCAAAACCCCAAAAGTGGCTCCCTGTGCGGCCAAAGCCAGTCTGCACCTAAAAAGAAGCACAGTTGCTCAGGTAACATTCTTCATTATAGTTAAACTTGAACCACTGAATGAGTAAAAGCTTTGCAAAAAGCTGAGAATGCTTCATAACAATTTCACAGTTCCTTCTAAATTCCTCCTACCGAAGGGACAGTTGATGCTTTTAGTCTCTAAACTTTTAGTGTCCAACTCACTCACTTAACTACTTTTTAGTACTATAAAACTGCATAAAAACATGATGATTAATGATGATGGCAAAAGGGAGACAATCTTTCTATGTTATAATTTTAAATGTTTTTTTTTGTTATAATTCTGTATAATCTGTAGATACTTTTCTTTGAGACTGTCTTTTTGGTTCATCAATATACAACTACTTCATAGTTTGAATCATGACCTTCAACTATAGCAAAAACAAATTATTATTTTGTGCAAACCTTTGATACAAATTTTGATTTTGATAGAATTTTAGGCAGTATTAATCCATATATTGCATTTATTTCATTGTAGCTATGATGTTTAGTAACATTTCCAGTCTTGTCTTGTTACTATCTTAAAAAATGCATTGAGCTGCTCATATAAAAAATGTTCTGTATACTTCCTGCATCTTTGCCTGTGCTTTGGAGGTGAAGTGTACACCTGATTAACTCCCTGCTAGTTGTTTTTGGAAATTTGGGTTATACTTTTGGGTAAATGATGTAATAGGAAAGTGAGCTCACACCTCGTCTGCAATGCAGAGGCCTCCTCTCTCCCGAACAAGCTGGTAGGTGTCTTTCAAGTAGTTTTTTGGGTACTGAACAGCCCCACCAACACCCTGTAGAAATATAGATTGTGAGCTCAGTGTTATCACAATTTATGAGGGCCACAATATAATTTCTGAGAGGAATACGCTTGTGGTACTCCAATTTTTTAAACATGTTTTTTTTTTTTCACATTCACACATCAAATTAGGGAAACAAGTAGTGTTGACCTAATGTCATGCAAGGGCTCTACAGCTTTGATTATTTATTTTTGGTTATATATGTTGTATCCTTGTATATTTGTATTTTTGTATGGCTTACCAAAAACCAAAAAAGATTACCTCCTGTTTTGTTTGTAGTCAAATATGACACAATTGTAAGGTTTCCTTCAAATTATCCAAGAAGATGCATTTATGTTGAGATCATGTGGCCTTGTTTCCAAAGTTTGAACCTTTTAAAATGCATTTTATGAATTTGGGTTTTTGGATTTGGGTGCATGTTAATGGGATTTCTACACACCTATGGCTTTTCCAATCAAAATGAACCAATCATTGGAAAAACCATGGTACATATATTAAAACACAGTTCAATTACTGTTTCGCTCCATTTTCCTTCATCTTATCATTTAACTGTCTTTAAAAACACACAGACACTCTCACCCCTCTTATGCCCCAGTATAGCTTCCATGGCAACCTCTATGAGAACCTTTTGAGATTCTATGTTTTACTTTTGCTTCACAGGAACCTTTTTTAACATAAATTATTCTTGATTTTTGATCAATTAAATGTTCTAGGTCAGACATTACCAGGATAATAAGAAATCCTTAAAAAGGAAGAAAGGAATACGATGGATTTTAATGGAAACAAACATAATGGGTTATTCTAAAAGGCGAATTATGAACTTGTAGAAAATCGTAACAATTGCTGGTGGGCAATTGTAATCAGAAAACGATACTTTACCAGAAAACTGGATTGTGCTAACACCCACCATTGAACACCCTGTTGTGAAAATTCTAGTTAAATGTGTTTGTCAGATAAGATGTCTGGCAGTAAATTACTGTTAAATGTTTGGTTTTAGTATTCATCACATCACAATCAACATCTTTTAACAAGTATGCTTTTAAAAATATTTTAAAGCTTAATTTTTAATGCAGGCGTCACGGTGGCGCAGTGGGTAGCACGGTCGTCTCACAGCAAGAAGGTCGCTGGTTCTAGGCTCGGCTGGGGCAGGTGGCATTTCTGTGTGGAGTTTGCATGTTCTCCTCGTGATCACGTGGGTTTTCTCCGGGTGCTCCGGTTTCCCCACAAGTCCAAAGACATGCGGAATAAGTGAATTGAATAAGAACAATTGCCCATAGTGTTAAAGTGTGAATGTGTGTGTGAATGTTTCCCAGCGATGGGTTGCAGCTGGAAGGGCATCCGCTGCGTAAAACATATGCCAGTGAGTTGGCGGTTCATTCCGCTGTGGCGACCCCGAAAGGGAATAAAGCCGACATGAAGATGAATGAATGAATGAATTTTTAATGCTGGCAGTAAAATATTTTTGGCATATTGCAAAACAGAAGGCATTGTTGTACATTAGTGTTTGTGTATAGTCTGTAGTTATGATTGGAGTATTGTATTTCTTGTACATTAGATCCAATTGCTAAAAAGAGGTTCAAAGTAAGAGATAAAATTGTTGTGCATCCAGTTTTATATCTAATGAACAAAAAAAATTTGAAATACTAATGAACGTTTAGAGACCACAAAACAAACAGTTTCAATGGTTCACTTCAATAACTAAAATTAAAATTAGGTGGAACATAAAAGTAGAAAGTCTGACAACAATCCCACCAACAGATTTATAAAATAATGTTTTTAGTAAATATCATATATGTTACAGTATATAAGCAACACATATGCTCATGCATCATTTACGACTAAACTGCAGCCCCTCCTCCTCCCCCTGCACCTCACATGACTATTACAAAACCCGGGGCCAAGAACACTTCCAAGTCGTGGCACCCCTTTCATCAGACAGCTTGCCATAAAAGCTGGTGACACTGGGTTAATTCTATGTAAGTATAGTCTAATGAAGCATGCAATATCCCAAAGAACATGTTCAAACTTATGACAAGAACAATGGTAGCTGAACGTACTTGTGAGCACAGCTTAAACCGCATGTTCCACAGCTTACGCCACATGTCAAACTTAGACCACAAAAACCAACAATATCCTGATGAATTGTCATAAATATACAAGCATGTGGAGACAATATTTCACAGGATAGAACCCTGTGGAAATCTAAAATGGCCCTAAAAACCTCATTAAATTCTTTCTACAACCATATATATGGAGGACTCTGAAGACATAGTAAAAACCTTTTTTCCTGTGTTAGAAAGAATAAAATCTGAGACAGATAACATCGTGGACCACTTCTACTTTACATCATTAATTTTTTTTACATTATCAAAGTCCATATCCACAAAATCCACAACGAAGGAAAAGGAAAGTTCACACACAATGGAACCAACACTTTAACCCTCAGAATGTGTTTATTTGACACAGCGTTTAAACATTAAAATGCATCAATGATCTGAATTGTAATCAAGAAGGCACATGAAGATACCAATCCCTAAAAAAACAGCCTGAACAGCATTTATTGATCTATGAACAAGAAGTAAAGTAAGTTTTCTCTTCATACAACATGCTAAACATGTCTTGCTTGCAAACCGGTGCTCAGAGAATACTTACAGCAACCCTGAACACCAAGAAAACAAAGAAATCATTGTTGATTTCTGGAGGCGCAGCACTGACTGCCCTCAGCCTTTCTTTTTGGACATTTACACCACCGCTGCCTCAGCAGAACTAAGAACACCATTAAGGATAGCTCCAACCTGCTACTGATTTGTTCAATCTGATGCACCAAGAAAGGTGGTAAGGACAAATAGATGTTAGAACCGCTTTTTCCCAAAAGCTATTACTAACATTAATTTACACGTGCACTGACTGCACAGACTTTATAAAAGATCCATTTCAATGTACAATATTCTTCTCAACTTTTTATTCTACTCTATGCTTTTTATAAACATTACAAGTTCTCAATAAATGTTTTAAAATGTGCCAGGTTGTTAAAAAAGTTTCTGCCAAATTTCCATTATGGAAACAATGCTATGGTTAATTTTGAGTTAAATTTTTTAGTTGCAGTGACTATGAAAATAACTCCAATAACTGAAAATAACTGACTTGAATGGCATCACAAATGATGGTGCAAAACCAGAAGTTCCAGCTTATGCAGTAAAATTTTGGATACGACTCTGAAGAGTCAGCTGAATTCAACTTTGACCAGCGGAATTAAATGTGCCTTTGGAGTTCTCAAATGCTAGTGTGACCATTGCATTATGTTGTGAGTTCTTGATAAATGTTTGCTTTTAAGTTGTGGTATTCTGGTGTGGCTGATTACCTCTGACTGCTGGAATCACCTGCAAATAATGTGGTCAGTGGAGTATTTAAGCCTGTGAATGTCTTCTAGTCACTGCTAGTTGAAAACTTTGTAGTTTTTTTTAAGTTTCCAGACCCTGCCCTTCTGTTTGCCTGTAAAAAAATTATTATCCCTAGTAAAAAAAAACACCTGTCTATAATACAAAAAATAATATTTTCCCCATTAACAAAAATATCTCTGCATTTAACCCATCCCAGTGCACACACACACAGCAATGAACACACACCTGGAGCATGCAAAGCCATGGCTGCAGTACCTGGGAGCAGTTAGGAAACTGGTGCCTTGCTCAAGGGCACCACATCTGTGGTTGTTAAAGAAGGGAGAGCAAGTGTTTTATCACTCACACCACCTTCAACTCGGTAGATCTGGTTGATCTCTTTATCCACCAGACCACAGCTGCCGTTAAAAGTGTTATTGAAATGGAATGAACACATTGGGTAACCACCACCACCAACAAGCCATCCAACCAATTTCCAATGTCCAAATCTATCAAGCAACAAACTTAAAATCAATCTCAGCTGGCAAGAGAAAAATGTAAAAAAAAAAAAAAAAAAAAAAAAAGATATATACATCAGCCATTATTATCATGCAAACAAACGACTGAAATGCATACGTTGGGTACAGTGTGTTGCATTCAAACCTGTATGGGTTCTCCGAAGAATGCTGCGATTTGATTGGGAACAGTTGTTTCGAACACTTCTTTGAGCTCATGTAGATACATATCGTTGGCCTGACAGTGACCTAAAAGGGATATATACACCATTACCTATCAAGAGCTATGACCTGATATCTTATGAATGAGAAACAGGATGGAAACTACCTTAAAATAGAAAGTCAAAGATCAAAAGCATTTTCAAAAGCCTGATTACAACATGTGAGGTATGTCATGTAATTTTGTACGCGCTCTGGCTTTTGCATCTAATTTGTGTAGCGGTAGCTAGACAAAAAAACTCTTTTTTTTTTGTTAAATAAGCATGCTGTTTGATCGAAGTACATTGTAATTTAGTAAGATTCCAATGATAAATTGGGGATTTCCTTATAAACTACATTGAACAAAAAAAAAATATTTAACGGCCTGAGTAAGAAGTATTTTTATTGTTTATAGTCTACAGTGGACAGTTGAATGACGAAATGCTTGTTCTGCCTCTTTCTGTGGGCCACATTCGGTGTGCACATGTGTGGGTTTGTGTACCTGGGGAGCAGCTGCATTCACGGATGGTTTGAACTGGAGAGTCTCTGCAGTGACTTCCTCCCCAGTGGCCCCTGAACACATCCGGACACATGGTCTACGATCCAAACACAGAGGTAGCAATCAGGAAGACATAGGAGATCAAGCATGCATGTCTTTTGATGTGGAAAAATTCTCAAATCAACCTTAAAATGTGATGCCAAAGAATTTAAAGAAGTTCGTTAATAGAACCATACACAGTGCATTCATATAAAAAAGTGAACATGTGCATCTAGAGCCATGTATATGAATGTGTAAAGCAGGTGATGGACGTGTGGGATGTACATTATGACAGCCCAAGGAAGAAGGGACGGGGTATTTGTAATGTGAGTTGGACGTCAGACCCGTTGCTTGTGGACTTCCACCGTGATAAGAACCTCTTCACATACAAAGAGAAGCAATGCAGTGATTATTTATGACCCCAAGTATAAATTCTGAGCAATTATTGGTGCTCATGGTCATGGAAACCTTAGTGTGATGACATCAAAATTTCCTGTGTGGAGCCGGGCCATTAGCAGGGCTAGGTCATTAGCCTCAGAGCCACTGTTGGTAAAGTACACAACCTAGAAAACAGACCAAAGCAGTGTTAGTACAGATGAAGTGTGCACAGCATCCACATATTCTATATTGAGATAACTGAGCTAAAGTTGAGTGGAGTGTGTTTTTGAAACCAGACTAATCCTTGCTGAATCTGTTTGATATAAAATTAAATGAAAATCCTAGTATAAAAATATATTACGACAAAGTTATTAAACCCTAAATTATTTTAATGATACACAAACAATCTAACCTTGGAAATCCGATGATGTTCCCTATGGTCATGTATGAGTTAGTCTCGTGTTGCCAGACCTTTTTTAACAGCCTTCTTTGGCTAAGACCCGCCCAGGAAACAATTGATCAACATGTTAAACAACCAATCCCATTTCACTTCATAAATCGTCAAGATTTTGGGCGTCGAAATGACATTACATAAATTGACCAATATGCAACAAGTTGTTCAATGTATTATTTGCTTATTCTCAGTACACACAATAGCTGTTTGTTTTTGATCATATGGCTCAACGTTGTTTCCCAATGAGCAAAGTTAAACGTGACACTCACTTCTCCCAAAAATGTGAATAAATTCAACCAATTAGATCAGGACTTCAGGATTCTTGAAGTGTTGTTATAAAACCGTACCAAACCCATCAGAAGTATAGCCAACCTTCCGTGGGCGCAGGCTGAGAAAATATGTCAGTTTCAATAAAAATTATATTAAGAGAAGAAAGTAGTGTGAAGTGGTCGGCAATTTTTGGTAGACTTTATAATTTATATCCAGCACCTAAACATGAGTTATGTGTGAATTATTTAAACTGTAAATATATTCATTAGTCAGGCATAGATCAAACCTATTAAAATTAATTCCTGGAGAGCTCACAGTCTGCACATTTTAATTGCAACCTTAAGTAAATACCCCCAGCTAAGGCTTGAGTGAAAGGTAAGATTCTGTCAGTTGAAGCACAATTGGAACAAGCTTTACAAGATAGCTTACTAATTAAAAAAACTTTTATCAAATCAAACCCTTAATTGTATCTAAATGTACGTTAAATTATTATAATTATAATATGGATAAGCTAAAGCAGTCATTTCCAGGCTTAACAATGTTAAGGAAGTCATTCCAGGTGCTACCCTAGGACATCAGCTTCAGGAAACCAACTCCTCTAATGAGCTCTTTGATTGTTCTTTGAGTTATATTCTTACAGATAATTTCCTCTAACTGAATTTGTTCATTCAGATCTTGAGGCTGACACAGGGGTCTCAGACTTAATTCCTGGTGAGCCGCAGCACCTGTTGCTTTTTGTTCCAGCCCTGTTTCAAGTGAAATGGCAGTGGCTTCGAACAAGGCAAGAGGAGATTAATTAGTGGAATCAGGTTTGTTCAGTTAAAGTTAAAGCAAAACCAAGCCAAAAAACTGTAATGTTGTTATAATTATAATTTTACATATTGATGCATGTTTTAATGTATTTAATTATAACCAACAGCTGCTAGGGTAACATATGTTCTTTTAATGTTAAATATGTATTGACAGTTAGGATAAATATAAAAACATTACAGTTTAGTCTGAATAAATGTCATGTTAATCAATAGACTTAGGAGATAAAACCTGATTTTTAAACGATGTGCTAAAACAGACCAGTGGTGAGCTGCTTGATTCAGCACTCTGATTGGTGGAAAACAGGAGCAGCTCTGAAGTTTTGTTTTGAATATATGAATTGGATATTGTACATTTGAATTGTGCTATTTATTTATGAACTGAATTGTACGAATAGAATCTTATTGATATTGCCCTGGCTCCATACAAAACCATGGAGTAGGAATTGAGTTTGAGACCCCTACACTGCTGCATATAGCTCACACGAAGGTGGGTAAAATGGAACAATGGAAAGCATAAGTTTTTCATTAGGTTTTCACAAGACACTTGATTCGATCTAGACATAGATGTTTAGATGCATCTAAACCATAAAATTCATGCTCCAATACCTTCAAAGGGTCTGGTAGAAGGGAGGTTAGTTTCTCTGCATACTCCTGGAGCTGTGGATACACATAGATGGGTGTCGTGTGCCACAGACGTCCCAGCTGTTTCTCAGCAGCCGCTTTTACTTTCCTGCAAATCATGACAAAAAAAAAACTTCTTTTGTAACTTCAGTTGAATCTACCAGGTTTTTTTGGAGCACTCTTGGCATAGGAGGTGACTAAAAAATCAGCTCACTGACAAATAACCTGTTGCATTAGGATTTAACCAAAGGATTTATTATAGATTTAAATACTGAATTAAAGCAGATCATTCTGGAATCTGTCAGACCAATCTTGAGCAAAACCCATAACCGGATGCTTAATGGAAGATTATACATTCATAAAGTATATTTGGATAGTGGTACATGGAAACAAATGTAACCATACGGATTACAGTGTCCGACACTGACAGTGGCCACCCCCGCAAACAGATCCAGATAGCGTTTTCCATCCACATCCCAAAGCCACTGCATGTAACCCTGGTTTATGAAGACCGGCTTCTTGTAGTAGGTTACCTTCATGGTCATTGGATTACAGCTGTGCTTCCTTATCTCTAATAATTCCTGTTTTGACATACCCTGTGGATGATGTAAAGCATACTGTTATTAGAGTCATTTCACTTTGTGAGAAGTATAGTATCTCTTTACCTGATACGACTCTGGTTTGACATCACATGGGGGGATTTCAGGCAGTAGCAGGGATGGGTGCTTAACTGCTGATTTTTGGAACAGCACACCTAAGCGGAGGTGCAGTACATTTCATTTCGACACAGATGGAATTCTTTGAAAACTGAAATTCTAAACCACTGAATCTGGAATATATATATATATATATATATATATATATATATATATATATATATATATATATATATATATATATATATATATATATATATATATATTGATACAGTTAAAACATTAAAGTTCTAATTCTCTTTATTTTACAAAAGCTTTAATATTTATAAAAAAAAACATCCTCAACAACAAAAGCAACTACAAATCAAAAACGATTATTTTACATTGGTCATTTTGTGTGAATCAAAATGGTCATATTAGTATTTTGTTGTTGCAGGACAGATGGGTTTCAATGTTATAGGGATGATACCATTCTGAATAAATGAACGCCTGCTGTTGAGCAAACATCTTTATTCTAAAAAAAAAACATGTCCTTCTAAAAATCACTCATGGATCAATCATCGCTTAGTAAAAAGAGCATATATATATATATATATATATATATATATATATATATATATATATATATATATATATATATATATATATATATATAGTCAGAATGTCATGAAAAAGCTAATTTAATTCAGTCATTCCGTTCATAAAGTAAAACTTGTGCATAATATTTATTCATTACAAAGTGATTTGAAAAAGTATTCATTTCTTTTAATTTTGATGCTTTTAAGTGACACCTAATAAATTCCCAAAATAAGTAACGTCAGAAAATTAGAATATTTGCTAAAAAAAAACAATGCAAATAACGTTAGGTGATTTTTTCGAGTCAGTGACAATCATTGGAAAAGAATCGTACCGTTAATTAGTAACGTTTACTAATTTATTAGACGACAGACAATATATTTTTAATGGCAGTCTTTTAAGAAATGAAAACACTTTTGCTGCGAGGTAAATGTTTTAGCTACGTGGCTCTCTTCGTGTTTGTTAGAACATGTTTGAGTGTGTTCCGGTCTCTTTAAATCTTGAGAGAAACAGTCTTTCTTACCGCTTCCTGTGAGGAATTTCACACAAACCTCCACCGAACTCCAAGTCTCTGTTTTGCCCAACAGAGCGGGCCGGTGAAGACGAGAATTAACTTTATACATTCTTCTTATTTCAGATAAAAGCTTTTCGGCAGCAAACACCAATAACCTAAGCGATGAAGCGATGAATTCTTCCCCAAAAGTGGTCGGGGAGGGACAAGCTCAGCCAATGGAGAGTCGGGGTAAAGTCTGGACCCTGTCCTGGGGCCTCCTCTCTCACTGAGATTTAACATAACAATGAATTTTTAAACTTGTGATGAACTTAATGGAAAATAATGCTGATTCTTTCACATGATGTTTTGACCTATTTTTAATTTTAATTAATTAAGAAAATCACAAAGAAAGGGAAAACTGATAGACTAAGTATTCGGTTTTGTTATCAATAAAATGATTCTTTGCAGTTGTTCTTTTTGCTGCTACTTTTTAATTCAAGCTTCAAAGTAATGAAACAATCGAATAGTTTATATTTGAGGGCACTTTAAACCCGAATGTTGTAATTAATCTTTTCAATTGATATTAACTTAAACTGTTACAATAATTGTATATTAATTAATATTGTTGAGTAGTTAAAACTGTTTTGAAATCTATGAGTCTGTGTATTAAAATATTTTGAAGTAAGCAAAGCAATGTTTCTGTTTTAAGTTATGGAGTGATAAATTAATTGGGTCATATAATGACTTGGATAACTTAATAAATGAAGTTGTTTACAATTAATCAAGTTAAATTAGTTGCTTAGCTCAAAATAAACAAGGTGGGCTGGTCTGTATATATGGTCAGGACAAATCAATTGTTTTAAGAGAATTCTGCATACATAAAAAGAAAACCGTTAAAACGCGAATAATTTGAATAAACATATTTTTTAATGAAAACTCATGGCTCAACACTGCATCTGGTTTGTTTATTTATGTGTTTTATTATTTATTTAATTTATCCAGAGGAGTCTCGATACTGGAGAAAACCTCCTCAGTCCTCCCCTGATCATCAGCCCCCACGTTGGAGACATCGACCAAGACCGGCTAAGAAGAGTCGACGAAGGAGCAGTCCTGTCTAGGGCCCCCCTCCAACTTCACCAGGGGAAGAAGTCCCATCGCAAGTGGCCCTAGGACAGGCCGTGAAGAAAGGAGGATCCTTCGCCACCAGCCCGCCCCACCTCAGGCAGCAGACCCACAGGTCTAATCTGGAATCTTTTCATTAAACATGCAAAAATGTAACTGCCTGAGTTATGTGCGCAGCCAGGAGGCTTGCATTGCAGATCCGAATGCAGTTCACATTTCAGAGACACATTCCAGGGCATGGCGTCTGATGCAGTGCAGGCTCTCAGCTTTCGTGTCAGAGTCAGCCTCGAGTGAAACCTCCTTGGCTGGAACCAGATGCTGCTTCGAGGTCGAGCCTGATCCTCCAGGTAGGTCTCCATCTAGGCTCCCTTCGGACCCCACCGCTAAGTCCGCTAGTTTGCGGCCCCGCTATGGAAAATATCGGCGAAGTGCGTATGATGCCATTAGTGGAGTTTCAGGAAGCCTGGTGGGAGCTTCCTAATATTTCCTCTTGGCTCGTATGCACTATCCGGCATGGCTATAAACTGTAGTTTGCTGCCAAGCCGCCCAGGTTCAACAGGGTTCTAAAGACCTCTGTCTCGCCTACAAAGGCCCGGTCCTGCATAAGGAGATCGATTCCCTTCTAAGCAAAGGTGCAATCGAGCCGCTGCCTGCTGCTGACAGGAAAGAGGGTTTTACAACCCATACTGTCCATACAGTCCAAATGCACATGTGGGTTGCGTCCAATCCTCGACCTGCGTCGTCTGAACGCTCATCTTCTGAGACTTACATTCAGGATGATATCCCTCAGACATTCGGTCCACTCAGTCCATCCAGGGGATTTGTTCGCCACAATAGATCTGAAGGATGCATTTTTTCACGTGAGTATACTCCCTCTGCATAGCCACTTTTTTCGGTTTTTAATACGGAAAGGGTTCGAATCCTGGCTTGGTTGGACAACTGGCTAATACTGGCCCAGACGTGGTCCCAGTTGATTTTCCACAGAGACAGGGTCTTATGCCACCTTGGCTGTCTGGAGCTTCAGTTCAGCTTCAGTAAGGTCGTGACTAAGTCTGGTTGCCTAGCGGGTGAGTACAGCTCCAGCTTCACAACAGGAAGAGAGTCACGCTTGCGTCAACCTGTTCGGCTGATTGACATTTTGAAAAAGTATGGAGAAAGTAGATCGCTCCTAATGGAGCTTCCCATAGTCGTCAATGACATAAGTCTTCTTTTCCTATTCGGGGAACAGGGATTACGAAAGTAACCATTATGTTTTCTATAACAACAAGATACCCAAAAATAACCAAAGACAAATAAAATTAACAGCACAGATGTTTTAATAGTGTCGAAAAACAGATTTCACACGTTTATGGAAAAGAAGACTACAATTAGGATATCACATAAAATGCATTCAGTCACCTGCATTTCAATCACAGGTTTGATTTCAGCACCTCAAGTGATTTGAATCAAAAACATTAAAGAAAAACACTGCATCAGATCAGCAGAAAAATGAAGCAGAACAATCTTAAAATTAATTTAGAACTTCAAAAACTGTGTATTTGATGGATTGAAAAGTACATGGAGAAATGTTCAAACTGGCAAATACAATTTATCTGAAAGTGAAAATTGAAAATTTACCAGAACATGAATAAAATGACTCATATCTGTGTCTGATGTCAATCACGGGATGTACTGAACACAAAATACACACAAACAACAATTAGGCTAGGCTAATACTTTTTGTTGTGATTAGTAAATTGAGTTTCATGAAAATACATTTCTGGACACTATCTAAACAACTGAATATACAATATTTACTGTACATTTCTATTTTATTTGAAACAAGGATAAATTTCGCTCTTAGATTTATTCATAAGGCAAAAGGTGGACATTGACATTCAAAACAATCAGCAGCTTTATTAAAAAATTCCATCCATAAGATGAGTATCTATACAGGAACTAATGTTTCAATAGTTTTTCATTTCATATCAAATGTAAAAAATATATAGGGCTTCCAATCCGATACAGAAAAATATATTTCAAAATAGTGACATTCAATTTGCAGGGGACTGCACACTGTTTTTAAAATATATATTATAATAATTTAAATAATTCTCTTTGTGCCCTGTTGTAAAAACCACACGGATAGCATTTACATTTTAGACATTCAGCAGGTTGTTATCCACACCTGAGATTTCAATTCATTTAGCAAATGCTGCTTTGTATTTGTTACAATCAGTTCAATGACGTTAACCCTATCCACAAAGATGGAGATTTCTACATGAATCTCCCTTTGCTCATAATAGGATTTGATTTGAAAGGTGCATATTGTAAGTTTAGGTCATGTGCACAAGAAGGTATGAATGTGAAACGCAGGGTTGCATAAAAGTACATGCAATCAAAATATGTATATGAATACTTAACTATATATATATATATATATATATATATATATATATATATATATATATATATAATATATATCTAGTATATATATAATATATATATACACGGGCCTTTTTTTCATCTGTATATGGATTTGTCAAGGTCTATAAATATTCCTTGTATTCAATTTATAAATGGAGGCATCTTTAAGTGAGGTTTTAGGCGACATTTATTTTATAATGGCTTTATCTATATAGAGATACATTTACATTGAGCCCTTAAACTTAAACCTAAGTTGAACTTTTATACTGTTGCATTCAGAGAAAAAAATAGTTGTGAGTTTACAAGATGGAATGCAAATATTTATTACAAAGTGCAAGGTTTTGAGATTTCGCTATTTAGATGATTCCAGAGAGCCTCTTCCACACTGTTTGAGTGTTATTTGTACTTGTTTGAGTGTATTTGGTCCTACTCTGGATATAGTTAACATTACACTCAATATTTTACTGCACAGACACAAAACTGAGTGGTGCAAAAATATTTTAAATTATGTTTTTTTTTTCAGCCCTTTCTTAAAGACGCCTTAAAAGGACAACAGGATATGTGTTCTTCAGAATTGGGAACAAAATTATTCAGAAATATTTCCTAAAACTGAAAAAACAAATATATTTGGATACCAGTTTAAAGCAGGGTTTTCTCCCTCTAAACTCTAAACATTAAATCTAGTTTAAAAAAGAGAAGAAATATTTGGGTTTCAATTGCTTAAAGCTGCACAAAAAAATCTCCCCAAAATGAATGAAAATAGTTCTCGTTTCCTTAAATACAAATATGTTTTAAAAATAAAAGAAACACGATTTCAGGAGGAAATGAGATGAGGACAGATTTTGATGTGCTACTAGGATTGCATCAGGGTCGTTGAGTCCACATAGCCATTTCTCATCATACTCAATTCCAGTGGGAGGAGGCAATGTGGCTGCTGGACTGCAGCTTTGCAGGGCTGTGGAGCGTCCTGATCGTTACATTCGCCAGTGTGGCAGCTCAAATCCAGGTTCACACACTGATGGGATGCTTCTCTTTGTAGAAGCAGAATGTTATTCGACGTCACTTCCCTGACCTTGCTGTAGTCCTTGTCTGAAAACTCCGACCCTTCAGGTTCCTGACCTGGGGCTGAAATCGGTCTTAGCAGTAGAATGTTTTCAGGGTTGACCCTCTGAACCTCCACGTACTCCATCGAACGAGATTGAGGGACGCTGGAATTGAGGAATGTTTCACTGCTGTTAATGCTGAACTGGTTGTAGCTTTGTGAATGTCTGCAGGGAGGTTTCCTAAAGTGCTCGTCCTGTGTCTGGATCTCCACATGGTGAAGCTGATGGTAGTTGTTTGTGATGGTGTGTTCGGGGGAGTAGTTGAGAGTCTCTGGGACACTGTGGTAAGATGCTTTCACAGCTTCATTTTGATAGTGGTGATGTGTTTGAGGCGTTGAAAATGCAACAGGCCAGTGTCTAGGGCAACCGTCCATGGACTCTGGAGATCCTGGTTCATGAGGGGAGTCAGTGCTTTCTGTTGATGAAGCCCAGCTTGTTTCTCCATGCTGGCTGTAGTGTGTGCTGTGTCCTCCGTTCTGTCGTTCCAAACACTTTTCTAACAGCAGGGTTCGACTGTCACAGCTACCACGACCTGAATCACAGTCTGAAGGGCTTTTGGATTTCATGCTGTCCTCTGCTAGATCTTTACTGTCCAGGACCAGCTCTTGCTCCTCATTTTCATAGACCTCCAGGTACTCCACAAGGAGATCATCGTAATCTGTGGTTGGCGGGAAACCAGGGATGACCAGGGAATTGAACATATCCTCGGAGTTTCCACTCTATAAACAAAGATAAAAGCATGTAAGAAATTAAATTGGTAGAACAAGCATATTGGGAATTATCAGGTATATGTTTGCAAGGAATAAAATGTGTTTTTTGGGTTAAGTTGGTTAAACATTTCTTAGCTGATTTATGATATGCTTAGAATGTATTGAATAAATGAGCAAACAAAGGAACTGAACGACTTGTACCAAAAAAGTTGATTTATAATTAATTAATTAATTGAACAATAATTTATTTATAATTATGATTTAGTTAATCTGCACTCACCAAAAAAATTTCAGTTTCTGTCCATTTCTCCAATTTCCCTAAATTCAATTTAATCTGGCTACTTATGAACTAATATAAAATGCACTGCCTTCCTGTTAGTTGGGTTTAAATATCTATTTAAAAGTATATTGAAAATATGGATTTTAATTGTATGCTTGTATAAGTTTGGAACAGAAAACAATGGCTTTACTCAAACCATATACTTTATAAAGAAGCTTACTTTTCTCACATTCATCTAAATTTTGGAAACCAACACTTGATAATATCTTCCTCTATTGTAAGCCAGACTGGATAAAATGCATCAACATAAATTAATGTGAATTGTGATTATTAAAGATGTAGTTATTAAAAGTCACCAATTCCAAAAATACCCACAGAACAGCGTGTACTCAAGGTTCAAAGCCAATACACTGTCATTACAGTTGCTGCATTAAAATGAAACTACAAAGCTTTTAATAAAACTATTTGGAAATTAAAAAAAAACTCTTAAAGTACTGTTAGATATTTGATGCATTTGAGTTATTAAGAGACAACAAGATACAGCGATATTGAGTCAAAATGGTGTGTACAAAGATCCTTGGCTTTGAGAAGCTACCGTGTGCTCTTATTGGTAAATAATGTTTAAGCATCAGAAGAAACTGTATTTGCGTGATTCATCTAAGAGGGTTATCATGTGTCTGTTATAGACATCCTTGTCCTCCAATCCAGCTATGTAGTTCTTGAATTTTATTTTAAGATCATGGATTTTCTTGAAGTAGTGCATTCATAGGATGCCAGATGTATGAAGCTTTTAGCATAGATGATGAGTGAAGCTGTGTCTATTGATGACCATGAATTCTTTGGATGCTTACACTCCTCACCGTTTTTTCTAATTCATTTCTACAATTGCATGTTGTCATTTTTTGTTAAATAGCAAATATAGTGACAATAACCAATAGTGAGTAGTGATGATAGTGGATAGAGACTCAACATTGTAGCCTAGATGCTATATTGCATTCATTTTGTTTATGTAATTAATAGTTTGATCGACTTAGGTTCTAATTATTGTGCATAATTGTTCTTGGTTCTTTGAGAATGGTCAGAATTGGGCTTGAATATTTAAAAGAAAAAATTCCAAAATTTATTATTTCTCTGTATATCCCTCATCGCAAACTATATATATTTAACTATCAGATTTATAATTTTCCCTTCTCAGGCATTAGTTTTCTTTTAGCATTTGTCATTATTTGAAGATGTAATTCATCAACCCTATTAGACACCAGTATTTTCAGAGAATGCCTCTAATCCACAAACATTGCTGTTTATGTTGTATGCTGAATCTCATAAACTGTTTCAAATTAGTATCGGAACAGAAGTTTTAGAAGATGGATGATGGCAGCTCATACCTTTAGTAGTTGTTTGTCGAATCCTTTGATTTTTGGTCCAGGAATAGGAGGCAGCAGAAATAGCTTTACACTGCACAAAATCACATAAACATTGTGATTAGTGTTCATAGTATAAGACAAAAGACACCTTAAAGAAGTAAATCATTATATTTTATGTGACACTTCAAATCTTTTTAAAACATGTTTGTTTAGCAATTTGTCTAAATGTCTTTGTTGAATGCGCGGTTTAACAAACACGTGCATGATCCTCATATCAGCAGGATGCTTCTCGATAAAGGACGAGGGTAGTGCAGGATTTGGACTGAAAGCTTGCACGTGTCTCGACAGGATTAAGAGATTAATTTTGCATCCCGTTCGTCCTTCATCACAGACACTGACTGATATTATTAAACAGCATAATTAACATAATAATTATTGAGTTATATGCTGAGAAAGACTAACCGAAGAAGCACATTTGAGTGAGATTCAAAATCTGGATTAATCCTCTAATTGTCCTTCCTTTCAAAGAAGTACCTAATCAATATGTTTATTGTTATTTATATAAATAATATTACAATTTCCCCTTTTGATACAAACAAAAAATTAGCTAACGTGGAAAATTATTCTAAATATACATATTTTTATTAAAAAAATCTATATATACTCTCATATCCTAAAAGATCCTAACTGGGACTGCACTGGGCACATCAATTTTTTTTCCTTCCTGTTTAATTTGATATTTTTCAAATGATTACATATTTTAAACAAATACAAATTTAATTGTAATTGTAATTGTAATGTAATTGACTGAAATGTTTCAGGCTAAAAAAACCTACCTGTTTCGCTTCATATTCAGCATCCAAGTGAGGATGAGAACGATGAAGACGGAAAAAATGGTGATCATGATCCACATCGAACGCTCTCTGGGAATATCTGAACAGACACAAAGAGAGTATAAATGAGCAAACTTTTACAGCAAATCGATTTCCACTTTAAACTAATTGAATTCCAGCGCTAACAACCATGAGATAAAACTGGGTCATCGCTCTTGAAAATGAACGCAAACATCTGGAAATAAATGAGTTAGAGAAGTGTGCTATTTGAGATGGAAACTGACTGTTTTTGGGTTAGAACAAGGCCAGAGGGCCCAAGAGAACCTCCTCAGGGACTCTTTTTGCATGATACGCACGTAATAGAGCACGCATAGCATTCAGAGTCCCAGGTGTCCTAAAGGGGCTCTCTGGTGGTACTGGATTCATTTTAAGCTCTCAGTACCTCTGCCTAGTGGACAGGTTAGGAATTTAAAAAAGTTTGACCATAGAGTAAATAGTAGTAAAAATTAAAAATTGTTTAAAAATAAATTATAAAACACTCTATTCGAATGAAGATGGTTTTTCAATAATCTCAACACTAAATGAAAAATTACTAAGTAGATATGAAAAAAAAACTCAAAACCCAAAATAAAAATATTTACAAGAAAATACATGGGTTTCTATTGTTTTCATATATTTTTAATAAATAAAATGACTGGAGAGCTGAAGGCTTCCTGGCTATATTTGGATGAGAAATCTCCACTCACTCACTTTTTCCAAAGGCAAAATGTGCCATGACCAACTTGTCTGCTATTTTTGTGGTTTTCTTCCCCCTTATCACTAATGAAAGAAAAAGTCTCTGATTGGTTTGCATGGCTGCAAATATCAGAGAAGTTTAATTATTGCAACTGCGGCAAAGTTCAGCTTTAACTAAAATGCATTATCCACTCTATGTTCCCCTCATGGATTCAAGATCATCCCAATGACTGAACATTTAAGGAACTAGCAAATCATGTGGTGAGTAAGTACAATAACACTTTTACCAATCCTGCAGGGGATTGCAGGGACTTTACACCACTTATGATCCTTATTTTTAATACTTATAAGAAACTTTATTTTGTTTCTTATTTTGTTTAAAACTGAAACACTTCTCATAATATATACTGAAGCACTGGAGGTTTATTTTTATATGAAGAATCATTCGCATTTAAAAAAACGTGACTCACAGTAAGGCATTTTGACATAGGTGGTTTTGGTCCATCTGCTCCAGAAACCGTGATCAGGTTTACAGCGCACCTGCACCATGTATTTTTTATCTGAGTGAAGACTGAAAACGTTATAGTACTTTTGCATGCCAGCATCATATTCCTGAAATAACATAAAGAACAGGAAAATATAAGATTAAAGATTAGTCTGCATTGGGTGTTTTTCTCACTGCATGCTTACATTCATCATGGTTTCTGAATCTGAGATCAGTTAAAACATACACAGTGACACTTCCAACTTTCTCATCTTATTTGCTTTGTAGGTGCTAGCTCTTAGTCAGTTATTCTGTCACCAAGCAATAATTCCAGCTCATGCCTCCGTTCTACTGAAGCACAGCCACAGGCTAAAAGAATCTGGTTTGATCCCGTCTCTGCCGGGCCGATCCAGCCTCCCTATGATGTTTTGTAGACTAATGAGGGCAGAGAGCCAGACTGGAACAGTCAATGATTAAACTGCTGGTTTAATGCAAATTGTTTGCTTGCCCTCACTAAAGATCTCAGAAAGTCACAAACAATTTTAGAGTAGGTAGTTAGTCTTGAATTGAGCTTAACTGAAGAATTAGATCCTACGACATACTACCAGTCTAACAGTGATACGGGAGCGACATTTTCTGTACCAGAAATACCTTTCTTTGTAATTTTTGGTGATTTATGTTGATAGTTTGGCTGAAAAACAACTTTGGGAAGATCTAAATTTGGCCTGCTTAGGAAAACACTATATATGCATTGTATATAATGCTGAGCTTTTACGTTTCATTTTTATTTTATAGCACCTAATAACAACTGACAAACATTGGCCAAAGTGCTTTACAACAATTAAATGTAAAGAAAAGCAGGTTAAATACAAAATGTTAATATTATGAAACAAAAATATCCTCAAAATATAAACATACACATAAAAAATAAAGAAAGAAATTATGTCGATAAAGAAAACAGTGTTAAATGTCTTATTAGAAAATTGTGTTAACAGGAGGTATCCAAATAAGGACAAAGCGCATTGATCTAAGACTCCAGAACCCTTCTGTTTCGGAGATTTCAAAAGTCAAATTTGTCAAAATGTCAACAAGTTTCATAATTTTCTACATTGCACTGATGTAAAATATGATCACATCTGAGCCCTTTAAATAATTAGCATGCTTGTACAACAAAGAGAAGCTCTGTGGATGAAAAGATATACTTCAGCTGGATTCTGAGCTATAGCTTCAAAAAATGCTGAAGGTAGACATTTCACTTAAATGTTTCAGTTTAAAAAGAAAGAGAAAAATCTAGAAAAGTTAAATGTCACACCCACCTCCCATTCCTCATCTTTCTCTTGTTTGACTCTGAGCTGATAGAGCAGTGTGATCCACCCGGAGCGCGTGTCTGCGGTCCGAGGCTTCTCCCAGGACACTCTGAGGAAAGGATCCTGGTCCTCTTGGATGACCACTGCTGTCACGTTCTCCGGAGTGTTCGGTTGAACTGAGGGTACAATGAGAGATTAAGAAATCAAAAAGTGCTCCATTGTTAATCCTTTATAGGGTAGGAGATCATTGTTGTCAGTTTTTTTTATTCTAATAGATTTTTAGTTTGGTATTAAAAACAGTATTACACAAATTGAGGATTTCAAAGGATGCCCTACAAAAGGTTCTCACTTGTGTTTATGAATTAATTCACTACCATGTCGAACACTTTCACCAAATTAAAACTACATAAAAATAGATTTTTGGGTTCATGTTTTTCCATTGGAAATCATTCAAGCATGCTTAGAAGTGTTATCAAATATGAATAAATAAAATGTCTATTTAAAATATCTATATTTTTGTTGTAGCCCTCGATTCATTTAATAGGTGATTTTGATGTAATTAGAATATAAAGAAAAAGTTTATTTATTTCAGTAATTCCATTTAAAGCCATGAAACTTGTATAGTATTTTCATTCATTACATGTATGCAGAAATATTTCAAATGTTTGTTTCCTTTCATTCTGATGATTATAACTGGCAACTAATGAAAATCTAAAATCAGTGTCTCAGAAAAGTAGAATATTACTTAAGATCAACACAAAGAAAGTATGTTTACCAATGATATCTCTATTAATGTCTTTTGTAATGACCTTTCGTGTCTTGCCTTCCCTGTGCAAGGTTTTAATGGTAGTCTTTTAGGCACATGTCAAGTTAGTCTTCTCCATGATTGTGTAGCCTGCAGAACTATACTGAGAGACCACTTAAATGTCTTCGCTGGTGTTTTGAGTTAATTAGCTGATTAGAGTGTGCCCCCAGGTACCTGTTCACAATATAATAATATTCCGATTTGGGGATTTTCTTTAGTTGTCAGTTACAATCATCAAAATTAAAAGAAATGAACACTTCAAATATATAAATTCTGTGTGAAATGAATAAAAATATATAAAAGTGTAACTTGTTAAAGGAAGTTGTCATGAAATTCTAATTATATGACCAAAACCAGTAAAGAAACTAGAGATGTGCAGAATATGAGAAACCAGATAAATTTTTTTTTTCAACACAGATACCAAAGGAAAATGGGAAATGTGATTTCTTTGTTCAGTCGTCGTCTTGAACTCTTCGTCTTGAATAAATCCAAAAGAAAAATGAAACATCTTTACTTAATTGGTTTAACATTGAGACAGAAGTGAAATACGGCCAAAAGGAAGCTGCGTCACTTTGACTCTGACTTTGTATTGTCAAATATAATAATAGAGAGTAAAATCTGTTGATCAATGTTAAAATCAGCTAATTCTGTGAAAAATGTATTGTTCCGAGTCGATTTATTCTTTCTCTATAAAGTAAATATTACATATTGTTCTGAGATACTTTAGTTTAGCTTTCAGAATTTAACCTCATTTCTAACTGGCTTCCACCTAGCAAACAATAACAGCGTGTAAGCTTTAAAGAAGATAAGCTAAGATAAACTGAAAACTGCTGCTCTCTGTTCATCTGGTTTGATTCCATGTCTTACACCAGTTTGATCTCAGCAGACTTGTAACTTAACACTGATGATATCTCATTTTGTAGCTCAAATTTATTATCTGAAAAAGCTATGCAGGTAAAATCTGACATAAATGAGGAGTAAATGGTGATATCAGATCAAATCAATTTTATTTCTACAGGGCTTTTTTGTGTGCTATTGATTTACCATTCTGTAATTTCAGCGATATCACAGAAAACCAGTTTCTTCCAGACTCCAGCTCATGTCTAACAAGGTCAATCCAAGTGACCTTTGCACACAAACTTGAAACCTGCTGAGGAAAGCCAAGCATGTGCTTCAGCTGTGCTCATTCAGCATAAAATAAACACAAGTTAAAGTTTAGTCTGGTTATAGTTGTACTTTTCAGTTAATGATAAGAAGGACTAGGACAGGACGAACGTCTCATCCATCTGAGGAATGTCACATGACCAGTAAAAGACACAGACAGCATCTGAACATCAAGAATATTTTTAGAGATTATGATTTTATGATCAAAAGAATTAATTCATTTGTTATCACACACAGGGAAATATAACATTATTTTTACCAGTCAACCTCAGTCACATTTAGTTTACTATGTAGCTAAATAACAAACAGATATATCCAGACAACCATAACAAGATAAAAATTGAGTCTTGGAGTAACAAATGACCACAGGATGGTTGTTATAGTCAGTGCTGTGCTGTTGGAGTGACAGGAGTCTATAAATGCCCACTTTTACATTTGCGACAACAAAAATGAAAACTCTGCTCAAGAGCAATAAGGCCCTTATGTTTGACATGAATCTCTTTAAAAGGCTTTTAAAGGGCCGTTATTCAGACGGTTAACCATTGTATCAAAATGGTCACCTATGTTATTTTTAGGAGATGCTAACATTTCTTGAATCTAGCGTTCTCTTTAAAGCTATCAAAAAGTAACTAAAAGTGTGTTCCTGGAAACTACACAACGGAATTCAGATTTTGAGAAGCAGAAATGACAGAAAGCTCTACCTATAAAAGCCACGTCCACCTCCAGGGGGTCTGAAATATTCCTGCCCAGAGCGTTGGTGGCCACCACGGTGATGTTGTAGTTCACCCAGATCGATGTGAAGTTTTTATTGAAGAAGCATGAATTTGGACCAGCAGTTGTGTAATCTGGACACTCAAAGACTGCATCTTTGCTGGAAAAAAAGAGGAATTACGACAATTTAAGCCAATTATTAGTCATCAGAAGAACTAACAACAGAAACCATCGCTTGTTTGAACGTACAGAACTTTTTTGGGATATGGAGACAAACTAAAATATATTATTCAATCATTTTAGTGAATAATCATTTTAGTGAACTGAGGAAATGACGCTTGATCAATGGTTCTTTTAATGCCTGCATGTGGCCCTCCATCTGTAGCTTAATATATAGCTGGCTATTGCCTTTGGTTCTTTTGTATGAAAGCAGGATTTCTCCTACAATTCATTAGATGAGACGAACCCCACTTATCTAAGCGCAACATCAATACAAATAAAGTATTTGCTTCTTATCAGAATTCTGTGATCCTAGTCAGTGAGTGTAAGACTGTTAAAAGCAAGCTCTCTCAAGAGTTCAAATAAAACTCAAATATTGTTTACATTGCAGCATGTATAGTGTGTGTCTAGTTTTCACTCTTGTCAAAATGAAAATATTGCATTGATCAGACCTTTTAAATCCAAAATGTGTAAAGTCTGTTTAAAAAAAATGTTAGTGGTTTTGACCAGTGCTGAGGTTTACAGATGTGTGTAAAATAAGAAAAACAATCTTAACAAAAAAGATGGCGATAAACACTTCTTTCACAAATAAACTTTATAAAATGTAGTGAACAGCTAATGCTAGAAAACGTTTGATTTCAGTTAAGCCACACAAAGGTGAATAAGGCCTCATGACTATATCATCTGTTAATTGCTGTAGATTGGATCTGTTTGTGTACAGTGCTGGCTGAATCTCAAACAGCTCGTGTCATTGGCACAACACTTCGTGGCAGAAGCATGAAAGATCGCTCTGGTGAAAATCTGTCATGTGTTTAATAGACAGATGGGGTGTGTGGGCAGGTGTGGAGGTGGAGGGCGACTCGTGCATGTCTCAGATAGTATCGCTCATCAAACACCAAAAAGATTTTGACTGAGAACATTCTTATACTGCATTACTTGTTGATGATGAAAAGAGCAAGGCACATTAAGAGTATCGCTTTTGAGAAACTCGTTAACCAGAAGAGAATGCACAGTCTACATGGCCAGTGTTTGAAGGTTGTAGTCGCTCTGCACATTTCTGTGGAGAACACTATTAAATAAATATCTACTAACAAGAAGTCCTTTTACTGGCGCTTATTTTGAACACTCACAATCCATTAAAGCAATTCTGTTTATCAGCTAAATCTCTTGTTCATCCTTGTTGACAATCACTCTCTCTAGGTCCTAATCCGCACACTATTCACACTTTTATGGGTGTGAAATGAGAAGTAGGGTGTCTCAAACTGTGGTGTACATAAAAAAATATCCGAGCGGTGCACTGATGTGTACATTTTCCGGTTAGATTCTGAAGTGCACACAATTCACTGCGCTCAGGCGGAAGGAGTTTTCTCTGGCACCCAAATAAAATCTCTGTAAAGCGACTCATTTTTAAAGAAGAAGCACATAAATAAATAGTATACACATAGAGAGTGTTGTATTTATTATTCAAATATTTTTAAATGAAGGAATGGAAAAGAATGTCGTACATGATGTTTTAATGCATCCCACATCGTGCACACTCTTTTCTCACACACTAAAAGTATGTATGTTTTCTTCTGAAAATGAGTACTGCAGAGTGCAGTGTAGTATTCGGATTGGGATGCAGCATCTAAATATGTTGTAAAGTCCGCCCTTATCTCTCATTGGTCAACTAAGATATCAATCAAATCAATAAGGCACCACTTGAACACTAATTGGCGGTACATCAAGACAGAAGTAAATACACAATTGTATGTCTTAAAAACAGTCGTTTGTTATTTTGTCAGACTGTCAAAGTAAAAGTCCTTTGAGTGTCTTGCAGAAATATAACACTACAGTTTTCGCAATGGTAAATTAAAGGCTTATATTAACACCCACCCACATACCCTCATTTCATGCCCAATGAGCACCAGTAAATGGTTCCTGCTAGTCTCTCTGTGTCAACAGCATGTTATACTCTAGTCTAATGATGAAACACAAAGCATTCTCAAGTCAGTAAATGGCAGAGATAGAAAAGCGGTAGAAAGACTGACTTTTCTTTGCGGTAGTAGAGTGCGTAGGTGCTTGACAGACCGCCATTATCTCCAGGTTCCCACCAGCAGGTGAAGGTCTCCTTTTCAGGGGAACGACAGCCTGTAAGTCTGGGTTTACCCGGAGCACTGAGACCTGCTGAGGAGTCACACCGATGTAAAAAAACAAGCTCAAGCTACAATTTCTCATAGGAGCTCTTTAACATGTACAAAAATAATTAGAGAATAGGAAAGGGATGTTTCAGGGGTGGTTTTGTGAATATGTGCTTTCAGTGTAAAAACAAAAACACAACATACCTATCAGTCAAACCTGACAAAATATATTTTTTCCTAAATATCCTTGCAAAATATAAATGTATTCGATTTTTGACCATTATTTATTTTCAAAATCTAAAGTATTGATATTTATAAACACTGTATTTATTTAATATAACATATATTATTTTATAAATTCACTTTAAAGACAAAATGTTCCTAAAAATGCTATCTCCAATCTGAGGTAAATTTAGGTTTGGCTAAAAATCTGATTAAATCCATCAATTCTGTTGTGTTTATTTTTCATTCAAACTTAATCGTGTAAAGATGTATTAGCAGGGCTCGTCTATTAGTAATGGAAGTTAAAAACAAGAAAATAACAAACTATATTATGTTAAATTTCTCAGCTTAAGTAATGATCTGAGCATTCCATATTTAACCAAAGCATTTGTTTTTTGCAGTTGATTTTATTCCTATTGCTCAATATAAAAAACAGTTTATGGGTGGATAGTTAAAGAGAAAGAGATGTTTTATGACAGACGTTAGTTATTAATTTTATGACTGTAAAACTCGGAAGAAAATTATATAGGGTTTTTTTCCTGCTTGGATTGTCTGTCCAACAAAGTTTCTAAAATCTGCGAAAATCAGTTTTTCTGGTAGAATTTTTTGTGTCCACAAATTCATACCTACATTTGAATTATCTTTACTATATCTTAAAGAAAGTTTATTTAAAATATATGAAAAACAATTGTATCTTGCTCACCTGATGTGTGTGTTAGCACATCTTCAATGCAGAATAGCACCGTCAGAGCTGCAAAGGTCCTCATCGTTCTTAACGTGCTTCAAAAGCTCTTCGTTGATCTGTCCGATGAGAGAAAAGCCAGATATTAGATTGATCCAGCTCCAGAGAGATTATCCACGCTCCATATTCATTACGAACAAACGTACTGTACACAAACAGAGAAACCAAATAACAGGTGGTTGAAAATGATAGGTGACTCATTGTGAGTGACTTTGTTTGCTGTAAACACAAGGATTACATAAAGATGCTGATCCTTGACTGTTTATGAGCTCAAACAAAGGCAAGTACTTGGAAGTCCCTGCACAACATTAGATTCTTTCAACTAGTCAGATCCTTTACAAGATGAAACAAAGCTAAAAAAAACACACATCTGTATAAATATCCATCAGTGAAATGTTCTTCCAGGAACATTGTTTTTGACAAATGTCTATTCAATGTTAACTCCTAACTGACAATTTCATCCCGTAGGCTGTTTCACAATTTTCAAATATGTCTTTTGTCACTTCCTGAAACAGATCACTTTCTTCTCTGAACTTCTTATCTCCATCATGATCTATTCAACTGTATGTTGTTTTATGTTGAAGAGAGTTGTAGCCAACTTCTTGTAAACTAAGTAATTATATAACAGTGTCACTTTTAGATGGTGTCTGGTGCTCGCTGTCGCAGATTGTTGTATTTAGGTGTGGGAATTTTGCTTCTGTTTTAATGAGGTTTTCTTATCTTTATAGTGACTCTGATGCAAGGCTTTTATGTGGTACACCATCATCAGCTAAACGTCATCTCATAAAACCTATCAACAGATATCTGGCTCATATGCCTGACATAGGTTTTTGTGTAGAATTTTTCTGTAAATTCTGCAGAAGGGTTTTCAATGTATGGGGGGACAAAAACATGCATCCATCTTCTTGCCAGCTTTATCCCTTCAATTTTTCAGGGGTCGACATAGCGGAATGAACCGCGAACTCTCCAAAAACACTCCAATCCTTCTGCTTTCAGCCCCAGAGTCACGATGATATACTTACAGTAATATAAAGAACACTACAATCTGCTGAATGCTGAGTGTTCTGCAGATATCTGCATCTACTTATTCTGCTTGGTTCTACTCATTTGTTAAAATGGCAATAAAAACTAAATATTTCATTTTGAAGGATAAAACAGACGAGAAAATAAATACTTTACATGCAAAGATATATTATACTATATTATATAGTATAGCCTGTAAAATTGAGCATATGTACAATATAGACCAAAATATATTTAGTCTTTTAAAATTGTAATTCATTGCAAAGCTATTTTGTGCTTAATTGCAAAGCTAAATCTAGGTTTTAAATTAATAGAAATCATTATTTTTTTATATACAGTAACAATTCATTGTATTTTTGTTGTATTTGCTTAAGGTTGCTTTTTTTTTACATTTTAATATGTCATTTGTCAACTTTTTACAGGAATTTTGTAAATGTTTTTGTGTGTTTTATATATATATATATATATATTTATTCTTTATTCTTTGCATTCTTATATTTATTTTTTATTTAACTTTAATAAAATGTTAACGTAATTTTTTGAATGTAAAAAGCATAAACACCTGTAAATCATCTGCAAAATCAACCATCAAAAATAAATGAATTAAACTCTCACATTATGAACACTTTTATAGAATGGACCTTGAGTACTTTTGCGCTCCACTCTGCTATTGCTCTAATAATAGCAACTCTATGCTGAGTTTAAATAGCCCTTAATCTCGTCTGCAAATTGTCTGTCCTTCCAAAGTCGCTCCGGGCCACTTAAAACTGTGCTTTAGGTTTTCTCACTGCTGCTTTTTAACTTTAAGATATCAGTTTCTTCAGCTTTGTGATATTAACTGCATCTAGAGGAAACAATGTTCTAACATGCTCGCCCTCTGACTCCCCATTCAATCGGCTTATTCTCGACTGCACCATTAATCTGATGACAAAAATAAGCACTGAACACATGGAAGGCATGATAGGAGGGACAGAGCTTGAGATGGACACAAACACGACTGAAATGAGGAGAGAGAGTGAGAGAGAAATAGAGAGAGAGAGAGAGAAAGAGCGAGAAAGAGAGAGAGAGGGTTTTCTTGTGAGTTGGTTGCCATTACAGATTATAAAAATACCTCTCCATCTGCCATTTCTCTTTATCTGATTACGTAAGAGATAAAATCATCAGAACAGACCAAAGTATTTCATTTGGTGTCAATGGAATGGTTAAATGGTGATAAACACTTTCTGAAACAATCTGGCAACCTGCAGGTTGCATTCGGAGTGCAACAAGCACAAAGAATGGAAGAATGCTGGTTTTCTTCTAAATATAACTGTGAGCTGCTGGAGGTGCGTCATTTTCTCACAAAATATTTGTGCCATCCATACAGTAAATTAACTGTCACTCTGTATCTAACATCTGAAAAGACTTTTATGCAAAATTATTTCAAATGAGACAAATGGATAATAGTTGTTTAGACTAATTCAGTCATGTTTAGTCTGGTGTTGCGTACTGTTTAATGATAAACATTCTCATGATTAAGTGATTGTGATTCAACAATTTCCAGTCATCGAAGGATACTGAGGTTGTTTAAATGGACTGATCACTAATGTCTTGTATAATATTCTGACAACTGTGGTTAACAAACGCAATGATTCAGTACCAAGGACAGCTGCCTGGCAGCATCCCAAACCCCAAACGTAATATCTCTGTACATTAGAACAAGACTTTATATTATAATCTACCCTGAGGATGAAAATGTGAAACATATATTTCAACGTATGTGATATGTACATAAACATGGTGTCTGAACTGCACATCTGAATATTGAATATCTTTCATTTAAACAAATCTAAACTTCGATGAAAGGCTGTTTCACAGATCTAATAAAACTGATTTTTTTTTCTGACCAACTGAAAACAGACAATTGGCTCCAGTAGGAGCTCTTTTTTCATATTTGACAAAACATTTAAGTAACTTAATTAAATTATTGTTTCGTGATCTTTTACAGGTCTTAAGTTTGAGAAGTTATAATGAAGTTAAGAAGGATTGGTGGCCCCAAGGACAGTTTAATCCATTTATTCAAGCATTCATCTTGTTTCCAGGCTTAGCCAAATTTGGGTCCCTTCTTTGGATGGATGCACTGAGGTCTTAACTGCAGTTGTTATGACACTGGCATGCTGGACAAATTTGCTGTGCAGGTGATCAGCACCAGCGCAGTCAGTGGGGCTCCGTCAAATCTCACTGAGGGGTTCTTCACTGGGGGGATCTTTTTTCTCCATGTGTGTGTGGGTTTTTTTTATTTTCACACATCAATACAAATATGTGTATTGGTTGCTTTCTTTCACCACAAAATTGGTTTAAACCTTGCTTTCAAGTCATAGATTACGGGACAGTTTATTTAAACTCTTTCTTCATTCTAATAAACCTATCAACCCCTGAGGTAGCAGTATATGGTAGTTTTATTTCTAATAACATCATTATTCAATAGGAATTCCTATCTCATTCTTAAACTACATTAAGCCTCGGTGAAGCTTCTTTGAAGCAACTGCTAAAAAAGCACTCTAAAAATTATGATTGGTTGGTTGATTGATTGACTGATTGAAATTTCCACAAATTTTAGTTGGCTACATAGCTCTGTCTCCTGTACACCAGTAAGTCGTTGTGTGGTGAGTGTTCTTGCACAATATTGCAGCCGTCACAACATCCATCTATCCAGATACTCCTCCGTAGTGCTGGATAACAATTTTTGAGTGTCCAAAAACATGAATAGACAGACTTATTAAAGTTACCTATTTGAATCTAAAAGTTGTTTTTATTGGCAACTCTGATAGTTCTTATTTCAACTCATGGACCATCTCACATCTTTTGTGAAAGTATTCACCCAAAGTTTCAAGCTCCCAGCAGACAGGGATGGATTTATTGATTCCTACTATATCTTAGAGCTCTAAATCTGTGTTTGTCTGAAAACACTTGCTGAACTTTGAACCTTGAGGTTGATTCTTCAACAGTATGTTCACACTAAAAAAGCCTAAAGTTGATAAATGGCAATTTTTGCATTGATGAGGAAGCATAAAACCTTAAATTTACCTGCTCACAAAACGTGTAACAACGTACAAGGATGCATGGAGGAGGGGCTTTCACTACTTTCAGTCAATTCATCTTCTCAATTCTCTGCCTCTGCAAAGATCCACTATCTACTTAATCCAGCACTGTTAGAGAGCGAGCGCTGTGTCACAGGACAGCATTATCTGCTCCACTTATTCTGCTTTTCCCACATGATTAAATATTTTATTATTTGTTCGATGATTAATTCTGAAACTTTAATTGTTATCCTTTATTTTTGCTTTTCCATTTTAGTATTGGTGAATTATTTAGTGTATCAAATTACAATTTATGAGTTAAAGCTGTTGGTTATTAATATTTAGTTTTGCTTGCGATTTTAGGTAGGTGGAAATGAAAAGAAGGGAAAGAGAAAGGGTCAGGAGAGTACCACAAGATCTGAATTTGGATTTGAGTCGCCAACACAGAGCTGTGCTTTCATGTCCTGCTCACAGATCGCTGTGCCAGGTAGAAGGGCTGAATTAATCTTGCTTTCTAATCAAAACAAATATTTGAAACCATAAAACCCAAAGAAACTATCTTAATAAAACATAAATAATTATCATTAGTTTAAAAATCTGATGTCTATCTATTTATTATTAGAAAAACTAAATCTGTAAAACATTCACCTCAAACCATGCAATGTATTGCCTTTAAATAGGCAAAATGGACGGAAAAACAGAGAAGAAAAAATAACCTATGATACTCCGCTCAGTGGAAGACTTAAAAAAAAAAATCACACCTTCACAGTTCATTGCTCAGACTTTCACATTCATTACCTGAGTAGAAGTATATACATTTTGGGTTTAAAAAAAAGTATTGAATCAATCTTTTGTCTCAAATAAACTTGTGTTTTCAAAATGCCCAAAAACGTTAAATAAGTTAAATCAATTTACATTTGGAACAAAAGCTTACCGCATGGACCATTCCTGTCAACAAAATTGCTAAACATTCTCGTTGATTTACAGTTTTTCACAATCGCTATGACAATTTTTTCAATACATTTAACAACTTTCCTACACTCTTAACACAATTTGCTCAACATCTGTCTAGGTAGGCTATACATTTAACACATTTTTTGTTGCTTTGATACAAAACGCATTCAGTTAACAGAAATGTCATTTTAAAGCATTTTTTTTCTCAATGGGTTACGATTGAATAAATGACATACAGTCTATTTCAGCCTATGACATTGATTCTCTTTTAAGGCCAGCCTCCAATGGTCAATCACATTTGTATTTGCTTCCTGAGTGCGACACGGAGGTTGCCATGTTGGTGTCATAATCGTTTCCTTCAAGCTTTGGGGCAAGGTTCCCCATGACGCTAGAGCTCTGATTTCAGGAGTGATCCTTTAGGTCTGATAATTAGCATTAGGAGGTTGTCCCAGCTTCTTCTGTTTACTCTGATCTTACATAAGGTCCAAACAGGGCCTGCTGTAAGCATAAGCCACTAAGCTGGGTGAACGGTAGCAAGCAGGGGTTTAGAGACAAGTCAGAACGTATCTAAAAGATAATCCACCAATATCGGTTTCTCTCACACTTGCCCTTAACCCTGCTTTTCCAGTTGAGTTGACTCCATAGATAGACCGCTGAGAGGTCACAGGGAGCATTAGGAATGATGTTCAGGTTAAAGCTATGAATGGATTTGAGAGGATTACCTGACCTAATTTTGCTCATTCATCTTGTTTTCTGAAGGGGTGTTCATTTCAAATGCATTTTAAGGAGCAAAGGTCTTGCAAAACTAATTTGAATTAAATTAACAGGTACTGTTTTCCCAATCTCAGCAATTTAATAATAACAAAAGCTCACTGTAAAACATTTTTATGAGCTTGTTTGTTGTTCCTTGTTTTAATGTAAGACATTTTTTTGCAATGCATCTTGCTTTTATGGTCCATTTTTATAATGAAAGTTTGAGAATTGACAAACAAAAGACATTCTTTAGAAGTGAGAGAATAAAACGAAAGATTTAAAAAAAAGTCACCAAAGCCCAAAAATAATTTATTAAAACATTAATTAAAACATATTAAAAAGACAGTGTAAAGTAAATTTTAATGTACTTTTTAATGTTCTGCAATTTCTTAGTAATGTTTATTTGTAAATGTTTAGACAGACAGCTATTTTTAAATGTTGAATGAAAAAAATTTATGATTTAGGTAATGGTATAAACATGTTGTGTGGAAAACTTCTTAAACAGCGGTTTAATTAGTTTTTTACTCCAGGTGCTTTTTTTACTAAAAAAAATCTAGCCAATATGAATATATATATACATTTTGATTGAGTAATTTTCCTGATGTTATATGTTTATTTATTACTCAAGGGCTTAGAATTTGCATTGTTAACAATGTAAAAACATTGTGTTTTACTGAGCAATGATGAGTTTGCATCTGTTGAGTAGAAAAAGCTGACATTAAAAGAGCTGTTCCCTTGAGAATATGACTTGTAGTCATGGAAACAAACTAACGTGAGTTTTTACTTCTGTCTATTAACTCTATAATGGAGAATGCCAGCCAGTGTGGTGAATCATTTGCCAGAGGGAGTCAATTAAAAGCTTTATTGTTATGAGTAAAAACCAAAATAGTGTTTTACAGTTTTTCACAATTGCTAAGACAGTTTTTTTCAATACATTTAACAAGTTTGCTTAATTCTTAACGCACCGATTCAGTTAAAACACAAAATTGGCAAAACAGTTAATTTCATTCTCAAAACCCCTCATTGCAAACAAAACTCCAAATCTCATTTTCAAAATACAACAATACAGTTTTCAAAACACTAACATGTGTTTTCTTCCAACAGCAACATTTAATCAATTATAACACATTGAGAAAACATTTGCCTTTAAAATGACAGTTTTGGTGTTGGTGAAGCTTGAGTGTAAAAGACGTTCAAGCATTTGAAATGTGTGTTAACTTAAAGCATTTTGTATCGAAGCAACAAAAAAATGTGCGTTAAATGTATAGCCTGCCTAGACGGATGTTGTGCTAACTGTGTTAAGAGTTTAGGAAAGTTGTTAAATGTATTGAAAAAACTGTCTTAGCAATAGTGAATAACTGTAATGAAAAGAAAACCCTGAGTTACCAAATTAAGTTGCGTCTAAAGCATTTGAGACGGCGAGGCTTTGACGACACGCCTAATCTTAACCTGATCACTTTTGTTAACAAGTTATCCTTAGTGATGATGTCATAAATTTTACAGTTTTTCAAAATTGCTAAGACAGTTTTTTTGTATTGATAGTATTATGTAGAAAATGAGTTTTGTTTACAATGGGGGGTTTTGAGAATGCAATGAACTGTTTTGCCAATTGTGTGTTTTAACTGAGTCGGTGCATTAAGAGTAAAGCAAACGTATTAAATGTATTGAAAAACTGTCTTGGCAATTGTGAAAAATTGTAAGCATCTATCAATGAAATTAAATTCTGATTGTTTTAACAGTTTACAAACACCTGACTTGTTTGTTTTTTATTCAATCGTAATGCTAGTTTCTTGTCAAGTATCTGCTGGATTCCAGGAATCCAGTTGCTAATGAGAAGGGTTTTTATTTTCTTCTAAAAATAAGAACATTTACTTACTACAAATATTGAGCAGGTTCTCATTGACAATGTTAAAAATTTCCAACTTTATAGACAAAACATGCTTGCAAATTCTTTATTACTCGTTTATTTTTGTATGAAACATGTCTTTTTGCTTTTGACTCACTGATAGGGATGCTTTGCCAGAAGAAAGTTAATGCTTTACTCAATCTCCAAGCCTCATTTTTTTCTACTATAACCTATGGATGATGGTATATGTGCCCATCTTATCTGCATTCAATATAGATGCAATAAAGGATGTACACAGTAAATCACTGTTAGGAATATTTTCCGCTTGGTACTTTGCTGAGAAAAGCACATTTTAGGAAATTAATTGGGGGGCTTGATGGGGCAACTTGCATCACATATTACATGACCGCTATAGTAGTGCTTGATATCTCACTCCCTTCAAGTGAATTATACATTTTAGATTTTATCTAGATAAAAGTAAAAATGCAAGACTTCCTTTTTCCTTGTTGTGAGTAAAGTTCATTGTTCCTTTCAAAACTCAAAACCGTTTTAATCAACTGCTTATGGCAACAATGACAAACAAACTCTTGTCACATGTCAAGCATATGCAAACACACTGAAACACACATTTAAATATTTCCCTGAAAGACTGTTAAGATTTTATCCTGATTTAGTGGAAATCATGCAGGAAGGCATTCTCAAACAGAAACAGATAACCTTCAGGGTTGGTTTACCTTCTTTTTTTCTACAGTAAGTCAGGGGTGTTGTTGCTTCAGAAGCTCTATTGTCAAATCCCCCACAGCCAAACTGCTCAACACAGCTGCACACACAGCTCTCTCTCACACACACACATCCTCAGCCAAATCCTGATTAACACCCCAGATCTGGATCACTGTTTTGTTGACGTGCGGTTCGTTGTTATTCTTCCAGTCACATCAGTGCAGTGACTGACTAATTAACTAACTAAATAACCACTGACTAATTAAATCTCTAAAGCAGTCTGTCCTCATTCGGTAGAGTGGAGGAGTGTATTTATGACAAACTACTGATGACAAATAGAGCATGGAGTTTATTACTTTACTGCCTCTATGGTGACATTTCCATGAACTGATATTTAGAAGCACTTTTGATTACATTATATATAACTTTTTTTAATTGACCAAATTCACTATAATGGGGGACTCAGGAGCAAAGTGCAGTTTTGTTGAACTTTACATTCAGTAATCAAACATGTTTGGTTGAATTTTTGGTTTTTGATTACATTAACCACTCCCTCTTTTTTTTACTTTTACTAATTGTACAAAAATGTGTTTTAACCACTCTCACTGACTTTTCCGATCAAGACCAGAGAGTTTGTGGCTAGTGAGTGATTTACATGTTAAGTCAATGGCTAGGCACGATGTGGAATCAATTCGGAGAAGGCAAACTGACTATGATGAGTACTGTGTAATGGTTGGGACAGTGTGGTGGTACATTAAAGGTGCACATTGGCCTACTCGGCAAGGAAATTCACATTTTGAACTTTTGTACCATTTCGCAGCCGCACAAACCAATCGAGGGTTTCCTGAGGCAGTCACATAAGGAAAACATGGAAAACCAACAATGAAGTCAGACAGAGTTTGTCTACAGGAAAAGCCAACGAGTACACTGTTTATAGCATTAATTCAGGAATTATCCTCTCATTTACAGTGAAAGAGGAGTGTGTTAACATCATTTATGCACACATTTACGGCCAAGCACCTTGCAGATTTCTTCTTTTGTGCCCTTTAAATGTAAAGAAAAAAGAGAAACTTTGAAATTATAGATTCATAGCTGATACTCATGTAGTTGTCAGTTGAAGCATAGACGTCCTCTTTTGAGCTTCAAAGCTAAAATCACTGCATTTTATCTGAAAGTGTTCATTTCTCCACACACATAGATGAACTGAAATTTGACTCAAGACAAGCCTTCGAATGTCTATTTTTTTAATGTAGCAAAGAAGACATAGGCCAGAAAACAAATTTATTAGGAATTAACCTCCCTATACATTGGCATGTGAGAGAAGCTTACGAAGAAACAGAATAGCACATATAATTGTTTATATGGATAAAATATGCTTTGTTGATAGAATAACAGAAGGGCTGAAGTAACAGCATATTTGAGGAGGAAACCAGTTTGACAAGCTCTGACATCTCCCCCGTAATCTAGACATTCATCAGAACTGTCAGTTCACGTTTCAGCAAGACCACAAATGATTCATTGTAGGGTGCCAAAGACCAACCCCTAAAACGCTGTACTATTATAGGAAATTGCTCATTTTGTAAGATTTGTTTAGTTTAAAAAGAACTTCAGAAGCAAAGACAAGAGAACCCAGAGTAACTATTTGACACTTGGTTGTTTCACGGTTTGCATCACCTCCTCATGGTTTCTTTCATTCTTTTGCATTAATATTTAGCAAAAGCATACATGTATGGAGTGATAAGGTACAGTAATGTTAACTTAACTAAATTGTAATCCCAAATAGTGAATCATTTTTGTCTTTTTACTGAACACAACATAAAATTTAAATACAACACATTAAACAAATGAAACATATTAAAATGTATCAATTGAATTCAATGAATGAATGCAATAAAGTGTACATAATTTACATAAAACTGCTATTGCAATGGACTTCAATAGCTTTGAATCATTTCTCTCTATGGATCTTCACCCATTCTTCACACTTTAATCTACTGGATTATTAATTCAATTCGGACATGAAGCCACTATATATGTACATATATATTCCTATATAAAGGCTTTTCAACACTATTTTACTACAAACAAACAGAACCAAACACTAACACGTTTCTGTGTTCAAAAGATATAATTAGCTGTTTATGTTCATGCTTAAAAAAAAAGAAACTTGTTAAACAAAAATACACTGTGCTCTTCAAGATCTAAGGATGCCATGTCTAAAAGAGGGGGCGAGTAAGCAGTATACAGGGAATGTTTTAGGGTTGATGCATGTAGTAGCTGCATAGGTGTGTAAAGGTCTTTAGGTGAGAATAGGTGAAAATGTTTATGCCACATTAAGACACTGTTTATACAGGGCTTATACGCTGTAAATGCCATTTAAAGCTGAAAACACAATTTATGATATAACTTATGACCATATGAACATCAAATTTAAATTGATCAAAAGCAAAGTGTTTACAAACGGAAAATGACACTTGCCTTACTGTGACTAATTTAAATCGCAAAATGCATTTGACTGAACTAATCTAAAGTTGTTTATAAAAAATAGATAGACTACACTCTTTTCCTCATATGTAGCTAAATATTGTAAATGCTCTTTTAATGGTTTCATATATTTTTATCAACATACTGCTGTATTGTTTGCCTGTGTAAAGAACATACGTGCATGCAGCTGAATATCCTCTGAAGGAAATACTTGATCTTAGTTTGAGAATTATTCTCAACATTGCTTGCAAAAAAATGAGTCATTCACACAAGTGCACATAATATAACAACTCCACTCTTATGTAGAACCATTACCCTCACAAACCTGATCACACTAAGCAATGAAAGTAGAATGAGGTTGAAGTCAAAATGGCTTTGGATGCTAAAAAAGTGTTCACACTAACATAAACAGTTAAATTTACACTTTCACTGCTACCAGTGGAGCTCATTTGATCACTACATAGGCTTGGTAAATGCACCAGCTTGCAAGTTTGAAAAGAAATTTAGATTTAAACTGTTGAATTATTAGATTGTGCAGACACAGACTATACGGATAATTCTCACAAAAGGTTTTTGTTCCTTGATCAATCTATGTGTGTTTGAATTAAAGTATGAAAACCTGTCTAAAATGTCTAAAAAAGTACATGTGTCAAATTACTGTTAGAAAAATTGTTTCAGGTTAATGTATAAAAAACATTTAAAGATTTTAAATTCCTAAACTATTTTGAAAATAGTATGTTTGGCTTGAACGAAAGATCACTTGCATCTACCTACAGGCTTTGCATTGGAAAGAAAGACGTCGGGAGAAACATTTTGCCATTACCATTTACAGTATTTTTCATTATCGTTTCCCATGCTACTGTAAAGTAGAAATTAATCTGTTATGACATTATACTTACAAGAAATCAAAATTATTAGATCAAAATTTGTTAATCAACCTGTGGTTGTCAGTCAAAGGAGTGTCATTTCATCTTTTTCAATGTATAATTGGGTCTTGAGTGGCACTCATGCTGACACTTGATGGTATAATCTTTGATCCGTCTAACAATTTACGCTGAAGAATAAAAAGTCACCCACTAATAAACCATGGCGCTTGTTCTCAACAACGCTGAAGACTTCACAGGCATTCTGTCCTCCTATATATGTTTAGGATCAGAGCAATTCAAATCTCATTACATAATTAATGCCCATATCAGCTATATCCATTCACTGGTTAATATAAATAAAGTCTAAAGCTTTGCTTTGGTTTACCTGAGCCACCATGATGCTGTCAGACAATCATGTTAAATTAATTAATCATTCATTCATTCATTCATCTTTATGTCGGCTTTCTTCCCTTTCGGGGTCGCCACAGCGGAATGAACCGCCAACTCTCTGGCATATGTTTTACGCAGCGGATGCCCTTACAGCTGCAACCCATCGCTGGGAAAATTAATTAATTATCTTATAATTATTTATTATTAATTATAAGATACCAGTTTCTCTTGATACTGCAGATCTCAGAATTTACACTGTACACCCGATATATACACCCGAGCACACCAGAGCACAAAGTTAGTACTCCAGTCAAAGAGGGGTCAAGGTGACAATATTTAAAACAAATAAAAAACAAAACAATCAGCCATAATGCACTTTTTAGACTTTTTTGTATTTTGAAATAATTGTGGAATTGATTAAAAATGAAATTGGTCACAGATATAGTTAACATGAATTTATGATAAAATAAAAAATATCAGTCCTAATAAATTATAAATAGCTAAGAAACAGTTCAGTGAAAATGTAGCAGTATAATAAGCATTAATGATCACGATTTCTGATCACCAAGTAACTCTGTGTTTCGTTACTAATATTGAACTAAAATATTTCAGTGATCCGGTAAATCTGTGTAAAGCAGAAAAGTAACCTGTCAGCTCTTACCAGCTGTTGATTGGGCGCTGAAGAGCTGCGGTAACCTGCCGCTATTGATCGTTCTTCATCGAACCGGCGGATTTCTTCTGTCCTGGTTATGTAACTGTCGACTCTTAAAAGTGAGCTGATGTCTTGAGCAGAAGCGTGCTCTCTCTTTCGGCTCTCAGGTGATGATGCGAGTGAATGAGTACCGAATCCGCCGTCTCCTCGGGCTGCTTTCTGTGGGCGTGGCTTTGGCTCGTTGACTCCTCCCTCTCTGCGCTCTGTCTCTTCTAATATCGCGCCCCGTGCTGACTCTCTCGTCCTATTCCCCTACCACCACCACAGCTAGGAGGCTTTCCATTCGCTATAGCTTCAAGCTAATCTAGAGTAAGAGAGAGCGAGATGGCAAGAGAGACTGAATCGGACGAGCTGCTATCTCACTCTCTTCTCTTTCAGCTCTCGCTCGCTAGCTCTAGCGCTCTCAAGCCTTACCTCTCTCTCTCTCGCTCTGATACTTATCTGTCTCTCTCTATCTATATATCCTATTCTCTCTCTATTCCTCTCTCTCGTCATCTCTCTCTCTCTCTATCTATCTCTCTCTCTCTCTCTCTTCTGCTGCTGAAACGCCATGAAACACCAAGTTTGAGATGTGTCAACTGATGAGAAGATAAAGTTTTTTTGGGGGAAGGGGAATAAACTAAACTGACGCTGAATAGACCCAGAATGTGAATATCTAATAATATCTCTCGAGGGTCGTTGCCACTTTTAAGAAATTAGAATTATACATGTAATAACACTCTAAAACAGAGTTGTGTAGCACCAAACCTGGTTCCTATTTAGCACCTGTTTCTAAAGGTGCTATTTAGAAACAGTCCCAATTAGAGCCAACAGAAAATCCCATTTGAGGCCTGAAAATCCTCAGAAGCACTTCTGAGGTGTTTTTGAGTTTGTGTGTGTGTGCGTGCGTGCGAGTGCGTATGTTATACAGCACTTTTTCAGATAGTTGTTCTAAACGTAATGTTGTAAACGTCAGGTTTAATGGTCAGATCTGAAGAGCACTGTTGGAGACTGGTGCTAAATGACAAAGTGTATTACCTATTAAATATATATATAATCAGGTCAGTACCCACACAGTGATGAGTCACTCCTATTATTCTAATCATTGAACCCTTACAATTACAATTTAGGCATTTATATTTGAAGATGATTGATTAAGGAGTTTGATATGTTATCTAAATATTTTTTTAAATAATACATTCACTGAAATTTAGTTTTGTTTTGCAGATCATAATCACTTCTTCCTCTTGAAGAAGTTCACTGCCGTTTTAAGCACCCAGCACAAATACAATTAGAAATGGCAAAACAAAACCTGATCTATATATATATATATATATATATATATATATATATATATATATATATATATATATATATATATATATATATATATATTTTTTTTTTTTTTTTTTTTACAAATATTGTATTTTTATATGATCAGGTTTTGTTTTGCCATTTCTAATTGTATTTGTGCTGGGTGCTTAAAACGGCAGTGCACTTCTTCAAGAGGAAGAAGTGATTATGATCTGCAAAACAAAACTAAATTTCAGTGAATGTATTATTTAAAAAAAATATTTAGATAACATATCAAACTCCTTAATCAATCATCTTCAAATATAAATGCCTAAATTGTAATTGTAAGGGTTCAATGATTAGAATAATAGGAGTGACTCATCACTGTGTGGGTACTGACCTGCTTTGTGAGTTTACAGAATACAAATGTCACCAAGACCCAATATTGGCTTTTTTTTGTGTGTTTTCTGTTTTTTTGCAACTTTTGAAATCTTGCTGTACCTTCTGGTATTCTTTTAATGTGTGATGAGTGATCCACCTATTTTCAGAATCTTTTGAGTTGTGTGATTTATTCCTCATCGAGATTACACCTGAACGGATGAATGCTGAGAGATGGGTTGATCACAAGCCCACAAGGAACCCCACTCACAAACACTTTTGTTCAACAACCCTTATACTTGGAACAAGCTCCTAGGTTCTATCCTAGGTACAGTATATCCTTAAATAACGCTAAAACAAATTTCAAGACCTCTTTCATCAGGCAAGCATGCAGGCATTTTATTTGTAAGAGCGTTTTTGTTTTAAACCCTCTGTGAAAATTCTGCTTATAATTGCTGGATTTCTGGTGCTTTCCTCTTGATTTTAGTCTCTTAATTTGTGTTTAAACTTCTGCTTTCATCCTTGTGTTAGGGTTTGTGTGATTTTCAGAGTTGTGAAATGCACCTAAAATGGAATACTATTATTATTATTGATGCTCTCGGAGCATAATATAACTTGTTCTGGTTGAGTATGTCTCATTGTTCAAACATATGATTCCAGCTCATGCTTTTGATCAAATATAATAAAAGCTTTGGAGGTAAAGATAACAGCTTCACATTAAACTCTCAAGAACTGTGTTTCTCTGTGAATCTCTGACGTGCAGGCTATAAATTGAACGTTTACTAGGATACAAAGGAACTTCCTTTTAGTCTGTGGCATTGCTCTTTTAGTATACTATGGCCATGGAAAAACACACCATGAGTATTTAGAATTGATCTTCAAAATGATTTATGACTTTTTGTACACTCATGTTTTTATTGCTCTGAGTAAAAAATAAAAAGTTATAAATACTTTTAAGATTTACCATAAAAACCAAAATAAACATGTGTAACAAAGTTTTTTGCCCTTTCTGATATTTTAAATTGATAAAAGCAGAGTAAAAGTAATTTGAAGTCCCCAATACTCTTGCTCAACACACAATTAGATAAACAATAACTCTTGTAAAATCTGCATTAAAAAAATGGAGACCTTGTTTCATACCTGGATGGGAATGATTCTAGTGAAGCCAGCAGGGGGTCTTCTGTGTGGGTCCTTAATTGTGGCCAAGTGCATCTTTACACTGCAATTAAGGACACTATGTCTTTTTTGGGAAACATGTTAACGAATTAGAGCTTTCATATTGCTCTTGTGGGCTAAAAAGCAGCAGTCTGGCTATTTCTCTTTTACTCTGGCTATTTTATTCTCCTATCCACCATTACGGGAGAATGTGCTGGCACAGAATACCAGCTGTTGCATTATCAAGATGGTTGTTTCACTCAGGTGGTGGATTCAGAGAAAGCACTTTAGGTGTCTAGAAAAGTACTTTGAATTCATTGAATTATTAGTCTTACATTAAATTTCTTTCCTGTCCCACCTCCGATGTGGCTTTCAAATAATGTGCATTGGTAAAGCTGTAGAATCAAGTCAATGAGTTCATTATAAAGTAGAGAAGTATACATTCATATAAAATCAACAAATGCGCCCTTGAAATAATTGGTGTGTTGAACAGTTTTTTTCTCAAAAAATTTTCCCGTCATCTGTGAGCTACTGGGATTGATGCCGTTTTTATATACAGACCAAGGTTATTTTCTCTGCCATAAAGCAATGAAATAGAAAAGGCTAAAGGTGAGACAGTGCAAATAAAATCTCAAGCATCCTTTGCACTACAGAGAAATGAAACACTTTGATCTTTCAAGACTTTACTATCATAACTGACCTTTCTGTAATTCTCTACCCTAACAGCTCCAGAGAAAGTGGAAACACAATGCAATGAGAAGTGCTTACTTTAAACTTGCCCCTGAATTTTGCAAAGTTATCTAACACAATATCATATTTCTTTGACAGCCTTTGCTAAGTTTCTCAAGTTTACATGTTCATTTGGGGGTGAATTCTACCATTTGGCTCGGAATTAAACTTATTTCTACCCTCTGCGTCCATATTTCAGATTAATGTTACCTGTGTCTTTGACTGATTTGGTCCGGTTCTTTAGTTCAATGCTCCTGATGTCCTTTTTGGAGCAAACCTGATCAAACCTTTGTGACCTCAGCTATTTGTTTCATCCTTTTTTTTGTCTCTAATGCTTAGAGTACTCGCAGCATGTTTGTATCTCTAGTATGTCCTTTGTTGTTTTATGCATTACATTTATGACTTTTTTAGCATTTTCATAAAAGCATTTCTTGAATTTTTATCTTTGCGCTTATCGTGTGCCCTGACATCAGGTTTTTCTCACTGAAGGATAAGAAAAGAGAATTTCTAGGATACATTTTTGTAAAAAAGTTTATTAACATACACCTTGCAATACAATATTTTGAAAAAGAAATAATTAAGAACATGATCAAAAACATCTAAAACAAAAAAGAAAACAACATTCTCCTCAAAAACTCAATCAGCTTTTATAAAATCGACCTAAGGTTTTTGACCTGCTGTGCTGTTATGGGATCATGTGACAGCATAAAGCACAAAAAATTTGAAAAGAATGTGTCTCTCTGTGTGAAACTGGAATATGTGGAGGAAAATTCAGGAGTGTATGTGGACTAATGACAGGTTGGCTTTCTTCACACTGTAATCACAGAACACAGTGAACCTAAGGAGAGTAAGTGGATAAATGAGGCACAATAGATGAATTAAATGAATAAAAACTGTTTTGTTATTACTCTAAAGAATTAGGCTTTTGCAAAAAGTCCACACTTTTGTAAACTAGTCGCAGTATTGCAGGGCAATTACTGTGTACATAGTTTTTGTGTAGTTACAGAGCAGTTGCAGTGTATTTGCTGGGTCATTGCTGTGTGTTTACTGAGTACTTACAGGGACATTACTGTGTATTTACAGCATATTTACCATGTAACTACAGAGAACAAACTTCATTTTAGATTACAGCCCTCACAGAGTATAGTTGCTGAGTAATTACGGTGTAACTATAGAAAAAAAAACTTCTATTTAGACTCCTCACTGAGTGTAGTTGCAGGATAATTATGGTGCAACTACAGAGAACAAACTTCTGTTTAGAGTCCTCACTGAGTGTAGTTGCAGGATAATTATGGTGTAACTACAGAGAACAAACTTCTGTTTAGAGTCCTCACTGAGTGTAGTTACAGGATAATTATGGTGTAACTACAGAGAACAAACTTCTGTTTAGAGTCCTCACTGAGTGTAGTTACAGGATAATTATGGTGTAACTACAGAGAACAAACTTCTGTTTAGAGTCCTCTCTGAGTGTAGTTACAGGATAATTATGGTGTAACTACAGAGAACAAACTTCTGTTTAGAGTTCTCACTGAGTGTAGTTACAGGGTAATTATGGTGTAACTACAGAGAACAAACTTCTGTTTAGAGTCCTCACTGAGTGTAGTTACAGGATAATTATGGTGTAACTACAGAGAACAAACTTCTGTTTAGAGTCCTCACTGAGTGTAGTTATAGGGTAATTACGGTGTAACTACAGAGAACAAACTTCTGTTTAGAGTCCTCACTGAGTGTAGTTACAGGGTAATTACGGTCTAACTACAGAGAACAAACTCCACTTGAGATTCCAGCCCACGTCCAAAATAGTTAATAGATTATTACAGTGTAACAATTCATAAACCAGAAAAAATTTATATTGAAGTTGTTAACATGTAATTACACATAAAGGGAAATACACATTTGTGTTACTATTCCATAAGTGCACAGTAAATACACAAATAGTTATCCAGTGTTTACCATATAGGTACACTGTATTTACACACTAATCACCCAATGAGTAACCAGTAAGTAAATTGTAATTACATCGCAATTACCCTAAAAGTACAGCATAACTACCCTGTAAGTACACAGTAATTCCCCTGTAATAAGCAGTCTGCAATATAAATTGCTACTTATATTTTATGTACCATATCTTAGATTTAATTATAAAGCCAATATGTTACTGATGTAAAAACAAAAAAGTGGATCACATGAAATATTTAAGTGCAAAACTATTAAGTACACGTCACGTCATTCAGACACCAGAGGGAAACATTTTGTTACTCGTGGGAGGCATGACAAAGTAGAATAAGAGCATTTGTTCCCTTTTAAAACAAACGTTGTTAAGAAAATATGAAGATTTTACAGCTGAACTTGTTCTTTAATAAGCACATGAGTGAAATGCACCTGTGTCCTTGTAAATAGAACAATCTCAATTGCCACCATCAATAAATAATGTTAACCACAACCAATTTCGGGCTTGTTTATTCTGTGTTGCAGTGTCTATTAATAACTAAAATGAGGTGGAAAACAGTGCAGGCTTTCATACTGTACATTCACTTCCTGAAGATCTGTGATGTATTAAACGACTTTGAATGGAGATGTGGATTTCTGTCTTTGTGATATACACTAACTAGTATAGATAAGCACTCTTTTATGTATGATCTAGCCTTCATCTGGTACTAAAGATCAAATGAACGAATCACTCTTCTGATGGATTCATTGTCCCATGAGTCACTTAAATGATTAGTTAAAATATAAATATGATTTCACAGTTTTTGTTTCCCATATGATTTCTGGCTCCCTGGTGGCCACAGGGCCTAAAGCAGCCACACACTGTGCTTATCTCTACTTCCAGCCCTGAATAAGTGTGTTGCCACCCTTAAATGTTTTGCATTACCTATTATCAAATCCAACTTTAGTGACCACTCATTCTACCGCTCAATCTCTATAACAAGGTTCTATAAAGAGTTCTGTCATGACTCCTAATGTGTGATGATCAGACTCCTAATGTTTAATCTTTACAGACTGAAAGTGAATTCCAGCTGTGGCACTGTTGCGTAAGTTTGAGAAAAAAAAATCACTTAATCCATGTCATGACGAGGTCACTGGGTCCAAACAATACATTCACAAGCCAGAAAACACATACCATCCTGGAGTATGGAAGACTAAGAGAAGACTAAGAAGAGAAAGGCTCACCTGAAACTGACCACAGTTTACTTTTGGAGAAGCCATAACAGTAAACTGTAACTTCGATAAATTTTATAAAGGAGAGTCGATGTTGGGAACAAAAATAATTACATTTTCAACAAACTGCATTTTGATGTGGAGCATTAATGACAAACAACGGTTATAAAACTTTTGTCTTTTTAAAAAATCTTTCCATTTAAGTGGTATGACAAGTCTGTGAGACAATGATTTAACGAATCAAAAGCAAAAAGACCTCTGAAGTGAATTTTTTTTCAGCCAGCTGAAAGACTCATTGAGAGTCTTGAAAAACCTTCTCATTCCTTAAACAATCATACCAAAGGTACCAAATGGAGTGCAAAAAAATAAAGGAATCAAGCCAGACCAATTATTTGTTTAAAAGTTGTCCCTAAGTGGGTTCCACATTGCAATATTTGAGTCTAAATGGGTTGATCCTGAGTGTGAGTATGTACTGGACGGAATTTTAAAACTTTGAAATGATGGGTAGATATTTATAGTTGGTTTCACATGCAGAAAACCTAAATTCTAGAAAGAGGCAACTATCTATTATACATGATCTAAAAGGGGTCTATTATAGCTCCTTTATCAACAGAGAAAGCTGTTTTCAACAGAAACATGCCATGACTTCTGGCATGAACACACATTGAAAATAATGACATTATGACTGTGGAACCATCACATATAATTATATGGTTTAAAGAACTAGAACTTTCATATACTGATACCTTATGGTTTGTAAAGTAAAGTTTATTAGTATGAGGAAATACTTGATTTAGGCTGACTAGTCATTTCTGACTTTCATTAAAAAAGCCCGGTTTAAACAGAATTTAAACTGTATCCACTCACTTTTATTCCAATCCATTTCAAACGTTATGCCTGTAGCTTCAATTAGATAAAAAAAAGTTTCAACTTGTTTCTATAATTTGCACCCTTTTCATTATTTTGATATGAAAATTAAATCTGACCAAAAGAAAGTTGATTGACTCTGGGTGAATTTGAGTAAAGACCTATATAAGCACTTTTAAACTGTTAAATGTAACAGTATGCAAGTTATATTAACTATGCATATTAACACCACAGCCATGTTACATTTTGTTTGGGGGTTCTAAAGTGTTAAATTGATTATTTGTATATAGATCTAACATTTATAACCATGTGTGTGGATTAAACATTAAGATTTTGCTGTGTAGCAATTTTTGAGTTATTTTATCCTGACATTAAACATTTTTTTGCAGTAAAATGCCAGGAAATTCTGCATCTTGCAATCGAATAACTCAATTGCATCACTTTTTTTCAAAACACAACATGAAACATAATCAATGGTTTTATTCCCATCTTTAGATATTTTGTTGCCATAGATCAAAAATGTAATTTTTTTATTATTAGGTTTGTATATTAACTTTGTATAGCTTCTGAGAATTACATCAAATTATTTCCGATCTTCTTTGAAGTGGATGAAAATAGCATTTTTAGAGTTTGGTGTTGTAATTAATAATACGTTTTTACTCGAGAACATGAGTAATGTACTCTGGCAGAAGAAAACAGGCCTGCCTCTTCTGCTGGTATGCTGGGTAAATATATGGCCTTATGTATACCAAAAAGAGTCCAGAGTTATAGGTTATAGTTTGTTGGAGTTTATTAGTAGGGTTTACAGCTTTTTACAGGTTTTGAAATAATGAGACTGTAAAATGTGAGAGTTTGATTATTTCCTGTGTGTGTGTGTGAAAATAAACCCCCCTTCCACCCCACCACCCCAGAAATTAATGGAATACCTATTAAATAAAAATTGATTCTATGGTCTCCCGCCTTGTGACAGCCCAAAACAAACCTTAACATCCAAAAACGTTTACAGTTTTGAAAATTTCAAAACTTTTCCCCCAATCTGTTTGTTCAGAACAGATTTTTTCCACACTTAATAAAATGGACCTGAACAGATTCCTATCAACCACCTTCAGCAGTACAAACCCCTCCAGGAAGCCATTATTTCCAAACCAAGGATTGAATTTGCAATCAAGGTTTCATGCTTGGTCAGCTAGTGTGAGAACAAAGCTAAGAGATTGAAAAACCCATTCTACATGTTTTACAGTTACATAATTCTCCCATCTGGAATCAGAGATGATTGCCTTATGTTTCTATAAAATCATCAGCGGTTGAACTTACATTGACATGATCCTCTTGTGGATAGGTGACCTATTCTGTTTATCCTAGTTTAAGGTTAACAGGAGATTAGAAAGAGCATTTTATATTTAATGTTGTCGGGCTATCATCACAAGTCAGTAAAAGCATCTTAAAAGCTTTATTGAATTCGTTTGGAATCTTAAAGAGCACTCATTGAGTGGAGGCTTTGATTGATGCGATCATTCATTGGAGTTAACGAATAACTAAAATCAAGCTGAGTGGTTGAAAGATTAACTGCTCAGCTGCAGCCGAAGCATCTTTCAGTGGTAACAGGAGGACATCTGCTGGTAAAATGTTAGAAGGTTCTGTTAAACAATTTCGAACAACTTGTACAATTACTAAGTTTTAAAGGTACTATTTTAGTCAGTATTGACATTGAAAATCCCACAAACATAGACCTGCAACACACCTGATTCTATTTATGATGTGATTGAAGATACAAGCATGTCTTTTGAAAAGGATTAAATCAAAAGCCAGCGTATACAGTTTAAATTCAGTTTAAACCGGGCTTTTATAGAAAGTCCGAAATTAGTAGTCATCTTAAGTAAACTTTCCCTCATACTTATTAAACTTTACTTTAAAATCAACAATGTAATAGACTATAATAGTTCTAGTTCTATACACCATATAATTATATATTTTAATATATATATATATATATATATATATATATATATATATATATATATATATATATATATATATATATATATATATATATATTTTTTTTTTTTTTATGCCTTTATTTAATAGGACAGTAGAGAGGAAACAGATAGAATATTTGGGAGAGAGATCTGGGGAGACAGATAGGCAAAGTCAAGACAAGTTAAGGCAAGTTTATTTTGGATTTGAACCCTTGTCACCAGATGCAAATATGCACCACGCTATCAGTGCTAATAATCAAATTACCTAATAGAAATTCCTATTTACCCTACCTAATCCACACTAGGCCTTTGTAAAACTGCTTTGAAGCAACTGCAAAAAAAGCTATTTAAAATATGTTTATTGATTGGTTGATTGATTGATTGATTGATAAAGCCCCACTACGGCCCTAATAGCCCTTCTTTTGCTTCATTTTTGATATCTTCTGCTTATTGGCTGTTGTTGATTGATCTTTTTTTTGCTGAAAGAGTATCTAAAGCCTGCATACTGAGTCTTTAAACAAATTAGTGTCACAAATATGTGGAGGCATATGTGATCTAAAAGTAAATAGTGTACAACCTTTCAGAACAAAAAAATTAATGGTAGCCTATCAACAAGAGCATGTATCTGCTGGGTTAGAAAGACATCTTTATTATGGTTATTTTTATAAACTTCCTTGCAAACAACAATTTTAAGTTAAGTTCGTGTCAAATAAAGTAAAATGTTGTTTCAATGAAAGTTGAAATGAAGTTGTTTCTTTCCCTAGTACAAAACCTGTTTCAGGTGAATTAAAGATTTACTTTTGCTTTATGTTTGCTGTAACTATGCCCCTACCCCTTCATTCAGAAATAATCAGAAAATCTTTAAAAAAAAAAAAAAAAAAAAAAAAAACAGTTAAGTTTTAAGCGATGGATGGAACTGGACATTTTGAGAAAAATGTGTTTGTGTACTGTGGCTTCATGAAGAATAAGACTTGTGTGGCCTTCAGTGTGTCCTCACTATTCAATTATAGTCCGCAACAATCACTACCAAGGAATATGACAATGACTCAGGATCAAAGGTTGACCTTCAAAGACAATTCTGCAAAAACAGTTTGATGATGAAAATTTTGATTGCACAATATTAGAAAGATCAGGTATTTTAGTCTAGCATACAAAGTCCGTTTGAAGTTTAGGCTCTGGTCCTATCAAGACTGCATTGCAGCAATGCTCCCACCAGGACTGCAAAGGATTGAGAACTTTAGCTAATCTGGTTTTTAATTAATTTATGTGAATTCATGCCACTTCTCTCTTCATCAATCTCTGTACTTGCACAAATCTTTAAAAGAACCCTCTCCCTCACTGCTCTAAGCTGCTGAATTAATCTTCCAGACCCCTTCCAGAAAGTTAACTATTTCAGAAAACAACAAAAACATGTATTTTCTGTGACCATGTAAACTAAAAAGACCAATCATTTATTTTCCTCAAAGCATTTCTTTCTTTTGGTGATTACCTGTGATGACGGCTTTGACTACTGCTTCAGAGTAATTTGTATTTTTTTCTGCAAATGGTTTTCATGCAACTGTAAGTAGCTTTGAATAAAATGATGATAATATATATCTAGCTAAAAAGAGAAGTTAGGTAACTTTAGGTAACAAACGAGTTGAGGTACCAGATGTGGACATCATTTTTTTTATTTTTAGAAAGCTTGTTAAGCTTTTGCAAATGTGTCACTTTAATCATGCGATCAGCCTTTTTGTCTTATTCTTTGCATTCAAAATTACACTCTGGTTGCCCATGGTATCATAAATTAGAATGAAAAAAAAAAATATATATATATATATATATATATATGTGTGTGTGTGTGTATGTATGTATGTATGTATTAGATGATACATGTATTAATTACAAGTATAACATCAGTATAAAACTATTTATTTTAGGGCTACGTGTACAAGTTTGTAGTCAAATATTATTTTCAGGGTGCATATAGTTAGAGTTACTATTGTACATGCCTTAAAGTTAGATATGCGCAAACTCCACCTAGAAAGGCTCTACAAGCAAACAAAGAAGCAAATGCACAGATGTTGACACTGCCATACTTATCAGCCTAGAGGGCGCAAGAACACCACTGTCAGGGCCTTGTGTGTTCCAGCTTAAAGCTTACACAATTGCAAGGCTTTAAATCTCGCTGACGATTAATTTTAGGCTATAACTATACACGTATTATGTATAAAAACATAAATATCTACAAACATTTTAACAAAACAAATATACATCAAGTGTTTTAGTGATCTTGGATTGGGATCTGGGAAACCCATCCTTGATTATGACAAAAGTGACAACGGAGAGCCACCCTTTCTCGCCACTGATTGGTTAATGGAGCTCCTCTTGAGAATCGGAAAAGCATTTGATTGGAGCCACAAGTTGTCGCTCATTTCAGCGGGGAGTGTTTCGGATCCTGAGAGGAAGTGAATGATTCGCGTTGCACTTGACGAGGGGAAATCATATTGTTGAGGGAAATTAAGCACCTATACACTGAAATTCAGCCGTTAAATGTGGTAAACCCGGTGGGCGTAAGGCTTCCGTCACGATATGGTTTTATAGAATAAGAATTTGTGCCACTCGGATTTTGCTGCTTGGATCAACTTAGAGCTGGAGGAGGACACAGTTTGCTATTGTTCCAGCTTTCACACGACTGTGTGTTTTTGTATGTGTGTTTTACATTGCCCTTTAGCTTTATGGCTACGAATTTTGAACCCATCTATGGACTTTCAGAGGATGAAGTAAGTACTGCTTTTCCAAACCATACCTCGTTCAACACCCTGGCATGTCTTCCACCATCTGTTTATTATTTTCCTGCCCTGATACAAGCTCTCTGGGTTTTCCAATGGGGTTAGTGTGCCAAATGCCCTATTTTAAAAACAAAACACCAGTGCTAGCCATTCGTGTTTTATAAAATCTTTTACATAAAATCGTGTGTTATGGGTGGCTAACGCCAAGAACACAGTACACCTCAATTTACTATCGAATTTAATATTTAAGTGTACTTGCTGCACACCATTTTTCATTCAAGGTTTTAACGTAGACACCAATCATCTTGATATATAAAATAGTTACACAATCGTTATGTTTTTATTGTCAATATTGCTCTGACGTTATATTTAGGTTTCTAATACCTTATGCTTTTATTTATATAGCTTTTTGAAATTGAGATATTTCATCATCACAATGTAGTATTTTTCATAGGTTTGTATTGATGAGTAAACTGTCATTTTGGCCACTTGATTAATAATTTTATATTTTTTTCAGATTTTCAACCGTACTATGTCATTTACCGATAGATGGTTACTATTTAGTTTGTTAGGACACATTTATATAAGCAAAGAAGACTCAAAGTTAAAGAAAATGTGGGCTTTTCATGTTTTGTATATTGAGTATTTGTAACCATGTATTTATGGTTTCGAATTAAAACATGAAATTAAAATATTACTCAGAAAACGAAATTTTTTTTCCACCCAGCCTCTGATTGACAACTCCATATCCACTAATTGTTGTTATATTGTCTTGAAACCATCAAGATGGATGTTTGGTCTCCAGGTGTTGCAGTGTTTCTGGTGATGTTACAGCAGGTTGCATTGCAAACATTCCACAATGTGATAACAGGACTCCTGTGGAACCCCAGGCTTGCGTTCTCTCATAAGTTATCAGAGTCTCCTGTTTTTATTTTGGAACAGATTATTTATTAGATTTTCCTTGTTAATATTAGTCTGTATGTAGATCAAGACCGCTTTGTATCTGGGCACTAGTTTGGCGTTAGGTATTTGGGTCCAAAGGTGAGACACCAGGCAGACATGTACTACTGCAAGAACATGTTGTCATATTAAACTCTGTATTGCATTAAATCGACACGTCAGCCACTTTGAAAAAGTTATGTGGCTTTGAGACTGTAACAGGTTTGTACAGTTTGTGGAAAAGTACTGAAGCATGTTCAGTCTAAACCCAGAAACATTGCCGTTAATTAGTAATTTGCTCACATTCCTGGTTTTGACTGGTTGTGTTTTATGTAAACATAAAAGGTGTGCTACTAGCTGAATGTTTATTGGCTGGTTAAACAGTGGATGTTCAGAGTTAGCAGTTGTTTAATGTTTGCTTTCGGATGTTGCACAGCATTTTGGAGGTTTCATGTAGAAAGTAAATCATCATGATTTTTGTCAAATAAATGCATTGATTTGTAACCAATAAAGTATACTAAAATATGCTTGTGCGGTTACTAACGACAAGCTTTCTGTGTTCTCCATTAATTTGCTTTATGAAGCATGCTCCCTGATGTCTCTCCAGGGTTTTGCCATGGCTCTAGGCATGGATGTAATAATGTACATACTGTATGCTCGTTTTAAACACTGTACTTTAATCCCGCTAAGAAGCTGAAGGCAAGAGGGAGATCTGTTTTTCTGAGATTGTGTTTGTTTTACCTCATTCTGCTTGCTTGTGTATGTTTCTTTGCATACACTGCTTATGTTGCAATCAAGAAACTGGATTAGATTGTGTTTATTGGGCAATTTAAGTTTATGCTTTGATACAATATTTGATGCAATGCCGACTCTGTTTGAGTTTCTGTCAGTGGATTGATTTGAAATCTTTGTAACTGCCACAGACAGAGATTTCTGTACAGTCAGGATCTGTGCTAGTTTGGATCCTTTGAGTTCCAAGCCACCAAATTAGGATTAAAAGCGCGGGTGGCACTGATTGCCCAAACAATAGCAAATGTTTGGAAATTTGTAATGCATCACCCTTTAAGCCATGACCAATTTCTAGCTGAAGAAGAAGCAGGTGTGTGCCTGGCTAGTTCCTGGGTTGGAGACCTCTAGGGAAAAGTAGGGTGCTATGGGAAGTGATCCCAGAATGACTAAAGTACAGGTTACTGCGACCAGCGTTGGATTCTTTCCGTGCGGAGTGATTTGGACATTGGGGGCAGGTTAGTCTTGTGTAGCAAGACTTTCAATGAAGGTCTGCGGGTTTTGCCAGCTTTTATTTGTTCAAGACCTGATCCACACATGAGGCTGTTTGACTGACATGACAAATGACCAATCCCATGTCATGTTTTGAGGCATAAAAATGTCACCACAACAATTGACCGACGTGCAATTAACCATGGAAAAAGTCACAGAAGACAAGAGATTACGCATAGTTATGTGGTGATGGCTGAGACTAGGGCAGGGGTGTCAAATGTCGGTCCTGGAGAGCTGGAGCCCTGCACATTTTTGGTTCAACCATCATGAAACACACTTGTGGCACTAATTATGGTCCTCTGATTGGCTGAAGTAGAGTAGTAAACTTTAGTAGCAACTAAAATGTGCAGGACAGTGGCTCTCCAGGACCGACGTTGGACACCCCTGAACTAGGGGTAGGTCGACTGACTTGCCTGGTCAGTCTGCATCACAAACTTTCAGAAAAGAGTCAGTCATGGTGCTTTCACTCCATTTAATCATGAGCCGAAAAATTAGCTTTGTTTAGAACAGACTTATTGCTTGTGTTTGCCTCATCATTAGCAAATTTTAAATTGTTAGCAGATGTGATTAGTTGTAAAATTACCTCAGTTGAAAGTCATCTTAAAGAGCCGTTATTATGAGTAAAAATAAAAGACCTCTCATGTGTAAATATAGCATTAGGTTCATGGAACACCATGCTTGAGTTTTAAAGCTGATAGTACTCTGTGTTTCTCATAGAGCCTTCATTAAGAAAGAGTTGACTCAGAGTTACTGAAACAAATCCTAGTTGAAAGCAAGTCTTTTAGCCCACAAGCTCAAAAATCTGTCCACAAAATTTGAGGTAAAGGCTCTTCGATTGCACAGTCGCATCAGAACCATATTTTCACCCAGGACCCTGATTGATAAACGTTCTCATGATGAGAACCGAGCTTCTATGGTGAGGTTGACTCATCCGGAGGGTTTATTTAATCATGAGCAGTTTGATGTTGTGTAGATTGTACTCTGTTTATTGGGTATCATTTCTGTTAATGTAATTTTTCTAAAGGCTGTCAAAACCATTTTGGGTAGATTTCATGCAATAGTTCCATTATCTGCTCCGGTTACATCACGTAGAGGAGGGCTTTATTAAAAATTAGTCACTGAACTAATCATATGAAAATGGTAACCAAATCCGGTAAATTTAAATGCATATAATAAGAAAGTGAAAACTGTTTTTTTTACTTTGTATGCGTCTCAACATGTTGTTGGAGACTTCTAAATTCAAATAATGAACCTTTCAAAATTATCATAGGGGCACTTAAACTTTCAGTGATTTCATTTCAGTCCCATTAAAAGATCTAAATTATCTAAATAATAATATGTAATAATAATGATTTTAAACAGTTTGTAAACTTAATGTCCCTTAGCCAAAGTGGTGCTTCATTTTTTTGTTTCTGTTTATCTTTATTCATTTTGATGCATACAGATTTTGATTGGTCTAAAGGCCTTGGATAAATACAAGGATTTCCCTCCAAAATACCATTGAGTTGTCATGGGATTCCAAACTATTGCACAATGTTCAGACGACATGTATTGATTCATTAGCATGCAGCGAGCATCGTCTTGTTGGCTGCGAGTCAGAGGCTCTGTTTACCGCACAGAATTCTCCCAGTCTTGTGGGACCCCTCTTTCCACTTCCTGTCTGTTCTGACTTTGATCGTGCATTTCAATGTCTATCGGCTTCAGTTCCCAAGGCTCTGTCTGTACATTGGAGCGACAAACTCTCCCTTAGGAGCTGTCTGCCCATTAAACAGTCCTGTTATTGATAAAACTCCTGTGGAATTCTAGACCACCATTTGTTTGTTTTTATTGAGTGATGTAGATTAGATAGCATGCTCTTGTATTGTTTCCCTGTGAATAGGTGATTTTTATTTTTTACTAACCATAGTGAGACAGAGAGAAGATTGTTATTGACTGCAAATGACATATATGAGCACAGTTAGGTGAATGTAATCTAAAATAATTTGCTAAATTTTATTTAGATTATATGTAGGATTTTGAGATTTGGGAATAATTATATGTATTTAAAATAGTATTACTGTTTCTGTAAGCTATGTATGTTATGTCATTTTTGTATTTGAAAAATACTGACCTAAGGAAATCCATTTGGTGAGAATCACCAGCCCAGACGAATTTACAGCAGATTATATATAGGCAAAATATTTATAGGAAGTGTAATACTATGCTGGCCTAATTTTTTTGGAGACTGTGGGTGTCCTAAAGCTTGTCTGTTTTACTCTCTGGGAGGACACACAAATAACTTGTCAATTACGCACTCGTAGGTCGCATCACAAGCGTGAAAAGTGATACAGTGACATGCTGTCTCATCAGCTTCATTAATAATTTACAGGCTGTACTTGCAGACGAATGATGTCTTCTAGATCTGTTGCAAACTTTGGTTGGATAAAAATAAATAAAAATAAAAAGCCTTTTAGTGCAATGTTGCTTTTGTTAAATATACTCAAACACTTGGTAATAGAAAGCCCTTTTTTTGAGAGAATTACACCTTGAAATGTAGGGTTTGTTGGGTGAGGGTTGGTTAAGCTGATTATAATTTTTGGCTGATGGGGAACTGATTATTAAAAGTCAAGAATCTAAAAGTGTTAAACACTTATTACGTAAAGAGGGATTTAGAAGATTTTTAGCCTTTAATAGTTTACTGGAAGCACCTGTAGTTCAGTGAACACAATTCGAGAGGAGCGATCATATAATTAGCAGACTATCAGCAGGTGATCCTTCTTATCCACTCACTAAATCATAAAGTCATGAGTTCGAATAACTAGCTTCAAGTAGGTGTCAACACCAGTATGGTGTCTATCCAGCCTATCCCCATCGTTTATCACACATCCTGCAGCTGATGCTAATAACCTGTTTGTTGTTTTTTTGTAACATTGTTTGAACGTCTGTTTGTTTGTTTCTGTTTTTTTTTCTTTCTCTCAGGCTATGTTCGGCTATTTGTTTGTTTGTCGATCTTAACTTCAAATAGTTTTTATATGGGGGAGGTGACTGAGCTTTATATATTTATTATACTATAAACAGTTTTTTTTACGTCACTATTCTTTTGTTTTAATTATTCTGTGATGTTTATATTCATTACGTTTTAATGCTTTCGTATTTTGTAAAAGATGTGTTTAAAGAATTTCTATTTTGCTATATCGGTTTAATAAAGTTAATTAAGATAAATAAGTAAGTACATTAGGACCGATGCTAATGTGCATCATGTATTAGTAGCTAAACGAGCATAATTTCTATTTCAGGGTAGGTATTACAAATCATTAATTATGTTTAATTTAAATGCAAGTGTAAACCAAGTTTCCCAACTGAGAGCTGGAGAAATAGGGCTTGGAAATTCCAAACCTGTCTTTGAACTAATCTGTGGGTGTGCACAGGAAGCCACTCAGAGCTTTTAAAGTCGGTCATTTAATCTTAATCCTAATTATCCAGCTTGAGTAACACTTTCCTGTCATCCTACATGTCATCCGGAGAAAATAAAGTCAGCTGCTGCACTTTATTGCTGTGTCACCCGAGCATGATATTGCACAATCATCTTTGCTTGTGTATTATAAAGACTTTTAGGAACTGAGCCGGTAAGGTTGTGTTGATGTAGCAAACAGAGTTATTTACTTTATTGCATGGCTCTACTGCTAATGTTTACAGTCAACATGCTGTGGAGTTTGTTGTGACTAATGTAAACTGGTAAAAGTGATGAAACATGCGATGTGCTGGTATAACGGCTGGAGAATTAATTAATGAACTGTTGACTACTTTGTCATTGAGGAAGCATTTTAAGGTCTCGTTTATCTAGAAGAAATGGTAATCATTAGTCGAGGGCGACATGGCCTTTAAATAATAGAATGATATTACAGGAAACTTTGGTTTGATGGTGAAATCGTACTATACTTTCAATGGCAAAACGAAACTTTCATTAATTTGTACACAATAAGTGTCTTAATTTTATTGGCATAAAAACACACATTGCACACTGCACTTAGAATATTAAATGTAAAAAGAGATGAATGTTTAATTTTAAACAATTAGTTAAGTATCAAATGATTGTCGTGAGAAACAAAAATATTGATTTCCCCCTCTGTGTGATTACAATTTTAGTGAAAAGGAATATTGCTAGGAAAACTAGTACAAATGTTAGTCAGATTGATTAGCATTACAGTTCTTATGACTGTTAAAGTTCCAGTCCTAGAGTTAGTAAATCATAAATTTACAAGCATGTGATCAGGAAATATTAGAGGAAACGTTTAATACCTTATTAAAATGTAATACCTTATTAGTTATAAAAATATTGAAACACATTTTGTATAGTCTTCTTTCTCAAATGGTCAATAATTTTTTCCACAATAAAAACACAAATATTCTGCCTACCGATTTTTTAATTTTGTTGCAATTGCGTTAATCATAATGTTGTGGTGCCCCTGATGTAAGCTGAACTGTGGCTCACTAATTCTGTGATTCACAAATTTGTCATTCTGATTTATTTTTGAGATATACTCATTTTGTTGAGTCATAGGAATTAATAAAATTGTTGAAGTCTACAAAAAATGTAAACGCTTATTAATATCTAATTGTGCTTTCAATTGAAAAGCCATCATATTTTACTGTCATGTTATGTTAATGTAGAGACCTTAATAAATTGAATATTAGATCAAGTTAGATCAGTGATTTTGTAAAACACAAGTGAATTAAGGAAGATTCTTTCCAAAAAGAAAGAATAATGATTTAAAAATATGTATTACTAAAATAATTTTAATTTTAACTAAAAAGATTTTAAAAATTTTCTCATTGTAATTTTTTTATAACGGTCAGCTATGAAAATTTAGTTTGAAAAAAATTCAGTAGAACTGCTTGTTTTTCTGTGGGTAAACATTACATTTATTTTGTGTTCATGCAATCCCCCAGAATTGATCAGAATTCAGCTCCTTTTCATTGTATTACAGTGTCCCTGCATTCTCCACTAGTCCCTCCATCCTTCATCAGCAATCATGATGAGCTGTTTGCTCCTGTGCACCTAGAACCCAGCCTTCAACACTTTATAATAGTTTCAAGTGCTTAGTGTTCGATGTACAAATGTAAAGGTTGTCTGATTTTTTTTTTAAATCTCTACACCACTTAAAGGTTAAAGGTGAAATTTTAGTCATGGAAACTGAGTAGAGATTGAAAACTTGGCTGACTGGAGCCTCAACAATAAACTTTGAATATAGAGGCTCTAATACTTATCCTCAAAAAATAAATTTTGGAAGTAAGTGTCAAAGGAAACACTTATTTGCTGTTGTTTCATGCAAGAATATTTTGAAGATGAGTGACCAATTATCACATTTATTTTCTGACCTTCCTCCAAAGACATGTGAATAAACTGAACAAGATTTGCAGGATGTCAGACAGAAAAACCTGATTCTGTTATGTGCTGTTGAATTCAAGTAACCACAATGGAAAATGGTTGCTATAAATTGAGTGATTTAAGTTCCTGCATGTCACTCAAGCAGCCTTAGATTTGAATAGATTTGTTTGTCTTCATGATGTAAAGTCTAGAAAGCAGATTTCTGTCGATTTGAGAGTAGAAAGTCTATGGAGAGGGAGACGTTGGCCTTTCTTACCAGGTACAGTGTGTCATTTCTGGGTCGATGAGCATCAAAAGGCTGGCGAGGGAATAAGATGCTCTTTGTGTAACCGTGCGCTGCATGAGCAACCAGTGGCTGAGGTGATGCTGGGGCGGGAAGCACTCTTGTGAAATATTGGTTGCTTCTGTAGGTGGAGAGCTTTAGAAGGCTGAAGAATTAAAGTAGGTCCTCATAAAGAGACTCAAATCAGAGTAAAATAGTGGTGTGCTGGAATGCATTGATTTTCTGTTTGTTTTATAACTATTATACCTAAAAGTGTTGGTTACCAATTAACTCGACAGACTAACAGTTTCATAAGTTGCTCTATTTATCTTTGATAATATTTCATTATTATTAAATAATGATATTGATCTATCTGAGGATACCGATCTAGTTAATGATTTTTCACTGTAATTGTCAACTACCATTTGATTTAACAATGAAACACATAAATATAAGTAAAAACACTTTGTTTCCATAAGTATATAAATACTACAACATTTTCGCTTAAAATTTTTAACAAAACATGCACTACATTGAAGCATGTTTGTTCAGATTAGCTATTATGTAACACATACAAATTTTTTACTTTGGAGTTTTACTGAAATGATCAGCAAATCTAAATATATTAACTGGGGTGGGCGATATGGGCCTTAAGAAACATAAGGTGAAGTGAGGGAAGTGAAAGTGACCAGTTGGTCAGATATAGAATGACCCATAACCGAAATTTGTGCTCTGTTTTTAACCCATAAAACAAGTGAACAAACACACCGTGAACACACACCGGAGCAGTGGGCAGCTGTGGTTGTTGAAGATGGGAGAGCAAGCGTTTCATCACTCAAACCACCTTCAACTCTGGGGATCGTCCTTGTTTTAGCAAATCAATTATCTAAGCATGTGATAACGAATGAATAGATGAATATGAACACCATTATGGCAGTTTAAAGATGACTGAAGTTTAATAGTCTCGTCAAGTTGTTCAGTCAAACAGCTTTGATAATGTTCGACCTCACTATCTGTAGTCGTGCATAATTGTTTCTTTTAATAGAATGTGCCTTATTTGTATTTTGTGCCCATTTTTAGATTTCAATCTTACTCTGAACTTCTTAAAGCCATGCTAGCTTTCGCTGTTTGTTTCGCTTACTCTTTGTACAAAGATTCTTTTAACTCGCAGCCTTTTCCATTGCAAATTCACTACCACAGACTATATTCACTACCACAGAAATAAACTTTTCTTAAAAGATCTAGAATTAAAACCTTTGCAAAAAGGTGTTGATGTGTTCCGTTTGGTGATATTACCTGAATCGTATTGATCTAAATGGAAATATATTTATTCGAAAGCATCATTATAATTAGTGTTTCGGAATCCTTCAGTAACCTTGTTGTGTTTGGTTCTTATTAAAGAAATTGGAAGTGCAATTTTAATTAATTTATTTAATTTTAATTAAATAAATGTTTTTTCAGAAATTTTTAATCATGTATCAGTAAATACAGGCTTCGAGACGAGAAAAAACATATTGATTAACTCTAATGGTTTGTTTCTTTTGCAGAATGAATCTCGTGTTCTTCGTGTCAAGGTCATTGCTGGCATTGAGCTGGCGAAGAAGGACATCATCGGTGCCAGGTAAGGAAGTGTGTCCTGATACTCGGTGCACCATCACACCTGCTCTTTTCACTCACTCGGAAGAAATGCTGGAATCGTTTGTATGTGTGCCTGAGCGTGTTTGTGTATTTTTTTCTACTGCTGTGAGTCTTTCTCTTGAATTAGACAATAGACTTAAACAAACAAATGATCTGCGAAGACACTGATCGTGATAATAATTTCTGTTAATGATTTAAAAAAGGGTTAGAGTTAGGGTTAGGGTTAGGAAAACAACATTTTCTTTTAAAAACATTTTAAAATGATCTCTTTTACAACAGTCCTTGAAAATCACAACGTCCCATTTTCACTAGCCACTTACATTTTTTTTAACAAGCCATGAATTACTTCCTGCACCACGTTCGTACAAAAAAATAATGTAAATACAAAAATGAATTTTCAGATTTTAAAATACGGGTTTTCTTACATTAACATTTTAACATAAACAATTTTTACGTTTTCAAACACATTTAACAAAACATTAATTCGACACCAAATCAAGTATCTTTTTTTTTTCGTCAGCTTTGGAAGCCTGGCATCGCATGCTGTTTACTAACCATCTCCCCATCAGAAAATGGCTTCTTTTTGATCAACAAATGCGTAGCTCTAAATGATGCTTCGATAGTTTCGGGGGGTTTTAACAGGTCTTGTAAAAAAGCTTGCTGTTTTCACAAAGCTGCCTTTAACTCGCGGGCTTTTTCTGCTCGCATTGCACTGCCGTGCTGCCCTGCAGATAGTTGGCATGGGAGCTTGCGTGACGCATTGAGAAATGTCTATCCACATTGTGGCGCTTGGCCATCGAAACAGTCGTCCCGTAAACGAGACAAACAAATGCTCCTTTAACAGAGGGAAAAAAACTACCCCTCATTCAGCGTGAAAATTGTGGGTTTTTTTCTTTCTTGTTTTTGCCATCTTGGGTCAGTCGTCTCCCTTTCGGTGCATCAGCTTGCAGTACACTAGGTCATATACTATATAACATACTGGATCATAGTTCTTCTATATTAATACATTAAAAAAAATTGTTTAATGGATTCTCACATCAGGTTTACGTGTAAGTGTGATTTAAACAAGAACAGCAATCAAAATAAATTAGATACTGCTCACTGGCGCTATTTTTAGCTATTTTTAGAACAGGCTGGTGGACTACTCTTTTGCTCCTTATGAGCTGGTAACCCCTGAACTAATGGCTCTTTCATCGGGACTTAAAAATGTGTTTATCATTTGCTTTAAACAATTACTTTAAACCATGACCTGTATATGAGAATGGAATTCCGGTTGCTTAGTTAGGTCAGATGGGGATGGGGTAGATAAGCATGACATGGTTATCAATGTTTGTGATACTGCTATGGAATCCTGGTCATCACACAGACATTTCAATATTATATCAGTTTTGTTTTCATTAAGCTTTGTTATAATATTTTTATATTAGTAGATTGCTCAGTTCTACCTAAAAGAGGGTTCCTCATTCATGCTTGCTGCCACTCTAGTTCCATGTCTGTCAACAAAAACTCACTGGCTGTTGATCAGTTAATGTTAATTTGAAGCAAGTACTTAATTTGGAGGATTTGCATTTTTCTTGATCGTACGACTGGAACCAAAAGCGACACTAGCTTCACCCAGAAATCAAAATTCAACGAATCAGATCACGACTTCAGGATTTTTAAAGTGCCTGCCATAAAAAAAGCAAACCCTTTAGACATTTAACCCTGATTTAAACTTCCACATCAACTCGACAAATTGCCCTCTGTGCTCAACCCTTCTGCGAAGCTTGATGTGCTCCTGTCAAAATGGTAACTTCACATCAAGGCTTCGCCGACCTATGGAGACCACGAGCTGTGTGATTGGCCGATTCGGAGCAGTCCTTTCTGTTTCTGGGCTTGTGCTCCATGTTAAACGCTGGATTATGAAATAAAACTTTGCCGACAACTATACATGCTTTGTTTACTTATGGGTCTGCGCAGAGCTTCCACAGAGAGCAATTTGTCAAGGGTGTGCAGAAGTATAAATCAGGCTTTAGCCAACGTTCTGTGGGCTTGAGGCCTGAGGCTGAGACTAGATGCGCAGTAATATTGTAGTCGATCGACAGCTGTCATAAGACTCAGGAAGAGGTGATAGGTCTCGAGCCCTGGGGAGTCATTCTTGGAGAGCCAAGGTTTTAGTTTTAAACCTGTTTCAAGAAATTCACTATTAGATCTAAACAAGCCAATAGAAGTCTAATTTGTGTGATCAGGTGTGTTGCATGAAGACTGAAGCTAAGTTAAGGACTAGAATCCTCCTTGCCCACCTTTTGTCTAACTAAGCTCAGGTCAGATTTGGCAACAGCCAACACATTTTTTTTTTATTTTTTATACTGCCAATAAAGTAAACGATTCATATTGCATTTGCTTATCAGAAATTTGCATAATTTCCTTAAAAAAACATGTTTACTGATATGTTGAATATCATAATATAACATATTGCTTTATACAATACTCTCAATCATGATCACAAAGCATAGTATTGACCTCGTAATTGCAATATGTAAAATCTTTCTGCCCTAGTTTGTTAGTATTCCACTGAACATCACTACCGGTTGAAGGAAATTCTTTAGATGTTGATAATTAATGACCTGGTTACTTTAGGAAAATTGATGATTGAGATTTTTACGCTTATTTAACAGCCAACAAAAGTTGCAGCCAAAGTGTGGAAATTAAATTTTGCTCTCCAATGTAAAACACTTCCTTGGAAAAGTATTGTTAATTGTTATAATGTTTAATTATTATTGTGATGCAAAAAAAATAATGCACGACAAGTTTCTTACAAAGAAAAAACTACTTAATGTTAAAAAGAGAAACAAGTTTTAGACAAAACAGTAAAAAGTGTTTACAGTTTCAAAGTAAGTTAAATACAAAGGGTCCGATATTAAAAAGAAAAAAGGATGGATTAAAGAAACCACAAGAACTATAGCAGAGGGACGATCATAAGAGTGCTGTTAATGCACAGTTAAAAATCTGAATCAAAAATATTCAAGGACATGAATCTGCTTTAGGTGTTTTATTGTCTCTTATGCTATGTTTTGTTAAAGATCTTCGGTGGGTAACCTTTGCTACCTAACCATTTGAGCTCTTGTGTTTAACTGACGTCTGTGATCACAAATCTCAGAGTTGAACTTCAGCTACAAAGTGGAGGTATCTACTGCACAGCCATAAAGTGTAATGACTATACCACTTGAATAAATAAGGCTTATCTACCGTTGCCAAGTTCCACTCAATAATGGCTTTATATTTGTTTATGTTGCAGAACAGACCACTTTATTTCCTTCCTTTTTCCCCTTACAGTCAGTCACCTTGATCAGTTAAAGATAAAGCATTGTATTTGCAAGAAGCATGGGATTGTGTTTTAAAAGCAAAAGTACAAAATAATTGCTTCATGGTTCTTTTTCAAAGTTAATTGTTAGAGGTAATATTTGTTTCTTTTCCCCTAAAAAAAAATCTGCTTTTGTTAGAAGACACTCAACTTATTCAAAAAACAGTTGCGCAACATCCTCTAGACAGAAAACCATAGAGTATGAAACAGATCTGCTCATTTTTGGGAAAATGTCAAGGCGTTAAATTACTTTGGTAGTAGTTTAATGAATATGTTTTGACCACCTTTAGAAATATAGTGCTTTTTATGGTGCCTAATGTTCTGCATGCAATATTATTAAAGCTCAAGTTGTTATTCTTTCATGGGGAGAGTGGAATTTCTGTATATAATTCATTTATGGACTATAGAGGTCCTGCTGAAGTCAGGAAATACTTGTTTAGTCTGGCTATAGAGCCATTACATAGATTGATTTGTATCAAAATATCCTATATAAGCTTCAAATATATGTACACGAGTCCCCCAGTGAGACACCCCTCTGGTGCATGTGACCTTGTAAATGGAATCAGGCTGAGCGATCTGGTACTGAACACTTTCAGATAGAGGTCTTGTGGTCCATCCAGAGCTGGGTCCTGTTCATGAGGGATGGTCCTCTATCAAGGTATATACTCTGGAAGGTAACCTTATATTTTAAGATCAATGTTTTTTTTTCTTTCATTTTTTTATGGGGAATTTACATATTTGGGTGAGTGAGTAAACATCTGCATAATTTTTCACACGTTCATGAAACCCTTTTTAATATGTTTAACACCCTTCATAATGTGCTTCAGGTTGTTCTACAGTAGATGAAAGAAGATTCATGTGTTGTGTCTGATCCATTAATTGGAAAATCTTTAAAATTTATCAGTTTATTAATCAGTTTATTTATTCATTGTTATATATATATATATATATATATATATATATATATATATATATATATATATATATATATATATATATATATATATATAACAGCAGACTGTACACACAGGCCCTGTCCACATGTAAACGGTTGTTTATTAACCGTACTTTTTTAACGTGGTTACACTGTGCATTCACATGGGAATGGAGCAGCGTTTTCACTGTAACTGCGTTAATTTGTACTTTTTTTTGGAAACGCTACTGATTTGATTCTCTGTTGACTCGATAACTACACAAATTCTGGTTTAGAAGTTATACTGTTTTACTGATGCAGCACCTCCATATGGTTAATGAGGATGGACCAAGGGCTCGCACTCCAGCTCTCTGTGTTAAAGCAGATCTTTTGAGATGCACACAACTACGTAAGTTTAATCACAGAACAGACGCGCCAAACCACAACAATGTGTAACTTATTTCTACAGACTCACATACCTCATCCGAACACAGAAAGTTTAGGAAAAACTACCGTTTGAGCCTCAGATACATGAGAAACTTGAGAGTGAAACTGTTGTTAGTTAGTAAAGACTGGCGAGAGAATTTTAGTTGATACAAGACACTATCTTCTTATCTTTTTGTGAACTGTATTTTCCAGTCTTTTAAAAGGAAGCACTGCATTCTGAAGGCTCAGCTCAGAGCTGAAAGAACCTTCTGATTGGTTGATTTAACCTCAATGAGTAAAGAGTCGGCTGCCCTCTACTGGGTAGACAGACTCTCTGCAAGGTTTCAGATCATTTTACCCGTTTCGTGTGGAGAGACTTTTTTTCTACTCAAATTTTTTGCGTTTTTTTGAAAGAAAAAAAAAGTAAAAAAAAAAAAAATAACCAGGCACGTGTGGACAGGGCCACATAATTGTTTACTACGGCAGAATAAGAGTGAGATGCACACACTTTTTCTTCTATGCTCTTTTTTGCAGAACTTCAGTTTCCTCTCAACTCGAATGGTAGGGATTATTGCACTTTACTGCAAAAGCATCCCGTTTCGTCTGCTTCATTCACATTCGCTCTCCAGATTTGATTCAAGGCACATGTAAATACGATTACATCTCCCATCATGCCCCCAGTACTTCATCCTGGCAGTTCATGTGATAAGCCTGAAATCAAGATCGTAAGCAAAATTGTTTTATTCCACAGGTCTTGAAGTAAGCTCAAATATGTTATTAAACACAGCAAATACAAAGAGCAGGAATAATCAGTAAAGTGGCATGACTTGTGTTTTGCTCTATCAACTTCTCTCCCTCTCTTGTTCCTGTGGTGTAGACGTCACAGTTCCTTCTGTTGGAAATGCTGATCTAAAGTAGACTCCAGCCAATATGTCTGCGTGTGTGTGTGTGTGCGTGTGCGTGTGTGTGTATGTGTGTTTGATTGTGAGGATTCCACTGGTCAGCATGAGGTAATGTGCATCCAAGCAGCCCTTGATGTACTGCAGATGGACTGCTTGATGGCTCGTTTGTTTGATTCAGGGGAATCCAGCTTCATCTGACATCCAGCTTCATTAATGCGGAAATTATGCTGCCGTGCAAATCAATGCCACCAGGCACCGGCTCAGTTGAGATTGACACACTGGACTAAAGATGGAGATATTCCATCTTTCAAAAAATATATGAATTATTCACATATGTTTTCATGGTGTACAGGTGAATTTTATACATAGGATTGTGTTCTAGCTTTTTCTTTAATTGATTGGTTTTAAAGCCCTGCTTGTGAACTGTATTGGGTTGACTTGCCAAACAGTGTGCATCTTTTAAAACAGTATGACAAACTGACCCTCTTTTGCAGAAAAAGGAAAAGAAATTAGTTCACAGGATAAACTTAATCTGCCAAAATAATATTAGACAGCGGATATTTTGACTTATAACTTGTTAATAAAAAACAAAACAATTGCTCTGTGATTTAACACACAGCTATGTAATTTTTGGCCAATCATATTGGCTATTAATGTAAAATGTTTTAACATGCATGTTTTTATTATATGTTGGGGAAATTAGTTTTTTTTTCTTCTAGTCTTTGTCACTTGATTTAGTGATTTATTTATTTATTTTTTCCAGATACTGTTTTTAAATGTTGCTATTAGCAACAAAATTCTAGCTAGTTCTAGCTTTTCTGGTGACTTTCATCAAATTTTGATGTAACCCCACTGGCTCTTTTAATGAAGCAGAGGGATCAGTTCATGGGCACAAGAGAGGCTTCTTATGCTCAAACTAAGGAAATTATCCAAAGAGATGGAGACATGCTGTACTTACCTAGCCTAAAACCATTAGAACAGACAGTACTTTTAAGGCTGCATTCAGTGCCCTGCTCTTTTTGTAAGCAAGATTTCTGTTTTAACATTTTTTTAAATGGCTTAAATTTCATTTCTGCTGTCTTCATTGCAGTATACCTTACTTCATCATTTTATTTATTAGATTTGAAATTAGTTTTATTTATTTTTTGACCATATGACCATATGATACTGATATCATCATCATCATTATCATAGAAAAAAAACATGTGAGAACTGAACACTTGAAACGGATGATCTGTGTTGTCTTGACAGAAAAGAAACAAATCTTTTATTCAGATCACATATAACAGGAATTTGGAGGTTACAATACAATAAGCAAAACAACAACTATGTTTCTGTACTGCTTCCTCTCAAACTGCTTTACAGAGCTGCTTAATTATTGGAAAATGATTTCAATTATTATTTAAACCATAATTGAGGTAATCACGATTCTTTCAAAATAATTGTTCTTTGGAAATTATCTGCATGACCATCCATTAATAGGTGGTTTTCCAGAGATATTTTTGTGTATTTTAAAAATAACTGATTTGATGCCCTCTTTGTTAATCTCATTTTATAAATAAACAGTAACACAAATGAAATGGCTTTTTAATTTTAGATTTTAAGGGTGTTCATTTAATTGTAATGAATTATAGATAATAAGTAAATGAAAGATGAAAAACACCTGGATTAAATAAAAGGGAGAGTTTTTTTTGACGGTGCTCAAGTTTTCATGTCAGAACCATAACAAGTTAACTTGTTAGCATACATGTTGTTAGCAGCTAGCGCTAGACTTTCCCCCTTTTCACCCTTCACTGTTGTATTAATGCTTTCTGAGCAGCACACATCTGTTTCATTATATGGCAATGAGAGTTTTTCTGAGTCAGAATGATTTGCATATAGATCCTAAAGGAAAAGTCAAGCATGTAACTTTACAAAACAATCTAGACTAGAGACCAGAGATGTGCTCTGCGTGGATAAGCTTCGGTGGGGTACTATTGTCCAGGCATAAAGAACAAAATAAAAACATTAATAATTTTTTTCTTGGTTATATAGGTTTTAGGATCGTTAAGGCCCAAAATGGATTTTGTAATGAATATTCTATTAAAATTGCCCAGACTTACAACCTGCCATTATCAAAATATTAGATCAAAGATAAATGAAAACAAAAAGGATATAGTTGTAATTTGTGTTGTGGTGATCAATTCCATTGCAGTATCTATATGTTTATATCAATCCTTAAAACCGTTAATTATTAATATTACTCAACTGTATGATATTCTTGTTCCCCTTCAGAGCTTGACTCCAACCTAGAAGCCTGTTGAGAGATGTTTTCAATCTCGGAATCCCCCTTTGTTTTCAGTTTTCTCAGGTACCTCTCTAATTTCCAACTTTTTACACCCAATCCCGTACCAAACCAAGTCCCCCGTCACCAAGCTGTTCATTGCTATGGTAACCTTGCATACAGTTTGTGTCTCTATGACACCTGAGCAGCTCTGTGGCCTTTAAAGCATGAAAATGGGACCGTGATTTCAGCGTCTGGAATTTCTTCAGCCTTCTACAATCAGACATTTAAGAAATGCCAAACGGACATGCTTTTTCTGACCCATACCTGAGTCCTTTAGCTATTTTCAGAATTTTTTTTATACTTTCTATCTTTTTCTAATGAACAGTATTTTATAAATAGGCCAAGGACTGGATTTTAACTTACAAAATAATATAAATTATGTCTGGTGGTTTTGAATAACATAATGGCTATTTCTATGTAATTAAATTTGGTATCCCTAACAACTTAAGGTAATCTCTTTCTTGTGTTGGGAATGGAGGGATCAAATGCTAGTTTTGCTGATGCCATGTTCATGTGAACTAAGGAATACAGCACTCGCATCTTTTTCCTGACTCTGTTTAAAAGCTATCTGTAACTGTGAGAAAAGCTGACGATCTGCTAATGTTAGACTGGATTGTGCAGGGAATGTAGGGGAAAGGTGTTCATTTGTGTAGTACACCAGCATGAAAACAGCCACTAGACCCTTACGGAGAGAGTGAAGCCACTTGATAGTGAGTCAGCTCAGCAGTTCTTAGTCAGAAAAGGCTTGTTTACTATTTTATGGTGAAATTCTGTGAAAATCCATTTGGTTTTCATTAAAGGTTAACTATGATACAGTCTAACTTGTGTTCTATGTCATTTATTGGTGTATAAGTAATGCACATGGTCCTCCAAAATAAATCTTGATTCACCTCAAATAGGATTGTCCCAATTTCAAAATATGTTAATAGTGTGTGTGCTTGTGTTTGTATATAAATACTTATAACACACTCCAAAAAAGGTATTCCTTTAATGGAAATGTACACCATTTTATCATTATACAGGGAGTGCAGAATTATTAGGCAAGTTGTATTTCTGAGGATTCATTTTATTATGGAACAACAACCATGTTTTCAATGAACCCAAAAAAATTCATTAATATCAAAGCTGAATATTTTTGGAAGTAGTTTTTAGTTTGTTTTTAGTTTTAGCTCTTTTAGGAGGATATCTCTGTGTGCAGGTGCCTATTACTGTGCATAATTATTAGGCAACTTAACAAAAAACAAATATATACCCATTGCAATTATTTATTTTCACCAGTGAAACCAATATAACATCTCAACAGAAATATACATTTCTGACATTCAAAAACAAAACAAAAACCAATCAGTGACCAATATAGCCACCTTTCTTTGCAAGGACACTCAAAAGCCTGCAATCCAAAGAATTTTGTCAGTGTTTTGATCTGTTCACTATCAACATTGCGTGCAGCAGCAACCACAGCCTCCCAGACACTGTTCAGAGAGGAGTACTGGTTTCCCTCCTTGTAAATCTCACATTTGATGATGGACCACAGATTCTCTATGGGGTTCAGATCAGGTGAACAAGGAGGCCATGTCATTAGTTTTTCTTCTTTTAGACCCTTTCTTGCCAGCCACGCTGTGGAGTACTTGGACGCGTGTGATGGAGCATTGTCCTGCCTGAAAGTTATGTTTTTCTTGAAGGATGCAGACTTCTTCCTGTACCACTGCTTGAAGAAGGTGTTTTCCAGAAACTGGCAGTAGGACTGGGAGTTGATCTTGACTTCATCCTCAACCTGAAAAAGCCACACAAGCTCATCTGTGATGATACCTGTCCAAATCAGTACTCCACCTCCACCTTGCTAGCGTCTGAGTCGGACTGGAGCTCTCTGCCCTTTACCGATCCAGCCATGAGCCCATCCATCTGGCCCATCAAGACTCACTCTTATTTCATCAGTCCATAAAACCTTAGAAAAATCTGTGTTCAGATATTTCTTGGCCCAGTCTTGACGTTTCAGCTCGTGTGTCTTGTTCAGTGGTGGTCGTTTTTTCAGCCTTTCTTACCTTGGCCATGTCAGGTATTGCACACCTTGTGCTTTTGGGCACTCCAGTGATGTTGCAGCTCTGAAATATGGCAAAACTGGTGGCAAGTGGCATCTTGGCAGCTGTACGCTTGACTTTTCTCAGTTTATGGGCAGTGATTTTGCACCTTGGTTTTTCCACACACTTCTTGCGATCCTGTTGACAATTTTGAACAAAACGCTTGATTGTTTGATGATCACGCTTCAGAAGCTTGGCAATTTTAAGAGTGCTGCATCCCTCTGCAAGATATCTCACTATTTTTGACTTTTCGGAACCTGTCAAGTCCTTCTTTTGACCCATTTTGCCAAAGGAAAGGAAGTTGCCTAATAATTATGCACACCTGATATTCTCATTACAGAGATGCACATCACCTAATATGCTTAATTGGTGTTGGCTTTCGAGTCTATACAGCTTGGAGTAAGACAACATGCAAATTGAGGATGATGTGGTCAAAATACTCATTTGCCTAATAATTCTGCACACACTGTACAAAGTCATTATCTGGGGAGCTTGTCAAATGTTTAACTTTGACATGAATAAAGAAGATGCTTTACTACTAGTTTGTTGGTTGGTACTTGACTCTTTTTCCATCAGCTCCAGGATAGCGATATGGTTTTTCCATGTGGTGTTGCGTTTGAATTCTCCTCTGACCCGTTGTTCCATTTTAGCACTTATTGTGTGTTTGATTGTTCCTGTTTGGTATGCTAATGAGTGTTTCTTCACAAACACTTTTGGATGGCTTCCTTTCTTTGTCTACCCCTGCTTCCTGACCACTTTTCCAAGTTTACTTGATTGACTGAAAATTACAGATGCTGTGGTATAATTTTTGTATTTTTTCATGTCCATTGACTTATGTTTGTGTTTACTGACAAACACTGCTAGTAATAAAGGTGCATTTTCATTGGTGACTGTGTTTAAGGGTAATTGGAGTAAGGGGACCTCAAATTGTTTTGAGTATTTGGTAAAGGAATAAAATTAGGATCTCAATGGAGACCAAATTGGTTTATGCATAATTTATGCATAGTGTCAGTAGAAATCTGCTCACTTTCAGTCAACCTCTGGTCACTGTTTACTCATGTCTGTACGAGCTCTCATAGGGACAGTTGGAGGATGCTGCTTAATGTAATTAAACAAACTATGAAAGCATGAAAAGCAATTCTATAACATCCGGATTGTAATTTGGCAGCACTTTTGTAAAAAAAAAAGCTATATTATCATGCAAAAGCTTATCTTAAGGGTTACATAAAAATGAGTCTTTAACCTACTTGCTTATCTCCCTTATTAGATGTTTGCTCAACACCAAGACATAAATGATTTCACAATTGAACTGTTGCCAGTGAAGTTGTGAAACTTAACAGTTTTGAACTATGGAACAAGTCATTTTTAAAAGAACACTTTTTTTTCAGTTGCTTTTATCATGTTATTTTTGTTTATTTATAGTTTTGTTTGATTGAAATGTACCGAAGTCGCAGAAAGCTACGATTCCTGTACAAGATTAGTCGAAATGATGAAAACATAATATGTAATTACAAATATTTCAGGGTTTATACACAGAACAGCCAGCAAATTGGTCTAAAACGGTAATATATATATGTATTGTGTATATGCTTGTGAAATTTTCATTCTTGAACTTTTGAAATGGAAATATGTAATCATTATGTCTTTTTCTTTTTCTAGTGATCCATACGTCAAACTCTCCCTGTACGTCACTGATGAAAACCGTGAGCTTGCCTTAGTTCAAACAAAAACTATAAAAAAGGTGAGTTTTATATTTTCTCTTGGTAAGTTTGTGACATCAAAGTGTCATCAAAGAAAGGAAGAGATGCTACAGCCTCTACCACTAGGAGGTGTACTTTGACAGACCTGGGATTATAGTGCATCAGCTTTCAGAGCTCTGAACCAGGACTGAAATGAAAGGATACAGGATGTTGTTGTCTCTCTCTCAAATTCAAAACTGTAAGCGACTTGACGGGTCAAAAACTGTCACAGAATGTCAAAGCATTACCAAACCTAGCTTGTGTTTTTGTGAGTAAGCCTTCTTACAAAGCTTGTCTATTAGTGTTTTTGAAACAATATTTGACTAATGGTCTCAGGAAAAACATGTAATTCAAGTGAAGCATGAAAATTATAGAAATGCAGTAAAAATGGATAAAAAAAATGTCCCATTGTATTAACCTAAAATAAAATCATGCACGTCTTAAAATAAGAATTACTCATTTATATAAAATATAATTTCATCAATGCGTAATTATTTTAATGTAATGTAATTGAATAATGTTTTTAGATAACCTGTGCATAATTACAATGATGTATTTCTTCAGGTCATATCTTAGAACGTCATATAACGCTTGATGAGGAGGGTCAGAGATAGCAAAGGAAATGTTTTTGTTGACTGAGTGCAATTGAGAACTACATTCTAGCTCTCTGTTTATCTGTTTGTCCTTGGAATGCAAACAACGATGCCCAGATAAGTTGCTCTGGCTAACATCACCAGGAATTAGCCATTTATATTAGCCTTATTGTGCCATTTACAGACCACATAAGTGCATTTTCTTCTGTTTTTGATGGATGTGCTTTTGTGTGTGTGTATGTATATATATAAATGATTGACACAGGATTACTGAAACAAACATTACTGAAATAAAACATCACTTTCAGAGCTCAAAATGATATGGTATATAATTAAGCTGTTTTTTTACAGTCAGCAACAATGAATGACTAGCACCAAGAAAGGATTTACTGACTTTAGTGGAACTTTTTGAAACCTACATATTCAACTGCTATTCATTTTTAACCTGGTAATGCAGTCGTCCAAAAAAATAATAAATATGATTGCTAAACTAGTTTACATGTAAAGAACAAGTTCTCTAATCAGCCCTGACCGGACACACCCTTTAAAGTAGACTTGTTAAAACATTAAAATAAAAGATTGGATTTGTATTCTGAAGTAAAACTTAACTTGGTATTTTAAGGAGCTACATGAGATAAATATCACGTCATGTAAAATTAATGAATTAAAAATGTATTACTTTTTAGTACAATAACAAATGTATTTGTTTTGATGTTGAAAGGTTTCCTGAATAGTTTTTTTTAACTTGCATTTTTTTTAATCAAGAAGTGGTGAAAAACTGAAAATTTGATTATCTCAGGCTAATGGTACATTGACTTTAGTCTGTCTGCATGTGGGTCCATTCAGAGGCATCGAGGGAGTAATCAGTAAAGTCCTTACTGTGGAATCTCCTCTGCTGTGAATGCAGACTCTTGCGCTTATTAATAGCTGACAATGCACTGCTGAGTGGAACAGAAGCCTCCTCGTTCCACCAGTCTCTGTGTTGATGGATTCTTAAGATGTTGCTGGATGATAGACAAGTTTGGGAACGCAATGACCTGGGACACAAATCAGCAGAATTCTAGCCATCTTTAAAAAGTGTATTTTAGATTATTCAACAAATATCTGTAGGTTAAAATGTGTGTTCTCCTGTCAAAATGGATTTAAGTCTAGTACTAAATGAATACCTTTTTACTCAATGGCTATTTTGATCCATCTTTTATCAGTGCATAATTATGGAGTGTTTATTAACCACGTTAATAAAAAATAAGTATATATGTTGTAAAACTTGCTCTGAAATAGCCATGATTCGCAGTAAATACAACTATACCTGGTTCACATCAATCCAAAACGTTCGAAACAACACATCTATACACATCTGTTTAATAAATTAACTTTATTTAACAGATGTAGGAAAACATAACTACTTTATATATCAATCAGCTGATTCAGTTCATTTTAATGGAATCAGCTCAAGGTTTATTTACACTAGATCTTATTTCGTGTTGCATAGCCTGTACGCTCAACTTTATTTTAGTTAAAATGAGTACATACAGTCCATACAGCTTCTTTTTGGGAGCAAGGTGCTTTTTGAATCTCATGCAGCACCATGTGCTAGCTTGTTTGTGCTTCTAGTAAATTACAGAATGCTACAAATTAAGTCATCCCTTCTCATTATATCAAATCGAAGTGGTATTTATAGTTTTCGATTATCAATGCTTCACTTTTAGTGATGCATTCAGAATTTGCAAGGGCCATATCAGGATGAATCAATGATTTGAAACTGGCCATGGTGCACAAAACGTGATTAGCAAAAACTAAAAGCTCTTATTTTCTGGTAACACTTAACAACATAACAAAATGAGAATTTTTTTTAATGTTTTTATTTTTGAAGATGGTAAGCTTCTACCTAGATTTTAATTGCAGCATATGTCATACCTTGCCATCAAATGCTGCTTGATTTTTTTTTGTCTTTCTTAAATGTGTTCTGGGTTTGAATAAAGATATCTGATGACCTTTGCCTTTTCAGCTGTTACCTGTTATAGAAATTTGAATGGGAACCATTGTTAAATATGGAGTTTGTTTTAGTCTGTATACAAAAACAGCCTCAAAAGACTTTGAGAGGAAGTCAGGCTTGTCTAGGTTAAGCTTAAGGTGATGAGTACTTATCTCAACTGGAACGTGAAAGATGCAGGCTATGAAGAACGTGGAAATGAAGTGAGATTATGGGATCTCAATGTGAGCGGTCCTTGGCATTACTCTGTTGAGTGAAACCATGTGGTTTGATAACAGAGCCACACATAATGGGTCCTGTGAGAGCAGTGGTAGTGTTAGCAGATGAAAAATGTTAACAGATGAAAAATTTGTCTGTTGGAGAGAAACAATGCAAGATTTAGACCGCCAGGTCAGTGGGAATGTCACTAAGGATCAGACAGTTTTTTTTATACAAATGATTTTTGGTATAAAATGGTTATACTATCTATCTATCTATATATATATATATATATATATATATATATATATATATATATATATAGTGTTTTTTAAAAAAATTCTTGCACTAAAATTTTAAATCGATCCTAGTGCTCTAAGGACATTTAGAGGAGTCTGGATCAATCTGCCATCTTGACTTGATGGTAACTTCACTCGTCCACTTTAAAAGATCAATAGCAGTCAAGCTCTCTCTTTCTCTCTCACGCGCGCACACACTCAAGCACACAAATACACACCTACTCACTTTGCTTCTAAACTCCTTTTTATGGTAAATGTCATCAAGTTAATGATAGTGTAATAACTTTGTCACTGAATTAGATGAAAGATGAAATGAGAACTTGAAATTCACATAATTCCATTATAATATTACTTCATTCATGATCTGTTTTTTAAACCTTGTATTACTTTTAAAGACTTGTCATTTTATCATTATTTACAAGAGTTAGATTTAAGGTTGTTTGTAATTAGTCTTAAAGTTGCAGCGAATAATCTACGGTCCGTAAAGGTTATTGGTTAATGTCTGGTCATTGTAAGTCGATGTAAAATAGTCAACTCAAAATGATTTGGTCAACCCTGTGAAATTATTAAATCTTGAATTGTTGTATACAGATTGACTCATATTATTTAAATTAATTTAATTACACACTGAAAAAGCAAATCAAAGACAAAAAACTCTTTTGGCCTTTTAGGTTTGTTGTTTTAATAAAGTTTTACAATGCAGTTAAGCTTGATTTTTCTAACTTTTTTTTATCTATAAATATATATGAATTGAATAGGATACCTCAATGTTGAAACATAAATGTAAGAGTTACTAACAATGTATGCCTAAGCTCTGAGCAGAACTTGCTGTAGCTGTAACAGTACATATGATTTGTTCCACACAGGTATAGAAAAGCAGAAAAGTGTTTTAAATTTAAAGAATATAGAACTGCTAAGCTTAGAGTATACTCCAGATAGCGATACTATTAATTGTCATTTATATCATTTACGTTTTTTCTGAAATGGGTTTTGAGTGTTTTGAAAAACCTTCAAGATAACTTGTGTTAAGGATTTTGTAGATTTTATGTCGTTTCTTTAAAGTTTTGGAGCGAAAACTTTCCAATAATCTATTTTGCTTTTGATTCATTTTTTTCTCATCTCAAATACTCAAATATTGTTGTTTACGTTATTTATTTGGTTGAATTGTCTATGCATAATCTAAAAAAATATTTGTTTGTGTCTTTTGCAGACACTCAATCCCAAATGGAACGAGGAGTTCTATTTTAGAGTAAGTTGTTTACTCCTTTACTTCCAATCAGCTCTAATCTGTGTTTTGAAGTTATAAATGATGTGAAAACTTGACCAAAGATATTTTGTAAAAATATCTGAGTCTGCCTTAGTTTTTTTGTGTTCAGAAGCTGTTCCATCCATGGAGTAAATACTTACTTAATGTAAACTTGCTAAAATGATGCTCCGGCCTCACACACTTCATTTACTCAGATGTGATTTATAGTTGCTATTTTAAGCTCTGGATGAATCCCTTCTATACATTAGGGCATTGTACACATAAAAAAAAATGTTTAGCAGTAAGTCTAAACCAGTTTCTGCAGTACAACTGTTGTATCACACACAGGAAGTGGCTGTTTCTACAAAGAAAAAAAAGTGCTGTATATAAAACTTTGGAAAGCTGAAGTTTTGCTTGTTTGTCTTTTTTGCAGGTCTGCCCATCAAACCACAGGCTTCTCTTTGAGGTGTTTGATGAAAACCGCTTGGTAAGGACCACATGGATGCCAGTTGTTTAAATGTAGATTTGAAAATTAAGAAACAAAGACTGATTTTCTGAGGTATTCTACTCACTGAAGTTTGAAAGGCATATCCCTTATTTTCACTATGAGAAGAGGGAGGATTTTGTGTAAGGTATACATTGCGAATATTTGTCAAAAAGCCTGTCTTCAATAGAATAAATGTTTTATTACAGTAGAGACAGTATTTTTGTCAGTAGATTATATGTGGGAGGACGTCTCTCTTACCAAGTGTAACAAAACCCTTTTAGTTTTGTTAAACTGTGATTTTAGATGCTTTCCAACTCTTGGGCGGCAGTTTAACTTTGGCTGGAATAATTGATGCTTTTCTAGTTATATAATAAAAACCCTGAAAACCTTTAAATGTCTTTAAATGTTATATTTCCACACTTGTTTAAATGTAGTTTGCTTCATTCATCTCATAACTAAATTTAGCTCTGAAGTTAGCTTATCGATCCCTAGAAAGTCCCTAGAGATTTTAAACCCATCTGAAAGCTGATTGAACTTAAATCTGTTCATGTGTCGATGCAAGAAACTCCACGGTTATGCAACCAATGTGCATGCTAAACCATTCATTAGTGTCCCCATAGCAACGCAGCTCAGTTGCATTGCTTGTTGGCCACTTACCTGCATAAGCTTCTGGTTTTTATTGAAGTAGTAATGAGGGGAAAGGCTTTCTTTTCATTCAGAGCAGGTTATATGTGCACCTGTACACTAGCTTTCACTGTTTTCTGCAGGAATGTGGTCTCTAGCTTTACATTTTTGTTAGCCAGTGGGATAATTAGATTTTTTTTTGGTGATATAAAAGCCAAAATGTATCTCTCGATACTGGTCCAAGATTAACAATTACTCATTTGTTGTTTTAACAATGCACTGAGGAAAAAGGTTTTGGGTTTCGAGCAAACTGATTTTATGACTTTTATGGAAAAGAGTTTTTTGATCGTATCTACTCCCTTTGAATTCTGCCAAACATCTTGGATTATTTATAATTTCTGCTTTAAATTAATGTCATCTCAATAGTAGGGAGAGTCCTGGAGGTCCTGGAGGTAGCACTGGGGAAGACCTCAGTCAAGATTCCTAGATTGTTCAGTCATGTGAAACTAGTACTAAACGCCAAGATGCCTCCATCCTTTGTTCACTGCTCAGGCACTGCAGGGCATGTGTGCACTCTTTTACAATGCCCCTTTACAAAGCACCCACACTCTCACAATCAAATCCTTTCTTTTAGAGTCTGTCTCACTCCATCCACAAAGATGCTGCGCTGACTGCAGGCTTTATGTCAAGCTGCACAGACAGAGATTGTCTTGATGTTGTTTACATCAACAGTGATAAAAGTTTGTATAGTTAAGCAGTCAAGTTCATAAACTAAAAACAAGAATCTGATCAAGTCTTTGTTGGCTTAAATGAATTTAAAAATTTGCATTTACAAATTTGGTCTACATCCATGAACATTGTGATTGTGGGCTGCTGATGGCAGCTAGGGTCGGGGTGTAACAAGTAGATGGAAGCACAGAAATGAAAACTGGAACAAGACGCAAATCATATCTTTTCCCACAACAAATATGCTTTATTTACTATAACAAAATATAAATTAAATAGTGCTAATACAGTGTAACCCAAAACGTCTACCCATTTCAGGGGCAGAGACTAAAGGGTGCCGGGTAAAATAAAGCATAAGCTAACTAAAGGACTAAATTAACTTAATGACAAACTGCTTCTAGATAAGCTCTAAAGTAAACTACACTAAAAAAAAACCCGACACACACCACTAAATAAGTGTGTATAGCAAAAAAAAAATGTAAGTGAATATGTATGTCATGTGATGTACTACACTGTTTCTGAGACCCTGGACATAAAAAGACATCGCATAACAGGAGATGACGATAACGGGTAGGAAACAGAATGTACAAGTCACGTATCAACTCAACTCAAAACACACAGAACTCAGAAATGGAGCGAAACGCAAAAGAACACAATCAAACAAGTTGAGCCTTGCAGTGTTTTTTTGTTGTTTAGTGAAACCAGCTGTGAAAAAAAAGTAAAAAGTGTAATTTAATTACAGAGCATGCTATTTAGTTGGGTTGTAAACAGTAAACCGATGCAACTGGATATCTGGTAAACGTCCAAGAGTTCACCGGTAGCAGACTCTTTAATTGATATGTATTGGCAAGTAATTTCTCGATGAACCAGTTATAGAGCAAGTGCAACTGGGAGCCTTTAAAGCAACGCGAGAGCTGAAACTAATCGTTATATGTGCGATTTACATCAGTGAAATAAACACCACCAGCATGAAATACAGAGCTAGTGAAAACCTGCATTGGCAAGATCGATGGTGAAAATTTAATCAAGGAAGATTTTATTCTACGCATCTGGGAAGCAAAACACCAAAGATTAGACTGTTTATGAATGATAAAAAACGGAAGGGAAGGTTGACAAGAGCTATGCTATTGAGGTACACTGTCAGCACAGAAAACCTTTAAATTATGGTTGTCCAGTAACTTTACCGGCTTAGCTGGCAATGTTCAGATAGTTGTTTTGTCCTGCCTCTTGAAGGTTTTTATGTTTTCTGCGTAATTCAAGTTGATTTTGAGATGTTCCTGTCTGATGTGGATTGCAGTACTTTGTTAAAATAGAAGGTCTAGACTAAGCACAGGTAAGGAGGAGGATGGGGTTACATTTTATGGACAGTTCAACATTGCTTGAGGTCAATGCTTTTTGAGAATTGATTCTTGAGACATATATAATATAACTTTTGGCTAAAACTACTTGATGCTACATGGAGGATTTAAACTCTAAACATAAGTCCAGTTCTGAAGACAAAAGCATTGTTTCATTGGAGCATGACATTATAAACAGTTTTATAAAAAAATGTATATGTTATATGTATGTGTGTATATACATATATGTGTATATATATATTTGCATGCATTTAAATATATTAAACTAAACAGTATTCAGAAGATAATTACGTTCATATATAATGTATAATTGTTAAATATAATAATAGATTTAATTGTATTTTAAAAATATATTTTTTAAATACATAGTTATAGTATATGGGAAAAATATTGAAAGAGGTCAAAATCAGATATTTAAATATGTTTTAACATATACATTTCTATATTTAAAAAATAAATATTTACATATAAAGTGTAAGTCATGTTCTACTATTTAGTTGGAAATATTCAAATACATACTATTATTCATAGTTCAATATATTTGTAACTCATATATTTCAATATATGTGTCTGCCTTACGCTATATTTTTAATAATATCTTTAAAGTATTAAAAAAAAACAAATTTTTATAGACCAGCCCAACTCCAACCAAAACCAAAGAGAAAACTAAATTTTTTTATTGATATTTGGGGATTAAATTCAACCTATGCCAACCGGAGACACCATGTCCCAACTTTGCAGGCCCCAGTGTGGCCTTTGTGTGGGATGAGCACAAGTATTATGAGCTTTTGGGTGGTGTTTTCTGAGTCAGCTGTGATCGCTCTCTTTCTCATCTCTCCCCCGGCAGTCTAGCTTCTTCTGATAGATCAGCAGCAGCTGAAAAAGTCCTGCTTGGGTCTCACAGAGAAGTGGGGGTCGGCGCTCATGTGACTTCAACCAACCTACCCTCACCTTAGCTTGTAAGAGTGCCTAGTGTCCTTATCCAATAGTTTCTGGAATGTAGCTTGCCACTTGGGCTATTTCTGCTGCCTGTCACTATCAGAGTGCAGCTTGAGCAGTTTGACACATGGGGTGCTTTTTTCATTTCCCCATCTCTTGTTCTTTCTACTCTGACTCTCTCTCTCTCTCTCTCTCTCTCTCTCTCTCTCTCTCTCTCTCTCTCTCTCTCTCTCTCTCTCTCTCTCTCTCTCTCTCTCTCTCTGTCTCTCGCTCTGAAGCTTGTGGGTTGGACTTTTAAGCTCCTTGGCAGAGTTTCTCTAGTAGCTTTGAAATGAAAAGCAGTCTCTGTTTCTGAGTAAGGGAGAGAGGGTGGATGAGCAAGGCAGGGAGAGAGAGAGAGAAGGAAAGGGGATCCTACACATTTAACAGAGGGGGAGACAAATCCAGCAAACGCTGGACAGACACTGATCAAGACGTAAGGAAGAATGTCTCATCGGCTCCGGTTGTATTTTGGATCTGCCAGCAGTAACACTGTACCAGATTTGGAGCAGCTGAATGGAAGAGTGGAAGATGCCCGAAGCTGTAGTAGTGTAGGACGCATCTTAGGTCAGGGGCCAAACAGTGGGATTTCAGAAAGTTCAGGCTTATTCACTGGTCACGATGGCTCTCTAAAGCAGAGCTCAGCCATGTTTATCTCACAGCGACAGAGTTTAACAGAACCTCGGATGACCAAGTGCACTTCTGTCCAGATATCTCTTCAACGTACAGGATCTGGTGCTCCTCAAGATGATGTGCACTTTGATCCACCTCCAGGGTACCCTCAGGAACCAGCACCTGCCTACACTGAGCCTGGTGAAAGTTTTCCCCTTGTTCCACCTCCTCCTTATGATAGAGGAGATACTCCATCTTGTCCAAGTTATGAACAAAGTCAACAAAAGCTTGAGGAGGTCCAGCCAAAGAGGGAAGTCTATTGCATCCATCCATGCAATGGTCAGAATGGTCCCCAAGGAATTACTATTGGAGGTTTTTGTATTGGGAGAAGATCTACAGAGGCAACAGATGTTCAACAGTTCAGAATCACATCACACAGTGATGGCTCTCAGAACAGCCATCGTTGGTCTATTCAGCAAAGCTCCAAAGGTGGTCCTTGTTCACCAAGACTTGTTTTCCAACTCCAAAAGGACCAAGGGCGTCCAACAGTTTCTTTGCAAGCTAACGATTTGGGAGTCACGGGAACTAAAGGTTGCCGGTTGATACGGTACCCAAAGTTCAGACTTCAACAGAGTTCCTCTCAGCCACTGCACCCCAGGGGAGCTCCCTCCCGCTTGGCATCTATGCCAAATCTTCATGCCCCGATTTCAGAAATGGGAACTAGGTGTGATTCAGTTGAGAATGGAACTCAAGACTGTGATTTTAAAATTAAGAAGGATCAAACATCTCCACAGCCCAAGTTTAAGATTTATTTTAACCAAGGAGGAGAGCACAGTCCCATCATCGAGCATGATGTTAGTTTTGGAAAGGAGCCTTCCTGCAGCAGTGCTCAGGTAATTTCTATGGTTGGGTTAAAAGATATGATAAATGTTTTTTCAAGTGATTGATTAATTGATTACTTGAAGTACATAAAGGGTTTCAGACTTCCTTGTGCGTGTTGTAATGGGTTACACTGTCTGTAGGACGAGAAAGCATATGCATGAAGAACATTTTTGTTTTTGTTAGTAATTACTCGTGGTTTCAAGAATAATCCTGAAGTGAGATTCAGAGGAAGTTTGGTTTTTATTTTCCATGTTGAATTAGCAGGAAATACCTCTTCATTTCATTCTTAGTTACTTCTTCATTTGTCTTTTAACACTTTCCTTTGATCAGCACTCTGTACTATATTTAGTGCTTGTGCCCAGTGTTTTTTAGAAGTAAATTAACAAAACACTCCATGAAGTTGATGCTTTCTGATCATCTTTAGCTTAAAGATATTGATCTCTTTATAGGACTTGTTTTTTTTTTTATATCAAGCCCTCTGCAAGATTAATAAAGTAAGTCTGTGTTCTACGTACTGCACAATGATTAGGAATATACAACTGCACATCGGGAAACCTGAGTTCAAATCATGAATCCTTCTGGTTCTTTCCTGGACTGGGCCCCTCTCTCTTATGGCTGAACGATTCCCTTTTTTGTCTTGAATTGAATTATACATACAGTTGACAAATCATTTGAATTCTGTGAGTCAAATTGAAACTTGACCCAGTAAAACCAAACTTTAAAAAGTACTTTAAACAGAATTTTTCACTGAATTATAGTTGATTTTAGTTAATGATACCACATTTTTGTTATTATTTATTAATAGTTATCTTGGCTCAAACAGAAATTTTATTCATTAATTTAACTTTTCTGATAATCGATTTAATTGTTGATGTAAGTACTATGCTGCTCATCAGCATAGTTTATGTATAGTATTTAAAAAAATGTGATTTTAAAAAATATAGATTGGAAAAAAGCATACACATTTTTGACATTTTAGTTTTCTGTAGAAACTGATCTGGGATCATCTGTACTTGTGTGTTACTTGAGTCTTTCATCAGATTTACAGAATATAATATATCCTTTTTGGTGGCAATTTACATTCAATGTCCTGTCTGTTAACACTGGACATGACATTTTTAATCCATTGCCTGTTTCAGAGCCCTCAGTTGATTTTTTTTCGTAGCTGATTAATGAGTGCACATTCAAGGAAATTGGGTCAAAGTTTTAGAAACGAGTCCATGCTTTTAAATATTTGGTTCCGAATGACGCTAGTTCATTCATAGTGGGTTCTCCATTTCTCTTCTTTCTTACAGAGCACCCTGTTCTATATTTAGTGTCTGTGTCAAGTGTTGTTGTTGGTTTTGAAGGAGGCCTTTCTGCTTTGGCCTGGGTCAACCGTCATCTCTTGTAACAGCTGCTATGTAGTAATTAAGATTGAATATATGGTTACACATAAAATTATTCTTGGTAAAACAAGTTTATTCTATTGTTATAATGTAATGTACATTATTTTTCATTTAGCTTAATTTAGGTTGATACTTTTAATATCTTGCACTGCCATATTTTTATTTTGTTTTTATGTTTGCCACATGCTATATGTAACTCCCTATAGGGTACAGTTACTGGCTTTTAGAAGCTTTCAGTGACTCATCTGCTAGTGAACAGAAAGGTTACTATTCATCACAATAGTGCTGACATGCAGTAAGTGTGTGGCATTCATCAGTGTGTCACCAGCCATTACTATAAGACAAGAACTTGTATTTATCATCTGCAGGAGTCAAACTGAAACTGTTCTTTGGAAATGAGTTGTATTTCAGTGGTCCGGTTTGACATCAGAGGGTCTGGAATTCTTACGTTCTTGAGTCCTCAGATTCCCCAATAAGTAACATCACATGCGTTCCTGAAATACGTGTTGAAGAAAAAGAAACCAACGCATGCGATTCTAGTAGATGCTCGAAAGGCTTTACTGGAAACGAGTCAGTGTAGTAGCTAAGTGTTCTAGCAGCAGCCCTCCGGACTCAAGCAAAGCTCTCTGGAACAAATCTTTTACTTAATGCAGTCAACAGTGCTCTTTCAAAAGCCAGAGGAGGGTTTTCGTTGATCAGTCTACTTGCACCAGTTTGATAGTCTTTTAATTTAGTTTAAATAGCACTTGCATTGTGTGTTTGTGAGGTCTTACGTACTGACTAAAGTTTCTGAAATTGTTGAAATCAGATGAATGTAATTCCTTCTTGTGGCTTTGTGGTCACGTGAAGTGTGATTCAGTTATCTAGTATGTAAAACAACATCGATTAGCTGATTACGTTTTATATTTACCTAAAGTACTACAAAATCAACTTTTGGAGTGTGTTTGTTCAAGTTTTGTTTTAGATACTTAACAAAATTAAACTGAATATGTATTTATTGATTAAATAATCAAAAATGTGTGGTGTTTTTACTTTCCTGATATTAGCCAATATTTGCACCGGCCTTCATGTTTCAAAGCAATTTAGCCAAAGAACAACCTTCAAGTAAACATTTCATCAATGAATAAGTAGCAAAAAATACCTAAGTTTTGTCTTTGAATGACAAGTGCTTGTGCATGTCAGTGAATACTGCTTTGGAAACTCAGGATTTGGGAAATAGTTGAGGAATCATCGATCTTCTCAAAGAATCTGTAGCCACATATTACATTTTCTATCATCATAATGTTAGAATTTTGAAAAAAACAAAGTATTTATTTCATAACAGCTTCTGCAGTTAATGCCAATTGATGTAAACCAATCACTATGAACGTAATTGATTGCACAAACTAACAATGTATTTTTCACACATATTTAGAAGGATGTTGAACTTAATTTGCGGCATTGGAACAGGTCCTAAGATTATTACCACACCTCGTTAAAAGTGCAGAATAGGGGCCATTTAAAGGGACAAAATGCTTTTTTCAGATATCATTCAAATTGGTAAATTTAACATCTGAAGGTCTCATAATATGATATGTAATTTTTTTGGAAAAAGTAGCCACTGTTCTGTAGTTATACCAGTTAATCTTTTTGTTTTATCAGTTGCTTCATAATTTACTCAAATGTTAATGTGCATTGTACCATATAATCATCTTATATAATGGCAGTTTATGCTGGTATATAGTTAACTCATTCTTCCATTTTTTTTGCCAAGTTTTTCAAATAGGCACATAGTTTGAGGAGTTAAAATTTGTAGGCGAGGGTTGTTTTTAATGAATAAAAACCAAACACCTGCACTGCAGTTACAGTGTAATATGCACTGCAGTCCTTTAGAATATACCATTAAATCCTTTTGATAAATAAATATGTTTTTTTCATTATCATTGAAAAAGATTTTGAGTCAAATCTATTCAGGAAATTTGCTGCAATATCAAATAATCTGAAGTTCAAATACAGAGAAGTTTATAATGCACGGTAGCCTGCAGAGTTATTGTTTAACAGAAGTCCTCAAAAGTATCAACATTTCTTGTCAACAGGAAGCTTCATAGAACTCCCTCAACACTATAGTTTATATGATGCAAATTTTAACATTCATCTATTATAAGCAGTTCCAGTGTGGTGCATGGGTTTCCAGTCCTCAAAGATTTGATTTGTGTTTGATTTCTCATGATTTCTCAGTTCTAAGTCGCACTCTCTCTGTCCAAAAAATGTTGTCGTCTGGCTTGGGTAATTAATGTATGGGTGACTGGGTTGCAACTGCTGGCCAGGTCTAGGTTCATGAGCAGTATGTACTCAAAAAATAAGGTCAGCTACACACCTGCAATATGCTGAATGACCATGTTATTCAATCACTGGATTTGACATGGGCCATACTCCAAGATGACAGTGCCAGGATTTATCAGGCTCAAACTGTGAACGAGTGTTTCTGGAAGCATCATTTGCACACATGGAATGGCTACCATAGAATCCAGACCTTAACCCCATGGAGAATCTTTAGTATGTGCTGGAGAAGGCTATGTTCAAAATTCAGTCTTTATATCAATGCAGCATTTTGGTGAAAAATTAAACTGGAAATAAAAAGTCTTGACATACATTGCAGAAGCTTAAGGAAATGATGACCATAATGCTAAAGGTAGTCTGTTAAAATATGTAAGTGACCTTTTAGGCAGTGTATTTGTTGTTGGAAATCCCTAAAATCCAGAACAACTGCTTCCTTACCAACTTCAGCATTAGAGTTTAAGAGGCATGTGTCTGCACATACTGTAAGCAAATCAAGCAATGGCTTTATTCGTGAGAATACATTTAATATTTTGTCCTCTCATTGACTCTGAAGAACCCTGTTGCTTAACTTGTTGGAGTGCCAGTTGTCTTTTTTTTTATCTCTGCATCTGGGTTTCTCTCAGGTTCTGTTGTTGTAACCTCTGACCCCATCCATGCTTAGCTTTGTGATCTAGCTACAAAGGGATGGTCTCCTTTTTCCAGCTTCCTTCGTTTTGATCAGTTGTTTAGTTTTAACAATGTCTTTTAATCCCCTTTTGTGTTTCTCTTTAAACATTCCCTGCTTTTTATGATTTCTGCTTGTTTTCTTTTTTCTTAACTCTCTAATGTGTTAAGTCGTCTACAAGCTCAGTTCTAGACTGAACAATGACAAAGCAAATGTTTATTTTTACCTCTCAAACTATTGTTTGGAAACTGGGCTTTTAAGGTCTTGAAGACCCAATTTCTTAATGTGCTAAAGTCGTTAAACCTCAATTAAAATAAATACTTTATTGTTGAAGGAAAGGAAAATAGTCATCTCATTCCTTGGCAAGACTCTGTGGCCTACCTCGGCCTTGCTGACCTTTAAGATTCAATTGCTGTAGGTTTATATGTTCTTCTTTTTTTTTAACTCTTTTAATTTTAATTTTAGTGTTTCATTTTACCATAGCAATTGATACATCGAATTGTGAGCTAACTACATAAATGTGCAGAAGATGAAGAAACTACTTATACGTGCAATCACAGATCTCTCACTCCTATTTCAATTTAGTTTGTTATTACAAGACGTGTCTCTCAAATGCGCGTTTAATTATTGTAGTGATACAAAAATATTGTTGTGTGAGCCTTGCGCAGCTCTGTGGACAGTCAGATTGTTTACTCATGCTCTATGCAGCAGTGATTGACTGTATGCAAATGATCAGCTTTTATCTACTGTAACTCTTCTTTTTATGCAAGCCCCACCACTTGTTTCATTAACACTTTTATACTGCCAGATATAAAGGCACCCTCCTGAATCAGCACTGTATTGTGATGCTTTATGGGCAGACTATTAAACTCTAATTCAGTGGTTCTCAAACTTTATTCACCAAGTACCACCTCAGAAAAAATTGCCCCTCCAAGTTTTCATTAAGAATATACCGGGTCCGAAGTGGGTCATATTTTCAGCCCTGGAATCCAGGCTAGAATTCAATTTTTAAATGTGTAACTGTAGAAACACTGAAAGTTTTGTTTTCCATGCAAGTTTTTATTAAAACATCTGCTCTGGAGAGACTTATTTTTCTGCTAGTAAGAGCAAGTAATGTTGAGGTAAAGGCATTATAGGTAAAATAACTGATATTTAAGTAATATATATATATATATATATATATATATATATATATATATATATATATATATATATATATATATATAGTTTATTCACTGTCTGATGTTAATACAATGTTTTTGGTGTTATTTTATAATAGATTTTCTTTCTTATTTTATAGTCACACTCTTTGAAATTACCATCGTAAAATAGATATTTTTACAGATAAAGAGAACATTTTCATCAGGTTGAAGGTAAAAAAATTATGAATAACTTGAAAAACTGTGTCACAAGTTGAGATTTCAGTCAGGCTCCATCTGCATCCGTTGGTAAAAAAAAAAGCTTTAAAAAGCGTTACATCTTTGCTTTTTCTTATCGCTCTTTGCTTTCTCCTTACCAAAGAAACACTGATTTAATTATTTAAAGCATGTTTCGTTAGTGACTTCCTCCACACGCACGCACACACACACATGCATTACTGTCTATACTATTATACTAACTAGTATAGACAGAAGAAGACAACAAACAGAATTGACCTCCATGTACCTCTAACGGACGCTCGCGTCCCACTAGGAGGTGTCCAAGTACCACCAGTGATACCCTTACCACAGTTTGAGCGAACTACTGCTCTAATTCATCATTGAACAACCCAAAGCATGTGGATTGTACCGTTACAGTTAGTAGGCTTTACTGTTACAGTTCAATACAAATGCATGTGCAGCTACACCCCAACAACATGATATTACTTTTCTGTGTACGATCACTATGTGTTATTTAGGCATATCGTATTTCCCCACCTCATCACTGTCAAAAACAGATTTAATTTAGTTTTGAAATTTTGACCTCTTGTGGCATGAAACTACATTTTGAAGACATAGAGACAATACATTTAGGCAATCTACTTTTTTTTTTTACATTAGCTAACAATATTGGATAGTTTTTTGCATCAATGTTGTCTCCAAGATCAAGATATTTCATGGTGATTCACACACATGTTCAGGTCGCTTACCAGTGTTCTCCCCAGGTGTCTTCGTCCTTGTCTTAATAAGTTTATTCCACACACAGGCACACATTGGTCATGATCGGTCCAAGAATGGCCCTTTCAACCATAGTCAGGTAATCTACTGGTTTGTCATGACCCAAACAGTTGACAATCTCACAGTCTGGCTTTTTTGGAACTTGGTGGGTGGATTGATGGATGGTGATTGGCAGTTAATACTTTAATACACTACTTTTCACCTTTGACCCTCACTCCTAGCCCATCTGCTACTCCTCACCAGTATGGTTGCGAGGTTTTCCCTTCTAAAGTGATGCTTTTTGGACTTAACACTCCCATCTGTACTATTACCTTCTTTTCTACTTTCTTATTCTTATGTTAATAAACATGCATACTACTTGGGTTAAACAGGTGTGTGTATTTCTTTTTGGCTTCTGTGCAAAGTCCTACTTCACAACTAAAAAATCTAATTCATTACACATGGTTTAACTACTTTGCCTCTATTGTTTGTCTCTCTCTTCTTTACAGACCAGAGATGACTTCCTTGGGCAGGTGGATGTGCCTCTTACCCACTTACCGGTAAGCTCATGAGCTCCTGTGTCAAGCAGATATATGGTTTGCTATTCTGGTTCAGTTCTCAACTTTAAGAGCAGAATGAAAGTTGCTGTTGTCACATGATGGTGATTAAGCCAGTCAAACGTTCCAGCCTCATATCCCTGTACGGAGTGGAAAGGGTATTGCTTGGAATGTAAACACACAGGCTGCTTCTGACACAGCTATACCTACTTTTTAAGCCACCCTGCCAACTTTCCAGGGTGGCCGAGTTTGGCTTCTTTTCTCATAATTTACTTAAAGCATAAAACATAATGCGGATATGATATAAAGATGTGATGTGACGAAATTTGAAATAATTGCTAAAATAAGAGCTTTCTATTAATGGCGATTTTTAAATCAAAACTTGAATAAAACAAAAGGGACCTACTTTTCAACAGTATGAGGTTTGATAATTGATATTATATATAAGGTTTTAGAGTATCTAGTTAATGTTATTCTTCTCCTAGGAAACTAGAATTTTTAATTGTTTTGAATTTTAAGCAAATAAAAGAAAAGGTTGTAGGGATTTTCATAATTTAATATAAAGCTGCCAGCATCACTTGCACATTTATCACACATTTTATTGCAAACAACATTGGTGGATATGAAAGCTATAAATGTCAAGCTGTCTCATCTTGGTTTATGGCGTTTTACTTTCAAAAACATTTAGGTTAGCTTCTTGGCTGGCACTCTTCTACCCTGAGTGTATTCAATATATTACAATATATTTTTCAAAAAAAGCCTGTAAACTCTTCGGCATTGATCACTGAAGGGTTAGACTAAAGCAATATTAGTCATGTCAAATGTAGTGTGTTCTCTCTCTCTTGCCTTTTCACTGCTTCGTAGTTCTGAAGCAGTTAAAATCTTGTCAAATCAGTAAAAACATTTATTTAAATATATAGTCCTTCTAAAACGTCAACTCTGGAGGTTGTGAATAATTTTAGAATGTGAAATGAGTAAAAGGCGCATTATAGTTTACACCCAAAGTTTTATTAATGTGTCTTATTGTAAAAGTTTATTTGAGTTGTTTAACAAACTATACCTTAGCGAACTACACCTTTCTCAAAAGAGAGCTTTGCTTGGAAGCTCAACTAATGACGAGCCATTATTTTTTTTCTAAATAAAATTTTTCCTCATTCATCTTTTAAGGACATTATGTTCATGAACTGTCAGAAAGCGTTTGGAGTGGAATAACTTTTATTTGTGTTTAAGCTATTTCCAATGGTTGATTGCAGACTCTGTCTCGCTTAGAGTCTTGTCTGTTTTCCCTGTGGCCGCCCACAGATCTACAATTCATTGCTGCGTGGTTTGAATCCAGACCACGCTCTGCTTTTCTCCGTTTTCTTATTGCTGAACATTCAAAAGTGGTTTTATATACAGTACTTGGATCAGGCATGCATACACATTCCCGTGGGCTCATATTTTATTGATTAAGCCACCTTGCAGATGTTTTTATGACTGGTTTGCTCCGAATGTGTTTCACCCAGACATGCCAAACAGGAAAACGCTCCCATTTTCCTGTAGAGTCTTGGACCCTTCCACGCATAGTTTTAGTTTTGGGCACAAGCTGGGATGCCAGTTCCTTTAATTTCTTTCAGGCGCTAATGACCAGACGTGAATGTCAAATCTGTTGCCAGTTGAAATGTAACTGGAGACCAGCGTTCTGTAAGACACCTGGACAACAGCCAATAGTCTTTATTAGACCTTCCCTACAACCCAATAAACAAAAGCTGTTAAGTTTATATGCTTGCTCAGAGATTGTCCAGTATTTGATCCATATATGTTTGTCTTCATTGCTTCTTAGACAGAAGACCCTGCAATGGAGAGGCCGTATACTTTTAAAGACTTTCTCTTGCGGCCAAGAAGGTACGTGCATGAGCACCTTTCACAAACACAGGAACATCTGAGGAGACATTTTAAAAATACAGAGCGTGATGTCCTGGATTTGAACTTTGACATTCATTAGACCGGATGCTATATATGATGCTGAGCATTTGAGATTTGTTTTTCATTTGGAACTAAATGTACAACTTCTTCATTAACACAAGGATACCCTCTCAGTGCTTTTGAGTACAGTTCAAGCCAAGGACCTCCGAAGGGATCCTTGTGTTATTTAGCTGAACTCTGCAATGACTGTGCTTTTTCCTGCAGTCATAAGTCCCGGGTGAAAGGTTACCTGAGGCTGAAAATGGCCTACCTGCCAAAGAATGGAGTACATGAGGAGGAAAGCAGTGAAATAAGAGAAGAGTCTGAGGTAGGGGTGCCAGACAGTTAACTTTTATCCAATTATAGTTACCAATGGAAAGTTTTTTTTTCCGCTTTCTACGATGCTCAGTTTAAAAAAAATGTATCAACAGCATTACTCATTCTCTGTAATCTTCTAAAAGCAAACATCTGAAAGCATCCAACAAATCAATCATATTTCACGCTTTGTTCTACACAATTAATATAGACTATCTCATCACACGATGTCACTTTGCAACCCCTGGTTATAAGGGCATGCTCCCTCCAGATGTATCCATCTTTTGAAGAATATTTCAGTGTTGAATCCAACGTCCTCTGTTGATAAGCAAGCATGGTGAAGGCAGAAATGACTTCTTTGAGGGAGAGGATGGGGCTAAATTCAAGTCTGACATTACAACAGGTCTTTTTGAAGCTTGATTAATAATAGGAATTTAGAAGTCACAAGTTCATGTTTGTCAATAGATCAAGTTTTTTTTTAAATATCTATCTTGATCTTTGTTTGACATTTCCTAAAAAGCCATTTTCTTGATGCTTTGTTATGGTTTCATTTATGCTTAAGCATCCAATTTATGCCTTTCTTTCATTCCAGGGTTGGGAAGTGACTGACTCCACAGATCCAGGATCACAGAGACCTCAGCAGCTCTTGCCTCCACTTCCTCCAGGCTGGGAAGAGAAAGTGGATAACCTGGGAAGAACCTACTATGTTAACCACAATAACCGCACCACGCAGTGGAAGAGGCCCAGCAGTGTGTATGTTTGTCTTTTTCTCGTTAATCAATAAAATTTTGCAAAATATGACTGCAATTGCTTGATGACTAGTTTAATTAATAGTGTAAGTAATTTGGCTTGATAATAGTGGACTTTCTGTTGCATTTCTATGCTTTAGGGACGTGGTTTCAGAAACTGAAAGTGATAATCACTTGCGGCAGATTAACCAGGAAGCACACAGAGTTTTCCGCTCTCGACGGCATATCAGTGAAGACCTGGAAAACGAGCAGCTGGACATAAGGGATGTTGATGATGTTAGTATTTAACTCTCCTCTCATGCAGCAATGATGTGAGCTTGATAAGATCAGCGTTTCTGCAAAAGCATTTGAGTTTGTGGTTGTTCGAAGTAATTGTTTTAAAATTTTCTTATTTTCAAACCTCTAAATTCCTTTTTTTCTAGTCATGGGAGCCCATATCAGAGGAAGATCCAACATTGATGAATGAGGGTCTGAATCATTCTATGTCTGGACCTGCTTCTCTGGCTATGCCTCTCTCCAGCACCTCAGAGTTCTCAGATGAGATCAGCCTGAGATTGTCACTCGCTCCAGACACCAACGGAGAAATCCCAGGACCCAGTTCTGCTGTGGTAAGAGACTGCTCTGTGATAAAAGTATGAAAACTCAAAGATTCAGCATTTAGTCTGCGGCCTTCCCTCTATCCTGTTCTAAGGCCAGAAATGTGGTGAAATAATTGTGATTCCCAGTGATGAAAAAACTATTTCCTCCCCTCACAAAGCTTTTGAATGTGCTTCTGTATTTTTTTTTTCTCCAAACAAAGAAGTTAACTCATTTTAAGACGATTAATCAAATATAATTTTTTACGTTAAAAATGGGCTGCATAAATAATCCAGTCATAATTGTGATGTCAGCCTTTGCGCTGTAAATTATTGCAATTCTATAAACAAAACCATCTAATTTAATCTGGCATGAAATAATCACTTGTTTGTGTAGCAAAAACACACTGCGCAGGATGTCTGTCAACAATAATATTTACAGAATTCATTTCACATTGGTTCACATTGGAATTAAAAAATGATGCTATCACATCTTATTTGTGTAGAGGTGCACAATATATGAATGTGACATCTTGGAGTTTTTTTTTCAATGTTTTTTCTTACATTTTGTATAAATAACCTTGTTTGTGTGAACAAAATCTTTCAAATGTCACTTAAACTTCTTCTAGTTTTTCTAAAATGAATTTGAGCATCACCACAAACATGCTTATAAATGTAAAATTGACTCATTATATTCATTATTGAAAATCGCAATATTTACCTCAATAATCACATTATTAAAAAAATTTGTGCAGCTCTGTTGAAATATCTTCAGCTGTTGGTAATGAAAGATTTTTGCCCAGGCATTAAGTTACTTATTAAGTTGCAGTTACTAAATAAATAATGAAAGACTTGATGGAGAAGGGTTTTGTTGTGGGATTTGTGTGTTTAGGTCACTTCAGATTTTGTCAGAACTACTGACTGACTCAGCAGCACATCCAAGCATCATGTGATATCTCAGTGAGTCATTGTAGAGGCAGCCATGGGTCTGAGCCTCTCTGAGGGGAAACTCTTTCTCATTGTAGCTTATAGAGTTTGTTATTCTGTTTCATAAGTGTTGAACTGTGGCTTTTTTTTATAAAGTCGTGCTACACAAAAAATTATAATAAATAACAACCTGGAAACGCCTGGTAGTAATGTTGACAGGGATGTCCATGCTTCAGAAAAATATTAATTAATTGTACCTTTTACATGTATACCAGTTTTACATAAAAAAAAATAAAGAATTGATAGTTCTTATTAATGTGAATACAGTACGCATTCACACTATTAATGCCCTATGTGTTAATTATGGACCTTTTTAACAAAACCGAAAATATTATGTCTCAGGGAATATTTTGTTCTCTCCGATGTTAAATCATAGAAAGAAATGGCAGAAATGGATAAAATGAATACAATCTAAACATTTGTCTCTAACAAAGGGTACACATTTTTCCATGATAAATATAAAATTTTATAATATACTACAATATTAGCTTAGCACCTAATCATTGCATCCCTACTCTAAAGTTAATCTCTTGATTTCTCAAGGTACAAGAAAAGTCCTTAAAGCTGATATGTAATGTATAAAGAATCTTGATTTTCCTTTTAATAAAAAAAATGTAATCTTAATGAAAGACTTTTATGTTAGGACCATGGAATCGATAAAATGTGTAACCATGGAATCTTCCAAACAGTACATCTGCCTCAAACAAAATGCAGAAACGAAGAAAGCCTTTTGGATATTCTGCATTTTTTCATTGACTAGAATTCAGTGAACCACTTTCAGAACAAAGCTAGATCTTTTTAAAAAACAGAACTTTATACCTTTTTTTAATCTCCCTTTCTAGCAAGGTCATCTCTCCTCTCGGCTACGTTCTTCTAGCATGACCGATGGAGTCATTGATCAAGTTCAACCCCCGACACCAACGGTAAACATGCTTGCCTGTTTGTAAGCTCTGATTTCCTCTGCATGTACTGGCTTTTTCTCTCCCTCTCACACCTTTCTATTACTATTACTCCTAATCAAGGGATACAGATCTCTCAAACGATCCCTTTTATTAAATTGTCCCTGTTGCTTACCAAGAAAAAAGTTATGCCTCCTCCAAGCATTATGAATGTTATGTTTTTTTTCTCCTTCAGTTGAACATACAAGTAGATTTTAAAATATGCCATTGGTAGTTCCTTGAATTCATGTAGTCATGCTCCAGATTCTTTTTGGTATGCCATATAGACCTTTGAGTGCAGTATAACTACTAGACTAGTATGTAATCGCCTAAATTCTGATTCAGTGTTTAATCATTGGGACAATTTACAGAATAAGTCTCACATTTTGCCACTTGCTTGCTGTGGAAAGGGTCATGGAAGAGAAAGACAAAGAGTACTAATATACTAATTTTCAAAAGCTTAGAACTATTATATTAGTTTAACTCCTAACGGAAATTTACCTGATCATTCATTAACACTACTGCTGATTGCAGTTAAATAGAGCATGAAAAAAATACAATTGAGAGAATAGCTTGTATATATATATATATATTTTTTTTTTTTTTTTTTTTTTAACTTTTCTATCCTACATGTTCTTGTGGTCATTCATGATACTTTATCCCTAAAAAGGCTTTCTGAAAGTCCCGTCTCTTTTTATTCCCTTTTCAATTTCCAGTAAAAACACGGCTTTTCATTTTTAAAATGGTTAAGAAATAATATGTGAATACATATGCTAGATACCATGACTAGCTTCTCAAATCTATTGAAATTTATGTAATCTGTATGGAATCCAGACTCTCGTTTTTGTGTTTATTTTTTGTGTGCCTGTGTCTCCTTTGACTCAGAGCGTATGATTAAGCTGCTTTAATTTATTTATTGAACCTGTAAAAGTGATTATGATGTCACTGGATGAGTTGAAGTGTTTCCATGGTGAGTATGTGACTGGGGGAGTTCTACTAGTGCAATTTGTGTCTCTGAATCATGCGCACTGCCATTTAGGAAAAACACTTGAGTTTTATGAAAGAGCTGCTTTGTTGTGGGTGATACAAGGGTTTTTCCTTTTCATAAAGAGGCAGTTTACCAACATCACGTGCATCCCGAGTCTAAACTTCAAGAAAAAAAGTTCACCATTGGAAGAATCCAGAGATGATACCTATATTAAGTTTCTCAGATGATTGCCGAGTCTGCTGAAAAACAACAGGTCTTTCGCTCTGGACTTTTTGCTTGCAGGTTGTGAGAAAATAAGACATGGTAGATTAGGATGTACCTAAAAACACAAAGTACATCTGAAAAACTGAAATTTGTCTAATGACACCTTGTGAAAATAGTCTCGTACAAATAAGGTTAATGTCTATTTTAGTTTAACTTCAGCTACATACACAAACATACAATTAGAGAAATGAAATTCTCATTTTCATTCATATGCTATAATTTTATTTTTTTTACAGTCATCAAATAATTATTAACTCGTGAGACATAGTAACGTCAGTAGACCTGTTTAAGACCTCCCAATGCTGGTTTTCCAAGTAGCAAGTTAGCAAGCCCACAGTGCATTCGAGAGATGAAGATTAGCTTGAGATGTACTACACTGGAAACTTGTTTAAAAAAACTATGCAAATTGTTCCAGCTGTCAGAGATCCCCAGCATAAGAGTTTAATGAGAAATTCAATCACTGGACTCCTAAAACCTTCATAAATCTTAAAAAATGGCTCAGATTCAAGGTTGGTTAGCAACTGAAGTGGTAAGTTAGTGTTATGCTCCTGGTTTAATTGCCAATGGTTTAAATCTGCTTTACTGTCTCCAGGCACACATTGATTTTTCAAGCCTGAGAAGGTGTCCCCCCAGGTGTTAAGTGAATGTAAAGCACCCCCCCCCCCAGCATTACCTCAATTATTATGGATAGTATGGTGAGGGCAGGCAAGATATGGAACAAGCCGAACATAAAAGCCATGACGCAAGTTGTGTCCTGTAGCCAAGACAGAAAGTGGTTGTGTTCTTTTATTCAATATTACAGTCAGTTTAAAGGTAACAATATAATTGCAACTACATTAAAACATATAATGTAACAATAACAAAACACATCACCCTTCTTTAAATTTTATATTACCATTTAAATCCTGTGCTCATGGTGGGATTAGAAAGGTTTTAAGTTTGAGTTCGCCTCTGAGAAATGTTCAGTGTCCATTTTATTGTGTTGGTGGTATTTAGACCTGTGCTTGCTGGGAGTTTCCAGATGAGATCTGATGGCTTCACTGACTTTGAGCTACGAGTTAAGATCTGTTATTAATCTTTCTGAAGGCAGACAGCCTAGGTAAAAAGCTCTGTGTGAAACTCCTCCCTGGTGGTCTTGCGTGATTCATGTTTGTGAAGCTGTGAGGATTAGTGTAGATGGTAGTCTCCAGAAATGTAGGATCTGTAATTCATCAGATGTGTTCAAAATGCTTGAACTGTTGAATGTAGTTCACATTTTAGGGATTTTATTGTGGTTTAATTTTTTTTTTACCATTTCTTAATTGATTTTGTTAACACTAAAACATTGGTTATCAATGACAACTCAAGCTATCTCCATTCCTTACCTCATTTCCGTAGTTTGATCCAAACTGAAGGACAAGAGCCAAAACAGGGTTTGTACTAGAGTTGGATGTGTTTAAAACGTTTATATTGTGTGTGAATATTGATATTGTCAGATACATTGCACATTTTGTATTTTATTTTTTAGCACAATAATTTTTCCATTCATGTTTTTAACATGTACTGTATTTTTCCAATTACCTGCAACTGGTAATGCACAGAAGAAAACACAAGTTTGAATTTTGAACAGATTTTATGTAAACCAAAGAAATTTCATAAAAATCAGATTTTCAGATAAAGGCCATCGATCCTAAGTTGTATGCCACAGACTTAAGAAACATTATTGAGTTGATCAAATATCTGGTAAGTAAAGACATTTTTTAAATCCAGCGTCCAGCCGCTTTACTCAACATAAGTCATGTCAGCCACTTTGCAGAGCTTGAAGGAAACAACCAATGCCATTTAATGGCTACGTTACTGCTACCAAAGAACTGTTTGAAAAAATGTTCTCCTTTTATTTTAACATAAAATAAGGTTTGTTTTTCACATCTTGTGTGAATGAATTTCTCATGTTATTTTAAGAAACTGAATTATGCCTTTGTGTGGTCTGCTTGAGAAGGCCTAGCCATTTGCATTAAATGCAGGAAGCAACAAGGACTGCCACCTTTTCACATGCATATCGGGCTAAAACAAGCAGATTGAACCAAATGTTTCCAACATAGTCATGCGAATTAAATAAACGAGCTGTATTTTTGATAGTCAAGAATGACTTCACACCTCGACTAAAATATTTGGATAACAAGATATTTTTTTATCCTTTAATTTAACATAAAAATTTGTTTGATTTTCGCATCTTTTGTGAATGAATTTCTCATGTTATAATGTGCACGTCGGTGGCTTAAAAATGGGTGTATTCTATAATTAATATAAACCCCATGTATCCTATAATTAATACTAACCCCATGTTTTTCACATGGGGTTAGTAGTTTGAGGTAATTATTTTGTAATAACAAGGAAACATGGCTGACTCTGCATTAAGTACTCTTCTTTAAAATTGCTCTTGCTTTCTTTTTAAGGGCTTTAAAAATTAGGAAGTTTTATTAACAATGTTTTATTATCAAAGGACTTTTGGTTCATTCTCTGTCTTTGAAAACACAAGCCATTTTGAGCCTTCTGCAAATTATCTAAACATATTAGTTATTTTGTACTGAAAATCTTTAATTAGCATACGAGTCCATGTTTTTTTTCAACATTGTGTCTACTTTGTTCTGACGAGACTGGTTGCTCTCCTCTCGGTTCAGGGATTTGGCCATAGCTACTGAAAATCTGCCTGATAATAGTGTGGGTGCGAGGTGGCATTTCACCCACACTCCCAATCCCTGTGTGCCAGGAGGCTGACATTTCATATGAGTGGAAATCTGCAGTCATTTTGTGAAATGTTTAAAAGACAACCATCCATATCTATTTAATAGAAGATGGCTTGAAATTTCACTTGTGTTCTGTAGAGATGTTTGTCTTGTCAACCAGTAAGGACATTATTTGTGGCTATAAACTTAATGAAAGATGTTGAAGTTGTGATTAATCTGTGATTCTCTTCAATCAAATCAGAGTCTGTTCTGAAATTGATTCATACTCCTGTATTTTCAAATGAACCCCCCACCCTGGTTCCCATCTTCTCACATCACTCTCACAATCATGTTATGGGGGGTTTGCTGCTCTTTATTTACTTCCCACGTCTGTGCTGCACTCACTTCTGCTTTCATAAAATCACTTTAAATCAACACTGCCCTAAAATCTCTTCCCCCACCTACTGGCTGACCCTGTCCTTCCATTTGCCCTCATTTCCCTTTTCTCACTGGCCCACAGTAGGGCACTCGTCCCCCTTCCACACTCCCCCAATCTAAAAGCAGCTGTTATTATCCAGCAGAGCTCCCAGACCCGACGAACGAGAGCACAAACGGTCACAGGCGTTGAGGAAACCATGGTAAAGTCCACCTTGTACATGTCTTGTTCTTTCTGTTAATTGCACATTTAGTGGATTAAGATAAATAATTGTTCTTAAAACAAAACAAAACTACATTATTATTATGTTACATTCATTTTTTAAATATTCAGTGTGTCGCTTTATGAGAATGATATTCCTTGTTTAATTTCAACAACTTTCATCATCCATATGTGTATGCTAAAATCATAATGACTTAGTTCTTAGTATATAAGTATTAATGCCCACACTACTTGTAAACTGTGATTTTTCAAAAACACTGGTCTGACAGGATCCCATTAGATCCCAAACAAAAGTGTAAATAATCATTGTGTGTCTAAGAGGAGGGAGCTGAATTGTATTATGGTGAATTTCAAATATCAAACACTGGTGCAAATTTTTATTTATTTATTTTTGCTTTAAGCACGGTCGTCTCACAGCAAGAAGGTCGCTGGTTCTAGGCTCGGCTGGGTCGGTTGGCATTTCTGTGTGGAGTTTGCATGTTCTCCCCGTGATCGCGTGGGTTTTCTCCGGGTGCTCCGGTTTCCCCACAAGTCCAAAGACATGCGGTATAAGTGAATTGAGTAAGAACAATTGCCCATAGTGTCAACGTGTGAATGTGTGTGTGAATGTTTCCCAGCGATGGGTTGCGGCTGGAGGGGCATCCGCTGTGTAAAACAAATCCCAGAGAGTTGGCGGTTCATTCCGCTGTGGCGACCCCGAAAGGGAATAAAGCCGACATGAAGATGAATGAATGAATATTTTTGCTTTAAGGAGATCAAGTTAAAAGGATACTCCACCCATAAAAATAAAAATTTAATAATCTCTACCAGGCCCATTGATGCTTAATTCCTCCTCTTAGTTTTGGGCTAATGCAGGAGGACTTGTGTCTGACCCAATAACATGTCACATAGATTTTCATGCCATATAAAACTTTTAAAACACAATCAAATGTCTCCTCTTGGGTTTCACACTTGTGAAACACATATCCAGATGCTCCTTGATGACTTTCTTTAATTGATGCACATGCACAAAGCCTTAAAAAAGGAAAGAAGGCACGGTGGTATAGTTGGTTGGCCCTTTAACTGGAAGGTTGACTGTTCGATCCCTGCCAGGTCCATTCTGCTGTTGTGGCCCTGGGCAACCCACTTCACGCTCTTTAGCCTGTATGAATGTGTGTGACTGGTGGGGTGTGTTTGGTGGTGGGCAGGAAGCAGTAGGCTCAGATTGGCAACCACGTTCTGTCAAACTGCCCCATGGCAGCTGAGGCCACCATGTGAATGTGGTGTAAATGAATAATACCCTGAAAATTCAAAAGCGTCTTTGAGTGTTTAGAAAAGCGCTATTTAATTAAAGGCATCATCATTATTATGATAAAAGTTCACAAATGAAATCTGCCCGAGGTTAATGTCAGAATTTTTATTTTTTTGAAGGACTAACCCTTTATAAATGTATCTTATTAAAACAATATTATTAGTTGCAGTTGCAGTTGGTTTATGATTTAAGTTCAACAAATTAAAATGTTGTTATAATAATTAAAATTGTGTAATAATGTAATCTAATTAAATAAATTTTGTTATACTATGAGCTGAATAATAACTCTTTTACTATGAGTCTTTATTATGTTATAGTATATAATTATATAGTATAATTGTGTTAGTCATTCTTAAGGTTTGATTGGTGTCCAAAACAATAAAGGAATACCTTAGATTACTTTATGCTAATTGTATAGCTCTATATATTTACATATTTTATAAAAATATAAATAATTTTAATACTATTGTTTCTTATTTCTAGCAATAATTAATTTTAGTTATTTAGCTATTGATTCATGAAGTTATTGATTCATATTAGGATCTCTTGGTATTCAGTTACCTCACCAGTTAATTGCCAACATCTCAGGCATTACTTTGTTTCATATGTGTTTGTCCTCCTGTGTGAAGTAAATGCTGTGTTTCTTGGTGGTTTTGTAAGTTGTGTTTGTGTTCTGGTTCTCAATGTCCAGTATTCCCTCACTTATCAGCATGAATGTCATATTGGTTATCAGTGCCTCACAGAAAAGCAAAACCGTGCTAAAAAATAAACAAAATCATCTATTCTTTCTTCTCGTTAAGTCTCCCTCGGCCTCCTACGCCTTGACCACACCAGGTCTTCCGCCAGGCTGGGAGGAGCGCAAGGACCCCAAGGGACGCACTTACTATGTCAACCACAACAATCGCAGCACCACCTGGACACGGCCAATTCTACAGGTACCCTACATGAAGAACAGTCGATGCCGTAGTGCATCCTACTGTATACTATTGAACTGTTTTTCCAGTGCGTCTATAAAGTCTGTTATCAATGGAATCAGGTTTCCAACTTAAGATAATTATATTATGCTTAAGTTATCCTGTTATAAAACATTTTTGATAACAACTTTAGGTCAAAACTTTTAATTTTGTGTAAAATCTATACTTTTAATTGGTTGTATTTGAGTTACATCATATTTACATTTTAGTTGTTTTGATCAGTTTTTTATTGTATTATTAATTTTGTTGGAAAGCTATGTTTTTAGTTAGCAAGTCTCACAAGATGTTGAAGAGGCTGATGCTTATTAAACTACTTAGAATCTTAGAAAATGATACACACTTATGACTTGAACTGACAAGAAAATGTAATTTTTTTTGTGTATGTTGAGTTATGTGATGTGTATGTGCCCAGACAGATACCTTTTTACTTAAACATGATTCATAAAAGCAGAACAGAGTTACTTTTGAGGATAGTGAAGATCAGAAGTAAATATTTTCATTAGATACTTTGAGTAAATAATTTGTTACTTTTACTCTTACTTGAGTAAATATTTTCTCAAGTACTTTTACTTGAGTTATTTTTTTAGGATACTCGACCCACATCTGCCAGCAATTCTGTATTGGCTTGATCTGTCTGTGCTGTTTCTTGTTGATCCTTTAGCCCAAGAGCAGGCTAGATAGAGTGGCTAACCCGTCTCTCTCCCTAGCAGCACACTGAAGATGGAACCAGCACTTCCACTTTAGCACCAGCAGAAGGTGCTACAGCTTCCCCAGCTCCTCCTCCCACCCTATCCTCTTCCAGTGGGCATCTGAGTGAACCACAAGTGCGCAGACCCCGTAGCCTCAGCTCCCCCACTGTCACCCTCTCTGCCCCACTAGAGGTGAGAACATCCACCTTGCCCACCCTTCCCTCCTTTTCCTGAAGTTTTTTTCATCCAGCTTCTCGTCTGGCAACCTTTAAGTTTTCAATTTACTATACAAATTTACCAATAAAACCTGTGAAAATGTTTCGTTTTCTATTAAGGCACGTGAGCATGCATGTCTATTCAACAAATCACATTTATTGGTTTACTACTAGTGGTTAAAAATGAAGGAGTGATTTTAAGTAAGGCTGACTTGTAACACATGACGTGAGCATGCAAGTTTGGTTAATCAACTAAAGGTAAAGCTAAAAAGAAGTCTTGCTGCAATACAGCAGAGGTATGCATATGTTCTGATTTCTTAAGCATTTTATTTGCGATTTGATATAGGCACTTATTAATGTTTTGTCTGTGTACAAAAATAAAGCTTTTTTTATTTTAAAGGTAAACTACAGTTATTGATAAATTTCTCCTGGCACTAAATTAGGTTGTGTACTTGGATAAATGTCTTCTTTTGTTTGTTTTATTATCTACTGTTCAACTAGATTTTTTTGATATGATATAAACATTTAGTTTATTTAAAAACTATTTTATTCTGAGCTATTTCTGGAATATTAAAAAAACATGAAAAACTCAGAATATTTGCTAATTATGCCGCAACTATTCAGTATTCGGCTGAGCATTTCAATTATTATTCGACTTTGGCCTCAAGTTTTAGTGCATCCCTAATAAACTTGCTTTTGGTTTGCATCATTTTTGTTTTTAAACTGTTTTTAATTATTTTGATGAAACACGTTTGCTTTTTAACTACAGAGTGCTGTTTGGGCACAACTAATGGTTTTGTTCATAATCTTAACTTTGAATATGCAGTGTAATGTACGAAGGCGTCTCAGTTGAGATTTCTCTGTGAGAAGCCCTTGCTGATGGAATAATGAAAGCTTCTGAGGCTAATCTGCAGATGTTTGGTGCAACACATGTTTTCTGTTTACTCTCCTAGCAATTATTGGTAATTAAACTGTTACGGTTCTGTGTAAAAAAAACAAAAAACATGGAAGATAACAAAATGAAAACAAAAACCTACATCACAGATATTGCATGTTTTAGGGAAAAAAATGGGGGTTAACTGCATCATGATGCATTTAATTGTTTTGTAGAAAGATGATATCAACTCAGAAATATATAATGAGATTTATATGAATATTGTCTAATCAATATCAGTGACCTTCATATTGTTTAATAAGCATGTAAATAATACAAAGTTTTGTTTTCATGTTTTATGATGAAATCTTTTTAAAGCAAGGCATCTACCATGTCCCTTTTGCTAAGCTTTGTGATATAGCTTTGAGTTGAGTCTTTTGAGTTGAGGTTTGTTTGTTTTTGTTTTTTTGTAAATGGTGAGTCGTTTACATTCCGCACCTTCATTAGTTTTGATTGTCGGGGTCAAATATAGCAACTGTTTGGCCAGATATTCTGTTTTCTGTATTGTGTAAGATTTCACTGGTGGTTTATTTAAATTTTCAATTGTTTTGATGAAAGCTGGATATATTTAGATATTTGAATCTAAATATTGTAATATCCAAGTTTGAAATGACTATAATTTCCCATGAACAACAGTATTAAACCTAATTTGATCAATTGTGTGACCAAATGTATTCTGTGATTCTAATGTAGGGAGCGAATAACGTCCAGATACGCAGAGCGGTGAAGGACACATTCTCCAATCCTCAGTCTCCTCAACCCTCACCATACAGCTCGCCCAAATCCCAGCACAAAGCAAGCCAGAGCTTCCTGCCTCCGGGGTGGGAGATGAGGATAGCACCCAACGGACGACCCTTCTTCATTGACCACAACAGTAGAACCACCACATGGGTAGGAAGATCATTAAAAGATTTAAATTGTATGATAAAAATGTGGTGTAATTATGGAATCGTTCTGTTAAAGTTCAAACAAAATGCTACTGGTCTAATCCGAAACAAATATCTGTTCTAAGATGTGCTCGTACCAGAAAGATTGGAGTTAAAGATTGAGAATATTTCCAAAATGTTGAGAGGAAGACTGAAAAAACAGTTTTCATGCACAGATATTGGGGCGAAGGGTTAGCAAAGTAGTGGAGTAGATCATCCTGTAATCAGAAGGTTCTGATTCTGCCGTTGTGGCCCTGGGCAAGCCATTTCACCCACATTACCCTGTATGGATGTGTGTGACTGGGTTTGCGGTGGTCAGGAGGCCGTAGGCGCTGAATTGTGAATGTGAGTGTGAATGTTAGAGTGTGAAAGTGGAGCCTGGAATGTGAAGAATGTGAACATTGTAAAGTGCTTTTGAGCTCTGTAAAAAACACAATTGTAAAAAAAAAAAAAAAAAAAAAAAAATCTACATTGAATGAATAAGTATTGTCACAGATAGAATGTGTGTTTCTGTTTTGTATTTGGGCTTTGGATGGCTTTGAAAATTACAAAGCAAGGGAGAAAAAAAAATCATGGACCAACCATACATTGATTTGGACTAGTTTGGTATTGTTTGCCTTTCGAGAGATTTGTGTGATTTATTTTCAATCATTTTAATTGGATATGCAACTGTATCAAAACAGCATGGACATGTTACAGCTAATATATGTTTGTTGTGAGAACATATGTTTTATGAGAACCTAGTCAGGGACTGTATACATACCAGTAAACATTCAAGATAGATGGGCTGATCATTTTACAAAACTGTCCATTTCCTATATTCAGGGTTCTATCCCTAAATATATCTATCTATTTTGAAACTCTGGAATAAAATGGCAACTGTTCAATCAGCAAACTGTATGATTACTTTTTTGTTTTAGCTTTGCCACTACTTGAAACAATACCGGTTACACGATTTAATAAATAATAGCAGATCATGGTTACGGTTAATAAATATGAGCAGATTTAGTCTTGGGGAAAGAAGAAATTTAGTTGATTAGTTTTTATTCTTGTTGAAGATAAGTTAAGCCTTCCATAGCCAGGTTATTCTAGCAAGTAAAACTAAAATAACATCAATTACAGAGAGAAGAGCCTAAGGCTCAGCCAGGGTATGCAGCTAGATGGAAGGACAGCAGATGATGACGATGATGATGTCTGCATGAGATTAGTTGGGGGTCTTGTTGGCTTTTAAGTGGTTCAAGTGTGAAAACCAGGGGGACAAAAACTTAAGAGTTTTAATCATGGCTGCACTATTCTGTGGCTCACTACCGGAGGGAAGCCCCAAATAGTGAATGTCTGAGAGAAAGAGAGATAGACTCTGCCTCCTGCTGTCTTACATTGAAACTGCAGCCCTCATTTCCTACAGCCCTTGTCTTTGGGTTTGTACATATAGATATGTATGTGTGTGTGTGTGTGTAAATATATATATATATATATATATATATATATATATATATATATATATATATATATATATATATATATATATATATATATATAGTAATACAAGGGGTTTCAACCCAGATACGCAATTTGATTGAGCTCCCCAAAATGCTAAACACGTACCTTGAGGGTTTGGTCAACTTCGTTAAAGTTAATACCTTTATTTTAAAATGTACTCTCTGAACATTGTGTTTTGTGTATTTTATTAGGCCATAATTAGTTTAATTGAACAGATCCTTGATTTAAGTTAATGTTGCTTACATCCCATTGTGGGAGCAACACTGTCTTGTGCTGCAGAGTCTGTGTGCACTCTCCCATCGCGATGCTGACCATCCTCTTATTTTTTATTATTACTAGCATAAAAACGTGTCTTGCGCTCGTATTGCATCATGCAATTGGCCTTTCAATTCTTTCCAAAGCAATTAACACCCCTTAAAATGAGTGACGTCTGTAAGTATATTAAGAAAAATATTACCACTTTGGAGAATTAATGTTCTGAAATGCTCTAAAAAACATTGAAACCAGTATTCAGTCCATGTCTGCTTGGAACACCTGCTTAGAAATATATGAGCCATGACCAAGTAAACAATCTGATCATGTTTTATCCAAATGCCTTTTAAAATACTCAGAATAATATTTAAAGTGTGAATAATCTGTAAAAAAGTAAATAGAACTGGGTGTGGTGTAAAGACCTACTAAATCCTAGAATTCATTCAAAGGGATGTAGTCATTCAATAGATGGTAAAACTAGTTTGCTTGATTTATTTTCACAGTTCTTGGTGCACTGCATTTCATTTATTCTTATGAATATTTTAAAGTAATTTCTCGAAGAAAAAAAATACTGCTGCAATTCCATCCTATATTCAGTCCAGATTAAGTGCCCTGTGTTAAAACTGAAGCCTGTGTTGAACGCTGTTTTTCTTCTTCTGATTTACAGGAAGATCCTCGCTTAAAATACCCTGTTCACATGAGGACAAAAGCATCTCTAGACCCCGGTGACCTCGGCCCACTTCCTGTGAGTATAAAAGAGTGCAACTAAGCAATATAACCCACAATGCAGAGGTCTTTCAACAGCCTTGCTTGACAGGCGTCATTGTTTCTGGTGCTGAATTGGATCGTTAAACGTGTTTGGATCTGGATTTTAGAACACCCCCCATCTGGTGCAGTAACTTCAAAGTGGTTGTTTTTGATTAAACACATTTCTTGCAGTAGCTATCTGTATTGGTCGATATAGATATTTAACACAGACACGGAACAGTGCTGTCTCTACATGATATTACATTTTTTATGCAAGATTTGTTCAAAAACATGTGCCAAAGCTCAAGTACCTTCCACAGCTTTCTTGTTACTTTTGATGTGACTCGACACACACACACACACACACGCACACACACAAGATCTCAACCTGTTATATTTTTAAATGCAATTCCATTTAAGGGGCACCTATCATGCCATTTTTAAATATGCACTTTCAATTTCAAATTTTCGAGTCTTATAATACACATCAGATTTATATCATCAGTTATGATATATTTTGTTTATGTTTATTTCATAATTTGTTTTGTTTATTCAGAATTAAATGTACTTTAATTTCAAAGGCAACTTTCACATTATTTCAGGGACTTGATTTTAATAGTTTGAAAAGTAAATTTTCAGTTCAAAATACAATTTAGGTGTTTTAGTATGGTGTTAATAGACACAATTTTACCAGCTCTTATGTCAAGTCAACTTATTAAATTTCTTGTCAAGTTATGTTAACTTGTGTTAAAATGTGACTGTCTCGATTTGTGTGCTTCATTTTGATGAATCATCTTTTCACATTGAGATTGAGAAGTATTTTTCACAGGATATGCCAGTGTTTGAAAGTCACACTTTTTTCTTCTCAGTTTTTCCTGTATGAAGAATACACAGATTCTCTGCATATTTTCATTTTATTCTTGCATTCTAATTACCTTTATATTGCATCTGTTTAGTTATTCTACAGATATTGTCCACCTTTGGCATTTAGCTAGAAAATGTTTGTTATTTCTCCACATCACACTGGATTCTTGTTTTTTATATTATCCGCTTTAGTAACTTTTTGTGTTTTTAATGTGCTTATTTTTTCGTGAGTGTAGTGGAGTCTCACTAGCTGGTGGTGTGTTTGTGTGATTTCTTTCTGGTCTTTCGGTGGCGTTGGGGAAACGTGATGCTGTATTTGGCAGAATCTTCCAGAGGAGGTCGGTCCTCTCTCTGCCTGCCTGTTCACATGCCTGCCCCCGACTTCTCCACATCCTCATTGCTGGCATGAATGACTGGCTCTCGTTTTACCTTTATTCTTGTTTGTTTATGTGTTTCTCATTTCACTTTTCTCAATTTTTCTGCCATCTGAATGCTTTCCATACAGGTCTTCCCACTCAATGAAAGGCTCTTTTACTGCTCTTTGTGTTCCACTTCAAGTTCATCACAAAAATCTCCTTATAGTACTCTCCTTAGTTTAGCTTTAGATAGCTACGTCTTAGTTTAACCTGAAGCTCAAATTTTCATACACAGAAATGGCCCAAAAAGTGCATACAAAATATTTTGCACAATATTTGATTTTTGGAAACACAATTTAATTGGTTGGTAGAGTACTTAGCGGAAAAAAACATTTTGATCTTGTGTTCACTAGAGGGTAACACTGTAACTTGTATCAGGAAATATATGTTCTCACTCTACTATGTGATGCCTCTCACGCATATAATTTTTTTTTAAAGAAAATGCATTAAACTCAACTGCTTCTTTAGAAATGTAAGTTGTCAATCATCTCCATTAATTGTTGTGATGTATACTTTAAACATATTATATATGTATACCTTTATATTCATCAACTGCTTTGCACTGACTATATATGGGCATAACTGAATGAAAAGGCTTGTGTATGTACTCTCCTTTTAAATGAGCGATCAAATACAGAATAATCTTGTTCATGAACAACAGCTCATTACCCACTTTTACAATTCTGTTACAACCCAAACCTGAAGCTTTTTTAAAGTCTGTCATCCATCCAGTTGACTTGTATAGATCAACCCTTTTTATTTGTCATTCAAAAGATTTCAGGTTTTTTAGTTTTTGTCTCTTTCACCTTCCTCTGCATTATCCATTCGATGCCAGTTTGAGTGGATGGCCCTGTCCAGCTCTCCTCCCCCATCCTTGTGTTTGGGTCAATTCATGTCATGGCTCTTGACTGGATGTGTTTCCCTGGCTGTGAGTTGATTTGTCCGGCCTGGCAGCTGCCTGTGATGATGGCATGGGCGAAGGGTTTGCAGGTCATAAGAGGAGTTTGTGTTTGTCCCAATAAGTGTGTATGGCATGATGGTAGACTTCTGTCCACACTGAAGCGAGGAACCTACACGTCTATTGTTCCTCTTCCTCCTGCCACATGATCCGTTACAGATGCCGTGTTGGTGCACAAGTGGTGTGTTTCTTTAAAGTCTTGTCTTGTGTTAACGGTCTTGCCTCTCTTTATCTCCACAGCCTGGGTGGGAGGAACGAGTGCATGCAGATGGAAGGACGTTTTACATCGATCACAGTAAGAATGTTTTTCTTTTGTCTTTTGAGAATTGTTGAGAAAATATAAAAGTATAACAAAGCATTGGATTTAAGGGCACTCTGCTCACTACCCGTGACTCCAACATCACCATCAATACCCCCGAAATGAAGTTGTCACTGCCCAAACAGCCTTTTTGGAGATGAAAATTCTGACCAGTTATTGCAGTGTTCAAAATAGAAATGATCCATTAAACCTTGTATGGTGATCGAGTCTCTGGGATCCATTTCTGTTTACATCAAAAGAAAAATAATACAAGTAATTAATATTTCAAACTGAGCCTCCTTGGTCTTGGCTTATTTTCGCGTAAACATATATCTGAACTTTTTTAATGACCACACGCTGTATACACATTTATAGTACATAAAATGTTTTTGGGTCTACTGAACCTAAGTCATATAAAAGTGAATTTTTTTTGTTCTGTACCTTAATTTTGTCTTTCAACAGGAAAATAACATTTAAAATTTTAACATGAAACTGCGTAAAATTAAAAACCCAAGCAGACCCACCAACCCTGTCAAAGTAACACCAATATGAATACCACTCAAGGGTTGATCCCTGCTCTCATCAGGGTCATGATGATACCTTTGATTAGATTGGATGCATATTGCTTTACAAAAGTTACAATTTTATCTTCAATGTCTTTCCATCTCATGTTTTTGTAAGAAAATAAATATTAGTATTAAACATCTAGGATTACAACAATAGTAGAGGGAAAATTGATTGCTTCCAAAATTGCATACTACCGCTGCTTTTCCACCGACTTTCTGTACTGCGATTTTTTTTTTTTTTGTAACCTTTTGGATGAAGTTTTAGATATGCGTGCTGGCAAAAGTCAAAGTATGTTACTCGCTGATTGGTCTGTAACTGAGTAAGTCTTTACTAACCAATTAAAACTAGACTTCCATAGTGGAGTGACTCAACTTAATCAAGCCACCCTGCTCAAATTTCTACTGACTTCCTTAATCATACTAAGCTATGCTTTTAATCATACTAAGCTATGCTTGTGGAAACAGTCTGAATTTCAAGAGGATTTTATAGACTGAAGCATGAGACAGTGTGTGCATTTGTGTTTGCCTTATGTTTTAATCCACTACATTAAGAAATACTGCGATTGATGATGCACTGCATTAAATATTGTTAAATATGGTGCTTCTACTGTATGTGAAGTACATTTGATTTTACTTGAAACATAGATGAAGTCTGCCATCAAAACATTATGAGTGCACCTTTGAAGGGCCAGATCTGCCCCAAGAACTGCCATTGACTGATCCCTGATTTATTATTCAGTCCTTGTGTAGAAATAGATGGGTGTTTGGATTGATGAGATCAGTTTACTGATGCCCTCAGTGTTTGTCCCAGTTACAGGTGGGTTCACACACGATTTAATCTGCCATTTGGATCAATATACACCCTCAGACTGTTTGTCAGCTCAATAAACCTTCAGAGTCAACCTCGTCTACCATCTGTACAGTATATTCAGTTGAGCCACCACATGGTTTTCTGTACAGTCAGCACCAATTGTGTTTAAGAATGCAGTCTTGGATTGAAAAACATTTCTCTCCTCCTCCGCAGACACCAAGAAAACACAGTGGGAAGATCCCCGCCTCCAGAGTCCTGCCATCACTGGACCGGTGAGTGATGGATTATTCTATGGCAGGAGTAGTGGGTGCTTGGATTGATCTTTCAAATATCTCACCTTTCTCCTTCCAGTGTTTGCCTGGCATCTATCTCCACATTAATGGGAAATTAATGCAATAAAGGCAACTACACAAAAAATAGTTTTTAATTCAATTAAATAGTCAATATAGAAAAATGTGGACAAAATGTAACCATTTCAGAATTTCCAGAGATTTTGTGCAATTTAACCTCTCTTTTTTTATCTTTTGTGTTATTTTTACAGTGGTAATTAGTCAGCTAATTTCTAGAATGTATTCTCAATTGATGCTAATAGAAAATCTCTGTTGATGTATGTGCCTTCTTTTAGGCAGTGCCGTATTCTCGGGAGTTCAAACAGAAGTATGACTACTTCAGAAAGAAGTTAAAGAAACCGGTAAGAAACTTTTAGGAGTTTTCATTTCACATCCTATGCAGCAGTCCTGGAAGCTCTAATTTATTCTGTGTGAAATCCTCACTGAGGAGTGAAACGGTTGTTAAGTCTCTTTTCACACCACATTCATGTACTGTAATCATTTGGAGCTGTAACTGTTGCCAGGCTTCGGGTTATTTTCTGATATTTTCATACTCTATTTCCCAGGCGGATATTCCCAATCGTTTTGAGATGAAGCTGCACAGGAGCAACATCTTCGAGGAGTCGTACAGGCGCATCATGTCTCTGAAGAGACCGGACAGTCTGAAGGCTCGACTGTGGATTGAGTTTGAATCAGAGAAAGGTCTGGATTATGGCGGTGTAGCCAGAGAGTGGTTCTTCCTGCTCTCCAAAGAGATGTTCAACCCTTATTACGGGCTGTTTGAGTACTCTGCCACGTGAGTGTTGTCCACGTTTTTGATTTGGCAAGACTCTGAATGACAAACTAGCTTCATCTGGGAAAAAATTCTTGTCTTTTAATTTGAATGTCATGGAATGTTTCCCAGTGTCTCAACTTAATCTCCAAGTTTTCTTTCAGATTGCCATGTCGATGCATGATCCATAAGTAGATTCCATTTTTGATTATTTATCTCAAACAGCAAAAGCTTTAAATTCTCAAAAGGGGCCTGCAGAAATTGAATCTGGCAAATATACCTTTCAATTAACCAGCCATCAGATTTCCCCCTAAAGTTTAAAAAAGGAAAAAAATCCCATTTTATTAGTTTGTATACATTTTTATTATGAATAACGGTTAGAAATAGTTTTTTTGCCGCAGTAACAATTGAATTACACAACTTTTTTTCTACTCCTGTAGCATAGTCTTAGCCATGCCAACTGTATTTATAAATGTCAAGCTTATGTTTAAAAATGTGTATAGTTACAGGGTGAAGTAGTTAATTTCCAGTTGAGTTAAGATTAAAATTAATGATAAATATCTTTTTTGTAAGGCAATGTTATGTGTATAACACATAGTATAATTTATTTTATACATTATTTACTTATTTAAACAATTATTTATTTCGGATAGGATTTTTTTCTTTCAATTTTGTATGTTGTGTATAGATAAAAGGTCAAAGTTAACATAGGATAGACAGCATGTCATAACTAAGAATTATACTTGAGTGCATTTCACTTTTTCTTTTTTAAATCAGGGGTTTTCCCCCCAAACTACAGCTGCTTTATTTTTCATCCTTCCTTGTAGAATTAGAAGTAAAAGATTTGTATTAGTTTTCCCAGGCAGATAGCCTTTCCCAATGAGTTCTCTAATAATTCTTTCTCTTCTGTGTGTTCAGAGACAATTACACTCTACAGATCAATCCCAACTCTGGTCTGTGTAATGAGGATCATCTGTCATACTTCAAGTTCATTGGTCGAGTGGCCGGCATGGCTGTGTATCACGGGAAACTTCTGGATGGTACACTTTCTCTTCTCTTTCATTTAAGCTCGGTTCATACTGTAGTAAACAAGCCTAAACATGATCCCACCTTTTTTACCTAAATGTTGTTTTGGTTTTTATGAACCACTTTGGGTACACAAACCTTGATTCATACCAAAGTACATCAATGAATAAATCTATCTTTATATCTCGCCATTCAAGCAACTTACTCAAATCAACAGAAAATGCAAAAAAACAAAAAGATTCCTTAAACTTGTTTTGTTTATTAGTGATCTCTAGTAATAACCACTAAAAGTGTCAATCACCAATCTCCATCTTGATGTTTGCTACTTTTGGTGCAAAGTGGGTTTGATTGACTGTAAAATGCATTGATTTAAATTTGTTTCACAGGTTTCTTCATTCGACCATTCTATAAAATGATGCTGGGCAAACAGATCTCCCTTAACGATATGGAATCAGTGGTGAGATGTCATTGGGTGTTCTTAAGATGCTACAGGAGGACATTTTTAATAATCTAATGAGTGTTTCGTGTTTCATTTAGGACAGCGAATATTACAACTCACTGAAGTGGATTCTTGAAAACGACCCCACAGAATTGGACCTACGGTTCTGCATCGATGAAGACAACTTTGGGCAGGTGATGCAATGTTGTATAAATATAGAGTATTGAAGATAATTGATTTGGAAATGTGTTTTCTGTACTTACTCTAAGTGTAGCATCATCATGAAAAAAATGATTGCTGCGATTAGAAAATGAGATTGAGTGCTTTATTTCCACTGTATTTCTCTTGTTGCATGAGCTACAGTGAAATTGTGATTTCAGTTGAAGTTTGAATTTGTAAAAATAATCACATTGTTGTTGTTTTTTTTTTTACTTTTTTTTAGACGTATCAAGTGGATTTGAAGCCAAATGGTTCAGACATGGTTGTAACCAATGATAACAAAAAAGAATACATTGAGTAAGTTCCTCTCAATTTAAAGTCCCATAAAGTCACTGAAAAAATGTACAATAATTATATTTTTCGCCACACAGCCTGGTGATACAATGGCGCTTTGTAAACAGGGTTCAGAAACAGATGAATGCATTTTTGGAAGTAAGTGTTAAAATTCTTTGGGAGGTTTTGTATTTTTAGCATGTTTTTGAAGGGAAACATTCACAAAGTACATTTACTCTAAAAAGTTATATTTAGTACCTAAGGTTACCACTTGGTGGTAGCAAAGTTATGTTTCTTAAATTAATATCCTGTTATTGTTATATCTGCTCCACAGGGCTTCACAGAACTCATTCCTATCGACTTGATCAAGATTTTTGATGAAAATGAACTAGAGGTAACAGACTGTGGTCACTTGAAATCAGGCAGTTTTTACAGATATGTGAAGTGTAAACATAACTGTTTAATGCAATTTAATGAATTATGGAAAGTTTGTAAAAGTGACTCATACTCAAAATTGAGTATGGGTCAACTGAAAATAAAATGTTTAGGTGTTGTTTGACTGTTTCGACTGGGTTTTTTTAGGAGGAGGGGTACTTTTATATGAAAGGATATGTAAATAATGCTTAATTAGATTCATTTCCATATTTAGATTTGCCAATGTAACTGCATTAATTTACTTATTAAAGACAGTAAGGATTTTAAATGGATTTTATACAGTAAGCTTGCAATACATTTCACAGACTAATACCTTTCATTAGCTCTGACCTGGAGTGTGCTGTGTGTGCAGCTGCTGATGTGTGGCCTCGGAGACGTAGACGTCAACGACTGGCGGCAGCACACAGTCTACAAGAACGGCTACTGCCCCAACCACCCGCTGATCCAGTGGTTCTGGAAAGTATGTAGTGATTATAAAGCAGAGGTTTTTTCATGCTTGTCCTTGAGTTTCTACACTAGAATTCTCATTTTGAATTAATATGATTTTATTATTGTTTTTATTATTATTAACTAAAGTTGAAAACCATTGTGATGTAAGAATATACATAAATGGCCTTTCATTTGTGTGAAAATGACTCTTTTTCATATCCGAATAATTTACGATTACATTGACCGTTTTGATAATTTACAAACATGTTTATTGCAGTTATTTACATGGAGAATTAATTATGTTTATGTATTCTTTTATCCAAGCATTTTGTATAAAAATGTGTTTAAATAAATCGCTAAATATTAGAATATAGAATATTAGTCGTTAGCGCATTTCTATATTTTTATTTCTGCTTTGATTCTTTGTTATTTCCGCATTTAATTTTAAACAAAGCTCTATTCTCTATTTGGTGTAAAATAAGCATTTAAAAGGTTTGGTTCAAATACATTTTCTTTTCTTTCTTTTTTTCAAAAAATACATTTGAAAACCAAAGGCAATTTATTGTAATATATTATTGAGTATTGTTATAATTATTGGTGGTTTATGCTAATCAGACAATTGTTTAAGGTAATCAGACCCATTTTATTTGACATATGCTTAATTATACATAGTTTTCTAGTTTTTAATTTAGTTTACTAAATTGGGTCATGTGTCTACATTTCTGGATGTGCGCTTGTGTGTGACCTCATCCCAAGTGGAGTACGAGCAGTTACTGGTCAAAGTGTGTTTGATGTGCTGCTCATGCAGTGTTTACTCTGATGAAAGCACTTCAGAGCATAACAGGAGCATCTTATCAGCAGTCTGAGGCCAGTCGCTTTGTTTGTAACTCTCTTTGACGTGCATGCGGCGAGTAGCACCAGAGTTTAGTTTTTATAGCAAATAGTTCTTCAGTTAAAAGCCCACATATAAACTCATGTTCTCCTGTACCCAGAGCTGTTTGGAAATATAAAATATGTCTCAAAGTTCTAAAAGTTCTAAAAAGGTTCTGTAGTTGAGTTGTTTGCAGAAGTAGAAGGTTTCTGGTCTGAAACTTTTTTTTTTTTTTTTTTTTGCTCTCCTCAGGCGGTGCTCTTGATGGATGCTGAGAAGCGGATCAGGCTCCTGCAGTTTGTCACAGGAACATCCAGAGTGCCAATGAATGGCTTTGCTGAACTCTATGGTAAAACATGATGTTTGGGTTTAGTTTTCAAGGTTACATTCAGCATGTATGGCCACGAATGTCCTTTTGAGTACAGTGATTTATAAATTTATATCTATAAAAAAAAGATGTGTTTAATTGAAGACCACACCTGTTTTAAAGCATTTCCATTGTAACTTGAGATGTTCATCAAAATATGCCATAGAGAAAACATTTTCTTAAGTATTGGCTTTATAGTCCAGAGTTTATGGCCTGGGTCCCCAATTATTTTTATCCAAGGGCCAAATTGTACTAGACAAACCAGAAATAGGGCCAAAGGCCACGCCCATTTAAACGGTTATCCACTTTTAATCCACCAATGTTAAATAACAACCTACTCCGTTAGGAAACTTCAATTAAAGACATCTAAAACAACACTAAGCAAAAAAAATATGTACTCTTTATTTAAATAAAAGGAACATATTTATGTATTACTCAATGTTATATATATATATATATAGAGAGAGAGAAGATATGAGAGATAGAAGACAGAGGAGAAAAATATAGAGGTCGGGTGAGTGAGAAGAGAGAGAGAGGGAGATGGGTGAAAAGGAGATAAAGAGTGTAAATAGGGAGAGTCCACGAGAGAAGCGGTAAAAGAGAGAAAGAGAGTGTAGTATATAGTGAGTGAGAGGAGTGAGAAAAGAGAGAGATGGAGAGAATGTAGATAAGGAGAGAGAAGATGGAATTCCACGTGAATCGTAGCAGACTATTATGTGATGTTAAATCGCTGTCTATATTCTGAGTTTGTGGTATTTAACAAACTAGGACACTTTTTTCCAGTTGTATACTATTTTCACATGTACATATTGATCTCTGTGTGCAGAACTGTAGACCGAAAATATTATTAGTTTTTTTCAACTAGGAAAAGGTATCAGTGTCTGATTTGAAAGAAAAGGTCAACCAAATCTACGTTGTAGCGTTCTCGTCATTGTTTCAAAACAGGCTGACATCACTGGGTTTCTGTTCATATTCAAGGCAAAAAAACCTACAAGCTATCCAATCAAAGAGATGTTTGGTGAATGTGTTAAAACTGCAAAAATATGCACAAGATGGGAGTATACTTGTACCTACAGTACTTAGATTTTTCTCCTCCTGTATTAAATAAATGCAGTGATACCAGAGTATAGTTTTGGTTCCCACATGACAACAGCCACACATGAACATAGACACCTGCCTTTGGTTTACTTGCTCTCGCTTCGTCAATCAATGATTGAGTATTGTTTATACATTTTATACTCATTTGTCCTGGAATGTTCTAAACTGAATGTTCTAGGGGGTGCTGTGACTAAGTAAAATAATCTGTTGTGAAGACACAATTTGAATATGTTGTAAATAATGGTTTATGTCAATAAGGATTGTTTGTTGTAAGAAGTACAACCAACAAATAACAATTGTTTTTTTTATTATGAATTAATAGTAAAATATACAAATTGTTGCTCATTAGCTTTTTTCACATCTAAGTTCCCTTTCCAGCTTTTTAATGAGATATATATGATGTGTTGAAGGTTCTAATGGGCCACAGTTGTTTACCATTGAGCAATGGGGGACACCCGACAAACTCCCTCGTGCACACACCTGGTAAGATCCATGTTTATGTATATATGTATAGCTTAACTGTTAATTGTTTTCATTATTTCAATGTAGCAGGAAAGTGGAATACAGATTACCACCACTTGCGGAACAAAATTATCATTGTTTTTTCTTTGTTTCCTTTCTTTACAAATCATCAGGAGGTGACATTGCTATCAAGATAGGTCAAGTTATAAATGACCTGTTACGCTCCATGATTTAATAAAGAAACACATATATATTTTTTAAATAGGGTCATCCTTCCACTTTCTCAGAGATGAGCAATGTTATCTGATCAGGTGATGGGATTTTTAACATATATCACTGACTCGTGCACATTAGCTAAACATGATCTCTTTTCAACATTAAATACCTGTACATGTAATACCTTGCTATTCTATAGTTAGAATTGTGCCGGCTGTGGACATGCTATGACAGCTAACGTCCTTAAATATTTCCAATGAAGAAAAGTTTAGTTCCTAGATAAATCAGGCTAGAAAACATCAGCTATTCATTGTCTGTGTATTTCCACAAGAATGATCATTTCATTTTATGTTAAATTAAGGTCTCGATTAAGGTATCGATAAGCTAATGCTTGGACCTGCAAATCTACATCTATTGATTGAGAGTTCCAACTTCTTGTTAGATCCAACCCTGACACTTGTTTTGGTTTAGCACTGAAGCTAGAAATACAAGATTTGCCTCTAAATGTTGTTGTTGTTCTCCTGCAGCTTCAATCGTCTGGATCTTCCCATGTATGAGACATTTGAAGACCTGCGAGAGAAGCTCCTGATGGCAGTGGAAAACGCTCAAGGCTTTGAAGGCGTTGATTAAAAATGTCTTTTTTTTTTTTTTTTTTTTTACAAGGCAGACGACCAGAAGTCATGTACAACACACATTTCTAGACTCACGTACACACTCTGTGGAGTTGTCATCGTATAGTCAGATCTCAGTAGGAGCTGGGGTTTGTGATGTCAGCGCAGTATATGCATGTATTTGTCCAGCAAGAATAGCATCGCTGTGAACCTGATTGGATGTGACACAACCTTGCAAAATCCTACCAATCAACGTGTTTTTTTTTAACTGAGCCCTAGCTCTAAGGACATAGAGTGGGTGAAGCCTTAGAGTGGGGACAGTCTTGATTCCAAGATAAATCACCCTTCGTCAGGTCTAACACCAGATTACCTTAGGAACCACAGCCAGGACTAATCTTCCGTAAATCTCACAAAGAATGCCAAGTTTCCTTCCTTCGCCAAGGAACATTTTTATTCTCTTTTGCAATGCAATCAAGCAACACCTGTTTTTAATGGTTTGTTATTATTATTATTGCTGATATTAAAACACTAATACTAAGTAAATGGATATTTATACAAACTGTGCGTTACGATTTTAAATAACCTTATGAGAAACACTCCAGTGGCCTGATCTTACACAATCCATATCATTGTGGACAGGAAAAAAAAACTCTTAAATCAACTTGACTTTTGTAAATCCCAGAAACTGGCATGAACGTGTATATTGTGTTTCAATATGATTGCGTAGTAATTATAAAGCTTTTCTCCATCTCAGTTGAGTAGAGTCAAAAAAAGCCAATATAGACAAAGTGTCAGAGAAGGTTTTCTTCAAATGTACAAGTATTGTTCTTATCTTTATTATGATCATATCTATTCATAATGTTGTACATTAGATTTTGGGTGGGGTAGAAAAGCAGTTGGTTCTTTTACTGAATTTGTTTAAAGTATTAAAGAGTGAAGATCTTAAAAAGCATTGTGATTCAACACTATGAGTCTCAAAGACTCGCGGGTTAACTTTATTTCTCTCTATCTTTCTGTCTTGTAACATGACTTTACATAAGAGGGCACTTTAACGATCACACACTAGTCTCGCAACTCTGGTTTATTTGTGAACTTAAGGGTGATTATTTGTTTCTATGAAAAGCACTCAGTTACTTGGTGCAATATCTATAGTTTATTATCGGCCTGCTGCTAACATATCAGACTACAGTTCGGTCACTCTAGATCTTCTGCAGCATGATTTAACTCTTTCTTTTACCACAGTCACTTCTAAACTCACACGTCTTCTTCAATGTGAATTTACAATTGCTTTCTTTAGTGTGAATCTGTTTTCTTTAGGAAAGAGGAGCAAGACTAGAGACTTTTTCTATTTTACTTTTACCTGTAAGCCTCTCCTCTCAAGTTTTAAGCAGCAGTGGTTCTGTTGGTTTGTGATATAATTATAATTATTGTTATAAATGATCTTTCCTCTTTTGTAGGGGCAGTTGTTTTTTATTGATGAGCATTTACTGTCTGTTCCTGCTCAATTGGTATTTGAAAATAAACAGATAAATGGTAACCTGCTGTGCTGTGATGTTTTAATTGGTCTAAACTTTCTGGAATTGCACAATATGGATTTTCATTCAAGGTGAGAAATTTATTATTTTAAAGCAAGTACTTCTCTGTTTTACACACCTGTCAGTTACTGTTAGCTCTCTGCTTGACTGTGGAGTCATAAACATTTAATTTTGTTTTGTTCATTGTTGTGCTGCTTGGTGTTGCAATAAATAGTTAGCACATTTTTTTTGCAAAAAAGAAAATGTCAAACATTAATTTAACATTTCAGAATGAGACTGACTTCAGACGAACTGAAGAACTAAAGTCACAAGAAGTAGGAAGAAGTAACAGATTGTTATTTAAAAGAATATAACAGATTGTTGTATAAAAGAAGAATAACAATAAAAAAGAATAATTTGACAACATACAATTATTAAACTAAAAGCTTCAAAGAAAGTTTACATTGTTGATTTCTGTCTTTATTAAATTGACTAATTTGTATGGATGTGTGTGACTGGTGGGGTGTGTTTGTTGGTGGTCAGGAGGCCGTAGTCGCGGAATGGTAGCCACGTCCTGTCATACTGTCCCATGGCAGCTGAGGGCTACCAAGGTAGCTCATCACCACCAGAGTGTGAATCTTGAGTGAATGCATAATGCTCTGACAATTGTAAAGTGTCTGCTACATAAATTGAAGGCATTATTATTTACTAGTTTTTAATTGGCTCAACACATCACTCAGACAGTGTTCAATGAACTATTTTTTTATTCATTCAACTCATTGGCTTTTATCACAAAATAAAATCAGGGAATTGTTGCAATGATCAGGATGCATGGAAACCATGAAACAGGTTTTCATGTCCTGCTCACTAACCGTACAGCTCATAGGTAATATCACTTGGCTTTATACTCATGTCTTTTATTTCAAGACATGAGTATAATGTGTCAGACTCATACCTGTACGTTATTAACTCAACAACAGAAATATGTTTCAACATGCATTTTAGTACTGAAGCACAAGCTTTACTTCCTCTACAGACTGAAAAAGGAGATAATGATAGCCAGCAGATGTTTAGGATACAATTATGCCTGTTCGAAAAAGAAAACGCAAGTTTAAAAAAATTGATTAAACACAAAATCTTGATTGCTCACTGTTCCTTAAAATCAACCCATTGTGTTTTATTTGAAAGTCCATTTTACTACATGTTTTGTCATATCTCCATTTCTACTGTGCATGATGTTCTAAACATTAAAATATGCATGCTCTAGTCTGGATATGTTATCTCAACTGTGCTTTTTTTATTTATTTATTTTTTATTAGAAAAATATGTTAGTACACAATGTGTTTATATAATTTTGGGTAAACTTTTTAATCATTAGAATTAGAGAGTTGTCAGCTTGACAGCTGGTCAAGAAATTTAGTTCAGAACATCCTAACTTCCTTAGTTAATAATTGGTTTGGCAACATGGGCTCCAGTTACCTGTAAACTTGGATGTCTGGTAGTACATTTCTACGAAACATATGAACATGAAAACAATAGTTCCTCTCGATTTGGCCAAAAAACAAGAGTGGTGCAGTTCCAAGCTTGAAATCTGGTCAAGAAAATTAAAGATCTGACTTTTTCTGCCAAGTGGTTTGGGGGTGTGGCCTTCGATTACTTAGGAATATGAGAGCAACGTTTCCCATTTTCTACATGCCAACATGAAAATACTTGGTTGTTGTAAACTCAACAAGACCTAACAATGATCGTGATCATTTGTCGGTTGTGACATTTTGACGAAAACAATATTTAGGAGTCAAGGCCATTTTAAAACCCTTATCTCTGACCTATATTCAAACAAACCTTTTCTACTTGAACTGGATGGACTAAAAATTAGGCTTCCAAATCACATAGGATGTAAACCTAAAAATAGCTCTTTCTATTGCAAGAGGAACACAACATTAAATGATGAATGTAATAAAATATGAAACATGATGACCTCATACGTTCTAGTCTACCCCTACCCTCTAAACTGTAAGAAGTCTAGTGAATTCTAAAATATTTTTAAAATAATGACCTACCACTTTATTTTGTATTTTGGTTGAATTTTATTTCTTTAAAGATTTGAAAGACAATATGCAGGCTACAAGGGGTATGAATGAACAAACCCACCATATTTACTGAGGGGAACACATTGGTAAAAGTCTCTACTGAGCGGTGAAGGAAACTCCGTTCATTCACATGTGCAATCAGACCTTTATCAGATCCAAGGACAAGCAAATAAAAGCAACCCACTGTCCTGTACCCTTTATCAAGTGCTCTCTTTCTGCAATCACAAACAAGTTCAGCACCTAACTACCCTGCTTCAAGCAAGATCACAATAAATATCCAAGAACTCACTCTTCCAGGCCAGACCAACACTTCACTATGTATCGGTAACATAACTTTCAACACGACAAAATAAACTAGAGATGTTTGTTATCGTTTAAAGACTTATTTTACAAATGCTGTGATCCTTGGAATTGTTTATCTATAACTACATTTGAATCACTTCAGTGTCAGCTATATTTAATGGTGAGCGTAAATGATGTTTATGATAAGCATTTATTTAGTTAGCTCTGTAAAACGCTGAGGTTTTGGGTTTGTGACCTCACAGATCAATACTTCTGCAAGCTTATCACAAAACTGTTTGAGTAAACCCCCTCTTGGTACATATATGGAGGTTAAAGAAGATCACAATGACCAGTTGCAGCAAACTCTCTTCAGAGACAGGGCTAGTCTCTCATTTTAGCCGATAGAAGATTTTTAGGTGTGTGAGTCTATTATGAAGAATATAGTGTTTGTGGTTCATAGGCAAAATGTTTTATGTTGTCTATTTCAGTGATCTTGATTGATTTAAAGTCATGAGGATCAGCCATCTTTACTCCACACGAGGTAAGTCACATGTACATTAGCATTTAAAGAAAAATTTCTACAATGCTTTAGGTTTTGAGATTTTAATGTATTAAATTTGAAGAGTTGAGAGGCAAAAATGCTGCTGGTTTCAGAGTTATACAGGATGATTTAGGAAAATAATCAATGCCAGTGACCAAATTAGCAGCCAAATGAAACTTAGAAGCTTCCTTACATTGAAGATAGAAAAAGCTTAGCTCTCTTACTACTTTACATAATTCTTAATTTTAAAGGGTGTGGTAATCAATACCTATATATCATGCACTTTTCATTATCAAGAAATTTTAAAAACCACGTTTAACATTATATGTAATTTTGGGACTTGTGTAGCATTTAATAGACAATCTGAGGTTGTGTTGAAGAAACTATTACCTCATATTTGACATTTTGCTGTGAAGTTAAAGCAGCACCTGCTCAGTTCCCGCTGTCTTTCCCGCCTCATCTGACCAACATGTGACCAGATTACAAATGATAGCACTGTTAGCACAACATTGGTAGATAACAGTTTATACAACAGCCGAATGTTACTAAGACTTAGAATTTAAAAAAAAAACTACAGTATATATATATATATATATATATATATATATATATACTAGATGGTAGGAGAGATTAGTACCACAAAACAAGTATAAAATATCTCACATTTCTTTTACAGATTTCACGTTTGTGTTCCTCCAGAGCTGTGGAGTGTGACAATGGTGTTTGTATTGTATGCCGTCAAACGCCATTATCACACTAAATAGTAACGGCGAGACCTCGCATCCCCTCCACCAATCAGCACTCAAGTCACCTGTGGAGTTCTGGCGGCAGAATATGGCACGTGCTCAGATTTAACCTTGAGATGTTAAGGTCGCCTCGCCTTCTTGAAGCACCTACTGACCCAGTTGTTGGTTTCAGACCTGTTAAAGAGTTAAACCAATCATACAGATGTGTTTTACTTCACTTTTTAGAGTTGGGTAAAAATCTTCTAAAAACAAATTTCACATGGATGTTTTAGCTACTCCTGTGTTTTGGTAAGTACAAACTTGAATAGGAATACAGTAATGTTCACAAAATAGTTCATTATCATTTTGAGAAGTTTGTAATGAAATCAAATGGAATGTGCAATTTTTTTTAATAAAATGTTTTTACTTTTTGTCTAAACAACTTATTAAAAGGTATTTAACAGTGTTGTAAATTGCATATGTCAAAAGTAATATATTACTGTAACTTATTTCTTTTTGGAGCAACGTAGGATTGTAACTTATTGCTTTAATTTTTTCTGTAATAAGTAACTCGTTATTAGCCAATTAACACAAGTTACGCTGCAGTTTTTCTGAAAATGTAAAAAATTAAAGTCTGTTCTATTTCCTGTTCGCATCTGATCACAATCATTGAAGAGAGCAGAGGATAGAACAATCAGATCACATAAGTATTTACATTTGTCAATTTATTTTAATTTGAGATTAGTACAAAATGAAAGTGACATCAAAAAATAGCACCCCTAACGTAAAAAAACAAAACAAAAACACCCACCCAAAACCCCACTACTAGGAAGAGAAAGACAATAGAAGTCAAAGCAACAAAATTAACTTTATTTTTGTCACTCTTTCGTCACTCTTTAGATCCCTTGAATTCAAATAAATAAAAAAATGGGGGATTTTTAAAAATTGCACTACAATTCATATAACCATTTCAAATATTGGACCAACACATTTCTATTGGTTTTAAATTTGTACCAAAAAATACTCAATTTGATGTTTCATTGTTCTTTTGGTGCCAAATATGTCCTAAAACAATATTTGCATGTGATGCAATTCTTCATTGATTTTTTCGAAATAATATAGAAGCAAGGAACTGAGTACAGTTTTAAGAGGGTAAGACTGTAGTGTAAGGAATTACTTATAACTTTGCAGTAATAAGTAGTACGTAATATATCACAGCTTGCAAATAACTTGCACAATACTGGTAAAAAAAACAGGCTTAGTTCAATAAAGAACAATTTATTGGTGTGCAGGTCTCCATACATTCACAGTCATTAATCTGATATACAAATTTCAGTCTACATTCACAGTCAAATAATACTTAAAAATAAGACTATAATTACATTAGCAAAAGTCGCTAACTCGTCTAATCATGTGTGTAGTTTAGTGAAACCCCTTCAAACATGTGTCTATATTTAGAAATATAGAGTGACTGCATTATTTGACTTTGGAAGGATGATGGAAATGTGGAGGTGCCATTCTTGCTGGGGTGAACCAACAGCTGTTTACTAGGGCAAGTGTACAAACTTTTCCATCGTGTTAGGTTCACCGTCCTTTACCTTCCAAAGACAAAAACTGAAAAGAGAAATACTAGACAGCATAAAACGTGCGAAAAAGTTCATTTCACACACCAAATGAAAATGCAGAGTTTTAAAGTGTTTTGTTGTGTTTACATTCATGCTATACTTAGAATAAATCTAACTGAGCATTATGTATATCCATCATAGCTTTAAGTGGTTAAATAGCAGAATGATTTACAAAGATGACCAATCCGTTACAAAAATTGCAGCAGGTCTCAAAGTAAACATTTAAATGTCAGCATCGATCAACACATTGAAAAATAAAAGCAAGAAAAAAAATCACTGTAATGCAACTCCTCTTCAGACTTTAAAAAAAGAGGAAGTTTTTCTTTCATTTGTAAATTCTTTCAGAATCTACTTGTCTTTTACAAAAACATTTAAAAAAATTAAGTAATGGTAAAACATTGATTTAAAACAGCACAAAAATAATCCAAGAAAGAAGTAACTTCCCCGCAGTCCTCACAGATGAATGTCATCTTAAAGAAACATCCCAGAAACACAAGTTCCTGAGCAACACTATTCACTTGGGAAAAACATTCATGGTTTGGGGTTCAATTTGCTGTTCAGAACAGGCCCCAGTGTTTTTTTCTTTGGCACAGATTGTGCCTTTGGTTTTGCAGGAACAACAGTCCGTTTGGGTTTGGGCTGAAGGGACATCAAGCCGAGTAACTCGCAGTACCTGTTACACTGATGAAGAGCCTTGAACTGATCGATAAAAGTTGTGGCACAATTCCCTCTGAATCCCTTATAGCTGCAACAACAAGTGCAAATCATGAACATTTATTTTTTCATAGCAAAATCAACTTTTATTTGTTGCGTTTATCTATATCTATTTTTATTTTTTCTATTAAAAACACATACTCTTACATTAACGTTAGTGTTAATATTGACAATAAACAAAACATCAACATTCTTAATCATAGGTAGTTGTATTTATTATTGCTATTTGAGTATATTAGTCTTATATTTTTTATACAATGTACTTTTTTTCAATTAATGATTATTCTTATGAATAAAATGTATTAATGTTATACTTGACTTGTATTAAACATACTCATAAATTTAACTTCAAATCTGATCATTTTTCTTTTAAACATATTTTTTGTCCTTAATTATAAACACTAACAATTACTAATTTTTCCAAACTCCTAAAAAAGTCAAAACAATTTGTATTAATATAAACATTATAATATACATTTCTTGCATAACTTTTATGTTATACCTTAAAGATGTAAAACACTAAATACACAAACACACACGCACGAGTGCCCACCCAAATATAGTACCATGCTTATATCTGATGGTATAAAAAAAATTAATGTAAAATGTATAATATGTCAATATTAGAAGTAATAGAAGTAACAACGCATTCAAATTAAGGACAGTCAGTCAGATAAGAATGTAAATGTAATTTGCTGATCAAGTAAAGCTGTCATTAAAATAAAATAGATATTACATAAAAATCAACTTCTTCCAAGTAACAATTTAGAATTAATTTGCAACAATAGTTATTCTATTATAATTAACAGAACGTACCCTTTTTTACAGGTGGCGATCCCAACATCAGTCAGCCTCATACCAACACCTAGACACAAAGAAGACAAATCTGCTGCTAAAATCATTCGGCATCACATTTCTGCAGCCTCTTTCAGTTCAGGTCTCTTCTGTACTGCACAGTAACTTTACTGATGTGAGCTGTGCTTTACCCTGCATGTCCGTGACCAGCAGATTTCCCTCTGTCTGACTGTAGACCCAGTGCTGGAATGCACAGCACTTCTGTCCGGCCTCGGAGTCTCTGCGCATCAAGTTGATCTCCTTCCCATCCCTCACAGAGTACTTGACGAAGTCTCCCAGCAGCTCCTCTTCCAGCGTGGCATACGGGATCTCATTCGATGGCCGGTGAACCAGGTAAATAGGAATGATCCTGAGAAGACGAGATTTGGTTTTCATTCTTTATTGACTGAACACTTTTTTTCAATAATTTAATTTAATTTTTTGTTGTTTTTGTTTTACAATACAAATACGATATATTCTGCCCTCACAGAACTCCTAATGCAGCTTGGCAGATAGCAGATGAGTGAATTCCCAACGTCACATTCAGAATGAAGTAAACTGTACCAATACCAATTGCAGGAGTATAAACTGCTATGATAACGATTTCAGTAAAAGGTAAGACAAACCGTTAAAAATATTAACATAAATATTCTTGTAATTAGAATGTTATAATGCTTTTAACAGCTGTGAAAATCAACAATTGTATTTTTTTTATGTTAGACAATTACATTTTTTATCAAATGCTCAAATATCAAATCAGATCTTGACTTCAAAATTTTTTAAATGTGAGCTGCTTGTTTTCTTAGATCATCTGGCTTATTAAGAGACAACAATGTGTCCTATAAGTGGATGAGTGATTCTAGACAGACCTGTGTGGCTTTAATAAAGATTTCACAAGCTTCCATAAAAGATAGATATAAAAATTTTGAGTGTAAAAACTACTCTAAAATCCCCATTGTTCACCTTTTCACACACTCAAACAAAGTTAGCTTTCTAATTTAAATATCTATTGCATTAAGTTTTTGCAACTTTTTTTTAACAGCTTTTTAACTCTAAAAGTGTCAATTGTGCTTTATTGTTTGTTTGTTTGCTTGTTAATTACTAATATCTGTCTATTTATGTAAGAGCTTTGTTGTACTTACTCTGGCACATCCCCAAATGCTTCTGCAGACCTGGCAACACTGTTGTACGCTTTAATATATTCCCTGGCTGTGTTTTGCACATGACATTCCTGGAAACAGTATATAAAAAACTTTCATTTATTAATCAGCTACAAATGCACAGTATGGATCATTCTACTTTAAACTATTTCCAGTAAAATGCAAGGATTTGGATTGTTTTCAACAACTCAATCAGCCATTGAGCTGAAAAAATGAATGCAGTCTCTAGATTTTCACCTCCACAGCCAGGCTGTAGTTCTTCTGGATGAGCTCCTCAATGTTCTTGGTGCCATAGTTGATGGCATTGTGGACTTTAAGGACACAGGGATGCCCAGGTCTGAATCGGGGCAAGTTCCCCTCTCTCAGGGTAGTTCTGAAAGCCTTGCGGTGCATGCCTTCACCAAAATGGATCTTTTCAGTCAGGATGCTGGCAGGCTGATTTGCCCCAAAATATTGATCCGAGAGGAAATCCTCCTTGAAGAGAAGTGGAGTGCACTGGATGCTCTCCTCTTCCCCATCCACAATAGGCTCAGCTGAGAGAAAGGAAACCATGACAATAGAGCTGAATATCCAAACAGTAACATTCAAATAAGATTACAATTCATACTTTTCCATTGCATTTACCTGGATGGTCATGACTGGGGATCACTAGCTCCATCAGCACTGAAATGAAAAGATGATCTTTGAGCATCGGAGTCCTTTACCTTTTTTGTGTTGAATTTCTTTTACAGACATAAGGACATATATTTGAGTCCACAACAATCTAAGATATTTGAGGTCACGTAAAAGCCATGAACAACAACAACAACAACAAAAAAAAAACATATTTTGACATATGCTATTTTATTCCAAAGAATATTGCTTATATGCAAAATTTGATGTATTAAAGTGACAGTGGTGCATACATTAATACGTACAGTTTAAAAAAGAAAAAATCTAAAATACTAAAATTGTTTGTAACAGCTTTAAACAATTTTTAACCACTCATCAAATCCCCTATCAATTTTTCATACAATTAATTTTGTAAAAGACATATACTCTAGAAGTGTATTGTTATCTCTACTTATCTTGTATCTCTATCGTGTTAGGTTCAATCAAGCCTGATGAATAACATGTTGCTGAGTTCTATAATAAATAAATAAATAATCGAAAACATCTGAAAACAACTGTAAAAATCAAAAGCCCAGGATACAGTACACCATTAATGGTTACTTAAATTCTACTCTTAATTATGAAAGCACTCATTACTATTATTTGGCATGCTTATTCCCTTAACACCCCTTCTGCTTTGACTCATAGCCCTACCTCTTAAAACTAATAGAGTTATGAGCATTATCTCACATGGCTCATATCCTCTGATAGTGTCTACTTTTAAAACTTAAAATCTTGATTACATCAGCTGTCTATCTCAAGCCTCAGCACATGTGTCAAACTGAATTCTTGCAGGGCAAACTCACTGCAGATTTTCACTGGAACATTAATTAACTACCCAATCACTACAATCAAATATTGAAGGCTAAGGTCTGTTTTTCGAAGCAAGATTGAAGCACTATGATTATTTTCCAAACTCTTACCCTCAGATGTGAGATGGTACTCAGAGGTCGAAACTGAAACATCAGTGGTTTTCAGACTACATTTATAAAGCCCTAAATCTTTGCTGCAAGCCTTTTTGATGGTCAGTGAGTAACGCCCATCATCTCTGCAAAACAGACACAAAACAAGTTCTCAATATTTTGAACACACAGTATTGTGTAAAGTACAGTGTACAGTATCAATGCAGTATTAGGTTTAAGTGGAAGATTTTTCTGGAAAGAAGCCTATTTAAAAGCACACAGGGGATACTCAGCATTGCATGGATGAATCACTCTTATGTAAAAGGTTAATACCATTCCCACTCTAAGTCAAGGCTGAATCACCAGAACATTTTAGCCAAAAAGACGTTCAGGCAAAATTCACAACACCATTAATCACCAGGAGAGTGCCATCAAGTGGTACAGGGTTGTGAGTGTTCAAAGTTGTAACAGATGTGATTTAGATTACTCAAGCCATTTCTGAACTCAGTAAAAAGCCAGAGCTTAAAGTGGTTTGTAGATGATAGAAGATGCTTTTTCTTACGTTTTGCTCATCTCAGATAGCACCGTTCCCTCTTTAGTCCATTTAACAGTGGCTTCAGATGGGATGGGGCGGAACTGGCACCAAAGCAGGATGCTTTCAGGGTCAGATGGAACTGGGTCGGCCTGGATCTCCAAGACTACACGAGGAACCACAACTACAACAAAAATAAATCAAAGAGGACATTTAGTCAAGATTGTTTCAGATGTGATTAAGTCTCCTACACAAATAGTCCTTCAAATTTAAAAAAAATAAACCTAATGACATTGTTTTTCTACACCTTTGTTTTGGGACCAGATGGTTAGGCTAACCCATTACATATTGTCTAAGATAAGTAATCTCTCTAAGATTTCTAGCCATATTCCTCAAGGGCCAACCTACTCATGATTTTAGCTCCAGACCAATCGTATTGCAAGCAGCTAAACACAGACTTAAACTCAATACTGTAAAAAGTCAATTAGAAATGATGGCGTGTTCATTTTACAAAATAGTCAGTTATCAAGTTTTACATGGTTTGGTTTGTATTTTAAAACTCATGTTGCATTTTGGGATAGTCTTCTGCTTGAAAATGTTTGTTGTTTTCCTGTACATCTGCCGGCTATCATTATCTTTTTTTTCAGTTGGTGTCGATGTTGCTCGTTTGATGCCAGTCTGATACGTTTTATTTTTGAATAACTTCAGGGTATGTCAGGGGTAGACGCCCCATCAGGGAAAGGTAAGCGCCTTTTTTTGGACTTCAAATTTTTGGGGGCTCCCTACACAGAGTTGCCACCCATTTATTGAAACATAGAATATTATTAAATTAATTAAACAATTAAAAAAAAATTACCTTATCTTATGTCTGGTCAATTAAACTTTATTAATACTGCTACATGTTCAGCACATACAGAGAATCAGTTCCCAATTAGCACATCACTACATATATTTCTTACAAAAAATGCAGAACATTTTGCATTTAAATTGAAAATGCAGGAGGTTTCAATGCCCTCTATTTTCTATAGCACTTTTCTCTCAATGTTTATTTTTTTTAAGCTTTTAATCTAAAAACGGCCCATCGGAAAAGTAATTTGTTTTATATGAATTTGTATTTATCAAATAATTTGACCATTTGAAAGAAATAGGGGCCAGTGTTCATTTGTTTGCCCTGAAGCCCAAGAGACCACATCCTGAGCAACACTATCACTGTGACATAGAAATACAGATACTTTTTGTGATGTATTTTCTACCAACATACAACATTCCAAATATTTGTGTTATTTAGTTCACAGTGACTTAAAAATGTACCAAAATCTTCCAAATATTATTGGTCTCAAGGCCTCAACAAGCAATGCTGTATGCAATATCTGAACTAACAGAAATAATTTCAGCAAACCTTCTTTAGGTGTTTGGATCTTCTGCTTGACAACCTCACTGTAGGCTCTTCGGCTCACGTCTTCTCCATCTTTTCTTGCTTGGCGAAATATCGCAGGTAGCTGTGGCCGCGTCCTTATGGGAACGGATCCTGACTGGTCTTCTCCGATTCGCCTGCGTTTAATATCGTCATTAAGAGTGCTTGATAAACACATGCTTGAAGAATCCGAGTTGCATGTCTTGTTATCCATCTTGGTCATATTAATGGCGTCTACTTTGAGTTTTATTGGGATTGTTTTTGGAGCGGCAGCTATGCCAATAGGCTCCATCTTGGCTCCAGTACCAAAACTTGGCTCTACTTTGGATCTCACAGTCGTAAGTTTTTGAGAGCTATCTTTATTTGCAATGTCCAGGTTCTTTGGCGGTAGCTTTGCTGGTTTGTTTGAAGCCTTTGAATCAATGTCCTCAGTCTTTAAACTTGTGTTCTTCTGAAGACTTCCAATCTTTCCAGCAGGTGGAGCATCGATTTCGGATTTTGGTGCCCCATGTTGCTTTTTTTTCTTTTTTCCTTGGGTTTTTGCAATGATCTTCTCAGTGATGACAATGGTTTCAACAACAGCATTAGGTCGTTCTTCACAACCAGCTCCATCAGAGTTAAACTCCTTTTTCACTTGAGATACAGGCTGTACATCTTGTTTTAATGGAGCTTGAATCCCATGTGGCTGCTTGTCATCCGCTTTCTCCTTATGCTTACAGCGTGGTTTTCCCTCAGAACACATCTTTGCTGTCTTGTGAGGCATAATGTCTGATCTGTTTTCTTTAGAATTTAAGATGGGAAAAGGAACTAAATCTTTGGAGTCATCCAAGTCTAGAGTCACATATGCAACGCATTTGTCATCAGACACCATAAAGCGCTCTCCTGTGACTAAAAGTAACTTAGACAACTCTTTATTTATGTCACTCTTACAATTATTCTCTACTTCACTCCTAGCTTTCCTATTAAAAAAGGAAGTCTTATCGGGGGACTTAGAGAATGGATCTTTGGCTAAATCCTCACAGCTAAAAGAGCTCTGATTGCTTTCAAGGTATAAATCACTTAATGTACTTTTAGGAGTAAAATCTAGATGAGAAGATGTGTGGACCTCTTTGAAAAACTGTTGAAAAGTAATTCCAGTGCAGTTTGGAGCAAAAGGCATAATAATCTTAGGCAACTTTTCATCCTCTTTTAGCTTCACAGAATATCCCTCAATGATACGATCCTCAAATGATCCATCTACCTCAGAAGACACGTGACAGTCCAAATGAGAGGGACATATGAGAAGATCCACATCAGAGCAGCTACACTGCTCTTTGACACTCAAACGGGCAGTTGAATTCTCGCCTCTGGTGTAAAGTGAGCTCCATGGAGAACTTCTTTCCCGTTCTTCTCTGAACACTCCATGTTTGAAAACTTTATCTCCAGTCACTTCCACAAGAGTTTTTCCTTCAAACTTCAAAAAGAAACACAAGATGAGTACCACAAAGTAAATTCTTTCCATGAAGATTAATAACGCATCCCACAAAGCAAAATTATTTTTTCATTACTAGATTAAAACCAAAACAGATCCAAACTAGTTTGTTTACATACCTTACTAGAAGGACGACAAAAAATATTTTGCTTCTATGCTGAAGTCAAAGACACATGTGGTTGGCAACAGTAAAAGATCAGTCTATTATAGTGATCTGTGGCTGTAGGTGCTTTGTGAACCAATCACAGCTAACCCACAACCTTGAGGTGTGTAGGGATTGGAGAAACCGTTATACAGTACAACACACTGCATTTGCAAGTTTGTATCATGTTTCAGCTCTCAGCTGTGCATGCACCCCTTACCCCCACCCTTCCAGTTCATCATTTGCTCTGGGGTCTATTATCATCCACCACCCTCTATACTTAGTTTGAAATTCTGTTTATCTGTATTTTCCTCTGTCCCTCACATTTCCACAGTTGCCGATCATTTTTAACCAGCAAATATAAACACGTTTGAGAAAAGTTGTAAAGGTTTTTTTTTATTTAAGATCTAATAATGACATGTACCTCTTCACAGTATTCTAAATGAACAACATACATTACAAATCAACGAATTCCATTTTTATCACCTGGTGACTTTACTTTAGAGAGCTCATTAACTCATCTTATTCAAGTATTAATTACTTTTGTAAAAGAGCCTTTTAATACTTAGTTTACCTCAGCATTTCAATGAATGCATTAATTAACAATCAGAAACTAACCATAAATTAAGACAGTACTCTATCTACCAATTATATGACTCGTTAAATTCAATTATACGACTCGTTAAATCCAATTATACGGGTTAAATTAAAATCGCTAACGCTGGCATACAAAACTATCTCCAGATCAACCCCGACTACCTCCATGAGCTCATACGCTCCTACAGGCCTTCCAGAAGCCTGCGCTCAGAGAAGGAACAGCGACTTGTGGTTCCATCCCACAAGGGCAGAAGATCTCTCAGCAGAACCTTCTCTTTCACTGTCCCTGGTTGGTGGAACAAACTCCCTGATCCAGTCAGGAAAGCAGCAACACTAACAGCTTTCAAAAAGCAACTGAAAACTCTTCTCTTCAGAGAACACCTACAATAAAAAAAAATAAAATAAAATAAAAAACACTACCACGTTCTTTTTTCCCTCCTCTGTCTTTATCTTCTTCCTCTACTTCCTCACTGCTTTGGTTTATTGATCAGTTGATACAATTTCTATTATGAGAAGCTGAGATAGACTTTGACGGTGTAACAAATTGCATATTGTCTCTCCCCTAATGTAAGTCGCTTTGGACAAAAGTGTCTGCCAAATGCGTAAATGTAAATGTAATTAATGGGTTTATTTAGTACATATGTTATCTCATACTTAATGCAACATTAACTCATCATAAATGTATGATTAACTTATGCATTAACTAATGGTAATTAATATCACCCAATTGTAAAGTGCTAACACATTTTATATGGAAATATTTGAATTCGCATTACTCATATAGTCAAATATCACTACAATAAAAATTATCAATACAGTGCCAAAGAAGGTTCAGCACAGTAGCTGATTATTTCAGAGCATTTGACAAAAGTACACAAAAGTAACCCCACTCAATACCCCAGAGACTATCAGTGTGTTTACATGCACATGATCACTTTTAAAAATGTGGTTGTTTAATAAAAAGTACAACACAAATAAATCACATTTATATGAGACTAAGATTTCAAAGCATGCATCAAGAGCTCAGAATGTTACTGGAAATCTCTAAAGCTCTACCACAGTGTTGATACTACAGATCCTCAATAACCTTTGCGATAATAGTAATAATGCCTTCAAATTTATATAGCGCTTTCTAGATATTCAAAGACACAATTATTTATTTAGAATTATCAGAGCATTATTCATTCACTCCACATTCACGCTCTGGTGGTGATAAGCTACCTTGGTAGCCCTCATCTGCTCTGGGGCAGTCTGACAGGACGTGGCTGCAATTCTGTGCCTATGGCCTCCTGACCACCACCAAACACCCCCAGCCCAGGCCCTAGCGGGGATCGAACCGCCAACCTTCCAATTGCAGAACGACATCTTTCCACCCCAATGAGAATGTAATCAGGAACATTAACATGTTATGTTAAATAAAAAATGGTCTTGAAACTATTTTTTCATCAATAAATTAAATAAAATTTCAAAAAAAATTAAAATGAAATAAATAAAGCTTGTTAGATCATCTAATTGCTACGATATCTTTCACTTTGATCAGTTTCTCATATTATGATCAAATGGCATGATTATGCAATGTCCAGAAGAGCCTCAAGCTAGATGTGAGAGTGTGTAGTATTGAGGGGCCCTTGTAATGCTTTGTATTTCAAAAATCTGATTTAGAAAGCAATTATAACCAAAATAAAACTTTTCTTCCAGTCTATGATTACACATTTTTACACTTGAATAAACTTGAACGGTGGTTAAGGTTTTACATAAAAAGAGGACCCGGATTATTAGACAAAATAAAACTACCGATTGTTTTTTCATAAACCATTATTGACCATAAAACATGAACAGAAATCTATTTACCATGTTTAAACTAAACGACAGAAATCTGTCTGTCAAGCATAACAGAGTATACAAATGTTCTTATTAATACAGTCAATGTCAGTGTCAACTGAATCTGAAACATGCAAGTTACCTCACCTTTGGGCTTAAAAGTTCTCCAGATATGTGCGGACTAGCACATAGGCTAGCATTGAATTCATCTGCAGAAGAACCACAAGATGTAAAAGATTCCATATCTGCATTCTTCTTTGGTTTATGAGATTCTGACTCATCCAATGTCTTAGACAAAGTAATCATTGCGTTCTCTGAATAGGATATAGCCCTGTCTGTATCACCTTGATTTCCATCTGTATTTTCAAAGTGGACAAGTCCTCTGGCTAAAGTTTGACCTACTCCATCTGTTTCCTGGAGGTACGTCTGTTCAGAGTGTTCTGCATTATCTGGATCCAAAATGTTGTCCTGGATTGCCATTTCGTGAGTGAAGCCTGCGTCCTCTGGAAAGCTGTTGACCACCTGGAACCAGTCTGAAAGTGCACTAGCCCAGCTATCTGAGGATGACCAACTCTCAACAGGAGGAAACCTCTGCTCCGAGTCCTCTGTGGGGTGGTGGTCAATTGAATCCCTCACAGAGTAATTTAAGACTTTTGTGTTGTCCAGAGGTCCCTTGTGGGGGCAGTGAGGACACAAATGACCCAACTTGTCAAAAATAGCTCCCTCGTCCTCTTCACCTGCCAAGAACTGGCATGCATCCAACCAGAGTTCACTACCATCCTCAACATCACGTTCCATTCCTGTGAACTTTAAGTGAGCTACATCGATCTCTTCAGGACATTTTGCTAAATCTTCGTTTGTGACAGGTGATGGATGAAGATTTTTGGCAATCTCTGAAGCCACCAGAGGTAGCTCCCGAGTAATGTTTATTTGGAAATCTGAATCAATCGAGTGATCAAAACTTTCATTTTTGTTTGATTCTATCTTCATTATATCATAATCTTGACCAGTTATTTGCTTTAAAATTCCAATACTTGAGGGGGCCAAGTCCTTAGTTACTGAAGGAATGTGCTCACAGTCATTGACTGGCATGTCAGCTGCTTCAAAGAAATTGCTGCTCATCCCTAAAGAATCTAATAATGCAGAGGCATCTGTTGAGATATTTTGAGTGTCCACTTCAAGCACACTAGACAGAGGATGTTTAGTTTTGTCATTTATGTTTGATGACTCATTAGTTGTAACATCACAACTTCTCAACTCCTCTGTGACATCATCCATTGCCTGGTGAGTGTCTTCCATCAAATCAGTACCTTCAGGAAAACCCTGGAAAGTCTGAATGAGAAATTCAATATCAGTCGATTGGTTTGATATTGGAAATGTCTGACCAAGGATTTCCTCACTTTTTGCTAAATCATATGTCATATTTAAAATGGGAGTATGATGATTTGATACAGCACCAGTCCTGTTACTTTCTAATTCACTTACATCATGATCTGAAACACGTGGAAAATTCCATTGATTTATATCTGTGGAAAAACCTTTAACACTTGTGGTTGGCAGTTCTTTATTCCCAGTCAGAATCATGTCACTGACATTGGGTTGAATGTCAGATGTTCTTAAAACAAGGTTTTCCCTCTCTAAGCTTTCTAATGTGGAGGTGTTTACCAAACTGTTGAGAGAGTCTACTTCGTAAAAACTAGCCAAATTTACAGAAATATCATCCCTTGAATCTTCGACGTTTATTGGTAGAAAGTTATAGAATCTGCCACATGAAAAGACTTGGGGATTTTCATTACACTTTATTAGAGCTTGGCACGGAGTTACATCCCCTACATCATCATTATCTTTTTCTTCAAGTTCATCGCAGCATGTTTGAGGGAGAAATGAAAGTAATTCATCTTCAGAGTTTGAGACAGAGAACATTTGCGTTGGCTTTTGCTTGCTATTATTTGCAAAAGTCTGGTTTACCGTTTGTCCAGTATTTGAATGATTTTCATTAAAGTTACTGCTTATTTTGTTCGATTCAACTTCTTTTGAACCCTGGCCTGGAAGTAGCTCAACTTTTTTAACAGATTCGGTTAAAATCCTAGGGCTAGAGCAAGTGAAGTCATCATGTACTGTTTCAAAGCTCTCGCTGGCATTGACTGACGCATCAGCTGCTTCCAAGGTGTTTTTTCCAGAATTAACTAAGCAAGTAGGAGCAGCAGCTGTAAAGGTGGGTGTGTCTGTTTCAGTTAAACAAAAAGAGAAGTTGGTGTTCAGAAGCTCTTTTTCGGTTGCAAAAGGAATTGCGAAGTCTTTTGCACAGTCATGTTTTTCAGGGAGATTTGTTTCTGTGGCAAGGTCATTATCTTCAGGTTTAGCCTTGAGACTGATTCGAGTGAGAGCTTCAGAGGAAGCGGAGTCAGTTTCTGTGTTCGATGGACATTGCTGGACAGCATGTAGTTCACTGTTCATGACATCAGAAATTGCATCGTCATCCCCAGCCTTTATGTTTTCCGTGAGTAAAGTGGTCTGAGAACTGGTGTACTGCTTTAAAACAGTATCTTTTGTTTTTGACAAAGAAAGTTCACACTGACAATTCAGAAGGATTTTGCAGGGAAAACTTGTTGAAAACACCAAATCCTCAGGAGTTTCATCAATTTCTGAGAGTTTTTTACAGGCTAGCACTGTATGGTCCTCTACTATATCTTCTACTATATCAGTTTTATCACAGCAGGTGTCTATTAGAAATTTGTCAGAAATCACAGGTGCTTCCATGTTAACCACTGAGTCAGAAGTTTGCTCTCTGATCAATAAATCCGGTGCTTGCCCAATCATTGGCTGAATGCACTCCTTGGAGTTATATTTACTTATAAAAGTATCTTGCCTCATATCGTTAAATGATAAAACCTCTGTACTTTTTAAAGAGGAATAATCAATTTTCGTAGATTTTATACTGTCACTTTGGTGTCTCTCTGAATTCTTACTGCAAGTGAAGTCAGAGCAGCTGTTTGATATTTTATTCAACTCTCCATCAACTTGGAGCTCACTGTTGGTGCCACTTGGATGTGTGTTGAGATTCATGGGATGTGACATGACTAAACTACTCCCACTGCCTCCTTCCATGCCAATGCTGTGACTGTGAATCTCCAAGATCCCATCCTTGCATTCGGTTGCCATTAATCCCAAGCGTTCTAAGGCTGAATCAGAGGATGAGTAAGGCATTGCCCCGAACTCATCTTGCTCCATCGGTGCTAAAGCAAAAGAACAGTGGGCAGCATCTGGCAGATTATCTGGGGTGGCCATGTCAGGCCGCTCAGCTGTCAACTCCTCTCTTTGGGCTGCACAAAAAGAATACAGATGTAAACAAAGGAATTTTGACAAATATACCATACACAAATGATGTTGAATGCAAGAATAAATAAAAATGTCTGGACATAAATATTATAGCAGGTATTAGATCATCAAATACCAATCAGTGTTGTGCAAGTTACTTTCAAACTGTAATGTATTACATACTACATATCACTTTTACACCACAACATTACTATTTTAGTAATAGAATATGAATTGCTCCATGAGATGATATTTTGAATTCAATATTGAAATGTTCATCCAATATTTTAAAGGAAGACCTTTATCTTTCTTTCTCACAATTTTATAATATATATTTTAAAACTATAATATTATATTATAAAAATAACAATATAATTAAATTAATTAATATTAAATGAATTTGTTGTTTCTTTGTCTTGTCTGGTGCAATATTTTGAGGTAGATAGTCATTTAGGATTTGGACAAATACTGCAGTTGGCAATGACTTCTCATCGTTATCACCGATAAACTTTAAATAATGGGATAAAAATGAAGAATTTATGAGAAAAACTATTTTGTATAAAATTAAATTTTAATCTACTGCACTACCGTGTTACTCCAAAAAGTAAAATGATAAATGAATATTTTACTTTTGCAATATATTAATCCAAACACTGTTACCAAAGAAAATGAAAACACAGAATGTTTCCATAATCGATTGAAGTTTATAAACCAGTGAAAAAGCTTTTGCTCATTTAGCTCTTTATTATGTAAATCACCTTTGGTAAAATCAAGTAAATCATCAGTTGAGCTGTTGAAGTGAAAATATGCACATAATATAACTAAGAGTACCTGAGGCAGAAGCAAATTGTGTTTTTTTTAATTGATGGTGAAATGGAATTGGTCCCCAATCAGCCTAACTCAACAAACAAAAGTAATATCTGCAAAACCTGTTTATTGCCATGAAGGACTACACACCTGCACATATTAAATTCAACCATGATGAAGTCCATCCGCTCACACTAATTAAGGTCGAATCTGAAATATATTACACGAGCAATTTAAATAAAATGCGCAGTGCTAGTGTTTTATATGTCATTTGTATTTTTAATGACAACTAATTAAAGACATCATATGCAGTTCTCACTAGCTGTTGGATATTTCCTAACAGTACTTGAAGTTAAAGAAAAACATAGCATTTGAAGTGCTATCTAAAACTCTTACATTTTCAGATGGTAATTTTATAAACGTTAATCTATTTTTACCATCATCATAACTTTTTATTTTGTTCACAATCATTTCTAAAATGCACATGCTGGGATCAAAGCTATATCAGCGTTAACTGATCTGGTGTAAAGTCTGTTAATGATATCAAATTATCTATATGGTACCCATAACTAAAAATAAAAAAACCCTTTACACTGATTAAATTAAAAATATATCTCCATGAATTCTTACTGATGCACTCTGTAAAACAACATGACCAAAAGACCAAATGATTTCCATTTAGATTTACACCAAACCACGTGAGCTAAATTTCCAATCACGATTCCCACGTCAAAGCAGTCACATGAATATGACTCAACACTATTTTCCTTCCCTCCGGATTTTCTTAAGATGCTATTAAACTGTCAGAGCACTCCAATCAAAAGCAAGATGATATACATAATTGTAGGCACAAGCTAAATAAGGTCAGTTATAACTTTTATATAGCTCCTGAATCTAAAGTAATTCAACAGTGGGTGGAAATTAAAAGTGTGAAATATATTTTAAGTCTTATGTATGACAAATGTATGACAAACGAATAACCATTCACAGTAACACATCAGAAGTATTAACAGCTGTCTAATTTTCTATCTAGTTCAAATAAATAGTTTGACTTATTAAAACTCAAAACATTACCTTAAATTGAAAGCATCACTTAAGAAAGTTGAGAGAAGCAGACATCACTAAACATCAGTCTCAGATTTAAGACTCCAAACACTTCATCTTTAAAATCCCAATGGGAAAAAAGATATCAGACTCTGAACACGCAAAGAATATACATCCAAAAGGTGAATAATAAACAGAGCTGTGATGTAGGTCTGGTAAATATGAGGTTTACGTAAAGCTGACGACGAGTCTTAGGGATTTGGGGGAGGGTTTATTTTTAGCCAACATCCCCCTTAGTTCAAAGTGGGTTACCTGATAGTAGAGACACATGCCATGCCAGAAGATTTATCACTTCGGTGCTATTTTTGCCCGCCTTGAGATCATCGTGAAGAAGATCTCTGACGTGCTTTGCTCTGCGAAGAAAAGAACCAGATGCTTAGTGGACACAGAAAGATATTTAATGCCGGTCAGAGATGCTGGGAAGAGCTGTAATGGTTCAGTAAGAAATCTAACTCATGTAATGATTAAATGGCCTTGACTTGATGAGACATGAAAGAGTTTTATAATTTGTTTATAATAAATATTTGACCCCTTTCACGACTATCACTGCACCTTTAATAACATTCAATAGGCACCTTAAATGATTTTGCATACCAAAGTGAGCTGTGCACCCCCTTTTCTTTCCACTGCCATGCTTCAGCCATGCCGCCTGTTGGATTTTGCACATTTACATGCAGAAAATACATCCTTTTATGATAAATACATTCATCTTTTGGTAAGCCAAAAACACTTTTGTCCCAGGACATCCAAAAACACACTTTCTTTACCTTGTTTATCAAGGTGGGTCTGCTACAGTTCGCTGCCGGTTCTGTCTGTGCATATGTTCTTCATTGAAATGAGATGCAGAAGCGATTCATCTGATTGGTTAGTGGACTTGGCAAGGAGCCAGATTATGACTTGATAGAGTTTTAATTATACTATAAATTGGTTTTAAATTTTTATGTTTGTTAAATTCTAGTGAAGGCGTCACGGTGGCGCAGTGGGTAGCACGGTTGTCTCACAGCAAGAAGGTCGCTGGTTCTAGGCTCGACTGGGTCGGTTGGCATTTCTGTGTGGAGTTTGCATGTTCTCCCCATGATCGCGTGGGTTTTCTCCGGGTGCTCCGGTTTCCCCACAAGTCCAAAGACATGCGGAATAAGTGAATTGAATAAGAACAATTGCCCATAGTGTTAAAGTGTGAATGTGTGTGTGAATGTTTCCCAGCGATGGGTTGCGGCAGGGAAGGGCATCCGCTGCGTAAAACATATGCCAGTGAGTTGGCGGTTCATTCCACTGTGGCGACCCCGAAAGGGAATAAAGCCGACATGAAGATGAATGAATGAATGAAATTCTAGTGATACATTCATTGCAGTGAATTTGGATACATTAAATCATTTGAAAACTTAATAACATTTAAACGACTTGATTAAACAAAAGTGACATCTTTGAAAAGTTTTCACTCACAGATTTAGTTTTAAGTTGATTTAAAGGTGCCTTTTAAATATATTTTACCATTTGTTTTTAGATTGTGATGTTTTATGAATTGTTCTAATTTGAAGTGTGATGGTTGTTATTAAATGTGCTATATAGATAAACTTGCACGTTATTGTATTTAAACATTTTTTTCCTATGAATAAGATAAACATTTTCTTTAATACCCAATATGTTTTCTTTTAAGTGTAATTTTACAGTTATTGAAGTTATTACAGGAAATTCCTCTTGTAATTTACCAATTTGTCTCAATGTTATTTTTAATTCCTCTATCAATAATCCAAAGATGTGCCAGGAGGAAACACCCTGTTTGAGCTCAAGGTTTGACATGAGAGACGAGAGCTGTAAGCTTCTCTAACTCTGAAAATCCAGAGAAACATGTCACTGTCCTAACTGATGTGATCTTTTAAGAACATGTCGTTTCCTCTTCAGAGAACAACCTCTGACTATCAGCCTCTGTGTCTTGAGAAACTCATTCTTGTGAACGACCTTTATGTTTGCTCTCCGTATTTACAGCAGTCGAATTTACTTCTTTATCTATTAAGAAAATCATTCAGTTGTTGTAGAAACAGTAGTCCATCATATCCAAGGTCAACAATGCTTGACTTGCTCAAGGGCATCACAGGTGAAAAAGAGAGCGTTTGTGTCCCCTCACTCACATCATCTTCCACTAGCATGCTGTCAAACTGAATCAGCAGTCAGCTGACCACTTAGCTCGGTAAACAATTGAAGCAAAATCCTTGGCTTTTAACACAGTCTGAGGCTCGGCCATCAGTAATATGTTTGATTTTCCTTACTTGCTTTTACTGTTGTGTGGATTTTATTCTAATTTGATTTTATCAGATATAAAATGAAGTGTTTTTTCAGTGTTTTTATTTTTATATCTTATATTTTTTGTTTATGTTTTCGCTCAGTTAGTTCATTTAATTGAAAAGCTCTTTGTTTCAGGTTGCGGCTGGTGTTAAAGAGCTATATTAGTTAAGCTGAGTTTCATAATGCAAAGACTAGGAGGGGCTAATGACTATATGTATAAAGCGGTACCCAAATTAATAGTTGTTAGTGCTTTCTGTGTGGATACAAGGTTCTATCTGACGTCTTTCTAACTAATGCTTTGTTGCAAACGAAGTAGCAGAGGGAAGAGGAACACAAATGGTGTTGAGAAGTAATCCAACTTCTTTAAAGACTGACCGCTGGGTCTAGTTTGGAATTCTGAATGGCCTGGCAGGCAAATAAGACATGCTGAAGACAAGCAATCTGATTACATTGAGTGCCGGAGCAATATAAAACAGAAGACAAATACACAAGAGCATTTTGAGAAAGTTGCTGAAGTCTAGCTTCCTTGTCTATATAGCGACTTGTCAAAAAAAAAAAAAAAGATACTCTCCCCAACAAATCAACTAGTTCAGTTACAAGAAAACCTGTATGTAACCTGCAGCAAACTTTTTTTGCTTTGCCACATTTGACCCTCACAATTCTGAGAGGGGTGATTTGCTCTCACTCATTTGTTCTTTTATGCATTTGGCAGACACTTTTGTCCAAGGGGACTTACTCCAAGGGAGAAACAATATGCAATATGTTATATGTCAGCTGATCAATCAGACATAGAATTATGTTTTAATAGTGTATGTTTTCCTTGAAGATTAGAATTTTTAGTTGATGTAGTTAGATTAAAGGTTTTTAGTTTGATTTAAACTTTGTATTGAAAAAAAAATGGTTAAAATAGGTGCGGTGCATCTCAAGGAACAGCCATTAACTTGTGTTGAGTTAGGTTCTGGTCTTTTCCATACTTCCAAAATCCTTTTTTTATTTAGTTGTGGGGTTTTTTTTTTGCATGTTTTTGATTCCCTTACAGTGATTGAAATAAAGCAAAACATCCAACACTCACTTAAAAAAATAATAAATCGTAATGTTTTTTTATTATGAAATTATGCATATGCAACTTTGAATCCATCAATATCGTTTTCGGCTTAGTCCCTTTATCTGGGGTCCCCCAGAAACCCACACAAACATGGGGAAAATGTGCAAACTCCACAGAGAAATGCCATATGACCTAGCCCAGGCTCAAACAAGCAACCTTCTTGCTGTGAGGCGATCGTGCTAACCACTGCGGCACCGTGACACCTGCGAATATCCAACTTGTACAAAACAAAACCCTCAACAAGACTCATCCAGTGAGACTGGAACTGTAAACTACAACTAACAAAAGGCCTAGTTAACATCTCCGCGCCTGTATAAATTATAAGACCAAATCAAACTGCCATCAAACCAAAATCAACTGCTAATTTAAAGCGACATCAGTAATCTTTGGCTTATTTTTTCATTTTTAAGGGAAAAATACAATTTTGCAAAAAGTAGCAATTTTACTATTTTGCGAATTAGTTTTTTTTTTGTGTTTTTTGTGCTCACTTTTAGCAATTACTCACCAAATGAACTTAAGGAGCACTTAACACAATCTATAGATGTAAATCCATACTGCCAGTGGCTAAGGCAGGGCAATCTGTTAAGCGAGACAATAAAAAAAAATTCTGTAAGACTGCATCCAAGTCCATGTCCTAAATTCAGTAGTTTGAGGCAGTCGAGATTTTCTCCAAAGGAACTGAGCATATCACGGTGTTAATGTAAGGCATTTTCATATTTCAATCTCATATTTTAAAAGGGAAAAGCTACAATAAAAGCTGTTCATGAAAAAGCAAGAGTGTTAGTAAAATATAATTTATGACTCTTTATTGCCAAGCCAATTAGATTCTGCTTTTCTTGACCCCTTAAAAGTAATGTGACATATCTTAAACACTCAGATATACATGCTCATGTATATTTAAACACACTTTAATCTTCAGGTCAAATGATTTGACCTTTTTATCATTAGACTCTTCTTTCAACACAAACATCCAGCGTGTGCAGTTTGAACTTTCTGAAAGGCAGAGCTAATCTGTGACTCAGAAAACATTTCGTCTACAGATGTTCACAGTTTCCCTCTGGCTGAACATGGATGCTCCTCCTCTGTTTCATTGGTCCATCTACAGCTGAACATAGCAGATGAGCGGATGTTTTTGCACTATAATAAAGAACAAACAAGCATCTAACATTGCAAAACACAAAACGTTGCAGTGAGGAGAGCATTGTTGGATAACTGGCCGACTCACTGACTGACTGTTGGAAACAGAAACAGTTGGGAACAAGCAGGGCTCTAAAAACACTGCATGATCATTCCTGTGTGTTTAACAGGTCCTGCTGACGTTTTGGATGTTGCTGAGCAGTTGCTGGGCAGACACAAGCCATGTCACAATTGTTTGGCTGTATTTTTAGCAGAGTAGACTTTGAACATATGAGTTAAAATGGTGTGAGATCCTGATTGAGGAATTAAGGCCCATATTTCATAACTTTAGCACTAACTCTGTATTTTACAACAGTTTAATATAGCATTCACAACATAATTAAATAAAGAAGACGGTAGAGTTGATTGACTAAACAAACAAAAGGCCATTTATTAAGATGAAAAACTATAAACTCCACAGCCCAGTAGTGTTTTATAAAGCTCCTTTCTCTTTTTTCATCTATTTCGGACTACTCAATCTTATTCAAAGTCAAATTTGTTAACATAAGACATTTTGCAAATATTCAGAGAGTAAAAAAAAAAAATTCTGGTTAATATAGAAAATACTGAAAGAAACTGTTAAATAGTCAAAGATAAAAAAACTTCTCAAATACATTTGAATGCATGAATTTTCCACAACCATTTGTTTAATATAATACAATTCACCTCTTACACTAAAAAACTAAATTGATAAACATTGTAAAATACACTGCCTCCCCTTGTTAAAACCCTTTTTACCTTGCCTTTTAACTTTTACCCGTTTTTATTAATGTGTGTATTTTAGTTCTGACACATAATTTTAACTACATTATGCTTATGCTTAGGTCGTATGTTTGTTCATGTGACTTAGATCAGAAATAACTATGTCACTATGTTTTTTAATTAAATATGTTATACTTAATACTTAATTAAGTAAGTTACAGTTGCACTTGCTTGGGCAAATATTTTAGGACTTTTTCTAAAAAGTTAAACATTTTAGGATTCTGACTCTTTACCCACCTCAGTTCAAGTAACCACTTACTATTTTTTCTACCTAATAGCAAAATAGTGCAGTTCACCCCTTACACAACGTTTTTCTTCAAGACTCATGCATGCTGTGCTCAGACCTGGTCTTGTAATTTGATCATGGCTACACACGTCTTGAGATTAACATAGTCAGTTGCTTTACACTAATAAACAACCAAGTGTCAATTTGATACCAAAACACATTATGCACGTTATGCAAGCACACAGACACTTATTCATAAACATTGATACTAGGACGTCTTGTACTAATCTGATTTCTTGTAGCCTCAGCAGTCCATAACTCGAACTTTAAAATAGAATTATACAAATTATTGTGGCTTTTTGACATTTACATTTGTTTATTTATAAAGTATGATCTTCATGAGCACAGCAATTATTCAAGTGCTCTTTTGAAATGAAGAAATAATTCCCTTCAGTGTTTACCAGCGCACTCGGGTGATTGCGGCTCTTGGATTCTTATCAAAGTAGTCTAGTACTCCACATTTAAAGCACTTCAGACATACACGTGTTCAGCCATGCTAGGAACAGATTGTACAGACTTTGACTATGTTCACAGCATTTAGGAGGTGTACTTTTCAGCGATAAGCTGGGGTTTAAAATGTTATTTGGGAAACAAAACAAAAGTAAAGTTTTTTCTCCCTTAATTAGATTTTATTTACAATTTTAGCAGAACATAACATTTTTCTTTTTTTCTAGACACCATCATTGTTGTAAGCATTATATACAATACACACACACACACACACACCATACACACACACACACACACACACACACACATATATATATATATATATATATATATATATATATATATATATATATATATATATATATATATATATATATATATATATATATATATTAGATTCCATGTTGAAAAATTACACTTAAATTTAGTTTTACATTTAATACAATTAATGAAATTTCATTTTTATTAATGTAAGTTTTCATACACGATACGAAGATTATTTTGCAGTTAGAGTAATCGAACACCGAAACACAATCATTAATCTCTGGATGATTTTTAAAACTTTACATGTAATTTTAAAGAATTCACTAAATAGTTTCAATGTGTGTAAAATGTGATCGTTGATCAAAAATGACTCATACATGAAGCATAACCAGATCTATAATTCTGTAACCAGTAACCAACAAAGTCTTGCACTCTGAATACAATATTTAAAAATCTATTTAAGAGGTGTTTTTAACAAGAGGGTGTTCAATAACATGAAAACTTCCTCTGTACTAAATGATTGTAATTTTCTCCTGTGTTTAACAGTGTTGTTATTGTCAGTAGCTCACAAACTCTAAGATCTACTCTTGTTCTGGCAGCATGGAATCCTCCAGGGCTGAGGTGAAGTGAGTGAAGGGAGATATGGCAAGAGTCCTGAGTGTCAGCTTTCAAAAGTCTGTTAAATATAACTTCACTAGAATGTGTTGTTGCGCAGGGTATCTGTGCTTTTGCTACACCCTCAAAATCACAGCATATGTGATATACTTGCACTACAGGAGGATGAAAGGGCTTCAGCAGTATATGGTTCAACCTTTGACTTCATTCTGTAGACTAGAAAATAATAGGTTCACATTGTCAACACTTTCTAAAACACTATTATCTGATTCTCTTTGCAGGAAACGGTCTCTCTAGAGAACAATCAGTGTTTGTACATTATAAAATGGTTTATGGCTGTCCACCTGCTTTTCGCCTCTCATTTCCTTTAATTGCATTACATTGTACTGAAAACTATAACTTTTCCCACATTTCATTAATAAAATGGTAAAAGACAAAAACGACAAAATTCGAACGAAAAAACGACAGAGTTCTCCCCTTGGACTTTTTTTTATTCTAGCAAAACATTACAAAATTAATTAATAAAATATTGTTTTCTAGAGACTATATTTGTTACTCTCTATTACTCTCGACTTTATAAGTCATTTTAGTAATAGTAATTCATTTAAAACTTTGTTGTTTTTAAATTGGAATAGATGTCTATATTCAAATGTTTATTTTATGTGTTATTCCCTTTTAATACAAATAACCCATATTTTAGTTGCTTTTTGTTTAATTAAACACTGGAACAAAATAGTACGTTTTAAATCAAACAAATTTCAAATAGGACATGTTAAAATCATTTATTAGCACACCAGCTGCTTGCAAATGACAGAAAACCTAGCCTATTTTTTGTTGTTTATTAGAGAACACTGAAAAACAGGAAGGTTTATTCTTTATTTATTTCAGAAATCGTTGAACGAAGGTAAAAGCTCTTCCATCGTTTTGAGATGAGTCCAACGACTGAAAATTATTATACAAGTCCCACAGTTCATGTACAAAACATACAAAAAGCTTAGGCGTATCAAAATAGTAGCTCTGAACTACTGCTCCCAGCATACTGTTTTATTGGTGTAATGTCAAGCTAAAGTGTGCAGGAGCCATGGTGCTGTTTTCTGGTTTCAAATGGTTCTTGAATGAAGAATAGAAAACTAAAACTGAGTGTTTCCATTCATTTCTCTTTCCACTCTAGTGCTGAGGAGCGAGCAGTTCTCACTGAAAAACAAGATAACACAGGAGATGCATATGCATGTAGATTCCTTTGGTCCCTGTGTCATAGGTTTCTGCGCATGCCTTGAACTTTCGTTGGCTGAAACACTGCTTATACCCTGTAGAGGTCGCCAGTCAATCACATTTGGGGATGAAGACCAAAAAAAAATAGTAAAACAGCACAAACTGATTCTTTAAATAGAGCGGACCAATAACTCTAGACACAATTAAATGTGTATATTTCTAAGTAAATGTAACCATTTGATTGTTAGTGTTTACTAATTGTTTTAAAAGTTGTCTTTAAAAGACACAGCCAGGCATAAACTGAGCTTTTCTCAGCACAGTTTGATTTTGGTTTACCCTTGTCAAACAGGCTTTTTATCTGCTTGAAAATGCACAAAGAAACATTCAAACACAAAAAAATAGTGTGGTTAGATCTGTTGTTGGTGTTACAATTACAGAGCACTTATATGCTTTGGTCTCACATATTACAAGAACTAAGATTGAAACAGTGGAGGTCAAGCTAAAAGGCTGAATAGGCCACCCCCTAAGGGTGCCAACCATATAGAGGGATACAGGAATCAAAAACGGGAATTTCCTGGATTGGTGACTGTCATGTTGTGGACTCTGAGAAAATTTTTTCTTGCTCAAAGAAAAAGAGAGTTTTTTTTATTGTTTTGTTAGTTTGTTTTAGCTTTTTAGTATGCAGAGTTTTAGCTTTTGGACAGCGGTTGGGTGATTATGGTGCTTGCTGTGAACAGTGACAGCATATTACCATTTCACATCATCTGAACAAATACTTTGGTAATAATTAAAAATCAAGGGTCATAATAATGCAGAAAAAGATTGAAATATTAACAAATCATTAATTGATGGTTAATTAATGCTCTAGTTATACAATAGCTCAGCATATTTAACATTTGATTTAAACATTAAACAATGCTTACCTTACAATTAAGAGTCAATTAAGTTTGAATACACTATTAATTAAGGATTAACTGGGTCTCTTTGTTAACTCATTCTTAATTAAGCACCAGTTAAGAATGAACTATTGCTTAACAAATGATGATTTTGGACATTTAAAAAGAGGGTTGCTACATTTATTAAAAATTCCAGTTCTTGAGTGATTTTATGTTCCTTGAGAGGAAAAGCTTATAATTAAGCCTTTACTACCCTTAATAATATCCAGCTAATAATGGCTAATCATAACCAAATCTTAATTGTTAAATGTGTTAAATAATCTTTATACTAATTAAGTAAAATATGAATTATGCTGAACAAACGTATATATCTAAACTCATTTGACCACTAATTAGTCAAAGTAATTAATGCTTAACTAACGGATATCTGTGAACCTCTAATTTAAAGTGTTACCAATGCTTTATTGGAAAGATTTGCTCATTTTTTGTGGTTTACTATGAAATCTGGTTCATGATATCCAGATCACGTTACTACTAAGCTGAATGTTCTTTCGAAGATGAGCCATCTCTCTCTTTAGCAAAAATAATTGTTACATTTACTTGTGTAAGTATTTTTAGTTATTTGTGTTTTACTCGACTAAGCATTATTTTATGTGAACTTGAATTCATGTTCAGAAAAGTAAAATAAAAATGAAATTTACCACTATGGGACCATCTTAGCCATTCTGCCCAGTGCATTGTTTTCTGTACTACACAGAAGAAATCCTTTAGCAAAACCATTAAAAATGTGGAGTAACTGTTTTTGCTATGTTGTTTCACGGAGACGTTTAAGATTCAATGAAATCCAAGATGCAATTACAGGAAATTATTAGTTTCTAAATAAGGATTGCTAAATGGCCCCACTTTAAAATCATGCTAATTAAAACTCCTCTTCAATAAATTAAATCTGGATGTTACTTGTGCTACTTACCATGTTCAAGCATTTCACTAACATTTACAGGTCCTTCTAAAAAAATTTGCATATTTTGATAAAGCTCATTATTTTCTGTAATGTACTGATAAACATTAGACTTTCATTTCAGATTCATTACACACAGCTGAAGTAGTTCAAGCCTGTTATTGTTTTAATATTGATGATTTTGGCCACGCCGCATTGAAGCAGTCATTTCTGCAAAAGGATTCCCGACCAAGTACTGAGTGCATAACTGAACATAATTATTTGACGGTTGACTTTTTTTGTATTAAAAACACTTTTCTTTTATTAGTCGGATAAAATATGCTAAACTTTTTGAGATATGAATTTTGGGTTTTCATGAACTGTATGCCAAAATAATCAATATTAAAACAATAAAAGGCTTGAACTACTTCAGTTGTGTGTAATGAATCTGAAATATATGAAAGTCTAATGTTTATCAGTACATTAAAGAAAATAATGAACTTTATCACAATATGTCAATTTTTTGAGAAGGACCTGTATATATTCAGCTGCTTTTCTCTGGCACATTTCTGGCAAATTGACAACAAACTCTTCACACACTTAAACAAATCCACAAATAAAAACATATACACTGAACATAACACATATCCTCTGCAGTAAAAAAAACACAGACATTAAAATGTGCATCTATTCATTACAATAGACCAAATTAATCTTCAACAGTTTGGGAACAGGAACAGACATAAAGAAAAGAAAGAATAGGATCCGAAACTATGTCAAGGCAATTATTTACAGTCTATTTGCTTTGAATCTGCTTGTGGTTTTGAGGAAGAGTCAGGACTTATCGTTTGGGCTGGAGGAGAAAGGGTTTTTCTACCAGAATAGTTAGCAGGTATCCTACAAAGAGTGTCAGCACCAGATGTCCAAGAAACAGGTAGAACTGGGAAGATAAAAACAGATGAAAGACACAGAATGTGCAAGAATTCTCTTTCAAATATGTAGTGCTTTTTCTATATTAAATGCACTCTAAGAAACAATTGTTATTCAATTGTTAAAATAGTCCTGGTTGTTGGCACATGTGTTTTTTTTTAAGTACTTTTACTTTTTTGTACCTTCAATAGTAGCTGTAAATATTCAAATATTTGTATTGTAATATATAATGAATGTAATACTTACAAAGTTAAAGTCTGTGTAATGCATGGTGGTTTCCTGTTTGCCGTTGTACAGTATGATGATGATTGGGTGAATCAGATAACAGGAAAAGCTGATGTTAGACAGAGGAGTCCAAATTCTTAAAGACAAAACTTTATCCACAAATCCTGTGCAGAGAAAATGAACCCCATTTATTAACTCGTATCAGTTTCTAAGAATAAATTATTTTTTATGGCTATTGGTATTTTAGAATTTAAATTATATTTTATTTCTATTCATGATGCTGAATGTAAAATACAAAAAACAGGTTTATTCTTACAATTTCAACGCATCATCTTAAAGGTGTGGCATGCACTTTCTGGGTAGCTAGTGCTGTCATTTGAAAGTCACCAAAACTAATTCATGTTGATAGGCTAATAGTTTGATTTGGTACAAATGAATTGACTCCAAATTGTTCCCTAAAAAGTATTTGAAAAATTGGACACACACTGTAACCCAAACAATATTGACTCGAATTCTTAATGCGATATAAAATACATATTATTTCTTTGTGTATTTCACGAAAATAATATTTTTTCTTGATGTTCTGAGTTTTTTTGTAGCTATACATCTTTGACATGGTTTTATATATATATATATATATATATATATATATATATATATATATATATATATATATATATATATATATATACAAACAATGATATGTGTAACCCCGTCACACCCTTACAAGATAATATTAATGTTAGTAAACAATTTTTTAATGATATTAAGAGATGCACTGTTACATGTAAAGCATCTAAACCTCTCTTTTGTTCTTTTTATGATTTCCCTTTCTCTCATTTACAAAGTTCTTGTTTTTACCACCATATCCTTCCTCGCAAGCCAGGATGATCCAGACCAGAGCCAGAGCCCAAAATGAGCGATGAAATCCCTGATAAAATGCATGGGGAAGTGACAGATGGGGCGGGACCTCTCTCAACACATAAGCCAATCCCACCAAGACAGCCATGAGTGACAGCGAGCACAGCCAACCAAGTACTGCCTGCCACTGTTGTGTCACAAAAACACCACCTCTTATATTAACAAAATCATTCAGCTAAATAAAAGCTTTAAACTCATCACCTTTTGCTTTATAAGTGTCTCTTTCTTGGTTGTCATGTATATTCCAGCCAGAATCCCTACCAGATACGGCCCATATCTAGTGTAGGGTTTGTTGTAGTAATATTGGTAGTAGCTCTCATAACCGCTGAAAATAAGAAGGGACAATTTAATGAAATTTCTCATCTATTTCATTCACTTGTACAAAACATGGTCTTTGCTAGTACGGTCATTTAACAGTTGTATTTCTCAGTTTATTTCAGAATCTCTTACAGTGTTGTTGGCTGGTGCACAGGGAGATGAAGGAAAGCAGTGATCATGGCTCCTGTTGCACTCGAAAGTATTAAAAGAAGAATTGACACCACCAATAGCACACTTTTGTTGCTGAAAATCAGAACAAGTATCGTTAATAGTTGGAGAAAAACTTGACATGCAATAACCTTCCGCTGCAGTTAAAGCACTTAATGCTACCTCAATGCAAAAATAGATAAAGAGTCAATAAAACTTTGATGTAAAACTGAACAGTACAATTGACTACTGCAAATAAGTAACTGTGTTTAATAAGTTTGTCATTGAATGTATAAACAATGTAGGAGAATCTACAGCAGGTTTTAGGAGAAAAGATGCTAAATATTTTTTAAATGTTTCATCAAAGAGTGAGCCACTAACCCATCGCTAAAGGTTTTGGTGGGGTGGTGTCTGGATGGTGTAAGAGGCACAGGTCAGATGCACTTTGGTGTAAGAGGGCCACACCCCTGGATAGTTTTGAGCTAACCTTAACTGAACACACCTGATTCCTTTAATAAGCTCCTCTCGGTTTGTTTAATGCTACTCATGTCGCTCTTGAAATATGATTGGAACAAAAACAAGCAGTGGCTGTGGCCCTCCAGGAATGAGTTTGACACCCCTTCCCTAGTGTAATAGAGGGGTAAGTGAGGCACGCTCTGAAGTAAGAGGTATAAGTGAGACACGGTGTGATATAGATGTGCGATTGAGGCACATGCTGTTATTAGAGGTTTAAGTGAGACATACTCCAGTATAAGATGTGTTAGTGAGGCACACTCTGGTGTAAGGAATGTAACTGAGATGTTCTTCGGTATAAGATGTGTGAGTCAGGCATTTTCCGTTATAAGAGTTGTGAGTGAGGAATACTCCAGTGTAAGATGTGTAAGTGAGGCATACTCCGGTGTAAGCTGTGCGAGTGAGGCACACGCTGTTATGAGAGGTGTAAGTGAGGCATACTCTGGTGTGAGCTGTGCGAGTGAGGCACACGCTGTTATGAGAGGTGTAAGTGAGGCATACTCTGGTGTAAGCTGTGCGAGTGAGGCACACGCTGTTATGAGAGGTATAAGTGAGGCATACTCCGGTGTAAGATGTGCGAGTGAGGCACACGCTGTTATGAGAGATGTAAGTGAGGCATACTCTGGTGTAAGCTGTGCGAGTGAGGTACACGCTGTTATGAGAGGTGTAAGTGAGGCATACTCCGGTGTAAGATGTGCGAGTGAGGCACACGCTGTTATGAGAGGTATAAGTGAGGCATACTCCGGTGTAAGATGTGCGAGTGAGGCACACGCTGTTATGAGAGATGTAAGTGAGGCATACTCTGGTGTAAGCTGTGCGAGTGAGGTACACGCTGTTATGAGAGATGTAAGTGAGGCATACTCTGGTGTGAGCTGTGCGAGTGAGGCACACGCTGTTATGAGAGGTATAAGTGAGGCATACTCTGGTGTAAGCTGTACGAGTGAGGCACACGCTGTTATGAGAGGTATAAGTGAGGCATACTCTGGTGTAAGCTGTACGAGTGAGGCACACGCTGTTATGAGAGGTATAAGTGAGGCATACTCTGGTGTAAGCTGTGCGAGTGAGGCACACGCTGTTATGAGAGGTATAAGTGAGGCATACTCTGGTGTAAGCTGTGCGAGAGAGGCACATGCTGTTATGAGAGGTGTAAGTGAGGCATACTCTGGTGTAAGCTGTACGAGTGAGGCACACGCTGTTATGAGAGGTATAAGTGAGGCATACTCTGGTGTAAGCTGTGCGAGAGAGGCACATGCTGTTATGAGAGGTATAAGTGAGGCATACTCTGGTGTAAGCTGTACGAGTGAGGCACACGCTGTTATGAGAGGTATAAGTGAGGCATACTCTGGTGTAAGCTGTGCGAGTGAGGCACACGCTGTTATGAGAGGTATAAGTGAGGCATACTCTGGTGTAAGCTGTGCGAGAGAGGCACATGCTGTTATGAGAGGTGTAAGTGAGGCATACTCCGGTGTGAGCTGTGCGAGTGAGGCACACGCTGTTATGAGAGGTGTAAGTGAGGCATACTCTGGTGCGAGCTGTGCGAGTGAGGCACACGCTGTTATGAGAGGTATAAGTGAGGCATACTCCGGTGTGAGCTGTGCGAGTGAGGCACACGCTGTTATGAGAGGTGTAAGTGAGGCATACTCCGGTGTAAGATGTGCGAGTGAGGCACACGCTGTTATGAGAGGTATAAGTGAGGCATACTCCGGTGTAAGATGTGCGAGTGAGGCACACGCCGTTATCAGAAGTGTAAGAGAGGCATACTCTGGTACTAGATGTGCAAGTGAGATATATGTCGTTATGAGGTGTAAGTGAGACATTCTCCGGTTTAAGATATGTGAGTGAGGTACACTCTGGTGTAAGATGAAGTCATTATTAAAAAACTAATTTAGGGTGGTGTAAAAGTCATTTGGTTGAATAAGGAAATAAAAAGAAGACTCCATATTACACATGTTAACAACAAAAATGCTATGGTTCACAAGATCGTGAAAAAGGAAGCGTCTCATGATGATCAATGTTTTATTAGCTGCTTTTTTCTGATCTAACCTCTGACCTGTTTTTAATTCCTCTGTAAGACACTTTGAATTACCAATGTGTCTGAAAATGTGCTGTAATGTGCTTACATAAAGCACGCCCAGACAGCAGGAAAGTGGAAGAGCAAAACACCCCCCACCCCCCACATAGAGCCAGTCTTTGTTTTTCTGTAGTAAAATATACAAACTTACATTCGGTAGAGAAATATCAGAATCGGAGTTGTTGCATAAAACTGGAAGTCAATGGAGAGATACCAAGTCCAGGGTGCACACTTTAAGACAAAAACTGTTAGTGTAATGCAAGAGTGTGTATCTACAATAGCAATCAAGCAAAAATAAAAACCTGATTCGTACAATGTTAGTGACCGTAAAGAGGTTATTAATGAGAAGCAGGTTTGACCACCAGTACTTCTTACAACTGTTGACCCCGTCCTCTGCTATGAACCAGAACACCCCTCTCGGAACAACAGAGAACAGGCTGATAGTCAGGCACACAATGAAGAGGTGCAAAGGCTGGATTCTGTCATGGTGACAGTTGAGCATGAAAAACAAACCACCACAAAATCTTTGGTCTGATTTGTCATGGTGAGAGATGTGAAATAAAACAAACCTTTTGAGACGTTTAAAGAGGAAACTAGTTGCTAGACCAAGACTAAGAGTGTTTTCAGACCTCTGGATTGAGTTGAGTAGAGATCTTGCACTCAGAAGACCACTGAGAAAAACAAAACAGACACTGTCACTTTTAATAAACCGGATAGCAGAAGAGATTTCTCTTCTTCACACATTAATTCCAAACAGTGAGCTTTTTAACTTTATACATTTAAATGCATAAAGCTGCAACCATGGCACATCCTTTGCCAAATACATTTTAACATTGACATGTTTTATAAGCCTAGTTCAGCCTAATATATTACATTCTTTTGGTCTTACCCTAGCAGTAGAAAAGAGTCGACTGCTAGGTAAACAGGCCCACTGAAGGCCAGGACATATAGCGGATTGCTCTCCACCATCTCTTTCCACCTATTATCATTGTCTGCACCAAAACAAATCAGGAGAAGATTCAAGCCACGGATTACAATTTTCAATTATCTTGTATGAATACAAAGTCTCTCACCCAAATTTGTCCAGGCACTCAGCTGCACAGTGTGTCCTGAGATGATCCAGAGCAAACTCAAGATCCGGATGCCGTTCAGTGAAGAGTAGCCTCTTCCAGAGTTTTCAGTGGCGAGCAAACCCTGACTGCAGTTTTGCACAGAAATTCCCCGAAGCCATGATTCCACTGCTGTTAAAAATAAAGAGAGATGAGGGGAAAAAGCATACTAACTGAAAAGTAATGAATTGAAATGGATTGAATCTAATTATCTGTGAGAGTGTACTTGCTCTTTGAGAAGCCCTGTGGCTCAGTTTCTGCATTCAGATCAAATGCCTGTTCAGAATCAATGGTAGGAGCACATTCTTTGCTCTGATTGGCAGATCCGTTACTCATGACAGTGCCATATTGTTTGGTTTTCTCCTTGTGAGCAAAGCAAACTGCTGGCATCACTTCTCTCGTTTTCTTCCTTTTTATTAATATCACGGAGAGGGAAGCGATGAGAGGGACAGCCAATACTCCACAGCAGACAAACCTAAAAGCCAAACAAAACTAGTTTGTTTTATTCTAGAGAACAGCCCATCCAACTAACGACATTTTGGGGAATGCAATTTTGGGAAATTTGTTTTGGGATGAGCATCATACAATTGGTCCCAGTTGTGGCCAGTTATAGGCCATCTTACTAGTATATAAACAACCTAAGCTCATTTTCCTTTGATTATTAAAACATAAACCCCTTTTCTCAAATTTTTCTGGAAGAGCTCTGGAACACTTCCTCAGCTTGTCCAGTACATTTCTTATTGCTTGCTAAAATGCTCGCAGCTTGGCTATTTTATGTAGGCAAACATGTGAGATTAAAAAGAACATAAAACATCTAGCCAATAGCTAACATCAACCAATCAAACAACATTGAACTGCACAGACATACGAAAGAAACATGCTAAAATAAAACTTTCTACCTGACAATCTGCCATCCCTTCAAAACTAGTTTGTTACATTCTACTATACAACAACCCTGTTCTGTTTACATATCTGTGCCGATCCTTGTCTAGTTACTAAGGCAAATAAAGAAAACAACCTGAAATGCTACCTGGTGTCACATTTGGAGCACCCTGTTAAAATAACCTGCATCAAATTTAGCAGTGGGTCTATAATGGAACAGTTACAGGTCAACATCAAATCAACAAACAAACTCATTGATTTGGAAAAATCTAAGAATACACCCCAAGAATCTTTAGCAGCATGGTCAAAATAAAGCATCTATCCAAAGAAATCAAATCCCATAGAAATAGCAGTAGCATTGTGCTAAACGTACCCAGCATTCTAAAGTTTTTATCACAGCTCAAAACATACTGTAATATTCAATGAACAATCTCCAAAATACAAGGCGGTGCAATCATGTCAATAGTTAAATAGCAACAAAAACAACAAAGGTTACACATAAATGGTTGGCACAAAAATGTATTTTATATTACCTCAGGTAAAACTTGGTTGACATTTTCGACATTGTTGTGTGTGAGTAAAATGTGTCTCACATACCCTGCAAAATTTCCCAGCAAGAAACAACTAAAGAGAAACAACCAAAGATCATAACCTAAAATGTAACCCAGGCTAACAAACTAGCAATAGGGTAATAAGTAAAAAAGTAGTCAAGAAGAACCACAGAGCAACTACCGTGACTGATCACGAACAACTGAATTTCACATAACATTTATGATATTTCACAGGATAAGAGGTTTGTGTGTCAATCTATAAAGAAAAACTAACTCTTGTAGCTTTTAAAAAGCAGATTTGATTTTGGCTTTCAGAATTTGAAGGGCAGTACAGATGAAACTAAGTCTATTGAAAGAAAATTGAAAAAGAAAATCAAAGGATAAAACTAATAGATAAAGTATTTTAAAATGCTAGTGGCCGCATGGACGGGCCTGGATTGGCCTGACCTGGACAAAGCATTTCCCTACCAACACCAATGAAAATAAACCAGTCTAAGTTAAGCAAAAATAATAAATATTTAACAGCCTAGCCTTCTCCAGGCTACTGCAATGCAAACATCAGCTTTAACTTAATACAGTAGCAACCAGAAACAGACATTTACAGACATTTAGAAGAGCCTACCAAATATCATCAGCCTGAAACATGTCAGGTACCACATCGATTACATGGAAACACCCAAAGACCCCAAAAGCTTCTCTGTCACCAACAAGTTAGTTACTCTGTGATTTAGGAACATTTGTTACTCACAGACACACTACAGCAGAAAAGTCTGGATGTGGAGAATCAATAAGGCATTGAGTCGTGATTATGGCCATAGTTGAAGGTGGAATTAAGATTGAAGGTACAGGTCGAAGCAAAGACATCTGTTTCTGCTGATATTCATCTTCAGGCACACAAAATGGCAGAGAAAACTGGTCAACATATGAAACAAAAACCAAGCAAATAGAGCTTTATATGAGCCAGATAAAAGATTCCACACACCATAAACAAGTAATGTCTGGACTTCTGAGTCTGTGCACGAGTCTGGAACGCAAACACCCACAAAATATTCCACCCTGCCCTGAAAAACAGAAAGCAGAAACATTTCTAATTTCTGTGCAGGAACATTACTAAGAATGTATTTAACTACTGTATAAATGGGTGACTTGATCTTGAATTTTTAGTTAAAAGCATAATTTACCTGCTTGAGGAAGACCTGGCAGTACTGGGCCTTGAAGCTTGGCCCCTGCGCTGAAACACATTCTCTCATGGACCCAGGGCGGTTCACATTTCCTCCTTCAACATCGCTGCCAATCTTACCAAAAGCATCATACACTACACAAGCAGCACCACACACACAAAAAAACAGAAACAGTTACAATATAATAATATTGTCTATAATAATAAGAGCAACCACTTGATACTTGATGTCCCTAGTCTATTAATATTATTATTATTATTACTAAAAGGTGCTCAGATGCTTTTGAAATTAAACAACGAACACCAACAGAACATTGTCACCTCAATAAGACAGTACAAGAAGAAAGCGTATAGAGGATTAAGTATCAAAATAGCAACATAAATAATTATGTAATTAAACAGTTATTACAATTATAGCACATGGCTAATGCAAATGAAACCTAAAATAAAAAACCTTAATAAATTGAATTTGTGTTGGTAACTATTTAAAATGTTAAATGAAATATAATGGATATTTTATAAATATGGATATGGATATAAATCTTAATGGATGGACTTAATGTAAATAATACAACTAAATATAAAATAAATGAAGTACTTACAAAAAAGAAAGTCACACAATGCTTCCCATTTCTGAGCGACAAAGTATAAATCTAGTAAAACTTTATGTTATCAAAATTAATCAAATATAGAAATTAAACAGGTACCTTAATGCTTACTGTTTCTGATAAAAGAATGTAAAAAATCATCCAAAAGATAAAAAAAATTCAATAAGATCAAACCAAAACAAATAAAAAAATTTTGAAACAAGGATTCTGTGTATTTTTTTTAATATTTGTATGGCATTACTTACTCAAAACTGCATATTTGCTTGGAGCTTCAGTCTGTAGTTCCTGCAGGAAAACCGTTGTGTCGTCCAGGCATTTTACTGACACGTTCCACGCACATATGCTTTGATAGCAACACATTAGCATGTGCATCAGGGTGGCAACACAGAATGTAAGCTGCTGCATCTTGCACAGTGCTTCATGTTGGATCTTCCTCTGGTTTAAATAACATGCAAGCGCCACATGTGACCAGTCATGGTGCACCACCATCTAAACAAGCATGGAAATCTAACTGCCACGCTCTGATGCAAACTTTCCATTTTCATCTCAAAATCTTGCCTCATCAATGTGGTCAGGATTATGACTAAGGACTTTTGCCATATACAACAGTACAAATTCTTTCAAAATTATTTATTTCTTTTGAATGAACTGTTTAATTAATTTAACATTGAATTTGGAACTTGAGTTTTTTTAAACAACGTAGCATCAGAAAGTAGCAAGTTTCTATTCAAAATCATGTTTTAGGTCATGTTTTAACACACTTTGAAGAAAAACTTTACTTTCCTTGCTAAGCATTCATGATTAACTTTATGAAGTGAATTCAACTTGAAGTATTTGCTATGCAAACATTACCCTTGTGTATTGACTAGTAAACTTTTTTAATCGGTGAAATTATTTAATCGGCTCCTCACAGTCTAATGTTTTTTGGAACTATTGGAACTTGTCCAGGTTATCATAGGGATGCACAATGTTACACCATTTCATCTTAAAACTTTTTTTTAACTAGCCACATTTTAGATTTTTCTTGGCAACAAACATTTTATGTTTTTATCTTTCTAACAAATTTTAATTTACTTGTCTCAATGCATCTTGTGTTGTTTATTCTATATGTTGTTTCATGTATTTTTGCTTTATGTGCTTCTCTGTTCAGCTCTAGTGTAGCATAGCTTGAAAGGTGTTTATAAAATAAAATGTGTATTTATTATATAAAGATTAGAAACACTACTTTAGATTCACTGTGATGATTAACGAGATACATAATGCCACCAACACATCACTTGAATTTCTTGGTGAAATCAATATTGAGACACTGTCAAGCCTTTACATCCATCAACAGAAGGCATAAAGTCATCGAGATGACTGTTAATCCTGCAAAAATAGTGTTTTCCGATAGCAGACTGAAGGTATTACATCATTGAAGACTACTGCGCTCCTCAATTCATGACCATGCGTCATTTTACCTCAATCCTTCAGCTAAGCAACAAACAAATCCAGGACATAAACTTGGAGGTGTTTCTTCTGTTGTTGAGAATGTGTTCGCATGCGAGAAGTAAATAAAAATGACATAAAATTGAAAAAATTTTCGAAAACATTAAAACTGTATGAAATATTGGAAAAAGTCAGTGGATTTTAAACCAAAAGCAGTAACAGCGGTTAAGACAAATTTGTCTGCAGACCCTAACAAACACAAAAGACGAAACATGAAGGAGCAATTTTAGGTTCACATTAGTTTTCAGTTTGATTGAATTCCAGCTTTTTTAAGGAATTCCACCACTTTTGAATGATTCCAAGCATGACATCTAAAAAGCATTTAAAAAAAAATCACATCTGTCTAATTTCTTTTTTTATTGTTACCTTTTCCTCACAAAGAACAATTCTACCAAACATCAGCAAGACATTCTATAAAACAGAACAACCACTGTGAATGGCTTCTCTCATGCACATATATTCCTCATTTATCTTCAAAATGAAAGCAATTGCAAGATGAAAGCAATTGCAAGTAGAGGTTGAGCTTTTGGGAGCTGGAGGCACTTGAGCACCTGTTGTATTTAAGCACTTAACTCCCAGATGAAAAATCTTTGCAAATGATGGCAGCAGTTACAGCAGAGGTGAGCACAGAGGGCTGCAGTGTTGCGCAATTTAGCTTTAACCTCTATGCAACACACCTGATTCCACTAATTTAGCTACTCTTGCATCTTTAGGAACAAAAACCAGCAGGGGCTCTAAGAATGTCTTTGCTTACAGAGTAAACTTTTAAAACAATAAAAGGGCAAAAGAGTAAATGGACAGTGTTTATTTTTCACTCACTCCAGCTTTAGGTCTAAATGATTCATATCTCAAACCGATATGGTGATAAAGAAAATCAGTGACCTTGATACGCCACCCTAGAGTGCTAATAGTCTCACTGACATTGACAAATAAATCAAAGAGAAGCACAAAGGTTTTCAAAACAAGCTACAGGCACTAGATGAGAAATAAAAACCTCCTTTAACACCATGTTCTTTTTCAATGATTAACAATAACATGACTAATTAAAAGAACAGAACGTACTATCAAAATCTTCATCCACTTTTCCTTCTGCGAGAACCCTAGCGACATTCTTCCCATTTTAGCAGCAGTTAATAAAATGCGCAGCCCTCAAATAAAACGCAATCTGCATCCATGACAGAATAACAAGAAACTCTTTAAAATAAAAATAAAACTGTTAAAAAATAAACATCTATAAAAAACGAGTATATTTACAAACCTCTATTATAAGATATACAAAATCTGTTTAGATAAATACACATAAATTGGATTTTAATATATTACACTTTAACCACACATTCTGTGCTTATAGGTTTGTACACGTGTAATATAAATATGTATTCACAGTTCGTATGCATACAGACAGACTAAACATCCATACTAACAATATACAAACATATAAGTTAACGATTCATCAGTCAGTATTTCTTCACCAACACCAACTCTCTTGGCCATCTTCTCACATTAAAAGCTTTCCCTTGTGAGTAAAAAATGAAGAGAGAAATCATAACTTTAACGCCTTGGAAACTAACAGGCAGGACATTCATTTTCGGTCACTTTTCTGCAGCGCTCAGCCGTTTGGACTTAATGAAGGCCATTCCATGTGTCCTCATGTGTGTGTTTACAGCACCCTCGGTTTCAAAGACTTTGGAACATACTTTACATTGGGTATCTGGGATTCGGCTGTGCTCTGCCAGGTTGGGCAGGGTGTCCTGGAGACCATTGTGCCGTGCCACTCCTTTAGGTTCCTTCAGCTTGTGTACAATGAACAGATGCCGGGCGAGAGAGTGATGTGAGGTGTAGCACAAGCCACACTCACGACACTGGAAGGACGAGACGTCAGTTTTGTGTTGAGGAATGTGTTCGTGAAAACACACAATGTCGTCAGTGGTAAAACTGCACACTGCACATTTGTGCGTCTTAAAAACATTGATCTTTAGTTTTTTTAGAGGTTGCAAGGGTGAGTTCTTAGGCTGCTCACTAGGAGTCAAATCCTCTCCGGTCTCTTGATCTTCCTCACCATCATCATCAGAACGGACCTTCCGCTTGGGACTGGGAACCTGACGATAAGATGCATTCTTAATGCCATGTCAAAAATGTTATCAAACATTATATTTGTTTCATTGTTAAAAAGTTAACTGTCCACTAGAGGTGATCTGTCCAGAAATATTCAAATAGTGTTCTTTTTTTTCAAATTGTGTCAATTCCGGGTTCAAATGTGTCTTTGTGCTTGATCATCTGAACACATTAAAAAAGTATTTCTGCATCCCTAACTTCCTCCTCGACTAATATGAAAAAGCTCTGATCAAAAGACCAATAAGCACTCGGGTTTGGTGATGAATTCTTTGCTACAAGCTACATTTGTTGGTCCTTATAACAACGTTTGAGACTGATCATTTAGTTCATACTCCTGATTTTATTTCTCTTTTTTTGAAAAATCAATGACGTGAAAAACATACGTCCTGTGACTAGAATTTTGCCTTCTAAGTCCTTTTGTGAGGACGTTCTTGTACATTTCGGTGGAAACGTACATTGTTAATTTGAAAAATCCTATTAAGCTTAATTTGCTAAATTCCAATGTGTTGAAAGTGCAAAAAATTGAGCTCACCAAACTACGTTTAAAGTTTTGCTCATTTTTAAATGTTTTGCCTTTTTCAGCATGACATCAACGTTGGTGAAAGAAGTCAGAAGTCTAATTACAAAATGTATCTAATATTTATGGGGTAATATAGAGCAGTGTACTGACTGCAAATAATTTAAAGATAACCTTAAAGGGTGTTGGTAAGGAAATTGTGTGAAATATGTGGGAACTATGTACAGATGCTATGATACTAGATACAGGTGTACAGATGCTATGACACTAGATACTACATTGTTGTATAACAAATCACGACCACAATGGCAACTAACAAATAAATCAGTATCTGCCACAACGAGCTTTAAATAAAGGTCAAAAAATCAGTTGACTGTTAAGAAATTGCTTACATTGCAATGCATAAATTTTTCAATTTCCAAATGATTTGTTCATTAACTCGATCATAATCATTTTCTCACATAATCATTATGTGACACAAACAGAGCAGTTTATGGAGCTGATCTATGAAATCTATCTGGTCCGCGTTTGACCACAACTAGAGAAATTTCATTGGCAAAAATGATAACCAATAAACAGAGTACAATCACCACAAAAACTGTCCCTGATTGAATAAAGAGTCATGTTTGAGTCAAGCTCACCAGGGAAGCTTATGGCTTGTCTTGAGTGTGCATTATTCAGGGTCCCGGGTGAAATATGGTTCCAGTTCCTCACTCTACAGAGAATAAATTCATTCTCCAGCAGTCAGATGCAGGTAAACTATGTCATTTTTATTTCTGCATGCTAATCTCTATTAAAGGTTTACATAACCATGCTTCCACTCATGTGCCGGTGTGATCTTGCAGTTACCTTGATGTTTCTGGGAAGAGTTTTTTTTCTTAGGTCTGTTTCTCGGCAAGAATGAATGACGTGGAAGGTTGTACGGTGTAACGTGCGAGCAAATGGGTTAATAGATTCGCTTTCAACTACTCATTTCAGAAACTCTGAGTCGACCTACTAAAGGCATTATTTTGATATACAAAGCATTTTCAGTTTTAACACGAAGTCCCAGAGAGCAGCCATTTAGCTTTTCTACTTATAAAACACACTGAGCAATCAGTTGGCTGAAATGTCAGCTGTGAAAGGGGCTTTTTTAAGGTTAACAGACATCACTGTTTTCCTTTGTTGCTGAGATGTATTAATAAAAATTGTAAAAAAAACTAAATATATAAAAAAAATGTGTTTACCATCTTAGGAAGAGGTCAACACTAATAGGTTTTTTCCTTTGTTGCTGAGATTATATATATATATATATATATATATATATATATATATATATATATATATATATATATATATATATATATATATATATATATATATATAGTAAAAAACAAATATTAAACATATAAAAACGTGTTAACACATATTTAAACAAAAAAAACTAAAAGATTGAGCCACGTCAAAGGGACTAGTTTTCCTTTGCCATCTTAGGGAGTTTTATTCCCTTTGTCACTGAGATTTATTGATAAAAACAATACAAAATAAAAACAATTAACAAAAACATGTTTATACAAATTTACAAATAATACTAAAAAACATATGAGCCACTTCAAGAAAAGATGTGTTTTAGCATCTCAGGGAGAGATCAACACAAAGGTTTTATTCTTTTGTCGCTAAGATTTATTGACAAAAACAATACACAATAAAACAATAAAAAAACATGTTTACACATATTTACAAATAATAATAAAAATATATATTAGAGCCATTTCAAGGAAAACTGTCTTTCACCATCTCAGGGAGAGTATATAATATATAAATATACATTATAGATTATGTTTTTTATAGATTATGATAAGTAGAACATTGTAATCAATTGACTTGAAATGTCATCGCTGTATAAACAATCCTTCTGCAGTAAATACTGCCATTTAGGAAGGTTATAACCTACTTCTGTATTTTTTTTTTTTTTCCAGAAAAAGTAACTCAAGTAATTTAGAGTCATGTAACTCATCCTTCTGAAAGAGTAATATTGTAGTGTAAAATATTACTTTTGTAATGCATTTCAGTTTCTAATAACTTGCAAAAAGGTGGTCCTGTTGTGTCTAATAGGAATATACTCAATCTATTCACTGATATCACCAGACAATTGCTTTACCTCTCTCATAACAGACTTAGATCATTTGTGATTCTGGCTGTTACCCTGTCTTGCAATCTTGTGCTTTCATGTTGCTAATTATAAACTATATTGTTAGTAGCCTGAACAGGCCACAGTGATCATGCTACATCATATTAGTTTCTACTGGATGTAATATGCTCTGATTCTGTTGTTATTTTGGTAACTAAAGTAACTAAAAAGTAATACAAGAGTCAATACAAAAACAGTTTTGACATTGTGTAAGGATTAGTTAAAAAACAGTATTATAGTTTGGAAGTAAATTGCACAACACTGGTTATACATGAACAATCCTCTCCCATCAATTCTTCCTACACACAAAAACACACAAGCCATCAGCAACCATTCCTCCCTTGTTTTCCTACATTTCTCAGGTAATGATTTACATATGAAAGGATGCTAATGATAGCCAAAAGAGTAGCCAGCTAGCATTCACTCAATAAACAGCTGAATAAATGTCTGGGACTTCTCGTGTTGATGCTAGAGTATTGTGTTCCTCAAACTTAAAGCTATGTTTCACACCACAACAGAGATCATTTTTAAAAACACATAATACTGCTTCTTTAAAATGTACCTTCTTGTATTATTAATGAATCAAGCTGCAACACTGAGTTGAATTCTTTCAGAAAGTATTACAGTGACCAGTAGAATTAGTCTTACAAATCCTCTTGCTTTTGTTACCTGTTGTTTCTCAACAGAAGCCTCCGTGCTGCTGGAATCCGAAGGGATCCTTTGTTCGCGGTCTTTAATGGCATGATCCATCTGAATGTGTTTCTCTAGCATCAGTCTTTTGGTGAAAGTGAGGCTGGAATCTGGACAGCGTCTGAGAAAACGCATGTGTGTTTAAAACACATACTTGAAGATCTTCACTTAAACTCAACCGGCATGCTTGAATGAAACGAATGGGTTCAGAAACACATGATACTCACGGACATGAGTAGCTCTTCCGAAGCCCTTTGTGTTTGATTCGATTGTGCCTACATAAGCTGTGAGAGGAACTGAAGGACTTTTCACACTGCTGACACGGATGCTTTTTTATATGCTGAGGAATAGAAAATAGAAGAGAAAATCTAAACCATGTTTTTATAAAATTGAAAACAAGAATTGGCGCAGACTAGGACTATTAAACCTGATTTATACATCTGTGTCAGCTTGACGTATTGCTCTCTCCAGAAGCTTCGCAGGCACCCATATGTAAACAACGCATTTAGAGTTATGCTATTTAGCATTTACAGTATAGCTCCTTCTGCACTCCGATCAATACTGGTTTGATAAGAAAGCCAATAGCAAAGATTGTAAGCTAAGATAATAATTTCAATGGAATTATGAAATACCTAATCTGCATTTTACTGAAAATAAACAACTTCAAGTGGGCCATATCATTAATAGTATACAACAAAGGAGTGCATAAAAGGAGTCCTTAAAAATATATTGTCCATTGAAAGTGTGCAAAATTCAACCAATAAATTATGAAGAAACAGGATGCGCTATGTTGTTGATTTTCCATTTGAGGTTTTAACCACATTAGGTTATTTTCTAATTAGAAAAGTTAAATAATTAATTATAACCCAGGCACTTTCTTTAATTTTACCTTCCCATGCTCTTGTTTCATGTGCGAGAGGAAGACTTCCCTCTGGGTAAACGGCCGCTCGCACTCTCTGCATTTCCAACCAGGGCAGCTGGCCGAAGGTGGTTGTTTTTTGGAAGGCTCCGTCCCATTTTTTAACTTTTTAATTAGCAGTGATGACTTCTTCTCTCCATTTTCCAGGTTATTAACATCCTCCTTGTTGCTGTTTTTACTGGGGCTCATGGAATTCGTAGGTTTGGAGCTGAGAGGCAGATTGATACCCAGGTTTGGAGGTCCTTCGATGGTCTTCAAGATGCCATGCATGGTCTTTAAAAAGAAATAATTGCAACGTTAATACCATTTATTTTTTAATAACTTCAACAGTTTTTAGAGCCTTACTTTAATATGATCCAGCATGAGCTGCTTTTGGGCATAGTGCATGGAACAATCAGGACACTTGAAGACAGACACTTTCTGACTGGATATGTGCTGGTCAAAGTGTGCGTAGAGCAAAGTCTGCTGGGTAAAAACGGTGTCACACATAGAACACTTGTAGATCAGCCTGAAAAACAGCATATGATACATTGAAAATTATATGAAATGGCTAACTGCTTGTACAACAGCTCAGATGAAAAGTGTGAAAGCAATGCCCTCTGGAAAAAAAGTTATGTTGAAAGAAACCAAAAAAGTGACAAGTGTCTCACATCCGCATTAAACACTTTCAAGCCACCAGATTAGTTTCAACACAGGAAGTGACAACAAAGCATCTGGCCTTTTCATTATCAAGTGCTAATGAACATGACAGAGGTAGATGGGTTCAAGATGAGGACACATTCATTAAAGCAACCGTGAAAAATTTAATTCTGCGGCGAAAAGGTCAGTGACGTACAAGTGCTGAAAAAAAGAACCATTCGACACACATATCAAGTTTCCATCTGATAAACTAGTATGAGATTTAAAACAAGCTTATTTTTTTCAAGAAGAGTGCCATTTTTTAAAAACAAAATACAATATTCTGTGACTCTTTTTTTCTTCTTCTTTTTCTTTTTATCACTAAATAATTTCAATGTGTGTACCTTGCATAAGTTCAACAACAGAGATGCCAACCTAATTTCAGCCCAAGGGCCACATCTTATGTGGACCAAACAAAAAAAAATCATTCATTAATCAAATTCTACATGTTTTCCTCCTTTTAAAATGAAAAATATGCACATGCCTTCTGATAGTTTGATATAACTTTTTTTCAGAGACCAGCCAGCAATTTGGTATTCAAAATTAATGTAGACTTGCCATTATCTCATAAGTTTGATTTTAAAGTGTGTCACTTAACTGTTATGCTAGCATAGTTCTAAACAAGCTCTCAGCACCATTGCTCTCCGTTGTTTTTTTATTGGACAGACTGGCTGTCATCGCATTGAATATTAAAATATATACAGAAGTAAGTTGGATATTTTTACACTTTAACTTCCAATATCTCAGTTTCACCAATCTCCAAAGTATGTGTGATTTATGTGATAAAAGTTAACAGATCTTCAAAATACAAAACTCCAAAATATCCAAATTATTTACAAGAGTATTTTTTTATTAAAATCAAATCAAAACAAATAAAACATGCCAATTTTTCCATTCTTTTCTCTGGCATTTTCTACATCCTCTTGCATTAACGAGGGAAACTGTTCTCTTATCTCTCATCTCTGAACTAAAAACTGAAAGGCAACATAAGATTACAAAAGACAAATAAACACAAGCAGCTAAAGAAAGCAGGTTCATAGGTGTTTAGTGTGTTTTATAGTTGGTAAAGGGGAGGTACTAGTAAATATCCCCAAACCTTTAAACCTCCAACTGAAAAACTCTCCACTTTGTTAAATGGTGTGGGTGTTCATTTAAACACACAGACACACGCACACGCACACACACACGATTTAAATTCATTACGTTTTTTGCACATTTTGTAAAATCTGCTATGGCTACATCAATATGCCATATTCTATCATTTTAATTTGTATAATCTGGGCTTTAGGTAAGGCAGTTCCAAGATAATGCGCAATTGTTTGGAAGAGCAAAAATAATTAGGTAGTAAATGTTTTATGGGCTTCAGTTAATCTAGTTGGCTAGTATAAACAAAACCCTGAAAAATTTGATCCATTGTTCACTGTTATTTTTAACAAATTCCTTGGTCAATGTGTGTATAGGGGGCAGAGGGGGCCCACATTTATTTTTCTTTCAGAGGCCCAAAATTTCTAGCGGCACCCCTGGTTTTTATACATCTCCATTTAGGTTCAGTATAAAAAAAAAGGTTCAAATGATCAATAAAACTGAACAAAAATAAACACAATACTCACTTGGGATCTCCAATTTTAACTCCTGGATGCTGAGTGTAGCCATGGGAATGTGCACTGGGGGTTGATTTGAATGCCATGGGGCAGATCGGACATTTGTAGAAGATTTCACAGTGGGAGGTTTGAATGTGTGACTTCAGGGCAGTAAGGTCGGCAAAAATGACACTACAGTGAACACAGCTAAAAGGAAAAGAAACGTTAAGTGTTAGTTGAGAATGCACCTCAGTTTCTTGTTTCGTTCCTATAATTGATACAGCCATTAAACACAGCGTCACTCAAGGGTTGAATAGTATAATAATAGCAATGAATAAGCACTGTGATTGGCATCTAAAAAGCCCTCATTTAAGTTCCACTAAAATCCAATTAAACACTTAGGCACTTTTCCACTAAGAAAAAATAAAGAGGTCCATATTTGAAAACACTAACAATTTAACACTAATTTCAGGTCTTTTGACATGATTCTCTCACATTGTTGGCCATGAAAAACATGGCATAAATGAATCACTGTCCCAAGGTATGACCTCTTAGGAAAAGGAATCGTTTTTGGCAGTGATGTTTTTCACCACCAGGAGACAGTGAAGACACCTTTTTTTAAACCCAGCTTAAAAACCCATTGTTTTTGTAAAAATACCAGCACTATAAAAATTTTCAGCTTGTTTTAATGGCAGCAATAAAAGCAATTGTACTAACCGGTAGCCCACACGGCGTGTGTAGTGCAGGCAGCTCTTGGTCACATGGGACTGAAAGTGGACAGACCGACAGATGGCTCCACATTCGGGACAAATGTATGGTGACTTGTGTTGATGGATCCGTTGGTGGGAAGCAAAGCTACACTGATTTGGCAGAAGCATTTGGCAAATGGTGCATGTTTTCTGAAATAGAAGAAAATGAAAATCTATAACAAATTAAAGAACAATAATTCCACTTTTCCACCAGAGTTTAGTCTAACACAACTGATTTTAGTTAACGACACAACACAAATTTAGTAATTTGAGTGGGATTTTTTTAGACATGGCACTCAAGACACATCAATCTGCTACATCAGTCTAATTTGCTGCACACAACACATAATATTTGAGACAATCAAAGGAGTAGTATTCTTTAAGCTGTGTATGTGGTGACTTTTAACTCTTAAAGAAGAAAGACACTTGGGTTCTACTCGGGCTGCTTCATGGAACTTCAACTCAACAGTTAGGACCTTTACTACTAGGTTAAAAAAGTGGTGGCAAAGCCCTCAAAAGCATGCCAATTTGAGCTGTAGACTCTAGCTGTTACAAAAAGGCTCAGCGGTAAAGCAGAATAAATTACTTGTTTCTGAAAAAAAGAAAGAAAACAAGTTATTGGACAGGGGTTAGCTATCTGTAGCCAGGACTTTTTTGATCTCGGTTTACCCGAGATCCAAAAATAATTTATGAAGCTTTGCTACATAGAAACTATAGGGAGCCCTGGTTATTTAAATGCTTCTCAAAGGCCTGTCTCAATTTAGGCCACATTACTTCTTATTTCTTGTTATATTCAAGATATATCATTTAGGGATTTTATGGACAATATGACTCACGAGACTGCTTATCATTGATAAATATCTAAAAAAAAAAAATAGCAAATAACACAGATTACTGTTGACATGCAAAGTACTTAAGACTCACCAGTCCACCTGACTCAGGAGCCTGCTGATAGTGCAAAGCAAGAGATGACTCTTCCTGAAATGTTTCATAACATTCTAAACACTTTGGACTTGATCTGCAGACTTTGGAGGCATCCTTATCCAGAGGTAGGACTGGAACAACAAGGGCTGAAGACGGTGCGGAAACCACTGTGGTTGGATTTCCCTTCCCTTGACTACCCACTTTTGAAGATCCAATGTTCATAGAAGAAATAGGAGGACTTGCGGTTACTGATGGGGTCAGAATCATTTGGTCAGCTGGAATTGGCTTTAAAATTAGATGTGAGCATTGCATGACAACCCCTTTGTCCTTGTGTCCCCTAGCATGTGACAGAAGACTGCACTTGTTGTAAAAGACCAGGTTTTTTGAACAGTGATTGCAAGTGACCTCAATGCGGACACTTCTACGCTCAAAATGCTGAGTCAGGCTTTTTTCCAGAGAAAAAGAATCGCCGCATTCCAAGCACTTGTGTCCACGCGAAGGTATTGATATACAGGCAGAAGTTGGAGGGCTCAGATTTGGTTTATAAACTGGAACAGGGTTGATGCTACTCAATACCTTATTGAAGGCCTCAACCACTGAGCTTTGAGAACTAGTTAGGACCTGGATCCGTGACCCTTTCTTTTGTGGTTGTTGAGGCAATGAGCCTTGCTTAACGTGTTGTTGGGATTTGGACAGGACCTGTAGTAGCTCAGTTGTTGGTGAACTCTGAGGCAAGAGATTTAAGTTAGTTAGGTGAACAGTCTTTGGCACAAGTTTGGTGTTTGTTAAGCTAGAAGCAGGCACCATAATAGCTTGTTGCTGTATGGCATTAGCAGCTTTGAGGATGGCACTGCTGGCACTCTGAACAGATGCAGCTGGTATTACAGTGGCCTTTACAGTTGTATTGTTGGCAAGTTTAAGGTTGATCACCTGAGACCCTGCATTCTTTACGGCAGAGACGGGTAAAAAGGCAGTAGCCAAAGGTTTGATAGTCATTTGTTTAGTGACCTCAACAACAGAGCCTGCAGAATTTGCAACTACTGGGGTTGGCAAAAGGGTTTTGGTAGAAGTTGAATCAACAGAAGGAGAATCTGAAGAGGTAATTAAAGAAGACTCAAGGTCACTCTTCAAGCAGTCTGGATCACACTTGGGTAGGACTCTAGTAACAGTTCTCTTGATCTGACCTGATGATGTCTTGATTGTTTTGATTCGAACCTTAGGAATAACTTGTATGGATCCTGTTGGAGATGCAGGAGATTCTTTGCTGCTGCTTTCACTTGAAACACTACAAGGGGATTCTGGTTCATTAGAGAGACCCTTTTTCCCAAGATCCAGAGCTGTTGATGTTTCTAAAGACTTTTTGGGTTCTTTACACTCTGTAGGGGAATTTTGAGCAGTTTCATGGTATTCTAAAGACAATGGTTCTGTGCTAGCTTTTTTAGCACTAAGAGCTGCGATTGCAGCAATACAGGATGAAAGCTTTGATGATGCTTTGGCCCTTACTTTGGAAAGTTTGGTTCCAATTAATTCAACAACTGCTATCTCTTTTTCTTCAAAACTATTGTTGGTTTCTGTGGATTGGTCCTCATTTTTTCTTGGCTTTTGTAATTTTGTGTGTTCCAAGTCACCATTAGTATTGCCCACTTTAACAGGATTGTGATTGCCGTTTGTTCTTGATCTAGACTGATCTAGCTGAAATTTGACAAGATCAGCCTTTGTCATTTGACCAATTTGGGGGATTGGCTTAAATGGTGTATTGTTTTGGTCATCAGCAGGGTCATCTACTTCAATCTTGTCATCATCTTCATCAGCACTAGAAATAGGACTAAACTGGTTAAATTGGGCCGTGGCTTGAATGGTACCCCTTTGAAGCTTGTTGCTTCGTTTACTGCATTTGTTGTCGGATAAGACAGGTAAGAGACCATTGACCAGCCCATTTCCAACGATGGTGTGTGCATCCTTTTCAGAGAGGTTTTCATCAAAATTTCGAACATTCTTGACAATAACACTGACTCCAACATCTTGGCCACAGGAGATTTGTGAGTCGTCTTCATGGTTGGTATTATGTTTAAGCTGTGTCTCTTGATCCTCATGGCCAGATTCTATGGCAGCCTTAGGGTCGACCATATCAGGAATGTCAAAGGCTGCAAGTAGATCATCAAAATCTGGGGTTTTCATGTCACCCATCGTTTCATGAAAATGCTCCAAAGACCTTTGATATAGAAGAGAAAAGAAATTCTATTTATACTTTAACATAAACAAAAGAGCAAATGGCTTGTTAAATTGTCAAACATTGAAAACGATTAATACATAAATTATATTTTATGCAGCTGTTGGTATTAACTACGTGGGATGGGAACTACTTGATTGCAAATTTTCACATATTTGCACATAAACTGGGTGCTGCTCTTAGAGACCAAGTGAGAAAGATTACACAATCTACATCACAGCTTCTCTTCTCAAAATCTATTTCATAAACTGAGAATGACAGAGTTTGTCAGCCTAGAAGACTTCAAATTTGAATTGCTTCTACTTGCACTGCTTCCTGCTTACCAACTGCCTAGAAGACTATAAATATGACTTGCTTCAACGTGCACTGCTTCCTGCTTACCAACTTGAGGCATGTAAAGAATAACACTACCAAGCACTGAATCTTTGGTAGCACCTTGGTGGTCAAATTTGGATCGAGAATCTATTTATTGGCATCTGGACCGTTTCAGCTGTGTTTATTTACAATTGTCTTGCTACTAAGGAACACAATGTGTTGTTTAGGGAAAGTGCTGCAAGTTATAGAACAAATTACTTCTAGAATAACTTTGTTACAATTGTTACAAGGCATCTATATACAAGCAAACATTTAGCTCTGCCACATTGCGTCTTCATTCAATATACCGGGTACAGCTCCATTTTTTCCCAAGGGTTGTATATTTCTTTTTTTTTTTTTCTTCAAATGAGTCACCGCTGAATCTGAGTAACCAAGAAATGCTATTTATTTTCACTGTTATGCAGATGACACATAGTTGTATACCTCAACTCATCCTCTATACTTTTCTCTCCAGCTATTGGTTCCTGCTTTTCAGAACTTAAAAGTTGGTTTGTGTGCAGTTCAATGCTGACAAGACAGATGCGATGTTAGTTGACATTACATCGGTATATAGAATCTTAAGTACCTTCAGTTTGACACTAAGACCTATAGCTGAGCTGATAAAACTATAGACCAGACCTTTTCCCTAGATGCTCATATTAACACTTTTGTGTGTTCAGTCTTTATTCAAAACGTACTATATAGCTGCTATAACGATTTTGTTTACCGTCAAGTCAGCTCACATAACAGAAATACTTAAAGACCTTCACTGGCTCCCAGTTGATTTTGACAGTGTAAGATTTTAGTCTCACGCTGTTGGGATTTGAAATCCAACATTAAAACTGTCCTCTTTAGGCAGGTATGTAACATATGATGGGTGGAATTTTTTGTTTGCTGCAACTACCCTCTTTTTATTTATTCTTTTATTGTAACTCTGTCTAATATTTATTCTGTAACATTGTTCACTATGTTTTCTTGTTATTTTAATCTATATTTTATCTGTATTTTAGTCCTTGGTTTATGCATGTTGTACAGTGACCTTAAGAGTCTTAAAAGGTGTCTTAAACTAAATATATTATTATTATTCATGCATTGTTCCATATCCTAACATGTTACAAATGAACTGTAACCATTCTGTGTTCAGATTAGAATTAGAGGGTATGGAGAACAGCCTGTGCAGCCTACCACTTTGAGGCAACCTAAAAAAAACATTTCAGATAAAGAAACAGATTCAAATTGTTGACAAACAATAAATAATAAATTACTGGTTGTGGTGATTACTCAACTTAATCCCAAATGGATACAGACATTAGAAGAAGAAGTGATTTAAACAATTAGTAATAAAATACATGCCAGCTTTTCTGTCGAGAAAAGTGCTATATAAAATAATTAATCATTTTTTGTCAAAATCATTTATATCACTGACTAATCGCAACAAGGTACAATAAAATAGAAAATAAGTCAGGTCTATGTAATGTGGGGGAGGAAGCTTTTGAATTGACAGAAAAAATACAGATTACAAAAGGAAACGGGATGAACAATGTTTGCTTTGTAAACATATCACACGGGAGAACACAATCTTCATAAAATAGTGGATAAAATTATGCATCCAGAGAGAAAAGACAATTCTGTGATGTATTGTAACATTGTGTTTACAGTAACTTCTTCTCTTCAAATGCTTAAAAAAGGCAAAGAAAATAGGCACAGATATCTCCCTCATTGGCCAGTGAACCGTTTTGCAAATCAACTTCTTTACTCAATTTACACAGCAAACTAAAGAAAATCTTTATTTTTATGGTCAGATTTGATCCGCTAAAGCCACCCTTGCATATATATCCATTAAATGTTATTATAACCATTGAAGAAACCATTAAGCATGGATATTCAAGCTGTGCTTTTGACACCCACCACCCCCCTTCTTCCTCCTGCTACAGGACTGCAGCCCAGCCTCCATTATAGCCAACAACATCTGCACGCACAGGCTCTGCAGGGCGAAGGAGGCCTTCCACACACAATGGAGTTACAAGGTAATCAACAAAATCAGAGGGCGACGTACAAATATTAATGAAAGAGACTATAAATGACAAAATGAAGATTTAAAACAAAAATGAAGTGACTGACCCCAGGATGAGGCCTAAAGATTTTAACAGGCTGAATTAAATGAGAAGTGTTGTTCACTTAAAAACAACTCATCTGTAGATGTCTGCCTCATATCTTCTGTGGAAATCTGTACAAAACAATGGCGCACAAAGCACACACATAAGCATATAGAAGTGGAAACATGCAAATGAGCCACTCCTCACCCTCTGTGTTCCGAAAACTACAGCAAACAACCTTGCTTTCCTTCTCTTCTTCCTTCCTTCATTCCTCTCACCACCTCCACAACAAAACACACCACACCACACCACCCATCTCCTCCCCCTTTCTCTCTAGCAGCAGAGAGAAAAATCCACTTCTTCCGAAACACAGGGCCCATCAAGGGAAGATCCACCACAATATAATAAGCACGAAAACGTCTCTGGATATAGCCAGCAGAAATAGTGTGGTGACCACATTGTGACCAATAGCAGCCATATCCTCTGAAATCTTGAGGTCATTTTTGGGGTTTTGATGTGAAATAATCTCTCTATAACATTCCTGTGTGTGGATGCATCACTCCCAAAGACCCCTGTGCCATTTTAACTGCCATAAAGATGACGGGTATCTGCATGCACAGTGACCGTATTGTTTTTGAGCCTTCACGTCTGCCTCAAACCAGTTTCAGCCGGTACTGATCAACCTGCATAATGTGAGTGCTGCAGTGCAGCCACAAATGAGACACAGACATAGGCCATATCTTCATCGAATCTTACTGAAAATATACTTTTTAATGTATGTTACAAGTGTTATTGTGATTTGTCATAAGATTGTGTGTGAAATTTGGGTTGCTCAGCTTAATCAAAAGCATAGAGGCCTGTGGAGGACGCTGATGAAAAATACATTCACAATGGAGGCTAAGAGGTGGTTTATATGGGTGGATGAGAGAAAGGCAAATGAAAAGTCAAACAGCAGATGCACATTCCGAAGAAAAAAACACAAGCACTGTGTCAAACCAAAAGCACAAGATGAGCATCATTTCCTGACAGAAGAAAACAAGACACAGAGATAGCAAGTTGAATTAAAACAGACTCGGTACCTGACCTCTTTTTGATTGTGCCTCACGCTTTTACCCCATTCTGCAGCACTGGACTGCTTCTACTTCCTTCTCTGCCTCCCCTCTCCCTCTCTCTCTCCCTCACTCTCACACTCTCCATGGTCCCTTTTCCTCTCTTCCATCCAGTGTCCCTGATTCCACCTCTTCTTCTTTTCATCCGCCAGTAAATTAGAGAAAAGCCCTAATCTTGGTCAATTTAAATGCACAGCCCTAATCCTCCAAACCTGCCCATTGAGGTCTCTACCAAATAATGGGAAACAAAAGCTGCGACAAATACAAAAACACAAAGAGAAGAGAGGAAAACCAGGGAGAACTGTGCTCTAGGCATATCCCACAACACTTTAGCCTTAAAATTGAGAATCTTCATGGAAATGCTTATGCAAAACATTGGTGCGGTCAGGCCTCATTCTAGGTGACAGTGCATTTTTTCCTCCGTTCACTAACAGCTTGCTGGTTCCTGCTCTGTAGGTCACTCTCTTCTCTGCAGATGCATGGCAGTGCAGAGAGGAAGGGGGCAGTGTTCTGAGACGCCGCCCTGGCCTTTTGTTTTTGCACTCAGTTGAGGGGGGAGGGGTACAAGGGATGAGAAGAGGCCTCTAGACTGCAGCCAGCTGCTGCAGCCAAATAGGACAAACAGACTTGAAGGCAGAGAGAAATGAGGGGAACAGGCAGACGCGAGAGGTTGATGGAAAAGATGAAGAAATCTGAGACTGGGTTTGACGGGAGGGGTGTAAGAAGAGAGGGGAAGCTCTTCTGGAATGACGTATGGAATTGTGAAGAACAAAGGCCCATGATGGCGCCAGATAATTGATGAAAAAGAGCAATTTGTTTGGTGTGTGAGTGTGCGTGTGTGTGTTGAAGTGTCTTCACATTACAGATTTTAACATTAATGTTATTCTGAAGCTACTTTCACAAAGACTTGTGTTAATTTTCATTTCATGGTAAGTAAAAGGGAGCCAGTGTACACCCAATATGCAATTTGCTGGGCTGAAATTATTATTATTATTTTTTTACTTTATGGGATAACTTTTAGGTATATTGAACCACATAAAAACTGGTCAACTAATGAGAATTACACTTATGTTCATGTCCAATACAAAAGTTGGAACTTGAAACTCGGATACAAATTTTAGACAAATCAAAGTTAGTTTGTTTACTAAATATTACTTTTTCAAAAGTGCTGGTAAAGGTGGGCTTCATCCAGCACAAAAACAAACTTGCAGCTGATTCACGTTGCATACTGTAAATTCAAGAAAATGTGTTTTTACCAATTACTATGGTGATGGATGAGTGTCAAGAACATGGTAAACATGAACTTAAATGTGTGTGCACCATTATTGTAAAGTTGAAACTAATTGAAACCACTGTTGAAGCAGTGCAATTAGCTGATGTAACTTCAGCTTATAGTGTAATAGTATACAATTTGCTTATCACACAAGCCATTTAAGCAAGAGTGGAATGCAGACAAAATTTACATTGTATTCCCAGCATAAGGAAACCAATCAAGGAGTACAAACCACTAGGCCACCATGTTGCCCTATTGAATAGCACACAGGGTTTTCTTAAATAAGTTATTTTATTAAGTGAAATATAAATGTGACCCATGTATTACATTGACAAAAAAAGCAACGGGGGCAGCTAAATAACCATTTAGCATACTTTTATGCAATCTCTCTAGAGGATCCTTCTTTTGCTCTAAATTGACCATTTCCTTTGACAGATGCAGTTTTTATGAAACTTTACCATTTTAGTCAGTCATCCATTTACTTTAAACAACACAATTGCATGTAGCAATGCAAATTAAACATAACAAAAGTAAACTCTATCCAGATCATTATAAGCAGCAATGCTGCAGCCAATGAATCCATACTCTCAACTACACTTGTCAGTAACCCTCCTGGCCTTCCCCACTGATTGACATCAGAAGAATCCATGGATAGAACAAAGAACAGATGCAGACCTACCTGTGTGTTACTGTTAGAAAGGGTCTCAATTAAAAGCTTGGGCTCTTCTCAGCAGTGCAGCAAAGGCAAGAAGGCCAGCCATGATTCTAGCTGCTGCTATGGACAGCAAACATCTAGAATGACAATGTGCATCTAAGAGGGAGTCAGGAGTACATTTCATAGCTGTCAAAACGTTGTTCATGTGTGCAAGCAGCCTGCATGAAAGCACATCTCTAAAAATGAACGAGGTTCCAGAATGCATGGCTTTCCTCAGCCGAATTCAGCAGTCAGACATGGAGATTGCTGCTGATGCCCACCCCCCGAGATGTGAGGGCAGTCACGTGATTGCATGTGTCCTATTGATTCCTCAAATCATGTCATACTTCCGAGAGCAGAAATATTTTAACGTGTAAGTTTCATATCGTCCCGAGATACCATGTTATTAGTCGAGTTCTTGTTACACACGGGTGCTTATTTTCTCGTGACCACGAAAAAGGCGCGTTTCTGTAGTTTTTCCTCTACTAACGGACAGTTTTGCAAGGTGGTTGCTCAAATGGCGCTACAATTCTCAAATATTTCAAGGTGAAGCTACGTTTTATTTTCGTAGTTAATGTAGGATTTTAATTTTCAGCGTTAAACTTGAAGAGCTGAGGGTTTGTGATCATCAGTCCCACAATTCATTGCGGTGAGAAAGCCAGCACAAGTCAATGAGTCGGCTCGTTTGAACAGATGGTTTTTAAAGGACTCGTCGAATGTTCTTGTGGGGAAAAAGGTTGATTTGGTTACTTGAAATACAATAAACACACAAAAATTTAAATACCTTACATAATTATATTGTGAGCAAAACAACCCCCCAACGTAGGTCTTGATGTGTTCCAATGTTTTAAGAAGTTGCAAATTGTCTTCTTGAAAATGATTCGACTCATATGAATAATGTGTGCAACGTTTGAGATAACGATCGTGTTAATATGTCATGCAACTCCATGGTGTGCAAGTTAAATTGTTAAATTATTAAATTATACGCATGAATAAAACGCTTAAATAGAAAAGTGTGAGGCTTGATAGTTTCTGACACTTGCCCGTTAAGTATACCCAAACAAGTTTTATTGAAATATTAAGCAGATGCATATCTCAGACAACATTTACTCCAAAAATTACCCAAGTTCAGACCAACTTTATTCCCAGAAGTATTTGCGTCAATCCTGTTAAAGTCTCGTTTTTGGAAAAATTAATGCTTCTATTATCGTAAACAAGTAAATCGATCTACTTGAGTTTTTTTTTTTTTTTTTTTCAATTTTAGGCTTTTTATACAATTATATTAACAAATAATCAAAAACAAAAGAAGAGCTATTGATGAATTATAGTTTATCCCAATAGATTAAGTTTTGTTTACAATGTCTGTATGGTTAGAAAAGCACCACCAAACATTTTACACAAATGTTGGACTTTATTTGACAACCTTTTATTAATCTTAATGTTGAGTTTATGTACAGAAATATAATGTATGGCATTTATGAATGAGTCAAACATGAAGTTTATTAAAATTGTGCAATATTAAAACGAAATTTACCATCAGTAAGCCTTCTTTTAGGGGCCATGATAAGGTTTTGAATAAAATGGGTTTCCAAAAACTTTTAGGCTCAACTTCTAAAGCATTTTACTGGCCTCCATCTAGGTTAAATGCTATTAAAGCCACTAAAGAGTATCCTAAATTGTTAAATAACTTGACAAAATGTGAGGTACTTAACTTCACATGATTTAATCTGCACGTTGTTATGTTATGCTGACATCTTTTTGTCAAGTGGAAATATATTTAATAAGAAAGAATATACACATAATTACACATTGTGTTATTAAATAAAAGTTGCAAACTTTTAAAAACATTCATTGCATTGGTGGCTTAGTTTACATGATTAAAGATAAAATTACAAGAAAAAGCACGATGTCTTGCAGCATTATAATTCTGAATAAGAAGACAGAGTCTGAATAATAGTTCAGTTTATTAGACATATTTTTCTCAAAAAGCTATATCTGGATTACTGTTTGGGATTTTTTCAATGGCGTTTTAAAATACCTTTAAAAACAATAATAACGTGTCTTTTGAATTGTCAGAGAAGATGCTGATAAGATTTAGATTAAACCAAATAGTTCCCTCTAGTGGTAAAGGAAAGGTAATCCATTTATTTCCTTCCAATCCAATGATATGAATCCAGCAGTGATGTTGAAAGATAGAACTTAAAACTTTACATCAAACATTTTGAAGAGTGTTCAAGAATATAGTTTAATCAAACGTCTTTCTATAGCATTATTTTTTTAATGACTGCAAACTAGCTTCTACTCCATATTCACACCTCTATTCAACAACAGCTTAATTATCTCCGGAGAGTGATGAAAAATGACAACATGAGAAATCCTTCTTGCATGACCTGCCTTTTGCTGAACTGTTACCAGAGCTGAGAGCGCCTTTAAGGTATTATTTTCTCAGCTTTTCTATAAACACGTCACGTTTTTGGAAAAAAATACTTTTACAGAAAGCTAAAGACTAAGCTATCTTTTCGGTGTGAAAACATTTGACATCATCTTCAAATCCCATCTGCCCATTTGATTAAAAGATATCTAAGATGTATTGTGTCAAGATTTCGGGACTGAGGAGATTTCAACCATTTGAAATTAGCCTTTTTACAGTCATTGATGGCTGAGTTATGAAATTTGTTTATTGACTCTGAGGCTTTCTTTTTCTTCTGCTTTACTATACTTTAAAAAATCAACCACAATTAATCTTGAAAATAACTACCGTCTTTCAACTGTTAAAATCTAAACCCAAAGTTTAATATTCTTCCTTTGAAGTCACCAGAGGAAATCTGTTTGGATAATTATTAGCGTAAACAATTTAACTGAAGTATATGGGAATCAATAAACAAAATCAAATATCACTACTGTCCCTGGCTTTTTCTTCAATGTGAGCTTGAGATGCACAAATGCTAAAATATAGATAATATCAGGGAATTTTCAAACAAAAACATCATGTTAATAAACAGTTACACCCAAAAAAGTGACATTCTTTTGGATAAGTTAAAGGGGCAGCATGTGGCCAAAACCAGTACTGCACTAACATTTTTAATAATTTGAAAATCGGATTCACTCTCTGCCTTCACACTTAAGGTATCCAGCTATAGACGTTAATTATGTGTAAAGACTGAAAGAGGGCTTGTTTGACAAAAAAGGCAAGAAGCTGCACATTAGTTCAAAACAAAAGTGTACTGTAATCATAAACCTTTCAGGGTTTGGATAAATGTAACTATCAGAGATGGAAAGTAGGTTTATTTTTACTCTTCGAAGTATATGTTTTAAAGTGTGTACATTCTAAAGTAAAATTTATTTACAGTAAACTACTTTAAATGTAGAATCAGATTTCCTTGAAAAAAAAATGTAATGTGAACTAATTTCAATGTTGAGATGAACTGGCAATTTTGATTCCAAGAACAAAAGATGAACCCACATTTTATTTTGCAGAAGAAGCTGCTTGTGTTTATAATAGATTAGTCATCAAACCCCTGTTTTTTTTTTCTTCTCTATCTCCTCTCAGGCTGAGTTGATAAAACGTGTTATTTTTAATATTATTGATATTTTGAATTGACTGAAAACTTTATATTGTTACAATTATTAGAAGATATTGTTACAGTAATTATTTTCATAATTGGTAACTGTATCCAAATTCTTTTTTATTTTCTCTTGCAAAATTGGCAAAAAATGTCATTGTTGTATGACAAACTCTTTTTAGCACATTTTTTCCCATTGTGTTACATATTCATGTCCTGATTGGTTACTCATTCAGAATTAAAATGTTAGTCTTTTCAGTAAGTTTAAAACAAGCTTTAGTGCTTAAATTAATACAATTAAGTCTTTTTTTTACGTCCATAATTGTTTACCCTTCATATGTTGTATTCAGTGTGTCACGGTGGCGCAGTGGGTAGCACGGTCGCCTCACAGCAAGAAGGTCGCTGGTTCTAGGCTCGGCTGGGGCAGGTGGCATTTCTGTGTGGAGTTTGCATGTTCTCCCCGTGATCACGTGGGTTTTCTCCAGGTGCTCCGGTTTCCCCACAAGTCCAAAGACATGCGGAATAAGTGAATTGAATAAGAACAATTGCCCATAGTGTTAAAAGTGTGAATGTGTGTGTGAATGTTTCCCAGCGATGGGTTGCGGCAGGGAAGGGCATCCGCTGCGTAAAACATATGCCAGTGAGTTGGCGGTTCATTCCGCTGTGGCGACCCCGAAAGGGAATAAAGCCGACATGAAGATGAATGAATGTTGTATTCAGTGGGAAAATAAGTCTCTTTACACCCATCTGGTGGTGATTATGTTAGCCTGGCTTCGTTAAAATCATGACACAGTGTGAAACATTTTCTGTCACCCACTGTATTTCTCTACATTCCAGATAATGCAAAGGCATTCACACACTAGACAAAGAAAACCGTTGTTATTTTTAATAATAAGCATCCATGAAACGGCAGAGATGACTCAGAGCTGATTGAAAAATCAATGTACTACTCAGAGTGCATTTTCCACACAACAATTTTACTTGAGAAGACTTTTATATCAGTACTTTATTGGTACTTGAATATATTTGTACTGAAAACTTGAGCACAAATTGTATGCAAAAATTTTTCAGTTCTGTGCTAATAAATCTACAGTTTATTAGTTTATAACACAAGCTTAATCATTGAAGCTAAGTGGTCATATTTTGTACATAAAAGGATCTTTGACCTAATCTTGATTAACTTGATTAGATTTGATAACAGTAGAAATAGTTATGGGTAGTTGAGGTCTGGTGGATAAGGAGATCGTCTTGTGATCAGAAGGTCGGTATTTCGATCCGCAGATCTATCGAGTTGAAGGTGGTGTGAGTAATGAAACACTTGCTCTCCATCTTCAACAACCACAGCTGTGGTACCCTCGAGCAAGGCACCAGTTTCCTGGCTGCTCCCTGGGCGCCGCAGCCATGGCTGTCCACTGCTCCGGGTGTGTGTTCACGGTGTGTTTGTTCACTGAATGCAAAAAACAAATACTGGGTATGGGTCACTCCATATCTAGCCAACTAGTCACTTTCAGTTCAATAAGTGGAATTAACAAGTTAATTATTTACAACTGACATTGTTGGGGGAGCAGTGATTTGTCCCCAGTCCAATGTTGGCACCCTTAATATTCAAGAATTTTAAGAACCTGATAGAATCTCTTCTTTCTTTAATCTCAATTTTATTATGGTAGTGAGATGCCCCCACTCCCCCTAACCCACAGCAATCATTATAATTATAAATTAGCTGTTCACTAATTAAACTGACCAAATAATACATTTTCTATAAATACTGACTAACCGTCCACAGGAATAAAGCACTTGGTTTCTGTTTTACCAACCAAGAGGCATTTCCTATTTTTACCTCATGAAAATGAAACCCTGATGACACATTAAATCTGTCTTGGAGAGCATAATAACTCTTGGCTGAGATAATGACAGGTTAGCTCAACTTGACATTCTCAGGGGTTTTTTTTTCTCTTAGTTTGATGTCAAAAAGCCTAACCCAGCATGATCCTGACGTAGAAGCCCTAGGAGTGGGCAGGAAACTTTCCTCATCCACCTCACACGAGTCATCCTCTTCATAGCAGCTCCATCTCTACCGGGCAGCGTCACTTTCTGAGAGCTCTTCGTCACGCAAGAATATAAATGAACTGATTACCCATTCTCAGCATCACACGGGCCTCAGCTCACTACAACTTTGAGATTAGAGCAATTACAGGAGGCTGAAGAGACGCGGGTCTGACACAATCGTTATGTGCCTCGTATGGAGATGCAGATTAGTGGCTTTCATCCTTTTTGTTTTTCTTGTGCTCTGTGATGTGTTGAGGTCAGATGCAAAACCCATTGGAAAAGTTTATCCACGCGGAAATCACTGGGCTGTTGGTAAGTGCCTATTTTTGGCTATATCAAAAAGTCTTCATTTGTAAGAAAGTCGAACAGAAACCATTAGAAGAATTAGAGGAGAGCACATCTACTTGATCTATTGATGCTTAAATTAGCTTTTTTATAGACTTGGTAAAATGTAATATAACGCTTTAAAAAAGGAAATTTGCTGATGTGTGGACAAAAGCTCAATACACAATTTACCTTCTTTAAAAAAAATGTTTTTTCAAAAACTACGATAATACTGTTTTCTTATATTTTATGCACTTTTAAATTATTTGATTTAATTTGAATAAATTTCAAATTCAATCAATGTATTTAAAAGAATAATGAATAAATAATTCAGAATCATTAATAAATGCCTTATTAAAATAAAAGAAATATTTTCAACTGAATAAACAAGTAAAAACTGTTAATTGTCTGGAAATAAAAAGTGTGACTTTAAAAAACAAAGGGAATGAAAGGTCAACAAGGATTTTTCCCATCAGCCACAAATTTTTTTAATAGAGTTCACCTAATTAAAACAACACTTGAAAACAATTGGCCCATAAACAAGTTGATTAACCTAACGCAGATCTTGAGTGCATTTGATATAGTTTTGAGTCTGATTGCAGTGCGCTCAAGTGTCACTTAAGCTTTCAGTCTGAAGAGGAGAAGTGGATTCATGGGCTTTAAAGAGCGCGGTCTAATTGAATGAACACAGGAGGCGTGAAAATGGCTGCAATCAATTAGTTTGAAACAAGATGAGACAAATTGAGGGATAGTGTTAATTCTTTTCACCTTTACCAGGTTGCATGCAACATCTACAAACCACGCATAGCCCAAACACATTTTTCTTCTGCCTACTTGCTTTCTCAGTGTTTTATTTATAGTTAACAAACAATTTTGTAATTTTTATTTTATTTTAATATTTGCATTACTTACCATTTGTGGAGCATTAACAAAAGGACCCTTTGAGATCCAGGAGCTCATAAATCTACTTAGGAGTGTAGTTAGCCTTACATTTTAGTGTTATGCAGGCAACACATCTCAAGTTTAATTTTAAGTGAAACATCATAAATTCCCTTTGAAATATTTCTCAACCGCTTTATAGATGCTTTGTGATACTAGATTTGATGCTTGGTGATGCTAGGTTTGATACTTAGTGATACTAGGTTTATTCTCTATTACTGTGAACTAAGGAATCAAAGTTTAATACATTTTCTTAAAAGGTGCAGTATGTGCTTTCATAAAGTTCTAAACCAAAACAAACATAAGCATCAATGCTTTTAATCAAAGGGCATTTTGTTTCAAATGTTGAAACTAGCTCCAAAAATGTGCAAAACTTATTCCATAACAGATGTTGTAAAAAAAACTATCTTCTAATTCTTTGCTTTTAACCTCAGAATGAATACACACACTGGCCACTTTATTAGGTACACCTGTTCGGTTATCCGAAGTTCAAACTGAGCATTAGCTTGAGAAAAAAAAAGATGGGACTTCGAAAATGAAATGACTGCTGTTGCTGCCACATAGACTATTGTTTAACCCTCAACATCTTTTGTTAGAAACAATGGTAAATAAAAATTTTAGAGAACCTGTTGTGCAGGAGAAAATGTCAGAGAAGATAAGCCAAACTTATAAAAACAGTCTGAATCAACATTTCAATGTCCATCCAGAGTGGTTCTAAAGGCCAAGGGAGGGATGTACCTTATAGAGTAGCAAATAAGGTATTTTTGTCCTTTCATAATGCAAGACTGGCTCACTGTTACAAAATACTTGGCATTATCTCTTAGGTAGGGGACCTGGTTAAAGGACAGAATTTAACACTCTTATGGCTTTTCCTTAATTGAGAGGAAATCAATCCTTCTGTTGGAATACTTTATGAATTGTATGCAAGCCAAACCCGTTCATGTTTAGTTATTTTTTTTTAGTGCAAACAAGCTCAGTGTGCCAAACCTGTTACAGGGCACTTAATGGGCAGAAAGAGCACAGATGAGCAGGAGAACAGGTTGGAGGAGCCCCCTGTAACTTATGTGCACCCCAACACTAAGCTAATGCTGGAGAGAAACATCAGGAGAAATCTACTTGAGCTGCTAAAGAGACTCAGCAGTGGAAGACAAGTAGAGTGGGTGAAGATGGACACCAAAGCTGGAAGTGCACTGCAGCAGATACCGGTCGGGAGACACCCAAGTCATGAAGAACAGACAAGAGAGAGACATGAGCGACTGGTGAGGGCATGGCATGCTTTACATTGCAGAAATGAAGCTGGAATTCTATTTATTGCATATTTAGTGAAGTTTTAACATTTTCAAATTTTTTGCATGATTTGTAAATTCAAATAATTGAAATTGATGCACTAACAAGTCTCAACCTCCAACCATTATTAGTTAGCAGCTGTTATAGCTCTGGCTCACAAAACATGCTTTGAATCCATAGCAAGGATTTAATATAATCTGCTTTTTTTCTTTGCAGAGATCTTGATTTTCAAAGTTAGGTATTCTTTTTGAATCCCTCTGTATATACACACATAATAAAAAAACATGAACATCTTAGTGGAAAAATTAGACCTATAATGTAGTTTCAAATTGTGTATCATTTAAACTTTTCCAAAATGTATAAAATTGTATTATTAAAATGTTTTTATTGTGCTATTTTTAGTGTGTATTATTATTGTTTTTCAAAAATTTTATTTATGGTTGGGTTTTTTTTTTTTAGAAAGATTCAGTGCTTTCATTTGTATGGTAAAATGGTCTTTAACATGCTTAAATAATTGTTTGTATAATTTAAAATATATATTTTCTTGAAATGATACAAATATATGACAGTGCTTTTTTTTCAAACCCAAATTTTTGTTTTTGTTTTACATTTCCTGCCCAGATCCTTAAGTGTTTAACCTTGTGATCGATTTCCTTTACAGGTCGAGGACTTTTTACAGGCTTTCAGACTGGAGGACGAATATAAAAGCTGAAAGCTAGCCTAAAAGAAGGAGTCAAAATTCCTACAATATGTAAATAAGCCTGTTATATTTTTGTATATCTATAGCTCAACAATGAGGTCCCAAACACATTTTGTCTTCTATTGTACATTTTATGCAATAGTTTGTTTTTATAAATCATTTCATGTGACTGACTGCAAACACCAAAGTAGCCAAAGTGTGTTATGTTTAATAAACGCTCTCTTCTTGGTCTCTCCTCAGTTTTTAAAACTGTTTGTATCGAGTAATTTCTTAGCCAATCACTGTTTAACATTAAAATATTTTACAAAGTGTCAAATTTAATGTGTTAATCTGCAAATATGGACCTCTTATTGACAAAACAACATGGTGAAGGCTCTTCCAACCAGATTAAATCAACAGAAAACCTAAACCTTTTCTTTTCTAAAAAATGAGTTGTTATGACAGATACTTTATGATGATATTAGATGACTTGATTGTTCCTGGAGCAGTTTGCAAAAACAGATGGACAGGAGGGCTTTTGACTGCTCACTAATGACCAAATCACAGGCTTCTTTCTTCGTGACAAGCCACGAGAAACTCTCGATGGTCAGCCTGTATTTCAGCGGCCCTCACATGATAATGGTTCCAATTATACACAGCACTCTCCCTCACAATGAGAGATGTCAACTGGAGCCACTTTCATTTGATTAAGCAGAAACAATTTCCTCTTGGATGTTTGCATTTCTCGTTTGTCACGGATGAATAACTGTTAATAGAAACTCCACAAGCTTACGACCTCCATTAATCTGAATCCAGCAGAAACATTGATAAAACAACTGCCAACATCATGAGTGTCAGATGAAGATTCGTCTAAGTTGTTTCATATGGAGCTCATTGTCAACGCAATTATGTCATAATAGCATGATATTTTCTTGTAAAAACAACACATCATGAATACAACTTAATTATGATGTTTTTACAAGAAAAAATCTGGTTATTAGAACATTTTGTAGTTTTAACAAGATCCTCATTTCGTTTTCACAAGAAAATATCTTGTTATAATGAAATAGTTGCATGGAAAAAAATAAATGTGATTGGCAGCAATGAGTTTCAGTTGGTTTGATTTAAGAACCGGGAAAACAAAAACAGTATAGGCAGTAGAACAATAAAAGGCTCATGGAAATATCTGAATGTAAAATACTTTTGTTATTTAAAACACTGCTTTTATTGGAATCAACCAATCAGAGTCCACAGCTGATTTATGTCTGCATGATAGATTTGCATCCATAGCCAATGTTCTAATAATTCATCTTACCTGTGAATCCATCCTACTTTTGCTCACTGGGCAATTGTGCTCATGTAGGCATTGTGGGATTGAGAAGTGTGAACCTTTTGTCCTATTTTGAATGGGTTCGTACCAAGAAATGATGCTAACCACCCGAAGAGGATGTATGGAGGATTTTCTTCTGGTAAGAATAAACAATAGAACTGCTTCACTAATGTAAGGTTGGATTTGTAAGCGGTGTGGTTCAATTCTGACTGATTAGGTATGATGAATTTGAAAGAAAGAAAAAACACTGTACATAAAATAATTATTTTTTTCTTTGATAAGTAAATCTATTTCAGTAAATCTGAATGATTCTTCAGAACACTGGCACAGCCAAATAAATGGGTCATCTGTGCTGCAAAGTGCTGCAACATTGCCTCAAGACTAGCTGGATTCTTGGCATGTGCCTTAAAAAGGTGGCTGCAGAGGGACTGGTGATGTCACAGCTCTCTTTCTCTCTCAAGATTGGTCAGAGTCACATTGAAAGATAGGGATGTGTTCATAACTAGAGGTAACTTCTGGCTTTTTGTCTTGATGCGAATAGTAAGTGATTAAACTGCAGTTCTCGTCCAAATGCTTGAAGTGCCTGAATGCTTAAACTCATTTTTTATTGACTGTGCCCCTGAATAGTCAAATTCGAATAAAAACCATTTGTACTATTTTCATTGAAAGGTATAAATTAATTGGATCTGAGAAATAAGTCCCAAATCCTAACCAGAAGATGGCGCCAAAATCAAGGAGACGCTGCCTTCCTCGGTATGTTTCAGCAGTCTTTATTGGGGTGCCCAAAACTACTCATATAGTGGACTAAAGTTTACCCAAAGCCCTCGAGCCATTTTAAAGATTTTACGTAGAGTTTTGAGTCTGATTTTGTCCAGTTGTGGTCCTCAGCATTAGCATTTAGACAGTAATTAAAAATGAGAAGCAATTTTAACAAAGGTCCCTTCTGAAAATTTTCTTCTTATTTATCTTCTAAATAAATAAACATTTTAGAATAAATCTATTTACTTTTACATCACGTTGTATGTATATCATCTAAACGTCAATCAAAGGGACCAGTAGTCAGAGTTTTAAGTGAAACTTTCCAACACAATCGAAAGAAGGAAATAAAGTTACTAATAGGCTAACATTTAATGCCATATCTCAAATTCATTAACTTAAATGAACGCAGGGAAAATTACCTGCTGTTTTAACAGCAACTCAACATTTAAAATTAATTTACCTTCACTAAGACCTAACAACAGATCAGGCTTAATATTTAATAACATTGTTTTATTAAAAAATACAAAACTGTATCTGTGTAATGTGAAAGAACATACAAAACTTTAATGAAAGGGTCAGATGCTATATCGATCCTAAAGTGTACAAAAAGGCTGAAGTGACATACATTTACAACAAGGATCCATATATGTGCCATTAAAATTATTCAACAGTTTTTGTTTTTGTTCAAGAAATGGAGGGAAACGCTCAACTAGCTTTGCAGAGATGCATTAAAATGTATGTCATATTTACAGTAATGTACAGTAAATGTGTCCATGATAAAGAGTGCCCGGAAGGTTCATATCAACCAAACCTGGAGAAGTCTCTCAAAGTCTCAGTCCAGGTCTACCAGGTTTTCCCTATAGACTGGATGTGTTCCTTGGCTTTTAACCTCAGCGAAGCAATGCTTGTATTTCGGGGGTCTGCCTCTTCTACACAAAACTTCTCCATGAAACCAGAGCACTGATAGGGTGGTGGAGGGTGGCAGGTGGATGCTATGTGAGGCAGAGTGTGGTTGAGAAAGTGTGGGGGGCTGTAGCTGGCCGGAACGGCTTGTTGAGGGCTGATGAAGCTTGGGAGAGACTGCAGAGTTGTGCTTCCACCACTACCACTGTTACTGGAGGAGCAGGAGAGCCAGGGTTCAAATGCCAGAGCGTTGCCCAGAGACAGCGTCCCGGGTCTGGGTAGAGAGAGCAGCGGCGACTCCTGCAGCTTGATAGAGCTCACCTCCAGTTTCTCCTGACGTCGCCATTTTGCTCTACGGTTCTGGAACCATACCTGAAGATGATGAGAAGAAGGGGTTTGTTAGCATTGCACTCAGAGTTTTGACTGCATGCAAGCAATTAACGGAACTAAAACTGTAATTTGGAGAATGCAATCAAAGTCTGTGAAGTTGGAAGAATTAATAAGAAAGTTTCTTTATGGCTTTTAAATTTTTTGTTAAATAAGTCACAGAACGATAAATCTGATGAATTATGATATATACTTACATCATTCAACAAGGTTGATAATTTACAGTATATTTATTTTGTTATATATATGTTAAGAATAGATAAATATTTTTATTTTAGCATTTATTTATTCAAGCATTTATTTAAAAACAATATAAGACTTCAACCCCTCTAAATAAAACACAACTATCTGTTTATTTTTTTGTATTAATTATTTAAAAAGATACACCTCAGTAACAAATAGCTTGCCTTTAATTAAAATGTTTTTAAAGCAAACTGTACATTCCATATTAAATAATTAATTAACTTTTTTACAAACTTTTTTCTTTTCAGATATTTATATTACATTTTAATTTTAAGTTAAATGTGTTTAGTTTAGGACCAGGAAATACTTATCCTGTAGTGTTGATAAAAACATTTGAAGTGTCACATTAAAAAATTAAAACATAGTTTCTTGAATGTAAACTAATTTATATTAATGCAAATTCATTACACATTAATGAATTATAGCTCGACAGTATCCCCTTGTTAACATTGCAAAAGGTTTATAAACTTTTTGCTCTTAAAATTTTTTAAACCATCTTTGACTTCTTGTCGATTAATCGTTTTAAAGTCTGATTACTCTTTGGTACAGCATTTGGCGCTATTTTTTGTTCCCATTGTGCTATCTGTATCCATGAACCAAAACAAACTTCTGTAAGAACTTTGACTTTGAACTTTGATTTTTAAGTGCAAAATGCCAGAAAGAAAGACGAGTGAACTAAATATCTTCTCGTATTTAAAATGGGTGACCTAAAATCGACTAATCGACTTGTCCACATCTTTAACACATTTCAATCTAAGACAAAACTGCTTCAAGACTTTAAAAGCTTGTTTTTATTTTAGCTTAATTCTCACCTGAACCCGAACCTCAGGCAAATTGACTTTAAGCGCCAGTTCCTCTCGGCTGTACACATCTGGATAGTGGGACTTCTCGAAAGCTCGCTCGAGCTCGTGGAGCTGGAAGGTGGTGAAGGTGGTCCGGTTCCTTCGGTGCTTCTTCTTCTGGTTTTCATCATCGGATAATTTACCCCCATCCGTGTCTGTCAGATCCGGACTGACCACCGCGGCAGACTTGCGAACTCCTGCGAGAAAAACGGAAACAAATGTTTGTTTAACACTTTTCTCCGATGTTTGTAGAGTTCTAAAAGCCCATTGAATATGATTATACCAAGTTTACTCTGTTGATTCTTTCTCGTTATTTAAAAGTAAATGCAAGATGTTTTAAACGAGTTTTAAACGTGCATTTATCCACGGCCAGAATCAAACATTTTAAAAATAAACGTAAACTTAATAATGTTTCAACGGCTAGTACAATGCTAGTACTATCCCAACGAAAAACAAGAAAAATATAATAAACATGCAAGGTTTATACTTTTGTTGTACTTTTTATATTCATAAAAACATTACAGAACGCCTTCAAAGATTTTGTCGTGTCAAAAAAAACTTTTCAAACTAGGGGAATAGTTGAAGCAATTTAATGGGGAAAAGAAAAAAACAAGGGTATTTTAGTAAACGAAAAAATGTTTGTTTTGATACGCTTTGAGTGCGTTTTTCTACTTTAAATGTCTAAAATATATTTCTAATAGAAAATGGTGAGAATATTTCAGCAATTCAGGCTCTTAGTTAAAAAAAACTCGATCTGAACGTTTATGTTCCAGTTGACTCACCCTCAAAGTTTTTGGAACTGCCCAAGTCCTTTTTCGGGGACACGTGTTCGGTGTCTTTGGCGGACTTCCCTGATCCATAAGGAAAGGCTGAATGGAAGATGCTTTCTCCTTTAAATCCCAGAATGGATTCGATGCTGTGGATCCTCTGGGACCCGGGGCTCCGAAGACGCTCCTCCATCTCTTCCGCGCGGGAGCCAACTAGCCTCATCGAGTCGCCCTGAACGAAGCTTCTAAACTTCTGTTTTATTTCTCGGTAGTGTATCGCTGGCCAGTAGTCCTGTGAGATTAGATTAGCAAGAGAGAATAAGCTCTCGTGGTTCTGTTTGTCACACTGAGGATGCAGGGGCCCTACAGGAGCCTTATAACCCCCACGAGCGCCACATCCCCTTCCACACGTCAGATTGGCAGGAGAGAGATAGGCTACTGTCCCGGGCCCTCTGACTCCTCCCAGATCTCCAGAACGAACGGCAGATTTCTAAAGCGCCTTAGACAAATCTTAAATCATCTTCCCTCTCTCCAGATGTCCTCCTCCTGATCGGAATGGAATGATGGAGGATGAGAGAAACGAGGGCTGGGATTAAGACGCATCTTTTGAGGTCGAGAGTAACATTAAGATCTCTACATGCGCTCCAAACGTAGAAAAACAATGTAATTTGATCATTTCAGACAAAATTAAAACAACGAAAATAAGTGGTCGGAAAGCTGTGAAAAGGCGTGGGACATTTGTCGCGATCTAAAAAAAAGTTGTCAAAAGAATTTAAATAAAACTCTCAATATAAACACTAAAACAGGCCTTTAGTGATCATGTTACTTTATTTGAGTTGAACTTAAGGGGATTAATTAGTCGCAAATGTGACACAAAAAATATTGGGATGTTTGTATGCCTTTTAAAGAAGACAAAGACGTTTGTCCTTGTTATCTTTTATTGTTACTTTTTAGCCAATATTATCCCATTAAATAATTTTTCATTTTCACAGGTGTGTGTTTTATTGGTTTATCTTTATACTTTTCGATTAAAGTCACATAAAAGATATTGTGTTTTTTTAATCGATACTTTTTTGAATGGTTTAAATGTTTTTTGGAAGAAAAATCGTTTTGTGATAGCGTTCACAAACCTGAGCGAATTAAGACAAATGAAACACCCAAAAGCTATAATGAAATAATTGTGTTTTATTGTTATTTTTAGTTTAAGCTAGATAAACAACGTTTAACCTCTCCAGGACTTACATCCACCAAATTGCAGCACATTTCCTGTTGTTTTTCTATTTTTGCTTTTACCTTGTAAAAAATCCACTCCACTGATGAACAGCACATTGCTATGAAGACAAAAGTAAAAAAACAAACTGTGATTTTATTATTGTTACAAAGACATTCTACATAAAGATGAGATGATAATTTTGTGTGAGCTGATGAACAAAAACACAACAATTAAAATATTTGGTCGTACAAGGCTTTATATAACGAGAAAAGGGGAACTATCAAAAATGTTGTTTGCCTATTACGGTTTCGGTGAATGTTTAACCTACAATGATCTAATTCTCTCATTATACATTTTTTTAAAAGTTCATATTAGTATACAATTCTCTTATTTGTAATTTTCAAACACAACTTTTTATGAATCACCTTTTGTAGGGCCTTGCATAACTTAATTGAACACTAGTGAAAGATTTTTTCTTTACATGTATTTTTTTTGACAACATCGCAGTTCTTCGGTGTCTGTCAATCATCGTATCCTAAACATCGAAAGTTGTGTTAAAAGTCTATAATTCCTATGTTTGAATGCGCTAAAGCTTCACTTAGTAAATCCTCAAATCCTCTAGTTTCTAAACACTAGCAGCAAAGAGAGTTTTTCGGCCATTGAGGGATATTTTCCGGGGAACAAAGCGCGACCTCGAGCATCTCGGTGCAGTTAATTGGAAGAATCGGTAAACTTCCTCCATCTTGAATGGATAGGTGTAATTAGCGCGGGACAAAGAGCCGCTAATCCCCGGGACACACGCTGCTCGGAGCGGATTACACACTTTCCCCCGCGCTCCAAACAGCGCCGGGCCTTTCAACCGCCTGGCTTTCCCCTAATTACTACTGCTAATGTTGGTATTTCCACATTGAGTCGAAGAAATCAGGAGGAAAACACACACGGGGCTGAAAAACGAAAGTAACAGGACGCTTAGCTTCAAATGCTAGCATTTTTACTACTCTGTGAAAATGTCGGTTGCTAGACATCGAACACAATGCAATATAATCGTTACCAAGTGTATTGAAGTATAACCCCCACTTTATACTTTATTGAAGTATATTTACACACTGCAAAATGAGAAGGGTTAAAAACAAAAATACATTGATTTTGTATTGTCGCTTTTTCGCTCTAAAAAAGAAAACTAAAAGTTTTGGTCAAATGTTAAAAGTTTGTGGAGGACGCTGTTGCGATGGCTCACCCCCTTTTCTGACTCGTGATCAAATTATATTTGAGATTGGTTGAAAAAGGAAAATATCAATAAATGTTCAGAAATGTAACCTAAAATTCAATAGAATTGTTAACCAGTTTATTAAAGTAAAATTTAAATTTACAGAAAAAATATTTGAAGATTGCAGCGCTTATAAGTGTCACGTTAATACTTTAAATAACTAACTCAACTCAATTTGTTCTGTTTAGTGATCTAAAATATTGTTTAATTAACATTAAAATGGAAATTAACGCATTTTATTTACGATTTGTTAAAGGAAAATAATGATTGGCGTTTACAACCCATGTCTGCTTAGAGAAGAGATATACAAAGAACAGTTCCTATCTGTTTTATTTATGCATTGTTTTCATTTACATTGTTATTTGTCTCACATTAAGATGTGAACACATCAGACTAAACATCTTTACAATATCAGGCGTCTCTGTTGTCAAGAAACAAATACATATTCTGTTCATCATTCCCTTGTGCAAAAAATAAATAAATAATAAATAAAGGGAAAAGATGACATCAAATACACTCCAACTCTTTCTCAAATTCGCTTGAACTTCTTATAGGAAAAAAAAATAATTTTAAGCAATCCTTCGTCGTCCTTTCTCCTATTTCCTTTCTGGTAATAGAAAAAAAAGAAGAATAAAAAGAAGGTACAACATATCTTAAGTTAATTAAGTTTTTGGTGCAGTGTTTCTCTAACCTTTCCACCTCTTTTTTAACTAAAATATTTGTTGAATATAATTACAAATAAATATTGCAACATGTGCAAACAACAAAGAAAATAATATATGAAAGAATAATCATTCATTCAATCAATTAATCAAACACCACATAAAAAAAAAACGGGCAAATCTGGTCCAGATTAGATCTAGAATGAGATAATGTATATTTTGGGGCAAAGTTAAGGGTTTTTAGTTTTCTTTTTATAACAGCCAGCAGAAAAAAGTAATTGAAATATTTGGAATTAAAGCTGCAGTCCACAATGGATAATAATAATGATAATTATAATAATGATTTGGGAAATTTGGACAAAGTACACAAAATACAACATTCAAAAAAATCTCTCATTCCAGTTTCATATACTCAAAGAAACTGAGAAGATTTGGTCAATTATTATCAGTTCACTTTCTTGAGGAGGAAGCTGTTGTGACAGCCATTTTTTCTGACTTGTATTCAGAGGATATTTGAGATTGGTTTATGAAAGTAAAATGTCAATAAATGCTCAGAAAGTCACGGTTCTTTGGCGAGCCAGGGTTTAGCTCAAGCCCACAGATGCCTAGCTGCAGGTTTTAACCAAGAGATGGCGATGGATAAGAAAACTATCTAACTGGACTGCAGCTCAAATTGTTTCAGTCAAACGTGAAACATGAAGCTCTACATGACAGAACACTTCTCCTCAGCCTTGGTCTTCATCTCGGCCATAGTGGCATTGGCTTTCTCTTTAAGCTGGTCCATATCCATGTTCTGAAGGTTCTGGATCTGGCCCATAAATGAGTCCTTCTCCTCTTCCTCAGTGGCATCTTCATCCACCATTTTCAGCAGCTCCTCAGGGACATCTACATCGTCTCCAGCCATCTGCAGCATGTTCTCGTCCTGCTCACTCTGGAGAGCACACAAACAATTGAATAGAGTTTTTAAAAATTCAAAGAAAAGTTTTTTTTTATTTTGTAGAAATGTAATTTGATTTCCATGTCATCCAATTCTTGTTTTGACAGCAACAACTGCTTTTAACAGTCTAATAACAAAATTCAAGCAAGGCATAATTAAAGGGAGTAGTTACACTGCTGAATTCTTGGTCACACATGGTTTGATTTAACTCTTTGCAAAAGAAACTCTTCATTGCAAAGAAAGCCTATGTGATTTGTATATAGATAGAAACTTGAGCTACGAAAGCATATTACATGACATGTCTCAATCCATTGCATAGTTTACAGTATTGACTTGTGAGCATTGACTGTATATAGCATGGACAGAGGGTCCGTCATGTCATCCATAGCTTTCTGGCAAAGTCATACGAAGTTTAAAAAGAACAGAGCCAGTGCTCGAATAGGTGTCTTCAGAGGTGTGATATGGCCTTAATGGTCTTAAACAAACAAATATATAATAATAATACCCCTCTCAGAGTGTTCATGAAGATCTAAACTAGCTATCTGAATCAACAAACTTAATGGAGCTAGGGGTGGAAACATGTTTCCAAAGTTGGTCAGTTATAACATTGGAGGGAATGAAAACTTGCTCCCTTTTGGAGTCAGCCTCAAGTGGCCGCTTGGGGAACTATTGTTCAGTCACTTCCTGTCATGCATCAAGAGGGAAAGCAGGATGTTGCCCCTTGCTTGTGAGCGGTGCCAATGGTCACATGACCTATCATCAGCTGCCATTTTTCTTAAATGTGGTTAAAAAAAGAGGACCTCACTCAAAAAGTAGATGATATACTAACATACCAACATATTACAATAACCATATTAATTTATTAAGACTAATCATTTAAGCACATTCAGTTATGCAGTTATTCATTTTTTATGAAGGAAAATGTAGGATTGAGGGGGGTGTCTTCATGGCAAATCAACACAGATGGTTCACAATACAAAATAAATGCACAAGGGTTTATATTATATCAATTGGCAGGACATATATAAGTACATTTACATTTACATTTATGCATTTGGCAGACGCTTTTATCCAAAGCGACTTACATTAGGGGAGAGACAATATGCCATCTGTTACACCGTCAAAGTCTATATGTATTGTGCTAAGCAACTTAATATGCAATCAATGAGTTTTAATAAAACATATACTTAAAATGACCATCATAAAATAAGTTTCTACTTAAGTTTAAATGGAAACAGTCCAATAGTTTGTGCTTAACCGAGAAAGGGCATTGACAGTGAGGACACAGTCGTGCTTCTTCTCTGTTAAATATAAAACCATTGGTCTTGTTATGATCAGTTCGGCATCTAGTAAAAACTGGTTGGTCCAAATAGTCTCAAAAATTCATCTAATTCTAATTTTGATTAATTCTGATTTTGTAAAGTTTTTTTTGTTCCCCTCCTCCTTTTCCCACCTGTAAAAAATGTTGAAGTGTTCATTTGCGTGAAATGGGTCGAATGGTATTGTGAAATTGGTGTATTATGAGGTTTTAAAATGTTTCTTTATTTTCACTTCAGTGAGTGGTCTGTAGCTGAAGATTTCAACTTTTGTTTGTAAAAATTCTTTTAGTCTGAATGAGTGCAAAGCCACCCTAAAGTTGGATTTAAAACATCGACTTAGTTTGTTGACCCTTGTGATTCCAGTTTCAAAATAAAGACTTTTTAATGAACTGAATACTAAATTAAATACTTTTTGGACAATTTTCAGACAGTCAAAGAATGACTAAAGGGCTTTAATAATGTTATAAATAATTATTTATGTCTTTGATTTTAAAATATCTTCAAGTTGTTCTCATTTTGATGAAAATGAAATGCAGCCATCCACCACCTCAATAATGGGGCAGACTATAAAATTATAGTGAAAAGTAAAATTTTGTTTTGAAAAGAAGAGAGAATGGAGGTGTCTCTTACTTTAGGAAGTCTGTATTTTTCTCGTAGACAAACCCTGAGAGTTGCCCGCTCAGCTTTTTTGTGCAAGAAATCGGCATCTCTCTCCATTCTGCAAAACAAACATGTTTTTACAGTAAAATCACAAGCCACGACAAACAGAATTCAATAAGAAGACCTTTTGTTATTTTACATAAAACATTTGATTCAAATCTAGATTTTCATGTAAAAAAAACAGCATTCTCTAAAACCATACAGTGTTTGTTCACGACAGAAGCAAATGAAACAAGCTCTCGGCTTTAGAGCTTAATTGGAGATAAAGAGCTTCAGGATGCTTACAGACATTGTTCCGCAAGCGCTTCACACACTGGAGGCAAGCTCTTAGCAAAAACCAGATAATAAAACCCTACGGAGCTCCGTTTAGATCCTTAGATGTATGGATGTAATCTCACAGAGGACATGTGTGTTTACTGTGCAAATCATCTGTTTAGAACCTGCTTGTGTGTCCACTTTACAACTAGGAACAGGCATCAGCAAGTAGTGAATGTTATCTCAGATGAACATGAATAATATCAAATCTGAGGATTAATCCGGGGACACTCGTGATCATGAGTCAGATGCTTTTTACCTCCATCTGAAATCTGATCTTTTAGATTGAATAAGGGGGAGGGGGGCAGTTTCATTATAATTGCAGGTACTCCATGGAATATCTCCCGAATAGAGGCTTTACAAAAAAAAGGAAGCAATGCTTACATGATCAGCTGGGACTGGTGATACACCATAAATACAAGCATGCTAGACTAGAACAAGACAAGAAGTGTGATCGAGAAGCTGAAAACATCTTGGATACATGAATGTGTAAAAGTTACAATGACGTGACTTAAAAAAAAAATAACATCATTTTATAGATATAATTGTACAGTCTGTTAAATATTATCTGGTTTTAAAGTGTGTTGTTTTGTCCTCAAAAAACACTATAGCAAGTGATTGTTATTATTATAAGGAGGTATGTCTTCCCTAACATGGTGCACAACTAAAACTTTAGACAGCTCCTATTTATAAGATTATCCAGAAGCAAAATGGCGATGGTTGGTCCAACCCTCTTTTAGCTTTAGCAAATTAGCTCTACGGAAACTCATGCTATATCTACAGCTTTGTACAGTTAATAGGCAGAAATCTTAACTAAAAAGAAATTAATTTCATTATGTGGTACTGCAAAACTAAAATATCTTAATGAACACTATTCTCTATTTTTTTACTTCAGTTTATTTTCTCCTCCCACAACTTAAAAACATGTCAAAGGATGAACTGGTTACCTTATTGCTCAGAATGCAGCCGATAAAATATGTTCAAAATCCTATTAATAAAATGAAACAAGGAAAACTATATTTGCTGCACCAGAATCCCTACATGATGTCAATATGAACTCTATGGCTCTAGGAAATTTTGTAATTCTGCCTCATAAATCCATCTACTATAAAGTTTTTTTATTTTTTTAAGCTATATGATTCCCATGATTGAAAAACTGCTTTGTAAAAACATTTTAATTGGTTTATTGATCGATTGGTCCAAAATAAAATATAAAACGAAAACGATAAACTCAAAACAGTCAAAAAAGAACACATAGGAACTTATAGCTTAGTGTAACAATTAATAACTATATCTAATAATACATTTCTACTTAATAATTATCCTGCCCCTGTTTTGTAAAAGTGATTTATACATTGTAAATGATTGATTGAATAAAGGGAAACCAACAATTTGTGCATGTTGTAGTTGAGAAATCTCCTGCATTTTCATTGCTTGCTACCGTGACTGCTTCTAAAAATAGCTTGATCCAGCTCAACAAGGCCTGGATAACCCAACCTAAGCCTGATTAGCAGCTCGCACCTGACTGTTGCTCTTTGATAGCAATATTGAGTCATCTTATGCAGTTCTCATCATAGCCATTAAAGCTCAAACACCTCATAACTGTGATTTTACAATTCAACTTATGTAGCCCACCTAAATTTACTGAAAGTAACACCATGATATATGCAGGATTGCTCAAATTTAAAACGTTAAATCTACTTTATTGATGTCAATGCAGTTAAACTGAACATGCTTTAGTGACACATCTGGGATGGGAGAAAAGAGCAGAAGGCTTGACAATTTACAGAAAGATGAACGTCATAAGTGTTTAAAAATAATTGGGGTTGCCTATATTTCAGTTCTATTGAATTCGGAATCTAATTCATTTCCAAAATGAAATAACAAAGACGAAGACAAGTTTCTCTACATGCATTGTGAAGGTCATTTAACAGAAATTTAGTAAAGAACAACACTTGACTTACTTTTCCTCCACAACCTGTTTCTGGTACTCCTCATATTCTTCTCTGGTCATTCCAGCAGCGGCTGCTGGATCTTTGGGGGTCTCCTCTTCAGCCTTTTCGTCACCTCCACCAAGTCCCATTCCCTTCAGTGGGTTCCCCACCATACTTTTGATTAAAAATGCCATTGTCTACCCTGAAAAAGTCTTTAGTGAGATGTCAAATTGAGATTCCCTAAATAATTGTTATTTAAATGAGAATTTTTTAGATGAAAAGTCCCTTTAATCAACCGCCGAGGAACAAACAAGCTAAGCTAACTGACCTGCCTGGCTGTTATCAAGGACACACTGTTGACTAGAGGGAAAAAAAACGTTCAAGCTGCCGCCATAATCTGGATTAAGTTGTGGCCGTCTACACTGAGAGGCAGATGGCTGCTTTCACTTTTCACACAATAAAAGTAAAATAACTCAATTGATGCAGTCATCACAAACTGTAATAAATGATCAGTGATATAATCAGAGAGAAAGAGGGAAACTAAGAATTTCATGTTTTGAAGATTTGACAGGCCTCCACCATTGACGTCACGCTAGTGATGTCCTCCCCCTGACTGATAATCACATTACTTAATGAGGGACTGACCATTCCCAGATTATACATTCATGTGCCTTCAGAACCAAGAGAACAGATTCAGGATTACTAACTGGTTTGTTCAAAGATGAACCTTTAAATCTACCACATCAATCTGTAAAGACCCAGGAAACATTCTTGACCTTCTCTAGCCCTCAACATCTAAAAAGAAAAAAGGTGCATAAAAAGCAGCTGCGTAAAAAGTTGAGATTGTCACAAATTATTCATTGTTATCTGTTTTTGTACTATCAATGATATATATATATATATATATATATATATATATATATATATATATATATATATATATATATATATATATATATATATATATATATATATATATATATATATATATATATATATGGAACAAAAGACTTTTTTATTTACAGCAAATTTGAATCCTTGTACTTTCATTTTAAATGTGAATGTTAGCTTGCTAACTTAGACAAGAAACACAAACCTGTCACCCTGATAAAGCAGTTTGATTGACACAATATTCTAATAAGCCAAGCACATAGGCTTCAGCTAAGTTAGCTGAATAATATTGCAGCATATTTCATTGAGTAAAACAATACAAATCTCAAGCTGCAACTTCGATTAACTCAACACAGTTCGAGTAAAACTGTAAGCATTTGTGGATATTAGTTTTTTAAAGAGGTTTATTCACACACCATAGCAAGAACACAGCTAACATAATATTGCAGTTGCAAAACCCTGAATTGTAGCTCAGATGAGCTCTGTCAGTTTGTGTGCAAAAACTAATGTTCCTTGGACTGTTTTAAGCTATTAATTTCCCCACACAACTGTAATGTAACTAACGATGCCCTCACAGTTAACATTAATGTTAATCAAATTAGCTGTAGGCTAGGCTTGATAGAAGACATCCCAAACTCAAACTAAGACTGTCTTCTTGCCCTTTGTTTAAAACATTTATTTATTGTGGACCTCTGACTAGTTTAATCTGTTTAACATTAGTCAGGCGAAACTAATTTGAAGTGTCTTGGGTTTCGCATTTTAGCATGCACGATAAAAAACATGACGCTTTTCCCCACTTTAAAGAACATTTATGCTTACTGAAATAATTTCAAGTGGACTTTTCAGAGGGGTTAAAAGCTGTCAAATTACCATTTAATAATTAGTTTTCAGACAAAAAAAAACACACTTTCAGTCTTTCCAGCAGAACTTACCTTTTGTTTAACGCAGTTTAATTACACTTATTTTGTAAGGCAATAACCTAGCATTGATACGCTGGCTCCCAAAGCTGAGGAGAAGATTGACAGTCCAAGGTGAAGATGGTCAAAGTAATGAGGATGTCATTGTTCCCTTTAGTTATCTATCTGTTCCAATGTTTGTTTCAATTAGCCTAGACATTCTCTTCGTTAAGAGGACACTTAGCAGAGAATTGTTTTGAAAGAATTGAATAGAATGTTGTTTAAGTTGCTATTTGCATTCAGTGACAATATGATGACCTTCAGAAAAGTGGAGCGAGAACTCCTGGCACCTCTGCAGACTAAAATAAAATAGTGGACTTTAAGAAACCTTTCATAAGTCAATGCATTTGCAAATTTTTTTTTTAATTGTACGTTGATGTGAGCGTCACGGTGGCGCTGTGGGTAGCACAGTCGTCTCACAGCAAGAAGGTCGCTGGTTCGAGCCTCGGCTGGGTCGGTTGGCATTTCTGTGTGGAGTTTGCATGTTCTCCCCGTGATTGCGTGGGTTTTCTCCGGATGTTTCCCCACAAGTCCAAAGACATGCGGTATAAGCGAATTGAGTAAGAACGATTGTCCATAATGTTAAAGTGTGAATGTTAAAGTGTGAATGTTTCCCAGCTATGGGTTGCGGCTGGAAGGGCATCCGCCGCGTAAAACATATGCCAGAGAGGCGGTTCATTCCGATGTGGCGACCCCGAAAGGGAAGAAAGCCGACTTGAAGATGAATGAATGAATTTATATTGATGTGTGATTTATGATTGTGTGGGAAGGCGGAATAAAGGTAAATAATCTACCGTTTTCACACTTTTACATGCCCTGGGTAAAGTCGACCCGAACTGTAGGGGGTATACAGTGGGGGGTCATACAAAAATGTGTTCTGATATATGTTTTTCACAGAAAATGAGACAAGGCCAGTGAATCTGGTTAAATAACAATTATATATATACACAAGGGTTTAGAGAAAAAATTACACAAATCTCAACAAACTTTAGAAATAATTAATTTTAATTGGGTAGTGTAAAAAGGAGTGACACTTGAATTCCTTCATTTTCATATAAGGCTTTAAGTATAATGCGGATAAATTGTAGATGGCGACAATCAATCAATCAATCAATCAGTTTTTATATAGCGCTTCTTTAGCAATTGCTTTCAAAGCAGCTTCACAAATTCCCCATGAGGATCAGGCAGAGCAGACAGGAGTTCCCTCTGAGAGGGGGCTCCCGCTGACTGAGGCAGGCGCTAATCACCTCGCCAGCATAAAGAACATACAAACTTAAAATCCATCGATGACCGATCTGCCGGACAGGACCTGAAAAACAAAAAACAAACAAAGACAAAACAGGAACTAAGAAAAGGAGAAAACGGTTAGTAAACTGTAACATAGACAACAAACAAGTGATCAGCATCAGCTGCAGGAGGAGAGATAAATAATGAGGATAGGTTTGAGAGGAACATTGAACCACATTGTTTTTTCAAACAGTTTGTATGTATATGGTGCTCAGGCACCATATCTGTTTAGACAAATACCAAGACATAATTATTGGAATGCCAGCTTAAACAGATATGTTTTTAATTTAGTTTTGAAATCTGTGAGCGTAGTTGAGCTGCGGACAACATCCGGTAGTTTATTCCAGAGCTTCGGGGCTCTATATGAGAATGCTCTTCCACCTCTTGTGGATTTACTAACCTTCGGTACAATCAATAGTCCTGCTTCTTGTGATCGGAGAGAGCGAGCTGGAATATATCGTGATAGGAGACTGCTCAGGTAGGCCGGAGCCAAGCCATTCAGTGCCTTAAAGGCAAGGAGCAGAATCTTGTAGTCAATGCGATATTGTACAGGAAGCCAATGAAGAGAGCACAAAACCGGTGTAATGTGATCATATTTCTTTGTTCTTGTGAGAACTCTAGCTGCTGCGTTCTGGACTAACTGTAATTTTTGTAGCGTGGTGGCTGGACAGCCGGCTAACAGAGCATTACAATAATCCATTCTGGAGGTCATGAAAGCATGCACTAATTTTTCTGCATCTACGATAGACAGCATGTTCCGCACTTTAGCAATATTCCTGAGGTGAAAGAAAGCAGTCTTAGTAACATAAGAGATATGATTCTTAAACGTCAGCTCACTATCTATAATAACGCCAAGATTTTTAACTGTAGTGGAAAAATTAACAGTGTGTCCCCCCAGTTCCATATGTAAAGCAGAGAGATTCTGTAATTGCTTTTTAGAGCCAATAAGTAATATTTCTGTTTTATCTGGATTTAGCATAAGAAAATTTTCATTCATCCAATCATTGATATCAGCGACACATTCTGAGATCTTATTTAGCTTTAAAGGGTCGTTAGGTTTTGCTGATATATAGAGCTGGGTGTCGTCTGCATAGCAATGGAAACTAACACCATGTCTTGTAATAATTTTGCCAAGGGGCAGCATGTATATTGAGAATAGGATGGGTCCCAAAACGGATCCTTGAGGAACTCCATACTCTACTGCTATTGTGTCCGATGAGTCTCCATTTACATGAACAAACTGACTCCGGTCAGAGAGGTAAGAGTTAAACCATCTTAGAGCCTGGCCCTGGATGCCTGCATCGTTTTCTAGTCTCTCGAGGAGAATCCTGTGATCTATCGTATCGAAGGCTGCACTGAGATCTAGCAGAACTAGAAGAGAGATATTGCCTTGATCCCAATCAAGTAATAGATCATTTGAAATTTTAACCAGCGCAGTCTCTGTGCTGTGATGCGCTCTGAATCCAGATTGAAGTTCTTCATAACAGTTGCTCTTTTGTAAGAAGGAGCTGAGCTGTGCTATAACAACTTTCTCTAATATTTTTGACAAGAACGGAAGGTTAGAGATTGGCCTATAGTTGGATAACTCAGTAGGATCCAGGTGCGTTTTCTTGATTAGTGGTTTAATTACTGCATGTTTTAGCTGTTTGGGAACGTAACCTAGCGTTAGAGATGAGTTTATAATATTTAGAAATGGTTCTTGAGCTATTTGTAGCAATTCTTTCAGTAATTTTGTTGGTACAGGATCTAGAGAGCATGTTGATGATTTAGATGCTGTGATTATTTTTAGCAGTTCTTTCAGGTCAATATTTGAAAAATTCTGCAGTGAGTGAGTCAAAGGTATAGGGTTTGAGTTAAACTGCTTTGATTGAATATGAGTTTTAGTAATTTTGCATCTGATAGAGGTAATTTTATTTGAGAAATAATTCATAAAATCATTGCTGCTAAATTTTATAGCTGCATTTGAATCTGTCGATGTTTGACTGTTTAGTAAATTAGCCATTGTTTCAAATAAGAGGCGTGGGTTATTTTGATTTGTTTCTATTAACTTGTGATAGTAGTTAGTTCTTGCAGTTTTTAGTGCTAGTCTATATTTAGACATGCTCTCTTTTTTCTCTCTATATTTAGACAAGTGGGTAAGTGGTGGAGTTGGTTGTATAACCAGAGGGATAGTGGTTTGATCCCCAACAGATCCGTTCTTCCGTTGTGACCCTGGGCAAGCAACCTCACCCACATTGCCCTGTATGGATCTGTGTGACTGATGAGGTGTGATTGGTGGTGGGCAGGAGGCATCTTAAAATGGTAGCCACATTCTGTCAGACTGCCACAGGGCAGCTGAGGGTCACCAAGACCAGAGTGTGATAGTGGAGAGAATGAAAAATGCTCTGCTAAATTCTAGTGTCTGAAAAAGCACTATATTAATTCAAAGGCAGTATTATTATTTTATCCTTAAAGTGCAGTGTTTTGAGTACTTTATAAAGGAACTGGACAATTTTATAAATGATCTAACATGAGAGCAGTGAGAAAAGTGATCTATTGGTTTGGCATCTAATTTAATTAGGATATTTAATAATAATGTAGAAAAAGAATGTAGTCAGGGTGTTTGGGGGACTGGTCCCTTGCTTAATGTAAGTAAGCACGTATAAATTCATAATTGTTTAACAATAGAATATATCACACACTGCATCAGAAATTGCTTTACTGATTATTTACAGCTTAATGGAATGTAGATTGTTAATTCAAGTAACGTGTCAGGGCTCATTTAGGAAAAAATGGATTTTGCCTGCACTGGATTGACTGCATGGAGGATGGATGTGACAGATGCGAACATCTCTCTCTCTCTCTCTCTCTCTCTCTCTCTCTCTCTCTCTCTGTAATCCCCAGAGAAAGAGAGAGAGAGAGAGAGAGAGATGGTGAGTGGTTGCAGGATTATCAGAGTTAAGAAGTGCGTTCACAAGAGTCAATGTCTGAAATGTTAGATCTAAAATGGACTCTGTAGATGTGGAGTTATTTAAATCTAAACAAATAAAAAAGCTATTAAGAGGTGCACAGAACTCCTGGTTTTAGGACACAATATTTTCTTCACAGGTCCCCAGAAGTCACATGCAATTATAAATGTACAGTATTTATTGACAGGATTGAGTTTAGTTGCCATGAAAATTGCCTGTATGTGAATTTTTACTTGTGCCAAATTCTTTCAAAGTTTTTTTTCCCCAGACATGTTTTTTACAAATAAATTGTACAAAAACTTGGCGAATTTTAAATGAAAAATCTAAGAAAACAATGTTTTGGAGGAAATTAAACATTCATAACAGCACACCAACAGTTTACTACGTTAACAGTATGGACCCTTAAAATGAGACTTTATTTTTTATGGCATGTCTATTTAGGCATTATCCTAATAAACCACAAACATTTTAAACATATAACATACATGCATCTACCCCTGCTCTTCCTGTAGTCTGTTCTTCCTCATTCTAAAGGAAGCCTATAAATGGTCATGCTTTCCCTTTAGTTGTTAGTGGATCTGAACATGGTGGAGAAAGTGTGTTGCAGGCTCTGTGTCTGAGATCTAATCCCCAACGATGGCACGGCTCTCTGAATCCAGCACAGAGGACCATAATCCTCCACAGGGAAAGACTCTTATCTACACACTCTGAGCATTCTACAACTTGATCCTGGAGCTACCACAACTGTAGGTCAAAGGGAAGAATAGATCTGGTTCAGTGCTATATAGAGTAGAAGCTATAGTATGCTAGATTGTATTTGCATGTAACAGAAAAGAAAACAGCTTTCCATTACCATATTAATTGCAATATTAAAATAATGCAATACATTAGGTCTTAATCAAGTGTAATTGATAAATGCTTTGAGGTACAATTTTTTTTACAATGAAAATAATACAAAAAAAAATCAAGCACAATTTCAAAAGATCTTTTGAATGTTGTTTTATGCAAATTCTTAAGAAAAATGTCATAACACATTCACCAATATTTTTTCTTGGTGGTACATTACAGCCAAAACACTTTCTGACTCATTGTTTCCCACGAGAGAACATGTCCATGTTCAGTTCAGCTTCATTTACCACAATAGAGAACACTGCTGGGATGGTGATTGAGCTCTTGAAATGGTTCCTGGACCAGTGCTGAACAGCAAATATAACATCTGACCTCTAGAGAATATATTACATCCTATTGAGCAGTCTTCTGAAGAGACCTTCACGCGCACACTCAGAAGAGCAGTCATTGCAACAGAAAAAAGGGAATCATCAAAAACGGACAATTAGCAAATATTGTGCTGAATTTACTAGGAATATGAATCATCAAAAAAACTTTTTTGCTGCTGCTTCCTGTTGACTCCTGCAAAAAGATATTCAGCAAGAACATCAGCATTACACAGCATCCAAGCAAAGGTATTTTCAATCCAAATGTTTTACTCAGAAATAACTTAACAAAACATCAGTAAATCCCAACTCACTTGTACATGATGTAGCTGAAAAAGACGAGGGACTGAATGACAATGAAGATGAGGAAGTGTGTGCCGGAGAGGCAGGCGGGCGATGGAGGAACCTCAGGACAGCTCTGCTTCTCTGCAGGACTCTGAGGAGAGAGAAAAAAAACTGATCAGTTCCACGTTTTAAACATGTCTAACAGAATGCAATCTTTAAGGTGAAAAAACATTAACACATTATTTTAACCTTTAAGATGAAAGAACCTTCAATAAGAGGTTTTGTTTTTAGATACCTGTGCTTTTATATATGTATTTTTTTATATGCGTAATGCTTTAATGTATTTATTTAAAGCGGGTTCACAAAACGAGGCCAGAACTAGAAGAGAGATATTGCCTTGATCCCAATCAAGTAATAGATCATTTGAAATTTTAACCAGCGCAGTCTCTGTGCTGTGATGCGCTCTGAATCCAGATTGAAGTTCTTCATAACAGTTGCTCTTTTGTAAGAAGGAGCTGAGCTGTGCTATAACAACTTTCTCTAATATTTTTGACAAGAACGGAAGGTTAGAGATTGGCCTATAGTTGGATAACTCAGTAGGATCCAGGTGCGTTTTCTTGATTAGTGGTTTAATTACTGCATGTTTTAGCTGTTTGGGAACGTAACCTAGCGTTAGAGATGAGTTTATAATATTTAGAAATGGTTCTTGAGCTATTTGTAGCAATTCTTTCAGTAATTTTGTTGGTACAGGATCTAGAGAGCATGTTGATGATTTAGATGCTGTGATTATTTTTAGCAGTTCTTTCAGGTCAATATTTGAAAAATTCTGCAGTGAGTGAGTCAAAGGTATAGGGTTTGAGTTAAACTGCTTTGATTGAATATGAGTTTTAGTAATTTTGCATCTGATAGAGGTAATTTTATTTGAGAAATAATTCATAAAATCATTGCTGCTAAATTTTATAGCTGCATTTGAATCTGTCGATGTTTGACTGTTTAGTAAATTAGCCATTGTTTCAAATAAGAGGCGTGGGTTATTTTGATTTGTTTCTATTAACTTGTGATAGTAGTTAGTTCTTGCAGTTTTTAGTGCTAGTCTATATTTAGACATGCTCTCTTTTTTCTCTCTATATTTAGACAAGTGGGTAAGTGGTGGAGTTGGTTGTATAACCAGAGGGATAGTGGTTTGATCCCCAACAGATCCGTTCTTCCGTTGTGACCCTGGGCAAGCAACCTCACCCACATTGCCCTGTATGGATCTGTGTGACTGATGAGGTGTGATTGGTGGTGGGCAGGAGGCATCTTAAAATGGTAGCCACATTCTGTCAGACTGCCACAGGGCAGCTGAGGGTCACCAAGACCAGAGTGTGATAGTGGAGAGAATGAAAAATGCTCTGCTAAATTCTAGTGTCTGAAAAAGCACTATATTAATTCAAAGGCAGTATTATTATTTTATCCTTAAAGTGCAGTGTTTTGAGTACTTTATAAAGGAACTGGACAATTTTATAAATGATCTAACATGAGAGCAGTGAGAAAAGTGATCTATTGGTTTGGCATCTAATTTAATTAGGATATTTAATAATAATGTAGAAAAAGAATGTAGTCAGGGTGTTTGGGGGACTGGTCCCTTGCTTAATGTAAGTAAGCACGTATAAATTCATAATTGTTTAACAATAGAATATATCACACACTGCATCAGAAATTGCTTTACTGATTATTTACAGCTTAATGGAATGTAGATTGTTAATTCAAGTAACGTGTCAGGGCTCATTTAGGAAAAAATGGATTTTGCCTGCACTGGATTGACTGCATGGAGGATGGATGTGACAGATGCGAACATCTCTCTCTCTCTCTCTCTCTCTCTCTCTCTCTCTCTCTCTCTCTCTCTGTAATCCCCAGAGAAAGAGAGAGAGAGAGAGAGAGAGATGGTGAGTGGTTGCAGGATTATCAGAGTTAAGAAGTGCGTTCACAAGAGTCAATGTCTGAAATGTTAGATCTAAAATGGACTCTGTAGATGTGGAGTTATTTAAATCTAAACAAATAAAAAAGCTATTAAGAGGTGCACAGAACTCCTGGTTTTAGGACACAATATTTTCTTCACAGCTCCCCAGAAGTCACATGCAATTATAAATGTACAGTATTTATTGACAGGATTGAGTTTAGTTGCCATGAAAATTGCCTGTATGTGAATTTTTACTTGTGCCAAATTCTTTCAAAGTTTTTTTTCCCCAGACATGTTTTTTACAAATAAATTGTACAAAAACTTGGCGAATTTTAAATGAAAAATCTAAGAAAACAATGTTTTGGAGGAAATTAAACATTCATAACAGCACACCAACAGTTTACTACGTTAACAGTATGGACCCTTAAAATGAGACTTTATTTTTTATGGCATGTCTATTTAGGCATTATCCTAATAAACCACAAACATTTTAAACATATAACATACATGCATCTACCCCTGCTCTTCCTGTAGTCTGTTCTTCCTCATTCTAAAGGAAGCCTATAAATGGTCATGCTTTCCCTTTAGTTGTTAGTGGATCTGAACATGGTGGAGAAAGTGTGTTGCAGGCTCTGTGTCTGAGATCTAATCCCCAACGATGGCACGGCTCTCTGAATCCAGCACAGAGGACCATAATCCTCCACAGGGAAAGACTCTTATCTACACACTCTGAGCATTCTACAACTTGATCCTGGAGCTACCACAACTGTAGGTCAAAGGGAAGAATAGATCTGGTTCAGTGCTATATAGAGTAGAAGCTATAGTATGCTAGATTGTATTTGCATGTAACAGAAAAGAAAACAGCTTTCCATTACCATATTAATTGCAATATTAAAATAATGCAATACATTAGGTCTTAATCAAGTGTAATTGATAAATGCTTTGAGGTACAATTTTTTTTACAATGAAAATAATACAAAAAAAAATCAAGCACAATTTCAAAAGATCTTTTGAATGTTGTTTTATGCAAATTCTTAAGAAAAATGTCATAACACATTCACCAATATTTTTTCTTGGTGGTACATTACAGCCAAAACACTTTCTGACTCATTGTTTCCCACGAGAGAACATGTCCATGTTCAGTTCAGCTTCATTTACCACAATAGAGAACACTGCTGGGATGGTGATTGAGCTCTTGAAATGGTTCCTGGACCAGTGCTGAACAGCAAATATAACATCTGACCTCTAGAGAATATATTACATCCTATTGAGCAGTCTTCTGAAGAGACCTTCACGCGCACACTCAGAAGAGCAGTCATTGCAACCCTGTACATCTCTGATCAAATTAAAACTGCAAAATTAAAAGAAAAATCTCTAACCAAATACTTTATGGCAAATAATTTACAGTTTGCAAACAGAAAAAAGGGAATCATCAAAAACGGACAATTAGCAAATATTGTGCTGAATTTACTAGGAATATGAATCATCAAAAAAACTTTTTTGCTGCTGCTTCCTGTTGACTCCTGCAAAAAGATATTCAGCAAGAACATCAGCATTACACAGCATCCAAGCAAAGGTATTTTCAATCCAAATGTTTTACTCAGAAATAACTTAACAAAACATCAGTAAATCCCAACTCACTTGTACATGATGTAGCTGAAAAAGACGAGGGACTGAATGACAATGAAGATGAGGAAGTGTGTGCCGGAGAGGCAGGCGGGCGATGGAGGAACCTCAGGACAGCTCTGCTTCTCTGCAGGACTCTGAGGAGAGAGAAAAAAAACTGATCAGTTCCACGTTTTAAACATGTCTAACAGAATGCAATCTTTAAGGTGAAAAAACATTAACACATTATTTTAACCTTTAAGATGAAAGAACCTTCAATAAGAGGTTTTGTTTTTAGATACCTGTGCTTTTATATATGTATTTTTTTATATGCGTAATGCTTTAATGTATTTATTTAAAGCGGGTTCACAAAACGAGGCCAAGTGTATGTCAAGTAGACCAGAAAGAAATAAAATGAAATTTAGATTCATTATTAAAAAGTTATTAGAATTTTCAAACAACACAGAAGGCTGCGCAATAATTTGAATGTGAATAACCTTACAGGATTTCAGCCCAATTTACGTCAGTTGTCTCCCTTCTGAAAATCTCAATATATCTCAAGATCGGTTCTCAGACTAAGCAAAAACGTGTATTAGATTTCAAGATTATAATACACAAGTTCTTTCAAATCCAAAGAAAATAATGCAAGATGTGACTGAAGAGTATTTTGTGTAAATAATACTTGTGCTGAAAATGTTTTATTTTCAAAGCAGAGAAATGTTCATAACGAAATGTGTTCCAGCTGATTTTAAAGATGTTTATTTCCCGTATAAAAATAAATCACTTTGATTTTTCTTTTCCTTTCATTGACCACGTTTCCATCTGTTATTGTTTTGAATCTTGTGATGCATTTGCTTTGGCACTTTGTTTTTTGTTAACTAATCTTTGGCACTAATCTTTTGTTTAGTCATCCAGCAACTTTTTTTAATGATTTTTTTACATTAAAAGGAGTAGTCTGTAGAAGTAAACAAAGAGTAGAATTAAACAAAGAGAAATCATCAAATGTGTATTATGTGTCAGTCAAAATAATATTTTTTAAAGTGTTTTGATGGGCTGAGAAAAAAAACAATAGGACATAAATTGGAGATGCTTTTGAAAGATGAAGCAATCTTTTTTCCTGAACTACAGCAAACAGCAAATTACTTTGGCTAGACTCAACACAAACTTTTCTGAGCTATAGATTAACATTTTGCATGCTCAGAAATACATTTATTTTGCCCGCATTACAGACACATTTACAAAATAAGCTACTAAACTGTACATTTGAACAACTATTAGTCATAATTAACATTATCATTGTGCCATATTTAGACGCCATTAAAACAGCATGGTAGTATAATATGAAACACTTTACTCTGAATGCTTCATTCTTTACTCCAATTAAATTATACCAACAGCGTAGTTTTGAAGTCTAAAATTATGTTTTAATAAATAAACACACTGTCTAATAAAACGTGTGGAATCTTGAAAACATATACTTCTTGTTGCTTGCCATGACTGAAAAGAACCAGATCAATCTGGCAACCCATCATCTGGGGGAGGAGAAGTTTCTGCTGCCGTTTTTTGGTTGCTGTCCCACTTCTGGCCAAAATTATACAGACTGCCCCTTAAAAACAACCCTTAGACTATTGGTATATAACATGACAGTGTTAATTTGGTTGATAATAGAATGTGCTACTTAAAATGCATTGTTGACAAAAGCAATCATCTATAATGAGCTATTACACGAATTGTGATCCTACTAATTGCAATTGAATGGAGATGTACTCATCGAGCTCCAGCACTAATGTTGGTGATTGTTGTTTTAGGCTGCGTGTTCTCATCTGGTGAATGTTTGCTAATCACTGGGAAATAAGAACAAATGGATGATCACTGGAGTCTGCCCAGTAAGATTGCTCTGAAAGACCAGAGCAGCACAGTCACAGTGTTTCTTCCTGATGCGAATACCACAAGAGTCGATTTTTGTTGTGGTTTTAGTCCACTATACCACGACTAAAAAATACATAAATAAATACAACTAAAACAAAAATCGGTAATCAGGAAAAACACTGGATTCAAGTAGATTTCAGTAGCAAACAGCAAGTTTGATTGATCTATTCGGTTCGTTAAATTAAAGTGAAGCACAATTGCTAATGACTGGAGAGTGATTTAAGGAAGATAGGATCAACCTAATCTGAAACCTAAATGGACTAAGCTGAAGTGATGGTACGTTGTTAAGTTAATACATTTTAAACAGCTGAAAAAGTGGACAGCAGTTTGTCAGCAGCTAATCAGTCAAGTATTAAAAATAATTATTTTTCTCTGACTGACATGTTTTCCAAAAATTGTTCAAATCAACTCTAATTGAAGAAAAACATGAGCATTTCGTAATGTTCAGCTCACAGCATTTTTCTGAATGATGTGCTCGATGTTCCTCTTGACCACATGCAGATGCTCCTTGATGTCATTGAAGTGCTGGACGCTCTCGTAGGAGCCCAGTCCTCCTCCACCACTGCCCAACGACAGCTGCTTTAGAGCCCCCCTGCAAACAAAACAACATTGATGCATTGCTTCAAGCGTCCAACTTCCCAAGAAACACCATTTTACAAATCCCAGTGTTGTGATCATTTAATATTTCAAGAAGACTAAGAAATGTTTTAACAATGATCGAAGTAAGCTGGAGCCCTGCTCTAACTGTTTAACACAAAAGCACACATCACACGAGATGATCTCAAACATTCAATTCTCCAGGGTCAGAGTGTCACCAGACTTAATCCAACTTTGAAATGCAAGAAACATCTTTAATCTGATCTTGTTCTTAAGACAAATCTCATGTTCTCAGGAATTGATGACATTATTTCTCTGAGGCAGACATGACTGAGCAAAATGATTTAGGAATTCTATCATTGTCTTCAAAAGACAAACATTTGAGGAACATCTGATGTTTTGAAAGACGAAAAAAAAAAACCCAGTAATAAAATAATGGTGCAAATATTCAGCATAACATGAAATTAATGATGTATTAAGAAATATTTAATACAATAACTGAATGTTATCCTAAATAGGTTGTACATTTTTGGGGGATAACTCTAATGGGAAATGAGAGGAACTAAAATGAAGTTTGTTTCTTTGCAAAGAACAAACTTAACACAGCTATTGTAGGGTTAGGTGTCCTGGTAGGTTTTGAGTATTTGACTATTATTACTCTTTAAAATAAACATTTAATTTCTACATTATTAAATAAAACTGCAAAACAAAACATCAAAACAACAAAATGAAAAAAGTAATTAATAAACAAATAATATTCAAATAATAATAAATTGAAAACAAACAAACAAAAAAAAACAAGTTCCTGAAAAAACACAAAGAAACCTGTGAAAATGCAGATGTTTGAGGGAAAAATTACATTAATTAAATTGTAGATTTTTGTTGTTGTTGCTAGCATGGTGTGTTGGTTAATTTTTTACTATTGACCACCAACTGTGACTGTGCCTTAATTTTCTATTGCATTGCATGTTTTGTTTTCAAATTTCTTCATTTAAAACTAAGAATTTAACAATGTAGTGTAACGAACTGTAAAATTGTTTTACTGTAAAAGAAACCTGAAACATTTATTTTGATAATTTACAGTACAAAGTCCAGGTAATGAGTTGCCAGTACTTTCATATAAAATATTTATACAGAGTTTTGTCTCCTCTAGTGGTTTATGAGCATACTGCTGCCAGATTCTGCAATCACTGATCACCCTCTTCAGTCAAGAACATCCTCTTGATCTCAATATTGGTCAATGCTTGCAGCCTAATCTGTTAAGCCTCGTCTTAGCTCTCCCAAAAGGCCATCTATCCTCCAGCCTCACAGAAAAAATAAAATTATCCGGCAGCTCAAGCACCAATGATTGCTAAATTAATCTTCCTACAAAACATGCTGCATTTCTTAAACATATTTCAGATGATTAAGAAAAACCCTTTGAGGCCATCCCATAGATTCCTCTCGGGATCATAAAACGGCTTCAAATGATCATTAAATTATGATTGCATTTTAACACAACTTACGTGATCACATGGATGAGGATAAACAATCCCATGAGGATAAACAAACAAACTAAAAAATACATTAAGAACCTACCAACATTAATTCAAATTAAACCAACATGGTTAAAAAGAATTAGGTCTCAAATGGTTTGATAAAATAAAATAGAAATAAAACTTTATTATTATTTTGGTTTTCTACTGTTCATTAAACCATTGAATAAACTGCTATAAAATACTTAAAAACTATTTCTGCAGTTGCTAGAAAATGCTTGAAAAACAGCATTTATAAAAGCACAAATAGACTAAAAAAAGTAGGAAAAATAGGAGAAAAAAACAAGTACATTTTAGAATGTATAGAAGTTAAGTTTTAAAATAAGAAAATTTTCAACTTAAAATGCAACTGGTCTCATGTGATTCAATGATCTATCCTGAGCTGCACTAAAAATGGCATACGAAGAACTGAAGAACAGCAAAAAATTAAACAAATAGCAAGACTAGCACAAAACAAGACAACCCTGTGTGTGTGTGTGTGTGTGTGTGTGTGTGTGTGTGTGTGTGTATATATATATATATATATATATATATATATATATATACAATTTTTTACAGTAAAACAGAATATATTTTAATTTAATGGGTGTTTCTGTTTTATATAATGTTGCAACAAAAATCTGAATCGTGATGAGGCACTGTTCAATTCAAACTCTGAATCAAGGAGCACTTGGATTTTCTGGTCCTGCACTCCACACACTACACCAGAAGGAAGTGGTCATTAAATGAATGCCTTCACAAATTCAGACACAATAGACAAGCAAGCAATTTAACCATGTATTTTATTAAACAGGCAAAAGATTTACTTTCTCCGCTGATCAACTGACCAGAAAAAAGAAAACTAGCTGGCAGGTCTACAGGATATAATGCCACAATTTCGATACATTGATAAAGTCTGTAAATCATGAAAACTGACTGATTCCATCAAATAAACAGGACATTTGTCGTAATTTAACCAAATTTCAAACAGCTGCTGCCCTGCAAGTCTTGACATAAGATCAAATCACAAATGTACAATTTTATAGCATAAAATGTTTACAACATTTACAACTAAACAATAAAAAATGACGACTTGTGTTAAAAGCAAAACAAGGTCAAACCAGTGAGCTGTATATAACCAAAAGAGCATCGGACGGTTTATCTTTTAATCAGGAACACTTCCTCAAATTTAGATTCATTTCTCTAGTCCCAGTAACTCTCATTTTCTGCTGATTATGTATTATCCAGAGTCCGAACCCCATTTCTTTAGCTATCGCCTTCACAATCCTAAGATGATTACAAGGATTAAAAAGATCTCAAAAATGAAAAGGTTTGGTAAGGGGTAAATACAGCCTCCTTGGGGTATTACAAAGAGAAGAAAGCAATCAGGAGCTGAGCGTGCCTTTGATGGATGTACGCAAGCTATATTGAAAGACACATCTAATCCATCAAACCGGAGCCCCTAAGAAGCCTAAGCAAAATCAAATTTGTTTAAGGGAAGAAAAAAAATAATTAGACGTAAATCTCCATTGGGGCAGAAAGTGGACCTCGGTAACCCTCTTTATCCACTTGAAGTGACCTACATGCTGTTTATGCTGTTCATTTACAGATAAGTGGTTTTGATGGGCTACAATTACGGAAGCCAAATTACGATCAGAATGAAAAGGTCAAGATCTTAATATGTGGATGAGCTGTGAGATGAATTTGATCAAATGAGCAGTTGTTTGTTGAAGAGCAAATACTGCTTTAACACGTGTTGCAATAGGATTAGCCTAAATGAACAACCGCCAGAGATTACTGATCTCTCCTGAAGCCTTTCTGATGATCTCAACACTGCAGAGACCAATGCATGCTTGATTTTAGCCACTATAAAATATAAATATTCGCTCATTTACTTTTAGATGACAAAAAAAATAGGAATGTTTATTTGGAATGTAACTATTACATTTAAACTCAAACGTTGTATTGTCAAAAATGTCGAGAAATCAAGAAGCACCCCAAAAAAAAACAAACATTTAACTTAATTTCAAAATTAACTTGCTGGTCTACAAATAGAATAATAATGTAAAATAAAAAAGATTGGGTTGGTAAAATTTGTTAAAACGTACATTGAAATTTGAATGGAAATTTCAAAGCAAATTTAAGGCATTAATATACCATCACAAAATGTATTTTATAAATGTATACATAACAAAATATGTGTTTAATTATTTTAATTTCAAACAAGCTAAAAAAGGTCATGTAAAGAATAAAATATTCAAAATAAGCTACATTAAAAATAAGCATTTAAAGCTATTTATTTTCAAGACTACATTTCGCTCTAATTGTTAGAAGTACAATTATAATATAAATGAAACACAAGTAAAAATCCTGAACGATACAAAAACAGAAGCAAATGTATTTCATAAATTTTATTCATAATGTTTCTGAAAAGGTTATTTTCCAGAAAAAGATTTTTCTTTGGCTCAAACATCCCTCAAAATGTTGTAAAGCGTCTCAACGACTTATTCTACTTAATTTATTTTTACTTATAAAATAATTCTTTCTAATTTTATGAATCTAATTCTTCTTTAAAATTTAAAATCTATTACCTAAATTCAGTATGACTTTTGTTCCTCAGTTTGTTTGAGTAAACAATGTTCCAATTTTCGAGGGTACAACAAAAGGTTTAAATCAAACGATATTTGCAGTAAATTTTAAAGCCAGAAAAAAAAACTAATATCAATTTAAATTTAAATACCAAACCTAACAACTGTCACACTCAAACCTGTTTTAATATCTTTCATTTGGTCACAATCAAGGTACTTGGTTATAAAACAATGCTTTGCTGGTTAATCCGATATTTGGAGAGTTTAACAGTTTCAGGCGCAGTGTTTCTGGTAAATAATCCCAAAGCCGTATTGTTTGATTTAGTCTGTAGCTTTTAATCCTTGATCATCCACACCTCGCTACAAAAACATCTTCAGGTAAACAAACAACTGCTCCCAAAAAACAATGCCGATGTGGGAACACAAGTAAAAACTAATCTGGATTACACAGCAAACATCTGATCATGTCAAGACACAAAGAACAGAAAATGTACATACAAAACATAATCTGCAGCAGCGTTCAACATGCTGAGGTCTGAAAGTCCTGTTTTTACTCAAGAGATCACTGTTGATGGTGACGTAGATAAAGCTATACTGCCTTACGGGATTCTGGCTTTTTGTTTATTTAAAATTCATAACATTTAGCACTATTGTTAACCAGGTAATAACAATGACTGGGTCAGGGAAGAATAAGGATTGGTATGAAATAATAAAATAAGGATCAAAATATAACTAAATGCTACAATCATGTTGAAACAACTGTTGGAAAAATCTACCCACTTAATGTTACTGATGAAAAGTAGTATTTCAGCACATATATTTTATTGATAACCTTGGATAATAAGGCTACCTTTTAGTGATTTTGTGAAAATTAACTCGAGACACTCCACCCCGTTGTTTTCCTTGATCATTTCTATCCAGATCATAACAATTCAGAAAATCAACCACATTTTTTGATCCAGACACTTTTAAACTGAAATAAAGTAAACTTATGAAAACAAAATGTACGAAATTAAGTTATATGGCACTTTGAGTTACAGTTATATGCATATCCAGGCCCCTTCTTTACACATTGTACATTTATAATATCACAGAAAGAATTGCTTTTTTAAAGAGAAGGAACGATTGTAATGGCGCACTTACCTCACTTCATTAAGGTTCACCAAAACCTCTTGTTGTGTATTAATTATGGTGTCCAGTTCATGACTTGGTGTCTAAAAGCCAACAAACAAGGAGCTTAATTTTACATTCAAAGTAAAATTTTAAAAACAATATCTTCATATGCTTGTGGAGGGACAACCTCATGTATTCAACCTTGAGGATTACATATAGTGTAAAGTTATAAAGTATACTCCACCTCAAAGATGAAACTTATTCATCACTGTGCTGTTTCCAAAGCGTGACTTTCTTTCTTTCTTTTCTTTTTAAAGCCCTGACAGCAACATGGTCATTTCCATTTCAAAACTCATTAAAAACTTGTTTTAAAACTAAGTTCCAATTCCTAGCCCAAGTTTAAAAAAAAACTTTTTTAGCCCTTTTGTGTTAGCATGGATTTCTTTCAGATCATGTCCAGCCAGGTACCTTCTCCTCATGTATTTTATCTATTAAACACATCTTGACAGAATGTCCAATTTATAATTCCATTTGCAATGTCTACATAAAGGCATTACCTCACTTAAGAAGAAAACTACGAGTTAACCTTGAGTGCCCATTCTACATCTGGTTAATAATATTTGATCTCTTCTGGTTCTTAAAATTGTTTGATTTACTCCTAGCTCTGGATAGATTTCATGCAATTTGTTTTCGGTTTGCTGATTCCATTCAGATGTCAATGTTTCACTACTTGATGGTTTATTTCCTGTTTTAGGTTTGTTCGAAACCATGACTAGATTGCTCATTCTCAGAACACAACATTATATATTTTGGTTCAGAATTAAAGGATTCCTCCAAAGAAAGCATGCCATTACATGTGCAGAGGTCCCAGAAAGATATGGAAAACATCTTCCAAGTCTTTTTTTAACTTCAACTGTTAAGTGGCGTCAGGCGCAGCAAGCATTTCCATAAAAGCATTTACAATTTATACCTTTGAGGATAAAAACGGAATAAAAAAAGCCTACTGTTGCTTCATAATGCTCATGTTAAATTGTTAATGGCAGATGGATTACTTGGAAGATGTTTTTCAAACTTTTTTGGAACTTGTCAAGTAGAGAACTCTAGCTTCAAAATTGTGTTCTGAGGAGCAGTAAAGCTTCAAACTAATCAGTGATTAAAAACAACATTTACATTTCTGGAGTGTGGAATATGTCCTTAATATGTGAAGCTCATATTTTAAATGTAAAGCTCATATTATAAACAACTGAGCTTACTTGGTTTAACTCATAAGAAATGGACAATTACTTATGACTTCTGTTTGGTTTGATCTTTTTATGTGATTGATGAGTTGCAAATATTCTACTTATATGAAGCCCATCTCACAGTGAACAAATAAACAAGACAAGCTACAGTTCACTTAAAGGCCTCATGCCATGGTGAGCGTTTTTGTGGCTTTTATAGGGATTTATAAGAGTAGACTGAATCAAAAATCGAAACATGGGCGTTCGCAAACTAAAAATTAATTTGTTTCCTTTAAAAACGGGTTTTATTTGAGCTTTGATTCAGGCTCATATATGCAAGGTTGTATAATAGTGTTCCCTCCAAAAGTCATTATATTGTCTATCAATGTTGCTAGCTCTGTGTTTGTGTGTTAGAGTTAGGGTTAGTGAACTTGCTTTTAATTAAACCCTCTAATATCTCTCAAATCTACATTGATCGTCAGACAGTAACTTTGCATACATGCCATGAATATGAAAAATCACTAACCAACAGATGATTAACTGGGGAGTGGTTACAAAGTTTGCCGAATGAAAATCTCCGCTTATTTCCGGAATAAGCCCGAGCTAGAAAATGAGGAGATTGAACGCGATTTAGGAAATATGCATAGAGACTTTATAAGTAAAAGAATCACATCTCCCATACAATTAGATCAATGTGAACAACATATTATTGAAAATAACACCATGTCACTGAACCTTTAAAGCTGCAATTTGTAATTTCATGGGGACCGTGTTGACATTTGCAAATAACTAAAATAAAGACCAATAGCACCTCGTCCCAATTTTGATAGCTCCTTGCTTATTGCAAGAATGTGTTTTTTTAAATGTGTTTTTTATGTGTTTTAGTTCTGCTAGAACTCTGAACAGTCTGAACAGATGCCTATTTAAAAAAAAAATTACATTACACCTTTAAGCTCCACCAGTATATAAATGAATATAAAGGCAAACAATAAACCTTAGCAATAGACCTTTTGTTGTGATCCATCATTACAAGACTATATTAAAAACCCACGTACCAGTCCTCCTTGTGGCTGTGAAGAGCGTCTGGAAAGCTCCTCTGAGATGCTGGAGACGTATCGACGCTGCTCGTCCAGGATCATGGCCAGCTGCCGGTTTAGCTGCTTGATCTCTAGGTGAATCTGGTTCTGACCCTCAAAGACCTGACGAATTTCCCGCTCGCTTACGCTCTCAAACAGCTCCTCCACTGCCATGAGAATGGACAATTTAGTACAATTTTACTGGATAATCATTTTTGATCAAGTAACCCTTGAGTTTTGTATAAAAAAAAAATCTAAAAAAAAAAAAAAAAAAGAATGATTGTGATGAAAGAAAAGTATCAATAAACAACCAAAGTATAAACAATTAGGTTTAGTCCAATTAAAGTTCATTCCATACGAACAACTACAATAGTAAACACAATAATACAAGTAAACCAACACTAACAAAGAGAGAATGGTTGCATTATCAGGAATTTTTATAACAGAAAAACCCCCTTCACTAATAATGCAAACGACAAGAAGCAGATCAATTATTGCAAACATTATTGCAAAGATTTCTTAAAATACTTAAACTCAATAAACATGCTATTGAACTTTTGATGTTACTAGAACAAATCTCACGATAAAATAAGATCGAGATATTTTTATTTCTGGTTATTATAAACACATTGTAACATAGTTCATTTGCAAAAAAAAAAGATTCTCCTGTATTTTGCTGATTAAAATCTCTTATCATCATTGTCAACATCTAAATATAAAACAGTTGTTTGACATGAACACATTGTTTGTGGTACGAAAACATGAATTTGAAGCGGAGATCAGCGACTCACTGGGCTGCCCCTGGACATCAGGGTGCTCTTTCTGAAACTCCTCTTTCCTTTTGTCCAGCTCTTGTTGGAAATTCTCAAATTCCTCCTGGTACTTGTCCTTCTCCTCTTTGGGAATCTCCGTCTCTGGGGGAGGCTTTATGGAAAGACACAAAACACTTTCAATCCCACTCATGCACACAGACACACTTACACGCACTCCAATTATAATGAACAAGAGGAGCGGAGTAAAAGGTGGCCACTTATCAAATAACTATGGCCGATTCTTTTTAATCATACTTAAATCGGTGTATGCGAGAGGCAGCGGAGGGAATAGCGTACCAGATTCTGCCCGGGCTCTGTGAGTCTGAACAGCAGAAAAGAGAGCACGTCATGGTCATCTAGAAAATAAAACATTGTGCTTCGTTACCTTGAAGCTCCCTGCAAGATGACACTTAAGCTATGCAAATAATTAATGAATGAAACTTTTTTTTTATCTCTAATATCAACAGGGTATCCAACTTTTAATTGCAACCCACAGTATTTTTAATGTAAGCTTTATATTATACTTATATCAATCATTAATTATTAACTTTATAGTTTGACTGCACTTTTATTCATAAAACTAAATATTTTTCTTTTATTCTAAGAACAGTAATGCTTTTAATGTTTGTCCTTTGCTTTTTAATTTTTATTTCTGACATGTTTTATTGTTCATTTCAAATTTACTTTGCCAATGTCTATAAAAGTGTGTTGTCCAAATATCAGTCAAGCTGAAAACAGTATATTTTCTCTATATATAATAACAAAAACGGTACCTGCGAGTCCTCCGGTGGCAGCAGAAATACCAAAATAGCCAGTTGCAGGGATGATCATGTTTTCCACTTTGGTGCAGAACTCAAAATCCTCTTTGTCCGGAGTGAAACCATTGTTGATGAAAACCTTAAATAATCCAGAAAACCCCAATAAAATAATAAAAAAATTAAAAATCGTTTACCATTAATAGCAGTCATTAATGTTGTAATTCATCCTAAACTACATTTATGATTAGTGATATTATATAAGATGCCAAATTATATTATTCTTTCCCCCACCCCCAAAACCTCTCTAAAAATGTGACTCACCGATAAAGTCTGCTTATAATAGGTGATTTTGGCACGCACAGGGTAGGGTTTGTTTCTGAAATCTCTAAGACATGTTCCTAGAGACTGTGTTGTGCCATCACTGAAATGAAAGCAAAACAAAAAAGATTTATTAAAACACAGGTTTACATAGAAAACAGACCATTTTTACAAAAAATCTTTTTGGCAACAAACTATTCCCGTTTGTGCTTCTTACAGTCGAATTTATGGTGGCCGAGATCCAAAACAATTGATATTCATAAAAGCGCACAATTTGAGAAATGCTAACGACTGCGCAAACAAAAAACAATTTAGTCATTTTTGCTTAAAAATAAGGTTAGAACAATAACTTTGCAGTTGTAGTTACGTGCTCCAAACATTTTCTGTCCCTTCCTCCGTAGTTTGATTGACAAAAGACCAAGCTTTCATATTTGTGAATTGTTTTGTATCTCTCAGGCACCATTTGATCTCCAAAAATGCCGCTGCAATCAAAAAAATTATTGAAATTAAATTTAAAAGATTTAGAAAATCAGCGATGCTGAGAAAAGCTAACTTTTAGTGAAATCTTAACTGATTAAGTAGCTCTCGACACAATTTTCAACCAAACGTTATCTGCTGCATTAAATACAATTTACTTACAAAATACAATCATTTACATATACGCTTACTTTTTTAAAATTATATCAATATTAAGAGACATTTACAAATCCACTTCAGCCATGGCACAAAGCACTTCACCTTTAATAAACATTAAATAAAACCGATCCAATTCATAACAGCGACTAATAAACACATGGATCATTTAAGAGATGATACGATGATCTATTAGTATTGCTCATATTCTGCAGACAGCATTCCCCTGACAGCTCACAGATCTAATTTGATGCTTTCACTGCCTTCCAGCCCTCAGATTAAGAGAGACTGGGGCTTAATCTCCCTCATAAATAATCATATTTCCTAATCTCCCCTGACTTGTAAAAATGAGAGCGCTGATGTCAGCAAGGACGATATGTTTACTTACTTCTGATGGTCATAAACAAGTTTTCCATTGTTACCCACGACCACAACAGCAGGGTTGTTTTTCTACAAAGGTCAGAAAAAAAGAGACATAATCCTTATTTAGCACAGAGAGAAGAGACAATCGACTGATTAAATCATAATCCTCTGATTAATGCAGCCTCGACACCTCTACCTTGCAATGTTTTGATTGTTAAATGCACAGCACTGAAAAACAATTTAGAATTTGGATATTTAGAAGACAATAAGAGGATAAACAATTGTTTCCGTCTTTGTTTGAGTAATGAATGATAAACAATTTTCAGGTGTTTACAGCATTATTATAAAAGAACATTAAACAAAATTATTAAATATTTTTACTATCGATGTTTTATTTGCGTAATGATCTACCTATTTTTCTCAAAGTTGACATTTGAGCATTTGCATTTTAATTTACATAATTGTCAAATGAACGTGTTATGTTTTGACACAATGAGCAGCGTAAGTTACCATTATTACATTATTAAAATTAATTTCTACTTTTTAAAACTATGGAAACTTGCTTCACATATAAAAGACTCATTACAATTTGTTTAACTTGCAGTTACAATTTTTTTTAAACAAAATGTTTATTTGTTTTCAGTTTTTCTGTAAGAATTTTATGTTTTTTTCTGAAAAATATTTTAAAACTATTTGTAAACTACAAGCTATGAACTTTATGTTTTTTTTCCAGGCCAAAATGTGAAAATACTTTGTAATCAAAGTAAATGACCCAATACCCATTTTCATTCCTTCTTTTGTGGTCCCTGGCAAGTTTCTTGCTAGTATATTCATACAGTGTATGATTTTTTCCTTCAACCATTTTTATTCCATTTTATTTTTCCTTAACAATTTCTGTGTGTGGAACAAAAAAAACCTTCAAATTTTCATTATTATACATTACATCATTATTTTTCCTTTGCTCCATTTTTAAATAATTCTGTTATTCGCTGGTATTTGGAATAGAATTTATGTAACCCTTTTTAAAAACTATGAAAAATACATATTTCTGATAATCTGACAGTGTAAAAGTCTAAATCACTTGAACAATATACACGTGAACATATGAATACATATATTTAAAATATAAAATAAAGTTAAAACTAATAAAAGATCTAAATAAACAGGACTCTTTCACAATCACCTTTCCATCATTATCAAAAGAGTCGAAGAATATTCCCACGCCGTTCCAGAGATCCGCAGCCCCGTACACGGGACCCTCCAGACCTTGACTGGCTGTGAACCATATAGCCTACACACACACACACACACACACAGAGAGAGAGAGAGAGGGAGGGAGAGAGAGAGAGAGAGAGAGAGAGAGAGGGAAGGAGAGAGACACAAACACACACACATACGCACACGCACAGGGTGAACTCTGGCCATTTGGTGAGTGGTGCTTGAGATCAGTGTGGTCTGCTCCAGTGGACTGAGCAAAACAATTCAAATAAATCCCATTATAGTTTCTCCCTCAACATTGAGAACACTAAAGATGAACATGAATCCTTCAGTCTGACCTATGGACATGGCCTAATAAAAAGATTGTGTGTACAAACAGGCACTTGTGATAAGATGAAACCCTCAAGAGCCAATTCAGAATTAAAACATAGTTTCTTTGCATTTGATGAGCTTGAATGAGGCAGAAAATACCAACATGTCAACCTTTTTATTCTTGTTTTCTAAAGAGCAAAAATCTTAGAATCATAAATGAATCGATCTATTGAGAAACCTTCACTCTTTAGAAAAAACATCTCACTAATAAGTTATTCTGTGCGGTTCGCTAGGTATGGCTGAGAAGCTCTCTTGGGTGACTTTAAGTGTTCTCTGTTCAATCACAGGGTCAGAATCAAAAAGTAAAAAAAATTAATATAAACATGTATTTAAACATACAGTATTAATATAAAGTTTATTTGTTTTTTTTTACAAAAAGTTAACCAATACCTCAACTTTTATCTAAAACATTTTGAACAATAATTTTCATTGTACCTAGCAAAATTTCCACCCTATGTTAAATTCATGCATTCAGGAAAATAAAATGAAGGGGGTCATGAACTGAGAAACTAAGAAGTGTTTGACATTTAAAAAAAATAGTTGAGCAATAAAACAATGCAACGCTTAAACACGTTAGTGCGACAACCATATCATAACAGTCGTGTCCATCCGCCTGTTATGCTTCCAGAGCCAGTCGCTCCAGAAGGGGCTAACCTTTGATGATTATTACATCAAAACTTTAAATCTATTTCAGTTCAATCAAACATTATGCTTAAATAAAACTAAATGAGCCATAATAAAAAGTTAGAGTCAAGGTGTCCTAATAAAGTTTTTATAGTTGAATCTGCTGCTGGGAAATGAAAGGTAAAGGTAATAAATACACCGTTGTTTCTGACAGTGGGTTCTCCTCTATCTGCGCTATTGTATGTCACTGTTGAGGGTTTTTTTCAACATGAAATGTAATTTTTCTATGTTAATGAAATTATTTGGAATTACTTGAGCATTTAGCATGAAACATAGGCCTTCAATGTGAACCATAGATTGTATATAACATGGAATGTAATATGGGTAAAAAAAGTAAAAAATGGGTGTAGCCAGCTTTCGACCGTATGGAACCGCATCACTTCCCGGTAACCATAAATGGGTCCAGAGAGGTGGGACATCGGCGTAGTGAAGGCTTCTAATTGGCTGAATGTTTAATTTGAATAAATCTTAAACAAAGTAATTTAAAAATATTTCACCCACCTCAGAGTTTTCATGAAGGTTAAAACTAATGATATGAAAAAAAACAAACATTGGAGCGCCAGTGGTGTAAACATGTTTTTTTTTTTCAGCTCCAAAGTTGGGCATTTACATTAAAAGGAGCCAACCAGAGATCTCAAAGCATTTTAATACTGGTGCACTATTTCACAATTTTCCCAAATAGGCAGTGTACTATCAGTAATTGTGTGGTTTAGAGATCACTCTGGTCTTGGGTTGAACCTTTGACACAAACTCTTAGGATGTCATCACCCTCCACAGTCAACAAAAAACATGAAAATCAAACCTATTGTTTGCATCTCCACAGAAAAGAACAAAAATAAAGTTCTTACAATACCAGCAAAACCCTTTCATCTATTACTTTAAAAACCACATACTAACCAGTCCATCTGCTCCCATCCGTCCTCTTCCAGACACACGGAAGGCGACCTCAGCTTCCCAGTGTTCAAAACTCACAGGAGATTTAGTCCAGACTGAGCCCTTCTGGCTTCGTAGGGAAGGAGTGATTCGGATCTGATCCGAACTAGGAATAGCATCTAAAGGAAGCACGAACATCTTTAAATAAATAAAAGAAATGACAACTATGTCTCATTGCTCAGTCCTTTTTCAATCTTGGCCACAAACCTACCAAAGGTAACGTTCTCCATAATTTAAACCAATTAAACACATGCAGTGCACAAAAACTTTCAATATGATAAAGAATGGCATAAATTGGGTTTCAAGATTTGTCTCTCAGTAACAATACCTTGAACATCTAATTTGCCCTCAAGCCATGACCCCCAACGCTAAAGTAATGCAATATGCACTGAAGACAGTGTCTGTCTTTGAATCAACCTCTGAAAAAGCTCAGCGTGCAAGTAAAAAATGGTCCAAGATCAGTTTGTTCACTCCAAGCTATTTTTTTTAATTACGTTGGAAACCAACGATTTTAGAAGTATAACAACTTTGCAAGTATGCCACTATGAATCCTTTTTTTAAGGAAAAGCATATTTAAATCCAATCTGACTCTAATGCATACAGATAATAAATTTACTTACCTATTATTTACTTTAAAAAAATATGATTAGACAAATAAGGAAATCATGGGTGTTAAATGCTATTATTTCAAAGTTCACATGTTATAGGTTTATTGGCACAACACCAAGACTTTAAGCACCCACTTCCCTAAGATCCTCTGTTGACATAAATCCACTTAAAGCAAAAAACACTGTCAGTCAGTGTTTTTAGATACAGTTAGGTGTGTCAACACTAACATCGCAAAACTCAAACAATAAATGAAGATAGTCTTAACTATCCAAGAGAGCATAAGACCTTGAAGGAAACCACTTATGTGCCTAAACCCCATTCTTAATTCTAATTCAGATCAGTCACAAAGGTCATGAGAACAATAAAAAAAATGATATCAATCAAACGCAGGTATTGATATCTTAACAATTCCAACAAGACAGACAACTGACATAGTTTTAAAAAACGTAACTTTAAAACAGAAGTACATTAAAACGTTTTAACACATAATTTTACCACTCACATAATATAAAAAAAAACTATAATTTATATGAAAAGACTGCAACAGGCAATGCAACCAGCAAATTCAAATTGTTTTAATAAAACATAGAGTCCCCATTTGCACATTAGCCAAATAGATTGACATATGCCAGACAGAAAGGATGAGAAAAGAGAGGCAAACAAGTTAACGTTTCCCATCTATAAACTTACTGCCTGTATGAATCCAGAATGGGATTCTTCCATCACTCTGGGTTAAATGTGGCCCTTTGAAACTGTACTTATACTCAAAACGACGGTGTGGCGGTCCCCCATCAGCGTTGTCGGCAAAAACGCTAGGAAATATTGAATGTATTTGTAATAAATAAGCATAGACTGCCAGGCACTTGAACATGGGTACCGCCATGTTTGAGTCTGAGTGCTGACGTAGCGCTGAGAGGGGCGGGAGAATTGGTGAGACTGAAGGGCCAACAGGGCGCTCTCTCATTGGTTGAACCGTTTGAATGACAGTTGGACTTATACATTATAAAACCTGCCTACGAATCGCGTTTTAAATCACTGCTTACATGCTAACAGATTTGACAACTTACTGATGTAACATTAGCATCTACTAAATATAACAACATTGATTAAAAGTGTAGATATTTCTGTTCAAATATATAAAAAATATGTTTAGGCTTTAATGAACCTCAAACACAAGCAAAAACAAACAATTGACTCTGACAGGGGGTTGATGTTTTTATATCCAATAAAAGTGTTTGTTTTATTGGCACGACAAAACCAAAATACTTTTTTCCATATTTCATAAAGCTGTGTGCATTTCGCCTACACAGATTACCAATCCCGGATCAGTTGAACATAATGCCACAGATGGAACCATAAACTGTGTATAACATGGACGTTTTGTATGATCAGTGAAACAAGCCAAAAATGGCCGTAGCCAACCATAGCCTTGGAGCAAGTGCACAAAATGTGTCCAGAGAGGCCAGACATAGGATGTCTGATTGGCTGAATGTTTACATTGTATATATTTTAAACAAACCATTTAACATTACATTTACAGAGTGTTCATGGTCAAAACTATCGATCTAAAAAAAAAAAAAACATTACATAACCAAGAGTGTAAACATGTTTTTTTCAGTCCCAGTTTTAACATTGGAGTTAATGAGAATTTGCTCACTTCCCACCCCTCCTGTCTTATGTGGTATGCGGTGGGTCGAGGTACTACAGTTCAGTCATATATATATATATATATATATATATATATATATATATATATATATATATATATATATATATATATATATATATATATATATATATATATATATATATATATATATATTGGTGCTGTCAAAATTAATCCGTTAACGCATGCGATTAATTTCAATTGTATAATGCAATAAAAAAATGATGCAATTACATTTTTCCTGTTTCCTGTTGTGGCAGACATATTTTAAGCAAAGTTTGAATAAGACGGAATGACAATGAGAAGAAGTTACTGCACTCGACACACATAATGCTCACGGGGGACCGCTGGGCTTCTGTGAGCAATGACAGCTACTGAGGCATCACAGCGCTCTTTGTTGAAAGTGCATTTGTTCGATCTAACTTTGTGTCAAACTGAGAACAACAGTACACTGAGATTTTGAGAACTATGAGAACTAAAGCAAAGTACATCCAATACTCATGAACTAATGGAACAGCTGAGCTCTGTCTCTTGTCTGTTTTTGTGTGTGTGTGTGTGCGTGCATGTGCGCGTGTGTGTGTGTGCGCGTGCGCGCGCGCATGTGTGTGTCCACTGTCAAGGTATGCTGCATAAAATAAAAATATGTTGTGTAAAACAATATTAAAAAGTTGAAGAAGTAATAAATATGGTGTTGAATATTGTAATGTAAGTAAGTGGTATTGCCAGCCTTGTGCCACATGCAAAATTATGGCGTGAACAGAGGATGATCAGCCTATAGTTAAATTCAAACATGATTTTACCTCAGACTATCTAAAAGGAAGGACAACACTAATCTCACACTGCTGAAGATTGCTACTGCAATTTATCCAAAAGATCCAAAAAAGTAAAGACCTAAAGTTTCTTCACTAAGCAAGCTGTTAATGGCAGAGTCCTGGAAAACAAGAGTCTAAAGAGACCACAAACTAACAGCCACCAAAGAAGAAAAGCAAAAAGTTAATTTGGAGGATACTGATGGTTTATTGCAGGGATGTTGTTTTTATGACAAAGCCTGTTGTTACAAGTAAAAAAAATCCATAAAAATAATTTTATGTGTTTAAATAGTCTCTTTGTCTTCAATTTACATACATTATTTACATTTTACATTAATAGATTTTTTAAAAAGGCTCAGTCTAGTCATTGCGATTAATTGGGATTAATCGCGATTAATTTAGAAAAATTGTGCGATTAAATATTTAATATATATACTAATTACACACACACACACACACATTACACACACACATTGATTATGGTCAAACCAAGCAAACAATATAACTGACACAACCAATAGTACATGTAACTGTCAATCATACGTCATACATAAAACTGATTGATTGATTGATTTATTGATACCTGGTGTACATATGTGCCTGCATTATACCCTATAAATGGAAAATAGTGAAAGATTATGTTGAGTTATCAAGCTCAGAATAAACCATTGACACCTTGACTGTCTTCTAGTGAGCCTGATTTTGTGATTGGCTGTAAGTCTGGCATGACCTTTGGCCTCAGGGACAGCAGGTAAATGCTCAGCCTGCTGGTCTTGGGTCAGTACTCATCCTGAATTTGTCGTATGTTTTGAGGGATCAGAGTTAATGGAGCGCATGCAGCTCCTAAGGTGTCTTTTTATGGAACATGTCAAATCCTCAGCAGGACATGTTCTAATCCCCTGCCATTCACTTTCTATGCTAATAGCTGCGGGCTAATGAGGGGATGACCTCACTAGAGGGTCAACACCAGCTGACCCTGAAAGACAAAAGAACTGCCATGGATGAGATGCTATATCATTCATTTATTTCATAAGCATATTAGCTCATGATTAATACTCCAAAGTTCTCTGAAGTTTTTATGTTGTTATCATAAAAATCTGACCAAGACCTTTCTTGTAGTGTTATACATTTGATAAGTTTTGTTATTTGATTATTTATTTTCCAGTGATCTTTTACAAAAACAAAAGTCTTTCTTATAAGGCAACAGAGATAATAATATAGCTTTTAATAAGGCACAGATAATAAATGTAATGCTTTGCTGAGGAATCCAGACTGTGAAGTACTTTTTCTACTTTATTGATTTTTTTTTTAATATCACCCCATATTTCTGATCCATCTTCCACTAAATGTATTAGATGGTGGACTTTTCCTCGCTCAAACTGTTACCATAACTTTTCAAATCTAGAGACTAGGATAGGCAGCAGGCAAACGGTGACCTTCATGCTCTACACCACTAAGACAATAATGAATGAATTTCCTGTTTAATATGGGAATATAGTATAATTTAATGCTTGGATTGTTCAAGTAAATTGCAAGAACTCTTTTTAACTTTCATACATTTTTCCCATAACAGCTTTCATTAATATTTAATCCCAATATAATCCCAAGAGTATGCCTGGTGGACTCCATGGCACATGCTCATGCCATAACCAGAACAGCTCAATGCGCAAAAAATGCAGAGAAGCACTTGATTGCAGTCAGAACCCTACTGACCCTCTATTTCAAATATTTTCCTTTTTTTTTTTTACCAAACTTATGCCAGAAATATGTATGTCAAACTCAATTTCCTTAACATGTGCCCAATCATCAATCTCAGCAGCTCCTCCAGCTCGTGATCCTCCTCTCATCATGACAAGTGTCTCTCTCATTCACATCATTAGTTTCGCCTGAGGAGAGAGTTTGTAATTGAGGTCCATTCTCTTTTGTCTGAAGTTCATTAGGAAGTTAATTCTCACAGTTTGGAGGAAACGCGCTATTTCAATCACAAAAGAAATGCAAATGGTTCATTTGGATGGGAGACAAAAGGCACCTGATGAGAGTTAATGGATTACGCATCAGGAGAATGCCTCGACAAATTAGTCAGCACAAATATTTGCCCAGTTAATTATCCAAACACGCAAGTGTTATTTTTGGCGATCAGATACACATATGACACTGTTTTATTGTTTTGAATAAGACACATCTGCAAGATGGTCTATGTGAAGAGCTGAATGTGAGGTGGAGCCCTCTCACAGTGGTCTTTGTCCAGAAGAAAAAGCTCTTGTCAAGTCTAGAGCAGCTGAGCAAGGTTTCCTCACCTCTCAGTTGGGTTCCCTTTCCTGTATTCAGTGTCTTATACATTAAATTCACCAACCTAGTACAAACACACAAAAAACAACAAGTATTTCCACAACAAAACCTAAGTAAACAGCGGCGTGGAAGAAAAGCAGCAAGGACCCTGTTATTATGTTTCACCTGCAGGGAGTTCTCATCACTATGACGACCACTTGAGTGCTAGATGAGCTATTCATGGACCTATAGAGGCCACATAAAGATTCAGATCCCAAACTGATGGCACAGATCAGCCGATGAATAGGATGAGCATCAGGGATGGGTTTGTTGGTGACTTATTTGAGTGGCGGACTGAAAGAACAGAGAAGAATAGATATTTCTCAGTTTAATGGTGAGATTGATTTAAATGGTTAAAATGTATGTTAACTCCCAGATATTGTGGATAATGTCAACTATTTATTGTTGGATGTTTAAAAGCTCTAAACTTCCTTTATGACAGTTATACACAGTAAAATTTTGTAAAATTAACTAAATTCAGAGTAGGGCCTGATACACTCTGAAAAGAGTGCAAACACTCAAACTTAAATAAAAATGTATATGAAGTTGTCATCTAAGTTGCAAATTATTTACTGAAACCTTCTACTTTTTAAGAAATGTTTATATTCCAGGGTGGCTAGCAGTGCTAGCGGTGGCTAGCAAGAAGGCTGCTGGTTCAAGCCTCGGCTGAGTGAGTTGGTATTTCTGTGTGGAGTTTGCATGTTCTTCCCATTTCTCTGGGTGCTCCAGTTTCCCTCACAAGTCCAAAGATATGTGGTTCAAGTGAAATGTGCCCTGAACATTTTAGTTGTAGCCCTGCTCTAGTATGCATACTACTCTAGCTTCAGACAATCAGAGAGGACCCTAATCAGTGTAACTTACTGTATGTTTCATGATGGTTGAATCAAAAATGTACAGGGCTCCGGCTTTTCAGGACTGGTTTTGGAGACCACTGCTATATATGATGTTGCTTCAATGCAACAATGGTTGAAAACTAGCAAATCAAAAAAGCTTACACACATTGTTATAAGTACTTTAGACCTTGGCCTAAAATTCATGAATTAAATTTAATCATTACAACATATCTTTGACAAATGAACACTTATTTAATACATATATTTTCAATTGAGAAATATTTTGAACCTAAATTTTTATTTAAAAACCTGTGCAACTAAATTTAATCATGCATATTTCTTCACAAACATTTATTTTACGAGAGAATGTATCTGCATAAAGCAAAAGTGCCCTTTGTGTGCGCATGTGTTTGGTGTTTCCAGCACTCACACAAATCCGTATGTGATTCACTCCACACAAGCTGAACACAACCCGTTGTATGTGTGTGTGTGTGTGTGTGTGTGTGTGTGTGTGTGTGTGTGGAGGCGTGTGCGTGCGTGTGTGTGGGGTGTGTGTGTGTGTGTGTGTGTGTGTGGGGGGGGGGGGGGGTGTATGTGTGTGTGTGTGTGGAGTGCTCTCTCATTATCAGTCCCAACTAGAGCACAATCAGCAGAGAGGCCATGGCCCGCTCTTATTTACCGACACACGAAAACCAAAGTTTCCAAACAATATCGAATGGATTCCTTTATCCTCACAAGTGCTCGCCATCTCCTCCATCTTTCAATGTTCCCCCTTTTCAGATACCTGCAGGAAGAAAAGAAAAAGAAAATCGCAACAAAAGGGTATCCTCAACTTTTCTCTGCACACCCACCCCCTTTACAGAGATGGAGGGCTGAGTTTAAGACCTTTATTTGTGTAAAACCTCTCATTAACTCTGCTCATGCTGTCTCCCTGAGCCTGTTGTAGCTTAAGTAGCACGCTTTGTAAAAAAGCTACCAATTAGTTGCCCATCAGCTCCAATTAGAAGAGACAAAACCAGTGTAAAGATAACTGAAGGAGAGCGGCAAGCTTTCCTTTTCAAGCGCCCCCATGTTTCTCCCCCTGCGAGTGCTAGAGATGGGAAGCCAGGCCCCCCAGGAGTCTCAGAAGGATGCCTATTCAGCTCCGTACCTGTTTACAGCTTCCAAAGCGTTCATCGTGCACACAATCAGCCTTTGTTTTCCCTCTGCTTCCTTTAACTTGGACTCCAACAAGAGCAAGCTTTCACTAGCACTCTTTTTCTACAAAGTGAAGAGGGACGTGAAGAGAAAAAAATGAGGTGAGGAGTGGCTTTCGCCTCATTAAAATTGAATTTGCACTCTCCTGTAATTACATCGAAGGGCAACAATGTATTTCTTCCCTTCAATGGAGGTTTTTAGAGCAGTTAGTTTAGTGCATGAATTTAATCTCTCAATTAGTACGGAGTGAAACCCTAATTTCCTCCATCAATCACCTGCAAATTTTCTCCTTCTGTTCATCCAAACCGTTAATAGAATTACCTCATTAATGACTTATTCCAGCACAGCGACTCATTGAGGATCTGCCATTAAGCATTAACTTGATGCTGTTTGGAGGAGCATGTCCAGGGGCCACATTCACTTTCACTTGTGCTCTTGCCTTCATAGAGCGCAGTTCTAAATAATGAGGGAGGCAACCAGTGAGATATAATTAGGAACAAGGGGACACTTATTTTAAATCTTTTGAGAGGGAACTTGTACACTATCCATTAATTACTTCCATATAGGATTTGGAGGAACCTGAACTGTTTACCCCATTTAGCCATGTTAAGGGCCTCCTGTTAATTTCATAAACCATTTTCAGTTAACGATGACTGGTGTTAAATGGAGGAGAATTATTGATATCCATCAATTTTTTCATCACTTAAAAACGGACAAATGATGGCAATTTCATACCGATGCTGATAACAAATCTGAAACAAACTAAGTTTATGATAAAATTATGAAATAAACAACCACCATATTTACCTTGTCAAAAATATTCCCTTTCAGTCTCAATTCTGCCTCTTCGATGTTTGTTGCACCATTTTGACAAATCAAAAGCCTCTTTCTTGCTTTTTCGAATTCTGGACGTTCTTCTATGGAATGTTATCCATTGCTAACAGGATTTTGGTCTCAAATCTCAAATAGGCAAACTGAACATCTTTAGCTTAGACATTCTATTGATTCCAAAATGAGTGTTAAAAATTAAAGAGGAAGACATTTGTCATCACATTTCACTTTTAGGTTAGCTTTTTGCTATACACAATAGCCCTAACTGCAATGCTTCCATTTGCCAACACTCACCGCTACTTGTTTCTCACTCGGTTTTTCTCAGACTCATGATCCCTGGGCCTCTGGGGATTGCTAACATAACAATAAATACAACATTTAGATGTCTATTTGTCACAAGTTGTTCTCACTTATTCTTTAGGGTACTTGTGAAACTCTGTATCACACTTTATTTTGTTACTTATAGATTATAAACACCTGCCGTATACCCTTTATCCCAGTGTGAGGCATTAGGGACATTAGGCAGCAATGTCTTACAGGAAGGCTGTGGCCTACAGAGGTGACATTGACAATGGACATAATAAAAACAACTATAAGAAATGCTTATTTTATCTGCTAAAAATTTAACAGAATTTTCATAACACTAAAATCAAATTTATTTCAAAAGATTTAAATCAAATAGATTGTTGTAGAGTTTATCTTTTTTCTACATTAATGTTTTTAATCACATTACATTTAAGTGCTCTTTAAGTTACGCATGTGCAACACAACAGAACAGCTTCCATCCTTTCAGTCGATCTGTCTCATACTAGGAGAAAGGGTACAGGTCAGGTCCTCAGCCAATCAAAAGGACAGATTACGTCACTGCTGAATAATTTAAACATCAATTTAAACATGTTTTGGAGGGCTGGTATAGGCACCAGCCGACCTTTGTTGTGACCCCACTTATGACGTACTAGAGAGCATTTAAAGGAATACATTTATTTCAGAAAATTCACAAATGTATTGTTTTAAATGCTTGTTTATTAACTTGGTTTTCTAGACACTCAAATGTTTGAGAAGGAATTTCCCAATCCACCACTAGAGTGCAGTACCCACTTGGATGAGGTGACGGCTCCCTTTCTGTATACCCCCCCCCCTCACTGTAAATATAACATGGACATAATCATCTGTTTCCTTGCTAGAAAAATGTCACTACTGTAGAGTTAACATCGAAAACGTAGGATGAAGTTTTTGTTTAATTGAAAATAATGTGAAAAAACACCTCAGTGTATCATTGACTTTCACACGAGTAGCACCATCCTTATTCATTAAAAAAAAACTTTAAATCTTAACATAACTTAAACAGATGAGTAATAAAAGTTGCACCACACTCAGAGTTGCCATGGGATTAAAAGTAGCATAACTATTCAGAAAACCTTAAGCCAAAAGACTGGATATATGTTTTTTTCAGTTTGAAATTTTTAACGTGGGCGTCAATCGAAATCCACTCACTTCTGACACCAGACATTAGAGGAAGAATTACAGTGCCTTCCTAAAACAAAAAAAAAAGGGACGCTGCCTTTTGGTCACAACATACCAGCTACCTGGTAGGATGGACAATATAAGAATACGCTGAATAGAATACAATGAATTGTTTAAATTACTTTTGAATAGTTTTACAACACTGAAACCAACCACACACACCCAACTCTGGCCAATACTTTTAGCTTTTAATTGGTCCAATTCCTAAATACCAGGTCTTGATACAAGTCACACATGGACCTGGTCTTGCTTAAGTCTCAGCCAAGCTAATCACTTATACTTGCCCGTAGACTATACTTGGGCCAGATATCATGTGAAATAAAAAAAAAAATCTACTTTGTCAAAAGTGTTGTGCATGATTATATCCTTTACATGATGGTTTACAGAATGTATTTACAATTATTATGCAAAAAATGTAGATGTTTTTTTAAATAGGGCTCACATTCTGCATTATTAGCTTGGCCGATGTACCAATATTTTATGTCTGTACAATGCACTACCGTACGCCATTGCCAGACAAGAGTACCTGACATTAATCACATAATTATAATAATATTATGATTATATAACTATAACACATAGTAGTTTGGTTTATCAAGTAAAAAAAGAGGCCAAAACATGTTCATGATTTTTGTGTTTAAACCAGATAACCAAAGCAACAGACTAGTGTGAAAAATCTCTTAAAAGAGAGACAAGGGAATTGTGTCCGTTTTAAAGACTAAATAACTAGAACAGGGTCTGAACACAACAAAAAAAAAAAGTGTTTTCTTTAAATGTGCTAATACCTGTTTTCACTTTCTCCCATTACCTTACCCTTAAGACATTTGTTCATTTTAATTTTCTAAATCTATTCTCCAAATGTTATATGTTTATCTATATGCTTACCCTGTGTAAGGAGTTTAGAGTAATACGACCTCAGTTATCTATGCACTGAACAATGTAGACTAATCATAAAACTGACCTTGATTTGTTGAAGTTGGTTCAGTTGATGTTTTGATTTGATGGAATTTGCTGCTCTCTTGTGGACCAAAAGCAAACGTACAGAAATCAGTTTGTGGCACTGCTCCCATCTAGTGGTGATTCAAGCCATTACACATATTATAACCATCGGATAGATCCAGGTGACTGAGGTAACCTGATGCCCTTAAAATGCTCATCAAAATTACAGTATATTCGTCGTCTCATCTCTTTAAATATGATAGCTAAGTCTACATGTATATACCTCTCGGAAGCCTCCCACACATGGTCTCCACAGAAGACATTTTAAAGTAAAATGTTTAAATTTGATGCATTTTAGGTGTAGAAAAGAAATATTGGCGAACTATGGAGCCTTTCGAGAACATTTTCTGAATTCAGTCCATTCATGAACTATTGTTGACCCAGCAGCTTGGCCTCCAAAATCATTTCTCTTTAATTAAAACTGTTAAATAATAGTCTATTTTATCAAGTCTGAAAACATGTAAAGATTGGCAAATTCGGTTAATTTCATATATCATCCTTTCAGTTTCCAACTCAGTCTTTCCAAATCAGATATTTTCTATAATAAGCAGGAATATATATGTAATGAAACTGTGTGAAGTAAGGATTGTGAGTTTCTCCAGCATGAAACCACAGTATGTGTAGATATTTTGTTATCAGGCTTGATATCCAGACATCTTTCAGTGCTTGTGAATCTGCTTCCTACGAAGGACCATACAGCCTTCAATCAATCAATCAATCAGTTTTTATATAGCGCTTCTTTAGCAATTGCTTTCAAAGCAGCTTCACAAAGTCCCCATGAGGATCAGGCAGAGCAGACAGGAGTTCCCTCTGAGAGGGGACTCCCGCTGACTGAGGCAGGTGCTAATCACCTCCCCAGCATAAAGAACATACAAACTAAAAATCCATCGATGAACGGTTTGCCGGACAGGACCTGAAAAACAAAAAACAAACAAAACAAACAAAGACAAAACAGGAACTAAGAAATGGAGAAAACGGTTAGTAAACTGTAACATAGACAACAAACAAGTGATCAGCATCAGCTGCAGGAGGAGAGATAAATAATGAGGATAGGTTTGAGAGGAACATTGAACCACATTGTTTTTTCAAACAGTTTGTATGTATATGGTGCTCAGGCACCATATCTGTTTAGACAAATACCAAGACATAATTATTGGAATGCCAGCTTAAACAGATATGTTTTTAATTTAGTTTTGAAATCTGTGAGCGTAGTTGAGCTGCGGACAACATCCGGTAGTTTATTCCAGAGCTTCGGGGCTCTATATGAGAACGCTCTCCCACCTCTTGAGGATTTACTAACCTTTGGTACAATCAATAGTCCTGCTTCTTTTGATCGGAGAGAGCGAGCTGGAATATATCGTGATAGGAGACTGCTCAGGTAGGCCGGAGCCAAGCCATTCAGTGCCTTAAAGGCAAGGAGCAGAATCTTGTAGTCAATGCGATATTGTACAGGAAGCCAATGAAGAGAGCACAAAACCGGTGTAATGTGATCATATTTCTTTGTTCTTGTGAGAACTCTAGCTGCTGCGTTCTGGACTAACTGTAATTTTTGTAGCGTTGCGGCTGAACAGCCGACTAACAGAGCATTACAATAATCCATTCTGGAGGTCATGAAAGCATGCACTAATTTTTCTGCATCTACGATAGACAGCATGTTCCGCACTTTAGCAATATTCCTGAGGTGAAAGAAAGCAGTCTTAGTAACATAAGAGATATGATTCTTAAACGTCAGTTCACTATCTATAATAACGCCAAGATTTTTAACTGTAGTGGAAAAATGAACAGTGTGTCCCCCCAGTTCCATATTTAAAGCAGAGAGATTCTGTAATTGCTTTTTAGAGCCAATAAGTAATATTTCTGTTTTATCTGGATTTAGCATAAGAAAATTTTCATTCATCCAATCATTGATATCAGCGACACATTCTGAGATCTTATTTAGCTTTAAAGGGTCGTTAGGTTTTGCTGATATATAGAGCTGGGTGTCGTCTGCATAGCAATGGAAACTAACACCATGTCTTCTAATAATTTTGCCAAGGGGCAGCATGTATATTGAGAATAGGATGGGTCCCAAAACGGATCCTTGAGGAACTCCATGCTCTACTGCTATTGTGTCCGATGAGTCTCCATTTACATGAACAAACTGACTCCGGTCAGAGAGGTAAGAGTTAAACCATCTTAGAGCCTGGCCCTGGATGCCTGCATCGTTTTCTAGTCTCTCGAGGAGAATCCTGTGATCTATCGTATCGAAGGCTGCACTGAGATCTAGCAGAACTAGAAGAGAGATATTTCCTTGATCCCAATCAAGTAATAGATCATTTGAAATTTTAACCAGCGCAGTCTCTGTGCTGTGATGCGCTCTGAATCCAGATTGAAGTTCTTCATAACAGTTGTTCTTCTGTAAGAAGGAGCTGAGCTGTGCTATAACAACTTTCTCTAATATTTTTGATAAGAACGGAAGGTTAGAGATTGGCCTATAGTTGGATAACTCAGTAGGATCCAGGTGCGTTTTCTTGATTAGTGGTTTAATTACTGCATGTTTTAGCTGTTTGGGAACGTAACCTAGCGTTAGAGATGAGTTTATAATATTTAGAAATGGTTCTTGAGCTATTTGTAGCAATTCTTTCAGTAATTTTGTTGGTACAGGATCTAGAGAGCATGTTGATGATTTAGATGCTGTGATTATTTTTAGCAGTTCTTTCAGGTCAATATTTGAAAAATTCTGCAGTGAGTGAGTCAAAGGTATAGGGTTTGAGTTAAACTGCTTTGATTGAATATGAGTTTTAGTAATTTTGCATCTGATAGAGGTAATTTTATTTGAGAAATAATTCATAAAATCATTGCTGCTAAATTTTATAGCTGCATTTGAATCTGTCGATGTTTGACTATTTAGTAAATTAGCCATTGTTTCAAATAAGAGGCGTGGGTTATTTTGATTTGTTTCTATTAACTTGTGATAGTAGTTAGTTCTTGCAGTTTTTAGTGCTAGTCTATATTTAGACATGCTCTCTTTCCAGGCAATTTTGAATACTTCCAATCTAGTTTTTTTCCATTTACGCTCATAGTTTCTGGTTTGTCTTTTTAGCACCTTTGTATTATCATCAGACCACAGAGTGGCCTGTCTATCTCTGACTTGTTTTAATTTAGGCGGGGCTACAGTGTCTAGCCTTGCCATCCATTTCATTGCCGAGTTCCTTGCTCTTGTTAGAATCTACAGATAACAGAGCTCACAGACGACTAAAAGAAATCTAAGCATGATGGTGTTCTCAAAGACAAGACAGAGAAATCGAGCAACTAGAATTTTGATGTGCTTAATGAAGTTTAAGAAGATAAAAATAGACGTAAAAATGAATATATTGCTGATGAATGAAAAAACAAATGATACTCGTCAAAATAGAAAACTGTACATCTTTTATGTTATAAAAAATAGACATTTCATACACACTTTTCTCAGTGAGAACACATTTAAATAGCAGCCCTTCTGTTTTATTTACAAATGCTTGCTCTTTCTCTTCAGTTTGTTTGTTTAGTTCTTGAAACCATTTTTAAACTGGCCAATCAGGTTCATTTAGGTTGTGGGGCAGTTTCCTCTTCCTGGTGCTCTTGGGGTAGCTCTGGGGTTTGTAGTCCTCTCCTGAGCCGAAATCGACTGGTTCCTGTGCCTCTCTCCAACTTTCTGGTGCCGATGGGAAATCCTCAGCTGAAGAAAGCAGCGGTCGGCTGAACACTTTGCTCTGTAGCTCTGCAATGTCGTTTCGAATATCTGCCATCATGAGTAACAAGAAGTCAAAAGATCCAGGCGGACCCTGAAAAACAAAAAAAGATTAGCCAATTAATCTACCGGACTCATAAATGGCTCTCTTTTTATTTGCTTCTTGTTAGTGTTGGACTTAAAAAACTTAAAAAAGAGCATTTATGATTTCCAGAATTAATTTATTTTACTATAACCTCTTTACATACAGAAAGAGATCAATGTAATATTATAGTGCCTGTAACAAAACAAGTTCCTTTGTCTTTACAGCAGAGTGTCCGTAAAACTCTAAGAAAGCCAGATAATTATATTTAAATAATATGCTGCAGCATCTTGAGAGCAGTCGGGAAACTGGAATCACTCACACCACCTTCATCTCGGTAGATCAGGGAATCAAACCGTCAACCTTCTGATTTTCTATTGCTTCTGAAACATTTTTATTCAACCAAACAGTATTCTATTTAATTTTGAGCCTTTCTGTGAGCCCCAGAGGGGTAATTAAGGGACATACAGATGAAAGATTCAGTGGAACAATGATCAAAAGTGAAACGTGACAGAGGTGAACCCTCTGGGTCCTCTCCCAGACATCAGAAGCATGAGAGAAAAAGGCATGATCAGAGATTCTTACTGGTGGTCCGGAAGGGCCGGGAAAGCCTCTTTCTCCCTAGAGAAAGCAAAAAAATATTTGGGTTAGCACGGATTACAGTAAAGAAGCCATGAGAAGTCTAGGGAACACTTACCCACTATCTCTCAGTAATACAATCACATGAGAAAAAACAAGCCTTCTGACATCTCTTCTAGTTATTACTTTATAGAGCTTATAACGGCTTCACTGACACAACAGGTATCAATAAAAGATCATGCAAGGATTTCCTTGTGGGTTACGTGATGAATCTGTTAAAAATAAAGTATTTATTGGTAATAATCTATAAATAATCCAACAAACCATTTTTGTTGTGTATTTGGCATTCCTGTGTATGTTTATTTGTTTTAGAGTTTTCAGCATAGATTTTACGTACTTCACTTTCAAAGCTTACAAAATTAACAAATCTTTATCTAGAAACAGAAAATCTATTTAATTCTAAAGAAGACATTTTAAGGTTTTAACAAATACAGCTGAAAGTTGTAAGTTTCAATGAAGAGAAAGCATTAGAAATAGATTTTATTTGAATGTATATTTAACAGCATATAACTGTTTGTCTTTTTTGTTAGTTTGTCAGCAAACACTGATTTGTCGTTATCCTAATGCATACAAAAATTGTTCAAATGTAATTGGAGAGAATGGAAACTGATTTTTTTATGCTTTCTGCTTTCCAGAGTGTTAAGTCTCCCAGGAACAAAATATCATTAAATAAAAACTTTTTTGACTTTTAATTTGGTGTGCATTTTTTTATACATTTTCACACCTTATATTTTTAGATCAAAAGGAAACCTTAGCTAATGAACACATTACGAAACAGCAGAGACTTTAAAATGTTTCTAGAATATGTAAGCAAATATGAGTACAAACACTTTTGTATGTATGTTGTATGTATGGCTTATAAAACTGGAATTGAAGAGAGAAGAAATCCACCTTGTTGATATTCATGTCTTGGACTGTGGTAAACCTTTGCTAAAACATTACACTGCATTTTAACAAGTAAATCATAGTTATTACTTGTGATAATTTAGACATCTTACTGTTTATGATATGTCTTCGAAATTAACTACAGTATTTGGCAATCATCAAATTGTATATCACCATCATATATTGAGTTAAAGTGTGGGTTTAGAGCAACTGGAGTTTAGAGTTAAAAAAGGACAAACAATTGTGAAAATATTAGGCTCTCGTAAACTAATTATCTGCATGTGCTTCTCCTAAGTTTGGTAATAAATCACTTAATGGGAGACTCACCAACTATGAGATGCAGAAAGTGTAGTAGCGTTAGTGTGTTTAAATCTTCCACACATTTATGTTACTTTCCACAACTAGTAGGTAGAGAAAGGTAATCTATTATGTCATTAGGATTGGATCATTGGAGTTGTTCATAGGGTTCAATAGGTGCCTTCTCCACATGCAGATAGGTGGAATTTTTTAATTGTTTGCATTTCATAAATCAACGACACATTATCAAGCTGTCAGTACGTGAAGCAGGTGTCAAGCCATTAGGAACTGTTTTTTAAGATAGCAGTTTGAATATTCAAATTATTTACTTATAACTCAAATTTGTTCAGACATAAAAAAATGTTTTGTTTTGAAGAATCTCAATTTTTTTATAAAGGTAACAAGATTAGTTAGCATCAGAGATTTGTGCGCCTCTCCCTGAACCGATTTTTATGTCATGGTATGTAATGTGATGATAGAGCACAATGTTTGAAAATCTGTTCAGTATTGGCTCTGTTCTTTGATATTTTAAAGAAACTGTTGAGAAAACACTTATCACCCTTATCAACATGCAATGCAAGTTTGTCAACCATTTCGGCAAACTATAAAGTCGAAGAGAGTACTAATCAACACAGTGTTAACGTTCTCTCAGCTGGATTACTGCATTTTTTATTTTAAAAAGCCTTTAGAAGACATCATACTCTTCACAACTGGTACTGAATTGAAAACATTGAAAGATCAGATTTAAATATCTGCTTCCCGTATTATTCAGTTCAATTCATTTACAGAGCAATTAATAGTGAATCAAAAATCTCAGATCAATCTGACAAGTTGGGTTATAGACCATTTTAGCTCATTTAAAATCAAAGCGTGTAGTTAACAACAGAGTGTGTATAAATGTTATCTCAGACACGTTTTGCACCATTTGGGGCAAGTCTATAGCTCATTTGGGCTGAGGTATGGCCATTGGTACCACACAGACGGATGGTGTGAAGTTTTGACCCCTCCGCGGGGATTATGGGAGGTCAGAGTTCACAGTGGGGTAGTAACCAGCACAGATGGTTTGGATTTGTGGATACAAAAGCAGGAAAACACACTATACATGGACCAACCTTGAACCTCTATGAACACTCATGTTGGAAAATAAACTGAGATGCTGGAATATCACGCTAAGACAGAGGGGTTCATCTGAGGCCTTAAACATGTGATACCTGGCAAGATTGAGGGTGTACAGGATTTTAAAAGAAGTATGATTTCTGGAAAATTGCCCAACTGCAAAGACGTATTTCTGAAGAAACATCAGAATATTTTTTTCTGGGAATTATATTGAAATATAAGCCACTTAAAATACTAAACAAAAGCACATAATAATTAGTAACACTAAACATTTATTTATGAACATAAAACAAAACACAAATAATTCGTAATCAGTGTCTTTTAGGGGAAAAATCATGTCAAGTTCTTATTTGAGTGGGGGAACAAAGCAAGTTTATCTCTAACCTTTATGAAACACACATTCCAGGAAGAACTTCTGGTTCAAAAACAATTATTAAATTCCCTAAATGCAGCATCAGTTGAAAAACACAATTTTCCTGGTGTGCGAACAAGAATGTTAACAATGACAAATTTGTGGTGAGAAATGTAAAATAATAATACAATAATTCAGTAAATTATGATAATTTGAGTGACTGAAATATATTAATGAACATGACATTATTTTATGTTGTAATTATTTCACTTGCAGAAATTAGCCTTGGAAGAGCAAGCAATAACTGGTGTGTATGAACGCATACCAGGCGAGCTGTCCATATAGGAAGGCTTCAGGTTCAGGAAATAAGTGAAGCCTGAAGACCCCCACTAAAGTGAGGTGAAGGGGTGATGGAGGGTTCTTTGCTGTTGCTCGCTCAATGAGACTGGACAAACTGATGCCTTTTTAAGGGTGGAACTCCATCTTAATATGGAGACCGCCCTGCACTAATTGACTGCGCGTGCTACTCCCAAAATTTTGTTTGTAAACACCACATTGTCAATATTTAGTCTGGCCAGTAAATTAGCTAATATTTATGATGCAGAGTGATGATCTGCACATTGATAGATCTCAGTTTTTTACCACATCAATAAATAAAAAATAAGGGTCTTGTTTGCTTTATTTCTCCCTTAAAATTGGTTTCAAATGAGCTTTTTATACAAAGTCAGAAATTACTGGCCACCTTAAATCAACAATTTCCTCATACTAGTACATTTTACTTTACAATTCTGTAAAATAGCTTTATATAATAATTCTATTTCTAACCCATAGTATTATCGAACATGAATTCCTATTTAACCCAACTTAATCCAAACTTGGCCTTTGTGAAGCTGCTTTAAAGCAACTGCTAAAAAAGCGCTGTATACATTTTTTTTTATTAATTGATTGATAACAATATAAAAAATACCAATAATATACTTCTCTGTAATTTGCAATATTTTTTTTAATGTTTATTCTCTTTTTTGTAAAAAAAAAAAGGACACGTTTTGAGAAAATATTAGAAAAAATTCTGATATACTTTCATAAAGTTTTTACTTGAAATATTTACATTTTACATTTATGCATTTGACAGATGCTTTTGTCCAAAGTGGCTTATAGAAGGGGAGAGACAATTTACAATTTGTTACACAGTCAAAGTCTATCTCAGCTCGCTCATAATAGAAGTTGTATCAATTGATCAATAAACCATGGCAGGAAGAAAATAAAGACAAAGTATTTTATTATAGTAGGTGTTCCCTGAGTTTTCAGTTGCTTTTCCTGACTGGATCAGCGAGTTTGTTCCACCAGCCAGGGACAGTGAGAGAGAAGGTTTTGCGAAGAGATTTTCTGTCTTTATTTATAAAAGCTGTCAAGCTGTGAGGTCATATTTGAAAATTTGGGGTTTTGCTCATCAACCTGACCGCATTCAAGAGTTTATTTAATTAGCGATTGCTCTTTGTTGATCTCAAACATATTTAACTTGTTTTTCAGAAATATTTGCATTCCATGGTCAAACAATGTTTTTCTTTAAAAGAATACGATAGAAAACACAGTGTACCTTCACGCCATCTCTTCCTGGAGCCCCAGGAGGACCCTGAAAGCACACACAAAACATGCTAATCAAACACACATACACACCCATAACTCATCTTAACCTAAACAATAATATAATATGACCTCACGTTTTTGGAAAGCAATTTATTTGAACCAGAAAACAAATATGTATTTTCTTCCAGTTTAACCAGTTCAGTTAACTCTAAATGAAACCATATTATTGAAAATGAAATAAAACAAAACTATTTCATTTCTCTGTTTAAGAGAACTTGAGGTCAAGGAACAAAAATTCTCTAAAAAGTAGCAGCAAGCACAACTACAAGAAAAATGTCATTTCACTAAACTAGATTGCAGAGATATATGTACATGATTAAAGGTATTATTCTATCATATTTATGAGACAGTAAACATATGAAACATATAAAATCTGCAAATGTAAGATGTTCTTTTAAGCATCAAAAACAAATATCCGTCTTGGCTCTAAATATTTTCACACATTAAATTATCCATGTCAAGATCTCAAGGGCACATCCAAGATGAGTTTTTGTACAAGAATGGAAAGTATGATTCACCATGCTAAAAATATAGCCCTAGATTGTGCATCTCTATGGTGATAAGAAAAAGTTGGTCTTAAGCCAGAGGCAACATGAACATTCTTCAACAAAAACACATGAATGCATTTGCAGGCGTACAGGGGAGTCCCAGGACTACATATACTGTGCATTGAAAACTTTAACAAGCTTAGAAATACAACCCGAGACATTGTGTTTTTCATGAACACATTGAGTAGCGTCTAATTTATCTCTATCAAAAACAAACTTTGAATGCTCAATCTACAATCAAAGAATGAGCTATGACCCCAAAATGCTCATTTTGCTACAGAAAAACATAATAAATAATCACAAAAAGTCAGCAATATTTCTAGTCATCGAGGACTTCCGTGATATGGTCTAATGCATTAAAAGCAAAATGTCGGAATCCAAATAAAGCAAGCCACGTGCAGTCATCTGTCCTCTGTTATAAATGTTCTCATTCATCAATGTCCAGAGAGCACCGCTTCCTGGAGAAATCCATTCATTTAACAAACTACAAAAGAGAAATAAGGAAATATTTCAATGTAAAGATCAAACAGAACAACTTCTGATGGCTGTTTGAGTTTCCAGCCCACCTGTATGCCCCTCCTCCCCTGTGCTGAAGGGTCAAAGGTCCTCCAGCTGAAGTTCAGAAGGTTTTGGGGACATGTCTTCAGTTGGTTAGTCAAATGAAAAAAATTACTGACTTTTTCAACAGATTTTCCTTATTTAAAATCGCAAAATATATTTAGCATTATTTATAGAAACTGTTTACATTTAAACTATGTCATGAAGCAATTAAAGCTATTGGCATGTTTCTTTACTAACCTCAATATTAGAATATGAAGTAATAAAATAGAATAAGTATTTAGTACTTTTGATAATGCACAGACATATTGCTTTTAATCTTCGATTGAGCCAAATGCTTCTGAGATGTCTCTGACATGGTTATGCGAATTAAATAAGCAAGCTGTCCTTCTGGAGTGATCTAAAAGCTTGGCTCAAACATTTGAATGAAAATGCAAGGAGCCAAGGAACTGGTTATAGGTGTCAAGAGAGACATGTGCCCCACTGTGTATTGAATCTGCATATGAGTGTATTTGAGTTTCAAAAGCACATGGGACTAACCCTAAATTTACACCTCAATCTCATCAGCTTTGTCTCTTAGCCACACCTTTTCTCTGAAAGAGCCAACCATGTATGCCTTAAATCTCCAACTCATCTCTAAAACTCAAAACAGCTTTGACTGATGCACTCTGATTCGTATTCCTGGTTACATCACCCCTCTATGGGAGGAGACTTGTCTGGAGAAGCTTTCAGATTTCAAAATCCTGGCCTTTTGTTTTTGAAATGAGCGCTCAAGAGCTCTCTCCTATCATGTAGTAATCTTGGAGTAAACTTTAATACTTTTTTTTAGAATGATCAATTACAAATTAAGTGTAGACAATAACTCTTTGCTCTGGGTTCATATTTCATCAATTGTATGCTGTTTGATACCTACACATCAATGACAGTAAATGTTTAAACCTCATTCTTCTTTTACTAAAACACTTTTAAGGGTTAATAAGAATATTAATATCAAGTATGAATAAAATGAAAGGTCATTGAGTGGGTTAAAACTTAATATTATCATTAATAATTAGCATTCTAATTTATTTGGCTGTGACCAACAATAACGGTAAAGATAAAACCTTTAAAAATCAATTATCGAGTCAGATATCCAAATTTATGTGAATCAATAAAAATCCTTTAGCACTGTTTTCAAGACAGAACACGTGAGCCATTAATGCAATAATTGCATAACACCTTTAATCCTTATTTAACATGTGTTTAACATATTCAAATCAGGTTTTTTATTTGAATGCTATTAACCCCTTTACACTCTGCACCCATACAGTGGATAGAATGCAAAAAACGAATTTCAGCACTAGTTATTTTTTGCTTCCCTAAGTATTGCACTCATATTAAAGCATGTTTTTATAGCACTGGTTGGTAGTTTTACAGTATGATGTCATCAAAGCTAATATTACATACACCAAAATTATTATTTTGGTATATTGTTTTAGATCATTTATCACTAAAATGCCTGTAGTTGAGAAAAGTTGGATATTATTGTTATACTAGCTTAACTATTACTTACTACTTATACTACTACTAACTTATATTTTTTGTAAAATATTAAACAAACAAAAAAACAGGACACAAGAAAGTAAAACAAATAAAAAAACAAATATATATCTACATTTTTTACATTTTCTGACATTTACAGAACAATTGAGGTTTTAAGTGGTAAAAATAAAAGGAAGAATTATGGGTAAAATCAGAGATGTTGCTTTTCAATAGGCAAACCAAGCAAATGCTTAGTAACATTATTATTTACAGTATCATGCACAATAAGATTTACTGTATAAAGAAATATGCATGTTGGTTTGAGGGCCTCTTGTGAATTTAAGATTCTGTAGAATCGCCTCTGTCTAAAAAATATATATAAAAAACTTTTTTGAGATATAATGACTCATTTTGCTCTTAAAATATCTAATGATAAAGTGATCAAGAACTTAGAGTAAAAATAGATAAAAAAGGTGTAAAGAAAGAGACAGATTATATTAGCACAATTTTTCAATTGCACTGTGAAGTTATATATATTTTCCGAGTACAGCAGGTGTATATTGGGAACCAGAGGATTTAAATTTATTAGTACTGTATGTTTTTTTTTTCTAACTACGAGTGCTTGCATATCACTGAGGTGTTTTTTATTTTTACCTTAACCATTTGCTGACAATTCATCAGTTCATGTTACACAAATAATGGTCATGAACTTCCTCCATCGTCTCCAGAGGCCAGAATTGCACACATGGTGCAAAGTGATGATTCTGCTGAAAAGTTTAACTTTGGCACTTGAAATTTGAGTGTAAAAAGAGTGAGATGATGATTCACTTTCCTCGTCAGGCTGTGTAAGAAAGTGTGAAAGAGTAATGAGGGTTAACAGTCCGTAACAGGAAGTGTACGACGTATTAACGCTGACAGCAAGCACAGGTCAGCGAGCACATACAGATTTGTGCTGTGGCTAAAATAAATCTCTGAACCCTTAAACTGAAAAAAGAAGATCAAATACAATTTGGAAGTTACTCGGGCTCTCAAGAATGTAAGAGCAATGTGATGTTTATCATTTTCTTGAAAGAGGAGGGTCCATTTGTTCTCCTGTAAACCTAACAAGTAGAGGTTGTTTTAAAACACTCAGACAATTCAAGTCTACCAACATATTATCTGTGACTTCCTAGGCCAAAGCTTAGTCTATCTATGGGTAGATATGCCATGAAACGCCTCTAATTAATAAGCTCTTCTGGACACACAAGTAAAAGATCAGTGGTATCAAGTAAAGTTGAGTTGTTTGCTTTTGTGAAGTCATGCAAAAGCATATGAAAAACCAAGCTAGTGTTCACATACGTCATGCTTGTTTCATTTAAATGTTAATGTGCATCACTGGGTTAAATTGTTACATGACTGCACAATAAGGTTCTAAATAAAATCCAGAACAGTCTGGTTGTTATATGAACAAATCACAGATCAAAACACAAAGAATCTGACTAAACTCAAAATATGGGATGCCACAGATTATAGAATCTAATGCTTACTGTCAGCAGTCAATATTAGGTTGTGAGTAGAGGGCAGACATGGTCAAACAAGAAGACAATGTGTGTCAAATATTTGGTCAGACAACTATATTTCCCAATTGCTCGAAAAAAAGTTGTCAAGCATCCCAAATGTTAATTGATCAACATAAAAAACACTAAATAAATGGAAACTTTAAACAGTACCACATTTTATTAACAAAGTCAACATAAAATAAATAAAGATTTCTAAGGAATACTAAACAAACTGAATTAAGTGAAAATGAAAATTAGTATCTGGCAATAATGAAATTAACATAAATAAAAGAAATTCAAATCTCAGCAAGATTTGTTTTGTCGCTGGACCTTGTGATGGCCAGATGCACCTAAAATTTAAACAAAAGAGAAAATGATTAGCTGGTTTATTTGATTTACATTATGCACGTTAGGCTTAAAATGATCACATCAATAAATATGCCTCTGGGTAAAATTACCAATCATTTTGCTGTCAAACTTTAACAGTGCTTTGCCTTTTTTGCATTTTACAAAATCAACTGGCTCATTATTTTGATTATACAAATCTCAGACATAAATTTAGTTGGCAGATAACTAAAAGTAAATTTCCAGACAGAAGCCTCTGTTTCACTGCTCAGCGTCCAATCTCCTGTCTCTCGCAGCAATCTAAGGACAACACATGAGCCCAGCTTGAGCCAGTGTACAATTATTTAAATTAAGTCGAAACTTGACCAGATTCAGTGGGTCAGGACAAAATTAACCAAACTACAAATAAGAACACTTTTCCTGTTTCTTGTTGTGGCCTTTGTGCCTTAAATGAAGTGTGACTAAGACGCATAGACTTTGTATGACGATGAGAAGGCATGTAGAATGAAAATGTCACAGCACGCGATACACATCGCAATCATGAGAGACGACTGGGCTTCTGTGAGCAATGACAACTACTGAGGCATCACAGCACACTTTGTTGAAATTGCATTCATTCGGTCTAACTGTGTCTGAAAACTGAGGAACGGCAGTACGCGGAGGCATGTGTGGATCATTGTCTCGAAGTGGCGAGAGAATGGAAAAATCGAGGAAAAGTTGAAGCACACTTACGGTGCTTGTAATATGTTTGCTGCCACGAGACTTCCTTTTGAACACCTGTCATACTGCCCACATACTGCACCGAACTGTCAGGTTTCTATTAACGGTAGCGGCTGTGAAAGTGCACTAGTTAAATGTCGCAAGATTGTTGGGCATAAACCATAATACATCCAACACTAACAAACTAACAGCAAGTTGCAAATGGACAGAACTTTTTTCCGTCTCTTGTCTGTTTTGTTTGTGTGTGTGTCCACTGTCAAATTATGTTGCATAAAATAAAAATAAGTTAAGTAGTGTAAAACAACATTAAAAAGTTGAAGATAATAATGAATATGGTTTTGAACAATGTAATATAAGTAAAATACATTTTCTCCTACTCATTGGTATTGCCAGCCTTGTGCCACTTGGAAAATTATGGAGTCAACAGAGGATGATCAGCCTATAGGTAAATTCAAAAATGATTCTACCTTACACAACTGAAGATTGCTACTACAATTGTTACAAGGTTTAAAGACCTAAAGTGTCTTCCCAAACATGAAAGGAATGAGGCTTCACTAAGCAAGCTGTTAATGACAATGAAGTGAAGCAAAAAGTTAATTTGGAAGATAGTGATGGTTTACTGCATATTGTTTACATGACAAGACCTGTGTTAAACAAAAAAAATCAATAAACAATCATATTTTGAATTTAAATCGTTTCTTTGTTTTCTGTTTACATGAATTATTTACACTTTACATTTATAGAAATAAAAACGTTTCAGTCTTGTCATTGTGGTTAATTTAGTTAATCGATCGACAGCACTATAAGGAACAATTACTAAAGATTTAATAAACAAAATTTAATATAAGAAAGTGAGGAAAGCAGAGGAGAAAAACTGAACATTCCCTCAACAAACATTGCTCAACGGGAATTTGGAGTGAAACATGAATCTTGTATTCAGATGGAAACAACAAACAGAAATAATCAAGACAACAACCAAGGGACAAAATCAACAAGTGAATGTGACATACTAATTAACTGAATACATAATTAGCAACTAATACAGCGAGTAAAACCTATAGAAAAACAACACATCTGGAAATAATCTAAAACCAATTAAATATAAAAAATATTAAAAAAGATAGAAAGCCCTCATGTTCAAATTATTCCTCATTCTTAAACCCAAAATGCAGACCGTAATGTATGCAGGTAATGATTAGGTGTATAAAGAGCAATATATTATCTAAGAGTGACTGTGCCCATACCGATTCCCTCCTGTATAGGAGAAAAATAACATTTAGAAACAAAAACAAAACAGCCTTCAGGTGTGCACTGGCCTTTGCTCAGGGTCTGAACGTCTCATTTAACTCTGTCTTTCTGTGTGTAGCAGAACGGTTTCCAGAAGCAGGAACACCGCTTGGCTAGCTTTAGAACATCCTTTCTTTAGGAAGTCATAATAAAAGCAGACACCCAACCACGCTCATTTTGTATTGTATGTGTATTCACCAAAATACAACCAGATTCATACCGATCTTCATGCACTGCAAAAAATGTGCTTCTGGAAACATTTACATTGGGTAAAATCTACTACAATGATGTAAAGAACTGCTAATGAGGTAAATCAAATAAAGAAAGAGATTGTCTGCAAAATGATTGCGAAGATTGTTTTAAAACCCCAAAAACACTTCATTCATTTTGTCATCATCAAATAAAATGAAAATCCCAGGGAGAAGGTGCATGGTCAGCTGTTAGTTGATAAGTAACAGATCAGAAAAAAGGTAACAGAACACAAACACTGCTCTTTTTCTTAAATTCATCATTGATTGATGAAGCAAGAGAGTAAATCTAAATGTCCACAGCTGCATAAGGTTAGCATCACTTGAGAATAAAAACAATACATGGAGCAAAAATTAAAGAGATTTAACAGAGTCCAGAAAACTGATTTTGTCCATATGGGCTATTGAGTAATTGATGAGAAATGATACGCACCACTGGTCCACGCCGTCCCTGTTTGATATGTGACAGGTCTGGGGAGGGTCCAATGGGGCCCATGTCACCCCGGGGACCTGGCAGCCCTGGTGGACCTATCTTTCCTTGGGGGCCTAAGGAGCCTTTTGGCCCGGGAATCCCTGAGGCAGAAATAAAAAATAATAGTATTTGTTATCTCGAAACAAAAAGTTCACAATGTAAAAACTTCAACAGCTTATAGTTGAATAACTAAATAAAATACAATAATCAGATATAACAGCAGACCTGCAGGCCCAGGTGGTCCTTGAGGACCAGGTAAGAAGGAATTGGTCATCACCATCATCTTTTCATTGGTCATCTGCTTATTGACTTCTGTGTTGCTGGTCAATGAAGAAATCTAAGAGACAGCGGAAAAAAAATCCTGAATGAAAAACAGTGTGTTCACACAAAAATGCAGAAAATCATAGAAACTGCAAGTTATCTAAAGTGATGGATGTAAAAAATCCTGAATTCATCTGATCTCAAAAAACTGTTTAGAACTGGCAAAATGAAAAACTGGAGAAGTGCACATTTACACAAACAATGCTAGCTTAGCAGCAAAAGCTAACAGAGTATTTAAACATATAGTCCAATGTGACTAGAAAACTTGTGTGCCTCTTGTTGAAGCAAAATCCATTTGAGTCTTGTTTATGTAGAAGGCTTGTTCTGAAACCAACATTGCGGTAAGATGCCAACTTTGCTAGTCAGAGTTTGATGATATGGTAAACAAACAAAGTGATAAAGCAGTCCAAAAAAAGGTGGAATATGAGCTTGAGCTTTTTTAGTTACTAGAATAAGTTTTTCTTGTGTCTTGATGTCTGAGGATCAACAGTGACAACAAGACTGAGAGAGATACTGACTGCAACAAGTACATGTAAGCACATTTTACTGTTAGCCTTTTAACCTGGGTTTAAGTGTAGATATTCAGAGTACAGCACTGTAATGTAGGAGTGCATGTCATCCAGCAACAGATATATAACATAATAGAATGAGAACATGTGCTCCTTGAACTGACAAAAATTTTATTGCTCAAGGTAAGTAAAACTCAACCGTTTCTTTGGATATATGTCAACAAAAATCTCTCAATTGCTTCCATCATTACATATTTTGTAACAGAACCACTTTCAAAATTGGTAATGAAAATGAGAATATTCAGCAACTGCTTTGCACTGAAAAAACGCTTTGCTTGGGTATGGATACACTTCTTTTCTGATGTGCTCAAACATTTTCTATTTATGTGCTCAAATATTTTCTATATAAACCTTTTCATTTTGATCTTTTTATAGATGAGGCCCCTAGACAATTTGCTAGTGTACATTAACAACACTTTCACCTACATCACTCTTAAAGGAATTTGTTTTATTAACTCTTGATTGAACCCTAAGGGGTCAGAGGAAATCGCAAACTGCATTCACAAGAGCCCGGTTAGACTAAAATATAAACACATAAGAGCATTCCACATTGCTAAAAATTGTGTGATATTCCAGAATGAAAAGCAGAAATATAATAGAAAGAAAAGTAACTTGAGAATAGGTGAACTATGCATATATCAACATCTGTGTTTGTGATGTTCAGAGAAACAGGAACTGGGTGAATTATTTAGATTCAGATCAGTGCCTGTCATTTACGAGAGTACCGCACTTCAAAAAGAAATTTCTGCCTCAACTGGAAGTATTCATTACCTGCTGACCCTGAGATCTGGACATTAGAAGACCCTCTTGCACCCTGCTTTGAGGTTCCACCACCCGCAGCAAGTCCAGCCTCGGGCCTCTTGTATAGATCTGTGTGTGTGTGTGTCCAGCCTTTTGCAAGCAATTTAAATCTCATTTGTCATTGCTTCTGGTTTTGATTTTGAACTGCACATATTTCAATCTCCCGCTGCACCGAGTGCCAATGTCAACCGGTCCTGATGCCGGGAGATTAACAGAATTACAAGCCGGGAAAACAAGAACATTTTCCCAAATCTATGAACTAAACTTGAACTTAAACCCCTCACAATTAATGAAACAGACCGAAAAAATGAACATAAAACAAACACGAAATAAAGCAAAATTATTATGGGTTTTCATTGGATAAAAATGGCTTTCTGATGTAAATAAAAAGACTAGATGGACATGTACAAAATATTTTTAGGTGAAACAATAAACAAAATAAAACTGTAATAAATAACACGTGAACAAATAGTTATAAAAAAACAATTAAACTATTACTTAGCAAAATGATGAAGACATCACTAAAGAGATTTTTACAAGAGTATATATTAAACCAGTTGAAAAGTGTATATATTTGTACATACATGCATATATTCAGACATGTATTTTCTATGGGTAAATTAAATATATCTGTGTTTTAAATATGTTTAATTAGTTATTTAATTATTGAGGCATTTATAAACATAATTTTTTATTAAACATACTTTTTAAATGAAATAAATTTAATTCATTTCTTCAGTGACTGTCAATGTTCTCTGTTAGAAAAAAAGCCCAAAAGTAAAAATGTATACATATTATTAACACTCTAATAACAAACAAACAATTTCTTAAGATTAAAATCTCTGCCTCAGCATCATATTCCCACAGACAGTTTCCTCTTGCTTCACTTTGACCATTTTCACTCGTTTTCTCTGTGTGGACCACACGCACAAGAGTCATAAATCAGGCGGTGGCCATGAGGGTGCTGAGTGGATCTGCCGACAGTCTAGCAGAACAGCGATCCTGAACCACATCAGTGTGTTCAGCCAGAATTACTGGCCTCAAGCAAGGACACACCTCCACCAGGACCTGCTCCATATTTTATCGCTTTATATTTCACCAATAAAGTCACCAACACATCCCAGAGGAGTTGTATACCCAAGACTGGCTTGCTTGTAAAATATTGGCAGGTAGGTTTTCACTGGGTCAGATGTAGTTTACAGATGAGGACATGCATATAAAAGGAAATCTGCTGCTTGTTTTAGTGGTTAAGCCCTGCAGGTGAAGCTGAGATCTAAGCTACCTTTTGTTTGAGTTGGAGAACGGTCATCTTCATCTGATGGAAGTCCTCACATGTGGCTGAACACGTCCCCTCTTTCATGACGTTATCAGACTTCTCAAAAAGTGGAGCTGCAGAGAATAAAGCAAAATTTCAACGTTTTAATACTAAAAAAATATTTTTTTAATAATAGAAAAAATATTTTTTTTCTTTAATGATAAAACCTAAACTGTGACACTTTTTTGTTTAAAATAAATTTAAGAGTTAACAGTATAACCAACTGTCACATAACTAACTTGGTAAAAGTGAGGACTTCTCTTTTTGGTGAGAACTCATTGGATCATTCCACCCAACAATAAACATTTGATTTCCATTTCCTAACATTATTGACATAGATTTCTTAAAATATATTCTGAAGAATGATAAAAAAAACTTCATGTTTTTAATAGTTATACACTTATTCTTTTAATTCTGCATTTTATTCTAGGGTTGTTTCTAGCTTCTTGAGGGCTGAGCTAGACACTACCCTCTGGACAAGTAGCCAAAGCAATCACAGGTTGGTCCCCCACACACCAAAAAAACTTCTTATGTAGATATAAAAAGTCCCATTTATTAGTTAGGATGAACAGTGAGTTTACATTTTACAATAAAACAAACAAAAAAACAGATTTCAGTTATTTTATTTTTTTAACCAAATTGTTACAAACCCAAATCCAAAAACGTTGGGACAGTGTACATACACAATGGAATAATTTACAAATCTCATAAACTTACATTTTATTCACACTAGAATATAGATAACATATAAAATGTTGAAAGTGAAACATTTTGATATGTCATGCCAAATATTGCCTCATTTTGAATTTCATGCGAGCTACACATTCCAAAAAAGTTGGGACAGGTAGCAATAAGAGGCCGGAGCATGCCTGAAAAAATTGTTAAACATAGGAAAGGTCTATTGATTAAAATGCTACATGAACATCAATTGTAATTCTACAAAATGTTTTGCTTTTAAATAAAGCCAATCAAAGAGATTAAAAATTTTAAAAGAAAAAAAGGATCCTTTAACCGTTGTTGAAAACTAAAAACCTTGGTGCATTGTTTAAAACAGTTTTATAACAAGAAAGCAGATCTATCAAGTAAAAAGTTATTATATTTTCAAGACTATAAGCCACAACTTTTCGAACCCTGATTGAAGAAGCTCATTTTAAGATTTTTACGCTATATGTGACCTAACTTTTTTTGCTAAATGTACTTGTTGCTTCTTATAAGCAGTTGCCCTCTGTACTTCAGATATTATGTTAAAAAATCTTTTTTGTCATATATGTAACACACAGTTACCTGCCTTATGAAGAGTTTAAAGAAATATGTAACAGAAAAGTTGTGCTGTTAATTGTATCAACAACCATTAATAAAGTGAAAAAGTCACATTTTTGTAAATATAATTTAAAAAAAGTTCTATATTCATTCCTGTATAAAAATAATAACAATAATAATGATAATAATAATAATAAAACCAATAATAATTTAAGAGAAATAAATAGGGACTGACATATTGAATTTATTCCTCTCACACTCCCATTTTCTTTGTTACTGTATTGTAAAATATAATCTGCCCAATTAAGATGTCAATAACGGCACAATTCTGTAGTAAAAATTTTTTTTTTTATGTTTTATCTTAATGTTTTCTTACAGCATACCTGAGCTTTGAATAAAAAGGAAAAATAGACAAAAAACAAAGCTCAGAAACTTAAGTACTGCAGCAAACTCCAATATTAACGCTAACATTTTGTTAGAGAGCTCAAGTGACCGTATAGCAACAGTGTTAAGCTACACCGAGGACCTGAAACGAACTCTGGGTCACAAAGAAAGTTCTCTCACTCCAAACATCATCAAAAATACACAGCCTCCTTTCATTCCTGCTGAGTTACAGACTCCTCCAGCTCAGTTTGACTCACACTGATAACCTCGGTTGATCTGCATTCTGTAATCTCAAACTCTGAAATTCCCAGAATTCCTTTTTTGTACATCTGGATTACCACAACCCTGAAAGGTCATCTCTATTCACGCTAAACTGACCCAAAAGAGAGGAAACTGCACACAGGAAACTAAAAGACGTTCAATGAGAGTGTGATTAATGCTAAAGGCTAACTCATATCTCAAGTCATTAACTGCAATGGGTCACTGGACTTCCTTTAGGGAGACAGGAAGTAGTGAGTTTAAATCCTTCAAGCCAGAAGAGACTGTAGATATTTAGTAACGAAACTGAGATTAAATGAATTGAGCACACATACAGACAAACACAGGCCAAGAGAAGCATGCTTACCTCTCTGACCCTTGGTGCATGTTTTTCCATCATCCTCCAGGAAGAAGCCTCGCTGGCACTCGCACCGGTAGCTGCCGGGGGTGTTCACACAGGTCTGTGAGCACATGGTCTCATTGTTGCTGGCACATTCGTCAATGTCTGAAGCAAGAACGTAGAGTGAAAGTGTGAGGGAGGGAAAGTTGGAAGAGGTGATGTTGACTGGAGTGCTCCTGAGATATGATATCGGATCGACTTCACACTTCATATATCCGCAGCCTTCCAAAACACTCAAACCGATGATAAAGATACATTGAGAAATCAAAACACCCACTCACAGAGGGTGCTGATGACAGTATATGGTGGTTAGATATCCCTAGTGTCTTGTAAAACGCTCATGTTTTTTTAAGCATACAATAGAGAGGAATGTTTAAAAATTCATTATAGTTTAAAAATTGGTATAACCGGTCTCAACAAAAAAGTTATACAATTAAACACAACAAGTTAGTAAACATCTCAGCTTTAATATTAATGTTTTTACTTTTTAATTACAGTCTGTTAAACATTGCTATATTTAGACACAAACAGTTGACCTGTACAGTGTGTGTTTTCCCAATGTTAGACAAGAATGGCAGAGCTGTTGAATTATATGAAGTTAATTGAGACTCTAACTTGATTTCAATCTGAGCACTTGCAGACTGTTCATTAAAAAAAATACAGTGAGAAAGCTGACCAATACATTTGGATTCAACTCGATTGACCACTTGAAGTTGTGGCCAGAAGTGAGCAGACTTTTATTAACATATTTTAAACATGACCAACTTTATAGCTGAAAAAATATGTTTAGGCCTGGTCCTTCATGACAACTCTGAGGGGGTGAATTGTTTTATTATTCCTTTCTTTTCTTTTTTAAGGTAATATTCATTTTTACATTTTTGCATAATAAAGGGTTAATCAAGTGAGGCCACTTACCGAGTGCTGAGGTTCCATTCTAGTAATTTCTGATTTTCTCATTTGTAGTAATGCTTTGTAAACAAGTAAGTGGCTGATTTGCCCAAACTAATTTGCTTTCTTTTAAAACCTCACATTCTGGAAAACTTCGTCACAAATTTTTGCCAGGTGTGAGCAAAGATTTGCTTATGGTTTTCAAATAATGGCTGTGGAGGGTCCCGCACAAATCAACAGTGAAAAGTGAAAAAAGTTTGCTTTGGTCTGACTTTGGGTGAATCTCCACGTTCAACCAATGAACATGTATCTTTTGTTGACATGTGAGGAAATTCACTCACTCTCTCAAAGGTGAGGGAAAGACCAGAGATGGGAGAATGTCAGAGACGTTATTTGTCAAAATAGTTTGAATTGCAGTTATGTTTCTGTGTGTGTGTGGGAAGTGCTACTTCCTTTCTGAAAGAAAAGCAAAGATGGATAAAATAATTTTTCTTTGTAGATATATATAGAAAACAAATACAGTTCTCACCTTAATGACCCAGTATGAGTATTATTGTACCATAAACTACCACAATGGAAAAATATTGATTGTTTAATTTATATTATAACAAAAACAAGATTATCAATGTTTTAAACTTTAAACCCCTTTAACATGCCCAAGTAACATGCGGTTACTCCTTTTCATAATAATTAGCATCATATCTTCGCAAGTCAACATCTAAACCTCCAGCTCTGCTTCTCTGAAATAACAGATAAACCTTAGGTTTGCATGAGAATTCCTAAGTTTGGTGACCCAATCAAACAACGTCGTTATATAAGCTCTGAGTGAGCGCGATAGCTCCCGGTGAACAAACGGAGGTAGATTAAACTAGCTCTGGGGTTTCAGAACACTCATGTTGGGGGTATGCTCAAGTTTGCTTTACGTTAACTTTGCTTTCAGGCACTCTGCTACAGCTATCCATGGTTTGGTTACCAGATTCTGTGATAAACTATAAGCGTCGAAGAGCCTATAGCTCTGACGTGCCACCCTGAGGTCAGAGACTTTTCATCTAACAGCAAGGAGTGTCATTACTTATCTATTTCACCCAGAGAATAGAATTTGCTCCAATGTGGCCAGACCGTTTTGGGTGACTACATACACACTATTTCCATGTTATATACAGTCATTACTTAAATCATAGTAAAATTCTTTGTAAAGGAGCCTGTAGTTTAAAATGAGATGGACTGGATGTTTTCAGACTATTCTTTTCAGAATGTAAATCATATTCAAAAGTATTGTGGTTATGGGTATGAAAAACTTGCAAACCTAAATTAGGTTGAACCATTTACATTAAGAATGTAAAGTATGAAACTCACCATTTGTATAGAGTATTATGGTCATATTAGATATTTGTGGTTAAAGTTGAGGATATTCCTTTGCAGAAGCCATTCCTTAATTAGTTTAAAATAGTTTTAATATTTCTTATGTAAACATGACTCCAGTCTTACCCAGGCAGTATGGTTTCTCTCTATTTCTGTGACGCTCTCGGTCGTAGCGATACCCGCTGTAACAGGTGCAGACCACACGGCCAAAATGGTCAGTACACTGCTGCTCACATGGGGCACCGGCACAAACATCATAGTCTGCACTCACAGAAGATGAACATACAGCAAAGAGAGGCAACAAACAATTCATGATTTAATAATTATAACATCAGTCACAGTAATGTCAAAACCCAGTGGTCCAGAAAGCCAGCACTGCACATTTCAGCTAAAGAAACTTAACATCTTTTGATTATCCCATTGTTTTTTCACAGAAGATCCGAACAATCTCAAAGAACTGCTGACACGTCGTGTGAGTCAGAGAAAAATGTGTCTATTCTCAACCAGAGCTTTCTGAGGAGAGTGAGGGCAGGCGAGGACATCAAGAGCACAAACAGGGCAGAACCCTCTTAAAAAAAACACTTAAATAAGCAGAGACCCTCTCAGTGTGACAGGGTGAAATGCAACTCTCAGAGTACATTATTGCCTGACAGTTACGAGTAAAAACGTGTTAGATGTTTGAACCCCTCGACAAGGCCGAGAAATACATTAAGCCTTCATGGGCTACTATACAGAACTGTTTCCCTTCGAAAAACATACAAAAGGTAATCAAACTTTCATTACTGCTGGTGAAACTTGCCAAGCTTTTTAAGGTATGCTGGAAAGGTTAAAAACAACATTGTTGATTTGGGTCGAAAACCAATGACTGCTTCTAATGCTAATAGGTGATGTGGGAAAAGGAGTCCAGAAATATCACAGCTAATTCTTCCCAGAGGAGGCTAACTTTGGGGGAAGCGAGCATGGGATCTTACCTTCTGGAATACACTGGCCCAACACAAACTTGAAACCTTCACAGCACTTCTTTCTGCAAGACAAAAACAAAACAAAACACATAGGAGATTAAATTAATACAGTATTAATTACTCGAGTAACACTTTTTTATGCATTAACTAATAATGATTCATGTCACCCTTTTGTAAAGTGTTGTTATGATATGTTTTGTGAGTTGTTAAGCTATATGAAAAACTGTGAAATCTTGAAAACTAATTCAAGGCAGAGCTGAATGTCTGCCTTGGAAGTTTTGTGGTTGGCCATACAGTAAACTTCAGAAGACAAAAGAAGATATCTAATTTTGCTTTAATTTTATCCTTTTTGGTTATTTCTACAACAAGCACACATTACCATGGGCAGATGCAATAGAGCACAGATGCAGTCATGCAAATTTGGGCCAATTTTCCTGGGCTGTTTATAAATGTTAGGGAAAAATTATGCTGTTACAACCAACATCTTTGGTTGGCCATTGTTGAAAACTCATCTTGTTTAAACAAATATGTGTCCATGAACATGAACTGCTATAGTTGATTAAATGTATCATTGTCATTTTTTATTTAATTAGCAACAGTAAAATGTCATCTAGATTCTAAGCTGATTTCAAACTATCAGATAGTTTTTAAGGTCACAAACCACTTTCCCCCACTAGTCCTACCTACTACTAATGATTGACAGATGCACTGCCTGCCCAAACAATGATCAAACAATGTGAATTACATGCTCAAAACAAGCAAACAACAGTCAAAAACAAATGTTTGAGCATTTTTGCTTTAACAAGAAAACCATTTTATCTTAAATTCCACATTTGTAAAAGTTTTAAGTTATACATTTTATGCACAAACCAAGAAGCTCACGTTCATAATTTCAGGTCCCTGAACTTGAAAATATTTAGAAGATTCCTCTCAAACAATACAACCATCTCTGATTTATATATTATATTTAATATCTTCATACACCAAGCATTCTGAAGAATAACGGTGTGAATCAATGCTGTCACTGTTTAGCACGCCTACAAAATGAGACCTTTTAAAACACCATAACATTCTTAATGTATCATTTGAACTGAACGTGGCATTTCCAGCAGCCCCCTTAGATTGATATTACTCCATATTAAAAGGCCACGATAGGTAACCTTTAAGAAACATAATTATAACGGAATTAAATCCACAGATTCTTCTCTGATTTCAATGGTCATTGTGATTTTAAAATAACACAGGAAAAAAATCACAATAATTGGCAGATATTTTTCATTTCACAACGCTGCTAAAATCTTTCCCAAATGTTCAAACAATGCACAAAACACAACACATTGGAATGAAGGGAATTTGGGTCTTAGGTAATGGCAATGTCCATTCCAAAAGCATTACTCCCCACAAAAACTCCTCTGTTTAGTCTACGATCTGCCAGATTTAAGCTCTGCTGTTTTAATCTCAAAACAAACTAAACTAAGTTTAAATATAGAAACCTTAAAGGACTTTGGCATATTAAAAGTTGAGTTATTTGGCATATTAAAAGTTGAGTCAATATTAACATAAACAGCTAATATTCTTCGCACAATCAGTTTTACAGCCTGGCTCAAAAGTTTGGTATGGTTTGAATCATGGGAGCCATTTAAGAGGTCTGACTCAAATAGAAAATCTTTATTGGTTTGTTTGATGTCCAAGAATAAAAAATACAGACAAAAAACTCTTACAAATCTTGTTTGCTTACATTACAACTCCAAATATTAGCAAGAGAATGATTCTAGGGTTAAGATTTAATATCTCAAACACCTCACATCGCCATAAATTTGAAATCCTTAATGGAAACTATTAAATATTTCTTAGCTGGAATAAAAGATAAAATATAAATATAAGATAATATATATATAAATAAGATAAAAACTTTGAAAATGTAAAACAAATTGCTAGAAAGCAATTCCTACATAAAATATGTTAATATTATAGGCATCACAGAATGTGTTGCTGGAAATCTGTACTGATTGTTTCAGATCCTGACGATTTTCAACAGGTCAGCTTTCTTTTCGAAAATGTGACTTTTGATATCTAAAGGCACTAAACATTAAAACACTGCGGTTAAAATGGCTGTTTAGCACCACGCAAGAGCTATAACTCACATTTATTTGGTGATAAACAGCAGAAAAGGAAAAGTCTATTGGGAGGAAGCAGCCTGAAGTAGAGGAGTTGGACAGAAGAGGCACAAATCTCCTGCTGTGGAAGGTGATGATGGGTGCGAGAGAAAACCTGGAAGTGATTTTCACACTTGCACTTATGCTTGCACTCCCGGACACACACAGCACAAACTTCACAATTTTCAAGCCATATGCGCATATGCTAGCATGCACAATAAACAGCATATCGCTTTCCAAATATGCAAATGAGATCAGTTTCATTTCACTACAATTTTACCAGGACACCAGGGTTATAAAAGAGCTTTAGCTTGTTAACAGCACTTTCAAAAGTAGCCCGTGTAGAATTTCCCTCTGTTGTGTAGGTAGACTGTAAGGGTCATCTCCTATGCCATTTTCCTTACTTCCAAAAGGAACTCTATGGATTAAGTCAAGTTTAAGTCAAATCTGCATTAGACCTCTAACTTGCATAGCTGCAAAAACACTTTATTAATCAATTTTTATTAATTGCTTCATTGATTAATTTATGCACCCAATTCAGTCAATATTTTGATTACATTAAGTAGTTAGCTACAAAATTTGGTGCAGTCGGCGTCCATAGATGGCTGTTAAATATTCAAGTTTACAGAATGCTTGTATAACTACTCCTATAAAGACAATTGCTATGTGTGGACAACCAATCCTCTAAAGTATAGTTTTCACCACTATCGTTAAAAAAATTGCCAAACCATGTTGAGTAGGTTGCAAGTATCTTTTTATAGACTTCAAACAATTATCAAGTAAACTATTAAACAGCATGAGGTATATTGACACTTGTCAATAACAATCAATATCCATAACAGAAAACATACAAGTAGTAGATATAGAATTCTCTGTTTAAATTTAAAATTATCAGCTTATTCTTGAAACTCTCTGTAAGCATTTCCATCATTCCAAAGAACCATTTGATTGAATGAAGCAATTGTTAATCGAGTCACTACTCCGCCGTTCAAATGAATCGCTAGTGGTTATAAGTACAACATTACCTTAATGTCTTTCTCCCTGTTTTTAAGATAAAACACCATATTGTAGACCTCCGCAAAGTAGAAATATACATTTGATCAGCTAAAAAAGATCCCCAGGTCACATTTGAACACTGTTTAAAAGCAACAAACTTTCCATGACACCACACTATACAGCTTTATGTTCAATAAAATCTCAGTTCTCAGATCTCAGTTTTTTTCTGAAGAATCGGACACTAAATCTCTACTGATCTTCCTCAAACCCACAAGCCCTTGTGTGCCCCTATCTGAAGAGACAAAGAAGAACACACAAAGAGAGAGAACCAGAACTGACCCTGGACCTGTGTATGCCAGTGTAAGCTCTGCACAAATATTATTAAAGCTTTGTTTGTTGACTCTCTGTGCTGTTTATGCTTAGCTGTCCATCCATCTGGTGCCTAAATACTTTGAAGTTTAAAGGTTTTTTGTAACCTTTTTTGTTGTAGTGGGTGAGGGGGGTTTGTTTCACGAAAAAAAAAAAAAACTTCTCAGTCTGAAAACATATCTGCAGCTAACTGTATTAACCATTCACTTTTCTAAACTTCCAGAAAGTTTCTAAACTATACAGTAATTGTACCAGTGAAGCTGCTTTTAAACAAACACATTATTAAAAGCACATTACAAATAAAATTTAATTGTGTTACTGTAATCTTTTTTACACTTTTATATTTTTCCACTAAAGGAAGGTCAATACATATCAGTTTAAATTTTAACGCAAATTTTATTTGCAAAACACAATCCCTTCATCATCAATAATGTATTTTAGTTGAAGGAGTATGCGTTGGGTGGATATCCACTCCTGGGTGGATTGTATCATTAGTCTCATGTCAGCTGAATGCTAGGTAACATTCCCACTCTCCGAAACATGGCTGACACAACATGGGATTGGTTGTTTGTCATGTATAAAAGCTGTCAAAACTCCAAGAACTTCCTGAATTTTTTTTCAGGCTTGTTGCAATCGACCCAAACACATCTGACCAATCACAATGCAGCTTGCTGCCTTGTCACTCCAAACATGCAACATGGCAGAATGACAGAAATGCGTTGTAGCTGCGAACAGCATTCTAGTTGGTTATACACTTATGATTATTTGTATTAAGGTCATATTGTTATTTCAAAATTTTTTATGTAGGTATGATTTTTTTTAACTCCACCCCTAATGTAAATTAAATGATAGAAAAAATAAACATTGAACAAATTCACATTAATAAAGAAAATGGAATAATGGTTTTGATTATTTATGCTATATATCTATACAATAGACAACGTTTGATAAATTTTCACTTAAAATGTATTTTCATTTATTTTATTAAATTATAAAATGTATTTTACACAAAACCAAATTTACAGTCTGGAGAAATCATGATAGAGTTTCAGCTCCAGCACCAAAATGCTGAAACTCTCCAGAATTGTTCTCTGTTTTAACAAAGAATTTTCCCAAAATCTTCTCCTTTGTTGTTGTTGCAAATGGCCATCATCGCTTGATGGGGAATCTGGGAATTATTCAAGATTTTCATGAACCTTGTCACGTATTTGTTTTGCTTTGGATGTGTATATTACTGTGTTTAATTTACAAAAGTTCATTTGCATTGCTATCGATGTTCAAAACAGCCAACACAAAACAATTCTGTACAATCTAACATCATAATTTAAAGCAATATACACACATAAAAAATTCCCACAATGCCACAGCTTAACATTTTTCCATGAGTGACCCCAGATGTCCTGTTCTGACATCTTGTTTAGTCCACAGCTACCAACATCGATTCATATTCTCTGTTTGACGCAGTGTTGGTTTAGTCTGAGAGGCTTGAAAACACAAAACTTATCATGAGTTTGGCAGTGAAAGTGTTTAAGACAGTTTGAAAAACACTGAACAGATGAACAGCAGAAGTCATTATCAGTGCACAGCAGTATACAGGGCTTCACTAGTGATAGAATCACTTGCATTACAGCTTCAAAATGACGTAAAGAATAACATCTTATTAGTCTGATGGTCTGATGCAAGCCAGAAGCTCCCCAATCCATTCCCATGATTATCATGTATCATGACAAAGACAGGACCCCTGAAACACACCACATGCTTTTCTTAGTGAAAGAGGGATGTCAATTGTGCAATTTTCAGGCACATTTTCTTCATTCAGCTTTTCAGAAAATTTAGGGAATGTGCTTCTTTTGTCAATAAACTATTGGAGTATTCTAGCATGTCAAAGTAACTTTAAAACAAACTAGACAGCTGAGTGAAAAGATCTATACAGTACATTTGCACAAATAAGGAAATGTTTTAATTTTCCTATAGGGATCAGTCGGTATAAATAAGTATTAAGATCATACGAATGCGTCCAAAGTTTTTAAAAGAAAGTTTTTAGCTGCCAGATGTTGTTAGTGGGTATGGAAGCACCTGTGCATTCCAGTGTATTTGTGTTTAATTTCCCATGCTGATTGCGATATGGTTACCAAGGGAAAATCAGGTATGGGGTAACATGCCCTCAGTCCCACGTGCTGGGATCCGTGTCATTTCTAATCACTTTATAAACAAACAGAGAGGAGACCTGGAGTAAACACCGCCATAGAGCAACACACTTGACACATGCTTCACAAAGTCCATCAAATCACTTCAATTGATACAAAACTCGCCGCCAAGGCACAAAAAATTCGATATTCAGTAACAAAGCCTAAAAATATCTTAAAGGTTCTCAAATCAACACACACACATTTCTCTCACACAAAATTTATGTTATAGCTCTTTTATATTATATTATATTACATTACATTACATTATATTATCTTATAATATATTATATTGTATTGTATTAGCGGAGGAGCATAGGAAGAAACACCAAAACCATAGTGAATAATTTTAATTTCTTTGCATCAGTGTACCCCAAAAACCTTTAAGAATATAACACTTCGAGTTGTGACCAAAGCTTGAGAAAGATAAGATTCTTAAATAAAAAAAAAAATTTATACTTCTGACTGTAAAATAACAACAAAAAAAGTAGACAAAAGGTGCAAAAAGGGTTGATTTTATGGCCCAAAAATGTCATAAAAATGTACTATCAATCATGCAATGTGTATCGCGAGAATGTTTTCAGCAATGAGCAGAAAAACTCACAATTGTATGACATGGGAATTTTTTTCATCCTATTTTTATTTTAATCATTAATGCTGCAGTGATCCAAGTTCTAACTAAACAAAGTGTTACTCTGACAGTTAGGTTGCAGTTCTCTGGCTGGAGTCAATGTCTTAGCAAAGCAATTTAAGCAAAAAATTATTGTAAACCTCAAGATTGAGCTGTCAGTGTGGGGGATAGGTGCAAGTGTACACTACATGCTGCTTTACACAATACAAACAAAAGTTCTTAATGTCTTATGTCTTATGCCATCTACAACATTAAACACATTGTTTCCGATGATGTTCAGTAGTGATGTAAAAAAAATTGTTCATACATTTGAAATGCTACTTTTGTTCGTAGTTTCCAGGACTAAAGGTATTCCAGAACCCACCAAGGGCCAGCGATTATATATGTATCAATTGTAATAAGAATCAGTGATTATATAAATAAATAAATAAATATATATATATATATATATATATATATATATATATATATATATATATATATATATATATATATATATATATATGTACACAATAATACTGACCAGTAACATTCTACAAAACCTACTCAACATTGTGTTCTAAATCTCAAAATCACTATGGATGCTCCTCACACAGGCATCTGACCAGCACTTCAAAGCCACAAACACCAGGACAACCTGAACCCATAAACTTCACCATCAACCCTCTCAATTTAATATTGAACTAAGCGACAGGACTCTCATGTGGACCCATTTCAGGTTGGTTCTAATTCTGTTGTTCTGTTTTTGCACTTAACTTTAACTTTACACTTTTCACATTACTTCCAAAGCACATTTCTTAAGCACCTTGGACTATTTTTTACTATCTCCACTCATCATGCACCTCATTCTATTTATTTTATCTTTATTTACTGTTCACTGTTCAATGTTGTGTCATTTAATGTATCAACAACGGAGAGTAGTACATACGCACTTGGCAATAAACATCTTTCTGATTCTGGATCTTTCTGATTCTAAATAAATGTACATTTAAGTCTATAGAATGACTTGTTGAGTAGGCAATCACCGAATATGCTCTGTACCATCAGTATATCATCGTGAGTCAGTCCACTTTGCTTGAATGCTCAGCAGGATGCCCTCAGCAATCAGGCTAATGTTTATTAAAAGGGATGAGGTGGAATGGTCACATTTATGTAGATATATAACTTGATCAATTCTCGATGGCTCTTTTTTAACTACTTCTAAGATTTTGAGCTCTGAAACTGCCAGTGTAGCTTTATTGCTCCTTCAGCTCTTATATGTCAAAAGATCAAGCACTTTTTGATTACTCAGTTCATAATTGAACATTTTGAGGGGTCTTGCTTAACTTGCAATGTCTATTCTTTGCTAAACAATACTCTTGTAAGTCTTTGTTTGTTAGATTAAACAAGACATATCCCAATTTTCATTCATGCAAATTTGTATTTAAAAGATACCCCAACAAAAAGAACATGTTTTTGCTTCCACTCAAAACAAGGCATTTACAACACACTATACTCAATGACCCCTGAGGTATCTTGAGCTCATACTTCACCTCTGAAACCTGAGACTTGCATTACGTCTTGTAAAAATGAGCAATATACAACTCTTTTGAGGGGAAGTTAATTTCAAAGGCGCTAATAAATCACTTGCAAAATCATATTTGAGAGCATTTTAAAACATTGATGTCTCTCAGCTAACTTCCGAGGTGAACCTGATATCTGGTGTTTAAAAATTTCAATTATCTTCTAGCCAAGCTCCACAGACAGAGTCATTAGCAATCACAGCTGGAGATTATCAGCTAACAAATAAAAAAACACACAACAAAAATTCAATTTCCATCACAATTAACACGCACCTAATTGGCCAGAAGCCCACAGGGCAGTCATGTTCTTTCATGTACTTCTCTACAGCTGGAAACTGTAAATTACGCAGCCCTCCATTACCATCCGACAATTCGTAATGAGTGTATAACTCAGAGCAGGCATGAACACATGTGTGTGGCTGTTTGAAGTTTCACGGTTAAATGTGTTAGGACCTTATTAAAAGTCTCGATCTTATTGTGTTTTATATTGAAAATGAATAAACGGCTTCACTGAAGTTGGTCTGCTGATTTGATTTTGATCACGATGTGTGTTAAAGCTTTCAGGGGGGTCTCTGAGTTTCAATGGTTTTCTGGTGCAAAGGGTCATTTCACCTTCTGCGTTTTAATGCTTGGAAAGATCTTGATACCTTGGCAGAGATCAAGTACCTTATTCACACACATGGACAGGATCTCAACATTCCTTCACACCAGCCCCAGATGTGATTTCACATTTTTATCTGCTCTTAGAGATCGATTATGAAAGCAACATTTTGCTCTGTTCTTTAACATTAATTTACGCTGTTAATTTTAAGTCCTGGGATGATCACACTGCCCTTCTAAACATCTGCTTGGCTTCACAAATATGAAGATAAGAATAAACTAATATTAATGAAGGCTGCTAAATGGAAAATCCGGCTATTTACAGCTAAAAAAAATTCAATTAAAAAAATTAAAGTCTCTAGTCCCAGAAACTCCCATTAAAAAAATTAAACATGTTCTGCATTTACGGACAAATGTGTACTGTTAATTTTACAACCAGAAAACACTAAATATCATTAGGATGAGTCTAAAGATTCGATTTGCCACTAATAAAACTGCTTCAGTCCAGCAATGTAACACACATATGTAAACATTTATCTTTTTATACATAGAAAAAATACTTACATTGTTACAGACATTACATAAATATCCTAAAGAATCAAATTAACTTGTGTTAAATTGGCATCTAAAAGTCTACTTTAAGACAAAAAATTTAATAAAAAAAAGAAAATTTTAAAGCCTTCTGGAATGTCTCTGGAACTCAGTACTCAATAATTCTGGACTGATTAACATTGAAGGGCTTCACACAACCATGGTGTAGAATTACAGCCATTCAAAAATAAGAACAGGTTCACCATCCGCAACATAGAAAAAACTCTACAATTACACAAGTCCAAGAAATTTCTATAGTTAGACTGACAAGCGGGAAAGGATTCAGGAAACCGGAGGTCTTCCAGAAACACAATCTCTGCAGTGAACTGTGGCTTTGGCAATCCTTCTTTCCTAGCTGTTCGGCTTCTATTGTGTTCACATCGCTCCTGTTTGCAATAAACAGTTCAAGAAAGGAATTTGAATCTGAAGCTGGCCAACTTTACAACACTAATCACTTACGGACAAACTGATGTTGTTCTGGGGGAGTATGTGATGACTGCATCTGTCCTCGGTTTGGCAAATATACCTTGTAGATTTCATCCCGTTGATCTTAATGTTACAATATCAATTCGCCAACTGCTTGGTAGGAAAAGAACTGAAAGAAAACACACTGGGAATGATTTGGAAGTTGTTCAAGGTCTAAAGCTAAATGTGAAACATTACAAGTCCAACAATCTCTCAGAATATTTTTTACATGACTAAAATAATGGCAATTTATCAGAGTCATCTACTAAACTTTTGAGCGGTTGATGTTGCAATACTTGAGGATCTCCAAAATTCTTCAATAACACAGCTTTGACATTATGATGGATTTGTCATATTCATAATAATCTTCCTTAAAAAATGAGTTAGAGTGTAACTTTTGTTTTTTAATAAAAGGTTAATAAATGGAGGCAATTCATAGAAGGTGGTTAGAAACATTTAAGAAAGGAAAGGGGAAACAACTCATCACAGTTGGTATTTATACAGGTATTTGTCTTGTTCATCATATATATTGAATTATGTGTCTGAGATTGTTAAAACAATAAAAAAGCATATTTAATCAATGCATTGGCTATTGCAGGTCATCACAGCCATCAATCACAGTTCTATATGGTTCTCAGCGTCCTTCAGAGATCAACACCTGGGGTTTGTGTGCAATCTCAAGCCATATGGGACACCTTAAAAGTCCTGTTTGTGCAATCCGCTCACTCTATGTAATCTATAGCAAGACCACAGCAGGTTTTCCATCAAAACTCGCAGATTTAGAGTTCACCGACAATGCTAATACCCATCATGCTGTGATAGTTACTCAAGCGAACAATGAGAACCAAAATGCGTGCATAAAGTTCAAGAGAGGAGAACGGCTGTTGGAAAACCCTAATGTTATGTCTCCAAAACACATTGCCTTCTGGGAATACAGTTACAGGAAGGCATAAATAACAATGAACAGCTACCTCGAAAAAATCCTTGGATGTCTTTTTGTTCAGCATATTTTATGTCATTCATTTTCGTCTTTTTCTTCATACAAACGTCATATTTGGAGGAGCTTCCTAGCCCTGCTAAAAATATCCGTCCTGTTAAAGCGCAGGGGGCTTTGCTGATCTGAGGCGCAGTGCTTTTTATCACGAACTTCAGATAATCATTAGAAAGGTATTGCTTTTTCTCAAAAAAAAAAAATCATCTGGACTTTCTTACATGAAGAGAAAAGTTTCTCCTCTTACGTTCACTTCTTTAAAAGCTGGCATAGTTTCCTTGAGGCTAAAACAATAAACTAGTACATGGAGCTGCCTTTAGCTTTTATGAGGCAACACTATAGATGACAAGGTAATTTGTCTTGAGAAAGCATATTACTCTATAGCTTGCCCAAGTCAGCATCTAACGCTGGCTCTGATCCGAGGATTTCTGTGAAAAAGCATGATTTTTTCTTGCAATCAAAATATTGAACAGACAGTTTTGTCAGTCTCCATGGTGTTCTATACAAACTTCACACACAAGTCACTGGAAAATGCACAAGTCACATCTTCAAACCTCCATCCAAAAACAGAAAAACTATTCAGTTTTGGCAGAAATCAAAGTGGTTAGACCTTGAGTGTTTCATAAAATCAAATAAAAAAACTACAAGCCAAACAACATTAAAAATATATAGATCTTGTGCAGTGAAGCTCATTTAAGTTATTTATTTCTTCAACAGGTGCTTTATCAATTAAATAAAATTAAATCAGTACCAAACAACTCAGTGACAATGTACACTAATAAAAAAAATCTTTCAAGCCTTGAGATATTTCACGAAGCAAAACTAAACAACTAAATTGCAATTCAAACATGCACCTGCACTCTTCACCACACAATAAGGTCAATGATATATAACTGTTGTAGGATGTTGGCTGTAGTACCAAGCATCTGCACATCTACAAAGTGCTTTTGCCAGTAATCTTTGAAGTCAGGTTAAAAAGGTCATCTGCATAACATTCATGCAATTATCATGACAGGTCTTGTTTTCCCCAGTCATTCACAAACCCCCGAATTTTTCCATTTATAATGACACATTACTGACTTTTAATGGCATTGGCAAAGACCAGCCCCAAAACCCATGTGGTTGTGGTTAAAGGCAGTTCATTGTCTCCTTCTGGCCAGTAATTATCTTTCTCCTCCCTCCCACCACTCGATTACCAATTTCTTTATCCAAACCATCTAAATTTCACACAATATATCCTTTGAGCCATTGTCCGATAAGGTTAATTAAACCAAACAAAGAAAAGATGTGTGTAGTTTCAGATAGGCTAACATAAACCTGAGTGAATAAGCAAGAAATCACCCGCAAATCTGGAAAAGCTACTTCTGGATTCAATATTCAGCAGGCGGAGGAAGTCAGGGTATCTTTAGAAGCGTGCCAAGTTCGACTGGCATCGAACTGATGTGATGTCTCTCACCCTGACAACACCGGAAATTACCCCGAACATGCACATTGATGAATTGTACAAAATCCTTGTTTACGGAATCTTTTGTGTGCATTATACATACTATTGGAACCATACTACAGCTATGGCCTGAATCCTGATCGCAGGTGAAGAAACAGGAACAGGCTACTGGAATCCTCAACAGACTGGTGATTTTCACAGCAAATTAAGGATTTTTTTGTGAATTAGTTAAATGTGCAGAATAACCACTTAGAACACTTTATAAAATGGGAGAGGAATTTCCTCTGAAAAATCAATCCCAGAAGCTCTGACTTCTGGTTTACACAAACAATTAATAGAGACAAAGGTAGGAAATATAATAAATGTTTGTCTTGTACTTCCAATTTGTTTACTAGTCAATGGCTTATGGCCACTGGAAGGGGTCTCTGGGATGTTCTTCTGCTTTATCAAACAAAAATGAGCAGAATGTTTATGTTTAAAGCACTGATGTATGTGAATGGATTTGAATTTCAAACAGACAGATAAAATTGTTGAATTCAAAAGATTTTGAGATGCACTGAACATCCAGATGTTAGCAATCAAAAACAATGGTGCTAAAACAGCACAGAACATTTCCTTTTTCTCAGTTAATTCCTAGCGGCCTAATAAATTACCGTCTCTTCTCCTAATGGGAAAATAAACCAAGAGTTAAGACGACCACAAACTGTGCATATAGCAAGACAGCAAAACAGAAACGAAATACTCGGCTAGTAAAGTCTGCAATGAAAGCTTGAAACGAGTGAACAGTTAACCACCTAATGGAGGAAAACACCCAGACTGTGGTTTTGCAGAACCAAGTACAATTTCCTTTGCAAACCCACATAAACAACATTATCCAATGCACATCACTCATTCAAATTTAACACATGTAATGCCTTTCCATAAATAATACAGAATAAAAGCGCCGTTTAGCAATGCAGACATTTAATAGCTTTAGTGGGAAAAGTTACTATTGAACAAATCATGTGCAGCACGGTGTTAATTTTGACATTAGATATTCATTCAGTTTTAGTCACAGTTTTTTGACAAAAATTAAATGTTAGTTTTTGTCATGATTTAGTTGTCTGTTAGCCAACCAAAAATAGCCATCAATATTAGTCGAGGAATATTACAATAGATACAGTAAAACAAAATCTTATATATACTCGGCAAGTATTTGCTAGTATAATTTGCTCAAACTACTACAAACTATATGTATAGAAAAATTGCATTGAAATTAACTTTATTGTCACTTGTGAATAAAAAAAAGATCTGTTGTTCCAGCATCTTATTTTTTCCCACCAGTTTATTTGTATCTTGACGGAAGTTAACCACAGCACTTATTACTTTTTTCCCCCAAAACAGTCTTGTTTGTCATATATGAAAAGTGAAAATGCTCCATACATTCCAGATTCCAGAGGTTGTTAATAGTTAATTTGTGTGACTTATTTGGATCCCCTGCACAAACAATATGTTTTAGGTGGTTGGTATTAAGCTATTGCTTCGATTTCATCTCTTATAATTCCTCGTTGATGAAAACTGTGAAGAAAGTGTTCGTCAACAAAATGAATACTCCCACGGGTAAGCTCTTCAAGCATCACCATGAACCCAAAAAACTCCATTAAATCAGTGTTGCCAACTTTGTTACCCTTCTTTCTTTTTAAACAGCATAGTTTGGGCTCTTTTCACTGAGCAGTGGGAGCAGTTCACAGGCATCTGAACAGCCTATCCCTGCTGCCAGCACTGAACGAAACTCCATTGTTCTATGTGAGAACAGCGTTAAGAGGCTTCAAAGGCTTTGCACATTCTCAAACTTAGACATTATACAGGCCCGCTGCACTGGAGTTTTTTATACTGTAAACTAATACTTAACTTTAGAATGAAAATATTTTTCTGCTTGCAAATAGTTTCCCTCTTCTATTTTTAAGTAAGATTTCAATTTGGAAGCAAGATGTTCTATTATACAGATGACGCAAAGTGCAATTCATCGAGTTGATGCAGAAGTATAAATCAGGCTTTAAGATGACAGAATGTTTATGGTGATTGACCAATAATTTTTTCCTACTAATGCCTTCAGACCTGAATTATTTTCTTGGCATCAGTAAAATTTTCTCTTTTGAAGACTTGCAGAATCTAATAATAATAACTATAAAAAATATATTTTTTTTCTTAATTTCTTTAGACACTTGGTTGTAAATGTAATTTCTTTTTTAGGTTGCTGAACAATAAACATAAAAACCACAGTAAAATATCTGTGTTTAGGTTGGATTCAAATATGAAGCCATTTAAAAAAAATGTATTGCATAACATTAATTCCACATTATGAAAAACAAGCAATGACTACGTGACTTGAATGAAATGTGCTGAATATATAATAAAGACTGGGATTTTTTTTAACTATACCGATCCACACTAGGCTTTTGTAATGCTGCTGTAAAGCTATTGTAAATACATACATAAATAAAAAAAATCATAATCTAACATTATACGAGTAATTTCTGTGGAGAGATAACAAACAAGATCTTGTGCTCTGGTGTCTGCTTTGGCAAATTCCTCTCTCTTTTCCTTATTTCAAATACCCAAGACACTTTATATATGATATGATTTAATACACACACAAAAAAAGAGTAGGTAGATGTGTCAAGATTAAAAACACAAATACAAAATAAATAATATTTTTCATTTCATGGCATTCAACCCTTATTTTTATTATTATTAAGTGTAGTTTTATTACTTCATAACAATACATGTTTCTTTTTTAATGCTTTGCAATTATATCTAAATAATTTTATTAAATATTATTGTATTGTTAAAAAAATAAAAGTGTCATTCACGTCACGTGATGTTTATGCATATTGGGGGATGATGTCATCTATTCACTTTTAGCTCCTTTCAGAGCAGCCAGTAGCAACTTCTCTTGCTGAGGAGCTGGCAACAGTTAAATTAAGCATATCACAGTTTTTTTTAAGCTGTGGAGCAATCTATCTTTGTTTTGAGCAATGACGATTTTTAAAATAGTAAAGTCTAAAATGTGATAATTGTTGTATAAACAAATAGGCCTTTGTCACAGTGAATTTGAAATTATGGAGCAGTTTTACTTCTTTCGATACTGACTAACCACCAGTAACTGTTTGTAAAATACAGAATGTCAACTTTATTGCTAGCCTCGACAAATTTTGGCGAAACCGCAGAAAATAAATAAAAATATTTTTGCATTGCATTGCAATGCATTGATTGTAAAGTAGATTGTAAGGTTGTAAGTAGAACATCAGTGTGTCAATGAACTCTTCACATGTGGGCAAGCTCAGTTTTGTTTTAAAGTTTGTTAGAAATATATAATCTACACTTGACTTTAAAATTTTTTTTTTGTCAAACACTAGCTTTATAGAACGTGACTGAGAGTCAAAGAATTTAAGCTACTCCTGGTTCAAGAGCAATTCCTTATTTTGGTCTTATGAAGCCATGTTGATATGAACAAAACCAATTCTTGAGAATTTTAGAAACTACTTTTTTAACTCAACCCATGAAAATCATACACTATAAGAACTGATATGTAATTTTCAAAAGACAAAATGCACTTATGTGTAAACTACACATTCATTTCCCTGAAATCATTTGGTAGCGGCAGCTCCTCAACATAAGGGAACAGCAATAAAACCAAGCCTGGGGCAAAATCATTTAAAGAGTACTTTATAGCTTGAGTTATGTTTCTGATCCAAGCATGGCATGCCTGGTTTTACACCCTCCACCAAAAGTTAATCTTAATGCTAAATGCATCGACACTCGTGTGCTCCCCTTAAATACTCGTTAGGTCAACGATACGGTTCCATTAACACTTAACAGGATAAATGTGTGCACACACTTGAACACATTTTACATGTTGACACAGCACAAAGACTTCACATCATCAACCTGTGTCTGGACCATCCTGTTTTAATTCTGGCCAAAGCCAACATCTGTTTCTGCTTAGGAAGCCAAATCTTCAGTAGTCTGCATTCGAACTCCTGGCACCCTTTCAACACAAACCCCCCTGACACCAACACAAGGGTAAATGAAAATGGTCAAAATTATGTTTTAAAAGGATAAGTGTTTGAGTGAAGGCGATACTTTTAAAGAACCTGGAAAGAGCCAGCTTTTTTCAGTAACGAAGAGGAGTGAACTGATGTAGAATCAAGATACCCTTAACTTAAGTAAAATAGGAGCTGTAAAAAAAAACTTGTCCTCAAAATGATTTGGCTTTTAGAAAATTGCAAATGTATTTTGGTAGCTATTGGTGTATTGGCACTTTCAATTGGCCCATTTGTCTGGGTGAGCTCAAGAACTGGTTATATTTTGTCAAACTAAAAATAAAAACTATGATTATTCTATTTGTCTCAAAGAAAACTCTCTTCAAAGTTAATTTCTCCTCAGTTACCTTTCCTCTACCACAGCTGGTTATGAAGCTAAGGGTCATTCTTTTTCTACAGACAACAAGAGGTCTGTATTTAGAAACATATGCCATCTGCGTACCAGGCAAACTACAGCCACTATCATCGATGTTCTGGGCGCTCAGAGTCAACGTATTGATTTCTTCCATGCACTCTATGGACTCCAGTCTAATCGTTACAAAAACTTAAACTAATACGGAATGCTGCTGCCAAACCACACACCACTCCAGTGTTTTACGCTGGATACTGATCAAACAAAGGATTGACTACAAAATAATTCTGCTAGCATTTAAGGCCATACATATATCTGCTCCACCTCAAATCAATCCACACTCCATCCAGTGCACTCTGCATATCATAAACCGTTTCCCATAACCACCCACATCAACCTAATTTTGTCCATCATTTTTATAGGTCGCACCAACTCTGTAAAACAAAATTTCCTCGACTTTGAGGAATATTTAAAGCTGACTTGAAGACTTTTGACAGGTGAAGATGTCTTGGTTTGCGTGCCAAACGTATACACATTTTTATATGCGCTACTCAGCTTACTTTTGTGTATCTGTTTTTGTAATTGTTTTAATTGCTGCATGTAAGGTGCTCTCGGGTGACAGATAGGCAGGATAATCAAAAATATGATAAATATAATGATAATTACTATAGACAACTATAGTAATTCAACAGACAAAACTTCTTAATTTAAAAATCTTTTCATTCCATTCAATGCTCCATTAGCAAAAGGTGAGTCAACTTCTGAAAAGTTTTTTTTCTATAGAAGAGTTACTCGAGACGGACTGGCGAACTGTTGAGGGCTCACCCTGACGTTTGCTCAATGTGAGGTGGAAGTAGGCACTGGCAGACTTCTGAAAGTAGACAAAGGTGATAAAGGCATCTGTGGAAAGTTGAAAAGAGTTTTACTCAACGAGAAAAAAAAAGTGTGGTAGTCACACCAAAATCCAAGCATTTTTTGTTGAATATATTTAATCTCCATTGATGCTGACTGCACCTATTTGATTGGGCAGAAGGTGAAGGTTCTAAAAGGGAAGGGAAGCTGTAAAAGATGCAAAGTGGGTGAACCTATCTCTATGGTGTTCTTACAATGCTGAAATAACATTTAAACAATAACATTTTAAGATTAAATTTTTTTTTACACGTAGAGCAGGACCAGAAATAGAGAGAGGACTGCTCCGCTTCGCCCAATCACAGAGCTTGTGGTCTCCGTAGGTGCGAAGCTTTGACACGAAGTTAAAACTTTTGAGAGGAGCACACCGAGCTTCGCAGAAGGGTCAGCTCAAGGTCTGCGTCAGTACGCAGATGACACAAAGTGCAATTAGTCGAGGTGACGCAGAAGTATAAATCACACTTGGTTGTAAATGACGTTTCCTTTTTAGGTTGTTGATCAATAAACATAAAAACCACAGTAAAATATCTCATTTTGTGTTTAGGTTGGATTTAAATATGCAGTCATTTAAAAAAACGTACTGCATAACATTAATTCAACATCAGGAAAAACAAGTAATGACTAAGTGATTTGAGTGAAATGCCCTGAATGTATAATAAAGACAGGGATTTTTTTAAACTGATTTTTTTTAAATGTTTTACTGATCCACACCAGGCCTTTGTAATTTTAATTTATAGAAACTGCAAAAAAAGATAATAAATAAGTTTTGATTGATTGTGTAATATAAGCAAATGTATTCTGGTAAAGCCTCTAGACTAAGAGCTTGACAAACCTTTGTGTTTGAAATATCTAGGAAATGTGTGAATAGCAAAGCGTTGTGCAATTTGATGGTAAATTTAAAGCCACTGCAATAAATCCAATACAAACACAAACCCCCCTATCATGATGCCAGGTTTCATTCTTTCCTCGCTCGTCATTTCCTGTCACCTATGAATAAAACACACAAGTTAAAACTAAAAGGTTTTTTATGATTTAAGGGGTCATGGACTGAGGTACCAAAACATGCTTGATCTTTTGACATTTAAGAGCTCTTAAAATAATAAAAAGATGCTGAAACCCTCAGAACTCAAAATGATTAGTTACCTCTCAAAGTTATTTAAAAACAGCTTTTTTCGTATTCAGAGAAAAAGACAAAAAAATTGCATCACAAAGACAGAAGGGGAGATGAATGACAACTCAGCCATTTACATACTGTACGCACACAGACCCAAAACACAGACTCAAAAGCAACATTTCTCTCCATACAAAACATGTCACATTTTCACAAACATGTTCATGTACTCTACCTCCTTCATTTTATTACCAGACTTTTTTGTCTTTTGTCTATTATACTATCAAATACAGACATACCATAAAAAGCCAAATGTATTACTTTAATTGTACATAAAAACTGAGTCGCACTGTTTCTCAAACTCAGACATCTCACAAATATCTGCTGAACTGAGAACTGTGATGCTTTAAAAAGGCAGTCAAACAAAGATCTAATCACAGCAACATGGAAAAAACTGTTTATCAAAACACATGCCATTCACAAACAGGAAACAATGATCAGGAAACAAATCATCTGGATGCATGAATAACAGAAGCTTTCCGGGGTAAACAATCACCAAAGCCAAAAGCCTTGAAGCTACCCACACTAAAGAGAAACAGGGATAAAACATTTTCTTTTTGGCATATAAATCATTGTTTTGGAAATTTAGAAGCTTACTCATATTCTTTCAACCTAATCATTAAAATACACCCCCAACATTTGAAAATATGTTCTACGGACAAGCTACTTTTGATTCTAAACACACTCTAAGGCCATAAAAAGTATGTACTACATAACAAGACAAATTGTGCCAACTTATCCATCCAACTTTGGATGTCAGTTCAATCTCATCCCTCCCATTCAGAATATATCTAGTGTCTTTCTCTAGACTGAGCTTGGGCTGAACTTTTGGGCCTGATTACAGCTCTAATTAAAATTATCTACTTGGGTCACAGCTAATGATCAAGTGGACAAGTATATAGTTTGAAACATTTCTAAGGATTGCAAGACTATACAAGGATAACAAGTTCACCAACCAACATTTTAGACATGTTTTCTTAACTTTGACTTAAAACGAGTTTATTCATATGCCAATTGTGCTGTTTTGTTGCCATTTACATCACTGGTTTCATTTACAGCTTATCAAAATTTCCAATACTAAAACCTAACTAACATAAATTCAGTACAGAAATACTCTTGATTCAATACTCACTAATTAAAACTGTCTAAAACGTGTACTTGTCTAGTAAGTAGCCACAAGATTTGAGGGAGGCTCGATGAATGATGGATTTAAGGGAATGGAATTGATGAGGTATACAGGTGATTGATATTCAGATGATTAATTCTGATTAAGAGATTCTGTAAGATAATACTAAACTTTAAAAGTCTACAAAGCACTGAAAATAATGTCAATCTTGTTGTTAGTTAAATGAAAACGTTATATTTTTTACTATACTTTATCTCGTAAAGAATTTTCAAATAGTCTTTGAAACTTTTCAGGCACACAATTGTTTTTTTTAATTGAAGCAAACTCCTTTAATGAATCTCTTTGGTAAACATTTCTTTGAGTAGATTTTTTTAATTTGTTAGGAGGCCTAGAGGGCCAGTGAAACAGAAACCCTGAGATTATATTTCATGTATTAGAGGTATTTATGGTCTCTTTTTGCAGCGAACACAGCATCAGAGTCATTAGGGTGATAAAAGTTCTACATGAGTTTTAGGAACTAAAAGAGGGATCAGTTGGTCTTCAGAAAACTTTTCAAGTTTACTTATGTAATGCTGCTGGAAAAAAAACTTGGTTAATGTAGTAACATTCAGAAATGGCCTGCAGGCCTTGACCATAAAACAAAAAATTTAGGTTTGAATGAACAAAGGCTGCATAAAACATATAATTCTATAAAAATCACACACAAAAAATGTACAGTCATAACAAAAGTTAAGTAACACAATAATATAATACTGCAAATAAAATACTTTCAGAAATAATTCGCTTTACTGCGGCTTCTGAGAAAGAGATAAATTCTTACCATGTGTGTTCACCATGATATGAGACCCTAAAGATAAATTTGACATTTACAGGAGTAGTTTGCCAAAGTTCTTGAATATCATTAGATACCCTGCTGTTAAATTCCTATACCAGAGTACTTTGCTGCATACTGCATATCATGAGACTAGGAGCAACACCAGCGACAGCTCTGCTAGCTTAATTTAAGACTCATTCACATTAAATATTAAACCCATCCATTTAAGTTTGTTTAGTGTGACACATTAAGTATTACAATTGATTCCAAGTCTCTAATTCAATAACTGGTTTTGCTGCAGGCTCTTTCTGAGTGGAAAGCATTTGTGATTAAAAATTGTCTTTCAAATCTAACAAATCTACTTATTACTGCCTAAGATCATCTGAAGTCATATGTTTAACATGGCATGGAATATGTTTTAATTAAAGGACATCAATTAATAAATTCAGAAGAAATACAAGATTAAAGTAAAGAATTCCTCCAAGTCAAAGCATACCTTGTTAAGATGTCTAATTGATTAAAAATGGGCAGATGAAAGCCTCTGGAAAGAGTCTGTTTATTTTAACAGTGGAAGTAATTAACTGAAGATCTTTCATCAGTAAATACATTTTGGCTATAAAAAAAGTTATTGTAAATGAGGTGTACATTTAAGGCTATTTCAATAAATGAGGACATCGTTTTAATGATTGTTTTTGATCATATCATCTCATTGGCTGTCATTTACTTACTGAGTAATATGATTATAACAGTGCTATTGCTTTAGTGAAAAGCCTCACCTCAAAAATGTCAGATTTGTGAATAGCAGGAAACATCCATTAATAGATTTCAATCAACATATTTAATTGTTAACATCTGGATCAAAATGCTTGTCAGAATTTAGATAGGGAATGTGCAGATTCTAATCTGTAGATTAGCTGCACAAAGGACAATTGTGGGGGGCCACAGTCCTGGGGGGGCGGGTGGGGGAGGGGGGTTGTACAAGGCCAAGGATAAGTTTAACGAGGGGCTGCCAATTGTGTTTATTTATTTTTCTCCCCACAAGTAAGTGAAACTTATTTAGAATCTAGCACCCAGCTGCTGACTCCTCTTGTTATAATTGATTTCAACTATCCCAAATTCGCAAAAGCTACATCGAAAGCAACTGCAAAAAGTAATATATATATACACAATTTGGTTGATTGATTGATTATATCATACATATACTACTCTGATTTCAAACATGTCAAGAAAATGTTAATTAGTGTGATCAGATGTGTTGCATGTAGGGTGATAATTATTTGGATACTATATATTATCCAAAGTATAAAGTATTTTTTAGCAAAATGTTCTGAGGTGACGAAAATAAAAAAATGTGCAGTTTTTAAATGGGATGATGGAGTGCTTACATATGACGTCAATGCTGTCTACTCCCGTCCGGAGCTGCTCATTTACAACAATACAATTTAACATGAAGAAAAAGTAAAATGGTGAACTCTTTCCATCTTTTCAACTAAAAAATAGATCTGAAATTGAAAAACATCTCTAGGACTACAATCTAGCTAAAGTTGATGAAAATTCCCTTCACCATCTCCTTACCGACATCTTCATCACCTCTGCATGCCATACTCACCCCAACGACCCTGGAAACATCGCTGTTATCTAGATCTTCGACCAGTGTCTGGCATTTGTGAAAGCATCAAGGACAGTAAAGCAGGACAATTTCTTAATTTTGAGAGCTGATAAAACACACAATTTTGTTTGAAGAGATTTTTTTAAAAAGTGCATTACTGCAATTTTTTGTCTTAAATGCTCATGATCACCATTTGCAATTAATCAAATAACATTAATCCTGACCCAGTTACTCCACCTATGCAAACACCTCCAGAACAGAAAATAAATTAACATTTGATTAGGTACCTAATGGACAGAAAAGAAGTTGAAGTGGGTGAATAGCAAAGCAAGTTCACATTTAGGAATAAAATCAGCCAACTGTACCATATTATTTCAATCAGGGATATTAACGACAGTACAACAGTAGATGTACATCCACACTGGGAACACTTTAGTTCCCGTTTTGATTTGCAACTTCGCGGAACAGACAGCTAACCACAGAAAAGCAAAAGGGAGGCAAAGTGCTCTTGCAGCTGTGTTTGGTTCAAAGCCTGGCCACAGCATGCAACTGGTGACAAACCTTACCTCAAATAACAAAACAACACACATGCAATCATAATGCAAGTCTGAGATCTCCAAAACATTGACAACACCAATTTATCAACTTATCATCTTTCTTATCAATAAATTGTAAACACATGAAAAGATAAAAAGAGCATAAAGTTTGGTGGCAATGATGCACAATCAGCAAATCACTGAGGAATAGAACATGTCTGCTCCCCTGCATGCTTGCCAAATGATCCCAAATAGCGCCGCAGACACCCTGTTGCTCAACAGCACTCTCATGGATCTCGATGAAAACATGTCTGCTTCTTTCCCTCAACTCCTGGAACACAAAGCGCCTGACATTACAAGTTTCCCAGGTCTTTTTGTTGCCAGGACGGAGCAACATGTTATATTTGGCTAGTCAATGAGCTGAGGCATTTCATTATTTATCCTCAATAACTGGCAAAGCTTACACATGCAAGGATTTGCCAACTGGCCATGTCTGTTGGAGCAGAGATTCACCAGGTACATATCTGGATCCATTAAAGATAAAGTTATCTGACACCAAAAGACTTTCAAGCAATGACACAAAATAAATCAAGGCCTTGAAAACTGAGACAATGGGTTTTCAACAGCACTTTTACATGGCTGGATTTCTGATGGGGCTGTGCTGTGACATTGTGAGATGCTAAGAATGGTCTGTGATTCAGATTTTCATCTAAAGTAAACACAATTTCAAGCTCTGTCTTCAGGAGAACCTGAAGTCTAATAATTTCTTTGAGTATCAGTGCTTGCATTGGTTAAGCCCTTAGGCAATTTAAAACTATTGATATATGTAGATGAGACATCCTGTTGATCATTGATTGGTCAATCACTGAGTCCACAAATTTGGCAGAACCACACGCCATCACTCTCTTGTACTTTCCTGTGGTTCTTCGTCTTTTTATCTTCATCCTTCTAATAAAGCTATTAATTGAAATTCTTAAAATCACTACATACACATCAGAAACATAACTCTCTCTCAAAGGCCTCTGCTGGTCCTCTTCACTGCTTGTCTATGGCTCTGGCACTACACTCAACTAGTTAGTTTTCTTACGCCTTAACAAATGAGCAATAAAAAAATCACTCTTTCATAATAGTCAAATTTAGTGATTCTGCTCCCAGCCTCATTAAGTTTCAGTCACTTCCTGTTATGAGTCCTAAAGGTGATTGCAGCTATATGTGTTAAGTGTGACACCAAAACTGAGCAGCCCACAAACAGTGTTAGGTGGAACTGATAGGATCATCACCAGTAATGTTTTAAAACATTTGAAGCTCCTTTACATTTCATGAGTGTAGGATATGGACAAAACATCAATCGAGCCTTTCTATCTCTTGTAGATACTCCAGGAACATGGGACAAAATTTTACCAGATTATCTCAAGAAGAGACAAAAAGAATTGCTGCAAAGAGTCTTTTTTGTAACTAAAGGCAGGTTTTTTCTTATATACTAGTCAAATGCATTCACATTAAACTCCCTGTGGTAAAAATAATAATTTTCTGATGATTATTTCATCGCAATTGTGTTTTCTTTTGTTGAAGACCCCCATCGGCGGATCTTATTCTATTACTTTGAGTTATTGGTTTGTTATATTAATTTTTAGACATTGTCTTTCTTATTTGGAGATAGTTCATAACTGTGTTTTGTAAAGATTGGCAAAGATAGAGAAAGAAATGAACTCGGTCTGTTGAAGGATTAGAACATAGCCTTAAAACATGAAGGACTTGGAAAGTCCATGAAGAAGGATTAATGAGGGTTAGCTGGGGAATTAGATGATCTAACATGTTTTATTTAATTTGCGTTAATTAAGTAGTGATTATGAAATATTTCAACATGACTTGAGAATATTCCTATCTCAAAGGTTATTAAAATGTTAACACTTCAGAATTGACAGAGCAGAAGCACAAACAATGTGCATAGAGCATAAAATGTGACATGCATTGCATTAAACTAAATATCTTCGGACATTGGATGTTGATTTAACACCAGTTAAAATATTCTATCTTTTTATTATCAAACATGTGAGCAGAATTGGTCGGTCCAGAGCTTCTTTACCATGGAGTTTCTCTTCTTTACTCATCAAAAAAACCTGAAAAGTCTATTTTCATCTTGTCTTTTTAAATATGATAGCTATGTCTACATTTAGAATCTACCTCTCAGAAATCATCCACACTTGGCATAAAATTTCAATTAAATTACACAATTTTTATTTGTTTCAGTAGAAAAAAATATCACTCGAAAACTAATAAGAAAGTACTATGAATTCATGAGGTATTGGTCCAAAGACACTACCAAGTAGCAGACAATGTAACCAGGCTTTTGCAATGTTGACTAAAAGTCACAAATGTCTTAAACTTGATATAACTTTTAGGACTTCATAAACCCATTCTCTTTTAATTATGAAACAAATTAACTGTATATGTTTAAGGGAACATACTGTATTAGTCATTTTGTGGTCACAGATGCAACGTAACAAATAAAGAACATTTTGCATGTTAACATCCACTTACTATACTGCATTTATTTTTCATCAAAGGTAATGGGAGCTGGTACAAAGATAGAATGGTTAATTGGAATTACAACTGAAGACCACAATGTTTTACACAATTATTAACTTTTGGCATTATGATAGCTTGAGAAAACCACAACCAGCCGAACCATGTGTCTGAATCAATTTGGACACTGAGATACAGCAGAACACCAGAGCTCTTAATTACAGAAAAAACAGCAGCGATTACTAGCATAACCAGTTAGCATGGTGGCCAGGAAATTAACCTTTGGCAACTGAAAAGAGAGACTGATAGACATTGCCATATGCAATAACATAGTGTCAAAATTGTACTATAAAACCACATTGAAGGGTTTGCCATTAAGTCCAACATTGTACAATGTTCATAAGCAAATATGTCTGCAGTTGACGCAATTTGTTTCGATTTCAGTGAAGCGTGCGTTACCATTTTCACCTTGGATAATTTCTCTAGGACTGATATTTTGAAGAAAGTTCACAAGCACATCTGAATTCATAGCTTACAGCTGTGTACACACACCAGCACAGCATCAGCGAGCAGCCCAGTGTTGAAAGAAACTGTGTCATGGCAAGATGTGGAAAGCCAAGTGAGAAAACATTAAAGAGAGTGCAAGATAACAAATTCCTTTTTTTCAGCAATCAATTATTTGTGTGAAACTAATCATGGAATCTATCAGGGGCCGAGAGAACACAATAGTTGGTTAGGTAAAGCTTTTGAATTTTATGATTCAAAATAAATTCCCAGAGAGAACTGAGTACTATTTGCTGCAAGCATTGTAAACTTGCTCTTCAGTAGGTATCCATTAACTTTGAGCAATTTTTGGTGAGTACTTTGAGGGTCTTCCTGATAATAAACAACTGTTTAAAGATCTAAAGTTTGATTTAAGGATTCACCTCAAGTTAGATGTATACAGGTTAATTATAGACAATTATTTTTGGGCACCTAGAGTGTCAATTAAGCCTATTATAATGCACATGTAATTGAGACCTGGAAAGCACTGTGGATCACAGTTCTGTTACTGAAATCACTCAACAAACTCAAAAGACACAGCAAGAGTTGTTTATTTTGGATTCTAGAGGAATGTTGATATGCCCGGAACCTGGCTGATTCAGTTCATGAGCTAAAGCTTTTCTATCAAGCTCTTAAAAATCTTTTGTCCATCCCAATTCATTTTTGTTTGAATGTTTACCAACTGTTTAAAAGATATGGGTTCACATCTGAGGTATTTACTTGTCTTTTTGTGTTTAACATTTGCATTTGTTTGGCTTAACAAAAGAAAATTTAGCATTATTCCAGGTTGTTTTAAACATGGTAGTGCACAAATTATTCAGACAAGGTAGTGGTCTTGTCTGAATAATAACACTGGACCATGTCCAAAGGTAGGTAGTAACTATTTACATTTATTGAGTTACATTTACTTGAGTAAACTGTTAGGGCAACAAATACGTTTTCATCATTTCAAAATGTGTCCTTTTATTTCTACTAAATAATTTTTTTGTAAAAGAATCTGAACTTTTACTTAGTTACGTGTTACAACTTACATGTTACAACTTCGTTACATCTTAGGAGCATTCAACTATTACTAATATCATGGCAATAAAGAAATAAATATTGATAAAAATAGCTCGCTATCAAAAACAAAAAAAGCAAGTCGTCTGATGGCTAAAGAGACGTTTTCTTAAGCAAAATAAGGACAAGATTATCAAGATTATACTAATATGTCCTCATTTTCGACTATTTCGTCACAGGTTTGGAATCTGAAGCAAATTTTGATATCAAATGTAATGATATTATAACATGTTGTATCATGTTTATTAAAGATTCTTACATTTATTTACCTCTTATAATATCTTATTATCTCTTCAATTCCCCAACTACACTTATGAACTCCTAACTCCTTTAAATCCAGGTCATTGTAGTCTACCCATAAGGCCACTCTGACGGTCATTCATTCCAAGCTGAAGTCGAGAGGTAATAGAGCTTTTGCTGTAGCTGGCTCTCGGCTTTGAAACGAACTGCCTCCAGACATTCATGTAGCCACTAGTTTGTTGATTTTGAAGACCAGACTAAAGACTGTTTAATTTACTATGGCGCTTTAAATCTTTCTTTTTATTGTGTGTTTCCATATTTGTGTTTGCAGTTGTGATTGTACAGAACTTTGGGCAGCTTTGTTGTAAAAAAATGTGTTTCAGAAATAAAAGTTACTTACTTTACCAACTAAATATTCTTAAATATTAGTATCAGCTTCAGCAAGTTATCATTCGCTCTATAAGCCAATATGATTATTTTTATATTTAGATAAAACTGACTGAATAATGCCTGATGCTAAAAACTGTTTTTGTGAACCTTATGATTAGAACATAGATATTATCAAACTGTAGAAAGTGAAGTTATAGCTAGGCATAGACATGGCATGATGAGATCTTAATTGTGTATCACTCTGGGATAGCCAAAAGGCCAACATGCAAGAAATAAGGTAAAATGAAATAAAGTCCTATGACCACCAAGCTGTGCACATTTTCAGCTGTCACTCAAGTATGGCAAAAATCACAGACCCTCATAGTTGCCATGATGGTCAAAATGTAGGGATATATATGGCAAACGTGGCAAAAAGTTTGTTTAGACATGGAAACAAAATCATATGGGTATTTGAAGTGTTGAAGGAGGCACTCATACAATAGGGATGGATCTGAATCAAGGCAGAATGCATCTTCCCTGACATTGCTTGGTTAGACATATAGTTGCAGGAAAAATAATGTTAGATCTTAAAGGATTATGAGTAATGCTAGTTCTTCTGAGAAATGCTATCACGAAATCACATTTGCTGGAATTGAAAAGAACACTAATTATTTTTAATTACTGTGATGCATTACTTGCATCTTTTGAATTGAAAGGGAGGACAATCCTTTACTAACACAGCAGCCTAAAATAGTTTTCTCTGAAATGTTCAGGCTGTGGATGTGTTGCCATTGATTCCATTTTTCACAAGTACTTCAACCTAGACAGAGTTCAAACTCATGATAAATAAACTTCAGACAAACTTTCCATGAAGAAATATGAACACTGGCCAAGACTTATTCAATTAAAGATGATATATTTTAAAGATCCAATCACAATAACAGCTGCAAAAGGATTAGAACAAGTCTGTTATGCTAACAAAACATGTCAGATGAGACTTATTGCAAGAGCTGTGCAACCTGACTTTTTGTTCAATCCTTAACATTTCTCCAACCTCTGCTCTAAGCACAGTTTGTCAACTTACAACAGAAACATGATACAGATGCTTCCACTTCTTTTATGAAACACTACAAATTGTACTATAATGGTACATTGGTACCATGATACAAATATGAGCACAGTTGTTGGTTTAGTGCAGCTGAGGCCATACCAAAGTAAACGTCTTTAGATATTAATGCTGTATTTTAGTGGCCTTGATAGCTGCTTCCCAGGCTAACAAAATCCAAACCTCAAATTTGGACAGTTATGATAAACAAACAATTAGCATTACAGCAGCTCAAGGAATCTTCCACACCTGTAGCAAGACTTACACTTCTTATTAAAAATGTTGCAATTATAATAAAAAAAGGATTAATATATCATGATCATGTGATTGATGCAACTTTAAGCAGTGTTGTGATAAATATAGGAAATTAGTTGAATGACGAATAAAACCTAGCAAACATGTAAGGGCTATGCTGTGGCTGAGCACGCATTATGGTGCATGCCATGGTATTTGCCATCACTTGCCTATTTAAGGTATTATTAATATCTGAGCTGCAATAAAAGAGTGTAAAATGAAAGTTTTTTTTCTCATCGGTCAATATTGTTTTGACTATCCAGAAAAAGTAGTGCTGAAGCTTGATGTTGTGATGTCAACATTATACGTTAGTTATGCTGTTTATACCATTACCCTAAGCCTATGCCATTCGCCTAATGCCCCTTTTCCATCTTGCTTTGTAACTATGAATTGACTCTCCATGCTCATTGGAGGCTTTCCCATCACAATCTCTATTCAGTACTGGTCCTTTTTTTCATAAGCTTTTGAATGAGGTTCTAAAAGTGAGCTGATTAAAAGCTAAAAATGCTGTTTTATAATTGGAACTGTGACGAGACATCCTGTTTTTCAATGATTGGTCAGAAAGAAACATACAAACTCGATAACTCTTCTTTGCTTATGAGCAGTTCTTCATCTTTCATCCATCTTTTAAATAAAACCTTTGAGTGTTAGAAGTCCCCACAGACACAGCATAAAAAACAGCACCCCTTATACTTTTATTGCAGCTCAGATATTAATCTCCACTATTCCGTCTTGTGTACAAGTTGAAAAGCCAACCAAGGTAAGTCAGTAGAAGCCATCTAACAACATCGTGATTACTCAAAACTGGTGAAAAAACAACATAACACATTGCTCAAGTTTAAAGGGTATTAGCAACAGCCAGTAGCCGAGATGGACAAACACAACAAATGCATAATGCTCTATTTCCAGCTAAAACATCCACCAAATCAGATTTGTATCTATATGGGAATTTATTTTTATTTTGAACTGGCCCTTCTCAACAGATGCTGACAACACATTTAACTTCAGCTGTTAACCTTTGCCCTTAACTTTTCGTCTTTGTGTTCCTCTGTCATTCTTCACCATCACTGAACCCCAGAACATATTTTTTTTTGCTGTGAATTCATGATGTATTCAAATACATGTTTTTGTCAAGCTTACATTATCATAGAGTAAATCTGATCTCTGTCACATATTTTACCTAGCAGTGAAAATGGAGCTCAGAAAAAAATTCTCCCACTTCTAATGACAAGAAGAACCAATGGACCAAGTGGTGCCGTGACCCAGCTAGAGGTGTGTTTTTGTGGCAGAGGGTAACAAAACTAAGATACAATTCTTCCTGTCTTAATGGCAGTCTTTGGTAGAGTAAACTTGCATTTAAAGAATAACTTAAGGCTGTGATTTCTTGTTGAAACAAAACGTATGTTTCTGGTGCACTAGGCAAACTTGTTTATGAATTTAATTGTCTGTGCTTTAAATCCTTCCTTAAAAACACAAAAGCAATTAATAATGGAGTTGCAAAGAGATATATAAACATCAACCTTGTACAGCTGTTTATGGTTTCTACAACTTAATAGCTTCATTATGGATCACTCTAGTGATTTAGGGAAAAAAACACTTTTAAGTGGTAGTTACAAGTGACAGTTTCAAGAGGATAAGCAGTGCTCTGCATTTGCTCAAGAAAGTTTTTGGACAACTCTGGGACCTCGGTAGGCAACACCAATATGATCTTGTTACTTTTGAAAGAACTTCAGAGATAAGCTTTCCGGACACCTATTATAAATTATTGAGAAAGACATGCATCTTGACTCTAGAGGCTTAGCAGTTTGTTTAAAGGCTGAGAAAGGTTTCTGCTGGTTACTAACAGCAGCTTGTGGTCAGATGAACTTTATATTTAAGTTCATGGCTGGGTTTCAGTCCTCGAAGGGTTATTGAGAGGAATAGGATTCAGCCTTTGTCAGTTCGGCTGCCTTTGCTTTTTTCCCTGGAAGAATTCAAATTCAAAGCAGGGACACCAATAGAAATATTTGGAAGAACAAATGAAAACCACGTTTGTTGAAAACAGTATTTTGATTTGGTCTTGCAGAGTTTTCCTACATCCCAGTCCAGGAAACAATATTTCTAATACTGCACGACTGCAGAACAAACTCACTTTATATGCTGTGGTTCAGCTAACATTGAAAGCCAAAGAACTAAATAACTTTATTAAATACTGCACAGATATCTTTCAGGGTAGACACCTGTCTTCTGTAAACATTACAAATAACAATAATATAAATACTAAACAAAAACTGTACTAAATAATAATTTATAAAGTCTAAAATGCATTATAGCCTTAACCACATTAGAGCGCTTCATTTAAAGATGCAGTATTAGATTTATGAGAGCACCTATACACAATGGAATGTTTAATCATGACATCATCATGTTACTTCCTTGTCTTAGTGCTCATTTCATCCATAAAAATTTATATAACAACCTAAAAGTCTGTTACATATAACACTTAAGCTATTCCGTTATCCCTTAACTTGCATTACAGGAAAGCAAATTCTCCATTCAAAAATGTTACTTTTTAACCAATATTTTAACTGTTATTTCCATTTTTCCACCTGACACTGATAAAAACAAGCCTGCTTGAATTAAAAATGCTAAAGAAATTAAAAACATAAAAAGCCATTTAAAGTTTGTATAAAAATATAACTTTCTTCTGTAACCTTTGTTACAGAAACAAAACCTTAAGCACAGAAAATATAACAAAAAGCAATTTTGGAAGCAATGGGGTGCATTGTGAATACTTTATATGGTTTTTACTCTATGACTCTAGATTTATTTTTCCTGTCAACTCAAATACCACTCAAACCTCCTGTCCTCTCGCTTACAGCAGTTTGATTATGGAAGATATGACACTAACAATTGTATAGTGATAAAACTCATTCTGACTGAGCAAACCAACGAGGAAATTTTAAAATGGCATGCGAAAATATGATAAGAATAGCCATCACTGCTCAAATTGGACATAATTATTGCATTTCCTGATCACACTCAAAAGCTGCCAAATCATGAGCAAAAATGCTTTGATGGTTAGGTTAGAGTATACCGTATCTGATAATTGTGAATGAGCTCATATGAAAATAACCATTGACCCATTTTATATCACAATACAAGTAAATGGTTTTGACAGAACTGTTTGCTTTGAAACTCTGAAAACAATGGATTTTATGCACTAACACAAACCTTATGGAATTAATAACTACTTTGGCGAATAATACATCAACACCAATCTGTAATTTGTTTTACTGGCAGCATTCAACATGCTGACGGAGTCAGATCTACTGATTAGGAACGGAAAGCTGCGAATTGCCTTGTTTCTTTTACTTTCAATTGTTAAAGAACTAAACTAAAAGTGTTGAATGTAAAAAAAAGGTATTGTTTTTCATCATCCATGTAAAATATTTTTTTCAAATGCTTTATGTGAAGGCGAAAGAAATCTTACAAGTGACCTCATATGGGATTACATTCAAATGACTCAAACCTCTCTAAAATGCTAAATAATGTACACACATTTTTAATAATAAAATAATTTTTAATAATTTTTAATAATAAAAAATCTACCCTCATTCTCGCTCAAGCTCAGTATTATTAATCAAACCTGTCATGAATCACTAAATGGTTTTGACAGAACTTTTTGCTTTGAAACTAACTGAAAACAAAGGATTTGATGCACTAACATCGATATCTGTATGCTACATTTTTATAAAAATGTAAGCTAATTAGAGTTCTTCATTTATGCTATTAGTTAACTTGTAGGCTAAATACACCAGGATTAGTTAACCTAAGAGGTAACAATTAGTGTGTAAATCAGAAAATCTAACTTATATCTAACTCGGCTTACATGCAAATATATTCAATAATAAATAAAAAATTAAGCAATGTTACCTTTCATTGGCATATTCTCTTCCTAAATGTCTTTTAGAATCATCATTAACTTGTTAGATTGTCCCTTTTAATGTACCACTGTCAGTCCCAGCAGTCACTCTTAGTGATACAAGTTGAGCGAGGAACAAACAGAGTGGCACTATCACTTAGAAGGGCAGTCAAGGTGGAATAAGTGCTAAAGCTAATCCTATCTGATAGAAAGCTCTGTTAGCATCTTTTTTCTGTCAAATGTCTGCTCCCTCCTTGAGAATTGTTGGTCCTGTTAGCCAATGCTAACATTTCAAGCACATTAACAAACAGGAGGTTTCAAATTAATTAGGACAGAGAAGCACATCACCAAGGAACGAAAAAGATTGAAAACGTCTAGATTCATTTTGACCAATTTTGACTTTTCTCTTCATACGTCTGGAGCTACCAAAGATACAGAAAACATGTAGCTCAAGCCAAAAACAGTCTCTGTACAAACATATTCCAGGTTATGCAGCAAAGCAAAATGATTAGGAGCTAGATATTACAGTGTTGGATTTCATAGAGACACAAGTGACAATTAAAAAGTGAATATATATGCTGACTCTCTTCTTCTTTGTAAAATTTAAGGATGAATAGTGGGAGAAATAAAGTTACCATCTTGTGTTATTTGTGACACCATCAAACATCAGGGAACCAATCTTGAAATGTACTGATGGTGAGCACAAGCTAAGTAAAAGCATAAACTAGAAGTCTAAAGCTAAAACATGTTTGCAAGCCTTTCCGTAACATTTCAAGGCATAAATGCCAGAAAAACGCAATTGTTACAGCAAAAAAAAACACTTTTGGGATGTTAACCTGTTATGAAATCATAAAACTTTTAGAACCTCGATTTACTATAATTAATATACTTTTGTCAATCTAATGCATGATATGTTCAATCACCTGGTGCTCTGAAATGATATTGATATCAATGATATTAATAGTAACAGAGTGCTGAAATGGTTGGGGTGGGGGCGTAGCTACTCAGTAATCCTCAATAGTAATTAAAACTGACCATCCCCTCTCAAAGTAGAAGCCTGGGACAATAAGACCTGCTTTCTACCCAAGATTAAATGACTGTGGTAAGGCTAAGTATTCTGAGTCTGCTTTGCGTCCGGAGCAGGCTTAAAGTTCCAGAATCATAATCTCCAGCCTTCAAAGAATATCATCTCCTTCCTTTCTTTTACAAACTAAACAGTCACAGAAATGGAAACAGGATTATTTTGCAATCACCATGCAAGACATCAGCACTAACTATAAGAAGGGAATACACAGAATAAACATTTCTACAAATCACTACTCATTTATTTCAGACAAACCTCTAGCCTACAAGTAAACGCCATTCTTTTCTTTAAAACACACAAAACATTCCGGAATGTTCTACTTATATTTCATGCATAGTCACTGATTCATTGAATCATTTTGGAGCAATTTTCAATTCCAAAGGATGCAATGTGGATCTCATTTACAAACGTAAACTCAATAGGGTTTCCACTTCTGACATGTGCATGGAGAACAGCTGAAGTCTGTGTAATATTATTATTACTGATGTAATGAACCCCATGGATGAGAAACTCACTTTCTATCAGAGAAGAAGCCAGTGATCCGAGTTCTGACTTGTAATAAAGCAGCTAAAGAGAATTCCATGTCAAATGAAAGCCTTTTCAGTGAAACCAAAATGATTTAAAGAATACAAACGGAGAATGGTAAAAACAGAGACTATATCCTCAATGAGAAAAATACATTGAAATAAAGTAACAGTTTCTTAGACTTTGAATTTTATATATAAAATGCATAAGGGTATTCATCTTTAAGAATGAGCCTCAGCAGTGTTAGTATAGCCAGGATAAATTTGGGCTCTTCAATGTGAACTGCTAACAGAGTTAAGCTCTGTTTTGAGACTCATCTCTTACTGGACCCAATTTTCAGACGCAGGACTCTTATTTCCACTCAGGGAAGCGGATATATATATGCTTGTGTTGAGTATTCCTGGCAAGTACACCTCTCGGGTATATTTAATATGAACATCTCTGTTGTACTCTCAAAGCTACAGCATTCACCAGAGGGCACCACATACACCTCCCCCTTTTATATTGTGTTATATATAAATAACTCTTTTGGTCAGGTCAGTCCATTATGTTAAGGATCCTATATATAGTAAATTTGATTTGGCCCAGCTCCGGCTGGAGTCTGAATTAGCCATAGCTGGACCAAGCATCAACCATTTAAGCATGTTTGTGGTGCAGCCTTAAACACAATTACATTTCTACAAGACTTTGAAACAAACCCCAAATTTGGTGCAAATGTTTGCTTGTTTTTATAAATGGTTTTAATAAATGCAGAGAGAGATCATAATTAATCATAATTACCATGGCTCTCTCTGCATTTATTAAAACCATTTATAAATAAGATTTAAAGAAGATCTATAAATTATTGACATCATTTATTGACACCATGAAATTTAAATATTAATATAATTCAACGAGTTAAGACTATATATTTAAAAAGCAAGTCCTACACATGAAACAAAAATCATTAAAATACAATTGAAAACAGGATTCACCAAAATCATACCACTAAACCTGAGAAGAAGAAAAAGGAAAATAATTCATGTATGAACCATACAATTTATGAATTTTTTTTAAATGAATATACACAATTAATTCCCAGTTTTGTTGCTAAAATGTTGATTAATCAAGTGGAAGAGTCATGTGGGAAAAAAGCACAGAATGCTGATATAAAATGTGAAAACAAGGAATCATTGAAGAACTAAGTTACCGTTATACAAGCTTTTATCACATATTGGACATTTCAGTTTTCATTTCTTTCAGAGATTTGTAACAAAAACGCCTGAAACGCAAAGCGCTATAAACCTATGACTATAAAACATCACAAGAGGTTAAGGCGGAACAGTAAAGAACTGCTTACCTGTAACATGTGGTCACCTCTCCTGTGGATTTCACGCATGGGTATTTGGTCGTCGCTATTTTGCTCTCTGAACACACTTCTCTGAAAGATAAACCTCTTGTCAGTTGATTTGTTTTCAGTGACAGCTATCCGTCCCGCATAGGAAATAAACTCTCCATCCTCGGTCGACGTGAACAGCGCGGAGTGTGGAGCAGAGCGGGAGCACTTTACCTGTCCTGGCTGTCCACATCCTCCTTCTCCTCTCGGAAACTCCACGGCTTCCCCTGCGAGAGCAGCAAGACAAGCACCGCCAAACTGAGAGGACTTCCAACGCCTGGCTGGTTCATCTCAGGGACTCGCGACTATAAAACAGTAGTCCGGTTAAATCCAGCGTCTTGAAGTTCAGCGCTTGTTTGAGCGGAATTGGGAAAGTATCGATTGGTTACCTCCTGCGAAGCTCCACGCGCGTTCTCCTCAGCCCCTCCCCCTTGAACAATTGATCGACCTCCATGAGTTCAGGATAGGCAACTAGGTCAATATCTTTTACTTCGGGCTAATAATAGCTTCAGGTCAACTTCAAATATGTTGCTGTTTGAGTGAGGAGAGCAAATACCTTTTAAAAACGTATTAGGGTGTTTTAAACAATTCTTTGTCAAATGTTTGACAGTTATTTTACCTAAAGGGAAGCTCCTGCCAAGGGCATGCGCATTTCAGTGCTTTTTAAGTAAGTCAATTTTATTAATATACCACTGTTTATGACAAACAAGTTTTACCAAAGTTTGTACAAATAGTACAAAAAGTAATCATTGTTTTACGCAGTACGATAAAATAATCATTAAATAGAAAACATCAAGTAAAAAAATCCCTCAAAGAACATAAGACAGAACAGAAGTTTAAAAAGCACAAATTCACTAACATACACCAACTCTTAAAATGCCTGCACATAAATATGTGTTTAATCTATTTTTCAGGTGGATCTCCCTAAGAAAGCCGTTCCATAATCGAGGAGTAGTAACTGAGAATATATATATTAACATCCATGTGATAATACTGAGCTTACGGACTCTACATTGCTATTTAAAATGTTTCGAGATTTTAAAATGGAAAATATTCATGTTGTCTAGTTAGCTTGTTCAATGACTGATGCAATGCAAACTGATGCAAGTGGCTGTAATTAGTCTCTGCGTAACGGTGACATACCATAATTTTTACAAGATATTTGTAAGAATAAGAATTATGTAGTTTTTAATAACATAATTATCTTGTAAAAACTACACAATATGTACACACTATCTTTTATTGTAAAAATGACATGATTAAGTTGTAAAAACAACATTGTATGTCAATTTTATGAGATATGATCTTGTTATTATGAAATAACTGCATGTAAAAAAACAAAAAATAAATAAATGATGTGTATGGCACCAATGAGCTTTCTTAATGCTGTGCTCAGACATCCATCTTTTCTTCTAACCACGAAATCAGTAAGGTTGCCAGATTCCATCCAACTGCAATCTCTGATTAGATTAGATTTACAGAGCTCGAAAGGGTTTCATTTCATTAAATGTGAATGAGAAATTTTTTTAAAATTATTATTTCAAATTCAAATTAAGTAATACATTGTAAAAGTATATTGCGCACATGATATTATTGCTCACTGCACAGTTTAACATATACTACTCTATTTTATGTAGTTCCAAACATCAGTCAGCAAATGAGTTTCATATTTGATTATTGTACTCATGATAAAAAAAGACTATAAGTTGAGTAAAAGTAAAAAAACATATAATTTAGACGATGTCTGTGATGGCATGATGCTACTGCCTCTCAGGTTGAGCTTTATCTGATTGAGTTTACTTCTTGCGCTTTCTCAGTGGAGGTGAGATTAAAAGACAAATGAATGTGTCCCTGCCTTCTTTCGACTGTTGACATTTCAGTCTGCCAAACATTAGCTGAAGATAAGCACCAGCACAAACCTGTGACCTTAACCTGTAAGTGGGTACGGGATTAAGGAAGAATGGTTCATGGATACTTTTCAGCTTTGAATAATACAGACCGCAAAATAATCCCTTTAAATAATGTTAAGAAGAGTTGAAAATCGTTTTTTAATAAAACGTTCTCTGTTGTGACAGTAATCTAAGCTGAAAGCTTGAAAACTATTTGTGATGGTCAGTTAGACAAACTTGATTGCTCTGAATAGGGTTTGTTTGAACCGAAACCTTCATCCCTGACCTTTGACCTCTAACAATACATGAGGCCAACGCAGTATTGTCACAAAATAATGACATTTTTTATTAAATTAAAATGTATTAGTTTTATAAATTAGTAGTATAACAATTGTTAAGCACAAGATATTCTATGAATATCTTAATACTGGCATTTATGGACCTTTTCAACGCCCCCTTGTGGACGAGAAACTTAAGCTCTTGAGCTGACGTCTGAGATTTCAGTATTGGCTTGCTCCATCCCAGTTATATTTCATAAAACCGAAAGCGTTGATGTTACAATTGTGCTGATCACTAATATCACTCAGATTTTCTCAAGATTAACAAACTATAAGCACGTAAACATGTTTGAGTTTTAAAGTTTAATAGCGCACATGCTCCTTTGCCAAAGCTGTATCATGCAGAAGCAGAATCATGGCAGAGAAAACCTCTGAGAGAGCTAGAGATATAACTTTAGTTACTATTTGCAGCTATAAATGTTACACTATTGTTCACTTTCGTGAGTGTAAATGTGTGAATGCAATCCAAGCTAATGATATTAAACTTAGGGTGGATTATTATTAAAGGCTGAACACTTTACCACAATATGAGCTGTGTAATTAACACAAAAACACAGCAGAGCAATAAAACATAAAAGATCAATTGTTACAGACCCTTTTCTCATTTGTGTGCTTTGCAACCGATTGTCTAATTTACATAAATATTAAAATCATGACTAGCACTGCAATGAAGCAAACTAATCTGGGATGTGCATTTATGTACTTTTGAGAAGAGTATACAATACTGAGTCTGAACTGAGGCATGAATTTTAACATCTGACCCATAAGTCACATAATATAACGCAATCTAAATTCTTCTCCACTGTTTTTATGGTGATTAAAAAAAAGACTGTGATAATGTAACTAAACAAAAAAGACTTTTTAAGATGACATTAATTATCATTAATTAATGCACACATTAATCAATCATTTATGTTGCATTAATGATATACTAATGATTAACATATCATGAATTCATTAAATCCCTTAGTCATGTGAATTAATACATCATTATCAATTAATGCCTTAATTCATTATCTGTTTCCAATTATTATTTAATACATGAATTGATTATTAGTTAGTTAATATTAAAAGCTGACTTTACTTTTGAGACAACACTGTTAACTCATTATTTAGTTATCAATTTAATTAATAGAAGAGCATTTGTTATATAGTTTTTGTCAAAGTATCAATTAATGCATTAACAATCAGTTTACAATTATTAAATATGTTAAGTCATTAACGCATCTTTATTACATCAACAATTAGTGGTGAATTATGCATTAGCTGTTGATGATTAATGTGACTATTTGCAAAAATGTTGAGTTTTCTTTAATAAGCAAAGTTTAAGATGTTTAGCTTTTACATAATGTCATGAAGAAAACCAACTTAATTTATGCACCTTCTGTTTTCCAAGGTGTTCTTCCTTGCCAGGAATCTCTTCATTGAGAGGTAGTAGTGGAACAGTGCACTAATGCGCTGCCAAGCGGATTATAAAAAATGTATGTCAGCAAACAAATATCATATGACATTTAACTTCAAGATTATGTAAAATATTTAATTAAAATTGAGAACAAATATTTAAATTGTCGATTTTTTGTTCAAAAAAGCATAATTTCTTTCCAGAAATGTTTGTATTAAGGCAAAATCTTTGGAACTTGTGTAACATGACATGCATTTTTACTAAGATGCAACTTTCCACATGAACAGTTAAAATAGCATCATCAAGCATGAGCACAGAAAGAATTTCAAGAGAATCACAAAATCAACACCCGGTATTCACTCATCAGAGTGAGTCATCAGGTCACCAGAGGTCACTGCCATATTGTATTGCATTTTTTTAAAACTCAGTTAAGTTTAGTTTGAAATCATTCTTTCAGTCTCACAGAAAATGCATTTAAAGCTCCAGCCTTGAAAAAGCTTCAATTGTTCCTCATGATGGGCTTTTTTATTTAAGAAGACTGCACTGTAAAAAAAAATGAGACAATTACAGAAAAAAAATGTTTTATTTAAAAAATGATTTTATGGGTTTCTTATAAAATATTGAGAGTCTTACATTATTACATATGTTATTACAGTTATTTCAGTTTAAATTGTTATTTATGTGTTGTTAAGTGTGGTTTAGTGTTAAACACTTGTTTGAGTTTATGTGTTTAGTAGGTTATTTTGTGTTAACTCATTTGTTGTGTCGCAGGTCATTAAAGGTGCGCATAATAAAAAGTGCTGTCTGAAGTTAACCTTTATTGTTCTTTTGGACAAATAGAAAATCATGACTGGTATGAAACGCTGATTAAAGTTCTCATAAGCCTTTCAGGCTTTATACTATTTTAGTACTTGTATAACATGCAATACAATTTAAAATACCAAATGCTTTTTAAGTAATTTTGCTCAACACAAGTACTTTTAGTATTATCTGCTTAAACAAAAAAAACATTTACTTCACTAATTATGATTTTAAAAAAACTATGTATCTGGCTGATTAAGGAACTTTTACATAACTTATTTAAGTAGATTCTGTTTAAAATCAAGCCTTAACTGAAGAACTGAAGGTATTAACTCCCCCTTCTCTTCATGTCGCCACAGGAAGCTATTGCGGATTAAAACTTACAATGTGCCCCCCATGTATGGTTTATGGTGTAAAAACAGTGTTATATTTGGTTCTTATCGGCGTAAATACCGGGATAACAACAGAAAGAAAGCAGTTTGGTTTAAATCCGCAGGAAAAGTGGGCGCAATACTGCAGCTGACCACTAGATGACTCTTTAGCTCTAAGGTAGCGAGCGCCGCTCCCTTCCATCATAGACAAAATGGATGACCCGTGTATATACCAGGTGCGTCACGGGGAAAAGAGGGAACCTGCTGTGCCATTTAAGTTTTTGCCGTTTTTGATGTCTCAGCACTGAGAAGGAAATAAGGAAGATAAATAAACAGATCGAGGCAGAGGGATCATTTCCTCACCAGGTGTTAACATGCTACACACACAGCCCAAATGTGTTGTCCTGATATGGAACTCTAATGTCTAATACAAATATTCTTGGAGTCGGTAAAAGTTTGGATGATTAATGTTGGATTTGAGGTTGACACCCAATACAATATTGAGGACTGGATTAAGCATGCATATGCACTCTTAATCAAAGCAAACATTACAAGGCTGGTAAGTAAAAAGAAATTCACTTGAAATCTTTAAAACTGGGTTATAACTATTAAGTTCAAAGCCACCCAGGGGGCATCCAAATACAATCCTCTCATTTCAATCAATCAGTCTTAATTTAATTAGTCTTTAATAATTCAACCCTCACAAATAAATCATCAGATGAACTGTGGTCATTTACAAGAATTGTATTTTTCTATGTAAACCTGCACTACTCAAGTAAAAAAATTAATGAAAGCTCAGCGTGGAGTGAATTCATGCCATTCTTTCTCCAGCATAACATTAATTATATAACTGGACTTCTGGTTATCCAAAAAGAAACTAAGTATGTTGCGGGTGTTTTCCATTCAGTCACAGAAGCTCCCACATCTACCTTCAGAAGTTGGTTTAAAAACTGCACTAAGGCTCCAAATAAACTCTCTTCGAGGATCTCTATCATGCAGCAAAAAGCTCACTACACATTCAACTCCAACTTCATTTTCCAGCTAGCTTGATATCAGGTGATGGAGGACCTTCTGATATTGGTTCTTCATACTGTTTGGAACCACAACACAGCTAGTAAATAGTTTGTTACAACCCAAGCGTTGTAAAACCTCATACACCATTACAACAATTAAATGCAGATTTGGTTTTACGTATTACAAAGCATGTTGTTGTACATTATTGAACCATAAGGGTTCTTTGGGGAATAGGGAGAAAAGGGGAAGATGCACAGCTACCTCCTCTCTGCACGTGTATGAGAACAGGCAACATGTTTGCAACACATTAGATTTCCTCTCTTGTGGAACAGAAATGTTTTTGCTCACATATTACCTTGGCTCTGCACTGAGCCACAGGCTGGGGAGATTCTCAGCAGTGGGCATTCACTGATTACACAACGCCTGGCACATCAAAGTTCCATGCTGACTCCTGGAGACTCACTTGGCCAAAATAATGTCTCTCTCAATTCATCCTTCTGTTCTTTTCCCCACCCTCTGCTTTTTGCCCTTTTCCACTATTGTCACTGATGTTGGTCTCATTACTTTCATTCCAGTTATCTCTGTATGCATCCTCACAACCTTCAAAATATTTATTTGTATTTAAAGTAGAATTTGTGGCTCGAAATTGGCCACATGATAGCTCAAGAGACTTAATTTGGGCTTGTCCTTTCCCATCAAGCCTTGGCCTTGTCTTGTTTTCAATGCAGTCTTTTTTCATCTTGTCATGTCTTCTCTTAGATCAAGTCTTGTCTTTGACTTTTGTGTACTTCCAGTAGTATAGCATTTTTGTTTTGTTTTAAGTATAGTTTTCTCCTCTATACCATTTCCTTCCCTCTCCTCTTTTCTACTTTGTTTCCCTCTCCTCTCGTCTGCTCTCTTTTTTCCTCCTATCATTTGCTTCCCCATCCTCTCCTTTTCTCCTCTCCCCTGCTCAACTCTTCAATTGAAGGCTATTAGAATCTAACATGCATCCATCACTGTTGACAGGCTGCTGTCAGTTGGAATACAGGACGTCCCAAAGCAGTGTCACAGCTCCAGACAAACACCTGTCCCTCGGGGCAGTGACCACCCCAACACACAGACCTACGCACAAACACACACAGTCTGCCTTACTACCACGGGGGATGCTCTTTGCTGGTAATGAGGGTAATGTTTTATACTACTCACAATGTTACAGTCATGACCTTCAATTATGTTTTTCATTTGCAGAAGGTTGAAAAACAGGATATTTCACAAAGATGGAAACCCAGAAAGCATCTCTTTTTTTAACAGCTTCTAACATTATTTTTGAACATAGTGGTACACAGCCAGCACTCCAATTATGTCTCCTTTTAAAAACAAAAACAAATTGATTTTCCTCATACAAGTTTTTTTGCAGCAAAAATTCTGGCAATGAAGCACTTACTGATCAGTTTCAGAGAGCCCCTGTTGATGAATGTCTTCATTGCAACTAAATAACCAAGTTCAAAGTAATGAGTGTACAGTATAATCATGTAACATGAGAGCTTTTGTACACTTATGTAACTCCAGACAGCATTTCTTTTCAGACCATCAGACTGTCCACAAGACAACTTCTAATGTCAATTGTAACATGATCATTTTGAAAAGGAAGATACAATGACAGCGTTTTCTTGCAGAAGACTTTGTGATTGTGCTTGATTTATCAAAATAGAGCTGTCAAACAAAATCTCACTTAAAATGTGGGTCTTCGATCTGGTTTATGTTCTCACCTTGAAGTTTCACTACCGTTAGAGAAGCACAGAAGTTTACTTTTGCTTTTTTCCCTAGTTTTTACTTTTAGGTTTACTATTGGTTACTTCAATTACTAGTGGTAAAATAGTGTACACTATGTGCCTGAAGCTTAGAAACAGCAAGCTGAAATGTATTCTTCCAAGACAACTTCAGTGACAGCGAGTTCAGTGCTGTCACTTACTTGGCTGCTGTAATTACAGATTAATTTAACTTTCTGCATAACATTACAACTCATAATTTTTAATTGAAAAACCCTATATTAACAAGAATACCCATTTTAATTATATTAGAAAAAACAATTACAGTTTCAGTTTGAAGACATTATTTGCCTCAAATGTTTTTAGATATAGTTCTAGTTTATTTGTGTGGCAATGTACATCAAATTTGAACTCCACCTACTGCGGGATGCTCATGATACTGAAAAGTCAAGGACTGAAAACTACCATAGGTTGAAGCACCTTATATCTAAAAACCTTTCATTTAAATTCCAATGCATCTCTATTTTGGACCTTCATACACCCCTCTGCTTACATATTATTTGAAAAATTCATAAGGCAGACTTTAATAACACTTTAAAAACACATGAAGTCATGTGTTTTCAGAAGGCATCAAAAGCTGATACATAAAACACACATTTATTGTTTACAGCTGTTTTGCTGAATAACATTTAATAGGTTAGTTTAACATAACTAAAGCTTTTAGAGGTAAAATCAAATGAGGTTTTATTGAAAAACCATCATCAGCCACAGCATTTCAGCTCTGTCAGTGTTCAAATCGGGGCAGAATGTCTTTTGCCCTGGGCTCTGGCCAATTTAACAAACACAGGTATGAAAATACATTGGGAAACCCTTCCAATCAAATTAATGTTTATGCTAGTCCCTTTCAGTTTAAACATTTGCCTCAAGATGGAAAAAAAAAACAGATAGAGTAGAGTTTGGCATCTCTTCACATTCTTTCGAAGGGCGGACATTGTAAAAGGTGCTTTCCTTTATCTTCTACAAAAAAGATAAACACAGGATTAAAGCAAAGAACTAAAGCTCTTTTTGGTCAACTGAAAAAAAAATGATATAGTGATGATAGTTTTAAACTACAAGTCATCCATTCATAGAATAAACTTGTTAAGTTGGTGATTTTTTTTGTGTTGAAATGGTGATACCAGATTGGATTTAATATGAAATTATATATTTTAATGTTTGTAAATTTACACCAATATAAAGTGTTAACTTACTTATTTTTCATAATCCTTTTGAGTTTGGAGCCATGCGGATATGAGCTGTAAATGTGCACAGTGTCTACATCATCATTAAAAACACTAATTTTTAAGGCTTTGTGGCTTTCCCCTTCTGCTCTATTGAAAACAGATGCCACTGTTACCCTAAATAATTGCTGTAATATTCATGCTTAAACTATTAAACGTGTTTGTTAGCAGTATGAAGTTTGTCACCAACTTTAGAGTATGGATTGATGTTTGAAGTGCTGGGGTTACGTTCTGCCTTTACCACAGTCACCCGCCTCCCTTACAGAACTATTCTAGCTTACACAACACTGAGTTGGCTCTCTCTCTCGTGTTTTCTCCTCCGGAAATTTAACAGCTCTCAAATGAGAAAATGCATTAACTATACATTTTATTATGATCCATCTTGGCTTTTGCCACAGGTTTTGCACATGCAATGCCTGAAGTTAGTCAAACACTTCTGTATCTGTGGTTATGCCCCAGAGGTCATTGTGTTTACCAGACTGGTAAAACTTCAAAGAACCCAAACGGATTAATAATTGTCATCCTACTCAAGTTAGCATCAGTGTAAATGTAAGTCAATTATTTCAGAAAACTAAAAGTTTCAGAAAGTTAGGTCAAAATAAAAAAATAAATAAAAGCTTAATGTAATTTAAATATATGGAAATGTTAGTAAAACCCCACAATCTTCTTTTTGACATAAGGAAAGTCAGTGCTTTCCTAACTAAAAAAAAACATTTTTCACAGTACAAATGTTCTTGCAGATGGAATGATGCAGTGTCTGAGGGTGTATTCAAGTGGAAAATAAGTGCACTGTGGGTTTTTATTAGCTGGACAAGAATCTGAAGTGTCCTTTCCTGGTGCTCTGGAAGAACTGACTGCTCACAATGCTCTGAATTTTTCATCAGGCTCTGCAGGTCAAGACTCAGAGGTGTCTGTGTGAGTGAAAGAGAGAGGGGGTAGGATGGGACGGGTCATCTGATCTATAGCCACATCAGTCAGACAGACATTTTAGACTTTAATCGCAGCAGCCCAAGACATTTTGACCCACAAGGGCAAGTGTAGAAATCAGAGCTTCAGAATGTGTGTCAGTGGTGACATGAGGTCTTTTGTGCGAATATCATTGACTGTATAACACATGGGCATTTTTTTTGAGACTCCCAGTTGGCATAGCCAGCCATTTCACCACTGGCAGTGTGTCGCTACCATAAAGTAAAAAATGGGCAAAATTTGAGAAATGGTTGCGTGGAATTGATGAAATCAATACCTAAGCCTGCTCTCCTTTGCTCTAATGGCATCCACTCAAGTCACCCTTAATTAAGGACTGCTTTAAGACTTAATGTAAGTTAAACAAAAAGTACCGGTAATAACAAAGTCACCCCTTTAAAATAAGTAAAATCAGATAATCACTCAACTGAATAGAAACCACTGAAAACAAACACTCAACCATCAACAACTGTCTAGTAAACACATAATGCCAATTTACCCCTTAAATGTCCAAGCAATCACGGAAAACAGCCAAACAACCCCCATCATCACACTTACAACCACTGGAAACAGCTAACCAACCATCAACAGCTGTCCAGTAAACATATAATAGTTCCAACTAATCTAGAGCATCTGGCTACAATCGACTAACAGATAACCACTCATCAACTGCCTCACAAGTCTCACCAACCAACCCCCTTAAATGGCCAAGCATTCACTGAAAACATCCAACCAACCACCATTAACACACTAGAAACCACTGAAAATAACTACTACAAACAGCAAACCAACCCTCATCAACAGCCTAGCAACCACTGACATATGCCTGCCAATTACTGAAAACGGCAGATCAACCCCAACAACAGCCTAGAAACCACTGAAAAAAGCTAACCAACCAATTCCCAGCAACTTGGTAGAAACCCCTGACAACAGCATTTCAACCATCATCAACTATTGCCTATTACCAAATAAAAATAGTCAACATCACACATTCAGGCATCAGACCCTCAAGCCCCTGGCAACAACTTAGCTCTTAATCTATTAGGAAAGATTAAATTAAATGTCTGTCAATGTCCTAACCACCACTAATATGAGCTAGCAAATCATTGTTTTCATAATACTGAACGTGATTAATTAAGGATTTGCAGCACAGCAAAATAGAATGTACTTTTAAAATTACAGGCATGTGTTAGTTTATGTTGTTTCAAATATCAACATTGGCTCATAGAAATCTCACGCCACACCTAAGAGTATGCCTCATTCTGTGTACCATATCTAATTCCTCCTTGAGAAAGTCTTCTGTTTAAAGGTCTAATGTCTAGTGTTTCAGAGTGGGTTGTTGTGGCTCGAGGTTACTGTCAGTCATGTGTTCCTCTCGCATCGATGTGACATCATTGCTTTGATGACTAGAAAACATATAAGCTTGTGAACGTGTGTATATAGATGTCAGTTGTGCTACATTAACACACTGACAATATTATAGAAATCAGAAACATCCGAGACTCAATCCACAGCGTTCAAAATCTACCCGCTAGGGGTATAAAGCTACAGTATGCACTGTCAATCAAATCCTGAAAGGTATATGATGTATGACATGAAAAGTATGGTTACCATGACCTTGTTGTGCCTAAGAGCAAGCCATTAATCTCAGTGTGGCAGTTTCTGCATTGATTCTAGACGTGTCATTTCTTATTAATTGGCCTATGGTTTACATGCATTGCAAAAAATAAGACAACGCATGCTATGTATTCAATTTGTGTGAGTATGCTAACTCTTTTAATAACCTCATATATAAGTATTGATTAACGATAAATGGATTGTTGGATTGAATGCTATTTAGATTTTTCAAAGCACTAGGATTATGTTCTCTAAACTAATACCTTGAGAGAGAGCAGTTCACACTCGACCTAAAACGTGAGCGTGTTTCCAGGCCATACCCTCACCAATTTTACAAGGCTGACCAATGCTACAATTCTGGTTTTAAGTGATACATTTTTAGCCTAAAAGAACAAAGATCAAAATTATGTGTTGTATTCTGGTTGAGTTCAGGTTGAATTGGTTTCTTGTCATTAAACAATTATTTTTTTTAACATGTCGATATTTAGGAGCCAAGTGGTGTTTGTGGGGACAGAAAGAATGCATAGCATTCTTTTGCTCTCCATCGTTATGGAAATGAATACTCAAGAGACATGGTTTATGAACACAGCCGCAAACAGCAATTTATTAATAATTCCAAACATGATGAAGATTATACCTCTCCTGTAATTGCCTGCAAGGCTGCAAGCGGACCTCCTCATCAACGTAAACTACCTCTGCGTTTTTAAGAGATGCTGAACTGGACCCTTTCCAGTGGATAGATGGTCAGGTTCTCTTTTAGAACACTCTGCCACACTCAGGCCGTTCCAGTTTCACCTTTCTCACCATTCAACTTTCTACTAAAACAAACAGTATGAGCGCAAATCCAAACTAATTCTCAGTATTAGTCACTCACACAAAAGATATAAAAAAAACCCCAAAGAAAACTAAATAACATAAAACAGAGTTAGTTTTAATAACACGACAGTAGATTAAACTCAAATACGACCTTACTCCTGGATCTTCATTTTCTCCTGCAATCTGTAAAATATCAAACACAGAAAACAACCACAACAACAAGTAACAACATACATCAGCATTTAATCTCATATTCAGGATTAACATCTGAAGAACAATTTCCTTGTTACCTTAAAATCTCCATAAACAATCACAATACAAATCAGGTGTTGATTTAATCAGGGATGCACCAATAACCCTTTTTTGGCAAACGAGTAAGAGTACTTGCATAAAGTATTCGCTGATACCGATACTTAATAAAAACAAGATTTAAATTTACAGGTAAAAGCTTTAGTCATATAATTAAAAAACAAACAAACAAACAAGGGACTAGTTTGGAATTCAGACCATTTATTTACAATGAAAAGTATGTTGTATACGACATATTACAGAATAAAATTATCAAAAAATAAGGACTTAAATATTAATTCTTATAACATAAGCCTGGCTGGTGTTGCGGGATTGTTACGTATGTTTTATGGCTTGTTGTGGCATAAAACTGGGAGGTTAGGCTAATTAGTGACACAGGGCTAACATTGCCAGTTCAAATATCTGTGATGAAACTAAAAGCAGAAGAGGTTTGTAGCAGCTGTGGATAATTCTATTTTTTTCACAGAGTTCTGTAGTTTAGGCAGCTCCGTGTCAGTCATGTAGCGGTGGCTTGGGACATCATATCTGGGCTCTGAAACATTTTAGGTGCTTGATTAAAATACGTCTCCTCTGGACAATTTTGCTGAGCACAACTTGCACTCTGCCTTTCCTTTGTCGTCTCCATTCACTTTGAAATAGTTCCACACGCTGACATGTCCCCCCTCGTCCCATGTGGGGGCGAGGTGGGGCAGGCAGTTGGGGTCTGTTATTAACCCCTTACACGCTGCTTAAACATAAACATTTCTCAGATGGTGATATCGGTCCCCGGTATCAGGCACTTTTAATGAGTACGAGCATTTAAGAAAATGTGGTATCGAGGCCGATACCAGTATCGGTGTCGGTGCATCCCTAGATTTAATACACACTGCTCCAGCCATCTGTAATTGAAAAACAAACTTACTTTTCAGTGAAATGTTTATCAGTGTAATTTTGTCATTAAAATGCCACTTTTCTGTCCCATGTTTTCCTTATCTGTAATCAATTTACCGCAGATCTCAGTGTCCTTAGAACATTTTTCTTTGTTCCGTAATTTTTGTTCGTTATGGAATCTAATTGTTGATGGATAAGTCACCGCTTGCAGCTTATCCATGAACTTCATAACACAGATATCATGTATCCATGTTTTCTTCACCATAGTTAAACAAAAAAAGTAATTTACATCTCTTCAAGAGGCATGTTTCCTCATTTCACATTTTTTCTTCAAAATTTATTAGGTTTGTTCTGCAACAGAACTCAACCAAACACCTGATGTGTAAAGGGTTAAGATCTATCTTCAAGTAACGAAGAATAAAAAAAAAAACTATGAAAACAGTATGCATCATCACACTTCGAAAAAGATAAAAAATTCTCATTGACCAGATTTTTTACCACAAAAAAAATGCTTTCAAAAAATAATTCTCTGTGGAAGTAATGTACATGGGTGAGACACGCTTCAGTCAGTTCCATTCATCACAAGCAATCATCTCCCCAGATATTTGCTAAGTGTTAAATTTCCCAAATTTTTCTTTTGTTTAAGTGTTTTAAATGCCTCTGCCTGAGATATTGCTTTTCTTTTCTGTTTTATTCCCTTATTATCATCAATTTGTCACTGCAAGTTGAATAACAATTTTCTCTGTATTATATTGGGAAATGTTTTCACTTTGTAGCAGTTTTATCAACTCCACAATTTCCTTTCTCCATTAGCATTGCTACAAGTCAAAATAAACATTCACATCTAATGGCATACAATGTGCTCCTTTGTTACCGTTATAACTCTGATTAATCAGAAATCTCAGAAAATTTCATGAATGTTTTAATGTTTAGTCAATGAAACTTATGAAATAGATTCCTCTAACATGAAATATTGGGGTTGGTTTTCAAAATTCCCATAATTTCCTCTCATTGCAGATAATCCTCATTCACCTAACCCCTAAGTCATTCCATACCATTTGTTCCAAAATGAGTTGTTCTCATTTAAAACAATTCCCCATAGTTATTATTTTTCCCAGAAATCATCATATCTCTTATGGATGTCATAAGCAACAGAAGTCTTCAAACTTCATATTAGTCATTTTAATGTATTAGTACTTCAAGTTCTCTTCATGAACAAGAGAGGTTTGGTTACTCTCAGCCCTCAATATGATTTCAGTGTTTGTTTAAATGAGAAGCACAAATTAAAGTTGCCGTCGTGCTGTTGTTCTGTACCCTGTCTCCGGAGTGATTTCTTTGAGAGATAGTTTCTGATTTCCTATACACCATCCTTCAGAAAGCTGAGGCTTGATAGTGAGTGTCCTTGGTACTTAATGAAATAAACGGATGATGAACTGCCAGGCACACCCTAGCCTTACTCTGTCCCTCTAGAATGCAGACTGCCAATGATGCAAGTTATTTTGGATTGACATACTTGACATACAAGAAATGCAGTGAAATACCAAAGCAGAGAAAGAGAAAGTCACCAGTTGAGTGACTTGGACGAGCAAGTCACTTGGTTGAATAAAACAAGTAAAAAGAGGAAAAATGCAAACGATAAAGAGGAATAACGGTGACAGAGAGTGGAGGTGAAGCGACACAAGAAAATATTGGATGGAACTGATGTTCTGACTCAACAGGAAGTGAAAAAGTAGATTATCAATAAACTGGTATACACTTAGGTGCAGATAAAGAAAATGAAATATATATGGAAGAGGCGAAGAAGCTACTAATGCAAGAAGAAACATAAACATGCAACTAACTTACAAGTAGGAGCAAATAAAAATGGAAGTGATGTAACAGTTGAGAAGGAATAGAAACAGATTCAGAAACAACTTAAAATATGGAAAAGTAACTGATGTCAGAAGACTATAAATGAGCAAATATGGTGAAAGATCAGACATGCTTAGTGTAATGATACAGTTTGAGGAGGAACAACTGTCTACTGCCTAAAAGTATAGGAAACTTTAGCTACCAAGCCATACATGGTTTTATGGCAAACGTGTGCAGTGAGAATCAAAAATGTAGTCCATGAACAAGAGTTCACAGATATGGAAATTGCGGAAGTAAAATGCTGAAATTGTCGAGGAAATTACAGTGTGGCATACAGATGGGTGTTAACTAAAAACAAATAAATGAAAAATGTTGTATAATATAAATATTATGTAAGGAAAATGAGTTGCAATTGACTGCGCATGTGCATATTTTCATTAAACAAAACTGAATGAATGACTTGAGAATTCGGTGTATTTAATGTAGAATTCCCCATCAGTTGGTCACTACGACTTATTTCAGTGACGACTATGGGAAGCTCTGCTAGGGGCTCTCTACTCATTTCACACTGTGTCAAAATGCCAATCAGCGAACGTGCTGATGGTCACATGATCACCCCGTCCCGCATAATTCGAACGCAAGTGTGACACTCGTCCTGTTTTTTTCAGAGCCTTACTCTGACACGCTAGCAACTTTGTGAAAGACACCACAAAAGGAAACAGTTGGATTATTACCTTGTGTGTGGATTTTGGAGATCTGGTGATTCGAACAGCAACCAGCGAGGTTTTTTAGCTGGACGGAAGATTGAAACCACTACACGCCCCAGACTTCAGCTCTTTCACTGCCTTCCACCAATAAGTAAGACTCCTTTTCTTAGTAGAGCACGTGTTTTCCAAACATGTCGCGATCATGCAAGTCTGTTGGATGCGGTGGATTGATTGTATTGATGGATAGCGACGATCATTGCCTCGGTTGTCTTGGGCGTAGACATTCTGAGGCAGCGGTTGAGAGGAGCAGAATGTGTGGCTTGCACAGTTCTGTCCGGCAGCGCACTTAGGCGAGGTTGGAGTTCTTTCAGTCCACAACCGGAGGCTCGTAAGGGTCAATGAGTGCATGTCTCCAGCGCCTAGTGGAGTCAAGCAGGGCCGCGCTTCCCGGTCCCCTGGTGAGTCCACTATCTGCCACAGTGAGTTATCGGATGATGATCGGTGATTGAATCTTCTGAGGACTCCTGTGTGCGCCTTATGAAGCGATCTCCACTGCTGAATCGGAGAGTGATGGCGAATTTTCCAAAAGACATGGTACATCGCTTTCCCCCTCTGGGGTGACGGCAGATTGTGGTGCGGAGGAGATGGCCGAGTTGCTTGCCCAGGCTGCCAGAGAAATTGGGTGGCAGGTGGTTCCGACCCTGGCACCCGAGATCTCCAGGCTGGACGCGTGGTTTGTGGGGTCGCACCGCGATGATACCCCGCAGCCCCCTCCTACCCCGTTTGGTGCACTTATACCCAAGTAACCCTGCCGCCAGCTAAGCTTGTCATTGGACGTGACTTTGAGGGCTTATGCTGCGGCGGGTTAAGCTGCCGCTGCCCTGCATCCCATGGCAGCCATTCAGGTGTTCCAAGCCAAGGATCTGAAACAGATGCAGGAGGGGAGTTGTAGCCCAGGTCTTACAGAGGATCTGAGGGTGGCTACCAACTTCGCACTCAAGGCGACAACAGTTGCAGCTAGCTCACTTGGCCACACGATGTCTACGCTAGTAGTCCACAGCCGCCATCTTTGGTTGACCCAGGCTGACATGCTCCCTCAAGATCGGAGGCATTTCCTCAATGCACCTGTGGTCCCAGATGGCTTTTGCACTCAGCAAGCAGACGAAGGGTCTGGGAGAATTCATGACGCCGAGTAGGAAGAGACATGGCAGATCTCCTTCTAAGTCCGCACCCCCACCGCCTGCTCGGCCTCCACAGTCCTCTCTTAATTGTCAGCCTCCAGGTCAAAGACGTCAACCAACAGCGGCTACAAGGAGTCGACGAAGGAGCAGTACTATCCAGGGGCCCCCCCAACATCATCAGGGGAAGAGGGTCCATCAGAAGCGGCCCTAGGACAGGCCGCCCAGGGAGTCCAGCTGCTGCGTGAGCCTCGCCACCAGCCCGCCCGCCCTTAAAGGGAGGGGGTGCCACCACCATCAAGCAGCGGACCCTCAGGTTAGATCTCAGTTTTTCATTAAATATGCAAAACTTGAACTCCCTGGGTTATGTGCGCAGCGAAGAGGCATGCACTTCAGATCCGAATGCAGTTCTCATCTCACTGCACTGTCTGATGCAGTGCAGTCCGGATGACTCTCAGCTTCCGTGTCGGAGTCAGCCTTGAGTGGGTCCTCCTCGGCTGGAACTGGATGCTCCCTCAAGATCGAGCCTGGACGCCCAGGTAGGTCTCCACCTAGGCTCCCTTCGGACCCCACCACTCAGTCCAGTTCGCGGGCCCAGTATGGAAACTATCGGCGAAGTGCGTATGACGCCATTAGTGGAGTTTCAGGAAGCCTGGTGGGAGCTTCCTAATATTTCCCCTTGGCTCATACGTACTATCCGGCACAACTATCGACTTCAGTTTGCTGCCAAGCCTCCCAGGTTCAACGGGGTTCTAATGACCTCTGTCTCAGCCACAGAGGCCCCAGTCTCACGTGAGGAGATCGATTCCCTTCTACGCAAAGGTGCGATTGAGCCAGTTTTACAGCCCATACTTTCTAGTTTCCAAGCGTACCAATGGGTTGTGTCCAATCCTCGACCTGCGTCATCTGAACGCTCATCTTCTGAGACTTCCATTCAGGATGATATCCCTCAGACGCACAGTCCACTCAGTCCGTCCAGGGGATTGGTTCGCCACAATAGATCTGAAGAATGCATATTTTCACGTGAGTATACTCCCTTGGCACAGACCCTTTCTTCGGTTTGGCCACGAAGGTCGAGTGTATCAATACTGCTTCCTCCCCTTCGGCTTGTCTCTGTCCCCTCGTACCTTTACAAAGAGGATCGAGGCGGCTTTAGTAACGTTAATATGGGAAGGGGTTCGAATCCTTGCGTACTTGGACGACCGACTGATACTGGCCCAAACGCGGTCCCAGTTGATTCACCACAGAGACAGGGTCTTATGCTGGCCCGTCGCGACAAGGCAGACAAACCAAGCAATTGCTCGGGGCCCGAGCTGGCCTGGGGCCCTAAGATAATGACTGGTCAAGAATAAAATGCAGCAACAAACTGTGTGAGCGCCCCATTGATAGTGAATGCAGTAAAGTGCAATGACACTGTTCTCGGGATCCCCCTTAAGGGGGCCCCCTCTCTGACAGCAACCCGCCAACTACGCAATCTCTGCTGCCGGCAAAATACAAAACTTCCTCAGTCATGAAGCGGAATTATGCTTCAGGAAGCCAAAAAAGAAAGAAGAGAAAGGAAGAGGGAGGATAAGAAATTTTGCAGCAGGTAGCCTAGCAGAAATATGTTTATGTATGTTAGCTAAGCTACCTTGCTGCTTGTAAAGAACAGTTAGAGCAACTTTTTTTTTTAAACGGACGGAATATGGTTACATACTGTAATATGTTTTTTTAACGGGATAAGAAAGATGCAGATCTGTTCCAGAATCGCTGTTTATCTTACTTAATGACATGACATTCCTATAGCTTTGTAATAGGTTTTGATAAAAGTGGCATAGCATGCTATACTAACTATTCCACTGTGATAACAGTGTTCCAGTATTCCACTGGAAAACCACACAATAAATTTTGTGCATCAAACATTCGCTTGTGATGTTTTTAAGCATTGGTAGTCGACTCACAGCACTACTAATAATTAGTAAACATTTAATTATAATTTCATTGTTTGTTAACAGTAAAAATGCATTTATATAGCATGCGGGGGGCCTCCATGTCCATTTTGCTTGGGGCCCCCAAATTCCTTCAAACGGCCCTGGTCTTATGCCACATCAGCCGTCTAGGGCGTCCGATTAACTCAGAAAAGAGCTCTCTAAACCCTGGCCAGAGCATATATTTTGTGGGAATGGAGCTATACTCGTTGAACTTGCGAGCACGCCTCTCACTAGAGCGCACCCTGAGCCTGCTGAATGCAGCACGCAGAGTCTAGTAGAGGAAGATTAGTAGTCTCACTGAAGTACTTCCAGAGGCTCCTAGGGCATAAGGCTTAAGCAGCAGCGGTTATTCCGCTCAGCTTATTACATATGAGACCACTCCAGCTTTGGCTCAAGTTCCGAGTTCTGTCACGAGCGTGGTGTCCAGGTCGACTGGCGGTGAACGTGACACCTCGTTGTTGCCTCCACCTGCGTCTTTGGAAAGATGTTGAGTTCTTCCGTGTCTGTGTCCCCCCTACGCTCTCTCCCAGGCTCTTCACGGGATAGATGCACTGGCGCATTGCTGGCCCAGGAAGAAACGCCAATATGCTTTTCCCCCAGTAAGCCTCCTTGCAACCCTACTGTGCAAGATCAGGGAGAACGAGGCAAAGGTCCTAGTGGTGGCACCTTATTGGCCCAACCAACCTTGGTTTGTAAAACTCTGCTTCCTCGTGACAGTCCCTCACTGGCCAGTTCCCCTGCAGTCAGACCTTCTGACCCAAGGACGTGGGCAGAAGCAACCCGTCCAGACCTCTGGAATCTCCATGTCTGGCACATCATGCTGCGGAGGACCCCCGGGTAATAACACAGTCAAGCTCCCTCTACTAGGGCCTGTTATGCCGGCAAGTGGGGTCGGTTCTTTGACTGGTGTCACTCTGGCCAAGTGGACCTGAGTAGCTGCCCCGTTGAACTCGTGCTAACCTTCCTTCAATATGGTCTGGATCGAGGTCTGTCTCCATCCACCCTGAAGGTTTAAATCACTGCGATTTCCACCTATCACCTTCCGGTTGAAGGCAACATGTTGGGACGACAGTTAACAGTCAGATTCCTCAGAGGGGCCAGAAGGGTTAGATCCTGTAGGCTGTCCTTAGTTCCTTCCTGGGACCTTTCCATTGTCCTTAGAGGACTTCAAAGTCCTTCATTTGAGCCACTTGAATCAGTAGAGCTTAAATTTCCATAGAAGTTCTGATCAGCTTTTTGTATGTTTTGGAGGACAGCAGATGATAGGAAAGGCTGTCTCGAAACTAATGGAGGCCATATCTACCACATAATCAGCGTCTGATGTCTCTTGCTCCTTGCAGTTGAGAGCCCACTCTATCAGGGGTGTCACAGCCTCCTGGGCGTTGGCAAGGGGATTCCACTGGCAGAGATCTGCAAGGCAGCTGGTTGGTCAACATCCGACATCTTCGCCAGGTACTATAACCTGAGCGCTGAATCCATCTCTTCAACCGTCCTAAGTGGTGGTAGCATTCTCTGAGATGTTCGAAGAGGTTTCCAGCTTGGGTTGCGCCATTCTTAGTTATATACGTGCTTTATTTTTGCCCCTGGAAATAACCTCCAGCTTTCTGGCTCCTCTTGCCCCACCAGGCGTAGTAGACTATGCGGAGTATTCCTACATTCTGTCCACATGTGTGCTCTCAATGGGGTACTACCGGTTGAATCTTTTATGACCCGGGAACGGGAGTGCCGAGCAGTTCTCTGAAAGGCTAACTCTCAAAAACTATTGCTGTAGCTAGTTCCATCTATGCTATCTTCCCTCTGAAAGACCTTTCCCCAGTGGTTCAAGAAGTATTTCCATAGGTCCCTCAATGAAACCTTGCATGTATTAAATTGCTGGAAGTTCTAAGTCCAGCCTTCGAGGTTACGATTACGGCCTTCCCACGTCTCCCTTCAGCTCTGGAATCTATGCTCCTTCCTCTGGTATGAGTTGGTTTGAGAGAAAATTGCCCATTGCCCATTAGAATTTAAGTCTATACTTAAGGCCAGGGCGGAGGAGGGCCCATTCGGTGCCGGACTACTGATGTGCCCTGCTAGCCTGGCCGTCGGCTGATGCGGAAGGAGGACCTGGGTTGTGACGTTTTGCAGGGTATTCCCATAGTCGTCACCGACATAAGTCATAGTGACCGACTGATGTGGAACATAATGGTTACTTTCGTATCCCCCATTCCTTGAATAGGGAACGGAGACTTATGTCCCCTAGCCACAACCAAAAGGTCGTGAGTAAGTCTGGTTGCCTAGGGGGTGAGTACGACTCCAGCGTCACAACAGGAAGAGTGTCACGCTTGCGTCCTGTTTATGCGGGACGGCGTGATCACGTGATCATTAGCGTGTTCGCAGATTAGCATTTTGAAACAGTGTGGAAGGAGTAGAGCGCCTCTAGCGGAGCCTCCCATAGTCGTCACCGACACAAGTCCCGTTCCCTAATCGGGGAGCGGGGGTTACGAAAGTAACCATTATGTTTTTTGCTCTTTATTCAGGGTCTGCAATGGTTCTGAATTACAGGGTATCCATGGGTAGCACTGTCCCCTATAAGATTGTACAACAATTCACAGAGAAATTCCAATGCACAAAACATGAGCATATTTTTGTACGTTAAAAAAACATTGTTTGTTTATATGAAAACATAAATTGAATAAATTATGTGGAACCTGTTGATATAAAATATTCAGTGTGCAAAACAGCCTGGGACAAGTAGGTTTACTAGAACAAGCATTGTAAAGCCTTAAGCTTTTCACTCAGAGCTGGAGGATTTCACTCTAAAACACTCAACAGCTTCTTTCTCGAGAAATGATTGCAAAGGAGGCCTTCATCCTCTAAAACATTGCTCGCAGGTTAGTAATGTAAGGATTTTAGACTAGAGTCTGAAGGTGCTTAGACTTAAACACATCCATAATTTATGACCTGTCCATCTGTTGTTACTCGCTCTCTCACTCTCCCCCTCTCTCTCCCTACCTGCCTTAATCCTGCCTTTCAACCAGATATTGGCTATTCGTGGATAAACTCGTTCACTCCAGAAATCAAGCAGGAAATGCATCACTGTCCAGAATTGCGCAACATCTGCAGAACATCTCTTTGATATTTCATATAATCAGCTGTGATTAAATGAAATCCACACACAGAGGGCATCAGGGTCTATTTTACAGAACACTAGCTTGCTTTTTATCTGGAATCATTTTGCATTCTTGGTAATAACAGACATCTGGTGAATTCCATCTGTGCAAGTCATGTGTGGATGGGACGATGAGATTATGAAATAAAAAATTATTATAATGCAGAGGATCAGAAGGTTGTTTACTAATAGCAGAAGGTCAGAGAGTCACGTGGATATTGTTACAAAAATACTTACACACTTTCCTTCATAAAATATGATATAAAGAGCCCAATAATGCTAAAAAAAAGTATTGTTGCCTTTAATTTGATGAATTATGCAATACTGGGAAATTTAGCTCAATGTGCTGTCAGATTTCAAAACTACTGTTTATTTTGTGTTGGTGATAGTGTTGTTTTCCTCTTAAAACAAAATGTTTTACTCATTTGAAAAAAGCTAAAGTGCTTTGAAACTTTGCGAGAAAACTGACTTAACAGCTGACTCATAAGTAAACTCAAACGAGTCTTTTTTGATTAAGTTTTTTTTGCTGACATGATGCTCTCTATAAACGTCTGAGAATAACACATAGTGAGACACAGTCTCAGATTGTGGACATCGACTCCCTTTTGCTTGATCATCAATGGAAGTAAAACCAGACCAGAGGTTGACAATTAAATAAATAAAAAGAAAGCTAAAGTTTAACACTTTTATTTTCTTTTTCAAAAAAGTCTCAAAAAAGACTTAAGCTATATTACAATTAGTTTACATCATTTAATTAGACAAGCAGTGTTTTGGAAAAAAAAAAACATTTTGACATGAAAGTTCTATGTCAATGAAAAACAAAATAGTTGCTTTCGTATCATAGTCACGTCCTTACGGTTGTGGCTGCGGGGACATAATTCCCCGTTCCCTATTCAGGGAATGGGGGTTACAAAAGTAAACATTACGTTCCCCATCAGTCGGTCACTACGACTTATGTCAGTGACAACTATGGTAACACCCTACAAAACGCCACATCCAAGGTCCTAGCGCATCGTCTGACAAGGCAAGACGGGCACATCAGTAGTCTGGCACCGAGTGGGTACTCCTCCGCTTCGGCCTTAAGTATAGACTTAATTTTTAATGGGCAATAATTCGTTCATGCCAGAGGCAAGGCAAGGCAAGTTTATTTGTATAGCACATTTCGCACACAGGGTAATTCAAAGTGCTTTACATTGGAATTAAAGAATAAAAAGAAAGTACATTTAATAAAATCAAGCATAAAAAAGTCATATAAAATCAAAGTGATTAAAAACGGAAAATTTAAAAACATTGATTAAAACAAAGATTAAATGTGAAGCGCAGAGGTAAAATAGTTGTTTGGACATTCGTGCTCAGTCGACAAAAGCGCACCTAAACAGGTGAGTCTTTAGCCTGGATTTAAACGTGACTAAAGTGTTGGCATCCTTGAGATGTATTTACCCTGTTTGGAATTTACCCAGTGTAGATCTAATTTATTTGATATGAGGGATCTCAGCTCTCTGTTTGGTGTGTATTCACTGAGCATGTCTGTTAGGTATTTAGGTGATAAGTTATGTTTGGACTTATATACAAGCAGCAGAACTTTAAAATCTATTCTGAAGGAGACCGGCAGCCAGTGTAGAAACTTAAGAACTGGACAAATGTGTTCTAACTTTCTAGTTTTGGTTAGAATTCGAGCTTCTTTTTGGGAAAACCAGTGAGAAGAACATTACAGTAGTCCAGCCTGCTGGAGATGAAAGCATGTATCAGTTTTTCTAAATCTTGTCTGGAAACAAAGCATCTGATTCTTACAATGTTTCTAATATGGTAATAAGCGGATTTCGTCTTTGCTTTGACATGGCTATTTAGACTAAGATCAGAGTCCAGAATCACCCCAAGATTTATGACCTGATTTGTAGTTGTTAGGCCCTCGGTGGTGAGATACTTGTTAACCTTAACAACCTGGCTTTTGCTTCTGAATCCAATGACTTCAGTTTTGTCCTTGTTTAATTTGCTATCGATTAGATTAAAGGTGCACATTGAGAGTAGAGGCAGAGAATGTCTATTCCCAGCCCTGCCGGGGGAAGCACTAATGCCTTTTCTGATGTTAATGATTTTATTGATGAATAATGAAGCAAAGTCATTGCATTATTATTATTATTAATGACAGAAGTTCATTTGGAGTCTGGTTTGGTGGGTTGGTTAACCTCTCTACTGTTGTAAAGAGAGTTCGCGTATTGTTGAGGTTGTTTGAGGAAAAACTCTTGCCTAGCTGTGATTAATTCTTAATTAAAAGCACAAAGACTCTCTTCATAAAGGTCGTAGTGGATGACTTTCTCCACCTTCTTTCAGCCTTCCTGCAAAGTCTTTTCATACTTTGAACTTTTGTTTAATTTCTCCAGGGTGTTTTTTGTCTACCAGGTTTCTTCTTGACAGTTATAGGTGTGATGTCATCTATAATGGACTTTATTTTTAGAGTAAATGCATCAAGAAGGAAGTTGGTTGTGCCAGAAGTGATGCTTGGTGTTTGAGATATGGCATGCATAAACATCTCGTTGGTGTTATCGTTTATGTGTCCCTTTCTAACAGAAATTGATTTTGTAATTTTGACGTGGGAGGTTGACGCATCAACAAAAACACAGAAGTGATCAGACAGAGTAACATCTTGCACAACGGTGGATTTAAGCCCTAACTAATTACTACGTCCAGTGTGTGACCGTGACATTAATATTGTCAAACTCCAAAAAGATGGATGAGAGCAGCTCAGTGAAATCATCGGTAAACCCTGTAGTGTACTTTGGAGGCCTGTATAAGGTGGTGAGAAGTACCCGTTTGGTGCCTTTTAAAGCTATACTCAAATATTCAAAAGATATGTAATCCCCACGATTGACCTGTTTGCATTCAAAAACGTTCTTGTACATACTTGAGATTCCGCCTCCTTTCTTATTAGACCGAGAGGCATGACTATATAAGAAGTTCCCTAGTGCAGCCTCGTTTAGTATGGGTGCACTACAGCTATCATCTAAACATTTTTCAGTTAGCAACATAAAATCTAAGTTATGTGTTAAAATAAAATCATTTACAAGGTGTGTCTTGTTTTTAAGTGAGCTAATGTTTAGAAGTGCTATTTTTAGCCTGTCATTTGAGGGTTCAGATATGAGGGTCTCTGGCTTAAAGTTTATTTTAATCAGGTTTGGTCTGCTTGATTTCTTATTCCTAGCAGACCTTTTCTTCCACTTGTTTTGTCTAGCAGGCCTCATCTGTATCTCTAATAAAGTAAGAGCTAAAGGGGCTGAGGACATCTGCCTGTTCTAAAAAACATTTCCCAAGGTCATCGTCATGAGGTAGAATGTCCTGTTTATCTCACTGCTGATTTGGTGGAGTAAGGGTGGGTTGGGGGTGAATTTGCCCCAGGCGGTTTGATCGCAGAAGAAAGGGAGGTGGCCGCCTTTTTTTGGGCAATGGTCAGGGCTTGCCATGAACGAGTGAGACAGCTTGGTTCCTGCAGAGACTAGTTTTTCAAGCTGCACTGGGAAACTGAGATGGGGGGATCCTGAAGATCTAGATATTGTTGATGTGTCCTCCAGGGAGTTGTTCTGTTGACTTCGGTTGTTGTCCAGGGGGTTACCCTGGAGGACGAGGAGGGAGCATCAATCCCAGAGCTGAAGGGAGACGCGCGGAGGCTGTACTCACCCCTTCATAGGTTAGACTTAAAACTTTTTAGAATAGTTTAAAAGACATATAGTTTCATTGAGGAAAATGCACCTTGATCCACTAGGGAAAGCTATTTTTAGAGGGAAAATAGCATAGATGGAACTAGCTAGAGCAATAGTTTTCGAAAGTTAGCCTTTCGGGGAACTGGTTGACCCTCCCGTGCAGTGGGTCATAAAAGATTCAGCCGGTAGTTCCTCATAAAGGGCACACATGTGGACAGAAGATAGGAATACTTCGCTTACTCTACTACACTTGTTGGGAGAGAAGAGCAACAAGAAAAGCTAGAGGTTACCTCCAGGGGCAAAAAATAGCATGTGTATCGCTAAGAATTGCGCAAGCCAAGCTGGACACCCCTTCATACATCTCAGACAATGCTACCACCACCTAGCCCGGCTGAAGAGTCAACGCTCAAGTTATAGTACCAGGGGGAAAGGGGTTGGGGTCTGCAGCCTTGCAGATCTCTGCCAGCGGAGTACCTCTTGCCAGCGTCCAGGAGGCCCAGACAGCCCTGATAGAGTGGGCAGAACTGCAGGGGGCAAGGGACATCAGACACTGGGTATGCGGTAAAGATGGCTTCCAAAAGCCAGTAGGGCCAACCTCTGTTTGGAGACAGCCTTCTCTTTCATCTGCTGTTCTCCAAAGCATACAAAGAGCTGATCATAACTTCTAAGGTTCCGGGTCCTTTCTACATAGACAATCAGTGCACAAACTGGGTAATTGGGACCAGGGGCTGGTGCTGCCTTCTCTCTGAGCAGAGCTTGAACTTTCACTAATTGAGTTTTGAAGGGGATGGTAGGAACCTTGATGGTAGGGCACATATCTAGGCCTGTGCTTAAGAATAACACGAGTATCACCAGGTCCGAAATTTAAGCAGGTCTCGTCGACAGAGAGTGACTGCAGATCCCCCACCCTCTTAACCGAGGCTAACCAGGAGCGCTGTCTTAATTGACAGAAATGTAAGCTCTGCCTTCAGGGTGGATGGAGACAGTCCTCGATCCAGACCCTCTTGAAGGAATGTTTGAACGAGTTCAACAGGGCAGTTGCTCGTGTCTACTTGGCAAGAGTGACACAAGTCAACAAACAGACCCCACTTGCCAGCGTAACAGGCCCTAGTAGAGGGAGCTCGGGCAAGACACAGTGTTTTAACCACAGAGCGTGGCATTAACCGGGGGTCCTTCGCCGCTTGATTTGCCAGACATGGAGATTCCAGAGTTTTGGGCACGGGTGCTTGTGCCCACATCCCTAGGTCAGATGGTCCGATTACAAGGGGGCCGACCAGGGAAGGACTATCACGAGGGAGCAGAGTTCTACAAACCAAGGTCGGTTGGGCCAATAAGATGCCAACACTAGGACCTCTGCCTCGTCCTCCCTCATCTTGCACAGGAGTCTCACTGGGGGAAACGCATATAGGTGTTGCTTCCTGGGCCAACAATGCACCAGCGCATCTATCCTGAGAGGAGCCTGGGACAGAGCGTAGAACAGCCGGCACTGACCATTCTCTGGGGTGGCAAACAGGTCTACCTCCACTGCTGGACTGCCAGGGGTAAATGCATCCTGACAAACACGTGATGTCCCTGTAGCATTCTCCTGAAGTGCTTTACTGCTAGGAATACTGTACTGTGATTTATGCTCCAGGAAGCATGTCTGTCAGTCCAAAACCCTGAGATTTTGTGCTTCCCCACATACAGCACCTGACCCGGTTATTAAAGCATCAGTAGTTACTACTACGAGCCTGGCAGAACCTCCCAGGAGGATTCTGGCATGGAGAAACCGAATGTCCTTCCAAAGAAGGAGGTGAAGGCGGCAATGAGGTTTCACGCTCACCTTTAATCGCCCTGGATGCCATGCTCGCGACAGAACTCAGAACTTGCGCCAAAGCTAGAGTGATCTCATATGTAATAAGACGAGCGGAATTACCACTGCCGTGGAAGCCATATGCCCCAGGAGCCTCTGGAAGTTCTTCAGAGGGACCACTAATCTTGTGCAGACTCTGTGTGCTGTCTTTGTGGTATTAAGCTGTTGGTATATTTGGTATGTGTTTGTAAAATAAAGTGTAAATGCAAGTTTCAAACACTACGGCTCTGTTGCTGTCTATCCTTAACTGACCATACTCTTTGAGCCAATCTGCTTCATTGAAGATCAGGGGCGTAACAACAGCGATGTACCGTCTCCTTTGGGAGATGTGCCGTCTCTCTCCAATGCAGCAGTGGAGATCGTATCAACAGGTGAACAGGAGTCTTCAAAAGATGCCAGCAGTGCATCATCCGATAACTCACTGTGGCGGATAGAGGCCTTAGTGAACCGGGAATCGCGGGGGCGTTCCTGCTCGTCTTTTTTGGATGCTGAAAATATGGACTTGTCGACCCTTGCGAATGGGAGCAACAAAACCTGAAAATATGCCAACCTTTCCCTAAGTGCGCTGCTGGACAGAAATGCACAATCAACACAGTCTGATCCCTCAACCGCTGCCTCAGCATGTCTATGTCCAAGACAACCGAGGCAATGATCATGGATATCTGTCAATGCGATCGATCCACTGCATCCAACAGACTTGCATGGTCGCGACATGTTTGGAACACGCTACAAACAGTAGACAGGCAAAAGAAGTGCTCTACTTAAAAAAGGAGTCTTACTTGTTGGTGGAAGGCAGTGAAAGACTTCAGGCTATTCCAGCCTCTGGCTACGGCCGAAAACCTCGCTGGTTGCCATCAACTCACCAGACCTCCTAGTAATCCACACAAAATAATCCAACTGTTGTCTGTTGTTCTCTCTCACTGAGTCACTTGCGTGTCAAGAGTAGGCTTAAGTGAAAAACAGGAAAAACATCACACATGCGTCCGCTTTATTCTTATGATTGGCATTTTGAAAAAGTATGGAGAAAGTAGAGCGCTCCTAGCGGAGCTTCCCATAGTCGTCACCGACTGACTGAGGGGGAACTCCACTTCTAACCCCAAAATTCTAGTTACACTGCCACCATGACAAGAATGTTTCCAGCATTTTAAAATAACTTTCTGACTTTTTCTGAAGTGCTAGATGCAGTATCCAATAATAGGCAAGTCAATCAGGTAGAAAATTATGTAATTATTATTATAATTATAACAAAATTATTATTATTATTTTATTTATTTTTTACTTTGAATAGGTGTCTCCAGCTGTTTGAGACTACAAAACACAAATTCAGAACCAATGTACTGGCTATTTAAGATTTTTAGATTGTATATTATAGAGGATGAGGCTAAGGTTTGCATTTTGGTGCATTGAAAATAAACATTTGTATGTTTGTAAATCTGAATTCTGTTCTTTTTCTCAAAAACAACTAATAGTTAGCTGTGAGGTTAGGAAAGCAAATAAAAACCAAGTTAAGCAAGGTTTTCTCTTGTAATCTTCAGGCACATGCTGTCTTCTATGGAATCACACATTGTCCAGTTCTGAATTAAATCTTCACATATTCAGCTCATTTGTTTTCTCTGGCCCATATACGCATCTTACAGGATTTTGGTGTCATAACCAGAAGGAACATAATTCAGAGAGGCCGATGATGCATCCACCAGAGCCCAGATAACTACACCATCAATCATACAAAGGCTTAATGCTGTTTGCAAATCTGCACATTCAACAAAACCAACTTTACCAGCTAGACTGCTGTATCCCTGGTGCCCCAGTTTCTTCCAACTGGAAGTCATCAATGAACCCGTGGCTTTATTCTCATCACCATAGTTACAATACTATGCTTTAAGTAATAAGAGTCTCAAGTTGTTTTCATGTACATTTTGTACTGTTCTGTTATATGCTGATCATCTGGACAACGCTTTTTTTTTTTTGCTGCAAATTGAATGCTTACTAGGGCGTCACGGTGGCACAGTGGGTAGCATGGTCATCTCACAGCAAGAAGGTTGCTGGTTCGAGTCTCGGTTGGGTCAGCTGGTATTTTTGTGTGAAGTTTGCATGTTCTCCCGGTGATCACGTGTGTTTACTCCGGGTGCTCCGGTGTCCCCCTCAAGTCCAAAGACATTCCAGAAGAGTTGACGGTTCCTTTTGCAGTGGTTGCAGTGGAAGAAAGCCGACAAGATAATGGATGAAAGCTTACTTTTACTTTTTTGAAGTGCTTAAAAAATCTTTGTTGAGTAAATTCTAGGAAATATTTACTATGAATATTATTATGTTATATATTATGTGAAAGCACATAATATGATAGTTGAAATTCACATACTGTCTTTGAGTAGTCAGTTTTATTATTTGATAGCACCCTGTACACCGTCTACCGTCTATCTTACCCCTTCAGTAACATACCACAAAAACAAACATAAAAATCTCAATCTGATCTGTTGTATCTACCCATTGATAATTGGTACATTATATAGACAATGCTTAGATATACAAAGATATAACTAATGCTTACATGGCATTCACTTGACCAATTGTTTAATATAAGTCCAATATATATATATATATATATATATATATATATACATATATATATATATAATATATATATATATATATATATATATATATATATTATATATATATATTATACATTTTTGAGAAATATTTTAATCCTTTCTTTGTGAGCCCCACCCACTTGTCAATTATATGAATCGCTAGTACAGCCCCTCTCTACGACAAGCAGGTAACACAGTTTGACCCGGTTTGAAGAGTGAGAGCAGCAGACCAGTGCTGGGTAAGCAATACCAGAGAAGTGCGTTTTCCTACTTCCGGAGCCTAACTTTTTATTTGGATTACCAAAGAAGTGTTTATTCAGAAATGGCTCACATTCACGTTCACCTAGTTTATCAACAAAGAACAGTTTCATAAAGGATTTTACACCGGGCTCTTTTCCAACTGTCCTGTGTTCATTCTTTGAAGGTCCACATAGTAAGTGTTTTTTTTTTTTTAACTTTTGGTAGGCTTAAATTCATTAATGAAATACACAATTTTAACTCTTAATAGATCAAGCCTAGGACACACTACATGACTTTTATAATCCTATAAGGAAATCTGGTTTCAGCACCCACATAAGGAGACTCTTTGCATTTTATCTTCCCTCAAATTCTAAAAATGCACACTACAAAATTCAACAATCGTGTGGAACGCACACTACAGGATGTTGCTACATGTTATTTTGTCAGACTCTCTTATCAAAAAGTAAAGATTGATTTACAGCATGTACACCTATAACAAAATAAATAATTTATTAACAGGACGCCGACATTAGAAATCATACAGTGTAAGATTACGTATGTCTGATTTACCTTGTTAATACAGGCCTGAGGAGCCTTTTTTTGTGTTTTTTTGTTCATTCTGTGGACTCAATGTCCGTGTCAGACTCTGGTTCACACATAAGGTCTTGTTACATCACTCATCGCCATTGTCTGTTGATTAATAATAACACGTAATTAAAGAGTTGCTTGTTGTTGTTTTTCTTTTTGCTTAAATTGGATTAGGAAACACAGGCAGGATATTGCTGGTCAGTAGGGGTGTGCCAAAAGCACGTAAGGTTTGCCAGGTCATAAATTAGAGGTGCTTTAAAGACTTTTTTTAATGAAAACTATTGCATTTTTCAAGTTATTAACAGTGCAGCGCTAGTATAGATTGCTCAAATATTGATTCTAAGTACTATAACAAGGGCATAACATGGGACCTAGGTGTAAAAAATTTATTTGTATCAATAACACAGTGAACTTCAGTAAATAATTTTATATATAATATATAATGTTAATTTAATAAAACTACTGTAACTTACTATTTTTTTTGGCTCATAAACTATTGTGTCAATCTTGAACTCTGTATAACTTGGAATCTATAGTACTTTTTATTCAGTTTAGCTGACTGACCCCAATGTAGAATCTGGAGGAAAAGGGTAAGCACGATAGAACACATGTATAAAGCTAAATGCTGCTCTTGTGCTGACTGGATGGTGTCAGTCAGGCGATGTTCTTGTGTGTGAGAGATGTAACTCTGTGGTTGTTTGTGTGTGTTTGTATTTGTGTGAGGTGACCCTGTGCTTGTGAGTGTGATGACAAGACTTGAGTTTCAGTTGTGTGTAAACACATCCCAGTGTGGTAACAAAGAAACCAGGCACACGGTAACACAAGCCGTCCACACCAGGGTCTGCTCTAACATTCACCTCCCCAAACAAGCAAGAACACTACTGAGTAGCTACTTTTAACAAAAATCGGGCTGAACTGTGAATTACAGGTGGAGGCAATACTTACAATGAATTTAAACTTGTGTTTAAATACTTTTTTAACAGAGCATTTTTACATTTCTGTAAAAGTAAAGAAAGCCTCAAATAAAAGAATTGAAATAAAAAACATTTAAAATAAAATTTGACTCAAAATTTCCAGTGTTTCCACTCTAAAATCACCCCAGAAAAGAAATACATTTTTGTATTTTCCTTTATCTATTTAATCATAGTAATTAAACGCTTATGAGGCAGCTTTGTCATCTTTTCTAGTGGAACATCTTTTGTACACACTATTTACAACTTATTTAAAGCAGACTACTGCAGCAAAGCTGTGTGAGTTAGTGTAACAGGTGGCAATGTAAGGTGATTAAGTGACATATCCTAAAAAGATAAAATTGAATAAAAAATTGTATTTATCAACTGAAATGTTTTGTAACGTTTCATGGTCATGTTGTTAAAAGTTCATGACACAGTGAAGAAAGCTCTCATACTGTAAATAAAGCGGAACTGTGAATTTCAGCTTCGTTCGGGTAATATCAGAAAACTGAAATTTATTAGTTTGATTAATTATAGAATTTTAAGGGCATCATGAGTACAGTATGAAAAGATGGAATTAATAAGTATGGCAGCAAAGCTCTTATGGTATGGTTCAGCGCTTTTTCTTCAATTCTGGATAGGCCAGAAAAGTGTTTATCATGGAGTAAAAAATAATAATACTTTTTAATATATTTCATGTTTGGGTCTAAGTGGATTTACACAGAAGCAAGTGTGCTTTGATTTGCTTGTGGTGGTGAAGTACTTAATTACTGTAAAGTAGTCATGAAGTGAGAAACCAGATAAGCCCAGACAACTGAGCTAAAAGGCAAGAATTTAGTGTCAGCATGGTGCCAAGGGAGTTCAAGCAGTGTCTTTGACCCAAACAAAGAAAACCAGAAATCTTTAAGAGAAATTGGGTTAAATAATGATGAAAGTAGATGAAAATTAGTTTCAATAATAAAAAAACAGGTAAAAAGGATCTCCTACACAAAGGAAAAAATCGTGGGGGTGTAAACAGGAGAATCAAGTACATGGCACAGAGGAGGAGGTGCTAAAACAATTACGTCAGCAGACATAAAGCAACCACCAGTCATGTGACATAACAAATCTCACATGGCTGGTGAATGTAGATACATTCACCCTACCAGGAGTACAGGCTTAAGAAAGCAAACGAAAACAGCCATCAGGCACAGGAGAAAAATGAAGAAAAACACTAAAACTCTCTAAAACTTCTACTCTCAGAGTAGCATAGCTCTACCAGTGCACGCCAGACAAGACAAGAACATACAAGCATGGTTGTGAATTGCAGAACCTAAATGCAACCCTGTCCCTTCCTGCTTCAATTTTAACTGCACTTTAGATTTAGAAATAGCTTAATATTAATGACACCAAATATGCTCATACAATTCACATTTAACCTCAACTTTCCACAGCTTTAAAGCATTCAGAGTGCTTTAAAATAAAGTGGACTGAAGGATGCAACCTCTGCAGATGTAAGTCATGTTGCTTTTTCTATTTAACAACTGCACTGGCAAGAAAACACTTTATTAGCATTACAGATCAAGAGAGAATTATTGCATAATGACCAACGCAAAAAATAGTTTTGCTGACCTTGGAAATGTGGTAAGAAAGATTTGAGCGGATCATGGCAACCAGCTGTTCCCTTGAGTGCACATGAGCCTTAAATGCATTATTAGCATGATGGGATTTTTATTGTTGCATAAGAGATTTTTTGGAGTACTGATTGACAGAGAGAAAGAGAGAGAGAGAGAGAGAGAGATGCTCACACATCTGGGAGCTGTTCCTGACATGCCTGACTAGCTCTTTCACTTCACTAGTGTGTATGTGAAGAATGATCAATCATGATACACCTCATTCCCTTTATGACCAGGCTGAGGCGAGCGTCTCATTTTCTGGGACAGATGCTGCTGCTATGGTCTCTCACGTACATGTCTCATCTTTTGAGTTATGTCCAGGTGCTTGAGGGAACAGCTAGGGATTCTGTCCCTGCAAACACACATGCCAGCATAAATAGTAGCATATGAAGAGGGCTTCAATTCAGGGCCCTTCAATCAATCATTCAGCTGATTACAGTTAGTAGTCTGCTTTCTTTTAATACACTTTTCTCTTCTACTTGTACAATTTTTGATGAAACAATCTGGTGAATGAAATTAGGCAAAAATGTTATTTAAAATAATTTCAGCTATCTTTAAAAGCCACTTAAATGTTGACTTTTTGTCTGCAGAAACAAACTGCAGATGGCCTGAAATCGGGATTATCAAAGGACAGGATCTGAGAAGCAGACAGCCATGATTGATTTGTTCTGGGGTCAGGGGTCGGATAAACGTCTTGGGTTACTGTGTTGTAAGATGTCGAGTTTAATTTCAAGTGATGCTATGGTGCACAACAAACTGAACATGACTCCTGGAGGACGAGAGTGTCTCGATCAGAAGCTGACTGCAGCTTTCTTTAAGTGAAAGCAAAAATCTAAATCTGCCTGCAAACAATAACAATAATGACAGCCAGGTATCTATTAATCTCAAGAAAAGGAATTTGATACATGTAATGTTACCTGCATATTAATTACTTATTATAATTACGTAAAATTATAAAACTGGATTACATGCAAATGATGTAGTGCTAGTGTCTACTTGTAAGAAAAAGTTTATATTTTACAGAAAAAATAAATAATTGAAATAACACTAACACAAACGTACGCACACACACACACGCACACACATATTGAAATAATGGGCAACCAAAAAAAACTTATTTTTCGGTTACTTTGTCTTTTTATCCCTCTCTTCTTCTGTTGTCTTTCTCTTCACAGTTAGCTGGCATTATTTAATGATGAATATAGTTATTTAGAATTTGCTAAATTATTGCACTTGCCTCCTAAGGCACAAACAGCAAACACAATCTTTTTAAAGCTGTTTTTCATCCCGTTTTTTTAATTTTTGAGAAATCTACCTTGAAACGTATGGATTACTGACCACATAACTAATTTACTATGTTAACATTTTTAAAAATGCTAACAGATAACTTACTACAGAAACTTTACTACAAAAATAATATGTTAAAGCAATATTTCAAAATATGTAAACAATGGTAACCCACAGCCTTGTAGATCTTTGCCAGCAGAGTACCTCTTGTCAGCACCCAGGTGGCCGCAACACCCCTAATAGATTGAGCTCTCAACTGCAGGGACAAGGCACGTCAGACGCTGTGAATGCAGTAGAGATGACATCCACTAGCTAGTGGGCTAACCTCTGTTTGGAGGCAACCTTCCCTATCGTCTACTGTCCTCCAAAGCATACAGAGTTGGTTAGAACTTCCAAGGTTCTGGTCGCTTCGACATAGGTCCTCAGTGCTCGGACTTGACAATTAGGACCAGGGGTTATTGCTGCCTCCTCCCTGGCTTACTGAGTTTTGAAGGGGATGGTAGGAACCTTGGACACATATCTAGGCCTGGGTTTATGGAAACATAAGTGTCACCAAGCCCAAACTGTAAGTTTGTAAACAGGAGCGCTGTCTTAAATGAAGACTCTTGAAAGACGCAGTGTCTGGACCACGCAACATGTCACTAAGCCTAGGGGTCCTCCACACCTTAAGGTGTCAGAATTGGAAGTTCCAGAGGGCTGGGGACAGATGCTTGTGCCCACATCCTTGGGTCAGTAGGTCTGACCACAGGGGAATTGGCCAAGGAGACTGTCACAAGCGAGCTTAGTTCTTCGGACCAAGGCCGGTTGGGTCAATAAGATACCACCACTAGGACCTCTGCCTCGTCCTCCCTGAGCTTGCGCATAGGAATAAATGCATATAGGCTTTTTGATCTGGGTCATCAATGCACCAGCATATCTATCCCAAGAGGAACCTGGGACAGAGCGTAGAACAGCAATGAGGTGTCACATTCACCTTAAGTTACCCCAAAAGCCCATGCTCACGGCCGAACTCAGAATTTCAGCCAAAGCTGGAGTAGTCTCATATCGAGTAAGTTTAGTGGAATAACCACCGCTGCGGAAGCAAAAAAAAAAACCCAGGAGCCTCTGGAAGATCTTCAGGGGAACCACTGATTTTGTGCAGAATCTGCATATTGCCATCTGCAAGTTCAGCGGGCACTCTCCAGAGAGGCGCGCTCGCATGTTCTGCAAGTCTAGTTCCATACTCAGAAAAGATATGCTCTGTCCGGGGGTTAGATGGCTCTTTTCTGAGTAGATCCAGCCCCAAATGGCTGAGATGACATAAGACCCTGTCTTTGTAACGAATCAACTGGGACCCAGACTGGGCCAATATCAGACAGTCGTTCGGGTACGCCAGGATTTAAAAAAAAGAAAAGGATTGTAATAGCTATGATCAACAGAAACACCACAACGCTGGAGATGAAGGAGAACAGGTAACAGCAAGATCATGGGTAACATAACTTTATCAGAATTGAGATGAGGTTATTGGAGCATAGGCTTCTTAAATGCACAGTAACCAGGAGGTGATGGAAGAAAAAAGCAATTAATTCAAAAACTGAAGGCAAAATTGATGGTAAGTCACATTTGTAACCCATCTTTTAATTCATCTCATATTTGCCAAAAAGAGCAAATTGCCAAATCAAATCTTTGAAACAAGGGCATTACCAAATCTTTGTTGCTTGTTCATCAGAGAATGTCTCGCTATGTTGTTGCAATATTTACTTTTACTTCATTTTTATGCACTTTACCAAAAGCATGCTACAGGACAAATCAACAATTTTAATTACATGTATCACAACTCTTGATAGCTCCTGAGTGCTTCTAGATTCTTGATAGAGCAACCTTCTCCATCACCTCTGTAAATAAGATCACAGCAATCACTCAATAATTAGCACCGCTGTAAACAACCCATGGCTAATTGCAGTAAGATTTTAAAAGGTAACCACAAACACTGGAGTTAGAGGCGATTCAAACCCTTCATTTGTTTTTAATTTAATATGCACTTCCAATACTGGAGGGTCATTGAAAGGTCAATAGTAATCAGATGGCTTTTGGGAAGGGCATCTGCATACTTCTCAGAGCTTTCAGTGACAATAACCAGAGAATATAATGACAAAACAACTTGCTTGTCTGTGTCGTATGAAATTTCATATATTTTAAGGCGGGCATGCATGTGTGTATCTGTGTGTGTGTGTGCGTGTGCTTGTGTGTGCGCGAGTAAGAGAGTATAGAATTAGCGAATACATTTTTTCAGTTTTTTTTTTCCGCTTCCCAGAACGTTTCACATTTCTTGGCTTACTCCTTCATGGCTAAAAAGGAACATTTTTAAAAAGTATTGATTATTTCAAACTTTTTATTCTTTCGTTTTTCATATCCTCCTCAAGTGTGTACGACTTATTTTTTTTACTACATGGTGCTCTGTTTATTTCCTTTCCACAACATAAAAACATGAAAAAAGTTATTTGGACAAGGTACTGTCAAGTCTGTTTCTTTGTCTTGTCTGCTCGTTAAGCTTGTTTCCCTCTTCTGCTGTCACCTGTCTGCGTCGCTCCTATTAATTGCTCATCAGTTACGTCTGTTCTCGTTCACTCACTACTCAGGGTTTTAAGGACCTTGTCCCCGTCTCTCTTTTGCCTCCCAATTTGCCTCGGAGCACTTGCTCTCCACCTATGAGCCGGTGAGCTCATAGGTGCGGAGCGGGCCTGAACTGACTTTGTGTTTATCCCTACAGAGAGGAGTACTTTGGTTTCTTTCCTTCACTGCTGCTGCCTGAGTTGTCGCTTTTCTATTTAACAGTAGTTTTTAGTTCTCAAAATAAAAGACCTTAAGTTCACCCCTCGCTTTTTGGTCTTTCCTCTACAAACACAACAGAATAACTCACCGACCCATGGATCCAGCGAAGGACTGTCCAACCCAACGGTCAGTCAAACACCAGGGCATCGTGCTGGGGCGTCATGCAGAGGAACTCGTCTCCGCCAGGTAGGTCATGGATAACCTGTCCACCCAGGTCTACGACCTCTCTGAACAGCTAAAGGCACTAGAGTCCATTCCGGGCAGTTCCAACTGAGCCCCGCATCAACAACCCACCATGTTACTTTGGGGAAATATTCCCAGTGTAGAGCATTCCTGAGTTTGCGTTTTCACTCCAACCCAACATCTACGCTGATGACCGTGCCCGAGTGGCCTATGTTATTTCACTCCTGAAGAACCAGGCTAGGAACTGGGGAACCGCGGTCTGGGAGGCTGGGACAGGATGCTGCTTGAGTTACGACAGCTTCAAGACAGAGATGATCAAGATCTTTGATCCCTCTAGTTACGAGAGAGAGGCTTCGCAACTTCTCGCCACTCTGTGTCAGGGCCATTGCTCGGCTTCTGATTTTCGAGTTCAGCACTCTGTCAGCCACTGCAGGTTGGAACGAGACAGCCCTAACCGCTCACTTTCTGGAGGGGTTAAACCCCGAGCTCCGCAGTGAACTGCTTTCTCAGGACTCTCATGAAGATTTTGACCGGAGCTCTCGGAGTATCATGATCTGAGAGCGGTTTTTAGTAGATCTCGCACCACCTCCCTGCCACCTCACCGGCCTAACGATTGCTCCATTGAATTATTACCTTGGTCTAATTCTACTTGGCGTCGTCTCTTTGCCCTCTCTCGCCCGAGAGGGAGGCTCTTGAGTGCTATATTATGGAGTCTCTCAATGCAGGCACCATCGTCCCATCAAACTCACCTGCAGGGGTGGGTTTTTTTTGTCAAGAAGAAGGACTGCTCGTTGCGTCCATGTATTGACTATCGGGGATTAAACGAGATAATCGTTAAGAATCGCTACCCTCTTCTGCTTAAGTCTTCTGCTTTTGATTTACTTCAAGGGGCCACCGACTTTCATAAGCTAGATCTCCGCAACGTCCATCATCATGTCACACAGCGTGCTGACTGATTGTCTCTTCTACCATACATCGTCGAGTCTGTCTATCTTCCCTTTTGAATCACTCTGCTTCTCTCTGCCTCACCTACAGTGAGAATCTGCTGTTGAATCGACCCAGTTTTCTTTGGAGTCCCACCTGCTCTCAACCTATGAGTCGGTGAGCTCTCCTTCCCATCTCGGGGTAACCACCCTTGGTTCCCTCTCTGCGTATCTGGAACAGACCAGAACTGACATTGGTTTCTTTTCTTCACCATAGCTGCCTGAGTTGTCCCTGTTCTATTGAACAGTAGTTTTTGGTTCTCTTATTAATAAAAGACTTTAAGTTCACTCCTCACTTTTGGGTCCTTCCTCTACAAACACAACAGGTTCATTGCCCACAAACTAGATTAAGCCATCCTTATATAACATGTTAATAATTCCTAACCTCTTTCCATCAGTGGCAGCTCCTACAACTTCAAAGTGAAAGTTTGATTGAACAAGAGGTTGAAAGCTATTTTTAATTACAGCAATGAACAGTTCTCCTGTTGTAATAGTGCTTTTTATTGCAATAAAATGCTGTAATTTACTATTGTTTACTATATATTTTCTACAACTCCGTTGCCATAAGTCTTCTGTAATTAACAGGAAAATCTTGGCAACTCATTGACACAAATCTATTGTTCACTGTATAAAATTATTGTAAATGGTATATTGTTTTCAAACAGCCCATCATCAGTTAGTGATATATAACAAATATAAAATAAATATTAAAACTAAAGAAGGTGTGGGGAGTGGGCACCAACAATAGCAGGAAATAAAGATCGACAGCTTTCTTAAGAGCGGTCTGTCTTTTCAGCTTTGGTCCATTTTTGGAAAAGCTCTGGAATAGAGAGTTAAAAAGTTTATCTAATGAATACTATATAAAACAAACAAAAAATGTTAATAAATGTTAACTATATTTGAACTGTCTTCATTGTGGTGGTTTCACACATAGTAGCGCACCTTTTTACCATATCACCTTCGTTTAGGGTCCAAGCGAGGACAGGTGAGCCAAGCCGATAGCTTCCAATGATGGCTGATACCATCAGCCGCAGTCAACGCACAATGTCAGGCACACAGAAACAGACTGGTAACCAAAGAGTTTAACGCTAGTTAACAACTATGTTGACTCACTCACGTTCATGTTGCTAATTATCAAAGACTATTATGACGTATTATGAGTATTATGATGTAACAGCATGTAACTAAACTTTTTCTTAAAAAGCCTTCAACCTGCATTATTTTACTGTAAATACTTAACATAAAAAATCAATATAGAGACTTATTCTTTGAATTTGAGCAGTTAAAAAATTACAGTTCGTGCCACTTCCATGATAGCATTTGTATGCATATCAATGTAACGATGTTGATCAACATGATTGTGATCAGAAATTCCTTTTTATGCCTGTCAATGCTAGCGAGAAGGCAGGGAAAAATCAAGACAATCAAGTGTGTCATTAAAAAGGTGCAGTGGAAGATTAAAAGAAGTCTTAGTGCCTTGTGGGAGCCTCTCTGATTCGTTTTTAATGCACCACAGAGGACTCAGAAGACACAGACATGAAAACATTTTCTCCATCTTCTTCTTCACAATCTCCATCTAAACTGTATTAGTCCACAGTCAAGTTCTGTCCATGTATTACGCCATTTAACATTTATTTTCTCAGTGTCTGTCTGAGCTGTTTGCTGTGGGATTTTGTGTTCTGGGATCTGGCACCAGACACTTTTACACACATGCTTTCAGCGGTGCTGGTTAACTACACAGGCTCATTAGCCAGAATCAGATGTTGTTCTGCGGGGTATACAGCACTGAAGGAAAGAACTATCTCAATTTACATACAAGTATACTTGACACTACATTAAGCAGCATATACGAAATAGATAAATGTATTATTTAAGAATACACATTGCATTTATATTCTGAAGATAAACCTTAATGTGATGGATTGCACAAAAAAATGCACATTAAACAACTAGATGAAATGTTAGCATTCAGTATAAATCTCAGAAGCATGCTACAGTCCTCAACATTCGAGATTCTATGTGTTTCTGTGGGTTTTTATAAAAAGGTTTTTCGTTGAGCTCACTAATTTGTCAAAAAGATCAGTAGCAGACTCTTCTCACTCAAGACTTCTCCTGGGTTCTTCATCTTTTTGCCATCATTTGCAATGCCTATAGTTTGAGCGTTCCGCATACGCAGCAAAAAGAACACAACTACTTCCTCTGTCTCCGCTGTTCCATGTTATGAGAAAGTATCTTTTTGTTGTTGAACTAAACGGACTGTCTTAAACAAGCCCACTCAGAACTGATACTGAAATTTATTGGAAGAACAAACATGAACCATAGGGGGCCAAACGGAGACTTCAAACTGAGTCATGCTGTTCCTAAAATCTGGTGAAAAAGCGATATTAGATTGTAAGGCAAGACAAGGTAAGTTTAATTTTATAGAACATTTCATACACAGGGTAATTCAAAGTGTTTTACATTAGAAGCAAAGAATAAAAAAGAATGTACATTTAATAAAATTAAACAAGTCAAATGTGATTAAAAATCGGTGTTTACCTGGATTTCATTGACTATATTCAGTAGTGCTGTCTCTGTGCTGTGATGAGCTCTGAAACCTGACTGATAACAATCCATGTGTTCTTTTATCTTTTCCATAATTGTACTAATGAAGGGGAGATTTGAAATGAGCCTGTAGTTGCTCAGTACATTATTATCTATTGTTGTCTTTTTCAGTAGTGGCTTTACCACTGCAGTTTTAAGGGATTTTGGGAAAGAGACCACACCACACCAGATCCCAGTACACACACTCTCTTCACTCACACAAATAGAATCATGAGGGTCCTTGTTCCCATGGGGGATCAGGCAGGCGGGGTGACCTATCGGCGATCCCGCCCTGCCTCCTTTAGACGGGGACTCTCAGTTTTAATCACATAGGACACAGAACATCTCAAGGGCACCAGGTGGGCCTTCCTCCCGGAACGGACAGTAAGCCAATCTCACCTGCCACTGCCTCGCTTCCGGGGTTGGGCAACCCCTGGGCCCCTTACAACACTTGCAAGGACACACTACATTTAGGCCTGGAGGGCTAGTCTCTCTGTCTAAATCTTGGTGGGAGGAGGCTGCAGATCTGTGGCACCTCCCACAATATACGACGGAGAAGGCTACCCGCATTTTAAATACACATTAGATATGTAGGGCGGGGGGTGGTGCCTGGACATCATCCGCCAAACGACGGTGACACTCCAGGACACCATTCCCTCTTTTATTGCATTTTATCTCTCCAACACACCCACATATACCTGCATTACATGATAACTGGGAGCAGATGTTGGGGAATGGGTGGACGACTGCCCCCGTCTTCCCTCTTGGGGGGTAAAGGCCCACCATCGTGGGGGTGTGGGTGGCTGCGGGGGTGGGTGCGGGCTGCAGGTGAGCGGCTGGCTATTGCCCGGGACTGGAAGACTGAATGAGTGGGTAGATGGATGGATGGATGATTGGATGACTGGATGGGGTTGATTTAGTGGGGGTGGGGGGGGGGGTTGCTGGTAGGGGTGTGCGTGGGGTTAGGTTTGGGGGGCTGCTGGTAGGGGTGAGTGTGTGTTGGGGGACTGCTGGTTGATGTGTGCATGGGGTCGGGGTGTGGCCGGGGGGTGGTCATGTCGCGTCTGGAGTGGTGTCCCTACCCGCCCCCTTCTGGTCCCTTGGCCGTCCTCCCTTTTTCCTGGCGGGTCCACAGAGGTGCCCGGGACTGGGGGCCTACCGCGGGGGGAGTGGCATGGCGGTGCTTGTGGTGGGCCTCCCAGTCTCTGCCCGCACTGTCAGGGGCTGCATTCCCGCCTAGCTTTGGGCTGGTCGACCTCCTGCTGCAGCGGGCCCACTGGGGCCCCGGGCATTGCTCTCTGGGGTTGCCGACTTTACCAGGGGAGGTCGGGGCGGGTCCGGCTCCGGGTCCCAGGCCCCAAAGCTTGTCGTTCTGTGGGGGGTGGGCTGGATATCTGGGTAGTTCCTGACCATATATGGGACTTGGCCTGAGGCAGATCCCACATTTCATTTGGGACATAGAAGGTTAGAGGTTTAGGTCACCTTTCCTGTAACACTCAATTACTTATGTGTATGTGTATATATGTATGTGTATGTATGTGTATGTATGTATGTGTGTGTGTATGTATATATGTATAGGTGTATGTATGTGTGTGTATATGTATATGTATGTGTATGTATATGTATGTGTATGTATATGTATGTATGTATATATATATATATATATATATATATATATATATATATATATATATATATATATATATATATATATATATATGTGTGTGTATTTATATGTATGTATGTGTGTACAAATATAAATATACATACATACATACATACATGCAGATAAACATGCAGAAGAATATTAATAATAATAATAATAATAATAAATAGAATTAGTAATCATATATATATATATATATATATATATATATATATATATATATATATACATATATGATTACTAATTTTATTTATTATTATTATTATTAATATTAATCATATATGTATATATATATATATATATATATATAATATAATATATATATATATATATATATATATATATATATATATATATATACGATTACTAATTCTATTTATTATTATTATTATTAATATTCTTCTGCATGTTTATCTGCATGTATGTATGTATGTATGTATGTATATTTCTATTTGTATGCATATCTGTAGAACGATGCGAACTACTTGGATGTACTAAGGTAGGTATCTAATATTATTTATTTTACTTATTCTCATTTTCAACTCAATCCAGACTCCTTCCCCCACAATTACCTCTCACCTTCTCTTTCCCCCTCCAAAACTTCTCTACCTCTGTTTCCCACTCAATTACTTCTCTCCTCATTCCCCATTTTTTTAATTAACACCGTCCTGTCCTGATGTATGTTTATATGATTGATTAATGTAATTATTGTGATGAATGCGAATGAAATAAATTAAAAGCTTCTATCCAGACCAATAATCAATATATAATATCTTCAATTCTCTGGAAAGAGCAAAACTGACCAACTCATATGAAGCACCTCCCTTCTCATGGGGCTGCTTTGAAGTAGGACAGGACAGGTAAAAAAAAAAAAAAAAAAAAAGAGTAGCAGCTGAGAATGTCTATTCCCAGCCCTGCAGGGGGAAGCACTAATGCCTTTTCTGATGTTACTGGTTTTACTGATGCTACTGATGTTGCAAAGAGAGTTTGAGAATGGTTGATTAATTAAGTTTGAGGAAAAACTCTTGTCTAGCTGTGATTAATTCTGAATGAAAAGCACGAAGATTCTCTTTAAAAAGGTTGTAGTGGATGACAAGTTTTGATTTTCTCCACCTTCTTTCCTGCAAAGTCTTTTCATACTTTTGTTGAATTTCTCCAGGGTGTTTTTGTCTGCCAGGTTTCTTCTTGACCGTTATAGGAGTGACATCATACATCATAATTTTTAAAGTAAATACATCAAGAAGAGAGTCAGCAGTGCCAGCAGTGATATTTGGGGTTTGAGATATGGCATGCATAAACATCTTGCTGGTGTTGTCGTTAATGTGTCTCTTTCTAACAGAAATTGATTGCAAACAGTGAACTATCGAGAACAATCCCACTTTATCACCTAGCAGTGTTCTCATATGTTTTACAACATGAAGAATGCAGTTTTCTACAAATTTATAACAGAGATATAAAACAATTAATATTTTACACAAGTAATGAACAATTGTAACAAAGTGCATTCACGGTTGTAAGTGGAAATTGCCAGTCTTGTAACTGCACAGAACTGGAAAGGGGGGGGGGTTGTCAGCAGTTTGATTAAGCGAAACCTCTGGAGGTTACCCTGCTCGACCCCTATGCTGCAGGATGCCAAGTGGCTTCTGACAGGCATTTAGCAAAGAACGGGACACTTTAGATGAAAGACACCCCTCCATTTGTTCTGTTAGTCCAGTGAAGACCCAGTAATGTATCCACCAAGAAAAAAGTGTAAAAGGGAAAGAGAAGACAGCTTCTCTTCAGAATTCAATAATTAAGTTGAGTAAGTTGAGTTTGTGGTAAGAGGGACACATGAGTTGAAAGTGTTTCACTCTTGATTTCATGGATAAACAGTACATTAATGAATGCATTTAGTGAAACATGAACTAAGACAAATAAATAATTGTGATTTGACACACATGTCAACCAAGAAAATATATCAACTTCTAGCATTACCTTTTCAACAATTGTTAAATTCAACAGGCTAGCCCCCACCCAAACAGATGGTAGAATTGAACAGACTTAATTGCACCTACATGTCTTCTTATTGTACTAATCTGTCTAGTAACAAGGTGTACAGTATGCAATGCATGTCTTTGTATAGAATTGCACTCTGCTAATAAATTAAATACTGATTAACAACTACTTAAATTTGTGTTGATGTACATGTGGGTGAGAGGAAACAATGCCTGCTGTTTTATTGTGGATGGTGTAACCTGTGTAAAAAGTGACTTTAGAGTCTCTAGAGTCTGCTGTAATGATGGCTGCTGACATAGATTCATGCTTATCATTACTCTGCTGTTTACAATAACATTTTGGCCTGTTTGAAAGTGTCAGTGGGGAAGTGTATTAAGAATAATGCCTGGTATTATACTTTAGCCTAAAGCACAAAATGCCTGTCCATCTCTCATTCTGAGTGGTTAAACTGATGACCACATTAAAACATGGTAGAGATCTGAGAAATCACAGAAAGGTTTCTTTTGCTTAATAGGGAATGTATCATAGTCACATTTTGACCTAAATGCATACAGCAATTTTGATAATTTACAGATATTTGGTTCATTTACAGGTTTATAACTTTTTTAATTAAACATAAAACAGTTTTTTTTATAATTGATTGAAATTATACAAAAAAATTTACAATTTAGTGTTTATAAGATTTCAAATGCTTCAATTGTTAACCACATTTGCACACTCTTTTGGGAATCATGTTGTCTTATTGAGGAAAGTTTTAAATAAACTTAAATTGAGAAATCAGAGATGTTTTTCATTTTCATTTCCCTTTAGCATTATCCTTAATGACATCAAATGAAAAATTATCAAATAACATCAACTCATTTGACTCTAAAATTGTTGATGTCTAACCTCTGAGTGAAATATATGGTTGGTTATCACAGATAAGTGAATAGATTTGGCTTTTTATTCAGGGACTTGACCAAGTTGAAATACGGTCATGTCTGTCAGTGATGGACCGCTTCCAAATAAGAGTCTGACACTTGAGAATGAAAGCATTTTATCATCTTAGGGATGAAAGTGACTCTGAACAAGAGGTCAAAGTCATAGCTGCATGCCTGGCCAAGGGACAAGAATGTTTTGGTTTAGTAAAAGTTGCAGTTTACAGAAAACCTTTTAACTTTTTAAAATGTCTTCAAATAATAAAAGATGCATTCATAAATCATAACTATTATAAACCTTTCTAATAAGGCCTTTTGTGATCTACTGGGATGGTGGAAGTGTATAAAGAGGAGATGACTAAAATTGATTAAATCTAAGAAGTGGGGGATTGTCACTTTCAGGTCATTGGCCAGGACCCCATGTTGTCATAAATTTACTTGTGTTATGGGTCAAAATGAATCATTATAAATAATATAATTCATAGAGATCATTTAAAAATCGATTGAATGTGTATAGGCGAATATATAAGTGTGATTTAGTGGGCGAGCGAGAGAAGAGAGAGAGAGATGAAAGGACTTAGTAGGGACAGTTATCTTTCAAGAATTCAAGAAGTGTGTCAATGTAAGGGGAGTCAGCCAAACATAAAAGAGAAGAATTATAGAAAGTTTTTTTTAAACCTGTCCTGTCCTATTTATTATTATAGAATGTTTATTGAGAACCAAAATAAAAACCTTTGACATTTGTCCTTTGGATTTTCTGTGGTGGGTAGTATGAGTAGATTAAACTGAAACACTGACGAACAAAAGGATAAACACAATTTAGAAGAGTCTAATGCTTTGAGGGAAAACAGCATCCTAGGGACAACAGTGAGCAATGTTTGATGGGAAATGTGGTTCATAAAAGGACTTCATTAATAATACAGACTAGTGATCTCAAAATCTCATAGATGATGCCGGTGGATCTCTGAGAGGCAATTGAGAAAGATTTTTCCTCTTTTTCTCTAACATAACTTAACTCTTCAATTCCATTTCGGAAGGACTGCTTACGCCATATTTATTGCCAATCCTTTCTCTTTATAGGCCTTAATGAGTCTACGGGAAATTAATCAACTACTGATGCCTTCAAAACATTTTCCACCAGAAATTCTTCTTTATCTCTTAAAAACAGACATTACCCTTTCTCCATCCAAAGACACAGTCTATAAATCTGTTTACAGCCGTGACGCTGTTAAATCACCAGCAAGACTAATGGGGAGCTAGTGTTCAGCTTGAGTGACATTTGAAACAGTACCCCAGACAGAGGAGCCATTACTGACACCGATGCACTGGTCAGATATGCACACAGATGCTATTTCAGTGATGGTTTCATTAGCTTGTGACAGTCCCATCAACACCTCTTATAACTCTCCCAACACGTGGGAGGATTTTGAGTAGCCAGGTCCCTGAAGCGTTGAGAAATTACAAACATATGTGCAGTGTTAGTAGTAAATTTGGCTCATGCATGGAGGTAGATCACAGACACTAACTCTGAGTCTGTTAAACCTGAGATCTCGGTGATGATGGATAACACAAGCAGCTGAGACTCTGCTCTTTTCAATCAGTTTTGAGAGGGAGTTTGATTTTTTCCATCAAAAGCAATTTGTACTTGAACTGTTCAGACACGTGTTAGCTGACCTCACACAGCTAATGTAGATCGACAGAGGGCATGTGAGCACAGCACACTGTTAGAAAAATGTTTTTCATCTGATTTCTTTGTTCATTTTACAAACAAGGGCAAAACTAAAAAATAAATTAGGACACATTTGAAATCAGCATGGTTGTACTGCATCTAAATGGCTTTAAAACTAAAGGCATTATACATCTGTGTAAAAAGAAAATATAACACGAGTTTGCTATAATACTATTTACTGCTACCAAGCAGCATGCTTGTTGTTTCAAAAACATTCAGTGATAGTTTAGCTGCTTTGGGGTCAAATGAAAACAAATCTTCATAGGAGCCGCTGATAAAAAGATCAGATAAAATCAACAGCTTGACCTGACTTTTTAAGTATATGTGCCTTTATACAGAAATTAAATGCACAGGTATTGCTTTTCTGTGTGAATCTACAACATCTGGCACTGAGCAGACATGAGTAGACCCTCTATGTGTTAGTGCTGGGTTACTTCACCCTGGCCTTCTCTCATCAGCATCACCTCAGACTAAATGAAGCTGAAGAACAAGGAGTCTGAGTGATTGATTCATTAGTCCGATCTTGAGAACCCTGGTTCAGGGACAGTTAATGTTTAATGAGGTGCTTTAACCCAATGGCCTCAGCCTAGATTTAGTGTGCAGACCTGGCTGCTTCCGTCACTTGTGATTACCAGTAAAAGACCCCCAAAAGAGGTCCATTAGGTTTCCCACCCATCCCAATGCTATACTGAAATTTAAGACCATGACAGAAATAAAAAAGTGACGATATTTTTAAACCTCTTAAGTTGTGTGGGGAAACATGCTGAACATCTCTGGGTGGATGCTTAAAAATCTCAATTCAATCGATTCTTCCACAAGTTTGTAATGTTGTAGATCTTTTTTCACTAAAGGCTAAAAATGAAACTACTCCAGAGGAAGCTTCCAATTGGCTGGCATGGCTGAGAATAGCAAACTTCCACATTAGTGTTGATATTTCAAATCTCCATGTAGTGTTGATGTACAACAGCTAGTGGACCAATCACAGCAGAAATTACAATATCCTCTGTGCTTTTGTCTAAATAATTGTAAGCTTGAGTCTTCCTATTGACTTAACATCAATCACAAATCACATTTTTTCAATTAATTAACTTATAGTAATAACTTTTAAAATCTAGCCACAGGGGTTTCAAGCCAGTGACTTCTGTGCCGGTCCCAAGCCCGGATAAATAGAGAGGGTTGCATCAGGAAGGGCATCCGGCGTAAAACATGCCAAAACCAAATATGCAAGTCATCAATTCGATTTCCATACCGGATCGGTCGAGGCCCGAGTTAACAACGACCGCCACCGGTGCTGTTGACCTACAGGGTGCCGGTGGAAATTGGACTACTGTTGGTCAAAGAAGGAGAGGAGGGAAAAGGATTCGTAGGCAGAGAGAGAAGAGTAAAGGCAAGAGTATAGGTCTGAGAATAGGGACTCTCAACGTTGGTACAATGACCGGGAAAGGTAGAGAGCTGGCGGACATGACGGAGAGAAGGAAGGTAGATAATCTGTGTGTGCAGGAGACCAGGTGGAAGGGTAGCAAATCGCGTAGTATTGGAGGGGGATACAAACTGTTTTACTATGGTGAGGATAGGAAGAGAAATGGGGTCCTCCTGAAGGAGGAGTTTGTGAGGAATGTTTTAGAGGTGAAAAGAGTGTCTGACAGGGTGATCAGTTTGAAGTTAGAGATTGAAGGGGGGATGTTGAATGTAGTGAGTGGTTATGCTCCACAAGTAGGCTGTAAGCTGGAAGAAAAGGAGAGATTCTGGAGTGAGTTAGATGAGGTGATGTAGAGTATTCCCAGAGGGGAGAGAGTAGTGGTGGGAGCAGACTTCAACGGTCATGTGGGCGAGGGCAACAGAGGTGATGAGGAAGTGATGGGCAGGTTTGGTGTTAAGGAAAGGAACCCAGAAGGACAGATGGTGGTGGACTTTGCCAAGAGGATGGAAATGGCTGTAGTTAACACTTATTTCCAGAAGAGGGAGGAACATAGAGTTACCTACAAGAGTGGTGATAGGAGTACGCAGGTGGACTACATCCTAAGTAGGCGAGCCAATCTGAGAGAGATCACTGACTGCAAAGTAGTGGTAGGAGAGAGTGCAGCCAGACAGCATCGGATGGTGATGTGTAGGATGTTTTCTGGTGGTCAGGAAGAAGAGGGGAGGAAAGATGGAAAAGAAGACCAAGTGGTGGAAGTTGAAAAAGGAAGACGGTTGTGAGGAATTCAGACAGAAGCTGAGACAGGCTTTGGGTGGCCAGGAAGAGCTTCCAGAGGACTGGGAAACTACAGCAGAAGTGATCAGGGAGACAGGTAGGAAGGTGCTAGGTGTGTCAGCAAGAAGAAGGAAAGAAGATAAGGAAACATGGTGGTGGAATGAGGAAGTACAGGACATCATCCAGAGGAAGAGGCTAGCTAAAAAGAAGTGGGACATCGAAAGGACTGAAGAAAGTAGACAGGACTACAAGGAATCACAGCGCAGGGTGAAGAGGGAGGTGGCAAAGGCCAAACAGAAGGCATATGATGAGTTGTATGCCAGGTTAGACACAAGGGAAGGTGAGAAGGAATTGTACAGATTAGCGAGACAGAGATGGGAAGGATGTGCAACAGATAAGGGTGATTAAAGATAGAGATAGAAGGGTTCTAACGAGTGAGGAGAGTGTGCAGAGAAGATGGAAGAAGTATTTTGAGGAGTTGATGAATGAGGAGAATGAGAGGGAAAGAAGGGGGGAAGAGGTGAACATTGTAGAGCAGGAAGTTGAAAAGATTAGAAAGGATGAGGTGAGGAAGGCTCTGAGGAGAATGAAGAGTGGAAAGGCTGTTGGTCCAAATGACATCCCTGTGGAGGTGTGGAAGTGTCTAGGAGGGACAGCAGTGGAGTTCCTATCTAGGTTATTCAACAGGATTCTAGAGAGTAAGAAGATGCCTGAGGAGTGGAGGAGAAGTGTCCTAGTGCCAATCTTTAAGAACAAGGGTGATGTGCAAAGTTGTAACAACTACAGAGGTATAAAGTTGATGAGCCACACAATGAAACTCTGGGAAAGAGTAGTGGAAGCTAGGCTAAGAAGGGAAGTGGATATTTGCGAGCAGCAGTATGGCTTCATGCCCAGGAAGAGCACTACTGATGCAATTTTTGCTCTGAGAATGCTAATGGAGAAGTACAGAGATGGTCAGAAGGAGCTGCACTGCGTCTTTGTGGATTTAGAGAAAGCGTATGACAGGGTGCCGAGAGAGGAGCTATGGTCCTGTATGAGGATGTCAGGAGTGGCAGAGAAGTACGTCAGAGTAGTTCAGGATATGTATGAGAGAAGTATGACAACAGTGAGATGTGCTGCAGGTCAGACGGAGGAGTTCAAGGTGGAGGTGGGGCTACATCAAGGATCAGCTTTGAATCCCTTCTTGTTTGCTATGGTGATGGACAGGTTGACAGATGAGGTCAGACAGGAATCTCCATGGACAATGATGTTCGCAGATGACATTGTAATCTGTAGTGAGAGTAGAGAGCAGGTGGAGGGACAGCTGGAAAGTTGGAGGTCTGCTCTAGAAAGAAGAGGAATGAAAGTCAGTCGTAGTAAGACAGAATACATGTGTTTGAGCGAGAGGGAGGGAAGTAGAACAGTGAGGTTACAGGGGGCTGAGGTCAAGAAGGTGGAGGAGTTTAGGTATTTGGGGTCAACAGTCCAGTGCGACGGGGAGTGTGGAAAAGAGGTGAAGAGGCGAGTGCAGGCAGGTTGGAGTGGGTGGAGAAAAGTGTCAGGGGTGTTGTGTGACAGAAGAGTGTCAGCAAGAATCAAAGGAAAGGTGTACAGAACAGTAGTGAGACCAGTTATGATGTATGGGTTAGAGACTGTAGCAGTGAGGAAGAGACACGAGGCAGAGATGGAAGTAGCAGAGATGAGCATGTTGAGGTTCAGTTTAGGAGTGACAAGGATGGACAAGATTAGGAATGAGCACATCAGAGGAACAGCTCAGGTTGGTTGTTTTGGAGACAAAGTCAGAGAAGCCAGATTGAGATGGTTTGGACATGTGCAGAGAAGGGATAGTAGTTATATTGGTAGAAGGATGTTGGAGATGGAGCTGCCAGGCAAGAGGGCAAGAGGAAGGCCAAAGACAAGTTATATGGGTGTGCTGAAGGAGGCCAGAGTTAGGTGGAAACAGATGATTTGCTGTGGCGACCCCTAAACTGGGAATAGCCGAAAGAAGAAGAAGAAGAATAACTTTTTACAGTTTTAAGGAGCATCACGTTGACATTTTAGATATATGTGTATACTAGCAATCGATACATGAACAAATAACCCAAACATTAAAAGACAAAAAAACTAAGCTTGTATATTAATTAACCAATGTCACCAGGATTAACTCTAATCTGGCTTACAGCAATAACAAAATCCTAAAAGATGGGGTTTTTTTTACATGGAGTTATCACTAAACTCACACTTTGACCTCTCCAATCTGGTGACTTGAGTCATGCCATGCAGTGCGCTTTGGCAGTTCAAAGTTCAATCCAGTTGATATTCTCATCTGTGCTGAATCTGGCAACAGATTGCCTGCTGTCATGAATTCAGTCATGTGGTGTTTAGTCTTTTGGTGACGAATCATTGACAGTCCTTTCTTTGTTTTTAGTTTTACCTGGTTACTTTTTTGTCACTCTTTGTTTATTCCATTTGCTCAATCTTTGCTTTCTCCAGCCTTGTAGCCAGGATTACATGACTGGCAGTGGCAATCTCTGTTTGTTATTTTTGGAGAACATAGTTCTTAGTTTTCTTTCTTATATTTGTGTTTATTGTTCTCCGCATTATGTTTGATTGTTTTTTTTTTTGTTTTGTTTTCTGTTCTTGTGGACACATTGCTCATTGTATTTGGTTTGCTTATGGAATTCATGGTGTAGGTGCTCTTTTGCCATTTATGCTTCCACTAATTGCTAATATTAATATGATTGAACAATAAATATACAGTAGCATAGCAGATATAATTGTCTTTTACCCATAATGAATTTCAAAACAGTAATACAACACAACATGTAATGTTATGTAAATAACTTTTGTATAAAAATGACAAATAAAAAAAAAGCCTTTTAGTGCAAAGTCTAGATAAAGTTAGCGATACATTGGTCCAGGCACCTGATTAATTGATTCAGCGGTTAGTGAAATCAAACCTCTGATGTAGTTTCAACATCAAAACAAATGACTGTGGATTCATAATCGTATCCACAATTAATGGAATTAATGTTCGAATTTCATTCTGCAACTTATAAATCAAAGACAAATGTGAGCTTGAAAGTCATGTCCCATAATACCCGTCAACCACACTATGATGTCAGTGCTAACGGCATATGGCACTCTCCCATATTACCAGACTATTTCACACAAAGGCAGCGCAAAGGAAAAGCAATGTCCACTTCATTCGTCAATAGGCCAGAGTTAAGTGGCGTAACGTTACACAGACTATTAAAGAATGATAGGACGATTTTGTTACAACGCCACACAACCTCGTGTTACATGAAGGCTCTGTTCAGGTATGTTTCTATGTACCTTTCAGACAAAGTGTGAAGATTGATGACTAACTAGGATGGGGTTGTTATATCAAGCTGAGAAGATCCAAGAGTGTACATTAAGCATTGGCCATCATTCAAGTGGCTGTGCTCTTAACTAAAAAATTGTAAAGTTGTATTATAAATTTCTGAGCAAATGTTGGCATTTGAAAAAATTACTCAAAAACAAATATGTCAAACACAGGATCTATGTGTGTTTTCCCTCAGCAGGATTTGGTAATTAAACAAGAGTTGTCAAGAGAGTAGATGGCCGGTCGACGATTTTAATTTTCAATAGCTTCCTTAATTGTGCCACAAAGTAAAGTTTTCTGATGTATACAATCCACATAAAAAAGTTGTCAAGGAAAGCACACCAAAATAAAGACAGTTGGTTTCCATTTAAGTTGTCTAAACAAACCTTGTTAAATTGAGTCATGAGGGGTTTTTCATTTGTGAAAAACAGTTTATGCCTTTGAGTGCAGTTCCCAATAACTGAGTGATAAAACAATTAGTAAAATTAATGGATAAAAATATTAATAGTCGAACTTAGAAGAAAAATAAATATAAAATATTGTAAAACTATAGAAAACAACACTAATGTGCTTATTTTCAAAATTGACCAATACTTCACAACGGAGAAACACATGAAAAACACTTGCTTCAATAAACATTTAGGTGGACAAATATGTTATATACAAAAAATAAACTAAACATGTTTTCAAAAGAGACAGTGCACTGTGCACCTATAGTTTGTGTTAACATGTTTATAAAACATCATTTTTTAGGCTTTTTAAATATGCCAGAACACAATTAGAAACATTTTCTCACAATAACCAGAGAAACATTTGAATGTAAAAACAATATTGTTAATTAAATGGCCAACTAATTATTTAGTTATTATAAGAGAGAGTAATAGCCATGATTGTTTCAGTTTCTCATTTATAATTTTTTTTAATTTTTGGAATATCTATTGCTGAATAAATAATTTACAAGACTTTGGGTTAGTGTATATAATAAGCAGCATAGCAACGCTTTGTAAAGTAAAAAACCTGTTTATGGTCATTTACACTTATGAAAACAATTCAATTTATTTATTTTTTTTGACAAAACATTTTCATGTGAAAATAAATATATACACCTAAACTAACCTCACGTATCTGCTTCACACATTTTTCTAGTTCAAGTTAACATGTTGAGTAACATCCTGTGCAAGTTGTTTAAAGTTAATTCAATAGATTTTCATGTGAAGTTTAATAAACAAAAAGTCTAGAAGTTTAATATATTGGAACAAAAGTACTTGGAGTCTTTGACAGTCCCTAGACTAATGTAATCACGTTTAAGGCTCCATATCACATGTCAGCTTAAACTGGTGTAGTCTGACTTGACAGTAACAGCACGATCTGATCTGACTAAACCACAGAACAAGTTAATCCATCACATTCAGACAGAAAGCGGAACACAGATCATTTTCTGCGATTCATTTCAACCCAAAACTTGATTCCCATTGGCCACTGAAATATTCAGGTTAGCCTGTATGTCTGAGACCCAAAGATTACTATCTTTTCGTCTTTCTACTGGAAAGACAAGGCTTTGAATGAATATTTAATCCAGCGCAGAGTGAATGGGCAAGAAAGGGTTGATACACAGGTAACGCTGAGTGGTCTCCAAGCGTTACACAGCTCCTGTTTCTTGATTTTCCTCTGAAAGCTTGAGCACCATAGAGCCAGAGCACCTGAGAGCACCGACAAAGCCAATTACAACAAAAGAATGTATTGACCAAGCAATGGATGGACTGGGCAGCATGATAGCCCTTTAGCTATCGTTAAATTCAAAATTGATTGCCTCCATTACCATTATTAAACTATCTAGGGACACAGTAATCAATATAATGGAGGTCTTCTGTGTCTCCCTCAGAGACTTTTAAGATAATAATCATTATGTTTTAAGAGCTTTGATTATTTGGATTCAGCATAGAAAAAACACTTGTACATCCCGAGATGGCTGCAGGTAAAGAATGAATGCTTATTATGTCTAGATGTGAGCTGCTTTGAAGATCTCTAGCTGTAAGAAAATATAATAAACATTTGAACTAAAATATATTAAAACAGTTAATATTTAAAAACGATAGTACAGTGCTGATGAAACAAAATACATTATTATTTAGTTCATTGACCTTTTTTACATTTCAGCTTGAACAGGATTAAATATTTCTAGACCTATGAGCAGCAAAGTGGCATAGTGGGTGGATATGGTCTACTCCAGGTCTATTCTGCCATTGTGGCCCTGGGAAAGTCACTTCACCCACATTGCCCCGTATGGATGTGTGGGACTGGTAGAGTTTGGTAGTGGTCGGGAGGCCGGTAGTGTGAAAGGGCAGTCACGTTCTGTCAGATTGCCCCAGGCCAGCTGAGAGCTACCAAGATAGCCTATCACCACTAGTGTGTGAATGTGGAGTGAATGGATAATGCTCTGAAAATGGTAAAGCGTCTTTGAGCGTCTGGAAAGTGCTATATAAATTGAAGTGGCGCAGTGGGTAGCACGGTTGTCTCACAGCAAGAAAGTCGCTGGTTCGAGCCTCGGCTGGGTCGGTTGGCATTTCTGTGTGGAGTTTGCATGTTCTCCCCGTGATCGCGTGGGTTTTCTCCGGGTATTTCCCCACAAGTCCAAAGACATGCGGTATAAGTGAATTGAGTAAGAACGATTGCCTATAGTGTTAAAATGTGAATGTTTCCCAGCGATGGGTTGCGGCTGGAAGGGCATCCGCCGCATAAAACATATGCCAGAGAGTTGGCGGTTCATTCCGCTGTGGCGACCCCAAAACTGAAAAAAGCTGACATGAAGATGAATTATTATTAGGCATTATAGATGTTTTGAGGAAGAAAGTGCAGTAGCATTCATGAACCCTTTACTCTTCTCCAGATGTTATTCAACATTAGCTGGTCTTTTTTTTTTAAATATGAATGCACGTTCACCTGAGTGAATACATATATGTAAAGATGTTCACTTTCACTTCCAGATGTAGAAACATGTGGCATTTTCAAATATTTTAACAATGTCATCCTCTGTTTTAGATATACATATTTTTTTTACTTTTGTTTACAATGATTAATTTTTTTATTTTTTTAAAGATTTTAATGAATGTTGTTGTGATATTAAACACAACCACACTACCATTGTTGAAAATCACAATCACATATATTAACCAGAAAAGAAATAGCTCTGAAAAGAATATAATCAATTTGCCCATGCTCACTTGACCTAAGTTGTGCTAATAAGGTACAATCAGAAAATGATTAGTCAGGCTTACTTAAAATTTCTGTGTCGAAAGTTCCATTAGAATATTAATAAATTTTTACAGTGAATTATTTTCTTGAAAGCACAAAATGTAATAAGTAACAATGACATGCAATATATATATCAGTTCCTCATCCTGTAAGGTCAGATACCACAGATATGCCAAATCTTAATTTGTTGTAGCTACTCAAATAAAACGTTTACAATTATACGTACATTTTACATATACATTTTTTTGTGTTTCAACTAAAACATATGTTGTCAATATTTCTCAGATTGCTAACATGGAATGCCCTTGACACAGGATTTTAAATAATTTTTTTCAGCGCTGTGATTTGCTTTTTACACAACTAGGGTGTGTGAGCTGAACAAAAGCTCTTAAGAACCACTTATTTGTACACATAACATAGATATCGTCTATCTTATATGGACATCACTTTCAATCAACCAAAAATAATTTATATAGTTTTTTTTTTTAGATTTTTTTAATCCATCATTTGTTTCATATTTTGAACAGTCACTACTTCTCTGTTTGATTGTAAAACATGTGCCAGAGAGTTGGCGGTTCATTCCGCTGTGGTGACCCCTGAAAGGGAAGAAAGCCGACATGAAGATGAATGAATGAATGATTTATTTTTCATATATTCAGAAGAAAAACAATCACATCTTACTAATGGTAAGAAAACAATTCAGGTCTGAGAAGATTAATCCAAATATATACCCCAAAACGAAAAAAACTCTACAGCCAACATGAAGCCATTAATCTGAACAAAAAGGTAATGCCTTGTTTAATTTAGGTGTACAAGCACATGCACAAACACACCGTGTCTCAATGGTTTGTGCGTCATATGGTAACAGATGAGGTGTGCAAGATTGCAAAATCAGGCTTTTCCTTGACCTAGTTCTCTTTCTCTGTCTTCTCTGCTTTCTGCTTCATCCAGGCTGTCATCTCTGGATGAAAGACACAATGTGAAGCTGTGATGAGAACAGTTTACCCTTGTGCACTTTGGCTGCTGGATCACCTTTGGTGTTTAACTATAACAATGAACTGAAATAAACGCAAAGTTTGGCACACAAAACAATGGAACATTTCATTTAAAGGGGTCATGAACTGGATTTTTTTACTTTGAAATGTTCATGGATTTTCAAAAATATGGATATATGAATTGACAAATAAATGTATTTTGGTGTATCTTCACATTTGATGTAGTTATTCTATTGCCTGCTCAGGTTTGGATGGAGCATGAACCTTTTTAATCGGAGGGCTTTGTAAATTCAATCAACATTTGACACACTCTCCTGTCCTGTCAAAGCCTGTGAGAAAGTACACAAAACTTGAATCTATGCTGCAGCTCCTTAACAATACCTGAAAGATACCTTCAAATGTAGAAGAATGTGTTTGTCAACCATGTTATTGCAATGTTAGCTCTTTTTTCAGCTAGTGTTGAGTTCTGGCATACTAGATACCTCCTCACTGACTAAGAGCTACAATTAAGCTCAGAAAATTTTAGAGAACCGGTACGCTTGTGTTGTGTTGATGATTTACTATATGATCTGACAAAATAGTAGTGTCTGTTCTTAATTCGCCAGGTTTTCACAGTAATGTCAGAATCAAGTTGGCATAATTCGTTATTGTTCGTGGTCCACTGAGATCTATTAAAATTCAAATGTGAACCTCCAGCTCTAACAATGCACAAAATTAAAATGAGCTGAAATCGCTTTATTCACTCTTATTTCAGTGTAAGAAAGATGTTAAATTGCAAATAAAATCCAGAACTAAGAAAAGCAAACTAACAGTAATACTAAGCTGAACATCAGCAGACTTTTATGATGAGGCAGTTCTGGTTATTATAAATATTTTCACATTTATTCTGCTCCACAAGGACATCCAGGTTGGTCAGCCCCTGGGGATTAATTTTATTTTTATCCTAAATGACTAATCGAGGCAGTTTGGGCATCAGGCTTTTGTGGTTGATAAAGTACGACATGGATGCGCTGTACATACAGTGAGCAAGGTCTCTATGTGTTAATGAGAGAAATGACAGGGACCACCTCGATTTTCTCACATCTTCAACCACTCTCATCACTGAGACTGCAAGAGTGAGAGAGAGAGAGAGAGAGAGAGAATGTGTAATGAGTACGAGAAGAAGCAAAAGAACTCAACCCCGTACAGGAAATGAGAAAGCATGTGCAAGTCCCTCGGCATGTATCTCTTTTTACCCTGCGTCGTTGTTCTTGTGACCATTGAAAATACTTAAATTAAGCTGTTTCTTTGGCTTTACCCTAGATATAATCAAAGTAATACAGTTAAAATAAAATATGTATTATTACAGGATGAATGGGGTATTGACAAAACAATCACTGTACAGTACAAATTATTGTACCTAATAAAATCTAGATTGTTAATTTGACTCAGTTCTGCGTCTGTTTGACCCTTTTCTACAGCACAAAGAGTTAAACTAACACCGAGCCTCTCTGCTTATATTTTAAAAATCATTAAGTTAAACTCTTTATTTACATTGACATAGGAAAACACAAAAACATTTTGTGAGCTTTATACATTAAAATTCCAGCATTTATTACAAAGGACAAGGTTTCTGTGTTTTACATGAAAATAGAGAGACTAGTATGTTTTACATCAGTTTGTTTGTGATTTTTTATCTATTCAGACTGTACCTGGTCCTGCTCAAAAAACATTTTTTATTTTTTTTTTCACAGACACATAACTATTACATACATTAAAATGAGAATGCTACATTAAGGGAACATTTAGGTTCTTTTCTAACAGATAAATTTTTTTAAATTGGGGTATTCACAAAAAACACCACACAGCACATTTTTCAACAACATGTTTATTAATACACAAATCTACAGCGCATTTTGCATTTTTAACACTTAATTAATGCTTGCTGTTCATGGTCTTTTTTGTGTACTAAGTATGTTTCTGGCCTGTGGGAGAATACCAGAGCTAACCCACACAACAATTAGAAGATCTAATTGTATCAGCACTAACCGTTGCACCACATTATGCACAAATTGCTGAACAGCAAGCAGTAATTAAATGTAAACCCTGTGTCGTTCATATCAATTTAAAAATGGAATATTAATGACTTATTTATCATAGTACATTTCACAATAGATATTGCTAATGTTAATTCATAAACAATATATTAACCAGTTTTGTTTTGTTTAAACAAGTTACTCTTATAGTCATCCAAGTCACCCAAAATGCTTCAAATTCACTTTTATTTGCTAAATAAAATTACATGATTTTTTTTTAGAAATGAGCAATAAAGAATACATAGGGATAAATAGTACAGAGCAAAACATTTTACAATTTGCTGATATGAAAGTAATTACTGTGAATAGTTGCAAATATACAATTTCAAAATGTAAAAAAGCAACACCGTAAAACTGCCTAGCAACACACCCCATAAGATCTTCTCTCTCTCGTGACTTTCTCCAGCTCACGTACGCTGCCCTCATATTAGAGCTAATGCCTCATGGCCGCTGGAAGGACAATTTCATTTTCGATGCCCTGATGCTTCACTTTTCCCCCATTGTCAAGGTGGATAAATCCATACTGCAACAAGTATACTCGATTGCTTTAGTCCACAGCACTTACTGTATGTTCATGGTCACACACCGTAGCTATAGCTAATAAAGAGAAGTAGGAGTTTCGGTGAGAGAACTGCCTCGAACTTTCTTCAGGTTCATGAAATTAACTCATGGCCTTCAGTAAGTGTGCATAAACAACACCACGGGTATATCTCGATTCATTCCACAGACAACATGAGACAGCAGCCAGCATGGTTCTGAAATACCTTTCAGCCTTATTCATCTATACCTCTGCTTAGAATCCAAGGTTGCGAAATCATGTGTGCAGTATAGCAGAACCAAACTAGGCTTCTGTTATTTTCGTCAAAAAATATTGCAAACTCTCTTTTATTCAAAGACATAATAAAGCTTATCCAAGTCTACCCCCCCCCCCCCAAAAAAAAAAAAACAAACACTTGGCCTGTGTTTCCTAACTGCTTTAATAGTTCATCAAATCTTTTAAAATAAAAAGAGGAGGAAAATAACAATCTTCATATATTCATACATATATATTACAGTTAAATTATCTAAATTTGAACTGCTAGGCCAGTCTATGTAGAGAAAATAAAATAAATATGGTCTGTGCGCACAAGAGTTTAAAGAACTTTTCAACAACTTTCCAAAAAATCAGTTCCTTGCCATCAGAAAACCATCCTAATGAATCCAAAAACATTGATTCTGAAGCACATGGTCGGAGTGAAATAAAAAAGGACCATTTCCGTTTGTATTCCTTTTTCCTGTGGCTTTGACATGGCCAGACAGAATCAGAGTAATAGTACTTTATTTCCCCCGAGGCCAGGAAGCAGACACAACCACCCATGATACAGGAACATTCTGAGTTGGGATTATATTTAAAGAACCTGAGCAGGAAAGTCTTTCTATTCAAGTCATTCTATGCAGCAGTGAGGTCTCCATACAGATTAAAACGTACAGATAACAGCTCTTTCCTTAACACTCATTGCTTACAATTTAAACAGTCATTCACCCTGCACTAATGCTCGTCGTAGGTAGGAGTTCCACAGTTGTCTTTTAAGGTTGTTTTTTTTGCCATTTCCACAGCTGACTGGCAGCTAAAAGAATGACAGAAGACTTTTAATTAATGTGTTGAATAAAGTCCTGAACACGAATTCACAAATTCACACTTAGATAACATAGCTTTCGTAATGCAAGTCGGTCTGGCAAGTATGCTAGTAAAGAATCCTAGACAAGGTGTCTGAAGAAGGTAACCCAGTGATTCTAGGATCCAAGTGTTAGGGGTACTCAGTCTCCTTATGAAACAACATATCCTTGTTGAAAGGTGAGAAATGTTGTGTTAGATACACATTTGCACAGTGCCATGAACTCGGTGGGTTTTAAAAAGGAGCACAGTCTTTTAAGAGTAAAAAGTGAAGACTCCTGAGAAAATATTATTTAAGTGTTTTAGGGTTAAATGCTTAAAGAGTATGCATATTATATCTGTAATAAGTAACATTTGGTGGTCCTTTTTTCTAAGGTTAAATGCTTAGAAATGCCAATGGTAAATGGTGTTCAGGGGCATTGAACCTATTTAGAGAACTTTCAGTTTTTTCAAAATAAATTTTTGCATTTGTAGGGTAACTTTTATATATATATATATATATATATATATATATATATATATATATATATATATATATATATATATATATATATATATATATATATATATATATGTATTAACAGTTGAAAAAAAGCTCTATAATTAATTATAAAAGATATAAAATGGTCTTCAAAGCCACTTTAAAAGACGTGTTTTAAAAATGGAAAGTATGAAATGATATATGACAGATTACAGCATTGAAAAAGCTTGGTAAGATACCAAGTTGCTGTATGAAATTTCTAAAATTGTTTTGAAAGCAAAACAAACTTGGAACTTTTCAGCAAAAGCTATTAAAATCAGAACGAGGTACTAGTGATCAAGACATGTTTTATAATCTTAAGATGTTATGTTCAGGAGAAATGATCACCATATTAAAATGCTATTCTTTAAACTGGGATGATTGTAACAGTATATTATAGTGGCAGTTCTAGAGAGGAAAACGAGAAATGTACCTGATGTGACAATGAATTAAACTTTGGGCAAATGTTCATTGCCTCAGCAGTCACATCCATCGGGCACACAATATTCCTATATCTGTTGTTTTAGCAAACAACAGATGAACTTCCTATGCTGCTTTAGAATGGTTTTCTGTTGTTCTTGAGCTGATGGAGAGATTTTAATCCGTCTGTACAAGCACACGATAAGTGCATCAAGGGAAGTATTATCATAGACATATATAAAACACTCAACTCTCCTTGAGATTAGATTGCTTGCAGCCCAGTATTGCCCCAGGTAACATGGTGGACACGTTGATACATTGATGCAGCAGCATGTATCAATTTACCAAACTAATTATGCCATGAAGATTGTAAATTTGGTGGTAGAAACTGCATGTCTAACTGCTAACTAGACCTAGACTAAATGTGCAGTTTGTTTATTTTAATTAGACCAAACTCAATTACCCTAAACTACAAATGAAAAATACAGGTACACTGTCTCAAACCCTCACTAGTTTGTGTTAAAAATATAGAAAAATGCAAACTGTGTATGGTGTAAATAGTCACAAAACAGTCAGATACACTGTTTTTGCTTCCAGAGGCACCTGCACATCGAAGGAGCGGAAAAGGGAGTTTTTATAGCAGCCAGCTCCATTGTGATTGGACACATGCAGATTGTGTTGATTATGAAACAAAACAAAACAGCTAGCTCCCTGCCTGCCTACTTGCCTGGCTACATGCTAACTTGCATGCCTGTTTGCTAGCTTACTTTCCAGCTTGCTTGTCTGCTTGTTTGCCAGCTTGCCTGCCTGCCTGCTAGCTAGCTTTCCTGCTTGGTTGCTTGCCTGCTAGCTTGCTTGCCTGCTTAATCATTTGCTTGATTGCCTCCTTGCTTACTAGCTTTTTGCTTGCCTGCTTGCTTGCCCGCCTACCAGCTTGCTTGCCTGCTTCTCACTTGTTTGCTTGCCTGCTTTCTTGCCTGCTTATTTGCCAGCTTGCTTGCCTGCACACTAGCTTGTTGCTTGCCTGCTTGCTCATTTGCTTGCTTGCCTGCGAGTTTGCTTGCTTGCACATAACAATATACAACCATGTTATATACATGTTTGTATACATCTAATAAAGCAAACTTTAAACAGTGTAAAATAATGCACATCAAGTTTCTGAATCAAGCGACAAAACAATGATCAAATATATAAACACAACATTTTAACATGAAACCAAGTGATTTTAACTCCCCCCTCTAACAAACACAAAATGGTTGTTCCTACAGGAAATTTTGTGGCAGTTGTATTTTAAAAGGGTAAACAAATCATACAATGGGTTTGGCTAGAGGCTGGGAAGTTGGCTGTTGCAGGTTTGTGGAGGATTGGTGAAAAATAAAGGTAATTGTAACAAAAAAGGTTTTGGAATGTTGTTTTAAACTTACGTTTGTAAAGTAAACCATCCTAGACTAAAGTAACAGAAACATAAATAACATTTGGTTCACATAAAATGAACGCAGTTGAACAGTTAACTAACATGAAATAGTATTTACTCAAGTCCATGTCAGTCATGGGACACAGACCATGATGAAAGAACAAGAAAAAACAATTAACCAATTACACAACCCACTTGAATAGTAATGGCTTATTTTTGTTTTGGTTATTTCCAATTCAACTCTGACTCTAGTAAAAATGCACATTGCACCTTTAAATTATGTCATTGATATGATATGTTCTGTGTTTACATAGTAATGAATATGCAGACAACCCTGCACTGCTTTTAAGCAGACATGTAAAATCTTGAGATTATCTCAGAAATTTGTAAAAGCAACCATAACAGTGACATTTGTGTATCAAACACCTTGAAAAAAAATCTTCTAATTAAGATCATTTAAAAGTTGAAAAAGTTTAAAAGTATTTGGTAAAAGCAGCAGAGGGATGGATAACAAAGTTATTCTCAAGTCTCAAGTCAAAGGGCTTTAAATAACCTCAAGAAATTTAAAGCAATAAAACATTTAGATCAGCATTGCATCTAAAAGACGCGTGTCCCTTAGAATTTTTGAGTAACTGCATAGTGACAGAATTCACTTTCAGAAAAACCTTTTCTTCTGAGTGTTTGTGAACCAAAATCAAGCCAAGATCTAAAACAACATTGGTAAAATGGAATCCAAAGATGATCATGATTTCCTTTTAAATCACATTAAAACTGACCTTAACTCGTCTCATCTGTTGCCATTCTGTGCAGTGAGACCTTAAATATGTACGGCTCTCCTTTCATCCCTCGCCTGCACGTGTCTTCTTGCTTAATCGCTCTGGCCAGTCTCTCACAGATTTAACTTCTGTTCCAAAATTATGCAATGCTTTTCCCCAAAACTCAGGTTACACAAGCATTCTGAACTGTCCTGGCATGGCAGGGAACAGTTGGGAGGGAACTCACATTGAAATCTACAGAGGAGAAATAAACGCAATGTCAGCTTTCATTTGTTGAACTTATATAATGAGCTCACTGCCAAATGTGCAGCGCTGGATGGTTTTCAGAAGAACTTCACCCTTCAGCGAAGAGATTCTTCTGAACAGATTTTCCATGATAAATTTACATCCTTTTCTAGGAAATACCCCATAACCACCAAGACCCTGGAAAAATGGCTTCAGCTTTGAATACATGATTGCTTCTGTGAATGTCTTGTTAGAAAAGCATAAGAGTGAAATCATGGCTTTCCAAGCTGTCCCTGCAGAATGGAGAGGCAACAGGTGCATGAACCAGTCTCCGTTTCAGCAATTCTACTGATTTTACCAGATTTCTCTCAATAATGTCCAGCATGAACCAGTGCACAGCTGTCCACAACCACATTAAATTATTCCTCTGCTTTAGCTTAAAATGAGCTGGCAATTGTGAAATTGTACATTGTTTTTCATGCATCTAGAGCTTCAAAAGAGAAGTTAAATCAACATATTCTTGTAATGCTCACAAATGATATCAGATCTCTCACAGAAAAGCTTTATTTTGGAAAAGGTGATCAGTTCTGCTCCAGAGCTTCCAGTGTTAACATAAAATGATTCTTCCATGGTTGAAAGATTCAGATGAAAAGCTTGCTTTAAAGACTCGAAGAGATTACTTCCAGTCTGTTCAGTCTATTTTGTGAAAATATCTTTATATTATATTTGCCATTCAAAATATCCCCAGAGTATAGAGAACTCAGAGTTTGCAGTCAGGTTTACGGGATGCAGGCTCAAATAAGATAGGGCATTCAGTGTTTAGACACAATGCATTATAAGCTTTATATCTGAGATGCAGCCAAAATTCCTCTTATATAAACTGATCAAACTATTATAAGATAACATTTCCTCTGGAGCTTAATAATGATTTGAACGACTCATCAGATCAGACTGGTTTTAGAATATTATGTGTTCTTTCTTCTGAATGGTTACATAATGAAAATGCGAACCGATATCACACTTTTGTTTTATTTTAGTGTAGACTGTAAGTAAATAACGAGAGACCAGTGTGCATCAGATGTAATGGATTTGTTTGATTGTTTTTCTTTCTTTAATATTATTGTGGTTTTCAATTTAAAGTCAAAATGTTGTCTTTCCTATATATGCCCAGTTTTAACGATTGGAACCGTTTCGTCTGAGAACATAGGAATTGACTTGATTTAGGTTTGGCTAATAGACTGATGTCTAGAGGGTAAAGTGCAAAGCATTTGTCTGGTGCCACTCAACCCAACGTTTTCTGGTTGTGTCAAACAAAGAGCATTTCTCTGATCAATTTTCAAAGTCTTTTGTCATATTTGCACAATTCCAGTAAAATAAAAATCAAACAAACTTCGGAAAATTAGCTCAGCTTGATTGTTTATTCTGAATTAGTGTGTAGTCTGTACAGAGCATCACTCTAAAAACAGCTCTACATTTAACCAAATCTGAGTTATTTGGCTCCTAATCTCAAGGGAACCTTTTAGGTACCTTTTGGCATGTCTATAAAGATGGCAAATTAAAACCAACCTGCAAAAGTGCAATTGAAAATACCATATTTATAATAGCTCCACGGAAAAAGAGAAATGTGATTTTATGTCTGTGGTTCTTTGGACTATAAATGTGGTTTGTCTTTTGCACTACAGTACATTTAGAAATGGCACCGAAAAGGTTCCACTGTGATTATGAGCAAAAAAAAAAAAAGAAACACAATTTTTTTGAGTGTTTGTAAAAGTGTATGCCTGCTTTCTCCTGCATGTAAGCTTGGATAGGCACCAGTGTTGGTTGTGCTGTGTTGCTAAGTATTTTCAGTGGTCACAATTACAGTATTAGGTTACTGACATATTCAAATTTATGTGTTTTATTATAATTATAATTATAAATTAATTATAAGGTGGTTTCACGCAGATGACAAATGGAACCTAAAATTTCAAAAACATATATTTACCTTTAAAAAATGCAGATTTACCGTCACTTTTGACTGAGAGTACAGTTAAACCTGTTTTTTCAAATAATGAAAAACACATTTATACCAAGCTATGTAGTTTTTTTAAAACGGTTTTAATGGTTGAACAATCATCAATTATTGAATCTATTAATATGCTAATGCGTCGATAAATTATCATTTTAACATATTCTAGAAATTCAACCATAAATCGACATTTGATATTTTACACTGTAAATAAAAAATGTATATACACATATACATGTGTGCATGTGAAAATGTAAAAAAAGCTGTGTTTAATTTTGATAAAAGATCCCACTCAACCACCATACAGAAAAGGATTATAAATGACACGTGACTTGTGGACAGCCACCCATCCTAGAGACGTTAGTCTTTCGTAATTTAATTACAATTTAATTTCACCTCGTAATAAAACATGCCCTTCCAAAAAGCTTTACATAACCCTGATTTGCATCTCCCATAATGCTCAAATCGCATTCCTCTGGCACGCATTCAGCACTACGACAGCGCGCACCGAGAGACAAGCCGCGCGCGCGAAGTCGACAGTAGATGGCAGCAGCCCAGAAACGCTGATCTCGTCGGGCTTCACCTCTTCTCCGGCTCTCTCTCAGTCGTGCAGCAGCACTCGCTCTGGAGGCAGCGGTGGTGTGAGGGACGTCCAATGAAAACTGAAGAGCCGCCGGCTGCTCCTTTCCACTTTTACGCGTAGCCTGTCCTCCGCGCCCGGAGACAGCACGTCCTCAACCCGCCATGGAAGACAAATCCAACTCGTTCTCGAGCGCTAAGGAGGAGAAGGCGGACGGGAATAACGTGTTCCAGAGACAAGACTCGATCCTGAAGAACAGCATGGGGAGCCAGAATATGAAGGAACACAGCAACTCGGTGGGAGGCAAGGGGGACCGGGAAGAAACCATGGTCGGGTTTGACGACATAGACGCCGCGTCCAGGCAACACGGGTTTATGCAGCGACAGTTTGGAGCCATGATGCAGCCTGGGGTGAACAAGTTCTCCTTGCGGATGTTCGGGAGTCAGAAAGCCGTGGAGAAGGAACAGGAGAGGGTACAGACGGCTGGATATTGGATCATTCACCCCTATAGTGATTTTAGGTAAGGCGTGGGGAAAGTCACCTTCCCGTGCACAGTGGAGTGGTTTGCGCGGCGTTTCTGGGAAGGCATGCACGCAATGCCCTTGGCGATAGTAAGGGTGAATGTCATCCGGCTGAATAAAAGGCTCACCTGTCATGATGGGACCTGTCATCGTCGGGGATTGGGATGTTGTGCAATGCTGAGACGTGTGCGTTTGTGTGTATGGATGATGCAGCACTCGTTTGGCATTGTAAACACATCCCTCTCCGCACCGAGGATGGTTCTCCACCCGCCTTCGTGCTGCTGCTGCCGCTGCTGCTACTGCTGTTAGATCATGGCTTGTTTTGAGGGAGACAATCGCAGATGATTTGATTGTTGTCTCTCGTGGCCCAACGTGATCCCGATGGCTCTGGCCAGGTAACAGCCTAGGCCAATTTTAGCGCTTGGACAGTTGATCTAAAGCAGTTTAGCGCTAATCGCGTTAGGCAGGTGAATGAAGGGGACTTTAAACCCCATGCTCCCCAGCCACAACACTCCATCCACAACTTTGGGAGCACACCCATCTGTTTTAGTCTGGAGCTTAGCAATCGAGAGTTTGAGTATCTCTTGTAGGAGAACAGCAGCTAGCAAAGTCATGATAGCATTGTTGTGTCCTGGTTACAAGGACACTGCTCGATTGTTTTGCACCAGCTAGAGTGGGTTTTGTCCATTCTCTGTTTTTACACCATAGCAGCAGGACAAGATAGATAGATAGCATAGATGGAGCGGTGAATAGATATAGAACAGACAGACAGGCAGATAGACAGAGAGACAGACAGGTAGACAGTTTGATTAATTGCAAAGTTGTTTAGTAAAAAGATAATTTACACTAAAATTCCAAATATTCTTTTTTTATAGAATTACATAGAAAATGACAGTTTTTATGTTTTCAACAAACTACTGTTTTTATGCTTTCCTTTTATACTTATGAATCCATTTCAAAATACAAACCTGTCATTAAAATGGTCGGCGTTTAAAGTGACAGATTTTCCGTATGAAAATCCAGCATTAGTGTAAATAGAGTTATGGAAATACCTGTATTTTTATGGTAAGCTTCTGTACAAAAACATTTTATGTGTGTGTGTATGTATGTATGTATGTATGTATGTATGTATGTATGTATGTATGTATGTATGTATGTATAGATAGATCATGCTGAGGGAAGGGGTGTGAAAGAGGGCAGTATGGGGTGCCTGGTGCAGAGAAAGGAATGCTGTTCTGTTAAGAAGCACCTTCCATCTTGAGGTTCCAACTCTCAGTGATCATTCAAATTGCAAAATGTTTTTTGCTAGAAGGATAGAATCCATTTCAGTCCTCCTAATAATCCCCTGTTTGCTAATTGTTTAGATTACTTGGTCTTCTCCAGCATCCTGTTGCAGAACTGCAGCACTCACTTCAGCTGAATTCTGTACACAAAAAAGAACAAAACGTTCCCTGAAAAAGTCTTCATAAATGACAGGAGTTCTTGGTTTTATTACTATTATTCAAATCAGGAAGAATAAAGCAAAAACACAATTGAGCGATGGCACTATGCAACCGCAAGGTGGAATAAAGGGCAGCATAGTTGTGGTTTTCTGGGAATCATTATAACTAGTTTTGGATCACAGGGCAGATGTGACATAATCATGAGTATAACATTATTTAAAATTGTATACCCATAAAGAGTTTGTTGCTGTACATCTGTAACAAAAAAGAGCTATCATCCAAACCATGTAAGATGATGGCTCTCATGGAACCGAACTACCTACTCCACGTAATGTAATGTTATTGTTAACTTGTTCATTCCTGCCTTGGGTTTGAGATCATGAATGAGTGAATAAGCAATGCACAGCTTCTGTTACAAACACAAAGAAAAATGTGTTTCAATTAAAAAAAATAGTAAAAGAAAGAGCCAAACATGAACCATCATCGAACTTGATCAGTAAATGTGTTTTTTTTTCCTGTAAAGACTTTTAAGCTGCACTGATTTCAAGAGTTCATATTTAACTGCACTTTTTAATTTATGAACATACACTCAAAAACATTAAGGGCTAACAAGTAAGTTTGATGCATATAACATTTCCATTACATATTTTAATTTAATGAATTATCTTATGTGATTCTTCTTCAAAAGGCATTTTCCATTTAAACGCACATGATAAAGATTAACAACGTAAAAGTTTTAATACATTGAATATATTTTAAATGCACAAGGATCTACATTATTAAATAATAATAATAATAATAATGATAATAATAATCTATTATATTGTCAATACTTAGATTTAAATCCAATACACATGTTTTGAATTCAAGAAAATGTCGTTGGATTCATTAAAAAAATAAATATGTAATTCAAATAACAATTATAATAAATAGATCTTACTTGATATTAAGAAAATGTTTAAAAAATGTACAAAGAGCTCAAAAAACTTTTTGTAATCAAACAAAAACATTTGTCATCTATAAGGAATTATGGTATGGAAATTTATGTTTGCTACTGTACGTAACTAGTTTAGGCCAGAAAGGTGCAACAAAGAGAAACCAGATATTTTTGTGTATCTTCCAAAACAGTTTGGGTAGACTGGATTGTCATCTCAAAGATACTTCTTAAGAAGAGCAGCAGAAAGACAAATTGAAACTCTTCCGGGTTTATAGACACTCCGTTGTGATTTTCAGACTGAAAGAATGAAATAGATGTAAGACTCACTTTCAGCTCTTCGCCCAGCTGTATCGCTCTCCATGGTGCTGAAATCTGCTCCTCTCCCTCGTTCTCGCTCATCCGTCCATGCATGTGGAGAAAAGTGTGCAGCGGCCTCCCGCTCAGGGTCATTAGTTTGACTCCCAGCAGTCTCGGCCATTTATTCAGTCGACATCTCCATGATGCCTTAGCTTTGGTAAAACATGTTGTTTGAAAGCACTAGAGCTCATTTGGTTCTTCCTTTCTTCCTCTCCCATCCTTCCCTTGCACCCTTCCTGACTGTTGTGAAAAAGGTATAATATTTTCAACAATTATGACTAAAATATATATCTCATATGCTTTTTTATCAAAACCTTTTTGTGACCCACTATTTTTTTGTAAATAAACACATCCTGGATTTGGTCTTGTTTACCCATCTAAAATTAATAAAATAAGTAAAAAAATCAATTTCCGTTAAGAAATTGAAGCCATAGAGCTGGTGTTTGTAACGTTACAGTGAAACAGAGGTCCTTGTATCTATTTTTTCTCAAGTGCTGAATGGTAATTTTTGATGTTCCACCAGAAGCCAGTGGTGAAGCTGAGTAGAACAGTGTAGTCCTGCACCATCAGAGCATCGATGAGAGAAGGTGAGGTGAGATCGGATTAGATGTCCAACACACAGAGAATGAGATTAACATCACTCTGAACCCTGTGATGTAATGTGATTGACCTTTCTGCTGTAATGTCCAAAGGACGCAGCTGCTTAGCAAACCCGCACGAGAGGGAGGTCACTTTAAGAGGGCAGTAATTAAGGCTGAAGTGTGCTGAGTTTTGGATGGAAATAGTGGAAAATAAAATAAGATGACTAGTTGCTCTTTTGAACTTCTTTTGTTTGTTGCTAGGTATAACACAAAAGAGCTAGCTCAGTGATTCAGGTGATTTGTAGTTAGGTTTTACAGGAGTTGCTCCTGTTAAATTTGGATGCTTGCAGGGAGTGCAGTTGCAGGTTGGCTATTTTATGAAGATTAATAATTGTTGACATTTATTCAGAATGTTGCATCTGGAAAGCAAAATGTAATGCACAAATTATATTGCAGCTATAAATGTATAACTATAAACGTTGGAATTCAAATCTTCAAGTCATTTGTGCATATCTTAATTGTTAGTAAAGAATAACCATATGAACTCCAAACAAGTCTGTAAATTATTCTCTTAAATTAGATCTAGCAACTAGTAATTAGCAATTCCCTTTCCAGCATAAATCTGGTTCTCAATGACACAATTGAAGAACCCTTTATTAAAATAAATGGTTGTACTTGTTAATCATGGATAACATTGATATTTGATGTTAAATTTAGTTTAATTGAAATAAACACTAACTAAAAAGTCAATTAAAAGTTTTTACAATGACTGAGAAGTCCACAAAAAGTAAACTCACAAAAATGTAACAAGGATTGCAAAGGATTGTTGACTAAATAGAAGTAAAATTGGTAAAACAAAGTGAAATAAATATAGTTTCATAAACTATATTAAATTCCTGAAACAACTGCATTTAAAGTCAAAAGCACAATTGTTTTTCTGCCCTGTTATTGTGTCTGGACACAATAACCATGTCATGCTTTCATTCAATAACATTCAATAACAATTGTCAGAGCAGGAACAAAAGCTTTTAAACAATATACTGAACAAATAAAACTAACTGATAAACTAGTAGAAAATTAATAAAGATATTAGTTACAATTATTCTTTTACCTCACTGCATTATTGCAGTGCATGGTCAGGCATGAGTTCTACAGGCTGCAGACACTATCAGGCCTTTGATCGCACTTGCCAAATAGGCTTTACATCAAAGTAGAAAGCAAATAGAAACAGCACAGGTGAGAAAGAGAAAACATGAGATATGGAGACAAGAGTGCAGAAAGAAAATGAAGACGCTTGTACTTGTATGAGACACTGGCTTTACTCATGCCATAAGGGTCAAAAGGATTCAGCATTGTTTGCTCATCTCTCTCTCTCTCTCTCTCTCTCTCTTCTCCCTCCTCTCTCTCTTCTCTCTTCTCTCTCTTCTCTCTCTCTCTCTCTCTCTACAAAATGACAACAAAAGTGACAAAACTATGAGCTAAATGTACTATAAACAATTACTTTTTATATACGTACTATAACAATATTATAAACATAATGAGTTTTTTTAAATTACTATTATTATAGTAATTATTTAAAAATTGTATTAGTTTCCCTGGTATGCATTCAATCATGCTGATCAAAATAAAGCTTCCTATTTTTTTTAGAAATTAAACCACTAGTGTTGATACATCAAAAATGGTGTATTATGATGGACTATTTTCATATTTTACCAGTGTGAAAGTTTGTCATGAAGTGTTTTAACAACAAAAATAAAGGTGTACTCAAACTGGATCCTTTTTTTAAAGATTCTCTTGCTTAAGTACCTCTGCAGTTGATCAAAGTTATCCCTTACTGCTGTGTTGAGTAAGGTACTGATGTCACGTCCCACACTGAGCATCTACATTGCTCATGCTACATCATAACCCCTACCTGAGTCCATGAACTGTACTCTGACTTACCTCTTCTAACAGAGCCACTGCTGCTGAAATGAGCTGCATTTAAAAGTGGTACAAAGCAGTCACACTAGTCAAACCAAAAGTGTTTTTTGGGGGGCAAAACACGCTTAAATCCAACTTTGTTTGTTTAATATTAATACTATCCATCCATCCATCTTCATGTCTGCTTTCTTCCCTTTCGGGGTCGCCACAGCGGAATGAACCGCCAACTCTCTGGCATATGTTTTATGCGGCGGATTCCAGCCGCAACCCATCGCTGGGAAACATTCACACACATTAATTCACACTCTATGGACAATTGTTTTTTCTCAATTCAATACCGCATGTCTTTGGACTTGTGGGGAAAACCGGAACACCCGGAGAAAACCCACACGATCACGGGGAGAACATGCAAACTCCACACAGAAATGTCAACCGACCCAGCCGAGGCTCGAACCAGCGACCTTCTTGCTGTGAGATGACCGTGCTACCCACTGCGCCACCGTGACACTTTATTAATACTAATTAAACACTCAAAAAGCTTTACATCTCTCTTAATCCAGCAGAAGTTTGCAGCCTACACATGAATGACATAAAGGCTGCCATTCTGTGCAAAAACCCTCACCACACACTGGTGGACAGGAGACAATAGGAGCCCATTAGATCATTAATACTGTAGTGAATTAGAACTAAGTTTGTGTACTATCTTAAAAACCCTTATAATTCATTCATAGTTTGGTTTGGTCTCCTGCTGGAGAATATGTGAGGTCATTCTCTTATAAAATGGATTTATTTTGACCTGTTTTCTCAATGACTGCCAAATTATTTGTTTGTCAGTTGTGATTGGATGATGTGTGTGATTTGGATAAGAAGAAGCCAATCAAAATTACATGGTGTCGTTCTCATCTCACAGCTTTATTGCTGTTTCCAGGTTTTACCTTAAGTTGTCTAAACAGTTTAAAGCAAAAGAGCAGCTCACTTGAATGCAATCATCTTCATGAGTGAAATCTAAGTAGAGAAACAAGTTTCTGGGTTTCTGGAGAATTTTGCTGTCAGTGAAGAGAACTTCACAACATTCAATAAAAAGATTCGTTTGAATGTTAATTAATTTCTGTGACTCTTTTTTTTTTAAGTTGACTATTCACAAAAACCTTTCAGGTTTAAAACTCAAAGGCAATGTTCCTTAAACTGTAACAATTATAATTAATTACAATATTTTGATGATTTATTATTGTTTGTAGAGATCTTGTCAGACAATTCGAAATTTAATATGATATAAGAGACATTTATTGATAATATGGTAAATCAAGGTCTGCTTGGCCTTTTATCCACAGATAAAAATACGCAGTTCTACATAAATATTTCTCTTTCCTGAGGTGTAAAATCTCTTTTATCTTTGTTATTGCTGTTTATGTGTAATTGCAAAAACAGTGGCATCGATAGCTGGTATAAAAAAAACTTACATGACAAGTGGCCTGACATGTGCAGTTTGTGATGCGTTCATGAAACTCAATATCTGGATGGGTTCTTTAAAGTTTAATAGGAGGTTAGTAAAATTCATTATTTAGTGTTTTAAGAATGGACTCATGCTTGAATTGATGTGGCCTGAGCTCTTTTGTCGCCAGCTTTTGTCATTGGCGTGTATGTTTCTTTTACCACTCCACCATATTGCATGTCATCCTTCTTATTTTCCCTCTCGCTCTGACATGTTAATGGCTGGAGAAAGGAAAATCTATTGAAAGCAAAGTCTAGACATAATCTTCCCAGAATTCCTTTGTCGTGACTTTTTGCCCTGTTTTTAGTGGCAGGATTTGTCAGGTAACAGATGAGCTTGGGTTCAGATCGCTAGCTTATAAATTAATCACGCTAGTTGTGGAAAAGCAGGATTTGTGTGTGAGCAGGTTCCTTCTCCCTATCAAACAACCTCTGATTTCTAAACCCAGATTAACCTCTATTTTTAGGGCCAGGCAAGTTTGTCCTGCATTATTGATGCTTTTTGCTGTTGCTTTTCAGAGGCTTGTCTCAAAGACTGGTCTCAAAGTCTTATGAAGGTCTTTGTGAAAGTGACTCTTTAAATAGCCTAGGGTTTTTTCACCTTTATCAGATAAATGCTGTAGAACGGTCAGTTTATGAATGCAGTCTGATCTACCAACCAGCTTTGTATTTCTATGTTCCCTACAATAAGTAAAATAAGAGCATACAAACATAATATAACTATGCTGAAAGACTAAAAAAATTCACATTACAAGCCAACTGTAAAGAGATTTATCTCTGCATATGAGTCATGCCAACAGAGATTCAAGTTCCAAATTCTTCAAAACTAACATTTTAGATAGACAGTGTTGCTTTATTTTGCTCATAGTGACAAGGGTTTCAGGGAACACTGATTGCCTAGCAACCAATCTGTTTGCCCTAACAACCAATAAAAAATTATTTGCTCCAGTAAGTTGTAGAGACATAGGGTTTATTTTGTCACTCAGTGTCAAGGGGAAATTCAAATAAGATCATGCCCCACTCCATAGTAACCAAAATGTTTTACCCAACAACTAGAAATGAAAATCTTGACCTTGAAAATTGTAGAGAGACTTGTTAACACTAATAACGTTTACTCTGACAATCTGTCAGAAGACATTGTAGAGACATTGGGGTTCAGAGGGGAAACTTATATATGACTACTAACCACTACCTAGCTACAGAAATTTTTCCTAACAACCAGTTCTGAAAATCTAGACATTTGCTACAGAAAATTCTTAGGAAGCGTTATTATGTAAGACACATTATTTGTTTCAAGTTGAACTGTATATGAAAATACAATGAATTAATTGAGTGAACTTAGTAAACATGTTTGTTTTGTTCTTGGCGGTTAGAACAACATTGCTAGAACAACGTCAATACAGAATGTTCAGGAGTGTATGTTGATCCATTCTTTTCTCTGCCCGCTGTAGAGAGAGAAGAAAGCTTTGCAGCATTCCCATCTATATTGTATCAGGGTTACATCCTCTCTGCTTCTCTTTACCATTCACCAGTAGCACAGATGGTCACATGGCAACCATCCCACCACTCACAAAGCAGTCTGTCCATCACTCTGTCGTCAAGGCTACGGTTACAAACGGCTTGTCAAATTCCTCTCAATATGAACAGTGCTGTTAGCTAAGAACAAACCATTTATCCACAATCCAAATCGGATTGCAACCAGCATCATGAGTGAGATCTGTCGTTTTGCGTGAGATATGCTGTTAGTTTTCTTAAAAATTACAACGAAGCTAAAATGCAAATAGTGATAAATGGAGGATGAAAGCTTTCTCATTAATTCCATTATAAAACACAAATACATCAAGCCAAAGCCTATTTCTTCAATCTGGATATCCTTGACAGTTTATGTGAGTTTTCTTGTCAAGCAACAGTGACTAAACAAAGCCTTTCAGTCAGAATTCATCAATACTTCATTGATGTACTATCCCCCTTGATTATATGATACACTTTAAACTCTGTGAGTAAATTGAGGTGCTTTACAAAGAAAACATTTTGGTTTGGTTTGTGGGAATAAAAATAGATTAAATATTTTAACATCTGATTTTCTCACTATGGTTAAACATTTTGTGTTAAAGTTATGGGATTCTGCAGCTCACATTGAAACTCAAAATAAGTTAAAGAGACAAAAATGTTAATAAACATTAACCTATAATTGTCTATACATGTTTTCAGATTTATGGATGTCAAATATCTAGTTAATTTTTTTTTTACTTTGCATCTTATTTAGTTAGACATTCTTTATATATACTTTTCTAAGTGGGTTTGTATTAAATTCCATCAAATTTAAGATGGATTCAGGCTAATATAAGTCCATGACACTTGTATGCATATAAACGGAAAAAAATAACTCTCTTTGGAAATGCAACCCTCACATAATCGTGAAAACTTGCAAGGACTTACAACTTTCTGGGCAGTTTGAATGATTTCCATCATAAACCAATAAAACAGATTATTTAAAGAATGTAATGATTGTTTCACACCAAAGTGACTATGAGGCTGGAGTGGCCATTTTTAATCTGTGCTACAAGTTTCTAAACATTGATGTTTTTAGATAAATCGGTTGCCTATTAGAGGGTGTTTGTGATTTTTTCTTTGCTTATAAATATTTATTTTTTCTTCAGATAATTAAGTAAATCCTTATTCCTACAGTACCTTTCTCTGGTTCCAGGTTCTAGGTTGTTCTTTACAATGCTAAAACTATTGAAAAACAGTGCACAATCAAAAACTCTGGCATATGGCACTTCTAAATCAGAGTGATATTTTGTTAAATGGTTCCAGAATCGAGGTCCGGCTACCAAGAACATTGGAAATCTCTTTGTTTGTTTTTTTTTTACTACAAGGAGGCACTGATCTGATGATTGAAAGGACCTTGAAGAGATACTTGGGGACAACAGTTAGAGAGGTTCCTCAGCCAGTCCTTTTCTATATAAAAACTTAAAAGTTTAGTCTGGATTTTGAACTGAACTGGGAGTCAGTGTAGAGCAGCCAAAGCCGGGCTTACATGGGAGTAGCAACATTTTGCACCATCTGCGCACATAAAAAAACTTTGTGATCCTGGAGGTTACATGCAATTGGTAGAAGCTTTTACTAAGACTAAGAGGACATTTATCTGCTTAGTAAAGCATTGGTCTGAGTCAGCTAGTCTCAATTTTCCTAAGTATATTTGTTCTTAATATCAGCAAGGCACGTAACCAACGAGTCAATGGATTGCCAGCCTTCAAGGGAAGATAGATTTACAAGTTGTCAGTTTAAAAGTGAAACATAATGATATGACTCCTTAATTGTCCTCAATGCGTTGATGAACCAATATAACAGCATTGGACAGACATTTGAGCCCTGTGGGTCTCTGGCAGTGGTAGACGAAGTACACAAACCAAACTTGGTTTAAAGTAGAGATACACTAGGTAAAATATTAATCAAGCAAAAGTAAAAGTACTCCCTCCATAATTTAACTTGAGTAATAATGCAAAAGTATTTACGTATCCAAAGTACTATGATTTAATATGGCTATAATACACCATTATCATTTTTGTCAAGACTCTAGCTTAAACAATATGTGACAATACTTTGACACTTAAGCCTAAAGTATATATGCGTGCAATATTTAGCTTAAACCATGACAAGCTGAAAGAAAATGTATGATTAGATCCTATAGACTGGATTAATTGCATTAACCACAACCTTTTCCTTCGTGACTTTTATTGTGGCTATGTGTCAGAGTGACATTGACGGAGTCCTTTATATTGCTCATACTGACAAGGATTTCAGGGAACAGACTATTGCCTGGCAACCAAAATGTTTACCCTACAACCAATAAAAAAACTTTTTGCTATTCTGTTTGAATATGAAAATTGAATGATTATAAGGTGCATAGACCCAATCGATAGTCAGGAGTATCTTGCATCATTTGTTAAGGCACAGGCGCTCTCAAAAAATACTGCTACTGCTGTTAAAATATGACACTGAACTGCATTCACTCTCAGTAGATACTACCAAGAGCAACCAAAACAATTCAAAATAGACCAATTATATTAACTAAAATAAATAAAAATGAAATACTTATTTTATAAATGTAGTTGAGTAAAAAGAAATATATTTGACTTTGAATTGTAGTGAAGTTAAAGTAAGAAGACTTCCTGAATTAAAATACTTCAGTAAAGTACTGATACTTGAAAAAGCTACTCAAGTACAGTAACACATTACATTTATTTCATTACTGTATACTGGTCTTTGCCATTAAATGTGGTGGTATGCTGAAGAATTACATCCTGTAGAAAAAGATTTAGATTTGAACTAAAATATACGAATTCTGAGTATATTCGGGGATAGTGAATTGACTCTTACCGACAAACACACATCATTGCCGCTATTGCCATTAGAAATTCAAAACCCTACTTTCAAAACTAATAAAATTGTATCTCAGTGTTTTCTTGTTTTGTAATAGTCGGGATTATGCTGATGAGACCTCATTGTTCTTGAATGGTTAAGAAAAGCTGGGTAAATATGGATGAAACTAAGTTTAATTTGTTATTTATGTCTTTAAAGAACGTATATTTTGTGTAAATTGTATGCTCAGATCCATGGCTCAGATGCATCACAGCCAAGTGCATGGGCCACACGGCAGGCTCCAGCCAGGGGTTTTTAGCTCGAGATAGGATTCCTGAAAGCATCTATTTTAGTTCATGGATGTGCCCGCGTTATCAGTCAGCAGGACATTTTGTGTGGTTCCCTAGACCAGCACGGCGCCTGTGAAAATACATCTGGCTTCAGTCTTACAAAACACAGGGGCTGAATTAATGCAATTACAGCATGTTCCCTTTGCATATTTACTGCTGACCTCTGAAGAGTCAGCACTGCAGATGAAAATATTTCCTATTGTCTGCTGGACTGCCATCAGAGAACTGACTCATGTCTGCTCACAGTAGACTTTTAAAATCCGGCGTGCTGAGAAAGTTTTCCTCCCTTTGGATCATATGAGTGTCCCAAATGTCCAACAGCAGCATTTAGTAACAGTGTTTTGAAAATTGACATTTACAGTTTAACCTTCATGTAATAAAAATCAGGAAGCCAAAGATTTATAAAGGTTTCCTGCTTTGCATTCATGAGGAAACCTAGTGGCGTTTCTCGAAGATGGATGATTTTAGCTTTAACAGTTAAATCAATTTTAAAAAGGATACCACAGAAAATAAATACTGTGACATACACAAAGATTTCATATTGTCCTCTCTGCGGTAACATACTGTCTATGAATCAATTATATGAGAGGAATCTCTCCCAATATATTTGCATGTCTTATTAATGCATGTTGTCTTGTTACATATCAAAGGATGTTTAAAACAATAATACAATTCTTCCCGCTCTTCCCGCTCATGCATGCTGCATGTTCTGCCAAGCAACTGAAAATCTGTCACATGTGTTTAACGCTCTGATGGAGAGAGAGAGAGAGAGAGAGAGAGAGAGAGAGAGAGAGAGAGAGAGAGAGAGAGAGAGAGAGAGAGAGAGAGAGATATGGGTGGAGTGTTTAAATGTTTAAATTATCAGGTGGTTGCAGACTCACAAATGGCATTTATTTTTGTGGGCCATTAAACAAGTGACGTGAACTGTAAATGTTTACGTCATTCATAAATAACATCGGCCAAACATGAGATTTATGAGCATGAGGTTTGCATTTCTGACATTAAAGCATTTTATGTTTTTTAGCCAGTTTTTTAGCCAGCCAAAATTAGCCTGTATTTCATCTGTGCCTTAACCGTTCATTCATCTTTCACACCAAGACAAGTGAAATGAATGTGAAGAAATCCCATTGTCTCCAGTCTCCAAGCAGAAATGAAGCAACACAAATAGACAACATCATTGTGATAACATACTAAAGCTTCTTGTGTCTTTTTTAAACTATAGATGAATACCATCCAGATTCTGTCCCCTTGATTTCCCCCATTTCCAGCCATGAACTAAGCTATTATTCAGGAATTTCCCAAATGTGCATTTGATCCAGTCAGTTACCCTTAGTTTTCTCAGAGAAGACCATCCTGTCAGGGACTAATAGACACTGATGTGCCGGTTTCAGCTAGTTAGCTACCAATCCATGTTTCAGCCCCAAACACTATGTAATTGCAGGGCCTAGTTGCCTGATAGTGGTACTGCATCAACAAACACCTTCCAACCAATCGACTGCTGGCTCCATTCAGATGTGTTCAAAACACCAGCTAATTCCTGAGGGTTTAAGAGCTGCTGGCTCAGCAATTACAGCCTGTACCTTTAATTAGCTTTCTATAGACTCCACAAGCAACACAGAGTGTCGCTCACAGAGTTTTGTAAACACACAATTGTCACAGAAAAACAGGGAAACCCTCTCGTGTTACAATCTTCCTCTTTCATTTTTGCTCCTGTAGCTGTTTGTCTCCTAATCCAGAGAGCAAAGTGTGCTGGATGTCACAGGGCAACATTCCAGCAGGAAGTGTTGGCGCTGATATCAGAAGCGACAGGGAAATGAGCTCCAGTGCATCCTGAGCAGACTGCAGGCATGAGCGGCACTGACTGCTGAAGGGACACTGGTAGACAGAAGCCAGAGAAATATCACTTATATCTAAGGGCTGTCGGAAGGAAGGCATTCCAGTGGAAAAGAGAAGAAATTTATTCTGGCCAGTTCTGCTGCTTACATCATCTTAGGGAAAAGGGCCAGTTTTTTATGCTACCAGGAACAGAATCTAAGTTTTGAGGAAAGTGGTGTGAGAATATGGAGGCTAGTTGCATTCACCAAAGCCTTTTTTGCTAAGAAAGCACATCTCATCTTATAATTATGAGAAATTATGTAATCGTTATGAGATTCATATCTCAATTTTAGATCCATTTACAGTTTTTTTTACTCATTTCTTTTTGGGACTTGGCTTCAGATTTAATTGTTAGTATTTTTTCAGCTCAACCACTCCACTGACATCAAATCCATCCCTGTTCTGTCTCTTACTGGTTTTATTACGGTATTTATTTTGAGAATTAAAAAAAGGGTCTATAATAGGGATAAAAAGGTATATATATTCTGTCAAAATAAAAAAGTTAAATTACCAAAGCTAGGTCAGAAAGGGTACCTTGATTTAGGACTGAAGTGTACAGCCTCTATATCATACTTTTTAAAATGTACTTACTATAATAAATTAGATCAGAAACATTGATTTCTGACACAAATTTTGTGATTTTAGAATGTTAAGTATTATAGAGGGCTTATAAATGTAAACACCAAAGATATGCACAACAAGTCAGTTTCAAACCTATTCTGAAAATGAGTATTGTATGAAAGTCAGCAAGAGAAGAGGAACAAATGCACTGAATTTGGTGTCAGTGGAGTGCTTTTTAGAGAAGTTACTGGGAGTGTTATGAAAAGATGCTTTCTGGGGTTGGCACTTTGCAGACTCCTCTTTGAAACTTGCAGAGCTTCTGTGGGCACAGAAGAAGTCATATTTTGACAAAAAAGTTTTGAAGCTTGTTGCTTATGTTACACAGATTAAAGAGGGCTCAGTTGTTTATTAAGAGCATTAAGAGCTTGAGTTAATGAGCTTGAAAAAGCAAATCGTTGAATCTGCAGGCAGATGTGTTGATGAACAGTATAAAAAGCTACAAACTTATCTCATGATAAAATAAGTTCTTTAGTGAATACAACAGGTTACACATGAAGAGATTACCTCTATACTGTAGACTATCATTTTTATTTATTATAATCTATAGTGTTAAAGAGTTTTGAATGCAAAACTGTTAGCCAGCCGTATACAGACAACAGCCATATATAGAGAACAAAAGGTGTTACAGTGTATATACCATAACAAATTGAGTTCAAATGTGCTTAAAGGGCATCTAATCTCTAAAATGATTTCAGGTACCACTATTTTTAATATCTCAAGACTAGAAATGTAGTGATACCTCAAGATGCGATAAATCGGTTCGGCATGCAGAATTGTTTGTATGTTGAAGCAAGTTTTACATGTAAAATGCCTAATTTGTTCAAAGCCACACAGAAACAACACTAAAAATAACATGGTTAACTAGAAAAAAATATAGGATGATTCTTCAATCCTTAAAAGTACATGTTATAAATATAACAAATAATAATAAAACTATGAACTTTGAACAGAATAAAATAAATGATCAATAATAACCCTTACCTTTCGAGTGAGGCAAAGTATCAGAAGAGGGGGTGTTCCGGGAAGATAATGCATGGTAGCGGAAGAGAGCCATGGCCACAAAATTACGCTTTGACAATAAAGCAATGAGAAAATATTCACCAACACGAAACCGAAAGCGTGCATGAAGAGAAGGAAAGATCTTCCGGGAAGATGTCATGGGGCATCAGGCGACCAATCTGAAAGCAGGATACTATGCACAAACACACAGTATCAGGGCTGGAACCAACCAATAGGAGAGCAGAACATTTGGTGGCATGTTGAATGAAGTCACATGATGCCCTGTATCGTATGGCCTTTAATATCTTGAATTTTTCATAATGTGAAGCATTTGTATATCAAGGCAGCACTTTGTTGTTTGAGTTCAACTACAGAACTTTTAACGTAAAAAAATTCTAAAATAATGAAAGCTAGTTCAACAAAAAAGTATTTGCACATATATTGCATTGGCAAACCAACAAAAAACTAAATAGCACAAGCACTGACAAAGGTTAGCATGAAATAAAATCACTTTTTATTACCTTGTTTAACTGCACTGCCATTTGTAATCGATAAACATTTCAAAATGCTAACTTCACTTGGAACCGAAGGAGGATGATGCTAACATTGGCCTACTCTGTATCACCACCGAGCTAAGTTTACTCAGAAAATTTGGTTGTCACACCCAATTTAAAATGCCACTATTTTGTCTCCTCTACAGGTTCTATTGGGACTTGATAATGCTCATCATGATGATGGGGAATCTAATCATCATTCCTGTGGGAATTACCTTCTTTTCCGAGCAAACCACCACAAGCTGGCTCATCTTCAATGTGGCCTCAGACACCATATTCCTGGTGGACCTGGTAATGAACTTCCGAACAGGGATTGTGAATGAGGAAAGCTCAGAGATCATCCTGGACCCAAAGGTCATAAAGATGAACTACCTGAAGAGTTGGTTCGTGGTAGACTTCCTGTCCTCCATTCCGGTGGATTATATCTTTCTAATAGTGGAGAAAGGCTTCGATTCGGAGGTCTACAAGACAGCCCGAGCACTACGTATTGTGCGTTTCACCAAAATCCTCAGTTTGCTCCGTCTTCTCAGGCTTTCACGGCTCATCAGATACATCCACCAGTGGGAGGAGGTAAGGGAACAGTGTGTGAATGAGTGTGATGCAGATGGTCTTTAGTAGTTAGATCTTTGTGTTGGACGGAGTCGACCCTAGGTGCTTGGAGCTCAGGTGTTGTTCTGCAGCACTCAGCCTTCTCTGAAACCTCTGGCACAAATGCTCAAAAGGCAGATAGGCATTATTTTTGGGGTTAGCTTAAGCAATTTTTCTTCTCAGCCCTCAGCGACAACTCAAGAGTTGCTTTTCAATACGAAGGAGAGAAGAGGAAGCAATTTTGTGCAAACTATTAACAGCTCCTTCTAAAGCACTTCCCTCCCACATTCTGTCTGTAATACTCTGAACTAAAATACAAATCATCAATCATGAGGATTCCAAGCCCTCCCCAACTGGATTTTTTTCTGAGAAACACTGCTGTACTTTAAGGTAATTTTTCTGAGGAAAAGACTCCATGTTTCTACTTTCCAAAAAGAAGTTCTAAGCATATTTCTGTTCTTTGTTGATAAAATTTCCCTTGAGCCTAGATTAGATACAAGTTATTATTAAATTATACAAACAATTGAATGTTTAGGAGAATTTGGTGCTAGAAAAACACTTTTATAGTTCTCAATAGATACTTCCATTGTGCAATAAGTGCCATGCCTGGGCAATAAGTACCCTAACAATTTTTTTAATCTGCATTTTTGACCTGCCTTCAGAAACACTTGATCTGGGCCAATGTCACAAATTCTAGCAAGTCTATTTACAGAGGCCTTGTCTGAACCATTTATGGAACCACGACTGTTCAATAAACAATCATTGTTTTATTTTGTTATGATCCCCAAAATAATAACAATTGTATTTTGTAATCTTGAGAATTAGTTTTTTGCATCTGTGCCCTTTGTTTACAAGTGTGTAGTACTCAAATTAGTTCTTACTACAGGCGGCATAAAGACCTACTTTGCGCTCATTACATCTTTATGGCTTTGTTACTTTTTTTCGCATCAAATGAAAATAATCAATTACAAAGTTTTTTTATTATATAGACAAAGCTGTTTTGAGATAGATCTAACACTGTCACAAACTTGAACTGTCTTGTTTTAAAATATATTTTAAAATAACAATTTTCAGTAAGTAAAAAAAAAGATTTGTCAGACATACAAAAATGTAAAAATCTTTACAGGTCCTTGGGGACCTTTAAAAACAATCCCTGTTTTCTTCAGCATTTATTATCCTTATCCCCGTTATTTGAAAAACCATCACAAACACAGAGCTCTCTGTAACAGACGCATTGTTGTACCTAGACCAAGTTTTTTGTACTTTAAAATATCTATTGTTCATTTGAACAATTCTTTAGAGTTCATTGAGGGTTCTCCAGGGAACAATCACCACAGTGAAAACCCATTTGAGTAAAAAGGCTTGGGAAGCCATAGAGGTTTGGCAGCTCTGAAGAAGAGGGAAAGGTTCCGTGTGTGTTTTGGTGCCCTGCGTGTCATTAAACTTCTCAAGCCGGATCTTCTTCTTCATCAGCTGGCAGACACCCAAGCCAGAGCCACTAGAGAGCAGACTCGACGCTTTCTGATCTCACCTAATTGAAATACAGATGTACCTCTTAGGGAGACTAAAACAAACTCATGCCTGACAGAAATCTGTTTATTCATTACTGCGTTTTCCCAGTTAATCTTAGTAACTAAGACAGCTAGGGCATGTTTAGATTTTTAGTGTATAGAGACAGGGAGTTCTTCCACAAACAAAGTACATAGATATGTAGTTCTGAACAAAAAAAACAAAACATGTTAATTGACTAGCCATTTAGTTTGTCAAACCATGTGATCGGTATTGAGGTAGAGTGGAGGGTATTGTTTTTGCATGGCTTTCACATGTCAATTCGTGAGAGCATCTTTAAGGAAAGATCCACCATAAACTGTTACAAGGTGTTCTAGATTAATGATAACTTCACTGCAAAGTTTGTTTGTTTACTTTTTGAGTTGTTATCCCCACTTTTACACTGAAAAATGGGTATTCTAGAATAAACCATCGGCTGCCTAAGAATATAAAATGAAAATCCTACAATCAACACGTCACACTCAAGTTGATCTCCAGTTAAGACCCATAATCAATATTGTCATGATCAAAATGTTATTAATTGCACAGTCCTACATTATTTATTTCTGAAACAAATGTCTGATAAATGTGTTAATTTTTAAGTCTTTTCACTTAATCTTTCAGTTCTCCACACATTAATCAAACAGAGTGAAATAGTTAGCAGAACTTAAAAGAGGCAGCAAGTAAAAGTCTGACTTAATTATAAAGCTGCCTCGAATTCAGTAATTGTGTCTGTCTTTAGAAGTTGCCACATTTAGAAGTGATTTGTACAAAATGTTACTATTTAACCATATTATACTGCATCTATTGCACCCTTGAATTCATATACTAGTGAAAAAGTGACAAAAAAATTTTAAGTGACAAAAAAGCTGAGCAAAACGGTTTTTGAGGTGGGGGAAATTCTCAAAAACATAGCTGGTTGTTTCCTTGCATACTACATTTGTAGTTTTATACCATCTATGGTTTCAATAATTTCCCTGATGTGGTTTTTATTCATTTTAGGGTTAGGGAAATTTATTTAAATTAATGACATTTTTTTTTTTTTTTTAGTGTGATAAAAAATCATGAAAATTTTAAAGAAACAACCAAAACTGTATTCACCTTAGAATTATGGAAATAAATAAATAACCATAAATCACCATAACTTTGCATCTATAAGCATCTATAGAATTCATCTCATTTTTTTCTCCTGAATGAATAAACGGCACACGATTAGATAGACTCGAAAATTCAGACAGACTCGATACAAATGGTGTGCACAGTAAGAGTTCCACAGCTGAATGAACTCTAATTATGACCAAACACTCCTGAAAAATAGTCCAAATTTACATTTTTGATTAGCAACAAAGAAGTAGAGGCAAAACCCTTCCAGAGCCACTTATTTACAGCATCCGCATTATACACACCATTTCCTCTCTCATTGCTGCACTGATGTTTTCTGGGAAATGACTGCTGTGCATCAGCCACATCTCCCCTTCTCCATTTCCTCTCCCTGACCTTTCCCTGACTCACTGTTTCTTTACTGCAAGGCAATAAATAATATCAAGGTGCCACTAACATATTTATATCTCTATATTTTGTGTGTTGCATGCATTATTGAACATTATTTCTGCACTCACAAAGCATTAACTCCCCCCTGCTTCTCATAGAGGTGTTTTGAGTGTCGAGGAGGGGAGAGTGTTTATTCACAACCTTTTCACTTCTCATGATTGCTATCTCTGTCCAAAGCCTGTCGTGAGCAGGTCTGCGTGAGCGATATAGCACAGTATATATGCCTCGGTGGATTTACCGCCATGTTGAGTGAAATCACGGTAGCCTGATCCGCTCAAGCACAGCTGTGGAGGGAGTTCACCGTTGCTGCAGTGTGACATGCTGCAGTCTAAATGTGGTTTAATGACACCAGAAGTGTGCATCGGAAGGCACACCGACAGACTTTTTGGTGGAATTTGGATTGTATTGTGGTCCAATACATCTCTCCCACCATGACTTTGTTCCCCTTTCTCTTCCTATTCATGGACACAGCTTTCTTCTTCTGTGTCTTCATGGCTGCCCTGTCTATGCTTTTACTTCCCGTCTCTTATTTAATCTCTGTGGCTTTCAGGAGCCTATACGTAGAGGAGACAGTTTAAAGTATAGTGGAGCATATACATAGCTTATGAGTGAATCGTTTGGCAGTGGAGGAATTTACATAACAATGATCTCACACAGAATTCACTCAATCTTGTTTCTCCTGAATAAGCTCTAGCAGAATTCTTTGTATTCCTTGCCATCATTTTGCCATTCTTCCAATGCAGGGAAGATGTACTTAGAAAGAAAAATAAATTTCATACAGATTTTAGTTGCATTATAAAGATTTAGTGTAATTTTGGAAGGTGTTCAGAAAAATGTGTGCGTGAAAGTGTGAGCACATACGTGTACATTTAGTGAAAGTAGAACATCATCAATATTTCTTTTTTGAGTTTCTGAGACATTTTGTGACCAATTTATGTTGTTTTAAGACACTTCCTCTGCCCATCACTAATGATTTAGCTGGATAAAAACTGGGATATTTCCCAAAATACAAGTACTTCAAGCGTTACATGTAAAAAAAAAATCTACTTGCCATGTTCAGGGAAGTACAAGTGTGATTTGTGAAAAAGACAGAGAAGGTGCCCTTTAAGGAAAGCTGAAGAAAAAAAATCTGGTCATGTCAGTGTTTTCTGAGGTATAAACTAAGACTTTATGTATAACATTGCAGTCTTTTCTTCGCAGTCTTTTCTTCATTTTCTTCTTTTCTTCATTAGGTTAACAAGGGCCTAGCAGAGACGACCTCTGCTCACTTTATGTAAAAGGCAGGGCTATACACATCCTGAAAAAGCTACCCATTTTTAGCAAGGCTCCATTTATTGGCCAGATATATCAGAATACAGTGAGAATTTCCACATTTTTGTTGTATTGGAAAATGCTTAATAAACAATTGATAACTAATGGCAAGTGAGCCCTAAAATCCCAAAATAAAGCAGTCACAGAGGCTCTTTGCTTTCACACTAGAGTGTGTTTGCTCCATTGAGGACTGTCACAAAACCACAGTTCTCATTAGCCTACTTCACATTACTCTATTCATCATTTGACTATCCTGCAGTTCTGGTGCTTCCCTAAGCTCCTAAAATAAAGCAGCAAACATTTGACAATAGCAACATAGCATCATCCTTGAAAGCGCACAGGGCATCATTCCTTAGTTTCTGTCATGACGGGTTGAGCTGAACCACATCATGTATAACAGGAATCCATTTCCAGCTGTAGATGGGGAGCATCAGTCACGTGCTGCTGTTTCTTTAAGAATGTGTTGAATAGCAAGCAGAATGATTCATCAGCAAGCTGTGAGATTGATCTAAAAGCAGAAAAGCTGTGCCACATACCAAGCTTGTTGAAAGTTATTCAACTGGTTCTCTGGCAAGAACCAGTTTGAAATAGCTTTTTTTAATTTAGTTATGTGATATCCTATTTTTATTACACTTGGAGTTTAAGAAATAAGCAAACCAAGCAATGAACACTGAGACTCACAGCACGATTCATTTCAAAACTTTCAAAACCACACTTTAAAGTAAGCATTAAATTGATATTTAAATGTTTATGTTTACATCTTGTTTTGCACTATAGCTCAACTTTCTGTCAAACTTTCTGTCAAACTCAAAGATTTGAGAGAGTATGCATTTGGAAACTTTTAGTCTGGAAGGGTGGTGAGTAAATGCATGCACCAAAAAGTATTTTTGAAGTTATTGAAGTTTGGCCCACATATGTAACTTTTAAAGAAAGTCTTGGCACCAAATGTGAAAAGAACTGCGAGCATAAAACTATTTAAATAGTTCCTGATTACAGGAATGTTCCTAACAAATTGCTGAAGGAATACTGAGGAAAGTGATTAGTCTTCTAATCACTTTTCAGTAATTAGTCTTCTATTTAGAAATAAATTAACACTGAGCCTCTCAACGTATGCCGTACAAATCTATCAAAGTAAACTTTTATTACATTGATAAAGGAAAAAAAAATGTTAAGAGTTTTATATAGCAACATTACAATTTAATTACATTGGTTTGCAAACTTTAGGTTAAAAAGTGACTTTAAATAATGACACAAAGTCTCTTAGGAAACACTTGAATGGTAGTTGGATAGAATTCTGGAAAAATACTATTTTACGGTATCTAATGTTTTTTTATGCAATTTAGGATACCAATTGTTAAAACTCAAGAATTTCAAGGTTGTCTATTACCTGTCAATCAACTTTTTATAGCGCCTGATTGGCAAAACAACTAGGGTTAGGATAATACTCCGCCCTCTGAGCTGGCATGCTTTTGAGACAGCATTTTAAGGAATTTGTATGGATTAGATTTTTGATGAATGTAGGAAGTAAAAACACACTTGAATTACAAGCTTTAATGCTTGACTTTTATCTTTAAAGGAAGTTTGTTTGGCGACTGTCTAGGCTTGGCAGTAGGCTTGTGAATTCAAATGCCACATTTGATATGTCAATACTCTCCTCTGAAACAAAAGGTCAGTAAATCCCAGAGCAAACGCTACTCTAGAGAAGCAAATGAATCCTTCTGCTGAGAAACAATGACACAATGCTATTGTCAAGACTTGTGTTCTGTGTGCTTTCAGAGCACCTGTGCCTGCTTTTGATGACTCAAGGCTTCTGTGTGGCACAGGTGACGGAAGTCTCTGCCAGCTGAGTCCAGATGTGTGCATCTGAGTGTGTGATTGCCTTCTCAGTGAAATTAGTTCAGGATCAGGGATGCCATCTATAACAGTCCATTTTGGAGGGAGCAAAAACAGCTGAGTCATCTTGAAGATCTAAATTTTAAGGGTTTCTGCTGACTGGTAAGAGAGCCAAGTCAAAACAGAAACTGGCATGTGATTGTTAAGTTTTTATAAATGTATTAAATCAGTTAAAGACAAAATACAAAGTTTCATTCAAAAATTGGCTTGACATAAAAAAGGTAAAAGTACATTTTGCGAATGATTAAATTGACAAGCTTGATAGGATAGAGGATTGAATGCTCATAAATCCTCTTGAGCCAGTGAGTGTCTCTCTCTCTCTCTCTCTCTCTCTCTCTCTCTCTCTCTCTCTCAGGCTTCCTCAGCAGAGTGAAAGCTCTCATCACACGGAGAGCATCTGTGACTGAGGTTTGCATTTAACAGGAAGTCAGTCTCTACTGACAGTCTGAATAATGTCTTTAGACTAGATTTTATTATAAACTTTGTTGGAATAAAAGGGTGCTCTTAGCATTGCTACTAGCTGAACTTGATGAGCAGTGGAAAATGCATGAAAAGCATGGATCACGGGTCATGTTTAAAATCTATTTGATTAAGTTAATTAATTAATAATGTCAAAATGTGTGTTAACACATTCAATAATTTTTTTTGAGTTTAATGCTAACCAAATTAACACATATGCAATGTTTTGCACTTTGTGTGTAAAGCCCAGTTACAGTACACTATAAAGTCCATGAATAACCTACATCATGTTCTTTCCATTTCTTGAAGTAATTTGATGAGCGGTCTGTTAAGAATTTTTTTTTATCAGCTCCTTATTCCTGTTCGGAATCCACCATTAAACACTGTGCCATGGAAACACAAATCAGTAACATTAACATGTGACCTCGCTCCTTTACCAAACAATGGAAGTCTGACAAATAAAGGGACAACCCTTGGAAATGTGTTGAGTGAATCACAAGATAGTAGCCTGTGAACTTAATGTGAAAAATCAAGACAGAGATGCTATATTAATCAAATAGATATGTGTTTTTCTCCATCCATTTGCATTTTACATTTAAGCATCTTATGTACAAAAGGAATCATGATTTATAGTGATCAATGTTTGGAAAGTGCCCTTATTTTTTTATCGCTCATTAGTAATGTAAAGAACATGCAATTTAAAAATATGTATTAATTAAAATTAATTCTCCACACTTTTTGTTGTATTTCTTCAATTATGTTGGCTATTTGATGTTACTCACAGTTATAACAATAAATAATTTTTTGTTTAATCTATGTATTTTGATGTAATTTAAATCAAACTTAATTTTATATTGCTGTTTAGTAGCCCTACTTCCAGAAGATGAATTCTCAGGGCAGATTTCTTTATTGTTCCATTCACTTTTCCTCTTGCTCTTTAAACTCGTGTGTCTTTGCTTAATTAGATTTCTCAGGGGCTTTTTCGTCCGGGCATGCTAATGCAATTTCTTCCCTCTTCCTCTCAATTAACAATTAATCTTTGCCCAAAACCGGCCTGTGTCTCACTGTACAGAAGAGCAGACACACATACTGCAGCTTGCGGGAAGAAAAACAAGAGCCAGATCTTCCTTCCCTCGTTGCCCATGGGCACCAGACACCCATCATGACTCTAGGGTAGCACAGGGGATGCTGGGAAAACCAACCAGAGGATAAAGAGAGATAAACTGTGTGAGCCCAAGGTTAATCATATGTATTTTTAATATTTTTCTTCCACGTAAACTTTCTGATACTGCAAACTTGTAAATATATTGTAGATGATTTTAACATTTGCCATGCATTTTTTGAGGTGTAGATATTTGAAGCATTTTTTTTCTATTACATATGAGGATACAGGAGGGAACAAATGCTGTCTCGCAGGACCCTGTTGCTACACAATGGTTAGGAGTGAGGTGTTCCTAGTTGCAGTACAGTGTGTACTGAAGCTTTTGTGAAGCATTTTTTGAAAGAAACCTTAATTCAGCCTCATGAATGGAAATGTACAATGTCATTATCCAAAAGTTTTCTCAGTTTTGCTTGAGATCAATCAGACCGATTTGAGGGGGGATCACCCCGACAATTTAATGTTGCTGCATGCAATCTTTGGGATTTTTGCTGATGCTTAAACATCCCAAAATAAACAATAATCTCTCGCTGATACTTCGATAGATCCAACTGATTGGTTACAAGTTTGTTACTAGAAGTTGGCTATTATAGCAAGTGATGTAATGAAAATTAGAGAATTTTACTAGACAAGATGTATGTGTAAGAGCTGCAGGAACAGGAAGCGAGCAGGACTCAGTACCACCCAGGGTGTGGTGAGGGAAGTGAAGGTGGAGAAATATTGATGATTGCCTGCTGGTTCGTGCTTTCATACCGGGGAGTTTTGCAATGAGTTAACATCACGGGAAGTGTCCAGAAAGCTCTACAGAGATTGTACATCGCAAACATCAGCCAACAGGGGCGTCAGACTGATTGTGCATCGCAAATATCAGCCAGCGGACACGTCAGATAGGTAGAAAGATTTTTTTCCCTCCTCTTTCGTTGGGTAGTTGGTTTAGTACAGTTGGTATTAGTCCGTGACAGTGTTTGAAAGCATTACATACATTGTTGCTTATTTACAGGTAAAGGTTTACAGTTTGCAGCCGAGTCGCACCGTTGAGTGACTATCTCCGAGCTGTTATCGCGAATGTCAAAGTGATTTAGACAGGTTTCGGTGTAGGGTGTGCTGGGACGAACCAGTAACGAGAGCGATTAGGGAGAAACTATATATATTCAGTAATTGCAGTCATTCTCTGAGAGTTTTGCAATGATTTAAAATCATGGGAAGTCTATCCAGAAAGCTCTACATAAGACCCCGGGCCTGCTCCCCCATCAATGCCATTCCCTTTAAATAATAATAAATGCTCCTGGCTGGCACCAGGTTCTTCTTCATTTAGTACATTCCTTTCCTCCTCTCAGCTACACGTCGCTCCGCCCGTCCCTGAACGCACTCCAACCCTTCAGACCTTTGCTAACTTGCTTTCGCATCAACAGGACCTTGCTCCCTCTCTGATGCACTGTCAGTCTGATGTCTGCAAAACCCCTGGCTATCACACACTCTCAGGGAACAGAGGTCCACCTTCAGATCAGCAGAGCAGAAATTGAAGAAATTAAAGAGCACAGCAGACCTCGAAGCGTACCAAACTGCACTCTCAACCTTCTCAAGCAAGATATAAGGTGTTAAGACGACATACTACCATGACAAGATTTAACATGCCAACGACAGCCGAAAGCTCTTCAGGACTTTCAACTCACTTCACCCACCCCAACCTCCCCCAATGACTTCTCTCACTGCTGATGACTTTGCTGATGGTGAGGGTTTGTCTATGATCAGCGGACAGGGTGGTACACCACCCTGCACCAATCTTCGCAAGGTGTCCTCAATCTTCGACACCTTGCATGTCCTCATTCACTCAACTCACAGAAGATCAGTTGTCCAAACTCCTTCACTCAGCACATCCAACCCCCTGCCCCTCAATCCCATCCATCCACTCTCTGCAAACCATCTCACCTACCATCACACCTGCCCTCACTCACATCAACAACTCCTCGATCACTACCAGGATTTTCCCCTAACACCTTCAAGGTGGCCAGAGTCAACCCGCTTCTCAAGAAACTTACACTCAACACATCACTGGTAAACAATTACAGACCTGTCTCTCTGGTGCCCTACAATGCCAAACTCATTGAGCAGGTCGTCTTCAATCAACTCTCTTCTTTCCTGACTAAGAACGACAAGCTCGATGACAACCAATCATGCCTCAAGAATGGACACTCAACTGAGACGGCTTTGTTGTCTGTAATGGAAGCGCTGCGTGGTGCCAGGGCTAACTACAGATCATCTGTCCTCATCCTACTAGACCTCTCTGTGGCGTTTGACACTGTCAACCATCAGATCCTTCTCTCCACTCTCTCTGCGATGGGCAAAGATCAGGCCCTTCTTAACTGAGCATGCAACTCAACTCGTAGTTCAGGCTCTGGTCCTCTCATGTCTGGACTACTGCATCGCTCTCCTAGGAGGATTTCCAGGAAATGTGCTCAAACCTCTGCAGATGATCCAGAACTCTGCAGCTCGTCTTATATCTTCAAGGAACCAAAGCAAGCTCATGTTACTCCCCTCTTCATCACTCTTAACTGGCTCCCTATTGCAGCTCATGTTAAATTCAGATCACTGATGCTGGTTTACAAAACTATCTCCAAATCAGCCCTCGTTTACCTCCACAAGCTCAAACACTCCTACATGCCCTCTAGAAGCCTACGCTCAGAAAAGGAACAGCGACTCGGAGTTCCGTCCCACAAAGACAGAAAATCTTTTAGCAAAACCTTCTCTCTCACTCTTACTGCTATAGCTTATTGATCATTTGATACAACTTCTATTATGAGCAAGCTGAAATAGACTTTGACTGTTTAACAAATTGCATAGTCTCTATGAGCTAAAGTGGAAATACCTGGTTTGTGGCATATTAAATAGCCTATCTCGAATTTTTTAACTGGTCAAGGAAACAGTAAAGAAAATGAAAAAAAAAAAACAGGAAAGTAAAAATTGCTTTCCTCAAGTTAAAAATTGTTAAGGGTTTGGTTGACTAAAAATGTCAAACCTAGGATACTGAAAGGAAACTCGAAAAAAAAAATATAAGTCTGTAAAAAAAAAACTGTATACTTCTCAAAACAGAGTGTACAATTTCTAGTGCTATCGTCTTACTATACAATGTTCCATAAACAAAACAAAACCCACAACCAGCTTGCTACTACTCAATACTCAATAAAAATGGCAGGAGATTTTGAAGCTGGTTAGTAAGAGTTACGTTAGACAACACAAATAGTAGCAAAAGCGCAAGTCAGCATAAGCTGTTGGTATCAGAGTTTTCTTGGTGAAAGCTGAGAAGCTGACAAACAGGCAACACAAGGTCCATGTAAATCCAATCCAAACACTTACACTGCACACTTAGACACTCATTTACAGAATGTGCATAAATCTGTTTTTACGTGTGCTACAGTTTGGGACAAACTAAATCTCATTTTGCACCCATAATAGTGTGGATAGTGCGCTAATTGGGACACAGAAACACATTACACAAAACAAATACAGAAAAAAAACATTTCTAACCACTATTTGAGGGCCGTAAAATTACCTTGTGTTAATTTATTTATTCATCCTCATTTAAACTTGATACCACACATTTTGCAGTACATTCAGAACTAGTAAAAATCTGTATCAAACTGTCACCTACATGTCCTATAAATCAGATATTGGTTTCAGCAAAGAACATCTCTTATTTTGGAAAAAAGTTATCTGTCTGTAAACACATGCAGGGTTCATTAGGTAGGTGAAATGTTTAATAGCCATATAACACATATTTAAAACCAATTAATCACGTTGGCGCAGTGGGTAGAACGGTCATCTCACAGCAAGAAGGTTGCTGGTTCGAGCCTCGGCTGGGTCGTTGGCATTTCTGTGTGGAGTTTGCATGTTCTCCGGGTGCTCCGGTTTTCCCACAAGTCCAAAGACATGCGGTATAAGTGAATTGACTAAGAACGATTGTCCATAGTGTTAAAGTGTGAATGTTTCCCAGTGATGGGTTGTGGCTGGAAGGGCATCCGCCGCATAAAACATATGCCAGAGAGTTGGTGGTTCATTCTGCTGTGGTGACCCCGAAAGTGAAGAAAGCCTACATGAAGATGAATGAATGAATGAATTATTAGGTTGTTCATTTGAATTTTTATTCGGTTATTGATATGTTAAATGAAACAGTATTTTAAAGCAGTGCATTATTTTAAATTGTATTTGTTACGACCTTATAAAAATAGATTTAGCTCGTAGGGCTAAGGCCGTAACATCGAGAGAAAGAGTTAGCAACAAATCGGGTCAAGCAGGAATAGTGAAGAGGAACACGCACACAACTGAACTAATATATAGAAAATAATTTTATTGCATATCATAAAGTAAAACAATGACAAACCATAACGCCAATAAACAATCACTTAAATGTCCTTCTTAACGAAAAATCGCTCACTATTAAATAGGGAAAAAAGGAAAACAAAAAAAACCAGGCAGCGTCAAATGAACAAACAAATAGAACCAAAAGGGGTCTTACTAAACTCCCCCCCCCCAAACTTCCCTAATCAAAAACAAAAGACAAAATAAAAACCGAGGTCTTCAGCGTATACGACGCTCTGCCTTGCCTACACTGGCTCAAACACAAATACAGGAATGACGCCCCAGCTCCCTCACTAGTGTATATAACAGGGAATGTCACTCTGTATGTGCAACACACTAATCTAGATCAAACACCTTCGTAACACACCACGCTTCCTTGTCCACGGATCACCTCCCTCACTGAGCCAGCTCTCTGCTCAGCTCCGTCGAAGTGAATCGCTGCGCTTTTATAGGGCGTTGATCTCCCCGGATTGGCCGAAAGCAATGGAGCGCGCTGACGTTGAAGGGTAGCGTGGCCAATCCACCAATCTCAGCAAGACGATCACATGCGACAAAAACATAAACACTGTCAGCACGGGAGCACACACAAACACACACAACGCCATAACGCTACGATCCGCAGGAATCGTAACACCCCCACCCTTTAAACACTAACCATTTATACACATTTTAACACACAAGGTTAGTTGTTGTTACCACACACACGTGATAAGGCATCCGCCAAAACATTCTCCGTTCCCTTTTTGTGCCTGATCTCCAGAAGAAAGTCCTGCAAAATCAACGACCATCGCATCAAACGTTGATTTAGATTACGCATGCGGGATACAAACACCAAGGGGTTGTGGTCAGTATATACCAAAATTGGTAGCGCACTAGATCCCAAATAGACCTCGAAATATTGTAGTGCAAGCAAAAGTGCCAGTGTCTCCTTTTCGATTGTAGAATAATTTCTCTGGGCTGGATTAAATTTTCGAGAGAAATAGCAAACGGGGTGGTCGATTCCACGCTCACTTTCCTGCAGGAGGATAGCTCCAGCTCCCACTGCACTTGCGTCAACTTCTAGCTTAAATGGGCGCGAGAAGTTCGGAGCAGACAACACCGGGGCATTGCACAAAAGAGCTTTAATCGAGTCAAAGGCATACCGACATTCAGAACCCCAGATAAAGGGCTGGTTGGGACTGATGATAGATGTTAAGGGATAAGCAACTGTCGAGAAATTCTTGCAAAAAGCCCTATAATACCCCGCCATTCCCAGGAACCTTCTTAATTCTTTACGTGTTTTTGGAACTGGAAAGTTTTTAATGGCAGAAACCTTCTGCTCAATTGGACACACTTGTCCTTGTCCAACTTTCTTGCCAAGGTAGGTAATCGTAGCTTGTCCAAACTTACATTTTGCCAAATTCAATGTTAGGTTAGCTTCAGACAAACGTGAAAATATTTCTCTGATGGTTAGTTTATGTTCCTCCCAAGTTTGAGAATAAACGACTACGTCATCTAAATATGCATTGCAACCTGCCACACCAGCCAACACGATATTAATAAGTCGCTGGAATGTTGCAGGAGCGTTACGCATGCCAAAAGCCATGACAGAATATTGTAAAAAATTGTCCGGTGTCACGAACGCGGATATCTCAGCAGCGCGTTTAGTTAAGGGTACTTGCCAGTAACCCTTAAGGAGATCCAGTTTGCTTACAACGGAGGCATTCCCAATGCTATCAACACAATCCTCCATCCTCGGTAACGGAAAACTGTCGGGAATTGTCAAAGAATTTACCTTTCTGTAATCCGTACAGAATCTAACCGTTCCATCCTTTTTAGGTACTAGCAAACACGGCGAGCTCCAGGGACTGGTACTTGTCTCGGCGAGCCCATTCTCCAGCAAGTACTCCACTTCCTTCGTCATCAACGCTCTCTTAGCTGCATTCACTCTGTAGGCATGTTGTTTCACTGGCGCAGCGTTACCCACATTGATATCATGCTGAAGCACTGTTGTACAGGAAGGAACATCATTAAAAATGCTTGGGAAGTCATGAATAAGTTGCACAATATCACACTTTTGGTGCTCTGTTAAATGCGACAGGTACCCCTCCAAATTCTTCAAAATTTCTGAGTTTTCCAACTTAGCACCTTGTAGATGAACATGCCTTAACGTTAACTCTTCATCCTCCAGTGATCCTGGTGTTGTCTCCTCGTGAAAGTTTGCCACTATAGCAACGGGCTGAGCAACACACTCCTTAGGCTCACATAGCTCAACATTCTCTACATCTTTACTGTGGTATGCTTTAAGCATATTAATGTGACAGATGCGGGATTTTCTTCTCCTCTCTGGAGTTTCAATAAGGTAATCCACCTCTGATAGTTTTTCTAACACCTTGTAAGGGCCAGAAAAACGAGAATATAACGCCGATCCAACGACTGGTAGTAGCACTAACACCCGATCACCTACTGCGAAACTACGGCACACCGCTTTCCGATCGTAATGCCTCTTCATTTTCCCCTGAGAAACCCTCAAAGAGTCTTGTGCCAATTCCCAAGCTTTGCTCAGGCGTTCACGAAACTTTTTAACAAAAGTTAACACATCCGATTTGGGACTAGGGAAATCACCTAAGATATTCTCTTTTAGTAATTTCAGGGGTCCTCTCACAGAATGTGCAAACACCAGTTCAGCCGGACTAAATCCTAAGCTTTCCTGTGGGGATTCTCTTGCTGCAAATAGCACAAATGGTATTCCTTCATCCCACTCTTTACCTACATCATAACAATATTTTTTTAGCATAGCTTTTAGTGTCTGGTGAAAACGTTCAAGCGCTCCTTGACTTTCAGGGTGGTATGCACTAGAGGTGCGATGTGAAATGCCTAGTATAGTTAACACCTGCACGAAAATCTTCGACAAAAAATTAGTGCCCTGATCAGTTTGCACACATTTTGGTAACCCAAAAGTCGTAAAAAATTTCACCAACGCTTTTATAATTACCGGCGCGGTAATTCTGCGTAGAGGAATGGCTTCAGGGAAGCGCGTAGTGCTGCACATAATCGTTAGTAGAAACTGGTTCCCTGCCTTAGTTTTTGGCAACGGACCCACACAGTCTACTATCACTCGTTCAAATGGTTCACCCAAGGTAGGAATAGGGATCAGGGGAGCGAGAGGAACCAGCTGATTTGGTTTCCCCATGATCTGACATACGTGACAGGTGCGACAGTAAAGGGAGACATCAGTTTTCAGGCGTGGCCAGAAGAAATGCCTCAAAATCCGCTCATATGTTTTGCGCACCCCTAAGTGACCCGAGAGAGTATGACCGTGCGCTATATCAAGGATTTGCTGTCTGTAGCATGCAGGCACCACAATTTGACAAACATCACCCACACCTTGGGGTTTATTGGAATCCCATCTACGCATTAAAAGATCAGCCTCTATAAAATATGCCACCTTCTGGGTTTGAGCCCGCTCCTTCGACATTACTGCTGAAAAACAACTTTCAAGCGTTTTATCGCACTTCTGTTGCTCCACCATTTCACTACGTGATGCTGGTAGCTTCAACTCCAATGTTGTGTTTATTGCATTTGATTCACCCTGCTTATTTTCTGGACACGTTTCCACAGTCTCTCTAAAATTTGAATTAAAGAATGCCTCGTCCAACTCCACTGAAAAGCGTTTGCGCTTTTGCGCCCGAGTGACAGCACAAGCAGGAAACACACTAATTTCCAAGCTCTCGCTCTCTCCTAAAACAGCTGTTTCTGGTTCATTTATCACTTCTAACGGAGGAAAAACTCTGCCTCCCGCCAAATCATTCCCTAATAAGAACTCCACCCCTTTTATAGGTAGCTCGTTGCACACTGCAACTTTCCCAGTTCCTGTAAATATTTCTGATTCCACACAAACCAGATGCAAAGGGACCTTTACTATGTTCATTTCAATTCCCTGAATAAGAGCATCACTTGCCGTATAAGACTGATCTCCAAACGGAAGGACTCCGGCTAACACACATGATATAGAAGCGCCCGTATCTCTCAGCACTTTAACTTTTGCCCGCTTAGTTTTGTCTAACAGAGAAATATATCCATCTTGAATGAACGGACTGTAGTTGTTATTCGGTGTGTCCTTTATCTCAGTCGCTTCCCTCACAACCTTGACAAGCGCCACACCCTTCTGTTGCGACTCCCTCTGTTTTCGTTTAAGCGTAACACAGTCTGCGACCAAATGACCAATTCGATGACAGAAAAAACACTTACGGTCTTCTTTCGATTTCGGTGTAAATGTTCTATGCCGGTTATGGTCTGTTATGCACACAGTTTCATTTCTTTCCGATCGAACAGGGACGAACGCGTTTTTATGCGTGAGAGCATACTCATCTGCAAGCACTGCCGCTTTTGCTACTGAACTAACTTTTTGTTCATTTAAATAAACAACGAGCCGTTCAGGTACACACTCCTTGAGCTCTTCCAAAAGAACTAGTTCCCGCAGAGCGGCAAAATCAGTTACTTTGCTGGAGTATAACCACTTATCGAATAAAAGGCTTTTCTCACGTGTAAACTCCACAAAGGTTTGTGACTGGCTTTTTCTATGTTTGCGGAATCTCTGCCGGTAAGCTTCAGGTACTAATTCGTATGCACGAAGTATATTCGACTTTACTAGTTCATACTCCAGACTATCTTCTAACGACAGTGCTGCACAAATTTCCTGAGCTTTGCTCGTAAGTTTACACTGTAATAATAAAGTCCAAATTTCTTTCGGCCAGTTTAAAGCGAGTGCAATTCTTTCAAAAACACCGAAATACGAATCAATGTCAGATTCACGAAATTGTGGGACCAAAGAAATTAATTTACTCACATCTAAGGTTGTTCCAGGTGCAATCTCTTTCGGGAGACCGGCAGTCTTCACATCGGTTGAAGGAGCCAGAAACCTGGTTTTCAATTCCAGTTCTCTTAGTTTAATTTCTTTCTCTGCTTCAATCTCCAACCTGCGAATCTCTAATCTCAATTTAATTTCGGCTTGGCGCTCCTCTGCTTTTATCCGTGCCTCAAACTGTAATTTTGCTATACGTGCTTTGACTTTTGCATCGACACTAGTACGCATAGAGCTTGGAGAGGGTTCAGATGGAGCTTGTTTAACTCTAGCACCCACCTCTTCTGTGTCCGACACACTACTTCCTTCCTCATCACCTGAAAGTGAGGGTACATCCTCTCCTGTTTCACTAGTAGCCACATCAGAATTATGCACCTTTTCTTCCTTAGGAGGAATAATTCCTAGCTCAATTAACCTCTGAATTACAGCTTCTTTAATATCCTTCTTTAATTGGCCTTTTTCTACTACAATCCCATAATGGACTGCTACACGAATAAGCTCCTCTTTCCGGCATTTTTCAATTTTTTCTATTGTCGGCTCTTGAATGAACAAGTCTAGATCAAATTCTGCCATGTTGCTAATTCGAGTGCGCTCTAAACCAAACCTGTTCAGCTATTCAACTTGACCACCTTGTGTTGCCAAAACGTTTCCTTTTATTTGTTTTTAGACGGACGAGCCCCCAATAATGTTACGACCTTATAAAAATAGATTTAGCTCGTAGGGCTAAGGCCGTAACATCGAGAGAAAGAGTTAGCAACAAATCGGGTCAAGCAGGAATAGTGAAGAGGAACACGCACACAACTGAACTAATATATAGAAAATAATTTTATTGCATATCATAAAGTAAAACAATGACAAACCATAACGCCAATAAACAATCACTTAAATGTCCTTCTTAACGAAAAGTCGCTCACTATTAAATAGGGAAAAAAGGAAAACAAAAAAAACCAGGCAGCGTCAAATGAACAAACAAATAGAACCAAAAGGGGTCTTACTAAACTCCCCCCCCCCCAAACTTCCCTAATCAAAAACAAAAGACAAAATAAAAACCGAGGTCTTCAGCGTATACGACGCTCTGCCTTGCCTACACTGGCTCAAACACAAATACAGGAATGACGCCCCAGCTCCCTCACTAGTGTATATAACAGGGAATGTCACTCTGTATGTGCAACACACTAATCTAGATCAAACACCTTCGTAACACACCACGCTTCCTTGTCCACGGATCACCTCCCTCACTGAGCCAGCTCTCTGCTCAGCTCCGTCGAAGTGAATCGCTGCGCTTTTATAGGGCGTTGATCTCCCCGGATTGGCCGAAAGCAATGGAGCGCGCTGACGTTGAAGGGTAGCGTGGCCAATCCACCAATCTCAGCAAGACGATCACATGCGACAAAAACATAAACACTGTCAGCACGGGAGCACACACAAACACACACAACGCCATAACGCTACGATCCGCAGGAATCGTAACAGTATTCCATTTATTTATTTATTTTATTGCAACTTAACTCCCCACAAATTGGTTAACTTGCTTTTATTAAATAGTTTGATGGAGTGAAAAAAAATTAAAAGACTACTTGGGTGAATATTTTATTAGGCTTATGTCGATTTTCAATGGCATAATTTAAATATTACCTGTTATACTTTTCTTGAATGTTATCTACATATCTTATGTGTTGTAGCTGTTTCACTCTCTGTTCCCGTCTGTCCTCATCTTGTGTTTATTTGTGCGCCTGTTTGTTTGTGTGTCTGATGACGGCTGACACACTGTAATTATAATGACGCTTGTGGATCAGTCTCTTACTCACTGCGGATCAGAACAGATATTAATGCACGGATTAGATGTGTGAGAACATACAGAGTGTCCAAGTAGGGATGGACATGCAGTCAGACTCTCGCTTTGTTTGCTTTTTATTTTGCTGCACACCTGGTATGACAGGATATGACAAGGCGAAGGGACTTCATTATAAGAGACACAGTCTCCTTCACAAAGTACTGTACCTGTAGGAAATAAACAAGCAGCCCAAACCACCATTGTGACTATGTTTGGTTGGCAGCCCAAACCATCATTGACTGTGGAAGCTTATGCTGAAACTCAAGCAACATTGATCCTGTGCCTCTTCTCCTTTTCTCCAGTCTCTGGGACCTTGATTTCCAAAGAAAATAAAACATTTTCTTTCATCAGACAACATGACTTTAGAGCTGTCCAGTCTTTGTTGTCTTTAGACCAGTCGATATACTTATGATTTCTTAACACATGGAATGAGACAGCTGAAGGCCATGTCTTGTATACGACTATATTTGATGTTTCTTGAAGGACAAGTTGGAGTCCACTCTTTGCAAATCTTTTTCACATTTTTGAATGAGTATTGTAACCTCTCGAGAGTGTAAATATTCCTATTACTTGTGCACTTTTTTGTACCACATCTTTTCCTACCCTTTGGCTCTCTATTATTGTGTTCAAACACAGAAGCCTGTGAAAGAAAGAATCTATTCATCTTTTGAACAATGGGAGAAAAACTATTTTTACTATTATGCTAAATTTTCACACTTTGCAAGACTGATAGGTTGTCTAAATGGTCAGTGAAGCTATTTTGCTATTTTAAAAAAAGACAGTTCAATTATGAGCGAAATTATGAATTTTAAATGTAAGCACAAATGTAAGCCGTGCAAAAGTTTTTTTTTCAAAAGTCACCTAAGAGCATTTTAAAACCAAAAGTAATGTAAGCAATTTTCCAAAAAACGTAAAGATCCAACACACAATGCAGATTTAAAATAAACCCCATTTACATGTTGTACACTTAACAACAGGCCTCACTCAATTAAAAATTGCTTTAAGTCTGTGTATATCAACGAAAGTCTTTTTCCTGTTGCCCTGGTTAAATCCCCATCAGCAGTAGTCGTGGGACTGTCTCCAATAATTCATTATCTCCTTCCTTGGCAAGAGGCTCACTGGATTATTTGCACCTGAGGGTTTTTGTGTGAAGACACTGCTATCCCAGATCCAATTATTGGAGAATCTCCCCTGCTTCATTCTTTTCTGCGGCTCTCAGCATGCCAATGGGGGCAAACCTGGATCCTTCCTTTTCTTTACAAACAGCTATTTCTCACACCACTGCTTTTTAACAAAATGTGAGATTTTCAATGACATTTAAAAAGCTCAACTTAGCCTCTGTCTTTCGAAGGAACAGCCTGCTGGGGTTTTGGCTGTTTAGTTTTACTTCACTACCTTAATGCAGTCAGCCACATGATGAGAAACAGATGGTGGAGAAATGCTGAATCATAATCATAAGCCCCCTCTGGACATAAACAGAACTGCAGCAGTGCAGATCAAGTTAGGAGACAATGTTATGTAAGTACAGGATGCTTGGTAGCAGGGTTTTTGTGTACTTAGAAATAAAGGACATCGATAATGAGATGTCTATTTTTTATGTCTGTTAGTGAACACAGACACATTAATGCAACAACTCACTAATGTGAGACATGAACTGGGACTCTAAATAAAATGAACAACTAAGATAGATTCTGGCAATACATTTTGAAATGATAAAGACAGTACTCACTATTAGTCATACGCTAACTAATTTAAAATGTAATAAATAGTTATAAAGGATCAAATCAAACAAATCCTAGGGAACACGTCTGCGACCAGGTACAAACAGAAAATAGATGATGCTGTGTAGGTGAAATAAAATAGATTGTACTAGTTTGTTTACATAAACTAAAAGTACTAAAATTCCCTCTGCTGTGATTTTCATTGATATTAAAATTAATATTAAAGTCAGAATTTGCATGAAGGATTTATTTAGTTTGGTCATATAAATTCTCTGGATAACACACATTCTCAAATACTTTAAACACTTCTTGATGTGTTTTTACACAGTTTAGAATGTGTTTATGTTTCCTACTGTATCTGATATAATATAATTTCTTTCTTATCATTTGATCAATTCATCCACTTAAGCTATATTTCTGCTGTAGTCAGTTGAGCGATTTTATTTCCCGTTTTTTGTCTCGGTTCAAAAATGGATGTTTGTGAGGTCAAAGTTTTTCGTCAACTGTCAAACGGATGTTTGGTGAATAACTATTTATATATTTATATTCAACTTTTCTCATAGGGGTTTTATATATATATATATATATATATATATATATATATTTATACTGTATAATATTAAGGGGAACAATGGGGTACACTTTTGTGCTCAAAAGGAGATTTGTTCAAATATTAATTATTCTATTTTTATATTCTACTAAGGTGTTTAGGTGTTGAGATTAAAGTAAGAGGAAGGAAGTATCTGTCTATCACTTTGAATGAAATAGCTACTGAATGTTCCATTTAATGGCCTTTGTTCTTTGAAATAATATGGTGTTGTATTGTTGTATTAAACTCAAAAGATTGTCTGTCAAGTAACCAGCTAACTGAGGTAATCCTTTTTAAAATGAAACAGATCTTATTATTAGCTGGCTGATTAGCTGGAATCGGGCCAAAGGAAAATGAGTTGCTGAATGAGAAAATAACGATTTCTATTGTTCTACAAGTGAAAACAACTCAATTATCAGATATGGCAATGAGAGAAAAGGCTTTAAAAGCTTGAGAATTACACGGTTATCGATCACACATGAATAGTCGAGTATCTACTGATGATAATGGGTTTGTGAGGATTACTGAGTCAGAAAAAGAACTTCTTATGCATGTTCATGAAAATCCTGAGCTCGCTATCTCTGCTGGAGTTAGCACCAAGACCTAAGGCTGTTAAGCAATGCAGAAAGACAAGTGATGGAGCGAGAGAGTGACGCTAAAACAGGACAGATGCTCTACAGAGAAAGAAGGGAGAAAATTCCAATGCTCTTTTAAGAAGCCTTTGCAGTGTTACACTCTCAGGAGAAATAAAGCTTTTTTTGCTCTCTTTCATGTGGTGTATTTCACTTTCATGGTGCGAGTGTGTGCATAGTCTCATTTAGACATGTGTTTTGGGATATTGTAATGTACATTTTCTGCTCTCTTTACTCTCTTTAACATTCACATTGCCTGCTAAAGCAGACAACTTCAGGTGGATGGTTCTAATAAAATGTAATCATTGTTGTGTCTTTAACAAACTCACCTATTCTGAAACGTTTGTTTGTTCTAAAAACATTTATAATTGGTTAAATTTTTTTCCAGTGTTTTCAAAAATTTGGTACATCATTACCTCCGTGTGCAGGAAACCGCAGGTATAAAAAACACAAAATTTTGCTTAAATGCACAGTCATGTTTAATTATTTCAATCATTTTATTATGGTCCATACTATATTAGTATTTTCCTGTATGATGGGATAGTATGTTTAAATTTTCAGCACATCCAGTGCACAATTGTTCATTCGTGCGCTCTTCCATCTGTGCGAGTCTCTGTTCACCGTCAGCATAAATCTGCCTCTAAAACCAGTAAAATATATAATCCAAAGGCACTGTATATGGCAATAACTTTCTGCATTTGAAAGCCCAGGTATCCCAAAACAACAAAAAAATCTCATTAAGTTAAAAAAAGTGCTATATAAAATTGTGACTTTAATGACCCCTGCAGACCTTACACCATGAACTCTATCGCTCTCCTTCCTCCTTTATATCGTTTCTCATATCCTAATCAGTCCAGACTGCAACCTCAGCACATGAGCTCTGCCAATTTGCTGCCATGTCTCTCCATGCAGCCTCTATTTCTCTCTATCTGTTCCCATCACTCTATATTTCATTTCCTCATTTGGCAGATGACCTTCAACAGTGGACAAAAGAACACAGTGGACTAGCTCCTAATGAACTGACATCCTCTTCAGAGGAACAACCCGTAGCCAAAGCTGCAGTATTTCTTGCCTCTCATTCTCTTTGGCGAGTGAGAGAGTGATGGGGATGAATGAAGTTCATTCTTTCCACCCCCTCTAGTCTCCTCCATGCTAGACACCAAGCATTTCTTCCTTCACAGCAGATTGTTTCTAGTGCTATTTTACAGGAATGACTGAGTCGGTTATTTTACAGAAATGACTGCCAGTAAAATGAGAAATTGCCTCCCATTATCTTGCTTTGGCTTTCCTATGCTCACATTAGTGAAAGGTTGGGACACATTCCCTGTGCAGGGTGCTAGTAAATCCTTTGTTTGCTGTAGAATTAGCAATCTTGTATCGTAAACTTGGAAAAAAGTGCAAGAGGAGCTCTAAAAATTACAAAGTTGTGATGAAAGGGAAAGCAATATTGCATGTGAGAAGAAGGAATTTAAACTGTCAGAGGTATGTGATTGAGACCCAAGAAGCTGTTGAAAGGCGGAAGGGGTGTCTAATCTATTGTGGGTGCTCTGTTTATTATACAGTTATCAGTGTTCTCCGTTTTTGAAAAACAAACAAACCAATATATAATTAAAGAATCAACACAGGAGTTTAACAGTGTTAACAATTAGAATTATTAGTAGTGACCACTCATTTGCGTAAAAGAGTGCACTAAAGTTTATCATGTAATTCTACAACATTATTTATCATTAAAAACACCATTCATAAAGTTCAGTGCATATCCAATTTAGTCCATTTCTAATATAAATAATAAAATCAAACTACTAAAGGGGCTGTTATATGCACCTAAAATGATAATTATTTTTATCATTGCCAAATGTATGAATGGTTTACAAGCTATTGAAATTGTTCTATTGAGAATATTTTTGGAAAATATTTTTGTCTCTTAGCTTTTATGAACCACTTGATCAAGTTATAAACAAAGACATAGCAACTTATAGTAAAAACAAACACTGTTTATGAAACTGGAGACTAAGAACATGGAGAATGAATAAACATAGGAGTCAAGAAAGCGTAATGACTCTGAAACACTAGGAGAAAAGGGTTTAAATACACAGAGAAAAAGACATCAAGGCAACAGGTGAAAGCTTTAAAGAAAATGGGTGGAGACTTAAACAAGGTACCAAGGAACCTTTTAGGATTCTTAGTCCGATGTCAAACGCCACTGCCAGGTGTGCTTCAATAATTTTAAACTAAAGCTGAAATGTATTTGTTGGTTACCAGTCATGTGGCAAAATGAACACAACTACTAAGCACCGGATTGGAGAGGTGTAAGCATTAACTTACTAAAATAGGATTTCATTTTTTGGACTTCTGTGTTTAACTGAAGTACATTAAAGAGAATAATTTGCAGTAGCTTATAATCCATTTGACTACAAATGAACAAGATTTCTCTATTTATTTGTAAGATATTTATTTGTTTACACTGAGATCACTTTAGACCTTCTTCTGGCATTTGACTGGAAGTGATCTGCCACTGGAAAAGAACAGCATGTGTGTATGTCTAAGTGTGGTGTTCCCTCTGGACAGAATAAGCCAGCAAAGCTAAATATGGTCTGCTAGATTAGTGACAGTGTTAGAGGTTAATGAAGAAGCCTCTTCTTTTCAAATGAAAAAGAAAGGATTAGTTAGTTCTATACTAAAGAAAGGATTAGTTCAATCTTCACTGACCCCTCATTCTATGATCCAGCTCTTCAACATGTGAGTCCATATGTGTGCAGGCGTCAATTTCTTCTCTGTGATTTGATGTGATTGTGGTTGAAACCTCAGAGCATAAATGTGCTTGTCAATTGAGCAGCAAGAACAAGGAAAATTTTGATCATAGAGTTCCAAAGGAGAGATCAGACAGCTCTTTCATAGCAACAAAGACAGTCAAACCACCCAAATCAGAAGAGATATTTTTAGTCGCAGTTACAGAATGTGAGTCCAGTCCATATGTTGAAACTGTTTTATATGTCTGAGTTTATTTTCGTTCTCTAGCCTTGCAAACTGACCTCAGTATAGTGCTGCCATATGTACTCTTGGTTATGTAATGTCATGCTTCTTTTGTATCTTTTAGTGTACTCTCTATTTTACATTCTTGTCAAGGATTTGAAGGGAGAACAACTTCAGTAGTTTGTGACTCGATTTTCTTTTACATTTTTGTATCGTACTTGGAAAAAGCAATTGTAGATCACATGTACAAACAATGGCAATGGTGGAAATATTAGCAATTAAATTCAGTCTTGTTTTGTGAAGAGTAATTAACAATTATAGCCCATACATATCCTTGTTCAGTTGTGCTCTGTCTTGCGAAACCATTCCATTAAGTGAGTATGTAAAGAATGAAAAACACCCGATTAAGCTGATGCTTCCAGTATTTTTTTCTGGGTTATAGAATGGTCCGAAAGAGTAAAACATAATGAATACATTACCAACTTTTCTCACATCTTTATTTCTATTTAGGAATAAAGGGCTCTCTTTCACAAAAAAAGTCTTCAAAAGCAAAATTAAGCAAACAAATGTTTCACCTCAGAAACAATTCAGCGAGCACTGAATCTGCTTCATCATGTGGCTCGATGAGATTGCATGCAATAGCAGTAAATGTTTTATGTCTCAGAACATTGACTTTGAGAATTGAAAACAAATTCAAAGTGAATGGTAAATGCAGCTTTGAGACATAGTTGTACCCTGGAGAAATTGCCAGGTCACAAACCCAGCACTGGCAAGTTGTTTTGGTTTGCTTTGCCCAAGTATCATATTGAATTAATGAATATGAGTGGACAAAGTTCTGATTTCAAACAAGGGTCATAAGCCCCAGACAAGTTACCATGAAATTAAATGGCTGGCCCATATCTTTTGTGTTACATAAAAACAATCTTACTACTTCCAGACTTATACAACGTTTTACCCACAAACTGTATACTGTGTAATAGTGCTGCTTGATTATGAAAAAAATGATGAACATTATTATTATGGTAATAGGCACAGGTGAAATCATTTGAATTCGAAATTAGCGCCAGAAATAGCGCCTACTAAGAGAATTTGCTTTGAAAGCTTTACCACTTTGAGTGATAACAGGCATAAATATCATTATAAACTCAAAAACCATTTATTCATTGTCCATTTAATTATGTTGTTTTTGTTACAGTTAAGAACTGAAATCTATATTGTCATGAAAATTTGATTAATTGCACAGCTCTACTTTGTACTTTGTATGCCACTCTTCTGTCTCAACTAAAACCAGACAGCTATTTTATAGAAAAGAACTACACATTTTTATTTTTTATCCAATCAGGGTCACACACAAAAACAAAAATCTAAACCCTAACCCTAACCCTAACCCTAACTTTTTTTTTTTAACTACTAAACTAAAAAAAATACACTTTTCTTATCTGACTCCTTAACTAACCAAAAACCAGGAGAAACCACATTAAAGAAAAAAAAAAGATTTTGCTCACTGGAAGAGGGTAACCTCTATGGTGGCACATCAATGCCAATAATTGAAGGTATATTCATGATGTTCATGTGCATTATAAGACTCCAACAGGCATAAAACATTAGAGCAAATGAAACTAACTGGCAGACATGCATCGAATTACAGCTGTCTCCTTGTAAAGGAGACCCAGCTCCCTCAAAAATCTAACTCACTTGAATGCAGGAATGGATTGAGTGAGTGCATGGAGAGACTGAGCATGTGAGGGAAAAGAGAATGGAGATATAGGAATTATGGAGCGACCGCATTAAGACCTCCTCTCACTCACAAGAAGGTTTTTGCCCTCTCAGGGGTTGTTTTTATGTGCATGGTTCAGTTTTTCACTTACATAAATCATCTTATTTTGCTCATGAACACCTCAAACGTGCGCGTGTTTTGGTACTGGCATGTCACCATACAATAATCGATTTACTCACTCTGTAGGTGCCTATTATTTTCTACCATTGCATGATTTTGGAATTTATAAGGACACAGTAAACATGCTATTTCCTCTCTGAACTTTTTCATTCTCAACCCCAGGATTGTAACATCAATAAAACATTTTTTTATACTCACAAATACTACAAGTCACATTATAATATTATGTGGACAGTATACAAGAAACTTTCCTGTGGCTGACCACAGCGTTGTTTTCATGTCCTATAACATAAATAATTGATTGTATATACTTACTGAAATGTCATACCTGTAAGATGATCATGTCTGGTCTTCATTTCACATTGAACATCAGGCAGACTGTAATATTTGCCTGTAAACCAAATTTGGGGCATCCTTCCCCCAAAGCTTGAGCTAAAGGGAATAGATGTCCCCCATGAGGGGCCACATTAGCATGTTCATCTATGTGAATGATCACAGGCATGCTGAGCGTTGTCTGAGATCAGCAGTTTGGCATTTGAATCATAGGAGATCAACTATCTGACAATCATTAACTGGGGACTTGATCAATAATTTATCTCTGGTAATGTAGGCTCTATAATTAGGGATGGTGAATGGTGTCTTGATAGTTTTCTAGGTTGTTTGTAAAAAGGGGGATGCTGAAATAAAAAGCAGGATGTGTTACTTTCATGACTTGCAAACAGCCGAACAAGCTCATTCACAGTATACTTTTACACCTAAAAAAAATCTGCTTTTTTTTTCACTTCCACGTTGGCAGCCAAGTTGAATGTGTGTTTTTTTATGTGACAAAACATAACAGAAAGTATTTTACTGAAACTCTGTATCTTGGTCATTATTAAACTGAAATCATTGTCAACAGATATGCAACAATCCTTACAGGTTATGAGGTCTTGGAAAGGCGAACCAATACTTTTAATGAAATTATCTAGTATCTTGAGTAAACTTGTCATAATCAAGAGCATCTTTAGAGTCAGTTATTCAATGATGACACATTTTAAAGTGAAATTTAAAGTTAAAATGGACTATTTGGTCAGATATGGAGTGACCCATACCCAGAATTTGTGCTCTACATTTAACCCATCCCAGTGTGTACACACAGCAGTGAGCAAACTGTGTTTTGAACAAACAGCAGTGAACAAACAGTGAATACACACCCGGAACAATGGGCAGCCATGGCTGCTTCGCCCGGAAGCAGTCAGGAAACTGGTGCTTTCTCATGGACTGTGGTTGTTGAAGATGGGAGAGCAAAGTGTTTAATCACTCACACCCCCTTCAACTCGGTGGATCTGGGGATCGAACCGGCGACCTTCTGATCAAAAATCGATCTCCTTATCCACCAGTCCCAACTACCATTTTGTACTTGGTCCCAACCAACTGGTCATGCAAACCATTATTCTGTTTGTTTGTTTTTTTTTTTGTAATGTGGCCTTTTGTGGTGAATAACAATGTGTATGTATTGAGAATGAGTCATTTGTCGTTATTGCCGCATGGTACTTTACAGTGACCAAGATCCTAGCCTTTTGCCAAGATAGAGAGATTTTAGATCTGTTTTTATTTGAATTATATAAAAGTGACATAACTCAAAGATAACTAAAGATTATTCCCATTGTCAATAAGTCAAGGATATTTGTTTTTCAATTAATAGATAGTTTACAAAATATTTCTATTGTATTTTACACTATATTGAAAATGCAACAATTTCTATTATAATGCATTATTGTGTATTTGGACAATACATGTATTTTTATGGTAGAAATATTATTAACTAACTATTATAAACTAGCAGCCTATATAGTAAGGGGTTATGATCAAAGGTGAGTGCAGTCTCTTTAGGAGCCTTTGTTTACTAAAGGCAGCTCCGAGCTTGTTACCATAATTATATCACGATTTATACATGATACAGAGGGAAATATTTAACAGAAAAGCATGAACATGAGACAGATCTTGTGCTCAACTACTGTTTTGGATATGAGCAGAGAGAAGTGAATTTTTCAGAGTAGAATAGAATATCTGAAGCCTGAGTAGCTAAAATGGAACCTTCAAATTAACTCTTTGATTATATTTTATGAGAAACAGCAATCAATAACTCTGATAAGAAGCTTTTGTCCCTGTTTCTGTAACTGTTATAGAATCTACTTTACTGTAATGTGTCTGTTTTTTTAACAACTCAGATATAACCCATGTTAACACTGCAAACCGATTAGTTAACAATGTAATTCTATTGTTGAAAATAGCCGTTATTATTGAAAATAATCGTTATTGTTGAAAATAATCGTTATTGTTGAAATATCAAACTTACAACTCAAAGTTACAACTTTTAAGTGAAAGGCCAATTTGATTCCACAAAAAGAGGCGAAATAACATCTGGAATAATTTACAAACTAATGTGTTTATAATATATGCATAAATGACCATGTATATATATATATATATATATATATATATATATATATATATATATATATATATATATATATATATATATATATATATTGTTTTCTTATACTCATCCTATTTTCTTTATCGAGACAAACATATTTTTAATAAAAAAATTGGTCACTTTATATTTCATGCACAGAATGAAATCTTTTTCAGTAAATGAATCGATCTGGCTTTCCCGTAGCTGCAAATTTAATGGCACTTATTTTTTATATTGAGAACACTGTGTGTAATTTTCCGATGTTGTAGAAAATTCACAGAGCTGAGGCACCAGAGCTCATAAATTAAATAATACATCAAAAAGAAAAATTATACAGCAAATGTAGGCCTAGCATTTGGTATTGTTATCATGGCTGTTGTACAGAAGCCATGCTGTTTTAACATAAGCCAGCAGTTTGTGTTGATGCTTTGTTCAGTGTTCTTGTGTTACATCCAAGAATCGATTGCCTCTGCCCTCAGACCATAAATAAGTTCTGTTTAGCATTGAAATATGAGGCCTCGGCCATGATGGCTTTCAGTGTTTGTTTTCGAAAGCTAGCACACAAAAGCTGGTTTTAAAATAACACACAATGCAAGCTGCTAATGTAACATGGGCTTCCAGTCTCAAGCTACTGAAAGGGAATAATGAAAAACAAACAAAATTCTGCTTACAAGTTTGCACTGTAAACATCTTACCAGATAATATTAGTTAAAACATATTACTACGGAACAACAATATTTGGCTAGTTCTATTCCACTAAAGTCTTAGAGTTGTGTGTTGTTGTTGATGTTTTCAATGTTATTTGTGTAAAATATTTGTATTTTTGGTAGATAATGTTGAAAAACACTCTTCATTTGGAAAATAGAATTATTTTTTGTGTTGTTTGTGAATAGACAAGCAGATCAAACAAGATAGCATGTAAACAACAAAGCAAAATATACATTTTCTGGGGTTTTTTTGTAACTTTTTGTCTTTTAAACGGCTTTGGTTTTAGTAGATTTAGCAACATTTTTCATACCATCTCCCAATATGATAAACTTTTTCCATGTTTTCAACCCTTCTGATTGATGGATGACTCAGTGTGAAGAAAGCAGGAGTGTTTCAGTGCCAGAGCTCAGAATAAAGACGCAGAGGAGTTTAGGTTATCACACTTCTGAGACTAAAATAGAGCCACTGCCGCCCAGAACAGGTCCAGCCCAGAACCGCACAGAAAGAGTGAGAGAGACATGAAATAGGTGGAGATATCAGCGAGCAAATGCAAACCATCCTTGCTCCATCCTGCCACAGACATGTGTGTTTGTCCCCTTGTGAGATTACCTGTTCCTCCTCCACCTCCGCAAAGAAAATTAAGTGCGTTCATGATGAAACATTTCAATAAAATTATAAATGCATGCAAGCTCTATGATAGCATTTCATAAAGGTTTCCTAAGGTTTTCACTGTGGTTGCTAGGGCATTACTGCACAGTTGCTATAGACTCTGGGGGTTGGTTGGATGTGGCTTGTTAATACAGAGTTTGGTGTTTTGTGGCCCTTAGGTATATTATTTATTGATTATTATGAACTAGTAAATGTTGTCCTGGGAGATTGTTATAAAACATAACCATTCTATTCCCATAGAGTTTAAAAAGATGTCATGTCCTTGGTATAGAGATTATGAAGTCATTCACTTTTCATTTCAGGTTTCAGGCTTATATGGGGCCTTTGTGGGGTTTCGTCTGCTTTTGTCATTGTCGATCATAGCATCCTAAACTGGTTCAGGTTATACTTAGAAGTGAGTATATTCTTTGTGAGTATAAGTGATCACGTGTCAAACTGGACACCAGTTTAATGTGGAGTCCCAAGGCTCCATTCTTGCACCCCTTCTGGTCATACCAGATACCAGATTGTCTAGACATCAGCCACATAAACTCTGTATATACATTAAGGATGTAATGAGCTAGATGGGCTTGAACTTAAAGTTGATGCATTTAGGGACAAAGCTGATGTTCCTTAGCTATGATTGTATAATATCTAAAATCAGGTCAAGAATCTCTGATTCTAATATCTAATCTTGGATTCGTCAGTCATTTCATAGAAATAGCTAAATCTGCTTATTATTATCTTAGAAACATTGCCAGAATCAGATGGTTAGCTCGTAAATAGGATTTAGAGAAATTAGCTGATACTTTTGTCAGCTGGACTATTGTAATGGTCTCCTAACTTCCCAAAAAGACAGCTGTAGCTTGTTCAGAATGCAGCTGCACAGAACTAGAAAAGAATAGCACATAACTCTAGTCCTCAGGTCTCTACACTGGCTGCCAGTGGCTTTCAGAATATATTGTAGTGCTGAGAGTGCTGCTGCTTGTCACAAAACAGCTCAGCACCAAAAGCATAAACTAAGGGTCAGACTACCATTGGTTTACTCCAAACAGGTGTCTGCTTTTAGTTACTATGCTGCCCGTAACAGGAACCATGTTCCAGAGGAGATTTCAGGGGCTAAAATGAATCTATTTCAATGTGCTCTCAATTAAGCTGTGCTTATCAATCACCTCCCCAGCATAAAGAATAAACAAACTTAAAATCCATGGACGAACGGTTCGCCGGACAGGACCTGAAAAAACAAAACAAAACAAAACAAAACAAACAAAGACAAAACAGGAACTAACAAATGGAGAAACAACGGTTAGAAAACTGTAACACAGACAACAAACAAGTCATCAGCATCAGCTGCAGGAGGAGAGATAAATGATGAGGATAGGCTAGAGAGGAACATTGAACCACATTGTTTTTTCAAACAGTTTGTATGTATATGGTGCTCAGACACCAGATCTGTTTAGACAAATACCAAGAGATAATTATTCGAATGCCAGATTAAACAGATATGTTTTTAATTTAGTTTTGAAATCTGTGAGTGTAGCTGAGCTGCGGACAACATCCGGGAGTTTATTCCAGAGCTTCGGGGCTCTATATGAGAACGGTATATGAGAAATTATGAATTTCTCTGTTTTCTTTCATTAAATGGATATTTGAATTTCTTAAATGATTTTGAATGTTTTACTTGTTTACTCAATTTTTGAATGTGTATAGATACATTACAAATTAAATTAGCCATGCTTTTGCTTTTCTGTGGAATTCAGATCTATTCTCAGTTATTAGGGTTGCATGGGGTATTGTATACTTTTGCTAAAGCATAGTTCATGTGAGGTCAGAGAGTCATGTTGAGCTATGTAGATTGTATCGCTTGAAGTGTATGTTTGCAAACAAGTTGACAAACTGTATATGTTGAGAAAGACTGATTTATTTTTTATGTAATTCAACTAAATCTTTGTTGCATACAAATCACCACCAACATACTGCAGCTTACACAAAGCCCACTAATGGATGAAAGCTTAGAGAATATGACCATGTGCTTTGCTCGCAATAGTTTTATAACATAAAGATATTTTGTCCAAATCCATGAAACAAACATTCTGAGATGGAAAGAATTAATGCATGAATGCAGCACAGATGCACAGACACGTGAGGGAACACTCTCTGTTTGTTCTTAAGTCGATGTGGAAGCCAGATTATGATGAAATGTGAGGTTTACAGGAAGCCACACTAAATATCTTACATCTTATCGAAGAGCGTGAATCCTGCTAAGCTCACCATCATGATGCTCTGACAACCCATGAACTTTCACAGCCCTTTTCCTGTTTCTGAAGACAGAAAACACGCATATTCTGTTGAAGGACGCTGCGGCGAGATGACCTTTGGATCCGCAGTCTTCTCTCCACACAAAGCTTTTGAACTTCAGTAATCTAAGTGTCTGATGTTTGCGTGCCCTGAGGTAAAACACTGTCAGGAAGGTGGAGTTGCCAAATCCTCTGCTTAAACACAAATAGCAGGACTATAAGAATGTTTTTATTGATCGGTACCTTAGCTTAATTTAATAATGTCTCTAGTGGCTGGAGAGCAGCAGGGAGTCATGGAACGAAACCATCTCTGTGCTGTATCATGGCCCTTATATTGGTCCTTAGTTTATTAGTAGACGCTAGGGATGCAACATTAATCGAAACATACAATTCAATAAATACCTCACTCAGTTTTTACTACCAGGTACACAGGTGGTGGTGGGGCTTTGGGTAGTGTGCGGGAGCAGTCGTTGTTTGGCTTTTGTAAAGCACATAGCGAGTTGTCAGAAAATGTGTTTTACTTATTTCTAGGATTATCTTTCATGGAGTAACATGCATTATAAACTAATATATACTATTGGAACGAAAACATTATTCATGTTTAAGAGCTACTAATACTCTTCCAGATGCTTTTTACATAATTTAGCAAATATTAATAGCAAATATTAGATTTGATTTCATATTAAACTATACTTATTGATATGTGTTATATGTGATGCTGGGTTTGGTGTAAGCGCTGTAATGTGTTCTGTTGAAGGTATATGATTGTATGAAGTTAGACAGTCACCGCAGTTTGAGTAATTTAAGTCTCATACATAAATAGGTTGTTTCAAGTATATGTGGTGTCATTAATAATGAGAACACACAACACGAACATGACAAAAATGACATTGTTACTGCAGAAAAATTGGTAGCTCTTTATAATACAATAAAATAAAATTAATTAAGCACCAGAAAATAGATAATCATTTATAAAGCATTGTCTCTATGTTCATACAAATGTTCAAGCAGTTTATTAATAGAGTTTTAAAGGCTTTATTTTGTTAATAAGCATCTTTATAATTTGCTTAACAACAGTGATTTCATACTTTATTGAAGATCAGTTAATCATTTGTAAATTAAACTTTTCACTATTTAAAAACCAGTTAGTTATTAGTTGAAAGCAATTTATGTTAGTAAAAGATTATTAAACTATTTGATAGCACATTCATAAATTTTCTATTCAGATTTATTGTAACTGTTACTTTACTGTAATAGCAATGCTTTATAAACTGTTAAATAACAATTTTCTAATGGTTAATTAATGATTAGCAGTGTGTAGTTATTATAAAGTGCTACTGATAAATGGCTAATGTCTATTGTCAAAAAATGGTTGAATCAATTATTCATTAGTCATTTTAGCTATGGTAGTAAAATGATTAATTCATGATTCAGGAATGCAAGTACTCTAAGGACAGTAAAATGACTGCACAGCTGACAGTTTCATATGGTTACATACATTTTGATTATTAGAGAAGGTATTCATAAAGATATATAAAAGTGATAGCAATAAAGTGATCAAGAGACAAAACACGAATGAAGTAGGTGTGACGCCAGCAGGTTTTATTGAAAAGCAATCAAGGCATGGATTAAGATGAAATAATGGGGAAAATATGTAATTTGTTACATTTATTTGTAAAATTAATTTGTAAAAAGTTATCATTTTTTAGCATGGCTGTCAATGGGAATCTGCTCACTTCTGGGTGAAAGATGAACTGCAGTATCCCTCACTTTCTATTATGCTTTCAGAGAGAAAATCAGAGGTTGGCTCTTAAATGAGGCACATGTGGCTCTTCAAACATAATGTTCAGGTAAACATGCTTGTGCATGTTAGCAGTTTATGTTAACAGTTGGCAAACTCAAAACCTGGATTGAAAGGAGTACTGCTTCAATATAACCAGCTGATGTTTGTATTGGAGTCTCTTCAAGTAGCACTTACCTCTAAGGATATTTTTTACAATGCAGTTTGCTGTGTATGGATTTTTTTAAAATCCACAGTCTCTTTTTTAAGTGTTTGATTACTCAGTTTTGTTGTAAATGTACTCAACAATATTACATTCAGTAATAAAACAATTACAAAATCCTCCAACTTTTAACATTCACAGAGAGCAGTTCAGACATTAGTGTTCTTCTCCTTCTGACAATTCAACTGTATTTGAGGGCAGGATGTGAACGTGCTAAATGCCTCGGTAACAGGCTGAATCAGAAGGCTGAATGACAACCGGTGCTCTCTTGTCCACCCCGCGGGGAGTCCGGTTCACAGACCCTCACCGAGAGCTCAGAGGCATGATGTCATTTCCATTCGGCAGTCTGCCAGGCACACTTTAAAAAGCCTTTATTCTTGCTCTGGAACAGTGAAAACCCCTCAAAGCAAATGCACTGAGTCACATTTCCTCTTCTGCACAAACCCCTTCTACTTCATTTAGCTTGTTAGACTGTGTAACGATTCGTACATGAGATGCATCTTAGCCTGAAATCAGCAAGGCAAACATGCCAAACACATCAACATGATGACTCCGTCCACTAGTAGGTTTGTTACTACAAAAATGCTGAAATCTGGAACAGAGCATATTCATATGCAGTTTATTTGGTTTAAATAAATATATTTAAATATATAAATTCATTTGGTTTAAATAAATATGTTTAAATCAATAGGCTTGTACAAAAATTCTCAGAAAAAAAGGTTTTCTAATGTGCCATTAGTAATTAGGAATATTAAAGGTTTCGGTATCTATATTTTATATAGTCTTCTTGAGTTGTAAAATCTGCTCATTTTACAACACACACTCAAACTAAACCAAGGAAAAAAAACATAACTAGTCACTGCTACAGCACTACAGCATTCCCCATGACCAAAACAGAATGAGTAATTTGCCCACAAGAAAGAGAAAACTAAGGGAAGATTATGAAACATTATTTTCTCAAAACATTAGAAAATGATAAGGGCGGGGAAAAGTGGGATAACAACAAAAGACTATCCATGCATCTGTGGCCCGACCGAGAGGGTGGAGGGAGAACTTTACTGACATATTCAATGTTAGAGTTGACATGGTGTGAACTGCTAAATCAGGTAGCAGTCACAGCACCAAGCGGTCAATTGCAAGGGAAACTGATTGTAGATCCAACTACGCCACCCGGGTGGGGAATTACTCAACAAGTTAAGGCACACAGGATCATGTCGCTGAGTAGGAAAGTACTAAATGTATTAATTCATAAGTATTAAAAATGAAACATCATATACTTCACTGTAACTCCACTCCAATGGGTCATCCCCTTTCTGGGCAGAGACCAGGCAGAGCAGAGTGGACCAGACCACACCCTCTCTCAAACACACAACACTCGTGGGCAATCCACAACCAAATTGGACTCAGGTCGTAATCACAACAAGCCAGCTATCCGGGGTCGTTTGGTTGCACCCTGCTCCACACGGTGACCACTCCCCCTTTTTGTCTGCCAAAACTTGAAAGCTATCCCACCTAACTTGAGCACTGGCTGAATAGTGCAATTACAATTGCAAAGATCATTCCAGCAATAATCGATGACTTGGAGTTTTAGGTACTCACAAGAATAAATACAAAAAGCCATACTACATGCGAAGGGACAACATGGAAAGTCTCTTGCCACACATATAGCTAAAGCCAGCAGTAGTGTTACCCGCAAAACAAAGAAGGAGCACCAATGTTACTTAAAAGTATTGACTTAACATTAGGGTAGATCGGAAATCTGACCACAACCTGTAAAAAAAATAAGTTGATTTGTAAACTTTGGGTTATGAGATTTGGAAACTTTGATTGCGGTTATGGGTGGAATTCAAACCCGGAAAGCGTCTGACATTCTAGTCCTGAGCATGAATCACTACACCATGAGGTACATAATTTAAACAGTTTGTTTTAACTTTAATCCAAAGAATGTCAGACACACATTCATGTTCACTAACTTAACTTAGGCACTACTTTGGCAAAACATCTTATTCAACTGTGTGTTTTAGTAAATAGCTGCAAGCGTTACTTTCTCCATTGAGTACTCCCTTACTGTTTTTCTACAGACAACAAAAAAACACTTCCTCCTTCTCTCCACCTCTGTGATAGTTTGAGCTGTTTGTAGGTGAGGAGAAACGCCATCTTGGGTGTCAGGATCTCCATATTCATCCAGAACTGTGAAAGATTAGCAATGCTAATAGGCTGACACAAATCTCCTTCTAATCCAATTTTCAGTTCACCCTCTAAAACAACTGCCAAACTCTTTTATGTTAGCAGCATCAATATTTGAGTTAAGAGTCATGATCTTCGATTCACTGCTACTATAGATAGAAGACAAAAAGCTTTCCTAGACCCTATTCAAGCTCAAAGCGAAAATAATCTGTTATTATCAATTTTAATATTTGGAGTTTCCCTCAAATTTCAAAATGTAGGGAAAATGCTGATATGCGTTGATGACTACACAGTATGTAGAGTTGCAATACATCGTATCATATCAATCACAATGTTTGCAGTTACTTTTCAAGTAAAGAGACTCCTGAATATAGACTCAAACGGTTGGTCAAATCAACAATTTCCAGAAATTATAAATTATGCCTACATAAGCATCTTTTTCACTAAATGAAGCTTACTTATGTTTTATCTATGGGTCTGTATATATAACTACTGAAGCCAGCTGAAATGATGGGCTCTACACCAGACTGTAAATAGAAAATGATTTTTGTTAGAAATAACTATTTTTTTTATTACAATATGGAAATATATGTTTACATTATTCCCAGCTATGGGTTGCGGCTGGAAGGGCATCCGCCACATAAAACATGTGCCAGAGGAGTTGGCGGTTCATTCCTCTGTGGCGACCCCGAAAGGGAAAGAGCCGACATGAAAATGGATGGATGGATGTTTACATTATATATTAACCACTTATGTCAGTGTCTTGTATTGCTTTTATATAAAATAAAAGGTATACACGTTGTAAAAAAAAAGATATTTTTAACAGTAGCATTTTAAACTGAAAATAAAAGAAAACATATATCAGAAAACGTGGAACTGACAAAATTGCTCAGAATGTCTACTTGTATTGTACTAAAGCCCATTCAACCTCTGTTAAAGCCCTTGTTTCTCAATGTGTTTGCTGGCTGAATCCAGAAAAGGGGATTTTTTCCCCACTGTTGACTAGCTTATATTTCCAAGAATGCAGATTCAGATGAATTTGGAGTTTTTGAAGAGCTTCCTGTTTCGTAGTAGTGTTCTATTTGCAGCGTAAATGAAGTAAGTTGTTATCTTCTCTCTTCATTTTAGGAAAATCACTGAATTGAGTGGCTTCTCAAGTTGTTCGTCTGAAATTAATCAATCGGATTTCTCATGGAAGCTCCATTGATGTTATCATTATTTGTCGCAAATACACACCTAAAGTGTCTATTTTTAGATGCCTACATTTTCAGTTTTCCATCCATTCATTTTCTTGTCGGCTTTCTTCCCTTTCGGGGTCCCCACAGCGGAATGAACCGTCGACTCTTCTGGCACATGTTCCAGCTGTGAAACATCCCCATACAGTCATTCATACTCAAACACTATGGACAATTGTTTTTACCCATTTTACTTATTCATCATGCAGTGTTGTTGTATAGGTAATATTTTAAAGTTGTGGGTCACTCAAGGGTCAGCAAAAGGCCTGACCATGCAAAGCTTCGACACAAAAATTGGCAGAGATAATTTTTTTATTTTCATCAGTTTGTTTGGAATTTGGTTTTGAGAGACAAAAAAATAACATGAAGTCTATTGTTTGTGTGTAGTGCTCATTATAATTTCAGTGCTGATGATCTGTGCCTTAAGGAGAGAGAGAGAGAGAGAGAAGGAGGGAGAGAGAGATAGCGTTGGAATGGAGATGGGTCAGGGCGCTGTGAAACATCAGGCCTCACAGCCGCAGGCTAATTTTAGCCCCGCATCACTGTATTCAGCTACAGTATCTCTCACGCTCTCTGATTAATAGAGTTGCAGAAGCCTCTACTGTATCACTGTTCCTGCCCCAGCCATTCCCAGAGAAGGAGAGAGAGAAGATACAGAAGGAGGTCGAGAAGACAAATAGAGGGGAAGTGTGGAGTTTTTACTCAGTTCAGTTTTTCTAATATAGTCCATTCGTTTTGCTGGAATTAATAGGTTGAGTTTGTTTTGTTGTTTCCAGTGGCCCTTGCACGTCTCACAACACTCAATACAAACTAACACAATGACATGTTTTACACTTTTTATATGTACTTCTATGCATTTTTCTTTTGATTGTATTCATCTGGGAGAGCTTGGCCTTGCAATGCCCTGCTCTCTTATGCCTGATCACACATCCCAGGAGGCACTGAGCCACAATGGAGCATGACTTAGAAACCCTGAGAGGTTTATACAACAGAGACACAGAGAATTATATTAATCTGATTCTGTTATAGAAATGAGTAAATCCGGAACATGGTAGGTCCTTGAACTTTTTGTTATTTCAATTTTGGTTTTAGAAATGATAGCGATTTTTTATTTTAAACCTAAAACTGAAAAGTTTAACGCTTCTGCCATGCACGTCACATGACAACATTCGGTTTTTATAAAATAATTACAAAAAAATTAGCACTTGCGTTTTTCTAATGTACAAATAAAAAAATACAATTTTTAAACATGTTACATTTCTAAACCAAAAGTACACAAACCCCCCAGGTATAATCAAATCAATGTATTTTTTTTATTTTTACAAAAAAAAACAACACTTATGTAAATAAGTATTTTAGGTCTACTAATTGTTTATAGCAATTGTTTATAGCAAGTGTAATGGAACATTCGTGCATTTTCTTGAGACAACAATGAACATGCAGACAAATGTTTTTCACAATAGCAGGATCTCAGAATGTATGAACGTTTCATGTTGTTGTCGGGGAGGGGTTATCTGACGCCGGTGCTCTGATCTTTTAAGTGGTGTATGCCCTTCCATCTGTAACCTTGAGCATTAATTGAAAGTGGTTGGTTAGCATTTCAATAGTGCTCTGCCGAAACATAGAATTTGGAACTTAGAATTTAGAAATCATGATTATTAAAGAAAAAAAAAAGAATGTTTACCATATTCTGGTCATAATGCTTAATTGTATGTTAGGGGTAGTGGTGGTGCATACTTGCAAAATAATAAATGATTTATTTCGACATAATTCTGGTTCTCCAGCCCAGTCGCACACCCATACATCTACTCTCTTCCATTGTCAGGCAGGATGTAAAAAGTACCCTCCAAGATAGAGCTCATACATCCCAACTCACATGACATTCTTGCGAGTTTCCCATCCATCCCGATCCGTAATCCAGAGTCTACTATAGAAAGCTACAGCAAATTAACCAAACAGATCTGCCCATAGCATGACGAGTTAAACGTTTGATACTTAATACTTAAGTACTTTTGTATTCGATCTTAAATATATGTTCTCATTAGAAAATGCATTCTCCAGATTTCATCATTTAAATCTTTCTTGCTTTTTAACTGTGAACTGTTAAGCAAAGTTTAAGAAGGCAGATTTGACCTTCTGTTGTGCTAAATCACAAAGATACGTTTTGCTAAATTCTAAACTAGCATTAGTCTGTAAAATGTCACCACCTTCCACTATTGGTTTAGCGGAGCATAAAATGAACTTAATCCATCAAAGTCGAATATCATAAGCATTCATTAAAATGCCATCAAAGTCACACCTTGGTAATTCCAGACATATGTGGAAACCCCATTGACTTAAAAATAGATTACGATTAGTTCAGTAAGGGAATTATTCAGTACAATTAAAGATTTATCACGCAAAACCAATGACCATTGGAAATGAGAGAAAAAATTCGTTGAAGTCTTTTTTTGGGGTTTGGTGGGGGTTGAGAATTTACTTTCTCAATCAAGGACTTTTTAATAAAAACTGGCTCAGACAGAAAGAAACCAAGTGGTGTGGGCTATTAATGGGCCATATGTGCAAAGGAGAATTAATGGACGAGGCTATGAAAGCATTCAGGAGAGGAGATTTGTTCATGGTCAGGGCAGTGATCGAGTCTGGTGGGTTTTTACATTAACTGTTTGATTCACTGTGTATGAATCAACTTCCCCGAAGTTAGCCCTGGTTCCAACAGCTAAAAATATCCCTCCTGTTTATATCAGGTGAAAGCAATATATGTACCTTTTTTCAACTTATAGGGATCTCATAAATTCTTACATGCAAAAGCCGATTTGATATTAAAAGTATAAACCAAGTAAAATGGCTTAAAGTGCTAGCAAATGAGTCAAAGCCTAGAGACTTGAAAGTGACCAGTTGGCCAGATGTGGAGTGAGCCATACCAGGAATTTGTGGTTTGCATTTAACCCATCCCAGTGTACACACACCATGAACACACAAGTAGTGGGCAGCCATGGCTGCAGCGCCCGCGAAGCAGTCGGGAAACTGGTGCCTTGCTCAAGGGCTCCACAGCTGTGGTTGTTGAAGGTGTTAGAGGTGTTAGAGCTAGTATTTCATCACTCACAATAACTCTGGGGATCAAACCAGCGACCTTCTGATTACAAGTCCATCTCCTTATCCACCAGACCACAACTACCCGATGCTTTCAGTTGATTAAATTGTACCGCACCATTTTTCATTTTTAAATGATGTGCATTTAATCTTTTCTGTGACCACCTGTGAAGCTAATACTAGAGACTAACAGAGACCAGAGATTTTATCAATTATTTAAATCCCAAGCGCAAAGTTCACCAGAATATTACCTACTAACTAAAACCTTTTTTAACTAAAAATATATATTTAATCTAGATATGAACATTTATTCAATACTAATAAAGCTCTGTGTACTTCTCAGGCAATGGTATGTACTATACATACTATAATGAGCATGGTAAGACAAGACAAACTGTTTTACTTTGTATCCAGTTATAAAAAAAGAACTGTACTCTTGGTCATTTTTACAACTTATGCAATATTTGTAAATAATACATAATTTACTTAAAATGGACAATGTCTCATGTGTTAATGCAGTACATTTACTAGTGATTAATCACACATAAATTTATAACTCAATGGCAGTGAAGTTGAGGTTTTTGAAGGTCGGAGAGACAGGAGGATTGTTCCCTCTGTCCAAAACAGCCACAGACATTCATTGCCACCGAATCTCTTTCACACACTCGCACCATTGTGCATAGCCTGTTCTCTTTACATTCACCTCCACCCAAATATTTTGTGTGTGCGTGCATGCGCGGGTGTGCGTGTGTGTGTGAGTGCTCAAAGTCTTCTTCATTTCTCCGCCACACCAGCTCAGAGTGCAGTTTGCATATGACTAATCTTCCACTGAGTGTTTATACAATCTCATATCACTTCAGGCCATGTCTTCTAGTTTTCTATCCTCCCTCTTCTACGCTGAGCACTTTGAAATGGAATCCGAATCTACCTTTGCTCTAAAGACATGCAAATATTCCCAGTCCTCACTTAGACAGACAAGACCCTTGAAATCGTATGTAAGAGCTGCTAATGTTTCTCTGAAGAACCTGTGGGCGGGTTCTCAATGTTTCTCTTCCACTGGGTCATGACCAAAACAAGAATCTACTCTGCTCTGACAGTACAAATAATTAAATGCAGTTTCAAAAAGAATCTGTATGACCTTAATAAGAGGCTAAAGTGTACTTTTTTCAACTATTCAATATGCATATTTAATTGGTAATGATCCATTTGTGGGTCACATTTGATTATGCATAATGGGAGGAAAAAGGTTTTTGACCCTCTGCTAGTTTTGAATGCTTTTATTTCAATACTGAGAGACAGGTTAAAATATTGTATGTTTGTGTAACCCAATGATGCTCCATTTGTAAGATTTGGGTGAATATAGATTTTTTGGGGATTTAGATTTTTTTTCAGTCAAATAATTGCAAAACTGTTGCCAATGTTTCAAGCTACATTGTCAGGAATATTTTTTTTTAATCTGTTCTCATTGTTGAAATAAACATACCTATAAATCTGATCATATATTCACCTGCAATACAAATGAAAAAACAACCATAAATTAAACTAGAGCAACATTATACATCAAGAACAGAAGCAAAAATAACTACTGCAACAACAGTAACAACAATTACCTTAGCATCAACAGGCTTAACAACAAAAACAACCTTAACAATAACCATAACTTCAGTCAAGATTTTCCACAAAAAAATCTTACCAACCGCAAAACCTTAACAACGACATCAACCACAATGACAATAACATCATCAACAATAGCAACAAGAATAAAAACATCAATACATTTATCAACAATAATAGTGCCAACAACAAGTAATTGCCTTAGCAATAAAAACCTTAACATTAACAACAACAACAACCACAACAACAACCTTAACAACAATTAAAACAACAGTAACATCATCAATAACCTTAACAGCCGTAGCATCAACAATACCAACCTCAACAACAACGGTAACAGTAATTACAGCAGTAACAAAAACAACCTTAGTAACAACAACCCTAGCAATACCTAAAACAACAATAGCAAAAACTGCCTTAACATCAACCTTAACAATAATTACAACAGTTAACAACAACCCTAGCAACAACAATAGTAACATCAACAAAAACCTTAACATTAACCACAGCAACATCAATAACAAATTTAGCAACCACATCAACATTAAAAACAAACTTAGCAACAACAACCTTACCAGTAACTAAAACAACAGTAACATCAACAACAACCTTAACAATAACCACAAAAGTAACAACAACAACCTTACGATAACTAAAAAAACAGTAACATCAACCAACAACAACCTTAACAATAACTACAAAAGTAAAAACAACAACAACCTTAGCAACAACAACGACCTTAACAATAACTACAAAAGTAACAACAACTACAAGTTTAGCAACAACAACCTTAACAATAACTACAAAAGTAACAACAACATCAACCTTAGAGGCAACAATCTTAACAATAACTACAAAAGTAACATCAACAACAACCTTTGCAGCAACAACAGTAGCATAAACAACAACCTTAGCAACATCAATTGTAGCATCAACAACAACCTTAGCAACAACCACTTCAACATTGAGAACAAGCTTAGCAACAATAACCTTAGCAACAACTACATCAACTTTAGCAACAGTGATAATCCCCCCGCAATGCGTCACTCATCCACTTCTTGTTGTCTGGTCACTAGGATCACAAGGAAGACACACAATATTTGGTTTAAATATCATTATTTGTTTTTCATTGCTGCCCTTCCAGATGATTGCAACATGAACTATTATTTTTGAAGTCCTGTGAAGACAATATATAGCTGGTTTTAATTATGTTTACAAACAAAGTTTCGGGAGTATCACGCACAGTCAATTACCACATGGCGGTCACCCTATTAAGCTGAATTTCCACAGTTTGAAAGGTAACAGTTAAAAGCCCTCCACCACTACTTTCTTCGAGCTTCAATTATTCCCGAACCTGAAGCCCTCTTATATGGACATATATTCTGCTTGCACTCGTAAGGCTAATTTCTGCAAGTGCGCCCTCGTAAAATAGGTTTAGGGTGGGTTCAATGCCTGGCTTTCTTCCAGTTTAGAGAATGTCTTTTGAATGTCGCATAACAGAGCTAACAGCATCAGTATTAGAGTTTACACTCAGCAAAGATGAGCAGAATAACACATCTTCTCTTGTGTTGACAGTCTTTGGTCGGGTTGAGAATAATTGTTTTCAATCCTCCAGGGCAGTGACTATTTCTCTGAGACACACTGTATATGCTTGGTAATAATCCCTCAGTTTCCACTGCATTATTAGTAATATAAATCTACATGATGGAGAATATGGATTTTATGATGGTTGATTCAGAAAGTTACCATCAATTTCTTACTTTTGTTAGAATGAAAATTCCCAATGGAAAAACACCTTGGTTTTTATTCCCAGATCCAGTAATGGATTTAGAAGATACTTTATTTTGTGTAGCATTGTGCCATAAATCCATGTTATTTAATATTATATTGTAATTAAAATGTAATTTATGTTTCTGCTGAGAAATGGCTGCTGGTGTAAATGGCATACCCATGAGAGGAAAACAATTACAGTGAGAACTAAAACATGAATTTATTCATCCTTCAGAGACTGTGTCAAATACTTTGATAATTCGATGTTTATTACATTTCTGAAAAATAAAAAATGATAAATCATAATTTTTTCTTGTGTTATTTTTTTCAGATTTTTCATATGACGTATGACCTGGCGAGTGCAGTGGTAAGAATCTTTAATCTGATTGGCATGATGCTGCTCCTCTGTCACTGGGATGGCTGTTTGCAGTTCTTGGTGCCGCTCTTGCAAGACTTTCCCCCTGACTGCTGGGTGTCCCTAAACGGTATGGTTGTAAGTATCCAAAACCTTTTTATTTTTCTTCTACCCTACATTTGATTTGGCCCATAACTGTCCAGAGATCAGTGTGTAAGACAAGTATTTGTTGAAAATCTTCCCTCAATGATAAACGCTGACAGTAAATATACAATGTGTTCAGACTTACTACCGTAATTATGAGATGACAACTCGGATCCCACAGAGAATCGGAATTGGCTTGTTTCTATGGCGACGTTCACATATGAGAAGATGGCTTTGTTAGTTATGATGGGAAAATTCTTAATCACTTTGAATTAACCTCATGCAATTACTGAGGAAATTAATCACCAGGTGGGTTTTCAAATGGACTTATTTGAATACTTTTTAGCTCTTGTTTGAACTTTTTGGGCATATTCTTTCAGAGGCAAAAACACCATCCATCCCTTTTCCTGCTTAGTCCTGTTTAGGTTAATGACATTGAGTTGACAAGCTCACATTGAGTTGAAGTCAGGGTAGCCCCTGAATGGATTGCCAGTTCATCACAATGCAAATTTCAAGTGTTTAATTCACTACAGGAGCAAACTCGTGTATTCAGAAGAAACCAACAGAGGCACAGGGAAATCATAAAGTTTCAACTCAGCAATTAAAAAAATTGCAAGCTACAGTCAGCTTTGGAAGATTGATGTAAAATGGTAAGACCATTTGTTTTTGCTACAACTTTAGAAATGTTATAGAAAAATGGTATTAAACTTACCTTTTAATGTGTTATATGTGTCCTACACATACTCCATAGAATCCAACAAGATAGAGCAAGCTTTAACTGATCTGGAAAAAATATGCATTGGATGTCCAAGACATGCAAAATATTTTTAATACCAATAAAAAAAGATCCCAAGAAGGGAATATATTAATAATTTTAAATGTTTTATTAAGGTTATAGGTCTCCTGAACGTAGAAAAATATTTTTTTATATCTTTTACTATAATAATAATGTAAATACTATGTTATCCTATTATATATTATATTTTATATTCCTATCAGCCTGTGGCTTGGATCCTATGTTTTTATATTACTAACAGTATGAAGTTAGAAAGTGTACTTCTTCATGGAGTGAGTCTGAATCACATTGTTGGATTGTCTGTACAGGAGCTTCAATAGTCAATAGCTATGTGTCATGATGAAAACTCAAATTGAAACTCATTGATCCAAACTTAATAAGAAAAAAAAACTAATGCTGCATGTATATGTACTCTAAAGAATTTTTCTACTTTTCTTTTACTGCAAACCTCTTGCCTGAAATGTTCTGATTACGTTTTTTGTATTAAGTAAATTAAATCCTCACAAGTGAATGATTATTTGCACTATGATTAATGTTCAGATAGTCTCCGTCCAGACCCTTTTCAACTTGACCTTTATCAAGCGAGAGCCGCTCAGCTAATCAGGACAGATGGCTGTCTGTAGATTTTCCCTGCACATCATGTTTGTGCTAAATAGGTGTTAAAATGCAATAATTATTTTTTCCCCTTCGACTCATCTTCCAGCACATTCGACTGTTTTAGTACAAGGCCAACTGTGTCACGCTTTCAGAAAGCCAGATTTCTACAAATCAGCTTGTAATGGGCATGTGCAAATCTCAGTTCATATTCTTCTGAGCCAGAAAGCTGGGCATCGCATTAGATAACGGTCTTTCGATAGAGGGGTGATACGGCATTATGTTAGGCATTATACAATCACATCCCCTCAAGTACTAAAGGGCTCAATCTAACTTTTAGATGCTCTGCTATGTGAGGCTGCAAACCCCTTGGCTCTTACTCGGAATCATTGATATTCATGTCTGGAAATGTTTTAAACCTCTGGCTATACTGAACATGGCATTTCTAACCAATTAAAGAAGCATTGTGTTCGAGTTACTACTTGCTCACAAAAACATCCTTCATGACTGCATTAATGCTTGCAGAGTGTAAGTAAGTGTATTTATATAGCCCATTTATTAACAAACTAATCCAAAGTACAGAAAAATATCTATAAAAACAACAATATTAGAAAGACTCAAAAAACATCACATTTAGAGGCTTTCACTAATTCGACAAACAGGGTTAAAACATCACAATATCTCTTAATGTTTTAAAAGTAAAGCTGCATGTTTTTGTGCAGACCATTTTTAATGTGAGGAATAAGGTATGACTCCCTTGGAAACCTCTTCCAGAGATGAGGAGCAGCAACTGAAAAGAGTCCAACACCCTTATAAATTACACAGATTCTTGGAACTACCAAACAGCTCAGAATCCGCTGAGCGCAGGGCCTGAGGGATTAGGAGTTGGTGCAGATATCGAGGAGCTAGTTCATTCAAAGCTTTAAAAATGAATAAAAAATATTAAACTAGATTCTGTAGCTTTTGATGAGCCAGTGCAGTCTGGTTAGAATTGGGTAAATGTGCTTAGAGTTTTTAGCGCTGGTCAGCAGTCTAGCCACTACATTCTGGACAAATTGAAGTCTAGAAAAGCTACGTTTGGAAGCTCACAATGGAGAGCACCACAGTAGTTTAATCAGCAGGAAATTAAAGTATGTATGATTGTTTCTAGGTTAGTACAAGATAGCATTCACTTCAGTTTGGCAATTTGGAACCAGCCAAAAACCATTTCTAATGTAAGTGTTCTATTCATTAATGCTTAGATCAGTGTTAAGGAGAACACATAGGTCCCTGACTTGAAAAGACATTTCTGAAAAATTATGAAGATGGTCGATAACACACTTAATAATCTTGGTTTTAGTGTTCCATGAACTTATTTTTTGAAGTCTTAAAAAACTAAAAGTTGTGCAGATTTTAATGTCATCAAGGCACTTCAGCAAAGGCTCTAAAGACTCTCCTGCTTTTAAGGGAATATAAAGTTGAGCATCATTGGCATACAAATGTCAAGCAATACCATGTTGTCAAATGATGTTTCATAAAGGTCTTATCTACACATTAAAAAGCAAAGACCCTAAAATAGAGCCTTGGGGGACACCACAGATCAGGGGTGTAGTTGCTCAGCTCAACATAAATAAATACCACATAGATACGAGGTAAACCAATTGAGAACACTGCTTTTTACATCAAACAGGTGTTCCAGTCTCATTGTAGTAAGGCTGTAGTAAGATTTAGGAGATGTATGACAACACATTTTCCTTCCCCCCAAATCCAACAGAACATTATTTAAAACCCTAGGAAAAGCCACCTCTTTGCTGTGATATGTTTTAAAAACCTGATTGGAATGGCTCAAAGTAAAAATGATAGACAGATTTCTTAAGGATTTAAGACATGTCTGTGTCTCCAATGAAGAATAAAACAAACAGTAGAAACCTGATACAAAACCCATTTCTCCATCTGTCTTTTTGCTCTCAGAGCTGCAGAAGAGATCAAACGCTAGTGGCGTTTCAGTGCAGTTTGATGCAATAGGAGTTTGAAATTTTTCCCTTGTGGCTCTGAATTGAAATACTAGCCTCAGGTTCCTCTTCTCTTTTGAACTAGAAGAACACAAAACGACTGTACACCAAGCATTTGCTGAGACTTTTGGTTTGGCAGTTTTACTCAAATGTACTGTAATCTGTTCAGATTCTTAGACATCACATACCTGTCCTCTTAAAACAATTGAACCAGCTTTTGTGTACAGTACCATTTATGAGTTAATTCTGGTATTGTGTTATGACTGGGGTATTTGGGGACAACAAAGCAATGTTTCAAAAATATATATGCATTGTGTTACACCAGTATAACCTCATTTTAATGGTCCTCTATTATGCACATTTTTCTGAGATTTCGAGTGTATTTTAAAAATTAAAGAACAGTAGACCTGTGATGTTACAGAGGGGTTTACTATCTGTGTTTGACATAAAAAAAGGTTCAAGATTTACTTTATGCAGTAGTTTAACTCTCTTTGGGGTGGATAGGCAAATGATTGGGCTCTAGGATTGGGCCTCAAATACTTTTGCCTCAAGGGAAAGAACTTTAAGTGTATGCTAAGGAAGCAACTAAAGATTGAACACTCTTATTTCTCCCCTTTTCAAGGGTAAAGAAAAGCATTAAGAACTCTATGTTCTTAGCGGCTAATGCTAACCCTAACCCTTCTACATCATGCATAGAAATGTATTCCTAATGTAACTAGTTTAATGTAGCTTTAAAAGAAGTGCTATGAGCAAATATTTCCATGAGTTCTGGCTGCCAGGAGAGGATTACTCTAAACAGGGGCATCGCAGAGGTATGGCTGTCAGTGGAATGCAAGTAAACGGATATTTTGCTGACACTGAAAATACTAGCTGCTTGAAAAATACTGCAGAAAGTGCAGTGCAAGTCTAGACCTTGTTGATGTAGTAGAACAAAGTCATGTGTTGTTGTTTTACTCAATCTTATTATCACAAGCAACTGTCTTTCTCAAGCTCAACTTGGTAGCAGAGTTCATCACCCAGTTTTAAACCTCTTACACAGCTGTTTGAATTTCAATTCTTGACTATCAGCTCATGACGTTTTTAGTGAATCTGTGTTCACTACATTGATGAATTGGTGGTGTATGTGACTACACAATCCATTCTGGGTGGATGTGCCTCATGCAAACTGCAGGTTAATTTCACTTTTAAACTGTACTCGTCTACCTCAGGGATTCGAGAAGGGGTCTGAAACAAAGAGGCTTTTTTCAGTAAGTCAAATTAGACTTAGTTAAGACCTAACCATGCTATGAAAAATAAAATACTTGTTAGCTTGCAGTTGCAAATTCTGTAGAGTTGCATTTGAATAAAGTTACCTCTTATAAATGGAAATAATAAGTGTGAGAATCCAGGCGGAACTGGGAAAAAATTTACCCCCTTTTCTCCTGTAAATCACTTCTGCACATGTACAGTCTCTGTCTGTCTGTCATAGCGGCACCCAAATCCTGCTCGCCACAGCTTCAAATAGCACAAACGACAGGAGGCGGCATCATGGCATGGTGTGTGAGTGTGTGCGTGTGTGTATAAATCTTTTATATATACAAATATATATAAACTTTTTTTAAATAGTGAACTATTCAGATCAAATGACTAAAACGTATGTAAAACAGACTAAAATGTTACATCAAACACTGTTTAAAAATGTATATTTTAACACTTAAAGTGCAGTAACCCTACACCATGCAAAGGATCATGCAGACAAAGAACATCAGGTGGTCCAAATAAGAACACACACAAACTGTTTAAATTCCATATTTGATGCAATAATCCTCTTTCCTGAAAACATCAACATGCACCTCCAGTGCTCACTAGACTGAATCAGACTATTTAACATTATGAAGTTGAAGGTTGTTCTCGAACTCATTCTCTGAAACAAGCTTTGTTATTGAGCCATCAATTCTGCAGGTGTTTTTGATGCGACGTTTCTTCAACTAGGGGTTTCAAAACCGATAGAGATGCAACACCTCCTCCTTTCTGTAAATTATATCAGGACGGCATCATTATTTTCCATCTGCCACACTCCCTGGGGCTTTGTTCAGATAAATGCCACGACCAGAGAATCACAACAGAAACAAACAGCAAATCATACGCAGAGCAAAGTGTTCTGTTTGCAGACTCATTTTTCATGGCCTGCTCTTATTTCAAGTGAATTTTCTTCCCTCTCTCACTCCTCCCCTCAGTGTCTTTGTTTGACTTTGAATCAATGACCTCCATGTCTACGTCCACATCATTTTCTCCTTCCTAAAAAATCAATGCCGATAAAAAAATGAGTAAAGATTCCCAGCGCTGTTCTTTCCCGGTGTGCATACAGTGGTCCCGTCGGGAACGGTGGCCCTGCTGCTCGCTAATACAGGGTTTAGATAGACAAAGACAAGAAGGGAGGGATAAAATCCCTTGGCAGGGATAACAGGGAGGGGGGGTGCTAATTGGGACATTGAGTCTGAGCAGACAGGAGGCCAAAGCGACTGTATTACTGGCCAGGCTGCTAGGTTAATTTAGCCATTATGAAGCGAGAGAGACAGAGAACCACAGAAATCTTTGCATGGCTCCCTCAGCTGGATCCAAACCAAGAGACTGTAACTTTAAATCACAGCAAAACTTGCAGGTTTGCATCTCACATACATTCCTCATTTTATAGAATGTTCATGCTGTTTTATTTTAGTCATGATTGACCAAGCAAGCTGAATATTGTAGCCGGGTGTTGCTTTTGAGGTGATCTGTAAACAGTCAGAGTCATTTTGAAATTGTATTTGCAGATAATACAGTAAGAATTAAAGTTACAGGTCTTCCCATACTGTAGTTACCAGTCTACTGGAGTGGCAGAACCTGTAAGGGTGGCATGACATCTGACTAACCCATTATTATCCAGCTGCAGACTCCACCAGCAGAAGAGTCAGCAAGAACGTGAACGTTAGACAGCGATTAGGGTTTTAGGGGACGTTATACTTGGGTGTTAAGGGAGGGTTGACTGATTTGAGAATTCAAGGAAAGTTGACGACAACCGTTTCCAGCAACGACATGACAATATTATATTGTTTATCTCAAGGGGTCAAGCTAAGTTGTACTCACCAATCTGAAAAAACTACAAATAGCAAATTGGAGTTTTTAGTGGTCTCGCAAACTAGACTTAATTGTCGAGACTTGTCATTCTCCACAGTTTCCTCTAGACTCTGGAACATGCTCCCTTTCTTGATGTTTTTTCTTCTTCTTCTTCTTCTTCTTCTTCTTCTTCTTCTGAAAAACAATTTTAAATTCAACTTTAAAAGTAAAAGTACACAAAAACTTAAATCTTAATTTCGCACCTCTGCAAGATTGTATGTAAGAGGTAGCCTTTCGTACAGAAAGGAAAAAAGTGCATGAATGCTTCCATAAAAATACAAGTACAAGTAAACCTCTATTCCTCCTTCATAACCAGATGGAGATACAGAATATATATTCAGGAAACAACTCCTTATAAACCTAATTAGTTTTAATAGACACCTCAAATTTCCTCGTCATTTTCATTTAATCAAAAAATCTCTTCACACCATACAATTCATCTTGTATTATTTGGCAGCGTATGTTTGGAACAAGCAGTTCAAGAACAAGTAGTTCAAGAACAAGTTATTCATTATTTATTTAAAGTAATGCATAAATAGATTACCTCCCTTCAAAACATAATTAAAGAACATGATGTCTAAGAGTTTAAATCTTCTTTTAAAGCGTATTTACAAACTAATTTACTGTGAATATGAGCCAAGTCATTTCTGCTGAGGTTTGCTTGAAACAATGTCACATATAACAACTCTAACACCAGTGCCCAGCACAAAACTCTGCTCAAAGGAAACATCAATCACTCACATTGTTTCCCCACATGATAAATAATAAATGCATTTTTAATTGAATGATGTGCTGCACTCAAATGTGCTATGTATTCTGTGATAAAATCATAAATTTTGCATTGTTACCCTCATAACTGCACTCAACCAGTAATGAGATGTGATATTCTATCTTCAGTGTATACAATTACCCCTTGAATGTTATAATGGAACTCAGCATACTGTCATAAGGCAAACAGAATGTTTTTATTTAATACCATTTAAGCAAAAAATATGAACATATTTTTATAACTTTTACTTCCACACTGCTACCAGAAAGGTCTTTATCTAAACTTTTTAACCATCCCTAGAAAAAAAAAATATTCTCTGGGTTTTGCTACATCTGGTGGCAGATGAATGAATGAAAAAATGTAAACCTTGCTTATAGATGGATGCATTATATAACAAAGACAGTATTATAAGCATTGTTTAATTCAGGTAGTTTGTGTTGACTGTGCTAATTAATACTCAGTCAGATATTACTGAAAAATTATTACGATATAGAAGCATGAGATGAGTGCACTGGTGGATCGACAGATAGACGTACAGAAAAACGGCTGAATAGATCATTATAGGTTAGTTGCCAGATGGATGGATGAATGGAAAAAATATAGAAGTATAAATGGATCGAGAAGTATCATTGATTATAACAGCAAGGGTAGAAGGATTAGACACTTTGATTGCAATTCAGACTGATTAACTTGTTGATTAATGGATTTATGGTTGACAATTCACCTGTAGAAATGTTCCTGACATCCTGTGTTTAAACAATCATTCTTTCTGTGAGTAATACAAGCTACTAGGAAAACTAGGAAGTGTCAAAACGGTCTATATCTGTATTAATTTTTTTTTAAATATCTAGCATTTTACATACATCTATGCAGGCTGCTTGTAGAATTGTTCACCTAATAGTGATTGTTGTTGCAAAGACTAAAACATCTGTTTAAAAACTAATCCATTTTATTTCATATAAATTGATCATTTAATATTCAAACACCAGAACTTTCTGATGAAAATGTTATTCAAATAAAGTATCTGTATATTTTTGTCAGAAAAATAACAAAAACAGTATAAGGCTTTCCCACATTAGCGATGGTGTACTTGTGATTGTCTCACCTGCCACACACTGTCAGCTACAGTAGCTGAGTATTAACGTACACACCTTCTGACACCACTCATCTCATGTTAAGAATATAGCTTTTATGCATTTTTGACACAAAAAGCCTACTGGCCATTCCAAACTCAGTTGTACTCATATTTTTAATCTCTCCATGACAATTACCAAATTTATCTCATTTGGCCCATCATTAATCAAACAGTAAAATTATTCTATATGCATATTGATGTAAATAAATTAGAGACACAACAAGCACTCACACACCCCAGAGGGCCTTTCAGTGTCTGTGTCTGTGGACTGTATGGTGTATTGGTGTTAAAGAAATGCATCAATCAGTGAGCGGCTGCTACACAGACAGGTTTATCTGTTTGAGTAACAGTGGTGCTTTGCTTTAATCATGAATGTGATAACACACACCGTAAAATCTCCCACGAACTGCATCTGAGCCCATTGCCTGCAGAAAGAAGGGTCAGATTTACTTTCCACTCTAAGAAATCGATTTCCGATATTAAACCTATCTGAAACACCTACCATGGGTCCCGGGTTTCATGTTAGCTTTTCATTCTGAGGGTAAAATATATATATATAGTGCGTGCGTGTGTGTGTTTTCTAATCCCACCTAGACTTAAATTAATTCACCCTGTAACGTAAATCATTGATTTGATTCAACAGTTTGAATTTAAATCAGCAAAATGCAATCACATCTATTGGCAACCATTTCCTCCACATAATACAAAGGTGTATTTAAAAGAAATTTGCTGAAAAATAACACAAAAACAGCAATATTTGCTAAAGGTAAAACCAGATATCCAGAGGTTTTCTGAACTGTACTTCATGTGAAAGTTAAAATGCAAACGTTATGTCTGTTTATTGATTTCTTAACCTATCAAACACACCTTTTGTGTTGTCAAATAAGGGATGCCAGGTTGGGGGTAAAATACATATCATTGTTAGGTTGTTTATATAAAAAACTGGAAATTAGAGTAATCATAATATTAAGCTTAATTTGTTAGCAACATGATGGATCCTAGAGCATACCCTACTGGAAATGTTGCACATTTTCAGAATAAAATATTGCATTTGTTGAATTTAAAATAATACAATAATTTATCACTGGAGTCTCCTAAGAAATGTTTTGTGAAATTAAGTAGAAGTTAGTAGGAAAAATGCATAAATGCAATACATACATAAAATATCAGGTTGGAATCTGATTTTTTTATGCACATTAATTACACCACTTTAGGTATCCACTGATATATTTTATGAAACCAATAATTAGAGATTAATGACTCATCAGCCTTGTTTTTTCTCTGAGCCTGAGGAAGGACATTGACTGAGGCATTTGGTTTGCGCAATGTGAGTTTAAAGTAGTCATCTTAAAAGTATCTAACTTCTGATTAGACAGCTCCCTCTTCTGTGTCTTCTGAATCTGTTTGTATGCTTCTGAAGTCCCAGGAGCAGGAGGAGCATGAATAAATCTGTGCGTCCCACCTTCCTCTACCTCTGATAAACTGAACTGTGAGGTGCAATTTTAAAAACCAACTATTATTTATACTTTTAACTCAAAGGATGTGTTTTCCTCAAGGGCAAAATAATGGACAAAAGACGTCCCAAATGAATTTAAATCAGAACATGTTTGTTCAAATAAGGATGATTTTATATTCTAAGTGACGGGTGGCGAAACAAGACGTAAACTATAATTGTTTTCATAACATGGAAAGAGAGCAGATGATAGACAGTTAATGAGGACAAAAGCAAGATAAACACCACATTAAATTGATGCAAGAAGTAGAACATTTGCACACTTCAGAAAAACTTTCTGCACAGGAGAGAACCAATTGAAAGCAATTTGGTTGTTCAGAGAACAATCTCATAACCTCATAGATGTAGGTGTTGTTTCCTGATTCTGGTGTGTTTTTGAAATCTGTGAACAATGTGTACTGAAGAAAAAAATAATAATATATAGCTACTACATATTCATTTATTTTAAGATTATCAAAGTGAATTAGTGAGTAAGCTGTAAAGGTAGAGTAAGTATTCAATAAGCTTGGAGGGAGCTAATATATAAGACTTTGAGTTTGGGTCGTACTTCCAGGCTAGGAGCCAAAACTGAATTTCATTAGATTTACATGAGCAGAAAAAAATCAGTTCGGTGTACACAAAACAAACTCATCTGACCCATCTCAACTGAATGACCCTATGAAATCAATAAAATCCAGTAATGTCATGCAGCATACATTTTGCCTAAGACCTTCATTTCCCACATATGGCTCTTGATCTTCTGTAATGCTGAGTTAAGGAGAATGATGTTACTAGTTGCTTGGAATTGACCCCTGCTTTCAGGAAGTGCTTTAATACCTTTATCTTGTGAAAGCGATAAGGTGGAAGGCAGAATAATTATGGATTTGGCAGGAGTAGAATAGTTATCCATCTGAATTTTAACTAGATACAAGATTGCATCAAAGAAGAAAACTCAGTAGAACACAGGGGACTTTCTGAATATTTATAATATGTACACCGAAGGTTTAGAATCATCAGTCTTTAAATTTTCACTCAAATGTTAATTTGTATTTGAACTGAAAGTGTCACTGAAGTATTTTCAAGCTATTTTCACATTGACTAAGTGACTCTGACGCTCCTCAATATACATTTTAGGGGATGAATTAGGCTTGGCAACGATGTAAGAGCTGTCGTACAAGTAGATGAGAAGGAGCGTCATTTAAACAATGGCCTTTTACTGTAGTGAATTAGAAGGCTGAGGTTTTGTTCAAATAGATTTGAAGACTCTTAAATGATATGTTATGGTAAAAATGGTTATTTTAATGAAGTTTTTTTGTTTTGTTTTTGTCACTATTCAAAACTATAGATGCTGGTTCTTGCTGAATCACTATCCAGCATCTTCTAAATTCTTTGTTCAAATGAAGACTAAGTCAGTTATATTTGAGACCATCTGTTTGATGCTTAATGATATGCAAAAATAATTGCAATCTGATAATGTATTAATGTTATCTTGTATGAATTCTGATAGGCCAGTCCTAATCGCTCAGATTCACTGCAGGCTTGTTACTCACTCAGGGGGAGGTCTTAGAAAACACTACTTATTCATTAAACCCTTTCTGAAAAGCTTGAAACTATTCCTTGCTGGTTGAAAGAAAATTACATTTATTCAAAAAGTTAAGCATTTTGAGCTCTGAAACTTTCAGTGTTTTTTATGGTTGCTTGGGAACCATATTTTTTCCCCAAAATATCAGCCCAAAAGTCAGGTATTTGGAATGTTGAATGGAAATAGTTTTATAAAATTTCTATGATTTCTTTGGGGGTTTCAACACAACTTTAAAACTGGTGATTCTTCAAAGAATTTGCCAGGGGTTAAGCCTGGTTCATGCTTTGAAATCTCACACACAATGCTTTGCATAATGCCCCAACAGCATTGCCCCAGTTTTGTCCTAAATGCATACATAGATGTCTGAGCTCATTTGAAATATTGAGGTTACTTTTCTCTGCAAAAAAGGCTGGGGACAGATGGTGCTGTTTCACAGTTTTTCTTACTGAACTTTGGAATTAAGACCTACTTAAAATATAAGTGTCCTAAAATGTTTTAAAAAATAAAATGTTTTAAAAAATGATAATAATAAATTGTGTGCAAATTGTGTATAGTTCAGAGCTATTCTCTCTGTTGTTAAAGCAAGACCCTCAAGTTAAAAAAAATCAAACAATTCTTTAAAAAACTGTTAAAAGGCATTTCTTTGGTAAGTGACAAGCAATTTGCATGACTAGTAAAGATTTTTAGATTCGTCTTTAACACACAGTTGTCTTTTAAGTTTAGGTTTGATCAGTTTTGTCTCCTGAGATGTGCAAAATCAATAAGTTGTCCTTCTATCAAATAAACACTTCTTGTTAAAGTAATTAATTACCTGATGTATGGGATAAAGCAGGAATGCGTTTGGGAGACTGCAAAAGATTGCCTTTGATTCTCTAGAGCCCTGTTGAGACGATTGCTTGGCCTTTCTTTTTATCTCTCTGTCAGTTTCGATAGCTCAGCTGACATCCATCAGGAGAAAAACCGAGGAAAGAGAAGACGAAAGGTGAGGGGGGAAGCAAGTCAGAAGACAGATGGAAGAAGTAAAGTAAAGCAGAAGATTAAAACAAAACAAATATGAAAAAAATAGCCAACATTAAATATTTATTTTCCCTTTAGAACTCTTCGAGAACATGTTTTAACATAATAAATGCTGTAAAAGTTTTCCAACTAGCTATTTATTTGATAATATATCCTAGCGTTAGAAATATACTGAAGAAACATGTTAAACACGCTGTTAAATGTTAACAAGGTATCCAGCTAAAATTACTTATGTATGCTGAACTGTTAAATGTATCAGAATAACATGCATTACATGCAAAGGTCCAGACAACCAGGCAATGTTATATATAGCTTTTTAAATTGTTGCAACATCACCTGATCATTTCACAAACCATTTCACATATTAACATTCCAAGTGTACCTCATTAGTCGGCATATAGAAATTTATATTACTTTAGGTGAAACTAAATTACAACATAAAATACCCATTCATTCTCAACCAATCAACACAAGTGTACAATCAACACAAATTCCCAAGTGTAGTCATTAAATCACCACTAGCCTCACCACTTTTAAATACTCTGTCTATCAATGACAGTGTCTGTGTGTGGAAAAGAAGACTTTATGGAGAGGGTTTCGATTGGATCCTTTTGTATATTTAGCTTCCATACAAATTAACAAGCAACACAATCTACTAAATGTAGATTAAGTATTTGATTTGTGTAACTATGCACAACTTTACTACTTTTCCAAGTCCAAGGAAAAATTATTAATAGAAAAGAAGGGAGAGGTCCAAGAATTGACCCCTGGGGCATTCCAAAAGCTGAAATTCTAACTTAGATTTTTCAGTAGGAACTGCAGAATACTTACCACATAAAATCAACCAGTTGTTAACTAACTGCTCTGTAGCTAAGGCTACATAGCAGTTTTTTGAAGAACCCCTCTCGGACAAGTTCTAAAATCAGGCATACGGTCACCGAATATTATCAAGCACAGTTCACTGCAATTAGCATTGGATGTCAAAGTCCTGACCAGACTGAGTAGGGAAGGTCCATTGACTTCCCTGTCTCCTCCTTGTCAGTGTATGACACTGACTGACTTGTGATGCTTACAAAAAAAACATTTTAGGAGTAGCACAAGCAAATAATTAGTTCCAAGGCCAAGTTTATGCATGGTTGCGCATAAATGCCTTCATAATTTATGAAGGATTTTGTGGTAAGGGTCTATTAATTTTGGTGTCAGGGGAAGGTTTGACTGACTGAGTAGTTTGTGTGAGTTTTAGTTGAAGACAACAAGGTATAGCGACTAATAAAAAAACCCATAGAGACGTTTGTTTGTATCTGACATCACAAACAGGTAGAGTGGAGTCAGATATTTGAAATTTTATGGTAATGTTAATTGACAGCCTGCAGCAAGACTTTTCTCGATATTATTGCCTCTTTAGCAAGAGCAGTTTTCTTACATTGTACTTTCAGCAGTACATTTATACGAATAAAAGTGCCAAAACTTCTTGTGTTCATCTGCTTTTTAGTCCGGTCTTTAAAAAGTTTAGAAGACTGAAGATTACTTTTTAAAATGACTACAACATTAAACCATCCAAAATAGATCACAATAAGCCACCAGGACTGTTTTTCATTTAGAGAGATTAAAACATTTTTTTTGTGTGTAAGTGCTCAGCTCCTTGTGTTTTTATTGACATGAATGGTAATCCTGAGTCGAACCAATGCCTTTTGTTTTATTTACAGAATCAGTGAAAAAAAATAACTATATAATGAAGTAAATATTTTCTTTGGAAGTTGTGTGGTTCATCAAATATCCTTGCTATATTTTAACAATTGTACTACATTAATTTACCCTTTGATTCATCTTTTATCTCTTTAAACAGAAAAGCTTGCTAACAATATATTTCTAGAAAGTGAAATAAGCTCAATGACATACAAACCAAACAAGGTTTCTTTTCTTTTTTTGTAAACTCCCAGATGTGCAATTCCCCAGTTTTAATTTTCACAAATGAACCCGCAACTCTAATGAGTCTATTGCGTATTTTCAATTCAGAAAAATGTCTCTGTAAAAATGTCTAAGGTACATACTTAGAGCTAACTTCTAGTGTACTGGATGAAATCTGGTTCTTTTTCTTCCTAAACGTGTCCAAGGTAATCATCATTGAAATGTTCTCATAAATTCAACAACAGTTCCATAAGGGAAGTGGACCTTTTAATGTGACAATAATAAATGTTCTTAAAGTCACTGTAATGTATAAAACGTGAAGCAATGTGTATAGCTTTATCAAACCAGTCTTGCTTCATGGTTTCCCATCAGTCTTCAAAAGATGCTAGCAAGAACCATTTTATGGATTTGACATGAATTTGTGATTCGAGTCTGTTCCAGGGGGTCCTTACTACTTTTTCCTAAATTTACTCTGGCGGAGGCTCAGGCATATAAGAGTTTTTAGTTTGCAAGATGCAGCATGCAGGTTTAAGGGTTTGTTTAACAAGGATTTGTTAGCTTTTTCAGCAGATTTTTTTTCTCTTCACAGAGAGCAAAGCAGGATTTTAGCAGTCAGCATTTTCATTCCAGACTCCCTGCATGAATAGCGAACTGTCTCATTCCTCCAGTGAAAGACATATGAAAAGGGAACTGAATCTGAGGTGCAGTAATATGTGATTGTTTAGCGTTCTCCAACAAAAATCTGGGGTAATGCTGACATCGCGGAGAGACAGCACCAACTCTAAATAGCCCCTGGAAATAAAAATAAGTCAGGGAAGCAAATTTATCTGACAAAGTATTTTTAAGCTTGCCACAGCCTCCCTAAAATAAGCTCTGGTGAGGCGTCAACAAGCACCATTACTTTGATTATGATTTTTTTTTTTTTGCTACACACCATTTTAGGACCACAAGGAAGTTTGCTACAATACACTTTCAATGTGATTGTAAGCATTGCTTCTGCTTAAATAAATACTCTGGTAAATCCACTTTGTGAGGTTCACAAAGCTTTCAAAAATTTTATTCAATAAAGAGTTCTGCTAGTAGGCTATAAACTATCATATTTCTGTTATTGATTAGTAAACACAAACTAAAATGCCAAATCCACATCTGACTTGAAATAGTTGACATTTTCTGGGACTAAAAACTACAAGTCCCACATAGTAATCATAATAACAGTATTAATATTATTTCTTGTTCTACTTACAGGAAGCATATTAAAGTATTACTCTTAAAAATAGCAACATTTTCTTGTCAATGATTATAGAAAACCATAAAATCAAAGCCTAACTGCTTTTGATTTAACAAAATTGTGTAATAAGTAGTTAGTCGAACCCACAGAGTTGATTCTCTACAACAGCTAGAAGAATTAAGTGGTAATGTTTCCTGTTCTTAATGCTTGCACTGTGATTTTCACAGTGTGTCACAACGCTGACTTCTACATGTCTAGCAGTGAATAGTCATTTAGATGTCGAGCTGATGTACATTGATGCTGAAGCGGCTCGGACAGGCCGCAGTGCATCTGCAGTACAGTTTGTCTCTTCTTATTGGCACTGTTCTCCATTAAACTGAGCTGAGCTAATGGCCTGTGAGGGCACTGAAAGTATGTGTCCTTCTTCTAACGCTCTCGTCTGGGTGTAGGATCTACTCAGCCATGCATCAATGGCAGCAGCTAATGGAAGATATCCTAGTTGGTTAGCACATTCAGCAAAGCTGTAATTTGCTTGTTTTTTCTTTGAGTCTGATCGAGAATTATCTCAGATAGGAGAAGAGAAAAGAATGCAACAAACATTTGAAATTAAATGCATATGACTATTTAAAAATTATGGATTATGCAAGAAAAAAATTGAAATTGGATGAATTGATGACCCATCCAGTTCCAATACAGAGCAGGAGATGGAAAAGAAGATTTTTTTGCACACATATTTAAGGTTCTTGTATATTCATATAAGATATTCTCATCAATATTAATATATTCATATTAATATATCCTCTTTTTTTTTTTGCTCTTCTAGAACGACTCCTGGGGAAAGCAATACTCGTATGCCCTGTTTAAGGCCATGAGTCACATGCTGTGTATCGGCTACGGAGCCCGGGCACCCGTCAGTATGTCCGACCTGTGGATCACTATGCTCAGTATGATTGTAGGTGCCACCTGTTACGCCATGTTCGTGGGTCATGCCACAGCCCTCATCCAGTCTCTGGACTCTTCCCGGAGACAGTACCAAGAGAAGGTAAGATCATTTACCCAGCTGCTTTGTTTGGCTGTTATTTTGATCTCCGAGTATTGAGCTTAACAACACCTCGATGGCGTAGATCATCCTGTATCACGTTATGAGCTCATTGCTCATGAATTATTTAGGAGTGACATCAATATTGATCTTGCGTCAAGGCAATTCTACCTTTGTGACACGAGGAGACAGTTGCACACTTCAGCCAACATGGACCTGCTTGAGACTGAAAACAACCACTTGTGCAGCTCTTGGATTACATGTTGGATGCAGCAACACTGTTTATTCAAGTTCCAGGGCTGTGTTTTGGTAGTTTTGTAGGGTTTTTTTATATTAAAGGAATGCTGTCCCTGCTTTCAAGCTCATCATTGCAGTGAAGTCTAACATCAATAACTAAAATGGACTATCTTTGGTTTCCACTAAGATTTTGTGACAAATTGCATGATTTGGTTTATAAATGCTTACCTTAAATGCTACCTGAGAGACATGCACATAGATATAGATAGTGTATTTACTTAAATGGAAGTGTTTCAAAACAGTTATTTACTCTAACAAAATGATAATATTTCATTCTTTCGCTCTATGGTAATATTCACTATCTATGGTAATATTCACTTTTTCTGGAGTTGAATCACATAGAGTTGATACAGATCCAAGTTGCAATGTCAACTTCATTGCAAATCCTGTTTTGTTCTGACCCTCATTCAAAAACAGTCTGGAGCAAAATGGCTTTAGATTACGTGTTTTTGAATGCTGGTGCATTTCCTTTATAAATAAATGTTAGCCACTTACTTAGTCCTTATGGCAGTAAGTTTTGTACATACCAAAACATTGCAAACCTTCTAACCCAGGGCAAATCAGCAGCAAAATGATGGTCTATTGTCTTTACAACTGGACATGGAGGAGCGGAGTTTATGGTATTTAACGGGAGCATCTCTGAATAGTATACATTTCTGTCTAATTAGCTTATGTTTATATCTAAGTCTCCTTTAAGTTATTACGTTCAATATCTGAAATTTATTTGCATTATCTAGCTATTGTAATTTGCCACAGCCTTGAAAATTGCATGGAAAAGGGACGTGATCAGGCATAAGACGCAGGGAGCAGAACGTACATAAAAAGAGGAGCAGACATGGTGACACTAGTAAAATGAGAGCAGGTGAGTCACCAGAGAGATTACAGACAGAGTGATGTATTGAAGTAGTTTGGTATTCCCCTCAAAATTTGAAACAAACAGTACATCAGTCTTACAAGAAATGTTTGATATTCAATTCCGTAAGCGAGCTACTCTCCTGACCTTGACTTGGACCATGCCAACACTCCTGCATCACCTTGCCAAAGGAGGGACACAGCAGGTAGCACCCTGTAGCATGCCAGTTCAGCAGTTCAACAGGCAGACAGACCAGTTAGACCAGCCATTTGCTCCAGATTTACTTCACTTCAGCTTTAATGCAAGAAGATCTTGATGGTTCAACATATCATTTACATTGTGGTGTTTCTAAAACATGTTTAGACTGAAAGAACAGTCATTTTTAGACAAATGTAGGCATTTAAAACTGAATAATATCTGACACTGAGAAAATAGAAAAAAGAACATGCATCGTTGTTTGCTATCTCTACAGCCTTGTTGCATGGGAACAAAAAAAATACTTTTTTAACGGATTTTTTAATTCCATGTACGAGTCATGTGACCTAACAATGGAGTAAACAGATCAGCATCTGACTGCAGTACAGGTAGACTGCCATCTTGAGCATATTTCTATTGTTTTAACAGATTCATGATACAATCTCCATTTAAGTAGTGTATCTCAGTTTTTAGTCTTGCATATAAGTAGACAACGATTGGCATCAAACCATTAAAAACAACAGAGAGAATACAGTTATGTAGATTTCCAAAGTTTTCTTTCTAATAAGAAAGTGGAAAAAACATCCTACATTTTAGATATTATGCTACTTTAAAGTTTTACTTTCTTACTAAAGATTAGCACATGTGTCATATGATGTGTGATATAATTACATTTCGGTAGCCCTTTATAATAATTATACACTACTAATCATTAAGAATTAGCAAATCGTTTATTAATCATTTCTACGTTAATAAACTAAGCAGTTTATAAATATAATTTTAAAGACTTTTAGCTTGATAAGTAATTTTGTAACTTTGAAAATGAAATCATTGTTGTGTGTTTTGGAAAAATGGAAAAAAAAATTCTTCATAAACGTAATGGTTATAGAGTTGATGGCAGAATAAGAAAGACTCTGCCAGCTATTGAAACAACTACACATTTAGTCTCTTGTTCACTCTTGCTAATCCAGGACCTCCATTAAGACTTTAATAAAGATGATCTCAGACTGCATTTCTAATGTTACATCCTCTCATTATACCCAGTCTTTAGATCCACTTGATTGGGCAAATCCTTTTAGCAAGAAAAAGGGCTGGTTGAAAACGTTGCTGTGTAGAACCCTGGCCCACACAAACCATTTATTTCCCTGTCATGGGCTCGAACGCTGGCTTATCTGAGCTGCACACAGAGTCTGTGTCACCTTCACTGTTGCAATGACACAGCCACTCTTCGACAAAAGCTTCGGTGAATTCACATCCGTCTGCCTGTCCCGGCCCAGACTCTTATCTTTAATTTAAATATGCTTTTTTTCACAGTCCTGCTAGATGCATCCCTGTTCAATGTAAGATCACAATGTCACCGCTGTGGTTTCATCCCACCATAATGGCAATTAAAATCTGGCTCTGTTGCAAATGGATATTAGATATGGTTCCTGTGCCCAGATTTCTGCAAATGGCATTCATATCGAGCACCTCTGTCAGTGGTCATAAACAGAGGTCATTAAACATAGCCAATGTCACTGGCTTATATTATACTGCTGGGATCCTAAGCACCCCAGCTCTCTGGCAAAAATATATGTTCTTAAATTGATTTAGCAGAGTATTGCAAGTTTGTTTGGTGTAAATAGTAAGCGTTATAAGTAGGCAATACTTATACTCTCTTAATAACTTCAAGGGACTCCTCACTCAGACAGCTTGTCTAGTGTGCTTCTCCAATGCTCTCCAATCTTTTCTCTTTCCCCTTTCGTGCAAATATTTCCACGGTTTTAATTTTCCCAGTTTCAGTCCCCTTAGCAACCTTTACATTAATTTTCCTGTGCTTTCCATCACCAGGGTTTCTTCAACCCTGGCCTCCTCATCACCTTGTTCGATTGATTTTCTATTTACGCATGCTCTCTTGCGTGTCTTGTACTTTATCACCTTTAACGCTTCCTCCTTTTGTGAAAAGCACTTATTTGAGATTTTTCTTCTTGTCTTTCTTTGAGGAAAATCCCTGTGTTATTATCAGCATGGGAAAAGAAATGCATTGTCTAGATTAGGTTTGTTTATCAACTCTTTCTCTTTGTTCAGATGCTCTTGCCAAAGCAGCCTTCACATTAAGTGTGAGCTCGGCTCTGGCAGGGTTATATTAGATGTCAGAAACAGTCTACAGAGCCTGTGCCTCTCATGTGTTTGTGTCTGCCGCTCACTCTCTTTTACTTTGAAGGGGGGGTCATTTTAAAGCCAAATTTTTTCTCAATGTGTTATGAGGGAATAAATGTTGCTGTCGGAAGAAAACACGTGTTAGTATTTTGAAAACTGTATTATTGTATTTTAAAAAAAGAGTTTTGGAGTTTTGTTTACAATTAGGGTTTGAAAATGAAATTAACTGTTTTGCCAAGTGTGTGTTTTAACTGATTCGGTGCATTAAGATTTAAGCAAACTTGTAAAATGTTTTGAAAAAACTGTCTTAGCAATCGTAAAAAACTGTATTGCTTTGGAAAAATGGGCTTTGGTTGTTCATATACTTGTAAGATGTTTGGAAACAGCTGGGACAAATTGCCAATTATATGATGCTCCTCCCAAAACATTGTGGAAAATAGCATTCCTAAAATTCCATTTATAAGAAGATATTTTAATTGTGGCTTAAAATGTGATTCTTGTAAAGTCCCATATTGCATCATGCATTTTTGTATACCTTATTGAGGGAAAATTATTAAAAGGTGAATTGAAGATGGCTTGCTGTGTTTATAAAGGTGTCAACTAATTAAACTGAGGTATTCTGAGTAAAGAAACATATTTGTAAAGTTGTCTGAGCATTCTAGATTACCTGCTGTTTCTGATCCCAGTAGACCCATGTCTTATTCTCCTGCTGTGTAGGAGATTATAATTGCCAGGACAAAACGTCTGGGCTTCTCCTTAAACTTACATCAATCGAATGAAAAATACTGAGCTCACATCAGAGAGAGTTCTGCAAGAAAACCTGGCCTTTCGACATTCTTTGATTTTGAAATTTTTGTGAATTGTATGCTCGACTCATACTGTAACTGTATCATGGGGTTCTTCTGTGGTTTGATCTGATCCATGAGCTGGTTTGATCTACTGATCACAGGAGATCTACTGCAGAGAAGCTTAGATGAGAGGACTGATGTGAGATAAGGCTGCTAGAGAGTCGTTATCTTTCATTAGATGCAATTCATGCTTGCAAATGAAGTTGCCGATAGGATAACAGTAAGTCAGTCTGTCAGAAGGCTGAGTCAAATGATTCTATATCAGATTTGTTATAAAACCACATATATTCATATCTGCATATTTATCCATTTTGGAGAATAAAAGAAATTGAAAGCAAAGGAACTAGGAAAAGCAAGATGGTGTAAGATATTTAAATGGGAACGAAAAAGAGAAATACAGGAAAAGCAAATTGAATTAATTAAAAAATGAGGAAATGGTGAAGAAAAGGAAGAAGGAAGATTAGCTAAGAATTGAAGTAGAGAAAGAAAGAAAAGGAAATTAAAGAAAAGAATTTAAAGGCAAAGGAAAAATAAATTGAAGGAAGGAAAATCAAATAAGTTTAATGGTAAGTAAAAGTAAATTAAAATTTACTTATAAATTAAAAAAATAAGAAAATAAAATAAAGAAAAATAAAAGTGAAGGAAAGTAAATTATAGCAATTTAAAAGGAAAGGAAATAAATTAAAGGGAAACAAAATAAAAGGTTTGAAGTATGAAAGGACAAAAAAATGGAAGATCAATCAAAAAAAAAAACACTACAAGAGGCAAATAAAAAGATTAAAGGTTGAAGTAAGATTTCAAATTGAATTACAGTAATAAAAAAATAATTTCATTTGAATAATTTCAAATCTTCATTAAACTAAGAACCAGATTGCTGTAATTAATATATTGTATGGGTAATTAAACATTGGGGTTGGGGAAGTAAAGATGTAATGTCACAAAGGATAGAACATGAGTGGAATCTTAAACCTGATAAATAGACAAGAGTTTGACTCTGGATAGGACGCCCACTATTAGTGTGTATTAGATGGTGTATTAGATGGTATTATAGATGGTGTAAATATTTGAGCATTACCTAAGTTAGAATCAGGAAATCCATGCGAGCACGCTTTATAAAATCCCTTCTGGCCGAAGGGAGTCTATCTGCTCTGCCACTACCCAGGATTTCTGCTTTAAGCCTCATTGGTAAACCAAGTTAAGTTCTTCGTGCCTCATCACAAGATCACAAAACTGCTTTAAACCCTTCACTTCTTCAGCAGACAACTCTTCATTTCCCCTTTCTCAGCAAAAATCATTGCAATGCAAACACGTTATCGAGTCCGATAGATTTTCTCTAATCAATTTGGAGCAAGAAGCGATATTGTTTAGTGTGTTTTCCACCATAACCATCCGTCACAATGTGCGAGCAGATGTTTATGTAACATTACTGCAATCACTGGCATCTGACGATCTGGTCAACCGAACCACCTGAAATTAGTTTGTGTTATTAAACTGGAAGAGTGGTAAGAGTTTCCTGAAGTTAAGTGCAGTATCAATATTTTTGCAAAAGAAAACCTTTAGTAGGCTGTTCATATTCCTCTAGCGGCTCATTGAAAATCCCAGACTAAGCACTCATTCTCTTAATATTCTGTTCTGCTCTCAATCACAGTATGCAAGGAATTAAGCAAGAATGAATTCTGCCTGCACCCTCATCCGCATCATTTGCACAATGTTTCAGCACCCAATTCCATTGCATGAATTATGCAAATAGTGGCATGGCATTAAGTCACTCCGGCAAATAGCTTGGAGCAGTGTTGAATAAGACATTATCTATAATAAGCCTAATTTAAATAGAAAAGAAGCATGATTTGAGGGTGGGTGATTGTTGGAGTTAAACTGCCAATAATAGTGAAATTATCAGATAAACCACCAACATTTCTATAAAGCTCATGTACTGTGATGATAGAAACAAGGATTTAGATGTGAAAGCTATCAGAACTGCACAGTTTTTTATTTAAACAAAAATATACTCCTAGATGGGAAATGTGAAACAATGTGATGCACTAGCGGAAATTGTAGTTCAATATTTAGATGGGAAGGCAGACACTCAATTCTGGAGGATGAGAAGAGGAACACTCATTCAGGAACAGATGCTAATAAAAAAAATGCTTTAATAAGGAAACAAAAATTGCTCCCTTCATGAAATCAAATCTTGTGTAATGAACAAACACAAGTGTCTCACCAAAGCAAGAATGCGTTCACACGATCATCCATCAATAATCTAACAAAATATTTGTGAACTTGGGTTTTAATTGGATATGTTATTTACTTCAAAACTGACACAATTGTCACGAAAAAGTAACTGCTGCACATGAAACTGTCAAGGAAAAGATTCAATGTTTCACAAGGTGCCATTAACCAATCACTATAAGAAGAGTGTTGTGGAATGTGTCGGAGGAGCTCAAATATTAGCTCCCTGACAGCTGAAGAGCAACAGGTGATACTCTAAAATGTGTGGGTGATGCACTGTGAAGTGAGTTTGAGTTAATGATAGCTGTGAAGGAGCACAAGGTAAAAACAGAAACATAACCCCCAAACAAGCACAACCTGGGAAAGTTGTAAGTCTCTAATAGCACCACATATGCTGACCAATCACCCCTGGGCAATTTGGCACCAATTTACCAGACATTGGCAGAAGGACGTATAAAAAACACAAACTAGCTAAACATAGCCTTGCTGACAACCTACGGAGTCAACAAATGTGCCAAACAAAATAAGCAGATGAAAACCAATAATAATTCACTGGAACCTTTTTAATATACCCTTAAATTAGTTTGATATGAAATTAATCATCTAATCAAACTTTTTCTCTAAGTGACAAAATTTCCATGAGTTCGCGTTCACAGAATTAGCCCAGAAAACGCAAGCGTATGTAGCGATATTAAGCTAAGCACCTGTTTAGTTTAACACACTGACTCACATAAAACACACGATTGGAAAAACAGTTAATTCCATGCTCTAACAAAAATTGTAAACAAAACTTCAAAACTCGTTTTCAAAATACAATAATATACTAACACAATACACTATGTCAACAAAACACTGCAAACATGTTTCAAAAGCAAATAATTTCACTAACAAATGTTTGCTTCCAAAGGCAACTTTTAGTCAACCATGACACATTAACAAAAAAACTATCATAAGCGGAAATTACATATCCTACAATACTTTATGAGTTAGTGTACCCTTATAATTGAACATTGTCTAGATTTTTTGTTTTGTTGGGTTTAATTAAAACCTGCTTTTTTTCTTTTGCTGCAGAAATTCAATTAAAAAATGAATGCCCATCTCATAGTGGCTTTAAAAAATTTACAGTTTATGTAAAAAATTCAAAACAGAAATGCTGCTATACAGACAGACAATGAACAACATGTACACGCATCAACAACACTGGAATTATGATAAAAAAATATATATATCATATATATTTATTTTTATATAATATAAAAGTAAATATATTTATATTTTTTCTGCCTGGTCGAATGTATTGTTACTCGTCTTTCTCTCCCTCATGCAGGCTTTCTTTCTTTCTTTTCCTTTCTTTCGTACTATATTGGTACTTTTCCACACAAGATCTGTCCAAAGATCCTCTTCTAGAACTATTGTAAATTTGGCTTTAAAATTACACAGTTTTGGTGTTTGGTTTAGCTTGTGTGTAAAAGAAGTTCAAGCATTTTACATTTTTGTTAACTGGATGCATTTTTTATCAAAGCAAAAAAAAAACTAATTGTATACCCTACCTAGACGAATGTTGTACTATCCATTTTAAGAGTATAGAAATGTTTTTAAATATACTGAAAAACCAACCCTCAAAATTACTTAAAAGCCTCATCTGTGGAGTGTGAAAAGGAATGGAAAGGAAAGGAAAAACTTGATTTAGAGAATAAAAGAAAATGAGAAAGCAAAGGAATTCAAAAAGCAAGATAATGTAAAGAATTAACATGTTAAAGACAAAGAGAAAGACAGAAAAATTAAAACAAATCAAAGCAAAGGAAAGGAAAGGAAATCAATTCTGAACCAAAAAATACCAAAAAGAGGTATATCTACTTGTTGCTGCATGGTTGTTTGATTGAACACACTGATTTTACTGATTGATAATTATTTTATGTCAAATTGTTACAAAACAATAGCTTGTAATCTGGACTATAACATTAGCATGTAGTTATTAGGCAAATGTTGCATACATTGACAGCATTAGGTTAATTTTACGCTTTTCCACTTTTACGTTGCTATGGCACATGTAAGCACACAAATTAGATTAAGGTCACAATTGAGCAAACGTGTAAACAGAAGGTTAAAAACAGGTAGTGGTATCAAATTAGAACTGTAAGACTTTATTCTCCAGGTCTTGGGTTAAAGACTGTGGTGCTGTGTTGCTAGGTGCTGTGGTGTTACTTGTCTCTCTGAGCAGATGTAGAACAGAGGGACTCTTGGAGGATTGGAAGCATTAGTGTGATTTCCTTGTGCTAGACTTGCCCTAGCAATTCCAAGCCATCTCAGCCGCACTGACATTAAATCATACGCTCCAGCGTCGTCACAGTATTGTTTCAGCACTGCAAGTGACAGCATACCCTCCCTTCCCACACACACTCCAATTAAATCTGAATATTTTCAGGGATATAATGGACTCCCAAAATCCGCATCAAAAATATAATGGGGGCATATTTATTGAATAATCAACTATTTTGAGACTTATTGAGTTTTGGTGACAAAAAAAAGCAGGAGCAGGTGAAACTAAAAAAAGAACATGGACTCTGGAAAGGGGACAAACATAAAATCAGCATTCCAAGCTAAAGAAAACTGAAGACAAGCCTATTCCCAAAGCTTACGCCTGAGAGAAAAGGATAAAGACTTCCTGTCGAGACTATAAGGTGCTGTGGTTCTGTCTGTCACCCTGAGCCTATACAGAAGAGAGGGACTCTGGGAGCATTAAAAACGTTTATAATTTCCTGGTGCTAGACTAGCCATCTCAAGTCCAAGCCATCTCAGCCACACTGCTTTTAGATCATTTTCAGGGTTATTTCACAAAATTTTGTTGAATGCATCCATTTTTTCTTTTGTTTCTGTTCATGCTTTGTGTGCCTACCATCAGCAAGAGTAGACTTGGTTATTTAAGGTATAAGGTATATAGGTACAGCTCTATTAATCACAGTGTGAAATATGTTGAGATTTCGGTTAAATGAATGTACCTGTGCACCCTCCAGCAGATAGAGTCTGAATAAAATCATAGCATTAATGCGACACAGTATTAGGAGTTATTCATAATATCTATTTTATTCTCAAGAATGATAATTTCATTCAAAAAGTGTGAACATAAAATATGAAAGACAAACTATTATAAAATAACACCAACAACATTGTGTTAACGTCAAATTGTGACTAAACAATGAATGCAGCAGCTACTTTAATGTTTTATGTAAAAATCTTTTATTTTTTTACTTTTAGTTTAACTTTGTCTCACCATTACTTGCTCTTTCTAGCTGAATTTTGTTATTCTACAGAGCAGAAGAAAAATGTAAAAGAGAAAGATGGCAAGAGAAAGGGATGTTTTAATTAATATTATAAATATAAACATTATAAAATATAATATTGAACTGCACTTAACTAGAGCTGAACAGTAGGGCCTATATGCTGGGGCTATATTCTGTGTATTTGAATGTTAGTGGTACATTTAGCTTTAGTGGTAGGTTAGCTCCACATTTTTTTCTGAGGTGGTACTTGGTGAAAATAGTTTACTACCACCAGTAAGAGTAGATTTGATTATTTAAGGTAAAAGTATAGGTACAGCTCTATTATTCACAGTATTAAACATGTTCAGATTTTGGTTGAGTGAATGTTCAGACTGGATCTGAATGGAAGTGTACATTAGTCGAGCTTGTACCTGTGCACCCTCCAGCATTTTCCACACTAGTCGAGTGTCTTGTCCACCTGTACCTAAAGCCACATTTGTTTGTTTTGTTTTCCAGAACCTGAAAAAAATTATTACTGTTTTACATTTTTTTACAATTGCTAAGACAGTTTTGCTTAACACTTAACACACCGACTCAGTTAAAACACACAATTTGAAAACAACTTGTTTTCAAAATACAATAATATAGTTTTCAAAACCAAAACAAGTGTTTTCTTCCGACAGCAACATTTAATCAATCATAACACATTGAGAACAAATATGGCTTTAAAATGACAGTTTTGGTGTTGATAGAGCTTGAGTGTAAAAGAAGTTCAAGCATTTGAAATTGTATGTGTTTTGTATCAAAGCAACAAAAAAGGTTTTAATTATATCGCCTACCTAGATGAATGTTGTGCTAATCGTGTTAAGAGTTTAGGAAAGTTGTTAAATGAATTGGAAAAAAATTGTCATAGCGATTGTGAAAAGCTTGTTTTGTACAAAATATGGTTGTACAGTTCTGCAATCTAATAGCCAAACAACTAAAATTTCCATCCATTTAAGAATGTTAAAAACACAGTGGACTATACAGAGTGCAGTAGTAACCCTATATTTTTAGTCGTGGTAGATTACATTTAGTTGTGTACATGATTTCTGTAAGTAGCCAATACATGAGTTGTTGAATAACCCAGCTGCTTTGGAAAGCAGATCAACAATTGTAATTGTATTAAAAAGTTCATGCTCTGAGGGAGATTTGCTCCCGTTGAGGGTATCAGTTCCAGTGATGGTGTGAGTGGGCAGCTTGTGTAGGTAAAGAATGTGATAGTAATTGAATTAGCCTGTAACCAGAGAAAGGTAAACGGCAGCAGGTGTTAGGATTAGACATTCCTGCTCTGATGTCATCAGCTGAGCTGGCACAGGAAGTGATGTGGCACACGCATCACCACCTGCCCACAGACAATCCCCTCTCCCCAGCTCTCTCTCTCTCTCTCTCTCTCTCTCTCTCTCTCTCTCTCAATCTCGCTCTCTATTTGTGTTTACAGTGCTTTTAACAGAAAAGCTAATCAGTAGAGTAATTCCTCCATGAATTAAAACGCCTGCAGAGGAAAACATTCCATCGTTCAGCTGTCTAACGTTCTTTTATATTGCTCACTCATCTCTTTTGTGATAAATGGTTTGTGTTTCTGTCTTTTGTAAGTAGATTTGGATAACAGTTATTGTTAATATGACTAATTCAGGCAAATATTTACTTCCTTTTGATTCATTCTGTGATCTGCTGGTGCCTAGCCCAGCTCTCATTGATCTGACAGCAGGGGTAGACCCTGGTCACGCAGCCAGCCCTCACGCACTCTATTTACACACAGGATGGAAATAATGAAGGCTTATGACGTTAAAATATGCTGATTGAACTCAAACAGCAGATGTAAAAACCGTTGTTTCTCTCTGAGAGTCTGCGTGAGTTTCAGTGTCAGACGCAGGTACGCAAGATCAGTAAAATCTGCACGTTCGGTTCAATCAGTCACTAACGAAATATACTTGTTAAAAAAATTTGAGAACCACTGCTCTAGAGTTTGTGACTTGTTTAGTCTGTGTTGCTGAATGGCAGCAGTGGTCATAGCAAATTTTTGTTGTGATATACTCTCCTTGTTTGATGAGGGGTAAGGCATAATAAATCAGCAATGACTTATATGTAGAAGAATTACATGTACACACTTTCCTGGGTATTTTAAAAGAATAAAATGAGGAAACATCACTGATGCATCTCCAAATGGCAAATGACACATGTTGTGGCATGTGTCTCATGAGCACGCTTGTCTTCAAAGAACACTTACGATCTTAATAAATAAATAAAAATAATTTCTTCTGTTGAATTTTCCTCCTTCTATGGTTGATTGATCAGCTGAAGCAACTATGTTGTGGGCTCGAGTTAGACTTCAGCTTTGTAACAATTTGCATATCCCATGCAACAATTTGCATAGCTCTGCCTCAGTGTAAGCAGCTTTGTACAAAAGAGTCTGACAAACGTAAATTTTTATACACAATGTCCGTTCAACCTCGCTCTCTTTCTCTCGCTTTTTCCCAGTACAAACAAGTGGAGCAATACATGTCCTTCCACAAGCTTCCGGCTGACATGCGGCAGAAAATCCATGACTACTACGAGCATCGCTACCAGGGGAAAATCTTCGATGAAGACAGCATCCTGAATGAGCTCAATGACCCGCTCAAAGAGGTGAGACTCCAGTGTCTGACCCCAGGTCAGAGCCAAGCAGCCACAGGTACATGTGAAGATAAGCATTGCAGAAAATAAGTGCTGATCTAGGATTATCTCTCTTTCTGGAGGAGTAATCCCTTTCATTTGGATATCAGAGGAAAGATCTTATCTTAGATCTTCCCTTGGGTAGGTCTCTTAAGATGATTTCGGTGTCACCTGGAGTGTTTTATAACTGCTTATTACTGGCCTAAGACGAATACAAACATGTGAATTAGAAACAAAAATCCAGGTCAAAGGTCATTTGTAAAGGTTTGGGTGAAATGAGAGTCAGTTAGCTTCCAAAGTAAAGTGCAATAAATTTCAGGGAAAGAAATGCCAATGTGTGTTCTCTTAAAAAAATTATTTAGCCTACTTTAGTCAACCAGTTACAACCAAAAACATTTTTACATTAAAACAACTATTTTGAAATACTTTTAAGGACATCAATGCAATTTTTGAACTCCTTGACAAGGCAAGACAAACACTGTTTACTTCTTAAAACAAAAGGTAAACCCCACATCTCCTAAGATAAAGAAAAGCCCATTGTTATTGTCATCATAAAACATAAGCACAATATACCTAAGGATAAATCAAGTCCAAATATGTTGTAAAATACAAATAAATAATGTACAGAACACATATTGAAGGCATCAAATGTTCCAGGGCCAACAGTGCATTTGTTTTTTGTGACACAGCAAATTGAAAGCTCCAGTAACAGTGATGCTCCCTCCAAAAACAGCCTCACCCCGCCAGCACTTTCTCTCCCAGCCCCTCAGTTGGTCAGCGCTGCTATTTTTACGTGCCGCCATGTGACAAACCAGCTTTAAATAGATAAAATCCCCAGCCTGTCTCCCTGTGTAGGTAAAGGCCTGGACGTGGCTATCAAACTCACTATTCCTCCTGGGGTCACAAGCATTCTGGACTGTTTCTTCCAGTGACACCAATTTATCGACTAGTCCATATATAAAAAAAGAAGCGCCTTCCAGACTTTCAATTGTATTAACTTCAGTAAAGTGTTGCTATGCAATGCTGTTGATGCTGTGCTTATCAGAAACAAAATACTGTAGCATAAAACACACATCATGCTGCAGCATACATCAAACTAGACAAAAAAAAAATACAGGTACATTTGAAACGAGGATTACCAAATTATGAGCAAATCAAAGAAAAATGGAGAAAAATGATGTTAGTTAAACAAAAAAAATAGTGGCAAATTAAATTTAAATAAATGGGGAAGTTTAGAACTTTTTAAAATACAATTTAATTTAAGGTTTTTCTTCTATTTCTTTTCAAACACGTTTATTGGAATTTGCCAGTATCCATCTCCAGCTCATATTTGATGAAAGTACCTTCCTCTTCCTCTTGAAAGAACATTCAAGTGAACTAACCAATAGTCATTGAGGGGAAAGTCATTGAGCTTGACCAGTGCACCACTGCACTGCCCCTTGATGAATATTTTCCAAACAAAAAAAATCTTGAGCATGTGATTTGATATCTTTTTATTTGTTTCTTTACAGTCTCTAAGATTGTGTTCTTTTCTCTCTTTATATATTTTTTTAATCTGTTTGTTTGTTTTTCCTCACAGGAAATAGTCAACTTCAACTGTCGCAAGTTAGTGGCCACTATGCCGCTCTTTGCAAATGCAGATCCAAACTTTGTGACAGGAATGCTGAGTAAACTAAAGTTTGAGGTCTTCCAGCCGAATGATTACATCATCCGTGAGGGGACGGTGGGGAAAAAGATGTATTTCATACAACACGGAGTGGCCAGCGTCATCACAAAGTTCAACAAGGAGCTAAAACTCACGGATGGCTCCTACTTTGGAGGTCAGTTAATAACACAACACAACAATCATGGAATTACAGATAAAGAAAACAATTTATTCTCTAAAAAGAATCTATACATAGGGTTTTGTAACATCACAAACCATAGGATCCCATTGACAGATGACTATTGACAGATAAATTCAAATAATCATCTTCAAGGAAAACTATTGTTTACAGGTGACAAAATCAGTGAGGTGATAGGACAGCTACTCAACAAATGCAGCTTTTCCGCTGTATTCCATTAACATCACAAATCGGTTTGGTATGGCTTTGCTCGGCTTGCAAATGTGTTTGCTTTTGTTTCTGTCGGTCTCAGTATTACTGCTGAGTAAGCTTGTTTTAGACACATCACTCAAGATGCATCAGTCCTCTAAATCATTGTAGTTCAGCTTGTTGTTGATTGGAGTCAAACGCAAAAAGCTGATCGCACACAACAGAACAATGGAAAGTGTAGAAGTGGAGTCTTATATGCTGTGTATGTATGCAGTTGCTAGCCACATATAGGGATTAATGGTATTAAGGTATTATTCTTTATTTTATTATCGGCATCCCTGAGTTATGCAGAATATCTCAGAAGTTTTTCTCCCCACTTCCATGTTTCTGGGCGGTAAACATATTCATTCCTTCTGTGCTCAGATAAATTAAGAGACTGTCAGGAAGTGCTTTGTTTATCTCATTCATCCATCCATCTTCTGTACTTATTCTTACTCAGCAATTTACCATTGTATCCAAAAGTAACTTTTTAACCCTGATGTTTCTCTTATCTGGAGCAGTATATACCGCTTTTCCTCTGACCTATTTTTTAATGATATGACTCGACTCGATTTGTTTTTGGGAGGTTTTCACTGCATTCTGTATCCTTGCCTGAATTTTGTATTTGTACCAAGGTTCTAAAAGTGAGTTGAGTCTTGCCAAATTAATACTTTTTTTCTGATTAGAAAGAAAAGATTATTAAGAGACCTCCTGTTGATTGCTGAATGGTCAATAAATGACGAGACACACAGCATAAAAAGCAACTTTGTTCTGTGTTGTTTGCAATCATGTTTTTGCATTCCTGTTGCACACTTGCTATTTCCCCAAGTGAAAGTAGACTGATTTAATGTAGTCTTTAGTAACACATCTAAAACACTCAGAGCTGAAACTATAAGTTGGTGGAAGAACAAAGGCGAATCGTGCGATTACTAAAATCCAGTAGAATAGTGGGATTAGTCTCCCCCACATGATGAGAGTTAGTTTTGTGCTGTTGTTGCAGTTTAGAGAGGATCACCAATTCAGTTCATTGAAACTTACAACTTCCATTTCATATATAGATATGGCTAAGCTGACACTGTGATCTTCGTCATTGTGAGCATTTATACTTTTGAATGCTGTCTCTAGTTATCTTCCCTGTTGTTTTGGTTTGTTTCATAGGAACAGCAGCAACTGAAACTGAGGGGATTGTCTTCTAGTGACTCATATGAGAGCAAGATATAAAAACAGGTGGTTTGTGTGGTTATATTTCCACACTTCTGTGTTCAATCGTTTAGTGATTCTGCACTTGGAGACACTCAGCAATGAGACATGCTAGTTTTAAGGCCACTATTGACTAAATACAAGAATTGACTAGAATTGTCTAGTATCAATCGGTTTTTACAGTTTGGAAAGACTTGTTTTGAGAGTGTTTGTCTATTTTATTATCCAACAGCATTAGCTAGAAATTTTTGCTAGATTTAGGAATTCTTACCAGGTCAAATTTGCTTACCCCATTTGCAGATTCTTTTGCTTGATCTAGGAAAAGTGTATCTATATTTGAGCTTTCTTTTTTGAAGTACAGATCTCTTCCATCAAAGTTAGTACACAACTGGATGGGTATTAAGGTGTGGGGTATTGAGAATTTATTTATGATGTAGATTCTTTTGCTTGTTTTCTTTTCACAAGCACTTGAGTTTTATTTCAATAATTCAAATGTTCTTACCCCATTGTCAGATATTTTACTTGATCTAAGAAAACTAGAACTAGAATTAAGATTTTTTCTTGTTCCAAGATGCACATTTTTACTAGTATTTAATATTGATTTCTAAAAATAAGATATGATTGACATTCTTGAAATAAGAAAATGTTGAGTCAGCAGCTTGTTTCACAAAGTTTCTTAATTCAAGAAAAGAAATGCTTTTTTTCTACTCATCTGTGATGTTTTCTCAAAATAAGTTTTGTGATCTATACCCTAAAGTAAGAAAATCAAGATTTTCAATCTAATCTAAAGCGTTTTCAGCTTTGCTTAGATTCGTCTTTTTCCAGTGCATACTAAACTCAAGTGACTTTAAATTCACTTCAATTCAAGAAAATAAGTATCATATAAAGAATAAATAAAATGATGGTGTATTGATTAAATTAACCCAGCAGGGTCCATGTTGGGTTCATTTCTATGCAGAGATCATAGCTCCAGAATCAAGTCACTCCAAAATGACTTTTTTTAATGGAGCTTTATATATAAAGAAGGGTTTCTAACAATAGTACACACATATTCAACTAATATTTTCTTTACAACTAGACTTCCCATGTATTATCCCTTAATCAAAGGTATGTAAAATGTACGTCCATTGTCCCCTTTAAAGTATTGTTGAACTGTAATGGTGTGTAGAAACAAATGAAAATACAGCTGAATGTTAAGTTGGTGAGATTTCATCACTAATGACCTTAAAGTCACAGGATCTTCCCTATTATCAAACAAGCGTGGGAACGCAAACTGAAAAGAATAGACTTTTTTTCTTACGATTCATGAAGGGTGAACCTGCTCTAGCATGGGCACACTGCGATGCTAGCCACCTGCTCCAGTGGAAAACCATCTGTTATTGGTACTTTGGCCTCTAGCAGGAAAGCTGCCGGAGTGTGTGTGTGTGTTTGTGCGTGTACACAGGGAGAACGTGTGTCGAAGCTGCTGGCAGTGTCAGAAAATCTCTTCCTCCTCACTGCTCTCTGATAGAAGGTGAACACTAACAGTGACCTTGGTCTTAAGCGCACAACCCAATTCACACATGCATTAAAGAGCTATATTTGAGTTAAATAGCTTTTGGCTAAAATTTCATTTTTTTGTGAGTTAGGAAAAATGTTAAATCGTCAAGTGGCACTGTGTATTACTAACACAAAATGGCGTAAATATTAGCTGCAACATGCTTTTGGTAGTAATATAGATATACTTGTACATACTGTACATTTATTATTACATACATGTCCAGATTTTATTGATATCCATCCATTATCTATTATCATTATCCATTATCTATTATATTTCGGGGTCACCATAGCAGAATGAACCGGCAACTATTCCAGCATATGTTTTTTGTGGCGGATGCCCTTCTAGCTGCAACCCATTGCTGGGAAACATCCACACACACTCATTCACAGTCATACATACACTTATATCGCATGTCTTTGGACTTGTGGGGAAACCAAAGCACCCAGTAAACCAATGCGATCATGTGGAGAACATGCAAACTCCACACAGAAATGCCAACCGACCCAGCCGAGGCTCGAACCAGCGACCTTCTTGCTGTGAGACGACTGTGCTACCCACTACACCACTGTGACACCAATTTTATTGATATATTGTAACAAATCATCTTTTTTTAAACCACATTCAAGCTTTATCAATTAAAAAAAAATCTAAGTACAAAAATCAATTGCTTAAAATCATACAATTTTGAAAAGCAATAAAACGTATCTTGCAATATTTAAAAAATATTGTGATTAATATATATGAAGAAGAATCTTCATACTATTTTGTACTACAAGTAGTAAGTCTATTTCTAGATCTCAAAAATTTTAAAAATTGGTGAGATTTTGGTCTAGAGGCACATTGGAAAACAACGCTATGGTTTAAAATCAACAAAGTCAAAGACAGCACTTTAGACTTAAGTATTTTAATTATATCTACACTATTCATTTTAGATTGATATGAAATGGAAGCTTATTTTAACTGTTAACATGAAATAAATGTAAAAAAAAATTATTCATAAAGTTCTACATATTAAAATGAGAATATTTGAGATACAATCTGAATGGTATCGGGCCACCAGAAATTAAATCCTTAACTTATGGTCCTGTCTTGGCCTTCCATGTAACATATTTTTTTTTCTCTTTCTTACTGTTTGATGCATGTGAATGTGAAATGTGAATTTGTCTTGATGCATCCCTGTGAAAGATTGAGTGGAGTATTTTTATGATTATAATAAAACTAAAATAAATGTCATTTAGATCAAACTAAGAAATTAAGCTAAGACCCCTATGTCAGCTGTATGTGTTGTAATGCGAAAGTGTAACGAAAGTGAATTTGTGGCACATTGCCATGGGCGTTGATCATGGTAAGTCAAGCAAAGCCTATTTGTGAGTTTACCCCTGGGCTCCACGCCAAACAAGCGGACTCCCAAAGCTCTGAGGTCAAGAGTCACTTCCATTTGCAGAGGCCACAAGAAGGGCGAGTTGATGGAACAAACTTCAATGAGAGTGAAAGCGTCACCTTCTCACATTTGCGAGTCATTCAGATGCTCCACTAATGATAGCATTCAGTCGCTGATGTAAAAAGAGTTTTTGATGAGGTTTGCTTGAAACTGTGTGACTGGCCTCTCATCTTCCCTCATGACTTGCTGATCACTTATATTGAACTGTGAAATCTAAATTATGGTGACCTTTAAGGCTAAGGCTAACAAACCAATTAGAAACAGAACAGCAAGCACAAAAGTGCTTCATCTCTTCTCACCTTTACACAGAACTGCATGACGCAGGAGAGATGCTTTTTCCCATTAAAATACTCAACTGCTTGTTCGCACTCCCAGCTGGAGAGGGGGTTTGTATGTCTCACAGCCTACAATTTCACTTAGCATTTTTTTATTAAATTATTTCTTTCCAGACCATAATGTCAAGGGTGTCATCAGACAAGCTGTCATTTTGAAGCACAGATTATGCAGTCCTAACATATCCCATCATCGAAAGTCATATGTTATTCACTGCAGCACTAGCTAACAAATCTGGCATCTACAAGTAACTGTATGTGTAGATAGAGGACAAGCCAGGGTCTTCTCTGAGCACTTTTTCCCCTCAGGATAGATTAACCAAACTGTGAACAAGATTTCACTTTACAAGGATGACTCAGTATTGACAATGAGGTTCATTATGGTCTCTCAGAGTATTTACTGTATGCCGTGGAAAGCTGACTTTGGCCATTGAATAAGAACATTCGAGTTATGCAGGTCATAATAAGTCAGCAGACTGAATCAATGATGGAAGACACCAACGTACATAAAGATTTCAAATACCTCATTTTCCAGCACAGGTGAACAGAGGGCAGCACACAAACATGGATTATAGGGAAAACAGAAATAAAACAAAAAGGGAAAAGTAAATTCAGGATTTAGACTAATACTGGACATCAGGAGAGACACAGCATATAAGAGGAATATAATATATAATAAAACTAAATGAGAGGAAAACGTGTTGATAGAACGACAAAAAAGAAGATAAGTGGGGACAATAACACTTGCAACAAATAAAATTGACAATCAGGAGAACACAAGGAACTTGTGTGACTCCCAAAAGCCAAACTTGTCTTGATCATGTGAACCAAACAGGAACACACAATTGGTGAAATAAAAGGAGAGGAAACAAACTAGTCACATTGCAATTAGAGTCTGACCTGAAATGTTAGTAAAAAAAAAAATCCCAGTCATGCGATACATCCCACGAGTGGTGAAAGAACACCAGACCAGATACATTGTTGGGAGGTTCACTTAACAACAAGCACAAGTAGATAGACTGAAGAAGGACTACCAGGTATCAGTCACAGAGATTGGGGAAGACAAAAAATAGGGTTGAGTTACAGAACAGATACTAAGACAATATTGATTCTGGGCACAATTCTAAATAGTGTACATATCCTTAAAAAATTGCAAGCGAGAATATCTTCTTTTTTACTCAAACATAATGGCAAATCAATTCATAAATCTTAAGAATGTGTCTTTCGACTCACCTTTTTGTGCATGGCTTGTGTTCATCTAACCTTTTTGAATTGTTCTATTTTTCACAGAGATTTGCCTGTTGACAAAAGGCCGTCGCACAGCTAGTGTGCGTGCAGACACCTACTGCCGCCTCTTCTCACTGTCTGTCGACCATTTCAATGAAGTCTTGGAGGAATATCCCATGATGCGACGAGCCTTTGAAACAGTTGCGATCGACCGCTTGGACCGCATTGGTAAGAAAGCTGAAATCAACCTTTGCCTTCTTTTGTTGCCTAATGCCTGAACCTGTGTTTATTGCACATCTGTCCTGTCCATCATTGCACCTCTATCATCTTTTGTTTTGCATGATGTGTCTATAAATGGTATCTCTATTCTTTCTCTCAGCTTCTAATATGGATTACAGTCATCAACACGGTGTTCAAATTTGTCTAGATGTATCATGATCTGAATTGAGTTGTCTGTTGGAGAGCTTCAGTGCATGTAAGGTAGTTGTTGCATTGAGGGCTAGCAGCCCTGCTGGTTTTGGTTCAATGTCTTCCACAAATGGACGCATGAAGGGTGGAAAGAGGCAAAGGCTACTTCCGAAAGCATAGCAGATCAAAAAGAGCCATTTTGGTGGCAATGCTTGGGTGAAATAAGGGTTCAAAGTCTGACTGACAGACAGCAGAAGCAGCATAACAATTCTATAAGCATAACATAATGGTGTGAGTTTAAGGATTTAGGAAGCTGGGTGCACACTGAAATTGCAGCTTTTTAGACTGAAAATGTCAAGTAAGAGTGCAAGAAAGAACACTAGTTCAAAGTAATCATATCAAACAAAACATGAAAAGTATTTTTCAAATGACCAATGCTAGAAATCAGTTGAGGTTGAGATTGAGGTTGCAGTACTTGAACAGGAAACTGCCATCGTCACTAAACTGGGATGGCAATGTTCACTTGGTTTTAGGCCTATTTTTGGCCAGATTCTAAAATGGCACACGACTTCACACACCATGAAAAACATTACCATAATAGTACCATAATATATACATCAATCGCAATGCAAACATGCATCATGGTTTGAACTTCTAAGTTTAATCATGAAGTGTTGATGACATTTTGTTGCCACAACAAAGTAAAAAAGAGAAGATGTAGGGTACAGTCTATCAAAACGAAGGAAGCAATCTGGAGAGTTTAATCATTTGGTGCAAGAGCTGTGATCTGAGATGTGGTAGAGAAGTCCGAGGGACAGTTTGAGGAGTTGTTTCTGCTGGCACACAGCCTGAACAGGCAGAGGAGTTGATGGCGGTTACAGATACCCGATAGACACGAATGGTCATGTGCCTGAGGTGTTCAGTTGTTTCATTCACAAGCACACACGAGTGGTTTTAACAACAAGAGTCGCCCTCATTTTGAATCATGTAAATGCCCATCTTTTATGAGGGCAATACCCTACATGCCAAATAATGCAAGAATATAAACAAATCAATGCAGAGCTTACAGCCACAGTGCTTGCGTGGTCCAATATGTCGGATGTTTTGTTTGATGTCACAAAAAGCAAAATTGCATGGTAAATTATACTTTTTTCAAGATTTCAAAATTATTTTGAAAATAAATCATTTTTGCGTAATTCTGGATTGACCAATATGTCTAGAAAAACTGTGAGCACAAATGTACTCATCTTTATTTAACATGTTTGTTAATCCCTCTACATGTTACTAACAAGAAGGATGCGTCTTATACCAGTAATTCAGAATCAGAAAAATGTTTATTGCAAAGTGTGCATGTGCACACACAAAACAAATTTACTGTGTTACATTAACATAAGAACCCAGAGTCGGTACTTGAAATGACATTCTACATTAAATGACACAATAACGTTGAACAGTATACACAGGTTATACAAGTAAATTGCTAAAGGGAAAAAATAAATAGAATAAGGAGTATGATGAGTGGAAGTAGTATAACAGATAAACTAATAGAACTTTAACTATATCACATGTCCAATGTTCTTGAGAAATGTGCTTTGGGGGTAATATGTAGACCAACGCGTACAGTAAAAGTAAACTGCAGAAACAGAACAACAAAATTTGATGTGAATATATGCAAATAGTACTAGTCACTTAAACATGCTCAACATCAAGAAAATACTTTGTCTTCCAAAGCTGTTTCCATAACTTGTCTCTTAAGAGTTAAATGGCTCGCCAATAAACATCTTTCTGATTCTGAAAAGGAAAGTCACTTAAATTCAGGCATTGGTCATATAATTTGATGATCTCTAACACATTTATATCTAACAAAATTTTTTAAAAGTCATTAAGTGTGTGCCCAGCTTGCAGAATCAAACAACTAAAAATAATTTTTAGAAGTGGAATGCTAGGATTGGAAAGATATTTAGGGATACATCTATGCTGCCTTCAAAAATCTCCCAATAAAGTAATGCTTGATGGCAAAACAACCTTTGAAGGCAACATTTTCCAGCTTTCGGATGCAGCCAGTCCATCACCAGCATGAGCCTCTGTTCCAGTTGCCCAGCTCGCATACCTGGGTATGAGCAGCACCCCGTCCTGTTCCTTGAGCCGGGCAGCAGCAGAGGCCCTCTGCTGGAGCTCTGAGCTGCTGCACTGAAGGCCAAGGGCTTCACTAATGAGCTGTCAATCAGGAGCAGTTCTTCACATGTTAGCGTCGCCCCTGCTCATTCAAAGTGATTAATTTGTTATGTTCATCTACTTGTTTGTTTGTTTGTTTTTTTTTCCTCAAAGCAGAGAAACAACCAGCTTTTCCACAATTCATTATAATGAAAACTATGTTTTATTATGAAATGAACTTTTCATTTATAATGAAAATATCTTAATTGCTTAATCAAATATTTATTAATTTATTACTTAATATATTATCTTCTTTCCAGGTTTTCAATTTAACCACAAGAAAACTATTTTAAGTTAAACAGCATCTAAGACTATTTCATTATTTATTTTCTTGGAATATTTTTGTTTTCCAATAGTTGATTGTTTTTAATGTTTTAATTTTCAAATCTGGGAATCTACTTAAAACACCAACACCTGAAAGCAATTTACCTTGGAATTCCACAATTGATTTTGAGTTTTAACACAAATTTTCTTTCTCTTTTTGAAACATGCCTCTTCTTATAGCATACTATCATTTTCTTTGTTTTATCTGGAGACACAGCATGAATAAACCATTTTAGCAGCATTTTACCCTTCGTCTCAGCATTGAGTAACAGAGAGCTCTCCATCAAGACTTCAATTGTTTCTAATTCAAACGGGAGCTAATTTATTCTGAAAAAGGAATTCTTTCAGAGAGGTCATAATTTTTGCCGGAGACTTTTAGTTAAAATAGCGGTTTTAACATGAGCTTTTATATTTTTATTATTGAATTTATGCATTTTTGTTTTGTTTTTAAACAATACAAAATTTGGTATTTTTTCAGTAAAAGGGTCATTAAAGGTGTTACTTTTTTAACAGTTGCATTAAAAATTAGTGAATGGTTTCCCATATTTTGTGATTTGCAAGTAGCATAATTTGACCTGTTTTACTGGTGAAGTTAAGAACATTATTTTTTTTAATTTAAAGATCAAAACATGGAGCAGAAAACAACGTTCAATAAAGCAATGAAAACTAATGAACGGCAGAAAATATGTGAATGACAAACATGAAACTGTTAATTATATGATTTATTTCTGCCAGCATATCAATGTCTCATTGTTCTTGCACTTTTTTGCAGTTCATAAGATAAAACCAGAAGATTATTTAAGATGTGACCAGAGACCTGGAAGTAAATGTTTCTCCTTTAAGCATTTGCAACGGTTATGATCAAGCACTAGACTGGCATGAAGCCCTGCATTCTGTCACAAGATTAGTGCATGCAGAAATGCACTGTTCTTTTTAAGCTCCTTGATATGCAACTGTGACCAGTTATAATTATTTCCTTGCCTGCATCGAGATTTAATTAAGAATAGAAATTATTTTCATAATGGGGCCCTATGATAACTTGTGTTTTTGTATTTTTTTTTTATCAAATAAAACAATTTCCCCAGTTTTGTTCTTCTAATCTCCATTTTACAGATTTTGGTGAAAAAGTAAATAGTGTTATTAATATTAGTGGTAAATTTGTTGAAATTATCTTTTATTTTGACAGCCCATCAGGAAGACCTTTAAAGGTGCAGTTTACTAAAATTGTAACCCCCTAAAAATGAACTTGATCTGTCAGGAAAACTTTAATTAAAAGTTCTACAATTTAAGCTCTACTATCACTGAAAGTAGTGGTTAAACCAAAAATAACAAAGCTAAGTTATTATAATGTTTATGTTTACATTTTGTGTTTTTCCCATATGAAGGACCTTTAATATTTCAGCTAAATAAGTCAATTTTCAGGCCCAAAATAAATTTTTGAAAGCTTACCGGTGGAAACCTTTAATCTAGAAAGAGGGGGTAGTGGATCCATACTCCACACTATTTTAGATGTATTCCAGTACCAGTTTTGACCACATACTTACATACTGCACCTTTAAGCTCATGCAATTTAGAAACTCACTTTTTAATGAACCATCTCTAATATCACACTATATATATATATATATATATATATATTTTTTTTTTTTTTTTTTAACTCATAACATCAAATTGTATGACTGGATTTCACAATTAAATTCACATTTTATATCATAGGGCCCTAATATCACCTCCAGAGTTTTACTTTATCTTTGACCCACTTATTTAGTTTTTTGCTGTTTGTTTGCAGTCACATTGCTATTGACACGCATTGCACTAAAAATTGTGATTGATTGGTTTGGATCGATATTCCCTCCTTATTTTGAGATGCACGTGCCAACTAATAAATAACAGTTAAAGAACTGATCTCATCGGGCTTACTCGAGTTCATTGATATGCTATGTATTTGTCCAACATAGGATTGTATCTCACCCATCTCATTACATCTCGCTCACCTTCTAATAATGCGTCATAAACCGAGATTTGATGTGCATTTGTCCTTTCATGTGGAGAACAGGCTTGTATTCAATTGCCAATGCAAGAACACAATAATCATGTATAAATCAAAAACTAAAACCAAGGGGTCTTGTCTCATACAAGGGGAAAATAGACTGTGACATGATTGGTGCTCCATGTTTTGTTTGTTTGTTCTTTTTTAGACTGCAAATGCTTGTCTCATTCTAAACGAAAGAATTCAGCTCAAACTAAACCACACTAAAGTTGCCTTGCATTAACCAGAATGACCTGTTGTACAATTGATGTATCAATTATTTGACCAGGAGCGCCTCTTGAGATGAGCACATCTCGTTTTCAAGAGTGTCCTGGCCGACCTCTAGGCAGCAGGTAAATTCCTCCTGACAATTCTTATTTCCCCACTCACTTCTGAAAGCATCCACAGCCAGCATGCGTTCAGTGGAACACAAAGCCAAGGTTTAAACAAACCAGTTAAATAAGTGCAAAATACAGTTGCATGCTACTGTTAAAGTCAGGCAAACAATTTTTATAGCCTATTCCTTGTCATGTTGTGAGATAAGAAGTGCACGCATGCTGTCTGATCAGTTTAAGATCATTTCAGTTGTATCATCGCTTACAAAGCTGTGCTTCACTTGATATTTTTACTGCAAGAAAATATTGAAATGATCATATTGCTGCTCATAATTTTGCTAAATACAAAGAATGGTTAAGGTCACAATCACAAACAGGAATGTCACAGTCTTAAACAAAAAAACTAAAACAGTACTTACATGAATCAGACTTGGCCAATAACATGAGGACAAGACCATACTTTGAATGTTTACAAGGACATCTCATAAAGCAAAACATCAATGGTGCAGAGACAGAAAGCAAAAGAGCCACAGCTGGCTGGTTGCTGATTACAATCATATGTGGCTAATGAGTCCTGTTATGGTAAATGAAGTTTGAAAGTTAGTATTTAACATTCTTGTCTGTGAGTGGGGATAAAAAACACTTCCAATTTTCTTTGATGATTTAATACACAATCTACAGTTTACTTTGGTAAATTAAATATTGGAACAATAATTATTTCATTTCTAAAACATGATGGATAATTGGTCATTAAAATTTGTACACAACTAGTGTTTTAAAGTAAAATAAATAGCTAGTTTTTACAGTTGTAGTTTCTATGACTAGACCTTAAGTTCAGAAAACCAGATGCGCTAAATGATTAGCATAGAAATTGGGTGCAACCCAACATAGTTAAAAGGTTAAAGTTTTGTTAAAATATAGTAATGCATTAGTTAAACATTGGGACAATTTGCTTTTTGTTTCTTCAATTCCAAGTCACTTTCGATAAAAGCATCTGATAAATACATCTTTGAAATTATAAGTTAAACTTTCAAGATTAGCTAGGTGGCTTTTAAGGTCCACCCAAAATCCTTTGAAACTATACAACTTTATTGAAAAGTCACATCAGAAATACTTAAACTCTTTTCTCTCTGTAGGAACAGAGGCTTTTACATAGTCAGCCTTTTCCCTAACTATTTATAAACATGACCCAAATGTCATGGCAGCCACCTGGCAAGGTTTTTGAGCTCAATGGTGTGCCACATTCACGGCTCACTGTCCTGCACTCATTAATTAGAGAGCGGGAGGCAGACTTCAGCTTATTACGTATCTTGAGTGCAACACAGGAATGAAGACCAGTTTCTCCCATGAATTCCAGAAGAATGAGATGAAGTGCTAATGGATCTCAAGAGAGGTGATCCAGCGTGGAGGTGAAATGGAATGTTCTGTTCTGATGACCATCTAAGAGCTTTCTTAGAGAAAGAGTGTTTCTCTGACATGTCTTATATGTCAGAAGTTTTGTTCAGTGGGTTACTGTGAAATCAATGCTTAAAAATTGTTCTCAGTGTCTGTTTAAAACTTCTGCAACCTGAAGGTTATCTCACTAACACTATTAATATATTTTAATTTTATAATACTAGGTATTTAAAATAACTATCCTCGTCAAATGCAGCAAACATTGTTTATTTGTTAAGTTAGGGACGTCTATTTGAGATTAGCAACTGTTGAAACTCGCAACTACGCAATGGCATTGTTGTGTCTAAGAAACATCAAAAGAACTGTCTTTTCCCTTTTGGCAGGATGAATGTATGGATGGAGATAAATGGATGGACAAAATGTTGAAGGAAACAATATATTGTTGCAAAATATAGACACTGTGAAAATACGGGTGGAGAAATGGAGTATTGAAAGAAAAAATGAATTAATGGATTCACTTTCAGATGGATGCAAGAAAAAAATTAATGAATTGCTGGGCACAATGTTGCAATAATATAGATAGAATAATAGATGGGATGGATAGACAGGTTTTTGCACAAAACAAATATGTATGAACAGATAGACGGATGACAGAATGTTAAAGTATTAATAAATGAACAGATAAGTGGAAAGATTGTTGAGAGAAACTTTGTATGGAAAAATTGTATTTGAAAAGAGGGTGAGATGGAGAGACTGATAAATGGGTGGGTGAATGGATTTTTGGTTACATGGATAAAGGAAACAATTGCTGTTTATATGGTTGGTTTGGTAGATGGATCAATTAAAGAAAAATGCTATAATGACCTGCAAACACATTTTTGTTAATCAGATTCCAGCCTCTAAACACAACAAAGAGAACGCAAATACTTAAAAAAAACATGGACATTTCAGAGGCTGAATTTCATTATAAATGGTAGAACCCATGTTTGAACTCATCCTCCATCAACTCTACCTGATTCCTGTGAATAACATGTTTCTGATCACCTCCTCATTCACAGAATTCACCATACCTATGAGCTACTTTACAAACCTGATGTAAGTCTGTAGACATGCCAATGTGTGTTGAAACTATAGACAGTAGTCATCTCTGGATATTTCTTCTGGATGTAATTTGCTGTGGCTAGCAAAACATTTGCTTTCCAAAAACAAAATGAGAAGCCAGTTTAGTTTCTTTGACGACGGCTTTGCAAACATAGGTCAAATACAAAACTAAGTTTATCACAGGACTAGTTAAAAATGAAGTCTGACTATATAAATCTCACCCAGCCTATTTTACAGCTCCCAGACAAGTCGATACACATCATTTACAAGGAGGCTGTATATATTTGGAGAGGCAAGGACACAACAATCCTGTAAAACCTCAGATAATTGCCCACGGGAGCACTTTGTCCTTAGACCGATCATGCACACATTATTCCTGTTCCCCTGAATAACTGTTCCGTTTGAAGCCATACTTTTCCCTCTCTTGAGCCCCTTTCTTTCTTCCGTGACATGTGATATCCCTCATTTTCTACTTGCGGCTAATAACAAATGACATCGTGCTGAAACACTGTCTTATTGGTTATTGATTGCTTCTCTCCAATGGGAGCAAAAATCCAATCTGATACAATAAGTTATTAGCAGGCTGGCTTTGACTTACTTCATGCCGACAGTTACTCTTCTTCATCAACCTTTGTTCTTTATCACACATAAGATTGTAAAATAATTTATTGATTTTTTGATGTAGAGATTAAGGTGGAAAAAACTAATTATCAGCTAAATTATCAAAAGGAATTATTAATGAAATGTGGCTGTATTTTTGTGAACTCTATTTTTTAGTGGCGACTTACCTTTATTTTTCAGCAGCTTATATATGTAGATATTATCATATTTATATGCTATTAAGGTACAGTCAATTACACATTTTGCTTGGCTAAAAAGCTATACTTCTGCCCACAATCCCTCAAGAAAGCAACATCTGGTTGAGTTTGGCAAGATTGTGTAATAGATTGATCGATACAGAGGAATATGGGTGCCTGCAAGTCACATGGTGTCCGTCTGTCTAAACAATAGTCAGAATCTATAGTCTTCCTTCGCTAAGCTATAAACCCACTCCTAATAATCGCAGTAATCTAATTTTTTATGTTACTCTGATTAAATCCTGTTAACAATTAGCCGGCGTGTGGTGTGTGTTCTGGCACAGGATGGCAGCCAGCATGTCATCGAGGAGGATGTTGAACACTGATGGTGGATTCAGAGACATCCTGCAAGATATCAATTATATTTAAATAATATATATATACCTGTATATAAAGTACTACCAATGGCGAACATAAGCCAGGTTTACATCTTTTGACCAGAACACACATTAAATCAGAGTGCCCCACTTGATAGTGCCAACCTCGCAGAAACAACAAAACCCAGCAACAGCTAAAATATTCATTTTGGGATGCCAGACACACCTTTGGCACATTAATTTCACAAGTTTGCATGCACATGCGTTTATTCTGCTCTCAGGTACTTAAGCTGATGCTGCCAAACTGTGACATACACTTTATGATGCAATAAATAAATATGATATTACTTTTTAAACAGCATTAGCAAATAAAAAAGTGGAATTGTTATTTTGGAAAAAATAAAACAGGCACTAACCCAATTTTAGACCAAACTGATCACAACTTTGAGCCACGAAGAAACCTTTCAGCTCTTTGCTAAAACCTACTTGCAATTTTTTAAGATATTTCAAGTGTCTAAAGGACACCGGATTTAATTTCAGTTTCACTTTTGTTCCTTTATCTTCCAAGTGAACAATTTCAATTTCATTAAAAGTTGATGCAGAGCTTCTATTTGAACCTTGAAAACGCAACATAAATGTTCCAACATTTTGAATGAATTTAAGTGCCCATAGAAACCCTGTAAAACCTTTCACCCGAAACTGATTCAACTTGAGTGGTAAAACGCCAGCATGCCTCGTGCCCGATATAGTCATTCAGTGAAGATTGAGAGATTGATGGCCTATTGCTTTCTGCTTTCTACTCATAAGAGCTTTACTTAGTCTTATGTAACAGTAGAGCTCTGCTCAGCTACTGTGGACGAAAGGCCAGTAATTGAAGAAGTTCAGGCGAATCAATACATCCCTCTCTTATGATAGCAGCACAAAAGTAAAATAAACCTATAAATCGAAAATCATAGATACAAAATCGATACAAAATATATCAAAGCAGAATACATTTTACCTTCTAAAAAGCAACCATCATTTTTGTCAGTGCTTTGATCCAACTGATATCACAGTAACCCACAAAAAAGAAACTATTGACACTGTCGATTCTGTGACCGAATACTAATTCTCATAGAACTGGCTTCTAACAGTGGTTAATTGATTCAGAATAAAGGCCACTATTTAAGAAATGTGATGATGTAGTTTGTTCTAGGAGTTTCTTCTGGAAAACAAGCTGCTGAACAAACCAGGTTACACAGTTAGGCACACCTTAATCACTTCTCAAAACCAATCGAAAGGCTTGTTTTTCAGAAGGGTAAGGATTTGTGTTTTGAGCAGCTTTAGCTCTTTAAAATTGTGATGTTTTAGACTGTATGTTTGTATTTTCTATAGCAATAGTTATATAAAATGTGAAGTGAGTTTCCGAAACCAAATAAGGTAAGCCCACAGCAGATGTATTTAGCAGCAGCGTTACTGAACAAAATCTCTACTTAGGTGTGCCATCCCTTTCTACATTCGTGATCCCTTTGTGCTTTTCCTCTCACTGTTCTTCAACACTGTTTCTTCATTTGCTAGTTGTTAATGGCTCAAGAAAAGCTAAAGACTGACTCTCTTTGGTGTCACCCCAATAGGGAAGAAGAACTCGCTCTTGCTTCAGAAATTCCAGAAGGATCTGAACGCTGGCGTCTTCAACACTCAGGAGAACGAGCTGCTGAAGCAGATCATCCGGCAGGACCGAGAGATGGTGATGATGGTGGACCGGAAGCAATCGGTCACGGGGATGAACTCAACACCGATGTCTGGAAACTCCATCATTAACTCTCCTGCTCAGCCTCCGTACACAACTGCGACGGCTATTCTGGGGAACAACCAATTACAGCAGCAGGCCGCCCCATTGACCTACAGCACCTCCGCCGCTATAACCCCATCAGGTCGTGTGCCATCCTCACAGGGTGTTACGTTTTCAGCACCGAGCGTATCTCATGGCAATTTGAGCACCTCTTCACCTAACCCCTCCACGCCCTTGCAGCAGCCAGCGGGGGCAATTATGTCCCCTTGTTCGTTCACCACATCCATTTGCAGTCCTCCTGTACAAACCCCAGTGTCCAGCCGAACATTCCAGTATGGTTCCCCAACAGCCTCCCAACTCTCCCTGGTGCAGCAAGCCTTACCCCAGCAATCCTCTCCATCTCAGCAAGCACCCCAACAACAGCAATCACAAGGGGCATCCCCACAGAGGAGTGACGTCCACAAAAGTGCCCAGGCACTTCAGTCAGGCAGCTTGAGCAAGGACTTGCGCCACCTCTCTGCCTCACAGCCGTCACTGCCCCACGAGACCTCACTGGCTGCCCGGGCGCTTCCCGCATCGGGTGAATCATTGGCTTCCATTCAGCCACCCGTGGCACCCATGGCGGGTATCCAGGCACCAGGATCTGTGCTGCAAAGTGGTATCCGTACCAACGTCCCACAGAGGGTTGCTCTTTTTCGGCAGATGTCTTCGGGTGCTTTACCACCGGTGCGCACAGCGCCTTCTAGTGCCCAGCACAGGGATTCAACAGGCTCCAGGAGAGAGTCGGCAGTCTTAAGCAGTGCAGAGACGGAACAAGACAAGATGCGCTTTGCATCAAATTTATGATCCCATTTTTCTTTTTTCATGTTCATTTTTTAAAAGGTATTTGAATCGATTTTTATGGAGAGACTACAAAAAATGGAGAAAAGACTTTCTTTTTTCTCCAACTTCCTCTGAAAAGATGACCTCATTGCTACCCTGTACAGAATTTCCATGTACTATATTTTAGACACACTTCCCCTACAACTTAAGAATGTATATGATACACACATATATATAAATATGTGCAAATCCGACTAGATTATTTGGCGCTGACCATAAGGGAAAGAAAATATACTATAGTATAATACGCAAGTCTTCCTCTCGAACATATGTGACTATAACTTATCTGAAAATATTATTTTATGTTGATGTTTTTCTTAAGAGTTTGTCTTTGTTATATCTTTCAGTTTGGTATGGGAATGCAGTTTTTAGAATGTGTTTTTTTTCCATGTTTGTCTGCTATGAGAAAACAGTTCCCGCATTCAGCAGCTTCTGGCATCACTGTGGATATTGTTTGCGCAAACTGAATCTGGGAACCACTGCAATGTTATAAAGCACATCTTTTTATCAGATGAAAAAAGTAATAATAATAAGAGCATCCAAAAAATCTCAAAGCACCAAGGTGTAAGTTTGAACTTGGCAATATTTTGTGTTGTGCTGTAATTGCACTGCAATTCAAAAGCACGTGTGCATTAAAGGGAATATATGTATTTGTTTTTATTATTGTTATCATTATGATTAATATTATTATCAATTTGAAGTACTTTATTTTTATTAATAATGTGTGGTCAAATGGAGTGAACTTATTTTCTGATTTTAGAGCGAGATGGACATTGAGAAATGTCACTTAAATACTGTACATTTACAATATTTATAACACTAAAGAATATCACCATTATGCAATAGACTGTGCTATAAAGATTACCTATATGTGTGTTGTACATAGTTTTGTAGAACTAGTATTTACAAAGTAACGTGTGGTGCATTTCTCAAACATGGCAATGTCTTATCTCTTTCAGCCACCTGGGTAATGCCTATATATGCATATATTTATAAATGTATATTCAAATGGTAATGTGACAAACATTAAAAACAAACACAAGACATACAAAACCTTAATGCAAAACTTCCAGAGCAGAGGTACAAAAGGTAATGTCTGCATTACACTGAACAGTTTCAGTCAAACTCTGAAGGTACAGAAGCGATTAGAGTAAAGCTGTTTGTGGAGAGATCATAGATCAGAAAGGCTTAGAGCATTATGTTAGGTCATCATATTTGTGTCCCAACGCTTAGACGAGAATCAAATGCATTTATTTAATCACATTCGAGACTCCCTCCTCTTTGGTATGAGCTTAAAATACTTGTATTAAGTGTCTTCCTCTCATATGAATCAGTATTAATCACTCCATGAGATCTGATAGAAACAATATGTGCTGTTAATTTCAATGTATATGCACATGCGTTAGATAAGTGTTATTTGTAAATTTTTATACACATTTTAAATATAACAGAGTAATCCTAAAAAATAACATGATAATCCAATAATGGAAAAACCACAGATTTTAACAAAGTTTACCTTTTTTTTTAAATACACAATTACATTTATAGGTCTGCATTTGTAAAGTAAAACTAAATAGTTACATATCTGTATTTTTATGTATTTATCAGTGTTAATTTGATTTATCTAACACTGTTTTAAAGTGTTACATGTTATTTGTTTATTACTAATTTAAAGATTTAAAGGTGCAGTGAGTGAGTTCAAGGCCACTGTTGAATTTTTCAAATCCTCAAAACAAAAACACTACTAGCGATAGCATAGACCCTGCAGAACAGTTATGATTTATTTTAGTTTGCTCTAAACTGCTTCATGGAATTGTTTTTAAAAAATCAGTCGCTGCACCTTTTAAATCTAATGTCACTTCAGATACAATCTCTTTGCACTTACAGCTAGAAGAACTATATGATTTTGAACCCAACAGAATACAGTATACGTGAGAATAGACAGATCCTTAAAAGGAAGAAAGAGCTGCTTTGCATTAAGGTTTTTATCTCGTTCATTCTTTGATTCATCACTAGTCTGGGGCTTCAGACTTTAAAACAGCTCACTGTTCACTAGTATTCAGATTTAAACACCTTAAACTCTTTTAAACTCTTTTTTTTTTCAATTTGATATACTGAACCAAACAAAACCCACCTGACCTGTTTAAAGTCTCCAAGCCCCTTGCCCACAGTTTAAAACATACCGTTTGTCCCATTCGTGTCAGTAATGTCCCAGTGCAAATCCCAAGCAGCCCATTGACGCATGCATTGTCACAAATATTTCAAAAGAGAAACTATTTAAAAGCGTTGATGTTTAACTGTCTTGTGAAATTATGTTTTTTGTTAATTGTCTGCCTAGATGTTCTCTGTGCACATCAGAAACATTGAATTTCCATAGAAAGGACATTCTTAAGTATTCGTGCCTAAACTATAGCCATGTTTCATCCTGTTCATTTAATGAGTGTGTTGTGTGTCTGCCCACGCACACGTGTGTGTAAACAAGTGTATATGTTCAATGTTTTCTGACGAGAACAAAATGCAATGAGAACGGCCAAAAGCGCTGAAGCAAGACGAAGGGATGAAATTGCGACTTACACACTAGTGAAAATAACCTTGCTCGCATTGAACAAACAAATCTGTATTGACTGGAATCATGACAGATGCTGGGATTGATTGAATGTGTGTAACTTTATAGCCACTGATGTTTGATGTAGTGTGGAAAGAAACTGGCCAAAGTGAAACATTTCAAACTAACTTCTTTGTGAATTGCACTTTCTGTTTAGAGAGAGAGAAACATACACATTATTTGGGACACTCAAGGGGTTGTTACTGTACATTCATCTCCCGGAATTGCATCTTTTGGTTCTCTTGGATCAAAACCAACAAAAGCGCTTAACTCCTGCTATGCCATAGTGTATAGAATCTAGTGTACAGATAAGACGGTCAGCGGTACTCTGGGTATCTGCGATTTTTTGATACTGTACTTGCCTTTGGAGGGAAATGCTTCCCGTGTTAATGTGCTTTTTTCCTCTCAGCTTTAAACACTGTTAGATTCCTGCAGGGGATTGTGAAGGTTCATAAAGTAATAGAAAAATAGAGAATGCTGTCATTTTCTGAGGAGGTAAAAACCAGCACATAAAACTTTGTATGTTTGTTTGCTTTGTATTTCTTTCGTCATACATTTATTGTTTACTTGATGGGAAATTAACCATGCAAAAGGCTGCGTGAGAGGAGCGATGCTTGAATAAAGGGAAAAAGTATCAAAATGTTTGGTTTGGCGCCTTCACGATTCAGGTGAAACTTCTTCAGTGATGCAAATGTATAGAAGGTTCTTGAAAGGCTCAAGCACTTCTTAATCTCAGCTGGGGGTTTTTTCTCTTCATTTGCTCATTCATGTACACAGACGCTTTGTTGAAAAAAAAGATTAAAAAAGAAGAGAAGGGGCGAAGGTTGATCAATAAATAACAAAACATGAACAATTGCTTACTTGATCATGAGTAAAGAAAGGTAAATGTATACTTTCTTACATCTATATGCAGACAAACGGTGTTTGTCAAATGATTTTGATTTAGATTTTTTCTTTTGTTTCTTTGTAAATAACAAACCTTCAAAATATAGAGAAAAATAAAAGACCTATTGCCATTTATCACCAGGCTTTTGTCTGCTTTTTTCACAATATGATGTCTGTTTGAACATACACATTCTTACAGACTGTTTATTAACATCCTGTTGCCTGTTTATTATTAACATTAATAAATATTATTATCTTAAAGATGTTGGTAGTTAGGAAGTTTAAAGTTTTTACAAATAAAGTGAAATTGATGTTAATAAACTGAGTTCGGGAGGAACTCCCCAAATAGTCCCCAGATCATTATCAAGCTACTTTATAAGCTTATATAAACTTATTTATAAGGGTCTCGAGGAGAGATATAATAGGGTCTCTAGTAAAACTGTTGAACTAAAAGTTTAGCCCAGCATTACCAGAGCAGAATTCAGCCTGAACCATATTATGTTTACTAACGTGTAAATAATCCCAAACCAGGGATTATTTAAAAGAATGAATGCACACAACTTTTCAATTTTATAAGACATCTTATTTATTTTATTGTTTTGTTTTAGTTATATACTATTTTATCTATTTTATTACTTCCATTATCCACATGATCAAAATTGTTCGTCAACTCATCAAAGAAATCTGCACACAAGAATATGTATAATATTCTTTAAAATATTTCAGAGAGAGAGAGAGAGTGTTTTGAGATTAAATAAGTACATAATTAACAATGACACAAACAGGACATTTTAAGATCACTTAAAATAAAGTTAGAAAATTGTTTTGAATGAATGCAATGTATGTAATAGGCCTACTTAATCTGTCCATGCAGTAAAAGCAGTCATTGATGAGACTGCTCTGAGTTTTAGCCTGTAAACTTTTATAATTTTAGTTTCCAATCGCTGCTTTTGTGCAGTGATAAACAGATAATTTGTTTTAAAAGTAATTTAGTTTTGTAGCAATCCTGAAAATAATTATATTCTTCAACTGCCAGTTCACACATGAAGACCTTAAAAGCCTTGTCCTACACGGATCATAGAGGGTTGAATTCGCAGCAAGAGTGAGGATCTCTACCTAAAGCCATGTTCAGACCAAGAATCCTAAAACTTCAGATTGTTGAATTATGTTACCTATATCTTGAGGAAACATTAACAACATATTGTAACAAAATACATAAACATTCTTTCAAAATATTTCACTTTTAGTACGGTGTTATCTCTGGGATAGAGTAATCAAAGGGATAGAGATTAAATGGGTTGCATATCTTCTGAAACAAGCAACTGGTCATCTCTCATCTGAACACACCAACAACTCTCTTATTAAAACAAACCATTGACAACAACTGAGAAAATGTCCACCAAATTTCTGCCAATTGCTTTTTCTCCCTGTTGAATGTTGAATGTAGATTTTTAAGCTACAATTTCAGAAAGGGGCGATTAAATGAAGTTATTTTAATTACAATTAGAAACGTTTATTTTAAAATGGTATCTTACTATCAGTAACTAAACAGGGCAGTCAGGAAAATGTATGGTTAAATAAAGCGAAGCATAAAAAGGGGGGAGTTAAACCCCCCAAACAATGAACAATGAAATGACTATTTTTAAGTTGTCACCTATGATGCTGACCTGACCCAGACCATTACTGTATTTAGAGCCTTTAATACCTGTCTGGCCTCTATAAATCACATTTTTGTTTATTATGACTAAAAAACTGATTATCACTGAGTGCGAGTGTGTATGTGTGTGCTGCTGCTAAAACACTAGCTAACAATGAGCAAAGGTAACAAAATGCTTACCATTGCAACATTTCTTTTGCAGAGACTTTCCTTGAATGGATTTATCATAAAGAGACAGATAAATCACAATCAATGCTAGCAGTACAAGAACAATAAGTGCAATTAATTTAGTAAGCTAGAAGTAATGTGGAACATTGTGAGCTCTTTAACGCATTAGTCAAACAGCACTTTTTAGTTTCTATAAATATTTATATCCTAGACTTGCCGTCCAGTACAAACTGAGCTGATAGACCACACTGACAAGTGAGACGAGGATGAAGTGATATTAAAAAGGATTGATCAGAACATTTTTGATCAGAACATTTTTCTCGCTAATAGTCGCTGGATATATTCAAATGTTTTTAAGCTTCACCAATATCTATTAAAAATTTGTTTTTATAGAAAATGAGTTTTTCTGTATACACTGTCTGGCCAAAAAAGTCACCACCAACAAAAAGGTCACACACTAATATTTCAAACTCATTCACTGTGGCATATTTTTGATAGGCTTCTGCAATGTCACAAGATTTATATTCATCCAGTGTTGCATTCATTTTTCACCAACATCCAAAAGATTATGTATGGGGTTCAAATCTTTAATGTCCTTAGATGTTTTCTCTGCTTGATCCAAGCCAATTTAACTATTCTCAAACAGATTAACATCTTTTCCATGGCTGCACTATGCGTTTTTTCACAAAGTTGTTCGAAAATGAGAAGCAACTAAACATACCAGTTGGAGTTTACTGACTTGCTGCTAACTGAAATATAATCGTCCATACAGTAATATCCACTAGGAGGCTTCCAGGTGGCTAAGTAGTACATCTATATGCATTTTGTTGAATAATGTTAAACATCTGTGTTATATTTACATGGATGTTTTATATCCCATTTAAAATCATTCAAAAACTGCAAAATAGCTTTAAAAAGTATGGTGTCATTTTCCAACGGTGTAGTTTTTCAGTTATAACATAGGCATGCATTGCCTTAGACATCATTTATTCATCACCATGTAGTGTTATTTGTTGTTGTTATTGTTTAACTTGAAGATTTAATAAATACTACAAAATCCTGTATGTAGGCCCATTTGACACATCAAATAAATCCATGGCTGCATCACAATGGTTTTTGGTTGTAAACCATGCCATTTATGTGCTTTGTAGATGATAAAGTATGTCAGAGATGGTAACAGTGGGAGAGAATAAAAAATAGCTCTGGAGCGATTAACAGAGTAGGAATGTCTGTGACTGCTGTGAAAAATGAAAAATGATCTCAGTGGGATGGTCAGGATCATCATTTATTATGTTCTGATGCAGTTATCAGTCATGAAGTATTCATACGCAGAGACAGGATCCTCTCACACTCGCTTCTGATGAACAGAACACCTTATCACACAGTTGGGATTCATAACTCATTCTCAACATTAGGGTATTATATGCTTCTGAGTGCTTGATAATTTTATATAAAAAAGTTTCAGCATTTTTTCTGTATGAAAAACATACACTGTGTTTGATTATTAATTAAAACTGTGTTACATTTGTCATTTTTAACAAAGCTTTGACATGTACTTCTCCTTAAGACTTATTGAGTGTTTGTGTGGTATTTTCCAGTGAGTTTTTTAATGTTTGAATGATAAGATATTCTGGGTCTTTAAGGAAAAGCCACTGTCGCTGCAACAATTTTGGTTTTAACAATTTTATGACCTAAAGAAGCCAAACAAATGGTTACTACACTTTATTGCTAAAGTTCTAGAAAATGAAAGTTACTTTTATTATGTTTTAAGTACTTAAGAAAAATACATTTGTAAAAATTCAGGCAACACCCTTTTTTTTAAAGCTGACTTACAAGAACAATTAATGCATTTACTTTTCATTCTATGCAGTCCAACACAAATGTAGAACATTCGCAGCTGCAGTAACCAATTAGGAGCTTCCTAAAGTAGTCACATGATATGTTTCTGAGCTTATAATGAAGCTTTGTAACTGGGAAATGTTAGATTTTGCAATATCGATAAGGACTTGCTCCATTCCCATCTCACTCAAATTACACCAAGCATAACCTCATTTTGTATCCCTTTGTGGTTTATTTTCTGGCATGGAAATGGATTTCCATGCAAGTTGACAAACCATCTTTGGTTTTCTTGTGTATGTAGTGAGTAAACCAGGTAACCTATCTAAATTCTTCCAACTGCTCTCTATACCTGAGGGTTTTATTCACCTATATTTTTTATTTCTTTTATTTTTTTTGCTGCTTACCTTCTCATCAGGACTAGTGCTAGTTTTTGCTTAAGGGACAGATTCATATTCAACAATGAATGGGCACTGACCAGACAGACTACTGATAAAATTTGATAAAACAGGTCACAAGATGGTTTTGGGCGTAATCTCATGGTGGGTGGAGTGTACACCTCTTTCTGTCCGAAGGCACCTTTAGTAGTAACAGTTGACCATTATTAAGGAATTTGTGCATGCTAATAAACCACTTTCCTGATTAAACATATCATTTTATCTGAGGAAAAAGCATAACACTGGATTTAGCCATTTGTCTATAAAACGACAGCCCCGTGTCAATTAAACTGAACACGTTTAAATTCAGCGTTCTTATCTGTACAGTGAACAAACATTCTTCTGATTACAAAACATACATTTAGGCTTGAGATTAAATTGCCATGTTATGGACTCTTGAATAATTTTTTTTATGCCAACAAATTCCATTTATTACCATCATGTAATCAACATCATGTTTTTGCCAGATGCATTTCAAAAAGTCTTCAAACTGAGACCACCTCTAGGATGTAAGCGCCCCTCACATAGCTTGAGACGGATGTTGTCTAGATTGAACCACTGTTTGTCTGCCTCACTCACTCACAGGCATGTATACGCAAACACATGGATTTTGGTGCAGCTGACATCCGAATGAAGCTCTGGGTACAGCAAAGCAGCTGACATTTCATTTCGGATCAGAAGGCACATAACGTGACTTCCCAGAAATATTATCAAAGCTAATCTGTAGCATAAATGTCATGAATAAAACATAAAACCGAATGTCCACAAACTAACATTTTCCATTTACCAGGAACAATTGGCAAATCCTGCGGCTGACGGGAGCCAGAAATCTCCCTCTAAATCTAATTCACGAATCACTTCACAGAAAAGATGAAACAGCAGCACAAACGGGGCTGAAGCTAAAACCTTTGACATAAGCCAAATCAAGCCATTCATGACTCTGAATGACTGCTAATGGAATTCATGCAAAGCAGAATACAGATGAATGCATTAAAGAGCGGCAGCACACGGAGATGAGCTGGATCACCCAGAGCATTCACACAGACACAAAGTGCAGATTTTCAGTTCAGCTAATGGTCATCACAAGACCTTTCCAGGAAGCGAATAAAAAAGTGGATTATTTTAAAGAATGTTTGTGCAGGATAGGGTTAGCTACATGACAACAGAATATCAGTGACGAAAGTGTTTGGGAAGTATAAAAACAAAGGGGAAACGTTTTATTATGAACAGTAACACAATTTTCATTAATTGAAGATCCACTTTCAGTGATGGTATTGGGTAAATTCTTCTATCAAGCAATATCCTCATCCGTTCAGGAAACCCAACCTTTCGCATATCAGCAAAAACAGCCAGGTTTCACATGACACAGTTCAGCTTAAATTTCTGTCAAGCTCCAGTGCCAATGCAGCATTTTTTTCTCAAATCAAACATGATTTAAGAGGACAAGCTTTGGCTTTGATGGATGTTTGCAGATTGTTTATACAGAAAACAATTGTGCAGCTGAGGCTCTACAACAAAACAAATTGGAAATAAAATTATGTTAGCACAGTGGCTAACAGTAAATAGGCTTTTCCTGTATATTAATGTAGATTTTGACAAAGATTTTATTTCATAAAGTTTTTACACAACATCTTTTAAACATATTAACTATTTTGCTGGCATGGGTTTGCAAAAGAAAAAATATATATATACTGTATAAAGTTATATATATAAATATATAAAAAATACATATATATATATATATATATATATATATATATATATATATATATATATATATATATATATATATATATATATATATATTGTGACGAGCAGCTAGTCAAGGTCGCGGCTAAACTAGCTAACTGTACAGCTATGCTATGCTGAGCGCCTAAAGCTGGTGGAGATCCCTGTGTCCCATACACCTCACGACCCCAGGGTATCCCAGAGTTCTTAGGGGAACTGTTGTTTAGCTCTTAAAACGGCTGTGTAGAAATCACTCCAAAGTCCTAGATCTGCAGCAACGCTGTTTATTTAGCACACTTCTATATTTCACTCAACAACCTAACTCAGCGGCCACCTGCAGCCACACCTATCACACACAGTGTATCATGGATGGTTAGTCCGACAATGTTAATCAAAATCACACACTTACATATCAAACACATACCCTGATATCTTATATTCAAATAATAAAGTCATTAAACATAAACACATAACATTGGAACATTTGCTTTTAAACTTTAATATAAGTGCCTCCCATGATGCTCCGTGGCGACGACGTAACGCAGGGTCGCCACAATATATATGTATATAATATATATTAGTAATATATAGTAATATAGTAATATATAATAGTAAAGTGTGTATATATATTTTTTATACATGTATTTTTATATATATATTTTTTTTACAAAAGCTTACTGAGTCCAAGGGTGATTTCATAGACATCGGCTCTAAATTAACATGTTCGGAGCATGCTAGTTGACTAAGTCAAGAGTAATCTGTGAATAGACATCCGATGGAATAGCACTCGCATGGAGATGTAATATTATTTAATGTCCTGTTGCTCTGCTTTTGATTTATTGCTCTGAGGGCAGATGAAGGTAACCTCTGTACGGCTAATGGAGGACGCGCTCTGTAATCTGCTGAGTCATGTGACTTCAGTAATTGCATGATTTCATAATAGCTGTGTATCATGCAAGGGGCTTTGACAACAGGAGTGAATTAAAAAGATTTATATCTCTGCATGGCTTTGTACCATTTGGATTAATAATCTGATTGCATAAACATGGGAATTTCATTACACCACTGTCAAGGGTTCAAGATCCACTCACATTAGTAGAGTTAAACAAAAAGACATTGTGGAGGAATGACTAGGTTAAAAAAATATTTTAATGAAAATCAGGAAATCAATTAATTGTCCTTTTAAAAATCCCAATTTAATCTGTTGTCAGTTATTATTATTAAATCTATTCAACTAAATTTCGGATATTTTTTAAACAAAACCAATAAGCTTTAAACAAGGTAATTTCAGTGCAATAAGCGAGCAGAATTCTAGAGTTGAAGGTGACTCAAGAGCTGGGGGCCAGTTTCCTCTTCGGCAGAGGTGTTCATGTCCCCCTGGGCCCTGCTGGGAGTCTCTGGACCAGGTGAGGCTCTTCACGACTGAACACACACGAGGGATGAGGGATGAGGGATAAGGGATGAGTCTGATGCCAGTCAAGGGCTTCTGTAGAACAGACTAGTCAGACGACCATCAGGAAGTTTTACTGCTCTATGAAATGCAATACATATATGTTTAATGTACAAATAATTGCTAACTCTGTGATAAGTTGACATAGTTATTCCTCAATTATGCATTGTTTATTTAGAAATAAAAATGTTTATGTCAAAATATCCATCCATCCATCCATTTTCATGTCGGCTTTTTCCCTTTCGGGGTCGACACAGCGGAATAGACCACCAACTTCTCTGGCATATGTTGAACATGGCGGATGCCCTTCCAGCTGCAACCCATTGCTGGGAAACATCCACACACACTCATTCACATTCATACTCTATGGACAATTGTTTTTTCTCAATTCACTTATATTGCATGTCTTTGGACTTGTGGGGGAAACCGGAGGACCCGGGGTAAACCCACGCGATCACGGGGAGAACATGCAAACTCCACACAGAAATGCCACCTGCCCCAGCCGAGCCTAGAACCAGCGACCTTCTTGCTGTGAGGCGACCGTGCTACCCACTGCGCCACCGTAAATGTCAAAATATTTTAAACATAATTTTTGTGTAATTCTTGAAAGTTCAGACTGTTCTATTAGGATCAGAGAAACACAGATTTGTGTCATTTATTTTGCCTTATCTGTGAATTAAAACAACAGCAATGGAGATTTTATCTGATTCTCTCTTAATTTTAAGATTTCCTCCTTTTACTACAGTGATATTGCTGTCTTTAATTTTTGGCAGCTTTAAACTGTTCACACTTCATTTGTTCTGTTATATATTTTTAAACAAATGACTCTGAGGTTGAGATACTGAGAGACTTCGCTATGTGTTTCCTTTCATTCAGAAGCCTCATGTGAGCAGGTCGGATTACATAAACTAAACCTTTAGCTCAAATTGAGCTGAACTGATTTCAAATGATGTGCTTTTCTCTGCTGTAGCGATCACTGCAAGATTACAGATTTGTCTGCTCTGAAAGAAGACAAAAATAGCATTAGATGCGGAGACCTGCAGTGACCTAATCTGTGGCAAACCAGAGCTGGAGTTTCCTTCTGTAAAACAGCTCCTCATCCTAAAACATGTAGTTCAGTTGAATTGAGTGAGTAAAGATGATGCAACTAAAGCGGAATATTTCACTGCGTAAGTTTGGGGTCTGGGTTCAGGTGAGGTGTAAAAGAGAACATTCATGAAATAAACCTTGAGGGAGGCATATGATGTGACTCCCAAAACATGTTGAGATAAAAATCTTTTCAGTTTTATATTAAGTAGGTTCTGTTGGAAATTCAGTTTATGAGATAAAATGTGTCATGCACAAGCAACACTGTTTTTGCAATGCGTTGCTTTTCATGTAAATCCCTGTTAATTTCCTAACACCAAACAAAAACTATAGTAAACAAACCAATTTATAAACAAAACACATCCCAAAATTAGCTTCAGTTGCAGCTGCTGTGAAATACAGTATATATATTCTTTTTAATCACAATTTATTTCAACATTGACAATTTATTTATAAAGAATATATTAACTAACCAAATTAGTGCTGAATAATAAAATGAAGGGACATAGACAGATTAGCTTAAAATAAACAAGCATTATAATTTAAAACAGACTGCAGAACAATAAATTGAGAAGCATCACTCAGGCAACGCAAACAGATTTAAAAGCGAAAGAACAAAATGATAATGTAATGCTAAATAAATGGAAAAATTAGATTAAAACTGTGAAATTGATAATAAAATACTACAACTTACAGAGTTTGTGACTAAAAAAACACACACAATTATTGTGCTAATCTAATTTTTAAGTCAGGGAGCGAGAAGCATGTGCATTGCAGGAATTAGATATGCAGAAATTAGGCAGTACGCATTTGAAACCACACAGTATTTTGTCATTTTGGGGCCCAAGGCAAAAAATTAACATGGGCCACTGTGTTTTTTTCATATTTATTTTTTTATATATATATTTAGGTAACAAACTGCTTTTCAAATGAGGTATACAGAAAAAATTAAATACATGTATAAGTTAATTGGCAATTTTTAAATTGGCAACTTTATGAAAACAGTGTGATTAAAAAAGCTGGTTTTGGATATGTATAAGTCATAAATATCATATTCAGAATTATACACTTGTGAGTTTTAGTTGATGGGTTGTGATTTCAAACCACGCACCTATCATCTAAAGAGAAACATGTGTATAGAGGAATCTAATGCCTATAATGATGGAGAAAACATAAGTACTTTCTGCAATTTCCTTCTTCAAAAAGCCGTTCGGTTCTCCCATGCTGTGCTTTTCATCACTCTGACTCCAGACTCACTCTCTTAATTAGCTGCAAATATGTTTCTCTGATCATTGCCTTTATTTGTCAGACTCATTAGCTTCTTCCTGGGAGTTGTTCTGCTTGTGAAGCGCATGCCTACATGTTTATTATTTAAGTATTTTCTGTGTAAATTTGAGAAACAGTGCAGGGAAATAAACTGTAAGGGGAATTCAACCCTTATGATCAAATCTGACTGATTTTGTATTTGTTTCCTGTTAAAAAGAAAAGTTCATTTTGATTTTGTTTTCAGGTTCTCTGAATTTGTTCACACATTACATTTAAACCCTAATATAAGTCTGATGTATTTACATTTTTATTGTTTTATGAAACTTACACGCATGTTTCTGTACAAAAAAATTTGAATAAAAATGCAATTCAACAGCAGCTTTATTAACACAAACGTTCACTCCTATTATTCCCCTGTCTGTCTGGCTTGCATTCCAACCTCTAGGAGAACTTAGCAAATATGTAACTTTCAATAATGAATTAATTACTTTTCATTTACTATGAAATAATAACGGGTAAAAAAGTAATTGGGAATTCTGTAATTAATAGGAAAGTTAAATCTTCCAATCCTAATAATAATTTATCTATTCCTTCTCATTCTTTATTGTAACAACATATGTTTGGATATTTGACACATGGAGTTTCTATTTTTTCTTAATTTAGATCAATTGCACAACATTTTCTGCAACTCTCCCCATGAGTTTGCTGTCTATGTTTTAGGTCTGTGATTTGTAAAAGTAATGCAACAAAAAAACACACTCTCCTTTGATCAGAGCCTCATTTTTCTTTTCCATCTCTTCCCTTTCTTGTTTAGTGAATTCCTTTTTCTCAAGCTTATCTTCAAATTCTCTGAGGGTGCATTGCAGGGTTTCTGAAGCAAGCATATTCTGTTATTAAATGTTCTGACCAACTGCACTTCAAGCAGCACAGTAAACCCAGAACAATCTGCTCCGTCTTCCGGGGATCAGAGATTTCAAATTCCAGCCAGGCAGTCAAAGAAGCAGCCTGTTCTCAAAAAGAATGACCACTGCAGACTATCAAAGAAAACACACAGCCAGCACTCAAGCAGAACTCATGGTTTATCTTGCTGCATTGTTTCTGTTTTTGCCTGGAGCTCACATCAAGCCATAAACTGCAAGAGTAGAGTCCCTCACTGGCAATAAAAAAGTGCTTGTGAAAGTATATTACACTATAGTTTATATTATTTCTTAGTGTTTGTGGTTTTTGTTATCCATCTGTTGTTTGTTCAAACTTCCACAAAATCAGAAATGAGCCCAAAAAGCATGCTAATGCATGACTACCAAACTCCACAGGAAATGGCCCAGAACTAGACCTCAAAGCAGGTACTCGAAGCGGCTTCATCTTTGTCTAATGGGACAAATGGAAGAATATTTCTCACTAATATTCTCATGAGGATATCATGATGTATCAATAGTTCCTATATGTTTTAACAGTAATTTATTGTGCAATCACTTTAAAATGGTTAACTGGTTAGATTAAGACTAACAGACTAGTGGCTATGGATCAAGAATGGTGCATCACTAATTAACCCATTCAGAACCTTTGCTGAAATGGAGGTCACATGCCAGGGCAGGATTTGTTTGGCTTCGCTGTAGTTAAAGCCTATTGTTCGGATGGAAACTTGTCATCAAATTAAAATGATAGCACATAAAATGTATGTATCTACTCCTTGAACTTTACTATTATATATATATATATATATATATATATATATATATATATATATATATATATATATATATATATATATATATATATATATTTATATCGATTTTTCTCAGATCTTGGCATGTCCAGTGATGAAGAAGAGGATGTAATTTTGAATATTTCAGAGAAATTTACAATAATTCAGGTTTTAAGGAGTTAATACTCTGCTACTAAATTCTCCTAATCCAAAGTGAGCAATCAATTAAAGCATTGACTACCATTTATGCATATTGATAAAGTCAATTAATTATGGTCACTGATGGTGTAGAACATTAAAACACTCCGCTTTCTCTGTATACGTTCAAGATTGTGTCTTTTTAAATCACTCCCAAATCACATGTCATCCATTTCTAGTGAATGTATAGTAACCATGTTCAAGTCTGTTCTGGAGGCCCTGCACACTTTAGAATCATTAATAAAAAGTCATAATTTGCTAAAGTTTGTTGAAAGTATCACAGAAAATAAACAAAGTAAATCATGTTACTCTGTATGAACTAAGGTCATAATTGAATGGTCAGTTGAGGTACATTCAGAATACTTTATATATCTGTTAAAACAGCAGCAGTACAGATGTGGCTCTAGACTCCAGCACTGTATAATCCGCAGTTTAACTGCCCTCAGATTATGCTCGATGAGCACATGGCCTTCACAGGGTTAGCTTTGATTTCTTTGGGCCACATTGTTAATCCTATAAATTGGTTGCTTCCGGATAACTACAGCTGCTGGATTCTTTTTATTTGAAATATCATGACGATGAGCATTAATTTTCCTCCTGTGTCTCTGTTGCATAGCGGATTACACATCTGTTAAGACCAAAATCCACAGGAGTCTAAAAAAAAAACCATGAGTCACTAAAGCTTTATGCGTGCTGATGAATGCGTTACTCTTTAAAGCAGGGGTCTGTTTCTCAATTCCTGGAGGGCCGCAGCCCCAGAAGGTCTTTGGTCCAACCCAGTAGCTTCAAACAAACCCAGAGGAGCTTAACCAGTGAAATCAGGTGTGTTTGGTTAAAGTTGGAGCAAAACTATGCAGGGCTGCGACCCTCCGGGAATCGAGACCCTTGGTCTAAAGTCATCTTGTTGTACTTGAGTGTTGTAAATTAAATGAATTTAAATTTTAAAAACCCAGAAAAGGTTTCCAAGAGCAAGATATATTTCTAGCTTTTCATATTTTTATGTTCAAAATATAGTTTGTAGCTCATCAGAAAATATTATATGTATAGTACATGTACAAGTTTCTGACAAGTCATTACACAGACGTATGACGTGAAAGAAATGCATGTACATTTACGAAGTTAACATGGAAACAGAAAACAAAATAAAAACCTAAAAACAACTGTAAAATCTCCACCCGGTCCCCACTAGCCAGATAACAACATTAAAAGAGAGACAAAAGGTCTGTTGCAAGAGCACTTCAAGATAAATAAAGCTTTAGGCTACACATACTGACGTAACTGCAGGGTTTTATTCTCCAGAAGATTGAAGGTTAAATAATAGTTGAGAGCGGGAAGCCTAAGACTGTGTATGTCCATATGAAGAAGGATGTGTGCAGCACATACAAAGGTAATGCAATTTATATTACTTAATGAAGTTACTGCTTTTTCTTAAAAAGAGAAGAGGACCACCACATCTGGTGAACCCTGTCTTGTATTTCTGATTAAATAGCACATTCTATTAAGTAACATACACACCATGATTTCTCTGGGCCACTGAACATGAGTGGGTGGTGAAAGACACAAATCTACACTTGGCTGAGGATGAATGGTGGAGTTTCTTTGCAATAAATGCCAAAAGTCTTTCATAAAAAATAAAAACCAACTAATAAATACTTATAAATATAATAGATAAAAAAAGGAGTTTAACATAACCTCTTCTAAATGTAATTTATGCCAACTCTGTAAGACTGAGAGCTACGTGCGACAAAATCAGCAGATGATTGTTTACAATTCAGCTTTAAAAACAGAGCTGTTCAAAAACAGATTAAGGTCTGAGAAATACAGTGTCTTGTTACAAAATTTAAGTGTAATGAAAAAGACAAATGGGAACAGTGCAAATTAAATAATAATTAGGCGCTTGAGCATAATGATCAAAGCGATTAGAGAGAAGCTGGTCTGAGCGAAGCGGTGTGTGTGTTTGTGTGTGTGTAAGAGTCTATATATTAAAGCCTTGAGCTGCAGCATCTGCCTGGATTTAGGTGGCATTAGTGAAAGCTAAAGGAACTGCTTGTTCAAGCTGACCTAAACTGCACTATTACATATACGATCATGCTTGTAAGGTTTGTGGCAAGGCAACCTCAATGTCATGACAACATCTGCAGGTCGAATGTCTTTTTTTTCCTGAGAAAAACAATAGCACCAGGAACACAAAATGCAGAAATGGTTCAGTAATAATACAATTGTCGACAAAAATGAAAAGCAGTGCAAAATTGTATCACTTTCTATTACTTTAAGTTTTTTATGATATTTTATTTGCACAGCTGTTAAATCAGATAAATTTAAGCCTGTTTTTTCCTATCAAAATGCAAAGGTGTAGTTTAGCAAGAGGGGTATACAATTGAAGGATCCATTGTATCTAGTTGTGGGTTATTTGAAATGTATTATATGTTTGGTTGGGGATGCATTTTTTCAGGACAACCAACTCTCTGTTTGAGACATAGAACTCATCTGTTTCAAGGCCCTGTTCACTCGAACACATTATTTTGTAACACGGTTAAAGGTTCGTCCAGATGTACACGCAGCAGGATTCCAGCGTAACCAGGTAATTTTTGTGAAGTGAAAGTGAAGAGAAAGTGACCAGTTGGCCCCAAACACACCGTCAATACACACCTGGAGCACTGGGCAGCCATGGCTGCTGCGACTGGGGAGCAGCCAGGAAACTGGTGCCTTGCTCAAGGGCACCACAGCTGTGGTTGTTGAAGATGGGAGAGCAAGAGTTTCATCACTCACACCACCTTCAACTCGGTGGATCTGGGGATTGAACCGGCGACCTTCTGATCACAAGTCAAACTTATCCACCAGACCACAACTGGCGTAGACATGGTGTTTTTGGATACAGGCGGACTTATAGGAGCTAGTCATTGAGGCAGCAACTTTGGCTCAAAAAGCTCCATGTGGCTAATGGATGACAAAGAGAGAGTTTGCGCTGTAGCTCACTCAGCTAAAGCATGTCTTCTGAAATATACAGGATTATACAAGCATATAGCCTATTTAATAATGGTTTTAATCACAGAACAGATACTCAAACCTGCAACAATCTGCTCTTAATGTTTTGATGCGCTCATCATCTGGCACAGACACAATAAGCGTCAGTTTTGGACAAGAACTGAATTAAGCTTCAGATAGACAAGGAAGTTTTGATAGCAAAACAGTTGTTGGTAAAGACTGGTGAAAAATATCCTTCAATAAAAGACATAGTTCTTATCTTTGTGTGAACTGTACTTCCCAGCCATCAAATGGAAACTGAGAGCTTTGGAGAAGCATTCTGATTGCTCAATATAGCTGCAGGGTTGAGCACTCATTTGTTGATTCTGTTTGAAAACAACATAAAAAGTTAAATCAAGAACTCCCACAATTTTGACAATGTAGCTGAGGAGGAGGAGTTTGGACAGTCAAGAAATAATCTTGATGAACATGTCAGACACATTAATAGTGTCAAGGAGTCAAGCAAGGTGCTCAAGGAATCACTCTCAGGTGAAACTAATCACTCAATCTCAACCAATCAATTTTGACCACAGCACGAACACTATATAATCTGGTCCAGTTCACTAGATTGGCATCATCTCTGCATCATGCGGAACAGTTATTGGATTACTTTATCATACTAAGGATAAATCTCAGATCTCCCACTCACTACCTGGAAAGCAAATAACCCCAGATTCTCCATAGACTGGTTCCTGGCTCCAACGAATGGTCACCGATACTCTTACTTTTTGAGGAGCATATCTTCTGTTCCATTAGCATTAGCAATGTAGCCATATAATGCTTGACTAAAGTAGGATGTTTCAATGCAAGTGTAAAGTCATGCAACAGGAGCTATGTCCAATGCAATCCATCCCTTGTTATGTGAGATGGGCCTATTGGCTTTTGTGTGATAAACTACTCATTGGTGTTTCATTCCAGAGCTTTGTTGGTTAGTGAGAGCGTCTGCTAATAGTTTAAGTCTATCTGAAGCTAAGCTTGTGTATCATCCTCCAACTGGTTTTATGGCAGTATGACAATATACTAGGAGGTTTCCTCAGCCACAACTGTGTGGCGTAACTTTGAAAAGGACAAGAACATTGTCACTGTAAAAAAAAAAAGGTTCTGTAAACAAATCTATACTTTACAAATTCCATTCAAAAAAAAATACTGGATGGATGAACTCCAGTGTCCTCGTGTGCTCACTGTTGATCCAAACAGGTTTGATTACAGTTCATGTCAACGGTCGGCTTGAGCTGAATGTCCTGAGTCTGACTCATCTGTTGACAAGGATTAAAGGCTAAAGTCTACACAGTCTCAAATAATGATCAAAACCTGTGTGGTTGGGTTGATTGGGGATGAATGAATGCATTAGATAAAGAGGAGCAAAATTTCTGTAAATTAGCCCGTCTGGCCGTTCGCAGCTGACCCCGTCTGGGCCGCAGATTCTCATGAAGTGTTTACAACTTGCTTCCTCTAGCTTGAACATTACCATCATATCATAATGAGATCCTTGGAAATGGAATGGCTGATAATCTGCTGCTTTCATCATCCAATGGCTGAATTGGAAGCAATACGAGAAAACACTTTACATAATTGCCAGGATGTGTTGCACTGACTTCTCAACACTGAAAATGGATGCTTCTCAAACTGTAGCTAAATGGATGGTCAAAGGAAAGGGAATTTTATGACAAATCATGGTACAAAGTTGTGATTTTGAAGTAATCATTAACAGCTAAAGATAACAAAAATTAAAAGTAAAGAAAGAAGCATCAGGCCTGAGCATTTGAAGACCACAATTTACAACAAAATAGAGCCAGCAAAAGACACCAATATATGAGTGTTCAAAACCCTACCCTATCCATACTGTTAACATTGTGAAATTATTAGCGTGTCCAAACATGTATGTAAATAAAAACAAATCCACATATCAACAGTTTCTGGATTGCACTTTCTTGACACTCAAACCATTACCTACAGTCCCCTGCATCTCGGATGTGGATTTGAATGTTAAAGAGTCAGTATTATGACTCCTTGAAAATAATTTTCATGCCATGGGTACCATAGCTGTAAGTTTGAGGAACACCCAGTTGAGCTTTATTCATGAAAAGTATTTGTGTGAAGTTTTCATACTTAAAAAGAAAGAGATTTTGCAAGAAGATGATCAGTTCCCACATTATTTGGGCCAGCATCTTCTTCTTAGACAATTGGGAAGTGCGATGCTAACAGTGGATGTATTATTCTTAGTGTGTGCCACGATAAACTTTTTTGTGTGTTTGTCACACGGCCTACTTGGTATCCACTGTTTATAACATTTCAATCAATCGATTAATCTTTGAATAATCATAATCACGTAATAATAATAATATAGTACTAGTGATAGATAAATATTGATTAAAAGTGTTTAATGACCTCTGAATGCTATCTGTGTAAGTACCAACGGACTAATTAAAGTAAATGGATTTGCATTGTTATGAGATGTCTGAGCATGAAGGATCTGGATATAACTGATAACATGCATCAGGAAAATACAAAAAATATATATAACTTCTGAATCAGCCTTAATGATTGACAGGCTCATAGGGGCAAAATTAATGTGTTCTTTGAGCATGAATAATCTCTAGTAAGCATTCAAAAGCGTCTAATTAACCTGTAAAAACCTCCTACTTCAAGAGCTTTAGTATTTATTTTGGGACTTGGCACTAGTGTCAAGGAATTTAAGGAGGAAGCCCAAACTGCAGATTCATTTCCATGTGACACACTGGTAAGTTATGGTTTTGAAAGCTGTGAACATTGGTTTTGTCTTAGTTATTTCTAATGGGGGCCTATTCTTCCTATTAAAAGACTTTGAAATAAATGCTGTCCTTTTAGAAATAAACCCTTTTATTGTGTTACAGAATGCAATATTTAAAGAAAACAACTTAATTCATTGACCTCATTTTCAGTCATTCTTCAGGCTTCTGTGGAACTTTCAGCTGATATAAAACACCTGAACAGAGCAACAGAGTACCATTTAAAACAACAGTTAACACAATAATAAGCAGTTTACTGTTCTAATGGGGCATTTGAAAAAGGCTTTGACTAGGAGGAATAGGTCCTCTTTAGATATCCCAAAATCACCCTATATATATATATATATATATATATATATATATATATATATATATATATATATATATATATATATATATATATATATATATATATATATATATATATATATATATATATATATATGGGAAAGCATAACCAAGAATGCATTGTTAACAGAAGTAAATATTGCTCCGAATGCTTCTCTAGACACACTTATGTTTATGTTGATGTAAATGTCTGATTAGAGCCAACGATTAGTATTAAGCAAAAGAGTACAACAAATATTGGTGGAAGTGGAGTTAGTGTTGGGATAAAAGCAATGGCTTCATTCAAACCTTAAAAATATGGCTAAAATGGAGCCTAGCTAAACCCCCGTATACTGGTTTCAGACACAGATAAAATATAACACGTAATGATTTCTGCTTTAAGGACAAATCATTCATTTCCGCTTTTGTACATTTCACAGAAGCACACAAGCTAACACAGCAAAGCCCCAAGCATTGATTTCCAGTCGGAGCACGTTCAAAAACCCCTCAGATCAAGTCCACAGTAAACCTGCAGGTCCTCACAGGTTAGTTTGCATGCATGAATTCATGTGATGCTGTGCTGATTTATGCAGCCCTTGCAGGAGGTTCATTGTTCAAATAGTTGTGAGCAGGCAGCTGCCTGGTCAGATAAGCCATTAGAGATGAGAGCTCACTGAGGACAACATGGCCACTTTTCAGACTGAAGCATGAATTTATCACTTCTCATTGCACTGATGTATTCAATGCCAGGGCCAGAAAGAACTGCATTTCTTTTTCCAACCACTTTTGATTGCTTTCTTGTCAAGAAATTCCCTGGGAGAAGAAATGAGTAATGTCTGCGTGAACTGACCCTGCAGGACAGATGTCTAAAGTACTATGTGAACCGCCAACATCAATGTAATGAAGTGTGCTTTGATACAGAAGCTAAGAAACTCCTAATAAAGTGAAAGAGGCAGCATCGAAATGGAGAAAAGTGTGAGATAGAAAACCTTCAGTCAAAAAAACAAGTGAAGAATATCAGGTTTCTCTTTTTTCTTATTTCTTTGCTTTGAAAGACAACGCCCCCCCAAACAAGTGATAACACAAAACAAAACATATATCAATTAGTTGAGCAACAAGAAGCAACTATTAAATGCAGCAAATAAAAGTAATTTAACAACATGCAACTGACCCATCAATGGAATGTTTTTTAATGGTTCACGTTAAACCGGAAACTAAGGCTATGACCATGAGTACCAGGTTATTTTTTAAAAGAGTTTTTCTTTAACTCTTTACAAGAAAGTTGCGTCCGCATGAGCATGAGTGGAAAAAAATCTGGCCACACTAAAATACTAAATCCCTCTCGTTGTCCTCCATTTAGTCTCAGGGATTTGCCAGAACTGTGCCACATCAGTGACAAACTTCTATTACTCTGCCAAACTACGTCTGTAACCTATAGCATTTTTAAAAATGTATCTTGGCTGGCATTTAAAAATACAATTGGTTACTGGGAAACACTGCTCTAGATATATGTAGACGAACAGCGTAACCGGGTTTTAAAAAAACTTCTATATAAATATAATAAAGTACAATTTGTTCACAGAGCCGTACCATGAGGTTTGTGGCTGGTGAGTCAATGACATTTTAATATATAAATTCCTCCTTGAGAATATTAAATGTAACATTGTAATATATTTGTCTTAAGGGTTGTTTAAGGAATTTCTTTAACGAATGCATCTAAATAAATACTTTGGATTTTTGCTTAGAAATCTAACTTGTTGTTTTAAGAAGTTTATTTTTGTAACTTCTATACTTTAAGAGAAGACCAGATTTATAACTGTAAACCATTTAAACACATTGCAAATTAGGGTTACAGTGAAAGGTCAGTAATTGAATGTGACTGTATTTGAACAACTTTAGAATCCATTTTGGCCATTTACCAAAGTACTTCATCACTTCAGATGCTCTTGCCCAGATTATGAATTATGTCCTCTAGAATAGAGGGTACACGTTCAACCACTTTAATGACAAATTAAATTGCCTAAAATAATTATCTATCATAGTTTAAGAAGAGCTTTAGCTCAAATTATATATTGTTACACTTTTAAATCTTCCTACACTGACGGTTACATTTTTCTATTAAAATATTTGGGATTACCTTCTAATCCAAAACTGATTTTTTGTCTCTTTTGAAGTCAGATTCTTCAGGAGACAACATAGGTAACAAGGCCTCTATACACAAGAAGGTGCAAAACTATGCTCTCACCTAAAAAGTACCCACTTCTTCTTGAACACAATATATGACTAAAACCTACAGTTAAACTCTGCTCCGAGCCTATTTGATCCTTCTCTAAATAAAGTTAAATTAACACAGAGCCTCTCATCTTGTAACTCAAAATTTTTTCAAGCAAACATACATGCATGTTTGTGTATATATGGTTTTACTCTAAGTAGAGTTAACTTTTACTCTCACATTTTCATACTATAAACAAATAAAATTTTTAAGCCAGAAATTAATCAAATAAATTCAAGCAAAAACAAAGGATGAATGAAAGCCCAGATTCAAGCCTCTAACTTTGCTAGTTTGTCACTTGGGTGTTCCGGTTTGTTTTGTTTTCCTTTGGGATGGATGGGATGAGTCAGTTTCTTCAGTATTTATAGTGCTGCTGTTCAACATGCTTAGCAAGGAATTCTTGAGGCTTTGCTGAGTTAGTTACAAAATGTAAGTCAGATGACAAATGGGATTTTGTGTCAGAGTAAATCACCACCTCCACTCTCTCTTTCTAAATGTTCAGATGGTCTCAGTACTTCTATATGATCTGGAATAACATGAAGTGTTTTCATGCAAAAGATCCTCAAAAGGGCAATAAAACCTTCACCTACACAGTTGGGTCTGCTTTCCAAAACCTGAAAAGCTGTACTGTAAAAATAAAATTGCCATTTGTTCAGCTAACGTTAATTTTTCAGTATTCTTTTTAGCTAATAGTAAATCGTGTGAATCAATATAACCATACATGTTAGCTTAAAAATATTTAGTAACATCCTTAAAACATTTTCATGAGAAAGAGCCAGTCAGACAAGGGATCTTTGAAGCTTCATCTTGAGTTTAGTTCCTAACAATATCGGTCGGGTACACAAGGATTCACTTGTTTTTAGTGCACGGTGTAACTAGAAGAGTCCAGCTTTAAATAGGAAGAATAATGAAACTCTGCGTCCGTTCAGTGAGTCAATAGTCAAACTACAACGCTACCGGTTTAATCAGTCGATGCTAAGCTAAGAGTGCTATCACAGTATATGTATCGCGCTGCACGTCCTGATGCTTTCAATAAATATAAGCACCTTTAAGCAAACGTTTTGACTTTGTATCATTCTTTGGCTGAATGCTTTGAGATACTGCAGCGACCAGGTGGGTCACTTTGAGTCCTGATTGGCCGAGAGCTGTGTGACGTCATCACTATCTTGAAAATTCTTATTTGTGCTAAATCAATTGGTCATCAATTGGCAAAAAATCAATAGTTCTCACTACATGATACAGTCGAGACGGATTATTAGTAGTGGTGAAAAATGTTCTCTGATAAACAAAACTGCCTTTTACTAAAGTAATTAAAGTTACTAAAGTTAAAGTTACTAAAAATGTTCTTGTGACAATAACCATAAACTTTCACTCTGAGTCATCTGCTTTAATTATTACAAAGACTAGCAATAGTTAATGATATTAATTAGTTTTTATTCACCCAGTTAACAGATTAAAATCAATAAGCTATCATGACTGTGCCAACAAAGTAAGCGCAACAAAGTTTTAATACTTGCAACAACTACAAAATATTTGTTGAAACAATATATACATGATATGTTGCCTAACATTTTGGGGTTTTTTTTTCAATGTGGTTGGCAAAAGTTAGCACCAGTGTACTTATTGAAGAAGTCAAAACTGAGAGTTGTGTAGGACCTGGAAGATAAGACCCTCACAGCTCTTGAAATGTTAAAGGCATGTCCTCTCATTTTCATTATCTCCTATTCACAAGTTCACACCACATGATTGTAAAGGTATAACTTCTCAAGCAAAAAAAATATTATAAATAAAATAAATATATATATATATATATATCTCCAAATATATTTTAAAATCTCCAAATCTTTAAGAACTTACATGCATTGATAAACTATTTTAAAATGTTTCAAAACATCAATAATAAAAAATATCAATAAATGTAAAACGTCGTCGTGTGAATGAACAAGTTTGAATTATTTTTTAAAAAGAGTGAAGAGGACTTTCAATAACTGAACCTGAAATCTACACCGGACATCAATGTTTATTCCTCCCTTCACCTTGCGTTGTAATACGCATTTTGGACAGTCTGACCTTTCAATGGTAAAATTAGACACGTGTTAGATTGTGGTGTGAAGTTTCAGTGGGGCCGCATTATGAATTAGTCTGTCAGACACATTAAAAAATAATAACATAGGGTTCGGCAAAAACGTCAGCATTATATAATCAGAGAAGGAAAGAGAGAGAAGAGTGGAAGAGAGGAAGAAGCAAAGCCCTGCGGCTCAACACCTCAGCTCTCGCTCAACATCAAAGGATTCACTTTATTACTTCAGCTCTGATTAAATCGGAGTATTTTTCACAATTACAAAAGCCCACATTAATCATGTGTTGGTCTAGAAAAGATGTGAGGTGTGACCTGTCATTTGTAAAAGAATGAAATGCATCTACTTTATATGTACAAATAATATTATATCATTAATATTAATTAATATTATCTAATAATAAAAATAATATTAGTCATATACAAGATTCCTTCACCTTTTGGAAGATCTTATTTTAGCACTTTTAAAGGTCTGTTTTCTAGTGTTTTCACACACCTAGTGTAGTATTTTGTCTTAACAAACAAAACTTAAACAATTGGGTGTATTATTTATATTCACTTTAAATGCCAACCAAACGCAAAACTCAAGTTCAGAAAATTCAGCTTATTTAATCAATTAACATACATTCAGGAGAAGCTTGTCTTATCACTATCCACTAATCAGATGGCTGCACTTCAGCTCGTAACTTAAACAAAAACGAGAGACAATTATGAAAGCTAGAGAAAGCTATCCTGCCTTCAACCTCTTTGTCACACTCTAGGGAGGATCTCCCTACGTTCGCTCCCTAGTACTCTTCTCGTAAATATCATTGGAATATGAAAGACGTAATATTAATCTTCTGGCTCTCATGAACATGCCAAGCTAAATTTTAATTTAACAAGCACCCAGATTAGTTATATTACCGAGATAAAAACTCCACATTTTTCGGCAACAATGATTCAGGATGTTTTAGTTGCTGAAGATGGAATTTGCTGTGATGTCACATGTCCTGCTGCTGCCCACACTGTCAGTGATATATTAAGAAACCGTGAGGACTTTGGTGTTGAGCTATACATTATGGAACAAAGCAAGGGTGTTGGTTCTTTTGAAACGTTGCTTCTACTCCTCATTTGACTCACAGGGGCAGATATTGGTGGATACAACCTCTCTGTGAACCGAAACTGATGAATATTAAGTTAAAGTATGACTGTCAATAAATATTCGGGAGTGGGGAAAACCCATTCTGAAGCAATAATCTGAACAGTTCAAAATAGTTTGTGGTCTGTATCCCAATTAGCTTTTTACATGTTTACATGTTTAGAATTAGCAACGCAAGTATGTATGCAATAACAGTATCTCTCGGTAGCCTTAGTCGGGACTTTTTGAAAAGTAGGGCAGCACCCTACTGCCACTTAAGCTATTTATTTCAACTGGCATCCTCTTAAATGTTCTAAAGCAGCTGCATTCTTACATTACTTCCTAAGTTTATCTTGATATTCCTTAGATTTTCCTTTAAATGGCATTTAAAACACCATCAAATGTCTCCATCCGCCATCAAAGGTAAGATTGAGATAAGATCAGATCCAATCATTTGATTGCAACCGGAACACTTTCCAATAGTAAAATAAACTAATTAAACATTGTGTTTAAATGCTGTTTTAAGGCATGAAAGTCCATGCGACTTGAGTGTTAATAGGTCAGTCACAAGCCTTCTGCAGTCTGTAATATATTAAGACGTGTTCAGAAGAGGACTGGAATGGGTCAGAAATGACATGTATGATTAATGACAAACTTTTAATGCAGGGTTATGTGGTCCTGGCCTGCTGAGTGCGTATGGGGTTGCATCCCTGGGCATGTAATGTCACCTGATATTTGTCTGAATGGTCTAAATGACTATTTTAATTTATTTTATCAGGCCTGACTTATTTTCTACTTCTAAATAAATTATGTTAAAGTAAGCCTCTGGTCTTCTTCTTGTTGTGGGTGTAACAGGGATATTGCCCCTTTAAACACAAAATATTATAAGAAAATCTGAATAGGTATTGACTCTTGACAGTCATACAGGCGTTTAGCCCTGCCCTGTTCTTTGTTTTGGGAGTGCGGCCTCTATAGGGGAAATATTAAAGGCTTTGGTCTATATAGTAAAATAGACACACAAAAATGTGTCTAGTACTAATGCACCAGAATGACAAATACACTGTCTGGTACACACAGTTTGTGTGAAAGAACACACTGTTTCTTTGGCTGTTTGAAGTCGAGATATGGATTTTGTTTCACAAGATATAATTAGGTTTAAGCTGTTTTTTCATAATATCTTCACATCAAATGCAGAGTCCTTGTTCTTGTCACAAACATGGATCCGATAAAACACACAGAACCCAGAACGACACTTTTTACTTTAAAATGAGAACAAATACTCTGAAAAATAACTGGCACAGTGTTGAGTATAACAAAATTGAGGAAAAACACATCAAAGAGTTCAAGGCACAAGTTTTAATAAAGCTCAATTTTGGAATGATTTAGAACGCAATATTAGCCATCACTAACTGCAAAAACTAAAGTTGCAGAGAGATTGCTTTTCACAACAGACAATAAAAACAATCTCAGACCAAGTGTCTCCTTTGTAGAGGGTCCGCAGTATGAAATAGCATTACTAATGTGTCTTCCATCCAGACTGTTTCATCTGGCTGAGAGAGAAATATTCAAAGCAGTATTAATCAGTCCGCAGAAGACTGAGGTGCATGTGGAAAGTGCTGACAGAGATCAAGAAGCTATTTTATTTTACTGCAATCATATTTCGAGAGAGAGAGAGAGAGAGAGAGAGAGAGAGAGAGAGAGAGAGCTGAGAATGGTTTTAGTTGTTTCTCTAAAGCTGTTTCCAAAAAAGTTTCCAAAATTTCAAAATATTTGCTAAAAGTTTTTTTTCAATATCTGTGTTTCCCCTGGTTTTATTTGAAGTCAATCAAATATTCTTTTTTACATAGCTGAACAGCAGCTCAAAAGAGGGAGGGAGTCTGTGTGATGAGCATAATCACAGTTGAATAGATTCCGTTTGAAAGTGTCCCATGGGCTTTTAAATAATTATGAGATACCAACACTTCTTGGATAAACATTCATACAGGGGTTTGACAGTGAAGTTTATTTTAAAGCTGGAAGTGTGGCCCATCTTTTACCCTACCATTACCCTTTACCCATCTTTTAATGATTCTGATTTCTTCTGATTATGATTCTTTTAACCTCAAGTAAACCAAAACTGATCCAAATGAGATGCCGAGGCTTCCAGAACTGCAAGCCTCATTACGTGCCTGAGCTAAGCCTTCTGAGAGAGGTGCAGAGATATTATGTTTAGGTTAAACATTAGTCTTTTTTGACCTGTAAATGTAATTTTTTAGGCTAAAATTCTTAACCCTATAATGGCCCCCATAACAATACTGACAAAAGGAGAAATGTCTGATTTCAATAGGAACCCAATGCCTCATAAATAACACATTTGCGGATGTAGTAGTCTTCCTTGTGAAATGAATTATGAGTTATGATTCTTTACGTCTAAAATGCTAAAGAAATATTCAAATCCAGCTGGACACTTGTCTGAACCAAGTATTTCTACAGTTCTGGAGAGAAACCTGGAAAAGGAATTACCCTTTCAGATGCCTTCCACACTCTACATTTGCTGTTATTTTCACGCATTGGGAATGAAACCAAGTTCACCTTTAAAACAGCAAAGGTTGTGGCTTCAACGCATGAGCTGCACAACTACATACATGCTGATCGCAACATCTTTAACAGACACACTATCTAACACACACAAATTGTGTTTCACTGACCTCAGTCTACCTAAAAACTCTGACTCAATATAATGCTGAGGGTCAAACGCATGCAAATTGTACTAGCGCTAGAAAAAAATGCACATGGAAACAGAGCCGCTGAGTCATCTCATTACTTTTTCAAGCAGATTTTTGTGTATGATCTGATCTACATGCTAAGGATTAACAGGTAAATTCAGTAAAAACATAATTGGTTTATGAAGAGGTAATTTTTAGATGTAAAAAAGTGTCCGTAGGGAACTCTGGCATGGTATTGATTACGGACTTAATTAGCCTGAAAGCATCACATTTGAGATTTTGGACAGCAAAATAAAGCACTGTTTACAGCCTTTTCCACTGGGAACACATAATCAACTTCATTATGAAAAGTCCATGCATGAGCAGGGTTCTGTGTAAAACAGATCAGGTGGGGTTGAGTCCATCAGATAAAAATGTGCTTACTAGTTTATGAGCATTATGAGGAGGTTTACACTTCAAAATTTATTTTATTCCCAAACATAAAGTAATAGTGGCTAAACATTCTGGTTCAGAAAAATCATACAGAATTTAAAAGTGATACATTTGCTGAATGATTGTGTAACACCACATGTGTGAATGGAATTTTTAATTCACCATTATCTCAGCGGAGTATCTCCTGTATGGATGACCTCCGGTTTGATGAAGCACCGTGAAAACACTCCAGTAAATTTATTTTGTTTGTTTTTTTGCAGGCACCATTTACTTCCGTTCAAATATCTTCAAATTATTACACACATATATACCGCATGTGAAGTGAATAATTTAAATATTTTATTTTTTACTTAAGAGTTTTATTAAGCTCTGCTTTATTGACTCATGCACCAGTCAGACTAGCGCATGTCTGTGCAGCAGCGTAGACCCCGCCCTGCAGATAACCTCTTTAAAAAAAATCTAGTTCTAAATATAAACGGTCCAAACAGGAACATGTTTCACTCTAATATAATTCACATGAACCCTAAACCCCTAAAAAAATATCTAGCTTTAAAACAAGATTTCAATAAACACATGCGCTCACCTCTCCAACCTGTATGTAGTCGTGTCATGTGATGCAGTATCGCAGGTCAAAGTTGAATTCAGCTATACTTTCAGTGAAGCTGAAACTGAAATTTCACCACGTAGGCCAGAACTGGTTCACAACGTCGTATGCGACGCCATTCAGATCAACAGAGTTGTTTTAATAGTGTGACCACAGCATTTTTGGAGACACAAATTTTGGTCCAATGCTTCATTGAGGCTAACCAACAGTATTCTTTTATGCTCTCTTCAACCTTCGAAGCAGGACTATTGATTATTCCGCAGATTAATAAATCCACCAGAGGGGGAAGCGCATCCTCATATAGAGCCCCGAACCTCTGGAACAAACTCCCTTTCAAAACTCAGCTACACTCACAGAGTTAAAAAAAAAACATATCTGTTTAATTTAACATTCGAATAACTGGCTCCTGGTATTTGTCAAAATGGATGTGGTGTCTGAACCACATTGTTTTTTTTTTCAACAGTTTATTTATAATGTTCAATGTGCCTATCTAACCTATCCCCATCATGTATCACTCATCCTTCAGCTGATGATGATCACCTGTTTGTTGTCTGTTACATTTTTCTAACCATTGTTTTTCGTTTGATAGTTTCTGTTTTGTCTTTGTTTGTTTTGTTGTTGTTTTTTCAGTTGCTGTCTTTTCGTTGATGGATCTTTTGTCAGTTTTATCTTTTGGAGTTTGTAAATTCAATTTGCTGGGGAGGTGACTAGCACCTGCCTCAGTCAGCGAGGTCCCTGGGAACTCACAGAGGGAACTCATATATACTTTACCTGATCCACACTAGGACATTGTGAAGCTGCTTTGAAAGTGACTGCTAAAAAAGCGCTGTATAAAATATGATTTATTTATTTGAGTTTTTTTATTTCATTCTCATCTTTTGCTTGGTTTTGTAACACCCATATACTAGGTAGTAAATATTAATTGATGTTGACTATTTTGTCTTGAACCCCTTACCCACTTTTGAAACTATTTTTGTTAAAAAGAGCAATATCACCCTCAGCCACACTTTATTAAGGACATTGTAACGGAGATTGAAACTCAGGTAAGCAGGTGCACATGTTAACGGAAAGCAACGAGGGGAAGGTCACATGCTCCTGCCGACAGCTGTCAGGGGGAAACTGGTCAATCACAGCGGTAATTATCCATGGAAAAGTAGGCTGGGCTTAATGTTCTATGTTCTTTGTTCTATGTGTTATCGAACCCATCCTTCCTTTTTCTTCTGGTTTCACAGATCTGGGTTAAACAATCTAAACTAACTAGTCTATTAAAGTACAGAGAAAAAGAGAGACGATACTTTAAAAGGGGTAGGAGTCTCGTGCTCGGGAATTTTTAGTTAATCTTATGAAACATACTGACCCCTACAGGGAAAGAAATGTACTGCATGGTTGTCAGAGGAAAAACCCCTATTGGTTCCTTCTGGATTAAATGATACTTATTAGTTACAAATAAAAGTAAATGTGTAGGGTAAATAGCCAACAAAGACAAATCCACGTGGTAACCTCCCCATTTCCTGCAGATACTTTATTGGAAGTCACTTAAATGTCTATTAAGCTAGAAGCTAAGATTATACATTTAAGTAATATTTTAGTTTCCCAGCGATGGGTTGCGGCAGGGAAGGGCATCCGCTGCGTAAAACATATGCCAGTGAGTTGGCGGTTCATTCCGCTGTGGCGACCCCGAAAGGGAATAAAGCCGACATGAAGATGAATGAATGAATGAATAATATTTTAGTTGAAAACTTTTAGAAAAAAAAAATAAAAAAATAATAATAATACATTTTTTATTTCTTTCTTTTTGTGTAATCTTTAGAGTTTTAACTTTTCATTCATAGTATGCTCTTCGCAAAGCATCTTGGGATATGTGGTGCTACGAATGACGGTAGCGATGTATCCTCGAAATTAGGGAAAAAGGAGGATGTATTTGAAGGACTCATTTTAATGTCTCGAAATGTTTATTCCGAAGGATAATAATAATAGTCTTTATTTTATAAAGCGCCTTTAAAGCTGGCCTCGCTTCAAAAACTTGAAGAAAGTGTCAAAAGTGTGTTAATTCCAAGAGGCAAACTCCTATTTTCCCTCTCTATGGGCAATAGGAAGTGACTGAACTGTAGTACCTCGACCGACTGCTTGAGGCGGACTCTAGAAGCGAGCAGGTTCTCATACATTCCAATGATAAAACTTAACAACTTTGGAGCTGAAAAAAACATGTTTGCACACCCAAATTTGCAAACCAAAAGTTTGTTGATTCATATTTTTGTCCATATTTTGACAAGTTTTGACTTTCATGAACACTCCAATGAGGTAAAAAAAAAATTGTATTTGTTTAAGATATATTCCAATATAAACCTTCAGCCAATCAGACACTTTTACTACGCCATGACCAGCCTCTGTGGACACATTTTGATTACTGGCCACACCCCCTCTGAGCCTCTTTAAACTTTGCCAGGCATTGAAGACATCGCGAACACTACGTCCATGTTATATACAATCAATGGTAAATTTTTAAGATATTTTTAACATTCACAGACTGCATTAACATTTTGACTGCTGTTCACCCCATCCCCTCCTCCAGTGAGACCAGACCACAGTTATATGTGCTCATAAGACACACACAATGAATTAGTGCAGTTTTATCAGCCGTCATCACATTCTTACAGTTCATGTCTGTTTAATGCATCATCACATTCTTACGGTTCATGTCTGTTTAATGCAGAAAACACTCCTATCTTCTGCATGCAGATGCTTTTCACTGTGTTCAATGTTCGGATTTTCATGTCCTGTTCTTAGTAGAGTTCTGCCGTCTGTTACTCACAGCATAAGGCAGAGGAGGTGATGCCTTCAACATCTCCAAGCACCCTCTGCGGCACTGAGTAAACATTAGCTTATGTGACCACCGAGAGTATCAAATCACCTGCGTCACAGCCAGCCGTTGCCTAGGAAACAATGAGAATGATGTCACAGAGACATCAAGGTACACAGTGACCAAGCATTCCTCACATCATCCTGTTTATAAAAATCACAAAATATATTACTATATTTTAACCTTATCTGAGCAGAAAAAGTGGATTACGCATGAAAAATGGAAACAATTGTAAATTGATAATGCAACGTGCACCATGCCAGTATTATTAACAGAAAGTTTTAGTCTTAAAAGATGTGCACTGTTATTATGTTATTGCTCTTTTACAGTCTCTTTGATCCTGATGGTTTTGAATCACACCCAGTTGCTGTTCCTATTTTGTGCCAGATCTCCTTTGGGTCAATTCCAGGCAAATCTGTGAGGTCCCTTGTGGTGGATCTGGCAACAAATCTGTCAACCTCGACTGGTCAAACCCTCAGCTATCCAGTGGATGTTGGTTCAGCTGCCAGGTCAGAACAACGCAGCCTCAATTGCTTCCTCAGAACACTCCCTCATGATGTGATAAGTTCATTATGGAAGACTTAATTACAGGGCAAAATTAGGTTGTGAAACTTCTTGTCGTGAGCTCACATCTCAAGGCTTGTCCTCTTCTCTTTAAATGGTAGGTGTGTGTTTTTTCAATCAGGTGAACTTTTCTGTTATTTAGCGCTATTTTAAAAAATACATATAATTAATTGAAACTAAAATCAAAATCACTTTTCACCATTTTTTGCTACCTTTCCATTGTGTTTTTTAATAGGTTTTGATGTCCATATATGTCAAAATCACATTGTTCTTGTTGCACACCCAAGATTTTATACAAGTTAAGTTTCGAAATATGAATTGTTTGGAATGTTTAATGTACATTAGTCAAATATTTCAAATACATTATACTATTTAGTGTAAGACTAGAATTGATATTAAGTTTTGTAATATAGCTGTCGCAAGGTATTGCCATTTCCACCACAATACTACTGTTCCTTTAAAGTTTTTTTTGGGTGAAATATTGTACCGGTGGTTTCCATGGAAATGTTCAGTGACATCACAGCACATGTTAGACTTAACATATGGGAAACTAACCTTTAGTCTCCAACAAATGAAGGAAAAATAATAAGGTATGTAAACATATCAGGTAAATATTGCTTGACCATTAAATATACTTATTATATGTAATGTACAAACATTTTCCATGCTGTACATTCAAAAGTGTTTCTAAAAAAAAATTACTGAATTTTAAGTACATGAAATTCTAACAATTCTTTCAAAGATAATCTGTAAAGTTGTCATTCATTTTTTTCACCAAAACACCTGAAAATTGTAATGTACACCATTCTTTCCTTTAAATTACAGCTTTATTTGGAGATATGGTGGAAATTACTATTGTTCATTGCAGGTTACTAAAAATATATACTTTTTAAAGCAATTTACGATGTTATCTTATTTAGTACTCATACAGACTTTAAAACTAGACAAATGAATTAAACGTTTGAGACTGTTTTTTGTGATTTTCTAACAAGCTCTTTTCATTCAACTTCAAACGGCCAAAGTGCTCCTGGTTGAACGATAAAAATGAACCAACCATGGATTAGTTTGTGATAAAAATCACATGATTATGTTGACTAAGGTATTCTCTAATATTTTTAATATGCCGTCATTTTTACCCCTTGGATGTTTCTGTACCCCTGAATTGTCTGTTTCCAATTGTTCCTTTTTTGGGACATTTTAACAAAACATACTTGGCTCAATTCAAGGTTGGGAAAATCTGCTATGGTTTAATTCAGACAAACTTTCCTTTCATTCTTGCCTTCTTTCCACGTGGCTCTTACTCAGCAGTTATATTTCGGGTTGACATTCTCCAGTACCCTTTCTAAATTTGTGCACTGATAGATGAATGGCCCTTTAAAAAAAGCCGCGAGCTACCAGCCGCCTCATCGTCCCCGAACCAGCTGCAAGACTCCTGCTGACTGCGCTGAGAAGCAACTTGCATCCACTACACACAGGAGCTTTAAACAGACGCTTAATAAGGTCAACCAACAGCAAGCTACGTCTATGCAAACATGCGATCTTAAAGAATGGGTTTCATGGGTGCTGACTGAGCAAAAACATGGTAGCTTCCATGAAGATTAAGCCTTGTAATAAACCAGAGATAAAAACTAAACCACGATAAAAAGTGGTTTTAACTTTGCACTGAAAATCCCAGGAATTTACCATGACTATGTTTTCTGTGTCAATCTATCATAATGAACCACCTAAAGTCTTCATTTTTTTTAACCATTTTGCAAATGTGTAATTTTACTTTTACTTGAAGAAATTTGAACAGCAGTAAAGTACATTGCTACAATTTCAATCAGACTCCTGATTGAGTTGGAGAAGTATGAATAATCGTGATTTTAGATCAAAGATATCGATGATTTATGTTTTTGCAAGTGTGATGATTTGCTGTGTGTGTGTGTGTGTGTGTGTGTGTGTGTTTGTGTTGAAAATGTTAATTAGGTAATCACTTCTCTCATGTAATATCAAACCTGTAAATGTTAAAGTCTAGCCAAAGCCATAATTCGTTCTGTTTAACAATAAAATGTGACGTGCTATTGATGATTGCTGATTGGTCAGTCATTGAACTCACTTATTGGTTGAAAAAAAAACGTATGAAACTCCCCTCACTCAAAAACTTTCCTCATTCTTTGTCTCTTCATTTTATGATCTGTCTTTTTTTTTGAAGGTTCCGCATAAACAGCATAAAGAACACTACTTCCACTTTCCATTGTTCTGTGTTTCATGCAGCTTTTGTTTGATGTTGATGCAGTGGCGCTCCTTTCTCTTGAATGGCATTCAGAGGACAACAGTTGCTCACTGGACCACACAGAGGTGAAAAACAACTGCTTGCTCACTTGTAAACACACGTGTTCCCAGTCATGAGATCGACATGAGAGTGTGTATGAAACACCACCCAGCTGCTCTTTTATGTCCAAACATCACTCAATTGATCAATAGAGCCAACTTTCAATGTTCCACTGCGAGTATTCAGCGAGCAAATCTCCAGGGTCACTTTGCAGGGTCAATTTTTTTTTGCACGGCCCATGACAATGTGGGTGTCTTGAGGTGCATTTGCACACAAAACTTCAGACAAAGTGTAGATGTGATGGCCTTTAGCCTCACGTCAACCATGTCAACTATGTCCATCCTGCCATCAGGGGTTCAATCCATATGGAACCCCTAGAGCAGGTTGAATATACGGAAGATGTTTTTCATACTTAAATGGACGGATCTAGTTTCTTGGAGGTTGTGTTCCAAGATTATTTTCTTCTTATTTCTTGATGTTCCATGTTGTTTGATGTCTCCTGGTTTAAATCCAACATATCAAAAATTCTGTTCCAAGGAGGAACATGACCTTTACAGGCTTGGAACGACATGGGGCAAGCAATTATAGATTACATTTCTATTTTTGGGGTGTTTTGCTGTGTGTGTGCATGTGTGTGTGTGTTTGTGTTGAAAATGTTAATTAGGTAATCACTTCTCTCATGTAATATCAAACCTGTAAATGTTAAAGACTAGCCAAAGCCAAAAATTAGCCAAAAATTAATTTGCAGCATTTTTGGCCTTTCTCAACCAAAAATATAGGTCAACTTATGTCTGATGAAACCCATTATCGGAATTTTAAAGATGCATGTTGATAGTCCGTTCTTGACAAATCTTTTAAACATAATGTTTAAATGGCACAGATACTAGTTGGAATACAAATCACACAAATTCCCATTCGAATACATTACACTGCAGTAAGTTATATAATCCTGTCTTATATACTGTGGCTTGATTCAAAGCTGCAAATAACACAAGCTCTCCATTACTTCAAAGCAGTTGAAACTGGGGTCTTCCCTTTCTTTGATCCTCTTCATCATCAGTGGTGGCTTTCCCTTCCTCTCATATTTCAGTGGAGGATGCTCATTATTACAATCGCTTTCCTCTTGTCTCAAAGGATTGGTGGCACGTACAGTTATCACATCAGTTGAACCCTGCTGGTGTTCAACCAAAAAATGTTAGACCCCTTCTTCCCACCTTCCATCATATTTAGCATGATCTCACAGCATAAATCCTCAATAAAGACTGATTATTGGTCATTAAGGAATTCATATAAAGAAAGATGGATATAGGCAGTTTGTTTGACTGAAAATTTGATTGTAATTGAGCAATGAAACTGAAAATAAGCTGACGCTCAACTGAATCATCACAGCATGAGGGACAGAACTCAGCTTGATTATGTAAGGTCATCTGTTAGACCCTGCTGCTAATTGAATATAGAATCCAGCCAGTGGCGGGGGGTACTTTTTACTACCCTATTTGTCAGTTTAACCATGATATAATTGAATCCATAAAAATATATCACTTCATGGTAAAACAACAGGAAAGTGAGAACATCAATTCATATTTTGGGGGTTTATGAGATTCCGCTGTGTATCCAATGCATCCGGTCCCTCGTCCTTGTTTTTCCTTCATCATTTCAGTAAAAAACATGTCTCGAGCAGGATTAACCAAATGTGATCAGGAGATGAATCAGACATGAATGTGTTTCTTTTACCTGAAAAACATAGCCAAGCTCAGGTCCATTGCGTCCCTGAACGAACTTGAAAGGATTGTTTTTTGATTACAGTAAATCCTTGTTCATATACTTGAGGGCTTCAGAAAGCAGTGGCTCTGCTCCACACAAAATCTCAGAGCCATGGTCACAGAACATTCCTGTTGGCTTTCCTGCACTAGCTCCATATCAGTTTTAAACTAAATTTGAAATTTCTGTTTTAACAGTGATGCATGGTCAGGCTCCTAAGTACTCAGATAACTTAAATGACTTCATTTACTCAGATGTTGAATATTGAAGTCAGAAAAAAACTCAAAACATGTGTTAATGGCACATACTATTCAGTTTTAGTAAATTACAATCGCCAATAATTCAAATGAACACAATTAAATGTTTTAATTATATAGATTATATATTAAAACTGGATTCTCTGAAGCCAGAAGAAACTCACCCTTTTATAGGAGCCCCGGTTACCAACATTATCATGGATTTGTTTTGTTTTTCAAAAACATTGCGTACTGACAATGCTGTTCATGTATATAGGCACAAAACAATTCTGATAAATTAATCTCTCAGTATGCCAGTTTTTGCATACAGTAGATTCTCCTAATACATCTCCTTATAGACAAGCACATATTAAACTTCTGGGAGGACAAAAATCCTTCTGATCACTACTTACTCTATCAGGACACAAATGGCAGGGCTAGGTATTGTTTGCATTGGCAAGTTCCTTTTTTATACAATAATTACTAAGATACATATGTTCATAAATATTCAAAACATACTACTATCCAGTATTTACATAAAAATATTGAACTACAAGGGAAGTCTATTTACTTTAGCAATTTTGGTTCAAAATGTTATACTATTACTATTAGTTCGCTACACACAAAGTAAGCCTGATTGCCACACTGCCTTGATGCTGTAATTGGTGCAAAAAGAGGCTCCAAAAGTAAAAGTCATAATACAGAACTTTAACATACATTTCAAAAATACAACATGTGATCCTTTTTTAATATCTGCCACATGACATATTCTAATTTTGTGATATACGGGATTATTTTAGTCTTTAATCCTTTTGATAAAAATTGAAACAGTGCGTCTTCAACTAATACAAGTTTAAAAAAAGTTTCACTTTTTGAACCAGTTTTTGTAAACAAACTGACTTTTTCCTAAATATAATGTTTTTTGTTGCATGGTTTCTGAAATAAATCAAATTCAAATATGTTCCACACTTAAATAGATTGTTTCTCATAAATTTAATGCACAATACAATACAACTTACATTTTTGTACACTTTGATCACTTTAAATTATTATTTTATGGCTTATTGTGAAACATAAGCATAGTAAAAAAAACATTTTCTGGGGTACAACACTGCCCCTGTACCACTCTTTATAACTCTGTAGTGAAGCATAAATCCAAAGAGACTACAGTTAATCAGTAGTGGGTTTAGTTAAGAGAATCTTTCTTTAAAAGATTCAACAACTGATAGATACAGTTGTGAAAACGGTTTTTCCTCTCACACTGAAGATCTAAGGTTCAACACAACCTCATTTTTCCACGTACTCACAGAAACTCATTAGCATATATCAGGAAAAATAACGGAGCAATGAAATAAACCACCCTATTCAGAAATCAGTTTAGAGCTTCAGTCTAAAAACATATTCATGACTTAAATCAAAACATTTGCCATCCAGCACAGAGGAAAACAAGCCTGAAAGAAGTCAGTTAAGCATAAAACAGCAGCGCTCTTGTGAGATTGCACAAATGCTAATCAAATAAATAAATATCACACGTAATCTCCACATACGCTTTCACAGTTGCAGAAAAACTAAATTTGACTAAGGTTAGCTCACCCAAAATCAAACAATGCAACAGGAATCTATTGCTCGCTTTCATTTCAAACCAATCCGAGTTTTGCAACATTAAATACTTAGCGCATCTGTTTAGCTCTCTATGGGGACGTCTGAAATCCTAGAGAAATTCCGTATTGTCCAAGGAGATTTAAAAGTACTGATCACACAGCTCAAATAAATCTGTAAAAAAACAACTGAAAATAGATATTATGTAATGAATATATTAGTAAATAAAATATTTCCACAAACACACACACACACACGCACGCAGATGTGAAGAACAGATGTGAAATAATGCTGAATTTAGATTTTAGGGTGAGCCAACCCTACTCATCGTACATTATTTGGCAAATAAAAGTATGCTTGAGTTGCACATGTGCATGACATTTGCAAGTATACATTCATTCGAGATCCAAGCTAGTCCTTTCCGTAACTCAGAACATCCCTCTCCCACAGAGTCAGAAACAATGAAATACAGTACAGTGGTTTCAAAGCTTTTCGCCTTAACTGGGGCTGAATTTTAGCTGCCGAGTGCTCACCCCTGAACCCTCTCTTAGTTTCTGTCACTATCCACATAGTCAAGCAACCATTCAAGGAACAGCGCTGATAATGCAATGCAATATTATGTTTTCTGAACCTTTATCATATCTCCGCTGTGGCCTGCTTGAAGATCTGATGTCTGCAGTGCATTGTGTATTGCGTGTATGAGAGAGTTGTTATTTTGTGCTTTCCAGTGAGTGGTGTATCAGTACTCTGTGTCCGAGGTATCCGCTGGCTCTGTGTTTCTTGACAGCATGTAGTTGTCCATGTCTATGGAGGGGCAGTTGTGAATGGAGTAGCGCAGGCGCTCTGCTAGAATGGCCTGGCTGGTGTAGGGAGGAAGGCGCAGCTGAAAGAAGCACGTCTGAGCTGTAGGGAGCCCATTCACTGGCTGCGAGGAAACACAGAGGAGAACGATTATTTACCCTATATAGAAACCCAATTAAATGCATTTATTAGATTCTTTACAGTACAAGGTGGGTAAAAATAGAATAACTCTGACAAACTAGAACTCTGCAAAGAAGAAAAAGAGAGCTGAGGTCTTCCTGACATCGATTTAAGGAACAGGGTTTCAGAAAGTTGATAAATACAAATTTAAGGTGGTTGAAAATCTACATCAGGTGCAATATCATAAAACCAAAAACATCTACAAAACTTGAAAGGTATAGATGTTTCACTTTAAATATTCAAGTTTATTTATCATGTCAGACATCATTTTTGAATGCGATTGAGTCCTTCTATGAATTTCAGGCATCTTTAGAATAAAGGTATTTGTTCACTCTAATGGAAAATAAAATATGTTTAATGAGGAATAATGATTTAAAGTGAAGTAAAAGTTTAAAGTAAATCATTTGTTTCTTTTTCACCTTTTATAAGCCCTGCTCTTTATATTTAAGTTTTGAAAAAACACTGACAAAGAAAGGATAGTAACAACATGAATTAAAATAAAAATTAAAAGGATCCTTTCATTGATTTCAGCTATTTTAGTGCCTATTATTACTCAAAGAGATGCCAGAAGTAGATGGAGGAAAAGATCTGCACCATTACAAAACAATCACACTTTTACAGAGTCAGAGAAAGAGTGTGAGCGAGAGTAAACACCTTCACACATTAGATATGCAAAAGGGTCAATAGTGCTCAGTGACGAAAATTTGTATTCAACATAAATAAAAACTTGAATTTGTTTCTCAGTATCTATATTACAAACGAATAATTAATACATCATATATAAAAATTATTCCAACATTAAATTTTTTTTAATTGCTTTCTACGAAATACACAGTTTTTTTGTATAACAGTTTTTTCAACATTTGAATAAAAATTACTTATTATCAAATACATATATTCAACATACTAAGACTGTTATTGTAGTAAAAGTAAATGTTCCAGTCAAACATAAAAACAACTATATGGAAAGTTAAGCCGTTAGTATTTTCAGCAGTTTTATAAATGAATTAAACATTGTAAACGAAAGATAAAATTGATTTATAAAGTTAAAATGCAGATACTAGCATTCCACATTTTGTTTGGTGACCTTACCCGATCCACTTTAATGATCTGAAACTTCTGTGTGATGTCGGCTGGATTTGAAGGGAGTCTGGAGCGTCCGGAAACAAAGCGTAGAAACAGGACTCTCTCCTCATTGGTGAACTCCTCGAGGCTCTGCCACAGCCAGCCAATGAGCTGGTGACTATCTGTGATGTCACGGTATCGGACCACCTTCTTTAGCATCTCCACGGAGACCTCGGGCAGGCCACACACCAGCTGCTCCAGCTGCCGAGCCGTGAGCAGAGAGAGCAGCGGAACAGGGATGATGGAGGACATGCCTTCCCTCACTGCTGCCACCTACACCAGAACCACAACAGGTGTTAACACACACAAACACTTTGTTATTCTATCCCAAAGGATCCAATTATTTCTTATTAAGTATTGTAGAACCATGAGAAATTATGAATGAAGTAAAAAACATCATCATAAGTATGGGGTTGTTATTATAGCAATATTATTTGAATAGATTTGTGAGTTGATGTATATCTATGAATGTATTTTAACATCACTGAAATGTAGGGTTCATTTCGCATTCATTTAGAACTATAAATATGAGTCTTAATCAATAAAACCTCATGTGATCTGCAAAAATGTTAGCCTGTAAATGTGTCACACACAACTTGCATTTTTCTATAAAGATATGTAAAAATGAATGAAAAATACTGCCAGTATTTTTAAAAGGGATATTTTTAAAGGGGATCAAAAGCTCATGTGATTCTTTGAAATATAACCAATTAAGGGCAAATTACCGATTGATAAAAAAAAATACACACAGCTGTAAATTGGAACCAATGTTAGCAAGAACATGCACTTGCCAGCAGATTGTGAAAAAATATAATGGCTGGACTACCAAATCACTGAACAGCTTCAATAACAGCAATGGGATCAGGTCTTTGTTTGGTTTGGAAAGGAAGCTAACGAAGAGGAAAAAAGTGAAACTTCCTGGCCATGATCATGCTTGGAGTTGTTTTTGTATCAATATTATTTTAGCAAATCTGTGATTTGATGCGTCAATCTATGAATGTGTTTTTCAGTTCACTGAAATATTGTGTTACTTTTGCAGCAGCACTTTTTTATATATTTTGTGGGAAATTGATGACTTGAAACAATATTTTGTTCTCAATTTTTTCAGCTTGTGTGATTATTTGGAGATAAAACAAATTAGGGTCATGATTTGATAGCTAAAAAAAATCATTTTACATACTTTATGTAACAAAACCGCCTGCTATAATAACCTCATGTTGTAGTGATTCAAATACATCTTGAGTGTAGGTAAAAGTCAAATTATTAATTTTATTGTTAATATTTAAGTGAGATAGTAAAATAGAACAGAATAAAAAATTGTGACAGATACCTGTCTGTCCATCTCATGGAGTCTAAAGTGTAAAGCTCTCTCCACATAGTCATTCCTATTTGAGAAAGTGAGAGGCAAGTTATGACCCCCGGGAACCACCGGAACCAGTTTTCCATCTGCACCATGAGTCATGAAAGAGTCCAGAGGAATCATCTGCAAAGCAATGTCTGGTAAACGACAAGCATGGGTTTGCTATGTTTGAATGGCAGATCATGTTGCTGACCACTGTGAAGTTCTCCTCATTGATCACACTGCTGTCCAGGTGTAGGATGCCCTGTAGAGAGCGATATGTGAGCAGGTCCACTTCCTCCAGGTCGGCGGCTCCCAGGGGAATGCTACACATCTGCTTCCACACCCATGGAGCTAGGTGCAGGTCCAATGGCTTCTTAGTTCGAATGGCCACCGCCATTAGGATCCCCAAAAAGCGAAACTGCATCATGTGATCATCTGAAGCCGAGGCTGGGTTCAGCAAGAACCTGTCCAGATAAAAGAAGAACATTGGGAAGATGATTGGGAACTTTTTTTTGGGCCAATCAATGGTGTTGTTTTGCACTTTTTGCCTCGGTATACCAATATACAGTATTTCAAAACATTTCTGATTGAAATGATGAGTTAACGTTTCTAATTTACACCCTCCCTTAAAGATTGAAGTAGTTTATTTTGAAAAGTGAGAAGACATGATGACACTTTCATAATTAGTGACCCACAAAAGGATTAAGGACACGAAGTTTGAGCGTTCAGTCTTTACTTTTGTGTCTTTTTTATGCTGTAAAATATTTGTTGAATTTTGTGTTAAACACAAAAAATGCTGTGTAAACTGCTTTATAAATCCAAAAAAAGTATATTATTTATGTTAATGGGGTCATGAAATGACAAATACATTTTTATACATGAAATAAGATGAGAGGTAATGGAAAAACAGAACAAAAAACTAAACGTTTCAGAACTCACAAACATCGCTGATGTAACCAGAGTTAGTGACGTCACATGTGTGCAATCAGCCTTCCATGGTTATGGCCTTATTGCTCAATGAGCAATAAAGATAGAAGGATAGAATCCAGACTTAATCAACAAAAAAAGTAAACATAAAATAAAAAAAACAGTGAATATATTCAAAAATATGCTCATAGACATGTGTCATTAATCCCAGCAGGTCAGAACACTGAGTTACGGAAGAGGATTTTGTCTGAGCAAGCCTCTGTATACTTAATCTGAATGTGCAACAAACACAGCTGTAAAATTTTGGCAAGAAGATGCTTTTCCAGCAGACTATGGAAAAATGTATTTGCTGGACTGCCAAACTAATTAATAGAATAAATATCCAGGAAATATTCAGCTTTTGGGTAAAATTGTTCTCAAGTGGCTAGCAGAAAATTCTGAGAAAGGCTACTAGCTAACACTCATTTTAGCTTAGAAGAAAAAGGATTTCGGATCTCTGTTCTAGCTGCTGGTAGACTTTTTCTCTTTGGCTCTGCTTACTTAAAACGGGCTCAAATAGCATAATAAACAAAAAAGTTTTTACGTATTTATGACAAAATATTGCATTTACTGTATAATTGGACATACTTGAACAGTAAAAAGCTAAATAAATGTTTTAAAAGATACCTTATCTTTACAGGTTAAGACTCTCAAAGTTCATTAAATGCCATCAACTTATTTCTGTACCTGTCCGTGTTACTACCGACATCCGCAGTGCTGTTAGGAGTATGAATAAGAAGATCGACAACACCAGACTGCAGCTCCTGAGGGGAGAAATGTGGATTTGAATACATACCAATTCATCAACCCACTATCACAGAGAAAGGGAGTAGTTAGTAATTCACAGACTAAGGGAGAACAGGACTCACCTGACACATTTCAGTGATGGTGTCATCAAAAACCCCACCTGCATCGTCTGCCCCTTCTCCAACCAGCTTTACTTTCCAGGCTCTAGAGGGCAAACGTAGCTCACTAGGGTTCAGGTTCACCACCTGCTTAGCGATCTGCACAAATATAGGCTTGCTAGAGCGCCCCCTGTGTAGTGGAGGGAATGGTTAGCTTAAGAGTATGTGGAGAACAAGTCATCATCAAAGATTCTGAAAGTGCTTTTCAGGACAAATCAATCATATTGTTAACAATATTACACCATTTGGACTTCTAAATAGGTGTAATATATCTAGGAACAGTGAGAAACCCACCGGGTTGAGATCCGTTTGACTGTTATCTGAGGTCCGTAAGTCTTTCCTTGAGTCATGGTTCTACCAATTGTGCGAACGAGAGGAAGGGTGTTGACTTTTGGGGACAGGAGGCCTCTGAGTTGTCCCTGCACAATGGCACCTGTTCCTGAGCTGTACCGGGAGGTACTGACCTGGAAAAAGCCAGAGAGCAACACTGATCTAAAGCTACTGTAGGGAAGACTGAGGACCTAATATTATTATTTTCATAAAGAACTATTTGATCTCCATTTCAGTACTAAATTCACCATTAGACATTGTGCCATGGAAACACAAACCAGTAAGGTTTGTGCTGACACAAGAACATGTGACCTCGCTCCTTTACAAAACAATGGAAGTCTGACAAATCATGGGACAACCCTTGGACATGTGCTGAGTAAATCACAAGAATTCATTCATTCATTTTCATGTCGGCTTTCTTCCCTTTCGAGGTCGCCACAGCGGAATGAACCGCCAACTCTCTGGCATATGTTTTATGCAGCGGATGCCCTTCCCTGCCGTAAATCACAAGAATTGTGATTGTAAATATAATTAAATGTGTACCATTGAAATATTTCCTTGTAACAAGATTATTACAAAAGTTAGGTTGATACTTCAATGGATTAAAAAAATGAATGATGGTTGTTCATCTATGTTTTATATTAAGTCAGCCATGTTTGGTCTTTATCTATTCCCTGGGTCAAGTCTGACTCAAATCTATAAATGATATTTAATGATTTGGTATGATGCAACTTTTTGCCTTCCTTAAATAACTCATGGAATTTTATGGTTAGAAGCCACCCTCTCCCCAGGATCTTCTGAAAGGTCAAAGGTGCTCTGTCTACATATAACACTATGCTCTGTTCTCTTGCTTCTGCTCTGTTCATTGCTCATCTCAGATGTCCTCGTGTTCTTTTTCTCTCTCCTCGTCATGTGCTCGGACAGCATGAATTAACAGCCTACTCTCTGAAACCTTCGGATCCTTTCATCAAACTTTATCTGGCATCATCTCATTACATGGCGACACTGGCCAATCGAAATTCCCCAAGGTTAGCCCTGGTTCCTACACTACTCACTAATTTGTATCATGACCCACACATTTTACAGATACATTTCTGACAAGTGGTTCATGACGATTCTAGAGAATGGTTTTGTTTAATTATTGATTGTGCATACCTGACCGCAGGGGTCAAGGTTCAGGAGCCTCCAGGACTTGTACATGAGATCAGAGAAGTGATAGAGAATTCGCAGACGGGTGTTAAGCACTTCTGGGCTGCAGTCTTTAAGAGCGTTGTACTGCGGAGGCACAAACTGAGGCAGACCCAGCTGAATCCCAGAGCAACCTAAAGAGAAAGAGAGAGAAAGAGAGAGAAAGAGAGAGAAAGAGAGAGAGAAAGAGAAGAGAGAAAGAAGAGAGAGAGAGAGAGAGAAGAAAAGAAAGAGAGAGAGAGAGAGAGAGAGAGATCTAGCAGAGATAGCGAGACTCTATAGTCGCGGCGCTCTCTCGTACTCATTCATCGCGCTACTCTCGCCGCTATGCTCTTCAGACTTCTCCTCTGCAGAGGAACGCGCTGTTGAAGGAGTTCAGAAAAAGATCTTCTTGATATTGAGAATAAATCCCAGTGGAATGAAGTGTGCAGGTATTTCCATCGATCAAGAACTGCATATATCATGATTGTTTTTGAATGTTTCAGTCAAGGAGAGATTTATTTCCCTTACTCTTGAATACACAGTAAAATATTTTATCAGTCCTTTTTCCTCTGACTGTTTTAACCATACAAGATGAAGATAAAACTATGAATTCTTGATGTTTTGGTGGTTTAAAACTATTGCAGCTATAAACATATTTTAAGGATTAAGATTGAGGATTTTCTTTCCACTAGTAAGGCTCTAATGCAAATGCAAATTGGTCAGCTACGTATCTAATTATATTTGCATAATTTGTATTACTTCAGAACCCCGTTATAATATTTCTTATTTTCAGTGAGGTACAATTGCAGAACAACTTGATTAAAGCTGCTTTTAACCAACAAATTCATCAAAAGTTTCTTTTATAAATAACAAAAATGCACCAATATCACAACCAGCCTGCCTAATTTATACCTGAAGCTCTGGTTGAGAGAGCCGGAGTGGTCCAGGCAGATGAATGGCAGCGTCCTCCAGAAATCTGCCGGATGTTCTTTCCCTGTAAAGCAGTGACCAGTGTGGGCTCTTTGACAGGGCTGGAGTGACCCAAACCTAGCTGCAATGCACAAGAGTACAAATGCTCTACTAAATAAAATAAAAATAGACATAAGACACAACACCAGTGGTTCAAAATATACAGACCTGGGCTTCGCAGTTGCAGCCCCATCCATACACATCTCCAGTGTTGGATAGAGCTAGGATGTGCTCGCAGCCCACAGTGATGTCTTCGATGAAGACACCCTCCAGTGCTGGAATGATCTGTGGTCGGTTGTGATTCTTCAGCATAGCATCTGGGAGACCAATGAGGCGTTCTGTTTGAAAACACAAATGCTGTAAGGCATTTTAACAAAGCAAAATTAATATCTATTTTACAATTTTTTTTATATAATTTTTATTTACAACATTTGAGGAGTTTGGTTCTAAAATGCAATTACAATAAAAGCCAGAGCACCAAATCTAAAATCTATTTAGGTCATAATTAGTGCTGTTGATCGATTAAAAAAATGATCTTGGGGTAATCACAATTTATTTACAATGTTGTATCAGAGTTTGTGCAATTGGATATTCAGACATGACATGCAAATGGATGAAGTAAAAAAAGCAATAAAATCAATGTTTATACTCATCAGCAATCAGCAAAAATTATAATTTTTGTGAGAATACAATGAAGACGAGTCAGTCTGAAGGTGGGAAAATGCTTGCTGTCACCTGCGACCACAAAAAAATCTCCAGCTTCTGTCATACAGTAATACCAGAAAATTCTGAACAAATGAATATGAATTAATTTACCCGCTCACAGTTATGAATGTCGAACTGCTTTTGGCACCAGGCTTTGAATATGTATTTTCGGTTACGTTCAGACTGCAGCTCAAAGTATCCCAGGACTGAATTTTTTGCCCATATGGGACTTAAATCTGATTTGATACACAATTTAAACAGCTCAATTCTGATTTTTTTTTTTCAAAAAAAAAACCTCCCAGGTCACTTTCATATGTGGTCCTGAATCTGATACATATCAGATTTTTTTACAATGTGACCTCAGTCTGAACAGCTAGGTGAAATTTGATTTTAAGTCATCTTATGCTGACAGATGTCACTTTTTTGGGCATGGACAGGAAGTTTCATATCAATCATGGCTGAAAACGAAGCTGAAAGCAGTCAGTGGAAGAAAAGTGAAGCGATAGAACAAATACATATTTCTTCTTTGTAGTATGATTTGGTTGAAATGATGACGGCTCCAGTCGGAAATTTCCTGAAATAAAACCTAAACAAATCCCATTCTCCTCCATGTTTACTTTTGTTTTGATCGTGTGTCCCATATGAGCTGGATTGCGTTCATACACAGGACAGATACAAGTTTCATGTTGTGTGTAATGTGAATGAGCACACAAAATAATCAGATTTCATAAAAACAAATGCGCTCGTTTTAACCGAGTGAACCATGTCAGCCCTAGTGAGTGGTCAGTAATTACATTTATATAGTCAGTTATTGTATTATATATTACAAATATTAACAGTAACACCTCCAAAAAAGCAGAAAGCTGCTCTGCATGGAAGGAACCCAAACAAATGTTCATAATTTCCAATCCAAACTGAAGATAAAACAAGGAGAATGTAAGCACCTTAATACATAGAAGAGTTCTGAAAGAGAGCATCTTAAAGAGTTTACCTTGTCCAAATGTGTAAACATGCCCATCTTTGGCTAGAACCACAGAGAAATGTGTACCGCACCCCACCTTTTTGATGCCTTTATTGCAAAGAGCTTCAACTTTCTGAAAGGCAGAAGACAGTTAGATGATCAGATATTTGTACTTTTAAAAGTCACTGAATCAGAGGTTAGTCTTATATAAAGATGTTGTGAGAAGAACTGATTGCATGTACTTGTGGGTAACACTTGACCGTGCACGGCCCAATCCCCAGCTTCCCATAATCCCCATCTCCAAAAGCCCACACGTTCATTCCATCAGATGACAGCACCAAAGTATGATTGATTCCACAAGACACCTGAACACATAAGAAAAGGAAATTTAAACCTCTGAAGGTCAGTCGTCTTAGATTTAGTACAAAAACTAACAGCACCTGTCCGATGTGGAATCCATCGAGTGCGGTGACCCTCTCTGGAAGCATCTTGTTGGAAGTCGACCTCTGACCCAAACGTCCTGAATCTCCGCTGCCAAAGGTAAAAAGTTTTCCATCCGTAGTGATGACGGCAGAGTGTTTGAAGCCACAAGCCAGCTGAGGAAAGAGAAGTTTGTTGACTGGGGGATTCTTTGAAATTAATATATTACGATTATATTACGTTTTCATACCTGCACCACTTCTTCTCCCTGCAAAGCCTCAATTTGTTTAGGCCGTCTTTGTCTTTCGCTGTTCCCATGTCCTAGTTTCCCATAATCCCCATCACCCCAACTGAACACTTCCCCAGTCTCGGTGAGAGCCAGAGAATGGCCATCTGAGCCGTATGACGTCACCAGCTGGGTCACAACATAGCCTATGTAAAATAAATTACAGGTTTTCAGTATACAAGTTAGTTAAGCCATAACTACAATTCAGCAACTGTTGACTTTCAGAATAAGATTTTCTTAAGAAGAATCTTACAAGGGTGATTTGAAAGATGATTAAAAAAAACTGATCATAATATTTTTAAGATTTTAAACGGTAGCAAGCAAGCAGCTTTTGCAGCTGGCTAAAATCTGTAGTCAAAATTATTTCAAAACAAACATTTCAAGGGTTTGTTTCCCTTTAGAAAATAAATATACCACAGCTACAGAGGATATTTTAAACAACATAAGTTCAGGTTAAAATGAAAAAAATGTGTTTATTCCCATAATTCAAGCACCCTTCTACTTAATCTCTTTTTTCTCTCATTGCAGCCTGCAGTGAAATTATGTCATTAACATAATATTTTGGAGCATTTGCAATACATTAGGACCTCCTCCTGCACTAAAATAGTAAAGATGTCATACATTTTTGCAACAACAATATTTGATTCTTTGAAAAATTATTTAAAACTTTATAAGCATTTATTTCAGCAATGTAAGACTTTTTAAAAATCTACGAACTCCCTGACAATGCTAATCAAGACAATTTGGCTCCTGATTCTGAAGTGAATACCAAATCTGCATTGATTAAAACTCTTAGTTATCACTTCAGCTCTATGCAGACTGTGACCTTGCATTAAATAAGGTTAAGTAAAACTTAGTAAAGACTTGAATTAAAATTTAAAGTTGGTATGTAGGTTTTTAAATTATTTTGCACATAAATGATGACAGATCACCTTTTTAACCAGCTTTTATTTTATTTACCTTGTAAAGCTGAGATGACCGTAGGGGTGTACAGGTCATCTGAGTTACCTTGCCCGAGTCGCCCATAACTGCCCTCGCCAACAGCCAGCACTGCCCCGTTAGCCTGAACCAGGAATGTACAGTTTTGACCGCACACAACCTAAACCAAACACAACTTCTTTAATGAAAATCATCAGCTTTAGGGGCTATTATAAGAGATTTTTTTAAATGATACCTGCTGAGTCTGGGAGAGCGAGGGAGCAAGAGTGGGTACAGACACACTAGTTCCTGCATCTGCCAGCTGCCCATGACGCCCATTACCCCAGAGGTAGACCTCGCTTTTCCCCCCCTGCTGCCAATCCTGTCAAACACACAAACATACCTTAGTCTAGAACAAAATGTTTATATCATGCAAACCTAAATTATTTTTACAAAAAATATATATTTTTTTTTAAATAAATTTTTACTTACGTAAATATTATCTAATTTACTATAACTGATAAAAATTATTTTTACGCTGTTGGACATGTGGGGTCTCGCAGCCCGATTGGGCCGTTTCAGCACTTTAAAAACTTTATGTCAGTTGGGGCTAAAGAAGTGGTTAAGATCTGAGTTCACCAGGTACAGCAAACTGTTTGTCAAATTACTTGACCTTTTACACTCTTAAAAATGCTTGGTTATTTTTTTAACCCAGCCGCTGGATTGAGCATGTTAGGGGATTCTGTTGGGTTGTTTTTTCCAGAGTTTGTCATTTTTAACCCAATTGCTGGGTTATTTTTCATAACCCAACCGCTGGGTTCTTTTTTTTAACCCAACCGCTTGGGTACAGTAAAAGTGACGGTTGAAACCACCCCCACCAGGACAATGTCACCCAAATTACCTCAGACGAATGAGGAATAACGTTAGCGGGAGAAAACTGTGTTTGGAAGAAAAAAAGGTGTGTAATATTGTTGAGTGGTTCTAATGCGATTATTGGTATTTACACATTTTTTTTATTATTTATTATTGATTATCTGTTCCCTTGTAGCCCATTTTGTATTTTGTTTAGCTAAAATATATTTGGTCAACATTACCAGAAATAACATTAACTATAATTTTTCTCAAATAATGCACCCCTCTCTCTTGTTCATAGGGACAATGATGGGATAAACAGTGAAGGAAGGGATCCACATGTTTGGTGCCCGGGGAGCTGAAAACGTGACTGAGTCTCTTATTTAAAGCTTGAATTTCTCGTGTAAACCAGCGATTGGCATTTACTGCTGCTAAAAGACCAATCATATTGAACAACATTAACGAAGATCATGCCTCTCTCTTCTGATTGAATTAGATCGCATATTGACAGCTGTCCATCTTCTTCTTGTTTTTTAGACATTCATTATCCTAGGCTGCGAGTCCCAGTCTGGGATTTCTTTGCAGACTGTGGTGTAAAAAAGTTCCAGGGAGGGAATCACCCTCGAACGGCAACTGCGTGGGTAATGTCAAGCTGAATGCATCCCATAAAATTGGATATTCATCGCAATTTAGTTTCTTTTGATGAAATAAATGTAATAATCGTTGTGAAAATTAAATCGTATTTCATTGTATCAAAATGTATACATGTTATATTGTTGTTTTTTTTATTCTAATGGAAGTAATTATTTGTGTATATACCATTTTGTTAATAATAAATCTTCCCCTTTTGACCATTCCTGTCTAATTGATGTTAATACGATTTTCATCATTATTATTATCATCATTATTATTATTGAAACTATTTTCTAACTGATATAACAGCTCTGAATGTTGAATGTAAAAAATGACCCAACCTCAGCATGTTGGGTCAAAAATGTAACTCAATGTGTTTGGTAAAAGAAAAACCCCAAGCTAAAATATAGGCCAACCAAGCATTGGGTTATTTTAACATAGTGCTGAGTCAAAAAGTGACTCAACACAGTGCTGAGTTAAAATACAGACCAAAATATACCAAACCAAACTTAAATCACCAAAAATATAAAAACACAAGTATGGCTCTTACAACAACTTTAATTGGGTTATTTTAACCCAGCCATTTTATAGAGTGTATTATTAGTTCTGCCATTTATGTTAGTTCAATTAAATAAGTTCCAGACTATAGAGTGCACCTGAATATAAGCCCCAATTGGTACTTTTAGGAAAAAAACACCATAAGATCTGGTTGTATTTAGGTCACACCTGTTTAACATTTGTTAAAGTTGAATCAATAAAAGCATGGGTCTCCGCACAAAAAAAAAAAAAAAAAAAACTACAATGACTGAGACCAATGAGGGAGATGAGAAGCCAACAATCGGCATACCTCAGGTCTGCTTGTTGCCCAGGACATGAGCTGTTCATCCATCATGAAGGTCCATTTACTGTTGTCCTGGAGAGAAAGAGGATATTTTTTTTAAAACCTCATTAGTCCCATGTCCTATTGATACTATACTCAGAATTAAAGAAACAAAATACATACAAATTAAACAACATGCAAAATTAGAGCACACATTTGAGTCTGACCAGGGGTTTAGGAACCTCCGATCCACTGTAAAGATGTAGCTCTGGAGTGATGAAGGCTTCAGGGAAAGGAGTGCCACGAGCAAATGCTTCAGCGCTCTTCACTGTGGTTGAATAAGTAGAAAGCCAGGCCCACTCTGATGGGCAAAGTGATCTTGGCCCAACATCCTGATCTGGGCTGGTTCCGATGTGATGAGGTGGCCTGGTCTGATGACACAGTAACTGATCTAAGAAGAGACCCACAGCCAGCGTAGCTAAACTCTGAAGAAAACCACTGTGGGTCAACTGATCACCCGCCAGGACATGAGTCTGAAGAGAGCAAGAGAGAGAGAGAAATAATCAGTTTCTTCAGCTCATGATGTACCAAAATCAAACATTTAAAATGATTGTTTATTCCCTTTTGAGCTGTGTTGCACCACATGCCCATATAAGCAGTACGAGAAGTAAAGAAGAAGTAGTTAATACCAAAATAAAGTGACGCTGTGCTGCTACTCGCATCCTGAGAAACAAATTTTTCTAACCCATCACCTACTATTTTTAAAATTTTTTTTACACATCTAAACATGAATTTGTTATGTACTATTTTATAGAGGAGGATCACGAAGGTACACCATGTTTGGGAATATCATGTAATAATAGTAAATTACAATAATAGTAATTACATGATATTACATGAAAAATAAAGGATGAAGTAAAAAAACTAAACAAATTATTAATAAAAAACTTTTTAATTCAGTTTTAATTGCAAGCATATGCAAACCTTGAAAGAACAAAACTTTATTTTATCAAAAGGAATCACAAAGTTGTATCAAAGGTCAACAAACTTCACATTCTAAAGAACGTGACACTTTAGACAACAAAAATCAAGCTTGAAGTCATTTCATAAATTAACATTCTTTAAAAACTTTACTCCTCATTTGTGTCAAACACTGTTCCTGCCATTTTAGGAAGCAATGCACGTTTCCCATCTCTCTAACGAAGTAAAAATAGATGGTCCTGAGGTGATATTGCAGTGGATTTCTGCAGCACGAGTCTGGTTCCTCCTCTGAGAGTTGCAGACTGCAGGAGATCTGCTCTTTAAAACACCCCAGTAATGAGCTCTTAATAGACACTGTTAAGTGAAGCTCTGCAGCAGAACAGAACAGATTTTTACAGTCTTTATTGAGACACACTTTGTGAGGTCTTCTCTGTGAAGTACAATTAACCGCATAAAGTACTATAAAAATACATTTTATGTAACTGGAAAACGCAGCAAACACAGTAAGATGAAACAGACTAAACACCATGTTCATGGTTTGTGATCGTGTTTGGCTTTTTATCTAAATTTCTCAACTTCATTCACCCTCCAAACACCATAGACTTGTTTCTAATTGTTAAGAGAAAAGTCATGCAAGTAAAGGGTTTTAAACACAGAGACTCACTGCATGAATCATTTGGGAGTCCTTGGGAAAAATAGGTAAAATAAATCTTTATTATAAGAGTATGAAAGTTTTATTTTTTATTTTCATTAGCTGTGTTTTATAAAATGGAATTGTTTTTGGTGATCTATATAACTATTTTTCAAAACTGTACTGTACAAAGGCCAAATTGACAACCCTTTTGTTACGTTAGCTAACAAAAACATCCACTAATATAACTGGTGTAAAAAGGTTTCATAAATATTCTTGAACAATTTGGAGTACGCTCAAGGGTTAAGCCATAAAAAGGTAAATACCAACACCTTTCTCATTTTGGACATTTTTGTTCAAATCCAGATTTGTTGTGGATTATTTTTGATAATTTTATGGTGAATTTGCTTACAAATGTCATCTGAGCCCCCCTGTAATGAGACACAGCGAGTACCTTCTCATAGTTGTATTGCTCCTGCAGCAAAGTTGGAAGACGCTCAAGAAAGACAGCCATGCAGGGGGCACGATTCAATCCCAGAATCCCCTGACTGCGCAGAACTGAACGACAGGACGCCAAAATGTGATTCTGACTGATCCACTCTGGAGTGCAGCGTATTAGCAAAACATCCTGAGATGTAAGAAATAATAACAATTTATATATTCAGCTTGAAAACAATGCCATATTGGTGTTAAAATGTAAATAATTACCTTTGATCTACCAGAACAAGCAGCCACCCCAATATGTGGTATCCAGGTGGTACAAACCACAGAGCCCATTCCAGTCACCACAGTCTGCAAAATCGAACCATCCTGGGAAAGAAGAGGTGTTTTTAAATATATATATATATATATATATATATATATATATATATATATATATATATATATATATATATATATATATATATATATATACACAAACACACACATTTTTTTCAAAGACAATAGATATGAATACTTTTAACACCGCTCTTACAATAGGGTTGCAGACACGCAGTCTTAGGTGTGCAAGCACCACCTAACACATGTGATCTTAAAGCGACAGACTTTGGTGTAAAGGTATGTTTACCATTTATGGCTTGCTAGAGCACTGCAACATGAATGTGGTGGGTTAATTTTTCAATATTTCACTCAAATCAGCATCACAACAGAACTCCAATTACCTTTCAACCTGGCTGACATGAATTATTATACACTTTTACTGCCAGTCACATCCCTGTCTCATTAATTTTCACACACCTAGTACACACCACACAACATTCCTCATCATACCACACAGCAATAGAGTTAGTTGAGGTAAGGGTAATAAACTAATAAAAAAAAAGTTTTTTGGATGTCCGTGTGTGCTTTACTCCATACATTAATAAGGCAGAGACTGCATGTAACACTGCAGCTGCCCTGCTGAGACTCCTGCAGCCACAAGTGAACTTGAGAATGCATGCCTGTAGCCAGACCCTACTCAGTACTTGACTCACTCGGAGGGACCAGATGTTCAGCACTCCGTCAATTCCTCCAGACACCAGTGCAAGCCCACTGGGACAAAACGACACCGTCTTCACCACAGTAACGTGACCACTGAGTCTGAATACACATTTAGCATTTCCCCTCTGAAAAACAAAGCATATATGCAATTCCAAAACCCTATAAGGCATCATTATCATTGGAGGCAGACAAAATACCTTACTCAAAAATTTCAAGATCTAAAAAAGTGAATTCAAATGTAAAGCTCGCAATGTACATTATTGTTCAAGAAACTGAATGAATCTTGACCTTGATTGCACTGCTTTTCTCTTGGCTGGTGCTTGGAGTGAGGAAATTGGGCATTGAAACATTAGCGCCCCCTTGAGGAAGAGTCCAGATGTACAAGAGGCCATTTTGACATCCTCTGAAGGGTTGAAGAAAAGAAAAAGCAAAACCCACAGATGATGTATATTACACTAGAGCATCATTGAGAAGCAATGTAGCAGCTATAATGTCTACATATCATAATGAGAAGGTGATGTTAAGCACTCAAAAGCTCCTCTGATGCATCAACTACCTATCCTTCAATTTCACTGTGTTAGAAAGTAATAAAAGTGCCATATTATACATTCCGGTAGCATTTATAGTCACAGTCTTCAATCACTGTTCTTGACAGCCCTTTTTTGCTTTAATACATGTAAAAAAGTAATCACATGATAAACTTTTCTACAGTGAAATGAGTGCTGAAAACAGTGGCCCACATCTAAAAACTGTAGTTTATTGGCTCGTCTGAAGTATTTGGCAAGCGGAAATACTATTATAAACAAGTTGCAGATAATCTACATCTTTCCTCTTTGCAAATTCAAGATTATCTGGTTGTAAAAGTTGAATGTATAGATTTAGCTAAAAACACAAAATACAGTGAATAGATAAGAAAGTTGAATACAGGTTTAAAAGAAAACCATGCAAAACAAATAACAGAACACAAGCTGTGCCCTCAGCATCCATCACCTGAACATATGAGCTCCTTCACCCAAAGAGTTAAGCTCTTGTTTTATATAGTATAAGCTCCCCACCAGTATGCAAAAACTTTACATTTACTTTACATTTATCAAACTCTTTTGTCAAAGCGACTTAACATTGGGGGGAGACAATAAGCAATTTGTTACACAGTCAGTCTAACTCGATTCGCTCATAGTAGAAGTTGTGCCAGCAAATTTAATAAAACCTTGCAATCAACAAGTATGTTGATCAATCAAAATAGCTTGGTAGAGCTGCCGAGGTAAGATTCATAAAGGAATGGAGCTGTGCAGATTTAACATTGTAGGTTTATTATCTTTAAACTGAAATAAAATAAATAAAAGTTTGAATAAATAATAAGGATTACCCTGAATTATCATGCTAAAAATTATATATTTTTTTTATAAATGTATTCTTTACAATAAATGGGTCAATGTACTATTATTTCATTGTTCAAACTTCACAGTAACTCTTTTTTTCCAATATGGGTCTTAAGCGAGCAAACATTTTATATATTAAAAAAGGAAGAAAATGACAGAGATCGTGTAAAAATAGGAGAAATTTTGTTAGTAATAATAATCATTATAAATGAAATCATATTGTGGTGCAACTAGTTCACTGGTTACAGAAACTAACAGTAACAGCTGATTGAACTAATCTTATTAACAGAGAACTCACACTCCCATCATCAGCCGAGGTTCCAACCCTCTACCAGCCAGAGGGCACCATTCAGCAGTGTTGACTGTTCCTGTGTGAAACAGGGAGTGCAGGGTGACCCACGCTCCCCCTGCACGACCCCAGATCTTCACCACTTCTGAACGTCCAACAGAGAGTAGCAGATGTCCCGTCGGATCCCACCTGAGCGCACTCACACTTTCCTGAGTAAAAATGAAAACAGAGTTCGATTATAGAGTACAATGAGTTCCACATCTTTGGTGAGAATTGTCCAAGGTCTCCTTGTGCATACCAAAAAGATGGGGCTATTTGAGTCATTCACCAGTGCTAAGGAGGGCACATGTTTAACTTTAAGCCAGCATTTTTAGGCAAATTTTTTTACTTTGATCAGTTAATTACGTACCTGAGTATCTCATATCTTTTGTACACATCTGATTTGTTTTACTTATGTATCAGTGATAATTAATCAATGGTCAGATGTAGGTTCTTTAGACTTAAGGCATGATTTGGAGATGGCCTCATAATATTTCATCAATGCCTAATGCATCAGAAATAATTGTACATCTATTTTTCAAATCATTAAGAGCTATTCACACTATTAAAAGGCATTCACCACCTCAAAAAGCTTACATTTAGTCTGGTCATCGCTTCGTTTCTCTGAACACATTTTGAGATATTCTGGTTATAAGACTGGAGGCTTGAGATTGTCCCATTGACACTCATGTCACACAGTTTTTTTTTTACTTTAAAGGCATTTAAAACACCTACGCCACATATGCCATCTCGTATTAGATAATAAAAATATATTATGAGAAGATGTTAATGTGCGCTTTAGAGAGCACACGTTTTCCAACACAGAAGCAGAGAAGATGATGATGTGGATTTAATCTTTTTGTGTCTTTTGGGTTCAGAAAGTGTTTCCACCATAGTAACAAATTCTTCTATAATCCCTGATGAAGACATTTATTGATGTTTTAAATACTGTTTTAACGCATGAACATTTGGAAGCCCTACAGTGTGATATCCAAAATATTTCTAAATGTGTCCAGAGGACTTAACAGGTCTGGAACAACATGGAGGAAAGTGATTATTGACTATTTTTATTTTTGAGGTGGAGTGTCAAGCTAATTTCCACCTCAAAATATACTTATTTCGGATGAATCAAAACTTCCAAACACAAACTTATTTTTTATATCAGCAAAAAGATTCATTCTCCTAGAAAGATCCCAAACTAGAAACCTGAAGTCATACAATTAAATTCTTACAGGAAATGCTGTAAGAAGAATTGGAGGCTCCGTCTCAAAGCTTTCTGCTGTTGCTAGGAGGATTTTGCCATCTGGATAGCCTGCTGCAAAGACTTTTTCAACACTATACCAGGCCAGACACTGAGGGGCTGGGAAAAAGAAGAAAATCCAGCATGAAACTACAACCCCCACCACACATGCACCTTCAGCAGATTATTGTAACAGACCTTCTTTCCTGTAGCAGTGAGTGAGCTCTGTTCTCTCCACCCTCAGGTCCTGGGTGACCTCCAGCCAGCAGAGGGACCCATCCAAGCGGCCCACCAGTAGACTCTCAGGAGTGCTGTATGGACTCTTGGATTCTGGGCTGAGGAATGGAGAGCAGGTTTGGACCCAAGATAGAGCCGTGACCCAGGAGGATTGAGCCTCAGTGTGAGCACGAGTACCTAAAGAAAACAAGAAGTGTGATGTTTAACTGAAGTACAGCAGAAATTGTATGTCTTTAAAAAAATCAAGCACTTTAGAGGTTCTATAATTTGAGCTCTTCCAGCAACTTACAGTACAGATTCAATTACAGTACAAAACAACGGTTCACAAGATTGTATGAATTTCACAAGAGCTGTACTGCAGTGGCAGAAAGAATTCTGAGCTTCTGCTCTCATCTGGAATTTCTTTACTTTTTTTTAAAGCCTTTTATAATCCAGTGTTATTTGACCTAATTTCTGATCAGCATTCTGCTTAGAATTAAATCGACAAAGAGGGTTAGATCTTAAGCATCAGTATAAAATATATTAAATTAACGCAGAATATGTTGCGACAGTAAAAATACAACTTCATGTATTCAATTTATTATACATAAAATACATTTCATTAAAATAGATTAAATCATATGAACGTAAACATTTATAAAAAGAAACATGAAAAAACATTAATTCAATATAGCCAAAATCAATAATATCTATTAATTAAAATTTGTTTAAAAAGAAACCATATAAAGTCAACAAACAAAAATATTTTTGAGATCAAATAACTCAAATCAAATTTCCATAACAAGTACAATATATTAATAACCGAGTCTTATCTTTCTATCCAACACATCTCTTTCTGCCATTCACCTAAAAAAATACAGTAATAAAAATAAATGATAGTCTGCATAGCAATCCAAGGTTTGAAATAGGACAATATAAGCAACATAATTTTTTTGTTTTGTTATTTATGTTAGTTTAGCATGTTGTTTCCAGGGCCATGTATAAGCAACAGCAGGACTCTGCTCTGACCGTTAACTGCCCAGATGTTGATGAGTTTGTTCTGAAACGCAGCCAGCAAAGCTCCCCCCGCGCTCCATGAAACAGCGGACAGCAGATGAGATCCCATTGAGGCATCTGAGGCGTGAGAATCTTCACTGTTGTGACCACACAAACAAACATAGTGCTCAGTAACAAACATAAGGATATCTCAATGTTCTAACCACAAGAAGCATGCTCCTCACGTGATGCTGCAGGTGTGTGTGTGCTGCAAATCTGCTGCGCTCAGTGTTGCACTCCAGAGTCGAACCGTCCCATCCTGTGAACCGGTGGCCAATAAACCTTGCTCTGCATTCCAACTGCAGCTGCTCACCTACAAACACAGCAACCAGTCAGAAACATGCACAGACATTTAATGAGACTCTCGACAAGGTCAACATCAACAGTTATAACTGTGCCCAAGGGTAATCTTATGAAATGCAAAAACACAGGTAATGTGATGTAATTTTTTCTTCTTTTGTAAAAACAACTGGACATTTTGTACAACATGGACAAAGTGTTCATGACGTCATCCATAGGTTTCTGGCATAGGTTCCTTTACAGAACACTTTTATAACCATAGATATTATCACAAACTCAGTTTATTTTTAAATTATTTACTTACAGGATGCACAACAATTTACATAAATTACTAAATTTTATACAGTGTGTACACATTATAGAATATGTTTTTGTTTTTAATATTTTAATGTTTTTAATATAATACATTTTTTAATTGTGCCATATTTTAAAGAAGGTCATGGTTTTAACTGTTTATGTTTATTTGGTAACAGTTTCTCGAGTTTAATGGCAGCAAATAATTATTTATCTATTGTGTCAGTCTTTTATATGATTTTTACATTTTTTTGATTCTACAATATGTAGCTTTGTTGCGAAGTCCAAGAAAACACTTGTGTTATGTTGCTATTAAATATGTGACTTTTAGATCACTCGTCTACACTTAATAAGAATAGATAGGTGAGAGTGGAGTGGCCGATCATGAATGTTGAGAAAATCACTTGATTGTTGAGAGTAGTCAGTTTTCTTTTTAATATTAAGGTTTGCTTCATACAGTAGTCCCTTCTGACTATCATTTTATTATGATGCAGGATTTCAAGAATGGTTTTATACCTCTGACTAGGATCCGGTTTTTAGTTATTTCAGTGTATTTGCTTCTGAATAAAATATTTTGCTATAACCTGAGATTTGTAAATCATGTTGATGGTTCTTTATGGTAAAGGCTGGTGACATTATTTCTGGATTTGAATCTGCTTGTGTATGTTGGGATGACATTTGAAAATTTTCCCTAATCTCCTGTAGGTGTTGTTGATAATCTTCAAATCAGGCTTTTGATTTTTTTGTGTCTTTCCTTAAAATGTATTGTCCAAGCTCAAACTTAAATCAATTCCTTCATATTTATACGGTTTACTTGTAGTCTACAGACAAATACTGCAAAGACAAGACTGAGTTAAACAAAGTATGGCACATTTCCAATTTACCCGATTCTGATGGCCCTCCAGCTTTCTGACTGGGCACTTGCGCAGATCTCCAGCAATATCGCTGTAGGTCTGTGGTCTAGCTGGGTTCTCTTTCTCAGAAACAGCCAGAGACTGGACCAGCTGCTGTGCAGCCCACTGACGGTGCCTGCTGGTCAGCCTACCGGACAGCACACAAGCCGCCAGAGCATTGGCTAGCTCTAAAGGACCAACACGAACTGCTGTCTGAGAATGATGGGGACCAGAGGGTGGAGGGCTTCCGCCTTCTTTCCAGTGGAGATAATTAAGCCAAATTAATCTAAAATCAATCACATTTCACTGATACAGGCCATTTCGCTTACCCTTTGATTCAACAGATTCACATCTCTCCACACTGTAACGATATCGTACACCCTTTTCTGTCAACAGTGACACTAGACTCTGTGTCACTAAGAAAGTGGGTGGAGTCAGTTCTCTTGGCTCTGGTGCTGCTGCTTTGAGGGCGGAGCTCTGCCTTATTCTCTGCTTTGAATCAACAATAGCGCTGATGTTCACTCCTGTGGCTGCAGCCATGAGATCCTGAAGACATCAAGGTGTGACAGCAAGATTCAAATTACAACAGACAACGCAAGCCTAATGAATGGATGTGCATTAGCAGAAAGAAGTGTCCACTGTCAAGGTAAGCTGCATAAAATAAAATTAAGTTCAGCGTAGTGTAAAACAATATTAAAAATTTGAAAAAGAAATAAATGTTGTTGAACAATGTAATGTAAATGAAATAAATGTTCCCCTGCTCAGTGCGATTGCCAGCTTTGTGCCACTTACAAAATTATGGAGTGAACAGAAGATGATCAGCCTATAGTTAGATTCAAACATGATTTAACTCAGACTAAAAGGAAGGACAGTACTAATATCACACGGATGACGATTGCTACTGCAATTGTTCCAAGGTTTAAAGAGAGAGAGAGAGAGAGAGAGAGAGAGAGAGAGAGAGAGAGAGAGTACCTGAGTGCAGATATCCACCAATTCTCTATAAGCAGAAGAACTGTGTGACACTAGATTCCCGATTGCTGAGCTGAGGAAGGATAGAAAGGCAGAGCCTGTCCGATCGCTCAAAGAGCAACGACCAATGCCCTGCTGCTCCACACCTGTTTGGATACGCCCTCCTGCAGCCAGACACATCAGTCGCACCAGAATGCGGATATCAGCAAGACCCAGAGCCACTAGACCACTTGAGTGATTACAAACCGATGTGCTGGGGGAAAAAAAAGACACAACTATAATTTGCATTCAACACATTGTTCAAACATATGACTAGGTTCAATTAGTCAAAAATATTTGAATCAAGCTACTTTATAGGAAACACTGTTAATTCAAGCCATTCTGAATCTGGTTGGAACTTTTGCTGTTAAACCTTTCTTTTGAAAGCAGCAGGTTCTGGTTTTTATCCACATTCTGCCCTCAGCTCAGGTATTATCTTTATCATTAGTGTTATTGAAATGCATCGTTATTTTTATTTAATTGGTATGAGATTATATCATAAATATAGAGCTTGTTTAATATTCTCTCAACTTCTTTTGTCAAGAACATTTTTATCTTTAGCACTAGATATATGTCTTCTTGATTCATATGATGTTTATTATATTGACATCTATTATAATATTAAGCAAGTCATTGAGAAATATTCTAGTCATTGCATCATGACTAGAACTTTGTAAATTCTGAATAAATTGGCTGAATTCATAAAAAGCTCTTTTACAACAAAACATCACTGTGCAGATAATACTAATGAAACAGAAATGAAACAATAAAATCCTGCAAGACAGCTTCTGTGGAGCTCAGTTAGACATAAAAGGATGAATCATGTTGGTGGTTGTTACCTGGAGGAGGTATGCGAAAGTGCCCTCATAACCACGCTGTAGGCCAGAAGAATTTGAGCTGTAGAGGTGACTCTCTTCAGCGCCAACAGCCTCTCTTGCGGCTCCCTGAGAGAGGCCGCCTGCTGGCTGAGAGTTAGAGGAGCTGAGGAGCCCTTCAGCTCAGAGCTGACGACACCTGCATACAAAACATCCAGACTCAGTGGGCAGCACCCCAAAGCAAAATATATTGAATAGACAGATAAACAGACAGAAATGATAAAAAAAACAGAAAGACAGAAAGAAAGAATCACAGACAGAGAGAGTTAAACCGAAAGAGCGAAAACAACCACATATAAATGAACAGAGACAGAAAGAGAGATGCACAAACAGAAAGAATCACAAACAGAAAGACAGTGAGAAAGAGTCGCAGACAAATGGACAAAAACAAACAGGTAAAGTAGATAGAAAGAAGCATATACAGCAAGACAAAGAGCTACACAGAATCTAACAGAAAGATACATAGACAGACAGAAGAAATTACACATAGAGAGAGACAGAGAGAAGGAATCACAGACACAGAGACAGAGAGAGAGAGAGAGAGAGAGACTCAAAGACAGAAATAAAGGCAGAGTAACAAACAGAAACATAGTAAATCAAAATCAAAGACAGAAAGATAGACAGAATAACAGACAAACAGAACCACAGAGAGTTGGACAGAGAAAGCAAATGTAACCTTTATAAAGCAGACTGTCTCCACTGCCTGATCCAGTGATGAGGGCTCCAAGGGGGTCGTTTTCGGTGAAGGGAATAGGGTCAGGCACAGGCCTTTTCTCACTCAGACCCAAAGGCCTCAGAAGAATCCCAAAATCCTCTAAGCCTGTTAGCCGGTCTGAGTCAGAGTCTTCCAAGTTTAAAGTGTCCCACTCATCTAGCACAAGTGGTCAGACTATTAGCCTTTCAAGAAACTTTTCACGAAACGCTAAATGTTACACATTCATCAAATCTTCAGACCATCCATAACCACTAGTTTTCACTTTCCCCGGTAAAAAACATTTAGGTAGTGGTTTTTAATAATATCCAAAATATCTACTTCTTGTATTAAAATAAAAATTCATTTGAAAGAACCTTCAGATGTCCCATCCAGCTGTCCAATCAGATCAGACGCAAAACCTTTAGTCCTGTTGAAAGAAAACATGAGCAAGTTGTCATTCAGGAAAATGCAATAGCTCCAATGCTTCAATAATATCCTCCTCACCTTTCCTGTTTGGAGCTCATTACGCCAAGGTTGGAGGTCAGATATTTTTCCCTACATGCCGTGCACAGGAGATAATATGGGCTACCTGACCCGCATTCTCCTCCAAACCAACCATCCACATATGCCCCATTGCTGCGGTAACCACGGCGACCGGCGCTCTGACCGCAGCCTGGATGGTGATGCTTCATGTGGTTGTTGAACTGCAAAGTGAGTGTGTTGCACAGCTCACACTCTACCATCTCATGGGCTTCAGGATGCTCTTCTCTTCCCTGAGACAAAAAAAGTATAATTTTCAATTAAAGGGGCTGGATTTTTTTCATCCTTAGTACAGTTTCAATAGGTCCAGTTACATAATCCAAACTATTTACAAAGCATCTTTATGAAAAAAATATATATAATTTATCTTTCTTGAGAGCCATAGGTTTATTAGAATGGAGCTTGGAAATGCTCTGTAGAAATATACTTTATTTGCTAGGGAATAAGGTTACCGAACTTAGTATATTAATCAAATAAATAAGGAATCAAATAATCAAATTAAAAAGGAAGCACTGAGAAAATATGAACGCATAACAGTTATGGCAAAAATCACACACCTGACATATTTTTCCGTTTACTTTTCCAAGAAACTAATCTGTTAAAGGTGCCTTTTAAATAACTCTATTGAATTGGATAATGGGAGTAGTACCTCTACCATCCAGAGTGTGTCTCTCTCAGAGGTGATGAACTCTGGGGTCAAAAGTTCTTCATACGGCTCCTCCTGGTAGGGGTCATCCATGTAACCTAGCTCTGAGTCCTCTTCCGCAGCAAAAGGGTGAGTTTCTGCTCGCTCTGGCCACTCGGATGCCCCCACGTCCTGTCTGTAGAGTGACGGCACTGGACTTGGTGATGGAGAGTCTGGGACAGGTGAGCAGGATTCAAAGACTGAATTTTGTTTATACTGAATTTTTAATATCTGGCATCTACAGTTAGAGTACATGAAACCTTTTAGACATTTAAAATAAATATCTAATGTGATTTCATAAATCCATGCATTGTAGATAATAAATGTAAGATCTATTAAATGCATTTATGGCTGTCTGTTCAAACTCATTATGGCTGTCAGTGTCGTTCTTTTTGGGGACTTTCTAACATAAACAAACACTCTCGCAAGGTAATTAACCTCTTTTATTCTTATGACTTGAGATATAATGTGTTTGTTGGTCTATTTATTATTCTTATTTTTTTCCAACCTGCTCTCCTGAATGATGTTCTCTGTCCTACTCCAGAACGCTGTCTCCGTGCAGGAGGAGGTCTGTTTCTGGTGAGGTGAACATCTAGAAAGTTTTCTCTCTCCACCAAGTCCAAGCCTGCTAAGATGCTGCAGATCCATGGGAAACAGAGCATAAACAATGATGACAAATATTTTGATTGAAGCTAAAGAATATAGCAAAATACATTTTTATAATTCTAAAAACTTGAAATAATTGTAAAAATATGTGATGTCACAAAGAAATTAGATAATCTTGTGACTTAAATTCAAGTTAATCTAAAAACATGAAAAACAGACCAGCACTAGATGATTGTCATCTACATCTGAATTTCTTTAATACCACAGGCCACCAGGAGGCATATCTGGAACTACACACCTAAATCAAGCCGTTGAAGTTAGAATGAAAGAGCTCACCTCTCATTAGGTTCTTGGCTCTCCTGTAGGGTCAGAGATGCAGGAGACTCAGGGCACTGGACGGTCTCAGGGCCTTCAGATGAGGGGGTTTCACTGGCACCTGAAGCAGTCAAATCCTCAACCCCGTGCTGCTCCTCTGTGATGGGATGCTCCAGCATCCAGCTCGCCAGCACCTCAATGTTTCGTGAGTCCAATTCACCGGTCACGCCTGGGACATCACAGAGAAGTCAGCAATGGGAAGAAATGCTCAAAACAATGCTCTAAATTTTAATCCCTTTCTCTCATGGGAATGGTATATACAATTTGATGTCTGTTTAACTTCAAGTGGTTTACGGAATAATAAAGATGTTAAAGATAAACGGTATGCATAAAAGGCTTAGTGTGTTTAAAATGTTAGAAAACCTTTCTTCAAAAAAAGTTTTTTTTGTCTGAGTCTGCTTCAGATAAGTAATTTCAATTTCAATTCTATGAACAATATTCACTGATATAAAAGAGAAATTATGAACTTAAACAAGTAAGGATTGAAAAAAAATTTAACAATACTTTAGCATTACAACTCTTCATATTAACAAAAAAAAAATAAAAATAAAAAAAAAATATATATACACACACCAACCAAAAGGATTATTAGGAACACCTGTCCAATTTCTCATTAATGCATTTATCTAATCAACCAATCACATGGCAGTTGCTTCAATGCATTTAGGGGTGTGGTCCTGGTCAAAACAATCTCCTGAACTCCAAACTGAATGTCAGAGTTGGAAAGAAAGGTGATTAAAGCAACTTTGAGCGTCGCATGGCTGTTGGTGCCAAACGGGCCGGTCTGAGTATTTCACAATCTGTTCAGTTACTGGGATTTTCACGCACAACCATTTCTAGGGTTTACAAAGAATGGTGTGAAAAGGGAAAAACATCCAGTATGCGACAGTCGTGTGGTCAAAAATGCCTGGTTGATGCTAGAGGTCAGAGGAGAATGGGCCGACTGATTCAAGCTGATAGAAGAGCAACTTTGACTGAAATAACACTCGTTACAACCAAGGTATGCAGCAAAGCATTTGTGAAGGCACAACACTCACAACCTTGAGGCTGGGTTACAATAGCAGAAGACCCCACCGGTGCCACTCATCTCCACTACAAATAGGTAAAAGAGGCTACAATTTGCACGAGCTCACCAAAATTAGACAGTTGAAGACTGGAAAAATGTTGCCTGGTCTGATGAGTCTCGATTTCTGTTAAGACATTCAAATGGTAGAGTCAGAATTTGGTGTAAAACAAAATAGGAACATGGATCCATCATGCCTTGTTACCACTGTGCAGGCTGGTGGTGGTGTAATGGTGTGAGGGATATTTTCTCGGCACACTTTAGGCCCCTTGATGCCAATTGGACATAGTTTCAATGCCACGGCCTACATGAGCATTTTTTCTGACCATGTCCATCCCTTTATGACCACCATGTACCCATCCTCTGATAGCTACTTCCAGCAGTTTAATGCACCATGTCACAAAGCTCAAATAATTTCAAATTGGTTTCTTGAATGTGACTGTTCACTGTACTAAAATGGTCCCACAGTCACCAGATCTCAACCCAATAGAGCATCTTTGGGATGTGGTGGAACAGGACCTTCATGCCATGGATGTGCGTCTCACAAATCTCCATCAACTGCAAGATGCTATCCAATCAATATGGGCCAAGATTTCTAAAGAATGCTTTCAGCACCTTGTTGAATCAATGCCACACAAAATTAATGCAGTGAAAGGGGGTCAAACCCCGTATTAGTATGGTGTTCCTAATAATCCTTTAGGTGAGTGTGTATATATATATATATACCCACACACACAATAGTATGTATCTAGATTTAAAGACACTAAAAACTATGTTTTATTTTTTTAACATTTATGAGTCTTATGTGAATATTTGACAACACTGACAATCATTATTAGGATTTCGAGAATTCAATCTTTGGCAACAGAAAAAAGCAACTGAAAAAAAAAAGGTCAAATGAGTGTTACATGGACATAAGAAAAAAAGTCATACGAAATTTAAGAGTTTTTAAGGTCTAATATTTGGAGTTTTATATTTTAGGCTTATAAAGACCTTCAGAAAACCCTGTTTAAACAAAGTTTGATGTTGCAAAGTGATTCTAAGTAAAAAACATTTTAAGTAAATCATAGTGACGGACTTTGAACGTGTTTATTACAAACATTACTAACAGTATCTACCATAAGATCTCAGTAGGAATAATGAGTGGATTGACTGCATCAATAAAGACTGAACTACTTCAAACATAGCTCCAAACTGAATTTTTCTATTCATCTAATTGATTAGGGTACAGTTTCTGTTTTTGTGAGCTTGATTCCAGCAGGTTTGCGTGACTCTGGTACCTGCCGCCTCCATGGCCCTGTAGATGTGTCTCATTGAGAAGCCCATTTCAAGCAAGCGGACAGGGACAAACATTTGGGGCTGTTCTGCAGGACAAAAATCAAAATTTTAAAGAAGCAACACAAAGGTGTCTAAAAAGGACTAACTGCTGTTGTCTGTGAATCAAACATGATGCCTTAAGGACCTATATACTTTGCTTGCAAAACATGCTCACAGACTTATTAGAAATAAACACTACAAAATATTTTCATTCATTTAAAAAATTTCAACTTAAAAAAATGTGTTAACCATCTCCAAACATATCATGGAATATGTAAATGTATTTATACACACACATACACACACGCATAGAAACGTTCTATCATACAATATGCATTAACAAATATTTATAAGACCATCATAAATATAAAGAAAAAATTCAGTTATTAGCAAAACTGAGTCCAGAACTCGTCACACTTTAGAATCACACTATATGCCAGACATGCACAAGCAGCAGACACTAAGGTGAAGGAATTGTGAAAACTTTTTCTAAGAAGATTCATTTTCAACAAAAGCAATGAACACAATTCAAACCAACAAAAGAGTTAGCCCTGATTATAAGTAGACCAATTTAGTCCTCCTTAGACTTTCACTGATCAATTAACCTAATGAACAAGAGTTGAGTTTCATCAAATGGCATCCTTCTCTCTTGCTACTTAAAACATATCAGGCTCCTTCCACTCTATATGTAGTACCATACATTAGCAGATGCAATGCCAGCTAAGAGAATGAATGATATTCACTGAGATGGGTATTAATATATATATAAATTTTCTGGGCATTTACAGAAATGTCTGACCCTTTGTCTCGTCTTACCTAGTGGCGTACGTGTCTGAGCGCAGGGCTCTAGGAAGCTAGTCTGCTGCTCAGTGAAGCCCTCACAGGAAGCCGAACTGCTCAGGCTAAGCCCAGGCGGCAGAACCGGAAGAACTGGAGTATGAACCAGGCCTGCCAGTGTAGGGAAACGAGCCAGAACCATCCGCCTAGAGGAGCCAAGCCACACACACATGCACACACACAAGAACCACAACAAAGCTTCAACTCCAGCCTGTTAACAATGCGTTAGTGAGCCATGCTGAGACACTTCAACACACTCCCTCACCTGCACCCTGTCTCACACTCTCAGACACTTGTGTGAGAGTGTGGGTCTCAGTCGACAGCGATCTGGACACATCAGTGTGCGAGTGTTGAGAGCAAAAACTTTCTTAGATTTTTTTTCTTTATTAATGAGATAGGGAAAAACTTATACTAATAAACGAACATCTAATTTTTTTTTTTTACTTTTATAAATGTGTTCAGCAACAGGATAAGCAGACTTTTGATGAACAATTACACCTTTTTCCAACCCTCCCTTACAAGCTTGCAATATTTTAAAAGGATGCTGCCATAACAATAATACTGACATCAATTTACATTTCTCCCCACCAGTATAATGTGTTTTGGTCATGAACTAGTGAAATCGAAGCAGAGACTTCTCTGTCTAAATGTCTGTAATAATCAAAACACTGCTCAATTTGAGGAAGAGTTTAAATGTATGGAAGGGCAAAAAATGGGATTTATACAATGTCTGATTGTAGAACTGACAGTGTTGAAACTCAACACTCCAATTTTTCAGATTTCAGCCTTTTTAGTTCTCATCCCTTTGTAAACAATCAGCAGAATTCTGAAGCTACAGATTCCATATGGTTTTATATATATATATATATATATATATATATATATATATATATATATATATATATATATATATATATATATATATAATTGGGTATAATATACACAGCTTTGACTTTGTTATTATTTTGATTTTTTTTTTTTTTGATATCACAAAGATGCATCAAATTTAACTGTGAAATAATGTCTTCGCTAAACCTTTGGCCTTGAAAATTCCTTTCAGAGTTATAGCATATGTTCTGATCTTGTTCCTTGTTAATTAAATGCTGCACAGTAAGGGTTTTAGGTTACTATGCTACTGAATATATCCAACCAGTATGCAGCGTAAATAAAAGTATATAGAGCATAACACATATTTGAATGAGAGAAACTCACTGCAAAAGGTTGATGGGCAGGAAAGGGTTAAAATTCTCCAGGCCGTCTGTCTGTAGGGCACTGAGGAGCGAGGCTGTGAGGTCATTGGTGGAGGGGGATGCTGATTGGCCGAAGATGGCAGTACCCTCAGAGCCATTGCTGTAGAGTGAGACTGAGCTGGAGGACTTAGACACAGACTGAGAGAAGTCTATGGGTACAGAAACAAAAGCAAACATTATATAATATATAACAGCGAATATAGAGCATTTATAAATAATGAAATTCTTTTAATCCAGCTACTTCTTACCGTTATAAAAAGTTTTTTTTTTTCACGAGCCAGTAAATAGTGTTATTGATCAACTCCATTTAATTTTTTTTTCAGCATTTAGGGATGTTTCTCTAAAATTGTTGGAGACTAAAGTGTTTACTTTTTTCTCTCTTTACATTTGCTTTTTTTGTTTTGTGAGCAGCAATTGATAGATCTATTTATTTACTACAATAATGTTTTAAAACAAATATTTTATAACAACCTTTCTGAATCACACACAGTTCAGTATAAGAAAAACTATTTTTAATCTACCAAACCGGAGTACACAAAAGTATTATTTATATAATTTATAGAATAACATGCATTTACCTAATACCTAAATAATTAATAAAATGTATAGAAAAAAATAAGACGATACTATTATATATCATGAGTAAATTTTTGCCTTCCAATTTGGTGCTTAACTTTGAGTTTTAAAGCAGCAGTTTTAAAGCTCAGTGTGTCTATTAATAGCTTTCAAAAAGATAATTTTTTTTTATTTGACAAAGGATTTTGAACAATTCATTTTGTGACATGTTCTCGCCAATGACTGTAATGTAATTTTATTTAAATAACTAGTGGTCACTCCAATCACTCTTTTGATTTTAAGCACTTTATCTTTTAGAAGACTTAAAGTAATAACTGGAAACTGCAGTAAATGCTGTAAGACGAGACAGAAGAGTGCCGTCCTGCTGTTCTCTGTGGATTCCATTTAATTTTGGAATTTGCATGCGTTACATTTTGCTAGAGACTTCAAAAATCTAATAATGAACCTTCATTTTAAAATATATTCATATTAAAAATATAACTTAATAATGAAGTTAATGTAAAATTATTCCTTTCTTTAATTATAAGTATTATCATTATAAAAAAGAAACAAATTATTATAGATAATGATTATCAATAACAGCTCTATGCTAATTTCATGTGATTCCACCAAATGAAAAAAGTTGCCATTCAAAAAAACCTTTTTTTCCAAACCTTTATTTTCTTTGCTTCCATCTTCATAAAGGCTGCTTAGCGCTCCTTTAAAGATGATGATCTGGGCTCTCTCCAGCTCTGATAGAGCCATTGCTTGTTTAATGGGACAGGGTCTGACGGCCCACTTCACCATGCTGCGCACCACAAACTGCAGCACAGATCTCAGTTCAGTACTCTCCTCCACTCCAGCAGTCATTTTCTCCTGCTCTGGGCTGAAGACACTAATGCCTGCTTCGGGTTTAGGAACCAGGAGAAGGTCAGTGAACTTACCACAGCCCAGAATGACAGCAAGAGACTTTAGTGCCCCCAAGAGGAGGTAAGAAATGCGAACAGCCCGTAATTCTAACGCAAAAAAGTCTGCTCTAGCTTGAGGTGTGAGTACTGGTGGACAGGGACTGTTAATGTGGTCCTCGTTAGATGAAATGAGTGTTCTGACTGACTCATCTTGGTTAACAGCTACTTTATTTCCATCTTCATCCATGGGACAGTTCGCTCCATCGTCATCAATTATTATACGAGCGATGTCCTCGTCCAACCGTCTCTCTAGCTCACTCCGTGGCCCTCCCTCTGAGCTGATTCTGTTACGAGAGATTCTTGAGACTCCGGATGATCCAGAGGAAGGCTCTTGTTCTTCCAGTATGCCAGTCATCAGGATGAGATCGAACAACACAGAGGGTTTGAGGCCACTACAGCGGGACATGTCCAGCTGTGGGACATCACACGGCTCCAGGGAGGAGAGAGGGGTGTCGCTAGGTGACCAAGAATTCAGGAAGCTTTGGGTTAGTGGAATCACAGCAGGTCACAAGCAGAATGATGATGAGAAGAGACACGGAGAGGGCAAAACGGAAACAAAAAAGGGTGGAAAGGAAAGGATACAGTGATTAGGCCAGAAATGAAAAGGACAGAAGACGATACAACAATAGGGAAGTGTAGAAATTATAAAGAAAACAAACTGGCACAAATGTACAGGACAAATATAACACACACAATGTATAGAGAAGATTGTAGTTACTGAAGCTAACAAAAAACTTCTGGGTAAAACATTTGCTAATAGCACATTGTTACACTATGGTTTTGCCTTTTCAAACTAAATTCTTCTGTTGTTTACCCTTGCAATATTCAAATTGTACACCAGGTCTTATTCACCAGTAAACAAACACCTGCGTTAAGCTAGCACCTCATCCCTCTCATCATTCAAACATTGTTTTATTTTGGCAGTCAGTTTTAATATTTGCCTTTTTGAAGAAAATGAAGATTAGTTTCAGTTACATTATAGTTACAATGTAATGCCATTATTATGTTTAAGTCGACAAAATTTAAAAACATTTTATTTTAAATTGAATTGATTAAAACATGTCTTTTAATAAGTTAACTTACCTTTTTAAATCTTAGAAAGTGTGTATTTAAATTAATGTTATGAATTAATACTTTATTTCACATTGAGTAATTGTTTTCAATAATAAATACAATGATAAATATGTTTGATCTAAGTATTATGTAAAATAAGTAGTTTTAACATAATGCAATTTATCTTCTTACTTAAAAAAAACCACTAACAAAAACATTCTTAATTTGGAAATTGTCGCTTTATATTTTACAATTACTTAAAGGGCAAAAAACATATGCATGCCCAAAATATGAGAAGTGGAGTAAGAACATGTGCTTTCATATCTAAAAGTATAAAGAAATATGAAGTTTGAAAATTGAAGTTAAGAGAAATAAAATCAAGAAAATTCCCATGCGTGTTTATATATTGAATGCCAGATTAGTCACGAATAATGGCATTAACATTTTCATCCCCGTTAACATTTTTTGTCCACTCTCATCTTGTTAACGGAAACTTTAATGAACGTCTTGTCAAGTTTTGGTCATAACAGAGAAATATTTAACTCGCCGCCATCTCGATATCGGTCAACGGAATAACTTGGTTATCATTGTTGACGAAAACAACACTGCACTGATCATCTTCTTAATCTTTGATCCCTACATCGTAGTCTATCCACAGGGGGAAAAATCCCTAACATAACACAATACGTGACCAAATATTACTTTGTGATTACCTCACAGTCAAATCTGTCTCCTCCCACTGAAGCTTAGCCAGCGGGCTTCCATCTTTCAACACTCCGAGCAGAGTGGCTTGTCTCCCGCTGGGTTTATGAAGGCAGGTCCCTCCAGCACGAAGCCCGCTGTCAACCCCTCCGATGAGAGCCATGACAGGCCAGACGTCAGAGCATAAAACACTGAGCTGGGCATCAGAGAGCCCTGCGGGACCCAGGAGATGCTCAGAGGACGTACCTGCAACTGCCCAAACAGATGCCCTGTCCCTGCTCAGCCCACATCTCTCATCAGGCTCTTTATGGGTAGACCCTGCACCGAAAAATTCAATAATAAAGCATTTCCTATAATAATAAAATATTGGCATATTTTTATATATCACTAAAATAAATTACTCTTCAAACCAATGCACACACAATAAAAAAAACACAAATACAAAAAAAGCATAAAAAGGACTGTAAATGTAAAATGTAACTGTAAACTGCCTAACAAAATATTTTTTCAATTAAAAATATATTCTCAAATACAAACTTCAAATATTTAAAAGACACAAAATAGATAAACCTCCATATACAGACAATATACACACCAATCCTGTCCCTCATGAGTGGGTGGATGAGCTGCAGCTTGCTCAGCATGTGCTGGTTGATGTGCTGAACCCAGTCATCTTTCACATAAAGTTTTCTGAGAAGCTGTATGGTAGACTCCAGCAGGACGGTGGCCCGCGGACTGCACAGAGGCTCACCAGGCAGCAGATCACTGGGCATCCCGCGCATCTGAAGATCACAGAGCGCCACCTGCAGCCCAGTAGAGAAATATGAGGGATTAAAACAAGGTTTACCCTGAGCTCAGCTTCAGCTTTCTCTGCCTAAAGGGACCTTTTCTCCAGGGTTGCTACTGTAGAAAAGAACACATGGGTATAGCTCTGTGGCATCCACTCCTTCAAATGCCAACTTGGGCTCCTGAAAATAAATAAAAATGTGAATAGAACATTTAAACAAAGCAGGAATACACAAACAAACTGAGTTTATTTTATCAACAACTGCCTCTTCCTAAGTTATAATAAAAGCTCAGCAGTTCTGTCCATAAGAAAGTGTTTTTATACATTCACTGACCCTGTTGTTCTTGGCAAAGGAGATGGTTCTGGCCTCCATGTCCAGGATGCAGGTGATGGTGTCACCTTGTGTGAAAGAAGGCAGTGCTCGTCCTAGTTCTCCTCCGTGATACAAGCTCCCGCTGTAGGCCCGGTAGAGCCACATGTCTGTGGTGGTTCGATGGTTGTAGTCTCTGATGGGCCATCTAGACACCCCAATACACGTTCCTTCATTTCCTCGGTTCTCCTTGGTGATAAAAAACTGTGACACAAAGTCAAGACTCAATACAAGTTTTAATGCAAGTTTGAGGATTTTAAAAGTCTTTTAACGTGTTATTCGACAAGTATCATCAAACACACATTGATAGTATGCCAACACTCACACATACTAAGACAAGTGTTTATTTAAAAAGTGATAACATGGTAAAACAGTGTGAGCAGTGTGTTTATTCATGGTAAAACATATTAACATGTTCTAAAATATTTTAACCCTTTGCTAGCCAGGCCACATTGATAATGTGATTTGCTAGAACTAAGTACCACCCTGCTTTTTTTTTACATTTCTCGAGTGTTTTCACATTTTCAGAAAAATTACAGTTTTTAACCAAATGTTATGCCATTCTTTCAAGCTATGACTGGCTGCTAACCTCCTTCGATTACTAAACAGCACTATATTTACTGATTTTTCAAAGTACAGTCCGAGAATGTTACCACACACGGCTAACCTGTTTTACCAAACAGGTCATGTGTTTCTAACATTATTAAATGGATGTTAACGTAATTGAGCACAATGATATTTGATCATCCCAGACATGTTTTTGCACATTTCGGGGAAGAATGTAAAAAATGTGAATGAATTACTTGCATTTAAGTATACACAACCATGCCTATGATTTTTTTATCACACGGCATGCTGCTTTAATAGATGATTTTGGCGAGTGGCAATTGGATCTAACATGGTTTGACAAAATATTAATGGTTTAACTAACCCAAATTAACAAACTGCAATTTATCTAACTCATTTAAGAAATACTGAACACCCATTCCTTTATAAATAAAATAATATTTCCTTTTCAATCAAAATTATTATATACTAAATACCACAAGTAGCAATATTCTGTACCTTCCAGATGAAGCATCCAGATGTAATAGCAGTGGTAGCCAAACCATATCCTTTTCCCCCGGATCCATGAGAAAGAACATTTCCACTCTCCAGGGAACAACAGATTAGTTTATGTGGATCAAAAGAGAAGTCACCAATAGGAATACACTCATCTTCACTTCCACACTCCTAAAAGATAGAAAAGCAGAGTGAAAGAAGTTTTTTTTATCCACAGTAACACCATCAATCCTAAAGCCTAACAATCCAAAAGCGTAGGAGAGGGGCGCACCACCCCTTTGAGACAAGCACCCAGCCCAACACAATGAAAAGTGTAATGTTGTGCTGCTTATGTTCCCTCTCTGAGATGCATAAGACACATATGCTTGCACATGCCACAGTTCCATCAATTCATCCTACTAGCAAATTCATGAAGCAACAAACTCAAATCCCTATTTTTTTTTTTACCAATAACAACAACAAACATAATGAACATTATTGAAACCATAACCTCATCAGCATCAGATCAAATTTAGATAACGTACCATGTCTGTGCTTTCTGTTTTCTCCATTTTCCTCAGAGCTACAGGTTCATCCCACATGTATGCAGACAGCAGACTGAATAACTGTTCAACAATCTGAAATTATGCAGAAATGAGACATTTAGGCAGAGCAATTAACCAACAATTTATTTATGAGCAAAAGTCTTTTTTCACCTGCTTCATGATGATGGGGTCTGAGCAAGCTGGAAGAAGAGCTTCCAGAATTTGAAAGGCCAGGAGCTTTGTGCGCAGGTTGTAGAACTGTGGATTTGTAGAGCTGCACTTGCATGAGATGATTGTCATTAGTGGATCGAGCCATTTGACAAATGGAGAAATTTGTTTGGCGACTAAAGCGGATAAAATCCGCTTCAGAAAGACCAGAAAATCTGCAAGCTGGGACTCCATTACTCTGCTGCTGCAAACTAAATCTGTACCTAAAATATGAGATACATATAAGACAGATACTTTAGTGATGAAATAAATGTTGAGTTATAAACTCAGCAAAAAAAGAAACGTCCCTTTTTCAGGACTGTGTATTTCAACAATAATGTTGTAAAAATTCAAAAAACTTTACAGATCTTTATTGTACAGGGTTTAAACAATGTTTTTCATGCATGTTCAATTAATCATAATCAATTAATTAACATGCACCTGTGGAATGGTCGTTAACACCTTAACAGCTTACAGAAAGTAGACATTTAAGGTCACAATTCTAAAAACGCAGGACACTAAAGAGACTTGTCTACTAACTGTGAAAAACACCCAAAGAAAGATGCCCAGGGTCCCTGCTCATCTGCATGAATGTGCATTAGGCATGCTGCAGGGAGGCATGAGAACTACTGATGTGGCTAGGGCAATAAACCGCACTGTGAGACGCCTAAGACTGTGCTACAGGGAGACAGGAAGGACAGCTGATCATCCTCGCATTGGAAGACAACGTGTAACAACACCTGCACAGGATCGGTACATCCGAATATCACACTTGCGTGACAAGTGCAGGATGGCCACAACAACTGCACACCAGGAACACACAATCCCTCCATCAGTGGTCAGACTGTCCGCAATAGGCTGAGAGAGGCTGGACTGAGGGCTTGTAGGCCTGTTGTAAGGCAGGTCCTTACCAGACATCACCAGCAACAACACCGCCTATGGGCACAAACCCACCTTCGCTGGACCAGACAAGAGTGCCAAAAAGTGCTCTTCACTGATGAGTCACGGTTTTGTCTCACCAGGGGTGATGGATGGATTTGTGTTTATCGTCGAAGGAATGAGCGTTACACTGAGGCCTGTACCCTGGAGCAGGATCGATTTGGAGGTGGGGGGTCCGTCGTGGTCTGGGGCGGTATATCACATCACCATCAGACTGAGCTTGTTGTTATTGCAGGCAATCTCAATGCCTTGCGGTACAGGGAAGACATCCTCCTCCCTCATGTGGTACCCTTTATGCATGCTCATCCAGACATGATCCTCCAGCAGGACAATGCCTCCAGCCATACTGCTCGTTCTGTGCATGAGTTTCTGCATGACAGCAATGTCACTCTTCTGCCATGGCCAGCGAAGAGCCCGGTTATCAATCCCATTGAGCACGTCTGGGACCTGTTGGATCGCAGGTTGAGGACTAGGGCCATTTTCTGACGGCTAAAAACATGTGTAAACCGTGGCTATATTAGGTGTTTTGTTGAGTTGCCCCTCATGACTGGCTCTCAGACAAATGATTAAGAAAAATTCAACAGCGCTGATGTTTCATTCTAGTCATTTGCAGACCTCCAAATTGTATTTTTTGCCCAATTTTGAATCTCTTATGAGCCTCATATTCTATTCTACTAAAACCTATGGGTGACATCACACTTAATACGTCCATGTGCATGTCTGTTATACACATTAAACAGAAATCACTCACTTTCTTGTTTGGCTGCTTCTTCCCGGATGTTTTCTGTGGATTGCATTTCTAGCACCTCCTGCTGGTGAACTGCATGCAACAATCCCTGGAGTTGCTCACTCATCACATCCAAGATAGCACGAGACACATCCAGTGGCAAGGACTCTTCACAGGAACTTTACAAAAGTCAGGAACAAAGTTAATGATAATGACTGGATTCGACACAAATGTTTTATCACTGTGAAAAGGGGAAATATAATTTTATATTATCACAATACTTGCAAATTGCAAATAACATTGTAACTGATTTACTAATAAATACAGTCTAAAATGTTTTGCCTAGTTTGCTTTTTGAAGCACTGAACATTAAAACATACTGTAGGATTGCACGTACACACATTACAATTAAGTTTGACCAGTCTGTGTACACTTGTTCCAATACAGATTCACTTTGCACATTCCAATTTACTTGAAACCCGAGCACAGACTAAAATCCTCCCTCATTTACATATATTTAAACATGTTAATGAGTGCATTGAAGGTTAAATACAAGCAGAAGATGGTGGAATTATGTACAAAACATTCATACATGAAGACCATGGTCTTCACTTTTCAGGTTCCTAAATTAAAACAATATTACATTTAAAGAAGTTTATTAAAATCAATGTTTTTTTGTACTACTTTCAGCATTGTGTGACTTTGTGATTCTCACCTGGCTGCCATAGCGAGGATCTGCAGGAGCCTGGCACCGGCTAGCTTCACGGCTCCACTGAGCTGCATGTGACCGGACATGGATGCAGCCAGCCAGCGCTGATTGGCCAGCACACAGGTATTATCAGTCAGTGCGGACAGAATCTCCAGGATCCCACTTTTAATAATAACCACCAGATCCACCGGCTGATAGTGGAAGTTCAGAGCAAAGACTGTGGCCAACAGCAGGTGCTGATAAGAATCTAAAGAGACACCAACACAAGCTAAATCGATACTTGATTAAACATGTATGTTTTGAATCTAATCAGACTTTTACCGGACAAATATTTAAATGAGACAAAAAAAATGGAAAGTCGACAATTACATGAAAGTCTAGACTACAAACTTTCCGTATATTCAACAGTGTTAATTGATCCTTTAACTTAATGTAGAATCTTTGGGAGGAACCCCTGAAAAACTACAATTCACTTATAACTTCACATTCATTTGCAAAAAAAGTTTTCTTTAATTGCTAAATATGCAATATTCATGCGAGATGCACAGATGAAAGCAATGCTACATGACTGAAAAGCCCTATAAAAACCTTTGAACTTTGAAGTATCAACTAAAACAACATTGTTATACATGTTGTTCAATTTTTACTTTTGTTAGTGTAATGCTTTGAATTAGCTTGTATGCTTGTAATTTAACTGAAAAAAACTAAATTGATAGAACTGTGTTTGTAAAATTTGCATTATTAGTATTTATATTTTAACAATTAATTTATTTTAATTGAATATTTAAAATCAATTAAACTGTCTAACAATGAAAAATACTTTTTGATTCATTATTAATACAATTAATTTTGTATTTTCATTAGCGTATTATTATTTAATAACTATTAGCTATATAATTAATTGTACATTTAATAAATTTTCTAAAGAAAATTCAAAAATTTCTATTCTCAACAATTTTAAAACGATAACAATAAGCTTAAACAATAAAAAAACACCTTTTTACTACTAACCTCAATGACAACTGCTGTGAATTTAAGAGTTCAAGTCAAATATTTTGGCCTAAATATACCTTTTTATAATAATAAATTAAATGTTTGGGACCAAGATTACATTGTAGCATGATGTAATGTAAGACATACATTTTTTACACCTTTGTGCCAGGGAGAGAAGGTTTCTCACCTGTCTGCTCTCTTTCTAGTGCCACCTTCTGTCTGAGCACACGCACCAGCTGCTGGTAGAGCGTGTGAGCTGCAGACTGCAACTCCCTCTGAATGCTGACATGAGCCGACTGAGTGCCAGCCTATAGAGTACATGATATAAACATGGCTCAACATGCCACACTTCCTTTCTATGAGTCAAATGAGTTTTAATATTCTGCAAACTTACGGTGTAATGGTTAATCTTGTTAGGGGCTCCCAGGACGCCAGTGATGGGTGCTCCCAGACCAAAGCAGCCAGAGAGGAACTGCAGCTGCACTGACTGCAGGAGGTCTGGGAAACGTGGAGACGCTGTAGATCCGACACTCTTCTCTTCCATCTCTGACAGGAAGGAGGAAATCTGACACATGGCCTCCAAACGAACCTGACAGCAGAGTTAATATACTTGAAAAAAAATTAAAAATTTTTTTATAAATATAATCGCTCCTTAAAGGTGAAGTATGTGATTTTTTAAATCGCTGGTTGGGCCTGGTCCTGTGAAAACATGAAACAGGAAAACAAGAAACCTCCCTTGACGTAGAACGAAAACCCGCAAGACTAATGGCCTTGGCACATATATGATCTGTTGTAAACTATGTTTTTCTTTAAGAAATAGATTGATTCCCACCTGAGCTCTCTGCTGCTGCTGTGCCATGGCTATAGTGATCGCTTTAGGGTCAGCTTCTGCACCTCCAACTTTGTGCACCAGAGAAGATGTCCTTATCAGGCTCCCACACAGAAAATGGAATACCTGACCCATTACAGGTGTGCCCCCTACACTCGGGCACAACACCGTGGTGGGACTGATGCACTGACGAAGACGCTCCCAGGCATCTTTCATGATTCCCAAAGAACAAAGTGGAAGGCCTAGAATGATAAACATGAACTTCACTGCTATTCAAGTTAAAATCTTTTGTATCAAGATAAAACGAAAAATAGAGAGAGAGAGAGAGCGAGAGAGAGCAAGAGAAGAGAGAGAAAGAGACAGAGGGAGAAAGAGAGCAATAGATACATAGAGAAAGAGAGAGAGTGAGAGAGAGAGAGAGAGAGAGAGAGAGAGAGAGAGAGAGAGAGAGAGAGAGAAACTTTTAAATTGAAACTTCATTGAATTCCACACCTAGAAATATGTAAGGTTAAATTTAAAAGAAGTAAAAGACTTTGGCACATTAGACACCACAAAATACAGTACAGATTTTTAAAAATGAGAAGTGAATTAAAACACGAGACAATTGATCTGAAATTGGGAAAACTTACCCATTTTATTCTTGAATGATCCTGAGGCACTATTCGACTGATCAGGTAACTTTAAAAAGAAGAGTAAATAGTCATAATCATAATATAGATGGAAAAACAATGTTCCTCTTATAAATTAACTAGGTGAATTTCTAAAATACCTCTATTTCACTAAATCTTCTCTCTGTAAAGGACAGAGTTTCCTTCTTTGTTCCTGAGGGCTCATAGAAAGTGGGAGATCTGTAAACAAAGAATAAATATTTATGGCAGTGATGCACTGAATACAAGGACCACTGAAGATTATCTGAAGGAAAAGTTAATTTGTTTAAGCTAAAAGATTTAAACAAGAAAATACTATATCTTTAAACATTTCCACGTGTTCTGAATGCTCTTGCTTGCAATACTCCAACAGCAAAACTTCCACTTGCCCTAAATGCACTTGTTTACATTTACATTTACGCATTTAGCAGAGGCTTTTGTCCAAAGCGTCTTACAGTAGAGGAGAGACGATATGCAAACTCAGATTGCTCATAATAGAAGTTGTATCATCTGATCAATAAACCACAGCAGGTAGAGAATAATTACAGAGGAGGAAAAAAAATATTTAGTATTTTGGTGTTCCCTGAAGAGAAGAGTTTTCAGTTGCTTTTGAAAGCTGTTAGTGTCTTTCCTTTCTCTCTCTCTCTTCCTGCTTTACTTGTTTTTATGAGATCATTTTGAAGTAGGATCATATTCTATTAAAACTTTGTTTCTAATTATATGTGTAAAACAAAACTAAACAACTAAATAAGAATTAAAATAACATGAAATATTGAAGCTAAAAATTTGCCTAAATACCCAACAAAGACCTAAGTACGGGATTTGACTCAAGGTTTTGAAGCATTGAGTAGATTTTGTAGCATCTTCAAATCAGTCATAAACAACACAGTTTGGCATCCTCATCCATGCCAAAATAAGAAATATTAGCTAAAAAGGCACAAATTTTCCTTTCAGAGCAAACACCTGTCAAATTTATTTAGTTATTAAGCAACTTACAATCCTCCTATTTGCTTTTAGAAGTTGTAGGCACCAGAAAATGTTTGTGTAGCGTAGCAGGGTGTGCATATGCACATAATTTGAGGTACGCTCCCTAAGATGCGATAAGATGTCTTGCAATAAAAATGATAATTACATGGATTCGTGAGAGTTGCGTTAAATAAGAGAATTGCGTATTTCTTCCAGCCTGGTGTGTGTGTGTGTGTGTGTGTGCGCGCATGTGTGCCTGAGTGATTATGTCCACATGATCAAACTATCCAACATCATTACTGCACAAGAGACTGGAATAATGGAATTCTATTCAAAATTCTAATTCTAAAATGGAATAATATTTATGGTTTCTACAAGGTCAATTGACTCCCAAAAATTCTAGTCCTTTGATGTCTCTAATATATCATATAAAACATGTATAGACAGATATTTTTTAAACACAAACACCATAGAAAGTGTTATGCAAAATGTAATTGTACATTTGAATATGTTGTTAGAATTAGCATTCTCTGAGAGTGTAGGTTTTTTTTTTACTGCATCTATAAAACAGGAGACACATTTTTTAAAGGGGTCTGCTTTTTGATAAGCATACTCTAAATCAGTGGCATTGATTATTACTAAAGTATAATACATCAGAAACAGGTGATAGCTGAAAACACTCTGGTGCCTTAAGGCAATAATAACCCATCCACATACAAGCAAAAATAATAATCTAAATGGGTGCAAACCTGGCCAGATCACTCTCTGTGGTCTTCTGTGTCAGCTCCTGCCAGGTAGCTCGCACGCCAAGCAGCAAGAAGAGGCAGCGAGAAACCACCAGGTGGCAGGCTGCAGGGAACGAGATACCCTGCTCTGGGTTGCTATGATGGCACCATAGCCGTTGGGAAGGATCCCTGTCTGGAGACCCAGGGCTCTCAGTGCTGCTGGGTAAGGTGCTGGTACCAGATGACTCATACACAGTCTCTTGCTGCTGGAGCTGCATGGCCTCTCGTGTGGCCAGGAAACACTGTAGCACCTCTGTAGGGAGCATAGCATGTGAAATGCTTTTGGAATTGGTCAACAACCCAAGAGAGTAAAAAATAGCACATGTAGATCAAAACTAATAAAAATCTACAACAACCTAAAATTATTTGCCTATTAAATGATATCTTATTTCCTGAAATAATTTCCATCTGCAAGAAAAGGGAAAGAATCAATGTATTTGAAAGGAGAAAAGCTAAAAAACCTCAGTAGACGGATTGTGAAATATTATTTCAAATACTCTATTCTGTTCACACCTACAACATGTTTAGAACAGATAGCAAGTTTTTTTCTGTCATGGATTAATGTCATGGGTTAAAAGTAGAGTGCAGGGTGCCAGTTTGAGCTGTCTGGCATTACATGAGCACACATGGAAATCTAAACATAGCATTGATGTTTGACAGCAGCCTACACAGACTTTCACAAGAGCACAAGAAGCAGCGTGTTTACCCGGCAGGTACATACTGCTGATGGTGGGCGTCTCCTCCTCTAGGGGATCATCCTGATTGTGTTCTGCTAACAGAGGCATCTGACTAGCTTCTGCTGCACCTCCTCCCATCTGCTCTCCTGAACTTCCTGCCTCATATCGTTCCTCACTGGGACTCACAGAGCCCATTGAAACCTTTAGAAACAGTTGATTAACTGTAGTGTTGGACTGCTTTCGATTATCAGTAAAATGGAGTTGAGTATTCTGTACCTGCTTTGCGGTAGCCGTTTGGTTGCTGGTTGTGTTTGCAACACTCTCTTTATAGGACAGCAGAGCGCTTCGAATTTTATACACCACTTGGTATATTTCGACCAGCAACTCGCAGGGCTCATATCTGAGCACAAACACACAAACACATTAATTTAACCTCTACAGGTAAAAAAAAAAAATCACTCCTGAAGGTTGACGACATACGACTTCACTGCTACTCAAATGATCTCCTGAGGGCCCATAAATCAACATTGCCTACGTTCAAAAATGTTGTGTACATGACCTTTCAGATTTAATAAATTGATGTGGATTCCAGCTTTTCTTCATGCACGAAACATATCAAGCATACATACTTTAGTGTATAGAGTTTTTGGTGGTCATCAAGGGACTCTTTCAGGCAATGAAAAGAAACTGCTCATCAACATCAAGTGAGATTGAAAACAGCAAGTTCAGAAGTGATTTACTGTCTGAAGTTAGTGTGCGTATTTACTATTTTAAACAACTTTCTGCTAAATAACTATTTATTATATAAGTTTGAAACATTTTAAACAGCCACTATTTTGCTTTTATTTGTGATTATTAATATATGGATACTATTCAAGGTTGCAGAGGAATTCTTACTTTTCAGGAACAACATTTATTCAAATTCACTCTTTTAAAATCATTTAAATGCTTAATTCACTACGTACTATAACTATATAGTTATAAAAGTTCCAATGCGCATCGTCTGGCCACACACACATTGTACAGTCCCCTGAAGTCTCCTGTCATCGACAATTCTCTGTAAACTTGTTTAAGTTTCTCGTTTCAGTTTCTTGCATATTCTGGTGATGTTGACCCCTCAGTATACTCATTACTATATACAAATGTAAGTAAATAAAGGTGGAGACTTTGAGGGTTCATCTGCTCACCTTTTCATGTGAAATTAAAAGTAAAAAGAACTGCAAAGAAATACATGCAAAAATTTGTGTATGAGGGCCAGGTCTATTATTGCATTTATAGTAAACCAGTTTTGTTATGTAAATGCAGAAAAACTAAAACTGCAAAAACACATCATCAATGAGTGTTTAAACTATTCACAAATATGTGAAAAAATTGTGAAAATGTAAGGTTACCTTCCCTGGATTTATTAGGCAACTAGTGCCTGGCTTGTTTTGTCTCCTTGTTTTAATCCTATAACCTATTGTTGACTTTTGTTTTTATGCTTTTATTGTTTTATTACAGCACCTTGGGAATGCTATAGTGTGGCGCTAAAGAAATACATTTGGATTTTATTTTTCTGTCTTCAACTCCCACATGACACAATGTGGGTGTCTAACAATCATTAAAATAAAATATATGTCTATATTCATTGTGGCAATAAGGCATCAACACTTCTACAATTCAGCGGTGAGTGAGAGAAACCTGACAAAGCAGAAGCTCATGTAAATGTGATTTTTTTTCACAAATCAGTTAATCAGTTGGTTTAAAAAATGTTTTTGTGCATTATCAAATGTTACCCTAGATATTTAAGTTCATGCAAACACACTCATCATTGTGAAGATATTTACCATGTGAAATGGGATGCACCCCTGAACTAGTGCTTTAATGTTTAAGGGTCATTTTTAAATAGATATATTTGTTAAATCTGGGTCAGTTAATTAGAGAGTTCATTACACCAGAGCAGAAGTGTAGCGTGGGGAGGTGGATAAAGAAATGTAGATGAAGATTAAAAAACAGAGGTGTGGTTCACACTTACTTGTCCTGCCAATATTCTTCATGAAGGCCGGAGTGTTTCAGCAGCGCAGCCAAACTACAGCGACAGGCTGTCTCTAACAGAGAGTCTCCAGCAGATCCAACACTGTCCCAGTCTACAGGACAACAGAGTTTAGATGTCAATATGAGGATATCTGGAGATCTCAAAGACTTCATAGTAACACAGAGAAGTGAAAAACGGGTTGTAATTGATAATTTAAGGGAAAGCTTAATCTCTCCGTTTTGCCTTGCACAAATGACTCCTACCTATAAGTGTGTGATGTCTGACATAAAATCTACTGCTTGGAGGCCAGGGGAGGGGAGGGTCTCTTTCAGGGTTAAGGTAAGTTGTTGGTCGGGACAAGATGACCGTTATTGACAGGCATTCAGATGTTGTACCAAGGCTAAGAGTACTTTTAAACAAATCACAGACTCTAATGCTAAAGGGCCACAAAAAACTGTTTTTGTTTTAAAAAAAAAGAGCATTTAAAAACAAAAGCTGACCCTTAACAGTAATAATATAAAAGATTTCACTGTATATTCAGAAAACTTGAATAACAAGGTAAAATTTGTCCTCTGCAAAAAAACTATTTTCTTGCACTGTTTTCCATAACCAAAATGGAACTCAGCAAATATAAATATAAGCTGATATAAAGTAGTGAAACATATCTTTATAAAACAGACAATGGCACATAATCTGATTACCAGACCCTGAGTGTGAGCGAAAGAAAATCCAAAATATTAAATAGCTGCCAAAAATAGTGGAGTTACGTTTGGTATAAATAAAGGAAATAACATGTTTAAAATGTAGCATTCCTTCCCATTTCCTCTCTCTCTCTTACCTCTACTAGCTGCATACTCCTTCATCTTCCTCCAGAGGGCACAAGCAGGATCCTGCATTGAGCCAAGGGCAAGTTCCACTAGAGTGGTGTTCTCTTCAGACAGATGCAGCTCTGTCAGTCTCACGTCCCCACAACCGGTGAACACAGCCTCAGTCAGCCAACCCAGTGCCCAGTCTACGACAACACAGGTTAAAACTAAATAGAATTTGTGTCAAAAGATAAATCACAGTTTTCCTCACTCTGTTTTATAATTTTCTCAATTGGCTACAGTAAACTCTTTTGAATCCAGTGTTAATTTTTTTGTAACCCTAATATGTTTTGGAAGGTAAAGAACAAAAAAAAAAAAAAAAAGAAAGAAAAACATTTATTATCTGCTTTCCTGAAGGCAGGCCATTACCGAGCTGATCAAAGTTCATCTCCAACCCGTTCCTCAGAAGAGGGTTACAAAGCCAGAAATCCGTCAACTTCTCCTGGACTGACAAGGGCGGGCCTTGTAGCATCCCTCCCAAGCAACGACCAATAGCAAGAGCTACAGATCTCTCTAGATCCAGAAGCCATGACCAGTCTTCGGATTCAGCCACCACAATAGGGTCAGAGGTTTCAGAGATTTCTAAAATCGGAGGGAGGTTGTGTATACCTCATCAAGCTTTTCATACCGATAGACAGCATTTCCAAATGTTGCAAAAATCTGCTGCTCACCTTGCAAGGCCTCCAGCTCCATGTATTCTAGATGTGACGTGTTGGGCAGGAAGCAGTTAAGCTCGTTGAGGTGTTCTAGGAGAGTGAGCAGGTGAGGAAGCAGGGGTCTGACAACAGCCAATGGCAGCAGAAGCAGAGAGTAGATCACCTGACACAGCAGACTGCCTGCCACTGAACCAAACAGCACGGCTGCAGAAGAACAAACAAGTAACTTAATACACAGCTTTGGCTGGATGGACAGGGGGCTTTAGAGCATAAACAGTCTTAAAGATGGTCTGATTTAGGGATTAATATATGATCTGGGATGCCTGAATGTCCATAGAATTGTAAATGGATGAAAGTATGGATGGATGGATAATTGTATAAATGAAATAGGGTTATAAGGGTCAAAAAAATATCTATATACTAATTGTGTTTGGGAGGTGTTGCTGAGCAACATTTAGCACAAAGAAGCAACTTCTACCCAGTTGCAAATTGTTTATCTTTATTAAGTGAAATACACAAAAAAGTGGTGTAAGCAAGTTCAGTGGGTTTAACTAATGAAGTGGTGGGACAGTTTGCTATGACTAAAAACAGACTGATATAAATAAAGAAACAGACTTAAAGTAAAAAAAGAAGATTAGATAAAAAAGCATAGTGAATATGTAACCATACCAAGAAAGAAACAAAATAAGTTAGAGGAAAGAATTAGAAAAAAGGAGACAACACAAAGAAAAGAAAATTCTGAAAAGAAGAAGAAATACAAAACAAACATTACAGGAAAAAATAGCAAAGGAATAAGAGAAAGAAAATGAAAAAGGGAAAAAATTTACAATGAAAAAAGAGAGAAATAAAAAAAGAATTGATAAATAAATTAGACAAAACATTTAAAAGAAATGTAAGAAAGAAAAACATGAAAAAACAGAAATTAAAATGCAAAACAACAGTTATGCTAAATAATACAATTAAATAACAAATACAAATAAAGGAAAAAACAGTAGTTGAAGAAGAAAGGAATAAAAAAAGATGAAGAGAAATAATATGAGCGAACATATAAAGAATATGGAATAGAAAGAAAGAAAATGTAAAAAAAATGTAATAAAGGAAGAAGATTGATTAGTCAATAAATGCACAAAGCGAATGAAGGAGTCTGTCCTCGTTGATTGTTTTGGACACATGATAGCATGGATGGAGATCTGGACAAAGGCTTGAAAGAAAAGAAAATGTTTTTGTCAATAGTGATTTAGGATAGAATAGAAAATCTCTACAGAATAGAAAATCAATAACTAAATGGGAAAATGGGAAGAAAAGCCGGAAGGACAAAGGATGGTGTAAATTGACTTGAAGGAGGATTGATGATGAAAGAACGAGGGGACTGCCTGATGAGAGTGACCTGCCACTGACATCTATGAGACAGCTAAACACATGAACAAAACTTAAATGAATGGAGAGTTTGATAATTGCTAAATGTCAGAGTTTGTTCTCACTGTGCAGCTTCTTGATGACGTGTTTGTCTAGTGTGCTCTCCTCAAAGAGAACAGTGGACCTTCTGAAGGTCTCCGCCGCATAGGGGAGCAGAAGACACAGGTGCTTATGAAGGAGTGCCACACTGCTGTCATCCTAAACAACACAAACAGACACAAATATAATATTCAATCTTTGATTTGGTGGGTTTTTGTTCAGGGAACGCAACTCATCATTGCCCTTCAAACTGTTGTAAAAGTTAATCCTATCATAGCCAGAATATCACAGCCAACAAGAGTCAGACAAAATTCACTAAGATCACATTCTCCAGTTTTCCTGTGGTTAGGAATACTCAAAGCTGCTTGAATAAAAGGGCTTTAATTTTCTTGAAAGAAAATGTGCTGTTGTGTGTCGGCACCGGTGCAAATGCGTGAGGTGCTATATAGTATCACTTGCCATGTCTTGATTTTAAAATAAAATGTGCAGGGGTACCTCAGCACCAGTGTGGATGTAACAGTGGGCCAGTAGGTGTCTCTGAAGAGCTGACAAGAGATGAAGGAAGTGTGATGGTGCCTCCGACTGTTTCTGGGACTGACTGAAACTCTGTTTGTCACTGTTCTTTTCTAGTTCACCAAATGCACGTTCCTATATTAACAAGAAAAAACACTTGGATTGAAGTAATGCATTTTTGATAAAATATCAAATTGAAATAAGTCTGACTTGCAAACCAAGCTGTAAAACATTCTTGTGAGTGGGTACATCATCTGATCCAGAGCACTGACCGTGTAAAAGCCGATGCTGAGCAGAAGGGTCTTCAAAAGGACCTCTGCCAGGTGAAGGTGGTCTGGAGATTCAGAGTTGGAGTTAACACTTGCAGAGGGGCGCTCAGGGGTGGGTGGTAGAGCAAGGCCAGCGCTCAACTCCCCGGGTGAGCTGTATCCCAGCAGGGATGCCACATGACTCTGTTCCTGCAGGCTGTTCAGAACCATGTCCAGCTGTAGACGCTGCAGAGGTCATACGATATAAACAAGGTCAAACATTTTTACCCCCAAAACCAATTTAACAATAATTACAATTACGGTATTTTATTCAGCTAGTTTATTTGTATTATATTATGTGTATTAATTATTATTATATTTGTATTATATTCGTAAATATGATTTTTACGGAAAGCTCTGATGAAAGGTATTATTTACTGATATCACTTTCAGATGTCGTGCAGAAAAAAACTATTCATTCATAAAAGCAAAGTGTCCGCTACTCTACTAATGTTTTTGTCATTTTTTTTTTGTTTGTTGTGGTCTAATGTGCTACCCATCAACTACTCTCTGTTCACAAGGTCACAGTTTAATTATCTAGGACGCCAGTTCTTTACAGTGCTCGACTGCCGTTTTTATGCAAGTGCAGTAGCTTTGGCCACAAACGCATACACTGCTTCTGTTGGCAAGCCAACTTTAATTATATAGAACCTAAACTTTACAGGTACGGACCAGCGTCCTTCATGTGTCAAAGAAAGAAAAACCTTTAAATAAGGGCTGCAACTTTTTGCGCACGGATCAGTTTCTACTGGCGCAAATCTTAATATTTATCGAACATACACGAAGATTTTGTGTATCTATGGTTGATCTGTAAGTCTTGACCTTGACATCACGTGATCAGGCCAACTAAACGATAACGGCATTCATTGACAACAAATTTCATTATCAATTATTAACTATTTTATCGATTCGTTGTTGCAGCCATACTTTACATACAAAAAACAATAACATAATAAAATGTTGAAAGAAAGAAAATTTCATTTATATTATATTCATCCATTACATATAAACTTATTTTGTCAAATGTTTAATTCCTGTCATTTTGGTGATTATAACCGACAACTAAAGAAAAAACCCCAAATGTAGGAAAATTTAAATATTACTTCTGACAAAAACAAAGAAAGGATTTTTGCAAATGTTGGACAAGGCAAGGCAAGGCAAGTTTATTTGTATAGCACATTTCGTACACAGGGTAATTCAAAGTGCTTTACACTGGAAACAATAAATGCAGCGATAAAATAGTTGTTCGGATGTTGGTGTTCAGTTGACAAAAGCGCAACTAAACAGGTGAGTCTTTAGCCTGGTTTTAAACGTGGTTTTAAAAGTGTTAACACCCTTGATCTCCTCTGGAAGATGATTCCATCTGTGGGCTGCATGGTTACTAAAGGAGTATTTTCCCTGTTTGGACTTAACCCGGGGTAGATCTAATTTATTTGAACTGAGGGATCTCAGTTATCTGTTTGATGTGTATTCACTGAGCATGTCTGTTAGGTATTAAGATGCTAAGTTATGTTTGGACTTATATACAAGCAGCAGAACTTTAAAATCTATTCTGAAGGATATCAGCAGCCAGTGTAGAGACTTAAGAACTAGAGAAATGTGTTCTGACTTTCTAGGTTGGGTTAGCATTTGAACCGCTACATTCAGAATGAGTTGTAGCTGTTTAATGGTCTTTTTGGGAATAGAAGAGCATTACAGTAGACCGACCTACTTGAGATGAAAGCACAAATAAGTTTCTCTAAATCTTGTCTGGAAACAAAGCATTTGATCCTTGCAATGTTTCTAAGATGGTAATAAACTGATTTGATCATTGCTTTGATGTGGCTATTTAAACTAAGATCAGAGTCCAGAATCACCCCAAGATTGCGGACCTGATTTGTAGTTATTAAGCCTTGAAAGTATGAGCATGCAATGACACTCAGCACTTAGTTGGGGTTCCTTTTTCATGAATTAATGCAGCAATGTGACATAGCATGGAGGTCAAGTCAGCACTCTTTCACATGGTGGTGTAGCCTAAAGAACTGGCCTGAGAGAACATTTAAAGGCCTGTGCAGGGGTTTTGAGTTAATTAGCTTATTAGAGTGCGTCAGCGGGTGTCTTCAATATTGAATTGTCACAATAGCATAATATTTGGAGGTACTCAGCTTGGAGATTTTATTAATTGTCTGTTATAAGCATAACAATCAAAGAAAATAAACATGTCAGAAATATTAGTATGTATGTAATGAATGAATATGAATATAACTAGATAAAACTGTGCTTATAGAACACAGGTGAATCAAACAAACTAAAAGCATAGAAATCAATATTCATGTACACATTCTCCAAAACGATGTTCATAAGTGAACTGTTGATTTACTAATCAATAAAGAAGTTAATTTCTTTGTCAGTTTTATGTTAAATATCAAGGAAAAACTTAGTCTTGTTAGTTTTTGAGCTATTTTTAGCAGGTTTTGACTAGTCAGATGATGGAATTGTTTTGTATGAGTGTACCTGTCCTTTAGAAAGGCTTTCCCAACTCTCTGGGCCCTGAGGCAAGAGCGAGTGAAGCAGCTCTGTTCTCTCCCTGAGAGGAGGCAGCAACAGGGATGCACCAATAGACAGAGTACTCATTACCGCCTAAAACAAAACAAAAAAACCCTAAATATTAGGTATATTTATAATATAAATAGGATATTTACTGGGATTCTGTCAGACAGCTCAATCTAAGCACAATTATACCAGCATTTGTATTAATTGTAGAACAAAACAATAGGCACAAGAATAATCCACACCAAATAAATTTTCAAGGACAATATATTTTAACTGAATATATTTAATATATATACACAGTATAGCTGAACTAAAACAATATTTATTTATAGTGCCCCAGTAGTGTTGGAAGACACCTTAGAATTAGCTTAACATGACATCAACTTGCCACACAATGTATTCAACTCACCACCCATCAGAACAACGCTATGCTAAAAAGCTACATGCTAACATTAGCTTTCCCAGTCTCTTTCATTGTCACTCGATTTCCTACATTGACAGCTGAAACCCATTTTCTATGATTCTCTCACTCTTGTTTAGGGAGCGCATAAAGATAGCTGTTAGCCCCCCCAAAAATTATGAAATAGATGCTTCATATTATAAGCTAAATGCTACAAAGAGCAGATAAAAACTAGTGGTGTATAGTCTGGAATATATGGTAATTATAGCTAAAATTGATTACTGCAGCATTTAAAAATATAGGTAACTGTAATTGATCATGTTGAATACACCTCTCATATATTTCATTCTGACTCGGACCTGTTGTATGGAGTCTGGCACATTAGAGTCGATGAGTCTGAAAAGCAGGTTCCTGAGCGGACGGCCCTGAGAACCCAACACCGTAGCCCCTGTTCCACCTGCATGGGCCAGTGAAAGGTGGATCGACAGCAGCTTCATACACAGCAACACAAACTGGTGATGTTCCCTTTGAAAGAAACAGAGAGGGTGAGGGTGATAAATCCGTGAAAAGACGAGAAATTCAGAGTGACCTTTGCTGAATGCCAGGCCATATGTTGCTCTGACCCCAGCCCTGTGGGCATGAGGACATATTTGGCTGTGAGCCCATAACCCCTGAGGCTGAGAGTTTCTGAGGATTGAGTGTTTGACACAATAAATTTGAAGAGAGTCTTTCGGTAGCTGACACTGCTCATCAAATCCATGCCTCTGAATGGACAGACAGGTTGAAAGAAGAATGAACAAACATCCACCAACCATCCATCAACCGGTTAATTAATCCATCAGTGAATCCCCTACCATTCAATAGGGGGGAATGTCCAATCCCTTTAATGCCCCCAAAGAAAAATATTAAATAAATACTTCATAGTATGATATAGCAAGTATAAAAAGTGCTTCATTTTGCTCAGGCTACTCAGAAGCATTAATTAAGTAAGAAGTGCTCCTCCCCTCCCTGTTTCTCCCACTCTCCATCTCCCCTTTCTTCAGACAGATTTTATGAGAACCTGATAATATCTTATTTTTGAAACTGAAACATCAAACAGAAAGTTTGTAAACAGCTTTGGTTTCAAAACAACCTGTTTTTAACCAAGACATCCCAAACTGAATTTTGTGCATTATTTTACCTGAGCCTACAGACCTAACTCTGTTTTGTTCTGAGTCTGTTATGTTCTGCTGACTAAAGTACTTTGCGTCTTCGTCGCATCACAATACAACAAAACATCACTGTGCTCAAAAGGTATCATCCTCAGAGTGCTTTCCAACCAAAATTTTACAACCAAAACTTACAAAGCACCACAAATGCTGGACGTTATAAATTCCCCATTACAAAAAAAATCAGGCCATAAGTTTAATTTTATTTTCTATATAGAGCCAGACCAAGCCTCTGTACTAGTAGATTAACAGTTAACGGTAGTAGCTAAACTGAATCATAATGTGTATTTTGATTCCCCAATTCTGTGAAGTGTATTTGTGCCATCTGATATTTACTGTTAACAGCAGAAGCATACATACATGGGTGAGAGATCATGTATGATGAGTACATGAAACCAGCATTTGTTTTTTGTAATTATTTTAATATGAAACCTCAATCGTGGTGGGGATGTTCCATTGAAAGGCTAGGAAGAACAATGACACTGAGTACTTGCTTGGAACTAATTAGGCCCTCCAATAGCTGGCGGTGAGATTAAATACTGACACCACTCTGTATTTCTTCAGCTCTGGTTTTACCTCTTGGAGGGAAAAGGTGCAGGTGGTGTGTCCCCACTGATACTATCGCAGTAACGCTCCAAGAAAGTGCGTAGATACGTAAACGTGCTTTCCTCCAGATCGACACAAAATGGCCTGTGCCAAGCCACCAGCTGCCTATAAAATTTGAAAAAAGACATTCGTTATAAATAGACACATCCAGCACACCAGTAAAAAAATTCTGTCCACTGTCACCTTAACTGACAATTAATTTGATTTAAGATTGCTTAATTTGCGATGACCAAGAATATTCTTTGTAGTCAGTTCTACACTCTTCGTAGCAGGCATTCCAACCTCAAGTAACAAACAATCCAATCCAAGGTCAGTTGCCTCAGTAACACGGGCGAAACTGGCAGTGTCTGTATATCTTAACCTCTGCAATTGTGACAAGACCTTGATTTGATGGTTTTGATCCATCATTCGAGACTCTAAATCAATAATAAAAGAAAGAAACCGAATCTACCGAGAGTAGTTTTGATTGGCCTTTTCAATTTCTTTTCTGGCACACTCAATTGAGAAACTACTTACGAGAAATTACTTAAAGCTTGGCTTTAGATCAAAAACTGGTTTTCATTAAAGAGAGACATTTTATGAAATAGCCATCAGAGTTGATGAAAGCTCCTCACCGGTCTGTAGGGACAGCGGTCCAGGCTAGACTGTGGGAGGTGCCTGCTGTAATCTGCTGGATTGAAATCCCTTCCAAACCAATCACCTTCTTGGGTTTGGTGACTGGCGTTGAGGTGTGTCCCTGCCCACACTGACCCATGGCATTATTTCCCCATGCAAACACCTCATTTTCTGTAATGTAGAAATGAAAAGAAATGGAATATTGGAATATTAAGGAATGATCCTCAAGAAAACAAAGAGATACTTTCATTAATTGATTATTTTGTTCATATTAGGGCTAATTCTAAACGTTTTCAATGATAAGTGCAAAAGGGGTTGGCTAATACTTTTGCTTATTGTGTTCTTTAAGGGGGACACATTTAATTTTTTAATTATTTAAATATTTCATAAGCATGCAATTATATGAATGGTGTCGTTTAGAATTAGTGTACACATTGTGAGAGAGAGCAAACAAGCTGATTTGATAATTTTGATGAGATCAGAGGAAACTCGTGGAGACAACATGCATATGCATATGGTCTGTTATGAGAAGGAGCTTTTTCCTGATGTAGTCTGAGCATCAACAGTGAGCAGAGGACAAAAGCAGATGCTGAAAGGAATTCCTTTGGATATCAATCAATCAATCAATCCGCTAACCGTTTTCTCCATTTCTTAGTTCCTGTTTTGTCTTTGTTTGTTTTGTTTGTTTTTTGTTTTTCAGGTCCTGTCCGGCAAACCGTTCATCGATGGATTTTTAGTTTGTATGTTCTTTATGCTGGGGAGGTGATTAGCGCCTGCCTCAGTCAGCGGGAGTCCCCTCTTAGAGGGAACTCCTGTCTGCTCTGCCTGATCCTCATGGGGACTTTGTGAAGATGCTTTGAAAGCAATTGCTAAAGAAGCGCTATATAAAAACTGATTGATTAACAAGCAGATGCTGAAAGGAATTCCTTTGGATATGCTTAGGAAACAAAGCCCCTAACTTTACCTCAGACACTGAAAGAGAAAAATGGCGAACTGATTCATGCTTTGCATTTTTTAGTATTAATGTATTCAGAAATGAGTGGATTTTCTGTGTGAATTTTTTTTATGAGTTTAATTCATGAACTGCACGGTACATTGAACAGTTTTGTAAACAAGCCAGAATTTGATAGAGAACTGGTAACTAGGTAGTGGGAGGAAAAGAGTGTACATGACTCATTTCAGAGCGCAACTATTTAATGAGATTCAAAGACATTGTTACAATTAAAAATGTCTTTTGAAGGTTATCTTGGAAGCAGGCGTAGTCTAGAGGGGTCAACATATTTATTCTAAATGCTTAAACACATGCATAATATAGCACCTTTAAAGTTTGGTAGATTTTAATAAAGACAGCTTCAAGGCTTCAGAGCTGTTAACGGGAGCAAAACAACTTCATTTTAAACATCATGTTTGTTCACAGTACCTTTAAATGTAGCAAGCAAGCTTCGTTTACTGTTTATGAGTATGTATCAACTTTGTAAATCTATGACATTATTTTTTTAGTTTTGAAAACAGCGCATTGGAGTAGACTTTTGACATTAGTTTGAAGTTAGTTGTCTGCCGAGACAATTTATTCGCTTATGATTCTGCTTCACTCCTTAAAGTATTACATTTTCTAATCTCATAATCTAAGCCTTCAGAAAAAAATGATACAATTCGAAGCTGCTGCATAATTCTGTAATTAAGTAAATGTAGATTAAATTATGCAATTTAAATGACATTACAGATGTCAATAACCCACGGCAGAAAGTTGCCTTTGTCATTATTGTACACTTCTGTAATGTTCAAGCTCTCTTACCATGTGAAAGAGCGAGGCAGTGGCTGTCTCCACAAGAAATGTCAATGATTTTTGTGATGCTGAGCTCTTCTATGAGTCGAGGTCTGAGCGAGGTGGTTTCAGACGAGCCGCAGCCAAGACAAGAACCACAACCCCAAGCAAACACCTGAACCCAGAGACAGGAGCATTTCAACAGTGCTTAATGACTCATACTGTGGCTGTATGAAACTGTGTGTACCTGGCCAGCAGATGTCAAAGCTAGTGACGACTGGCTCCCTGCGCACACTTTCCTGATTATGAAGCCATGCAGGGCTTCAATCACTTTAGGACGGTAAACACGGTTTGTGTCTCCATGTCCAAGTTTACCTGCGAGACAAGATTAACAGACTTCTCTTAAAAAATGCAATACTAATGTCTGTAGAAAACAAGCAGTGTATTTGTATTTAACAGCATTCTGTTTAGAAGTCAGCGGCTTAAGTCTGTAAGTGGCTCAAATGTTTGGATTTAAGAATGAAAGAAAATAGTACAAAGATATAGGCACTCAGATACTGAACACTTAATAGTTTAGAATTTTACCTTGTCGTGTAAGCAAATAGACTTTGCCTTCACTAACAGCAAGACATTTGTCCAAAATTAAGGACAATAGCTTCAAAACAATACTAACCTTCACCACTTTTTCTAACAAAATGTACATATTCCAATATCCATTGCGGCGGTCAATGGATCACAGGTGTTTATGGCTGTTGATACAGATTTTTCAAACATAGTAATGTATTGTGTGACAACCTATTTTATTCTGGAAGGAACCTTTAGAAAAGAGATTAAGTAAATGCATACATTTTCAGCATATCAGTATAAAGGAAGAATATAAAATCATGTGAATAAAGAACATAATATCACAAAACCACTAATAAATGGCTGAGAATGATTGACGTTTCTTAGAGAAAGCTTTTTAATACCGGTTGAAATGATTACGGTTTGCAAAAAACATATTGATCTGACTGAGATGATAAAAAACCTGAAATAGCAGCAGAAATTGGTGCAAAGAAAGATGGATAGCAAATGATCAAAATAAAAGGTTTATGGCTTTATTTGTACACTTATTTTGCATTCTTATTTGTGTACTTTTCTGTAAATTTGAGACTTAACTTCTATGTATATGTAATGCATTTAAACATTTACAGATTGAGATGGTAGCCCTCCAAATCTATAGATTTATAGCCCAGACGTCAAAACTAATAAAGACAGAAGAAAACCTGTTCTTTTTATAGACAATTAAAAGTAACCCACAACAGCCTCAAACAATGTTCAACACGCATAAACATCTGACCATTTTTAGCATGAGGGACCCTTTAAAGGTAGAGTATGCGATTCACTTCAGTCTGACTTATCGGATTGATTGTCAAAAAACTGTGACTAACATCCCTTATGAAGGCAAATAAGGGCGAGACCCTATTGGTCAAGAGATTTTCAATCTAAACTCTGTCTCTCAGAAATCTCATGATACTTTAATGGTCAATTTGTGGTATACAGTGATTCCTCAAGATATTAAATTAATCCATTCAGGGGTGGCCTTCGTATGATGGATTTTTTGTATGTCGAAGCAAATTTTACATGTAAAGTGCCTAACTCGCTCCAAGCCCCACAGAAACACACTAAAAATTTTAAATAACAGGGAAAAAAATGGGATTCTTCAATCATCAAAAGTACAAATTATAAATCTCATAAACAATAATAAAATAATGACAACAGAATAGAATAATTGTAAAATAATAACTTTTACCTTACCCTTCGAGTGAGGTAATGTGGCAAAGTGTTGGAGGTGGTGGTAGGGGAGGAGAGCCATGGCAATAGAAATTATTTTTACCAAAAAATATTCGCAAATTTAAGAAACCAACACAAAACCAACTACATAGTAACAAAACCTTCCGTGAAGAGAGGGAGAGCGCTTCTAGGAAGGCGTCATGGGCATGATCTGACCAATGGCAGAACAAGATGTTACGCATGAAAACAGAGCACCAGGGCTAGAACTAACCAATACGAGAGCAGAACAGTTGATGTCAAGTTGAACGCGGTCACATGATGTCCAGTGTTGTCAGCCTCGCGAATTTCAAATGTTGTTATGTAAACGTATGTATTTCTCGGACTGCACGTTTTCCTATCTTGGAATTTTTTTCTAATCATGAAACAAAATATTGAGTGACCTTTCATATTTTGGATTTTTCGCAACATAAAGCATTTGCATCTTGAGGTACCACTGTATTCATATTCATAAGTCATCACAAATCATTTTTATACTCACACACTCTTAGACACATAAAATTTCTGTACTAAAATTGTATTCATATATCCTCATACGCATACTTTTTGTCTTACTGGACAGTATAAACATACCATTGTCTCCTCCTCCAAATGACCAGAGGATCCTCCCATCCTGAGCCACTGCAATAGTATGTGAGCTGCCACAGGCCACCTGACCCACCCCGCTGATGTCCTTCACCAGAGTAGGCATGTTACGACTGTGGCTGTCACTGTGACCTACAGCACACAAAACCAAAATAAGACACAGTGACAAACACACACAACCTCTGTCTGAGGGATAAGGAGTCCTGTCGGCAGCCTGATTGATTGTTTCTCAGTGGTCATGAAAAAACACTACGCACAGCACTAATTCAAGCCAGGAAAATCAAAAATCAATACTGAATTGTATTTCACTGACAACGCTACATCTGAGAGCAAACACTCAAGAGTTTGTAAAAAGAGAGATGGAAAGAGATTTACCAAGACGTCCGAAGTCCCCCTCCCCCCAAGTGTACAGCTCTCCATCATTTGTTACTGCAGCGCTGTGTCTGTATCCAGCAGACACACAGACAACCACCTGAATAAAAAAGCATGCATTTACAAAACAATTACATTTGAAAAGAGAGTGAAAGATTATATTAAAGTTATACACAGTGGTTGCTAAGGTATTTTGTTATTGATGGTCACATTTCTAAGAATGAATTTTCTTTTAATACAGGGAAAATTGTGAAATAATTTAAGCTCTTAAGTAATTTGCACACAAATGTAGACATTTACTGCAGGCATTTAGTGCCTAAACTGAAAATGAGGATTATCCTCAGTCAGGACAAAGAAAGAAAATTAGGTTAAAATCAGTTAGAATTAACCAACAGGGAGAGTATGCTTTCAGTTACTATGCTGCCCGCAGCTTTCAGAAGAGATTAGAGGAGCTATAACTCACATGTATAGACAGACTAAAAAAAATGCATTTAAATGTGCATTTACTGACTAAGCACTGCTAGTTGAACAGCTCTCCACCTATGAACTTCTGTTTTTCTTTTATTCTATGCATTTTATAAATTTATAAATCTATGAATTTAATATCTTATCCCTTTGTTTTTTCTCTAATATGTTTTATTGTCTGTTTTATCTATGATCTGTTTTTATTCCTCTGTAAACACTTTGAATTGTCTTGCCAAAAAAAAACATAATTGTTACCAGAAAGCTTACAAGGAAGGTGGTAGATAAACTTTTGGGAGGTTCCTCACCTTCCCTAAGAGAGGCCCTTGTATAATCTTTGGGTATTTTTGTGTGGCACTGTTCCCATGTCCCAGTTTTCCATAATCTCCATCGCCCCAGCTGAACACCTCTCCCTCTGCCGTTACAGCCAGTGTGTGTCCATCTGAGCCTTTGGAAGATGATACCTTCCTCATGGTGCGAGGTGGCTCTAGCACCAGTTTCTTGGGCATGGATTGATTATTAGAGTCTCCTAGTCCCAGACGGCCATAACTGCCCTTCCCACAAGCCTTTACTGCTCCATCAGCTGACACAGAGAATGTACAGTACTGGCCTGCCTCAATCTACACAAGAAAACAAAAAGGAAAACTAAATCATATGTGATCTGGATTGATGGTCCAATACTCTGAATAATAGAACAAACCATTATGTTAGTACATACATATATATAATAACTATATATATTTACAGTTATTATTAAAAATATGTTATCCTTCAAACACCCCTTTATATCAATCTCTCTAATAAAAACATACTTAGTGTGACCATTCCTCCCCCACTCAGCACTAACATAAGTTCTGGACTGCTTCCAGTTACTTAGATTTTGAATACAGTTAAGCATCATAAACCCACACACCATTTGTGCATCGCTGAAGCCTTGAGCCAGTTTAGGCTGCAAAATCTTTTCAAGCGTTCCCTCTGCAAGCTGATGGCTGCTGTTGCTGCCCCACACATACACCATGACAGCATCACTCTCCAAAGTAGAGGGAGATGTGCCTGTGCTGCATGAGCACAAGCAGTTGGAAGCCAGTGTGCAGATCTAAAATCCAGAAAGATACTAGATTTTTGACACTAGAGTTGTAATAAAAACCTTCTGTTGTTAGTTTTGAACAGACCTCTTCAAAGAGGCAAAGAGCACCATGTGAGAGGCAACAGAGTCCATCTGCATCCTTCTTCAGCACTTGAATAGTGAGGGATTCACCACGAACAGCCTGTAAACAGTAAACAATTCAAGGAGACAAGGGATTAACTGTAATTTAATCACATGCATGATCAGGTTATCAGCTCGGTGTTCTAAGCTATTATTAACATAGTTAAATGAAAGTATTTGAAACTGAAAATAACTCAAATACACAATACAATTCAGACTAATAAATACCAATACTGGAGAAGACATATCAGACTAATGCTATGTTACGATCAGGAATTAACATGTTAATCGTTGTTGAATTAACGCTATAAAATATGAATTCAAACAAGTATTGATGATTGAGAAAATCTGCTTTATCAATATATTTATGTTCATTGAAGGGAGAAAATAGAGAATATGATGGCTGTTAACTAACTGCAAGGCAGCAGAGTCCCTTTCGATCTCTCCCCAATAAGTAAGACTTTTAACTTGTCTGCCATGTTTGTCATCAACAGAAGAAGCTCCTTGTTGGCTGAATCAAATTCTGATAGGAATATCTGTTGCGAATGGGTGACAATAGCTTGGCATGTATGTCGATGTCGCATTTTTCGTGATGCCACATCACACCTTGCAGGGTGTGGTATCCACCGTTGATGTACCGTTCCCATACCGCAGCTAGCCGTTGACTTAAAACATTACTTATTCCCTAACTGTGCAAAATTCGTTCTTGGTGTAGAAGGCTGACATTGATATTGCCAAAAAAAAACATTTTTTATTTTGATCACAATTTTTTGCTCCTTTCACAATAATGTAGAGAATGATACAAGGTATATATATATATATGGGAAGATAATAGCTTTTAAAAGCTTAATAAACACGTTTATTATAAACTAATAAACAGGAAGAGATAAAAAAAAAATTAATTAGATTCTCAAATAAATAAATACAAATGTGTAAATCTCATCCTGCACATGTGCGGATCTCTCACTGTGCATTTGTTCAATTCTCTATTAATTTGTGAGCTTTATATCAGGCCTATTCCCCTCAGATAGCAACAGATTGACCAATCCTAGTCTTCCTAGCACCAATTCTCCTCACCACATTGATAGCCAGTGCCACAGTGTTGAACTCAAGACAGAGGGAGCGTTGTACTTAATATTAATAAAACAAATTTTTATGAAAATTTACCCAACAGTTTTAATTTCATCACGAAAGTTGAAAGACTCTCAGATATTGGCATTTAAAACCAACAAACGAATAAACTCTGAGATGAAGAAAATATAAACCAAATAACCATATTTTTACAGAAAAAAAGATGAAATACAGAAAGTCACAGGGCAGGTCAGCTATGGCTCATACAGCTTTTAAAGCTGGGAACTGAGCCAAACACTCCCAGTCAAAGCACGGCTACAACTTTAATCAGAACGAGGAGAAATTATCTCAGTTCTACCCTTCATGAGGGTGAACTGCGGTATGCAGTATGATCTAGTCGCAGTATAAATCTGCACTAAATGATTTCCTTTAAGTGGTGAATTAGGGATAAACGAATACAGCTGAATGTGAGTGTTGGTTCTGTGCTGTAATTCTATACTCTGCGAGTGAAAGAGGCACAGCACATTAGCTGCTCTCATAGGTCGACTTACCGTGTGCAGGCGCATCTGCTGTAGTGTTTGATAAATCAGATCATAGCCCACTCCAACTGTTTCAGAGTTAGATGCAGATGCAGCCAGAGCCACCTCCACCCACTCCAGTAGGAAGCGCAAGGACCCTCTTTGTAAAGCTAGAGAAAGGAGGAGCTCCAAAGCTAGTCTGCGACCGGCACGATCCGCACCTGATCCACTGACAGCAGTCTTCTTTAGGAAGTCTCCAACTTGAGTAAGACAGTCAAGCCCCACTGTTGGGATCTTATTCTCGTTGGCTAAGGAAAGAGGGGGCAGAGCAGCCAATACAGAAGATGCGGTGGCCAGTACCTCGTTGCACAGCAAAACATCCGGTGGATTTTCAAGTCGCCCCCGCTGCCAACTCTGCCTCAGCAGGGCAAAAAGCAGACTCAACCCAGTCCTGACACCCATTTCAATAAGAACATCTGTCCCTGACTTTGAACGTGAGCTCCCCATTGGCCAAGGATCCGAGATTGCCTCCAAAGTGGCTCCTTCTGGATTAGAGGATGAGGGCTGAGGAGGTAGGGGCGCTCGGAATCGGTCATGATATTTACTATGGAGGGCGTAGAACACTCTCTGAAGTATAACCAGCCTGTGGTGCAGGGATTGGGAAAAGGGAGTCCTTGAGAGCATGCGGTGGGCCAGGCATCTTTGACTGTGGAGCAGCGCAGATAAATATTCTTCCTTCTCATCATCAGCACTGGATTCGTACTGGAAATCAGGCAAGCGAGGACCAATGAGGTCCTGAACTGGCTGGGCTAAGCCCAAAACCTCCTTGTTATAAAGCAGTTTGGAATAAAGTGCAGCTGCTCCATGGCGCGTGGCAGTCTGCACACTGTCCTCTGCTGCCCAGGAGCTGTTCAGGTGCTCCTGCCATTTGAGCATCACATGTGTTTGAGAAGGCAACATCACTGAACATTATTTACACACAAGGGGCACATGTCTGGAGGAGAGAGAGAAAGAGAGAGATTAAAACACATTACTATATTTTACCCCATAATAATTAAAAAGACAAATTAAGTGCAAACTTATAATAAAACTAAATCTCACACAAAAGAATGCCTCTGTATAGTTTCAAAAATGAAACAATGTAGCATTAAGTCTTTCTAGTCAGCAAACCTAAAACAGCAAATGTCCCTTTCTTAAGGCCTCTTGGTAAAAAAAAATTCAGAAAAAAACTTTTTTCAGACTGCTCTCAATTTGCTTCTTTTGGGATTAAGGAAACATTGATAAAACATGCACTAAAAGATGTGTTTGAGAGAAATCAATGTTATTTTCCAGAGGCAAGGATAGTGTATCCAGCAAGACAATGTGTGCTAGATCAGATAAGAAATGACTATCAAACAGCAGCAAGGCACTATAAATGGAAATTTGATTAGCTTTCTCACACAGAAAATGTGTAAGAAAACATTTGCAACAGCTCTATAACTTTACAATTATGGGACTTGCATGGTTATACTAAACGAAAACATGGATGCAGCATCTTTGACTGCTCAAATAGGTCTCTGTAGAGTTTTGAGAATGGTCATTAGAAAGTAATGCCTATTTACAGTGTTTTATTGAAATAGGGTAAAAAGGAAAATGGATTAAGCAGAGATGACAAACTGAAACCTAAACGTCTGTTCACAAAAAGAACACAGATTTGCCATTAGTTAATAACTAAGCACCTGTGTAGACTTTTCACCAAATACATTTTTACTTAAATGTAAAATCAGAGTAAAAGTTTCCAGAAGTGCTCAATATTCTGTATAATAAATTATACAGCATAGATTGCACCTGTGCCTGCATACCAGAGTAGTATCTCTGTTAAGCTAACGTTTCAGATGGCATGTTTTATTTTATTGCTACATTTTAAGGCCAATCTATACTTGTGCATCAAGTCTACAAATCGCCCTTTTAAAAGGTTGTGCATTACCGGTTAAGATGCCTGCTGTAAGCCTATGAAATTTTCTAATTTCACATCATTGGCAATTCTGTAAATAACCTTCCTTAGTTATCTGTGTTGTGTTTTCGTTAACTAGCAGTTAGCTTTGTTATCACGCCATGTTGGATTAGCCATCAGTGCAAAGACAGTTCTTCTACACAAGATGTATGTATGGAGTTGTATTAATATGGTATATGACGAGGTAAATATAACCTGGTCTTTGGTAGCATTTATACAGTTTTTTTTTGATTGCTAGTAGTTAGCATTCTTATTATGCCAATATTGATAAGTGCATACAAAGAGTGCAAAAGCATAGAGCGCAGATGATGTTTGTAAGCTTGAAACTCAACTATAAATTGGCCTTATACTCCCTCATTTGGATGATTGTTGTTTGGCCCTTTTTATAACAAATGATACATGTGGGCAAGTAAAAGATAGTATCAGAATGAACCTTAAACTTTCATGATTATTAGAATGAACCTTAAAGCCTTAAACTTTTGCAACAAAGAAAAAAGAAAAAAAAACTGCTCAAGAGAGACAGTAAAGTTAACACATATATTTTCTAATGAGCCGAAAAAAGCAAGAGCTTAATGCATATTTTATTTGGAAGGATACAAAATTATTTTTTAATCTGGAAAAGAAAAAAAAATACCATCGTTTTTACATTTAGCTGTGACTTACATTCTTGACTCAAATGAAAACCCATCAGCAGCACCAGCCTCTCTCACTTTTAGTAAACTCTTTAGTCAGTGAACTCAGTGGCCTTTTCAGGGTTTTGAGCCCCCGTTGGTTAGTCCACAAGCTATATGACCCAGCACTCCCACAACTGCCTTGAGTCTCACACCTAGGAATTTATTACACCTGGCAACCTCTACAGTTTCACAATGTATAAAAATAAAGATGCTTCTCCAGCTTATGTGGGAGCCTTCACATTCCCCAAGAACGCTTGACTAATCCTCCAAAAAACAGGACAATAATAACCACTTAATGCGATGGACTATGTAAACAGAAGCTGAGTTTGTACTCTCAAGGTGTTTACCTCTTCACAACATACTGGCTCAAGTTCAAAGCTCTAAATATAAATACAGACAATCTTGAGTTTCACACTACTATAAATAACAGGGTAGTTATGCACCCAAACAATAATTTAGACCATGTTTTAAAATAGAGGTGAGGGACATACAGTTTTAAAGTTGATCTGCCAGTTCTTGGTGTCCTTTTCAGATTAAAGCAGCAGCAAAATAACCAGTGAGTCGCAGAGTACAAGATTTGGATTCAAGGGGGTTGTTAAATTTTCAATTTTTTTTCTCCATACGAGACAGTTCAGTTATAGGAAAGTATTCATAAAAAGTCACATAAATACGAAATAGAACACAAAAAGCTTTAGACCATATATACATACTGTCTGATGGCTATTAAGATATTGGATATGGATATTGTGAATATTGTGAACTTTCCCAGCATGTAAAAGTAATGTTTATCTGCTACCATAACTTAGAATGAACATTGAATTCTAAGAATGACACACCTGCATATTAGCTGCACCAAATAGATATGTATTCCTATATAAACATACTTTAATATGAGCTTTTCATACATAAATGATGCTACATTAACTAGTATTGGTGAAATCGATCAATATTATAAGTTCTTTAGTGGCATTCTTTATTCATTGAGTCAACTCTGCATAAGCTTAATACGTACCATTTGGCTATGTACGTATTAATACGTATTTGGCTAATACGTACTTCAATTTGGTAAAGAGTGCACTCACCCTACACTTCATAATAACGGTATGTGCATGTACATTTTTGGATCACACTGCTAGTTATCCGGTTAAAAAAATAAGTTTGCAATGTTTCCTCTGTTTTTTGTTTGTTTGTTTGTTTTAGTTATGACTCTATGATTTTAGATGTTGAGTTTGTCTCTCCTATACTTCCTTTGAAACTTCTGAAGTTCTCAAAGTCTCTCTGAATTGTAATTAAGAAGTGTAAGGTAATAAGTCAACTGGAAATAATAATAACTATTGCAGACTGTAATGGTGTGAAGTATGTCTTCTACGAATGCTTGAAAGAAACACACATGCAACTTTTTGATGATACAAAGATTACAGTGCATAAAAGAGCAAACATTGTTCCCAAGGTTCCAGACAGAAAATAGGTGACAAACTGATCTTGGATAAGTAAAATGAACACAAGTTGCCCAGTCAAGTTTTTTCACTCTCAAATAATGGTCACAGTTCAAGAGCAACTAAAGTGGACTCAATCTCGACAGCTAGAAGGGTCTGTGAGAATGACAGCCAGAAAATTTGAGTAATTCAAAGCAACGACTAAACTTCTGTCGAATGTACTCAGGTTTCAGACAGAGACTAAAATATGGGCAAGGCCAATCAGAGAGCAGAGTCAAAATAGATAGGGTGAGCGATGAAGTCTGATGCAGAATAACCAGTGAAGAATTATCTCTACAATAATAGTGAGCCATTTTATCTTTTTTGTTGCTGCTGTTGTTGTTGTTTGATTCTAAGATAACTGCCTTTGTGTCGATGATTGGGCTAGGTGGTTTATCAAACACGAGTGTTATCAAGTTCTAGCAAAAATAAACTGATAATTTCGAAGACAAAGTCAATTTCCAAAAACACTGTCACACATTTATAAAGCATTGCTGTGCAGATGCTTGAGGTGGTGGAGGATCTTTTTCCACAAATTAGCAAAATAAACACCAAGACGCATCAAAGGAATCCTATACCAATATGAGAGATTTTTTATTTATTTTTATAATCGTTATCCATAATCAAATTTTGGCAAATTGTAGTTGTATTCTATTCTTCACTGAAGTATATTTTAAGACCACTTTTCCTTTAAGTGTTTGTTTAACAATCTTGACCAATTTGACAAAACAATATTTATTTGACAATTCACCCAGTGCTTAAAGAATACTTTGCAATAATATTTCTCTTTACATTAAACAAGGGCACTTAAAAAAATAATTTGTGGTATCCATTCTTACATTACCCCTACAAACCACATATCAGTTGACCCAATCATCAGACTTCAAGCTGGTTCCACAAAGTAAGAGATCACATTATGACAGACTTCACAGACACTCTATGCTAAAGAAAACAAAAGAATTTGAGATAAATGTAAATAAATAAAATATAATGCTTATCATGAATATCCATCATGGTGACAGTGTCTTTGGGTTTGTCCTTTCAGCTCAGAAAAAAATCAAACCCTTAAGAATCCTTTTCAATTATCTGGTTGTGATGCCCTGCAAAGAAGACAACGACTGATTACACTCGGCTTTAACTTTAACTTCTCTCTACATAAACCTAGGGGAGATATAACAGTGTATTTTAACAGTGCATGTCAACAAATACAATAAATGTTGTAGAACTATGCACTCAGTGATATAACACATAAAACCTTACCAAAAAAATCAAACAATCAATGTGAGAGATGTGAAGGTGGGAGAACCTCCTTAAAATCTAAAACAACTTTCCAATTACATCTCAAAATAACTGAGAGCTTAAAAAACAGTAACTTTCGATCCCCCCATAAAATAAAAACAGCTAACTCATGAGATAAGAGGCCAGGCATGTCTGTGGATATGAATCCAAAAGCATGGCTCAAAGTGAACACAGCCAAGAGATGAGTGCTTGTCTTTGTGTCTCTATTTATTGCTAACTGTATTGTTGCATCAGCTGAGGCTCAAAGCAAGTGATGGATACAAAAATAGCAGCCTCTGACGAGCTCAACTGTTTGACTAACTGAGCCACAACAACCCCAAACAATCCACATCATCTACGTTTCAACCTGTCAAAAGCATTATAAAAAGACAGAGTAAATATTCTTACCAAACGATCCACATTCGTTCTTTCTGACAGTCATTGACGCCCAGCAGATCCAGCCTCTGCCCCCCGCGAAGCTCTTTAAACCTGCTGCCGAACAGAACGGACCAGGATCTTGCGTTTTAGTGGGAATCCCATTCCATGTTTACTAAAGCCAGTCTTACCCAATAAATATAACAGAACGAGAGCCGGTTTTGCGCAATTCGAGGACGAAATGCCGGCTAATCTAGAGCTAGACGGTGTTTATAGTGGGATATGCGGCCGCTCCGCAAGCTGTTGCTATGAAAATCTCTTGTCGCTCGTTTTCGGGAATATGCGTAGAGCGTAAACAGCGTAAAGGCGCGTGAAGCTATTACGTCATTACGTTTATAGTTTAAGGGCCCCTGCGGAATTATTTTACTGTGTAATAATAATAACAGTAGTAGTAGTAGTAGTAGTTTGTTGTTGTTAGTCCATTACATAAGACAAAACATAACAGGTACTTCATAATAGGTGATGATCTTTATTAGAAAAATAGGGACATAGTGAACAACTGTTATAAAAAACCTTTGATCAAAATACCAACTTCCTGTGACCCTTCTAGACCAGTGGCATATGTGCTGTTTACAAGTTCCACATGCTTACTTTTTCACATCCTGAAACACACGTTTTTACTTCAAATGCTTTATTTAGTTTCCTTTCATATCTGATTTAAGATACATTTTAAAGGGAACATTCAGTTCAAATTGTCGATTAGTGATTTGTTTTTAAAAATTATTTATTATAAAAAAATACTTGAAACTAGGTTTTAAAAACAACATATAAATGAATACCAAAAATCTATAGACACACATTTGGTTACATAATTTTGATTTCACTCACCATTATAAACCTTGATATAATGTTTCATTAATTGAGGAGCACTTTTAAAGCGAAAACGTTCTGCTTTGCCCATCTACAGTAATTTGCATTCTGAACAGTATAAAAGTATACTACTCTGAGCAAAAGTTCATCCTCAACATCTCTCAAACTAATTTGTGCAATAACTTTTACCGTTAGTTATCACATTTAATTTGTGTATTTCTTTGGCCCAATCACTACTGAAACTTCAGCTCACAGTCTGCTGATGGGTAAGAAATGCAGTGACCCAGTCTATATTATGTGCAACAGCGCTCTCTAGTGACAGAAACATTGTAGTGCATAATATGTGAGAAAATACCTTGAGCATTTTTAGACACTGAAGAGAGTTTCAGATGCTTAATTCATTTGCTTCAATACACACGACAATTGATTATATGGCAGTAAACTGACTCCCTGTGAGCACGATAACGTTAGAGGCTTCACGTCTATTACGCGACCCGTAGTTTACCCTCAGTTCTTTCGCGGGCATGAGGCGAATTTCATTAAAAATGAACTGGGTCAATCTTAATTACTTACAACGGAGAAGGATTAGGGCCACTGTCTTTAATTTCAGAAGTATGGCTGCCCGTGAGGACATTTGTCGTCTAAGTTAGGGAGCGCCTTTTCGTCTCTATAAGGAAGCGGCGAAAGCTGGTAAAAGGCCAATTTAAGTGCGTTTTTGCATGTCCGAGGGGGTCTCGGAGGAAGCCATCGCGTTGCTTTAAGAACTGAATGCGCAGTCGATGAGCCTTTAGCTTACTTAACGTGACCGAATTCACACTTTTCCACTCACCTTTTATTCTTCAAGCAACGCGATGACTCGGACACGCAAAAACGAACTTAAATTGGCCATTTATCAGCTTTAGTCGCTTCCTTCAGCATTCACATCGTCTACGTTAGTTGGATGTTGTGACTGTAAAAAATAACTTGGACGAGAAATGTCCTCACGGGCACCCATACTTCTGAGAAAAAAAGTCAGAACTTCAATTTTATTTTTTACAGTGGCCCTACTCCTCCTTCGTACTAATCATATAACGATTAGGAAAACAGAGATTTTATTTCATTATTTTAAAAGGACATTTTATTTATTCACGGTGAATGTTCTAGAAAGGACTTTCTATCAAATCAATAAAAAAGTTTTGAAAATGTATTTTGTTGCCTTTAACTTATCTATGAGTTCAAATTATTGTGTTTTTTCCTAAATAAAAAATGTATGATTATCACATTTTAAGTGAGTAGTCGTATAAAGTTGTATTCCCCAAAAAATAAATAAAAGGTATTATCTCAAAGTCCATGCCATCATCAGATGTTATGCCATTGTTGAGCTGCTGTGCTCTACATTTGCACATTACTTTTTATGACAAATGGGACCAAGTAAAAAAGTGTGAATTTATCTAAATTATGAGATGGTATCTCAGAACTATGACTTAAGCTCATGGTGACTCAGTAAGTCATAATAACTACGACCTAGAATCTCATCATTTTGATTTAGTATCTCAAAGCGATTACTTAGTATGTGATCATTTTAACGTCATATCTCATCATTTTGACTTAATATTTCATGATAATAGGGGTAATTGGTGCGAGAGTAGAGTATACTGAGGCCAGAGTTAGGTGGAAACAGATGATTTGCTGTGGCGACCCCTAAACTCGGAACAGCCGAAAGAAGAAGAAAGAAGAAGATTTCATGATAATGGGTGTCACGGTGGCGCAGTGGTAGCACGCTCGTCTCACAGCAAGAATGTCATCGTTCAGCTGGCATTTCTTGAACTTGCATGTTCTCCTCGTGATCGCATGTGTTTACTCCGGATTCCCCCACAATGCCAAAGACATGCGGTATGAAAACCAAAATTGTCCATAGTGTATGAGTGTGTGTGGATGTTTCCCAGGGCTGGAGAGGCATCCGCTGTCTAAAACATATGTCAGAAGAGGTCCGCTGTGGTGACCTCAAAAGGTGACAAGGCCGAGAAGATGGAACATCTGAAGAAAATTCTGGATCAAAATTTGTCAATAAATCGAGGAGATTAACCTCTCAAGTGTGACATTCTTTCCTCCACAAACACCTCCCCATGAATTGTCACAGGAGAGGACTCAAGAGGTCACGGAGGTAATTTGGGACAAAATAACAAACAAGTCGAGCAGCAGACCTCTGCAGTGACGACATCAATTCCTGGACGGCAACGCGGCTCTGATTCCACTTCCACGCCGGATCTCTAAAACTAGAACGGTGGGGCTGGAAAACAGACAACAGCACCGGAATGAGGAAACTGACGAGGGCATACTATGCGCAAAACAAACTTGTTTAAAGCTGAACGCATGCTTCAGTCGCTGCCACAGCATCTGAGGAGAGCTCACTTCTTTCCCAGCGCGCCAGACCTGAGGATAGCATCACCTTCGTCTCCCATTCAGCCATGCATGTGTTCGCCATAACGATCTTCGTGCTGATGGCGCTCGGGGACGCGGATGCCTGGGTTCCCGCCGGTAAATACGCGGTAAACTGCCCTGACAGGTGTAACCCCGCGATGTGCGCTTCGACTACGCGCTGCCACCGCACGGTGCTCGATGACTGCGGCTGCTGCCCGGTGTGCGCGGCTGGACGGGGAGAGCACTGCTACCGCACCGTGTCTGGGATGCACGGGGTGAAGTGCGGTCCGGGACTCTTCTGCGACTTCTACAAGGATGAGGACGATTATGGGGATGAATACGGCGTCTGTAAAGGTACTGGAGGAGGAGAATCAGCCATTGCAGCTGCTCGGCTAATTACGATGCAGGTGTTTGAATTGAAGGAATCTCTTTGTAAAATGCAAATGAAGCTTAAACTAAAATGATTGACTGTACAACTAGAGACTACAGTATTCTATAATTGTTCTTATTTTAATGTTATCAGCTATTTATTATGTTGAGGTTATGCAAACAATTTATGCACTAGTAACTAGTGCGTTATCTAAACATATTCTGTTCAGAAAGTTGGTCATAAAACAGTAAATAGAAAAAAACTAAATCCTTTTCTGCAAAGAAAAAAACCGTTGTACATAGTTATATAATTATGTTACAATTTGACATTTTTTTAGTATTAATATACACTGAACAGTGTACATTTTACTCTCAGGATTTCACTGTGTGTAAGTACACTTAATCTTACCTTGTTTTGTAAAAAAATATATATATTTAAAAAAATATATTATACTTAATAGGTACTTAAAATGCACACATTTTAACATTTTTAATGAATTTAAGGAATTACAATTATTTTGCCATATGGTTTGAGAAAACTACCTTCAACTTTTTAGTTTTGAACTATCGCAGGAAAAATGATCAGATTGAGTTTACAATTTGGTCTGAGATTCTCCTAAAATCTGTGAAAATGTTTTTTTTTTGTGTGTGAGATTTACTATAACTTGAGGGCAAAATTCTAATTATATTCTTTGAATGAAACTATTTTAAATGTTTAAGTCCATTGTGAATTCTGCAGCAAACCGTGTCACTCTGGTGAATTTCAGAGAAAAACTTCCCATAAGCATGACTTACCTTTCAGTGGACACACGGTTCAAAAAGAGACATGAGCAGCAGGCAGTTATCTCTTTAACTTTACTAAGTGATACCTAAAATAATGTCTTATTTTAATTAACACTTCATTAAACACTTTTTTGTTTATGTGTCTTCAAATGTTTGCTTTTCATAGGGAACAAACACTTTCCAGACCAACTCGTCCTTGCAGGCTTTTTGTGGGTTCTTTAAAGGATTAACACTAAGCAATGAGTTACAAACTGTGTCATTGACAATAAAAAGAACCACTGTAATGAGCAATAATGGGCATGTTTATTTTCCTCAGAGTGCTTGTATGGAACATACGGAGTGGACTGCCACAACACCTGCAGCTGCAAAAGCGGTGGAGTTTGTGACCGGGAAAGTGGAGCTTGTCTCTCCTTTAAACTCCTGGCGAAGATGGCCATGCTCAAAGCTCAGTCAAGTGAAGGTGAGCTCAATAAGAATAATTTCACCCTGTAATGCAGAGCACATACAGATATATCTGGAGACTTTTCTGTGACAATTTTTGTATGGATGACAGCATTGGTTTGTGCCTTGTGTTTTGTTTTATACAGTATTCTGCACATAACTGGATTTTAAATGATGTTTGGTAAAGAGAGAGTTCAAATCTGTCATGTATTATTTTTTTGCTTGGTTGGGCTATTCATAAACAGGATTTATATTTATTATATTTTTTAAATTTATTTTGTAAAAAGAAAAACATTTGGTACTTTGCTGTAAATTAACATTAATGCGTTTCCAGACTTTTTATCTAATTTTCTAAACGACATGCTTGGAAAACAGCTGGATTTTAACAATGAAAACATACTTATATGCATGAATGAACAAAATGTCGATTAGTAAGTCATAAAAATGTCCAAAATGTATATTTACTGTATGTTTTTGTGTGTATTGTGCAATAGGTAATGAAGTGGGTTCGGGTGACACGAACACTGAGAACAGCAGCAGTCGCAACTTCCTCACTCCACGCTGACCGTGCCCCAATCCCTGCTTTTCACTCAGTGTACATGTAGCAGAGTAAATTAATGGACCAAAGGGATATATTTTAATGTTTAATAAGGTCAAGGATTGTCATATACATATTATTCTGTATATTTAACAAATGTATAAAGAAGTTACATTATTCCAGAGCACATCCTCCAACAGAAACACAGACTCGACCGTGGAGAAGCACACAGTATCTTTTATTGAATAAACACAGAAAGTGTTATTACATTATGAATGTATATCAGTTTTTTTCATGTTTGGTAAATCCAAATGTACACCTAAAGAAAACAGACTAATGTGACTAGATAGATGCCATTTGGACCACATAGCCTCTGTGATGCTGAAGTTTTAAAGTGGTTTAAAAAGGCCATTAAGGTCGACTGTTTTTCATTTGAATTTGTGCGTAAATTATGCAAACGTCTTGTACGTTTCATGAAAAACATAGATTTGTTACTGCTTTATGTATGACATTTTATTTAAAACCATTAAATGCAGAAAAATTATGTATATTGTTTTATTTTCACTATGTTTGTGTGTTGGTTTATTTTTGATTAACCATTAAAGATGAGTTCTGTTTCAGAGTCATAGACAAAAGCTTTGTTGAGAAAATAGTGGCCTCCGCCCAGCACTTTATTCGAGTTTTAAAAATTAATTAAACATTTATTTTATTTGAAATACTGTGTCGGTTCTTACTGGAGCCTTTAGCATGTTGGTTGATCTACGTCTTTGATTATGGTGTGATGTTAATGCCTTAAGATTAGGTTAATAATGGTTTGGGGTTGCTCAGTAATAGAAATAACTTCATGTAATAGAAATAACCTAATATAAATAACTTAATGACAAGCTTTGAAAATATATATAATAATAATCCAATTTCAATAATGTACACTGAGTGCAGCGAGGACTTCTTGCAAATCTTACTTCATAATGACTAATAATAGGCCAATACCCTATTTGAATTATTAGTTATATATTTCCATCCACCTATTTTCTTGTCGGATTTCTTTCCTTTCGGGGTCGCCACAGTAGAATGAACCGCCAACTCTTCTGGCATATGTTTCATGCGGCGAATGTTTGCTTTTACCCAATTGACTTATAAATGGGGAAACCGAAGCACCCGGAGTAAACCCACGGGATCACAGGGAGAACAACTGACCCAGCCTAGGCTCGAACCAGCGACCTTCTTGCTGTGAGACGAGCGTGCTACCCACTGCGCCACCATGACAACCTTATTTTGTATAAATATTTAAAAGATTTACAAAATAATTTTATAATTATAATGTACTGTAGATCCTATTTTAACAGAACGATAAACTTCAACAGGGTGTCACAGTGGTGCAGTGGGTAGGGAGGTCATCTCACAGCAAGAAGGTCACTAGTTTGAGCCTCAGCTGGGTCAATTGGCATTTCTGTGTTGAATCTGCATGTTTTTTTAACGAATGCACGGCTGCAGGATCCTCAAATGATAAATAAAGTTTGCCAACGTTATTAGGATTGCTATTATGAGAGCAAGTAGACATTTATGGTAACTTAAAATAAATCACTTTATCTGGATTTGGATAACGTAGATTTGGTACAGATCCAAAATTCAGTCCCAAATTAATTGAAATTCTACCTTGTACTGCCTCTCATTCCAAAAATATTCTGGACGAAGATGGCTTGAACAAACACGCATTTTGAAAGATTGCCCTATGCCTTTCCTCCATAAATAAAGTCTTCAAAGTTTTTTTTTTTTTATGGTAGTAAACTATCAAAGTTGTGTACTTCTTTACATCTCAATACATGAGCAAAAATGGTAGCCTATTGTGTTATCAGAGGTGGAGTTTATGGTTTATTAATGGTAAGGTCTTACAGTATTTGACTGAATTTACTGTGAATTTCACATACCCTGTTTCCCAACATAAAAAGTATTCAAGTGGTTCCCTTGTTCTGGTTACATTCTGAACACCAAAGATGAACGCTTAACTGGCTGATATTATCCACAATTCACTGCAGTTCACACATAATTCCTACAAGCCAAACTTTCAGGTCCTGTCCATGAGACTTAGTATTGTTTAATGTTTTGCATTGATCCTCAGTTTATATGATTATTGAATTAGGTTTTAATTATAGTTTGGTTTAGTTGTAAAATTTAATGGAAATCGATAGTAATGATTTAATCTTTTAACCAAACTAAAATTAAGCAAAGATCAACCAAAAGTCATTCTAGAGTTTCAAGTGATCATTTAACCTAACTTCTAAAAACTTCCGGATTAGAGAGCATCTCATTAGGATGCATGTGCTCTAAAAATACTCCATGTGCTCTTCTAATAACCGTCAGATCTGATTCTCACCTAACTCCCAGAGTTCTCCTCATCTGGTGCTGTTTCCCAGCATCCCTCGTGTTTATTTCCCGCGTTTCCTGACACCTGTGAAAATTGCCTTACTTCCTGTTGTTGTTGTGTCTGCTTTGGGACAGGATTCAGAAACCGCTGGAATTTGTCAACTGACACACGTCACTCCGGGACGTGACGTGAAGAGAGGAATGTCACACTTCCGTCAGCGGCAGCGCATCATCTGCGCGGGAAACTTCACCTCACTAACATAAACAGGTTTATTTATCTCTATAAACATGCATTTTTGTATTTGCGGAAGCAGACTGATTGATTTATAATTTACATCTAAACATACTAGTTACTGGAGCATGAGGACTGGGTGAAGAAATATTTTTAATTATTTTTTGTAAATAGAATTGCTAACGAAGTTATATTAAACGAAGCATATTCAGTTTTCCATTTTGATCTCTTTCACGCATATGGTGTTATATTATGACATAATTTGACTATGTCAAAAATAGACTTGTATGAAGTTTAAATTTGTATGTAACGTTACGTGATGACAGACACATTTGTGTCATGTGATCTCTTTACCAGCACCTGTTTCATGAATACAGTAATGCCTTACATCACATCACAATGTTTAAAAACTGTTTAAAACAAATAGCTGTTTCAACTTTTGACTGTAATCATAAAAACTGGGTGAAAAGAAGAAAGACTTCAGAATACATTCATACAACATATAGCTACAGTATGGAATGTCCACATTTGTTAATATTGATGATTGGTAAAGGATTTGAATCACTATCAATGATGAAGTATAACTCTTAAAATTCTTAACAAATCAAGCCGGTATCTTCCTAAAAATACAACTTGATGCTTAGGAAACACGTTGTTGAATAATTAATCCCACTAAATTGTTTAAAAACAATAAAGTAACATAGGAACAATAAAATATGTATGTTCATATGGAAAGCACAAGCACCTTAAGTCATTTCCACAAACAGCACGGATTTAAGGTCTTATGTTTAGCTAAACTTCCTGTCAAAGCTTATTTAGAGCTTTTCTTCTGGAGTATTCTTTTTTTTACATTGTTTCCTCAACAGACAGTGCTATTCCTTCCTTTATACACTGCAATAAGACATCTTTGCACTCATACTATGACCTCACACATGACTCACACATGCAATTTATTATACATTTGGTCTTGCATTCTATTTCCATTGAGTTGTTATTAAACATTCACAATAGCCTCAGTTTGATTGGAGCTTGTAACAATTGTTCTTGAATGATGCCTAATATTTTGCTAATAATTTACAACCTGTAATGATTGGTTTAGGGCCAAACTAAAAAAAAAAATTGGCCCTGTCAATTTACAGTAAAATATAGCTGCTGTCTGTAATACAACACAATTGAGAGGGAAATATCACATTTTTAGGGCAGTTTAATTTTACAGCAAACACTAACAATATGCAGGAAATCACATGTCTTCTTTTGCATGATTGCAAATCACCTCTGACCTATATCTAATGGTTAGTTTTGGGAAATAGATGAAGATTTTACATGATGCAGTATATATGTAGTCTTAATGAAAATATTGATCAAACTACACAAAATAAAACAAAGGACAACTAACTTCACTTAGAAAGTCAATATCAATAAATGATGTGATTATTTTCCAATTTACCCATATTTGTATCTAATTTGATGGAGGATAACATACTTTTCTGCTTTTAGGCTTCAAATGTGCAGAATCTGCCAAAGCGCATCAAAATGTGTCTGAATAGTTAAAGACTATTAATAATTGTACGCATCTCTGTTTTTGTTACCATGACCATGGCAAGCCCTAAATCAAAACCCGAGATGCAAGTGGCAAGTACAGTTCTTTTCAGTTTACAAAAATCTGCTCCATGCTTCAGTCCTGCACGAACAGAACACTTCATCTTTCCCTTGAGAATAGAAAGGCCCAATTCCCGCGGCAAAACAAAGGCCTCTCTTGCAAAAACAGGAAGCGAATGGTGAGAAAAACCCTTTATCTAACAGCCTGAAACACGTCAAGATTGCCCTTCAGAAACAAAGGTGTACAAAGCACCTTGTAAATATGTTTGATTTACAGCAATGTTGTTTATTGGGTCAAATTAAGTTTTTGGGTTGTGTTCTTTGCAGAAATTAACCCCCATATTTGTGGTCCACTTCAACAACAATGAATCGGATGTCTACATTTACAAATAGAATCGCAGATGAGAAAGTGATTAGATGTTTGGAATGCCAGTGGATTTTAGAAAACAGTCCAGTGATGCTTGAAGTGCCATGGGAGTAATTAAAAAGTTAAGTCTTTAACCAAAATCAGCCTTGACCTTCTCCATTAAATATATTTTTACCAGAAAGATAACCTCTGTTTTATGTAAATGAATTATAGAAAGACAACAAATAATCAGAACGATATAAAGACGAGATAATTTTGGCTTTCTGCAAAATGTACAAAACAAGAGTTCTGAAAAACAAAGCATGGAAGATTGGGAAAACGTTTAAATGTTTAGAACAAAAACTACACCAAAATGTACAAATCACAAAGGGGTATAGCAAGATATTCAAGGAAAAGAGTGAATAAAACAAAGCATAATTTATAAAGAGAAAACGGTATAAAAGAGAGCCCATGGTACAACAAAACAGAACAAAGTCATGAGCTCAACAAAAGCAAGAAACACAAACGTAAGGTCACTGACAGATAAACTAAAGACACAAAGGTAGGATAAAAAAAATGTAAACCAATAAAATGTAAGATAAATCTCACCAGCCACAAAAATGACCAAGAGCATTTGAATAGTGATAAAATACCCCCAAAACAAGACAGGGCATTAGTGAAGGGTGAGGAAACATGTTCACAATATTTAGATGGTGCAAGGCAGCATGGAGCTGTATGACAATAAAGGTAATTGATCTTGAATATTCAGAATGAATCTTTTGTGCATAAAAACCTTTAGTCAAGATTACTTTACTCAAACACTTTTCAATCTCCAGCACACAATATTGCATATAGCTAAATATGTTTAAAAGGACAAATGAAAATAAATTACAATATTATCCGCATTTGGGTTTTGTATCGTAAATTGTTCTAATAGCTCTTTAAGATCTGTAAACCTTTTTATTTTTCCATTGTGAAGCCTATGCCAGCATGTGCAGCTTTTGAAGGATTATTTCAAAATATTTTTTCTAACATTTGTTTTTAATAAAGGTTCTGTCTTGATTCATTAAGGTTTGCTGAAGTTTTTTTGTATGTGTCTACTAATACCAAAATGTTTTTGTTTACAATTCATTGTCCATATAAACAATAATTTGTAAGATAAAGAATAAATGCTTTATTCTTAACAAACCTTTACTTCAATTACAAGTGTTGTAAAAAGAGTTGAAGGATTTAAGCATTAGTCAAATTGGATTGATAATATATTTTCTCTCCAGATGAGGGAGCTAGTGTAAAAGAAATATGCATATGAAACCTGTATAGTTTTAGGACACTCAAGAAATTGTTTGTTTAAAAGAAATATAATGAAGATATATATAATATAATGTGGCTAACCCCTCCAACACACCCCTAAATATCGTCAAATATATAAACATATTTTTTTCCTATTGCAGGCTTCTCGTTTCTTTGTATAAAAGTTCTTCACTTTTCTTTGTATTAAGCATCTTCATATTCGATTAATTTTCTAACTTTGGGAAAGTGAAAGACTGATAAATTGACCCCTATTGTAAGTAAGTGTTGTGAGATTGTCAGATCTTTTAAAGCAGTCAAGATAAGACCTTGGTAAAACTGGCAGACACTTTGACCTCCAAAAGCTCCTGTCAGCATGCACCAACCATGAGCTTTGATTCAGGGTTTCATTCTTGTCCCAGCATGCCTTTGTGCATAGATCAGAATCTGAGCACAGATCCCTCCTTAAGTCAGTTTGAAATCCCTTTAATTCCTGAGTAAATTATTCATTGATGTTTAACTTTGAAGCTAGAGTACTTCATCCCAACGGGGCTCACACTTTTCAAATTTGGAAACACAAGTCAGGAATGAATGGGTGGTCATCTTAAAAAAGTAATGTTGATTAAAAAAAGTATCCCTAAAATAAGACACATTTGAACAACAACACTTGATTGTAAACTCTTATACTGTATAGATTATTTTTTTTACTTTCAGACCAGTGCTGTATTTTGATGCAGGCCAGTACATTTTGACAATCACTTGCCCATGAGTAAATTAATTACAGAAAATGGTGTTAATGACTTACAAAATGACTTAAATTGACCATCAATTTAACAACTAAATAGACACTCATTTACATTCATGTATTTCTGCACAATGCATACGTATTCAGTCCCAAATACGAATTCTAGTCCAAATCAACGATAGCTTGTTCCCATAGTCTTAAACATGCTAAAGGTGAGTTTGATGGCCCTCAATCCCTGAATGCGTGTGTGTGTGCGTATGTGTGTGTGTGTGTGTGTGTGTGTGTGTGTGTGTGTGTAGAGTGAATATGGCTCTGTGTCAGGCTTGTGAACTATCCAATGTATACAAATCTATACAGTAGTTTTTATCTCTTACTGTAAAATATCGTGTAGTTTTCAGTAGCTTTTCAAGTTTAAGGTTCATTATTTTTAAGTTTTATAACTCCTCAAGCTTCAAAATGTAAATTACATTAAAAACAACAATATTTTGTCTTTTAATACAATTTTGTCATTTTTAACCCAAGAAGAGCTAGTATCCACATGTTGATCAATACGAGGTGGTTCAGGAGCTTTGGAATGTGTCAACAGAGAAACTATCACCACACAAGCAGATTCCTCTCTACTCCCAGCTTGAGTAAACATAGAGAATCGTCTCCCCTGGACAAACATCTCTCACAGATTCTGTTCTCATCAGTCTTGTCCTTACTGTTCCCCAGAACAATTTATAAGGGTCTGGTTTGACCTCTGGCCTGACCTGACTTCAGTTGTGTGCACACGGGTGAACGTCCTGACACAAAGACAGTGAGGTTACAGCCCCGGGGTTTGAGTCTCTGAGAAATAGAGAGCGAGTCATCGGACAGACATGCACACAGAGGAAAACATTTGCACATGGGGATAGTGGCATGGTTTGTAATGTTTCTGACTGGTTGAGCAGATGCTACATGTTGAGCATGACGAAAGTCAACAAGGTCTCACAGGAAATGTTATGTAATACATATAATTTTTCAAGAAAAAAACATCATAAGAGCTGGAAAAAAAATAACATGATTTCCTACCAAAAATCCCCATGAACCAGGACTTCAAACCACAGCATTCAAAGTAAAGCATCTGCTTGATTATTCTCATCCTATTCATAAAAAACATGCAGAGAATTCACACAGAACATATCTGGGGTCACCTGAGCTCTTCTCAAGTAGGAGACATTCGTGTGCCTTTTCAAAATGGTCCCGAAAGATTCCCTCAAGAGCAAATCCTAAAACATCTGCTATAGGTTGTGAAAGTCAAATGAACTGATAACTGTATGTTCAGAATTTAGTCGCTTATGATCACATGCAAGCGTAATATACATGTCATTTAAGACATCGCAGTGTTTCCTCAAAGGATTCTGTTTATTCAATCATAACCAAATGAGGGTTTCTTAAACATTTCTGGAACATCCCGAATATTCACATAGCAGGAGCATTCTTGAACTATTCTGCTGGAATTGACGATGCCCTCTATTTTGACACATTCTGAACCATTTAAATGGGGTTGATATAAACAGATTACATTACTTGTATGTATTTAGCAGACAGTTTTATCCAAAAAATGTACATACATTAGAGAGGGAGAAAAGCAGTTTGTTACTGAAGTAAAGCCTAGATCAAGTAATTCAGAAAGAGAATTTCTGGTAACGATATTATCAAAGAAGTGCTTTGAGGGTAGGAATAATCAGGGGATATGATTTATAGGTTTAGTTTTTTTAAATGATTTTAGGTGCTGTTTTTAGTAGTTTTTTGACGTTGTTAGTATTGCTGCTTTCATGACTGGTCTGGTAGAGCATACAACTAGCCAGTACAGTTAGAGAGAAAGTTTAGGTGAGGGATTTTCTGCCTTTTCAAAAGGCTGTTTCTTCTCTGAGCGCACACGTCTGGAGAGCATGCAGGATTGTAAAAGCTCATTAAATTAGATTGGGCAGATCTAGTGAAGTTTTGTTGGCAAGCCTTAAATGCCAGATGAGCTCCTGCTTGAAGAACATGGCAGCAGTCTGGTTGAGATATGACCTGAGGCTGAAAATGAAATTTTACATACCTCTTTGAATTCTCTTTACCCCAAATATTGTCCATATCCTTGTTTGAGAATGACAACTTGTCATTGAATGGGTAGAGTGAATGATGAGTGGTGCTGATATTCAAAATTAGGTCATCTTACTGTTGTCTTATACTAAACAAAACATTACATCATGGGCCCTGGGAAATGTCTCGTAACATAAAAATAACATCTAGGAAACTTGTTAAAAAAATTCAAACCACACTGGAAAGTTTAGTTTGTGCAGTAATGGAAAGATGTTGTAGATAACAGCAGTGGGCAGCTCAAAGACTTCACGTCAAAGCTGATCAGATCCTAATATGAGTTTAATGAGTACAAATGGGCTTCAATAAATAATGAACATCCGTGCTTCCAAAGTTCAAAAACTCCAACTTCCCATTAAGAGTCACCTAACATCCAGTCATCTCGGCAACAGTTTGATGATACCATGCAGTGCCTTGACCTCTGTCTCTCCTTGTGTGGAGTGGGAAATGATTCTCAGCAGCTGCTTCTCAGTGTGACTTCAGCTCTCCTTCCAGAAATATAAAGCAAAAGTGCCGTGCCAATTTCTATCTGGTTATATATACATAGGAGCTGTTCATGTTCTTAATTCATCTCTCTTGATTATTGATCAATCAGGGTGGGAAATGAGGTAAGATGCAATGGGCCTAAGTAGGGCATTGTACTTGCATTTTTAAATAGAAACGTATTAAATGTAAAATATTATTGTTATTCTTCTATGTCTGTGTTTTTAAAATGTCAAGTTTGAAAACCATGATAGATTTGGGCATCAGGGGAAAGTCAACTAGCTTGTCTTCATTTGTGACTTGGGTTTTAGAGGAGGGTCTGTTGAGTTTGGCGAGAAAGATTTGACTGATTAGGTTGAAATGGGGAAGAGTTAAATGAGTTGGAGTGTTGGTAATCAGAATCAGAATGATGTTTATTGGCAAATATGGATGTGAACACATACAAACACACAAACACAAGGAATTTGCTCTGGTACAGGGGTACTCTCCAGTGTAGGTAAAATTAAATATTCGGATAGAAAGAAAGTTATAAGTTGTAGAAAGTAAGAACATTACTACATTTTTGTTGAAGACAAAATGTTTAGTAACTAATAAAAAAAACAAATCAAGGTTTTTGTGCTTCTGACATTATATAGAGTCAGGAATTTTGAAATAAGTAAGGCTTTACATCACAGCCTGGCTACATTCATTCATTCATTCATCTTCATGTCGGCTTTCTTCCCTTTCGGGGTCACCACAGTGGGATGAACCACCAACTCTCTGGCATATGTTTTACGTGGCGGATGCCCTTCCAGCCGCAACCCATCGCTGGGAAACATTCACACACACATTAACTCTTTAACACTATGGACAATTGTTCTTACTCAATTCACTTATATCACATGTCTTTGGACTTGTGGGGAAACCGGAGCACCGGAGAAAACCCACGCGATCACGGGGAGAACATGCAAACTCCACACAGAAATGCCAACCAACCCAGCCGAGGCTCGAACCAGCCACCTTCTTGCTGTGAGACGACCGTGCTGTCCACTGCGCCACCGTGACGCTAGCCTGGCTACAATAATGTGTAATTATTTCTTGATAAGAATAAAAAAATATTACTTTAAGTTAGGGAGTGCTTGGGTCCAAAGATAAATAGATACCGTTAGAAAGCATTTCTCATATCCATATTCAGGTACCTCACATCGCTGCCTACGCTGTAATTAAAAAGTGAGTAAAGTATGCAAAATACAGGAATTTTGATTCTAAAATAATTAAATTATTTGAGTCAAACTGAAAATGCATTAGCACCGATCAATGGACATGTATGTTTGTATGTATGTTTATGATGTATGTATGATTCCGGTGAACCGTTTATCGATGGATATTAAGTTTATATATTCTTTATGCTGGGGAGGTGACTAACACCTGCCTCAGTCAGCGAGGCTCCCAGGGACCTCACAGAGGGAACTCCTATTTACTCTACCTGATCCGCATGAGGACTTTGTGAAGCTGCTTTGAAACCAACTGCTAAAGAAGCGCTATAGAAAAACGGGATTGATTGATGTATATATATATATAAATATATTTTATCATTAACCTAATTGTCTAACCTAATAGAGAGATTGTAGGATATAATCATAGTAAATGTCTGACAGCAATGTCGCCAAAAGGCATTTATGGTAAAAATACCAAAAATAATCTATAAAACAATAACCTGTGTAATCTTTTTTTTTTGTTCTTGTGTCCACTAGGTTTGGATTAGTTTTGGATCCACTAGATTATCTGCACCTGCTGCAAGCAATTTTATATGCTAAATGATTTTCTTTTGAAGTGTTCTAAATATTTCGTGCATGTGAGAGGTATTTGTTCAAAAGGAAAAGTATTTGGATATCTACTCCTGCTCTACATTCACATATCGCCATCCGACGAACACCTGAAGGTGAGGTGTTTCAGAAGAACTCTCTGCGGGTGCATGTTAATAGACCTCAATCGCATAATGAATACTATACAAAGTACAAGGCACAAACAAAAACAACCGAGAACGTAAAAGAGGTGTTTCATTGAGCGTGTTAATCTCTAGAGTTTGTGTAGTTTTCGGATCTTTACTTACAAACCAAGCGCGCGCGCGCAACGCTCCCTCACTCAGAAATCGTAGTCCCAGGAAGCGCTCTCTCTCTCTCTCGCTCTCTTCCCCCTCTCCCCCCCCCCCCCCCTCTCTCCCCCCTCTCTCTCTTTCGCCCCCCCCCCCCCCTGAAGTAGTCGTGGACGTCTTGGAAGCAGAAGGAGGCGGTCGGTTTCTCCTAGAGACACCAATGCAGGTGGTGAGAGGAGCGAGGGGAAAGTTCCTGACAGCTCTTGTAGTAGTTTTCGGTTCTCGGCTGCTCAATGGAGAGCTGTGATTACACCAAGCTATTACTGACTCTTGCTGTGGGCTACACACGTTTGGAGTAACAGTTGAAATCCTGAAACAATTGGACTGTTTTTTTTAGTTCGTTTCAGTTCTTTTCTTGGAGGTTCTCTGGACAACGCCAAGGGTAATGTTTTGTTTACAGTAATCATTGTTATTTGCTGCATGTTTGGAGACTCGCGTGTCTAAACTTCTGTATTGCTAGGCTGTAATATAAGGTCATGGAGCTCCTTATCTATTTGTGTGTGTCACAATGAACCATAATCAGTGGATGATGCAGTTGTGTCTTAGATATTTAGCTTGCGGTTATGCTTTCTTTTGGTCTGTTCGTCTTTAAGAAAAGTTGATGTGTTGAGGTTTGATGGTGCGTCAATCAAAAATTGAGATCTAATTGATTTATCCAGAGGCATGATTATTGTGGAGGACAGATCTTGGGGTTCACTTTTTCTGATAATTCTTTAGGCTGTTGAGTTTAGCATGGCATAACATAAAAGATCTTGAATCTTTTTGGACAACATTCAGATCTCTTTTCTTCATATTCATTGTTACTTCATGAGTTTCGTTGCAGCCGGTTATGGGAAGTAAGGTAATGCTTTCTTGCCACCATATTTTTTTTTGTCATGGGCTCATTATCCATCAATCACTGTTTTGGAATCTGTCCTCCTGAGCTGATGATGAGACTTGTAGCATAGCTTAGCATAGATTATTGAATCCAATTATACCAGTAGTATTTTCTCCCAGAATCAAAAGCAGGATTAGAGTAAGTTATCTTTGCTGTTTTAAACTTGACTCTTATGTTGTAATAACTACACAGTGTAGCAAGATTAGCAGAAAACAAAGTTGACAATTTCTTTGATGATATTGAAAAAAAATTATGATTAATTTATGAATTTAATTATGATGTAATAGTTTAATCACAAAGTGCAAGATAACAGGATAGGTCCTGTCAAAAGATTAACTGACAGGTTAAAGAGTTCTGATTCCATTACATGTTAATATAATAACTCATTGCTAATATGGCTATGGTATCAGTGTTCTACCATATTTTGCTACACTGTGAGATTTGGCCACTGGACATGGAAAGACACAAACATTGCTTTATTTTGTCACTTTTATAATTGTTAACACCATACTTGTGTCGTACTGTACTTCATGGAGGATAAGTGTTTTAAACACTTTCCCAAGTTTTATTTTATTCTTAAAAAATTTCTTTCATTACACTAAGATTAATGAAGCCATGTTATAAAACCATGTTAAAACCTTTCTTTTAACATTTTATTTATTAGAGCATTTAATACAAGCATGCACTGGTGAAATGAGACACAATTTGGTGATTAGTTAGCATTTTATCTTAAACATAAAATATTGTACTAATTTAAAGTGAAGGGTAGGCCAATCTCATGGACTGTCAAAAATCGCAAAAAGAACGTTTTTGTCTGATTAAACGATTTATGCTAAGCTATGCTAAAAGTGGTTGTAACCACAGCAGAAGAGTTGCTTAATATTTTTTTTTTAACTACCAACTTACCAACCACTTCTGCTAACACTTCCCTATAGCAGAGTCAGAGAGTCATATGCCAGTACATGTGCTGTTTAACAGATGTCAGGTGGGCTTCCCTGGGGACTTATTTTTAATAGCACAACTAGAAATTCTCTTAATCTTTCACAACTCCTCTACTGGCAGTTATTCCTGCTATAGTGCAATATGTGTTGCATGTTAAATTATTCCTCAAGCTTTAAATTTCTGTAATTTATTCTCCAATGGACTATTCACATTGTGTATTATTTCACCACTAGATATGTCATTGAATGAATAAACAGGGCCCGGAGCTGGGCTGTCAAACCGAATTCCTGGGGGGCTAACAACCTGCATGGTTTATCTCTAGTAAGGCATCCATAATATTTTGTTAGTTTGATCTTTTTGGTTATATTTTTTTATGAAACCTGGCAGAAGAGAGTTCATAAGGAGAGTGTGGTTAAGCTGGATTGAAAACTGGATTGTTGAGTAGGCAGTTTGAACAAAGTGGTTTTACATTAACTGTGTGTGTACCAGTATTATTATGGAACAATTTTTTTATGAATATAAATGTATGTTTTTATTAGATTCTTATAAAGGCTAGTGGAATACCTTTTGTAATTTTTAAATTCAGTGCTTGAATGTTACTGTGCAACTTGTTCATTGACCGTCCAAGGTCAGGTCGTGCCTGAAATTATTATGAACTCGTCTTTTATTCTGTCTATTTATTCCTTCCAAACAACAAGATCCTGGTGTTATAGCTATGCATTGTATTTCATGATCAGAATAGAATGTGGTCCTCAGAATTAGTTAGCTGCCAGAATAAGTTGTCAAGAGCCATGGACAGAAGTGACCAGCAGCTGTCAGCTGCAGGCAGAGAGCCAGACAAATGGCTAAGCTGAAGCCTACGATGTGACACACATTAACTTTTTTGGGCCTATTGTGGGTTTCTTTGTGCTTAGAATGTTTAGAACAGTGATCAGGATTGGGATTGAATTCTCTGAAATTCATTATGTAAATTCATTAAAAGCTGGTTTTTATATTGACTGGTAAAACATAGAGGTACTGTTTCTGTTTTGAATGAACAAAAGGAAGCATCAGTCTAATTCAAACCATTCAGATCTTGTTGGTTGTGAAGGGAATACAGAGGGCTGCTCCGGTGCTGATCAGTAGGGAAGAAGAGTCTCAATAATCACAGAGGCGCAGCGAGTCTGTCGGTCATCATTTATTGCGTACTTCAGTCTAGTCTTAGTTTCAGAAATTACACACACACAACATTGGCTATACACCTGATGGGTTTGGTATACTTTACCAGGAACACTTCAAGAATCTCGAAATCATGATCTGAGTAGTTGAATTAATCCAGATTTTGTTCCGCTGGGAAACTTAAGTGCAGCCTGACGATCCCTTGTATTGATTGTGGAATACTGTTGTTCTATTCTTGTAACTTCACATTTTCTCTTATGTTCTGTTTCTTTTTGTCTTTGGCTAACCTGTTGCATGTATATCAGCTGTTATGGTGACATTATGGCCACACCCTGCAACATGACACTATGCTAAACGACATGGGATTGGTTGTTTGACATATCGGTCAAATGTCTTCCTGGGCGGATCTTGGCCAAAAAAACTGCCAATAGCACCAGACCTTTCCTTAAGGTCTGGGTATGCAAGACTTACTTCAATCTAGCTTTAGTGAACCTGTTAGCCAGCTGATAGCCGATGGACATTGTTTTTTGTTGAGATCACAAGATGAACCAAGATTTGTACTTTGTGGCAAGCTCTTGTACTACCATCACTGTTTTTCCATCGTTTTGGAGTGTTAATGAAATGGATCAAATGAATGGTCAAATTGACTCTGTTGTAAAAAAAAATCCCGCAATTGGTTCATATAAATTGTAACTAATGTAAGTTGGCTCCTCGTCTTCTGTGAATGGGATGGAAAGTGTTTGTTTCAAGTTGTAAAAAGGCCAAGCAAACAATTTTGCAACACTGCCTCCTGGTTTGTTCTTAGCTCTCACACTCCCTTATGCAGGGTAAAAATTTTTGCAGATGCTACACAAGACTAACAGGGTAGAGACAAACATCACCATTTGTAGAATTTAAGAATACATTTAGCATGCAAGTACAATTATGAATAAACATCTCTTTTGAGGTACAATCTTTTTGAGTTTACATGATTATGAAACACGAGATATCATTTAATCAGTAAATGAGGCTTTCAAATGAGGCCCACTGACTGAGTAGGGCTTCTTTAAAGCCTTCTGCATTTTAGTTTGTTGTCTTTGGACACATCCACAGATCGTCACCAGGGGCAACCCCCTAATTTAAATAAAATTAAATCAGGGTTTGTACACTGAATGGAACCTAAAGTAGACCCTGTACTTGGTCAAATTGTCAAAAGATATAGGGTGATCTATCCAATTGAGGTGTGCATGTGCTTGAATCCTTGGAGCTCAAGGGATGGAGAGGTGGGCTGCCAAGTTTGGTGTAAATAGGGTGTTTTATAGTGAAGGCATTGCTCATTTTTTTCAGTATTGTTTTTAATGTTGGCTCTATGCAAACCCCCCTTTACTCCTCATAGCTATTTCAGAATTGAAAGCAACCAGTAAACAAGGAGAAAGACGTAGCCAAATGAAACCTACTCAATCAGTATAATTTAGGTAACAATGTGAGTGACCTGGTATCATACACAAATGAACTTCTCTGGTATCATACACATGGATCACATGAGGGGATTTAAGAGCATATTGGTTAATAAATAGATTGTTGTGAAGCAAAAGCTGTTCAGAAGCTGTTTGTTTGGTGTTTATATTTTAAAAGATAGAAATGATTGCTGGTTTGGACCTGCAGCACGATGTTCTAGCAATTCATCCTCAGTGTGTGAAATAAGGAGGAGTAAGAGAGAAAAGAAATTAGGGATGGGGGAGTGCAGTGCTTCTAAGTGATGGAGTGCATCTGAGTAGCACTTGCAAAATGAAACACCTATTTTAGTCATGGTATCGTGGTTTAAACTTTTCCTTTGAGGTGTTAGTTGGCTGTCTTTAAGCAACCACACCCTCACCCTGAGTTGAAACGCTTCCATTTGGATGGAAAGAACAAATTTAAGTAAAGTTAATCATTGTTATTAGGGGACAAGCTCAATTTCAGTTTAAAATTTGATTGGAAATCCCAACGTATGGTGCTATAGAAATAGAGCTTTTATTTCCAAATTCATGAGTTTGAAATCCAGCAATCGACAACATGTTCTAGAGATGTTTTATTAATTCCTGGGCACATGTCAAAAAACTGACAACAGACCTCCATTAGATACAATGCCACTGATTTGAAAGTAATATAAGACTTTTGTGTTCTTAACTGATTGAAGCCGACAGAAATTCATCCATTACCTTCTGTGGCCATTTTAGTGAAAGCAAGCTGTAAGTAAAGAATCCATTGTCCCAACTGAATGGATTAAAATGTTTCATTATTCCCTTCGATTGATCGGAAGTAAATAATAAAGCTTGAGTCGTGACTGGCTGTAGCTCTACCAAAGAGAATAACTGGATCTGAATGTTAACATCAACTGTCTTTCTGCAGACAAGACGTCACTTAAAAGGAAATTGGATATTTTTCAGAATTTCATAAATCTTGAAATGTGAGAGCTTTGATGGAGAGAACATTTATGTTGCACTTGAGATAATTTGGTATAAATGAAGATATGGATGCAGAAAAAAATATGAGTCTCACAGTAATGGTGGTTCACAACTGCAGAATTTAGCTCTGACAGCTTCATGGTAGAGGCAAGCAACACAATAATTCTTCATGTATTCTTTATAATGAAAGAAATTTTCCTCCAAATAAATAAACAACTGTAGGTCAAGTTACTTTACGGTTGTACAAATCAATCATGGTGTGTCAAGAGTCATTAATAAAATTATTAAACAGTATACAGCATCTTCTTATAAAATAATAGAGCTCAGCTCATTAAATAAATTAGATACACAGGCATTGTTAGACCATTTTACACCAACATGTCATCTGGAAAAGTTGATTTAATATAAATATTGATGAAAAGATGGAATTTACCCAGTTTTCTCCCACAACTAGACACAATAAACTTGTCAACTCATGGGCTCAATAAGGCTAAATTCTGACTTTTTAAATTAAATCAGATTTTTTTGTGTGTGCTCGTTCACATTGCAACAATACGACTTGTATCCGTCCTGTGTATAAATGCAATCCCACTCACTGTGATGCACAGAAAATGGTTTTGATCAAAACAAAAGTGAACATGGATGAAAATGTCATTTGAGGCACTTGTGTGGCTCTTTTAAACATGGTGGCTAAGTTAAGAAACATGTCTGCCATGAGGTTTGGTTCTGGGAAGAGCTGCAGTCTTGTGAGAAATTAACTGTTTTCTCCACAAATAAGGGATATTTTGTCTCTGGAGGCTTTCTTATGTCCGTGTTCCTGCTAATGGACAATGTTCTCAGATTCCCACAGCAGATAAACCACCCTGCCTCAAGGTCAAAGAGTGTGAGATTCAGCAAAAGATTCCAAAATGTGTCTTTACAAGGATGCTCCATTAGATAAACAAACAAAGGAATATGCTGTAAATGCTGTACTCCTGTAATTCTTAACAGTTAGTGTTTATGGTATATAAATTATACAAATTTGATATAAATATATCCAAATGTTGAAACCCTGTCAAAAAAAAACAACACATTCTCATGATGTAAAATTCCAGATGTTTTAATATATTTTACAATTTTGTACTGTGGAAATTATTGAGCATTAATGTTTCAGAAAAACAAAATAAAAGCCAACACTTTTTATTTTTAATAGTATGAGTTGTATGTGAGAAGAGACTTTATAAGACTTTCACCCTTAACTAGAATACACTTTATCAGGGGTGCAAACAATACACACATTTTGTGTAAAAGTAAAAGTACTAATATCTAAAAATCATAAAAGTACTTGTAATGAAAAATGTGGTGTGGTGCTTTTTCCCCCTAAGCATCCCTTAGTCATCTCGGCTGTTTCGGTGATGCTTTTTAAACACACTATTCCACATTCTTTTTTATTTTCTGAAAACTGCCGTAATATAATGTTGCCTGTCAGAGTCAAAATATGAAATGTTTTATGACCAGCCAATCATGACTTTGATTTACAGCTTACAGAATCTGAACATAATTTTGCTGGTTAAATGTCATAAAGCTTCTTGATACTTCAGCATCTCCTGCATTTGTTAGCTGCATGCATTTCCTTTGTGTGAATCCATTGACGCACAAGTGGACAGAGAACACAGGCGCATTTTTAAAAATGTTTATTCTTTATTCAGAGTGGAAACAGCTTAGTTTTTTTAGTTAGCCTGTATTGATAGAGCCTTTTTGTGAGAGGCTGTGTACACTTAGAGACCCCGCAGATAGTTATAGAAAGATCAGCTCTTATTAAAAAGAGCAGTCATTTTTAATAGTTATTTTACCATTGGAAGGCTATGATGCCCGAGAGGTGTAAAACAATTCACAATTATGAAAGCAACATTATTTCATGGAGTAATTACATTTTCACAATCACTGCAAAAGAATGTATTTCCTCAAAATAGTGTTTAATTACTTATAGCCGTTTTTATATCAAAACTACAGAAAAGTTTGTATAAAATCCTTGAACTGATTGGCAGAAATCTCATCCTATCAGTTCCAAGTTGTTTCTTCTGAAATTGTGCAATCCCTTTCTGATTTGGTCAAAATGTTGTGTTTTCTGAATAGTTTATTTGTTTTGGAATTTACTGGAGTGTTTTCTGGATTGTTATTTTATTTAATAATTTGTCCTTTTTTTGTACTTGTTGTTTTGCTTTCATAATTGCGAATTGTTTCACACCTCTGTCACCGTAAAACGAGCATTATGTGAGAGATTATGCTGTAGTGACCAGATTAATCATTCACTCACAGTGACAGACTTACACACCTTTGATTGGTTGTTCTGTTTTCAGCTCAAAGTTGCATTTGTCCCAATAATTGCAATTAAGCAGCCAGTCAAGTTACTTCAGTAACATGATCAAAGGAACCAACCAAAGCGATTTTACACAGTGTGTTGGAAGTCAGAAACGAGACGTTTGCATTCATTGTTGAGTGATGCATTTGCCCACTGCTTTAAAAGAGATGTTGAGAAATCAGGTAAGCATGGTATAAAAGCTTGTTGTTATTTTAAGACTGCATAGGTTTCTATATTTCTTAATGCTATCAGTTTAATTGCTGTTTTAAACAGCTTTTACTGAAAATTGTTCTTGTTCTTGAAATCAAACTGGCTTCTTAAACATGGAAGCACATGTGTGGTAAAAGTACACATTTTAAAAGTGACTTAATGTTGAAGTACACAAAAATCCCTGAATTACAGTAGTAAAAGTCAGTACTTTCAATGCAATAAAAGTGCTGATTCTACAGCAGTACACTGTACAAAGGCGCAGCTTTCCATCAAGTGTATCTGCGAGCTTTGGCAAATGCTGTGTTGCACTTGGGTCTTAAATCCAGTAGATTTGCATACTGCACACATGGCACAAACTTATTTCCAACAAAATAATAGGAGAAACTTGTTGAAACGTTATTCCAAAAATAGCACAAGTGTCTGTGTGTTTGTGATGGCGGTACATCACAGTCATCAGCAGGGTCTCTCTGGGTCGCTCTGAAGCGCTGCACTTGTTAAGAAGATGGCTGCTACAGCAGCACATCTGGAGTTCATTGAAAGCCACACACTCTTAAACAGGCTGCCACCTCAATGCATGTGACAACGTGGCAGGGCTGCTTTTCTCACTGCGGAATCACTTTGAGCCGAAGCCAGTTAATTGTATTTCCACTTCAGTCGTACATCGACTTTATGGAACAACTTATGTTTGGAGGAAAGTGTTAAAAACATTCTAAACTCATTCTCAAAAAAACAAGATTTAATGGGAACTTTAATAGTAACAATGATCTCATGAAAAAATCCGACTACTAAATTCTGGTGCTAAGGGATCAATTTGATGCAGATACAAATCTGTCATTGCATGAGCTCTTCCCTGTTTGTTTACATCAAAGGTGTTAAAAAGCTGTTGTTTGGCCAAACTGCTGCATTATTTTCTTTTTTGTTATCTATACTGTAAAAAAGTGTATAAATTAGAGTTGCAAAAGTGTCCTACTCAGCTGATTCTTTGTATCAGATTTTTTTCTGAATGATATCGAATCTGTTTATTCAGGTTATAGACACTATTTAAGGGATGTGAAATCACCTCTGTCTAGAGTTTTTCTTTTGTCTTCTTAACTTGTGTCTCCACATATTCTGAGTAGGAGAAATTATCCAGGAAAGAAAGAAAGAGGGCCATGTAGCCACAGCAGAGCAAGTTCACCTTGGCAACTTTTGGGAATCCTGAAATGGACTCCAAACTAAATCTACTTTTGGCCACACAAATGGTAGCTTGGGAGATTTTACTGGAATTTTATACATGGAGAGCTGGTTGGAAACTCCCGAAAATGCTTCTTTTGACTGGAGGATCTGTTTGAGATTGGTTACCAGCTCATGGGAACGTTTTTACAAAGGGTTTTTGCTTGAAAGTTTATACAGTTCAATCCTTTCTTCGATTTTTAGAAACCAATAGGTATATCTAGCATATATAGACACCAAATTTGTGCTGATATTGCAAAAATATATTGCTAATGCTAATTAGTGTGGCATGATGGGTGCTATCATAATTCCTCAACCGACCCAAATAAGAAAATGTAATATAAAAGTCACACTAACACAACACACAGAACAGAGGTTTCTGAATTTGCTACTAGTTTCCAATGATGACATCCATGAGATGCAAATCCATGTCAGTCCCAGCCCCCCTTGAAGGGACCCCAGCTCTCTTGCAGCAACAAATGACACGTCAATCGATCAACATTTTTTATAGAGTGCTTTGTAGCAGTTGTTTCAAAGCATATTCACAAAGGCCTAGTGTAGATTAAAAACACACAGAAGCATACAGAGAATCAGATTCATAATATTGGGCTTATAAGCCTGCTGCTTAAAAATAACAATAACTAACTTGCACAAGAGTTATTTACGACTGCTACAGTAACAATACAACATTTCACAATGTTTGTTCAATTTTTTGTAAAATCCTTGTGTAATGCATGCAAGTGTTTAACGTAGTTTTTGTAAATTTTAGATGAATAAGATAATCTATTAATTTATCAGTCCCACCCGGAGGAAGTTCTGTTAAGTTCACAGTTTTTAAAGAAAAACTTTTATTTTAAAACATAAATGTTATGCTTGAGTACCATAATGTAGGCTTTAACACTGGTTAATCTTCTGTATTGCTAAGATGGCATTTTTAAATAAAAAAATATAAATATGAAGATAGCACTAAAGCCTTAAATTAATTAATTACATTAATAAACATAATATATTAGGTACCATGTACAATATGATTTACTGTATAAAGAGAGGTGCATGCTGGTAAGAGGGCACGCTGTGAATTTTTGCTTAGGGCCCCAAGATTTGCTCCTGAATGTTTGGGTGTTGCTTGGTTTTGTTTTTTGAGGTTCCAGGTCTTGTTTGTGGTTGACAATCCATTAAATGTCCTAGAACTGCTGAAATTATGATTTTGGCATACTTCGTTCCTGATTGGGTTGTCTGGCCATGATCAAATCTTCTTGGCTTGTGATATGCTTTTATTTTAGGTGCATAATTAAAGATATTGCTGCACATAGTGAAAAATATCAAATCTTTCTCCACCGAATGAGTCTATCTTTGAGTTAGGGAAATACGTATTTTAATCCTTGCTGATTTGCAAGATGTTTTTTTTTCTCTTTTTTTTCTGAATCATCTGAAATGTTCTTGTTGGTTTTCAACCTCTCAAATTAAACAAAGCCACCATTACATTTGTGAAAAAAAAAACATTTATTTTAATGTGACCATACTTTAGAAACCAGCAAGGGGGTAAATACTACCTTCTTGTCTTTGTACCTGAAGTAAAAAAAGATTGAGATTACATTCTGAATTTAAATGAATTTAAATTCCAATTAGACAGTCTTTTTTTGGGCAGAAAAACTGATCACCAAATCTAGAAGCCACCAATACTAATGGCATAACGTGCCACTGCCCAAGAGCTCAGCCTTGACTTTTCTCTTGGTTCACATGCTCTGTTTGGTTAACTTGACCTTTTTCTGACCCTGACAGGTCCGTGGGCTGTGATGGAGGATCAGACTGGTAGCGCTGGCAACAGCCCTCATCATCACCTCAGCTCTACCAAAATAGATGTCCATCGCAAAGGATGGCTTCGGAAACAAGGTGGCTTTGTAAAGACGTGGCACACACGCTGGTTTGTCCTCAGAGGAGACCAGCTCCACTATTACAAGGATGAGGATGAGACCAAAGCTTTGGTGAGAAGCACAAGTCTCTTGATCTCAACAAATTCTGTCTTGGGTTAGAGCAAAAAGAGCTTTGAAATGTATTTAAAGAGCCACTATTATGTATTTTTGAAAATGACTTCTCATGTGGAGTGAATCATAAAATGTTTTGTGTTTCAAGAGTCAATTTGGAGTCACTGAAACAAGTCCTTTTTGAAGGCAAATCTTTTAGCTTATACGGTCTGATCTACGTTCATACTACAACTTTTCCACCTGACTCATGCATTCATGTCGGTAAAATAAACTCGTCCCCCAAACATTGATGTAACTGCTCTTCATTGGGGATTACAGTTGCTTCAAAAAGGGTTATGCAAATCTTTCACAGAGATGCAGGAAAGAAAAACACTTTTAGCTGGAACCTGAATTTATTCTCTGTGAGATAGCATTATAAGGAAATGTAATCATATTTTCACTCGAGAATGCCTAACTCACTTGCGACGAGCCTCAGGCTTCTATGGTGGGCTCGACTGAAACTCTTTATTGCAGGCAGTTTGATTTGAACTTTAAAGAGTTATCTGTTGCTTTGTTTGTACTCTGTTTATAGATTGTCATTTCTCTCATACTAAAATGTTAACAAAACCTGGCCAGATAGAGCTCAACAAAAACTAATGCTTTTTTGACCTTATATGCATGTCAGCCTGTACTGTAAACCTCCAAAATAAAAAAGGAACCTCTCAAAATCACAATAGAGGTCATTTTAATAATAAAAAAAGATTTGTCATAAACAGACAGCCATAATATAGATATTTAGAGTTCAATTTTAATTTGGAATTAATTTGGAGTTTATTTAACAAAACAATGAATACGTAATGAAACGTATTTCAACATTTCAAATATGAGGACTTACATTTTCATACTATCAGTGTCTGTCCCGTCCTGGTTTTAGTTAAGTTTTTGGGACATATCATCTATCACTATCACATGTTCCATGCCCCTTCATTTCCAATCTGCGCCTGTTTTTAATTGTGGTTTATTTTAGCCTACTTACATTCCTTGTTTGTTATCATATTGCTCACTTCTAAGTTGTTTGATTTCTATTAAATGTTCCATTAAATACTTTGGCTGAGAGGTGCAAAACACATTTGCATCACGTGACACACTTACAAATTACAAAACAAATTAATACTTTGGAAGACACATTTACAAGTTACAACACACTTTTACATTTTAGAAAACAAATTTACATTTTAGAAAACACAATTACAATTTCCGAAACACTTTGACAAGTTCAGAAAACACATTTACATTTCAGATTCCCGGAAAGGGAGGGTACCATTGAGAACCGATAACTTGATGCTGATTGGATGAGATAGATCAAATCAGGAGCTTCCTAGACTTGTCACATGGGGGAAGACAAGCATTGAATGTTTATAACATGAACTGAGTTTTTGTGACGTCATCCATAGGTTTCTGGCAAAGTAGTTAGTACTCAAAAACACATCCACAGAGGTGGGACATGGCCACAGTGAAAGGGGTTTATTATGATTGGCTGATTGACTCCCCTTCCGGAGTATTCATTAAGATCAAAACTAGCGATCCGAATGAACAAACTTAATTGAGCCAGGGGTGTTTGACCCTTGAATGGAAGTCAACAGATTTTGCATATTGGGAAAATGTGTCAGTTGTCATTTTGTAGTTGTCATTTGTAGTCTGATGGAAATCAAATGGAGATACACCTATTAATAATCATGAATCAATAGTGGACACATAACAACTTCTGTACTTTCATGCCTCCAGTGAGATGGAGTAAAATGGTTCTGAGTTTCTCCAGATTATCTACATGGTCATATTTTAAAACCATTTTTCTTGCTAGCTGCATCCACATCCTTTTTATCTGCTTTATTGTGATCTGCTTTGATAATTTTACAGTTAACTCTATAGTCTTCAAAATATGTTCTGAAGCGTTTCTATGCTTCAGTTGGTCGTAACAAAACAAAACAGGATTAGCTGAGCGTTTTAAATTAAATTAAGTGTGTTTTTGGAAAGTTTTCATGTGGTTGTAACCATGGCATGGGAGTGGTGCCTGCATGTGGTTTTCCTAACCACGTTCTTCAGGAGGCATTGTTTTTGTACTGTTGTTTGTAGACTACAAGTGGTGTCAGTGGGTGACATCACACACAGTATGTGAATGAAGTGTTTCAAGAATGTTTGGAAAAACTAGTCTATTTGAAAAAAATATTACAAAAAATATATAAAGGGCTCAGTTCCTGGAAGTAAAATTTATTTTAACAATTAAAAGCAGGAGATGGTGAAAAAATAATATAAGTTTCAGAAGATGTGTAGGTCATCAGAAGGTGTGATTTGTACTGAAGTCCACTATTAACTCCTTGGTCTTGCTGACGTTCAGGAAGTTGGAAATCCACAGACACTGAGAGGATAGGTGCAATTTTTGCAACTGAAGACTGAAGTACTTCATACTCTCCAAATTATTTCATTTTAATATGATATGCTTTTACGACTGGAGCAATTGTGATAATTCTGCTCAGATGTATTCAATTTGCTGTGCAAAAATATGTACTCTTTGCAAATGATTCTGCATTTACATTTCAATCTATCATATGGCACTGTTTAGAACCAAACAACCTCCGTCTTGATACGCAATCACACACAGATGTGCAGATTACAGACTGCACACATCACATGTACTTTAGCCCTATTCATTCACATGCAAACATCAGAACATTCTCTGAGCTCGAATGTCCTGCCAAGATCCAAACAAGAGAGCAGATGAAAGAGTGACCTGTTTTTTAACTTCTCCTGAATGATGACTTGTCAAGTGTCCTCATCCAACAAAGGAGATTTTTATCCTGGAGGTCATGCAGCTGGTCTGGAGAAGCTGGACATAAGTGTTTACTATGGAATCAAGCAGGAATGTGAATGATCCATAAATCTCCCTCAGAAAAATGCTTCCATAGAGAGAAAGACAGACACTTTTGCCCACAGGAAAATGAGAGATTTAAACCATCTCATGAACATGTTCAGGTTCACCTCCTCTGTGTCTTTGAAGTTGGTGATCAGCTTAGATTTTCATGTCTAATGCAGTATACGAGAGTTCCTTGGTAGATATTGAATGTCATCTTTATTCTGGGCTTTCATTGACAGAGCTTTCAAAGGACACTGAATACGTCTTGTAAAAGCAAACCTCAGGCTTAGACGTTTTTGAGATGGCTGGATTTGGGGTCGTTAAAATAGTTAAGAAAAGACTGATGTGATGGAGAGTTTCAACGATCCTTTTGGAGTCAGATACCTTCTTGCTGAATAGCTTCATATATTTGTAATTGTGTGTTGTTAAGCAAGTTAAACTTGAATTATATTCTTTGAATAGAAAAGGCAGAAACATATAAGGAAAAGATTGACTGGCTGTTGTAGAAATTGTAACTAGACCTTTAACCATAAAAGAAAGGATTTTTGTACTGTGAAAGTGGCACTATTATGCAAACTTGACTATTTTGAGATTTCTATCATGTTAAAATTGCCTTTATTAGGAGTTTGAAAGGTTTGTTATTTGGTTTTGGGAGTCTCTAAAAACAGGTTAACACGCATGCAAGGTCACGTTTGCTATGGTTTAATACAAGTTTATTTTTACTGAAAAATGACTAGTTTATTGACCATTATGTACCAAAGCCCTTCTTTACATGATGTCATCTGTGCTTGTAGATCTGCTCTCGGTTCTACACTGAACAAGAGTTTTGATCGAACTCACTGGCGAAGGCACGTGATTTAGAGCAGCATGCTAAAATGCTTTCTAGGTGAAAATACAATGTCAATAAAAAATAAGTTCCATCTTCTGCAATCACAACGTATAAGCAGTTGCTTAGTGTGGTGTGGTGTGGTGTGGTGTGGTGTGGTGTGGAGTGAGTGAGTGAGTGAGTGAGTGAGTGAGTGAGTGAGTGAGTGAGTGAGTGAGTGAGTGAGTGAGTGAGTGAGTGAGTGAGTGAGTGAGTGAGTGAGTGAGTGAGTGAGTGAGTGAGTGAGTGAGTGAGTGACTGGGTGAGTGAGTGAGTGAGTGATTGATTGATTGATTGATTGATTGATTGATTGGGGTAACTGAGTGGGGAAGGTGAGTAGGGCGGGGATTGTGAGTGAGTGCGTGAGTAGGTGTACTGTTTTTCTATACTGCTCAAACTAGAACACATGCCCTCGGTTTTACTCGCCATCATTTTTACCACAGAAAAATCAAAACAGAGTGAAGGAGTTCACATTCAAAAACACATACAAAAAATTGTTAAGGTGTTGATCCACAAAAGTTTATTGCAGAGCTATGTGCAGAGCAATGGCAGCAATGCACGTTTATAAAATTTCACTATGACTGACCTTTATATGCCCTACATGAAGGGCAAAGAATACATTTGACAGTTAATTCAATGAATCTCCAAAAAGATTCCATCAGGTACACTTCTTTGTCAGGTCATTTGAATGATGAACTTTAGTTTATTGCTGCAACCAAGCATCCAACTAATTATTTGAAAATTTTTAAATATGGATAACTTCTATGTAACAAAGCCTTGGAATGCGATGATAATGTTTTACTGAAATCACAATGGGTCAAGAACAGTATGACTTGTAAACTTTATCTAGAGGTAAATTATCTTTAAAAGCTTTATGACAATGTCTATTGGAGAGCTTTTATCCCAGTTTGTTATTATCACTGTTAATAATGCTGAAAAAACATTTGGAAACTTATGAAAAAAAAAAGTATCCGGTTTCTTTCTTTCTTTTTTCATGTATACGCCTTCTTTCCTCACCAATCCTACAAAGCTCCTCATTGAGAGACTACTATATGCATGTTCATATATCAGCGTTGTGACCCATACAGTATGCTATTATGACTGAAAATAGGCGTCTTGAATGTCATTTAAATATGTTTTGCATAGTAACAAGTGTTGCTGAGTGATTATCATTGCCAAAAGAGCACTCAGATGGTTTTAGACATGTTGTCTCTGTCCTGGCCTACACTCCAATGATTGAACTTTTAGAAAAAATGCAAAAGGAGAAGAACAGGAAGAATGCTTGGCTTGTTCTTCTCTGTTTTATGAAAGAGAGCCCTTATGCTGTTCGCAAGAGGGAATATCTCAAAGCCTGCCAGGCAACACAATACAAGAGCTATAGTATCAGCTAAGAGAGCACAGAGAGGACCAGAATATGTTTTGAGAAACTTGGGTCCACTTCAGTCTTTGAGTTAGCAACAGCAGCAGCGCTAACTAATATGCCACCATGCTGCTCTTAGTTTTTTAATTTATTTATTTACCTGTCAATATACCTTTACTTCAAGTTTGATTGAAGCATTTGGCTCTCTGTAAATTAGAATCCCATGTACTACAACAGTAATATTATTAGTAAATAAAAGAAAAAAATCCTTGGTTTTGGTAATTGGTAGAAGAGCAAAGGTTAGTTCTGGGCACTATGAATAAACAATGCTGTATACTATAAAATGATGTGGTCTCATTTCTAGTCAGATCATAGCATTAAACAAATCTATAAAGAGTTGTAGTTAGGGAATGACACAGTTATGATTTATGTATAAACATAAAGTTTAAGTCCAGGCTCGCTTTTGATGTTTGGAAAGCATACAATATAATATAAGTTTGTTGATATAGAACATTTAAAAACAACCAATGTTAATCAAAGTGCTTTACCTTAAAACCACAAAACATAATACAAAAATGTAAGAATCTGAATAAAACTACCAAGATTAAGGTAGAGTGTGATTCTAAAAGAATACCACAACTTTGAAAATCAAGATCTTTGCAAAAAAGAAAAGGAGAGCTGAGCTCTTTCTGTTGTTGATTTAAGGAAGCTCTGAAGTTTACCATCATGTTCATTTGGTTCCATCATGTTTATTTGATTAAATACAGATTTTCAAAGTTATGGAATTTTAATGGAATCACACTGCTACAAAAGCAGTACAAAAAAGTATTTTTAAAGTTCATTAATGGAGAGATGGGCAAATCTAACATGAATTGGCAATTTTGGATTCCATCTCATTTGTTTGTTAGTTTGGTTCTTAGATCAATGGACATATTCTGTATGTTCTAAGTGCCCTGGGAAAGAAAAACAATTTTTATAACAAAAAATACTCAAGCTCATATTCACTTCATGAGTCTAATATCTTTGTCTTTGAACTATTGAAAATCTGCTTTTTTACCACTGCACATTGTGAAGAGAGTGGGTCTTTTCCCCTGTTTTGGGTGAAGTAACAGTATTGAACACGGCAACGTAAAAAGCCTTTCCCCAAAAACTGGTCTTTAGCAAACACGGAAGTGTGTTTATATTCAATATTACACACATTTTGGATGTATAATTGCACCCACCCACAACCCAAACCACTTCACCTCATCTTTAGGTGCTGTATGTAGTCTTTGCATTTCCCAAAATACACAGGCCCCTAGGCCAAAATCACCTCATCCATGTTTTGATATTAAAGTTTGTTTTGGTTTACCCCTTATGATCTCTGCACCTTAAACCATTTGGTAAATTTGCGGCCAGAGTTTCAATTGTTTTCTTGCACAAAGCTGATCTGTGATGTCTCATCAGCTGAGTGAAGAGCAGCGCTTCTCTAGTGTTCACAATGACATTCATCAGTATTCAAAGTGGTTTCCGTTCGTGCCTTTATTCCTGATTTTCTAATCTTCTTTATGTCCTCCGTGTGCACCCTCCCTAAATATTACTTCCATCAATTCTCGGAAGAACTGAATGTGCAGCACTGAAACTTTACAGCTCCAATCACCATAAAGCATACTCCTTTTCCTCCTTCTGTCTCTTATGGGCTAAGTACTATCTTAGATGACATGGAATTAATGTTTCAGAATAGACAAGTAACCTTGATAGAAATTTTGAACCAAGATCTATTTTATTAAGTAAAAAAAAAAGTTTTTCCTACACTAATTTGAAAGTATAATGTATCCACATAAATTAGCCTAGGGACGTTTGGTCTTTTTTTAAAGAACTATTTGAGCTTCTGTAAAATACTGTTGAGAAATAGCTGTTCCTGAATTGATGATGAAGTATTTGAACTTGAATGGTATGGACTTTTCCCATAGATGACCTCCACCCTCCACTCCACTTCACTCCTTTGCTATGCCACAATGAATTATGATACATAACTATCACCAAGTTTGGAGTTAACGCAAGGACCTCAGACGAATCATACAAAGGGTGGGTTTGTAACTAACATTTAACTTAAAATCTTGCCAGTATGCAGTAGTGCTTAGGGTGTCCTTCCAGTAAAGAAGGTGCTGCTACTGCTGCTGCTGATGATGATGATGATGATGATGAGGGATGAAAGGGTAGGTAATAGGTAAGAGAAATCAGTTTTGATTTGTAGAGGTCGAGGCCTGTGCAGGAAATTCATCAGTTGCTGAATGAGGAAATGCTAGGACAAATAATTATTTTACCCAGCGAAAGGGTTGGTGCATGTTCACCTGGTGAGACTGAATGATGATCAAGTGATGAAGGGTATTTGGGTGAGTTATGAGCAGTGGTCTCATTGAATGGATCTATAACAACCGTTTAATTGACGAATGAAAAAAAAAACATTAATATAATGATTTTTTTCAATTTGAGGTTAGATTAAATTGTGCATCTAATGTAACTCCTTGAAAAGTTTAAATAAAGATACTTTCTTATCTCAAATCTGGAATTTTATGTCTGCATCTTTAGGGAGTCTTATCCCACAATGCACTGACTCCAGTGACTAAAGGATTCTGAGAAACTCTCTTTTCTTACCACCATGGGGAATTAAATGTAATTAGTGATGAACTCTAGTGTCAACAAACAACGTCTTTGCATGTCTTGCTTCTTTTCTTGAAGGGAGAGACATTCTTGAGGTGATACTGAGTCAACCTCTGCCCAAAGAACAACATGCAGGAAGCACGGCAGTCTGGAGTGATGGACTTGATATTTCACTTCCCACAATTCCATTCCAGATCTCAAGACACATGCTAAGGTTGTGACTTTACATGTCTATTAAGGCCATTTTCTTGGTGTGTTGAAGTCTCAGAGCAGCTGTCCTGGTCTGCATGAAGTGTTAATTAGCAGACGGGAAGAAAGCTAGGTCTTCAGCAATCACGCAGCGTGTTAAAGCACCTTGCTGCATGAGAGGCAGCATTTGGCTTAAAAGCAGAAACCAGGGAAAACCAAGTGGCAAAGCTCAAACTGGTTAACCAAAAGTAGACTTTGTAATAGTTTTTATACAATATGTACCCGCATAATTTTTTTATGTGGGCCAGTTGTGGCTAACCATCAGACTCTAGACTCTTTTACACATTTTAATGTTTTTCCGTTTTCATCTTTTACAGTCATTGCCATATTCTCTCCTCATTAAAGACTCATTCATATAAGCCCTCTGTCCAACAGCTGTTGTATTTACTACAGTCACTTCCTAGTTTGGACCCATATTCCTGTACAGACTATATTTCTGTGTCTTGGTGTCTTTGAAGTGTCTTGATTGTGATTGCGTACTTATCTGTGAGTGTGCTGTGTTTGTGGTATGATGTTCATAATACTCGATCTATTAACCTGAAAATGAAAACTCAAAGAAAGTTCATTGTGTACTCCCTGTATATTCAGTAACTTGCCTTATGTTTCTTGTTATAAAACAGGAAGTGCCCCCACATCAAACTAGTGATCGGTCTCTGCGTGGGATGAAGTCTTTGGATATTTTTCATGAGGACTGGGCTTCTGTTCATTCTGAAGTTTGACTTCAGCTAAATCAGGAACTTTAAGTCAACAGATCTTTATCCTTTAATGATGTGAGGCACACTAGGAAGCATGAGGTGAAAAAGTCACTATGTCATAATCATTTTATGGGGCTTTTTTGGGCTCATTTCATCCTTCACAAAGGTCATATTACCATGACAGGCTGCACTTGCAATCAGACACCCTATAATCTAGTGCAAATATGCTTATGCTCCCTATAAACTGAAAAGACTCCTTGGAGTTAAGAAAAAACAACTGGTTTGGAATAATCATAAAAACCCTATAAGTTTTTGAAAAAATGAAACACTTATGTCATTATGTATTTTTTCTGTTCATAATTAATGTTATGTTTCATTCTCTGCTTTTTAAATAAAACTTTACTCTCTAAGTTAATTCTCTGCATTCTTCTAAGAGTTATCATGGTTTTCAGCATGTCAAGACACACGATTCCAAACATGTGCACTGATACCTGATAAAGAAGTGAGCTGACGTTCTCTCACCAACTGAAAAGCCCCTGTGTAATGCAGAGTTGAAATCTTCTCTTCAACGATGACTGGTTAAGACCACTGCAGTTGTTCTCTTTTGTGCTGTAAATAACTTCAGAGTTCCTGTATGTGCTGTAATGCCGGCATGAAAACATGCATGACTGACAGACACACATGCAGAGCAATGTCATGCATGTCGTGGTTCTGTTGCAAAAATAACTAGAGGACCAGCACCTGCTGGTGTGATTGACTACTCCCTAAACATTCAACTTAACATAGTACAAATCATAAAAAGTACATAGTACTTTAAAATAAACATTAAAAAGAAAAAAGTAACTTAAAGAACATAAGAAAGATAAAACAGCATAATTTCAAAAAACACACCAACTCTTAAAATACCTGCTTATAAAAATATGTCTTTAATGTATTCTTGAAACTATCAAAAGATGGGGCAAGGCGGATCTCCCTAGGAAGGTCGTCCCATAATCGAGGAGCAGCAACTGAGAACGCCCTTAGTTTTTAACCAGTTCAAATATTGAGGAGCAAGACCATTTAATGCTTTAAAAACTAATTAAAGAATCTTAAACTGAATCATGTAGCTGACAGGGAGCCAGTGGAGTTTGTCTAAGAATGGGGTGATATTATGTATCTTTTTTGTTCCAGTAAGCAATTGTGTATATTTGCATCTCTCGAATAAAAAAGTTTTTTGTTTTTTTTTTACAAAAAATTGCTCACAATCATTTATGTTACCACCTACAGTAAGCACACAAGGTAAGCTGCTACTAATTTTATGATTAATTTGAGGATAAAAGGCGAAAAAGCACCTGTATTTGTAAACACTGTCGATGCAGAGTTTCCGTTAATCATTTCTAACAGATTTCCTAAAATAATTTAATTATGAGGAATGAAACCTGAAAGGACAGAGCGTTCTGTAAGTCTACAAGCCCCATTAAGTTCCTAATGAAAATAAATACAACCATGTATCACAAGTTCAAAGAAGGAAAAAAGTAAAAAGGGGAAAGAGAGAAAGAAAGTGATGAGTTAGATAGGAACGGATAAGAGAGCAAGAAAGGTGAGTGAGGAAGGAAGGAATAAATGATTAGAAAGAATGAAAGCATCCTGAATTTAGTTGAAACTCCACTTGAAACACTTGCATTCTTCTGGCAAACTACTAAAATAATGTGAGTAATAAGTCAAATGGATATCGGCCAGGAAGGTTATTTGACAAATCCTTGAAGAAAAACGAGAAAAAAACTATCTAAATTGAAATGTGTTTTCTATGACTAAATCTTACTGGTAAATGATACAAATCAAGCATGTGATGCATATATTTTGCTTCTTTAGTTCTTAGTATAAATTCTACTGACTCTAGTATTACAATAAAGTTGTATGAAAACATACTAAGAGAAACATATACAAGATCAACATAAACTGTGGATTGAGGAGAGAAAAATGCCGACAGGATAAAGATCCAGACAGATGAGAGCAGTGGGGGGTGATTGCTCAGCCTTATAGTCCTCTGGGGAAGGTATCACGGTCCTGATACTCAGGATATTTTAAGAAGCAGTTCACTCACCGTGTCAAACACAAATCTATGGTCCCACAGCAGTCATGCTACTGTGGCAGATTGCATTTCTACATAATAAAAAGATTTGGCTACTCAAATATCCCATGCTTTAGATCATACAGGTCATTAAGAGATCCATCCATTTTCTAACTGCAAATAATATGAGATGTTTCCAAAGGGCAAATTATTCATTAATTTTCACTAGACTTTAACTACGTGTGTAGTTGGTTATTCAGATGGGATTAAAAGGAAATGTTCACTGTCGAAAAAAAAAAAAAAAATAAAGACCAGCTGAAAAGACCAAAAAAGTGAAGAGGCCCAAGTACTGACCCCTGTGTCCCCTTAGCATATTTGTGTACACAAACAAAGTATTCAGCATGCTCTTTCCCTTAAGATACTAATGCTACTCCTCAAAAGGAAAACGATGCCATTGATTATCCATGTTAATACCCTGAAAAATATATATGTTTACATTTTTTTAATACATAATGTAATAGATTTTACATTGCTTGAGAGGGTATGATTTTTACCAGCCCAGGCCTATACTTGTGGCCGAAGACCTGTTGTCCACCAAAGCTAAGCAGAGCTTAATTACCTAGTCAAAATAGGAAAAACAGTTTGGTGTAGGAAGGGTTGCTGCTAAGAGTAGCTGTGTGTGTTCTCCGTGTGGTCTGAGTGTTCAGAGTGTTCAGAGTGCTGTTGTGACATAAAGACATCACAAAATGAAAGAGTAAAGAAAAACAACAACAAAAAAGAGATACAGAACAGCAAACTGTTCGTCTTCAGGTTTTTGTTTGTTTGCCAGCTAAACAGCTACAAGGAATTTGATTTGCCCCTCAGTCAGTTGTTTTTGTTCATCCAGGTGTGTGGTGACCTTTAGACTACCCAGAAAGGTGCAAGATAAGTGTAACGAATAACTGAAACAAAAAAAATGATAAATCAGTTTTGAGGAAATTGAGTAAAAATATACTTTCTTTGTGAAAAAAGAGGTTTGCGGGAAACCTATTATCTGTTCCAGACATTCACAATGCATCTCAGAGTTATATCATTCAAGTCCAGATGTAAAAAAAATTATTTTAAAAACATGTTTTTTTTTCTTAAAAAAAATGCAATACATTCACAGCAGCAATATTAATGCTTTTAAAGAAATGGAACTGCAAAATGTACTAACAAGCATCATAGTGAGTTCATCTATGACCAATGAAAGCCTCTGTATTTAAAAAAGTAAGAAACTGAATTATGCCTTTGAGTAGTCAGCTTGAGAATAGCCTGGCTATTTTCTTTGAATGCAGGAACCAACAAAAACGGCCACCTTTTCAGATGAATGTCGTGCAGAACGCACAGATAAAGCCAGATGTTTCTGAGATATCTCTGACATGGTCATGCGAATTAAATAAACAAGCTGTTCTTTTTTGAACAGAGTCAAGAGTGACCTCACAGCTTGAATCAAACATTTGAATGACAGTGCATGGAGCCAAGGGACTGGTTCTGGATGTCGAGTGATATGGGCCTCACTGTGTACTGCATCTGCAAATGAGTTTATTTAATTAACTAAACCCTCAAGTGTTTTGCTTCGCACCACAATGTCTGATCTCTCACCATTCCATCTCAGTGAACCAATCATACACAAGTGCAACTTTTAAAATAAAGGGTTTTCACCGAAGGACAGCCTTCCAAAGTTAAGAACCAATCAGTGTAATGTTGTAATTTGATATTGATATTTCAAGTATTTAAAGGGATTTGAGGAGTTTCTACAATCAGAACTCCCGCACCAGGTAATGTGGTGTGCAGCCTCTCTCTCGCGATGATCAGGTAAATAGTGTTTAAGTTCTCTCCTTGTCATTGGGTTAATCCGAATACATTTAGTTAGTAAGTCATTCTTCTTATGATTGATTTGTACTTTAAATTATACTGAATTGAATGTATTTGATGATTGCATTTTCACAAGAAGTAGATTTGTTTATGATTTGCCGGATTAATAAATTGACATAATCGTTTGTTTGGAAGTTTGTCCAGAAACATTATTCATCATAACTTCTGTTGTATCGTCTTTTACCTGGAGTGTCTCGTGCAGTTTTAAAGTACACGTTTGCAGCTGGCTCCAGATCGTCAGTAAATTAAAATTTCTGAAAGCGACAGTGTTCTGAACCTTGAGAAATGTTAAATACCTATGAGAGTCAAATTTTAAGACCCAGTATGTCTTTCTAAATTAAGAGAACTAATTGTAAAAGTTAATATAACGGCAGAAGGAAAGAAAATAACGTGACCATGAATTATTAATTTTAACAGAGTAAGATTTATTGGTTTTATCCTAATTTGAAAGATTACTACACGGTTAGCATGCTCGTGTGTATTTCCTTGTTCTTGCCATGTTCATCCAGTAGTGAGCAGCAGCATGCAAAATCACCTTACCGCCTCCTTTGATTATGTCTTTGGGCAAATTAATGGTGCCTTACAAAGTAGATATACAATCTTAAGATAATAGTAAATCAACATATTTTTTATTAGTTCAAGTATCAAAAGTAAACTAGTAAATAATTTAAAGTTATGCAATATTTACAACTTACAGCACTAATGTATATCTATTATTTGTGTTCATCATGTTTTAGAACCAATTTCCTCAATTGATATCTTCTTTTTATGCCTTCATTTGCTGTATGCTCACCTTTATATGTATGCATGGTCACTTGACAACTGAAAACTTTACACTTTAGCTTGGGCAAGCATTCCAGCTGATTTGTGCAACAACTTTTTTCAATCTTCAGATGTGTTTCACTGCCAAGATGGCAGCACCATGTAAGCCTGATGGCAGCATCTGCTATAACTTCAATCTTCCTTTACTGAAACCTTTGGGTGAGGTTAAGGACACTATAAGGCATGATATTTATAGCCTATAGTTTTCAGAAATGGCACTGTGTGCCCCTTTTCTATACCATGACTTATAACTCAGGGCTTGCCTAAGCACTTTTTGTTCTGAAGTTTTGTTTTTGTTGTCTCTAGGGTGCCATATTTCTTCCTGGCAACATAGTCACAGAGCATCCCAGCAATGGGGAGGAGGGAGGAAAATTTCTTTTTGAAGTCGTCCCAGGTAGGCAAAAGTGCATGTGATCATTTCTTTACCTGTTATCTTTACCTGTTATCTGTTTTTGTGATAGAGAATTTTTAGAGCTTAATGATAAAATTACAGCAACCTTCTTATTTGAACAGATCACAAGAACAGATTGATGCTGACAAACACAGCTGAATTCTGCTCACCCCTTTTCCATAGTTTACAATGTTTCAATCCTTACCAAAAATGCTTACTTTTAAACAAGACTCTATTGTTTGTATGTGAATATCAAACTGTTTGTTGTGGTTTTGGCATCTTTGTGAATAAATGCAGAGGGTTGATCTGGCAGCTTTCTTTCATATCATTTTACCATCACATAGACCCCAAAATCTTTAGACTGCCCTGAAAACCACAAGATAAGGGTATAGAAAAATTGAAATGCCTGTTACCTAAAAATCCATATACTATATGAGGTTAATCACTTGATTAAGATAAGTTCGGGAAGAGCTTGGCTGATAATTGTCAATCAATCACATGGTCCCTCCGTCCCATTCCCTCGTACCAATATCATATCCAGTATATAGGACACAACCTATAAACTGGTTGTGTATATAGTTATACACCATGTACAACGCATATACAACAATAATACTATGCACACGATATTTAGTTATATAAATCGTGTTAGCCATCCCTCCTTCCACCCTTTGCCACTCACAACGGATGTTTTACCCTGTTTAACTTTGTGTAAGAAGGCGTCACGGTGGCGCAGTGGGTAGCACGGTCGTCTCACAGCAAGAAGGTCGCTGGTTCTAGGCTCGGCTGGGGCAGGTGGCATTTCTGTGTGGAGTTTGCATGTTCTCCCCATGATCGCGTGGGTTTTCTCCGGGTGCTCCGGTTTCCCCACAAGTCCAAAGACATGCGGAATAAGTGAATTGAATAAGAACGATTGCCCATAGTGTTAAAGTGTGAATGTGTGTGTGAATGTTTCCCAGCGATGGGTTGCGGCAGTAAAACATATGCCAGAGAGTTGGCGGTTCATTCCGCTGTGGCGACCCCGAAAAGGAATAAATAAATAAGGAATAAAGCCGACATGAAGATGAATGAATGAACTTTGTGTAAGATGATCTTCAATATGTTTAAACTACGGTAACTGTTGGGAATCTGCTCACCTAGTGCGCATCTTCATTGCTTGCCAAACCCGCTAGTGATACTAGGCAATTATGAGCAAGAGTGAACTTGTGAAATTGAAATTGTGAACAACTAACTCAGCAGAGTTTATTTGTTATCAGAAAAAAAAACCCTGAAAATTATCAATATTCTGATTGGTTTGGTTTAGTGTTAAAATATGTAGTTTGTCCACGATGGAAAAGATTGGTGACAGGATTTTGACGAGGATCGTGCTTGCAGGATATTTTGGTAAAGCATTGGTTTAACTGCTGTGAGGGTTACAATATATTTAGAATGTTTATTACTTGAATTAAATGGTGACGTAGATCATGACGTGTGTGTTTAATGATGTATCTGAGTACACTGAGTCTTTGTTTGGAGAAGAAAACAAAGATTTGTTTTGGTTCTGTCAGAAACACATGTTCAGCCAAGACTTTGGGGTATTTACATGTGTTTGTAGATTATTTTCACTCACATCATTAGATACTCAGTCTGTTACTTTGTTAGGGACACCAATAAATGCTTCATTTTATCACATCTTCATATTATCACAATTGCCATTCTGCAAACCAGCTGAGTGAGTGCTTTTGAGACAATTTTTACAGATCGATTGTTGTTATACACTCTTCTTCACTCTTCTATTCCATCCGGTAAGTTCCCAATGGTGATGTGTGAGTGCACTGTGTCAGAAAAGAGCAGAAAGAGATTATTATAACGTTTTCTTGTAGAATGGCTCTGACTCTGTCACTATATGAAGATAGTCACAACTATCTTCAGACGAACCCATTCAGGGATTTCATGCTTACTCGCACTTTTCCAAACAGTAGCAATTTATCATTTTTATTCCATTTCCTCCATTGTTCATCTCAGCAGCATGTGTAATAATTTATACATTGGGTTTTTTTTGTTTTTACTGTGTAGGCTGTGAAACCATTTCCTTGTGAAAAGGCAGTTTGGTTCATAAAAAGAGGATGTTAAAAATGTTTTTAGTTTTTTTTTCGTTAGCATTAATTAATTATTAGCTTTTTCTTTTCTTATCATTATTCATTGTTTAGTTCTTTCTGGGAGCTGGTCAAGGCTGGTTGTTAGGGCCATCCTTTTTAACACAACTTTTCATGAGGGATTGGTCACTCCGCAGTCATCTTCTTCGTCATAGGTTTTTCCTGGTGCATATTTCCAGCTAACAGTGGGAGAAAGGTCGGTTGCAGGGCTGGGCTGTTTGAGTGAGTCACTTACCATCTTTGAGATTTCATTCTCATAATTTCTGATCAAAATATCAAAATAATTTAGTTTTCTAAGTCTACTTTATAGTAGGGAAGTAATTACAGGAATAACTTTAAATGCTATCGATAAAGATTGTTAGAAAATACGTCTGAAATGGTATGTCTCTTTAGTATTAAAGTATACTTCATAACAGCATTTAGTTCATATGTATTTAAACAAGAATTTTGTTTTACTCACTCATTACAATTTCAATCTACTTGAGCAGAAGGTGGAGCATATACCTATTCACTCATTTGTATAGTTAGATAACAGCTAATATTGAACAGCCAGTAGCTTCACACTTTTCCATGTTTTGCTGAAACCTTTCTCTCTTTTTGCACTTAATAACCTAGCTGATAAAACGAGATTGGAGCAGGTAGCATCTCACTCATATGAATGCTTAGACAGCTAATGGTCTGGTGGTCGTAGTTGTGGTCTGGTGGTTAAGGAGATCGACTTGTGATCGGAAGGTTGCCGGTTGGTGGAGCATGTAGCTATTCATGCATATGAATGCTTAGACAACAGGTAATAATGAGTAGCCTGGAACAGCCAACTACAACTTTTTCGAGGTGATTTGTTGGGTAGGTAATTTTTTGTTGTTTAATATATTCACTGGTTAGCTATTTTGTCTCATAACGAATTTGTTGGTTAAGAACAAGATTTGTTGGTTTGATGCAAAAGAAAGCTAACCTGAAAACCAAACCTGTTGTGTGAACAGTTTTTTCCTCTGAACTTGTTGTCATAATTTAATCTGTAAGATCTACTGCATGTTTATTTAAATTTATATTTATAAACACGTTCCTGCGTTAAATTCAAAACAACACATTAGTTCCCATCATTGTCAATGAGGTTGAAATATAAATTTTAAAGGCCACACTGCATTATAGTGTTCGTTTCCAATTTCATAATTTTAGATTTTAGATCGATGAGGAATGTAAAGCCACACCACGTTAAAACTTTTAATATGCAAGGTAGAAATTCCGCCATACTTCTATCGTTCAGCAAAACATTGTATGATAATAATATAAATAAATAGCATGCTGAACAATTGTTTTAGAAGAATTGCTTTAAAATTCATTATGATCTTGTTAAATAAAAAATGTTTTAAACACTAATCCAAAATAATTCAAATAATTCAGGCAAAGGGGTTCTTGCCTCACAACCCTGTTTCTTCACTGACTCTATTTAGCAACCTTTTTTGTATTTATAAACCTACTGACATTAAATAGATCATCATAATAATGAGAAACTGAGGAAAGGAGCTTATGCAAGAGCAGGCTTTGTCTCTGCTGTGAGGGACAAGCTCTCTTTTGGTTGAAACTGGAGTGCAGATAGTTCCTAAGAGTTTGGATCAATTGTTTTGGGTTCTGTTAGAAGGTCATGAACAAGAGAGCTAATCTTTCTCAGGTTTGAGGAGGAGTACTTGTGAGTTTAAGTGGACGGAATCTGATCTGCTATGCAAACGAATCTTCCGATGTATGTGTAAACTTTTGAATCAAAATCTGTGAATCAGAGTGCTTTTAAGCAATTTGTTCAGTTGAATAGTATATTCCTTGGTTTTGTGATTTTCTGAGTTCCTTTTTATTGCAGATTTTTTTTCTGCGTTGTTAGTTGGTTTGCTAGTGGGTTGGTTCTGTATTTAGGCCATAGACATTACTGGCTCCTTAGTTCATTACTTTTTACACAGATTTTAGAATGTTGTTTGGCTCGTTTATCGATTAGTTGGTTTGTTGAGAGCGTCACGGTGGTGCAGTGGTTAGTACGATCGTCTCACAGCAAGAAGGTCGCTGGTTCGAGCCTCGGCTGGGTCGGTTGGCATTTCTGTTTGGAGTTTGCATGTTCTCCCCGTGATCGTGTGGGTTTACTCCGGGTGCCCTGGTTTTCCCCACAAGTCCAAAGACATGCGGGATAAGTGAATTGAGTAAAAACGATTGAAAGATGAGTGTGTGTGAATGTTTCCCAGTGATGGGTTGCGGCTGGAAGGGCATCCGCCGCATAAAACATGTACCAGAGGAGTTGGTGGTTCATTCCGCTGTGGCGACCCCGAAAGGGAAAAGCCGACATGAAAATGGATGGATGGATGGATGGATGGTTTGTTGAGTTGCCATTTTGGTGTTTGGATAGTTTGTTAATTTCTTAGTTAGCTTGTTTGGTTTCATTTTATGTAGATTAGATTAGTTTTTTGATGTGTTTGTTTTTTTTGCAAATCAATTTGTTGGTTAGTTTGCTCACTGTTAATTTGTTTATTGGTTTAGTAGCTAGTGTCTATTGGTTGACTGTTTTTCAGTTAACTTGTTTCTTGCTGAGTTTGTTCATTGGTTAGCTGGTTAGTTGTGTTGCTTGTCTGTTTAGTTTTTCATCTCTCCAGTTGTAGAACGACCAGACCTTGCACAGCAGTGTTCTCTAGGCTAGACCATTTTGTAATGCTATGTATTTGATTTTTTTTTCAGCATGTACCCTCTGGCTCAGATAAACTCTCAGATAAACAAGTTTATGCAGCTCAAGGGTGTAAACACAAGTACTGTGAAGCACGAGACTGCCAGGCTAGTGCTAACATTAACTGCTAATTTTAACATGTTATAGTTCTGACAAGAGTTAACTGAAGAACTGTCATTTACTTATTATTTATTCAGTTAAATTAACATCTTTAAAAACTAAATGAGTGCTCTAAAAACCATCATCTAGGACAAAAAGAAAACAAGGGAAAAGAAGCGGAAGGGGAAGGGGACCAAAAAAAAAGGAGAGAGAGAGAGAGAGAGAGAGAGAGAGAGAGAGAGAGAGAGAGAGAGAGGGGAGAGAGAGAGAGAAAGAGAGAGAGAGGGAGAGAGAGAGAGAGAGGAGGGAGAGAGAGAGAAAGAGAGAGAGGGGAGAGAGAGAGAGAGATAGAGAGAGAGATAGATATCATATATATATAGAGATAGAGATAAATATATATATATATATATATATATATATATATATATATATATATTAATAATATTTTTTTTTTTTTTTTTTTTTTTTTTTTAATAATAGAGCAGCTCTAAGTTAATTTACTTGTTTATTCACTGATGTTTATTCATCGATGGGCTGTTGAATAGGTACTTGAATAAAATGTAGCATTTCTTGCTAAATACTTTGTGGGTGATAAATCATTTGATTAAGTAACGCTATCTATTTTCCCACAAGGGTCGGGCACTGTTATGGCAAAAACACAAGGTTGAATTGCAGTGAAGGTTAATCTGTTTTTTAGGTAGACAGCTCTCATCTAGGGTTCCGATGGGTGAGTCTGCAGGTCATGTCTGCCTTGCTGAACTGTTTATTTGGGCTCTTTCTAAACCTTTAACTTGATCGCTAGTAATTTTTGTGGTCATTTATTTAACATTTAGTTTAAGCTCCCTGCTAAAATGGACTTAAAACAGTGAAGATAACTATAACTGATTGATGTTTTTAAACTTCATATATAGACACAGTCTGTTATTGTAATAATAGTATTTAACATCCACTTAATATTATGTCTTTATTTTTTTTATGTGAATTTTATTATACTGGTCAGGTAAGAAAGAAAGAGGAAACGCTTTGTGATGTTGATCTGCCAGGTTATCATCTAATGTCACTCAGGTCCCTGCATATGTTGCATTCTTTCAGAAATATGATATCTATCGGCGTGTCGCCTCAGGCTGTTCATATATTATTACAGAAAGGGTGGAAACTACCTGCAGAGTGAGGGAGAGGGACATAACTGACATTTATTTTGTGAAAGGAGAGAATGTCTTGGAAAGACATTAGGATAAAAACGGACTGTACTAGAGTATGCTAAAATAAATCTTTGAGTCTTCTAAGTCTTTAGTTCTTGTTAGGTTCAACATCAGTTCAACATCACATCACCTTAATGATCATGAATACATTCTTATCATTAAGTTTTAAGTAAACATATATATAAGAGGCTGATAAAGTACTAATTGTAGACAAACTATCAAATGGATCTTAGGTTTTTGAGTCTGTGGAATTTGGAAAATTGACAGTGAAGGAACTTTTTTATGCTATTACCACATACCCTTTATTTTATTTTATTTTGTTGACCCATCATCATCAGTCTTTTCGTTTTATAATAATGTTTGAGTTAGGACATTTTACTGAGAAATGAGCAAGGATTTTTGAGTTTTTAGTGCATAATTCAGATTCAGGGCATTAAAATACTTATTAAAATTTTATTTGCTTGGACCATGGAGGAATAAACTTGCAAACATGCAAAACAATGTTGATCATGGTAGCACAGCAAAAACTCGTAAGTTGTTCTTGTTTACTTAATGCACCGTAAACATTGACAATTCAACAACTTAAAGGCTTATTCCACCCCAAAAATGCAAAAGTAGTCATTAAACACTTACCTCAATGGAATTTCAGATCTGTTAATACTTTGTTCCACCTCTGAAAACATTTTGAGATATTTTGGTTATTTGCCCCATTGGCACCCATGTTACAACTTAAAAACTATTCTTTTTTAAATTGGGTTTTTAACTTAAAAACTCACTGAACTTTTTCCAGTACAAGTTATAAAATACGTTCAAATTAACAGTCACTTTTTAAAGAATTTTTAAATTTTATTTAATTTTATAGATTCAGATTTTATCACAAGTTTGGATTTTAGGGTATAAACAAAAAGAAAAAAAAAGGTAAATGCTAAGATATCACGCATTTTTGATCTGTGCCATTATTCTCAGCTCAATTAATATTGAGGTGAGAAAAGAACTCAGCTGCTCATCTAAATATGTTATTAGTTTTTAAATTAATGTTGAAAATAACGCAGCTAATAGTGAATGGTAATAAGACATTAAATTAAGCTTAACCAGTGCTTAGTTAGCTATTTTAGACAAAATATTTGCCTTTTTTATAATAAAAAATAAACAACAAAATATCTATAATTTTTTCTCTAAAATGTGGAAGAACACGTATATGAAGACAAAATAAAAGGCTAAAAATGTTGTAATGGTCATGATATTGCTTTTCAATCAATCAATCAATTAATCAATCACGTTTTTATATAGCGCTTCTTTAGATGTTGCTTTTCAATCGTGAGGATCAGGTAGAGTAAATATGAGTTCCCTCTGTGAGGTCCCTGGGAGCCTAGCTGACTGAGGCAGATGCTACATTTACATTTACATTTACATTTATGCATTTGGCAGACGCTTTTGTCCAAAGCGACTTACATTAGGGAGAGAAAATATGCAATTTGTTACACCGTCAAAGTCTATCTCAACTTCTCACAATAGAAATTGTATCAACTGATCAAAAAACCAAAGCAGTAGGGGAAGAAGGTAAAGACAGAGGAGGGAAAAAGAAGGTGGTAGTTGTTTTTTTTTTAAAATTTTTTTTTTATAGTAGGTGTTCTCTGAAGAGAAGAGTTTTCAGTTGCTTTTTGAAAGCTGTTAGTGTTGCTGCTTTCCTGACTGGATCAGGGAGTTTGTTCCACCAACCAGGGACAGTGAAAGAGAAGGTTCTGCTGAAAGATCTTCTGCCCTTGTGGGATGGAACCACAAGTCGCTGTTCCTTCTCTGAGCGCAGGCTTCTGGAGGGCATGTAGGAGCGTATGAGCTCATGGAGGTAGACAGGGGCTGATCTGGAGATAGTTTTGTATGCCAGCATTAGCGATTTGAATTTAACCCGAGCTGCAATGGGGAGCCAATGAAGAGTGATGAAGAGGGGAGTAACATGAGCTCGTTTCGGTTCCTTGAAGATAAGACGAGCTGCAGAGGATCATCTGCAGAGGTTTGAGCATAGTTAATGGAAGTCCTGCTAGGAGAGCGTTGCAGTAGTCCAGACGTGAGAGGACCAGAGCCTGAACCAGGAGTTGAGTTGCATGCTCAGTTAAGAAGGGCCTGATCTTTCGAATGTTGTGCAGTGCAAATCTACACGCTCGAGTTGTCTTTGTGATGTGGTCTTTGAAGGACAGCTGTTCATTCAAAAGCACTCCAAGATTCCTGACTGTAGGAGAAGGGGTGACTGTAGAGGATTGCAGCTGGATGGTAAGGTCGTGATGCACAGAGGGATGAGCTGGGATTACCAAAAGTTCCGTCTTGGCCATGTTGAGCTGTAGGTGATGGTTCTTCATCCAAGTAGAGATGTCGTTCAGGCAGTCAGTTATGCGGGTAGTTACTGACAGGTCATCAGGGGGGAACGACAGATAGAGTTGAGTGTCGTCTGCGTAGCAGTGGTAGGAGAATCCGTATCTGAGGATGATAGGGCCCAGGGAGGTGGTGTAGACGGAGAAGAGAAGTGGGCCAAGGACTGAACCCTGGGGAACCCCGGTGAGTAGGTTATGAGTGTTTGAGACCTCACCCCTCCACCCGACACTGAAAGATCTGCCAGTGAGATAGGACTCAAGCCAATTGAGTACAGTTCCAGTGATGCCCATCGCAGAAAGAGTGGAGAGAAGGATCTGATGGTTGACTGTGTCAAACGCTGCAGAGAGGTCTAGTAGGATGAGGGCAGATGATCTGTGGTTAGCCCTGGCCCCTCGTAGCACTTCCGTTACAGACAACAAAGCTGTTTCAGTTGAGTGTCCGTTCTTGAAGCCTGATTGATTGTCATCAAGTTTGTTGTTCTGAGTCAGGAAGGTAGAGAGTTGATTGAAGACGACTCGCTCGATGAGTTTTGCAGTGAAGGGCAGCAAAGAGACAGGTCTGTAATTTTCCACCAGTGATGTGTCGAGTGTGGGTTTCTTGAGAAGCGGGGTGACTCTGGCCACCTTGAAGGTGTCAGGGAAAATGCCGGTAGTGATGGAGGAGTTGATGATGTGAGTGAGGGCAGGCGTGATGGTAGGTGAGATGGTTTGTAGAAGGTGAGAGGGGATGGGATCCAGGGGGCAGGTGGTCGGATGCGCTGAGAGAAGGAGTTTGGACACTTGATCTTCTGTGACTGGAGTGAATGCGGACATGAAAGGTGTCGGAGATTGTGGCTGAGATTGGGTGCAAGGTGGTGCAAACTGCCGGCTGATGGTGAGGGTTTTGTCTATGAAGTGATCAGTGAAGTCATCTGCAGTGAGAGAGGTCGCTGGGGGAGGTTGGGGTGGACAGAGGAGTGAGTTGAAAGTCCTGAAGAGCTTTCGGCTGTCCTTGGCATGTTCAATCTTGTCGTGGTAGTATGTAGTCTTTGCGTCATGTACCTTGCTTGAGAAGGTTGAGAGTGCAGTTTGGTACGCTTTGAGATCTGTCATGCTCTTTGATTTCTTCCATTTGCGCTCTGCCGATCTGAGGGTGGACCTCTGTTCCCGGAGAGCGTGCGATAGCCAAGGGTTTGATGGTGTTATTCTGGCTGGCCTGGAAGAGAGAGGGCATAGTTGATCGAGGCATGTAGCAAGTGTGGAGCAGAAACGGTTAGTTGCATCGAGAGTGTTTAAAGAGGAAAAGTTTCCAGGTGTTAAAAGAGAAGAGGACACAGCGGAAGAGAAGAGAGAGGAATCAAGGGATTTAAGGTTACGTCGGAAGGTGACAGGGGGTGGTGTTGAGTGTGAGCTTGTAGGCAGTGTGAGTTTGAAGGTGATGAAGAAGTGATCAGATGTGTGCAGAGGAGTAACTGTGAGATAATCAGGAGAGCAGCTGCATGTGTAAATGAGATCTAGCTGATTTCCTGATTTGTGTGTGGCTGTGGTAGGGACAAGAGACATGTGAAAGGAGGACATGAGTGAGTGGAAGTCGGTAGCGTTTGGTTTGTGAAGATGTATATTAAAGTCCCCAAATACAATGAGTGGGCTGCTATCATCTTCTGGAAAAGAGGATAGCAGACCATCAAGCTCCTCCAGGAAAGTGGAGAGCTGTTCTCCAGGTGGGCGGTATATGGTGAGGATGTGCATTACAAGAGGGGAAGTGATAGTTAGAGCATGACATTCAAATGAGCATGTCTTACCAAAAGATGTGAAGGTAGATAATCTGAAGGTCTGAGAGATGAGAAGTCCAACACCCCCACCCCCTCCCGCCTCGCGAGAAGTGTGGGAGAGGAGAAAGTTGTTGGAGAGGGCTGCAGGTGTTGCGGTGTCCTCTGGGCGGATCCATGTCTCAGTCAGGCCGACAATGTCCAGTGAAGACTGAAGAGCAAAAGCAGGGATGAAGTCAGCTTTGTTGACAGCAGACTGACAGTTCCAAAGTCCCACAGAGAGAGAGAGCACAGTTCTGGTGAGGCAAGATGAAGTGAGCGAAGGTTTGAAGCGTTGGAGTGTGTTCCGCGAGGACGGGCGGAGCGACGTGCAGCTGAGAGAATGACTGGAATGTACTGGAAGCACATGTTAGCAGACGTGTGAGGAAAGTAGCAAGGAAAACAAAGTATAGGAGTAAAAGAGAAACAGTCGACTCTGTGGCGTTGCTCGGTGGAGTCGCGCAGGTAGAGTTGAACGTCTTTACTCGATTAGTCACGCAGGTAGAGTTGAACGCCTTTACTCGATTAGTCATGCAGGTAGAGTTGAACGTCTTTACTCGATTAGTCACGCAGGTAGAGTCGAACGTCTTTAATCGATTAGTCACGCAGGTAGAGTCGAACGTCTTTACTCGATTAGTCACGCAGGTAGAGTTGAACGTCTTTACGCGATAGTAACCTCCCCAGCATAAACTCAATATCCATCAACTTTTATTGTCATAGCATGTACAAGTTCAGCATAATCTGGCAAACAGATTTATGGCTAAGCAATTGTAGAAAAATTGCTATGTCAAAACACAAAACAGAAACAATTTAATTACTGAATGCATATTTTTAATTGCAAGTAATCTCATTATACCAATAATCAGTAGTGTTAGTACTTGAACTGAACACAATTCCTCAATGTCTCTTGGCACATCAGGGACATTTCATGGTTACTTGTGATTCATTTCTTACATCATGCACTTTTAATTATCTTATGATTGGTATCTACTTTTGATTCCCAACATTAACCCAAAAATGCTGTTTTGCTTTTCACTACTGTGTTTCTGGAGTACAAAATATTTTGTGACATTTGAATACAACAATTGTTTCAAAGCATTTTTTTTTTTGCTAAATCTGTTCTTTAAGAAGAGAAAAGGGTGAACAAACTGATAGCTGAACAAAAATGTCTATTGTTGGGACTACAGTATGCTGACTGGCCCAAGTCCAGGTGTGTGTGAAATAGCTTGATGGAGCCATGAAACGTCTGACCTTTCCTCCTGAATCTATCCACTGAGTGCTGCTGGAATGGTTTAGGAACCAGTGATTCCGAAAATTAAAGTGCGAGGAGTGAAATGACTTCAGTTGCCAAACGACAGCTGTGTGGGATTTTCGAGTTTAAATTCCCATCTGACCATTATTGTAGAGACCTGGCTGCGTTATCAGCTGAACATTTTCCTTTCTTTGGCTGTGTACTTATTTTGAAGATGTTTTCTCAAACATTAGTTTCAAACATGTTTGAGTTGAGTTCCTTTTCTTTTGTGAAGCAGTGAGCCACCGCAAAGATGTACAGCAATGCTTCTGTTTTTAGCATACAGTAAAAATACAAAACTGCAATTTGTTTGTTGAAAACCTGTGATGGTAGCCCAAAAATAGGGCAGATACAATTTAAGTTGTTGAAAATACTTGTTTTAAAATGATTTACACATGAGATATACACAGGTATATAATCTAAACAAAAAAATCACAGCACCATATTTAACACATTTAGTCTCGTGTAAATCCTTTAGGCATACATATTCATCACTTTAGATGAGTTCACAAAAACAGTCAGCTAGTAAATGCTTTATAACTAGCTGAATTATTCATCAGTTAAAGTAGGATTATGGGTTAATACGTATTTATTATCACACTGAGGAACTGCTACTATACGTCTGAATAATACAATGCATAAATTTGCTTTCAAATAATTTAATATTCATTCATTAACATCTTCTAAGCAAAGAATAAAATTTGTATTATTAAGCATATCGTATAGATTCATATAAACCAAGATTTTATTTAAACAGATTACAAATCTATATCAACATAGAAACAATAATTTATAAAGATTAATTAAATTTTGCTGGCAATTAAATATGAAGGCTAAGGGTCGAGTTTAAACTTAAACTAGAAGTAAAAAAAAACATGTTTGTTATTAGTTTAGTACTAATCTGAAGAAAAATAACCTTCTAATAACAACTTAACGGTTCAGTTTTCTGTATGTAGAAGCCTTCTGTCGATGAAGCAATGGAGCCTCTCTCTCTCCGAAAGTCAAATCACTCTCTCCAGAATATTCTTGTTAAGCGTCACAGACTGACTCAGTAATTTTCCAAACCTTGCCTGAAAAGCTTAAGTGCAACCAATATTTAAAAATGTATAAATGTATAGTAAATGCATCAAGTTTTTCTATGAGCATTCCCTTAATTCATCTTCTTTAAAGGATGCCATTGTTCCAGAAGCCGCCAGCTATAAGCATATATATATGAGAGGAGAACCCCCTCAGCATGTTCTGAAAGGCTTGTTGTTTGTTTGTTGAGTAGATGTTCTGAGAGTCTCTTATTCATCTGGATGGCATGAATATCTTCCTCTCCAGATGGGGCGAGGGCTTTGCTCTGAAGGCTGTGCATGTGGGCCTCATGCTGGAACATGTGTCAGGATGTGGAATCAGAGTCTTGCGTGCACTGTGCCCCTCTGGGCAAACATCTTTTTGTCTTTGGGGACATTTGTAGGGCTGTCCAAAATTCTCTATCATTGTAAAAGAGAATGCATAGATCAATGCTGGGGTACATTGTAATTTTAGGTTCATATTTGCACAGATAAGTTTAAATCAGTATTACAAGTGAGTCTTGTACAAGTATCTTTGTAGCACACATAATTGAAAATAATTCATTATGTATTTATGTTATGTTAATGTTTTTTTTTTTTTTCAAAAATTTAAACTTGTATGTTGGATTTAATTGTTACACACAGACTGGTGTTTAAAGTGTTTATTTTTAGTTGATTATAACTGACAACTACTGAATATCTCAAAGGTTCAATATTGAAAACAACCGGTGTTCCACTCTAATCTGCTAAACTCAAAAAACCTGCAAAGACCTTAAAATGGAGTCTCAGTCTAGTTCTTTAGGCTACACAACCATGGAAAGACTGCTGACTTAACAGTTGACCGTTTATATCTTGCACAACGAAGGCAAGACTCATTGTTAATGTTCATTATAAAAGGGGCTGGCTGTTCTGGGCTCTATGTCCAAGCACAATAATAGAGGACAAGATTGTGGTAAAAAAAAGTGCACAAGCAATAGGGATAACTGCACTCCCGCAAGAATTGTGAAACAAAACCCATTCAAAAATGCAAGAGCAATTCACAAAGAGTGGACTGCAGCTGGAGTCAGTCCGTTAAAAACCCTGTTAAAAAGTTGTCTCATTCCTTAATGTTAAGCCACACTGTAGAAAATTGCAATAGTTTTTAATTCTACATAAAGTTAATGTTTTCACATCTCACAAATTCTTCTTGTAATTCACAATGCATTATAGGTTAAAACAAGAATAAAAATGTTTAACTGTTTACATTACTATTACTATTTACATAGTGGCTATAAGTTAGTATACTGGTAGTATACTTGTCACTGTAGAACTTGCACTTATTATAACATATTATGTTGGAAAATAAAATATAAAATATTGTGATTAAAATGGTAAACCTGACCTTTTACATTGTGCATTTTTGCAAACCCAGCACAACATAATTTTTTACTCTTGATTTTTGATTTTTTCATAAGAATTGTCTTAAGAATTTGACTGTATTTTATTTCAATATTCAAGCAAAGCTTTTATTACCTTCATCTGTAATTCAGACCATCATTGATGAATCATGATCTGACTTTGGCACATGTCTTTCAAAACTCAGAGACACATTGTCTGAACTTGGTATTTGGACGTGACACAATAATTAATGTAATTGAAGATCTGAAAAAGAATGACATGCTGAAGACAGGCAATTCTATCTTGCGTACAGATCATTCTTGCAAAACAATCTTTAAAAGCTTGTTCAATTACATTGAGCCAGTGCCTGTGTATTTTTGTTTTAACAATTTGGATCTTGTTCAGGAAGATCTTATTTATTTATATTATTGGCGCTTTTGACTCTTTGCTGAACTTGGACTCTTGTTAGGAATAACTGACCTCTCGCTGTTTTTTCTCCTTATTTGACATTAGGATCATTCTGTTCAGCTGGGTGTGATCATCTGCTGTGTGACGCTCATTGCTCTCCACCGGTTCCCAAATTTTAATAATTGCTGTAGTATATATTTGGCTGTTTTTCTCTAATCCAGTTGCTTGATTATTGGTCTGATATCATGTCATTTTGTCTTCAGTCAGAGAAAATTTAGGCCTATGTAATTGTGTTGTTATATACTTTAACAGATCATTAGCATTAGATTTTAACAGATATTAGTAGGATCAATAGCTCACCTTGTGTTGTCTGCAGACCAGCTCTGAAGTCCTGTGCTGCCTGATGCTGCCTTCATAAAATCCTGTCCTCTGACTTGGATGACCACAGGTTGTATTTTTTGGAATAATCCCTGGAGAGACAATTGTTTTACCGTTTTTTGTATTGGAGCTGAAAGAGAGCAGTTAGCTTGTAGTGTTTCATTTTGAGCTCCTGAATAAACCAAGTTCAGTTTTTCTCTTGCACCTGGGACCATGTCTTACCCTAACCTGACAGTTCTAAATGTTCAAAAACTTTTTACAGTTTACAGGGTAATAGTTAAACTTGTTTTGCCATAGACTCCTGCTTAAACCAAACTTTCAACCAGAATGCTTAAATATGAAGGTCTGCTGTTCAGTAACTGAAAGTAGCGTTTTGCCAGTTGAAGTGATTTTCTTAAAAAAAAAAAAACATATGTTTTACAACTGTTTTTCACTTGTTGTATTTATTTAATTATTGTGCAAGGTAATACATCAACACATTAACCCATTTCTTTTCTCTATTTTTTATTTACAGCACTTAAGAGTAAATATATTACATCATAACAACATCTTGCACTTTTTGAGTATTTATAAGATTTTATTGGCAAATTTAGTTGCCTGGTAAACACTTTAATTTAGTTGATGTACAAAAAGCACTGTAATGTAAATTACAAGTTAAATTTTGTATTGCTGTAAAATACATAAGATATAATTATGATATAGTTATAGTGTAATCAACTCTACAGAAGATTAACAACATTTATACAGAAATTTATTGGCAACTTTTTTTGCCATCTAATGCCTGTACATTCTACAGTACATTTTTACAGCACACTATTGAGAAAGAGAGAAATGTTCTTGCCTGGGGAAAACACAAAAAAAGAATAGACTGCCTCAGAGATCTATGAGATCTGAAGTCTCCAAAGTCTGGAGGAAGAGAGATGAGGCACAGAATCCATGTAGGTTGAGGTCCAGCCTAAAGTTTTCCCTAGGGAGTGAAAGTTTGGGGTGCTATGTCCTCTGCTGGTGTTTATCTGAGGGTCAACACAGCTGTCTGCCAAGAAATTTTGACTACCAGCGAAACCCAATTCGCTGGTTTAAGGATCATGATATTACAGATCTTACCTGGCCAGCAAACTCACCTGACCTAAATTTTGTAGAAAAAAATGTTGTAGAAAAAACTATGGGTCTGTATGATAAGATATGCCAGAATCAACAAGGCAGAAGAACTGAAAACGCTGCATTTCTGCTGTAAATCCAACTAAATAGTGAGTGCTTTGCAAACTCAAACTTTAAAAGTTCATATTTTGGATGTAGCCGACATTTCTAAAAACCCTTTTTTGTATTGGTGTTAAGTAATATTTTCACTTTTTCAGATACTGAATTCAGTGATTTTTATTAGTTGGCAGTTATAATCACAAAAATTAAATAGAATAAACATTTGAAATTCACCAGTCTGTTTGTAAAGAATTATTCCAGTACTTATTTTTGATTTATTGTTAGGTAATTCATGCTTTTAATTGAAACAATCATAGTATGTTTAAAAATATCCTGACTTAGCCTCTAAGAAATGTTTGGCAAGTATAACTTTTTTGTCTTCCTCAAGTAATCACAAAGATTTGATATCCAGATTTCAAAAGTCATCCTACATTTTATAAGATGTACATTTGAAACGGTTTGCATCCTGAAAAAACATATTTGACTCGTGCATTATTATTTTACAGTTTGTCTAAAATTAAAGTTAGAACTGATCTGAAGTTCTAGCTGTTGTCTTCAAAGACAAGACTCTCCTGCCTCCAAGTGGTCACTCAGCAATTTACAACAATATTAAAGTCACCACCGTCATTTTGAGAGCTTTGAGAATGCGCTGTTAAACTCATTTTCCTTCAGTTTAATCTGTCTTTTCTGTTCAATATTCTTTAATTGAAGGATCACACTCTGCTCTTCATCATTATTTTAGTTTAATAGAGAGGTACATAAACTTTTTTCAAAGAAGGCCTTTATTTGATTGACTATCATACACAATGCTTCTTTTCTTGGTCAAGTTAGCTTGAAGGACAAATATATTGATGAATACAATCTGAATTAAATGTTATGGGACTTAGTTTCATCAGTGATCCATTCTGAAAGTGTTTAAATGAATTGTCCTATTTTAGACTTAATCATTGCTTCTGAGTTGTTAGAACATAGACAGAATAGAACAGACAGAATTACTCAATCCAGATATGTTTAATAATGGTTAACTATATGTTTTATGTCCAGTAAATACTTTGTTTTTATTTTGCTTTAACATACTGTAAATTATTACTTTGTGGTGCACACTAAACTCAAAATAGTTATTGTATGCAAACCTGTTAACCATTATTGTGTAAAGTTAGAGTATGGTTTCAATGGTTGTCCCACAGATATTTAAATTTGAACAAATCCCAAATTTTTGGTGGGCCATGTAAAGCAATTAGATCAATTTGGAGAATGCTATCAATCAATATTAACAAGTTAACATTAACTATAGTGAAATTCTGATTTTAAAAAAGCAGGTTATTAGAGGTGTATTGTACGTAATATACAAGTATAAAAGTTACTTATTGAATATTTCTAGAACCAAGAAACAGACAAATACGTTAAAAAGCTAAGAACATTAGAGAAGACTAGTTAACCTAAAAAATAGTTTCTAGCAATGAGAACCGTTAAAGATATTATCACCTTAAAAAGAGGTACACACTTAGGCACTGTCTACAGGTAAACATTTTATTTATTTATTTTTTACATTAGAATGCATCTGGAAAATACCGTGGCCTGGGATTCATGCTCTGGTTAGCTGAAGCTTAGCTATGCTGGAAGTCGTGTTCACTGACCACTAGGCTACAAAGACTGAAACACCATCAAGCCGCTGTGAAAAACTAAACTTAGTTGGTTTCTTAACATGATCATTTCACCCATTTTCCGCTGATTAGAGCAACACGATAATTTGATTTATTTCTAGCATCATGTTTTAAAGCATTCTTTCCCAAACAGTGTTCATAGCTTTGCTTCAGCAGAATCACAAAATGTGGTATTGAATTTTAAGACCAGAGACTCAAGCTGGATCCAACAGGAGCCATCTGTTGTTTATGAGCGAGCTTTCATGTCTAAAACTGGATAAACATCCTTTTCCTGTGATCAGTTGAACAGGCCTGTAAATATGTAACTGTGCTTTAGCTATCCTGCTAGAATCAGGAATTATAGCAACTGCATGTCAATCTTTAATCTTGCGTGATGAAGTTCATTATCATTCCAGTGACAGCCGCATCAGAAGAGATAGTGAAATAGTGAGATACTGACCTAATAGACCTCTAATTTTTGTGGCCTAAAAGACCTCAAATTTTTGACTGGCTGTAAATTTGTCAACAGAACAGACTCTCTATATTAGCTTTATTGGATTAGCAGTGCTTCTGAGACACTTAATACAGAAGTAAGTACATTTTATAGGTGAGCATAACTTTCTTTCATAACTTTGCATGCTGAGGGTTAAGAGTAAAAGCAGTTACTCTATAACAGTAATAATACTGTTGTTCATTTTCTCTGACTCCTCCTCCCCCCACACATCAGTTTAGCATATTGACGTTATAGAAATAAGGCTAGGGAAGACCCATACATGTACATTTTTTGACTATTAATCTTTCTTATGTTTTGGTTTGAGTGGTTTGAAAAGTAGTTAGGTACAGTAAAAAAAAAAAGAAAAAAACTTATAATTTTTCAGTTAATAATATTTATCAACCAAAGTCTACCTCGGATCTATGTGTAAAAATGAAAAAGGTAGAGAGAATGTGATGCAAATTTATTTTAATTATGCACAGTAAAGAAAAGGAAAACTAGAGAGACGAAAGATGCCATGTCAAAAAAAGCACGTCACAAATTCTCAAAGATTCTTAAATTCAGATATTCTGTTTATACCAATAAAGAGTTTAAATAATATTAGCACTTTTGACACAATTCCTTATGGTCTCTTGGCACATTAGGGCCAGTTTATAATTTCATGTGAAGTTGTTTCTTTTTACAAAAAAAATAATAATATAGCTTTAAACTAATTCAGGGATTTAGCTGATTGGGGCAAATGCTATCCCTTCGATTTGAATATTAGATTTGAATATTGCCTGTATAGCGTCACGGTGGCGCAGTGGGTAGCACGGTCGTCTCACAGGAAGAAGGTCGCTGGTTCAAGCCTCGGCTTGGTCAGTTGGCATTTCTGTGTGGAATTTGCATGTTCTCCCCGTGATCGCGTGGGTTTTCTCCGGGTGTTCCGGTTTCCCCACAAGTCCAAAGACATGCGGGATAAGTGAATTGAGTAAGAACTTGAGTGTTAAAGAGTGAGTGTGTGTTTGTGAATGTTTCCCAGTTGCGGCTGGAAGGGCATCCGCTGCGTAAAACATATGCCAGAGAGTTGGCGGTTCATTCCGCTGGGGCGACCCCGAAAGGGAAGAAAGCCGACATGAAGATGAATGAATGAATATTGCCTGTGAGGTTCAGCAGTGTTGTTTGTGTCATTTGTTTTAATCTCACTGAAGTACTGCAGAAAATTAATCACTCTGCACTTTGTGCTTTCGATTTCTTTCACTAACCTCAACAAAGCTCTCTGGTCTTGGCAGTTTGCTTGATCGAACACTTGGTTATTACATTTAGGTCAGAACAGGTATATTTTCACTCTTTTGTACGTGTGCTGTCGAGCTCTTTTATAATGCAGTTAAATGTTCATGTTTAAGGACTTATTGTTACTTCTTGACCCAGATGTCAGATTTGGATTTTATGTTTTCCCATACTCTTCTTCAAATATGTATTGTTTGGTCTAGATCGTACATATTTTCCATTTGTAAAGTAATCTCGATATGTGGTACATGTTTTGGCTTCTTTTTTCCGCATTTTTTAGACTGGTAAAAATGCGCATCACTCCACTAAATCATTCTGTTTGGTTGTTGAATAGAGCCAGATGGAAAAAGCTGATCACGTCCCACCTTTCTTCCCAATGAGAAAAAAAGTATCGCTTTGGCTCAATTCAGCCTGCTTAATGGAACCTTATCTCAACGGTTAAAAAAATACAGGTACAGAACACCTTGGAAAGCCCCCAAAAGCATTCCAAATCAAGTCGATTTGTAACAAAACAGTAATGTGGAATTGCAGCATAAGACAATCTGAGCCTCAATTTAACTAAATAAATGGTTAAATATGAGCTTTTTTATTCTCAAACTTAAAATGTGTTTTTTTCCATCTGTTTATGAACCCATGAAAGTCTTTTTCGTTTTGTGTGGAGTTTAGTGACTGTTCTACACTACTTGCATTACCACAATATACTGCAGTAAGGTATTTTCTTATTTTCATTTAAATACATGGAATAAAATGTGAGCTGCCTTTTTGAGGACAGTAGGGGGCGGGTCTTATGGGGGAAGCAAGATGGGGAAGACCAAGGTTTCTTTTGAAGATATTACCCAGCCTTTCTGTTCTGATAAGAAAGGAGGAACCAGATGCCAAGCTTTATCAAAGATGACTGGACAAATGACCTTTGGATTTGGTTGACCACATTTAAGTACATTTTCGTTTTTTCAGTTTTAATTCTGTTTCTAAGGCATTTGAGTGGTCAATACCCTAAATTGAAATGTGTTTAGTTTATAAATGTCGACAGTTTCAATCAATAAAATAATGTAATTTTGGTAAATAAATTACACAACCATCAGGTCAGACTATGAATTTGTATGTAAGTGGTCAGAGAGATAGATCTAGTTTTGTAAAGAAGCAAACCATGTGGATAAAATTAGCTTAAACTTTACAGCAGTGAAGTGAAGCTTGTGTGTGTTCTGTCAAAGCTCTCCCACTGTTTTCATTCTTGCGTTCAGTCAGTTTCCCAACTGAAGGTTTCTGTGATTAATGGCAGTCATTCTCTAAATCATGCTGTTGCTCAGTGTGTTTTTCTTTTTATCGAGGCCTGGGGGATACAAGGAATAAAACGGTTGATTTGTTTCATTCGCTTCATTCCCGTCTGATTAATCCCTTGTCTATTAGTCTTACTCTGTTCCCAAAGCCTCTGGTCTGGCATGAGAACTGTCATGGTTGGTATTAATGAATTATTCAAATGAATCATTCTTTTAAAGAACAAGAGCAAGAAGCAGGAAAATAAACAAAAATTCACATCTCAACTAGGGGTAGCCACACTCTCAGCCATTTTATCATTTTTGTGGGCTTTGTGAAAAATTCAAGATGGTCAGACATCAATGAGATGAGGTTCTTAATGTTCTTGCCTCTTCATCATCTTGTTCTTTGTTGCAATTTCCTGTCGTCAGGTTGTTACAAGGATGAGTTTCTTTTATTGATTGCGATTGACCAAGCTGGTATGGCAGAACCAAACTGTGTGATGTGTCTTTTTTTTTGATCGAGGTACGTTCACGCATGAAACTTCGAATTGAATATTAGGGTAGGTGTGTGATGACCTTAATCTGCATTCACCAATGAAAGAATAATTAATTCCTGAAAAGAGTTACTCCTGAGTGATTTTTAGTTTTTTTTTTTTTTTTTTTTTTACAAATGATGCATAACTATCACTGAGCCGCATCCAAGGGCACAGAGCATCACTGCATTAACATTTGCAGAGGTGCAAAGTTTGTGACCAAGGCTCCAGCAGAGAAGCCTAGTAGGTGAGCATCCAAATTTCAATTCGTCTTGCGATGTGAAGTCCTTTGCTATTGATGTCACACACCCTTTCAGGGTCAATTTTTTTTTTAATTTTACAGCTTTTACCCTGCAATTCATTATTCATGCATTACACAACAGCTTATTCAACTTGTAGTGGACAACTGGACTCTTTTTTCCATTTTTCCACAAGTCTGGTAACAGACTCATAATTTTCCAATGTAGTTCAAAGCACTTTGATGTAATGACAATATTACTCAAAGTTACTTGTTCCAACATTTTATTTGAATGATTAAAGGAGCACAAAGCTTTGTAATCGCCAAAGTGATGTCATAACTAAAACTTCATGTAAAAGTTAAAGGACATTGGGTACTATTTGAAAAGTTAATTATTTTGAAGGAACTGGTGGTTTCTTGACAGTCTTGGGTGTTTATGATTGGCTTTAACTTACTGGAAACAGGGACAGTCTACAGTAGACTTTCGCCTTTAACCCTAGCTTACAGCCTGTAAATAACAGTCTTATTACATGGTTATTAATGTGCAATTATTGATAGTAACAGTGTACATTTAATAATTATTTGTAGTTACATTGTAATAACAATTAAGTTACTTATTAATTATAATACTTCCTCTGTAATTGCAGATAGTTATTTGCTAAATATATCTAATTTTGTCTAGTTTACCAGTAGTTTCACAGTATTTGCCTTGTAAATTCGTTATTTAATTAATCAGTCCAAAAAGACATGTTGTAGTTCAAACAGAAACTTTAGGAGATGGTAAAGCAGCTTGATCTTGATGTCCAAGCTTCTATGACTGCTTACATTTTTCGGATGAGGATTTAGGTCAAGCAAGCATGTCTGGGGTGAGTTTTTCTCCATAACAGAGAGGAAACTCAAGCGCTTTCTGTCAACACTGAGCCTTCATACACTATAAATATCCCTCTGATCTGTGTGTTTAAGACTCGTTCTGGCTGGGGAAGTGGTGACATGAGCTTTATTTTTCCTCACATCCTCACTGTTTTATGATTTCCATATGTCAGAAATTCTCATAAGTCGACCCGTGGAATATCGTTTTAATGTCTTGTTTTCAAAGCAATATTTTTTGAGTACATGAACTTTGAGTCAATAGTGAGCAAATCGAGAACTAATCAGAGAGGAGATAAGATGAAAACAGTCTAATATTAAACCATCAAGTTGGTTCTGGGAACTGAAATTGTGAGAACATCTTCAGGGCTTTATCTAAAACCACTAAAGTTTGACTTAGCTTTCCTTACAGGAAATGATTGATGTTATGAGAGATTGTAAAAGAGCAGCCACAATAACACGAGGGAAAGGTGGATATCTCTGAATCTTCCTGCTGTGGAACACGTCTTATGTGCTCAGGGTGATTGAAAATACAGAGAGAGGAAGCTTCCCGTTGTTCTCCCTATTTCTCTTTCTTCATGCTGCCTTCCTCTCTGAAAATGTTGGTAGAGGAGAGGAGAGAAAGCAGCCTTCCTCACCAATTTCACTTTAATTTTTTGGTTAGTTAAAAAATACAGTCTTAAAGGGATATTCCACCCCATTAATTAAAATCTAGTTGCTAATCATTCTTCTTTGTCGTTCCAGACTCATTAAGGTTTAGTTTCATCTCTGAACACATTTTGAAATATTTTGGATACAATCCTGGAGGCACGTGCCTGCCCCCTCAACACTCATGCCTAAAAACCATTAAAAACACCAAAAAACATCTCCATCTCCTGTTGGGCATTAAATATACATTTATAACATGACAGAAACACCTTTGGATTACAAAAGAAATAAAATCAATACTTAAATACAAATTATAGCCTCCAAATCTTCTCTGTTATAAAGATTGTGCTCACTACAGAGCTTGTTCACATCTCAGTTTACTTATGAGCAGCATGTCAGCCGACACTCCCAGGTAACGTTCATCTTGAGCTCCGTAGGTGTAAAGAAGTGAGTTATTTAGTGAGAGAGTTATTTTTACTGAAGAGCTTCTGTGGAGTTTAGAGTGTTTAAATGTAAGAGTGAGCATTGATTAACTGTTTGGCTGAGAGCTGGCACCCAGACAGAATGGGAAACGCAGGGGCTCGCATAACCTGACATCTAAGGGGAAGTTTGGCTGCCATACCCAGACACACACACACACACACACACACTTGCGAGCAGATAGCAGCAGATCGGGTGAAGCCTTTACAGTCAGTGTATCTTCAATATGTCAGAGCCTGTGAGCTTGGTGTTGACATTCTAAGGAACATTCTAAAGCTGTTTTACACTCTTGAGAGGTCCAGCACTACAGATTTAGGCAGAACATTTATGTGCTTGAGTAAATGACATGTTTAATACAGCAGAAAAGATCTCCATCAGTGTCAGAGCCTCATGAAGGAAACATTTGAAGTCATTTACACATTTTATTTGGTACTTTTGCTTATATCTCATAACATCCCTTTCATGATTTGCGGGTTTTCATGTTCCATTAGATGATAATGAATGTCTTTAAAGTGAAAGACCACTTTGTCTTATCAGCATCTGTTGGGTCTCTGAGAGGACTCGAGAGCGCACTAGATCTATTAAAACAACGCTACTACAGTCAGGAATTAATAAAACACTGAATAATTAAGTCAAACATAAAATGCACTAATTTCCCCTTTGTTTTTTTTTGTCCATTTGTAAACAATTTAGTGTTAAGGTGAGAAACTATCATCTCTGATTTAATAACTCAACTTCATGCATGCAAGAAAAGTTTGCAACCAGTGCATAAAAAGGATGCACAAATGTATAGAGTCCTTTAGTCACAGATGTTTAATTCCATAAATTTGTTGCTAATAATATGGTAATACTGATTTGTTGTTATTCTGAATTATATTACTTTGTAACATTTTTTCATTATTTTATTTCATTGACACAAACTGAAAACTTCTAACAGCTTATTTTCAAGTTATAATTATTTTTACTACATGTGATTAGTTACAGCACTATATCCACTGCTAATTAAATTGTTCTGTATTAAAATGCATAAGAAAACAACAGCTGGAATCCCAAAACCACAAAGTAAAAGTATCAGGTGTACTTTTGATTTTTTTTAAGTAACTTTGAGAAAAATTTTGCAATGAACTGGAAAAATGTGCACATGTGCAACTATTAACATGAGTGGTTTTGAATAAATGTATATGCTAAACTCAAATCACCATAAAGACAAAGAAACAGTGGGCTGGTTATTCTTATAGTTATTTTAATAGCTGATTAAAAGTTTCTGATCTGATAATTATGTACATTTTATAAAAACTTCTTTTCCAAAGAGCAATTGAAAGCACACATTTAAAAAAGAAAATTGAATGTGTGTTTAAAGTGCAGAAAAACATTTCTGTAAAGACAAGTGGAGTGAAATAACCACGTTCTAAACATTACAAATCAACAGGCAACAGGCAAAGCAGAGCATAGTGCTGAGTTTCCTCATGGTAGCAGGTCTGTCTGTATTTATAGAGCTCTGTTAAGCCATGAGCTCTTTGGCCCAGCGCCTGCATGTCCATCGTCAAAATTACAAACCAGGCCAAGACCCATGTTTCAGAGATTTACGATCCACTTCCTCAGCCAGTCACAGAGTGAACCCTGCTCCATTTCAGTTTAAACTAGGATCAGAATGCGAGGAGAACTTAAGAAAGAAGCAGAAGGGAGTTAGGAATCAAGTCTGATTCTGCTCTATTCCCATTATGGATTTAAACTGAAATCCAGATGAAAGTAGTTGAAGACTACACATAAAAATAAAATAATAAAATGGTGAAAGGTCCATGCAAAGTTGTCAAATAGTGACTAATAATCTATGGTAAATTTTTAAAGTTTGAATTTTATGATTTTTTTTTTTCATTTCTTGCTTTGTATTTATACGGATTAAGAAAACCACTAAACCACTGTTGCGTGTTGAAAAATAGTTTTACGTTTAAAGTGTCTAAAAACACTGCATGCTTGTATAAAAACAATGCATTATTGTAGTATAAAAGTCCACATTTAATTACATTTCTACCATTTAAAAACAGCAATGGATGGTGCGTATTTTATAAATTTTCTTAGATTTACAATATATTTATGTTTTTGACAGACACATTTATCCAAAATCACTTATACTATCCAGAGAGGCAATATCCAATTTGTAACAAAGTCAAAGCTCAACTTTGGTAGCTCACAGTAGTGGTTGTCTCGGCTGATCAATCGAACACAGAAAGAAAGAAATAAAACATATCTATATATATATATACAGTGGTGTGAAAAACTATTTGCCCCCTTTCTGACTTTTTATTCTTTTGCATGTTTGTCACACAAAATGTTTCTGATCATCGAACACATTTTAATATTAGTGAAAGATAACACAAGTAAACACAAAATGCAGTTTTTAAATGAATGTTTTTATTATTTAGGGAGAAAAAAAATCCAAACCCACATAGCCCTGTGTGAAAAAGTAATTGCCCCTGCACCTAATAACTGGTTGGGCCACCCTTAGCAGCAATAACTGCAATCAAACGTTTGCGATAACTTGCAACAAGTCTTTTACAGCGCTCTGGAGGAATTTTGGCCCACTCATCTTTGCAGAATTGTTGTAATTCAGCTTTATTTGAGGGTTTTCTAGCATGAACCGCCTTCTTAAGGTCATGCCACAGCATCTCAATGGGATTAAGGTCAGGACTTTGACTAGGCCACTCCGAAGTCTTCATTTTGTTTTTTTCAGCCATTCAGAGGTGGATTTGCTGGTGTGTTTTGGGTCATTGTCCTGCTGCAGCAACCAAGATCGCTTTAGCTTAAGTTAACGAACAGATGGCCGGACATTCTCCTTCAGCATTTTTTGGTAGACAGTAGAATTCATGCTTCCATCTATCACAGCAAGCCTTCCAGGTCCTGAAGCAGCAAAACAACCTCAGACCATCACACTACCACCACCATATTTTACCGTTGGTATGATGTTCTTTTTGTGAAACGCTATGTTACATTTACGCCAGATGTAACGGGACACGCACCTTCCAAAAAGTTCAACTTTTGTCTCGTCAGTCCACAAGATATTTTCCCAAAAGTCTTGGCAGTCATCGAGATGTTTTTTTAGCAAATTTAAGACAAGCCTTAATGTTCTTTTTGCTTAATAGTGGTTTGCGTCTTGGAACTCTGCCATGCAGGCCGTTTTTGCCCAGTCTCTTTCTTATGGTGGAGTTGTGAACACTGACCTTAATTGAGGTAAGTGAGGCCTGCAGTTCTTTGGATGTTGCCCTGGTATCTTTTGTGACCTCTCGGATGAGTTGTCTCTGCGCTCTTGGGGTAATTTTGGGCGGCCGGCCACTCCTGGGAAGGTTCACCACTGTTCCATGTTTTTGCCATTTGTGGATAATGGCTCTCACTGTGGTTCGCTGGAGTCACAAAGCTTTAGAAATGGCTTTAGAACCTTTACCAGACTGATAGATCTCAATTACTTTTTCTCTCATATCTTCCTGAATTTCTTTGGATCTTGGCATGATGTCTAGCTTTTGAGGTGCTTTTGGTCTACTTCTCTGTGTCAGGTAGCTTCTTTTTAAGTGATTTCTTGATTGAAACAGGTGTGCCAGTAATCAGGCCTGAGGGTGGCTACAGAAATTGAACTCAGGTGTGTTAAACCACAGTTAATTTGTTTTTTAACAAGAGGGGCAATCACTTTTTCACACAGGGCTATGTGGGTTTGGATTTTTTTTTTCCCTAAATAATAAACACATTCATTTAAAAACTGCATTTTGTGTTTACTTGTGTTATCTTTGACTAATATTAAAATGTGTTCGATGATCAGAAACATTTTGTGTGACAAACATGCAAAAGAATAAAAAGTCAGGAATGGGGGCAAATAGTTTTTCACACCACTGTATATATACAGAGTTCATATATAAGACGGTAAGTGCTCAAGGAAGAGTAGAGTTTTTAGTTGCTTTTTGAAAGCTGTTAGTGTTGCTGCATGCTTTCCTGACTGAATCAGGTTTGTTTCACCAGCCAGGGAATTTTTTGATAATATTTGGATGTTAAATTAGAGTAAAAACAAGTTGTTTTAACAGTGTAGTCTGTTGTCTATCATGGTGCTTGTAAAACTATTTATTTGATTATATCAGACCGGACGTTTAAGTAAAACTACTGTACTTGTGAGTGCTTTTTGTCTGAGTTAAATGTGTTGAATGTACAATTTCTTCAAGTTGTCTACCAGGTAATCTTGCTTTGATGTGTTTAACTTCAGCCACGGATTTCTTTAACCAGGATATATATATATATATATATATATATATATATATATATATATATATATATATATATATATATATATATATATATATATATATATATATATATATATATATATATATATATATATATATATATATCAGCTGATTTAAGTCAGTGATTTTGGACAAGGCATTAATTGATCTGAGAAGTTATTTGAGAAGGCTAAACCTATGTTGTTTTCTTTAACATATGCAAACACTTTACAGACTTCCAATCACTCAAAGTTGAGCAATAAATAAAAGCTTTCTCCTTATGGGTCATTGTTTATGTTAGTAGATGTCACCATTTTTGTCTCCTAACAAGAGCTGTCATGGATTTTTGAGGATTTAATTGTCCTGCTGGGGTTTTCCTTGTGTTTCCAGCTGTTAATGTTTGTTAGGTAGACAGAGAGGCCGAAGTAAATGGAAGCTGTGATTGGTTTAAATAAGCTGCAACTACTTCCTCTATAACCAATCACAAGCGAAGTCAAACATCTTCCATATCCAGCCTACCTAGCCACACACTTTGAAGATAACTGAGCTATGTTGGATGGTTTGGGGAATATATATTTGGAAAAGATCTCTTTGAGGAATACATGTTATGATGTAAACAAAGTTCCTAAGAGGAATAGTTTTCATTTACAAAGAAAATACTACTGAAGACTGTTCTAAACTTCTTTTGAAAATATATGAGTCAGACATAGTCTTGCCTTATGAGTTGATCATCAGTTCAGCATCAGTCTAGTGTAACGATGTGAGCAGGGGTAAACCTTTTCTCAAAATCTTTCTTAGCTCGCCTTTTTTATAACCAGTTTATAATCTATTGTTAAGCTTTGAGAGATGTTAAGATGCAGAGTTTGAAACTTCACACCTCTCTCTGAATTCCCAGATTTTGAGTCATTGGGTCACATAGAGCCCTCGGCAGCTTATTTAACCTTATACTATCTCTAACAGTGAAGAATGGTATAATGAATGACCTTTGATCTTTTTGTGAATACCTTTTTGGTGAGTTTAAAGCCCTTTACACACCTATGCAGTTGCTACATGGCATTTCCATGACCTTGCACACCGTCTCTCAAAAGGCAGTGTGTCAATGCATTGCTTTTCAACACAGCCATCTTGTTTCATAACTCACTGCATGGACACACTGTTATTGTTTTCACATGACTGAGTTTGCTTTACTCACTACTCAGTGCTCCCTTGAGCTGAAAAAGAAATTATTAAAACCTGCAAGAACTAACTACTATCACAATTTAATAGAAACAAATCAAAATAACCCATGCCTTCTATTTGAAACAATGACTAATCGACTAAACAGTCAAACATTGACATATTCAAATGCAGTTATAAAATTTAGCAGCAATTAATTCTAAAAAAAAGTCATCGATTAGATGCAAAATGACTAAAACTCTTATTCAATCTAAGCAGCTTAACTAAAATTTTATGCCTTTGCCTCACTTGCTGCAAAATTTTCCAAATATTTACCTGAAAGAACTGCTGGAAATAATATAAATCAATGATAAGCTCTCTCAATCCTGTACCAATAAAATTACTGAAAGAATTGCTAAAAATAGCTCAAGAACCGTTTCTGAATATTATAAACTCATCTCTATTGCTAGGGAAAATTCTTAAACAGCTCAAAAATTCAGTAATTAAACCACTAATCAAGAAAATCCACCTGGAGCTTACTGAGTTATCCAAATATAAGCCAATCTCTAACCTTCCGTTCTTGTCAAAAATATTATTGAAAGTTTTAATAGCACAGCTCAGCTCCTTCTTACAGAAGAACAACTTTTATGAAGTTGTTCAATCTGGATTTATAGCGCATCACAGCACAGAGACTGCACTGGTTAAAATTTCAAACGATCTATTACTTTATTGGGATCAAGGTAATATCTCTCTTCTAGTTCTGCTAGATCTCAGTGCTGCCTTCAATATGATAGATCACAGGATTCTCCTCGAGAGACTAGAGAACGATGCAGGCATCCAAGGCCAGGCTCTAAGATGGTTTAACTGTTGTTCATGTAAATGGAGACTCATCTGACACAATAGCAGTAGTTCCTCAAGGATCTTTTCTGAGACTCATCTGATTCTCAATCAACATGCTGCCCCTTGGTAAAATTATTAGAAGACATGGTGTTAGTTTCCATTGCAATGCAGACGATATCCCAGCAAAATTTAACAACCTTTTAAAGCTAAATAAGATCTCAGAATGTGTCGCTGATATCAATGATTGGATGATTGAAAATTTTCTTATGCTAAATCCTGATAAAACAGAAATATTACTTATTGGCTCTAAAAACCAATTACAGAATCTCTCAGTTTTAAATATGGAGCTGGGGGGACACAATGTTAATTTATTCACTACAGTTCAAATGTCAGTTAATATGGCGTTATTATAGATAGTGAACTGACGTTTAAGAACCATATCTTGTATGTTACTAAGACCGCCTTCTTTCACCTCAGGAACATTGTTAAAGTGCGAAACATGCTGTCTATTGTAGATGCTGTAAAATTAGTGCATGCTTTCATGACCTCCAGAATGGATTATTGTAACGCTCTGTTAGTTGGCTGCTCAATCGCCACACAGCAAAAATTACAGTTAGTCCAGAAAATAGCAGCTAGAGTTCTCAAAAGAACAAAGAAATATGATCACATTACACTCTCTTCATTGACGTCCTGTACAATATAGCATTGACTATAGGATACTGCTCCTTGGCTTTAAGGCGCTGAATGGCTTGGCTCTGACCTACCTGAGAAGTCTTCTATCACGATATATTCCAGCTCGCTCACTTCGATCCCAAGAAGCAGGACTATTGATTACTCCGAAGATTAGTAAATCCACCAGAGGGGGAAGAGAGTTCTCATACAGAGCCCTGAAGCTCTGAAACAAACTCCCGGATGTTGTCCGGAGCTCAGCTACAGCCACTGAGTTCAAAACTAGATTAAAAACATGTTTGTTTAATCTAGCATTCGAATAATTGGCTCCTGGTATTTGTTAAAACGAATATGGTGTCTGAACCACATTGTTTTTTCAACAGTTATATTTTTCTAACCATTGTTTTTGTTTGTTATTTTCCGTTTTGTCTTTGTTTTTTTTTTTTGTTTTTGTTTGTTTTTTCAAATGCTGTCCGACGAACTTTTCATCAATGGATCTTAAGTTAGTATTTTATTTTTGCTGGGACCTTCCTCAGTCAGTGAGGGTCCCAAGGTCCTCACAGACAACAACCTAGCAAAAGATAGCTTTACCCTAACAACTAGCAATCAACTAACTTACTTTTGCCACTTTGCACAAAAACAAATTACAACAAAAATATGGGAACCCAAATTTGTCTTTGTTTAAGTCTTTTGAGCGTGACTGATGCGTGATATCCACAACTGCAGGAATAAATTGTTCTCTGTTTGTGCATGCTAGTTTTTCCCAGGCATTACCAAGAATGGATGAGGTAATGACAGGGTGTTTCTTAAATCTAGAATCATCAGCATTTTCTCCCAGTTCAATCTAAGCCCTGTCTTACAGCAGAGCTCTACCCCACAATCCCTTCTGTTCTCCACTCACAGCCTGGCAGCTTTACCAGAGCAAACAGCCTGTATCTGGGGTGTAAAAGCAGATGGAGCACTCACGGATTACAATGCAAACATTCTTATCAGCTGTCTGAACACTTTAGCACCAGCCGCTGTGCAAGGACTGGCTAAGTAATCACAGCAGGGTTCGTAGATTTAGAGTTTTTGCTAACATATCTTTGTGATGCAGATGTACATGAACTGAAAAAAGTTTGTAAAATCTGAACAAGTAATAAATTAGGCAGCAAACACAACTTACTGACTTGATGATTGTCTACTCTGTGACAGTTTTTTGTTTTCTGTTTACATTTTAAAAATCAAAAATAATTATTTTGATTCTTGAAATCAAAAGAATTCATTATTATTTGTTAAAAAGACAAACCAAAAGCTTTATTAATTACCAATTTATGCACATCTAACTGGAGCTTTCAAGACTCACTTTTTTGATGAACTCTAAAGTCTAGACTAAAAACTGCAAGTCCCACAACCATGGCTCTGCTCATGATTGATCATAGTTCTTAAATGATCTGCCCATATTCAGACAGGGTTTCCCCAAATTACTGAAGCCAACTCCCGGGGAAATAGACAGCGTCATGTGCATAATTTCCTGTTAATAATTGGCTTGCTGCCAATAGTAAAGAAAACAATAACATTTTATTATTATTAGGTTTCGTTTTAAAATGATCACTGTAACAAAATTGAATGTTGTGTACAGCTGAAGGTAAAGTTACAACTGTAATTCTTCACCTGCTTTGTCTCAAATAATACTGCACTGATAAATAACACATTCTCCTCAATCTCTGTCTAATTCTATCTACCCTGAGGCCTGTTGAGCTGAGGGCATTTAATAATGAGATTCACCCATCAACATTTCTACATTAACATTTAGTCCTGCCCACAAGAGTCATGTCAACATTGATAAATGTTAAATTACTGATTCTAAATGTGATTTCCACATGTAAAATGCAGGCACAGCTGCCGAGTTGTTTCACGGCAGATATTATTGATTTGACATTGTATATCAGGCTTGTGGAAGCAGTGGGAACTGTCAGAAAGATTGATGTGCACAGTGTCAGATTTTGCTCAGGGCTTCTCAAGAGAATTCAATCTCGGAAATGGAGATGTTTGAGGGAAGTAAAGAGGTGAAATGTTTATGATTGTGTGTCAGCTTATGCTTTATTTAAATGAAAAATAAATACATTTGCTAAGAAGCTAGAAAACGTTTGTGTACTCATAATACTAAGCTTAAAGACTTATTTACTTAATTACCAAGGTTTGGACTACTAAAATATTTAAGTTATTGTCTGAATGTATACATTTTATCCAACTAAACAGACTATGTAGCTTGTTGTTAAATAGGATGAGTCTACCTTAGTCCATTGGTGACCAATCTGTTGTCCCCCAATCTATCATCCATATAGAAAGAGACTGAAGTGTTGATCCTTTTAGTTTGGATAACTTTGAGATGGTAATCACATTACATGCATGTTAGCAGGAGACATAATTTGAGTTCTATGGAGCCCTCCACTACACCCTTGCATTTGATCATTTAAGAAAGTCATATTTTATGCTGGTGAGGTTCAGAGACATTACAAAGTAAGCAACAGCTAGCAATCAAGTAGCCATCTAAACAACCAATGAGAATTGTCAATGTAACAATCTTCTGAGAGACCAGTGTAAAATTTTAAAAATCCCTTTTGTTTACATGGGTTGATTGTATTTACATTAGTAAAACTCAGCCCAAAAAGAATGTGATGAAACAAAAATTATGATGAATATGAAATAGAAGATACTGTATACATTTTTCCAGTTCTTCTTTTATTACAATAGCTATAGCTAAAGGACAAAACTACTTTACTTTACTGTTTTGTTTGGATACTATCATGTAAACTGATTATTTCCAGTCTTCCTGTTCCTGAAACTAGAGTCTTTTCCAATAACCCAAAACAGAATAAGAGAGCTTAGCTAACAGTGCTACATATACCTTGCTAAAGCATCAAACCAGATTGGGGTTAAAAACTTGAAACAATTATAAAACTGACATTTGTTTTTTTTGCTGTTATTCCATTTTAAATATATGGTTGTTTATTGATTTGAAACTTTTTTTCTTCTTGCACAAATTGTCAAACTGCTGAGATTTACACAGACAAGCTAGCATAACGTTTAAATCTTTCCACAGATACAAATACCTGACTTTAGACAGCATTAACTCACTGTCCTTTACCCTCCATGCTCTAAGAAAGCTACATATAGCATTAAAGACATTTACTGATGACAGACAGACCCGAGGGAGGAGACTTGTAGTAATATAATACAGCGCAGACGTGCCCAATAGAGGAAATTTATTATATGGTTCATTTACCTGTGCTATATAACCTTGCAGATTTACTATGAGGCCGAGGTCTGTGAGGTAAATCATTCCTATACGAGACACCTTGTGTCCTGCTATTCCAAACAGTGTCATGTTTGCACCTACAAATAAAACATATATGAAACTACTTGGGTTGTGTTTCCGTCTATTCGCTTGCAACATGTCTTTTTAGCAATCAATAAAGCAAATGCTAGCTTCTATCATTTGGATATTTTTGCATCCCTAAAAATTACACAAGTGTGCATCCAGGAAGGTGTAGGAATGAGCATAACTTGATGGAGATGGGGACAGGGTATTCATGAAAATATTAAAAACCTATTGTTATGTGTCACATTTTTAAGAATTTGATTCAGGTTTTTCTACAGTAGATTCAAGATGATGAATATTGTACCATCTCATCGATTAGTCCCCATCTGTGATGTTTCTGAAGTCTTTTTGTTGCAGAGAGACTGAAGAAGACTTCAGTACTTCCTTTCGGTTACTTTGAGATCGTTCTTTGTATACAATAGAGACCTCGATTTCATTTTTGTAACATTAAAGTTAAATTGGGGTACCCATAAACTTACCAATGTTTTATTGCTTTTATTCATTTTTTTTTCAACTATATTTAACAGCATAAACAGTCTTGCTCTAGTTTTTACTTTCCTGCCATTTACTACCTTATGATTCTTTTGTTTGCATAGTGATGAGAATTAGATGCAGTTTATTTAATCTTCTTTGTATAATTTTGTTAAAAAATGTTACCTGGGTGGCGTGCATTGATAGAGTTTACTGCAAAAAAATGTTTATACTGCTGCTATGATGCACATGTTCTAAAACTACATCTCCCAACATGTCCGTTTATTGCATCCTGGCACGATAGTTAACCTGATATTCCTGTGATACGAAGCTGTCCTACCAGCCATTGGTGCCTAATTGGTGCACAGTTCATAATGCAGGGAACTCTAAATACAGTCCTGGATACTACACTAGCAACTAGCTAAGCCAAGAGGACTTTAATTAGTACAACAGGTGTTTCATGATGGTTAAATAGAAAACATGCAGGGCACCAGACCTCCAACACCAGACTTGGTGATCCCTGCCCTAATGTGTTTAATCAAAAACAGAGATAGGCCAAATTTGGCAAAAAAAAAAGACTTACCATTAGTTCAAGATATTAATTTTCCCAGGAAAATCCTGCCACCGTAGATTTGGTGCAGAAGAAAAAGGTTTAAAATCAATAAACAACAACAGTTTTAGAATTGAATAACAGCTGAAGACAAAATTTCTTCCAATTGGGAAAACATGCAGAATTAGTTTCAGTGATGTTTTCGCCTTGAATAGGATACATGTTGCATATTATTGATTATTACATTTTTTATACAATGTATTATACAAAGGTAAACAAATGTGTTCATTTAAGAATATCTGTTAAAAACTAAATCTGTTCAATGGTGATATCTGAATGGTGAGAAATGGGAGGGAAAGAACATGGTCTGTAGGCTCATGTAAAACGGACCATGGAATTTGTGAACTTCTCGAATCGATATGATAGTGAAATGAAAATTTGAATGTTAGGGGAAACACTGAGCATTCAGAGTGCTTGATTTAAAGCTTTCGTGTTGATATATAATACAGATTTTTTTGTTAATAAATGGAAGCCTAAGAATATTCTAGGTCTAATGAAATGGCAATATTGGTCTGCTAACTGTAGATACACTGCAAAAAAAAAAAAGAAAGCATATCAAGCTAAAGAATAAAGAGCATGATGTAACAAGAGCAGAGTTAATTTTGATTTGAAAATGTATTTCAAACCTGATCGAGATTTGTTTCAGAAGGATGAGAGCAGGGTAGTTGCTCAGTTTAAAGTTTCATATAATTGCCTGAAATGTACAAATAACTAAACAGATCAACTTCTGTGATTGAATTGTTCTTTTATTCTTGGGATTGTGCATATCAAGTTAAGAGAGAGACAGGGCAAGAAAAACATGGATAAAATGTCTGGAATAGATTAACATTATAAACCACTTTAGCTAACAATCCTTTAGTTGTTGTATTAGATTTCATTTAATTGAGCAGCACGTCTAGCAGACCTCCTTCACAATAGAGCTTGGCGTCTGTCCTCATAGGTGAGTGTGCATGTCTACTCTTCTACACTCTTATTGTGGTTCATCTGTAAGACAAGATTACTTTCACATACATACAGAGTTACAGTCATGAACCCCCCAGCTACGTAACCATACACTGCTAAGAAAGCATACTCCCCTTGTCATCAAGACGCACTGAAGTTCACTAAGTGGTGTCATGTTATAATGTCAAAGCGAGCTCATTCTATGGTGGCAGGTCTTCCGAATGCCTCGTAGCCTTTCACCTTTGCCCTGACCTGCTCCTTTTCTATCTCTGTTTCATTTGGCTATAGAAGAAGCTTGGCTTGTCGTAATGGCTGATGGGAAAGGTGTAGACATGAGATGCGGGTGGAGCCTTGAGCTGATGGGGGATCAGATAAAGCCAGTCTTCCTCCACTTTCCCCTTCTATCTTTCTGCTTATTCCTCAGCAGGGGGCATTGAAACCAGAACTCTGGACATGCATCAGAGGAGCTTGAGATATGAAGTGCATTGTTCAATGAGAGACCAAGCGTTTATCTGTGACTGGACTGATGACCTTTTTTGGTTTCATCAGGTCTGTGAAAGATACTGAAAGTCTTTGTCAGCTTCAACGCTTCAAGTTTTATAATGGTTTTGTCTTAGGTGTAAAGTTTGTCCTTCATTGATTTGAGGTTTGCAATGATGATGGTTAATACGTTTTCTGTGTTCCGGATTCATTGTGAACATACAAATCGAACATTTTGGATCTTTGTGTCCAAGTAATTGTATAGTTACCACATCATTATTGCAAAACGATGGAAATTGGGATTTGATGTTGCACAGAGAGGTATTTGATCACTCCATTGTGTTTGTTTTTATTGAGATACAGTGAATAGAGGACAGTTCTTCACTTGATGAACTCTGTTCAGCCTGGCTGTTCAATAAACAAAGTTGGGACTTCCAACATTTACCACATTTAACTGTCTGTCACTGAAGTGCTGTCTGACCTTTACCTTTAACTTTAAAATGATTTTGTTGTGATGGGATTTTAATCTTATGGCTTTACAGAAAGTGGCGAGTGAAGCTTCTTTTTTAATTAATTGAAAAAATGTGAAGCCAAGTGGAGCCAAGACGAGTGAAAAAACAACACTAAGCCGAGCCATTTTTACATTTAGCATGTGGCCTCACTTTCCATACAAAATAATTGACTATAAAATTAATTGAATTGTGAGGATAACTATCTTTGAACTGATCATAAAGACAGATATCTGCCATTAAAATTGCACCAGTAGTAAACTTTGTCAGAGATCTCTAAATATAATTGATATATTTACTGAAAGAGTATCAAATAGATGGCCACACAGCTACTACTGTTATTCAACATGAAGATCAAGACTGAAAATCACTGATTGTTGGAAAAGATCTCCATTATTCCACAACAATCTTTTAGTTAATCTAACATTGGATTGCTGCTTAAAATCTGCATTGAGAAGTAACATTAGTAACAGAAAACAAGACCTTTGCTCAAGAACTTTGCCTTTAAAACAAAAAATCAAGAACTTTTCCTGAGTTGCTCTTTCAATAGTAACTATGAAGGGTCTTGTGTTGAGAAATTCATCTTGTGAAGGAGCAGCACAAATTGCTTCTACTGGCTTGTAAACAAAGGTAAACCTTACATGAATTGTTAAACTGGACTGGTGTGGAAGGGTGACATCATGGTGTTATGACATTAACACAGACCTGTACATTGTTGTAGTCTCGTGCCTCATCATATTTTGTGAATAATTATGTTAAGTAAGCATGTCGTCCTGCACAAGTAATAAGTTATGCCCTAGCACAATAAACCGAAACACAATTTTCGCTACGGCCGCCATTCTATTTGGGTCTTTGTAAACGAAGTTTTAAAAAAATACAAAAAAACGCATACAAGGAAAACTCTGTTTTCATACAAATAATATATAATGATCTAACTCATGACACCTGGCATTGCAAGCACCATGCTCCTCTAACTGAGCCACAGAAAAGGGTTCAAGTACACTTTTTTAATTTGGTTTGCTGAGAAACTTGAGTCAGAAAAGATATTTTCAGATATTATGACAGTTACAAAATATATCAGCACAAAACCAACTGCACGGTAACTAGAAGTACTCCAAAAATAGCCACCATAAACATCCTCATAAAATAGAAAAAAATATCCCACAAGTGATTTACTCAGAGCTTTGAGTGACAGCTGCTCAAAAATAGGGGCTGTGTTTGTCTTCTCCAGGCCTGTCCAGCCTCTATTGTTGAGCCCTTTGTGAACATAGAGGGGTGGGTGGGTGCACTCTCTCCTCCTCCAGTCTTTTCTTCCCTCCTCCTCTCCATGTGGAGCTCCAGGAAGAGTCCCTCTTCTTTCATTCCTGCCCAGTTCTGAGGCCTCTTCTCTGGGTTCCAGCACATGATGGAGGTGCTGCCTCAGCTTGGACATCAGCTTTCTTCATTCGGCACCTCTGAGTGTCTTTCAAAATCTGCAGGTAATTCGCTTTATGAAATCTGAGATGTTTTGGAGATGCTGTATTTGTCGTTTGAAGTTCTGCACATTCTATGGGATTGGGTTATGAGTTTAGAATTAGAATTGCTGTACTGTTTGAGTGTGAAGGCAATTCACTTTTAAACGTTTTTCCTGCTTTATTTATTACTTGCTTTTTGTATAAGTTTGTGTTTGTCATGATATGTTGATCCATTGTGACTTCTTTCAGTACTTTATATAAACACTCTACAACATTCATATGAGATCCCCTTTTCTGGATCGCATTAGCTTTCAGTAAACTCTGCAGGGTAGCTGAGCTAGTTCAGGATGTTTGGAATATGTTATGTCTATCCTGGGCAAACAATGCTGTAGTGGAATTGTCTTTTCCTGCCAGCTTCCGGCAGGTTCAGTGAGCATCTAAATTAAATGCTTCTGAGCTTTCTATCTGTAGTTTTTAAGCCATAACATGATTCCAAAGTAACAAAGGACTCATTTATGTGGCTCTTTGTTAATAAAAGGACTGTTGATCTCTGGGATTAGGGAAGTCAGTGATGGGAACAAACATAATGAGTGTTTAAGAGAGGTGGGCGTTCCTGCAGAAGGTATGTGACAGTAATTGCTGCTCACTATAACCCTTTTGTCTAAGTCCACCTGGGATGAGGGTCTTATAGCTCAGGTCAGTCATTAAAGATCAGCTGTGCTTGTATATGAGGAGACAGAGACTAAAGCTAAGACACTGTGTTTAAGCAGTTGTTCAGTCATTTTCAAATAATAGCATTTATTAGGACTTAAATGCTGCATGTTTTACTGTTTTACTATTGCATGCAAATATTTGCATGTAATTCATTCTAAAATCTTAAATACTTTTATTGTCAATTGTTTAGTTAGTTCTTATAAATATAACAGATTTGAAGATATAGGACAAGCATGTAAATATTATAAAAAATAATAAATTCGATAATTTTTATTAAATATGTGTGTAGTTTGTACAATTTGGTAAAAAAGTGTCTAAACTTTTAAGCCTAAACATGTGCGAGTTTCAGACTACCGTGTTAAGTTCACTACAGTACAATAGTTGTTGGTTACATGTTTTTTCCAAAATAATAAAACAAAATGGTAGGTTTCTGAGTTGGACAATTTTTGAAATAATCGTAAATATTACATCCAATGTATATAAACATGCATACACATTTATGTAATGCACCCTCAAAAATGTTTTTGCATAGTAGGTGCCTTTTAAGTTTTGAAGTTTTAAGTTTTTACTTTTTAAATAAATGTTTTAATTTTAGTTTACTGTCTATGCATTTATTTAGTTTGGGATTTTGGGAAGGAAGAGATAATAATTACCAAAAAATAAAAATAGATCATATATTGTCAGAAATTTCTTTTGATCAACATTAAAAAATGTATCAACATGTTGGTCTTTTTTTGTGAAACACTAATCTTTTATTCCACTTCAACACCATTTTCAAAATTGTCTGCCTGTCTAGCTTAAATATTTTTAATATAAAATTTTAAGAGCAGTTTTGCTCTGAAATTCAATTAAAATCAGCCAAATTCACTGGAATTTGAATCTCGTGGTGCACCTCAATGCTTCTCTGAAGATTGAGTGATGTGACAGGTGTCCCTGATCGTCCAGTAGCAGCCGGTGTGAGGTTTTAAGCTGTTAAAACCCAGGGAATCCTAAGAAAACCCAGACTGAGGTGTCTGCTGCTGCTCTGAGCTTATGATTTCCCTCTGTCTCACAGACACGTTGTGAGACTTTAATTAAAGGAGTCTCCCGGAAGACTGCTGATCCATCAGACTAAAACATTTATTAGCTGTTTTTTTCTCAATCTTGAATAAAAAAATCTGATCTCATTCTGATTCTTCTAATTCTTTAAATTAAATAAGGGTTTTGAGAAATAGTACACAAGTCTTGTGGAGGTTTGGATCGGTGTAATGAAGAAGGTTAATGTGAGGTAAAAATGTCAAACAAATAATTTACTTTCCAATGTATAAATCTGCAAAGTATCCCTAATGGACAATAATGCATGAACTCTAAGAACTTTGCTTTCATTTATGCCTCTCAACAATGTTACTTTAATACGTTGATACTTTCCACCCTGAAACTAAAGAACAAAAAAGATGACTGTAAATAATTAAAAATGCATTTTCTTTTTTTGTGATATGAGGCAATAGATTGAAATTGTGAATAAACACTTTATCTTGACTGGTTATCATTCCTTTCAAGATCTTAGTTTAAACAAAGAGACCTCCACCTTTGACCAAATTATAAATATTATTGTTAACTCCTTCCAACTTGGGGTATGGACAGGAGAGAATGAATAGCGCCATTGAGCATGGATTACAGAAAAGTGGCCACCTCTGGAGGCCTAATCCTGTTGACTGGTCAAATCTCAGACAGGCCCACCAATCCTTTGGTTTCTCCTGCAGTAGCTGCTTTCTTTATCTCATGCTCTGTTTTCCCAGAAAGAAGTGTGAAATTGAAAAACACTGCCTTTGATTGGACATATGGTGGAAACAATGGCCTACATTATCACTGATGATGATTGGTTGAGAACTGGTGCTGTGATTAGTCAACAAGTGACCTTTTCTGCAAATAAGCTTACTCATCTTTGTAAGCCCAGGAGTTTGCAGCTTGGTCTATTGATACTAACTTTTCCTTGATGGTCTCAAATATTGTTGTTATTTATACTAAATTTAGTCATATTACATATTGGCCATTGCTTATTATTATTATCTTACTGGATTACTGTGAAATCCCACATTACTGTTTTTTTAAAATACTCTAAAATACATATTATCCTCCAGCTGACAATTGACAGTGACACTTTACTCACAAAGTGTCAAAATTATAAAAGTGGATGTGGATGGAGTTTTTCAATAAACATTTTCTGTTTAAAAAGGTAGGTGACATATTTGTAAAATCATAAGGTGGACACCACTTCGCATCAACTTAGTCACTTTGTCATGTTGTCACACACTGTAAGCCGGACAAGAACACAGTAAGATCTAATACAAAACTAATTTTGAGAAAATGTTGTACTTATAGAGTCTTAATGACAGAAGGTATTGGCCATTTTATCCTTATCATAGACATCAAAATATATATTTTTTTCATTCTGAAAGCAAATTCTGAATTGTAGAAAATTGAGCAAGAGAACAAGAATGGCTTAGCTGACTTCTGTGTCTGTAGAGTATTTTAGAGTAAGGCTATAACCTGTTTCATGCAGGGATTTTACTCCCTTGGAAATCTCCTGTCAGTCTCTTGATCATAGCGAGCCTAACATTAAAAATAGTGTTTGCTTGTTCATTAATAGCATTTAGATTTTGAGTCACTGAGTCAAGAAAAACACATTTTTAAATCTTAGTAAAATAAAAACTTTAGCAAGAAATGGCTAATCTGGGTCATACATTTTCACTTTCTTGTCAACCATGGATTTGACACTTTTCCCAAAAAAGGTTGATGAGATTTGAATGCACTTGGAGAATTAACCTCACATGAACTCTCTCACTCACCTACAATTACATTTCTGATATAAACTGACTGTGCTGCTAACCGAGCGCTGGATTTAGTCCATAACTTTAATCTAGTTTCCAAATTGCAACGCTATCTTCGAGCAGCTGCTTGGGTTATACAAGCACTCCATCAAATTCTCATCACACTAAGGGGACACATTTATCTTGGCGATGAGTCCAAAACTGAACATTATTTATTTTTTACAGTTTTATCAGGAACAAGGTGGACACTGCACTAATATGATACTCTCTCAATCATAACCTAGTTTATTTGCATAATGAAATTGTTTTGTTTTATGACTTGTGACCAATGGAGACGTGTTTACCATGTAAACCTTGACATGAGTTGTAAATCCAGGTTAGGATTATAAGTCTTGAACACAACAAACTGTTTGTTCTTGTGTTTAATTCCTTCTAGGACGACTGTTTCACTGTGGTCACTATTAGAATTCTAAATAATGCTTAACAATCACATGTGAGGTGCACAGTTGGCTGTTATACCAGCGTTATGACAGCCATGAGAATTGACTCCTTATGTCAGAGAGAAACTGTGAGGTTTCCACACAACACATCAATCTTTCATGCCACATTAGCGCTAGAGATAGAGGTCACCCCATAGAGCTTATAAGTGACGCTGTCTGAGAAAGTGTTATAGAGTGTTTCAGGCTATGGTATTTCTTTTTGTTTATATGTTGATTTTTAGTTATGTACATTTAATAAAAGTGTTTCTGTTTTTTTGCTTAGTATCGGTGTGTTCAGTGTGTCTCCCTGTGCTCCTCATCATGAAACTGTTTAGTGACTCCCCAGTCTCACGTAGCTTTTGGCTGCTTTTTTGGTCAGTTTGACTGCCTTGACAATCAACCAATCCCATGTCGTTTTGCATAGCATCAAGTTTCGGAGCATGAAAATGTCACCACGTCTGCTGATCAACATGCAACAAGTTAGCCAAGAAGAAAAAGTCACAGAAGATGGGGGATAATGGAAAGTTACTAGAATGGAACAGCAATATGTTACATTCAAATGTGGGGCACACAAAATCAGTGTATCATTTGTTCATTTGATTTTCAATTTAAAACAAAAAGGAGAAATTCGCTTTTTTTCATTTTAATACAAAAAGTAAAAACAAGTAGTTTTCCCCCAATATTTTATTTTGTGATCAAAACAAAAGATGCAAAAATGACTGTGAAACTTTGGTGGATAATCTGCTTGCATGACTTAACAAGCTGCTCTTTCCATGCTTAACACCATTGTTAAAATCATCATTGTGCACAAACAGTAAAATGTCTATACCCTACTGTAACCTAATTCATTGTTTTGTGCTTAGTCAATGATACAAAAATATTGTAATAATGTTTATTTAGAATTAATTGCATTTATACAGCACTTTTCCTGACACTAATAGTTGTGGTAAAAACTGTATTCATGTCAGAATAAATATTGTTAATTCTATGAATTAATTTTATTTCAACAAGTTAATCTCTTGTCTTTTTTTAATATAGAATTGAAAAAAGTTATAAAATCTAATGTCAGAAACACAATGCAGTGGATCTGAAAAGACAGCCTAATGAATCGGTTCGTTTATTTTTTACTGGTTTTCAAACATTTGCATAACAAATATTTGCATTTTGGTGGTCACAGCACATAAACCTGGAGAATTTCAGAGGAAAATGAGGGAGAAATTGGGTCACTGGAGTTGTCCCTGTTTGTTGTGTCTAAACATTACTCTGCCCCATTGGTGTCGCACTCCGAGGAAGAAAAGAAGTCAATGAACACTCTTCCATGAGTCAAAGTTTGTTTGCATAACAATCCGTTCACACTGAGCAGCCTGCGAGTGCCTCCAGACAGCTGCAGGGCAATGCTTCCTAAACACCAGTGACATCTGAATGAAGTCGTGCACACTCAGTAGATTCTGTCGACACACAGTTGCTGTTAAACCCACAAGCATGTGTGACAGGCTTTATCTCTGAGATTATTGCTGTAGATCTCATTTAATTTAATGAGATGACTGAAGAGGATACCCGGGTCACTGGTTTGTGGATGACTTACTGAGGAGAGGAATATATGGCCTATATAATAATACAAAACATTGATAATGGGTTTAGTCATGCAAAGACGAGCAAGTAGAGAAAGAGCAGTTATTCAGGACATCCTGGGGAAGGAGAGTGTGCTATTCTAAATCAGGGAAACAGGAAAATGTAGGGAATGCTGCCTGGATGAGTGAACAAGGAATCAGGCGTGACTGTGTGGGTGTGTGAGAGTGTGTGTCAGGGGTCAGCATGACTAGACTTCTCCGTTTTTATGTCATAATTTTCCTTATGCAGGAATACAGCCTTCTCAATTGAGTTCATCTACTTTGCTTTATTATACTCAAGTCTAAAATGCCAACACAGGTACTTTAATATAGGACTGAAACGATTCCTCGAGTTACTCAAATAACTTGATTACCATAATTAGTTGAGGGAAAATCCTCTGCCTCCAAGTCTCTATTAATCCCTTTTATGTCGTGTTCTGTCTGAATACCAGATTCTGATTGGCTGGGAGATGTTGACCCAGGATGGTTAATTCACTCTATGTATCCATGTGCGACATTAGTCACAAACAGCCGTTCTTCAGAGTTCACTCAATGCGAGCGCTAGATCACAGTTCAGTAATCATTCACAGATTCACTCTACTTGGACTCTGTTAGAGACCCTATTTTTTTAGTTGTACGGTTATAATTTACATTAACCGCCATTTGTGAAGCTCCACTAGACTGAAACTGAGAAACACATTTTAAAAGTATTTCAAGCGTGTTTGATGTAATAATAATCAATGTTTCAGCGCCTTTTACCATTGAATGTCTATGGGTGAGTGACGTGGCAGAATCCCAAAGTGGTTTGTTTTATCCGATTACTCGCTTATTTGATTGGATTTGTAGTAGAATACCTGAATACTGAAATGTTCTATAGCTACAGCCCTACTTGAGTATCTTTTTGCAAAAGCAGCGGTAGGCTCAACCACTAAAAAGTTGAGGGCGATCTCTACTGTTTCAAGTGATATAGATGTGCACTGTTCTGCCATGCAAAACCTAACAAAAACGTCTCTGAAAACTTGAAAACTAGACTGATAACTAAAAGATGATTGGACATGGACAATGTTAAAGACTGCTAGGTGCCAATCCTTGGAGTGATTAACACTGTGACATGTGGTATCATGTGAGCCAATCAGAGCACTAATTTCACACGAACGCTGGTTGCCAATGAGAACACTGCTTTCACACTAACACTGTGAACCACGAGAACACCGTTTTCACATAAACACAACTCTGAAGCTCCGGAGCTAAAATCAATTCACAGTATTTTATTTCTACTGGGTTAGTGACAGAAAAATCTGCAACATTTGCAATATATTAACATATTAACTAACTCTAACCCTTCAACTCTCAGTTTGAGTCGGCACAGTTTTTTCCGAGCAACGAAAGATAAAGCACCGAAGAATATTTGTGTGTGAAGCCTGCACGGTGAGAAATTTGTAAACTTGATGCTCAAATATAAACTCTATCAGCTTCAGTCTTTATGAAGGGTTACTGATGCACATTGAACTGAATACCATTAATTGAATTGAATCATGTCCTATTGACCTAATGTGTAAAAAATAGCTGATTTAATGTCATTTAATGCCATTTATTTTTTACATCTTTTATATGATGAAGTCGGCAACAAAGGAGACCAGCAAGAAAAAGATACTGGCCTACCTAAACATCCCTACGTTGATGCCCACTTTTGATGCAAAAACGGAGCTAATAATGGAGGTTTAAGCATTTCTCTTTTGGTTGGGTTTGAATTAGTTTTCCAATATGTCCAGTCATCCAGCATTCAGTTTATCCAGGAGATTATCGCAATTAACCATGTTTTCCACCTCTATTGTCAATGCCGCAGTGCGAAGCTGTGGCCGTAAGGTCTCTGGTGCCTGTCGTGGCGGCAATCCCAGAACCCGGTGGTGGACACCGGAAGTAAGGGATGCCGTCAAGCTGAAAAAGGAGTCCTATCAGGCCTGGTTGGCTTGTGGGACTTCGGACACAGCCGACCGGTACCGGCAGGCCAAGCGCGCAGCACCCAATGCTGTGTTAGAGGCAAAAACTCAGACCTGGGAGGAGTTCGGGGAGGCCATGGAGGAAGACTATCGGTCGTCCTCAAAGAAATTCTGGCAAACTGTCCGGTGCCTCAGGAGGGGAAAGCAGTGCCCCACCAACACTGTTTACAGTGGAGGTGGAGAGCTGTTGACCTCGACCAGGGATGTGGTCGGGTGGTGGAAGGAATACTTTGAGGGTCTTCTCAATCCCACTGTCACGTCCTCTGTCGAGGAGGCAGAGGCTGGGGTAGTTGAGGTGGATTCGTCTATCACCCAAGCCGAAGTTACTGAGGTGGTTGGTAAGCTCCTCAGTGGCAAGGCACCGGGGGTGGATGAGATCCGCCCTGAGTACCTCAGGTGCCTAGATGCTGTGGGACTGTCCTGGCTGACACGTCTCTGCAGCATCGCGTGGCGGTCAGGGACAGTACCTCTGGAATGGCAGACCGGAGTGGTGGTCCCTCTTTTCAAGAAGGGGGACCGGAGGATGTGTTCCAACTACCGGGGGATCACACTCCTCAGCCTCCCGGGGAAAGTCTATGCCAGGGTACTGGAGAGGAGAGTTCGGCCGCTAGTCGAACCTCGGATGCAGGAGGAACAATGCGGGTTTCGACCTGGTCGTGGAACACTGGACCAGCTCTATACCCTCTGCAGGGTCCTCGAGGGGTCATGGGAGTTCGCCCAACCGGTCCACATGTGCTTTGTGGATTTGGAGAAGGCGTTCGACCGTGTCCCTCGTGGTGTCCTGTGGGAGGTGCTCTGGGAGTATGGGGTCCGGGGCACTCTGCTAAGGGCTGTCCGGTCCCTGTACAACCAGAGCAGGAGCTTGGTCCGCATTGCCGGCACAAAGTCAGACCTGTTCCCAGTGCGCGTTGGCCTCCGGCAGGGCTGCCCTTTATCACCAGTTCTGTTCATAGTTTTTATGGACAGAATCTCAAGGCGCAGCCGGGGGCCAGAGGGGGTCCGGTTCGGGCACCTCAGGATTTCATCGCTGCTGTTTGCGGATGATGTTGTCCTGTTGGCTTCTTCGGGCCTGGACCTGCAGCGTGCGTTGGGGCGGTTTGCAGCCGAGTGTGAAGCGGCTGGGATGAGGATCAGCACCTCTAAGTCTGAGGCCATGGTTCTCGACCGGAAAAAGGTGGCCTGCCCTCTCCAGGTCAGTTGAGTGCTCCTGCCTCAGGTGGAGGAGTTCAAGTATCTCGGGGTCCTGTTCACGAGTGAGGGGAGGATGGAGCGCGAGATCGACAGGCGGATCGGTGCAGCATCTGCAGTGATGCGGTCGCTATATCGGTCTGTTGTGGTGAAAAGGGAGCTGAGCCGAAAGGCGAAGCTCTCGATTTACCGGTCGATCTACGTCCCTACTCTCACCTATGGTCATGAGCTCTGGGTCATGACCGAAAGGACAAGATCCCGGATACAAGCGGCCGAAATGAGCTTCCTCCGCCGGGTGGCTGGGCGCTCCCTTAGAGATAGGGTGAGAAGCTCCGTCACCCGGGGGGAGCTCGGAGTAGAGCCTCTGCTCCTCCACATCGAGAGGAGTCAGCTGAGGTGGCTTGGGCATCTGTTCCGGATGCCTCCTGGACGCCTCCCAGGGGAGGTGTTCCGGGCATGTCCCACTGGGAGGAGGCCCCGGGGAAGACCCAGGACGCGCTGGAGGGACTATGTCTCCCAGCTGGCCTGGGAACGCCTCGGGATCCCTCCCGGGGAGTTGGAAGAAGTGTCTGTGGAGAGGGAAGTCTGGGCATCCCTGCTTAGACTGCTGCCCCCGCGACCCGGCCCCGGATAAGCGGGAGAAGATGGATGGATTATCGCAATTAAGATGCTTGTTTGCTTTTCCTTTTTTCGCTATCCCATTAATCTATGTTTTAATATATGTTTCTTTTTTTTTTTGCTCAAGTTAAGAGGCAGATTTCAAATGTAGAGGTGGATTTTAGTTCAACCGATATCTACTCAAGTAATTTTTTAAAGCTACTTAAAAAACTTCTCAGTTAGCTTAATGTGAGTCAATGTAATTCTCCACCTCTGGTTATAACATGCAATAAGTGAGATTATTCAGGTTTATGGAACATTTTTACCCAGAGAAGTGAATGCATTACTAAGCCATGTTCAAACCACCTGTGATCCTTGCACACGATTGATTTTCATCTCACAGAGGAGATGGCATGATGAAGAAAGTTGTTAATTCAGGTCTAGCTGCTAGTGTCCTCCTCATTATCATTTGTGAACCCCAGAAATTGTATTAAAGAATTGTTGTTGTGGAAGTAAAACAATCGGATTTGTTATTTAAAGATGTGATTGACAAAAAGCAAGCATGTTTACTTAGGAAGAAACATGATGTAGATCACAAACTAAGGCGATTTCCATACCATGGTATTGTTTGTTAATTTCTCATTTGGTGTGCACACCTTTTGAGAGAGGACATTTGGAGTTTGATCATCCAAATAGGGATTTTCATCATTAAAATAGCTGTAGCTCACTCATTATAACAGTGTTTTACTGAGTTGTCCGCAAAAACAATTCAAAATCAAACTCTCATGTATGGGTTAGTTTTTTTTATTTTTTATGCAGGTTGGATTCATGTGTTGCAATGACCAACAACAACAAAAATACATCTGTACCAATTTGTAAAGGCAGATTTATTTTCAGCTTCTAGCCGATGTGGATACTAACTAAGGTTCATCATTCAATTGACTTACATTCATAATGAGCTTGGCTGATGATTTACATAATATATCTAATCGTATTTTCCCTTTGGTGTCTAAGTTTTAGATGTTTTCATTGTAGTATTGTATTGTAACCACACCTCCTCTTGATAAAACGGCATGTGCTATCATCGATAAAAGAAATATTTTCATTAAAACATTCTGATTCCTGCTGTCCTGAAACTTCTGTCGTTGATGTCACAAATACTGGTCTATGGTATCGCCATGTATTTATTAGTATGAGATGTGAGCTTGGTATTGGACTGATACCAGTGGTGGGTAGTACCTAGTTACACTTAGTTATATTTACAGTACTTAAGTAAATTTTTGTGTAAATAGTACTGTTTGAGTACTTTTAAGAGAGTGTGCTTTTACTTTTAATCAAGTAATTTCTGTAGAAAGTGTGTATTTTTACTTAGTTATATTTGAGTTAAATCTTAGTTATATCCTAGCTGTTTTCCTCTGTTGTTAATATCATAGGAATAAATACATATGATTAAAAATACCTTTCTATATAAAAATCATGTTCAGTGTGTTTACTCTCAGATGCAAAGAGAAGCAGATCTGTGATGCAATGCATACATTGTGCATCCAAAGCGACAGAGATCAAGGCTTTCATGAAGTGGATGTTAACGTGTTTAAATCTATTGTTACTATGTTTAATAGAATTGCTTTAGTTGTTAGTGATGTCACAATTACTGTTGAAAGTATATTTTAAATACAAATTTAACCTTATTTTATTTTAACTACAGGTCTATAATATCTTATTGACAATAAGTAACTACTGACTACTTAGTATGCGTTTCAAAAGATACTTTGTTACTATTACTCAAGTAGGTAATTTGGTAGTTTTACTCTTACTTGGGGTAATAATTTCAAAAAGCGCGCCTTTAAAGGGTTAACAGAATCAAGTTCAACCTTGTTCCCCCTTGTTAAAAGGCGAGCATTAAACTATAGGCTAATTATTTTTTTAATTGTTAAAGTTAATGATCAACGGGGTCCTTGCTTGTCTGTGTGACGTCAAGCAAACAAACCGTTTCATGGCCCCGGGGTGGCGGAGGGGCGGGGCAGACAGTCAGCGCTCTGCGGAGCTGAGTGTGTCCCGCTCGGTCGGCAACCGGCACCCGAGCTGCAGACACCGCGAGGAGCCGTCTGGAGCTCAAAGCGATTTATTTCTGCGGCACTCCGAGTCCAGGCGAATGTAACAACTGCCCGCAACTGCGCTAAAGGGTCAGTATATTTGATAGTTTTTTTCCTGTGAGGAGGTTTCGTTCTGAGGCGCGCATTAACTGCTGCTTTTGAGATTTCAAAGAGAGTAAACAAGCCTGGATTTATGAGCTGACACCGCAAACGCGCTCGCTTGAACCAGAAACATGGGAGAACGTGTTTGTTCTGGTGCTCATGATGAAATAGATGCAACTGGTGAAAGCAGAGGAGCTTGAAGTTGCTATTTTTAACTCCGGACTCTTCTGCTGCATGCATCACAAAAATACAGCTGTTCTTACGCTGTTAAAATGGATCGGGCTTATTTTCTGGAATAACGTGCTCTTTATAACTCACTGTTTCATTTTGATATAGTCTTAAGATGCCATTGCAAAAGTGTTGTTTTTGAACAGTTACGTGCCTTTTGTAATTGGCCTGCTTAGTTAAAGTCTGTTAACCACTGCTAAAAGACAAACAGTTGCTAAAATGTGTTTGTTTTCTCATACAGGGTGGTTCAAACATTCAAAAGGTTGTTTTTTTATATCTCTGTAAAAGTAATCTGTCTCACCTCACTTTTATATACCATGAAATTTACTTTGCTGTAGTAATTTCTTTCGTGTATGCACAATACATATTCAGATTAAGAAAAAGAAAAAAACAAGTGCACCATCTCAGGTGTGTTTTTAAGCAGCTTTCACGTATTAGGGCCATATCATTAGGTCAATTATGAGCCAAGCTTTTCTCGAACTTATGGTAATTGGATAATTAACCTCATTAAATGTTTCAATTTAAACAAAAGAGTGCCACAATATGGCATCGTGGGTAGGGCTTGCCTCTCAGTTAGAAGGTTGCAGTATTGAGGGCAGTCATGGGTCTTCCTGTGTGGCGTTTAAATGTTCTCTCTCTTCGTTCCCTCTCATCTGGCCAAAATGCTGGCTACTGGTGACTTGAACACCCTAAATTTCCCATTGGATCAATGGTGTTGGGGATATCCCCCCCCCAAATTTACCCTCTCAATGTGCTATGGGAAGTGACTGGACTTGTAATGCCTCAATTGACCACTTGATTATGTTTGAGGGGGGTGATTTGTTCATTATTCCTTTATTTAGGTTATATTAATCTTATATGCATTTTATGCACCACTACCAAGTGCTGAGCTTTTGTTCTTGTCCTTTCTAATCTACCAAATAATCTTTTTTTTTCCTATTTTGACTCTTTTTTTTTTTTTTTTTAGTAATGAATTGTTGAGGAGGAAGGGGCAGATTTACCCAAACAAAGCTTGACTTACTTTCCCCTAAAACCTATAGGTGACGTCACGCACACAACATCCATGTTATATAGAGTCAATGGTTTGGTCTGTCTTGTAGAGGCTGAGCACGGAATGTGATACCAACATAGTGGTAAAGAGATCACTTTGGTCTGCTGCAAAGGTGCAGTGTTTGTTGAATATTTAGCTGTGTGCCACTGTTTTCAACATAACGAACAATACGCTCTTAGCAGTCTTTTAAAAATGTATGTAAATAAAGAAAAAACTATGTTTAACGAACAAATACAGTAAAAACCATTCCTCATGTTCAAGAGAGCTTTTTGTCATGTTTGCTTTAAAGCAGTCACATCATAAAGATATTAGCATGCTCCAACCGCAGTGGTGTATAAATACATCTGTTCCATCGATTGACCACTGGAGGTCGTTTTTCAAAAGTTAGCAGGTTCACATCTATACACTAATACTGCAGAGGAATTGGTCTTGTAATTTCCTCTCTGACAAAGTCCAGCTTTTTTGTCTTGTTTTTGAATCTCTGGTTGCAATTTTTTGATGAGAAGGAACAGACTAGCTATGGCAGTAAACCTCTGACATTCTCTGCTAAACCTGGAGATATCGTCCATAGTTTCTATATATGTGGACAATCATGTTTAGGCTCAAGCGTCTACCGCATGCAGCCTGCCAAAATATAGAGTTTATGTTATTAAGCAGTACCTGTCTGGCCTCATGTCGCTTTTCCATTATGAGAGAATGATACACTTACTATACAGATTTAACAGATGTCTTTTTGCAGTTATTGGAGTAAATATTACTTGTTTCATTCCTTATTGTGTACTGCCAATAACGGTATGTGATGTGTTAGTCATTGTTATCATCCACTTTGAGCTAGCATTCGCATGATTTGTGTCAGCAAACATGAAATTGATTGTTAATATTGTTTTATAATTAGATTTTGGGAATGTCTCCCAAGACGAAATTACTCAAGCATTTACAAACTATGCAGTAATTATGAGTAATAAATTACCTGAAATTGAATAAGTAATATGCATTCTATCAAATATTTAATGGAATTTGAATTTATTGTTTTGCTAATATCTCTTTCAATAAATTCAAAACTATTTCCAATACATGTACATAACAATCATGTACTCTGCATGAAAGTTGCAAGCAAAGGCATGGTAAGTTAAAGAATAGCCCCTTTTTATTCACAGCAGTAACTCGTGGTGCTTTTACAGAAGAGAAATGCAAGCAAAAGAAAACATTCATAGCTAGACTGAAAGGCTAGAAATTGAAAAGCTAGAAATATAATTGAAATTGGGTTTAAAACCATCATAACTATCCATAATCGATATATAGCTAATGATTACATTTCAGTGAATAAGATATACAAAATATGCACTGATGATGTTTTAGTGCCTTCACATTTAATATTTCACAAGAGAATTCCATAAGAGCAGCGTCCATTGGTAAACATCCTGAGCAGGAGAGGAATGCGGTCCGATCCCATGCTGTTCATCTCATACTTGCACATACAAACTCATGGTTCATTCCCAGACTATACATTACCTTATGTAAACCTTGTTTTTTATAGTTCAACAGGCTGTCAGACAGATGACAGGTGAACGTTTGCTTAGTGTTAAGTCAATGCATGAATTCTCAGTTAATGGCTGCAATAAACATCTTACCCCTGTCTTATGTCATAAACACACATTACTGCCAACTGGATTATTATAGGATTTAATTCACCCAAAATTATTCTCTTAGTACAGCCACTGTCTTGTTTTGTACATGTTCTTGTTCATTCTTAGTGCATAATTAAAGCTATTTGTGTTCAAATATAGAAGCCCTCTAGCCAATAAGGCCGCTGAGTTAAATCCCACGAACATCAGCAAAACATTGAAATACTGTGTTTAACCCCGATTGCATTTTGTGTTTTCTAGTTGATGTATGTTGACGGTGACAGATGACTTGCATGTAGGGATCAGATTTTTTGCTTTCAATACAATTTTGACCATTTGAGTATCTGACAATTCTGATAAATCCCATTCCAAACACTTTTTTTGCTCCCAAAAAAATTCTGATAAAAGGGAACTAAAACAATCAAGTCAAGTTGTCCCAAAGCTTTTATGTTCAATTCTTGTCGTTAGTTTATTACTATTGTGTTAGCTACAATGCTTCAGGTCTCTTTTAGAAGAGTTACACAAATGTTTCACTGCCCCGCAAATTTAACTGTCACTGTTAGGGCTAGAGATAATTGGGTACCTCCCAATTTCATTCTTAATTATTAGGGTCATTGTTTAGTTCGTAATCGATGCATCTTGAATCAATGGTCAATGTATTACTAGTTTTAATAGTGGCACTTGCATTTAAAAAAAATAAATAAATAAAAAATAACAAATATAATAATATTATACAATTCCTACTTATACTGAAAAGTCATGATGCTAATTTACATATATATATATATATATATATATATATATATATATATATATATATATATATATATATATATATATATATAGGTGTAGCAAAACAGTACTACTTTTATAAGTCAGTCAGCTGATTTTACTCATTTTAATGGTATCAGGTTTTTATGATGTTTGTCCTCTACTTTTTGTGTAGCACAACTTGCACAGAGTGCGTTTTTTGTATAGAGATGTTTAACCCTTCACAAGCTAAAAACCATAAAAGCCATTTTCTTTCATGGAGCAAGTCAATAGTTAAATCTCACACAGCTGCATTGTTTGTGTTTCCAGTAAATGATGGGATGCTAGACATTAAAAGTCCCCCGTGATTGTTCCATAAAGTCTTTGCACATTTCTATTATGAATTGTAATAATAGATTCAGAGTTGGTCAGGGCTATATCAATGCATTGACTAATCAATTTATTTCCTCCACCTTTTGTCACTTTCATGTGACAACCTTTTTTGCTCAGTGTAACAATAATTGAAAGACAATTATTAAAAACCTGCAAACCTGTCTGGGCTGTTATTAAAATCCAAAATTAAGGCTTCAGCATTACTTAAGGTTGTATGCTGGATTGATCATTACAAGCCTACAAACACACTTTAAACAGTCCACACAGGAGGATCCCTGTCTGGCTGCAGGTACAAGGTTGTTCTAATCTCTGTATTTCTTTTACTTTGACACATTCTCAGAAACCTTGTACTGATTGTATAGGTCACAGTTTTAGTTTAATTTTTACAAAAATTAACAGAAACCTAGACATGCCAACCTGCCTCCAAACAACAATGAACACTGCATTTCCTTTTGAACTAGGAAGTGCAAAACGTGAAATGACACGGAAAACTTAAAAATGTTCTTGTTGAAAATCAAAATCAATGGTTCAGGTTACAGTTTTCAGCAGAGGGAGACCAATGTTTACAAGCTAAATATGTTCTTTTGGGTTTTGTGGTACTTTAACACCTCCTGGATTACCAACTAGAGCATCTGTGTACCGCTCATGTAGATGCGCAGTTGTGGAGCACTCTGCGAGCACAATTGGCTCTTGTTTGGCTCTGAAGTGTGTGAACTGGCACCAGGATCAATGGTAGCGAGATCCTGAAAAGCTGGTTCGTTTTCAACCTTTGAGAGCCTGTCACCCACCTGCTGCGAGTAAGAAAGACAAACTGTGAGCTCAGACCTTTAAAGTCTCTGTTTACAATTAGGAAAGAGGTGCTAATCCTAGAGCTGCATAAATGGGTCACCCTCTTGTAGGCTCATGGGAGCAGTCTAGAGGAACATTAGCGTTAATGTACAGCCAGGTGATGGAGGGAATGGAGAGCATATGGGTCATAGATCGTTAAGTTCATTTAGACAGGAGTGCTAATCTCTTCAGGTTTAAGAGTGGAGTCAGGGGTCTCTGGAGGGAAATGGAGTGTGGGTTTGTGCGGTTATTGGGTAAAAGATTTGACGAGTAATAAAAGGGTAAGTTGATTTTCAATAAAGAACATTTCTTTTAAAAAGTGAAGATGGAGAGAAACGGTTGCATGAATGTTTTTACTCCAACTTGCCAAATAGCTTGATTACAATTCTCTGGTGCAATAATACTACACAGTGAAATCTGTAAAGTGAACCTGGTTGACCCCAACAAAACATTTTTCGCCTGATGTTTGAACGATCCTGGACCAAAGGCATTAAAATCAAATGAGGTCATAAAAAGTGCAGGCTACTCTAGAACAGACATAATGTTTCGACGGATAGTTCAAAGCAGTGATCATAAATGTGTATTCTTGTTCTAGATCTAGATCTTAGTTTATTTTTCTGATAGGGGAATTCCACAGGCAGACTCCTTTATTTACCTCTCTGTGTTAACAAACAGTACTGCTGACCCTCCAGTTTTTAATCAGTGGATATCTAGAAGACATGAAACAAAAACCTAATAATTTCATTGATCTTTCTAGTTGAGAAAAAGATTCCTCTCCTCGTGCTGCGTAAAGAGCTCCAGTGCAACACTTTAGTTGTAACCACTATGTAAGAGGCTGTGTCCGCTCACCAACACCTAGAAACAGCTCCTTCATGCTGGTTTAAGAGCTGCTCCTCTTTTGAAAATGCTTTTCTTTATCAATAAACAGAAGACAGCATGAAAGGGACATGGCCTATGTGGAAGATTACAATTTGGTTTGTGCAGAGATGGGCAAAAAGGGTTACGGTCCTGCAAAGTTTCATTTCAATTTTCATGCAACACTCCTGATTCCACAAATTTAAATCTATTTGGCTTTTTTGAGGGTATTCATGTGTCTCAAAACAGGGTTAAAACAAAAAGTAGCAGGAGCAACAGCCCCCTCGGAATGGTTTTGCCCACTACTTTGTTAGTGTATCAACTAATAACAGACATGTACTTCTTCATTGCTCTTCATTGCTCATGTGAAGGTTTGTGCCCTTGAGCGCCATCAAGCAACTTCATTTGTTTGAGCAAACAAGCCCATCATTAAGAAATGCGGTGAATTCATTTGCTCAAAAGTGACAAATTGATGCACTGCAATTGGTGACCCTGTGAGAATGGACATGTTGGCACTTTTTGTTATGTTAAGACACTGCTACCAAATTCCAGAGCTGCTTTCAGTAGCTAAAGTGTGGGTCACTGTATATGTATAGGGCTTTTACACATCCAAGCTGCTTTTTGAACATTTGTAATATAACTTTTGATATGAAGAAGTAATTATATATATATATATATATATATATATATATATATATATATATATATATATATATATATATATATATATATATATATATATATATATATATCTGTATTCATTACTTTAGGGGTTTCAAACTCTCTTACACTCAATCTGAGAAAATTACTTTTAATAATCTAAAAGAAGATCTGTGGAAGATGAAATCATTTCTCATCTATAACTGTGATCGAAGCAGATCTCTTGCTTCAGTGATCAATCATTAAAATTAAGTGGATTAAAGTACCACACACTTTTATCAGATCCACTTAAAATACTTGTTCTGCTTATGGCCAGATTTGTCCTTAATGTAAGCTTCTCTATGATTAATATACTCATTCGGGTTCATGCCCGGTTTAGGAAGATGAGCCCACCACAGATGGTTTGTTACTGTGTTGTTCCCCTGTCAATGCTGCCATTTGTCGAATGCATAGATTCCTTTGTGAGCGCTTCAGTGAATATGCCATGACACTTTAGTCTTGGCTTAGGCTACTGTTATCTTATCTTCACTCATCTTCAGCCTCAGGCAACAGGCGGCCGCTCTGCATTCCAGCTTTTGTCTCTTTTGCTTTCATTTGTTATGCAGGTGTGGATGCCGATGAACCAGGGCAAGCTTCTAAAGCATCATGAGATGGTGTGTTATTTATATGACCAACCAAAAATACAAAAAAATAAGACGTGGAAAAAAAGTAAACTGGTCCAAATGAAATTCTGTAGCTTTAATTTATTTGCTGTCATTTAATGAGCGAAGCCCTGCATTTACATCATTATGCAATAATAATCATACATTAAGGCACCAGGTTATGTGTTGGAAGGAAAGTGTCCAGGGACATTAAAGTTTAATGCAACATTAATAAACTCTTTCTCAGAAATACAACAGATAATATAAATATAAATTTTTAAAAGTTTAGTACGTAGCAGTGAACGACTTCTCAACTGAAATGTGTAAACTTATTTGAACAGATTAAGTTTCTCACCCTTTCAAAAAGCAAATGTAAGGTTCTGTTTAGGGGTGGAGAGTATTGAGAGAAACATTGGATTTGTAAAAAAAATTTTGACATTTGACAAATTAAAATTGCTGGTCATGATGCATGGCATTGAGGAATGAATATTTTTAGATTAAATGCATACTTTTACAACATTGTATTTTTTTAATATTTAGGTGAATTTAAATTATAACCTATTAAATACATTTTTCAATCACACTTTATGTACTTTAATATGAATGGTTTCTGAGTTGATTTTAATGAAACAAGCCATCACATATATCAAATGGCAGCTAAATAACACATCTGTGGGTCTCCAAACTAAATCAGTAGATATTGATAAGATGCAAAGTTTGTTACTCAGGTGAGCATAATGTGTGTTCAGCGATGAGGGGGCGGGCTCTTTGTTTACTCTTTTATTGGGTGACAGCTGTCAGTCACCAGCCATCTCACAAGCTTGCAGCAATGCAGAGACAAAATCAATTTAACTTTTGGGGTGGTAAGATAAAGTATAGCGGTGCTATAGCAACAACATCTTTAAATGTTTTCTTGTTTGCTTTTTATAGCAATTTAAAGGTTCAACTGCATTAAAACACTCTAGAGTAAAAATCTAGAGTATCTCATTCAGTAGACTAGTTGACTTTCCTCGAAATGACTACTGGGTGAATACATTTCACACCAATGCAAATCTGACAAGCAAGCTTAACCTCAGCATCTCTCTCAGACTAGCAGGCAGACCTCAAGCAGCTTTCCCCCTGCAGTTATTAGAGAAAGATCAATCGCTGCATTTCTGAGAGAAACACACAGTGTTAGAGCTTCAATGAGCGCCATCTGCTTTTTTTTCTCAACAGTCTATAAATACATTTTTAATGGTCCCCAAACCAATCTTGTAGCGTCAAAAATCAATAACCAAGACAGCGATGAGTCTCAGGAGGACTGCAGGAATGAATTATTCAGTATTTCACTCGAATCATTAACTCTTAAAAATCTGCCTCAGAGCACCCACTGGACAAGTCTGAGATGTTCTTAAAAGTTACTAATCATCTCTTCCCAGTTTCCTGATGCCTCTACTATTAATGTATTGTGTCTTCTTTAATTTTTTCTTCTACATGGAATCGATTGTTTGTATAAATCTTTAAAGATGGGAGATTTCCCCACTAAAGAAACTTAAGATATTTTAAATAGACACCCCCAAGGCATATCTTTCTAGAAGAATACAAAAAGTTTACTGTTTAAGGAACATGTTCAGTTAACCAAATTCAAGCAAATCCTCCCATGTAAGTAATGTTTGTAGCTAAATATCTGAAAGTTTTCTGAAGATTGGGCTTGGAAATGAAAAATGTGGAGACAGAATACTGAAAACAAGACAGTTTTTATTAACAAACAAGAATTAGCGAGACAAAGAAAACCAGGAAATGTTGGATTAAGATAAATTTAAGTCACAAACCTTGACAAATAAAATTTCCTTCTCCCGTTCATATAGATTTTCTGTAAGGGACTTTTTGCTTTTAATATTTATGCAGTGATTCTCCATGGTTTGCATCTGACACTCACTTTTAAACACAGAAGAACATTTTTCCCATCAAGTCATTGTGGGATAATGAATAGGAGTGAACATAAACAGTGAAACTGTTTAGCAGTGAATTTTTTGTTTAGCAAACAAAAATGGGCACCTCATCGATGACAAATAGCTCTGTATTCTGTATTTCTCTTATTCCATTTTCTCTTCTTTTTCAAAATGTCTTTTCATTGTTGTTGATCTTCCTGTCATGAGGTTGACATGAGAGTGGGTGTTGAGCCTCACACAGCTAATTTTATTTATGTTCGAAAAGATCTCTGAACATGTGATCAAAAGAGCCAACTTTCATTGGTACCCAGTTGGTGAAAAATCAAGGCTTATATAATGCCAACAGTGGAAACCAGAAATGAATATGTGAGAAAATGTTGAAACGATGGATGTAGATACATTTGAATTCTAAGAATAACTACACCAGGGCAACTCTAAACAGAAGAAAGGACACTGGGAAACCAGGAACGTGATCTGACAGTCTCAACCCTTCTCCTGTCTCCTTTTTTCAAATGAAACCATTTAACCAAACTAACTTTCGGTCATAACTACATTACTGTGCACAGATTTATAATATCGCCTGAACAAAATTCAAAACTCAAATTTTTCACAAATTTCCAATAACTATGCTAGGGGTAAATTGAAAAAAAAAAAAAAACATTACATTTTTATTTTTGATCAAATATATCACTTTCAAATGAAAAAAAAACTTGACACTTTCAACCACGTAACTGCTCTTTTTATATAAAAGATTTAGATTGTTGCTCCGAAAGTTAGCAATCACTCCTCAATCCCCAGCAACAGACCAAGCATTTGAGATCACCACCTCCCATTCACAGAAACAGATCCATGGGTAGACGTTCCTGCTCTGCTCCTCTACCAGCTGTCAGGACACCTGAGCTTTTATAAATTACAGCTCTGAGACCAGAGCTAATGACAAAACATAGATGTTTTGGAGCTTTGGAGCACTCATCTTTATGACTGAGCTCTAATTGCATGTCGACAACCGGTTAGTTGAAAATGTCTAGGTTTACGGCTAAAAGCTACGTTGAAAAATGAAGGTAGTAATAGAAGTTTAAAATCCTCTCTAATTAGAAAAAAATGTTTTATTTATTTTAACTTGAAATGCTTGATCTACAGTTTAGTTGCCGATATTGGTCCCAAATTAATCACTAGCACAGTTTTTTCTTTATGATCCATTCCTAGCAAAACTAGCACAAAAAAAGAAAAAAGTTTATGCTCCGAATATTCTTCCACCAAAAACTTTCAGCTGAAAGTGTTTTATCACCAAAATAACACAGCTGAAACAGTATGGTGTGTAATCACTAAGTTCTGTGTTTCTTGCGAACATATTGGTCAATGTTTTTCAGAATCTGAGAAAGAAACCTAGTCCAGTGAGTATAAGAATAATCAAACATGATTCTTTCTCTTAACTCAGCTGTTGATTGTTGAAAAACTTGAATATTAATGTTGTGTTGTCAGGGTTTGAAAAGTGCTTTGAGGTTTTTCAAAAACACTGGTCAGGTGACATCAACTAGACCAAACTTGTAGCCAATCAGCAGTCAAAACTGAGACAAACTGTTTTGGAAATGTTTTTATTTTGGTGATTTCAGGTGTCAACACTGGCTTAGAGACGTTGCATACAGCACCTTTAAGTCCTTAAGATGTGAATTATAATCAACAATGTGCTTGAACAACACTGAGTAACTTATGAGTTTGAATGAGCTGAATCAGTTCTTTGGTTGTTTACAGCTGAACTAAACAAGTATCTGACCCTGATCTTCATTTTCTCTCTGAAGGGGGCGACAGGGAGCGAATGACATCCAATCATGAGACGTATCTACTTATGGCCAACACACAGAATGACATGGAGGATTGGGTGAAGAGCATCCGCAGAGTGATATGGGCTCCGTTTGGAGGAGGTAAGTGCAGAATTGGGAAAAGTTGTTTATATTTAATTTTATCATTTGTTAAACTACTGGTAAAAGCTGTTATTGAAATTGTATATTATGTTGAAATTGCTTATTAGTTATATTAGTTTTTTTATTATTTATCTCAGTATATCTTATCTATACCTATAGTGTCTTAGTTATCCCTGTTAATCCTGTGACCATAAATAATGTTTCTAACTCTTACACTGCGGGTGTTTCATGATTGTTTATTCAATCTATGTATGGTGTTTGAAATCAAATTGATTTAAACTATAGTTCTATTGTGTAATTTATTAATTTAATTACAACTTCTATCTTAATTGACCCCAATATTAATACATCAAAACCTACAAAATAAATATTAATTGGTGCCAAGTCTTCAATTAAACATTTTTAGTAATTCACATAAAAACTTATTTTGATACCAACAAATGTATGTTTGACAGCTTGTCTGATTAGCTTATGATTGAAAGGCTGTCTGCGATCATGTCCACAGGCCAATATCACAGTGTGTTTTCTTTTTTAGAAAAAAATTTATTTGGCTGTTATTAAAGCCTACAGCCCCGTAGACTCACTCTGTGAATGCCTTGATGAGATTAAGAGATGGATGGACAAGAACTTCAGTAGAATAAAGAGAAAACAGAAGTCATTGCTTTTAGGTACAAAGCTTAGGTTCTCAAGGCGAACTGATACCTTAGCTCTAACGGTATTACAACAAAATATCAGGATTTACAGAAACTAAATTTTGAAGTGGTGCCACTCATTTATAAGTCTTAAAACAACTCAGCACCAAATACATCACATATCTGCTGATTTTATTCATATAAAGACATATCTTTATTCTTCTGTAGATCATTTTGAATTACCAATGTGTACCAATGCCTGCCATCTCCCTCTAAAGTGTTTTGAAGACCATACCAATCAATATGCTCATTGCAACTGATTTAAAAATTCAGAAATTAGTTTGAGGCAAATTTGACACATGTGGCAAAAAACACCCTAAAACGTTTGGGGACAAAGTGATGGGTAAGTTTACGCCCAGAACAACTGGCAAACTGTACGCATTGTCTAAATCTTCACTTCAGATATTTGAGGACTCCTGACCTCCAGCAGAATTCAGGTACACAATGTCAGAGTTATAATCCTCATCCCTGAAAGCACTATTGCCCCTTGCAATAGAGCACAAAAAGTTGAACAACTTGACATAAAAAGCACAAATGATGACTTTGTTGTTTGCGCAGGAAACCATTAATTTTATGTGCTTATTTTTGTTTAGCTGAAAGAATTAAGACCCCTGAATATAAGTTCACACTCATGAAATGAAAACAGACATTCCCTCCCACGATTCTCTGATTTATCTCACAGGTTAAAGATCAATGTGTCAACCAGTGTACAGTAATTCAATGAAGGGTTCACGACCACCCAAATACACCGCGTCTGTTTTAGTTTCCTCTTCTGGCCTTTGACATAGCCATCTCCAGTTTGATAAGAGAGTGTGTACACAGCTGCAATAGCACTGCAGTTCATGGTCTTTATCAGATGCCATTTGTTTTGACTTGGCTTTGCGATTCGTTCACATTTCTGTTACAGATGGTGTATAGCTTTAGCACTGAAATGAAGGTGCCTTCTTCAAATCACTGATCATCTGAAACTAAAAACGCAAATGATTTCTTCAGTCTGCTATTCATCTTTGTCTATAAATGATTTAAATTGCACTCTAAGTTCAGGATGTTTAACGATTCGGAGACTAGAGGGAAGGGAAATCAATTGATCAAAGCTGGTTTTAAAGCTTGTTGGCTGGCGGTGACTAAAACTGCAATTCATCAACTGGCTACTCGGGGCTTGCAGCAAAATGTGTACGAACAGATCACATGTGTAATATATACATATTTTACTAATCATACTCTTTTTGATACATGTGAAAATGTGATTTTAAGATACTGTATTTTCTGAACTTTAAACCTATTTTTTTCTCAGGCTAAAGGTTTTGTTTCTTGAACCCTGAGACTTGTAATGTGAAGTGGCTAATTTAGGATTTTTTCTGGGGTTACTTCTATCCTGGGGGACTGTCTCAAGAAAAACGAGAGTAAGAGAGGAAATGCTCAGAAAAAGATGCAAGTTTGGGCTCAGTTAATAATCACAACATGCATTCCCAATCATAATGTAAAACATTAGGAAAATTATTTAAGATAATGCTCGTAAAGATTAAAAGAACTGTCTGATTGCAAGTATATCAACCAATATAGCGTATTTTAGTGTAAATAACTTATAGACAAGGTGTGACCTATACATTAACAACTCTATGTACCTTTCTAAATGTCCTAGTTGTGGCTTATATTAAATTGCGACCTATAGTCCGAAAATTATGGTATTCATGTGCTTAAGTTATGCAAAACTGTGAATCATTATTGGTGCAGCCATGCTAAAAAAACAGTTCTTAGGTTTTTTTTTTTTTTTCGGCATCTCAGCTCCACCAATAATGCATAACTTTCCCCGTTTTATTAATTAATTTGTACTCACTGCCAGGAAAATGGCTTAACGTTATCTTAGTTAGTAGAAAGAAACCAATTGTTTCTAAAATTATTAAAATTTGTTTGGTTAAGATTATTTTTTAATCCTTTTACTTGAGTGTATGGTGACATTGAGAGTCATGAAATGCACCACAAATAAAAATATTTTATATATATATATATATATATATATATATATATATATATATATATATATATATATATATATATATATATATATATATAAATATATATTAATATATATTTATATTTTATTATTATTATTATTATTAGTAGTAGTAGTAGTAGTAGTGGTGGTGGTAGTATTAATATGCTTTTAACTAAAAAACTGTGTGTGTTTAATCTTTCCGTAAGGTTTATTGTAAGTTAAAACACACTGGACTAACCAATAGAGTTGAAGACAGAATCCTGTGAGAAAGAGAAAAGCATAATCTTTTAAATTTAACCTTATGACACAGAAGGAGGGGTTTTAGCCCAGAGTAGAAGTCTGCTCCTCTTTTAAACCCTCTTTAAGTTGATAACAGAATGAGATAGAGACTAGAAAAGACTTGATTTTAGTTGATGAAGCCAGTCAAGGATATTAAATTAGACGAAGATGCTGAGCTACTGTCGAAGAGCCCAAAGGTTATAAGACAAGAGCAGACCAGAACCTGAAGAGACGAGAGTGGAAGAGCTGAAAGACAGTAATGAGAAAACAATGCGGTTTTATGAAAGATCCAGTAATGATAGCTGTAGATTTTCCGCTTTCTTTAGGAATAGCTTCAGCACAAGCCTACAGAAAAGCTCTGCACAGGTGTGAAGACTGACAAGGAATGTATTCACCGAGATTTGCTTGCTATTGAATGCCTAGAAAACAAAGTGAAGTGAAGTGAAAGTAACCAGTTGGTCAAGTGAGGTCAAATGGATGTGAACGGAAGAATTTGGAGACATCTGATTTTTTTTAGGGGTGGATAATTCAAAATCTGTAAATATCATTAGGAGAAAAAGTTAAAATGTAAATGAATGTTGCTCTTTGCTTTAACCTTGCCGGCTCAGATGTCAATTTTGCTGTTGATTTAGGAAGTGATTTAAGAAAAACAGAAAACATCTGCAAAAGTATTTTCAGTTCGTCTATAACAGTTATATTCCTCTCAAAACACATCCTTGAAGCTTTTTCCCCAAGGTTTTGGATTGTGGAAAATCCAAAACTGACTTCCCTTCGTCTTCATTCATCTTTTGTCAGTTGTGAAAATGCTCAAAGGCAGAACATTTAAATTCACCTTCTTAAACCGTACCTTTTAATACACCTTCAGGAACAGAAACCTCCTCTGCAAAATCAACAGTTGTATTATTTTCAAACACGAGGAGTCAAACAAAAGATTGAGCCTAAAATCACATAGTTTCTGTGGTTTATCCATCCACATCACGCCTGTAAAGCTCTTCCTGTCTTTTAGGCTTAGTTGAGTTTGTACCATCTTGTACCGCATGTCTATGTCCGGAGACCCGGAAAGCACCACCAGTCCAGGAAGTCTGGGCTAATCCCGGCTCATATGCATGCCACATGTGAATCACACACTTGATTTCAGCCTGGCTGATGTAGACAAAAGAACTGGGCAATAAAAGAAGTTTGGGGTGACTTAAATCATGCTCTTTTAGCAGCTCTTATCTCAGCAAAAAAAAAGTTTTTAGATTAATGTATTTATGTCAGGAGCTAAATACAGTTTTTATTTTTAATTATGGTTTTTATTTATCTATATTTACAGTGTTTATTTATCATAAACCAAATGAAATGATTCCTGTTTAGAGAAGTGATGATCTTTCCCTTTTATAATAGAAAGTGATTCTGCAGTGATTGGATGAGCATGTTCCCATTGACTCCCAGCTATGTTTTTAATTGCTTACCAATACTTTTGATCCTTATAACTATTATGCTGTTAAAATTTTTTCTTTTGTTTTATTTTTCATTAAGACGTTACATTATGCACAGTTAAGGGGCATAGCCCCTTAAGAGACTTCAGTCTTCAATGGAAGATTTGCATGACAATACAAGTGTGTCTGACATAATGTACACTATCTTTATAGTTTATACAGTCAATCGTTATTCATTTTTAGTGTAAATAAAACAGTGATTATTTTGCCACAAGTTCTTGAATATGGCATCATACTTTTATGTTGTGTAGTAAATAAATGCTGTATTCTGTTTTAGGAATATTTGGGCAGAAGTTGGAGGAGACTGTTCGATATGAGCGTCGCTATGGGAACAAGATGGCACCCATGCTTGTGGAACAGTGCGTGGACTTCATTCGCTGTCAGGGTTTGGAAGAAGAAGGGCTTTTTCGACTCCCTGGACAAGCCAACCTGGTCAAAGAGCTTCAGGATGCATTTGACTGTGGAGAGAAACCATCTTTCGACTGGTACTTGCACTTCTTAATCTTATAGTGTGTCTTATGAGTCTAAAAAGAGGCCACATGAGATTCTGTCTGTTATCGAGAGATGTCAAGATAATACATAATCTGAAATCAACTAAATACAAGAAAACCCTTTGGGCATTTCAAAAATAAAATGAAGATTACTTGTGCACATAGAAGTCAAAAGACATCATACGATCAGAATGATTTGATCTATTTGGTGTTATAAAACACCAAAAAGATTAAGAAGAAGGCTTAAAGAAAATAGTTTTGTAAAAAAAAAATTCTTTGTAGTCGAAGAACCAAATAATAAAAAATAAAACTGCTCTATGCTCTAATTAATTTACATAATTAGTTCCTGTAGCCACCAACAAGAGTGGAATTAGGTTAATTAGGGACCAGTATAGTAAGCTTTTGCAAAAATTCTGTGTTTGGTGGCAATACAGTTTAATTTAGTTAGTTTGTTAATTTTTACTGCACAAATTGAGAATGGTAACATGTTAAATGCAGCTGTGATCTCAGTAACTCTCCAAATGCTATAAACTTTAAACTTTAGCAAATAAATGTGTTTAATGCAAAAAGCCATTATGAATAAAATTCATTGCATCCTTATTTAAGGACTCAAGACAGTGTTTTTAAAGATGGAAATGCATATGCATTTAATCTCCCGACATAAGCAATATATTCATTTTTCTAGTGAGATTTTTAACATTGAAATATGACTTTGGTTTTGGTGAGTATAAATATTTATTTTACCATTACTGTAATATCCGGGAAAAAGCTTACAAACTTTTACATTTAATTTAATGTAAGGTATAAGAACACTGCATTCCTTTGGTTCCCTTATTCTGTTTTTATGTGCACAGGCTGTATTGTGGAAATGTAAGTTGTCAAAATAATGCCTTTATCTTAAATGTCTTCAATGTGGTTACATTAATTTGCAGTAATTTGATCTTTAAATTGCAACTGATAAACCCACAATCATTTACTCCTACAAAAATGTTACTCATCAATAATCTCGAAAATCTACAAACATAAATATAGAAAGACATACAGAAACAAATGCAAGAATACACACTGAAGTGCGTTTGTAGTTCTATGGCATAATTTGTTTTTGTTTTCAAAAAATGTCTTACATTTAGGATATTATTTATACACAAATCTGTACATTTCTTAAAGAAAGGTACAGACTTATGAAGAACAGTTAATAGGGGGTGTATCTGTGGGTGGAGCTTTCCACTATCTCTTTAAACACTTTTTTTAATCAGAAATCCTCTGCTGATTATGGGAAAGCAAGTTCATCTTCACAAAACAAATCTTTTTTTTTTTTTTTTATCTCTGAATCCTCATTAAATCACAGTTTGCTCTAGCCTCAGTGAGAAGTAAAGAGATTCCGCTGACAGCTCCACAAAGCTTTTTTTAAACTCTTTGATTTGTTTTCTTTTAATGGCTGTCAGCCTATTGAACAGAAATCTAAATAGGGAATAAAAGCCCAGTTAGTGCATTATTTTCAAACCAAATTGTTTTTTTTTTTCTAATGATTTTTAACCATTTCTTCGCCATAAGACCAAAAGTGGAATACTTTGTCTCAGTCACCTCAGGAAACTTTCTTTGCACCTCCTCAATATAAAATGCCCCTGCAGCTCACACAGCAGCTTGTTTTTTTACAGTGTGTGAGTTTGGATCTCGGGATTGACGCTGCCAGGAAGAGAGATGGCAGGGAAAGCACACTGCATATTTAGCACCTCTCATATTTAGTTCTCACCGGCGTCTGAAGCTAAAGGTGATAATTACATGGGGTCATTGCACAGAAAAACACTTTTGACAGTTCCATTATGCATCTGTCTGCTATTCCTGTCCAGCCCACCCAGGAAGTGTCAGTAAGTTCAGGTTGTTTTCCCAGGTTCTCTGAAGGGCAGTTTCCGAGCTGGTCAGTGACATGGAGACAGTTTTAGGATTGGCTTCCTGGGAGCTTATAAGAAATGCACTCCTGGGTGCTTAAATGAATAGTTTTACATTAGATGAAGTTTGACTGTTTTATTACTGAATTGTTCAGTCATTCACACGGCTGAAAAATTAGCTGGATAGTTCATCAAGATTTTCCTCAAAGACATACAACAAAGTTACATATAAGATATTCTCCAATAATATTAATGAGTGCGTATTCACTGTAGCTTTCCAATGTATCCTGTAAAATCGGTAAACTGTTTGTTTACACTGTCCCACCCTGCCCATGTTGATTTTTATGCACATAAATGCCTCTGAAAGATTATAAAATATCTTTTAAATGTTTTTTTTTTGTTGAAACTTTACATTCAGGAGAGCCATAAGATTAAAATCAATGCCTTGTTAAATAAAAAAAGATTATGCATAATTTAAGGTGCTGAACATAAAAAAATCTACTTCTGAAAGATTTCACAATGAAATTTGAGTTTTGTGCTGATGTTTGTGCTGTGAAAGAAACCATATTAACTAAGCACACAAACCTAAAGTACAGCTAACTTGTGCATTTTCTAACTTTTTCACATATCTTCTCTTTCTATCTTTCCCTGCAGTAACACAGATGTTCACACTGTAGCGTCATTGTTGAAGCTGTACCTGAGAGAGCTGCCTGAGCCGGTCGTCCCCTTCTCTAAATACGAAGGGTTCCTGGCCTGCACCAAACTGCTAAGCAAAGACCAGGATGCAGTAAGTCGTCCCATAATACACATGAGACAGTGGCTTGCTTTGGTCAGTGCAAATTCAATCAACTTCTTCTTCTTTTCCCTCTTCTTCTTCTTCTTCTTCTTCTTCTTCCTCCTCTTATTTTTTTAAATAAGAAAATAAAAACATACATAAATGTTATGAATTTGAAAAAAATTGATGATTTTGATATGACTGGAAAAAAACTTAAAATACGCTTAGCTAAAAAAGAAAATCATAAAAAAACTAAAGTTTTACAAATTATGTTTTATTAACTAAGTTTCCCTTGACAGATCACCTAATAGAAGTTAATGAGGCCAAATTTTATGAAGAACAAACAAAGACTAATGACCAAATAACATCATCACTAAAAAGAAAAGAAAACATGCAAAAGCACCACCAGCCATATACAGGTCACATGACTTGCAAAATCAAATCTAACTAGGCTGGACAAAAAAACATGTTGAGAGTAAAACTAGAATAAGACAAGAGATAAGCTGCTTCTGTAACTCCAGCACCATTTTCCTAGATGCCAGGATTCAGCGATCCACAAAACTGGTTACAAATAAATATAGAATAGAACAATATATAGAATAACAATACATATTTGTTATTTTGTTAAATTAATTTTGTGAGTCTCACAGTCCAGGTTGAGTGTAAAGATAGTTTTTTTTTATTTTGTAGGTTTTATTTCTTTGAAAGGAAATACAGTGTACTAACAATGTCAGTGAAAAATCATGATGAGAATGAAAAAAGTTCAAAGAAATGTAAAACACAACAAAGCTCAAAATAAATGTAACCTTTTTTTATCACAGATAAATATATAATGTCCATGTCATAAAACAATCAAATTATTTCATGAAATTTAAAGGTTAATCAAAGACCAGTACTTTTGCTATTGGGTGTGCTTTCTGCCAGCTAGCTGAGAGAGTGCATTTTACTCTCCCCATTATTTCACTCCAGTCATCTTTCATCTTCAGCATTTCCGCTCCTTATGTTTTTCACTGATCCTGAAGAAGAACTGATCGAGCCTGAGGGAAAGAGACAGCCTGTTTCTGTCTTTCAAGTTAGACTTTAAGCACATCAAAAGACTGTCCAACCTGAGGCTTTCAAATAATGTTGGAATGGAATCAAAGTGTTCGACGGGCCCTGCAGCCCTTAATTTGAGGTGATGTCAAAGGATGCAGATGGTTTTAGTGGATCAATTTGGTTTTTGAAGAATGCCTTTCTCATGAAGAACAGAAAAGCCATTTTCATTCCAAGAAAACAATTGAGAAAAACAGATGCTCTTTCAGCGGTTTCTGATATGTATTTACCTATTCCTGAATGACTAGGCTCAATTCAACAGAATTATACTTTAATTTGAATATGCAAAGCCAGTTAGGAATCTCTGCTAATTTGTTTTTTAAAAAGGTTTTCTTTTTTATGAGGCAGAACATGAAATGACACATCGATTAGTTTAAATTAGTTTACCTATCATTGAAATGCAATCATATTCAGAAGTTGATTCATAAGTTGATTGAGTCATAAGTTGAAGTTGTACTTTTTTCTCTCCAGGGAGTAAAGGATTTACGAAGAGAGGTTGAATCTCTACCTCTTGTGAACTACAACCTGCTGAAATACATATGCAAGTGAGTTATGCAGTTTTTAATTTCACATTCACTTTTACTTTGGATAATGTGTGTAATTAATTATAATACCAATGCCTTCGCGTCTTAAAAATCCCAGGGAAAGGTCATGGTCAGTTAACAAGATGCCAGGGAGGAGAAATTGCATAAATAATAGATAGTTACAGTGCATAAAAACAACTCATTCAATTATACAAGTGACTGCATAAAACATAGATGTAGCATGCCCAAAGTTTCATTTGAAAGGTAAAGTCCCGGTAACAAAAAATGGGTCCAGGGAGGTGGGACATAGGCATAGCACAGATGTCTGATTGACTGAAGGTTTAAATTTTATACATCTTAAATAAATTAATTTTAAAATAACCCCCCTCCCTTCTACCCTCTCTCCCTCCCCTCTCTCCTCAGAGTGTTCATGAAGGTCAGAACTAGAAATCCGAATAAAAACATTGCTGCACCAGGGGTGTAAACATGTTTTTTTTTTTGCTATAAAGTTGGCCAGTTTTAATTGGAGTGAATGAGAGGCTGTTCACTTCTAACCTAACCCCTTGTGGTCGGTCAAGGTACTAGAGTACAGTCACTTCCAATTGCGCTGAGACAGGGAGAGCAGGAGGGGTGCTGCGTCCCTATCCGAACACTTACAAAGCACCCTTAAATTAGAAACTTTTAAACTTACGTTTTCAAAAGAAAATGTACATTCTATTTAGTGTGTAAGATGAGAGTGTGCACAATCTGGGACCATTAAACATGACGGAAGTAGTTGTGCCACATCATTATGTACAATGTGCGGGAGAACTGAACTTTTCCATTCCTTCAATAATAATAAATATAACACGCTTTTTATTGCTATTATTTATTTATGTGCTTCTTCATTAAAAACTAGTAGTATTACAGGGAGTGCGCATTTGTTTTGGCTTGAGAGAAAACTCCTTCCACCCAAGTGCAGTGAATTGTGGGTAATCTGCAGTTCAGAATCTAACCGGAAAAAGTACACATCTGCTACGGTTTGGGACACATCAGTTCTCATTTCACATCCATAAAAGTGTGAATAGTGCTCGGATTGAGATACGGCAATAATTTCATTGAAGCAGAATACAGACTCACCCAGTACCCCTGAACTTCCTGTTTCACAATGTTGCATACAATTCCATTCTCAATAATGGATTGTTTTTCTAGAATCTAGAATTACACAAATATGTTTGATGGAATGTGAATAGAACAATTGCCTCTTTAATTTTTTTCCAGGTTTTTGGATGAAGTTCAGTCGCATTCAGGTGTGAACAAAATGAGTGTACAGAATCTGGCTACAGTCTTTGGGCCAAATATCCTCAGGCCAAAGGTTGAGGACCCACTGACAATAATGGAAGGTAAACCTCTTAGTCAAAATCCAAGCCAAATATTTCAAATAAATAAACATTACAATTATAACCTTATAATTATCTTTAACGCGTGTGCAGGAACAGTGCTTGTCCAGCAGTTAATGTCAGTTCTAATCGGCCAGCATGACGTTCTTTTCCCACAAGAAGAGGAGCAAACTAGTACCCTGGAACTGGCTAATAATAACAATAACGAGACAGGGAAATGGCCAACGAATGGGCAGCTACTAAACAAAGAGAACAATAACACCAATGGGGTGCCAAAGTGCACATGGGATGCACCCGAATCACCCAACCACGCTCGTCTGGACAATAGCTCTCCCCAATCAGGAAGCCCACGTAACGGTTTTACAGGACAGCACTTCGAAGTGACTCGCAGCCCACCCCTTGCTGTAAAAAAGAACCCAGCGTTCAGCAAAGGTAGTGGGATCGTCACCAACGGTTCATTCAGTTCCTCGTCTTCATCTTCAGGTGATGCAAATCAGGAGAAAAGCCAGACTCTACCCAACATGGGGACTTTACATGCTCGTCGAAATTTTGCAATTAAAGGCTCAGGCACCAAAATGGGTGTCCAAAACGGTGTTGTTCGAATGGGTGTATCAAGTACAGAAATAACAAATGGGACTCTAAATGGACGCAACGGACTCTGGGTTCCGAATGGACTCGTAACGATGCGGGAAACCAAAAGTAGGGAGGTAGATCACCAACCTAACCGACTGTCCACATATGACAATGTCCAGAGTCATCTACAGCAGACGTCACAGCCCAGTCTGAGCAGCAGCTGCGAGGACAAACAAAGTGTAGACAGCGCCACATGGTCCACATCATCCTGCGAGATCTCACTACCTGAAAATTCAACCTCATGCCGCTCCTCTACCACAACGTGTCCAGAGCAGGACTTCTTTGGAAACAACTTTGAGGATCAGTTATTGGATGGGCCGATGCAGGAAGACAGAGGTTCGACTGGAGAAGACAGAGAACAGAGGAACAGTAATAATGGAGGAAGCAGAGGAACCAGCAACAGCAGCGATAATAGTGATACGTTTGCTGTCACGAATGGATCGACCAATCACAGTGCACTGCACAGCCTGGTGGCCAGCCTCAAGCAGGAAATGCTCAAGCAGAAGAATGAGTATGAGGCCAGAATTAAAAGGTATGACTAATCATTTCAGGCCTGTAGAAAACTCGTTGCTTGTTTGAAATATGAAAATTGTTCAATATCTCTTCGTCTTCTTGCTGCGTGACAAAACATTTTTTATAAAAATTTGTATGTACAGGATCTATAACAAAACATAGGAAACACATGCAGTGCATATTAAAATGACAAGAATATTAATAGAATGTTGGAATTGCTGCAAATAAGTTTGGGGAAAGAAACCTTTTTGTACATGGATTATACATGATTATTTTAATAAAAAAATGCAAAACAAAGGTGTAAATTACAATTTAGTTTTTTTTCTCTTTTTTCTTTATCTTTAGTGACAGAAATGTCTAGTTAATGAATATACTTTTTTAACACCAAGTTTTTTATCTTGAAATAATCACATTTTCTGATGAAATAAGATTATTGTAAAATTGTAATTTTTAAACAAATTTGACATTTTTACAATATATAAAAATAGTTATAAAAAAATAATTAAATAATTGTATTATTTTGTTAAAATATTTTTTCACAAAATCAATAAAAGGAGACTTATAGATAAATAAATAATGAATAACTTAAAAACTTAAAAACCTTGTTTCCATGAATTTTTTATATATTTAGAAATAAGTCTATTTGGTGTTTTTCTTAAAATATGTCATTGTTTTATTTTAATCTAACTTTACTTTTTTATGTTTTCTAAAATTAAAGTTTTAGTGATATCTTTAAAACAATTTGCTGTTTTATATTATTTTTTCATCGCATACAATTGTTTAAAATGTATATATTTCAAACTCAATTTAAAATACAATTACAGAATATAGCAAACAGATCATTGTTAATCTGAGATAAAATTAAGACTAAGCAAATGCAAAAGAAATAGAAAATAAATGTAAAAGAGGATAGCAGGAACTGAACAAATAACTTGAGTATGGCGAACCATAAGGGTCAAAATTATACAACGTCTGCATGTCCCTGCAAAACCATACTTTATTATTTTGTTACTATGTTAGTTCAACCTACAAATACATGTGTTTTTCATTCTCACCCCTCTTCTCTTTTAGCCTTGAACATCACAATCTAGAGCTAGAGACGGTGATGGCCAATCTACACGAGGAACTGGACCAGGAGAAGAAGAAGTATACCATGGTGGAAATCAAACTGAGGAATGCCGAGCGTGCCAAAGACGATGCCGAGAAGAGGAATGAGATGCTGCAGAAGGAGATGGAGCAGTTCTTCTCCACATTTGGAGACCTGACAGCAGAGCCCCAGCGACCCGACAGAGCCAACGCCATCTGGATCCAGTGAGCGCACTCAGTTATTGATGTTACTTAACGACAGGTCAATAAGTGTAATCTTTGGGCAAGTTTTAAAACTTATCGTGGACCAGTTGTGTGATAATGAACAAAGTTTCTAACTCAAAATGAGAATAGAAGACTTATGCTCTAAGAGCGAAAGGTAAGAAATGTGTTAATTTAATGAGGGCCTTAAGGATGTAGGTCATCAGAACCGAGAATGTTTCACTTATTTATCCTCGTGATCTAACCAAAATTGTTCTTGCGCGTTCGTGTCATTGTTTATGTATATAAAAGTCACATTTCTGCATCGCCTGTATAAATGCGAATTAAGGTATTGTGGACTGATATTTAAGCAGAGGACTCTTAATGTAATGCATTCGCATTTTCTATCAAGCATTTTTCTTGCACTTAAAGCTTATGAGATAATATTGTATGATGTTTTCTGTATGGTACGAATATAAAATGTGACAAACCTTTAAATATAAATATTTCTGCATTATTTATCTGCTCCAACTTCTTCCTTTGCGTTCATCAGTAATTTTAGCAAAATTGTAAAAATCTGACAAACTGAAAAAGATATTGCTAAACTCTAATATAAAAAGTCAGATTTTGAGTTTAAATAATTAGGAATCATATGAAGAGTCTGGAAAGATTAGATAAAGTCTTACATAACGTTAGTGATATTCTTTTAAATCTTCATACAGAACTGACTGTGAACAGATTCTCATGAAAAAATTCTGACTCGAAGACATGTAAATCCTTCAAAACTGGTCAAAGCTCAATTAAATTTTTTATTAGTTTCACTCTCTAAGGTGCTGAAAGATAGGGCTCTGTTCAAACGCAGAGTATCTAGCCAGTTCTTGTCTTCGTGAGTCCTCTGTAGCCTGATGCATTCAGAGAAATACTTTGATAATAAATTGTGACCTCACTTCAAACCGCCTCGTGTCATTGTGTCAGCACTCAAGTCTGGACATGTGAAGTCTGTATACAGTTCAGCCACTAAGTGAACGTTAAAGCAAATAGGACAATAACCTCTTGTGCCAAAACCTGCTTGTTTGTTTTATCAGGATGACAGAAACACAATAAAGCAAGGAATCCAAAAGAAACCTTTTAATCTCGCATGGTTAAAAATCTGTTTAAATCAGCCAAAATGTGTGCAAACAGCCTGATAAAAGATGACAAATCATTTCAAGGTTGAGGGAGTTTATTTTCAGTCACATACAGATACTTATTTTACATACACAGTACCTTTAAAATGTTTGGTGCTAACAGCAACAGTGCTGTTTGAATATTTATTTTGAAGATTTTTTTTTATATATATCTCGTTGCATTTAAATATTTATGAATTGACCAGCCTGGGGCAGGCGGTATTGTGTAAAAATGGTATTTTTTAGTTTATCTGAAACTCATAAAAATGGGTGATCTTCAAAAATTTTATAAAAAAAATACGTCAGTTTAAGACTTCACATTATTAAGCTCTGGTTTGATTGATAAACAAGCCAACATCACACCAGCATGTTACTGTGTTACTCTCCTCTATGCCTCTGAAGAAGCGAATGGAACTGTGAAGCTATTATGAAGAAAAGGAGTAACACATAGACTTTGCAATATTTTCCTGAATATAACAAAATAATATGTGATGCCGTCTCTCTGATTGCAATAAAATGATTCAACAGTGCTTCCAAGATTTGATTTCATGCTGAAACGAAATAACATAACCCAACATAACAGATTTAAACCAAGAGCTGCATTATATATTTCATATTCATGATGTATACACCAGAGTGAATAATAAACAGCACTTTTGCAAACAGATTGCATCAAAACTCAATTCAGTTTTTACAAGACCAATCAGTTTAGTGACATCCTAACAGCACACTTCAGTTACATAATTTCCTTTTCACAAACTACACTCTTAGGGTACAGTAAAAAGTAACACTCTACAGTACGTCACATCCATACAGCATGTCTGATATGTTCAGTTGGTACTTATCTCATCACTGTCACATGTCCAACTCAGTGCATGATGTGGGTTGCACATGTGAATAATGTCATAAGCAGCATTACATACACTACCCCCTTTTACAAACTGAAGACCTTACCGGTACATTACCATTTAATATTTGTATAACTAGTTCATTTTTAGCACTCTTGAAAGATCTAATTAAGTTTCAGGTATGAAAAGCTAAATATGATAACAATCAAAATATGTAAAGCCAAAAAGGCAAATCTTTTTAAACATGTGACATTTTGTGTGTGTGTCAAAATGCAGTTTAAATGTGTAAATGTCAACCTTCAAGGCTTAGGCTCAATAAATATAAATGTATGAAAAGTACTTTTGGACTTGTGTGTATAATGTGATTATTTGTATATATATTTACTTTTTGATATGAGAAATCAAATGTGAAAATAATCAGAATATGGATAATGGTACAAAGCTCTAAAATTGTGTGAGTATAAGAAGCAAACTGTGAGTAAAGACAAAATATGGAGAGCCAAAAGGGTCCAAATGACTTGACTGAAAAAAAGGTTTTTGTCAACGAACACATACAATAAATATATAAATTGTATACATTGAATAAAAAAAGGAGTAAAAGTGTTGATTTTTTGTGAATGTGTGAAGAAGCTGAAGATATAAAAATAGGCAAAATATGGAGAACCTAATAAGTGGGTAGCCCACAGGGTGAAGCCTATTTCATTATTTGACTTAGGTCAAAATGCTGTTTAATGTTAACAATTTGTCAAAAGTCATAAGTGTTGTAAAAATATGTGTGTAAAATGTATCGTATAATGTGATGCAATTAGATTTGTGGGACTAGCGTTTGTGTTCATGTTTTTGACAACATTGTCACATTTTTTATTATTATTGTGACCAACAAAATCCATCAACCGATCAAATTATAATAAAGAAGGTTAATATGGTCGAAACACTTCTGCAGAGACAACACAGTTATACAAATTACTGACGAATAATTCAAACAAATACAGTATTCGTTTAAACTTTTAGCATTTTTGCTGTGCAGTTTTCTGGTTTATTTAAAATATATATATTTAGCGTTTCTTTATCCATAGAAATGCAGTGGCAAAATTCTTTCATGTTTGTTGAGTGTTTTTGGAATTTACCAGTTTTGTAAAAGGGGCTAATGTGAAAAGCACAAACATTCAAGGTTTACCTCCACATAAATCAGAAACCATTCCGATAAACACAATCTTTTATGACAGAAATTCACACTCCATGGCAGATGACCTACTTAAAAAATGTTAACCTTACTTTTGTATTCGTGTTTGTTTTTTACTCAACTTCTAACTATTAAGGTCAAACATTACTAAAGAAATAACCCTGTGCATAACCTGACAAGACAATTTTGTTAAATTCTGAAATAAAATGTAATCAACAAGTTGGATGCACAGTATTAGATTGTACAGGTATTATTTTATTCTATTGCAGTAGAAAAGCTAGCTTATACTATATGTATCCACCCTGTTGTAAAATCTTCAGCAGCCATTGTGAAAAAGCCTGGAGACCTCTCAGGGGCCCTCCTCTGTCATTGAAGCTGATGCTTTCTACTTAACGTTGCAAAAAAATGTTAATACAGGGCTTGATCAAGCAGATAAAGAGGAAAACTGAAACTAATTTCTTTTTTATTCTTCAGCAATAGGTTAAAATAAACTATTATTTCCTAAAGCAGTTAAATCACAGCATTTGCCAAAAAAGAAATTGTAAAAAACAAATGTATAAACGCAAGAGGGTATATGAAACACAAAATCAAGAAAAAGCAAAAGAAGCAAAAGCATTTCAATCGTGATGAGCTGTTCCTAAAAACAAAATGAGAACTTTTTTATGGGGACAAAGAAAAAGAAACTAATGTATTTCATCCCTTTATTAAATCGCTTGGTACAGTGATGAAATCAGGCAAATACATTCACAAAACAAAATGGTACAACTTAAATATTCTATTTTGTTCAGTTAACTATCTACTTCCTAATGTTTTTCTTTGAGAAACATTTGTGTATTTTGTAAATTCTTTCAATTTAAAAAGAAAGCTGCCACAAATGTACTTGGATGAACTAAACCTCTTTTAACACAAGTGAACAAATATAACATGTTTTATTTACTCCCTACAAGAAAAAAGTGCAAATAATATTTTGAAATTAAAAACCACTTAGTGGTTGCCATATATTAGAGGAACATGCTTAGTTAAATGTGTGTGTTTTTTTTTACAAAGTTAAGTAGAGAGCATAAGGTAGATATTTCTTCTTAAACTGATATAAATTATGGTTTTATTACAGTATGTAATTTTAGGCAAACTGAATACACCATTCTTAAAACCATCAGTATATTTTCTGAATTCTCTTATCACATCAATGTTGACTTATTATTTCAGGAGCAACTTTTTACAGCGAGTTTGATTTTAAAACAAGGATCTTTATGCTAGGAAGTCTTCATGATGAGAATAATGGGACAGGGTTAACAGACCTCACACATATGACACCACCTAGATCCCGTCAACCATAGCTATATCTCTCTACTCATCTTTTCAAAGAGGAAACTGCATTATTTCAAAGGCACTTCCCAAATCTGACATTAAATAGGTTTCAAACATTAAATCCCATAGTGGAAATTTAGGTAGTAAGCACATTTAATCCCAAATACATTAAAATGTGGTGCAATTTATTTTGAACAAAAAATGAAGATGAGGCACATGCTCGCGACTTGCATTCTTTACACACCTTTCAAAAGTGAAGTTTCAGCATGCAAGGCTGAAGAAAAAGTGTGAGGATGGCAAACGTGAGGCAAAGTCAGAGAATGATGAAATTGCTTGACTATCTTGAGTTGAACAAGCTGTTAAAGTACATAGAAAAACATTTTGTAATATGTACAAGTGCTAACCATTCTCAGCCTGAACACATTCCTGGCTTACGTAGAAATGCATTCATTATTATTTATATATATATATATATATATATATATATATATATATATATATATATATATATATATATATATATATATATATATATATATATATATATATATAATTTATTATTATTGGATTATTAATATTCTTTATATTTATTTATATTATTAAACCATTATGCTTACTAAAAATTATTCTTTGGAAGTTACTGGCTACCCACTAATGTTGAAGCTAAAGTGAATCTAAGGTGAAGCTTTGGTGATGGCTACAAGAATTCCTTCTTTTATAACCAACAGAACATAAAAACAGAATACTTCGAGCTTAAATGGATAGTGGGAATAATCATCAGTAAATCTCATTTTAAATTGAGTTAAGACTTAGCCAAGTAGCAAACTAGCACGGTACCGCTAGCCAATGATTCAGACTAAATCACTGGGTAAAATTTAATGGCTATTTTCTCTGAGATGGTTTTCCAAAGAACATCATACAAAATGTTTCTCTCAGTAAATCAACAGCTTGTGAAATTCAGGTTAACAGCTAGGATAAATTATTTCCTGTCAAGCAGCCTCACTTCTTGTTAATTGAAATACGCCCTTAAATATTCTATAAATACGGTTGCTTATAATTGTATATGTTATAATTAGCTTACTTTTTTCTCTGTCCATGCAACACTACAGGCAAAGGGAACAGGTGTATGATGTGGCAAGATGAGCAAGGTGTTCCCTCTACTGGCCGTCAGTCCCACTCACAACTGTACACAATTACATATTTACAAAAGATAGGGGGCGCCATTTTACATATTCATATTATTCTACCCTACTGGAACATGGCAGCCATTCAAACATTACATCATGGGAAAAGACAAGGACTGATTGGTTAGTATTGTACAGTGCTCATTAAAATAAAATCCCACCTTGCCACATCAAGTTAAGCACAGAAAATCGCACGGTGTGATAAACCAGCCATTCAGTGTACACTTTACAGCATTTTCCTTTTTTAGGTGTCAATTTTTTGGATGCCGCATGGAAGGGATTCAAAGCAAAGCGACAAGTGGAGGTTTAAGCCTATACAAACGCAGGCATTTCATAGAATGAGAATGCATACTTTGAATTTGCGTAATTTTCAGAGCTCTCTTCATCTGGAAGTTTGGTGGATCACCTTCTGAAGAATGTGGGGTTGCGCAGGCAGGCGGTTAGTCACCTGCAGCACCCCAACGGGCCGGCGGAGGTCTCCAGGCTGCTGTCGGTGTCAGAGGCCAGGGTCTGGTCGGTGGACATGGATGAGATATCATTAACAGAAGAGGATGGTGGGAGGCTCTCGCTGCTGTTCACGGCTGCACCTGTGCTAAGGGAAGGAACGGAGGGAACAAGGTTACAACAAAAAAAGTTACCTGATTACAGTAAATTCTGGAGGTTTAAAAATTCTCAAGCACAACAATTGTACAATGTTACCCATAACACAAGAGTCACATCTCCACGCAGATGGAAACAGGTTATTTAAGAATGGAGTCCATTGCTTTGTTCTGAAATTTCAGGTTGATTGGCTCATTGGAATAAATTATAATGTGGATCAAACTAAGTAAAAAGTTGTAATAAATGTTTCAATTTGAGTCTACCAAAAATTATAGTCAGTCTACTCACCCACTTTTTTTGTAGGCTAACATGACTCTAACCCCTATGACATCATTATTCACAACTATGTTTTTTCCACCATTTTAATCTCTCAGCAACAATTTTATTCAAGCTCCTGCTCTAGACTACTCAGTTGACTTTCAAATAAATTTAACCAAATCACCTTCAGAACTTAAGGTTATGGAATCGAGTTGATTAACAAATCTATTTTGAATAAATTGTGTCTATTTATTTTAATTTAAACTATATATTGACAATACATTGAGATGCCTATACCAAACATGATAAATGAGATTATAATCATGATCTGAAGTTGCTTGTTTCAGCACCGTACACTCTAGTGGTCTGGAAATAGTGGCTTTTCAAATAAAGTTATTTTCCTCTATCAGATGTCACATGCTTCACATGTGAAACTATTGCCCACTGAATGATTGGCCCCGCATTCCTGCTTGCAGTTAAATTTTATATCATTATTGATACATTAGAGTACCGTTAATCATTTTGCGACAAAAAAGACCATCTTCTTGTATTTTCAAATACTATCAAATCTAATGTCTGTCTAAGTCATTGTTTATGTATACAGAGTGTCATTACCGACTGGCAACATAAACCCTGTTTTCTTTTCGTTTAAATCTTTTGTAAACTCTGTTTTCCACCATTGTTGATCTCTCGGTTTCCCTCACATGACTACTCTAAGGGGCTTCTTATACAGAACAAACAAAAGTGTATCTTCGGCAGCATCTATTTTGATTTACACACTCCACGCCGCTACACATAACTATTCACATCACAGTACCCAAAATACCCACTTTGACTCAAGATCGCTCCTATCCATTGACTTAACATGTTAATCCCTCGCAAACCGACCCAACTTCTGATTTTAGTGTATACACACAGTCACAGTTCACAAATGTACCTGTATAGGCAAAGACAGCAGTGAGGAGAAGGAAGGGGCATTGTAAATTATTGTTATTATTATTATTATTTAACATATTTGATTTACTTATGGGTGATCAAATCTACATTTTTACCAGATCCATTTCACACAATATGATCTTTCTTCTGTATAAAGGTCACTTATATGAAGGCATTTTAACCAACATGTTTCCAGACACTAGGTGGAGCCAACTCTATAGAAATCAAGGCCAACCCAACACGTCAAATTCTCATCTTTTGTTGTTAACTCATTTGAAAAGTGAACTAACAGCTTTTGTTTTCTAAATTTCAAGAAATCCTCTCGTTCTTTTCCAAGTCTGTTCACCCCAAGCTCAACTTTCTAGAGAAATACAGACAAATTAGCTTCTTTTTAAACTGAGAACGCGCAACATTTATTATTTTAGGCTTTTAAAAATAATAATTGACAATCTGTGATATCACAACTTTTTTACAGATGTACAAGAATTTAACCATGGTCTCATGAAAAATTATTTTAATCACAAAAATGTTATGTCAAGATCATGAGAAACACAATTACAGGAAAATAGGTTTTATTGTGTCAGATGTATCTATGGAAAGAAACACAAGGAAGTAAAAAATATTTTATTTACTTATTCACATATTTACTTCCATACACCTGTGACAAATAGAACTCTGTAAACACTCCATATTAAAAAGATACTTTTGTTTTTAATTTATTGAACTCATGTCTTGTGCTAATTTAGAAGTTAGTGTACTAATGAGACTGGTTGTCTGACTTCACAAAAATCACAGGGATGGAGTGCCCCGAGGTAAACCTTACTTTGAAGTAAGTTTTCACAAAACTTACTTTGAAATTATTCAAAATTTTGGAAAAAAAATTGGGAGAAATTTTAAAATCAGAATTTTTAAAATTCATAATGTCCCTTTTGCTAGGAAAATTAAATTATTCATTTCTCAGCATGGATTACATTTGTTGTCCATGCATTTGTTTACTCCCATTACTTGTTATTTTATTGCTTTTTATGCGATTAACATTCAGCCAACACAAACCAAATCCTCCACTCCTCCTCCTCCTCATAGGATCATCAATCTCCTCCTTACAGCCCTGCACCTCCCACATCCTCCCACATACTGGCACGTGAATGGGGATTTATAGCCTGCATTGATTTTACCCAGCATGCCTCTGTGGGTTTAACGAAACTCCCTGAATCACTGCAGGATGCCACTCGCTGGATATCTTTAAACACGTGTCCTCTGGAATCGTCTCTTCTTGATACATTTCCAACTTTTCACAAACATTCAATCAATGGATGTTGATTTTGTCTGATTTTATCTCAGATAAAACATGTATGTTGTTGTAATTCTTACAATAGGCTACACAGCAATGCTGGAAATCACTTTTTTTAGCTTGTTTTTCTTCTTCACTATTATTTTGTATGACTATTTTGATTTGTGGAAAAATGCTCAAATTTGGCACACCTGTAGACGAGGGTCTGATCTACAAATTGACCGAATATGAACTCTCTTACGCAAAACCTCTAGTACTACAACTAGGTCAAACAAACTTATGTTTGCTCTAAATCCTCAAAGTTTCAATTCGACACCATATGATATCATGATCCACCATGATGTTTTTTCCACCCTCTAGACTGTCATATAAATTGAAACAAATCATCTTCAGACTTTAAGGATATGCAATTCCGGTTGATTCACAAAATGATTTTTAATGACTTGAGTACATTTTTAATTATTAAAAGTTTGATTATATCTCAGCAGACCAAACTTGGTGAACAAGTCATAATATAATCAAGTCATATAAACATCATCTGAAGTTACTTGTGGAATTTCAGCACCGTACATTCTGTGGAAGTAGTGGCTTTTCATGTCATAAAGTGCAAGTTATTTTCCTCCGTCCACCATACTATCATACAGATTGTGGTTGTTGCAGAAAAGTAGAAAGTAAAAAAAGAACAAAATTTGTTCTTTCTATCTAATCGGTGAGCTCAGAGATCAACTGAATGTCACCTAACCAATCAGAAAAATGTATTGCTTTGCCTCAACTCAGCTTGCTTCATGAAGTCTCATCTTAACGTTTACAAAAAAGAAGCCCAAGAAAAAAACACCAAAATTAAGTTAATTCCTATGTTGCTCATGTGGCTAGAAATGTCTATTATAATTAATGTTATCGAACTGTTGCAGGACCTTGATTGTTTTGATCTCCTTTAAATGTGTAAAGCAAACTAAGCTCATGTAAAGCTGCTCTGAAATGATGCATGCGTTCTTTAATGAAACTGAACTCAACCCAAATCACTTTAACCCAAAGTGTTGTGATATACAGAGCTGCAATGCGACTGCTTTCTGTTGCATGAGCACTTAATGAGAGAGGGAGCAGGCCCATGCGAAGGAGAGGGAAGGAGGGTTTGGGGGAGAGAGAGAGAGAGAGAGAGAGAGACACGCTAGACATGTTCACCCAGTAATGTCCTAAAACATACAAAGATATAAATCAAAAACAACAGTTTCAAGATAGAGATACTAAAGCAATACAATCATAGAAGATCAATCTAAATAGGTTTTACTGTCTCCTTACTGCTGCAGGACTGCTGTCAGGCAAAACAGCACTAACGCATGCTGCCATCAACTGGCCAGACCAGTATAAAACAATCTGTTTACATTTAAAAGTACAACATTTTTATATAAAATCATCATCATAATATGTATGAGATTTAAATTCAGACATGGACTCCAACCTTAAATATGGAACATGTAAATACAACATAAAGCAAAACGCTACAAAACTCATTTTATATCAAATATATGATCACAGATAAATTATCAAATTAATTTATTGTCGATGGTGATTTCTCAAACTCAGTGTTGACTTTTGACATTAGCAAAGCATAAACGCTTCTTAACCATTAGCGTCTTGCTGTGATTTTTTTATTGCTCTTGCTGACTGGCTACAAATTAGTTTTGGTTCTGACAGGAGTCAGGCTGACCTCCGTGTTTGAAAAATCACATACCACACCTTGAAAAGCATTGAAATCAATCATTGTAATTGTCAGAAATTTACATTTATTGACCAACCACACAGAAATTTACTCTCTAAAGAAGAAAAAAAGTGGTTTCCCAAAGTGGCTTTTGCCCAAAAGGACTTCATGAAGAAAGTAATAATATAAAGATTCATAATGATTAATAAAGTTTTTTTTCACCTTTTACACAGCTTTTCTCATGTATGAGAAAATTTCCCTTTGCTAGAATCAGCCCTGTAGCATGGTAAATTTTATTTAGTAGATTAAAAAATATCTGCATTTTTAGATATTGAATGGTACTTTTAGATATTAAAAATCAGTACACTCAGTGAAAGTAAATAAAAACTTGATAAAAAAAAATCTAGGCAGACTAGCAAAGGGTCAGCTTTCAATGGAAATTGAGAAATATCTTTTTTAACAACATTTTGATGGGATAATTAACCCCAAACTTTGCACCAGTTTATCGTAATTTAAAAGAAACATGTCTGATTTAAGTCAATATCATTTTTGTGGTAAATACTTTAGCATTAAACCTGTATCATGGGGTGAATCATCCCTTAAAAGGTGCTGTGAGTAATTATAGAATAAATGTCCTTTTTAGTAATTCTGTGAAGAAATTAGTTTGTGCTTAAGTTGAAACGTTGGTAGTTTTCTTGGATTGTTTCTTGCTGTAAATAGTTTGAAATCGCTTACAGCACCTTTAATCATAACCAGCAAACACCTCGACAAACACAGACACTCTCAGGATTACAGCTTGAACAACAAATCACGTACTGACAGACAGACGAGGTGAGAGGGGGACAGAGACACACGGAGCAGTCACAGAAACGGCAGAAATCATTTGAAATAGACTTACAGAAGCATAGCTTATGCACAGAGAGTACCTGAGGGAGAGGGCTGTCCCTTCACCACACCGTTCTTTGTCCTCTCCTCAAAGTTCATCACCTCTTTATAGATGAGCTCTTTAGGATGGAGAGAGAGAGAGTAATCAATATAAATCAACTTTTGATGCACCTTTGGGTATATATTGGGGAAATTATTTTTTATTTTGCAAACTCAAAGCTAGTACTCTTTCTTACAGTTCTTCATCAGTTATATTTAGTGGCCAAATGTAACCATCAGCGAATGTAATCAATATTACCAATAGCATAACTTTAACTGACACAGCATTAGTAAAACAAACCGTTGCACAACTCTGAGACGATACAGGTTGAAAACAAGTTTTGTAGGTTACAAATTTGCATGGTTAATGGTTGAAAATGGACTATTTACTCTTTTTTAGATTAGTATCAGATGATTAGAAGTTCAAATTTTGAGCTATACACTCTTTATAGAGCATCAGTTTCTACTTCTAGAGGCCTACTTAATGAGGTTAATTACCAAATGAACATATGTTTGTGAGGAGCCTTTCAAAATCCAGTATATAAACACATTATTTTAAATAACTTTTAAAATACTTTTCTTTGAGGAATGGTCCAAGTCAAGGTAATTTGCATGTCCCAGAACTCTTACTTGCACCTAGTGCATCCTTGTCTTGCCTGCCACCTTTAATATGCTTGATAATCTATAAGTAATAATTATTGAAAAAGCCCATTTAAATAACAGTGTTGATACTTTGTTCATCATACGTGGCTAGCATAGTTTCCTGTGTCAGAAGGTTAAGCTGGTTGGACTCAGCATAACTACCAGGGGAGGGTTGTTACAAGAGCATTTCACTTTTTATTGTTGCTTCTCATGAAATCAGTTTTGAATCTTTCACTGTTTTGGTTTCATGACAACGTCAGAAGTTTGAACTCATTTAAATATTTTATGTTTTCTGTGTAAAAATCAAGCAGCCTACTTCCATGTTTTTCCAGGTTGTGTCATGACTAATTTTGGAATGAAAGAAAGTTAACAAAATACATAATGTGTTTGCTAAAATTGTAAAACCAACAAAAATTTCTGGTTGACAATTGAATGCTTAGTAGATAAATGTTTTATATTCACACCTGTCACCTATATGCCTTAGTTCAAGAGTTTCCACAATAGAGTGCATCGAATTATATATTATTTAGTTACTTTAAGAATAATTTGCATCTTGTGTGAAAATCATGCATTAGTCTGTAAAAGAGAATGGAGCAGTCCAGTGTGAAGTGGCCACCCTGATGGAGACCTTGCTGTGTGGGTTTGTGTGTGCATGAATGATTTACAGCAGCATTGCTTTTTTGCTCTGAGAGATGTGAGTTATTCTGTATCTCTCCATGCAGAGGGACCTAAAGCAAGGCCTACCTTTCCATTCATCAATCGAGTGTTCCCTCTCATCAAGCTGTTTATCATAGATCTGTGGTGGAGGCTGTGGAAGGAGAAAGAGAGATGGGGACACATTTAATCCTTGGTTTGACAGGATCAACACACTTTCTGGCTGGGGAAATAAAATGACATTCCTTAATCATGAAGCAGCCCTAAAAGCTAGCCGTTTCAAATCTAATCTATTTTTTGTTCCTACATTTTTTTTAATATCTTAAAAAAACATTTATAATGTGCCAGATTAAACACTTCATTTTAATAAAGCATGCATTACTTAATGGGTAGTTCCCAATTAAGAGTTATTCAAGTATTAATGCAATGAATAATCTTGGGGAAAAATACCTGAAGCTCAAATACACAGATTAGTTAATCATTAATAATATTTACTTTGATATTTTCTCATAATATTATTTAGGGTTCTTTCATTGCCTTTGACTTAACATTCTTTAATCACTCGAATTTTTATATGAATTTTACCAATACAGGATTTCAACTATTTTAACTAAATTTCCATTTAGTAGTCTAGTGTTACTAAGCAACTTTGAATGACTGGTTATAATACCTTTACATCTGATGTATCCATTACAAAGAAGCAAAGTGTAACCTGGAAACACTGTAAATGTACTGCACATAATCTAAAAATATATTTCAATCGGTTTAAATTAAATCCTTTATGAAAGTATATGAATGTATGTCTCTAATTTTAAACGTTTTGATAGATACTGGTCCTTATACTGGTAAATCATTTTTATAGACTAGCCTATCCTCCCCCAAAACGAATACTTATCTATTTGCTTTGGGGTTTTTATTATCTTAATTTAATTTACTTATTTAAACACATTTTTTTAATCTCTGGTAACCTTATCTGGTGATCCTTTATCGAACCTCATACACTATTAGGATCAAAACAAACTGAGAGCAATCTTTATTGCTTCTGTCATTTTAAATATCTGTTATGAACTATATTAAGCAGGTCTCCATACAGAACTTTAAAGCTTTTAGAATATAACATTTTTAAGCCAAGAAAGTAGTGGCATACAATATTTTTTAGACTGTTATATCAATTTCTGATTGAGACAGAGCAATGAGTAACGTTCATTTCACCGTAAACTTTGCTATGAGACATTTCTCATAAAACAATTTGTCCAGTGCCCAATACATACTATTAAAATTCTAGTTTAAACATACATTGAAAGCAGTTAAAATCAATGGTATAAATCATTATATATGAAAGTGCTATAAATATTTACACATGCACTTCCATTGTTCAACAGGAACAAGTTAGTGGATGAGAAGCAAATTAGTAGAGAAAGAAGAGTGGTTAGCGTTTGGATTAGGACTGAGACAGACTGGCTGTGATATAGACCCCAGTGAGCACACTTTTCTAGACTGTGGTTTTGCAGACACTAAAAGTTTCAGACCTCAATATAAAGTGCAGTCTAGATAGAGAGCTCAGCGGGGTGTGTAATGATGTACAGATTTAACAAAGGAATTAAAGATTTCGACAGAAATACAGATTTGAAGGCTCCCAGGGCAGTGTTATGGCTAAACAAACAATTGTTACATTAGCAACAGTTCAATGTTTCCATCACTAAACATGTTGGATTTTTTTTTATTACATAAAAAAGATTTTCAATTGCTTTTTTAAACTTATAAAAGTTTTTTTTTTTCAAACATTAGGTCTGCATGATCATTCTATTAAATAACTAAATGACAGAATAGAATACATTTGTCAATACAGTCAATAATATATAGATTGCCGTACAATGTGTTGATCGGCATTATCTGATATGTTTGGTTCTGTAAAAAATTTTTGCGGTGTGTTATGTTTTATTATGTTCTGTTATTTTTTTTCTGTAATGTTTATCTTTTTCTTGGGTTGATCACGCCATGATTTATGTTGTGACAAGTTCTATACTGTTATTTTGTGATGTGTCATGTTATGCACTGTACTGTTGTGTGTTACGTTGTGATGTGTCAAATACTGTTATGTTGTTAACTGGTGTGTATTGTTATTTATATTGTTTAATGTTAAGTTGCCTACTGACACATGACGTGATTTGATGCCCTCTACTGTCATGTTACTTGATGTTATAGACTGTACTTTTATGTACTGTACTGTCATGTTATTTACTTTACTATAATGTCATGTACTGCCACGTCATGTACTGTCACGTCTCGCACTGAACTGTACAATCACGTCACGTACTGTACTGTCACATAACATCACAGATTGTATTGTCACATACTTTAACGTCAAGTCATTTCATGTACTGTCACATAGTGTATTGTTACGTTATGTCACGTACTGTTATGTTATGTCATGTCATGCACTGCACTATGATGTTATGTTATAATATGTTATGTTATGTTGTACTATGTTATCATCTTATGTACTGTAATTTTAGGTACTGTACTATTATGCCATGTCATGTAATGTCACGTCATGTTATGTACTGCCCTTTGCTGTACTGTAAAATACTGTACTTTTATGTTTCGTAATGTTTTGTACCATGCTGTTATGTTGTTATGTTTTGTAATATTATGTAATTTAATGTACTGTCATGTTATGTTAAGTACTATTATGTTGTGTCATGATATTTACTGTACTGTACTGTTATTTTTTATCATGTTTTGTTATGTCATGTAATTTTATGTGCTATTGTGTTATGTACTGTACTGTTATGTTATGTTGCGCTATGTTATGTACTGTTATGTTTTGTCATCTCATGCTCTGTTATGTACTATACTATATTTTTATGTTTAGTACTGTCAAAGTTAATGCGTTACCCAATACAATGCTTTTTTTGGAAATTAATACATACATTTAAAAAAAAATGCTTTTTCTACTACAAAACATTTGAATCAAAAACTCAAACTTAACTACCAAATATGTAACAATTCCCTATATTATATAGCATTAGTACACAAAACAGAGAGCACACACATATGCACACACAGATGTTCACACTCTACACATGGTTTTCAAGGAGAGGTCAGATGTTTTTTTTTTCACTTATCAAGATTTAGATCGGTGTGTGAGTGAACTGTGGTTTCCTAAGTGTGGAATGTTCTTTATTTACCATCGAAATCTGCTGATTCCTGGCCTTCATCAGAGAAAGAGAAACACCAGAGAGAAGGAGAAAACAGTCACACTAATCACAACCATGCGCATCACTTATTTACACAAACTATGTGCTATAATCAATAACAGGTTTCTACAATATTATTAGCTCTAACTTGAATCAACCAGTCAATCACAATAAATACAAACATTAACAGACATAACTATGAGCGTTGTTATTTTATGGCATGTTTTGTCTGTAGTTATAGTCTTTGATCTGTTTAATATGAAAAAGAAAATCTTTGTGCTGAAATACATTTCTCTATAGTGGAATGTGCGATTAAAGCCAAATTTGAATGTTTTGAGACTCATTCATCTTCATCAAAGAACAGAACTTTCTGGTAGTTTTACTCCTTTCTGATGAAGGTCTGTAATGAACTTATAATTAAAAACTAACAATCTAATGAAAACTATGTTGTTTTAATTGTAATATACTTTTTGACAGAAAAACTCTTTAAATCTTTTTTGTTGAATATATGATACTAGCATTTAGTTATAATGAAGCTTCCTAATTATAGCAATTATAAAAACCAAGCGTTTCTATCAGTTGCGGGGAATGAAGAAAGCCATGATTGGTCACGGTGGTCCAATCATGTAAAGCTGAGTGTGGATGAAGTTCAAGACTCTATAGGGTTCAGCGTGCATGCTGCAGTGTCAGCTTCTGCCTTTAATTATCTGAAACACTGCTAGATGAGCACAAGCAATGAACAGAGGGACAGAATGTGAGAGAGGGTGTACTCACTGACTCCACCTCAGCTGGGTCATACCAAACATTGATGTAGGGGTGCTGCAAGGCCTCGTCTACTGATATCCGTTTGGCCGGATCAATGATCAGCATCTTAGACAGCAGGTCTCTGGCTTGACTCGCTGGAAACACAACACAATGTAAAACACAGTTTCCTTCTGTTTTTTGTTTTTTTTTACATAATTTTACTTTAATATGAAAAGTAACAAATATAAATTGAACAAATTGGACATATGAAAGCAAACGTTTCCATTAGGTTACTATTTGATTTATTTTCAAACGGCAAAGGCCTTCCGCACCTTTACCTTGACGACCAGAAATCATCGTTGTACACAAGTTAGAGTCCTGTACATTCTCTGCTTCAGTCTCTTACTCACTCTCTTTCTCCTGTTCTATAAATAGCCTGGTAAAGTCAGTCTTTCTCTCCTCTCTCAGCATCATCTCTGCTAGTGACTGGATTTTTACAAAATGGCTGATGCTGATTCCTTCACAATTTTACAGTGCCCTCTCTATCTATGCCTAAGCCTGCAATTAGTGTTCATGTTGTTGGCGAAAAGGTTAATTTTAGCTTTTGTAAACAACATGTGTTAACTGACAAGATTCTAGATTTTAGATTCTCCAAAAAATGTACGAATGAAAGTGAAATAAAATGGACGAGAATTTTGATGAGCTATCTCTTTGTTTTAGTGAAGTAAAAACATGATGAAAATGTGAATGGCCAACATTTGGCCCAAAACGAGGTGTTTTCACAGGTTTACACGTATGCATTTTGCAGAGGCTTTTATTCAAAACAACTTACAAAAGGAGGAATGACGATATGTCATTTGTTACAAAGGCAAGTCTATTATTCCACCAGTCAGGGACAGTGACAGAGAAAGTTAAGATGAAGAATTTTCTGCAATTCTGAGACAGAACCACAATACGCTATTTCTTCTCTGAATGCAAGCTTCTGGATCGTGTGTAGGGGTAAGTGTTTTTCAGTTAATGCAGACAGATCTAACAATGTGCATCAGAGCTATGAATCCAAAACGACCCATGGAGTGAAGCAAGTTAATAAAGATGAAGATTGCCTCACATTGGTTTCTTACAGATCAGATGAGCAGCAGAGTTCTGGATCATCTACACAGGTCTGTGTGGAAGTCATGTAGAGCTTTGAAATAGTGTGTTCTACTGAGTACCAGAGGCTTAACCAGAAATTGACTTGCACACTCATTAAAGAACATTTCGGATATCTTATAGAGCAAATCTGCATGCTCATGTCATATTGGTCTTTGATGGTCAGGGTGATTTTTCAACTCAGATGGGTTGACCAACAGTTTTATTGCTATGACAGTTTTTTTCAACATATTTAATAACTTTCCTAAACTCTTAACACGATTAGCACAACATCCGTCAAGGTAGGCTTTACAATTAATGCACTTTTTTTGCATACAGTTTTACACTTAATTTTAAAGCCAATTTTTTTTCTCAATGTATTATGTTTAACTAAATGTTGCTGTCAGAAGAAAAAAATTATTAGTGTTTTGAAAACTGTATTATTGCATTTTGAAAATCAGTTTTGGAGTTTTGTTTACAATAGGGGGGATTTTGAGAATGAAATGAACTGTTTTGCCAATTGTTTGTTTTAACTGATTTGGTTTGTTAAGAGTTAAGCAAACTTGTTAAATGTATTGAAATAACTGTCTTAGCAATTGTAAAAAAAACTGTATGTTAACATGTTGAAAACTCAACGCAACTGTAACTTTTTTGAGAAGTAGAGCTAACTGATGTTAACTATCTTGCCTGATATGCGCTCTCTCTCTCATGGATCTGTTATGGTTCCAGACCCAGGGTGTCAAACTCAATTCCTGGAGAACCACAGCCCTGCACAACTTTGTGTCAACCTCACCTGAAAACCCCTGATGCCTCTAATTAAGCTCCTCTTGGCTTGAATGAAGCCACTTATGTCTCTAAAGTTCTCTTGGAATAAAACCCATAAGGGGCTGCGGCCCTCCTGAAATTGAGTTTGACTCCCCTGCTCATTGTTGTTGTCCCTTTCTCAGTGACGCTCTTAGTATGCTACATAAAGCAGTAAGGTACTACTCATATCAAAAGAAAAAGGTTTTGTGATGCAATAAAAAAACATTTTTCTTCACAATATTTTGAAAATGTTTTTTTTTTATATTCAATCATTTAATTTTAACAATATTACTTTAGTAATAACGTTTTCTTTTCTATATGAGATTTGGCTTTACTTAAATGTTACATTTAATGTTTTGTAATATCTTTAGTGAATCAAACCTGAGAAAACCGATTCTGTTTCGGCCAAATAAATTTTTACTTTGATTTAATTTTAAGATATCAAAGCAAATTACTGAGATTAAAACGACACTTTCTTCTAAATTAATCAATCAATCAATCAATCAATCAATCAAGCAAGCAAGCAATCAATCAATCAATCAATCAATCAAGCAAGCAAGCAAGCAAGTAATCAATCCATACATCTATCAGTGTAATAAAGAATTGAGAAAATAAAATTTTATATGATAATACGATATCATGAAATAAAAACAACAACAAAAAAACTACAGATTTTAACCTTAATCATTTGTGTAATAAATCAGTATACATGATTACATAAGAAACATAACATTAAGGTTGAAATTGCAGATTATTTCAAAAAAAATTTAATTAAAGTTTAGGTATTATTTTATTTACATTATAAGCAATTTAGCATCAAAAATACACTGATAATGAATACTTTTCAATTTTCCCAAAGTCTGACTCACCCTTGAGTTTGTTGTGCTCCGAGTCTGCCGGGAAAAGACAGTCAGGGAAAAGCTTGGGGAAGGTCAGCCCAGCATACTTTGGTCTGTTCTCGACATAGTTTCGCACTGTTGGTTGCAGTTTCTTCATGAACTCAGGAGAAGGTGTGCCCAGCTGCTCAATAACCTTATTCCACTGGTCAATGTCTGAATAGCGGTGGAGTCATAGAAAAAACTGCATATACATGGCAGTTTATATGACAATATACATTCTTTTCATGAGAACTGGAGAACCATTATATACTAATCTAGTAGCATGTCATGTTTTTTTTTAACAGGCTATTTAGCCCCCCCAAAATAATAAGTACCAATAAAGGTTTTAAGATGCCTCCCCTTCTGGATAATAAAAATTCTGGTAAATCAGTCTTTGAAAAGTGTGTATGTTGGTTGAATTGTTTGGTTGAAGCTGGTTTTTGGATGAGTGGATTTTAGTTACTTTGTTTCCTGGCTGGATTGGAAGGTTGGATGAGTTTATTGGTTGATATGAATGTTTGTTTGAGATAATTTCAATGCTGACCAGGACATAAGCTGGATATCAATTACTTTATTATTTAACTTGTATTTTACATGCTTCTAGCACTTCAGTAAAGTCATGTAAACAATTAAATAGCTAGATCTACACCATAAACACACTCTCAGAGAAACACACTAAGGACTCAAAGTAATATAACACCTTTAGCATCACACCATTGATGTGCGAGAACATACTGTGATCACAAAGTGGCCCACAGTCTGCTCAAAGACATGACCTAATATAGATTGAGCATTAGTATTGTAGCTTTTAATGATTTTGAGCAATAATTTTGTCCTTTAACCTGCTCATCCTGTTGAATTCCTGGTCAAATGGGTCTATTGGTGACTAGATTTGGAAAGAAGTATTTTCTTAAAATAATAATTGCTTTATATCCTATGCTACTTTTGAGTAAGGCTGGTTGGTGTTATTTGATAATAAACTGTTTATTCTGGGAAGTCTGTTTTACAAGTTAATGTTTTACACTTTCTAACAAATACTAACTGCAACTGTTTTAAATGTAGAGGTAAAGTGGAAAGAAAGAGAGAGAAAGAGAGAGAGGGGGGGGGGGGGGGGGGGGGTAGGGTTACTGGTGGCATTTGAGGCTTTAATGGTATTTAAGGGACCGAATGAATACTGAGCAATTCAAAGGCTGTCTAAATGGGTGCCTAGCAACAGAGGTGAGATACAGATGTAGTCATGGTAGCCCAGTTCGACTCGAGTCACATGACTGCTTTTGGACCCAGAGCTTACTGCTATTTCAATAAAGGAGGGAGTGCCATTTGAAATTGAAGTGCTGGGGCAGTCAAGACAACATTACATCATCTTGCACGAACAAAAAAACCCCTCCCCCATAAAAATACAACAGGATTGCTCTCCTTGTCTTTCTGTTGTGCCATGATATATTACAAAGCCTAAAGTGCTTGACAGACTCCAGAATAATGAATATTGAGTATAATCAAAACCTTTCAGGGGAAAATTTTCTATCAATCAGTTTAACAAAACATTTACTATATATTCCATAAAAAATTATTCACCTCATTACCATCTTTTTCTCAGATTAATTCAAATTTTGAGTGTGTGTCAAATGAAGTATGAATGAAGGTGAAATGAAAGCTGAGTGTACAGAACTGAAGGATACGATCTGTCCCTGGAAACAGCACACTTGCTCTTATAACCTCCCCAAAGATACAGCCCACAGACCACATGTCCACTGCACCAGACACATAGAAACAAACACTATTTCACAAAGGAACTGATAAAGATCACTAGTTAATATCCTTCATCTGTGCCAGATATTTGTTTTTAGCATACTGTTAGGCTGCCTGCTAACTCAAACCATAATATTACTGATCATTATTTTACATTTGATCATTTACAGTCAATATGAGCAGATGAACTGATCTGAAGAGCAGGCAAAGAGTTGAACAGCAAAAGCCATTCACTTCATAACTCACTCTTGTTAATACAGATGATACTTCACTTTGATGTATGAAATTGTAAAATAAATAACAAACAATGATTTAAGGTGTGTTAAAAAGGAAGCTCTTTAACCTATCCATTTACCAGCGCCATGAATTTGGAGATGAAAAAAGAGCATATGATGAATTTCTATTGTTATGTTCTATTGTCAGTAATGCACACATTTAAGTTATTGTAACATAAATTTTTATTTTTTTTAATAATTTGAAATATTGGTATTATCATCATATAAACCCCTTTCATTTAAAAAATGAAATGCACCATGATACATTTTTCACTTGTATGTTTGATTAAAAAAAGTCAATGTTTTCGTTTCAATAATTGCAAAACCCGGGAAAGTAAGTTTTAGATATCTATGATTTATTTTAATGTGAGTTTATCATGTTTGGAGATCCAATCTGCATCGGTGTTAGCATCCCTTCTCAGTTGTGTGCAACCTTGGAGTTTAGTGGATAGTGACCTGAGATTGACAGATAAAGTATATAGTGAGGTGAGAGCTTGGTTCTTTTAGCTTCGTCTGCTTTGGTTAGACCTATCTGCATTTCGGTGTCTTGTAGCTGTTTTACTCTGTAAGGTTCTTGAATGTCATGAAAGGCACCCACAAATAAAATGAATTTGTATTATTATTATTTTGTATTAGTATTATTGATTGTCGTGAGGCATGTAATAAATAAACTAGACTATTGAGAGGAGTGCATGTACATATTGGTTTTATGCATTTTGTTGCTGATTTAGCCTATGCTGGTTTCTCAGATAAGTACTTTTCTATGCCCTTCACTGTCTTACTGTTTGCTTTTAACCTGCCGAAGGGCAAAAAAGTGAGAATTACATTTGTCATTGTCATATATAAAGTTATTTTAGAGATATAAGTCTATGCAAAATGAATATGTTTGTAACAAATGTACATGCCTGTCAGAAGTCACAATTCATTTTGGACCAATTGTTCCATTTTATTTATTGGCCTTGATATATGTTTCACAATAATGAAAAACGTCTGAAATCAGATCAAGTAGATTAATAACTGATGCTGCAGTGTACCTTACACCAGGAAACTTTGTTCACATATGGATTGTAGAATACATAATATTGTAGAAGCATTTTCTTTTTAACAGCTTTTGTGTTGGAGTTTATTTCACTCAGTCAAATGCCAATGAGACTTTAGAAGACCTGCATAAGCCGAGCTTGATCAAGACATCAAGAGTTTTAGAGTTAAGTTGCATCTACTCTCATCTTAGTTGAACTCAACACCGCCAAATGTATGCGTACAAGCATAAATATTTTCACTCGCTTCACTTTCCCTACTTTAAATCTTAATTTTAATGAGATGTCTTTCTGTCACAAGATTAATAGTTACAGCAGTGCAAGCAGACATTCAAAGCCTGCAGAGCCAAGTTAACCATCACCAGTATGCAAAAGGCAGAGAGGAATGAGGTGAGCAGCATAAAGCAGGCATCTACTGGTTACTGAAGTCTAGATTAGTTTTGCCTGATCAGAGGAACTTCGGAATGTTCTCATGTGAACAACAAGCCCATGGAAAATCTCATGGTGAGTTGCGCATGCATCATAATGGTTATTTTCATCACTTTAATTACCATTAATCACAAAACATTAATTATATTTAATAGAAAAGGGGACAGAGCAAAGAGCAAAGTGACCAGAAACTGTTCTTTGAACAGAAACTTTAAAGGTTTAAAGAACACCTATTGTGAAAACTCAATATTTGGACGGTATTTGGCAATAAGCTTAACACATAAAAAAAGCCATCAAAATTCTGAGCTGTTTTCTGACTGAACAGTTTTTAACATAACCAGCTCTCTTTTGCCCACCACTGATAGAACGGTGCATGGTCTTCTAAGCGACGGTTAAACAATTTAGTTACATGCTCAAGTAAAGAGAACAAATATCACAAACTAAACTAGTTAAAGATTCCTATTAAGGAGCCAGAACGATCTCAATAAGATTGTACTCGTACATTTCAGTTCATAAATAAATAGCACAAAATCGGGTTTTATCTTTAAACAACTCGATTGAAATATTAGCTTTTTAAGGTGCATTTTACAATTCCTAAAACTTTGCATAATAAAACAAACCAATCAATTAACAGGATGTTTATTCAGACTAAACGGTAATTTTTTTATATGTATATTTATCTTAATTGCCAACACATCTTTAACATTAACAAAATCTGTTACCCTAGCAGCGTTAGCCTAAATAAATGTTATCCTAAATTAAAACATGCATCAAAGTACATGTTCAGGAGCACCGGACAGGCAGGTCAAACGTCACATTGTTTTGTCCGTAATTTTCTTTATTATATTATACGATAGCTTCAAATGATATCATAGAAATTTAGGCATAAGCCTGTCATCGTTAATCTTACAAACTAATGAACTAATGATACATGTTTTAATTTATTTAATTATAATCAACAGCTGCTAGGGTAACAGATGTTTTTTTTATATATGTTATGGTAAAAAAAATTTAAAATTAAGATAAATATAAAACATTAAAGTTTAATTTGAATAAACATGTTAATTGATTAGCTTGTTATATTATGCTCAAATGTAGGTATTGTAAAAATGCTTCTTTAAAAAAAAAATTGCAGCCGTGAGCTGATTGAACAGGAGCAGCTCTGAAGTTAGGAATACAAACCCAAAACGTGTGAGAAGAGTCTTAAAAGGAGCGAGCACAAATTAAGAATGGAGCGTTCTCATAAGTGAGGCTGCAAATCCACAATGAGTGATGTGTAAACAAATATTTCATGAGAAGCAGCTGACAAACTTAATAAAATGAAATCTGTGAACCTATTTTCAAATTTATTCAGGTAAAATGCACATGTGTACGGATTGAGGGGAATATTTATGCTTTCACTTGGAAATATATAAACATTGTTTTGAATATATGAATTGGATTTTGCACATTTGAATTGAGCTATTTATTTATGAACTGAAAGGTTCGAGTAAAATGTTATTTAGATCATTCTGGCTTCATAATGCTCAGATCTTTGAATCAGGACATCCAAGGAAACAAAGAGTACAAACATTTATTTCTTTACAGTGCCTGCAGATGCAGAAGCTCCTATTGTTTTGGTAATTTTACAAAAACTGCTTTAATTACCATGGATTTGTAGATGACCTCAGTTTAAAAATACATCCACAGAGTTGCAATTACTATCCTCATAACGTCAGCATTCTGAAGAAGCATCGCGTGATTCACTACTGCTGCTACCCCAATTTTAGACTTTAAAACATTATAACAGAAGATTTATTGTGTATTTTGAACTGAAACTTAATTTATGCATTAAGCATGTTCAGGAGATACAGAAGACTAGTGCTAGGTGCTCTTTGAAGCTGTAAAACAAACTTGAACAAGGGCCAACTATAGCAACACACACAAAAATCGTGTTCCACCCCAAATGTCTAACTAATTGAAGGATACAGTCCCTTCCGGGGAACAGGATTTTGTGACGCACCATTTCCCCCATGATGCAGCCGACTGACCAAATATCCACTGCAGGTATAGAAGCATGAGAGAAAGAGAGCAAAGGAACAATTAGAGGTTAGTGCTAGCAACAGTCATTCATGATGAAGAAAGAACATATTTTGTGAGGTGTTTAGTATTAGTTCTGATTTGATACATGATTATTCAAAAACACTTTTTGAGCATTAGTATTGTTTTGCGTTGAATTGAATGGGAAATGTTAGTATTTCAGCAGCAGGTTAGCATAAACTATATTCAAAAAGAGTTTTTAAAAGTCAATAGCATCAAACCTGGACATCTAAATGAGAGTATCAACTGAACTTGAACAATTGGTTTCAGAAATAGTGAAAGAGGAGCTGCACTGGTTGGTTGGCCATTTTTTTCTTATTCTTGAATTCTAGCTGTTGCTGTGGTTACAGTTATAGCTGTGCGTAAACTTGTAATTATTATTTTTTTTGCATTTGTTTGCCAATAAGTTTCTTTTTTTTTTTTGGAGAAGAAGAAAAATCTAAGATCAACAAGACTCTCTCAAAAACATCCCTATGCGTGTGCGATTGCTTAAACAATAACCTTGCCTTTCACTACTTGTGAGAAAACTAAATGTCCTTTTATGGATTTTCGCTCAATTTAAAGGTCTGATTTCTGAATTAAAGTGGCTTTGTTTCTCATTAGCTAAGTGCTAGTCAAACGTCGATTCCTACACAAACATATAAGTTGCTTAACACTGTTCGTCAAGATCAGTGGGTTGAGGCCTGATCTATACTGATCGAGATATTTCCAATAAAAAAAATAATCTTGGACAACAATTAATGACATTACTAAACATATTAAGTAGTTGTGTAAGTATTATTTTGTAGTTGTGAACCCTACATTAGGTGTTATATTAGTAAACGATAAACATGCTTTAAATTTTTACTTTTGGGAACTTTACTTTAACCGAATTTCCCAAAATATTTACAATTTGATTTAAAGAATTATGCAGGATTTGAGTGTAGGATTTTGCAGGATTTTGATCTGATCACTATGCAGGTCTGTGATTAGTTTACCATTCTCCTTGTAGCCCATGCCCAAAATGACCTCTGGGGCCCTGTAGTACCGCGTCACCACATACGGTGTCATCATGAAACTAGTGCCGGCAGTTCTTGCCAATCCAAAGTCCAAGATCTTCAGCGTACAGTCAGACTTCACAACAATATTGCTCGGTTTCAGATCCTGCAAAAGATCATGACGCATGACAAATCTTCATTTAGCAAATGTATTACACATTTGGCCTTTATGCATCCCTGTTATAAACACAAATGCACTTAATTACAAATGCAGTATTAATGCTGTGCATGCAGTAAAATGTTTTTCTTTTAAAGGGCAATGAAAAAGCTGATTACCAGTAGCATCAAAATATACATTTTTTTATACTATGAGTTCATTAATTCATATTTCATATTTATATTAACTAAAATGAACAGTTAAGATCAGAAATGTCAGAAACGTTTCGTCCAGGTCTCACTCTGTGAATGATGCCAGCTGAATGCAGATGTTTGATTCCACACAGCATCTGGTAGAGCAGGTAGGACATGCGCTCGTGGTCTAGCTCCATCTGAATCACCTGACAGAGGTTTGCATCCATCAGCTCCATCACTAGGTATCTGAACAGGATTTAATAATAATAATCATTTAGTAATTATTCAGTAACAGATATATTACATTCTCTCAGCCAGTATTTTTGATGACATCAAGGCTGTCTGAATTTTTCCATGTTCTCCATGTTGTCAGAATTAATGTAATTAGTTAAATCAGATTCTATTTGTTCCTTGCATGCACAGTTTTTAAATACATTTCACTCAACATTAAAAAAAAGAATTGTCTCATGAAATAAAATACCTTCACTAAACTTTTTATATGCAAGTCACTTAAGTAGTTTTTTGGAGTCAATTTAATTCAATGTAATGTCATGCCTTCCTGATGCTCAAGAGACACATACGTCTCGAGAGATTAATTGCAGCTGGTCTGTCAGCTTTTTGCTGCTGTTGAAGCCATACCAACACACATAAATGGATTAAATGTCACATATATTTATTATTTTTCATCTTTGGAAAATCTCATCTCAGTGGCGCAGCAAAGCAAGTGAAAATGCTGCAAGTTAAAAGCATCAACTATTTGTTTCAATCATGTTTCCTAATTTCAACAGGAACTCCAAAACTTGGTTTAATAATTGATATATTTCCTAAATAATTCTAATCTACCTCAATCTAACATAAGCTGTTTTCATTCTTAAAATTTTCACTGGGCACCACATTTTACAATCCATTCATTACCTATTAAAGACGTTTAAAAAATGTCACGCAAATGTATTATCATCATAGTAGGCATCAAAAGAACTATGAAGAATGGTTTTTCACTTACATGATAACACTTATTGTTTTACTTATTGGTTATGGTTAAAAATGAGAATACATAAATTGCAAATCTGTGCTTTTGAACATAACGATCTGACTCCCAATGAAGCAGATGTTTCATCTTCAACATATTGATAAGGTTTATTTTAAACCCACACTAGGTTTGAAAAGGTGAAGAGGAAGAGAGTGCAGAGCTAATCGATTTTCTTCACAGGCGATCTGATTAAGTTTAAGCACCAAGCATTCTGTTTTCATCAACTGTTAAATATCACCATGTGTTCTCAGCATAGCTTTGTATAAATCAAAGAAAAAACAAACTGTCAGAAGAATTATATTCGTTTAAGTTATCATTATGTTATAACCTCATGTATCTCAATTAATCCCTGTACTCTATTTGATGAATCTAAATGAGTGTTTCTGTGAAATCCTTCTTTGTGTACTAACAGCCACTGATATCACAAGTGTTCGGTGCGTAATGTAAACAACCTCTGAACAGGTCAGTCTGTGTGATATGACAGAATGTCTTGTATACAATCAAAAACATGTAAACATGGGTGTGTTATGCTTTCGCAAATGCATTCCTTATTTCTTCTGAAATTTTGAATAAAAAGAGCAAGGCAGGACAGTACCGGGGAAATAAGGGAGCAGCTGTTTGGTCAGATTTAGCTCTGTGTGAGTTCTGATCCTGCCCTCACAAACTAAAAGTATTTAATTTCTGTCTCTGATGTGTTTTTTATGATGCGTTCTACATGTGTTTAAGGGAAATTCCCTTGACACAAACAAACAAACAAACAAACAAACAATAAGTATCAGGTTTATTGTGAATAAGTAGAACTGAATTGATCAACAGCTAGAGATCCTAGATAAAGAACTGTTTATTCATTAAACATGAGAGAGAATTGGAAAACAGGTCATAAAAACCCAAAACCTCCATAATAAAGCTGAATGAACAATAGAAGACCACAGAATTCCAACTTAAAACCCACAGACCACCAGGGATGATATCAACTAGTGCAGGAACAGTGATCAAGGAGGAAAGAGGGCTTTATGAAAGGGGGCCTGATCAGGAATTAACAAGCCAGGGTGGTGAAAATCGAGTGGAGTAAAACTGACTAACATAATGACAGAAGAACCCAATGAAGATAAATAAACAGTTACTGAATGAAAAATACAAGAGAAAATAAAACAAAAAACCTCAACATAAACCTAAAGGTACTAAACGAAAGTCACAACGTGCAAAATGACAGGGTTATAAAACATTGAACCCTGACAATAAACATATACTTTCTGAGTAACCCAATACCCACCCCCACCCCCCACCCCAGTCAGCACCACATCTTTAGTTTGGTGTTATAAAATGTTTAAAACGATTTTATTGATTTGTAATTGCGTTTGGGGAGAAAGCCCACATGCTCCGGTACTTACACATCTTGGAACTCTTCTAAAGATTTCTGTGGCGTGAAGACATTTAATAAGCTGATTATCTGGAGGAGGAAACAAAATCAGATTCGGTTATTTTTCATTAATATATTCTTGCAGTTTGAATATATTGTTGATTCAAGTTGGCAAATAAAGGAAAAGAGAGGAGGAGTTGAGATAAGAGGAGGAGATAAGAGAGAAAAGAGGAGAGGAGGAGATAAGAGATAAAAGAGGAGAGGAGAATAGATAAAGGAAAAGAGTGGAATTGAGATAAGAGGAAAAAAGAGGAGAGGAGGAGATAAAAGAGAAAAGAGGAGAGGAGAATAGATAAAGGAAAAGAGTGGAGTTGAGATAAGAAAAAAAAAGAGAAAAGAGGAGAATAAAGAGGAGAGGAGAATAGATAAATGAAAAGAGAGGAGGAGTTGAGATAGGAGGAAAAAAGAAGAGATGTGAATACAATAAAAAGAGAAAGTGGCTCACATTTTTGTGGTTGACACATTTCATTAGCACCAGCTCTCTGTAAGCTCTCTTAGCATGAGTCTGGTTCTGGAAGGGTCTGCTGAGCTTCTTTATGGCCACATTTCTGTCCAGCACCGCATCATATCCAGCACTGACAAAAACAGAGCATGAGCGAGAAAAGGTGATCATTGATGGAAAACCAATGTGTTATTTTACATTCAGAGAAACGTTCAGTTCAAATGTTATATATATTTTTACAAAGCAACTGTGTCACTGCAGTTTCGAAGTATTTAAAATATAAGGTATGAATTAAGTAATTGTTTGTGTTTCCTTTAGTGAGTCAGTTTAGGGCAGTGCCTTTGTTTAAGCCCATGCCCTTAAAGAGATTTTTCTTCCTGATTAAAAAAAACTTTTTTACTCACAACTGATACTACCCGCTCAGATGGTGGCCTATAAAATTATCTTTTATAAAAAAGGGATCGACAATTTGAAGGAAATTTTGGCATTTTATGTCTACATGACAATGGTGGGCGCAAAGTTTCTGAAAAAAAAACAACACAATTTTCAGAAATGCTCGGTTACACTGAACCCAAGTGAACTCATTTCTCAGCTGTCCAAAGCATGCAGGAGCAAAGTATCACCTCCAATTCTTTTGAAATAAAAAAAACAAAGGATTTATGACTAGTTCTTCTACAGAGCAGTCATTGAAAAAAAAAACAAATAAAGAAAATAACAAATACATATAAATGCTGTGTAGTACATGTTATTGTGTGAAAGAAATTATTCAAATTCCTCAGTCACATTTGACAAAGGTTTAAATAGCCGTTCCTTGTTACCTTCTTCTGCTGTTTTTTCTCTTTTCCATCTAGGAAAACTGGGCTCATCAATTATGCAGGAACTGCAGCTCTCCGCAGGAAAGTAGAGGATTAGAGATAGAGAGAGGTGTATCCTGTGTGTGTGTGTGTGTGTGCGTGTGTGCGTGCGTGTGTGTGTGTGTGTGTGCGTGCGTGTGCATGCGCGTATACGTGCGAGTGTGTGTGTGTGTGTGTGTGTGTGTGTGTGTGTGTGTCGTCACTAAACACCCAATGAGTGAAAACTGTTGTTCTTTGCATTAACACATATACAGAGTGAAATATTTCAATTTAAAAATTGGAATAAACTCAAATAAAAAAGTCATAATGAGAAAACCTTTAGATGTTGATTTTATAAAGGGCAGAGTCGTCAAAAGTAATACTTATAGATTAGCTATCTTCATATAATCTCTATTTTTTTAATTATTAATATTTATCAAGAGGGCACTTCAACACCAATGAGCCTATCTATCTCTTATTCTTTCAATAAATAGAAAAACGAACATGTGGCTGTGAAGGAGCTCACATTCATCTTGGAATCTCATCAGGCATTGCTTTGAGTCAGCCATGCATCGGCTGTGCAGCTAGTGTTAGCAGCACCGCAGCATCCACAGAGCAGATGGTCAAAGCACAAGGGGGTGAAAACACCAATCCTCCACACAACTACAGTCAACCATTCAACAATTTAGGGAGATTATTATACATTTATTTATTTATTTTGAGGGATTTAAGATTAAGAAAAAAAAGAAAATATAAAATGACCACGTCGTTGCAAAATGTAATACATTCAAATTGCTTTAAAGGAGCAAGTACACACTTACATTTATATGCTTGTTATTTACTAATATTAAAAAATGATCTCATATTTTTAGATTTATTTGTTTTAAACAGGTCACTCAAGACTCTGCTATATCAGTCTAATTCTATTTGATGAATAGCGAGTCTGTCACAGAAACACAAAAAGATGATCGCTCATAAATTAGCTTAATTATTCCATTAACATAGGTTCGGGAAGAGCTTGGCTGATAATTAACCATCCAATCACATGGTTCCAACTGTAATATTCCAGTATATAAGACATGACCTAAAGGACAACATCAACGTTGTGCAAGCTATCCCTGGACTCCTCACTCATACAGCTCCCCTAGTGCACTTCTCCATTGCTCGCTAATCATGCTTGCAATACTAGTCAAGTATAGACAAACTCATGAAATGACAGAAAAGTGGAGATTGTGGAAGGAGCGGTGTTCTTTATGCTGTTTGCTTTCATGTTGCTGTTAAGCTGTTTTGGTGTGTGATGTTCCAACAAAAGGCTTTTTTTTTTAAACAAATGAGGATGGCGAGAGAAAAAAAAGACCCCAAAAGCAAAAATATGACTCTTTTCGCCCAATCAGTGAGCTCAGCGATTGACTAATCAGTGATCTACAGGATTTCCTATCATAGTTTCTTTCTATTCTGAGAAAAGCTTCACTTTGTCTCAACTTGGCTCACTTATTAGAACCTCATTCAAATGGTTATGAAACAAAGTATGCATACTAAGTTGAGGATGTGATGGAGAATGTAGTAATGCTATATTTTGATTATTTCTGTATGAATACTTTTGCAATAAATAAACAGTATGTGCGCTTTAGGATCTAGTGTTGACCACATCATCACAACTTTGATAGCTTGTACTTATTGGCAATCATAATTGTAACTTAATAACTTTTTACTTTTAAATCCACAGTTTACCAAATAACTGAATGACATCACGTTCACTATTAATATGGAAGTTTTCCAGAAGATGTCTGACAATAACGCTGCCAACACAATGTCCTTGAAACAGAGATGTGATGTGTCCATAGCAACGGTCGTTTAGAGATGTTTTCTTAATAACGTTTGTCACTGTTTGTGTCAAGGAAGATGTCATGGTTGTTCTCTGGTTTAGCAGCACTAAAGACCACCTACACTTTCAATAACTAACTCAATTACTAATAAACCTGAGTGTAATGACTTAAATCAAGCTTAATAATGAAGACCTGATCATACAGTGCACACAAGACACAATACAGAATGTTTGAACACAAAAAAAACTGGTTTAGACTAAGGCAAATTAAAGTTATAGAAAGCTTACAGATTTAGATTAAATTGACAAAAGTACAACAATGTGACATATATCACATTTACTTGATGCATAAATTAACCATTACTTCACTGTGTCATGTAATGATCGCTAAACACATGAGTAATTTTAATTACATACATCAATTATTGATTCAATTAATGATTAGTTAATAGATGAATGATAGTTAATTAATGCGATAATTAACACTTTGAGGTAACACCATCCCAAACTCATTATTAATTATTAATTATATTATTTTTTTATATTTAAATAAATGTTTTATTTAATTTACCTCATTATGCCAATTATTGCATGATAATAACAATAAGAAAATGAGCTTTAATTAAGAAAACTTTTTTAATTAAATGTTTCTAACAATGACTTTCAAATATCCTGTTTTAAAAGCTTTAACAAAAAAAATCATTGTACTATTTTTATCAAACAGTCAAAAAGGTTGATTATTTTATGACATCTGATCTGCAAAACAGAATTTTTTTTGTTAAGAAAAAGATTTTTAAGAAACTACTCATTTGTCTTCGACTTTAATACAGTGCTTTAAAACTAATAGAAACCACTCTCATAAATTTATTCAAGACAGGGCAGATGATTTGCATTGACATAGAGTTACATACAATTCTAATTAAACGCCGTAAAATCCATATTCTGATATGGTGATCAAAAAACAGAGCACGAGTGCAGTGCAGAGAAGAGTAGAAGAAGATAATAGTGATGCTGACATTTTATGACAACCTGGCAATTTCACACGGAGCCCAGCGAAATGAATTTGACATTAAGTTCATCTTGGTGATCAGATGCACACTGATTTAGCTCGTAGCTTCTGAGCAGCTTTTCTCCTCATAATGGGAAACCTATTTTTCCCTTTTAAAACACTAGTCATGCTATTAGAGCGATCAATATTAAGTTGTAAATCTGACTTGTTTCTCCAAAATTAGGAGTTTAAATGTCACTATTAAAAAAATGGCCACTTGTATTGTCAACATATAAACTACATACTTAGATAAATTTCATACATTTTGCAGTAGAGTGTAGAGATTTGCATTGCATGCAAAATATTTTATACCAAATTTGTAAAAAAAAATGTAGGTAACATTAACTTTACATTTTTAAACTATTAAACCACTAAAGAGCCCATCCTCATTTTGTTTAAGTAAATGTATAGGTGCTAATTTGTAAATGTAAAAGTGCTAAACATGTATAGAAAAAAAAAGAATGGAGCTAATTAAGGACATTTTTTTTTAAGTTTAATTGCTGGTGATGACTTTGATGGTGATGAGTTCTTATGGATTTATGCACTACTCGGACCAAAACAAACAGTCAGACTCAGTCGAGTTTACTTCTGTTTTACTTACGTTTATCCTCTATTTAAATCAAAGCTACAAATTTTACACAATAATCATCCCTGAATCCATTTACATATTTTTTTTTTTTGCTGGAAATAAGTAGAAGTAATATTCAGAGTTAATAAGCTGAAAATTACCTCGAATATGTAGAATGGGAGTATTTTCCTTTAAACTGACGCTGTGGAATGATCAGTATTGAGCATGCATCGTCAGCAGAGTGGCTGATCACACTTCCATAATCAAAACATTCACTTAAGAAATCAAAATAAAAAGATTAATCAAATTGTTCATGTCATTTTATCATTACTTGTGATAAGTTACTAACATACAATTGCAAAGTCAGTTGATGTTCACAAAATACAAACATAGGTAAACAAAATAAACAAAAAAGGATAAGCCCTGCATAGAGCGTATTCTTAAAAGAGTACTCACCAGACGATTCCCTGAGCCCCAGAACCGATGGGCTTTAGATTTTGATAGCGCTTGAGAACAGTGAAGGTGGAATCTCCTACTTCCACACTGTAGAACTGGTTGTCCACTTTGCTTTTACTCATGTTGTAATGCTGGACAATGTATGAAACATCAACTTGTTTGCCAAATCCCTGTGTGGAGAGAAAAAAAGGGAATAAATGTCATACTAGGAAGATTGGCAAATAAAAGATGACAAAGTAATTAAAATTTAAATTTTCATTTTAAAATCAAATTTAAAGTAATTAAACACTGCTCCAGTGGTGAAAACATTTAAACCTGCACACTTCGTAATCTTTAGGCCATCACTAGACCTTAGACCTTGGACAGATGTAATCACCCTGAAAATAAACATTTAAAAAAGCTCCGGTTTTACAAACACTTCACAAAACATAACAGCTCTATCACTTTAGATCTATCACAGACAATTTTTTGTGCAAAAAAAAGGTGTTAAATAGATTTGTCAAACAAACAACAAACCTGTAGTACAATCAGGAGTAAATGTATGCAAGAAGAGAAGACAATGAAAGATAAAAAGTAGAAGCTTTGCTAAGCACAACTAAATTATTTCGCTGTTTAGAGCTTAATTGGAACTCAGTACATCATTATCATTGAAAAAAAGTCATGTGTGAAGCAAAAAAACGGTTTTGCTTTCCCTCTAAAATTTTTTGCTTTCCTTACCTAAATATATTTTCATTCCCTTGCAAACACTTTTTACTTCCTGTTTACAGTGTAGCGTCTGGAAACACCTCCGACCTCATCTGTCAATGTTCTGTACCTAAGAGCTTTCGTGTTTATAGCCAGGATTTATTAACGGGGAAATTCCATGCACAAAATCCTATCAGCTCCTGAACCCAAAACTTCCCCACCAACACTCTCATATATTTCATCTAAATATTGCACTAAGCAACAAGACTCTGTTGTTGACCCTGCACATTTCCAGTCCCTCCACATTCAGTTGGTGTGTTGCTGCACTTCATTTTTACTTTATGCTTTGGTCTGCACATTACCTCCATAGCACATCTCTTAAGCACCTTGGACTTCTATTATATTTTTCACTACCTCTTTTTCTAGAATATTACTATATTCTACTTACTTTTAACTTGAGCAATTTACTTATAAAACCTGTGTTACTGTGCAACGTTATTGAGTCATTTTTTTGTCCCAACACTGGAGAGTACCACTGCACCACAACAAATTCCTTGTTTGTGTGCACATGCACACTTAGCAATAGTTTTTCTGATTCTGAAAAATCAATGGGGGTATGTACTTTTTTCTTTGTGTCTGGTTTTTGGAGGTCATTTGGCGACTTCTATAGGAGATGAAAAGAACTGTCTTGTGTGATTAAAATCAGCAATTCAATTTCTAAAGTTAATGTGTGTATTTATGTTTGAGTTAATGTTTTTAAATTACTTTAAACTTTGTAAATTAATGTCTTATGTTGTAAAGTTTCAGACACCAACCTCCTTGTCCACATGCTTATGGTGCAATCCACTGAAGCAGCCTGATATCAAACCCAATAATAGGCCATTTTATTTGTTATTAAGATCGGTTTTTAAGCGTTCTGAATTATTATTATCATAGTTTATCCTTTGATGTGTTCATTAACAAGTTTAAACATATTTACATTAGGGTTGAGTTTTGTTTGCTTTTAGATTCATCATCCATCTATCCATCCGTTATCTTGTCGGCTTTCTTCTCATTAGGGGTCGCTACAGCAGATTGAACTGCTCACTCTTCTGGCATATGTTTTAAGTGGCGATGCCCTTCCATCCACACTTCATTACTGGGAAACATCCACACACACTCATTCACACTCAAACACTATGGAAACCGGAGCACCCGGTGTAAACCCACGTGAACATGCAAACTCAACACAGAAATGCCAACTGATCCAGCCGAGGCTCGAACCAGCAACCTTCTAGCTGTGAGACGACTGTGCTACACACGGCCCTTTTAGATTCATATGAATTGAAAGTTACAAAGAGAATGTACCAACGTCTGCAGAGATGAATAAATCTGAATTATTTCCTTCATACGAACAATCTCAGCTGCATGACACTTGGTTAACTCTTATTTAGATTTTTTTGGAGTTACATTATCTCTAGCTTTGTCTGTCAAGACAAAACTTTTCCTTGTAAAATTGACTACAAAGTACTCTAATGTATGCAAATTTGAACAAGTTGTAAAGCGCCATTTCAAAGTAAACCAGAATTGCTTGTTTTTTGTTGCAGAATTGAACTGTTTAAAAAAAGTTTGCAATGCAATGGAATTTTTTTTGCAGAGAATGCAAAAGATTAGAACGATTAATTTTCCCTCTCTTTCTGATTTTGCTCAAAACCCCATCATCTGTAAGGGGTTCCAAAGAAATCTGCTTTAAGCTGGGTGTATACTGTGTGACTTTTATTCATTTGCTTGATTCAGCTCCTGTTTAACTGTATGAGGAAATCGCCTGGGTAAAACCATGCAACTCAACCCGCAGGTTACGATGGATGGTGGTCTGGAATCGAGATGAGATCTCAGGTTTGACAAGTTTCCTCAAGCGACTGTAGGATTTAGACAATGACACACATCGGCCAGAGTGACACACACAGGATAAAAGTGAATAAATACTCTACCTTTTACTTGACCTGTATGGGACACACACCTGACAAAAGGCAATCTTCACATCCAGGACTGGAGCACTGCAGTTGTAGAAGAAACGTCTGTTCATAAATACCTGAAACACAGCAAAGGAAATAATTGCTAGAACTCATTTGGTAAGTTAACTGATGCAAAGACAGGCATGCTACCAAAACTGTTCATATATATATATATATATATATATATATATATATATATATATATATATATATATATATATATATATATATATATATATATATATATATATATATATATATATATATATTTTAATTCAGCTCTTACAATCGAGACTCACTTACTAATGACTATATAGTTCAGTCTTCAATCGAGAGGCAATAATCCTTAACATCCCAGTATCCGAATTGTTCGATTCCCTTGATTCAGAGACCTACCTGATCATTAATATCTTTAAATAAAGCACACTTGCAGCTTTATCGGCAGCTTCAAGCTGTGTGTGTAAATGGCATGAGTGCTGCCAAAAGATGTGCAAGGGAATACCTGCAGAGAATTCACTTCCTGTCGTATATTTCCTATTAAAACAATCAATTGCACATGTATGCACATCTATACCACTTCCTGTGCCTTCTTAAAAAATAACATTTACATTTATTTATATTAGTTGCACACAGTAAACACAGAGCAAGAGATAAAGAAGGGTAACCCATGATCAAGCTAGATCCTCAATATTATAGTTTGTCATTTAGTAATTTAATAGTAAATCTTACTATTTTGCTTTTAAAAGTATAGTGTTTGAGAAGTTCAACTGGTTGTCGGCGATTTTGTTTCTTGAGTTTAAGTGTTGCTATGGTTACTCGGGTTAGATATAGTGGGAGAACCTGAAGCATATTTATTTGCAGTTGTGGACTGAGCTTCATATCTGACTGTTTTGGAGATTTAAAAAAGACTTTCAGAGAAACGCCTAGTTGATGGAAACTAAAGAAACAGTACTGACGCGTATCTGCTTGCTCAGCTTTAGATATATTAGAATTATATTTAGAAAAATATGTGTATGACTCGCCACAGCCACCAGAAATTGAAAAAAACAAAAAAAAAATTGTTTTAATTTACAGTTTATTTTTTACTTGTAAAACTGTTGTTGGTGAATTTGGAGGCTTTCCAGACATTGATTTGGCAGAGCGGTTTTGGCCTGTGTATTAAATCAGCTATATCAACAATAATCTATCATTCCATTGTTTCTCATCTCTTGGTGACCTTGTTAGGCTTATACATGAAAATTTTGACTTTAATATTTTTGGTGTGGGCCTCAATGCCTTTTTGTATCATGACTAATGTAATAGTTATACTGTAGTTCATTTTGATGACTTTTCTTTTTTATTTAATATACCAAAAAGATAAAATCATCGATCAAAAATCTATTTTTCTCACCACTTTTCACTCATTGTAAAGTATACTTATTTGTACCACAACTAAAACAGAACTAGATAGAGTAAAATACTCTCTTAAAAACGGAATTCTTCAGAAGCACATACCTAACCTGAAATGTTTTGATGTGGAAGATTTCCCCCACAAATTATACAGTAAAGTAAATCTTTTCTGAACAAAACCTCTTAATACACTCTTTTGAAATAATATGTATGTAGTTAGTAAATGTTAGTGAGTTGTGTAGCAGAACGTGAAAGGGAATCTTTGAAGATGCCAAAGTCAGCGAGAGAAATCTCAATCTATTTCATTCATGATCTGACACCTTTAGATGAAAAGCTGGTGTTTTTAGCAGTCAACTGTTAGCACTAAAATAAAATCACAACAAAACAGAACAAAAATGTGTTTTTGATTATTAAAACATTCAACAACGTACTAGCTTCTTAATTTCCTCAAGAAATATGAGCCTCCACGATGGGACCATGCAGCTGTTAGGATGTTCCTGTCTGTTTTTAGAGTTAAATAAATGTGATAATTACTAAATTTTCTCAAGACAGAAGATGTAGGTTAAGTCTTCCTGTTTTTAATAAAAACAATGACTGTGATTATGTATTTCAGGTTTAAAAAAAACATCTTTGATGACCTGCTCCTCTGATCTCCGCACTCCGCAAGTTTCTGGAGGTTCTGGAGCACTGATAAAGCTGGACAGATTACGTCCCAGATTACGTGGCTTGGTAATGTCGAATGAGATTGGATTTAAGACATCTTGGTAGCATTTCTGTTTATCTACAAAACCATATTAAAGTTGTCCATCCTTTTATTTTAGATTGATCATTCAAATTATATGTGATATACAGTATAATACACTTTAAATAGCTGGCAGCATACTGGAGCCTTCATAAATATTATCTATATCATTGAGGATATGGCAAGGTCATGGCCAGCTGGCCTGTGGAATGGAGGGGGAGTCGATGGGGAACCTTGATACGAGAAAGATGAATTACTGACTGCAAATATGTCATGGGGACAACAGGACGCTTTAAGAGAACAAGAACTGGTCCATAGAGAGCAAAGTAATGAAACCGATGCAGCGGAGATTAGAAACAGAGTTAGATAGAAAGGGGATCAAGCATATCACCTGTGAATTGTATCGAGCGCTTGAGTTTCATAAAAGAGGATCGTGAATGAAGACCCGTGTGCTATTAACAGAGTTATTGATCTGGATTCAGCTGCACAAGAGAAGCCTTTTAATAAAGTCGATCTTCAGGCCTGACTACAGAGGCATATGAAGAGAGAATGTGTTTAGTTTTTTAAACAAACTACTGTTGTGTTAATGTAATTCAAATCAAATTGATGATTAAAGAGTTTTAAAAATTATTTTGTGAGTAAAGTTCAAGCATGTTCAATATTTATAGTTATAGTTTGTTTTATAAAATGTACTTTTTTTTTATTTAGGTATTCCCATTTCGTGTTTTGTAATAGCAAAATTGAGGCTAATTTAAATAATGATGCTAATAATGAGTAAGGGCAGACTGTAAATTAAAGCCCAAATCTGAATCTGAGGGCGAGAACAAGGGCGAGAAAACCCTCTTGACCTCTGACCTTTAAAGCCACCATCCTCTTCTCTGCATTATGTCTGGGACTTGGCATTACTCAGACATCTAGTTTTGAGTTGTCAATCATCAGACCTCTAGAAGGAACATGCATTCTGGGAGAAGCAGACATCCAGTCATAACTCGTGAAATTCAAAGAGTGGCAGACAAGAGGAAATATTGCTGTTACTGGGAAGAAGGGGGAGATGCAGGAAGCAGATGGAAGAGAGGATCATCATTAATTATTTATGTCTCTTTTTTGAAAGAAGAATGTCAAGGATTATAACAAATGACCTTTGAATTGCTAGGTTAATTCTATATTAAACATAAAAATAATATTGCAATATTTACATTGTTAAACAATCTGGAGATAAAATATGTTAATCATTAGTTCATTCAAGTTTAATATGCTCATATTTTTGTCACTTTTATGATTAATCATATTTAGCTGTGTTATTTCAGGATTATATTTTTCGTTATCATTATATTATGCAGATTTTTCTTATTTTATTAAATGTATTTATTTATATGTATATTTATATGTATTTTGACCATGTAAAGCATTGCTGACTTTTTTTAGAATCCTCATGTTTAATGAGGAATAAACTACAATCTGCCAAAGGCAAGGAATGAAAATTAGGAGCCTTTTAACATAAAATACACATCTAAAAATAATATTCAGTTTTTGACATTTTTTTTCAATGTTTTCTTTCTGTAATAATAATAATATTTACTATAAAAATTTATACAAATAAAATGAACTGAACCATTTCATTAAGGCCAGAAAGTTTTGTGAATTTTACAATAAAATATGTTTATATAATATAATATGTATCTGGACTGTCTGGTTTGTCTCCATTACTACTTACAGGAAACAATATCTAACAAGACACAAAATGATCTCAGACCAGTGGGGTCAAAAGTTCACTGCTGACTTCCTTGTCTGTGTTTTCTCAACTCATGAGAAGAGGAAAAGTTCCTCATTTGTTATCTTTGTAAATTACTATGGCAACCAGACACAGGTTAAAGCATTGAATACCCTAAGGGTACATAAAAGGATGCACAATCAAATTACAGAATCCAGTGCTTGAAAATCAACTTTCAGTCTTGAAGACATGAGAGTCTGCAGAGCTTATACTCAAAACAGAAGAGCTACAGGCTTTCTGTTCTGGAGCGTTATGGACAACAGGGTTAAGTTTTCCAGGGTCGTGTTTTCTCTGAAGAGACAAAGAAAAGAAAGAGTTGGAGTATAGTTGTGTCAGTATTGGTGCTTTCACTCAGTGCTGTGAACTGAATGAGGAGGGAAGCATGGTGATGTTATTGTTGGATTAGTAAGTATCAATTCTTCTATAAGCTCTTCTGCCTTTACATTCATTGTGTTACCAATAGTGTTTTTTTAACCATAGTCAGTAATTCCTGCACACTCAAGCAGCAGCCTAGCGTGTTATGACAATTGTTCAAAGACACTATCATATCTTAACACTTAGTAGAGCCCTTGAGCAAAATTCCCAATAGTTACATTGTGTTGCTTCAACTATCATCTGATCATTACATTTCCCAAATACATAGCAGACGTTTGTATTTCCCTGAAGCTTCTCTGCAGCCTTATTACAACATTCTTGGTTCACTATTCTGTCTGTGACAGAGAAACACTTAAATGTGGCACACAAACTTACTGTTGCAGCTCAGAGGCATGGACGACACAGGTCAGACTATCCCTTAAAATGCCATTATTTTTCTCAACTCAATATTTCAATATATTCACTTAACATACCTTTAAATAGCTTTCATTACATTTTTTATTATTTGGTTTCAGATTGGTTTACTACATAGGTCAAATGAGATTCAAATATCACATTTAGAAAAGAAGAACAAGTTAAGTATATGTGAGGTCATGTTGTTAGAAGCAGCCGGTTAACAATCTAACTCACATTGTCCAAAACATTTTAGGTCTCTCTGCATCCTTAACAGACGGTGAAACCTAACAAGTACACAGAACTAAAAAAATATTGTGTAACAGACTACACAAAAATATTTTAGTGATGTTTTTAAATGTTTTAAGTTTACATAACATGAAAATTATATTCACAGTTGCCTTAAATTTACAAAATTTTATCAAATAAATATTGTTGTTACTAAACTTATAATTGGGGAGTAATTCACAAAAAAATTCTATATTGTTCAACTCATATAATGTTGAAATAAAGACTCAAAATGTTCAATATTGTTCAACTCATATAATGTTAAAATAAAGACTCAAAATGTTCAATATTGTTCAACTCATATAAAGTTGGGGGAAAAAAAGACTTAAACTTTTTAATATTGTTCAACTCATATAATGTTAAATTAAAGACTCAAAATGTTCAATATTGTTCAACTCATATAATGTTGAAAAAAAAGACTGAAAATTTGGTGGATTGAACCAGGGTGATAAATTTGTGCATTGCAACCAAACTAAAACTATTTAAACTGTGTTGCACATCCAGGAGGGCTGGCCAAGATATCCCCACATCAAGGCAAAATCAAGATGGCTGACTGTAGTCTTTTAACATTTTAAGCGTTTCACACAAATTTTCTATAAAAAAATACAGCCCTATTCACTTGAAGTGACATAAATATCAAATTTGTTTAGTTCGGTCAACTGTATAATGACATTTGATGGTTATGAATTTATTAGTCATGAGCTAGTACAGCTGTTTGGGATAACAGTGCAGATCACTTGCCATTAATACTCATAAGATGATTTCACACATGACCATATCAAATTAGCATTTATACACCAAAACACTACTCTAATTATAGTGGCACTATGTTGATACATCATCCATTGTTTGCTTTAAATTGATATTGGGTTCTGAAACAAATAAAGAACTCATCTGTATTTAGAAAAATCATGAAACCAACTGTCATCTTGGTCCTCCTACCCAAGCGCATATAGTATTTAATTCACTCAGTATTCCAGAAATGTAAGGGTCCCTTTTTATCTGGGATAAACATATCACTGAGACAAGAAATTTTCCAAAATATACAACATATTTTATAATTTGAAAACATTTGGCACAAGCAATGGGACTGAGGACAAAATATATAATAAGAGGCCTTGCAGACAGTACAGGACAAGCACCTGCATTCACACTTTTCTTCTCTGCTGGAAAAACACTACAAGCTCATCAAGCAGTACTGTATGCCCTGGTTAGGGAGGTCCAAATGGGCGTAGTGGGTTTCATGATATTCTCCTTTTCAAATCCTGGTAAACCATTTAGCTGATTCACAACCAACTATTAATTAAATCCTCCTTTCATGATGCCACAATTTCTGGTGAAGTCAGCAGAAAGACAGGGAGCCAAGGGCCGTTACTCAGACCCTGACTGAGTGCCGTTAAGGACAGCAACTGCACGGCCTGACCAAAATAATTAGCTGCTTTTCCATAATATACTGAATACACCAAAACTCAAAGATTCAGTTTAGTATGACTTTTCTTGATTCGCCACAATTTGTTTTCTCAGTTCTGAGTTAGATGTGTCACTCATTGTGCACCACTTCACTATGTCAGTCTAGCTCTGTTTGGTTGTTAAAGATGCAAGAAGTGGATCAAACACATCATAGAATTATATAGACTGTGAAAATGGTCTGTCCCTTATTCTATGCTGTGTTGATGGTGACTGAATGCTCAAACAAAGGCTTTGTTTAAAAGACAGATAATGGGAGCAAGACAAAGAACCGATAAAAGCAGCAGTTGACTAAGTAGTCAATCAAACATTTTTTTCACTTTGGCTCAACTGAGCCTTCTTCATGTAAACTAATCTCAAAAGTTACAGTTCCTGAAACTGGTACAGAATGTAGTGGAAAAGCCCCCGAAAGCACAGAAATATGAGTCAAGTATAGTTGAATCGTTACAAGGAGCTCGGTGTAAAGGGGCAATTGTGTTAAACTGAACTGAACAAACATGATATACAAGAGTGATCACCAAATCTGGTTCTGGATGTAGGGGGCCCTACCCATGTTTTAGTTCAACCATTATGAGAAACCAATTGTACTAATTAAGGTCCTCTTGACCTGCCTGAAGTTAGAGTATTATGCATGCAAGAGCAGGGTTGCAACTACAACCTTTCCAGAACTATATTTGGTGATTCCTGACCTACAAGAAAGATTGTTCTTAACCCCTATGTGGCAGTTGGGTCAAATTGACCCATTTCTAATTTTTACAAGAATAAAAATGTTACAAGTGTATATTCTTTTCTAGTAGGGACTGGTTGCAATAACTCAAGATATATTCTCTATATTGTTTGAATTTGAGATAAGTCATATATGTTAATGTGTTATGGGGTAAAACTTTGATTTTTAATTGCTTTTAAAATGGGAATACCCCATAATGTCATTTCATGGAGGGGCAATATAGTGAAAAGTACCAAAGATTAATTTCACAACTAGTGTCTGTTCTCCAGAAGGATGCTCCATCATTCTGTAAGTGCTCAATTTGTGTCTTTAATATATAAAAGACAAGTTCCCTGGCAGCGTCTGTTGCTTTGACTGCAGGAAATGAATAATTGAATTGTTCTGGCAGAGCCCCATATAGTGGAAGAGCACATTCTGCAGGAGACAACTTTAATTGTCTCAGTGCTCTAATGAGATGTTATTATCAGAGTGGTTTGCTTGTGTTGTAAATAAACTCCCAAACAAGTATTTAGATGAATGTCATTCCCCCAGGATAACTTCCATCTGCAGTTTTGGTTAATTACAGACAATTTGATGAGTGTGGCTAACTTGGTCTCTGTATGCAAGCGTTGAGGTATAGTAAACTAATCAAAAAATACATCCTGGTAAAAAAAAAAATTAAGATGTACAGTATCAGTGGGAGAAATCATTTTGTACCAAATTGTACATAATGACCTTAACAAATGTATGTCCTTTGGCGTTTCAAAAAGGGATGGATCTCTGTTTTGAAGCCAATAGGTCAGTCGACATTTCTTAAGAAAAAATGATGTAGTAAAAAAACAGAGATGAATCAGTTGGGAACGTAGCTCAGAAGCAAAGGAATTACAATATTTCAGAGAAAAGCACTTTGACGTTTAATTCAAGTCATTATTCTGAATGGTACCATGAACTTAAACGTGACATCATTCGCAGAGGGATGATTTAAAATAGATCAGCCTGTTTGAGAGGACACTCATGCGGTGCCTGGTTAAAACGATTCTCTTTAAATCCACGCCTCATCTGGTTAAAAGCAGGACAGAGAAGCCAAACTGCAGACTTATTGGTGAGACAGATAAATGAATCTGCCCTTCACAAATGCTGCAGTGTGATTGGGTGAGCCCAGACTTCTGTCGCCATAGAAAAACAATAATTTTAATCCCAACTCATTTGTCTTTTTGAGCTCAATTGTGGTCTTCTTTTGTTTTTGACAAAGATGAACAGCAAATCAAGCAATGACAAGATGATGAGAGTCATAGTCACAGTGCTGAAGGAACATTGCTATTGACGTCTAGAGCACAAGTTGTTGCTAAGAGACTCGTTGAGTCACTCCAGACAGTTCCAGAGAAAGCTTTAACATCCTAAATTTATGACATTAAATACTTAACTTTTTCCAAGATGCTAACAATTTCCAGATGATCTCGGGATCATTTTTAGATTATTATTAATCTGATTAACTACACTGTTTGGAGATTAATCCTGCAGACAGGAGTAATAAAATATCTATTTTTACAGTTTATTATTGAATACAAGCTTAGGATGGTCTTGCAATTTTTAGCATTGATATAACAATAAACACAAATAATAAAAGGAGGACAGTAACCCTGTTAGAATTGACTGTTGTTTTATAATGTTGTATGTATTCTAGCAATAAAATAATAAAAAGATTAAAGAAAAAAGAAATACAAACCCATGCGCATTGTATTGTTAGCAGTATGCTCTACCAACTGAGGTAGAGAAAAGCTGAAACTGCAGGTGATGCAAAGACAAGGAAAGAAATGAGTGACACTCATTTGTAGCTTAAATATTACTCTCCAAAATCTGATGTCTGGCATCCAGTCTCATCCAGTTTTTGTAGAGACACATTGCATAACACACCTCTGCTCTTTAAATGAGTTTGCTTCATTGCATTCATTACTGTAATCTGATCACACTGAGACGTGTGACATTAATGTTGAAATCCCAGTTTCTAATACAGATTGACTGTGTAGTGGTGGAAATAGGACACTCTCTTGGATATACCTCTGTCTTCCATCAGCCACTTCAGCTTGTTGAACAGAACTAGGATTTATATTTGGAAGATGCCATATAATATTGATGTCAACATCTGCTGGAGAATTTACTGCCTTGGTGGGTTTCCAACAGACTAGGTAGAAGTTGTAGAAATAGTTTTGCATATGGCAGGGGTAAGTGCTGCATTTTCTGTAGAGCCACAACCCTCCTTAATTTTGGGTCTAAATAAAGACTTATTGGCTTGTTTGAAGCTGATGCGTATGTAATCAGATTTGGACATGAAGCACATTGGTCCTTCAAAAACTGGCATAAGCCTAATTTCCATAAAAATCAAAGAAACATGTAACGATTTCATTTGAATGGAGTCCAGGAATTTCTGCAACAATTTCTGAACAGAAGTAGGCAAGGAGAGCCACTGTCCAGCACAATTTTAGTTTTACCTTCATGCAAGACACCTGAATCTACTAATTGAGCTCCTCTTGGCTAGGAAACCACCCAGAAACCGAGCAAGCAATGATGGGGGGAGTCCATGAATGATTTTGTAAATCCCTGCTCTATGAAGCAACGGTTGATGATAGCATCTGGGTGTTTCCAATAAGAAGAAACAATGTATGCAAATGTATGCAAAGTTGAATTGTAGTACTAATGCAGAGATGTTCTGTGCCTAGTTTTATTATCATTATTATCATTCTCGTCTTTATTTAAAAAAAGAAGTCAAACAGTATTGTCTAGTGAGATTGATTCGGACATATACTTGACATTCTTCTTGCGTGATATGCTTCCACACTTTACATGGATAAATGCAGGAAAATTTCATTACAGAAGAAGAAAAAAACACTTTGGGATGTTTTGGTAAATTGGTTAACACAATCAAAATCATAAAAAAATATTAATGCAATTGTATTTTCTTACCAAATACTGTATTAAAAATAATATCTTGATTAGTGGATATTATTGGAACAATTGAAGCCTCTTTTACTTAAGTTTTTATTACAATAAAATAAAATAAAAAATTTGACAGTTGAACATAGTGCTCACATAGATAAAACAAAAGTAGCTTCAAAAACCTATTCATCAAGCTACCAGATCAGGGGTGGATGCATGCAATGCTAAATATTCATTAAATGAACATCAACAAAGTGCAAAGTCTGCATACTGATTCTTACTTTTTAGTGAAGTGCCGTTGACATCAGTAACAAAAAATATCCATACCACTTCAATGCCTTATCCACACCAAAGAACCTACTTCACAAATCACACACCATCCATTCTTGGGATACACTTCCTTTACATATGAAAGAGAAATTTGGAGCTAAAACTGAAGATAATTTCTCCTTTTCTATTTATAATTTTTTTATTTTTCATAGAAGGTATGTTTTTCAACTATCTATCTAGTAGATTCTCACCATCTGTCCATCTCTTGATCAGGGATGTTTCTGTGCAACACCCTGCTTTCCCATGCAGTAAACACTTGGTCTTTCATAGCTTTCTCCTCCCTGATCAGCATGAGCCCAAATCACACCAGACGGCCAGGCCAACCCTCTGCTTAAGCCCTGACCCCTCCACTTCTCAACTGCTAGTTCTTTTTTTAGCTTTTTCCAGCAGTGCATTCTGATGCCTCTCAGCAGTATTCAGTGCTGTCTGGTTTTTCATTTTATTCTATTTTTTTTAAATACTACCAAAAAATATCACTCCCTTTTTTCCCTCACTGTTTTATAAGGGGCCTGTCCATAAATTCAAAAAACTAAATTTCCGTAATTTTGCTCAATAGTTCTCCACTGACCAACTGAACAAAAAGAAAACCAGCAGGTGTTTGGGATATAATGGCACCATAGCAAGTTTTGAAAGCATAGTTAATAAGCTGTAAATCATGAAAATGAGCAAATTTCATAAATACAGTGTATAGCAATGCATCATTTAAAAATGTTGTAAATCATTCTTCAAACCAGAATTTTTAAGAGTTTTGATAGAGATATTATCTATGGGAAAGTCTGTAATGATGATTATGTGCAGGTGGCTCTTTTATGGTGTCAGTCAACAGTTATGAGTTACTTCTGTTTTTACTGTCAAACAAATCTAACAATTTGCGGGTTTGCTAATAAACTTAGTCAACAGCTTTAATAAACAACTAAATAATTCCCTCCCTTTTCCCCAATTCCCAAACCTGACGTTCATTCAACTCGTCATTTTGTTTGAAGAACTCTCAATCTGACTGATAAAGTGTATTAAAATAAAACAAGTGCAGATGTTCTGTTGTTAGACATCCCTGATTCCTGTCACGTGAATATGATGAGATTAATCCTTTTCTCGCAGATGCAATATTTGCAGCTTAAATCAGAAACGGAGATCTGCTCGATGGCTTCTGTCATGTTCAGATTACAAAAATTGAATCTCTTTGGATTGTCACATGTCAGGACAAGCAGTTTTTGAGTCATTCTTACTGCTGTCCTATGAATAATATCGATGGCTGTATAAAATTCTGTTAATATTTTATCATGCAAATCATTCTTTATCATTTTGACTTCAAGCAAACCTGCATTTCTTTAATGTTTTTACCTTTCAACTCATGCAAACTTGTAAAAATGCATTTCTTTACATTTTTGACCATTTCACTTTATGCAAACCTGTGTCTATTTACATTTTTTACCTGTTCACTTCATGCAAACCTCCGTTTCTTTAAAATTTTTACCTCTTCATCTCTTTACAATTTGAACATTTTCACAAGAAGCTTTAACAAAAACTGCTTTCTGCAGTTTGTGGTTTAGTCTCCTTTTGGTTAGGAACTTTGTAAACTGTTTTTCAAACATACTGGTCTGGCTGGGATCCATTCAAAGCCAAAACAAAATTCAGTAGCCAATCAGAAGAAGCGATCAAAAATTATGACAAGGTTGCATGTTCTCAGCAAGAAGAGAAACTGTAACTTGCGAGTGATATAAATTTTATGTCAATAGGAAAACATGATCTTTACACCACAAGGAGAAAGTGGAGCATATTTCTGGTGAATTATAAAATACATTATAGTGGTGTAGATTATGCAATTTTGTGTGCGATGTCCATATAAATTAAATTATTCAATGATTATTTGCTGGACTTTAGTGTGACCACGATTTCAGTCTTTGTTTTATTTATTTAACACGTAAAAAATAGATCTTAAAATAGCATACCACACTTTTATGTTAGGATATTGTTATATTTGGGTAAATTACTTGGGCACATGTAGTAACTGAAATCTTTAAAATAAAGATAAAAAACAACCGAAGAAAGATTTTGTGTTGATGTTTGTAGTGTTTTTGTAGTGTTTTCTAATTAATAATAGAAACTTTCATTGGTTTATTCTCTTAATTTCTTACTTTATATTTATAAATAAATTTGATATCCAGAGCAAACAAAATTTCTAAACTAAATCTCTTATTATGAAGTACTAGAAATCTTTGAGTGCTCAACAATTGCTCTTGATGCTCCTGAATTTGCAATATCAGAGAGGCGATCACTTACGTAAGATGAGCTCTTGAATCCTAATGAACGACTGAAAGTAATTAGGTAAACAAACTGCTCGCCGATAATGGCCCCATGTGTCAATTCAAGAGCTCTCATGAAATCAAGTACTTGACGATGAAAGCATCACACCAGAGTAATAGAGTACAACAGCCAAAGCCAATCAAATCACACCAAAGGAATGGAGTACAACAGCCAAAGCCAATCAAATCACAACAAAGGAATGGAGTGCAACAGCCAAAGCCAATCAAATCACACTAGAGGAATGGAGTACAACAGCCAAAGCCAATCAAATCACACCAGAGGAATGGAGTACAACAGCCAAAGCCAATCAAATCACACCAAAGGAATGGAGTACAACAGCCAAAGCCAATCAAATCACACCAGAGGAATGGAGTACAACAGCCAAAGCCAATCAAATCATTTAGCTAGGATTTCAAAAAAATACAAACATAAAAATTATATATATTTTTTTGAATTATGCGGAGAGGAACACATATTTTGGTAAGTAGGGCTGCTAACTGCCCTCTTGGGTTTGTTTGCCTACTGCTGCCATCTGAAATATGTTCATCTACTTAGCATTTGGATCTGAGCAGTTCCAGCTTTATGAATATGGTTTGTCAATAAGGCTGGAGACTGTGAAAACAAATCATCTCAGTTTCATTTTCTTTAACCAGACCGGCTGTTTGGGTTCCCAAAACATGGGTTAGGAACTCTTTGAAGTCTCTTTGAACTTTTATCACAGCACAAACTAAGTTGCACCTTAAGATCACCCTTGAAGACTTCTAGGGTTCCCTTGAATAAAAGTAAAAAAATTTAGGAGAACATGCCTCTCCAGTGGCACTTCCTCAGCTCTGGGATAATATGTAACCTGTAATCAGATGATATTATATTTGCTACTAATTGCCTCTTATTTAATATTTATTTTAAAATTTATTTTATTGCATAGTGTTACGGCCCAATGATGTGACATTAAGATGGCCCAGAGTCACTGAAACACTGGTTGGAATGGCAAATTAACATAGGCACACACAAGGTGGATGTATTTACAAGATTTATTTACAATTAATGGTTAGCTATTTACAATGCAAAATTGCTATTGCATGGGGATCATTCAGGAAACCAATTTCTTTTCGATTTTTTTTCCTAGGCTTTTATGTCTACCTGCACATCTAGTTTTATGGTTTAAAGTTTTAATTTATATAAATAAAAAGTTTTAGTTTTATTGAAGGTGAACAGAAGCAGTAGTGAATCACATCACATTTTTTCAGGATGCTTGTTTTTTGAGGATATTAAAAGTAAAACAATGGAGTATAGGACAAAGTACAAGATAAACAAATCAATGCCAGTGTATTACGTCTTAAAAAGTCACAAAACTGTGTTAATATAAGCAGTATTTGCAAAATTATCACAAATCAATATCACTTAGCTTTAAATCGATATAACGTTTATAAGTTCAGGAAATACTATTTGTTTTCCCTGACATCCTGATACAAGGCCCTTAGTTTGCCCGTTTTGCCCCAAATTACAATCTATGATTTAAACTCTTGTAAACAATGATTTTTATGAGCAACTACTTTCTTGATTAACATATAAACTTGCTAAAACATTTTTTAAATATAAATTTTTGAGAAATATCTGGTACTTTTGTACATGTAATCCACATTATTTAGACTTAGCTTGAATGACCAACACACCCGTTGATCATTAGTGTTCTGTAGGGAAGCTGCCAGCATCACCACAAAACATTTTATTTTGAGTAAATGTTCCAAAATGACTTGATTACTTTAAACCATGCATGTCTTCACAGCATTCATGCACATTTATATTCAAACACCATATGAGTTTTCATATTAGACTCACCTTTTAACTCATTTTATCTGATCTAATTTAAACATTTGGTTTTGTTGTAGATTATTTTTACATTGTACAGCTTTTTTCACGCAATCTCTTGTTATTTTTCTTATTTTAAAACTTTTAAAACCTTTCTTTAGGGATAGAATAACATTGTTTTTTGTCAATATGAGTGTTCATGCATAAAGAAAGCTCAGTATGGTGCAAACGAAAAAACTGCTCTGTTATAGTAGTTTACAAGACTTTTTAAATTTTCTGAGCCTGTTTTATCATAAAAAATAAAACTGCTTCCAAATATTCAGGGTTCTACTCTAAACCCACAGCCCATCACCAGCAATATGTCTGCTAATCACTACATTAATATTTGACTTCTTCTCACTTGCCATTATTGCTTGAGGAAGAAAGGCATATTGACTTGTTAAAAATCCTTCTACAAAACTAACCAACTATTAAACCATCCATACAAACATCAAATGAAAGAGTGTTGATAAAAAAGATACTTGATGGCATTCCTATAACCCTCTGAGCCCTACAACAGATATCACAAACGCTTTGGCTTGCAACCCACCAAATTTAGTTGCGTATTGTTGACCTTCGATGGAAACAGAACAACAGTCAGATGGTTTAACCAGAGTCTAATCTAAACCACAATCAGCCAGACACAGAGCAAGCCACTGGCTCCAAATCATTAAATATTAAGCAGCACTGTTCTGGAGCAGAGAATTAAACTGCGAATCTGCAAATCCCACAGAGCTTTTGTATGACAATTAGAGGCATGTAAGCTCCATATTAAACCTAAAGAGTCAGTGGGCTTTGTTTATCGCTATAAAATGCAAGTGATTAAGTACTACCATATTATTAAGTTTACTAATTGATAGCTTAAGAACAAAAGAGAAATTTCTGATCCAAAATAAAAACTAATAATATTTGGTCACTGATCTATAATTCAAAGCCCTAAAGATTGTTGCTTGTTGTGTGGATTTTATTGTAATAATTGTATTTGTTTTTGCAAGGACTGTATTTAGAAACAGGATGTGCAGAAACCAGTTGATTTTATTTGTTATGTTACATAGGTATCAATTCTATTAAATCTAACTGAGCCTATGTTTGTTGTTTTTCAACAAAGGTTTATTGTGTGCATTCTTTCATATTCCAAAATTGCTTAATGCATGTTTGCTGTCAATTAAAATCCTACAGCCAACTGGAATAATGCAAATAAATATAAATACAATCTATGAGGCTTTTTTTGTATTTGGAACCAATTAAAAATATTAAATCTGATACATGAATTTAAATAGACTTCAGTATTTTAAGAGGGTTTTACATTGACCCTAATAAACATTGAACAAGAAGCCCCAAAACAGCAAACTAGAATAATTGCCAGAATATTTGCCAGAATAATTATGAAAACACATCAAAATATTAATTACCACAAAGTTTTTGTATGGTACCTGCATGTTTTACTAAGAGACGCTTGGACTTCATGCCTTAAAATATCTATTATGTCATTATCAAATCTGTTATGGTTCATTGCTTGACTACTCCATCTACTGACTTTGACTCAACTGAAATCATCTATTTTTTATCTATTCAATAATTAATATCAGAGTTTCTTATTCACTACATTGAAGAGAAGTCTTAATGATTAAAAATATGTTTCTTATGATAGTAAACCCTTACACAAACTCTACACCTATTTTGTGAGGAATAATTCTTTTTAATAATCATTTCAGCAAATAAACATATTTTACATTTTACAGTCGCTGCCAGTAGGTGGAGTAGGTGCCTACTGCCTCATTTGAATGGCTTGAACAACATTTACCATGGATGTATACTAATAAAGCACAAAAAAGGCTGACATAAGTTGCTGAAAAAAATCATTAAAAATTCTGTCAAAACTATAACCACAAAATAATTACATAAAATATATGAGAGAAATTACCAAAACCAAAAAAAGAGACGTTCCTAAATCAATTTAACTAAGATAAGTTTTTCGTGAAGGATTGTTGCAAAAACCTTCACTGTTATCTAAATTATCTGCTTCTCAAGGCTTTGTCTTTTACTGGGTCATTCCCAAAATCTCAAACTGGTTTAAAATGGCAGGGAACCTGGAGAAAGTGAGACGACTAGACTGAGATCTGAAACTAAGCACACACACCACAATATGGTGTTTGGCATTTGGATGATTGGATGTCCTGCTGAATATGCCTTGATTTATATTAATATACTGCTTTGCCAAGGAGAAATTAGTTCATTTTAAAAGAATCTGATTGAATGACATGTTGTCATTGCTATAAAAAAGATAATTAATGCACCATGCATTTCGGCAGAGGATCAAAATCTAAAAGTCCAAACTCCAAAATATGGCATTTTACTTTTTATATTACTCTGCTTTTAAAGGATAGGTTAGCATCTTGTCAGGACTCAAAGTTGGGCCATGTCCACATATTTTTAAAGCTTTAAAGCTTTCTTACTTCTTTTATTTAATTTACATGTTCTAAAACATCTCTTAAAACGCTAAAGGTTGCAGTCAATTCAAACTCCAATGTTAAAGAGAAGAATAAGAAACTTACAATCTTGTTTTCATTATAATTTCAGCTTTATTTATCTCATCACAGTTTCTTCCCTTCGATGTTTGGGCAGAACAGCTCGCAAAAAGATAACAAAGACGTGGTTGACAGATGAAAATTCTCGCCTACAATTTGCTGCCAGAATTGTCCCATTACAGCAAGATTCTATCTGACCTTTTCTGAAACATGCACTGTCTGTGTAGAGTGAGCAATGAGTGCATCAATGGGTTTTTTAAAAATAGAAAAAAAATATTTAATTAAAATGCTGCTTGTTGACATGTTGACATGTGGATGTTCAATGTACAATAAGAAGGGAAAAAAACGCAATTTTCAAAAATAATCTTTATGGATGGGGCCTTGGAGAGAGGGAAGGATGATAAAAAGGACCATGAGAATGGGACTTAAACTCAGGTCGATCCATGCAAGACTGAATGTTATGTATCCTGACGACTAACTAGCATGCATGGCAAAGGCTTTATGTAGAAGTCTTTGATAGCAAAATGTAACCCTTTTTGTCAAGTATATACTTTTGCCATTATTTACCACTCATCCATCTATTCCTAACACTTATAGCTCAAGTGGGTGTAGTAGTTATGATTAATGCCAGATAATATCCAAATAGTTGTACAATGAGGACATTTTTCACCTACTGAGTGCTGTCAATAGTGGGAGTAGGCGCATACCATACTTCATAAAAATTATTCCCATAGAAAAGATTTGGTGGAGCATATGTATATTCATAGTATTTAACTCATGAACAAAACATGACTGACGCTTAAAACCACTAAAACACGTCGATAATAAGAGTGTCGCTTCGCAGACCAATGAAGTAAAAAAAAACATTGGGTTTGTGTTGAGTACATTGTTCTGTTTTCATGTGTCACATGCATCTTGCATCCTTCTCGGTTGTTTTGTAGTATATCTTAGTTCTCTCCGTTTCTGCATTTTTGTGTTTTAATCGATGCTTCAATATCATAGCTGGGGGGGGGTTGACAGCAAAATGTCATAATACGGTTCAAATTTCCAAAAGGTTGAGGAGAAAGACACAAACATGACATCCACAGTATTGTATAAAAATGTTATGGAGTTGTATGAAAAAAGCCTGCAGGCTTATTAATAAATATTCAGCGATTAAACAACTTTTCTTTCTTGGGTGTTTGTATGGTACATGAATGTTTTTACTGACGGACGCTTGGATGCACCAGCTATGTGCTCCTGGTTACTCTACATGGCTGGTGAGGTTGATTTTTTTGCTGATTCTGTGTGAACATGCAAGGTTTTTGTATGTGTGTAGTTGCTTCCATAACTGTTTTTGTATAGACAACTATTGACCCTTTTTGTTTTAGGTCACAAGTAAAATACAGTAAATCTGTTTTTAGAATATTATTAATGTTTTTTAGATACATTATTTTACATTAAACTGAAGGTTTAAACAACAGTCTTTTGACAATAATATTTCAAGTGGACCATACATTCAAATCACATCTGCCATTTCACAGCTAATAAACAATAATTGTGTTCAAATTTGCTACCAGACATAATATATTATCATGTGGTGAGTTTAAACATCCATTTCGTATTTTTTCCATCCACCATGAAAAAAAATGTAATACATTATTAATCACATGTTAAGGCCCATTTCAGACTCCAGAGTAAACTCATATGAATGCTTGAGCAACAGCTCACAGACCTCAAATCCAAGAAACTGTCTAAAAAATAGAGAATTTAAAGGCTAGCTGTTCTAAAAGAAATTCTGCATTTTTTAATACAAGACAATAAGAGCATAAAACTGCATAAAATAAAATCAATATTTTTGATCAAATATTATTGCCAGGACGCCAGATTCCAATCCATGTTCAAACAAAGGCCTCAGTGGACAAACAGGGCATACTGATGATGCGGGAAAAACATGGATGGATAGATGGATGGAAAGAAGGAAGGATGGATGTGCGGTCGTCCCGCAAACACAGGAGTAACCCAGCGATTAACGAACAGATCGTTCTCGAGCACCGCGACATTGGTGACTGATCGTTTATTTGTCTCTACCACAAAGACATCGACTTCATTAACCTTCATGGCGATCAATATTCATCACCCCACCCTTCAGGCTTCCGCATCAACAACAACATCTCCCGCCGAGCAAGCAACCTACCATTCCGCGCCCGCTGCCCGTCACGCGATCCCGGTCCGGTGACAGTCTAGTCCTGCTCAGAACATCCCGAGAGGTGACGCTTTTAAACACCGCGGCGAGAACCGATTCAGAAAGAGGAGCGACGGAGAGCCGGGTTAGCGCGATGCTGAATCACTGCGCGCTCACCATTGTACTGCTGCAGGATGCTGCCTGTACCATTATGGACCCTAGCAGTGTAGTGATGGGAAAAAGGGAGGAGGGAAGGGGTGCGGGAGATGGGTTGCCCTAGCAACCGGAGGGAGCGCACGATGACGTCAAAGTTGCGAGCGCGGTCTCATAGGAGTGAGGAGATGGAAAAGAGTACTGATCCATCCCGCGTCTGTGGATTGGTTGGATCGAGAGAGAGAGAGAAGAGAAGAGAAGAGAAGACAAGAGGAGGAGAAGAGAAGAGAAGAGAAGAAAAGAGAAGAGGAGGAGAAGAGAAGAGAAGACAAGAGGAGGAGAAGAGAAGAGAAGAGAAGGGAATCTATAGTTTCTTAAAATTGAGCTTTTCAATAAGTGAATTTGCATGAAATTGTTAAAATCCTCATAAAAGACAAAAATCATTGTAAGACAAAATTGTAAGACGTTATTTCTCTGATGACACATTGACATTAATCTTTAAACGTTTTTAAAGTTGTTTAGTTTTAATATTTATTGATATAATAACATTTAACTGAAACAAAATAAAATGAAACTAAAATATTTACAAAGCCATTCTCTCTCTCTCTCTCTCTCTCTCTCTCTCTCTCTCTCTCTCTCTCTCTGTATCTTCTCTCTTCTCTTTCTCTCTCCTCTCCCTAGATATAGTAGTTTGGCAGCTACTCAAATGTCCAACTTTGACACAGTTAATAGTAAATAAAAAGTTTAGAAACATGAAACAAACGGCTGTTGCGGTTCAGAATATCAGAAGGAAAATTTAAAGAAAGCTATATACATTTTTGTTTAGGAAGCCAACTCAAATGTAGGTTTTGTAGAAAAGGATACCCAGGTATTTTTTTTTTTTTGTTGTTTGTTTTTTTGTTATTTCACTCAAAATCATAAATAACCTGTATGCAATTTTTTTGACCTGGTGTTGCTGTTGATATTAAATGTTGATGAATCCTGCGTATTGGCCACATGTTTGTTTTGTATTTTGGCTGTTTGCGGTCTTTTAAAGTTTTTTTTTTTAAACCACATGCATTACATTTAAATGCAAAGTTGAGCAATTCATCCAATTGTTATAAATTTATAGCGCACTGCTCATATTTCAACTGCAGAATCATTAGCAACAATTACATTTTACAAGTCATTTGAATTTTCATAGCATCATTCTTTCTTGAGGTTTTAATCTTAGGCCTCATATAACTAATGTAATTAAATACGTTTTTACATATTTGAATACAATGAATTCAGCTTCTTCTCGTTTTTCGATGAGGTTTTATAATGTCTAAAAGACCAGCTCCTCCAGTTGTCATTCAAGCAGCCATTCTTCTAATCTTTCAGAGTAATGCTGTTAAGTGACACAACTTGCTGAGTGTGCAAGAAGGTGCTTTTGCCCTCTATCACATCATTACTGAACTGTCTGTCAAGTTCTGTCTGTCAAGAACAGCCATGATCATGTGGACTCTCAGTCTCTCCCAGCTTTTGTGAATGGCATCTCTTTCTCAAATACTGTTTCTTAAGGTTAACACAAAGCTGTTCTGGAGTTAATTGATATGTGCTCTATAATGCATACAACAAAATAATTTATCATAAAAGCTACTAAGAAAACTTAAATGGAAAAGACCTTGCTGATGTTTAGGTCATTTCAGTAATCACCTGAAAAGACTGAAGAAGTGGAACAAAACATTGCATTGAACAAAACATTTGCTCTACAAAAACTGCTACATTGTATAAAAAAAACCCCACCACACAAAACTAAATAATGAGAATTTGATATGTAAATTTTGGTCAAATGTATGCTTTGGGATCTTTGTGAATATTTTTTGTTGATGAATTAAATAAATATGTTTTTGTATTACAGCTATATTCTCCTAAAAATGTAATTTCTCCATTTTATTTTGCAAATATGGTCACTATTTTTAATACCTATATTACTCGCCACAGATGAGATACAAATTACGGGAGTATTGCATGCTCGAAAAGACAATGTCCATATTTGACTTCTGTGCAATTTGTAGTTTAGACTTCTTGTGTGTTCTTCCAGTGAATAACCAAAGACAGTAATCACACCACTAACTTTAGCCCTTAACATATTTTCTTCGAATGCTTTATATATGTCTAATCTAGATGTTGATTTGAGAGTGTGTCCTTATGTTTTTCATTCCGTTGTAATGGTTTTTTCTTCATCATATCAAAAGTATATTTGCTGCCAGGTTTTCTAGTATGTTCTAAAGCTTGTATCTTAATGATAAATCCACTAGAGGGCGTTTCTTGCATTGTAAAACCGGAGGAAGAGGGCAGTTCGCAGGAAGCCATTGATGCTGAATTACTTCCTGTAAACTGGGAAATAACTTCCAGCTAAAGGAAACTTGCTTCCAATGACTTTTCATCATGTTCATTGCTACTTACTATAACTTTTATAGTTTGCTTTGTTAGTCTTTCATTAGTTCATGTTTTGATCAAGATAATGATAAAATGTGTTGTCTCCTTTCCACTTTATTTTCACACCAGGCGAAGAAATATTTTGGGGTCCAGAGCATTTTATATTTATATAAAATAAAAAAAAATGTATTTTCAGATGGGGGTTACAGAGAATCAATTTCGGTTTAATAAACTTTTTTTGCACATGAAACAATGTCCAAAGACTTTAAAACTGCATACTTACCATTTCAGAATAAAACTTAATTCTGACAAGAGTAGAAAAAAGTTAAACAAAATCTTTTAAAAGCCTTCGAATAATTTTGTCCATTTTAAATTTGATGTTTATAAATACATTCCTTTTAAAGTGAAGTCATTTCGATTTTTGGTGTTTTTTTAAATGTGGGAGAATTGGTAAAGCTTACTTAACGGGACTGAAGACAACAAGTCTGTATTTATATGGTAATTTAGCTTCAAAGAGTGTGTATTTACATTTTTTTTAATTCATACTGCCTAATTTTATGGTGTAAGAATAATATTATAATATACTGTTAACCTGTAGAGTCCCTTTTGAAATCATGAAATATACTATACATTTTTAATCTAATTACCATAATAAATCTACGTTAGGAAGAAACAGTGTTGTAATCTTTAAAGTGTTATATAAGTCTAGTTTATCATCATTTGTTCTAATTTGTGGGCAACTTATTTGTATGTTTTTTTATTTGTAGAAGTAAAGAAAACAAGCATGCACGAGAAGAATATGAGTTCCCCGCAGTGAGAAGTACCTCTGCGACGTGGATGCAGGGTGCATGTGACCCTCACAAGAGGAGTCAGGCTGAGCTGGTCTGGTGCTCATCACCTCAGGCAGCATGCAGCCCATTAAACACGAAGATTCATCGATGTGCACCTGAAAACAGACTAGAAAAGATAAAGAATAGAGCATTTATTTTGTTTTATCAGTTACAGTGTGTAAACAAATAATGGAGATGTGGACAATTTATGTTTTGTTAATTTTTTTGGCTACCCAATTCTTAAACATAACTATTTAATTATTACTCTTTTTCGATAATGAACTTACCATTTCTAAAAAGACAATTTATAAAACAGTCTAAAACTATAAAAGTAACCTCAGGAATTTGAAGTTATTTCTAAATGAAAAAGTCAGATGCACTTAATGAAACATTGCTCCAAAGGCAACTCTGAGCGAATCAGTGACCTGTTTAGGTTGAAAGCTGTGGCATGAATCTGGACTTTAAACCTTTAAGCCCAGAGTTTAGCTTCTTATGTAAAGTATGGATACAGCATGAATCAAACCATGTATGAGCGATCAGGTGGATTTAACCATATTAACTTCTACTGTTAGCTTTTACAGAGCAGAATAAGCACCATTTCAGAACCACATAACTCTTTGAAACAATCTGTACCTTCACTTGTTTCAAAACCTTGCTTTGCGTTTCATTCTGCTGAACATTGCTGTGGAAGTACACTGAAGACCATTTAACAATTTCCTATTGAGGAAGTCAAATACATGAAAAAAGTTCACCCGATATTGCACGGTCAGAAAATAGTGTGTAATTGTAAGCCATTATGAATGAACGGTGTTGCCAAAATTGCAAGAGGAAGTATATTTTGCAACTGGGGCAAGCAATTACCAAGGCCAGCATTTAAGCTTCAATGAGGGAACCCGTTTCCCTCGTTCCCTCCTGTTTTTCCGCAGCCCCGCAGAGGTTTTAATGGGCTGGTCTGGAGCCAGTAGCTTTGAGGCCCCCAGGTTTAAACCTCTGAAGTCCTATCTGCAGAAATCCTGCTTTCAGTCACACTTAAAGCATGCTGGGAGCTTTTCAGACTAATGGACTCCACACAGACAAGGTAAAGGCCATTGCTCAAGTGTTAAAATTAATGAATTAAAAAACGAGACGTGATCTCTGTAGCTCAACACCTGAAAAACTGTATCTTTCACTGGATTATTTTTCCTTACATGGATGGTGTTAACTCTCGTGCTTGTTCATTTTAGCATTATTCCGACAGTGTTTGCAAGTCAGGGGAAAAGTCAGTTGTATTTTGGAGTTTTTAATTCACACAAACTATTTTATGTTAAAATACTAAATTGATACGCTCTTTCATTTAATCTATCTATCTATCTATCTATGTAAAGTTGATGAGCCACACAATGAAACTCTGGGAAAGAGTAGTGGAAGCTAGGCTAAGAAGGCAAGTGGATATATGCGAGCAGCAGTATGGCTTCATGCCCAGGAAGAGCACTACTGATGCAATTTTTGCTCAGAGAATGCTAATGGAGAAGTACAGAGATGGTCAGAAGGAGCTGCACTGCGTCTTTGTGGACTTTGTGGAGAGAGGAGCTATGGTCCTGTATGAGGATGTCAGGAGTGGCAGAGAAGTACGTCAGAGTAGTTCAGGATATGTATGAGAGGAGTATGACAACAGTGAGATGTGCTGCAGGTCAGACGGAGGAGTTCAAGGTGGATGTGGGGCTACATCAAGGATCGGCTTTGAGTCCCTTCTTGTTTGCTATGGTGATGGACAGGTTGACAGATGAGGTCAGACAGGAATCTCCATGGACAATGATGTTTGCAGATGACATTGTAATCTGTAGTGAGAGTAGAGAGCAGGTGGAGGGACATCTGGAAAGTTGGAGATCTGCTCTAGAAAGAAGAGGAATGAAAGTAAGACGTAGTAAGACAGAATACATGTGTTTAAACGAGAGGGAGGGAAGTAGAACAGTGAGGTTACAGGGGGCTGAGGTCAAGAAGGTGGAGGAGTTTAGGTATTTGGGGTTAACAGTCCAGTGGGACGGGGAGTGTGGAAAATAGGTGAAGAGGCGAGTGCAGGCAGGTTGGAGTGGGTGGAGAAAAGTGTCAGGGGTGTTGTGTGACAGAAGAGTGTCAGCAAGAATCAAAGGAAAGGTGTACAGAATAGTAGTGAGACCAGCTATGATGTATGGGTTAGAGACTGTAGCAGTGAGGAAGAGACACGAGGCAGAGATGGAAGTAGCAGAGATGAGGATGTTGAGGTTCAGTTTAGGAGTGACAAGGATGGACAAGATTAGGAACGAGCACATCAGAGGAACAGCTCAGGTTGGTTGTTTTGGAGACAAAGTCAGAGAAGCCAGATTGAGATGGTTTGGACATGTGCAGAGAAGGGATAGTAGTTATATTGGTAGAAGGATGTTGGAGATGGAGCTGCCAGGCAAGAGGGCAAGAGGAAGGCCAAAGACAAGTTATATGGGGGTGCTGAAGGAGGACATGAAGGTAATTGGTGCAACAGTAGAGGATACTGAGGCCAGAGTTAGGTGGAAACAGATGATTTGCTGTGGCGACCCCTAAACTGGGAACAGCCGAAAGAAGAAGAAGAAGAAGAAGAAGATGTAGCACCAAATCTTTTTTTTAGCTCATACTCACAGGGGAACGTTTTCTAGTGTCATTTATCTTTTAAGTATAATTTATATTAAATGTCATTTTACTTTATAAGTTCCATATTTATTTCTTCCAAATGTGGTTGGTTCATGTCAGTTCATGCACAGCTCTCAATACCTTTTTACAACTTTTATAATAGGCACCTTTTAAGGTGCAAAATATTGCATAAATTATGTTAATTGTCTTAACAAATTCTGCATTTTGAGACAGTAATCCATGCCTTTGTTAGATTGTGGCTGGATTATTGGTAATCCCTCAATGCTAGGGATGCTCTGTCCTCCATGCTCCGCCTGCTGCTGGTTCAGAACACTGTAGTTTATCTGCTCACTAGAACAGAGCGGAGCACATCACCCGTGTCTCTGCCTCATCGCACTGACTGCATTCATTTTAGGGTACATTTAGGATTATTGTATTTGATTATAAATCCCTGAATGTTCTCGTCATGTTCCACAACTTCAAGCTTCAGCTTGATTTTACAAGGACTCAGACGACGCTTGCAGGGGACAAGGCTTTCAGGGGATGTAGGCCCCAATTTTTCTGCCCATGCAAATTTGGCAAGGAAGCATCACTGTCCATTTTTTGAAACTCTTAAAACTCTTTAAAAAAAACTTTAAAACTTGTTTTACCTGGATTTTAACCTGTACCTGTACAGTATATACAGTACTTTATGAATAAAGATGCCTTAGCTTGGCAAAATAAAAAATAAAAATCAACCTTTGCTTGGCACCTGACACTTCAATCATACAGATTACAGTAACTGTCTCAGAAACAAGAACAGCAAGAGTAAACCATGAGAAGATTTTTAATTGTGCACAATACAATAACATGTTCACAATAAAATGTCCATTATTAGTTGCACTGACTCTTTGTTTCAGCTAGTTGATGTTCTAACAATTTTTGCATAATGGATTGAAATTTGAAGTTGAATTTAAAAGCAAGCAATTGAAGAATTAGTATCTTAACACTAAAAAATTCAGGTGTCCCCTTTATCTGTAAAATAAAAAACTCTATTTGTTCTGATTTAAATGTATTTGCAATTCTAAAACCTAGTCACATTATCATTAACAATCTACTACAATGACACTTCAATTCTCTGTTGCATACTATCACATTTCCAATCTTCCCATGTCCCACTTTTTCATCCTCTTCTCTATTTGCTCCTCAGGGCTCTGCTGTTCAACTTAACCTCCACCTCATTTTGTCCCACTTTTTTGGAGCTGGGCACATTAGGCCTGAAAACAACAATCTAGTGGTAAGCTTAAAAATAGCTCTCATTCCATTTTCTTCGGTTTCGGTTTTGGAGGAAGAAAATGTCAAAGCTTTAGCAAAGTCTCTCAGAGTGACATTTAGATCCTCTCTACCCTACTATTTGTGGCTTAAAACGGCATACTGCCCATTAGTCATAGTAGCTGGGCTCCCTCATCTTTCTAATGCTCAGGCACACAAACGTCAGCCATGTTATTGCAATGTCATGAAAAAAAAAGGTTTTTGGAGAACCTATTCAAAACTGATTAAAATGATAGACATTGTAATTCAATTGTCTTTCTACAAAATATCCCTGAAGTTTTAGAGCTCACAAATGGCAGATATTAAAGTCATAGTATCAACTTGCATGGAATTGTATGGCATTTAGTGTGTGCGAGGCAAAACTGGAATATTTGCATGGTGTGTCCTCCTGTAGTTAAGGAATGGTAGTGGCATAAATGGAAGACTATTGTATAAAATGATGACCCCTAACACAATGAGCTTGGATACAGGAGATTTTTCGGATGAATTTGCATTGCCAGATCTTTAATACTTACACTTGTTCGACCATCTTTTATTTGCTCTTCTGAGAACACTTTAGCTTTTCTTGCTGCTTCACCATTCACACAACGTAATCAAAACTCAGCTTGGTGCCAAATTTGCATTCTATCCCAGAGCTCTGAAATTAGCCTTCAAATTCCAACAACATTGTAGATATGTCAACCTGTCTCCACAGACTCTTACGCATTCTGTAGACTATTGAAAATGTTTTTAGAAAATTAGATTGGCAATATGTAGTTCACTTTTCAGAGCTACTTGATTGCTGTTTAAAACATGCACATAGGACCTTGGATACCCTCTGTCACCGGTAATGTTTAATGACAATTATTTCCAGTTACTATCAGCACCATCAGGAGCTCAATTATTTTTTAGGATTTCTTCTCAAATCTTTGCAGAAAATCTTTGGTGAAAGTACTTTAGCATGTAGGGGAATTACTGGTCAATCTACATTCCTTCTCTAACTTTCGATCACGGGATTGTTGTCACTGAAAGAACAATATGCTAACTGCTACAATGAGTTTCCTTTGCAAGCTGACAGGACATAATGTGAGGAGATCAGAGTACTGCTACTTCACCACATAAAGATGTTCGAGTCGAGCCAAAAAAAAAAAAAAAATCACGCTGGGTTTCAGATCATGCGATAATCCTAGGCCATGCTGGATATTGTAGATCTAAAGGCTGGCCAGCAGCAGAATATGGTTTGGACATCAGCTTTGGGAAGATGAGGGGCTCCATCTAGAGAGTAGAAGATCTGATCTTTAAGAGTTTTGTGAGCAAAAGAGAAGCAATATTATTGAGGGTCTTATAGGTCATGACTGCCACCTTAAAGTCAACACACTGCTTGACAAAAAGCCTCATGTAAAGCAAAGGTAATGCTGTCAAACACAGATGTTTTCAATGTTTTCTTACTGAACGTCCAAAATGTGCTTCTGAAGCTAATTTGCTAACCAATAAGAGCAATGAGAATTTCATTATGTACTCTGCCATATCATAAATATTAGTTGATATTTTTGGAGTTAAGACAAGTCTAACGAAAAACATGATGCCAAACATACAATCCCTGCAAAGTAAAGGCAGGCCTGAGGCAGATCCCCACTGCCCCAGGTAAGGCAGGAAGCACTCCTCAGATTTAAGTTTAAAGGGGAGGACTTCCAGGATCAGCAATGGCCCAGGGTTGAAATAAAGAGGCCATGGGATGTGATGGAATTGTGATGGGGGAGGGGTGTAGGTGCACTTTGGTGACTGAGCATTCCTGAGCAGCTCTCAGGCAACACTAGGTTGTACTAACTACAGAATAGTTTAATGTTTGGATGTGCTTAAATAACAATCAAAGCACTTTGATAAACTAAGCCTTTTTGACATGCACTTGTCAATCCCATGATGCAATCCAAGCGCTTTAAATGGGAGAGATAAGATACTTTTACTGTAGAAGCTATGGATGTACTTTCCAAATTTTTAAGAGAAAGATTTGGAAACTCAGAATTACCATGGGCAGCCTTTTCTTTAAGGACATTGAATCTCAACTGGACAGCTACAATTGCGCTCACAGAAATGTGAAAAATGAAACATGACTGTCCGTGTGGCCCTGCCCTTCATTATGCACAATTAAAAAAAAAATTATTGCACTTATTATGATTTTGAATGGTTTATTCTTTGGTTTTGGGAGTCTCCAGCTACGAGTCAACATTTAAAAAGTGAATAAAACACACTTTTATTCTCTTATAATTTTCATTTTACACCTTTTAAATACAACTTGCAAATGATTGATGAAGCACCTCCTCTCATTTTTTTCCCCTCAGTTAGTTTTAACTAACTAACTATCTGGGATCATTGATTTATGTGACCAAAAGCATGCCAAAAGCTACAAAAAAGTTACTTCATTTAGACAATCTGGATAGCTTTTACATTTTCAAATCACATTGTTAACAGAACATTGGTAGCAATTCGCTCACATTTACATGTTATTTACAATATTTTTTTGTGTTTATAATTTTATTTATTAATACATTTCAAAATGTATTTATCTATTGTTGTCTAATCAACAGTTTTGCCTTTAAATTATTATACTTTACAGCAATGGCAAAATATTTGATATTTTTATTTTTGAGCACCTGCCCCTCAGAAGGTCTCTGCACTGCCCTGTTCTGCTGCACTGACGGCAATTCGGTGCTCTACGTTTTTACAGCGCATTATTTACACTGCAGTACTCGCAATATTTGCACCCCTTTCTCTGCACGAAATCAAGGTCACAGTTTTTCTATTGAACATCTAAATCACAGGCAAACTATGCAATTTTCATTCTTGTTGTGAAATGTTTCAGATGACTTCAAGAACAACCAAAAATAAGTTACACTGTCCACATGACGATGCTGAATCAGAAAAGTTCTCTTAGCTGCCATTTTTAAAATGGCTTCATGGGTTGACTGAACATATAGAAAAGGCCCAGTTTTCATCCTGCTGGTCATTAAAAACTCAATAGGGTTAATTAAAATACAACAGCTATACATTGTGGAACATAACTTTGGACCCACCTTAAATGATGATTCTCACAGCCACCAAGTTAGGTACTGCAAGTGGCAAAGGATGATGTGCTTGATTTAAACAAGGATCTACTGTAAGTGATTCCAGAATTTTGAATGGAGAAGAGGCTGCTTTTGGTTTCAGACAGGTGAAAAACATATACAATGGCTTTAAAATTTTTACTAGAACGGTTTAAATTTTGGGATAAAAAGGTCGAAATTTTTACTTAGAAAGTGAAAAATGTAGGCCCTTTTTTAACATAGGAAGTCGACATTTTGAGATAAAAGGCATTTTCATGTAGTTAGCATTAGATTGGGTGTATTCTCTTTAAAATTCTCTCAGATTTTTTTACTCAAATTTTTAATTGCATAACGCTAGAATCTAAACAGCATTTTTATCTTGCATAAGAGATTTTTTTATCAATACTGAAGGCTATGGGCTCAATGTTCTATCAAAGTACAAGCTGATAAATTGCCTCAAGTCTCAAGAAGTGTGGAGAACTTGGATAGGCTGTGTCAGATCCTTGGGACCCCAATTCAATATATAGGAACAAGTGGGAAGCACCCATTGATTGTACTACAGGGTTGTGTTACATAAAAAACCGTATAGAAAATTGATTATTATATTTATTGCATCTATAAAACATCTTAAAACAAAATAACCTAGAATGATGGTTGTTTATTCAATCATCCCTGTCAGCTACAGTAAGTTGATATATGAGTCTACCTTTGCTTCCTGAAAAAGCATCTGTAATTCTATTTTTTTTGACTGCAGAAGATATGCTTTGTCTTGTTTATTGTAATGTCTCTCTTTTAACAACACACAGGCATTTGTGTATTATTTATAACTAAATTATCACTTTCTAAATTCAAAATTTGACTTGTAAAAGCGTTATTATTTTGTCTGAACCGTTGGAAATTGGCTTCCATAGAAAGGTGACCTCTAGAAGAGAAAAATTGCATAGTGAATTGGAAGTCTAGAAGCTAAAAACATTATCGCTTCAACCCCTGCTTTTTTATGCAGCTGTAATGTGCATTTGAAGGAATAGCCTAGCGTGCGTGTTCACGGAGGTCTACGCACCGTGAAAAAACTTGCTCCCAGCCGAGGAGAGTTTCTATAGAGACGCTTCATGTAGCTGCTGTGACGGTGGCTGCCCCGGCGGAGAGCAACCAATGAAAGACGGGCAAGCGGGTGTCTGGTTACACCCTCTCCCCGGCGAGCAGGAGGGATCTCCGGCTGGAGAGAGACTCATCTGAACCGCCCGTAGAAGAAGGTAGAAGCGGCTTCTCGAAGGAAACGAAGACGCGCTGGCTGTTTTCAGCTCACCAACACCACTTCCACGCGTAGCCTCCAGTGTGTTTTTATGATATCGTTTGAAGACATTTACAACAGTGTGGCTTGCGTTTTGAGGACAGCATGGAGCTCTCAGCCGAACTTGTGAAGTAAACCTGTTGCCTGCTCGCCCAGGACTGCTTTTCCATTACCAGCTGCTCCTGGATGTGATGCTCGCCTCTTGCCCGCACACTGGCTGGCATTAGGAGCAACGTTTCAAGTCGTAGGCCACTTTTTTGAGAGGTAAGCTTGTGTTTTTACATTGAAAACAGGTTAAGTTGGGTGCAGTTTACGAACGTTAAAAAATTTGGGTTTAAGACAAGGTAGCTTTGCGTTGGCCATGAGGCACACGGATTAGGAGTGGGGTTTTGTGTTTACTCGGCACTTTTTGTGTTTTCCCACGAGTTTTCTTTATAAAAGTCTACAGAAGGTTTAAAGAAGGAGTTATGTGTCATACGTACTGACTGGAGGTATAAAATATACAATGTTGTTGGATTGTGCAGCGAGGTAACCGCAGGTGTTTACTTGTGTCTGATGGAGGCCTTTGGTTCAGTTGTGGGTTTTTGGGGTAATATTCTTTGGTATTTTATCATCTGGTTTTGTCAGTGGGGCTGGTTTCAATCTTTTATAATGGAGAATAATTTTCATGATGGGTTTAAGAAAGCCCACCAAAAGTGTTTCCCCCCCAGTTTGTCAAGTAGTCTACTATTTGGATTTCTCAAAAATGACCGAGTTTTATGACTATAGTCTAAACAGCTCAATTTTTACTATTAAAAAATAAATAAACTATCAATTATTTAAATAGTAAATATACCCACCTTTTCTATTCAGTACAGTTTTTCAGTATCTGAAAACCCCCAAAAACAATTATAAGATGACCTTTGCTATTCAAGCTCTCAACAAATTATCCTCTGTAAATTTTAGAAATTAAACTTTCATTTCCTCCTTGTAGTTACTTACAGTTCATCAACGACGCCAATGATACATTGGCCAAGCTACAAGCCTATTTTAAAGTCTGTTTATGTATTTTTGCATTACTATCAAGCTGTCGTTTGTAAGAGACAAAAGCAAAACTCTCTCATTTTACCAGAGCTTTTATTCCTTTAAAGGAGCATAAAAAATCTGACTCATATGTTTACCTTGGAAGGTTTTATTTGAGTATGAACAAAGTTTAGAAATTAAAATAATGTTTATTAACAGATCTACTATTACTAATCTTTTCTGTTAATACTTCTTAAAAAAGAAGCTCTCTCACTCTGCCAGAGTCACATTTTGAATTTCAAAGAAGCTTATTAGGTTGGATTCAGGAAACAAAAATCCTTTTTGTTTTTACCTCTGTAGTCTAGGAAACCACAAAAAAAAACCTTTTTGCATTTTCTCTCAAAAGTTTTGCAATTCCTTGCGAAAGATTTTTCAAACATGAACAAGATAAACACTTCCTGTTTACACTGTAGCAGGAAACACTTAGAGAAAAATAGGCTAACTCTTATTTTGCTTTCAATTAAGCAAGCTGTATTTTTTTAAGTGTGTGTTATCTTGATATTGAGTATGTAACACTTTAACATATGTACTTAGATTATTAAGAAAGTAGCGAGTGATACGGTTTCTTGTTAGCTGCGATATTTTAAGAAATTATTCTTTCTGTGAAAATAAATAGTTTATGTATAACAGTGTTGTCGTTTGTCTAACACTCTTGTTAAATTTTCGTCAATTTGTGTAAAAAAAAAATTTCAAGCTGATTTCTGGCCATACGAAACAGAAACTACTATAAAAAATGGAAAAGGTGTACAGCATTGTTTACAGCATTCCTTCCCCTCTGGTTCGACTTGCTTCCACCTTTTTTGTATGGAATTAAATATCGGTGAAAACACATATTGCTTGGCTTTCAATGTTAACTTTATTCTCTCTGACTGACAAGCATGAAGGACAATTTTGCCAAGTGGAAGGTTGACTTCTGTTAACTCTTTTTATAGTCGGAAGCTGCACATTACCTGCTATGAAGCTCCGCATATATTTACATCAGGAGGTTGTATGGTAGATGCACTGTGTTTGCGAAGCTCAGCAGTAACACTTTCTAAACACTAGCTAGTTTTTTTCATGTTTCTACGTGACGCGTAGATTTTAATGCTGGTTGAATGTCAAATGTTGACTAAGGGTCAGCTGTTAAGAAAGGAGAAGAGACCTCATGTCTGTTGTGTTTACACCTAAATATTTGTCACTCAAAGAAAGTTTTTCATCTGCTACCACACCAACCAATCACATAGCTTGCAGTTTTTCCATAGTTACAGTTTTAAAATAATGTCAGACCACTTGATAAAGGTCAGTGCGGGTTATGTCAATGACATGCCATGTGAAGCCTAAATGGTCCACAACAAATTGGGCTTAAAAGAAGGCAAGCAATAGGGTTTTGTTCTCTTATTTGTTGTTGAAATAAATGTTTTCCACCAACACGAAGTGACACTTAGAGAGATTTGATAACAGTGGTGTTTTCAGTTAAGGAATAGTGCAGATTTTTAGGATTTCTTTTATAAACCATATGTACTTCTGAAACAACACAATTTGGTTTGAAGTTCATAGAAGTGGGAGTCAAGAAGAAGGTTCTTGCATAGAGGAACTTTCCTAACACTGATGGTGTCTGATTCATTCAGCCATGGTTATAGGGGCCAGTTCAAGTTCTTGTTTTCTTCTATGTGGTGGTCCGAAGGTCTGTTTTATCCTCTGCACTGACTGAGCTCAATGGAGCTTTTGTTTCACCTCTCTATTCCAGTCCGTTTAGTGCTGCTTGCATCTGGGATATGTTTGGTAATCCTGTACGGCCAAACGTTTCAAAGTTCATGTGTGAGTTGGAGAAAGCCATTTTTTCACTCTAAAACATTTGGGGGAAACTTTGCATAACAATTGTACAAAGAGTAAAATAAAATATGTATTCCTCAAATGATTGGGTCAACTAACTAAAAAAAATATTTTTAAAATTAATGATCCACTAACAAATGAAAGGTAGCATGGGAAATTCAGCAGTTTACATCCTTTGTCCTTTTAGGTTGTGTAATTTGGAAGACCATATTGTGCTTTCAGCAGCATTTTCAGCATGTAAAATCATCAATAAGTGCTTAAGTACAGACGGTCTCATGCAAAAATTTAATGCAGATCACAGAACCCAACTTGAGCATCGGTACCGCAGAACTTGACTCAACATTCAAAAAGGCATTTACTTGAACCATTTTAAAATGTATAAGGAGGATATCTCTCTAAGAGCAGCCACTTTGCTAGTGAAAACCACTCATCTAAAACCCTGCTTTGTGTAATACGACCTCTACTAGATCCTAACGAGATGGCTGGGATACAAAATTTATCTGACAACGTGTGTGATGATTTTTCGAACTTTTTTTTTGTTGTAAAAATTAAAATTTGTATGCTTCACTGAACATGCAGTGTTAACCAGATGCACCTTACTCTTTTTTTAATTTAAAAAATTTCAATCTGTACAGAGACATCACTTAAAATTACTTATGATATTGTCACACCAGTCAACTGTCTGTACTGCTCAATTAAACAACAGCATTCTATATTGTCTCCCACCAACGTATGCTTCAAAGTTTTCAGTGAGTATGTGCGTTTGGCAAGCACTTGACCGGTTTTCTTCTCCCTCCTCTTCTGTTAAATCTGGTGTATCATCATTTACATTTTTCCAGTGGGTGATGTTTTCGGTTTTCTATTCAACAAATCAATGGCTGTATGGAAGTCATGTTCTCTGCCCTTCCATTCATGTAAACACTTTAATGTTTGGTCTATGAGTATAGAGGTGCAATATTTCACAATTCCAACCTTTAAAGTAAGGAAAACTGCTAGTTACTACACATTTTTACACAGAATTGTAACTTATTAGTTATTTTCAAACACTGCAACTCTAACTCTATCAATAACATAAAGTGATTTTAGTGCTCAATTTGAGGAGTGAAACGGGATGAATTTGGAAACAGACGGATGGTGAAAGTGGTTTTCGTCCGGTGGATGATGTCACCTCTGGCTGTCTGAATATAGCTGCTGGGTATTTCTGTCCAGCCAGAGTCTGTTGGATGGATTGCTATTGGATGGATTATTATTGTTATGTAACAGACATATGAATGGATGGAAGGAACCCTTGTCTGGTTTGTGAATGTTTATTCTATTTCTTATTTTTAAAAAGTTAGTAGTTTTAGCTTCTGTAGCCTTGATTACATGTTAAAACAAATGGCTGGCTGTTAACCCTTTAAAATTCGGCATATAAGAGTATTTATTTAGTATTTTTACTTGCTGTGTTGTGATGAGTATTTTCCAAAACCATTTATCAATACTGTCCTCACAGGCACAGCTAGAAATATGTAAGAGTTTCATAATAACAAAAGCCACAATAGCAATAAACCAATACATTTTTTTTTACATAGTTACAGAAATATGATGTGTAAAAAAAAAGCTAAAACCTTAGAACAACGTAATATGTACATGAATGGAATACATGCTTGTATTTAAGTCCTAGTAATTTTTTTAAACAGTGTGCCGCATACTTCGGCTCTTTGTGTTGTGCTGCAAGTGTAAACTTGTGGGAAATCTTTTTTTTTATTATTCAAAAAGAAATACCTTCCTACCTTTTTCTTTTCAGTTTATATTGGCTTTTAAACAAAGACGTGCAAACAAAAAGTTAACAGTGTTAAAAGAATGATGTTATTCAAAACACTAGACCTGTGTTTTTTCTCACCAGAGAAACAGGCTGAGCGGAAGTCTCAGTTTTGATGGGCGTCTGGATCAAACCCCTCCCTCACACCTTTGATGCTATTTCTGCTCTTTCAGTGTGTTATTTTGTTCTGGTCTGTCTCCATTGAGGAAATTCCATCTCTCCTGAACCGCAGGGCAGAGCGCTTTTACTTGGTGGCCTTGCAAAGCTCAGCTTTTTACTTTTCTGTTATTTGTTGAGGTTTTTTTTTTCTACATTCAGCTTTTAGAAATATTTCTATCTAAAAAATGTTCTAGAGATTTTTTAAAATCTAAAATTTGAAAGTTGACTTGATGTTTATTACAAAATAAATGATATTATGATATAACTGGTAAAGAGTTGATAAGTCAAGTTTCAATATGAAACAATATTCAACCTTGATTCAAGAATTTAAAAAAAGTAGATTCCACAAATATATTTATTAAAATGGATAACTGGAGATGGTAAAATATTGCTTGGAATTGATGGAAGAAAAAAAAAATCAGACAGTGGTTGATCTCTGGGTCTCTAGTGTACTATATTATTTTGTCTTGGTCAGTATTAGAATTTAATACATGAATAGCATCAGAAATTATATACAATACATATTATAAAGTAGTATTTAATTTTTTTTTTTACTACTGCTACAAATACTTATATGCTTATAGTTGTTTGGCAATCAAAAATGAGAGCCTTCTTATAGATGTTTAATAATATTTATTGTGAGAAATGTTAGCAAACGTGATATCTGGTAATGTACGAGAAACCTTGATATCGGAAGGAATATATTACCAAATCGTTACTGAATGTGGACGTATACCACATGAAGCTTTTTCCTCAATTAATTCAAGCTATTGGAATTGATTGGAATGGGATGTCAGTGTTCATTCACAAGTGATGGATCGATGAATTCTGTTTACTTTGTTATATTAGTCATGGTAGTGCCTTTCGTTATGTTAAAACACAGCTTCTGCATAGGTGTGTATAGGGTTTAAGGACTTTGTTTAGAGTGTAAGTAGTAAGAACTGTGTTGGCAAGCTTGGGCTGAGATGGTGATGGAAGAACCAGGCACAAGTGTTTATAGAGTATGAGAAGTCGTGATGAAGTTGTGCAACCACTGAAAAAGTGAAAGAAGACAAGGAGTAGGATCAGTTTTTTCAGCAGTCATGACTCATTCAGGGTAAAATGAGAAGATTGTGTTTAGTTTTCTCTGCTGAAAATATGCTCTCATCATGGTTCAGAAATCTGGTCCTTCCAGTCACATGTGTTACAGCACACAGAAGCGCTCTCTTCTCTCTTCAATCGTCAGGTGTAGCGAGTTGTCAGAGGTTATTTTATGGTAGAGATTGTAAAGTAACCCTAAAAGATTACTTTTTTTAGTGAGATCATAAAGATGTTTAAAAGGAACATGGAAAAGCAGCTACTTCAAAATTTGGGAAGTTTGGAGGGGTTTCTTCATGTCAAATCCTCGCTAAGAGATTTTTTGGCCTCTGCTTCACTGCCATGAGGCTGTTTTTACAAAACGAACCCAACCACAGATTAATGCTCTGAGAGTCAAACATCCTCTCCAACAGAATTTGATTTGAGTTGGCAACTTTCACTCTGTGATTTTCTAATTGTTGAGATTTATTCTTAAATCCACATTCTGCCAAATACTGCAATCGAATGGAAAATTGCTCAAAGGCTGCCTGGAGGCGTTTATGGGAAAAGCAAAGAGGATGGATCATCTGGTAAATGACTTAAACTCAGTGATGTTTGCTTGTCCCTTTAACCCTCTGTTTCTACACGGAATAACAACGCTGTAAAACGCATTCAAGTGAACCTCACAACCGCAACTGAAATATTCAGCACCTGAAGTAGGAATGTTTTCTCGTATTTTGGTTAATAAACACATTGTAATGGTTCCCACTCTTGCCCGGTCATAAATGCAGAATGTATTTTATTCTGTCACTTGAGAAAAGATTCAGAAGTTAAAATGAATATTTGGACTGAATAAATAAGTTTTTGAGTCACTTCAAGTCACTGATTTTTTTTTATTTATTTATTTGTTTTTGCAGTAGAAAGCTCTGTCAAAGATTCTCTTCCAGATTATTGTAATTTCCAGATTAAAGAGCACTCCTGAATATCAGCAGCAGTAAGTAAATATACAAAGAAAAAAAAGGTTCATATTTATGGCGTGCCTATCCATTTGCAAAAATTGTACAAGTTAAACATTTTGTATAATGATTTGCGTGAGTGATTAAAACACTGCAGAGGCAGAGCAAAGAAAAAGTGGCAGAAGGTACCTCAGATGCTGGATCATCTCAAGCTTTAGCATGATTCAGTGCAGACTCTGAAGACAAGGTTAAATGAGGAAATTAAAGTGGAAAGACTTTATTTACTTTAGTTTTTTTCTTCTGTGATCTGTAGAGTGTTACAGCTAAACTAACGTTACTGCCTATTTTAACTTTAAGGTTAGAAATCCTTTAACATTTAGATGTCAGTTAACTCATTGATCGTGTGTACAGTACAATAGGATCATGCTGAGCATTATAATCTGTTAAAAACTAATGTGACTTCATGTAAACACTGCAATGCACGTTTTAAACAAGAAACACATGTATGAATCAAGCAACACATTTCAACCATTGGATCTCAAAAATGTCACTTTCCTTCCATAGAACGAATAATCCTTGGTGATACATACTACATAAAATGAATTTTCCTGCTTTCTTAGCATATCTTCAACATATTTAGAAATGAAAGTAATGTGCTAAAGCGATAGGAAAAGAATCTGAAATTAACATAAAAAAATAGACACTCTGGTGTCAGAACTTTCATAGCTGTTATGAAGGTGTACATGCTGCAGTATGTCTGGAATTGACTGCATATGCGCTGCTTCCTCAGTGCTTACTGTATTTGGATGGCATGATGGCTGACTTTTTTTTTTATCAACAAATCAATGAATCAACAACTTAATGCTTTAAGATAAAAAAGTTAAAGACACTGCAAGTGAGTTTCTGGAACATTAAGTGGTGAGAAACTTTTTTGTTTGTATTTTATATGAAGTACATATCATTGGCTATTTGCCAATTGACTATTGGCTCCCTGTTCTTATTTTAGACACACATTCAACATGAGCAGCGGCAGCACTGGTTAACAGGTCTGTTGTCGTAGTTTGTACATCTTGTCTTGACAACTAATATATTGTGCTTACAGTTGGCCCTATATGATTCAAACTCTAGGGACCCTAGTGTTGCTTTTTAATAGACATGTTCTCACACTTGCTCTGACTGCTGTGTCTGAATGGAAGGCTGGGATCAGGCCACTGCCCTAGTCCTCCCTGAGACAGTGAAAAAACATTTCACTCCCAACAACAAAAGAAGAGGAAAACAATCTGCATATGACAGCCCTCCCTTCTACACAGACTGGAGGCTAATGAGGCAGACTTGGGGGGGTTACACAGTGGTTACACAGTTTCTCATCTCTGTGGTGGATTCCTGCATAAATCTTTTCTTAATGATACTGCTTTCTGCAGAGTGACTTGATCCGGCTGAGACCTTGCGGATCTTAGTGCCTTTATTTCACTGCATTCTTGATGGGCTTTTGGGAAATGAGATTTAGAGCTTTTAAAAGTAATCTCTGCTTTTAAATGCTTGATTGAGGCCATGGAAAATAAAGAACTTGTGGTCACATGAGTTGGGCTCTATGTTTTTGATTTTCTCCTGTACTGCCAAGTAGGGATGCAGCATTATGCAGTATACTGTCTAGTGTTGTGCACAAATTAAAAATATGTTCTTTTTGCCTTTTCCTGGTGCATTTACATTTTTTATGCATTATAGGAGTAAACACAATGAGACTGAAATGCTCCAAATCTACCAGAAATGAGAGGCCTCCTTTGAATCCACACCCCTCTGAGGTTGCATTCGCCCATGCTCTGCCTGAAATCTCTGACTCCACAGTTCAATTGAATTGTGACACATCAGTGTTTCAGTAGCCCCATGTAATGCCCGCTCAAAAGTAATCCTTTAAAGCCAGAGCTTCCTCTCTCCCTCTTGCCACACAGCATGCTGGGATTTCCAGGGGTTTATGGCTCATTGTGACCACAGCTGTGGATGCAGCACAGAGGTTGGGACACAATGATGAAGAATTTGACTGCAAGGAGTGTAACTGATCCACCCTGACAATTATGTCTGATGGGATACAATTGCATTTGCATTTTTTCGGACATTATGGCAGGCCTGGGTCTGTTTGCATCAGCTGAGATGTTTAAAAACTTGTAGATTGAATTGTCTTGTTCTTTGTTTGGTGGTCTTCTTCTTTAGCAGAAACAATTACATGTTCGTTTTTTGTCCACTTTACAAATTATGTTAATCTTAGAGTTTAATGATCTTGGATTAATGATCCTAAGAGAGAACTAAACTTTCTTTTTCTTTTAATTTTGATTTTAAGTAAGCTCATCAGGAACATTGGCTACAAGCTTCCATTTACCGTTTGATTATTGTTGTCTACAGTCCCAAACTAAACTGTGTGGTATAGGCAAAAAAAAAAATAAATCAAACAATGCACACTGTTTTCAGTATTTCACTCTCAGTCCATATTCTATTCATATCACCATGCAACCCATGGCTTGTTTCCAAATGAAGTAAATCATGGCTTATCTTGGTTATTACCTGGATAATTGACTTCAGGGGAAAACCAGCATGGTCAGGGAAGTGATGCTAGTGAGACATACTAATATATTAATATGTATTTTTCCTGAACAATATAGTGTTGTTGTATAATATGTATTTTCATATATTATTTTATAATGTTAGTTAACTGTTGGCATGACCTTGGTGTTTTGTGTGGTCCCCACAGGAGGGAGCATGCATGTGTCTCTGGCAGAGGCCTTGGAAGTTCGAGGAGGCCCGCTGCAGGAGGATGAGGTTTGGGCCGTTCTCAACCAAAGTGCAGAGAGTCTCCACGAGCTCCTCCGTAGAGGTAAGCTGGGAAACTCCCACCACTCACTCAAATCCGAGACAGAGCAAGACCTTGGCGTGAAGCCTCAGAATGTACATAAGCTGATAATTTTGATGGAAAGTATGCAGGAATCTTTAGGGCTGCAGTAGAGAATTGTTGTTGCGTCAGTTTAAATTTTGAAGCATGTGTTTTAATCATACAAAATGTCATTGTGTTTATTTTTAACACCTTTCGGTGAGCAAATACATTTTTAAGTTGGTACATTATGCAACATGATTTTCTATTAAACTAGATAATGATTGTTCTTAGTAATTTCTTTTATCCTCTCTATAATCTGGTTATACCAAGAAAGTGGCTGTATTTTGAATAAGCTTAAATATAATGTCCAAACTGCTAACACAATGCAATAGCTGGTGTTATCATGAGACTGTACCTTGTTCTGAACTGAACTGAACTTTCTTCATCTCCGTGAGTTTCTTCCTTTTTGGATTCTCAATCACTTTTCACCTTTTTGTTTTTCCTGGTTCACCTGGTTACTCTGGTTTGGTCACTTGTAGCTTTTTTAAAAAAAAATCCTTAACATGACTATTTGTAATTGTTCTTTTTGTTAAGTCAGGATAACTTGACTTGTTACAACCTGTTAAATTTATCCTATGCATAAAATTTTTGAACACTTCCTTAATCTCGTAAACTGTGGGTTTTTTTATGGATTTTTTGTGATTAAGTAAAACTAGCCATTATGAAAAGGCAAGTAGATGCATTCTCTGCGTTATACTGTTTATTAGATCAACTTAATCAATCTCTAGGATGGGCTTTTGACCTGCTCAGGGTGTGCCCCCCTGCCTTTTCCAGTAGGTCTGGACACCAATAAAGACCCTTGTCCATCCTGCCATATTGTTTGGTAAGGATTTTTTGTTTGTACTTTTAGATTCTTTTTACTGGATGAAAGTGGAAAAGACTCTTGAAATTAAGACATTTATTGTGTTGTATTTCAGAAGTGAAAATATGTATTTGCTATGTTTTATGACTTGAGAGCCTTATTTCACTCACCAGCGACTTGAATGGGTCTTTTTTTAAAGCTAAGAAATCAGATGGTGCTTGGTGCTGTTTTCCTAAATGCCATCAAAAAAGATCCTTCTATAAGTATTTTTTTCTCCAAGATGATCAAGGTGGGGTTAGTGAAAGGTTACTGTTAAAAATGTTTCTACATTTAGTTAAGGTAGTTGTTTTAGATTTGTGTTTGGGCTAAAGAATTCCGTTGTTGAAGACATTCCAGTAAACTGAGTTGGAGTTTGGGAGTTAGGAGTTTCTAGAAATCAGAGCAGCTTTAAAAGACTTTTCTTGCTGACTGCACCCCACCACTGGGATTCTTAAAATCTGTGAGGCTGCAGATGGATTTATTTTCCCTTTTTGGCCAATGTGAACTGGAGGCATGCTCCACATAGTGGAGTTCTTACTAAGACTATAAAAGAGTTAAAAGTTGAATACATAAAATAAAATTCTTCTAAAATAATTTTTACCTGCTTAACATTAATAACTAATTAACAAAAATAACTTTTATACAAATGTTACAATTTGTTGTTTTTTGGTTGGAAATAATATTGTTTAACTATATTGATGAGATATTTAAAAAAACAACTGTGAATTAATGCAGCTTGAACTTTTTTTTCAGTTATGGTCACTGTCAGCATTTTTTCCAAATAAAAGCCGATGAATATAGCAGGATCATTCTATTGTGTTTCCTCAGTAATGCACGTTAAATACTTGCAAACACCTACAGGTTACCCAAACTCATTTTCAGTGTAGGCCAGACCAAAACAGCATCATATCTGTCAGATTGATTTCAAGTAGTGCAGTTTTATGTGTTCTTTTTATATTTTTGAAAAAAAGAGAACACTTGAGTGAAGCTTTTGAGGAGGTTTATGTCCATCCGATGCCTGTCAGAATGACTGGCATTCATTGTTGGATCAGCACTGTGAACAAAAGCTTCTTTATTGTCCTCATGGCCTGGTTTCCTTTGGTGGACTGTTTGGAGATTTTGAGATGATGCCAGCATTTTTGATGTCTCTCGCATTTCCTCAAAACTGAAATAAAAAAAACATCTAAAAAAGCGATTCTCACGGTCATCAGACAATTTCTAGTCTGTCTTTAGTCCTGACAGTCATTAACCCCTTCTGAATTATTCATTATTAACTTCTGTGTTTTCCATACGGATTCAACATCACTGACTTAACAATGCAACTTGCGGCCATGGTGTGAAAGCGCAGTTAGACTTGTGCTGTAGAAAGAATATGTAAAGTCTTGTCTCTGCATGGTACCACTTCAGTATGTGACAAAACACTCTGGATTGGAATTTTCCAGGTAAGTCAGGCATAGTATTATATTAGGTTGGTTTCCTTATTTGTGTAGTGCATATTTTACCAACCTGAATATGTATACTACCCCCTTTTGTGGAGCAAACAATTTTTTTTATGCGGCAGAATAGTATGCATGTTCTGAGACACATTGCCTCCTAAACAGCCTTACTGTCGAATAGTTACAAAGATGATGTTTATGCTCTGGCATGTGTTTGCAAAAGGAGCTGTGATTCAGTCTCACAGTAGCTTGTTATCTGGCCTTGAGCTACTCAGGGGTCAAATCTTGCTGGCTCCCTCATGACAGAGTTTGCTGAAGTTCTGGGTGAAGTCAGCAATTTTTCTAATTTATACGGAAATCCAGAGCCCTTTGATGAAGGAGGCATTGAGCTTGCCTTTTATGTCCTGCTGTTTTGAATTGAAGGTGAAGCTTGTAAATGGTAAATTATCCCCCAAAGAAACTTTTAACAGTTAAACAGAATATATTTAAACAGGTCACGGGGGCGCAGTGGGTAGCACGGTCGTCTCACAGCAAGAAGGTCGCTGGTTCTAGGCTCGGCTGGGTCGGTTGGCATTTCTGTGTGGAGTTTGCATGTTCTCCCCGTGATCGCATGGGTTTTCTTCGGGTTGTGCTCCGGTTTCCCCACAAGTCCAAAGATATGTTGTGTAAGTTAACTGAGTAAGAACTATTGCCCATAGTGTTAATGAGTGTGTGTGTGAATGTTTCCCGGCTGGAAGGGCATCCGCCGCGTAAAAACATATGCCAGAGAGTTGGTGGTTCATTCCGCTGTGGCGGCCCCGAAAGGGAAGAAAGCCGACATGAAGGTGAATGAATATTTAAACAGAGATAAACAGTGAGCTTGTTTACATTAAATAATAGAAATAGAGCTAAGCTTCTTTCCATTATTTTCATTTTTAATGAGAAATATGTTTTAAGAATTTTTTTTTCTTTTAAAATGCTGATAAATACATTTTCAGATTTGGAGCACAAATCTGGTTATGTAGGTCATTGAGTTGGTTGTCTCCAGGAGTTAATCTCAAGCATCTAAAATAAACAGATAGCAACTAAATAAACAGACGCCCAGCTCCCTTGTCTGCCCAGTCAGGCTTCATCTTATGTAACATTTAGACTGTTTTTTACAGTATTTGTATAATGCGTTATTATAACATAATGCAATGGGTGTGTATACTTGTATTATATGTGTTTAATACAAAACAAAACTAAAAGAGAGACATTGTATGCCAGTTTTTTTTCTTTTTATGTCTTGATGGGTCTGTGGTTTGCCAATTTCTCTTGTTATAATATATTTGTAGAAAGGGATATGTAAAAGTATTTGATACAAGTGCTGGAAAGGTTTACGTCGAAGGAGAATGTGCCGATAGATTCTCAGTTAAGACCAGCTCTGGTCCAGTACTTTCCACAGGAAACACATGTTTGCTTTTGGAATTCCAGTCTTATATTGGATCATAGTTTGATATTTTCTTGCTTGCCATACTGACAACTTAACTATTATTTTTTTTGTTTTCATTGTCAAAAGATTTCCCCAAATTTAACATTGTCTATCGTTTTGCACATTTAGATTTTTAAAAGGAAATAGTAGAACATGGGTTGTGTTTTTGTTTTCATGTTTCCCTACATTTTGTTAAGTAGTCCTCAGGTCATCTTAATTCTGTTGTTCCCTTTATCCCTCTGTTAACTATTTAGCTCTTGTAGTGCTCTCCCTTCTATTACCTTTTTAGTATTCTCATGATGTCCATGTTGTTTTCAGTCTTGTGATTTTCCTGAAGTTCCGTTGACCTTTCTTTTAGTTGGTTTAGTCTTGAGGTTTTTCTTTCCGTCTTCGATTTGTTAAGTTTGTCGGCTCTGCCCATTGGTCATTGTCTTGATTGATTTCATCTGTTACTTCCTCCTGTATTACGGCTCCTTTCCCCCAGTGTTTTATTTTTTAACTATGATATTTCTGTGTTCCATTACATTCCCATACTTAATTTTCTTGCATTTTATTTGTTTATTTTGGTGTTTATCCTGTTGCTACATTTTGTTTTGTTTGATCAGGATTTAACTGACTTCACCCAGAACTTCAGCAAACTCTGTCATGAGGGAGGACAGATATAACTTTCTCTCTCATTGTTCTCTGATGTGACATCAACAAGCAAACTATGAAGAATATATAAAAACGTTAGTGTGTTTGATGCTGGAATCACCCAACTGTTTTAGTCAGACAATGATGAAGTCAATCTGAAAAGAAAGTGTATTCCTTCGTATTTCATGTTTTGCAATGAAAAAACTCAATTATTTACCTATTATTTCAATTTAATGATTTTATGGAAGAGGAAATAAGTGAACGTGTTGTTTTTTCTGTATTTCATGTGTTTGAATTGATGAATCGTATTGTTTAAGTCATTGAGTTATTATTTGAATAGTTTCAATATTTGTTAATCTGTTTTGATTCGCTTATTGCGCCTTATATTCCAGGTTGGCACATGTTGAGGGTGTGCCTTATAATTCAGTGCACTTTATAGTGCGCAAAATACAGTACATTATATTTCTAAACAATTTTGAAAAGTCTGAATGGCAATAATATTACTGTGAAGTGCATTATTTTTATTTCTTTATTATATAGCTGTTCGTATTAATGTTGCCCCTTTACAAGTACATTTTATGGCTTGAGTTATTTCTGCTTAACTGTTTCATGCATCGCTGCAGGGCTATCTACTACAAAGGCTTTCTGCATTTATAGCACAAAATAAATGGCAAATCAAATACAAAAATGCAAACACAAATTCTTCCATAATCATCTTTCCTGGAGGGATCCCAGGGGCCTCATGTTTCTTGAAAATCACTCTCATTCAGATAATAATGTAGCGATAATAAGGTTGCTGTAGGATTGCACAGTGCTTGTCTAGAGGAGCTGTTCTTTTGCTTTAATCTGTCTGCTAACTTTCCCACACTTCACAATCATTGCAAATCCGACACCAGTTTCCCACAAGTTCTTTACACACAATGTCTAAAAACTTGTAGAAAGATAATGCTTGATTCCACCCATGCATGTTTTTAAGAAGATCTTACCAGTTTAAAACAACCCGTACACAGTATGCAATTGTCAGGTGCATTCATCTTGAACTTACCCATATTTGATTGTAACATGTTGTCGTAACTTTGTGCATCCCTGAGTTCACCCGGAAGAGAGTTCTACAGTATTCATACTTTGAGAGAAAAAGTCCTGTTTCCTGTTTGTTTAAGTGCGAGTGCGTGGTACAGGCAGAAGCTTTAACTGAGTAGAGCGTAGTAAACTGCTGGGTGTATATGCAGTTAAAAGTGATGAAAACTATGCAGGAGCAAGGCCATGGAGTGCTTTGTATGTGAGGGGTACTTTTTTTAAATCAACACTGAAACAGACAGGGAGTGTGATGTTTCAGGTTCATGTTTTTTGGTCCCGGTCAAAATATGAGCCGCTGAATTCTTAACATACTGCAGCCTCTACATAGTAGACCTAGATACCCCGGCCAGGAGACCACTACAGTAATCATAATTTTAGCCTTGAGGGTATTATGGCCCTTTAAATGTAATGGACTCTGCATGACATACTTCTCATTTGTAAATGCACCTCTGGTTTGAGCTTTCAGATAGGAGTGTAGTGTTGGTGGCATGTGTTTTTTTTTTTTCTCTCCGACATGATCATGGGTAGGTGTTAAATTATCTGATTTGTAGTATTACCATTTAACTGTCACATATGTCTTCAATCTATATTTCAAATACATTTATTAAGTGAATTATGAAAGTTATAAGTACCGTCATTGTGAAAGTGGGATGTTGCTTTCTGGGATAATTATTCACGCTTTAATTAAAAAAAGTTAGTTACCTTTCCTCAAGATAAGGATGTGTACAATTCCATGGCGATCACATCCTTTAAAGGAAATAGAATAAACAACTTTTGGCACCTAACAAGTAGTTGATGAACATTTGAGTTGGAACATGAAAGTAGTCATTCATCGAGTCCATTCTTATCTATCTATAGTATACTTAAATGTCCATGCAAATCTTAACAATGGCAGTTTGGTTTCTGTTTAGTGTTTGGGTTCATGTTAGTCTCATTTTTGTTTTCTTCAGGTTCAGCAGATCCATCTGCACTTGGTTTCATCATCTCTCCATGGTCGCTGCTGCTCATGCCCTCTGGAAATATCTCTTTTACTGATGAGAACGTCACCCAGAAAGACCTGAGGGCCTTCACCCCTCCAGAGGTGCTAGAGGGGCTCAACCTCTCTTCTCTTTCTGACATGGAAAAGGTAATTTGTGATTTTAGCATTGTAGAGCAGCGTTAAATTTTTATTTTAATTTTTTTTACAGTGTGTTGTAGACTTTCTTTTTTTGTTGAAAATAAGTGCTATTCTCTTGTGGACATACGACATTCTTGGAGAGAGAGCCACTCCAGCACTGAGATTATTTTCAGAGAAGTCAAAGGATCTCACATTCTTTGGCAGGCTCTGTGATATTGAGTTCCCAGAGTGAAGCGTATTCTTCTTCTGGTGGAAAAGATTAGAGGGCACAATTGTGCAGATATGCTTATGCAGTTTGAAGCTGATTAAAGGATGAATAACAATGTAGAATAACAAATATATCTAATAGAAGCAGCTAAAATTGTGCTCTGGAACTAGCTTCAAATGCAATCTTGTGAATACTTTTCTTTGATTTTCATAGATGCACATGTATTCGCTCGGCATGACATTGTATTGGGGTGCAGACTATGAAATTCCTCAGAGTCAGGTGAGGGATTAAAAGAGAATCTCAGTATTTCACAACTTTTCTCAACTCTTTCACAACCCCTTTTCTCAATGTTTTTTAACCCACTCATGTATGTGTTAGCCCATGGAGCTTGGGGAGCACCTTAACAGCGTCCTGCTCAACATGTGTGAAGATTCAACGCTCACTCGACTCTCTGTTCGCTCTGCCCTGGACACCTGCAGCACTCATATCAGGAACTCCAACTGTGACCCTTCCTTTTCTTACATCAGGAGACTCGTGAGACTCGTCCTTGGGAGCCTCTCTCAGGTTATTTTTTTTCTAGTATTTATATAGCTACATATACATGGTTCCTACAATATTTTTTGGGGGGGCTGGCTGTATACATTTTTTACATTTGTACACATTTGTAAACTATTTTTATTCCTGATTTTAGCTTGTGATCAAAATCTTGAAAAGCCGAAAGCTTTTTACCGCTGTGTTGTTAGCATTCTCACCAAATTTTTTTGCTACGAGAACAACTGCCCCAGAATGTATTTAGATTACAGAGGGTGGCTGAATGAAAGACAAACAATCATGGATGCAAATGAAAATAATGAAAATTAATTTCTACTTGTATTTATTTATACCCAAGTAATTTTTGTCCTCCATACATTTTCACAGTTGGTGTTTTGACAGTTTTGACCCTAAATAAGTTCTGGAGGTTTTTTCTTTGCACCTCTTGAGATTTGCAATGTAATGCAACTAAACAAAAAAGTTTTTTTAAAGGTGCCGTATCATGTAAACTCGACTTTTCAGAATTTTTTTAATAATTTCTTCAATACTTATCTTTTTAGTTTAGCTTTCACCTAACATGTGACGTGTGTGGGTATGCTTTTATTATGTTTTATGTATTTTGTTATTTGGTGTTTGTAACTGTTTTTACTTTGTTTCTCTGTGTTTATCTACCTCTTGTTCTGCACCCTGGTCAATCCTCTGGTTGTAACTAGGCACATTACAAGTAAAATTGAATGGAATTTAATATATTTTATTTTTTAAGCATTATTCAGTTATATTCAGTTTATAGTTATATTCAGTATAAAATTCAATTCAGATTGATTCACGCATGCTTTAAGCATTTTTTTTCTTTTCTTTTTTGGGAGCTCAAAACGTTTCGATGGCAGTAGCGAGACCCGTTGCTCATCGTGCCACCACTAACTGATGAACTGATGAACACCACTTAGATGAACTACTAATGCATCTCTTCGAAGAATGTACACACTGACTTACCTGGAAGTGTAACTGTAAAAGAACCGCTCAGGACAAACAAGGAAAAGAGTGTGTTTTTTCAGTCCTGGCCCAAACATATTTTTTGACTTTCTGTGTACCAACAAGTAAAATAAAGCAGGTGGTGGTGGAGTTGCAGAAATTTGGCATTGTTGGACCAGGAGGTACACAACTCATTTTGTGGAGCACTATAATTTGAAATTATTAAATTTTTTAATGATAAATACTGTCTTTCAAAAGTTATTAAGTGAACAGTGGATTAAGTGAACTAGAGGACTCAAATATTTATTATATATTATTTACAAGGGGCATGATAATGCCACATTTAAAAAGAAATGGTCTAGCTGTTCCCAAGGGTTCAAACTTTTGTATGTCTGCTTTGTTTGTGTAATTTAGTCAGGGTGAATGATTGATTTTCTTCCTCTCCATTTCTCTGTATGTTTAGCTGGACGGATTGTTGTCTCAGAGCGAAAGAGAGTCGATTCCTGAGAGAAGTAAAGAGATTCGAGAACGTCTGCGTGGTAAAGGTCTGCCAACAGGTAATGCTCAAACTCCTGCAGATCTATGAGATAACCAAAAAGTAATCATCCCTCTGAGTGGTTTCTCGGTCATTCATTCTTCTCTTAACCAATTTCTAAGAAGAAAAAAGAAATCTCTGAGAAGAAAGGCTAACTTTGAGCTGACTCATCTCAAACACTATTCTTCCAGATGTAAAGGAAGTGATTCAAAGTATAAACAAAGTAGGGATTGGTTCAGACTTGACAGAGCTTTGGCCCCGTAGGGATTACTGCTTCTCAAAGATCCTCCCTTCTGCAGAAGACAAGCCAAAACCAGCACCCGGAAGAGCCAAACTAAAATTTTGGAAGTGTCCATTAGTTGTATGTAAAATGCAGTTGTTCTCTACACTCAATCCACAAAAAACATGTTGATCATATTTTTACAGTGTTTATTGTGCGTTAGTGTGTTACAGTAGTTAATTATGATAATGATGCCTTCAATTTATATAGTCCTTTTTTGGACATTCAAAGACGCTTTACAATTATCAGAGAATTATTCTTTCAACGCACATTCACACACTGGTAGTGATAAGCTACGTTGGTAGCCCTCAGCGGCCTACTGCCCACCACCAAACACACCCCACTGGTCAGACACATCCATACATCATGTGACTCAAAGAGCATTCATAAAGGTTTGTACATCTTTAACAAGTTGTTCCGAAAGGCACAAATTAAGCATTGATGAAGACAAATTACTTGTAATGAAAAAATAAACTAGGTGAGTTTTGACGAGCCCTGAACAGTTTTATTTTTGCATAGATTTTCTCTTTGTCAGAAACTAATTCTTGGTTCTTCTCTCTGATGCGGTATGATTTATAGTTTCATGATGTGCCAAGCAAAGAATCCTTTTTCCTTTCCTTGTCATCTCTTCTCCTCTTTTCTGTTCATCTCCCAACTTTCCAACTCCTTCTTTTTTTGGACTTTTAATCAAATTTTGTCTCTCACTTTCACTCTCATCATTTCTCTAAGTGCTTGAGTTACAGATTAGTATATGACTCTTAAGTGTTCACCACAAACCAAAATCTAGAGTTTTTCCTTTTGGAAATATGGCCAGATATGTTTGGTGGGTTTCTTTTTTTAAGAAGATAGTTATGTAACTGTGATTGAATCAAATAGTAAAAGGAACGTTCCCAGAGAGATATTCTCGAAGAGGGTTTGTTTTCATGTTGTATCTGGCCACATCAATATGAGAAAACAAGCCTGTCTCGATGGTGACTGACTTCATGCTTAGCTTCTTTTTGACTTTTCGAGGTAATGAACCTACAGGAACATGGTGATAAATGAGATGGCAGATTATGGTATTGCTCTTTTTTCATTGTTTTTATTTTAGATTGTTCTGTTTTTGGGGGGGGAAGCATAAGGCTATAATGAAAAGTGTAGTTTTTGGTACATACCATAAGTATTAACCTAATAATCCACATTCATTCTCCCAAAATAATTTTCTCTCTACATGCGACAGCACTAATCATCCACACTTAGACAAGTGAGTAAAATGCAAAAACCGACAGAAAGACATAAACCTGATTTCGAAGCTGTATATTAGCACAAAATTGCGAATAAGAATGTATTTTACAGATGCATCTGTGCTTGTGTCCATCATCATTTAAATTTTTCTAAATGTAGTCATCAGTGAGCATATGACCCCAAAAATGGCCTAGTTGGGCCTAAATAAATCAGGAGAATGTTGATGAGAAAAAAGTATGGGCCACGTATAGAACCCTGGGTGACACCATAAATTAGTTGTTTTATTTTGGTTGACGTTGAATGAAAAGTATGAATGTTGCCAGTGAAGGAGTGTTTAGAGGTCCTTGAATCCCATCGAAATGTAAAGGGTAAAACGCTGTCATAGTGTTGCTTGAATTACTCTGTTAACTCTAGTAATGAATCATGATTTAAAGAAGAGGCATTATTAGAAGAAAGACAGATATGCAGATGGCCTGGCACATCTTTTTCCTCAGGATCTTAAAGCAGACGGATTTTTTTTTTTAGGCTATTCAAAGTCTTACATTCATTGTTCTAGGTTTTTAAATAATTTTTCACAGGCCTTATTTTTCTGATGTACATGCAAAGGTTATTGGAAATAAGCAAATTTAATTTGCTGCATTTTTAAAACAAAGAGACCAAAATGCCACAGCCAATTAGCCCTCTGTTACAGACCCAAATCTATGTGCTTGTAAATTCGCCACAGACATATGTTAGCTATGATGAAGTAGATTTTGGTATCTATTGGGATTGTTTCGATACTGGTGCCAAATGATACCTGTCCCAAAACGGTGCTGGAAAAATACTTTGCAAAAGCCACAAAATTATGGTGGATGACTCGAGAATACATTTTTATTGAACAAAAAATGCTTTAAATTTAACAATATATTAAAAGTTTAACGTATATATGAATATATAAGTAAATAGAAAACAACTACAACTATTTAAGCACTTCGTATTTTAGCAGTTCTTTTGCAGGAATATCACCATTTGTTAGGATGAATTCAAGATTTTCATTTTGCGATTAATATTACATTAGCCTACTAAAAACCTGTGGGAAGGCTGCTGCTGTTGTCATTATATTATTAAAATCAGTGGAGTCTTTTTTGCGATTGGTATAACTAAGGCTGGAGTCATCCTCACCGATATTGCCACACATTGTGCTCTTGACACGGTGTGTCCCTCTGCTTTAAGTTTACTCCGTGTGCCCTTATATGTTTCATAAAATTTTATATGCTTCCTCCTTTACATGGAAATACTGTGACACATTTGCAGAATGTATGTCAGAATCCTTTCGTGTGTGATATAGCAAAACTTTTGACCCTTTTTGGCGTATAGTTTAATGCAAGCTGTTTAATTTAGCATGCTACACCGACTCTTGTCGCGTGCCGTCAGAGCAAGTCGATTTGTTCCTGCATTCATTCTTGGAGGGTCTTATTTGCTGTTGATTTGTTTTAAGGGGAGATGAGGACTTGAGGGAGAGAGGGACTGTCTTCATGTCCATTAAATTGGACTGATGAATTGAATAAATAAAGATGATCTTCACAGTCTGACAGATGCCAACATTCACATTCTGTTTCGATCCCTGTTTCGAACCCCATACTGGTTCTAGAGGTACTGGTTCCGTATTAGCGCTGGGTTTTTTTTACCCAGCCCTATGGAGAAGTGCAGGTTTAGTGACATTTGGCTCAGAACAACTGGATATAGGGCTTGGTTGAGGTTGATTTAAACCAAATGTTATTGAAGAATACTGTTTATTATACTGAAATAAGTTAAAATAAATAAACAAGTAAACTTTGAACATTCATTAGACTGCTTTGAACCTGTTCATCAGCAAATGTCATCCACCAATTTTGCCATAGATAGGTCTTAAATCGGATTCTTAATGGTCTCATAAAGCTCTTCAAAGTCTTTATTTGAAGCCAGCAGAAACCAAAAAATCACCTCATTTATCAAATTTGTTTCCCTCTTTAGGACGTAGCGCTGCACATCGCGTGCTGGAGCGTTACAGAGCACGCACTCAGGAGCAAGCTAACCTAAACCGTGGTCTTAGTCGCTCCATGGGCTCTTTGCCCACCCAAGACCTTGTCCTGGCCAATGAGGGCCTCACTGCATTCCCTCTTTCAGAGTACAACTCTAGGCCAGAGTCGACTACCGAGCTCCACCACAGATGCCAACAGCAGCAAATAGAACTGCAACAGCAGCAACGCAGTCGAATCATGGAGTTAAACCAGCGTACAAATCCACATCAGAGAAACAAAAGCTGGGCTTCCTCTGCAGACCTGGCCTACCTCGACCCAGAAATGCTCCGGTTTGGGGCTCTTGAGGATGCCCGCAGAGGCAGCAACGCTCTGAGCACCCGTTCTGCTGTGAGACACAAGTCTGCAAAAGCCAAGGACCTCCATTACTCTGACTTTGGGAGTTTAGATGCGAGAAAAATCCATCACAACTCCAGTCAGTCGGTGGCATCTGCGATTAACAGCGCTCATCACCGGATCCGAGAGAGGCACAAGAAACTGCAGGCACTCAAGCAAGCCATCGATGGTGAGTATTCATGTAGATGCCAGATTTATTTTTTGGTTTCAATGAACTGCATTTAATCTTCGGCTGTTAAAGTTTATTTTTTGAAGTGCGTTAAAAGCCCCTGCTGTTTCACCCTTCCCCTCACGACTGGTTCCCTACTGAAATGAAGCAGGCCTGAGCCTGGTTAGTACCTGGAAGGGAAACCTCAAGGGAAAACAAGGTAGCTGTGGGAAGGGATCTAGCTACTCTGTGGTCTTTGTGGGTTTCATCAACCCTGAGCAGTGGTGAGGACATTGTAAGGCGCTTTGAGTGATGTGTTAAACCTACATACTGTCTGTGCTGAATGAAAAAGGATGCTGTGTTGAAGTGTAGTAGAAAAGTGTAGAACGGCTATTTGTGTTAACCATTAAATAGCGTTTGGTGAGTGTTCTGGCTGGTGCATGCATAGTGAGGGTTCCAACTGGTATATCTCTATAACATTGCCCTTAAGATGTAAAGCAGTTGAGTGTCTAGAAAAATAAACCTACATTAATGTCTTGACATATATATTGGTAAGTGGCAATATTTAAACATAGCATGATATTGACTCAAAATATAGCAGCAACCTTTACTTAAATGCATTTAAACATCATAACATAAAGATGAGCTGTGTGTGTTTGTTAGCAGTTTGTGAAGGGTTTTGAATGGGTTTTGCATGGTCCATCCGCATACGGCACATTGCCAGGTTTTTTATGACTCAGACGGGATAAAGGCTCCAGATTCCTGGAACTAATTAGAGATGGATAATTCTAGGTCTTTAAAGCTTGCATACTTGCTCAAGTGCTTTCCTCCACACTTATTCGTCCTTCTTTTGCGTCCCTCTTCCTTCTCATTCAAGTCTAACTGCTCTTTTGCATTTAAAGGTGTGGTATGCAGTTTTTTTTAATAAAAACCTAACAAACAAATGCACATTTAATAAAGCCTGCAAAATAATTTAGTTTCTGACAGTGTCTTTAAACAATTACATTCCATATCTTTAAAGCAGATAAACGACAGCTTAATTGGTTAGTTCAAGGGAACAGTGTTTAAGTGACTGTGCTTATTTTGCCTTCGAGTCAATCCGAATCAGTTTTAAAACAGTTAACTGGTGTTCTAATGTTATTTAATTATTGTCAAGATTCAATTTTTAAATGTTCCTATTTTTTTTATTTGTCTTTTGTTTGGTTTTGGGAGGTTCTAACAACAGACAGACATGCATTCAAAACATTATAAATTATCTTAAAAAAAAGTTCTCCTAAAATATTAATTCTGAAATGGTGCTCATGATCTACTCTTGGTTCTACATAAGTTATATTCATATTGTTATATAGATATATCTAGCATTAATAACCATTTCCTCTATTTTCTTGTTTTTAGTATCCCATATTAAACGCCAAAAATGGTCAGATGTCATTGTTTCCAGACTAAAAGATTCTCTTACAAAATTCCTCTTTTTAGTGACTCTGAGTTGACTTATTCTTATTGTACAAGATACAACCAATACACAAAGCACTTTACCATTTCTTAACTCATGAAAAGTTTTTTTTTCTAAATCCACAATACCGGCTTTTTAACTTTTTAAGCAGCTTTTAAAATGTTTAAAAAGATAAAACTCAGTGTAATGGCTAGTAGTATGTATTTTTCAGTATTGATGCCATGTAGAGTAATGTGTTAGGGGATTTTACATGACCATACTTTGTGATGATTGATCATGCAGTTGTAAGCAAAAAAATCTATGCTAGATTCAAACCATGAGGAATGAACGCTTCAGAGTGAAATGACTCTTGTGAAAACATTCTCTATAACACTATTGTGGAGTGCAAAGTTGCAAAAAAAAAAAAATCCTCTGTGACCTCCTGATTAACTTGTCTTGTCTAGATGTTTGGATGTCGCACTGTGTGCCACGTTGATGCTCAGACCCTTTGCCTGGCCTCCATCTGGACATTTTTGAGTGAAGCTTTGTTTCATAATAAACCTCAGGCTTTCCATTCGACCTGGCCCTGAACCGTGGCCACAAGCTGTTTGGCTGCTATTTTTTACCAAAGCTGAGCTCCAAACTAAAGGCATAGTCTTGGTCCAAGCGGCTTTCATTCTGGTTATCCTGAGGAACACTGTTATATAAGGTTTATTGATCTTTTTTTTTTTGCAGGAAATGCAGATTTATGCTAAAAATGCTATAATGCAAGTTTTATTGTTTGTTTCACACTAAAGTGATTTTGAAAGGATGCCTGAACAGTCTGTTTCTCAAAAAATGTGTTTTGTCTGTTGAATTATTTTGGGTACACACAAATTGAGTTAAATTTGAGTTTATATTTGTGTATAAATCTGATTGAATGACTTCATCTCGCTGGGATCTTGTTTAAAAGCAGAAATATCATTGCTTTAACTTCAATTTATAAACCAGCTTTAAAAATAGTCTGAACAAATGAGACATCGTTACTAGAAGGACAATTTGCTACTATTATTTTTGTAGGGGAAAGACAGCTCAATGTTTGAAGGTCTAGTCTGTCTGCTCTTGCAAACTTGAATCAGGTTCATTTTCCTGAGTGAGCCACAAACACAAAAAGACGGAATGTCCTGCTCCAGTTCTCCATCGTCCACACCAGCACAGAGCATGGTTTTTGAGGAATGCTTTTGCTGAGAATGAACTGATATGAGAACAGATCCTAATTAGGGGTCGAGCACCAACTGTGTAAGAACCCTATTGTAATTCAGTGCGTTTTTGCTTTCTCACAGAGGTACATAACGTGCACTGTCATTTGCATTCTTTTGGTGATAACTGTCATTTTGAAAGTTGCATTTAAGTCGTCAATACTAATAGTCAAAGAACTAATCATTGGATTTAAAGTCAGATGAGGGTTTTACGTATTTGAAAAGTGTTTCAAGGCCATTCAGTGATGAGAAAGAAAGAGTGAGTGTAGCATCCAATTACTCTGCTGAAATTGGTCTGAGTTTAGCTGGCACGCTCTTAGAGTCCATGTCTGTACAATATATGCTAGTAAAAGTCGTCATTTGGCAAACTAAGGAATTTTAGTCGTACCGTTGTGGTCTAGTGGATAAAGAAATTGACTTGGGTTCAGAAGGTTACTGGTTCGATCCCCAGAAGTCGAAGGTGGTGTGGGTGATGAAACATTTACTCTCCCATCTTAAACAACTACAGCTGTGGTGTCCTTGAGCAAGGCACCAGTTTTCCGATTTCTCCCAGGCGCGGCAGCCATGGCTGCCCACTGTTTCGTGTGTGTGTTCATGGTGTGTTTCTTCACAGCTGTGTGTACACTGGAATGGTTAAATGTAGAGCACAAATTCTGGGTATGGGTCACTCCATATCTGGCCAACTGGTCACTTTCACTTCACTTTCAGTAGTTTGCACAAAAATGTAGGTAACCATTATCAAACATACTCCATCTCTGATTGACACAACATATAAAGGGGTGTGCTACTTTAGTGCATATATGCTCAAATGGATGGATGGTTTACATGTTTATTTAGTTTGATTTGATGCTCACAGTAACATTTTTAAAAGCATTTGTTTTTGACCATGTTGCTCAACTCTACACATGTCCTAGCAATGCCAGGTTTCACTTCTATTAAGTGCTGTAAAATGCTTGCCAAGCCAACAGGGGGTGATTGTAGTTTTTAAAGATGTTTGCTTTCATTGAATACAAAAAACTTTTGATACGTGTGTGTACTCATATGCTTTTTGGCAGGAGAGACTTTTTGATGTCAGAAGCTGTTAGTGTGTAAAACCAACCTGGTTTTAAGGTTCCAGCTCAGGAGTCTCCAACCCTCATCACATCTTTTAATTAGGGTAGAGAAAAAGAGATAACTTCATGCTAAATCTATTTCTATTTGAAAAACTTTATTGCGTAATCAATCTGATAGTCAGGAAACAGCACCTGAAGTCCAAAACTTTTTCATTCCATAGGTCTCCTGTTACCAAACTTTCGTTTGCTAGCTAGTTTCATAGAGAATCTGATCTTATCTCCCTTGTGCATTCCATATCTGGGGCTCATACTTTCTCAAGAAAACAAGATGAAGACAGGTTACTGACAGCACTTTCTCAGCAAATCACAGGATTCCTTCTTTAGATATGTAAATGAGTGGTGAATCACTAGTTATTTGATCAAAGACATATGTATTTTATTGGTCATTTAAAGTTCAATATCCACTTGAATGGGATCATATCTGGCAACTGGAAGTTCTTTCCTTTGCCACAGATTCTGAATTATGCTTGAGCTGGGTTGAATTTTGAGCCAATAAACCATATCATGTGATGTGACTCGAGCTACCAGAGTGGAGATGTGAAAGCCAGAAGGTTCAAATGACTTAGTTTAAGCCAAGTTAGAATTTTAATGCACTTCCGCATTGGCCAGAATTATATTATAGTTCCTCCTGTTACCTTTAGGATAATTCGTTTATTTGCTGTTCATTTTTTTAAACACACTGTTCTGTGTTCAATGTCTTAACTGTTACAAAGCCATGTGAATACATGCAGATTGCTCATTAGCCCTGTAGACAGCCTATAAATGACCCTTTTCACATGTCACACAGATAGTTTTTGTTATTAGTGTGATTGATTTCACTCCTTAATGCTATTTCTTATGTGAAATCTCCCAGTTTATTTTTAAACTGCCATAATCACAGTAAGAGGATGCTATATCTACTTTCTCTCATGTGTATTTGAGCAGGGGATTTAAGCAACTGATGATAGCTGCTTAAGTGACCCATAAGACCCTTGCTGTTATAGATGGAGGAGCCAAGTCATTATGGCAAGCCACTTTAACATTTAAACCTGTGAACTGACTCTTTGTAAAATAATTCAAGATTGGAGTAATATCCAAGTAATTGTATTCTGACAATTGTATTCCTATATTTCAACTAGTGTCGTAGAATATTAAACTCTCTCTCTTGTAGAAATCACTCCGGAGGCAGGGTACAGAACAGAAGCAATGACGCCAACTTTATTTTGCACTTCACATTTAAACAAACACGGAAATCATACTCTGTAGAAGCTAAAAGGAGCTACTCGTAAAATGTGGAGAAGGAAGGAAAGCCGGAAAGAGAAAGAAAAGTCTCCATGCACCCGAATTTATGCCTTCTCAGGGGATAGGCCCATTCCTGCCCTGAGACTCCACCCACTCCACCAGTCACCTCCCTCTCAGGCTGACAAAACCGTTCACACACATTCAATATCATACTAAAATACCAAAATAGATATTCACTACTCATAATTACTAATACCCATTATAATGACTAGTCATACAAACAGATTGATATATTTTGCAATCCCTAAATAACAATTGCAATTTAATGAATATATTTTCTGAATGTGTAATAAATGGCTTGCCTTACTGCCAGAAATGTTTTCAGTTTTAAAGACTTAAATTGTAAAATTTTCTTCTTGAAGGTAATAAAAGTCATGGAGTGTTGGATTAGAACTCAATGCTAGCCTTCAACAACAGTCCTTTAATAAATTCAACAATGGGTTGATCAAAAGCAAAATTTAAGCACTCTGTTTTTCTGACTGGCAATGATGACTGGTAATGATCAAATTTTCAAACAGAACTGGTTGGGAGGGGCACGATTATACCCAAATGTCAGTTAATATTGGTCGATGAGTGAAATTATGTCAGACTGCCTACACTTCATATACTGTGATTGGTCTGAAAAACGCTCTGAATTTTGATACCATTTTACTTTGACTAATTTACTAAAATAGTCAAACCTCGGATGCAGGAGGAACAATGCGGGTTTCGACCTGGTCGCGGAACACTGGACCAGCTCTATACCCTCTCCAGGGTCCTCGAGGGGTCATGGGAGTTCGCCCAACCGGTCCACATGTGCTTTGTGGATTTGGAGAAGGCGTTCGACCGTGTCCCTCATTGTGTTCTGTGGGAGGGGCTCTGGGAGTATGGGGTACGGGGCCCTCTGCTAAGGGCTGTCCGGTCCCTGTACAACCAGAGCAGGAGCTTGGTCCGCATTGCCGGCACAAAGTCAGACCTGTTCCCAGTGCGCGTTGGCCTCCGGCAGGGCTGCCCTTTATCACCGGTTCTGTTCATAGTTTTTATGGACAGAATCTCTAGGCGCAGCCGGGGGCCGGAGGGGGTCCGGTTCGGGGACCTCAGGATTTCATCTCTACTGTTTGCGGACCTGTCCTGTTTACGATTGAGGGGAGGATGGAGCGCGAGATCAACAGGCGGATCGGTGCAGCATCTGCAGTGATGCGGTCGCTGTAATTGTCTGTTGTGGTGAAAAGGGAGCTGAACCGAAAGGTGAAGCTCTCGATTTACCGGTCGATCTACGTCCCTACTCTCACCTATGGTCATGAGCTCTGGGTCATGACCGAAAGGACAAGATAAGCGGGAGAAGACGAGACGAGAATTTACTAAAATGGACCTGATGAATTGTAACAAATCCATCAGGAGTGTGTTCACACCTCTCACAATTTCAAAGAATTACCTCCAAACACCCTCTTAAAAGTTGGCTTTTCATAATAGGTGCCCTTTCGGGATAGTTGTCACTTTTTATGTAAATATTTATTTCACCTTACTACATTAACAACTTAACAACTAATTTTACTGTTAAAAGTTTAGGTCAAAAGTATTCTAATGACCAAATTCTTATGGCTTATTTCTCTGCATTTCCTTCTTCATCATGGTTTTGTTCCAGCTATACGCTGGTAGCTCTTTCCACATTTCTGGTATTTAGCAGAACATGTTGCATTTCTAAATATGTGTCTTTACTTAGAACTGTTTGTTTGGCACAGTTGGCACAATCAGAGTTTCACTCGAGGTTGATTAATTGTTTATTCATTGTCAGTCGACGAGAGCAAAACTTGTCGATCCAGTAGGCTTGAGAAATCTCTTAGGAATTTCATGCTTTTCAAATATGCAACACTAAGGAGCTGGACGAACTAGAGTTTCTGGTTCTGACAGCCCTGTCAGAGTGCACAGAACCTGACACACAGACACGCTAAGGTTTGTGTGCTCATGAAGAGGTGGATGTGATTACAAAGACAAACAGGACAGTAAAGCCAAGGCAATGATTCAGAGTTTCCTACCTGAGCCTGTGCTGGAAATGCAAACTTAGGAATCATTTGACTGAAGACAAACACCAGCTACAAAGTGAAATTTTTTGACAAGCCAACATTAAGTTTATTTTATTGGGAAAATTAAAGCTTTTCTTTAAATCTGATGTTCACTGCTATTGTGAGATAGACGTCAAACTTTCTTTGGTATATTTGATTAGCTCAGAACCAGAGAATATTGTTTCGATCATGTTAGGTGTGAATCAAGTACGTAGCATCTGAAGTGCCAGTCATTGGCTGACAACAGACACCAGTGATGTTCTTTACCCCATCTTTCCTGTTTGTTTTGGAAAAGTAATCTGTAGTGGTGAAACGTTTACAAAAAACAAAAACATATTTCCTGACCAGAGATGTTATTTGTAATCAACATTATTGAATTGTATGCCAAATAATTGATTTTATTTAAAAATATAGTTTTTTTATTCATAGTTTCTATTCACCCGAAGTCAAATAACTTGCACAAACTTTAGAAAAACATAAACTTCCCCAAAGAGAGTTCCCTCTGTGAAGCGGGATGCAAAGCAGTTCGGTTCTTATTCCCTAGATGTCATGGGAAACATTTGGACATAAACGTAGTTCAACAAACAGCATCTGGAAAGGGACTACAACAGCAAGAAAGCAGTTTGTGATTGTCAATTATATTATAATACAGATTATACATGTATGTACAAAAACTAAGTTTTACTTAGATTAAAGTTATACAATATTTTACAGGAATTAAAGGTGGCTTTAAATAAGTACATTGATAAATTATTCTACAATATTAAACTAGAGGTGACCGGCTGACCAGCCAAAAAAATCTCAACTGAGAATTTAAATCTGCAACTGAGTGATTTTAGGTGTATTTCTATTTAGAACATCTGATTCAAATTGCAAACCAGTGCAGGTTGTTTTAATGTTAACATTTTTGGAGATCACAATTTTAAGTGTCCATTAAGAACTATTCATGGATTATTGTTTTTGTTTTTAGGCAAATACTACTACAAGTGTTAAAGAATTCATGAATTGATCTATATTTTTTTATTCACTTTTTGTAGATCCTCTGCTCACTCACAGAAGATACAATAGTGACTTCAGTTCCTCGAGTGAAAGCCCTTCGGTGACATCTTCAGACCCTGATTACAGACAAGGTATCTAAGCAACATGGTGTGTTTAAGATTAGAATTTTAAACATTTGCGTATTATCTATGATAAACTTGTTATAGATTTGGTCTTTTGTTGTTTATATAGTGTGTTTTTTTATTTATTAGATGTAAAAACATTCCATTAAAATGTATTAGTTTAGAATTTGGATTTGGAACTTTGACCGTTTGTGCTACTTGTAGTTAATTTTCTTTTTTCTCTTTTTTTTTTTAATTGTCTTTTAATCCAGTTAAATCCTACTTTCCTATTCTATTGTATGCATAATTTAATTTAACAAGTCTTAATTTTACGATTAGATTTCAGGTATCTTGGTTTCCTTTTTAAAATTTTCATGAACATTTGGGCGAAAGTGAATTCATATATTTAAAAAAGATTTGTTCTGCATATTAGTGCCAACAATTTTAACCTGTGAAATTCACATATTTCTCATGTTCCCAAACAGTCAAGAAGACAGAAGATCTGCGGCGATTCAGCTCACAAGTCGGCCTGTCTGAGCACGATGTTGCTTCGCTCAGCGGTTTGCAGAGGCAGAGGTGAGACTTCATTCTTGTCGCATGTGTTTTGGCCCTTCATGAGATTTGCAGAGCCCGAGTCCTGTTAATGAGAGTCTAAACTCTTTCTGAGTTCATTTTCTCCCATCCTGTTCAGATTTAGTTTTAGGGACGGAAACCACAGAGTTGCCCCATAAAAGACTTCCTATAGGGATGTTCTCATTGGTCAAGCTATTAACTATTCACTCTCTTGCTTTTTGGATTCTCTCGGCTAGGTTTTGATATGACTCAAAGAATATGTTGGTTTTCAGCTCTTAAAATAATATGAGAATTATGCATTATGCATCCATTATGCCTCCAACTATTTTATTACTAATTATTGTATGTTATTCATCGTTTGGACTTTCTCAAGCACTTCTGCCTGTTTTGTAGTGTTTTTTTTTTTATTTTTATTTTTTTTTACTGAAGGTCAATGTGAATGTTTTTTTTTTTAGATGCCATCCTCTGCCACCTGCTGGTTCATTGATGTTACCAAAGCTGCATTTTAGTGCGCTTGTGGTGCTGGTTGCCAGGTGGTGTCTTTCTTGTGCAAATGTTTTGGCCCTTGAGCTCAGTAAGAGATTCCCTGAGGATGCCCTGGCAGAGTGCAGCATCACAGATTACCCACGGCAACCAGCTTCTCCTCCTGTTCTGGTTGATTTTTCCTGTGTGCTTGCTTGATGAGTGCTTACATAGGGTCCTGAGCCAAAAGCTTCCTGGAAGATTTAGGTCTTAAGTCTCTATTTTTTTTTGTAATTAGATAAAATAAATAAAAATATATAGTTATAAAATGTGAATGTATTTCAGAAATTGTGCATGCCAAAAAATTGATATGCTCAACATAAAGGAACTGAACTCTGCCTGAACTTATAAAAGAATCCAGTTTGAATTTATTTTAGACTCCTGGAAAATAAGGACATAACCATTTAGACATAACACTAATAAGAACGTTAACAACTTTGGGATTTGGCCGCTTCCACAACCCAAAGCCCTCCTTCAGACAGCTCTCCTGGCATGCGTTTATTAATGCCAAATCTTCTTACGCAGACTTAATTTATGCAAGTGTGGACTAGTGAAGTTGGGAAAAATACTTAGTGGTGTCGAACACATAAAATTGGAAACAAGAATTTATTTTAGGCGATTTAAACAGTAAACTAAATGCAAAGTTCCAGCAACTAAAAATTTTATTTTCAAATATAAAGTAATACAAAAAAACTTTCAGAATCAGAAATATCTTTATTTCCAAGTGTGCATGTGCACACTCATAAGAAATGTGTTGTGGTACAGGGTTACTCTCCAGTGTTGGTACAAAAAAAAAGACACAGGTAACGTAACACCCAGTAAACAGTTGCACACTAACACAATAACACAGATTATATAAGTAAATTGCTCAAGTTAAATAGTTACTTAGTAAATTTAATATTAGTAATATTCTAGGAATAGAGGTCGTAAAATATAAAGTAATAGAACTATAACTATAGAAGCCCAAGGTTCTTAAGAGATGTGCTTTGGAGGTGCAGACCAAAGCATAATGTAAAAAAAAGTGCAGCAACAGAAAGTGGAGATACTGGAAATGTGCAGTGTCCGCATCAGAGTCCTGTTGCTTAGTGAAATATTTAAATTAAATATATTAGTGTGTTGATGAGGAAAGTTATAAGTTCAGGAGCTGAATGGCCTGATGGAAAAAGGTGTGTGTGTTCTGGGCTGTCCCTATGTTTGGGGCTCTGAAGCTCCGGCTGGAGGGTAAGAGCTGGAATAGGTGGTTGCGTGGGTGAGCAGCATCTTCAGGAGCTTCACCGAGGAGTTTTGGTAGGTGCAGTCGTTGGTGTAGAGGGTGAAATGTAGCGGGGACAGAACACAACCCTGGGGGGCGGTAATGGTGATAGTGCAGGTGTCAGAAGTAATTTTCCCCATCCTCACTCGATGTTGTCCACCAATCAGGTAGCTGGTAATCCACTCACAGATAGTCAGTATTTCCACAAAAATTATCCTCACATAAGTCCATGGTTTGTGCAGATGTTGCAGGGTGTAGTACAGCCCCATGTTGATGGCACCATCCACAGACTGATTGAATCGGTAGGCAAACTGCAGGTATGGCCTTCAGGTAAGCAGACACCAGTCTCTCAAATAGTCTCTCAAATGTCTTCATGACCACAGACTTGAGAGCCACTGGTCTGTAATCATTGAGCCCTGTGATGTTTGACTTCCTGGGGATGTGGATGATGGTGGAGCACTCAAAGCATACAGGAACTTCACACAGCTCCAATGATCTGTTGAAGTTGTTTGTGTAGATGGGTGCCAGCTGGTCAGCACAGGTTCTGAGGCATGTTGGCAAGACCCCTTCAGGACCTGGTGCTTTCCTCCTCTTCTGGAGTCAACCCACATTAACCTCGCTGATCTGAAGTGCTGGGAAAGAAAGAAAGAAAGAAAGAAAGAAATCCCAGATAGCATCAAAGCTACAAACAATAAAACCAAAGATGACCTAATAAAATTCCTTAAATTGAAAATTAATGATAAATAAAATCTGATGCCTCGCTAGCGTGAATATCAGAGGATTTGCAGCTCTGTATGTGGGATACACTAACTACACATACAAACAGACTTCAAAGAGTCAATCCATAACTATCAAAAAACACAGGATGCAAAACATTTAAATTGAATCCCTTTAACTCACTCTCTTCTATTAAGTGGGGCTTCCTTTTTTAACTCTGTCCCTTATTCTTGCGCTTCCTCATTTGAAGAGCTTTTAAAGGAATATGGTTTGTCAGTAGAAGCTAACTATGAACACAGCTAGTGAAAGCCTCAGCGAGATGGTGCATGCAAAAGAAAATGAGGAAGAAACCATCATTAATGGCAGGACACACATTATTCTCATAGTTCAAATCCGTGGGGGACTAAAAGCTTTTAATACAGGTTTTGACGCAGACAGTATGTCATACTCCAACAAACAATATCGCTTTAATATTGTGAGTTGAGTAAAACGTACATACAGGGATACAGGCAGCAAACCGGAATGATTCGCCTGGAGATATCAACGGGTTAACGGTGTAGGATTGCTGGATCACACATCACTGAACAACAATTTGATTGTGGTAAATTATGGGATAAAGTGGAACTAGCTGTGATGGTGAACTTGATTTAAAATGCATTATTTAAAGATTCTCATATTTTGTCTAACTTGTCCATGTACCAAAACACACTTTTAACCAATCATTAGGTTTTATCAAAATGGACCAGGTGCTTCATGGTCTTGTACTTTTTGTTGTTGATGGTGATTTAAGAATGTTAACACTGGCTCCCACAAATCTCATAAGTATTTAAAGGTGACTTAAAAAGTTTTAGCTTTGCACCATTCTCACTATAGCTGCTTACATTAAAAAGAAGTCAACTTATTATGTAATTTTCATTCATTCATTCATTCATCTTCATGTCCCTTTCGGGGTCGCCAAAGCGGAATGAATCGCCAACTCTCTGGCATACGTTTTACGCGGCGGATGCCCTTCCAGCCGCAACCCATCGCTGGGAAACATTCACACACACTCATTCAAACTTTAACACTTTATGTAATTTTATTTAAAATAATTTTGTGCTGATGTGTTTTGTGTGTAGACTGTTTGAGATGGGTCCAGATGATCTGTCAGGCACAGATCGTCTGATTCAGCGACCAGAAGACCTACTCAGGCACCAGGCCCGGCTTTCCAGAGCCTCGATTTATGCTGGAGAAGACCCCTCGCAGCTCTATCCTGGAGCTTGCAGAGCCCGTTCACAGCAGCTCTCTGGAAGCCGTCCTTCCACAACGCAGATCCAAGGTGATGGCGTGATTACACTTAAAATGGACAATATGCAAATGAGATTGAGAACCATGTTTAAAAGTTCATGTTAAAGATAATGTTAAAGTTAAGGACAGAATTAATGAGTTTTGTTTTACTTGTTAATCAAGTCATAAGGGCTAAACTTAACTAGATAGACAGTGTAACGTAGCGTATTTTCTTTACTATAAACCCAATTTTTTCGGCTTGTAATATGAAGCTAATTGGCAAACATTTCCATGCTTACATTTATCTTGGGCACTCTACCCCCATCTATTCATGCAATATTGAAAGAGAGACTGAAAGAGCGTTTTATAAGGAACCCTTTAGGGGGATGTCCAAGTTTAGAGGAAAACAAACAGATAATATCATTCACTCTTTATACTTAAGATTTTGAAGTGAATGTAGTCTTTGAAATCAGCCTTTTGAAAGAAAACAGTGGAAAAATATTCAATGGAAGCTGTAAATATGAATCTGTTCTTGCAGAGTTTGTTTGGTCCCGAGTTCATAAGGATGGCCAGCGAACCGACTGTGATTTTAACTGTGCCTTCGTCGATAATGGTGAGATCTCCAGAAAACAGCTTTGGTTTACTGTGATGCAGATCTGTCAGTGTTTTGTATTATTGGGTTTGGGTTGTTTTGGCAGAACAAACGTGGGAAGCTGGAGGAGAGTCAGAGGAAAGTTGGGGTGGTTCTTCTCAATGGCCAGAAGCTGGAGCTGGACTGTGACGTAAAGGCTATCTGCAAGGATGTTCTGGATATGGTCATCGCTCATGTTGGACTGGTGGAGCACCATCTCTTCAGCCTTGCTTACCTTAAAGGTACATTTTTCAGAGTTTACAGCATGTCTAACCAAGGTTTGGAAATTGAGATTTATTTTCAGAAATTTCCCTTGAGTCAACTCGCATTACAACAGACATGACCTTGAATTCTGATTTTTGAAGAGTTTATACAAACTAGCAGAATCCCTTTTCATATGAATATTGGTTATACAGATTTACCTCTGGTTATAATATGCTACCTCCAATCATTTCTTGATAAAAAAAAAAAGAGTTCATTTTAGAGAAATGCTGTTTCCTGTGCACTTTAATGGGTTCTGAATAATAGTACAGTCCTAATGGAGATTGCAGGCTGCTTTTATGTATTTCCAATCAGCACTCCATCATTCAGTTTCCTCTCTAAATGTAGATTTTTTTATTGGTTGGGGTAAAATGACATGGGTCTTCATTAAGCTGTTCAAAAAATAGAGTGCTCTGCTTCTTAAGTCCCTATATATTTTATTATTTTCCCTGACTCTTGGATGCTTAGATTCTTTCTCTTTATTCCACTGTGTAACATCACCTCATTTTACCATTGTTTTCTAGATGGGGAGTTCTATTTTGTTGAGCCTGAAGCCAAACTTGCAAAGGTTGCTCCTGATGGTTGGAAGGATGACCCCAGGAAAAAGAAAGCTGGCATGTCTTTCAATCTCTTTCTACGAATCAAGTTTTTTCAGGATGATGTCAGTCTGATACAGTAAGTTCTATGTGAAGGATCAATTATACGGGACCTGATGTTTTGCTTTCAAGCAATTTAGATATTAATATTGGCCCCTCTAAACTAGTTCCCATATTAAAATGAATATTTTAAAAATTATTGAAAGCTGCTTCTTTAACAGACTTCTTACAATGTTTCTTCTTGCTTTATAGCATAGGATGGATGGTTGGTCTCTTTGGATAAACTATTTAATAGGATCCTATAATACAAAAATGTAGAATAACATTATATTGCTATTGTTAAAGCAACTTAATGTAAGTGAAGAAACACCACTAGAATATTGAAATCTCTGCAAGTTGAATTTACATGCCCTGACCTCTTTAAATCTATAATATTTTACATTGTTCTGTGAACTCAAAGAAAAATAAAATTATTGTTTTCTGTAGACACATGATGACCAAGCACCAGTACTACCTGCAGCTGCGCAAGGATACCATAGAAGAACGGGTTCGCTGTGACCTGGAAAATGCAATGATCTTGGCGTCTCTGGCACTGCAGGCAGAATTTGGGGACTATCAGACTGAGGTGCAAATGGTTTGGTGTATTTATTTGTTTTGAGTCGTTTACTTATTTAATGTTAGGGTTTTTATGTTTTGTTTTACTATGTGTAATATTTTAGCCGTTCATAGCCTTGTTTTGAGTGAGAAATGTTCTAGAATAAACTACACAACACAAAACACTCTTTCAATTGTTCAAATCAGAATTTAGACATTGATACAAAACTGGAACAGAACAAAAACATCTTGTCCAAGACCTTGAGTTAAGTGAATTCAAGAAGAACTTCTGTCCTGAGATGGAGAAAGCATAATGAAATTGAGAGCTACTTAATTAAACTAACTTTGTTTTAGTAATCTTTTGGTTTCATAATGTACATTTTTGTCCTGTATTCTGTTAACATTTTCTTTTCTTTGTTTTATTTTTTTCTTAGTTTTTTTATTCAAGATGTTTTTTACTTGTTTATTCTCCCATTTATATTTGCTATACTTTTATGTGTTATATTTCTATACTTTTGCCTTTTCACTTTCTGTTGGTTTTCTTCTTCTTTTTTTGTTGTTGTTTGGTTTAATTTTCTTATTCTTTCCTTTTGCCTTTTGCATATTTTTCTGTTAAGTTTTTTTGTTAAAAAGTTGTTAGCTTTGTTTTTATTTCATGTACTTGTGTTCAGCTTTACTCACTTTCCATTTACTTATTAAGTACTTTTTTTTTTTTTATCCAATTTGTTTTTTTTTCTAAACAGCTGTGAACATACAGATCTCAGATATCAACAATTATCCTTCATAATGTTTCAGCTTCATGGAAAGACATATTTCCGGACAGAACACTATCTACCGGCTTCAGTTCTAGACAAGATTGATCAAACCACTATTAAAGAAGAGCTGCCCAAACTTCACAATTCTTACTACAATGCTTCTGAGCAGGAGTCTGAGCTGGAATTTTTAAAGGTCAGGAAAAGATAAAACACCTATTCTCTGATCCTTTATTGTCTCTTGTTGTCCTGTATGTAGACCTAATCTTAGTAATGCTTTCTTGCAGTCTTGTTGTTTTCCTTTAGTAACGCATACAATCTTGTGTTCTGTTAAATTCCAAATCTCAGTAGCTGCTGTCTTTTGTGTGTAATTGGATCAATCTCCTTATTTTTGTGTTAAAAGGTCTGCCAGAGATTGCCAGAGTATGGAGTTCACTTCCATCGTGTGCTTCCCGAGAAGAGGTCTATAACGGGCATCATGCTGGGGATTTACTCGAAGGGGGTTCTCATCTTCGAGGTCCTGAATGGAAATCGAACCCCTGTGTTAAGGTTCCCCTGGAGGGATACCAAGAAGGTCTCTTTCACGGTAAGATGTTTTTTTTTGCTAGAAATCACCTTGTGTTTTAAGAAAAACCATAAGCTTCTCTCGTAGTCATTTGGACTATCACTGAGTGGCTGTTTTAATGTTTGCAGAAGAAGAAAGTGTGCCTGCAGAACACTTCAGATGGGATCAAACATGTGTTTCAGACGGACAGCCAGAAGACATGTCAGTATCTGCAGCAGCTGTGCTCAGACCAGTACAAGTTTCACCTGCACATGAAAGCTAGACAGAACAACCAGGAACTGCAGGAACTGGGTGAGAAAGAAGCACCATGCAGGAGGGATCCTAAAGGGATTAAAAATAGCAGATTCCTCTCTTTGTTCAATGAAAGCTCTTTGTTTTGATTAATGGTGTCTTTATTGTGCAGACATGAAAATTAATGTTTGGAGAAAATTGTTTGGAGAATATGCATGCCGATAGGGCTGGGAGATGTGGACTAAAGTCTCAATATTATGACATTTTAAAACAATAAATATTAAAAAATCGATTCAATATACTCTTGAATTAGCTCTGTTGATACTCTCAAACATAATACTAAAAAAAAACTTTTTTTTTTTCTCATCAAAGTTAAAAATTTCATAGAAATGATTTTTCCCATTCCAATTTGGAGGTATACCATAATCTAAGCATTAAAAACTCAAATCAGTTGCACTTCTAATACATTATCAAATACTTACAATTTTGATTCAAATTAAGGTTTAACATGGATATTATCATTTATTTCTGACAGCTAGAGAGGGATTTCTACTGAGCTGTGGAGATTTCTTAAATTAATCAATCACTAAACATAACAAAGTGTCAAATATAGATTTTAAAGTATATATTTTTTTTGTTTGATTAACACATTTGATCAAACTCTGACTGCTCTTCAGTCTCATCACAGAACTTCTGTTGCTCTTGGGATGATGTGTGCTTTTATATTAGTATTTTAATAAAGAGGCACTCTAGATAGTGGAGACAAAGTCCAGCTCAATTGGGCACAACCAGTAGGCTAGGGAGAAAGTGGCCTGATTCGCTGTGTATATTTTGATGCTTTCTTTGTAAATGAGTACTAAAATAACTTGTCATGAATATCAGTTTAAGCAGTATGCATTGAAAAACCTAATGCAGCCAGGCGTGTAAACATGTTTTTATGGTATATGTGAGCATATTTTACGTAAGTGTCAACAAGAACCTGCTCACTTCTTGAGTCAGCCTCTAGTAGTCTGATGACCAAATTAGAATTTTTCACTTCCTGTTGTGCATCAGATTGCTGCTCTGTTTGAAACTGTTGCTACGTCCAAATCTGTGCACTATTCTCATGTTTATGGGTGTGAAATGACAATTAGGCAGGATATAAGGGATTTTCCCCTCTAGCATTTGTAAAAAAATTTAATCCGGAGATCCCTGTTTTTGTAATTAGTTGTTGTGTTGTGGGAACATGTTGAGGCCTGTCATTACATAACCCATCTCAAATCCAAGATGACAACAGGGAAGTAGAGGGATATTTCTCTAAAAATATTCCACAGGGATTAGGATCAAGTCGTGTTCTAAGATCAGTGCATTGTTCACTAACTTTCACTGGTCCTTCACAGTCATTTCTTTCCATCTCCTGCCAGATAATTCTCCACTGAGCAGCCTGCAGTACTCTGATGGGATAGGTGGAGTTAATATGTCCCCCAGCACTGACCCTGAGCTCTTCAAGAGGATGTCTTACTCAGACATGTCCAGCAAGAGTGCATCCAACCGGATCTCTGTCGCTCTAGATCCTCCCTATCCAGGGTACAGCAGCTCCAGCTCCAGGTTGAAGAGTCGCTCGCATCACAACTTGGGCCAGCTGCCAGAGTTCCCAGAGCCTAGGATGATGCCTTTCAGCAGCCAATCACAGAGCGGCATGGCTCGATCACAAGTGATCGCATCATCACATCAGCGGGCGAGTTCTGATACGGGTTCAATCACGGTGGCCAGACAACAGGAAAGGTGAAGTCAATCTTTTTCAGTAAATATATCTATACACTGCAAAAAATGCACTCTTGGAACAAGAAAAAAAAAAAACCTCAAATAAAGTTAAACTTTTCCTATATCAAGCAAAAGAATTCTTGGCAAGAATTCTTAAAATTAGAAAAAAATTCTAGCTGATAACAAATGCTGTTGGATCTTAAAAATAAGTCTTTCCAAACAGTGAAACTGAACTGAAACTAGAATAATTCAACTTGTATCTAGTCTCTAGTGCTCTTAAAACTATACAATCTGTCTTAAAACTTAAAACCGTTTTTTTTTTGTGTCCCTAAAGCTTCGCCCTCTGCCACAGACATAGTCTCCACCCCTCAGGAGGATTCGCCTTCATCAGAAGAATCTCTATAAAAACATTACATAAGACTAGATAAGATTAGTTAAAAATATATAATATAAAAAGATATAATTAGATAAAATAAAATTATTACTATAAAGCAATGAATAAACAGTGTGTATAAGAATGTATCACTTACTGTGGTTGAGATGGTGACACAGCCTGCTGCTGTCCTCTTCCGCAAATCTCCTCGAGGCTGTCCTCAGTGACGAAAACTCACAAACAAAAGCAACTTTGGCGTCAAGATCGTCTTGACCTCTTTCTTCCACTATTTACAAGAGTTTTGGCACTGAAATATAACACCAAGTGTGCCAAAACAAAAAAAACAGCTGAAGAAGACGAGGAAAATATTAAGAAAAGATGCACTATGGGTCAGAATCACGGACACAAACACGGTATAAAAAAAAAAGAGTACCATCTAACGCTAATAAACCTACATCTACAAAAACAATGCCTATACTATTATTTACAATAAAAATATAATATTTAAAATGAAATTGCTTCTAAAACACAGCTAAAGTATTGTTTAAGTCATACACATGTAATCAATCACTCATCTGTCACCACTTACCAACGCTCCACAAACTTATCGCCCCTGGAACACAAGCAATGTTGTCATTACTGTCAGTCCAAAGAGCCGTTTCTCAGCTTTCAGAATCTGTTTCGAATAACCAAAGCTACGATAGTTTGAAGAGTGCAAGTCATTATACTGTCTTTTGCGACAGCTCCGGCATAAAAGTTAATTTTTAAAAGATAAAAATGTAATAGGACTAAACATATCAATGACAAATTGCAAATTTATTAGCTATATAAAGGCTCATGCTAATAACTGTCAGGAATACAAGGACACAGCAGCGCGTCAAAATCTTAAGGCTAAGTTCAAATGAAATTGCATGAGAAATGGAGTCTAATATAGTAGCTTTCAACTTGTGTCTAAAATGCTCATCTTGCACTTTAATCCAGTTTAATATATATATTTGTAGTGTGTCTTTAGATGCATTATGTTGCTTGTCTTCAAGTTCTTCATACAGTATTATTGTATATCAACAGGTGTATATCAACAGTATTATTCATTAAAGCAGAGGAAACATATAGAAGTAGATTCAAGTATAGTTGTAACTATTTTAGAGAAAGTTGGTTTTAAGCAGCTCCTTTAATTTTCACCACATACTAACTAATTCTTGCATGGAAGCTGATGTGGCATTAACACACTCTTTCATTTAAAGTAATTCCCTTTTTGCTGATTACTATTTTTATATAATTGTGTCAGCAGTGCCTTTAGCAGCCCATTGAATAACAGTCCTCACTGGAGTCCCAAAAGCTTGAACAAAGAGTCAGACTCTTCCTCGTGTGAAGACACGGGCCAGGCGTACGTCTTGGGTAAGAATCATGAAACACAGTTGCCTCAAACCCTTTGCTTGTCACCTTGAAATATCACGTCTTCCTGCTTTAGAATCTTTTCTAACTTTCACTGTGTAGTCTCTTTCTTCTGAATCAGTCTCTGTGGAGTTGAATCTGTCTTCTGCTTTCGCTTGATCTTTTTAACATCTCTTTTCCTCTATTTCATCCGTGATCTTTTCATTGCCTCACTGGTTCATCCCGTCATCTGCTGTCAGATCAGAGAGCAGCAGAAATAATCCCTTCAGCATCTTCCGCTGCGTGTACAGAGATGGCATCAAGAGATTACTGGCTGAGTTTATCGGCTTGAACATGAAGCGCCGCCTTTTGTGTTCCAGACAGTAAAGCTTGTAGCTTTTATACTAAGCTATACTGTTTGTGTTTAGCTGACTTTTGACATGCTGTTTCAGGAAACTCAATGTTTCTGTGGGAGCAAGCAATAGAGTTTTAAGATTATTTTAAGTTATTCTCATTAGCTTCTGAAGCTACATAAGTTTCCCTTCAAAACTGGAGACATTATCTCTTGGAAACACTGGTGTATTTTCTTACTATGCAACACTAACAATAGATGCAAGTGGGTAAAGAAAACTAATGGATAGAATATAACACAATACATAGCATAACCCATTTATTAACAATATAGTAATATTTGGATGTTTTTAACAGTAGTCATTCATGTGACAGAGCAGAAGAGGAGTGCTCCAGGAGCAAGTGAAAACCTCAGTCAGACTTAAAAAAATAAATAAATAAAATCCGCTCCTAGCTCCATGCAAATTCAACCCATTTCCACTCTACAATCTGCATTCCTCAAATATGCTTACAGGAATCTTGACCTGTATTTACATCATGGTTTTAATCCAATTTACAGGGGACCAAAATGAAAAATGTGGATGAGGTCTCCGGCCAAATGTAATATTTATTAGAAAAAAGGTTTTGCACAAAAAAGGTTTTTTACACCTATTATACCTATTATATTAATTAGATGGAATAACTGTGAGTCTCAGCAGAGATACAGTAGTGCACTGTAAAAGAACAGAGGATCAAGTGTGACAACCAGTGACGTGCGGTGAGAATTTTAACTGTTTAATTTACATATATGTATGACTCAACAATATTCATTCATTCATCTTCATGTCGGCTTTCTTCCCTTTCGGGGTCGCCACAGCGGAATGGACCGCCAAATCTCTGGGATATGTTTTATGCGACGGATGCCCTTCCAGCTGCAACCCATCGCTGGGAAACATTCACACACACGAATTCACACTTTAACACTATGGACAATCCTTCTTACTCAATTCACTTATACCGCATGTCTTTGGACTTGTGGGGAAACCGGAGCACCCGGAGAAAATCACGCGATCACAGGGGAGAACATGCAAACTCCACATAGAAATGCCAACCGACCCAGTCGAGGCTCGAACCAGCGACCTTCTTGCTGTGAGACGACCGTGCTACCCACTGCGCCACCGTGACACACTCTCAACAATATATTTGCTACTATGTGTGTTTCATATCTCATAACTTTTTTTGTCCAAACACACAACAGGTAGATTTTGGGCCAAAGAAGGATTTACAATTTAAAGCAATTCAGTGCACCTCCCAAAAATCATCAAGGTCTCTCCCTCTCCCTCTGCCACTACCGTCCCACCTCTCATTCTATTTTCTCTGTTGCTACCTTTCTCACCCCCTATCTCTCTCTCAAGTTAAGTAGAAGAATAGTTACATGTGAGTTCATGAGTGTCCTGCTAATTGCTATCTGCAAATTGCATTTATAGGACAGACTGTTGGACAAATAATGATTTTAGCATTAGTATACATCTCAAGATGACCATTGTGTATGATGACACCTCACTATGCTTCACCTGACTGTATGTCCTTGTGCAAGCTTTCCACATATCTACAAACAGCTGATTAAAATGGTTGGCAAATTGTCAATTGGTTTGGACAAGAAATGTTTTAGAACAGAGTAAATTTTTTAGAGACTTTTTGTTTCCCTTTTATATGCATTTCTTTACGTCATTCTACAGTATGCTTTTCATGCTCTCTAATGGATAACTTTTTATCATTCTACGGTATGATTTTTATGCTCTCTAAAGGCTATGCTGCGAGTCCTAAAGCTCCTTGAGTCCTTGATCAGCCACTGTTTTAACATTAAGAATGCTCGTGTGCCATCTAAACAAACTTTGTCCCTAACTTTTACTCTACACTTTTTTTTTCACAAACTTTCACTATTTATAAGTTGGATGGATTTGAGATCTGGCTTTAAAACTAAAGCAGATCACTCTTTGTACATGAAGTTAAACCTTTTTTCATCTAGTCTATCTTTTGATGGTTGTGTGCCATGTTCAGGTTCTTAACAAGATATTTTGTTTCAGTGTGTCTTCTGATGTGTACACTTTAGCCCTTCTTGAAGGGGTTTTTTATGGCTAATATGTGACCACAAACGTCTACAGTGAAGGGGATGCTTTTGGGTTTGAGTCGTTGTTACCCCTGTGCCAAATTGAGTAGACTTTTTTTTCATGAGGACAAAACGTGTTTGTGCTGCAACCCTCTATTTAAACCATTGTGAGGAAGTAAGAACAAATTTAATTTCTAACTATGTGAAGCTGCTTTAAGGCTGTTTCTGTTGTAGAAATATTACAAATATAACTGACCGCGCTGAGTTCTAAAATATGTTGGAATGGAAAGAAATGAAATTAATAGCCGTAGGTTTTATTTCTCTTTGGTTTGAAAATATTGCTGTTTTGATGGTCTAATAGCTTCTTTATAATCTCTAGGCGTGAGCATGCACAGCTCTGGCGTTCCCTCCACTCCAGCCTCCTCCATTGGAATCACTGGTACGCGCGCTTAGTGCTTTTCTGCATGTTGTCTGATTCTTTTAAATCTTTAGATTTAATAAGTCTTGAAAGCAGGCTGGAAATGTCATGTCCTGGTCTGGCTCGAAACACAAACATCTGTGAAAACAGCAGTGAGGCTAAACAGGCCTTTTTTAATCCAAATAATCGTAGTTTATCTCACAATGACACCAGCCTCCATTCAATCTCGGAACCCCAGGAGATCCTGCCAAATCCTGCGTGCTGTTGTTTTACGTGAGAACATTTATCAATTGTGCTTCAATCTCTCTTCTTTGCAGTCTTGGCTCTGGTTCCTTATTATTTTCTCTCTGGTTTTCTTTGCAGCTCTGAAGCGCTTGTTTGCTTATTTTTACCTGTGGCCTTTTATGTAACACATCAGTGCAAGACTATGGTTATGAGATAATATTAACCTCTTGTTTTGCTAGCTCTCCTCTCTAAGTGTTGCTTGTATTCAGTCAGTTCTTAAACTTTTTCATCTGGTGTTTCATTCACAGACTCCCTCAAGAAGAAACTCCAAGCTTTACCATCCGCAGAGAGAGAGATACAGACTGTAAACCTCAACAAAGATGTGAAGTATGGCTTGGGTGAGTAGCAGGACCCCTTAGTTTACATAAATACTCGTTAGAGCTCTTTAGAGTAGTAAATCTTCAAATGACCACGCTGTCAGAACATTCACTACAGAAGCAAAAGTGAAAAAAAGGAAAGCTCTGAGTGTTGTTGAAATTAACATGTTTAAACAGGTTTGGTGGTTCATTTCTCTAAGGTAATTTCTTTAACACGATTTATTATTTGGTGAGTAGATCAAGTTCTGGTTCTAGCTTCATTGCTCTGGTTTTGCTTGAGTTTGTATCAGTCTCTCATAAGCTCCAATGTATGCAGTAATAAATCGCCTTCCTCATTCGTGGAAAAGGGGGAACTAGAAACTGAGGATTACATAATGGTTTTTCTGCCAACTAACATCTAAAAGCAGTCTTGAGTACAGATCTTTAGCTAATGCATTGTGGGAAGCACTGGATGAGGTTTGATGGGTGAGTTCAGATCCTCTCCTCTTGTAAATTCAGGCTGCAGGAGTATATGATGGTTGGCTGGACTACCTTTATGTTACTATTTCACAAAAACAAAACAAAAAACACTAAGATACAATTAAAACTAAGTAGAGTAGCATGTTTTTCCAAAATGGATTGGCCACATCAAGCAGGCAAAAATGTTTTTGCTTACTATTCTAGTTTTTTATTTATGTAAGTAAATATTAAAATTTGGTTATCTTGTTTCTGAGAAATGTCTTATGTTCAAAGCTTCAATTGCTGAAGGACAAAATGCTAACACACTTTCTGAAGCAGTACTGGGCAAACACTCTTCCATTCAATGTTCTGTTTTGTTTTTGTTTTCCTTAGTTTAACAGCTTTTTTGAAGAGTCCTGTTAAGGTGTACCTCAGGTTTAAAAATATTTTTTGTGAGTAGTAAACATTGATTTTAAACATTTTTTTTTCTGCAAGCCAATGTACAGCATTTTACATAAATTGTGATTAATCGTAATGATTTGTTTTAGCACCATGCAATGAATAGTACACTTTTTAGTGCACTAATAGCCAGGTATTGCAGTTTCTCTCAACACCTTTTACCCGTTAACCAGCAGGTGGTGCAAGCATATCATCACAAACTTTAGCTTTGCCCACAACTTTCAGATGCAAAGCTGGTTACAGTCTGTCTTTATTTGTCATTTTTATAGTTTACCCCAGTTAAACTCGAACAGAAGGATTGTTTTGTACAGGAAAAGGAAATCTAAATAAATCAAGAGACAGAGAAGCTTCTATTTCTTTTGAATATAGCAAAAGAGCCTTTTTGTTACCAAAATCTTTAGAGCTTTATTCTTTTACCATGAGTCAAGTTGGGATCCTTGCAAGTTCAATAAATGAAAAGAAATCAGGATAGCTACACCTCCAAATGATTACCAAAAATAAACAGTGGGTAAGCAGATTGTTTTGATTTCTGAAGAGTGCCCATTCTCTCCAAATGCCATTGAGTGACTGTGGGAGTGGCTTAAGTGTCGGGTAAAGAAAAACATTAGCCCATACTACATCAGATTATCCCGAGAAATAAACGGCAGTGCAATTGCTATGAATAGCTGGTTTACTGTTTTCTCTCTGTTTTTATAATAAAGGCTATATTTAAAGAACGCCTGAATCTAACAGACCTATTGTTGAGATAAATTCACTGTTGAAACTCATTTAAGTTAACTCTTGTTTTGTAGTAAACCGATTTCAAGTTCTGCACTAGTTGTGTATATTTCTAATCGTTTTTAAGTACAAATTAGTTAGAAATCAAATTGTAATTTTTGTGATTGTGGTGCTCCAGGTTTTCAGGTGGTCAGTGGAAAGACATCTGGGCGTCATGACCTTGGGGCCTTCATTAGCTCAATCACTCCTGGAGGACCAGCAGATGTCAGCGGCTGCCTGAAACCAGGTATGTTGATCCACACTAAAGCAGCATTTAATAAATGGATTATAAAGAGATTGTAATGGTGTACAAATCAACAACTCACCATTGATTAGAGTTCGGGTAATGAAAATTGTACTTAGACTTGAGTCCAAAATGGTATTGTGCTTAGCTGAAATTGTACTCTGAACTCAACAATGCACAATGGTCCCCCATCTGCAATAGCTATTCATGTCACTGATGGTTTTAAACCAAAAAGAGAGAGGAAAAGTGATAAATTATATAAAATCAGTTGGTAAATTATTTAAGGAGAGAGAGAGGGGGGGGGGGGGTTAAAGAAAACAATTGTTTTTTTTGTTCTTTTTTTTTACTACAGGTAGTTTATACAATTTATGGAAAACAACATGTGTGAAGAGGTTTGTTTGGTCACGGATGCCAAACATGCCAAACATTTGTAGTTTTTCTGCCAACCTTTAACTTTTGTGAGACAAAGTTTATTTTAATTTTAAACCAACAGTAAATTCCTAGCTTAGTCTAAGCTAAAATCTTTCATGTATTTTTGTTTTTCCTAAAGGTGACCAACTGCTGAGCGTAAACGATATCAGTCTGGAAAGCTTGCCGCATGACACTGTGGTGGAGATTCTACAAAATGCCCCCGATGATGTCACTCTAGTGGTTTCTCAACAATCTGAGGAACTGTTTCCAGGTAAAGGATGTGATTACACTTGACTTGTGATTTAAGAACATTACCATGAGAGTGACCCTTTTTTAGACTCTCTCTCAGGAGCACAACAGTATAACTCAAGCCCTCAGAATCAAGGGGTTGACTCGTTCACTGAGGATCACACATGCTCCCCGAGTCCTCCTATGATCTCCAGCAGGGCCTCTCCTCCTCAGTCCATCCGCCAGAGCAGCATCAGTTCACAGGATTCCAGGACAGAGAGTGCTGGGCTCCAGCAGTCTCAGCTCAATGGATGCCACGGAGCCTCTATCCGTGAAGGTCCCACAACCAACAGCAAGCCTCCTACTGAAGCGACACCTCCAGCGTTACCCCCCAAAACCCGAAAACCCAAAGCTCCAGATATACCTGCAGAGCCAGAGTACTCTGATCGAGAAGACTCAGACATAGATGAAGACACGTACTTCAGTAGCCAAGAGAAACTGAAGAATAAAAAGGTAGAATCTTTCTCTGTGATGATCTGAATGAACTACTATCTCAATGTTCTCATCAGCCTTTGTTTATTAAAAATGAGGATTTTTATATAAGTGAACTTGCAATAGGATGATTGCATTTCAGATTTAAATATTAAAAGTAGTTTTATTCACTCCTAAGTGTATTTTTTGGGAGCTTTCCCATAACTCAGTTGGTTCATGCAGCTGTAGCAATTCCAAATGTATGGGTTTCAATCTCAGAAAAAGGAACAACTATTCAAGCTCTTCAATCATTGTAATTTAAGTCGGTTTGGATAAAAGATAGCTATAATTACAATTTATGTCATTTCATTTTAACAAAAATGTTATATTGCAGATGTGAACCCATTTGCTTTGGGAATTCCACATTTAAAAAGGCAATAAACAAAATAGAAAATGTAATTGAAATCCTGAGAATACATACAATACAACTAGTCTCAGACCTTGGTTTAGCTTCTGTGAGATCCTTTCTCATGATATTATGTGGTACAAATTAGTCAGGTTTGCATTCCAGTAAAATTTCAGATCTAAGAAATTATTTTAGAAGCTAATGATTTTAAACCTCAATTGTAAGAAGTAAATCTGAAATTTTCACATGTAAAAATTCTAAATTCTGCCATATGCTCTTAGAATTGTGAGTAAAACTCAGAATTGACATGACTGTTGAAATACATGATAGGAAACAGACTTACACAATTACCAAGCCTCACAATTCAACATGCGTAATGTTATAGTCTGACATTTGTGTTAGCATTAAATAATTGACAAATGTAATTATTGAATTGGAAATGAGAGAAACATGCGAGTTTTATGATCATAAATTCACCTCATTCAGATGTCATTATATAAAATGTTAATAGAGAGTTGTATAGAGAGGATTAGAGGATTGTAATAGAGAGGATTAGATAAAAGATGTATCACCACAGTGGGAACACTTTCTGATCACAAAAGAAACTAAATAAAAACTCCTTGTCTTCTCTGTCAGAAAACTCACTACAGTACGTGTTCACAGCTCAGCAGTATGTTATGCACAGCATAAGTATGCGCAGCATGTTAGCAGGCATTACCAAGCGACGTTCATCATGAGAGCAAGTGATTTAGTGAGCACAAACTTTCAAAAATCAGTTCGTTTTGTGTTCAGATAGTCTTCCTATCATAACATCAAATTCATATCTAACCCCAATGGCAGATCGAGGCATTGTTGGTGTTTTTATGGAAAAATATCTCAAAATGTGTACAGAGAAGGAATGATGGCTGAACGGGTCTGGAACAACAATATGGTTGTGCATCATTAATGACTAAATAAAAATTATTTACAGTGAATTATCCCTTTACATCTGAAAAAAAAACCTGGAATAATAGCAATAGCTTGTAACATCACAGGTCTCTCAAACTTAGGCAGGATTTTTACTTTTAAAATGACAGCAAAACATGCAAAAGTGTCTATGCGCAGGGCTGTGTTGCAGTGGTTAGTGCTGGAAGCCCATCTTTTTTCTTTTTTTTTTTTAAATCCCATCTGAGCAGATATTGCTAAAATTAGTGTGCGCTTTTGGTCATGCATGCACCTGTTTTTTTTTTTTTCACTTTGACTGGAGATGAGCACTAGTAGACCCTGTCGAGGATTACAAATCGATTATTAGATGAAGCAATCAATCATGTGCACATTTCTTGAAAGTTTGAAGCAAGTTTGAGCTTAAATCTCTTTTTATCCTCAATCCTGTTGAATATCAGCAAATTTCTTCCTGTCTGTAATGGCCCATTGCTCTTCATCTGAAATGTTGCATTTCTCAGTTTAAATGCAACGTAGTTCTGCATGTTGATGAAAGCATTACCCTTTGACCCTTGCATGTGCCCGGCTCCGTATTTACAGCGCTCTTCTCTGTTCACAGGGGGTCTCTCCCAACAACGTCGCAGAGACTTTAAGTGCTAGTTGCCCAGACGTCAATAGCCTCCAGCCTGGAGATCTATTTGACATTGAGCTGTCCAAAATAGACAGCAGTCTGGGCATTAGTGTCACGGTACTGTTTGGAAAGGTTTCCGCTCTCTTTTTATCTCCTTCTTTCTCGTTTTATCTCGTTTCTCTTTTACTGCTTTTCCAAACATGTCTGGGTGTTTGTGTGTTTTATTTTATTTTCGTTTAGTCATCGCTCTATCTTTTTGCTTGTCTTTGGTTTTGCTTGACTCTTCAGATGGAGATTTTGTACAGGCATTTAAATTGGTTTCTTCTTTGTTGAAATAGATGGACTCTAAAACAGTTTCACAGGGAAGGAAAGCTCTTATGCCTGCATGGATTTTTATCATCTTGACTGCAGTGTGATTTTGCAGTGAAGCTCTTCGGTGGCTTTTTATGTCATTGTTTTCATAAGTTGTTATTTCTGCAAGGACATCCACCAGTCATCACATCAAGCAATCAGGGGGGGTTGCTTTAGCTTTGTGAGGACGGTTGGGCTTTTTTATGTGTTATTTGAGTTGAAATGGTATATTATCGAAGGGTATTACTCTAAATCTGTACATTCTAAGATGGTTATCGCAAACCGGCACTGATCTATAACACACATTTTTTTACCTAATTCATTAATATATGTTTCTATTTCAGGGTGGATCAAACACAAAGTTGAAGCATGGAGGTATTTACGTTAAAGGAGTTATTCCCAAAGGAGCAGCAGAGCTAGATGGGAGGATAAAGAAAGGTGAGCTATCTTTATTGTAAAATAATCAACTATAATTGTAATAAATAAATATGTTCCTGCTACTTTAATACTTATAATAAAGAATATTGAACTTTCAATGAAACATATGCTTTCATTTCAATCTCCAAAACATAAAAACACCTGTTGCTCTCTTCCAATGTAAAGTCTTATATTATTAGAAAGAGATGGCTTCTCTCCACTGTGCATTTCACAAGCTACTACAATCTTAAATCAGTGATGCTTCTAGCATTAGTTGGTGCTCATGTTTAGTGATCTATTGTTAAAGAAAGAAAAAAAAACAAGAGTCTGACTTCTTAGTAATAATTCTTTTCGGGGAGTGAATAGCTTTCTTTGGTGCATGCAGATATCCATGTTAATAATCAGAAAACACAGGTGAGCAAGTTTATTTATCCATATTTGTGTCTGAAACTGTCGTAACATTTTTTTCCCATATGAACCAAACAAATAAATAGTTAAAATTAATAATTGTTTTAAATGAACAAGAGTCAAAAGAGCAAAGTACCAAAATGGACAAAGCTTCCCATTACTTATCATGGGACAACAGCCATGACACAGTTGAAAAATGTATTATCATTGATGTGTATAAACAATGCATTAGATTACTTCTCTGTCCTGCGCTGTCTATGCTCTGATAAATATTCCTGTGATAAGGATGCCAACTGCTTGCAAACAAGAACACAACACAGATTCTAACAAGACAGTTGTTGTTTACCTTGTCAAAAATCGTATAAATATAACTTCTTATATACATCTGCTGCTGCTGTAGAAGCACTATCTATAAACTGACCAATATCATAACATGTTGTGACTTTCTGCTTGCTAAAACTCATCACAGATAACAAAGAAAGGTTATTTACATTATTGCCAATATTTTACTTCATTTCCAGTGTTTAACATGGAGTGCAAGCCAATTAAGAGGCCGAAAGCACTTGCTCTGCTCCACTTTGCCAATCACTAGCTAGTGCTCTATGAAGTCTAAACACGAAGTAAAAAATTTCTAAGGCAGTCGTCAAGCTTTGCAGAGGGGTCAGCATGAGGTTACATAAGCGTGCAACTTTCGCAGAGGTTTGCAATGTATAGAGTTGACGCTTAAGTATAGATCAGAAAATATATACTTTAAGATAATTAACATAAATAGTTATTTTTTGTATTGTTATAGTAATTATTGTATGATTTATATTATCTTTGTAAAGCTTTTATTGTGTCTGTGTGTACCTTGCAGGGGATCGTGTGATGGCTGTGAATGGAAAGAGTCTTGAAGGAGCGACTCACAAACAAGCCGTGGAGTTGCTGAGAGACACCGAACAGGTGAGAACCAAGCTGGAACTTCAGGAGGCTAAAATGAAAGTGCTATAAAACGTTTTGACTAGTGGCAAAACAAAGTTTAAACCATTTGTTAAATTGTGTAATAAGTGTTGCTTGTCTATTTATTTATGTATTTATTGTTGGTGCCAATGGGAATGTACTCACTTCTGGACTATGGAAACAATTAATGAAAGCAGGTTTTTGCTTGTTTGAAACCTATTCATAACATCATGGATACTTCCTTCATTGTTTTATCATTTCAAAAAGATGAGTACCAGCCATTCTTCTCTATATGTGACACACATATTCTACTTCTTGCTGTCAGGTGGTGTATCTATTAATGGAGCGAGGCCAGCCTTTTAAAGACATCATTCATGCTCCTGTAACACCTCAAGTCACTTCTGATATTGCAAACACACCAGTGGAGGAGTCATCTGCGCCAAAGAAAGAATATAACTTCATTACTCCAGGTGTGACTGAGGGTTTTCCGCATCTCCATGCAAAATAGCACCTCATATCTATCCACTACACACACAAACTTGCATTAAATCTTGCCTTTGTGGGATGTTTAAAGCATATTTTGCTATTTGTCTAGTCACACTTCTTCTCCTCTAATTAATTTTGATGAAAAACCTAACAGATGACGTAATTATGAACATCTCTTCCCATTAAAACATATAATATGTAAAGCAAAGAAACTGATCTGTAAAGAAAACAAACAGAATCTTGAGAATCATTTCTTTTTTAGTTATGTCATAGTTGAAGTTTTACAACAGCATTGAATTTTGAGTGCTTGTACCCTTCCAGAAAACACGTTTGAGGTGGGTCTAGTGAAGAACACCTCAGGCCTGGGGTTCAGCTTCAGCCGTGAAGAGAACATTCCTGGAGAACCTGTGGGCACCAGCATGGTCCGGGTCAAGAAGCTGTTTCCAGGGCAACCAGCTGCCGAGAGCGAATGCATCAAGGTTGGCGATGTCATTCTACGTGTTAATCAGACGTCTCTCAAAGGACTTTCGCAACACGTGAGTTAGCTTGTGATTTCTAACCACTAACAATTTAGTAAATAAAAAGAGTATTTCAGAATGACCGTGTGTTCGTCAGGAGGTGATTTCAGCTCTGAGGGGAACTGGACAAGAGGTGACCCTTCAGTTGTGTCGACCTGATGCAGGGCTCTTACCTGAAATTGACATGGCCATTACTGTAAGTTTAGCTTTTCAAAATTTAGTTTTATATTATATATATATATATATATATATATATATATATATATATATATATATATATATATATATATATATATATATATATATATAAACATACATACACACATACATACATTTCAATGGCTTTTCCATTAAATAAAATAAAACTTTCTATATGCACAGACCCCGATACCCTCTCCTCGAAAGCATCCACGTGCACATGCCAATGCTAGTTGGTCTGTTGATGCGGAGGCTCAGCAGACGCTGGGTGCCGTGGAGGAGGCCCTGGAGCGGCTAATGATGAAATCCCCCAGCCGCAGGGACAGTTACAGCGACAGCACAGACAACGAGGAGTTGGTGGAAGCCTTCTTCAGCCCTGACAAACTTGAGCAAGACAGCCAGAACTGGGAACGCAGTGTATACCAGACTCCTGCCGATAGGCTTCCGCATCCTACGGCAGTGAATGATACTGCACAATCACCGTATTGCTCCCCAAGGCAGTCAATGTCCAGAGTACAGGCTAACAAAAGGTCAGAGTGGCTTCTAAAAAAAAAACAAAACAATAACCAATTTTTTAATAGTATAAGTATTCCCTGATGCTTAAGGTTTAATTGAATGGGAAACACAGATATTAATTTTAAAAACATTACCAAATAAAAGCTTTTTTCACTTGAAGTTTTTTCAAGTGAACAGATTTGAGCAGGCCAGTATCTCCACTGCTTTCTGATTAGACAAAAGATTAGCATATTCAAAACAGCCCATGATTATTGGTCTAAACAAATTTGGGTATTTGATTGCAAAAACTGATAAAAAGCAATGGCTGGGAGGAAAACATGACCTGTACAAGGAATGGGATTAGCAGTAAATCCTCAAAACTAAACGTTGTCATAATATGTATATTATATTTTGTAATAACTGTACCGGAATAATGTTGTCCTAATGCTGTTTTGTTATTGTGTTTAAAAGTTTCACTTGTTGAATTTAACACAAGGTGATTGTTGTAAACTTCCGTTGATAGCATAATACTCAGTTAATACTCTTACAACCAACACATACATATTATTTATGAACACCTTTGAAAAATCCAGGCTTGAATTTGCCTTGTTTGTTGTAACAAACATGTAACAGACAACAAACTGGTGATCATGACAATGAAAGCATTTTTCGGAACAGATCATTTTTAGGACCGTTTAGCCTTTACTGTGATTAGACAGGTAGAAAAGGAGAGGAAGTGAAATAGGAGAGAGAGCGGGCTGGGCTGGAAAAGAACCATAAACCTGGGATTAGAATTCATGGCCCCTTTAACATTCATCATTTATTCCTAATCCTAGTGTTTGTGTACTTTATCTATTCCTGTTCTCTGGTACAGTGATATGGGGAACTCAGAGGGAGCAACGCTGAACCCAAGTCCAGATCCTCTTCCTCCACCGCTACCAAACCCCAGGAACCTGAATTTGGCTGAACTCAGACATGAGGAGGAAATCATCCCTGTAAGTCATTTCTCTTTAAAGTTTGTTCTGAATCTTTTACTAGTCTCATCCAAGTAACCTGGGTTCCTCTGCTCTGATTGACACAGGAGGTAGAGCTTAAGGTCTCTCTAGTGAAGTCAGAGAAAGGAAGTTTGGGCTTTACGCTCACTAAAGGTAACGACAACAGCTGCTACATTCATGACATCATCCAAGACCCTGCAAGAGGCGACGGCCGTCTGCGGCGTGGAGACCGAATGATATTGGTAAGACATTGATGAGTGTTTTAGTGTAAAATATCTTGATCATGCCTTAATTGCACCCATCTTAATTGAATTCAATAATGAATACACTAGCATAATTGTACAATTAAATTGGTCTCAAATGTGTGGTTTAATTTGATCTTCTAGTCACAGTGATACTATTCACAAAAGCACAGTTTCAAGAAAAAATGTCTTGTTAGTATAGCAAAATGTTAAATTTAACAAAGGCAAATGAAAAGAAAACAAATTAACTTGTTGGTTGCATGACAACAAAAGGGAAAGTCGTTATGACTTCTTGGGAAATTAAATCTTTTTAATCTTATCTTGTAACACACCTCACTTGACTTAGCCATACCTTGGCTCCTCTTCCTTCTTTGTCCTTCTTTTAATTGGCTTCCCAGAACTTGAAAACACAAGTTTTAAAATAAAAGTAGATAACATAATACAACAAATAAAAAAAAAAACTTAAGAAAATAATAAAACATTAATTGTCCGGATAATAATAGAACGGCAGTTACATTAAAAATTTGCGTTGGCCAAGAGGGTTCGACTTTATGGATTAAACTTTTTTTTTAATAAGAGCCAAAGCATTTTTATGCCTGATCATATTTGGTGTTTTAATTTTAAGGGAAAAATAAATATTGATACATGTTGAGTATGTGTAATTGCTTGAAATGTGAAATTTGTGGACCTTTACTGTATTGTTTGTCCATGAAGTCATGAAAGACTTTGAGCTAATGCTAGTTCTAAAAATGTATGAGATTAATGAGGCAATGCTGATTTCATACTTAATTTGTATACTCATTTTTTTCTTCTTAGGTGTAACTTTTATTTAATGTAGATACAGTAGTTATACACACAGTAAACAAAAAAAGTTCATTAATAAAAAAAGTACTTTAATACACAGGCAATCACAGTTTGTATCTGGGCGTGGACCAAACGTAAATCCTGTGTGGAGCCTGACAATTTAATACCCCTTTGTTGACACCCTTGTTAATTTATTTCTAAACCACCATGTCACAGCATAGCTGCTGTCCAGGGGTTTGTACAAAAAAGGATAAAACACACACACACACACTTCTTCTCCTGGAGTTCCTCTCCAGTGAGTGTGAGTCGCTGAGGCCTGACTTCCTATATAAGTCATGTGATTGTTCCTCTTCATACGAGCTGGCAACTGTGTTCTACATGGATTAAAATTTGATTATTAGTGTTTCATATAGAGTTTTAAATATCAGTTTAAAACAAACAACAGACAAGGGCTTCAAATGCAATTAATCTTTACTTAAGTATTCGTTTGTAATGCATTACAAAACAATTCTTAAGATCTCGCCGGTGCTGCCATCTCCCACTCCATTTTTTCTTTGCATATACCAACATGCCAATTTGTTCATTTTTGATGTACACTTGCACTGTTTGGCAAGTTAGTTATGTTTAAATCACCTGGAATAAGTTATCCAATCGCTAACATGTTTAATTGTTTAATGGCGGAAAGATGGTGTAGTGGTGGAGTTGGTTGGCGGTTCAATCCCCACTAGGTCAATTCCCCCGTATTGGCCCTGGGCAAGCCACTTCACCCATATTACCCTCTATGGATGTGAGTGACTGGTGGGGTGTGTTTGGTGGTGATAAGCTACCCTCTCAGCAGCCCTGTGGCAGTCCTACGGCCTCCTGACCACCACCAGAGTGTGAATGCGGAGTGAATGAATAATGTTCTGGTAAATGTAAAGCTTCTTTCAGCAACTGGAAAAGTGCTATATAAAGTGAAGGCATTATTATTATTATTATTAATATTATTATTATTAATGGTTGTTAAAAACAAGCATTTGGTTGTGTAAGCTTACTGTCTGTACCCACATTACATAACAAATATTTTATGTATGTCTGTTGCCTATTTTTAATAAAGCAATGTTCTTTTTTGTTTTACTAAATTACTCATTATCCCCTTTAGAAATTATGCTAAATGAAAATGAAAGATGCTCTAATTAGAGAGCTTACACTCAAGAAAAGCCTCTTGTGTGTGTTTTATGCTTTCCTTTGGACTATGGGTGGAAACAAGAGAAAACATGTGTAGACACAGGCATGCAAGATTAATGTGAGGGGAAAATATTAAGTGTCTAAACAAAAATGAATGAGTGTTTAGGCCAATTTCTTCTTTTATTGCTAATTTAGCAAATAAAGAAGCAAAAAAATAGCTTCATTCCTCTTTTTCTGTTGATAGGTGAATAACACAGATGTGTCAGGAATGAACCACACTGAAGTGGTGAACCTAGTGCGAGCTGCTCCTAAAGTCGTGGATCTCATGGTCGGCAGAGTCCTGGAGTCCCCCAAACCACCAATAGAAGCTCATCTCCTTCCTGACATCACCTTCCAGTGTCACGAGCAGCCTCTGGGTAATGGAAATACTCTGTAACCAATCCTCTGGACACATTTCAATAGCATTCACAGTTCTCAGAAAAACTCCCAGAATCCTGCTGGGCCAGTCGAATCGGACTGGCTTGTGCGGTGCGTTAGTATAATCTGGCTGTCACAGGGTATCGGTGCTTTACCAGGTCACACACAGACAGATATTCATCAGCATAAACAAATCCCTCCTGCGTTTCCCTGGAAAAATGAGCTTTGGAGGTTGACGACAAGCTCAATAAGAGGATCACATTTCAGCAGCCTGACAGAAAACACAACAAAGGCTGAAAGAGAGGGAAGCAGCAGTGTTGTGGTTTGTTGACTGGGTGTGCCTGTGTGTGTGGGTCTCTGTTAGGTCTGCTTCTGGATGGAGGGAGTGACAGCGCTGTGGGTGTGCTGTACGTGAAGGACATCATCCCAGGTTCTGCTGCTTTTAAAGACAGCGCTTTGAAACATTTGGATATAGTCCATTACATTAATGGTGTTCCGACACTGGACCTGAGTTTGAACGAGAGCCGCAGACTCCTGGAGCTCTCATTGGCGAATCTGACTCTCAAAGCAACCAGGTGAAGCATGCGCAACACATCAGTTGAACACTTAAAGATATGGTACCATTTTTTATGCTATTGAGGTGACTAACATTTTATATATGGACATACTAAAAGGAGATGGTGACACATTATATGTAATCAAGTTGAGGGTGCATTGTCTGTAAACTCTAGAGATAATGCGTGTGACATTCCCAATAGATTTGCAGTTTGTGAAGCCGCTCTGAGTACTAATGCCTCATTCAAAGTCATTTAAGTCACTTTTCTTCCCCATTCTGATGCTCGGTTTTTAACTACAGAAGGTCATCTTCACCATATCTACATTCCTAAACTGAGTTGCTGCCATGTAATTGAAATTTGCATAAGCAAGCAGTTAGAAAGTTGTACCTAATAAAGTGGCCAGTGAGTGTATGTATGTGTATATATACAATGTGGCTGGTGTTATGAATGGTGTTATGAAGGACTGTCAATATTTACAGTTGAAACTATAGTAAAAGGGCTTATTTTATTGAAATCTAAAACTTGTATAGCCATAAAGCTACTCTCTTAGTACTTAAAAAAAAAATTTTAACTACCTATAATTCAAATAAAATGTTGTTATTGTTAATGCTGTCTGTTATTATATGCTGTTCAGTACCTCTAGATGAAGAGCTCTTTCTCACTGTGTTCTGCAGGGATGGGAAACCTGTTTTTCCAGGTGAGCAGATTTCTTTACTGAACAATCACCTCAGTTCTAAAGGCTCCCAGAGTATGAACGGTAAGTGCATAACAGAATCATGCTTTGATTTCTCATGATTTGAACACATGCAGGATTAAATAGTCAGTGTTTTGTATTTGTCATGCTTCTAAAATGATCTAAACATGAGTATATTTATGCAGGAATTATTATCATTTGAAACAACAAGGTTTTCTTTTTTTAAGAGACTTTTGTAAGATTGGAAAGGTTTTTTTCAGAGTATGTATTCTATTAAGTGTATCCTTATATTAAATGTTTTTTATAATTTAATGATTATAGTTTTTATACACTAACAAATTGTATTCATTATTGCTGCTGATCGATAAAAAAATTTTCAAGTTAATTTAATTAATTTCAATTTATATACAATGTTGCACATTGGTTTGCAGAATAGGATATTAAGACTTGAAGGGCAAATGCATGAAGGATAAACACACAAAATCTTTTACAACTTATTAAATTGTTTTGTTTTGAAACTGAGGTACCTATTTCAAAGGATTCTTCTAAATATCTTTGTGTTAAGCTAATGATTCGGTTTCGGTTTTGTTTTTGTTTCTTGGAGAATTGTCCCTGAATTGGAGTCAATAGAACGAAAAGTGCAATTTTTTTTGTCTGATTTTAGTCAAACAAGTATGTACATGATTTAAGAATAGTGTGGCTCTCGTCCTCGAATGATACGACTGGAAGAGTTCAAATTAAAGCTCGCAAGGCACTGTGGACAAGTGATGGGCAAATATGTCAAAGCTTCCCATCACCAACACACTTCCGTGTTCTGTCCTTGTTCTGTTGCTAGTTAGTTATAGATGTGTTTCGCTGCGGGAAATTCAACTGCTTGAACATTTTGACTTGTTCTTTGATTTTGTGTTATTTTGCTTTTTTTTTAGAAGTATTGGTGACTGAAATTAAGCGTGTTATGTAGAATTTGTAGCTAATCAATGTTGGTCTATTTTGTTTTGTTGTTGTCACTCATAAATTCCATATTGAACTTATTTTTATGCTTTGCCAGAAGTTCAAACAATACAGTTACATTAAAAATAATTTATCCTCAAAATTAATTGACTTTGTTAATGCTTTAATTTTTGCACCACAGAAATTAATATTCAACCAATACTTAAAAATAATGGTGGTTTAAATTCAATTTGTAATAATTGTTTTTGTCGTTGAATGTTTTTAAGAGTGAACATATATTTCTATTGCTAATTCTACTCTCTACTTCTCTCTCTACTTCCCTCCATTTCTTCCTTCCTCCCTACCGCTTCTTCTCAATTTTCTCTTTACTTCTCTGTCTCTCTCTCTCTATCTCACTCACTCGCTCTCTCTCTCTATCTCACTCACTCACTCACTCGCTCTCGTATCATAGGTTATCTCCATAGCAGCAGTGAGCGGAATGAATTGGAGGCCCTCTCCAGTGTCTGTCCCGATGAGGTAAGGTCCTGTTAAAATTTTGGTCAAACATTATCCGATATTGATTCATGCTGCCTGGGTTGATGACTAGGAAACAAGCACATCTCATGTTGTTTAGGGGTTTGCTGATTTTTGTTCTGTGTAACGTGACACGGACTGCCTGAAATTGAAACCAAGCAGGTCACTTGCTGCCCTTGGTTTCACCAGTAGTTAAATTTGTCTCTACAGAGGTGAAAGAGCTCTTCTGTATGTTTTTTCAGTCTTCTCTTCTTGAACATGTTTTAAGGAGCAGATTTTAAATCTTGAGCTGGAGAAGCCAGCAGAGGGAGGCCTGGGATTCTCTGTTATTGGTGGAGAGCGGGGAATTTACGTCAAGTCCATCACACCTGGAGGATCTGCTCATACTGCAGGGACTTTGCAAGTCGGTGATCGGTTACTCAAGGTAAAGAGGAAATCTGAGATCTTGATGAACTTTGTGACAATGATTTGCATTATGAAAGAATATGTGGGTGTCCTAAGAGCTCCAAAGATTGTTCAGTTCCATCAAAAGAGTCTTTTAGGACACTGTTTTTTCAAATCATTATTACTATTATTATATTACAATATATTATTTTGTAATAATTATTATTATTACAGTTTATTTTAAGCTTTGATTTTCACAATGTGGTTTCTCTGCACTGAATGTAAGATAGTGTTCTGTTCACTGCTCTTCTGGAAGTTAATCTCTAACGGTATCTGTGCACAGGTGAACGAGGATTCGATGGTTGGTGTGTCGCACTCTAAAGCTGTTACCACCATCCGCAAAGCCAAAGGGCTGGTGGCGCTGACCGTATCTCGGCCAAACGAGCAGATGCCCAACACAGAGCTGAGCTTCCAGCCTCCCAAGCACAGCACTCTCAACGGCAGCAACGGTACGGGCCTGAAACTCCAATGCACCGGATGTTTGTGGGATAAAAAAAGAAAGGGAAAAAAAGAAAAGCATAGCAGGTTAAACAGTTGGTTTTAACCATTACTGGAATATAAATGAAACCATACCAATACTTTCATAATACCAGTACTTAATCTTCTAAGGATCTTTTTTTTTTTTCAATAAAGACAATATATTCGCATATTTGGAGTACCAGTTTTGGTAACATTCAACAAACAGCAACTTTTTGTGACAATAAAATTGATTGTAATCAATGTAAATGAAGGTTTCGGGCTTATAAGTAGTTTTGTACACTTTTTAATGTTAATAATATTGATGGTTTGATAAACTATTGAGTCTTACAGAAGAGTGTGATGTTTCAGATGTAAGTGAGGACAGCGGGGTGAAAACCAAACATCAGACGCCATCGCAGCGGAGCAAGAGCAGCCCACCACCTCTTCCTCCAATAGGTGTGGTCAAAATCCCTTTTTTCATACAAAAATACATTTTTTATTATATTGTTTGTTCAAAGTTTAAAGATACTGGGCACCATTTTTATAAATCGCTGGATGGCATGACTGAACCAGAATAAACTTGTAGCCAATCAGGAGTGAAATATTGCATTTCATTATTTATTTATTACTTTTTTAGCTTGCTCTATCAATATTTTGGCAGATAGATGTTTATGAAAACATTAGGGTTTTTACAAGATATCTAAAGGAAAAAGTCAATTAGTGTTAGGAGTTAGATAAAATATTTATCATTATTTTAAAATGTATGTTTAAATAACAAAGTATAAGCAAATTTGTGTAAAAATATAGTAAACTTTTAATAATTGAATAAAAATGTTATAAAAATTAATAATTGATTGCATTTAATCAGAGAATTATCATATTCTCTCATTTCAGAAAATGAGAAAATTTCAGAAGTGTAATATAATAATAAAATATGTCATGAAGAACATGTCAAACATTTCTGGGTAAAAATTTAGAATTAGAGTTACGTTTGGAAATGTATTTAATAAAAATGTATTTTATTTTGTAAATCAAAGGAAGCTTCACAATTTCTGGATATTTGAATGTAATTCTACCTTATACTGCATATGTACACCATTCAAAAATGGTGTTAAGGTTAAGGACTATTTTACACATAAGCTTAAATCTAAACTGTGTGAATTTGTTGAATTTGAATTGATGCTTTTGATTTTTACATGAAAGTGTATCCTTTGATTCCCGAGAATTAAAGTTACTGAATTTTTGCAATGCTCTCTTGCAATGGAGATAGAGACAAACATTTTTTTGATTTTTGAACTTATTACAGAGGGTTTGAAGTTCAGTAAAAGTAATTAAGTAGTTGCTCAGCAACTGTATACTATAAAATAGTTTACATTCGTTTCCTCAGCTAAAACGATTCTGTGGAACAACATTTTGTTATGGAACAAGGCTTTCCTTCAAACTTAAAATATTTAAATACATATTTCTTGAAAGTGTATTTCTAGGGATTGTCAATTAATTTTACAGATTTTTTATTTTTATCCTTGGATTTATGTTAAGCTGTTTTGTGTCTATATATTGTGTAGAGATTTGGAGGGTGTTTTGAGAATTCTGGTAGGTCACAGATCTGAGTATGAGCTGCTGGTTCTTGGTAATCACAGGGTTGATGAGCATCCGCTGTGTGTTACAGACTATGACCAGGAGTCTCTGGAGAAGCAAAAGACAGCAGATGGAAGTGCTGAGCTGTCGGAGGACACAGACTGCGATGGCTTCTCTCTCCCAGAGGATTCTCCTGAGGTACAGCTCAAGTTCCCTTTAGAAGATTTGGACTTTGAACTGAACTGGTTTATGTTTGCTGGAGCAGCATATTGAGCAAATACTGTTCTGTGTTCTACTGTTTCAGGCATCTCGCAAGGCCGAGTGGAAAGAAGAGGCTGTGGATGCATCGTTGAATGACAGGTGAGGAGCGTTCATCAGCATACATCACCTCATATTCAGGTTCACATTAGGTAGAAGTTCAAGGTTTTTTATTTTGCAATCCAAATATTTTTTAAGTTCATTATGTGTAACAACATACGGAAACAATTTAATTTTTCTTTTGTGAACGGTTTCATTTGCACATTTTTTAAGAAAGATTTTTTCCTTTTCATTTTAAGTTAAAAGGAAAAAGCAACCAAGTAAATAAATAAAGTAAAACAAGCCAAACAAAAAAAGTAAACATAAAGCTCATAGTTACACAAATGAGTAAAAATAAGCAAACAAATAAATAAATAATCTTATAAATAAGTAAATGCCTACGTAAATAAAAAAGTTATAGATAAAACAAAATAAACAAATTATTAAATAGCTTAATAAACAAGTAAATAAATGAACAAACAAACTTTGTTTAAATACATAATAATAATTGTTAAATATCTAAAAGGAAACCAAATAAAATAAGAAAATAAATAATAACTAGAGATTTTAAAAAAGTGAAATCTAAATAAATAATGAAATGGGTAAATAAATAAATAAACAATCAAAAACATCTCCTTTCCCCTTTCTCTGTGTTCTCAGGTCTTCTTCATCTCTGAAGGAGGATGATGACGAGGTCACATGGGGCAGTGATGAGCTGCCTTTAGAGAACATCAACTTCAGATTCAATGAAGGTCTCTTTCTCTCCCTCACTCCACGTCAGCTCAAAGTCTGATGTTTCGGATCTTACTCTGTGTTTGTGTTTCAGAGCGGCTGATCGTCACCGAGGAGGAGCTCACATCTCTGCCGCTGGTCCGAGTGGTTCCTGATGGTCAGTACACCTCTACTCGGCTGGACTACACCGTGCGCATGATGAGAGGACTGATCCAGCAAAAGGTTCCTTTGCAGGAGTTTGAGGTGCTTATGGGGCTCATTGCAGATTTCGTTCCAAAATTTTCAACATTGTTATATTTGTTTCCATAGTAAAATTGATGCTTAAAGATCCCATAATACCACATTTTAAAGCCCAATAACTGAGGTTATGTGTTTGTTAAAACACTAAAAATAAAAGTCAAAATCTAATCTAACCATTACTTTAATGTGCAAATTATTATGCTTTTGCATGAGACTCTCACAGCTTTCTAATAACTGTTTATCCTGTTAATGCAGTCATCATTAGCCCATTTTCTGGGCTAAATAAGTGGATAACAAGCTCTATTATTTTTATTATTAACTCACTTATTGCTTTGACTCCAAAGTAAAAAGTAGCAAAAAATTTTTAATAAAACGGTTTATGCCGTTTGTCATGATCATTTGCCAATTTTAACATATTGATGTTGCTAATAATATTTCACCAGTTTTTCCCGCTCCTGAAAGGAGAAGAAACATTTTAGGTTAGATTAGGTGATAAATCTGTTACTGAAGAGAGGCAAGACTTTATTCAATTTATATTATTTTCAGTCTGAAATATTTTTTCTAAATATGACAATAATTTTCTGTAAATCTAAAGCAGATTTGATTAGGATATTACATTTATGTTGAGACTGTTTTATTACTTTGAACATTTACTTTCGGAATAAACTACACTTTTTTTTGTTCCTAAATGCCCCCCCAAAAAGGCAAAACTCTTATTTACATCCAAAACTGGTTTGTTTCCTTTGGCAGAACCTACAAAACTTGCGACCGCTTGATGACTGTCTGATTGGCCAAACCAAAGAAAACAAGAAGAAGAACCGCTACAAGAACATCGTTCCTTGTGAGTAAACAACTGCTGCTTGTGCATTTCTAAGAGTTCTCGATACATGATTTTTCTCTGTGAATTTCTCTTCAGTCGACACCACCAGAGTGACGCTGGGAAAAGATGGCGGCTACATCAATGCCAACTTCATCAGGATGCCTGTGAAGGAGGAGGACTTCCTCTACATCGCCTGCCAAGGCCCTCTGCCCACCACGCAGGGGGACTTCTGGCAGATGGTCTGGGAGCAGAAGTCAAACATGATCGCTATGATGACCCAGGAGGTGGAGGGGGGCAAGGTGAAGTGCCAGCGCTACTGGCCAGACACAGCTGGATCTTCTGAGATGGTGGACCAGCGTCTGCAGGTTACGCTGGTCAGGCAGCAGCAGCTAGAGAACTTCACAATCCGCCTGATCCAAGTACAGGACACACAGGTGAAGACGCATGTCACCGATGAAAGAAAAAATTTCCGTTTAATTTAATTTTTGTTTGGTGTGAGTTTACAGCAGTCGTGTTTCTTTTATAGTTGTTTTTAGGGGATCTTTAAAATTGTGAAATAGGGATAAGCTGAAATGAGATTTGAACCATATAACTGAACTCCACAAATAGTGGTTTTACCACAGTTGGTAATTTTTGCCTGCTTTTTTGTATTTCAATTATACTTTATGTTAATATTTGTTTTGTATTATAAGTATTGGAAAGTATTATTTATTTTTAGTTACATATTTGGTATCATTTTTGTCAGCACAACTTCAAGTGAGCAACTGTGCTTATTTTGTTATTGTGCGTAGCTAATTTTAATTGTCTGCCCAATGTTTATTCTGATAACATTTCATCATAAATCACAAAACAGAGATGTCTTCTCTTGTTGGCTATGAAGTATTGAAGTGAGGAAAAAAAGCTAGCTAGCAAGCTCCTGAGATCTTGTGCACCAGCTCTACCAGAAGAGAGGGGAGTAGTCTTGTTAGAAGCACTGCAGCTGCACACTCTCACACAGACACTATGCTTTTTGCGCGTATGTGCTGTCAGTCTTTGATTTGCGTAAACATTAAATAGAATTAATAGCAAAACTACATTAATAGCGAAAGTGCCTTCTGCGCATGAGAAGAAGTTTAATTCGTTTTCTTCTGTATGTTCCTCCTTTTCCAGACGGGACAAACCCAGCAAGTTACTCATCTGAACTACACCGGCTGGCCGGATCATGGGACCCCCACGCAACCTGAGCAGCTGCTCACCTTTATCTCCTACATGAGACACATCCACCAATCCGGACCAATCATTACCCACTGCAGTGCAGGAATTGGACGCTCAGGAACGCTCATTTGCATTGATGTGGTTCTGGAATTAATCAGCAAAGATGCAGATGCAAGTGACCCCACACTCTTTTAGTTTGTTGTTTTTAACTAATTGTTTTTGAATAGTTAAATCAGTTTGGAAATAGAATTAATCCAAATAGCAAATGTTGACAAAATAAAGTCAATGTAAAGAAAGAACAATAGAGTATATTGTTGGTAAATTTTGCATTGATGAACTTTGCTGGTTTTATTAAGTTGCGCATCATGAAATAACTGTTATTGTATCATTGTACCTTTCAGCTACCTGACTTTCTTCTTTTTTTCCCATTAGTTTGACATATCTGATATTGTACGGACCATGAGACTCCAGAGGCAGGGCATGGTGCAAACTGAGGTCAGAATTCACAGAACTTTACTAGACTTTAATTAGGCAGTTTGTGAATAATTGCAACTGTGATTTATCATGTGATCATTTTCCAAGGCCCTCAACTTGTGATTGTGCATTAGAAAATAAATATCTTCTTTATAAGAAATTTAAGAAAAATCTTAAGGTTAGTGCTTAATGTTTTGTGGGAAGCATGACAGTCAAGTACAACTTTTGTAGATAAATTAAAATTGTTAAACAGTTTTACTAATATTTGCTATCTATTGCTACATTCTCATTAAAGTTGGAATTATAAATGAAAACTACTGAGGAAAGCTGGTTTGACTGAACATTTAATAGTTACATATTAAATAGACAGTCTCAAAGCTAACATACTGTTTTTGGTTTTATTTTTAACCTTTAAATGTACTTACAATAATATATGATTTGTGTAGCTTACCATAATGCACAGAATTGTTTTTATATGATCATCCTTCAAAATAACTAAACTAAAAATAACTGAAGTCATGTGTAAAAATAGTCATTTTAACAACTGACTGTTAACAACGCTATTTTGCAAAAATAAAAATTATAAACCAAAGCTGGTAATTTGTTTTTGCATATTGTTGTTGTTTTGATCACATAATACACTGTCAAAAAAAGTCTTCGTTTTCATTTTAAAATCCAAAAATAAAAAAAGAATGAATTTTAAGAATTAATAAGTTGAAAACCAAATGAACAAATGGTCCACAGATTCAAATGCAATTGCAACAAATCTTTCAGCCATAGTTTATATTTTCTAGTATTCTTCGTCTGTAAAATTTCTCTCATTTCTGCTACAGGAACAGTATATCTTCTGCTACCAGGTGATCCTCTATGTTCTCCGATGTCTCCAGGCTGAAGAGAAGCTCTCAGGATAAAACCCTTCTGCCTTTCTGAGTGAAAACACCAGCGCTTGGATCCAAACACATCGGAACAATCTTGTCATTATATTTTTTATGTCAGTGATGCGAAAAATTTTCTACGTATTCTTAATGCTTACATTCTTGACCATTGGCTGCTACAGTACTTCTTTCAAACCATTTATTTTAAAATGTATCTATTTTTGGTAAAAAAGCAGTTTTATAGGTTCCTTTAAGATGATGAATCAAATAAAAAAGGAAATGAATATATTTTCCTTGGTACAAAGTGATTGTGGTGTATTTTAAATGAGACAATGCTGGAAATGTTGCCTTGACAGAATACGAGACAGTATTTGCTTTGTAAATCTTTTAGAAATCGCTGAGTGCCAGTGATTGAACAATACCTTTAGCATTATATTTATCTTATCAAATCTGTCTACAGATGTTTAAAGCTGTTACATACTGGACAATTTGCTATTTGTAAATAAAAGAATATAGTGCCTCAGATGTTCTTGAATTACTGTGATTTTATATTTTGTTGTTGTTATTGTGAATTCATTAAAAGATTATTTCTCATAGTTTTTTAACATTTATTTTGCATCCATTTCTACATTTTAACAGCTGGTCTGGATTTAGGGCTGCTGATTTTTCTCTTTTCTCCAGCCTATGTTGCTCTTTCTTCAGACAGATTTGTGAATCGGTGTTAAAAATCTATTTTTTTTTTTTTTTTTTTTTTTTTTTTTTTCTTTACCTGCAGTACCACCATGAAGTACAAGTGATCAAGATAATTAAAGTATTTGGTGGACACTGGTACTGATTGGATAAAAAATCCACTTAATATAAACCTGGAATAAGCTACTTAAGAGTTGTTTTATTTATTTTATTTAAAATTGTGAAGCTTTTCATATTTGTGTCTGTCTACTATTGCCCATTGTCTCAGATGGGTCATTTGGTTTGGAGAGGAAAAGAAAGGTATTTAAGTCCAGGTAAATAAGTATGGTACATTTGAAATGTCTTTAGTTAAAGTTTCCACAATTGTCTGCTTTTTTATTTTATGTATGTATGTGTGTGTGTATATATATATATATATATATATATATATATATATATATAGATATAGATAGATATCTATATCTATATAGATATATAGATAGATAGATATATATGTTCTTAAAAAAACAAAAAAAAAAAAAAAATATATATATATATATATATATATATATATATATATATATATATATATATATATATATATATATATATATATATATATATATATATGTATTCTTTTAAAATATAAGACTGATAATAAATTCTAAATATCTAGTATTGGACCAGTTTATATTCTCTGTGTTATTAATTTTGATGCAGTATTATTGTTTAGTATGTTTTTATTACAAGTAGATTCTGCTACAGTGAATATGCTAGATATGTATTGATTTCTTGACTGTAACAGAGTCAAGTAACTCATTTCATTTCCAAGAAAGTAATATTGTAGTTTAAATAATTAATTTTGAACTGCAGTAAAATTAGTAGGGAATATATTTCAATTTGGACGTTTCTTGCATAACACTGTCAATAACACAACTGTGTTCTGTAGATATTTCATTATTAGTTGGAAAAGTTATAAAATCATTATGAAAATCTTTTTCATATTTAAGCGAAATGACTGAAATAATAAAAGCCACTATTATGTGTTCACGTATAACCGCACTTAGTCACTTACTCATTACTCATTATTATTAATCATTATTTACAATACTAATAATTTTCATAACATTCTGTTCAACTTAACCTGGTATTTAGTTGTGAACAGTTTACACAGCATTTTATAGTTTTTCTGAGTAATAATAATGCTAGCATTCATGATCTTTGAATAAAGATTTTGTTTGTGAAAATTTGAAAAAAAAAATTACTTTTTAAAGCCAACTTTACTTAATTCAGTAATCCATGGAATGGATTGGAATGATCAAGATTCTAAAGCGGCGCATACATGATCAAAATACGTTTCGTGATCTTTAATTTCGGTTGTTTCTGACCAAGTATTATCAGACTGATCCTTTTCAAGTTAAATTAAATCATCTTAAAATGTACTTGTTTGTTTTTAGTAACTTCTACTAACGTACCCAGCCTCACCCAGACAACAATAATAATCCACTTCAACTATTATTTATTAATTATATTATAATTTTGCTGTTAAATGACAACTATTATTGTTGTTGTCACGACTTTTGACCGTACAAAGATGGCTTACAGCCATTGCCATCAACTGTACTTTTATGCTTGAGAACAAGGATGTCCTTTTGGGGCATCCGTACCGTATTTTGCCAACATGGCGACTTCCACGTGAGCCACGCTATCTCCAAAATAAATCGTTTCTATCCAAATTAATCTTCTTTTGACGTAGAACGACTTCCGTAGAACGAAAAAAATGTCGGGTCGTCACAATAACAAATTACCAACGAATCTTCCTCAGCTTCAAAATTTGATCAAGAGGGACCCGAAATCCTACACAGAGGAGGTACAAACTTTAACTTGTTGTGTTTGTCAATTGTTTTTGTTGGTAAATTCACCTACCTTACTGCTTATTAGTCCTACCTTTATGAATGTAGACCTTTTCAACGCTGGGAATTTTACGCTGGTTAAAATTGCGTCAGATATTAAAAAAATGAATAAAACTTATGTATTTGTCTACTTTTGTAACCCTTTTAGCCTGTTTTTGATGTGAATGTATTTGTTGTCAATGCAGTTTCAGCAGCAGTATCGCCATTATCAGTCAAATGTTGAGATCTTCAAGCACCAGCCTGATAAAACCAACAAAGACCTGGCTGATCTGGTCATGTTCCTGGCTCAGGTATTGTGTTTTTGTTTAAGCATGAAATCATCTTTTGTGCATTATGGTTTAGAATGATTTTACTCACTGTTGATCTGCAGGTTGGTCACTGTTACTTAGAGGAGCTGAGAGAGTTCCCCCAGCAGCTGACAGACCTTCTGTTAAACTACCACACAGTTCTGGAGTCGGATCTAAGAATGGTTTGAATCTTATTTCTTTTCATATTGCTAATATTGTCATATTTTTTATGACATCTTCTGTTTCTGAATGTCACTCCGCTTATTTGTGTGAAATGATGTTACAATTTTTCAGACATTTTGCAAAGCTCTGATTCTTCTCAGAAACAAAGACCTCATTAGTCCCACCAGTCTCCTGGGACTGTTTTTTGAGCTGCTGCGCTGCCATGACAAGCTTTTGAGAAAGGTTGGTGAGTTTTAGTGTACCTTTTTTAAGAGTCTGAAATATTGGAAAGCTTACTGTCCAAATTGTTTTTCTTCAGACATTATTTCTGCACATTGTGACGGACATCAAAAACATCAATGCCAAGCACAAAAACAACAAGCTGAACACCGTAAGAATTTACGAGACTGGTTGATACAGAGTGGTGTCAGCTGTATAGGGTACTGTTTGATGCAACTGCAATTTTTTCCAACCTACCTAGTTCCAAGCTGAGCTCAGCTGAACACTAAATTCCATTAGTTTATTTGGAGCCTGAGTTTGATCTCATCAGAAAGCTGTTTAAATTACTCGGTTTTTCGCTTTATCGACTGAACGATCCATGCATGATGTTCATCATACAGTAGAGTTTAGTCTGTGCACTGTGAGTAGTGATTTAGTAATAGAACTTGATTTTACTTTACAGACAACTTAGTCTTGTTAGCTAACTCAAGGTACAATAAAACAATGAAAAAAGTTATTTTAAATCTCAGGTTTTGTAAATATTAAAAGCAACATATTTAAACTTACTAAAAAGTATGAGTGTCTATAATAAGCTTTAATAAAAAACATGTTCAAAAATATCAATGAATGCAATGAAGTTTTATTTGGTTAAATAGCCTAAATTTTGTTTTTAAGAACATTTTATTCTGTTAATGATGTGAACGGTTTTGGGGATTTAGTGTTTTTGTTTGAATACACATATTCACAAAAATAAATACATTTAAACATGTAGAAATTAAAAATTTGACAAACCACTAACATTAGCTCTGTAGTAATAAATTATATGCATGCCATAATCTGGTGAATACAAGTAAACGATTTCACTATGGAAACCTAGAGTTAGTAATAGAATGAGATTCTTGAGATGAGCTGAAATGACTCTATATTTATGTATCTTCAGACCTTACAGAACTTCATGTACACCATGCTCAGAGACTCCAACCCCATTGCTGCCAAAATCTCTCTGGATGTGATGATCGAGCTGTACAAAAGAAACATCTGGTGTGTCTTCTGTATTAACTTGTTTTTAATAATGCTTTGCCTAATGTACTCTATCAACCAAATATTGGACTCTTAAATTTTATATATGTATGAGTGAACTTTGGTGCTGAACACGTTGGTGCAGTTGTTGTACAGACATGTGCTTTGCCAAACGTTCTCTTTGATTTCTCGCCCAAATAACTTTCCCCTCTTGTCTTTTCACTTTCCTGTCCATTGAAGTTCATATACCATATCTTAAAATCTTTTTAATTCATGTTTTTATAGTGTTCTTATTTACATGATGTATAGTTTGATTTTATGGGTTATACTAATCTCCAAAGTGAAAGGACTATAATATGAGAACTATTATCACTCTCATTTTGTCTTCTGTTCATAGTCTGAGTACCTTCAGTGAGAACCGATAGAAAATAAACAAGTCATGAAAATAAAAAGACAAAAACCTTAGCCTGTTGTTAATGTCTGCCACTGTTGAATGGTTTTTAATGTTTGTGTTTACTATCAGGAATGATGCTAAGACCGTCAATGTCATCACCACAGCTTGCTTCTCCAAAGTCACAAAGGTAGTAAAATAAAATCTCTTAACAACATCTAATGTTCCTTGTGTTAGTGCTGTCAAGGTTTTTTTATTGTAATAAATTAAACAAATGAATAGCATGTATTTCCACATAAAAAGACATTGGCAGAATCAGCTTTTTTGCTACTATTTAATTGAGTTCATAGCAATGAGTGCTCAGAGAAGTGCTTTAGAAGTGCAACATATTATTCCGATTTCCAGTAAAAAGACTGAACACAATACTTTGAATGATCTTACAGTCCGTTTAGCACAACGAAAAGTAGTTTAACACACTTTTTATTGCAGGAAATACAATGAAAAACTGAAAACAATGTTTAAATAAGAAATATACATTAATGTTTAAGCCCTTCACATCACTTGGTAAACAATAGAGATTAAATAAAACTACAAAAATGTTGAAGTAAAAATCTGGTAAACATAAGAATTGTTCATGATTGTTTTTGAAAGACATAATACATTGTTCTATTTAAAAGTGTTATTTAAAATATAATACTATTTTATATTTATTGGTACGTTAACTGTTTTATAGAGCAACTTTTCATAATTTCTGATTAAGCTTGTGCTCTTTTCAGATCCTTGTTGCTGGATTGAAGTTCTTCTTGGGAAATGATGAAGAGGAGAAGAAAGACAGTGATTCTGAATCTGAGGTTTTTTTTTATGTCAATATCTGAATGGTTGTAGTAAAGCATGGTTTGATGATATTACTAAACCAGCATGTCATTGTTAGAATTTGTTATATATATATATATATATATATATATATATATATATATATATATATATATATATATATAGTGCTGTCAAAATTAACACGTTAACACATGCAATTAATTTTAAATGTATAATGCGTAAAAAAAAATAACGAGGTTTCAGTTTGTGTCGGACATGCTTTAAACAAAGTATGAATAAGACGTAATCACTATGAGAAGACATGGAGGGCAGACACGTTGGGCTTCTGTGATTAATGAAAGCTACTGAGGCATCACAACGCTGTTTGTAGAAATTCGTTCAGTCTAGATTTTTTGTAAAACTGAGGAACGACCGTAAATGGAGGCATTTCCATTCACGGCAGCGGTTTTGAAAGTGCGCTAGCTAAATGTTGCGAGATTGTTGGGCACCTAAAGCATAGTTCATCCAATGCTCATGAACTAATGGAACAGCTCCATCGTGCGTGTGTGTTCATTGTCAAGATATCAGTTGTGCAGTTGCGGTCCAGTGTATAAGGGGATTGACTTGTGATCTGAAGGTTCCGGGTTCGATCCCCAGATCCACTGAGTTGAAGATGGTGAGCGATGAAATACTTGCTCTAGCATCAACTATTCATCAATCCTTGAGCAAGGCACCAGTTCCCCAACTGCTCCCCGGGTGCCGCAGCCAAAGCTGCCCACTGCTCCAGGTGTGTGTTCACGGTGTGTTTGTTCACTGCTGTGTGTGTACACTGGATGGGTTAAATGCAGAGCACAAATTCCGGGTATGGGTCACTCTATATCTGGCCGACTGGTCACTTTCACTTCATATGCTGTATAAAATAAAAATAAGTTCAGAGTAGTGTAAAACGATACTAAAAACTTGAAGTAATAAATATGGTGTTGAATATTGTAATGTAAGAAAGTGGTATTGCCAGCCTTGTGCCACATGCAAAATGATGGAGTCAAGAGAGGATGATCAGCCTATAGTTAAATTCAAACATAACTTTACCTCAAACTATCTAAAAGGAAGGACAGCACTAATCTCCATGAAGATCGCTACTGCAATTGATTCAAGGTTTAAAGACCTAAAGTTTCTTTACAAAACAAGCTGTTAATTGCAGAGAATCCTGGAAAACTGTTTAAAGAGACCACAAACTAACAGCCACCTAAGAAGAGAAGAAAAAAGTTAATTTGGAAGATATTGATGGTTTATTGCAGGTGTGTTTACATGACAAAACCTGTGTTACAAGTTAAACCAAAAAATCAATAAACAATCATATTTTGAATTTAAATAGTCTCGTTGTCTGCAATTTACATTACTTATTTACATTGAAACTGTTGATATATAAAATAGAACTATAAATTATCAAAGATAAAACTGCCATGCATGCAATACAAAATTAAAAACTTTTTCAAAACTAATATTCCACCTGTTTTTTTCTCTCTGCAGAATGAGGGTCCGACAGCCCGAGATCTGATGACCAGGTATAGCACAGGGAAGAAAACCTCCAAGAATAAGAAAAAACTGGAGAAAGCCATGAAAGTGCTCAAGGTTAAATCTTGTGTGAAGCGCCGTACAAAGTATAATTCATTATTAATATTATAGCTGAACTACAAGTGTTGATGTTGCTTTCTCAGAAAAACAAAAAGAAGAAAAAAGTGGAGGTTTTTAATTTCTCTGCGATTCACCTGATCCACGATCCTCAAGGTAAGACCAAGCAGACACACTTTGAGTCCATGCTAAAGCTTTGAAACAAATTCGGTATTCTATTTTGTTTAGATTTTTCAGAAAAACTCCTGAAGCAACTGGAGAGCTCTAACGAGCGCTTTGAGGTGAAAATCATGATGATGGAGCTCATCTCTAGACTCGTGGGAATTCATGAGGTAACTTCCAAGTCTACAAGAGAAGATTTTTTTGTCTCTCTTGCACTGTAGTAGCAGTAACTTACCCAATCTTACTGACTTTATTTGTTAACAATAACCGACCCGTCAAAATCTCAAGTCTGCTTTAATATTAAACAGCAAAGAAGGAGCCACCACGCAGGTTATATTCAGTTAGAATAATAAAAAAAAGATGTAAAAATTGTTGACACTGCCAAAAATTGTTTGAATCTTCAGATCTCTGAATCTCAAGCTTCCTCTTTCATACCTTTTGATGTAAATAGTTGTGTATTACCAGGTTGTTTGGAAAAAGTTTAAACCACTGTAAAATAATTGTAAAACAAAAGGTTACACCATTATTCTGTCTCATACTGTGTCTAACATCACTCACAATCACAGGTTAAAATACATGAACCTATGACAGGAATACCACGTTACGGTATTACAAATCTTACAGTTAATAAAACAATGTCAGTCACTGGTGTTGAGTGGTAGAATAAAAAAAGTGAAAAGTTCCATTCTAAATGTGTGGCTCTTTTTGGGCACACTCAAGACCAGCTGACTGATGTTACTGAGACAGGATGTAAGGCTGAATCAGCTCTGCGATGCAGGGTAGTGCTTAGCTGTGAAGGTGTTTAAAAAAAAGGGAAGCCAGTGAACTGGGACTAAAACAAAAGTAATTTGTTAATGTTTGCAGTCAACATATTCCTGAAATTTCTATTGTATTAATGTCTAGCTGTGCGGATGCAATCGAAACCCTCTAAAATGCATTAAAATATAAAGAAATAAAATTTGCAAATTTTTCTATAATCAGTGTAGATAATGAATGAGTGTAGTTAAAATATCCATCTAACCTGCGTTGTTTCCATCTTTACAGCTCTTCCTCTTTAACTTTTATCCTTTCGTCCAGAGGTTTCTTCAGCCTCACCAGAGAGGTAAACCTCTTCACTTAAATGAGAACACACAACACAATTTTTGTGTGTGAAATTGAAATCTGCAATGAGCGTCTTGTCAAACTCTTTTTACAGAAGTTACCAAAATTTTGCTGTGTACAGCCCAAGCCTCGCATCAACTTGTTCCTCCTGAGGTAAGAGCTTATTGGGATATTTCTTCATTTAACCATCATTTTTACTAAACACTTTAAAAACAAAGTTCATATTCTCAAATTTATTTGTCTTTTAAAATGTGTTTCTAACACTTACTTTGCTAAAGCATGAAAATTTGGGCATCCATGAACAGCACAAATCCAGATTTTATTCAGACATATCATCTCCTCCCCACAAGGGTTAAATATACCGGATCTTTCTCAAGCCAACATAAGAAGAAGTTCATGACCCCTTTAATACAAATACTAAGCCCAGTACGATATTTTATTTTATTTTTTTCATTTTCAGTGCTTGTTTCTCACACTTAACTATTAATGTTGGGTTATTAACTTTTTTAAGTTTCTCATTGAGAACTAGTTAACAAATCGAATTTTCTTTCCTTTAACTTGTTGTATTGCATGGCTATATTGAGTAAATTTGTTTCAGTTGCATCCCAGAAGATAGAAGGATGTGGGATGTTTTTGCTTTTAAAGAAGCGCACACAAAAATCATCAGTTTTTATATAATTATTGTTTCATTTACAGATCCTTGAGCCAGTCATCATGACCATAGCCAATAACTTTGTGACTGACAGGAATTCAGGAGAAGTTATGACCGTCGGGTAAGTGAGGTCAACTTCTAAGTAAAGTGATTATAACAGAAAAGAAAAACTTTTTCTAAATATAATTTCAGCATCAATGCCATAAAGGAAGTGGTGATGCGCTGTCCGCTCTCCATTACTGAAGACCTTCTTCAAGATCTGGCCCAGTACAAATCCCACAAAGATAAAAGTAAGCTGCTTTTCATAGATTCCATAATCTGTACATGAGATTTTTTTTAATAAACACAACTAACTTTACAATATTCCAGATGTTGTGATGTCAGCCAGAGGTCTCATTCAGCTCTTCAGAGGTCTTGATCCAAAGATGCTGAGCAAAAAAGACAGAGTAAGCAGCTTGAACTGTTCGCTTTTTGATGTTCAAAGTTCATGATACTAAAACATGTTTACCGTAGTTTGTAAAAGGATAAATGTTCCTTTTTCAGCTGTTTATACATTAGTGATGTTAGAGAAAAATAGGTGCTGTTTGGCTACTGCTCTGTTGTATTTTCCACATGTAGCTTGAATGGAAAGCATTTTCATGTTTTTTTAGTTCAGGAAATGCTTTTCATTTCCCCTGATGCCCACACTGAGCTAAAATAAGGTCCCAAGCTGCCCGATCTACTCTTATATATGCTGATGTTAAAAACTCCTTTGTTATAAACATTAATTTTATGAGGGTGGTTTAGTGGTTTAAATTGAACAGTTGCTTAAATAATCTATTACCTCCATATGCAATGTTTGTTGGCTAGTACTCTGACTACTAATGCACCAGGCAAGCATTAATGGTGGGCAGGCTCTTGGGTGCAAAACAGCTCAGAATATGAATTGCAATTTAGTTTTTTCTAAATCTGCAAAAAATTACCTCATGAGTTTAATTCACTTTAACCTATTGATGATTTTGTATTCACACGGTTTATGAACACATTTATGTCCAAACACCTTCCAAAGGTTGATTTTTATTTATTAATGTATTTATTTTACATAATAGGTGCCCTTTACTATGTACAAAATACAATATTTTTGGTTTCTCAGTTCATGACTCTTTTAATTCTCTCATTAAATCACCTACTCTACTTTGCTGCGTTAGTAATCTAGACATGTTTAAATGAAATAAAAAGGCTTAACAGATTTAAACATTTAATTAACATATACCAGTTTTAGATCAGGATTGTAGTAAATTCTTATAATCGATATGTCCTTGATTGGATTAATGCTAAACATGCCAGACAATCATGGAGCTAAAGTGAGGGTCAAAATATAGAACGTTATTACCCTTTTCTCTGTAAATGTAACAAAATATATAAATAAAAATAAAGTCTTTATCATCGGTTCCAGGGAAAACCTACAGAGTCTTCAAAAGAGGCTAAAATTCAAAAATACGGTGAGTTGGAGGCCAAAGACTACATTCCTGGAGCTGAAGTACTGGAAGCGGAAGAAAAAGCAGACGAAGATGAAGGTATGCAGAGTGTCTTTGGTGATGTCTATTGTAAGCCAGAGGTATGTGACCTATCGGCTCTTCCACAGATGGATGGGAGAGCGCCAGCATGAGCGAGGATGAAGATGATGGAGAGTGGGTGAATGTTCATCACTCCTCAGATGAAGATCAAGCTGAAGTGGTGAGGGTTTAATCTCTGACATCATCGATCTATCTTTATTTAAAGGATGCGTTAATAAACAGTTTGTTGTCCAGGCTGAGAAGCTACAGAACATACCAGAAGATGAGCGCAGAGCAAAAGCTGCGCTGGTCAGCACCAGTCGCCTCTTGACGCAGGATGATTTCAGGAAGATTCGCGTGGCTCAGATGAGCAAAGAAATCAACAGCGCTCCAAGCAAGGGACAGAAGAGGAAGAACTTCCAGACCGAGGAGGAGAATGAAAGGTGCTGTTGCTTAAAGATGTTTCTGAAAGCATTTGAGAAACTGGAAGAAATTAAGTCAATCAAACGTTTGTTTGTTTTCGTTTCCAGAGGAGAGTTACTTAGTCTCAGAGATATTGAGCGTCTTCACAAGAAACCAAAATCTGATAAAGAGACTCGACTGGCTACAGCCATGGTGAGGACAATACATGTGTGCGATTCCATCCTTCAGATATTTGTGAAGTGTATAGCCATGTACAAGAAGTCATATCTGCTTAAACCTTTCTTATTGAATATATCCATCATTTTGTGGTTTGTTCTACAAAACGTGTTTTCATTTAAAATTAAATGCCATTTTTCACATCACATTTGCTAAACTAATAGTTCAGAAAACACATTGAACGACAGCCCTCATCAAAAATAAATTCACAAAGATTTTTGGTGAACAAATTTAAGAAACTGTCTTAACTTTATATGCACTGTTCTCAATTACCTTAGAGTCTCATAAAAAAGGAGACAGAGAAAAATATGAATGGCTTATTTGTATGCTAAACGCTCTTACTGAGAATCTGCCTTTGTTTTTCCTGGTCTGATCAAGAGATGGGGACAGAGTCAAGTTCCAGACATGACATTTATGTTAATGTACATTATTAGTATTTCACATTTGTACACAGTGACTATTTATTGTACAAAATGTATGTAGTTATTTAGCATAATACTTTAAGTAGGGGCATATAAGTTTATCGTTGTTCGTTGCTAAATTAAGGAAATGTTGTTTTCAAAACAATACGATCTTAATTTTTAAGCAAGAAATTAAATGACTGGTAGCCAGCACTTGAGTTTAAAAAATTACTTGTGCAAAGCTATAAAAAGCACATAAAATATTTTTTGTTCCAACCTACAACAATGATGTTAGAAGAGATTTGTTGTTGTTGTAAATTGGAAAAAAAAATCTTTACAGTAGACAACATTAAACTTTCTTAAAGGTCAGGGTCATTTTAGACGTATTTTTGACACTTTGCAATCTGTTGTTTGATAAGCCGCCAAACTGTGTATTGTGATTTTGAGTTATAGAAATGAAGATTGAATTGAATAGGGGAAATCTACTATTAGATAATATGTATCTCATGATTGTGTATTTTAGGCTGGAAAGACGGACAGGAAAGAGTTTACTAAAAAGAAGGGTAAACTGAACCCCCATGCCAGCACAAGTAACAAAGAAAAGCAGCGGAAGAAGAACTTCATGATGATGAGACACAGCCAGAACGTCCGGACCAAAGGCAAACGCTCCTTCCGAGAAAAACAGGTTCATACTTTTCACTTTTTACCACCTTTAAGATGCAGTAAATCAAAGAATGGCGTACAAACTTACAACACATACTTAAAGAATTTCTCCCTTCCAAATGTTCCTGCAGATCGCTCTAAGAGATTCTCTGTTGAAGAAGAGGAAACACAAGTAGAGTGTTTGTGTGTGTTTGTTGATTCACACAATGAAATTCTGTTTTATTAAATCAATTTGACCCTTGGTTTTGCATTTCTCTGTGTTTAAATGTTTGCAGAACAAACAACTTGGTTTATTTATGGAGTGCAGAATGAGCTTAAAATATTGTGTGCATAACTTTTCATTCAAATTTTGTGTGTGCTTATTGAGATTTTAAATACACTTACCTGGGCTGTTTTAAAGAGTGATGCATAGCTCCATTTTATTCCAGTGGTATGATTTCTTCCATTATTTGCATTTGAGCCCAGTGTAAAGCAACTCTCGCTAATCCTACTATAGCATCCATATACGTGGTGCATATGGTTCACAAGGATCAATGTGTTCAACCCAATCTTTGTGGAAATTCATACAGCAGGTAAAAGAACGTCGATTATTATTAAAAACCAGACTCATTGGAAAAAGTAATGTTGACAGATCTGATTTGGGTTTTTTATTTAATTATCGGAAACACGTATTTTAGTCTTTGAGGCATTGTTTATCACAGTTTAAATGGGAAATTCTTGATTTTGGGGAAAACTTTGGATAATGCTTGGGTTTCAGTTACTTAATACCCACTGCTTTTTTTGAGATGGCAGCATTTGTCATATTCATTGATCCAATTAGCACACTTATTACAAATAACATTATGTAATTAAACCAAAAAAAGGTTGTTTAATTGCAGCTATATCTATATCAAAATGAGTGGGAATTTGTTTTGCGATACCTGCCAACGCTTGGAAAGTAATATATATGTTGGATTAGTTTAAAGTTATTAAAAATATATTAAAATGAATACTTAATAGAGAAACCTATGGTACCTAAACGTTTACTGAAGTAGGAGCCAGGTGAGCCAAACTTAACTTGAGTTGTATTCGGTTGATATAAGACCATTTTGAGATTATATCACAAGATTTGTTAAAGCAATTTTATTGTTATTGACTTGTTGAAACCTACTGTTTTGTCTTATGAAACAAGGTTGGAACCAAAACAATCCCGTAACCATCAGAGATGCCTTTCCCATCTTATATTGTTATGATTGTTAATACAGTTTAAAATATTAACCAAACTTTGAAAGTCTTCAAATTTGGCACTAAACAAAAAGTGAAATAATTTGCTGCTCACACTTACAATGCGCCTTGTTATGTACGAGTCAGTTGGACATTCTGTTCAGTTTGCGAGAGCTTAATGTTAGCTATTTTTGTTTATCTTTTGGAAGCAAGTAGAGAGACTTTGAGAAGATGGCTGGATTTGAAAACATCTCCATTCCTGATCTGAATCCAAGACAGAATGTTACTTCTCTGAGTCTGAGCCTCCTTGACATGGACAGGTTCAGGATGTGTGTATTGTGCTTCAGTCTCCTGCTTACTCCTCCTACACATGCCTACCTCCTGTGGCTTATCGTGAAGGAAAGAGGGATTGCCTTGGAGTTTCTTAACTTTAATCTTTCTGTTTGTGAGATTGCTATTTCTGTGAATTATTTTCTCTACATGGTCAATATCTTAGTTCCAAGACTAGGTACATACTTGACTTTTGCAAATGGACTTGACATGACCGGTCGTCCTCTGTTCCAGTGTCTGATGTGTGTGGAGCGTTACCTGGCTGTGGTTCATCCAGTAACCTTCCTCAAGTACAAACCTCTCAGATATCGACTCATCTGCACCTTCTTCTCCTGGACCCTTATTTTTGGAGGATGCCTGTTTAGCTTGTTTACTTCAACTAATCATATTATTGCTCACATGTGTGGTTTACTCCTGGAGTTTATACTCTTTTTATCTACAGACCTTTTCTGCTGCTTGTCTGTTCTCTGGGCTCTGAAGAAGCCAGGACCAGGTGTAAACAAGAGAGATGATGGAAACCTCATGAAGAAAAGAGCTTTTTATCTAATTTTAATTACCACTATGACTATGGTAGTGATGTTTTTGCCAGCTACAATTTTGTTTGTACTTTTTCTTTGTAAATCGTGGACTGGCATTTCAATGTTTCAGTCCTTCAGCTTTGTATGTTTCAGTCTGTCTGGCTTTGTGCAGGCTACAATGTATTTCAAACGTGCTGGAAAACTTAATGGTGTTTGTTGGAGGTTAAAATAAAAAGACAGTATTTGTCTCTTGAGAACTGTGCTAGGCCTACGGGTGACCACTTAATAGTTACAAAAAAATATCAACCCTCAAAATTCTCAAGAAGGATAAAATTAGTGATATCTTTTTCATCTGAGATATTAGACCTTTGTTGACACTCAAGTTCTCGTACCATACCAAGATGAGCTCAATGTCTGAAGTTCAACGCTGGGTGATAAAGGAAGAACAGTTAACAACTAAAAAGATAAATAATACATGCATCCGGCTTGATGTCAGAATAACTAAGGTATAGAGAACTTCCTTGACCTCTCCTAACTTTTTTGGGCTAGCTCCCATTACCTGTAATTTGACACAAACATTATGGAATAAGACAGCTTATATACTTAAACACTGAGAAACCACTTTCTAAGAAAGCTGTAGAGGTATGGAAATGGGTAAATACCAAAATCAAAATGTTGATTCCTGCAGTTAAGTAAAAGTAAAAAAAGACACTGCAAAGAAATGTATAGAGCATTGTTTCTACTTGGTAAGCAGTTTACAAATGAGTTTTAAAGGCTTTATTCTTGGTTTATACGCATATATATATATATTTGACAAACTGTTTATTTCTTTAAATGTGAATTCATTCCAATCATTAGTATGTAGATGCAATTATATGTAAACCAGCAACCATATATAGTTTTAATAGACAAATTTTTGCTTGTCTGTTTTGAGTTCCAATAGCATTGTAATGCAGCTCTCTTGTCTTTAGGCGTTAGTGAAGAAAAATACCACATTGTAATGAATTAAAATGACAGACCTTTTTAAGTATGATTTTTAATAAATGCAATTTAGTTCTGCTAAACAGACAAAGATTTATGGATATTTTTGTAAGACGAACGCCTGGTGTTCTTTTATATTCAAATTGTAATTCAGAGAAATTATTCATGAAATTTGCCTCAGCTGGGTATTTACAATTGCAGACAAACTCGGGGCAGTTTCTCTCCGTTGTAAATGTGGAAAAAGGGCATTGGATAAACACACCCTCCCATATGGCGAAAGAGAATTATCTTTTCAGAGCATTATAAGCTGCCCTTGTGGAGCTACATTTTTTTGGATCAAAAGGATAGACTGTGAAGAAGTTTGTTTGCAGGCCTCTTTGCAAAACTTTTAGTTCTATCTTGCATCTCAGTGCTATTTACTATAACAGCCTATCTTTACACAAGTTCAAACTTGATTTGATTTCTGAAGATTGACTGGACAGGAAGCTATTAAGGTAAAAAAAAACATTTATTGTTTCTTGATTTACATGGCAGGACAGTAGGGTAGAATTTAAACACCAATGTAGTTTAGTATACATTTGTGGGTTTTTTTTTAATGGCTCATATTGTAATTATAATGTTAGAAAATCTTGATAATTAAAGGGGTTTAACAATTTCATAATAGGAAAGTTCCTAAAAAAAAGAGTCAGTGCCATAAAGAACTTCACTCAAGCCATGAAGCTTTGGGAATGTTCATTTAATGGTCACCTTATGAATCTAAATGTTTGGAAAGATTTTTTTTATAGTTAATTATTGTTTTTTAACACCTCATTGAAGTCTATTTAAAAACAGACTAACAAATTTCTGTCTAATAATCAAACCCTTGCTTTTGTTTCATGTGTGTTTTAAATTGTAGGCTTGCAAGCAACTGTTTGACTCCAAACCTTACCACACACAAATTATTTAGAGATAAAATGAACAACACTTCCATCATCCATGAGACTCCTTCATCATCCAACACCTCGTTGTTTGAAAACCCAGCTCTTACCCCATGGTATATTCTTGTTTTAACCTTCAGCGTCGTCTTCGGCCCTGCTACGCACGGCTACGTTCTCTGGCTCATCTTCTCAAGAACAAAGAAAGGTCTTGCATCTGAGTTTTTCATCCTCAATTTGTCGATTTCTGAGTTCCTTTTCTCAATTTTTACCGCCGGATATTTGTGTTTTGTGATCCAACCAAGATTACGAGAACTTGGTTACATGGACGTGCTTAAGTTTTTTACAGGAAACTTCATCACCGTTCGACCTCTGTTCCAGTGTGTGATCTGTTTTGAGCGTTACCTGGCTGTAGTTCATCCTGTAACCTTCCTAAAGTGCAAACCTCTCAGATATCGAATCTTGTCCTGCACTATTGTGTGGATACTTGGTCTTATTTCATGCTTATTTTGTTTGTTTATTTTGGTTCAATCATATTTTATGTGGTTTTGCTTCCTTCAGTTCCTCGTCTTCTTCTCAGTCCAGTTATTTTGTCTGGTGGCTGTTCTCAGAGCTCTGAAGCGGTCAGGACCAGGAGAAGGATCAAGAGGACGAGAAGAGGAAGACAGGAAGAAGAAAAGAGCATTTAATATCATTATAATAATGACTGTCACCATGTTCATGTTTATTTTTCCTTTTCTCCTGTCAAGGTTTATTAACATTCTTTTAGACAGGGATGTTGAGGAGTTTGGGTTGTTCTGCTTATTGTGTTTTATTCTGGGAGGGTTTGTACCTGCTTTACTTTATCTCCGAAGAGTTGGGAAACTTTCTTTCATTAGATAAACATTATTTGAGTCCATTGCTTTAAACTCTTACTGATGTAGATGAATTTGAGACAGTATTCATGATGAGAATTTACATGTAATCTCATTGTAACAGGTAACCATATGGCAGACATTATCATGTGCATATTATTTGCAAGATCATTTTTATCATGACGTTTTTTTTTTTCATACAAAGCCCCTTAGAGCAATCTGAGATTTTCTTTAGATTTCTTTCATTCATTTGCTTTGATTAATTAAATAAAATTAAATAAATAGTTTATAATGGACCTGCACGAACATGAGGGAAAAATGGCACACTTTTTGTTAGTGATAATTAAATGTGTATTTGTACAACTAGAAGTTTAGGAGCAATTTTAAAGTAAGAATTATGCACCATTGTTTACACAATGTCTATAACAGGCACTGGATAACACAAGGGACAGAGAGAATAACATCAGAACTGTAAACATAAATGGATATTTCACTAAGTAAATGCATTTTTACTAAAGGCTATAAATTAAAAGGTCACAGGTAATTGAAAATATTTAAGTTCTAGCCAACTTTTCTACAAAAATGTAAAGCAAATAATGTTAGCAGTATCTGTACATGCACTCACTTTTATAAAGTAAAATTTATTTATATTTTTTTTTATTGTATTTTAAGAATAGGAAGTGCTTTGTACCATAAAAAAAGGTTTAAATTATTAGCATTTTCCTTATTGGAAAAGTTATTTTTGAGAAAAGTGTTAAAGATTTAGTATTTAGATGAAATGGAAAATTCAGATTAAATGAAAAAACTGCTTCAAAACTTTAGGATTTAAACTGACTGTTTTAAACTCAAACCTGTGCTTTTGAATTATCTTCTCCAAGTTTGAATCCAATAATAATGACTTATTAAATATCTCACTTGTGGAAGATTCACGTAGTTTTTATAAACCTTTTATAAAAAAATCAGTCAAATAATGATAAACATTACCTGTATTAGAAAGGGGAATGTAACTTTTTCCACAGACAATTTTTCTAATCAAGTAGTAAACTAGATCCATATATTGAAATAGCTCGATTTGTGAAGTTTTGATTATGTTGTCCAAATTACCTCTGAAATGTAGTCCAAATTATTAAATAATTAAAAACTTTTCATAAATAACATACCAACAATGAAATGAATCATAATTAGTTAGTACATAAATCTATTATTCATTCTATTATTCATCTAAAATAAATCTATTATTCTTGATACTCATAACTATTTAATCTAAAAGGAAGAATGCCGTCCATGCTCTGTCCTCAAACACTGTAAGAAAAGTCTGTAAAATTGCAAGACAAAATACCGTAACAATATTGAGGAATTTTCTGTATGTAATTTTACAGGTATTTTGCCGTTATTTTCAATTATACATTGCATTGTGGCTCAGTCGGTGTGAACCAAATGTGGGGAAACACACGTGGGGGAAATGACACACAATTTGTAGTTGGCTGCAGACTCTGTGGTAAAAATTATTATTACTATTTTATATTTTATAAGTAAACAACATTTACTCACCCATCATTGTCCTACTACAGTAGCGTTTATTTGTGGTGTTATCTTAATCATTTGCCTGTCTCGTTCTTTCTTTTGATATGACTTCGATTTAGTTTATATTTGTGAGGATAATATGACCGACTATCACTATTCACTTGCTTTTTAATAGTTCATAAACTGTTTTGGTCGCAGTGTAATTAATTTAATTCCAGATAAATTATACTGTTTTAGCAAGGTTAACCAGCAGTAACTGCTGTAAATTAATTACATTTTTAGACGTATTTTAGACACTTGGGACTTTCAGTAGAATGTGAGTTATTGGTCTGACATTATTATTTAATTTGACAGGATTGTGAATCGGACATATACAGGTTCATATACAGGTTTTTAATGAGATCTCTAGGATGCTTTGGAGTACTCTATAAATATGTAACAAAATGACTAAGAAAAACTAACAAAAAAAACGAATAAAAAATAAAATAATTAATATTTACCTAATCCTAAAAACTAATGAACAAGAAATGTAAAAATTATTAAATTGGTAAAAAAAAAAAAAAGATAGATTAACAAAAGATGTCACTTTAAATGGTAAAAAAAACTGTAAATTCTTCCATAGTAAAGATACTCAGACCAACTTGGGCTTTAGTTCAAAACATCTCTATTCATACACAGTACAGACCAAAAGTTAAGCCACACTTTGGACCCATTAAAAAAGCTTTTTGGACTGACTGACCTTCATTTCTTAAAGTAATGATGGCCACTTGTTTTTCTTTATTTAGCTGCTTTTTTTCTTGCCATAATACAAATTCTAACAAGCTATTTCTGTGGGACCATCACCTGCAACACGACTGATGGTCCCGACCCCATTTATAAGGCAAGAAATTCCGCTTGTTAAACCTGACAGGGCTCACCTGTGAAGTGAAGACCATTTCAGGAGACCACCTCTTGAAGAACATCAAGAGAACGCCAAAAGTGTGCAAACCGTAATCAGAGCACAAGGTGGCTACTTTGAAGAAGCTAGAATGAGATATTTTCAGCTATTTCACACTTTTTTTTGTTATGTATACAATTAATTCATAGTTTTGATGCCTTCAGTGGGAATCTACCATTTTCAATTTTCATAGTCATGAAAATAAAAAACTTTTTGAATGAGAATGTGTGTCCAAACTTTTGGTCTGTACTGTAGTTTGACTCTAGTTTCAATGTTGTTTTGTTTAAAAATTTGCATTTCTAATAAATTATGTGTTGCTTGTCAGAAGAAGCTTTGCATTCATCAAACTTGTCAGTCTATAAAACAGAGCAGAGACATTCAAATTCAGGAAAACAAAAGTTTTATTCATCAGGTAATCAAATTCTTTTTGAAGTTAATAGTTTATTAAAAACCCACTATGGGAAAGTTCTATTAAAGCTAACATTTTAAGATTTCTCTTCTTTTAGCATCATGGAAGAAATTAACATCACCAACAACTCCACAACTCCCTTTAATTTAGACATTAGAGATGTGGAAATTACTGTTATTTGTGTTAATTTGATATTTGGTATTCCTCTACGCTCTTTTGTGCTATGGCTAATTGCCTCAAGAAGTGGAGCATCATCTGAGTTATTCCTCCTCAGTCTTTCTGTCTGCGAGGTCTGGATTTCTGTGGATAGTTTGCTCTTTGTGATATCAAAATGGATTTCAAGTATTGTTGAGTTATCACTGTTTTTACAAGGACTTGGTATCACGGGTCGTCCTCTGTTTCAGTGTTTGATGTGTGTGGAGCGTTACCTGGCTGTAGTTCATCCTGTAACCTTCCTCAAGTACAAACCTCTCAGATATCGACTCATCTGCTGTACCATAGCATGGATATTCACTCTCAGTTCTTGTACAAGCTGTTTGCTTATACTAGTGTTCTCCACAGCTTATGCGCATGCAATGTTTTTCTTGGTGCAGTTCTTTCTCTTCCTCTTCATCCAATTGTTTTGTTTGGTGGCTGTTCTAAGAGCTCTAAAACTATCAGGACCTGGAGAGAGAAAGACAGAGGAGAACCACAGGAAAAGAAGATCATTTTACATGATTGTCATCTCAGCTTTTAACATGATTATTGTAAACATTCCGTATACTGTAATTGCATTCTCAAACATATTCACACAACACACTCCTCGAGAGCAATGGATCAGTGCAATGATATGCTATGTGCTGTCCAGTTTCAGTCATTTGTTCTTTTATCTGCACCGTGCTGGGAAACTGTCCTGCTTTCACTTATCATAAATACTTTTTTGTGTTTTCATTATTACTAGAAGAGAGCACTTGGATTGTGAGTGATCTAAGTTTTGCATGAGCTATTTGTCTACTTTCAACAATGTTCAAGCGATGATTTGCCTGCATGGCATGTTTATTTTGAATCTAATAAAAAAAGGTTTGCATAGCAGCTGTTCAAAGATTTCCAGTTAATGACAAACATTTACAAGCTAATTTCTTCCATCTAGCAATATTATTTTATTCCAAGTAATATTGTTTTATTTTTTTTTTTTTAAATATCAAGCACTTTTTAGTATATGTGCTTGTATCTTCTCAAACAATATGTCAAACCTAAAGTCGCTTATCGGATTGTAGCTAAAATAAAATAATAAATAATAAATAAATAATAAAGTGTTTATTAAAAACTTTGAGCATTATACATGATTTTATCACTTCACTTCTGGACTACCGTAATGCTCTCTACACTGGAATTAATCACAAAAATCACTTACAGTTAGTTCAGAATGTTGCGGCACATATTTTAACAGGAACCTAAATGAAAGAGCATATAAGACCAGTTTTAAAATGAGTGCACTGGTAGCTGGTACGATTTAGGATTGATTTTAAGATTTATTGTTTGCTTTTAAGATTTTAAACAGACTGGCCCCTGAATACTTTGATAAACTCATTCTGATAATGTTTTATTCGTTTCTCGCCCCGGAGACGGAGTGCAGTCCTCTCTGCCGTCTGTCTGAAAACCGTGTCTTCACTCTTTATATTCCTTATGACACAGTCTAAACTCAAGAATCAATTGGCTTCTGTTCCACATGATCTCTTCCTTGGAGACACACGCTCAGCTAATAGCCAATTCATAATTGTTCAATAGTACCGCTTCTATCCACCAGGTTGGCTCAGATGTTTAAAGCTGACTTTTCCCCTACTTATTTCATTGTTCCCCTACATCTCCTTTGAATGCAGTTAAAATACTCCAACACACCTTGGATTAGTACTACAACACCTGTAAAGATTATAAAACATAAATTAAATCAGGCAAGCTCCGAAGACCCTCCTTCCATGACTGTTAAAGGAATGAAGATGCTTTAGAAAGGCTTTTTATAAAACTGATTATTGGATGTGCTTCTCCTGAGTGTGGTTGATAAAACATTATTACCTCTGTGGTAGGGCTAAGTGCTGCCAACCAATGACTTGCGCTGTAATGGCTACGTAATTGCTTTATAGATTGCATCTTCATAAAGAAATTATATAATTTTTTTGCGTGAAGATTTTATTTTTACAAATATGTTGAAGTAATACAAGTACACAACAGCTCTCCACATGATGTAAGTGGATCTTAGAAAATTTATTTTATAAAATATGTATCGTGACTTTAACTTTTATCAACAAATTTCTCCATGAACATTTTTTTTTGACAATTTCTAACAGTTCAACATTATTCCTTAAATTATGTTTTGATTGATTTAGAGTTTAGAAAAAGCAGCACCATTCATTTGCATGCATGATCCCCAATCTAACACATAGTTATTCTAGATTGTCCGGAACATTTGGTTCATGTAGTGAATGATACTTCTCTCCTCAACTTTTTTTGATGTTTTGTTTTTGAAAACCAAGGAGGAAATGAATTCCTACAGAACAGGTGCCTCCACCAACACCACAGCCTTCTTTTCATTAAAGGACAATCTACATATTCCTTTCTTCAGCTTAAACATCCTGTTTGGTGTTCCCACACACTTGTATGTGATCGGGCACATAATCAAAGGACGTGGGAAAGGAATTGTCAATGAAATCTTCAACCTTAATCATTCTGTTTGTGAGATTGGAACCTGTCTTTGTTTTCTGGGCTTTCTGATGTCAAACATCATTCCGAATCTCTTTCCATTCGCCCTGTTTTCACAAGGGCTTTCCATGACCGGCCGACCTCTGTTCCAGTGTCTGATCTGTGTTGAGCGCCATCTGGCTGTAGTTCATCCTGTAACCTTCCTCAAGTACAAACATCTTCGCTACCGACTCATTTGTTGCGTCACAGCCTGGATATTAACTCTTGGCTCTTGTTTGTGCTGTCTGGTAATTTACTTGTTTTCTACCATTCCCGTTTATTCTTTTTTCTTCTCAGCGCAGTGTTTGATTTACCTCCCCATTCAGCTTTTTTGTCTAGTGACCGTTCTAAGGGCTTTGAAACAGCTTGGACCTGGAGACATAAAGAAAGACAGAGAAGAGGACAACCATATGAAAAGAAGAGTGTTTAATCTCATTCTCATAACTACTGTGGCCATGGTTATCACATATTTGCCAAATACTGTCTCTGGAATCATTAGTGCGGAAACTGGGCAGTTTAATGTACTGTTTTGGGTTCCTTCTATGCTTTGTTATGTGCTGGCTGGTTTTGTTCAGCCTGTTCTTTACATACACCGGGTTGGAAAATTCTGTTTATGTTCTTTATGAGAAATGTATGGTTTTTGGCTGAATTGTAAATTTTAAGTTATTTCAATTTTAATTTAATGTCTCAAGTTCCTTCAACTAATTCTATGAACCATGTTAATTTACTTTTCAAAAGCAAATAATAACCCTTTTAAAATCATAATAGGGGCACTTTTTAAACAATCTGTAGTTGAGCACAAAATGAAATATTTTTATCTTTAATTAATATGAACTTTTTGATATTTTATTAATAACAAAAGTTGCCATTATCTTTAGATAAAAAAAAATGCCACACATGCTCCATATGTACCACAATAAGATCCTATTTAATAAGCAGTAGGTGCCCTAGTTGCTGGTCAGCATCAGAAGTGACATTTTTTAGATTAATGGCTCTTTTACATCATATGGAAAATAATTGCAGTATTTGCATCTGACTTTTTCTGTGTCAAACTGAAATGATTAATCTAAATCATTTCCACAGCATTGCTATGACAGACTTGACTTTAGCTATTAATGTAATGAACTATTGTAGACAAAACAATATACTCTTCATCTTGCTCATCCTGTGAGCTGACTAGCGGGATTTAAATTTGGTTGCTTAATTATTTGTTTAATTCTACCCTCTGTACGCTCAGAGAAGAACGATATGAACTCCAGCACAGTTTACACCAATTCCTCAACTCCTTCCACCTGGTTAGTGGGTCAATTTGAAGTTATTATGTTCAGCATCAATATCCTGATTGGTTTCCCAACACACTGCTATGTTCTATGGCTCATCGTCACAAGAAAAGGAGGTGGATTTGCATCTGAGTTCTTATACTTTAACTTCTCTGTTTGTGAGATTGCTGCCTGTCTGGATCTTCTGTTTTTTGTTCTGTCAAACTGCTTTTTCTATTTTATTCTGTTGGCCCTTTTTCTACAAGGAATAGTCATCGGTGGTCGGCCTCTGTTCCAGACTCTGATCTGTGTAGAGCGTTACCTGGCTGTGGTTCACCCTGTAACCTTCCTCAAGTACAAACCTCTCAGATATCGAATCATGTGCTGCGTTGGGGCCTGGATTATGATTCTTGGTTCCTGTTTGGTCTGCTTGTTTGCATTAATGACATCTAACATTTATACTCATACATTGTTCTTCTCAGTTCAGTTTTTCTTCTTCCTCTCCGTTCAGTTGTTTTGTCTGGTGGCTGTTCTCAGAGCTTTGAAACGGTCTGGACCAGGAGAAAGGAAGAAAGAGGAGGAAAACCATGCGAAGAGACGAGCGTTTCATCTCATTTCAATCACTACTGTGACCATGATAGTCGCATACGTGCCTATTATCATCTCAGGTGTTTTTATAATTCTGATGAATGAGTACAAGCTATCATTTTGGGCACCTGGTTTGGTTTGTTTCATGTTGGCTGGTTATGTTCAGCCTGTTTTTTACATGCAGCGGTCTAGAAAAATCTCATGCCTCTGTTGCCTTGTTTGCCCTTGCTCTTTAAAGGTTTAGACTCATACTGGTAATAAGTATGATAAGCATCCAGAAAAATAATTTAACTTAATTACCTTTGGATTGTAATTTTCAAAATGCGCTGTGGGGGGTAAAATCTGTTTGTACTTGGTGAATAAAGAATAAAAAAAGAATAAATGTCATGCTGAATTCTGCAGCTTTGTTTCAGAACATGTTCCATGAGCACAAACCTTGCACAATAGTATATGTATAAACTAATTGTGTAAAATACAGAAAAAAACAAGCAAATAAGGTTGTAGACTGGGAGAGCTCACTTCATTCTCCTCATCATAGAGCCCCAAGACATCTAGAGAAACCTGTATTAAATTGACTTTAGGTTGTTAATCCTTCAGTTTAATTTAGTTTTACTGGTTCTAGAGACTCATTAAAACTAAGTATTTTCAAAGGAACCGAACCGATCCTGAACTGCAACTCTTTCTTTAAGACAGTTTGAACAGAAAGCTTGGAGAAAGAACAACGATGCTTTCAATTCGCTGAAAACTAATGAGCAACAGCATACATTCAAATGTGAATATTTTGTGGAGTAAAAGTTCGCAATAAATTGTTAGACTACTCAGTTTTAAAGGTTATATTGTATTTTTTATTCATTTATTATTACAGTATTTAATTCAGTTATTATTACAGTATTTAATTAAGTTATTTTGACAGTATTATGTTTCAAAGTCAGTCTGTTAGATCAAATGTTTGGTTTGGAGTGCAAAGATTTCAGAAAACAGAAAATTACGCTCGTGTGATATGAGTTTAGTCCTTAAAATTCTATAAGAGTATGGCCACTAGGGACATACTAAAGGCTGGCAGTTGTACGAGATGCTGTCCTAGGTTTTAGTGTCATTATATCCAACTGTTAGCTGCAAATCATTTTATCCTATAACTAATTTAGATTATATTTAGTTGTGATGAAAGGTGTGCACATTTTGCATAAATTCTGACTGCAGGTAAATTGATATTATGGTGGTTAGCTTGTTGTCTCAGCAGCAGATGCTTTAGAATACTGGATGTGTTGGTTATGATTGTTCACAATATTGATTCAAGTTCTACATGTTGCTTTCATTTTTGTGTTTTTTTATTTAGATTTTAATTTGCATGATTTAGATGCCATTTGCTATAATAGAAGAAGTCATGCACAGATGGATTTGTAGCATTGTGATGCACAAAACACATGCATATATCTGAGACGTTGTCTTCTCTACATAGGTAGATATGTTTTCCTTTTCTTTATCACAACATGAATTAGCATAAAAATTTAATTATCTGCTATAAAATATGACAATATAAAATAATTCATTGATGATAGTACAGTTTATTACCAGAGATACTGGATAAAGTCAATATATTTGCATTTAAGAAGAGTTTTCGGGTGTGCAGTGATATATAATACAATAATTGGTATATAATATAATAATTGTAAATCACCAATCATTGTTATATAATGGTGACTTACAATTATTATTTTTATTTTCAAAATCCTTTTCAAATTGTATATATGTATCTATTTTATAATCCATCACTAAAAAATATTTTCTACTTTTTTTTTAAGTTGAAAAAAGGGCCCAAAATGATGTCAACAGTCGTTTTTCACTGGAGTTTTATCAAAAGAAAGAGAGCTGTTTGTTCAGTTTTATAAACTTAAAAACACAATTAACTACGCAGATGCATTTATGCTTATCTAGGATTTATTGTAATGTTACAATTTATGTTTTATGTTCTATAGAAACTTTAACAAGATGAATAACTCCACACTGAACTTCACCTTCCCTTTTTCCTTCGAGCCATTTCAGATTTTGGAAATCTGTTTGCATAGCATTAGCTTCCTGACTGGTGTTCCCACACACTGCTATATTATCTGGCTAATTGTCACAGGAACAGGAAATGGTATCGTTTTGGAATTCTTCATTCTTAATTTCTCATTTTCTGAGATTGCCAACTGTCTGACCAACTTGCTCACAGTGCTGAATTATTGGATTCCCGATATTTCTGGACTCAAAGACTTTTTGACTGGATCTACCATAGCAGGTCGTCCGCTTTTCCAGTGTCTGATTTGTGCAGAGCGTTACCTGGCTGTGGTTCATCCTGTAACCTTCCTCAAGTACAAACCTCTCCGTTATCGACTCATCTGCTCTTCTTTGGCCTGGATCCTCACACTCGGCTCTTGTTTGATCAGCATGTTTACAAGATCTTCCAAAACACTCCCATATATGTGGTGGATCGTTCTCCAGTTCATTGTCCTCTTAACCATCCAGCTGTTTTTTCTGCTGGCTATTTTGAAAGCTCTAAAACAGACAGGACCTGGAAACAGGAAGAAGGAGGAGGAAAACCACATGAAGAGACGAGCGTTTTATCTTATTCTGATCAGTACATTGAACATGCTTATCACTTATGTGCCACTGTGTTTCACAGGGTTTTATTGTATTTTCTCTCAACTTTTTTTGCAGTCACTTTGGTTGCCCTCTGTGTTCTTTTTTGTGATAACGGGGTTTGTTCAGCCTGTTCTATACCTGTATCGAACGGAAAAATTACCTCTGTGCTGTAAAAAGGTTCTCACATCGTGCCCGTAAGCAGGCCCAGACAGAATCTGTGTCCGCAGATTGTAATAGAAGAATTGCATGGTTGACAAGCTTTAACTGTATCATTATTAAATAGTTCAGTCATTTTGACACTTTCACAAAATATCTTTGAATGTTTCAACAATGCGGCACAGAAATCATCAAAAAAAAGAGAGAGTCGGATTGTGGAAGGCAGTAATGGAGGCCAACACGAAGTGATCCATGCCCGGCTCTGCAACTGACTCCTGGTACAGTGCAACAAATAAAAGTAACATAACCTTAGTAGCGGCCCCCTTCAAGATTATTGGTCAACTGACTTTTCTGGGTAAAGTACATTGTACCAGTGACTCAAACTATGGCTTGAAAAATAAAACATTTCTATTAAAAGAAAGACATACTGATGTTTGTTGATTGAGCAATCCAACAAAACACAGTAAAATTACCTTGGTAGCGGGTATTAGCTTTATACATTTTTTGTCATATAAATGTATGTTATTTATTTATTTTATTTATTTTTTGTCAATTTTAAATTAACTAAATAATAAATGGGCGTCACGGTCGTCTCACAGCAAGAAGGTCGCTGGTTCTAGGCTCGGCTGGGGCAGGTGGCATTTCTGTGTGGATTCATGTTCTCCCCGTGATCGCGTGGGTTTTCTCCGGGTGCTCCGGTTTCCCCACAAGTCCAAAGACATGCGATATAAGTGATTTGAGTGTTAAAGAGTGAATGTGTGTGTGAATGTTTCCCAGCGATGGGTTGCGGTTGGAAGGGCATCCGCTGCGTAAAACATATGCCAGAGAGTTGCCGGTTCATTCCGCTGTGGCGACCCCGAAAGGGAATAAAGCTGACATGAAGATGAATGAATGAATAAATAATAAATGTACATGTTCACCAAACACTATTATAATAAAAAAAAAAACTATAAAATAAATTTTCTAATTATCTGTAAGGCAAAAATACTACCTTATATTATGGACTAGAAGCCACTACTTTTTTTTTAACTCTATAGGTAATTATATGAAGCTTCTAATTCATCCATTTTTCTGGCCTGAGAGCTATTTTGAAGCTCTGTCTCAATACTAACAAGAGGATGAGAGGATTGAGTTCAACTATTATCAAACGTGGGTTTTTGTGACCCTCCTCACTCCATGTAGGTTGTTACGTTTCACGTTGAGATTAAGAGGTGAATTATATGTGCACTTATGTTTGGTCTGTTCTGAGTTATCGCCAGGTTGTGTGTGTGTGATCCCAATACTGCCATCTGCTGCCCTCAAAGTAAGGATGAGGTGGCAAAGGTCACACCTGCCTCAGATAAAATGTGCTCTTCAAAATGTGCTGTTCGAGGAGAGTCTTGTTTGAGTATGGAGATTCTCGCTGGTTTGTTTGTTTGACTGCTGTTGAAGGACTCTCTTTAACATAAATGTATCTCTGTTTGTGGGAATCTGATGGTTTCGGAAATTGAGTTGGGAAGAGTTAAGTTATTTGAGCTGCATTTCTTACCAGTGAATTCAATGTTTATTTCTAAGGTTGGTTGCTGTCATTCCTTTGTTTGTGTTTTATTTATTTTAGTGTAGAGAGCTTTTGTGTTGTGTAATTATGTAAGGTATGTATTTCAAACAGGGGAATTTATTTGGCATTCTTCCTTCCCTTGATTATTGCCCAATTTTCTCAGTTGAATGTTTTGTGATGGATTAAAACAAATGTATTTATGTTCAGTTTAGGTCACTGTGATGTTTTCTTTGATGGGTTCTTGAGTATACCCCTTATATAAATGTTAAGAATTCCCTGCTGCTGCAACAACTTTAAATTTATTTTGTGTTATTTGCTAATTGGCACTTATTATTCTTGTGAAGAGTGTGGAAGGTGCATTCACTGTGTAGCATGTTGATAAACATTTGCATAAGTCAGCTCAAAGCATAAATATCTTTGTTCACTACTGGGATCAATAAATAAAGATGATTGAAAATTAACTTGCAACAATGTCAGATATCCACCTTATTAATCAGAGTAGCATCTGGTAGGTGTGAAAGTCTTATGTTAAAACATATGCGACCATGGTAGCTTTCAGTATGTTTCAGTTTCTGTGTATGCAAATTAATTTATGTGTATTTTAAAAATAAATATGCATGCATGTGTTTTTTTATTGTGAAATAGCATAGTAGAAAACCAACAATATTGGAAACAAAGATGGCTGCCACATGAGATGTGATGGTGTCACATTTATAACAGGAGTAGTTGCTGATAATTATTATGTAAATCCATGTAGATACCGTGCCTATTTTTACATTTAATTGTTTCTAATGTTTGCCTAGTTTGCTTAGTAAATGGTAGTGCATTTTGCATTTTATGAAAAGTACTGTCCTGCTGTTCAATGCAAAATGTTAAGTTTGTAATGGATAACTTGATAAAGTAAACACTGAAAAAAAAGCATTTGTTATTAGCCCTCCACATATTCATTTGAGAGTAATGAAGTTGGTCTTCAGAATCCAGCTGAGGGATCTTCAGGTAATGAAGTGCTCTTTTAGATTCTTGAGTTTTGTTCCATTAATAATTTGACTCTGAAAGGCTTTGCCTGCAAAAAAAGTGAATTTGTGAATATCTATCCTTTAGTCTAGCTTTGTTTTGATATCTGTGTATTTATAACCTTGATTTCCCCTTTTGACTTGTTTGTCTATAAATTTTCTTTGTAAGATTGAATGCTACATTTGTATCATCTCCTGGAATTTACTCAACACTAGTTTTAACTTGTGTAATGAACTAATTTGAAATTAAAATTAAGAGGAATAATAGATAACTATCTTTGTGTCAATATACTAAGTTAACCCAGAACTTGTTAATTCTTCTTTTTTTTTTCTTTCCACATTGTCCCTTTTAGACCTACTAAATCAAGATGAATAATGCTACAATAAACCACACAACATCTGAAAATTGCACAAACTCCACAACATTATCCATTGACTTCTCAGAGAGTCTGAATATTAGCATGTTCTGCATCAACTTCCTTTTTGGTTTTCCAACAAACCTCTATGTTATATGGCTAATAATCAACGGAAGTGGACTTTAATCTGAATTCTTCATGCTAAATCTGTCTATAACAGAAATGCTCAATTCTCTCGACTGCTTGTTTTTTACTCTATCAATTTGATTTTCACACCTCTTACCAATACAATATTTTTTAGTAGGATTCTCCATCACTGGTCGCCCACTTTTTCAGTCTCTTATGAACGTTGAGCGTTATATGGCTGTAGTTCATCCTGTAACCTTTCTCAAGTACAAACCTATGAGATATCGACTTGCCTGCTGCTCGATGGCCTGGATTTTCATTCTTGGTTCTTGTGCGGGCTGTTTGTTTAATTTATCTGTATTCAATGTTAATGCACATGCATGGTTTTTCATGCTGCAGCTCTTGCTCTATTTTTCTGTCCAGTTGTTTTGTCTGGTGGCCGTTCTCAGAGCTCTGAATCAGTGAGGACCAGGGGAGAGACAGAAACAAAACCAATCAAAGAAAAGGGCATTTTTCCTCATCCTAATAACAATGATGAACATGGTTGTTTTATATGTTATTTCAGCAGTAGTTTATAACATGGACAAGCATAATATCCACATGTGGATACCTGCTTTAGTTTTCTATTTGCTTGCCAGTTTTGTGCAGCCTGTTATGTATCTGCACCGAAATGGAAAAATGTCCTAATTTTATTGAACCTATGTATGGCATATTTATAACCCTGATAGGTAGATTGCTCTAATTGATTTATATTTAAGAATGTATGAATTTTTATGACTAAACATGCAAAGAAAATGCACTTTAAGTAAAACACATGTTATTTTGTGAACTAATATTTTTTATTGTCGATCTTCTAATACTCCAATTTTTATTGCTTTTTTTCGTGCACGGTGTCTGGTGAACCTGGCCGTTAGCATTCCTGTAGTCACAACATCCCTCGAGATTCTGCAGGATGCTATCCTGCCTCAAAATCCCAGGGAAATGGGGCGTGGTCAGCTGTGCGTGCCAGGGATAGGGACATGCATAATAAGAGCATAATCTAATTGCATAGCTTACAGTGTTTAGTCTAACATATTAACAGATGTAAATGTACCTTTCTACTTTTAAATTAAAAAATTGGTGTGACTTTAAAGAAACAGTTTTAGAATTTGCTCATATGTTCTATTTATCTGATGATAGGACTTGTAGCATAGCTTATTGATTGCAATTAGACCACCTAGACTGTTAAAGGACATCTATCTACTTTTTAAATGTGTTTGGAAATCAAATGTGTGCATGATCTGTGTGAACATGCTAATGTCGGAGTGGTTTAAAGTGGTTAACGTTGCAGTATACAAGAGTTGTACTAAGATTGTAGTTATATGTAGATATAATGTTCACCTTTAAGGACAAGCTACAGACCTGAAATAATGTATATAATTACAGTTTAAGTTGCAAAATTCAGAGAAAAGAGTAATCTTCTCTCTTTACCCATGTAGGAAGATGACACTTGAAAAACTAGAGTCTAGAAAGTCTAGAAAGAAGATCATGGCAATGTTAACATTTATACAAATTGTTTTGTAAATATTTAAAAAAATATCTAAAGTATTTAATCATTCAGTACACCATGGCTACTGTTATTTTTATTTATGTAATTATATTTTTAGAGATTTCAAAATGGCAAAAGACAACTTATTAACTGGGAGCTGGAGAAGTGTACCTTCTCTGGAATCAAGGCCAAACCTAGACCAGCACTTTTGGTTTTGTGAAAACATCAACCACTTGGAACAGTACACAATGGATTGCAGCTAGTAATTGTTTGCATGTTTGAAAGTTTGAGGGTGGATGTAGTTTTCACACTCGTTTTCATCAATGAAATCAGAGAAGAAAGCAGAACACAGGGTTAAAATCATCCAGACCGACAAGTGATTCCTTCCTCAGGTGAAGACTCATTTAACTGGATGTTTTTTATTCAGTAAAACAATAATTTTAGGATTGTTTGTGGCTTTGTACAGGACAAGCTGAATCCATTCTGTCATCTACAGTAGGATTTAAGGAAATGAATGAATAGATCTATTTTGTGATGAGTTCTTAGCTTGTGTATGCAGTTTGAGGTTTTGTAATCCCCAAGTAATTAGGGTAATTTTTTAACTTGTCTTTTGTTTTCTTTTTTCTTTTCTCTCTTCAAAAAGATGAGATGAATAACACTACAGCAACCCTCTTCCTTCTCGTGGAGTCTACAAACTCCACAACTCATTCCTTCGTGCTCATGAACTGGCTTGAAATTGCTGTTTATAGTATGAATTTGTTGCTCAGCTTTCCTATACATTGCTATATAATATGGCTGATTGTAACAGGAAGTGCAATTACCTCTGAGTTCCTCAACTTGAATCTCTGTGTTTGTGAGATCGGTATATGCATCAATAGTTTGGTCTTCATACTTTCATTTTGGTTTCCAAATCTTGAAGATCTGGAGCTGTTTTTAGAAGGATTTTCATTCACAGGGCGTCCTCTGTTCCAGTGTCTGATCTGTGTCAAGCATTACCTGGCCGTGGTTCACCCTGTAATCTTTCTGAAGTACAAACCACTCAGATATCGAGTCATCTGCTGCACTCCTATTTGGATGATCACTCTCAGCTTTTGTGTTGTCTCTTTGCATAATCTATCCTTAAAACTTTACATTGAACATGCATGGTTCTCATCGGTAGAGCTTTCATTGATCCTTTTCTTTCAGTTGTTTTGTTTGGTGGCTGTTCTCAGAGCGCTTAAGCGCACTGGACCAGGAGACAGAAAGACAGAAGAGAACGGCATGAAAAGGAGAGCGTTTCATCTGGTTCTCATAACTACAGTCAGCATGATTGTTCTATATCTCCCTTATGCAATAACATCTATATCTATTGTGTTAAGAGTTCAGAGTTCTGTAACTATTTGGTTTACAGGTTTGGTTTGCTTTAATCTGGCAGGTTTTGTGCACCCACTTCTATATCTGAACTGTGCTGGAAAACTCTCCTGCATCTGTTGTAAATAACATGTTGTTTTTCATGCTTATTTCTAGTTAGGTCTTTTAATTCTTGTATGCTTTTAGCTTGTCACATAAGAACAAAAATCTGACTGCCCAAAATGATCCAAATCTGAGTCTATATGTGCCCTGTATTGTATATTTTTTATTTATTTGAACAGCTTTATTCAGATTTTTAAAATCATATAAAAATTGCTTTCAGATATAGTCTTGATTCTAATACTCATCAGATTTTTACAATATGACATCAGTCCAAATGCTTTTGTCACATTTTTGCTCTAATGAATTCCCTCTTGTAATAGCACTTTTTACTCATTTTTCGCCGGTAAACCATAATGTGTTCTTTTCTGTCTTATTTTCAGTTAAAACTATTGAATACTAATGAAGTTTGGATTGAATATTTAAAATTACAAAGTCACAAGGGTATCCCAGGGCATGACCTTTAATGTATTTATCTGCTAGCAGTACATTCTGGGGGGCGTAGTTTGCTCCTCTGCACATGCTTGTCACATTTTTGCCAGATTTGGTTCATACAAAAGATGGTTAGCAGTCATCTGTTATTTGTAATGTAAACAAACACATCAGGAAAAAAAGTGATTTCACAACAAATTCAGAATGTAGCATTAACACTTGTAGTCCATAGTGTTACATTTAGTTTGACTTAAAAATCACTCACAATGCCTAGCAATGTTTTTTTATTATTATTATTATATTATATATATATATATATATATATATATATATATATATATATATAGATATATATATATATATATATATATATATATATATATATATATATATATATATATATATATATATTATATATAATATTATTATTATCTTCTATAATTTAGCTGACAAAAAGTTTTTTTGGAAAAATTATATTTGTGTTGTGCATCCATCTTCATGTTTGTTGAGAATTCTACTTTTTGCCTTTTGACTGATGATGATTAACCATTGTATGTGTTCTGTGTCTGTGGGACCTGTTTTCAGCATTCATCAAAAAAAATTATACAAGCTAATATTATTTGCAACTTAGATTCACTGACATTTGCTCTTTTCTGTGAGAATTGTTTTAGGAACACATTTTTAATGACCCCAAATTGTATACCCCTACACATTTAAATTACATAAAAGGATCCGGTCTACTGGACCCGGAGCATGTAAAAATGTAGATTCTGTACCTTTTTTGTGTCTTCCCACAAAAACCAAAATCACTAAAAAAAATTCTTAACATTTTTAACAAAATTTTATAATTGTGTAAATTAAAAGCCCCCAAAAGCCGATGGGCAGACCCGATAACCCTGTCAATATAATAATAACGAGAACGCCACATATCGTTTAAAATCTAAATGGTATAAAATCTAAAGTTATCAGCTTAGGTAAATATCGTGTAAGCATTTTAACATAAAATATCTTAATATTAAAAGCTCTTGTTATGGTGTCATATCCACTACATCTTTGGGCAATCAAAATTAAAGTTACCTGCCCAGTATTGTGCCCCTAATAGTATATACCTATTTGTTTTATGTTTTAGAAAAATCTAGTGTTTAGACACAAATATTTATTTTTTAATTAATACGAGTTTGCATTTAATTTAATCAAGTAAAAAAACAAATTAGTTTTCCTTTCAAAAATCATATTCGTGCCTACTTAAGTCAACATTTTTATACATCTAGTAATAAAATGGATCCCGTTATTATAACATACAATTGTCCAATGCCATTTTAACTCATTTATCATGCTTAAGAATTTGCATCTCAAGTGTTGAATGAGTGATGTTTGTTGTCTGTATTAGCAATGTTAGTCTTGATTACACAAGCACACCAAAGATTTTTTTCACAGACATCAGGAGAGACCAACAACTCCCTCAAAGGTGAAGACTTTACTATAATTTTTAACCATGAACAATTTGAATGAATGAAAGTTAACTTCTGGACTTTATTTGGGATTTGAAAAATTGAGTCTCTGCAAATGTTATGTTGTGAGCTGCTGCACAGAGAACACAACAGAGATGAATATCTCTACATTAACCTTCAACCATCCCGAAGAGTCTACAAACTCCTCAACTCATTCCTTTGAGCTCATGGACTGGCTTGAAATCAGTCTTTATAGTATTAATTTGTTGTTCAGCTTTCCTATTCATTGCTATATAATACGGCTGATTGTAACAGGAAGTGGAATTACTTCTGAGTTCCTCAACTTGAATCTCAGCATTTGTGAGATTGGTATATGCATCAATAGTTTGGTCTTCATACTTTCATTTTGGTTTCCAGAATTTGAGGTTCTGGATTTGTTTTTTCAAGGACTTACATTCACCGGTCGTCCTCAGCTGCAGTGTTTGATGTGTGTGGAGCGTTACCTGGCTGTAGTACATCCTGTAACCTTCCTCAAGTACAAACCTCTCAGATATCGACTCATCTTTTGCGCTCCTGTGTGGATTTTTTCTCTTAGCTCTTGTATTTTGTTTGTACATTTGCTGTTAGCTAGACATTTCAGAGCGCTTGCTTGTTTCTCGGCAGTGGAGCTTTTACTGGTCCTCTTCATTCAGTTGTTTTGTCTGGTGGCTGTTCTCAGAGCTCTGAAAAAGTCTGGGCCAGGAGATAGAAAGAAAGAAGAGGAAAATCACATGAAGAGAAGAGCATTTCATCTAATTCTAATAACTACTGTAAACATGATTATCCTTTATTTTCCTATTGCATTCACATCTGTCTCTGTTATTTTTATCAACCAGAACAAACCAGTTGTTTGGTTCACAAGCACAACTTGTTTTATTTTAGCTGGTTTTGTGCAACCTTTTCTCTTCCTTCATCGTGCTGGAAAGCTCTCCTATCTCTGTAAAGTATATCCATGCCAACATTTTTACACAACAAGTTGAGGACCTATTTATGTGTTTGTAAACTCATAAAATTCTATGTGCATGTTTATTTCTAAGAAATTTAGGTATTGGACAGGATAAATTAAGTGTTTTTTTAGTAGCTATTTAAAGTCCTATCTAGAAAAAGTTAGATTTCCAATTTGAATGCTTTGTCAAAATATATTGAATTTCTTGATATGAGAAAGATTTTTCCTATGTTTTAGTACATAAGCAAGCAAATGTCAGAGAATGCAATAAATAATCATGGAAATAATGTCTGTTTGTAGGTTATGTTAGTAATATTCCATTAATCTGTCAACAAGATTAAACACCGATGGTTGATGTATTTTGCATTTTTGAGAATTTACATGCCAAGTGTTAAATTATTGCCATCTGTGCTCTCACGTATCAGTCTCTTTTTAATTTTGATGAAACTTAGATTCTCCAATTCTAACGTTCTGTAAAAAGTCTCAATAATTGAACCCACACATTTGGTCTTCTTTCCCTGTGCAGGTTTTATGCGCTTTCATATAATTCTTGGCTTGATTTGATTAAGGTTAGAATTACAGTTCAAGTGCAGCCAGTATTTTACTGTAATTGAAGGCAGCAGTAAGTCAATGTTGACTGTTTAGCGTATTATACTGTAGTACCAGCAAATTATTTAAAAAAAAGGTTTGAAGGCTTTTTATATTTTATTTTGCGTATTTAAAATGTATTATTTATTTCAGTGCTATTGATGTTTACAAAGACACAATTCCAACATATTCAAATCCTTATTTAGGGTTGTACAGTCACTTTAAACACTTAATAGTGAAAATGCCAACACAAAAGGCTTCCAATACTAAAATAAATAAATAAATTACGTAAAAGCACACAAAGATAAATATAGTTAATGTACACAGAAAAACAAATAGTCTAAATTATGACCAAAATTAAGTCTTCTTGGAACATTGAAAATAAAAGGTTTAATTTAGACTTTGACACATTTTCAACTTAGCAAATAGAATTTTTGTTACTGATTTACACTAGAAGTTTTTTAGGATAAAGTGTGTGTAGCAAGTGCTACACTTCATGTAATCAAATCAATGTTCTTGCTAAATAAACACATACACATAAATACAAAAAAAAAACATAAAATCCATCATGAATAACCAAGGGTTGAATTTAATTATCTTGTCTTTGCCTCAAAACTGTATTTTGCCCTGTCTATGCACGTAAGGAAACAAAGAACTAGAGTACTAGAGGATATTGTACATATTGTATCTAGACCAAAGTATGGTAATGAAAACACATATTTACTTCCCAGCTAATTGTGTTAGGAGAAATTACCAACACGTATTTTAAGAAAGTTAGGTTAGTTCAATGTATGAAGTCTAGCTGTGCCATCCCAGCAAAATGAAGTACTTTAAGCTTACTGACATCACACATATTTGTTATTCTTCAGTATTAGCAAGTACACTTCAGTTAATTACTTAAAAAGATGTGTCATGTTTTGAGAGACAAAACATTCTGATTGAAATGTCTTACCTTTTTGCAATAATAATAAAAAAATAAATCTTCAAGAAGACAGCATTCATGCTACTTTACTCATGTGTTGATTAATATTTTCCTTATTCTTGTTTGCCTGTATTAATTAAAGCAGCAAAACAACACGAAAACAGAAACTGAAAAAAGTAACAACTCCTTGAACTTTATTTTTATTTCTAAACTCAAAACCTTGTGTAGAAATGTAAATAATTGTTTGAAAACAATATGTGAAAATTACTTTAGAAGTAGCCAATGCAGTCTTTAAATTAGATCTTGAGAAGATCTGGGAAGTTGAAAACAGTCCTGCTTTTTATTTTAAATTGCACTGTGAATGAAACAAAGAGACGTCAGTTAGGAAGCAAGTCTGAAAACAATTGACAACAACTCTTTGACAATGTTGTACTGAAATAGACAATTGTGTTGTACTATAGTGAACAGAAAATTCAACATGCAGGATTTTAACAAAATGGTTTAACCTTTAAAAAAAGGGTTGATGGACAAACATGCCTTACCAATTTTTGCTAATCTTAAATAGTTCCCTCTCAGCTTTTTAATTTCATACAAAAGCTCAATAAATGTCCAGAAGTCTCAACGTACCATAGTAAAATGTGTGAAGCAAGATTTCCTTTCCTCTTCCTCTGTAGCGTGTTCACTAACTGTGGTGCAGCTTGCTAAATGCAGAAAAATGGCTGCCGAAGCCAAAATACACTATTAAACCCCAATTTACCCAAAATGCAGTATTTCAACATATTTGTTGCTTGAGATATATTCCATAATGCAAAGTGAAATGCTGCTTTTAACTTTAAAAAGGTTGGCAGTATTATGCTGGATGAAATACCACATAACAATGTGAAAAATATAGCATGGTCTAACAATGAAGCATTGGGATCTTTTTGTCCAGTCACTCATTTACTGCTTAACCATAACTACACATCATCACCCCACTAGTTTCATGAACAACGGTCTTTATTTTTGCAGTGATATGAACTCTATTGCTCAAATGTGGTTACAGTTGACCTATATATATCAAAGTGTTTGAGCAGAAATGTGAGTTATTAAAATATGCAAATGTATCCTTTAATGATAAAAAAATTCTTCAACCTAATAGCAACAAATATGTATTGTTCAGTATAAAATTTTTACATAAATTGTTAATCCAGGAGACCAGAAATTGTTTGTAAACAGCTAAAGGCCGACCTGTAGAGCTAACACGGACTTATCTATTAGCATGAATTGAGTTAGGAATACAACCAGAGTGGATGATATGTGATACAATTGTTGGATGTAAACTAATGGCTAAAAGATGTCCCTTTTAGCAAACAATTCCTTTTTTGGCAAATGCTTTCTTCCTGGAGAATATGATAGATTGCTTACAGGTGAGAGAAATAAATGTGATAAATGAATCCCTTCTGGTGTTTTTTGAGAGATAAAGGGCTGAAACTCATCCTGTTAGCTATTAATAAAACATATTTTTGGTTTCAATACTTCAAGGGAGTCTTCTATCCAAAAATAGATGCACCAAAATAAAAAAGAAAATCATGAATTTCAAATGGCAAAAGTAAAAATAACCTGCTTTGTCATGTTTCTTTAAATTTTTTCTTTAGAGTCTTTAAATGTCAAGAAATTATAGTGCCCTCCAAGCGTTCTCATAATGAAGCACAGCTTTTCAATACAGCGTTTGCATATTTGACTTTTCGTGTGTGATGTACCAAATGGGTGATAATAAAGGACGTGAGGACGTTGCGAAGTCAGTCAACATTACACAACACAAGGCTTTAGACACCAGGAGGACTGGAAATTGGCTCTTAAGGTGATGTCTTATTATATTTATGTCAGATTAATGCTAATAATGTGCACTTTAAAAAAAAATTTCACACAGGTGTCTGCTGTGCTTTTTAAAATACATGTTACTTTTGTTTTCTAACAATGGATTACCTATTTAAGACAAAATAAACTTTTTAATTTACTTTCAGTTATAAACTTGTTCTGTTTCACCAACAACCTTTTCTCTGCTCAGATTTGTATTCTTTTACAAGCTGCTTAAAGAGCTTGGAATCAAAGCAGATATGAAAAACTTCACAGCACTAATCAACCCTCTCGAAGAGACAACAAATGTCACAAATCCTTTCTTTGAGATTATTGACTGTTTGGAAATCAGTGTTAATAGCATTAATGTGTTGCTAAGCTTGCCAATCCATTGTTATATAATATGGCTGATTATGACGGGATGTAAAATTGCCTCAGAGTTCTTCAACTTGAATCTCTGTGTTTGTGAGATTGGCATTTGTATGCATAATTTGTTCTTTATTCTGTCAATCCGGTTTTCAAGTTTCTTGGTTATGGATCTGTTTTTCTTTGGACTTTTGTTCACGGGCCGTCCTCTGTTCCAGTGTCTGATCTGTGTAGAGCGTTACCTGGCCGTGGTTCATCCTGTAACTTTCCTCAAGTTCAAACCTCTCAGATATCGAGTCATCTGTTGTGCTCCTGTCTGGATGATCACTCTCAGCTCATGTGTTGTCTCTCTGCATAATTTATCCTTAAAACGCTTTAGAGAGCAAGCTGGGTTTTCATCAGTGGAGCTTTTACTGATTGTCTTTATTCAGCTGTTTTGTTTGGTGGCTGTTCTCAGAGCTCTGAAGCTGTCTGGACCTGGAGATAGAAAGAGAGAAGATGACAACAATATGAAAAGAAGAGCATTTTATCTCATTTTGATCATCACTGTTAACATGATTGTCTTGTATTTCCCATTTGCATTGACAACAGTGTCTATCATTGTAACAGGGGAGAACAGCACAACTGTTTGGTTTACAAGCTTGACTTGTTTTGTTTTGGCAGGTTTCGTGCAACCTTTTCTATTTCTACACCGTGCTGGAAAAATTTCCTGTGTTTCTTTCAAATAAAAAAATTTAGTAGCAAAACTCACTTGTTGCTTGTTTGTAACATTTAGTGTATCTTTAGATTTAACACTAATTGTGAAGTATTAAAAACAAATATTTCAAATAGTCTGTATAAATTGTGGTTATTATCAGTATTATTGCATTGGCAAACATGAACATTTTGAACATGATTCAAACAAGTAATCTGAACATGATTCACACCCAAAAGAGTCTTTTTGAGTGTTCAGCCAAAACCTTAGCCAGCTGCTTTAACCTGACCATTGAATCTGTCTCTTCAGCCATGCAAGGTTGTGGCAGCACTATCTTACAGTTGCTTTTGCTTCATCTCAATCTTCTCCTCACACGTGATCTATTCCCGTTCCTCATCAGAGTAAGATCCAAGAGGGCTGCAGCCAGACTCACAGACCTTCTGAACTCTTCCTCTTCTTCTTTGTGTTGCTCTTCCACATCTGCATCCAGATTCTCATCTACATCAGTGGCTGAGTTTTCCTCTCCTGCTGGACCTACAGTCTGTAACTTCCAGCAGTTTAGTTTGCTCTTTGACGTTATGACTGCACTTTCACGTCATCCACCTGTTCTGGAACCATATACCTGGGAATCGCATAAATCTTTTGGATCTTTTATACATATTGCTTTAAACTAAAAAATTGCATAAATCCTAAACAAACAAATGTAAAAAATAATTCACCCCTCGATAAAAACACTTGCTGATTAAACAAAATATTGCAGCACTAGGGGTGTAAAGATGTTTTTTTTACAACTCCAAAGTTGGGCATTTTTTACAATGCAGTGAAAGAATTTAACATTTCATTTAACAGTAACATAGCATTTAACAGTTTCTCCTAAGGACGTCTTCAGTGGTTATTCCTACACTTTTCAAAGCCCTTTTTTATAAATTTTTATTATTTATATTTTGCCATGACAACAGTATCAACATTTGATCAATTTTGCCACAAGATCAGAATAATAATTTAATTTAATTTATTTTATTGTACTTACCAGTTGCTGCTGTTGGATATACTTTAAATTTGCAAATTATAATAGTTGAAACCAATTTTGTTTTTGGTAATCTGTAAGTATTTTATTTTGATACGTTACAAAAAACAAGGTGACTACAACGTCTAAATCGTAAGGTCACTGGTTCAAGGCCAGCTGGGGGCCTTCCCGAGTACAGTATTCATGTTGGGTGGGTTAGCACCAGGCCCACTGATGACTGCTTTTCCCTTAGAAGTGAATGTAAACGTGTGTGACCTGCGACCTTTACAGAGTGTACCCTGCTTTTCTCTCAAACTGAGCTGGAGATTGGTACTGGGAGAAACATAATGACGCTGAAAAGAATTAGAAGCAATAGAAGGCACTTTCTGGCTAAACATGGTGAAAGGGTTGACACAACAAACAAAACTAATTGTTGACGCAACAGAAGATCATTTCATATAGCTACATTTTTCCATTGGAATTCAAAACTCAATAATATACTGAATTATATGGACTGCATTTCATTCATTGAGTTGGCTTAACATTTTTTTTTTGGGATGCATGCTGCTCTGATTGAATAGACTTCTACAACAACTTCATTCCAAACACAATTCAATTTCAATACACACTATATAACAATGTAATGTTAATTCAACTGTCCTTTTACTCTTAACTCAGCATTTGCATCTGTTGTGTTGGTGTGATTTGTAGCTAATGAAGTCATAAATATGGCTATTATTCATATACATTTTGCAAATACAGAACATAGAGTTCAGTACATCCAGAGAGGCTGGACATTCCCGTGGCAGGAGATAATCTAATAGTTGTTATATCATCATAATTGGTTTAAGACTTTTTTTTGCTTGATTTTGAGCTTTTAACAGCTTTTTTACTTATTTCAAAAGCCGATAACATGAACATCTCTACACTGAACTTCCCAGCACCTGAGGACTCTACAAACTCTACTACCATCTTTATTAGGATATCAAATATTGTTCAAATCTGTGCATACAGCTTTAATTTTGTTTTTGGTCTTCCTACACACTCCTATGTTCTATGGCTCATCGTCACCAGACCTGGAAGTGGAGTTGCAGCAAAGTTCTTCAACCTTAATCTGTCAATTTGTGAGATTGTGAACTCTCTGAATGGGTTGGTCTTTTTGCTCTCTGTTTGGTTTGAACGTCTCAAGACATTTGAACAGTTTCTTATTGGACTCACAATCACCGGTCGACCAATGTTTCAGAGTCTGATGTGCGTTGAGCGTTACCTGGCCGTGGTGTGGCCTGTAACCTTCCTCAAGTACAAACCTCTTCGTTATCGAATTCTGTGGTCAGTCATAGCTTGGATTATCACACTCAGCTCCTGTTTGTGCACTATGTTCACCTTAATCCCAAACACTATTGTACACATCTGGTATCTGATAGTGCAGCATAAACTGGTTCTCGGCATTCAGTTGTTTTGTTTGGTGGCTGTTCTCAGAGTTCTGAAACAGTCATGTCCAGAAGAGGGAAGAAGAGATGAAAGTCATACAAAAAGAAGAGCATTTTATCTCATTCTGATTACCACCATAAGTTCGATTTTTCTGTATGCCCCTTTTGCAGCATCAGCACTATTTAGTCTTATATCGGGAAAGAGCAACACAATACTCTGGTTGACTAGCTTGGTTTTGTATGTGCTAGCTAGTTTTGTTCAGCCTGTTCTTTACATGCAGAGCTCTGGGAAAATCACCAACCTATGTGTCCCTTAAAATTTCAGAATATCTTAAGTGTCATGTTATTATAGTGATTTTATTATAACATCATTATGATAATGGTCTTTAACCCATCCCTCCATCCACCCATCTTCTGCTACTCACTGCACCACCATGATGGCCTGGTTTTTACCCTAACCCTTATAATCAAAGTTGCAGAACATTTGAGAACATTGACAATAGGTAAGCAGTGGGAATACCAGGATAATAACCATTGAACTGTTCCAATGTGAACTGCATTTTTTTACATTAACTTGATTTGAACATAGATTGTCATTTGCAAGACTAGAAATCAGATCCTTAAAAGATAAATCTTAATGTTTTGCTCTGTTGGTGCATAAGTAAAAGAAAGAGAAGACTTAAACAGGGTTTTCTTACTAACTGTCAGTCTTACTATTATTGAAATCTGTGCATTTTTTCTCATATGTTAAGTGATAAATTATTTTATGTTAAACTAGGGCTGCTTGATAATCTAATCATAAATGCTGTGTGATAGCAATATGTTGTGATTATATACTGTCTCATTTCATATGGGGCATGTACAGTCAGTTTGACAAACAGGAGGCTGTTGGGAAAAAAACACAATGGTATTTACATTATATTTCGAATGTGAAATAAGGGGACATGTTTGAAGGTGACAATCTCATATTTGTTGTTTTTCGGGAAAACAGTTTGAAAGTAGAGTGTGAGATTCAGAATTAGGAAAGCACTAATAGTGATGTGCTTCTTTACTAGATTTTTTTCATAAGTACATAATAATTATCATGAGTATCGAATATAATAATACAATAACTATAGAAATCACAGACACAATAATGGTATGCTTGAAACAAAGTAATCTGATAAATTGAACAATAAAACTTGAGATGTTGTGTGAAGGTTTTTTTAAGAGTATTTTGCATCTTGTGTAAATGTTGCTGTTTAAGTGCCCATAATGTTTAAAATATATGTTAAACTTCTAGTTTTGCAAATACACAATTGAACATTATCTGTAAACGCTGTATACATTTATGTTGAATCCATTGATGGTCACATTTTCATTTATTGTATTTGTAATCAAAATCGCAATTACAATATTGCCCTGAATATGTCAAATGGCTCAATATTCATGCTCTATTCTAAACTCTGGCTTGGTCTGATAATCTGCCCAGAGACACCATTATAGCCACTGTGTTTGATAAATGACTGAATTTGTTTAGTTAAATTACATGACTGTATTGTGTTTATTGTATTAACAAACATTAGATTGGAAAACATTAGAGTGGACCAGATCAAGATTAAACTTCCAGACCATTCAGGTGAAAAATGTTGTATTGTTTTTATATTTAGTAATAAGATAAGCTCATGAGAGGTCAAACATGTATTGGTTTTGATGTAACCAAGGAAAAAGTATTTCATAGAATCATATCTGAAGTAACTTAATATAGATTTATTTTCTTCTAATGCAGGAACTTTTAAATACATCTTTTGATTCTCATTTCTGCATTTTGCACTGTTGTGGATATGACCAACTCCACGCTGAACTTGACTTCTGCATTCTCAAACTCTACGACTCCATCCTTTGACCTTGTGACTATTCTGAACATGTGTGTATACAACTTCAACTTCCTGGTCGGTCTTCCAACACACTGCTATGTTATCTACCTGATCATGACAGGAGCAGCAAATGGCATCACATCTGAGTTCCTTATTCTCAATCTCTCCATTTGTGAAGCCTGTTTCTCTGTGGATTGTTTCACTTTTTTTCTGTATGAATGGTTCCCATCCATACTGGGTTTTAAATTATTTTTAGTTGGCTTTGTCACTACCGGGCGTCCGCTGTTCCAGACTCTGATCTGCATTGAGCGTTACCTTGCTGTAACTCATCCCGTAACATTCCTCAAGTGCAAACCTTTCCGGTATCGCCTCATGTGCTGCGGTGTGTGCTGGATTCTTATTCTTGGTGCCTGCTTGTGCTGCATGTACACAGTAGTTTCATTTACAAGAGCACATGTTTGGTTCTTGTTAGTGCAGTTTCTCATTTTCCTCTCCCTTCAGTTTTTCTGTTTTTTGACTATGCTTGGAGTTCTGAAAAAATCAGCTCCTGGAAAGAAAGGGAAATCAGAGGAAAACCATATAAAGAGAAAAGCGTTTAATGTCATTTTGTTAAATACTGTTAGCATGGTTATCACTTATGGACCGTATAATGTCTCAGCATTCATCACCATTTTTACAGAAAATGCATTCCCTGTACAGTGGCTTGTTGGGTTAATTTGTTATGTGCTGGCTGGGCTTGTTCCACCTGTTCTTTTTTTGAAACGGATCGGGAAACTTTCTAGCTTCTGCCTTGTGAAAGGCTGGATATTTTGTAGTCACTGAAATGTTTTCACATCTTGTACAGGTTAATTTGGTTACTGTTGCTAAAACCCCAAAAAGCATTATAAAGCAAGGACCAATTATGCCAGAGGACAAGATTTGATGATTCTTTAACGATATGGGTTGGGGACAGAATTTAAAGTCTGCATGAATAGGGTAGTCGTGTGATAAAGGTTCCCAAAAGGAACCAGAGAGCCAAAAATGGTAAAAAAAAAAAAGTAAATAAGTAAAAAATAAGAAATGATGACAACGAGAATGTTGTACAAAGAATTTAGTCCACGAAGAAGGTACGTCTAACCTAAACAAAAAAAATTAACACAAAAAGAAAAAATTATTTTCAGAGTAGATTAAAAAAAATTATGTAAAAGAGAAATAACATCAAAAGAAAAGAACGCCCATAAGGAACAAAAATTACTTTAACATAAATAGCCTATATCAAAAGGAAATTTGCAGAGCTTTGACTGTGTAAACATAGCTTTTATATATTTCTGTAAGAAGAAATTCTGAGTTAAAACCTCTATGATTATTTACTGTTTTACTTCTCCAGTGTTTGATGCTGTCCTGATCCCTGCTGTTAACAATCTGTATGCCTATGCTATAAAACCTTGCACTGTTTTTCAAAAAAACGTTATTAATATTGCTACAGTTATATAATCCTCTTTCATTTAATTGTATTTTTGTTTTATTATTGTATCTAGTTTTTGTAAAAATCTCATTTAAGTTGTATTTAAGCAATACTCTTGTTGAGTATTTTGTTATGAGGACAAGATTGTTCCCTATTATTGTGTAATGATCTTTCGCTCAATTTCACGATCACGATTTGTTCATTCTCTGTAAGAAGTAAGCTGTAATCCTCTTAATCCCCTAATCTTCGAACTTTTTGCTATTAAAAAAGGGGTTGTTGATTAAGCTGGTCTTTGGCCTCCAGAGCTGAAATTGTGTCCCACTTCGACCCTGTTAAGAGAGGGCTTTGGGTTAAATGAGTTTTGGGACTCATTTATGATTTTATTTTTTATCAGTGTTGTCATCAAAACTACAGCTCTTTGTGTATTTATTCTATCCTTGAATAATTGTTTTATTTGTATTTTCCAACTATATTTCTCTCTGTCATAACATGCGATTGCTAAGCAAATACATTTGAATCCAGTCCATCACATGGCAACAAACGCTTTATAAACAAACCCAATAATGGAAAATGTAACCACCAATTAATTTTTTTTATCAGGCATTCAGAAACAGACCAAGCCTGAAAAAGCTGAAATATTTATTCAAAATTGAGAATGTATAAGGACTTCTGAAATCAAATTAAAGTTCAAATTGACCTATATCGTGCTGAATACATAAGCAATGTAAGCAGAAATATATATATATATATATATATATATATATATATATATATATATATATATATATATATATATATATATATATATATATATATATATATATATATATATATATATATAAGCAGTAAGTAAAATTAAGTAAAATATAGATATAAATTTAATGCCAACAGTGGATGTTCTCTGCTTAAAAATATTGTCAATGTGCAGTTAGTTAGCTTTCTGTGGGGAAAATAGCACTTTCTGCCCATGTACTTTTTTTTCATCAAAGCTTGAGCTATAAAGGAGTCACAGATGAACATAAAACTGTTTTATTGTTTTACGCCACTTAGTTTGAAAACTAAAACAAGTATGTAACTTTTTAGATAGTTCTTAAATGTCTAACATCCAAGGTCAAGCTAACTTAATGCTAGTTGTTTTGAGGGCATTTGGAGTTCACAATTACAAAAAAGCGTTCTGCTCACTGCATTTCATGGCTGATGCCAAAAAACACATCTTGTATGTGCAGAGAAAGCTTGAGTTAGGTAAAAACAAGTATGTAGCTATAGTGTTATTGCAATATACAATTAATGATGACACGAGACCCTGTCTGTTATTTAGAATATTTGCATACGCTCACTATAAGAGAAGAAGCGGATGAAATCATACCTCCTGAATGCTTCTGGAGCCAACACTCTCCCTCTAGGCAATCCAGAGTCTTACATCGACCTTAATGGTTGTAGCAAGGGGACAAACATCTCTGTTAAGCTAATTTGGAAACAGTGGGTTATGAAAGTAACTATTACCTTCCCTTTAGGTTGTCCCTAAAGGGAAAACGGCACAACCAACTAGTCCACTATAGCCCTCTCGAATGGCTCTCACCGGGCACTTATATACTCAGAACCGAGTTGGTCCTTGATTGCCCTGGCCCCATGTCTAAGACTTAATTTTGTTTGGGTAGTCGATTCTTAAACTTATCTCCCTTAAACGACACCAGTGCATCAATCTCTCATTTGGGCAGAAGTCAGAGTTACCACCTTGAAAGTTGGATTTAGTCCTTCCGTTATTTACACATAATACAGTTTTGGGGAACAGCGGGTCAAGTATGGTAGAGGGAGGATAGCATAGCTTCAACTAGCCAGAGAATTAGTTTTCAAGAGTTAGCCTATCTGGGAACTGCTCGGTCTGGTGAAATAAAGCCCATCCCTAAAGAATTGATCCCCTTCGATTGTTCCCCAAATCAGTATAACATCATGCTGTTTGGTCAAAAAACAAAATGTTTCCACTATCTCTTAAAACACTTTTTATTATATTTTGGGTTAATTATAATTTACATTTAGGTTTGCATGTTTCCATGTCTGCGTTTATCTTTTTCAAATTCAAACATGTAGTGTTTGCATGGAAATCTTTGACAGCCACCCTGAGGTCTATGAAGCCAGTTTGTTGAGCGACGAAGCATATTACCGAAGCATAATGGACCATCACTCTTCAGGTGGGAAACTTAACTTTTTATTTCAATATGCAGATTAACTTAACAAGCTTGTCTGCTTTGGAATCGTCTGCTTTGGTTAAGATTTTTTTTTTCATGTTTAAAAACTCCTCTGGAACTGGTCAATATGTTTAGATTTTTTTGTCTATATAAACAAATCTCTTTCTTAAATAGTTTCAGCATTTAAACGTTTTCTTGGTGGTTAAACTTTATATTATATTATAGAAGATGAATTTCACCATTGTTCAACAGTGAACTTCACCATTCTCGAAGCTTCTACAAACTCCACAACTCCGTCTTTCGATCTACTGAGAAATCTGGAAATATGTGTGTACATCATCGGTTTTCTGGTTGGCGTTCCAATAAACTTGTATATCATCTTACACATTGTCAAAGGAAAAGGAAGGGGAATCTCATCTGAATTCTTCAATCTCAATCTTTCTATTTGTGAGATAGGCATCTGTTGGAATTGTTTATTCTTTATTATAGATAAAAGCTGTCCTTGGGTCACATTCTTGCGACTGCCAATGTTTCTCTTTGGACTCATCTTCACTGGTTACCCTCTGTTTCACTCTCTCATCTGTGTTGAGCGTTACCTGGCTGTAGTTCATCCTCTAATCTTCCTCAAGTACAAACCTCTCAGATATCGAGTGATATGTTCTGTTGTGTCCTGGATACTCGCTTTTGCCTCTTGTTTCTTCAGCATTGTTTATATAAACTTAAACAACAGTGCTTTATTTTCATTATTCATTTCTCTACAGTTCCTCCTCTTTTTCCTTATCCAACTGTTTTGTCTGGTGGCTGTTCTCAGAGTTCTGAAACAGTCAGGACCTGGTGAGAGGAAGAAAGAGGAGGAAAACAACATGAAGAGAAGAGCGTTTCATTTCATTTTGATTATGACTTTTAGTATGGCTTTCACATATATCCCCTATCTTATTGCTTGTCTGATAACACTTCTGACAGAAGAGGTGTTTCAGGTTCTTTGGTTGATCTCTTTGGTTTGCTTTGTGCTGTCTGGTTTTGTTCATCCCTTTCTGTACCTACATCGAATGTGAAACCATATATTGTTGAATCACAATGTCTGTTGCATCACTGAAATAAAACAAATGCACAATTGAGTTGGCTGAAGATTTGATTGCTTAAATGCTTTTTAAATGTATAAAGCTCATCAAATCACATGGCTGTAGAGGAAAAAAGTTTTAAGGGGAAAAAAAATTCTGTTTTGTCTTCCAATGGCTGTTACTTTGTCTTCCAACAGCTGTTACCAAGGTTTAGTAATATACAAGCTCTCAGTGATACAGGGGCTTGTTTATGGAAATTGGTTGGCCTACTCAGCAAATAAAAAAACATGCTTAGTGACACATGTTTAGTGAAAAAATTAAAAGGATACAAAGCAAAAAAAAAAATTGTGTTTCAGTGTCATGTTTGGGGAAAAAAACCCATTGCAAACACATGCAAATAAGTTAACAACCTATTAATAAGAGAATGCAAAATATTTGATAAAATATATTTTTTCCTTTTTTTCTCTCAATCTAAAGTTCTGTCTGTAGTTTTGAGAGTTCAATAAAATACAATTTTCACTGTTCGTCCACATGAACATGTGTGTTTGGCAATGTGATGTTGTGAAAATAAAAGAAGCGAACACAGCATTGTTTAGAAAGCAAAAACTGAATCACAACTTGGAGGCATCTGATTGGACAACATGACTTTATATCCCAGCCTTTGAGCTAACATACTTTTTACACTGCACTTTCATAGGATTAACATTGCACTTGTGGAAGAGACTATTTAAAATGAAGATAAACTAAATTTCTGTTGTCCATACATCTGACTTTTGTTTCACATATATATATTTGCTTATGAGCTTTTAAATGATAGCTGAGTTACTGAAGAAGCAGTGCTTATATGTCAGTGTAACTGAAAGAAAGAGAGTGGATGTTATCTCTGATACATTTTTGTATTTTCTTTCAACCTGCCTTAACTAAACGTACATGAATTGAAATGTACACATTTTAATGTGTGTTCCATTATTGAATTACAGAGTCAGAATTGATTGCACCTATTCAAAGTTTTTTTTGCTTTTTTAAGTTATTTTGCTTCATGAGTCACAAAACTGAAATGAACAACTCAACACTAAACTTTACCAAACTGGAAACTTCTTTTGAGCTAATTGGCATTTCAAGCTCCTGCGTCTTCATCTTGAATTTCCTTTTCGGTGTTCCTACACACGTCTATGTCATATGGCTCATCGCTACAAGAAGTGGAATTGCATCAGATTTTTTCATCCTCAACTTCTCTGTCCATGAGCTCAGGAACTGCCTGAACTGTTTGTTTCTTATTGCCTCTATTTACTTTAAAAAACTGTCAGATTTACCTTTGTTTTTACTAGGACTAGTCTTCACCGGCCGTCCTCTGTTTCAGTGTTTGGAGCATTTGCTGCACTGCAGCTTGAATTGTCACCCTTGTCACATGCTTCTTTTGCTTGTATAGAGGGATGAAAGAGTCACAGTTCTTATAATTGCAGTTTTTGCCATCGCTCTCAATTCAGTTGTTTTGTCTGGTGGCTGTTCTCAGAGCTCTGAAACAGTCTGGACCAGGAGATGGAATGAAAGAAGAGGAAAACAACATGAAGAGACAAGCATTTATTGTTATTTTAAAAACTACAGGGAGTATACTTGTCATATACGTGCCATTTACGATCACTGGGTTGTTTGCAGTTTTCACACAGAGAGATATTTCAATGTTTTGGTTTATTGCTCTAAGTTGTATGCAGTGGGAGGTTTTGTTCAGCCTATTCTTTATCTGAGCCGGGGTAAAAATCTCAACATCTGTACCAAACACATCCAATGACAACATTGTGTTCTTACTTATATTTCATCTGGAAAGTGCTGTTAAAACGCAAACATTTAACTGTTGTTTTCTGCTATATAAAAGGTTGATAAAAACTGCTTCTCTTCCATTAGCTCTTAAAATCTAATAAAAAAATATTATCCTTTTATTTCTGTGCATTCCTCTTCTTAGAGCACTTCTTTAGAAATAACCTCTATGTGAACTAACTACACACTATTAATCATTAATTAATCATTAACAAATAGTTAATAATGAATTTATAAAGCATTGTTTTTCATGTTAATACACATTTGTAAGCAGTTTATAAATATAATTTTTTATGGGTTTATAAGCATCTATATAATATGCTTAATAACGTGGGGAGATCTTATACAGGGGGAAGAAAGAGTGTAGTCAGTTTTGAGCAGTGCTTTTTCCTGAGCTGTGCAACCAAATAAATGCATAAATTATGTAAGTATAGAATGTTAGTAGTTTCTATAGAGCCTTGGTATAGAAATCAGCAGTCTTTGAGTGATGTTAATCTTTCTGAGTGTTCTCAAGAATTTTAGTCTCTGCAAGGCGTTCTTCAACAGCTCCGAGGTGCTGGTACATGCAGAGGGGGTCGGGTGGGGAATCTTAGGGCTGGAGTGCTCAAGCACGTGCCCTTTTGGATCATTGTTTAAAAAAAAGGTTCATAAAAGGATTTTAAATAATTAATTCCAAATCTACACTAAACTGTTTTTTGGGTGATATATTGTTGGAGCTTTTTTGTCACAAGATAATAAGCTTGTATAAATACAAATTTCTTCCCTCAGATGAACTTTAGAACAGATTTAAAGGTAACCCTTGCTGGGAAACAATAAGCCATGAAAAGCTGGAAATACCATTATATACCATTAATTGTTCTGTGTTTGAAATTACTCTCAAGAAAGTTAAGAAACAACATACAGTGTGTGCTGTATGAAAAGGATGTATAAACTTTTGAAAGGGTTATAAAACCTTAATGAACAAGACAAAACAATATTTATTTTATTTTGGAAAAACAAAATAAATTACATTTTAGTTCAATTACGGAAACCTACTTGAAACTAAAATTTAGAGTTACAGTTCATGGTACATTGTACGCAGCTTACTCGGACTTACTTAAAAATGTAAATACAAAACAGTAAAGCACAAAAATTTTGCAGTTAATCAAAGCATATTTTTTGTTTAATTTTACATACACAAAATATTTTGTTTCTAGTTTTAAATTTAAATGAATTGAATTTATATTTTATGATACTTTATCTAAAACTAATAAATATGATAAAAAGGTATGCAATCTACTATATTCAGTCTAGTACTCAGCAGAAACTGATCTTTGATTTAAAAAAATGGAATAATGACATATTGACATTTGTTAAACATGAATAATAATTTAGTCAAATTTGCACTAAATGTTCAGTTTTGCTTAGAAAAGCGATAAGCAAATAAGAATCAATCTTATGAGTACTAATGGCGACACATGACAAAGATGATTATAACAATATGTTGTGATGCATATCAAAGCTAAACAAAGAGTCAAAATCTTTCAAAATTATTTTCCACATCAATTTCAGATAAATCATCAAGTAAAATAGCCAAATCTAATTTTTTGTAGCATTTACATCTCTGCCATTTAACTTGAGGTGTAGATGATGAAGTCATGGTCTAAACTGCTCAGGAAATAAAATCGAGAGAAAGATTTTTTGACATCCAGCAAGACACGAAGCTCACCTTTCAGGTAAAACTAATCTGATTGATAATCGCTTTCACAGGCAATATACATCACATGTGACATTTAATTGAAATTAATGTAAAATGGTTGCTTTTCTTTTATTTTTCATCTCAGATACTAAAATAAAAGAGATGACAAACTCTACAGTGAACACCCCTATGACTGAAACATCTTCAAACTCCACTGACTCTTTCTTTTTGGTGGGACTTCTGCAAATGTCTATATTCGGTGTCAATTATCTGATTAGTTTTCCAACACACTGTTATCTAGTATGGCTGATGGTCACAGGAACGGGAAGCATTTACTCTGAAATCTTCAACCTCAATCTGTCAGTGTGTGAGATTGGAAATGCTCTGAACTGCTTGTTTTACATCATAACTGCTTTCTTCCCAAGTTGCCAACCACTAACACAGTTTTTCCTTGGACTGTTCTTCACAGGGCGTCCTCTTTTTCAGTGTCTGGTATGTGTCGAGCGTTATCTGGCTGTAGTTCATCCTGTAACCTTCCTCAAGTACAAACCTCTCCGTTATCGAATCATGTGTAGCACTCCCGCATGGATGCTAGTTCTTAGCTTGTGTGTGGTATACTTGTTTTTGGATTTTATAAAAATTGGTCCAATTACTGCCCAGTTTCTTATACTTCAGTTTATACTGTTCCTCTCCATTCAGCTGTTTTGTCTGGTGGCTGTTCTAAGAGCACTGAAACAGTCCGGGCCAGGAGATGGAAAGAAAGAGGAGATAAACTACATGAAGAGAAGAGCTTTCCATCTAATTCTAATCACCACTGTTAGCACATCTATAGTATATTTGCCTTTTGCCATGACTGGACTGTACACTCTTCTAACAGGCCATTATTTATTGCTATTTTGGTTTTTTGGTATTTTTTGTTATATTCTGGGTGGTTTTGTTCAGCCTGTTCTTTATCTCCACCAAAATGGAAAACTCCCCTGCTAATTTGACTTGGGTTATGAAAACATTGCTAGTGTTTTGTATAAAATGATGTAAAGTTGTGATATATGATTTTGTTTAGTTTGTTAGTCAATGAAATTTACAGTATCTGTATGTTAACCCATAGAATAAATATTTGGAACATACATTTTGTGGCATTTCTTTGAATGCTGTGATGAAATTGTAATGTGATGGTAAAATGATGGATATTGTAGGCAACTTAATCAGAGAAACTTACACATTTGTGCATAAATCAATCAATGCAAGTCAAATTCACATACTATATTCACAACTATAGCACATAAATATTAAATGACGGACATAATTGTAGACGTCTTTAGTATTCCAAAATGCATTGTATGTTAGAGCTTTGCCAATGACAGCAGTTTGAATGTTTAGCAAGCGCTGTGGTTATCATGAAAAAATAATCAAATTGGAACTCTGCACTTTGTTTTTTGACATTTGAATCTGATTTGATATATGATGTTGCAGTGACATCAAGCTCAGAAAATCATGCACTTGTATTCTAATGACAGCATTGAAACAGGTTTAGTAAACACAGTTCAGAGGTTTTTGCACATCCCGAAAAGCAGACAATCCTTTTTCAGGTAAGACCTAGCCTGTGTGAGACAAATGCTTTTAACACTGAAGGTATAATTTAAAGGTAAAGGTACTTATAGTTAGTATTAACTAAAAGTTTACCATCAATCATTTATTTTTTTGAGTATCATTTTAAGTGGTCAAAGAATTTGTTTGAAGACACTTTTTATACATTTTTCGTATCTGTATGTGATTGAATGCTTCATTATCATGAACGTTAGAGATAAGGTGTGAGCATTTTATTACATTTATTAGCTATTCTGTAAACAAGGCATTTATTAATAAATTAGTTTAAGTGGTTTTAAGATTAAAAAACAAATCACAGCTTGCATGTAATTTATCTACATGTATCTGGCAGTAAAATCTCTTGTGCTTTACCTTAGTCACAAAAAAAAAAACTATTGCCTTTCAGCCCCTATCCCCCTGAACTAAACCCCTTGCAATTTGCATCCAAGTAACCAGTAAAATCGCATATGTTTTACATCCAACCCACCAGTAAAACCTTTTGTATTTTGCTTCCAAATGTTTGTTTCACTTTCACCTATGCTGTAAACGCTCTCGCATTCCACCTCCTAGCTGCCAGTAAAACCTCGTTTGCTGCCTTGAAGTCACTGATAAAACTGATATGCTTTTGCCACAATAACCCAGTCAAACCTCTCACATTCTGCATTTATTCTTTCAGTAAAACCATTTAAAATTCATATTCAAGCTATCAGTAAAATAACCACTTGATTTTGCATCCAACCCCCCAATTTGCCTTTAAACTGCTGTAATATTGCCTTAAAAGTTCAGGTAAAATATTCGCATTCAGTTTTCAAGCTACCAGTAAAGTCATGTGTGTTCTCCACCCAATCACCAGTTTTGCCTCTAAACTCACAGTAAAACTGCTTGTATCTCACATTTAAGTCAGCTGTAAATTCTCTTGCATTCTGCCTCCAAGCTGCGGATACAACTACTGTGTTTTGCTTGAAACTTATTTTCTTTTGCTCCCAAATCCATAGTAAAACCATTAGGATTTCACATTCAAGCTGCCAATAACAAAGTTGCCCCACACTTTCAGTCCAAGCCAGCTGTGAACACATTGAGCTCACAATCAGTTTTTTAGTAACTGGTCAGCTGTAAAATGTCTCACATTTACCTTCTAAGTCATCAGCAAATTTAATTACCTGAAAAAACGTAAAACTGCAGATCACAGAAAAACCTTTCATATTTCACCTCTAGCTGCTGATAACACAAGTCGTTTTTTGCCTCCAAGCTGCCATTAAGATGAACAATATTTAGTGCTGTCAAAATTAACATGTTAACGTATGCGATTAATTTGAATTGTATAACGCGTATAAAAAAATGAACACCGTTTCAGTTTTTCCTGTTTCCTGTTGTGGTGGACTTACTTTAAACGAAGTATGAATAAGACGTAATGACGATGAGAAGGCACTGAGGACACGCTACAGCACGTGACACACATCATGCTCACGGGGGACCGCTGGGCTTCTGTGAGCAATGACAGCTACTGAGGCATCACAACACTCTTTTGTTGAAAGTGCATTCGTTCGGTCAAACTGGGTCTAAAACTGAGGAACGACAGTACACTGAGATTTTTGGGCAGCTAAAGCATAGTACATCCAATGCTCACAAACTAATGGAACAGCTCTGTCTGTTTGTGTGTGCGTGTGTATGCGTGGGTGTGCGTGTGTGTGTGCGTGCGTGTGTCCACTGTCAAGGTATGCTGCATAAATTAAAAATATGTTCAGAGTAGTGTAAAACAATATTAAAATGTTGAAGAAGTAATAAATATAGTGTTGAATAATATAATGTAAGTAAGTGGTATTGCCAGCCTTGTACCACATGCAAAATTATGGCGTGAACAGAGGATGATCAGCCTATAGTTAAATTCAAACATGATTTTACTTCAGACTATCTAAAAGGAAGGACAGCACTAATCTCACACGGATGAGGATCGCTGCTGCAATTGATCCAAGGTTTAAAAACCTAAAGTTTGTTTACAAATCAAGCTGTTAATCAAACAAAAAGTCAATTTGGAGGATATTGGATGGTTTATTGCAGGTATATTGTTTACATGACAAAACCTATGTAACAAGTTAAACAAAAAAAATCAATAAACAATCTTATTTTGAACTTAGTCTCTTTGTCTTCAATTTACATTAATTATTTACATTTTACATTTATAGATTTAAAAAAGTATCAGTCTTGTCGTTGCGATTAATTGTGATTGATTTTGAAAAATTGTGCAAATAATTATTTTTTTTTTTTATTGGCATAGATACAGCGTAGCTTAATTTAGACCTAAATTAAAATCCTGTCTTATGGCTCTTGTCTGCCATCTACTGTTTCCATCTAGAAAAATTCCCAATAAATAATAAAACAAAAAATCTTGATGTGATGTACTGAGATTAGCGAAGCATTAATCAACACAATGATCAAGTTTATGTTTTAGCTTGTGTTTATAGCCACCCAAAACACAAATAAAAATGTGTAATCTACATTTTTAGAGATGGATGGCTCTCCAGGAAACTTCAGTTCATTTGCAACATCTGCAAACTCTACAACTTCAAAGTTCCAAGTGCTGAATATTCTGGACATTTTTGTCTACACCATGCATTTCCTGCTTGGTCTTCCTGCACACAGCTATGTTTTATGGATTATTTACAAGAAAAGAAGTGGAATTGAGTCTGAGTTTTTCAGCCTCAATCTCTCTGTGTGTGAGATCATGTATTGCCTGGACTCTTTGTTTATGGTAGTTCCTTCATCTAAGGTGGATCTGCTAATATGGTTTTTATTAGGCCTGGGAGTCACTGGTCGTCCCCTGTTTCAGTGTCTGATCTGTTTGGAGCGTTACCTGGCCGTAGTTCATCCTGTGACCTTCCTCAAGTACAAACCTCTCAGATATCGAGTCATCTGCTGTGCCATAGCATGGACATTTACTCTAGTCTCATGTTTTCTTTCAATGTTTCGTTTCGCAATGCTTAACTTTTTTTTTTATACATGGTACTGCTCTGCTCAGTTTTTCCTCTATATATTCATCATGCTGTTCTGTTGTTTGGCTGTTCTCAGAGCTCTGAAACAGTCAGGACCTGGAGATAAAAAGAAAGAAGAGGAAAACCAAATGAAGACACGAGCGTTTCATCTCATTCTGATCACTACTGTGTGCATGAGTTTTATATATGTGCCATTTACTGTGGCAGGATTCTCTTTTATTCTGACTCGACAGTATTATAGTGAACTATTTAGTGCTGTATTTTTCTGTTTTGTTCTGGTTAGTTTTGTTCCACCAATCCTTCATCTCCACCGCAATGGAAAACTCTCCTGCCCTGGCTCTCCTTAAAATATATTTTAAATACTGCTTTTATTAGTGACTTTTTCTTCTTTATTCTTCTGTGATGCACTTTGAATTGCAGAGGTATGAATGTGCGCTATACAAATAAAATTACCTTACCTTAAAATCATTTTTTATTTAAAGGCTTTAATAAAAAATAAAAAAGTAATTATAGAAATGTTTAATAGTGTGCATCAATCTTTTAATTTTTTCTTGATGTACTGAATGTAAAAAAATGTTTTCATTTTTCACAAAGTCATTCCCATAAGCAATTTGATTACACTTATTTTTAACTTCAATTTAACATAATTGTGGGACTAAATTTCAATCAGCCCATGATTTGTTACTGCATAGCTTCATATCATTCACATGACATCATACTATTGCTCATAAGAGGAATTTAAAGAACTACTCGAGAAAACGAAGAATTGTGTGATGCTGCAAACCACTAAGCTAAGGCTTTTTTTTGTTTGCAAAGCTAAGAACAATGTTTTGCAGTTACTTCATGGAGTTATACAAGAGAAAGATGTTTTTTACTTTAAAAATTTAGCTTTGTTCATGTTTTAACCCATCACAATTTGCTAAGCTTTGCTTAACATATTTAAAAAAAAAATCCGATATAAGATTTTTTTTTTTACTCTACAACTCTACAAATAGACAATGCGTTAGGCTCAAATATGTCATAACTATAGTCGTTATTTATATGATCGATTGTTGTTTTTTATGAAAAACATGTAAATAACACAAGACTATAACAGAAAATCTCAAAATGTGACTTCCACTTGTCAGCCATATCGGAAGTGCTTTTTAAAGTCATAACATAATACCCTCTAACAAGACAATTGCATCAGGAGAGATTCAACAATGCTAAGCCAGTGGATATTTAATGGTTAATATTTGCTGTGTTTGTTGCTGTTGAGTGGCATGTTGCAGAGAAATGTTTTCTGGATTTGTTTCGTAGGTTTACTCTGATAACAACATGCTGACACCTGCTATTTTGATCAAGAGCTTATTTTACATAGTTCATATATGTTGGTTAATTTAGTTTGCATGACACAGGTCTTTTGCATCGATGTCGAGTTTGTGCATTTGTTTGAAGATTGTTGACCTATTTGCCCTTGTATTTCTCTTGCACAAGTGCGTAAAGGAACTTGACCCACCGTTCAGTTTATTATTGGCTGAACTATAATCTATTCAATTATTTGTTCTACTATTAAAACCTTTTCAAATATCTGCTGTGCTATGTGGTTATATATTTGAGTAAGACATTTTTAATCAATGAGAATATACTTTTGTTCCAGCTGTGAAGTTCAAAACAGTGAAGAGATTTGAGTTAAAAGCACAATAGGCTTATACTGAAAAAGACTGGGGATTTGCACTTAAGGTGACTTGTTTTAAATATTCATTTGCTACTCAATTTCAGACTATAAAATTTAGTTGGTGGAATACTTTTGTCCTAGTATTTTGTATTGTTAGGATTTTGGTTGTTCTTTAAGAACATTTTAATACAGTTTTATAAAAATGCATTTGAGATTATGTGTTTTGTATCTAATGGAGTCATTGCCTTTCAAGCGTTTCATGATGGTACATTTAAAATATGAAATGGTTTCTGTTTGAGGCAAATATTTTTATTAAGTTGATTTTTAATTTGTGGTAGTGAGAGTTATGCTTAAATTTACTTTTGAGCTTTTCACTTCTTGGAACACAGTAATAATGTGTATTACCAAATATTAGCATTTCTTTTAAAATTTTAGTTTTAACAACTTTATTTGGGGGTTCTGAAGCATTAGTAATCTTTTAATTAAAAAAAGGAGACTATTGCTTTTGGGTTAGCCAAGCCCAAGAAATTTAGACACTTTGCATTTAAGTAAAAATGTTTTGAAAGTACTAAATTTTACAGATACTAGTCGTATATATTGTGTGGGGCATCTCAGCATTATTTGTAGGAAGTAATTTATTACTCAATGTCCTTCATTTTCAACAGTACATTACAATATACACTTTGTAGAACTTAAAGTGTCTCCTTTTATTCATAGAAAGTATATCATATCCAGTTTTGTGTTGTGTAATACACAAGAAGATGACTAACTGTTCCTTGGGCATCTCATCGGGGGTATCCTCATCATCCAAAGAGTCCAGTGAGCTAATGACCATTCTGGATTTTTGTATGCATGTCTTCAATTTTCTAGTTGGATTTCCCACACACTCGTATGTTCTTTGGCTCATCCTAACAGAAACAGGAAGTGGAATAGCTTCAGAGTTCTTCGTCCTCAATCTGTCTGTTTGTGAGCTTGCCTATGGTCTAAATGTCTTAATCCGTATCTTTGACATCTATGTTTCCAGTATCACTTGGCTGAAATTCTTTGTAATGGGGTTTTGCAACACCGGACGTCCCTTGTTTCAATCTCTGATCTGTTTGGAGCGTTACCTGGCTGTAGTCCATCCTTTAACTTTTCTCAAGTACAAACCTCTCAGATATCGAGTGGTCTGCTGTGCTCTTGTGTGGATCTTGATTCTCGGTTCTTGTCTATGCTTCATGTACTTGTTATTGTCATGCAATTTTTATAATTATGTTGTTGCTTTTTCTTTTCCATTCCTCCTCTTTGTTTCAATGCAGTTGTTTTGTATGGTGGCTGTTCTCAGAGCTCTGAAACAGTTCGGACCTGGAGATAGAAAGAAAGAGGATGACAACCGCATGAAGAGAAGGGCTTTTTATTTAATTTTAATAACTACTGTGAGCACCTCTATTATCTATCTTCCCTTTACGATCACCGGATTCTATTTCCTTGCTACTCAGCAATATTTTAAAGAGCCCTTTACTGCTGGGTTTTTATGTTTTGTGTTGGCTGGTTTTGTTCAGCCAGTTCTGTATCTGGTTCGTGTCAGAAAACTCCAATGTTGTAAAAGGTGCCTAGTTGTTAGAAAATAAAATCTAACACTTCCTTCTTTGTTGTATGTATGTTAGATAACACGATTGATCTCACCTTTCTGATGCGTTTTTGTACAGGTATTGTATATGACATGGGCTTGAGTAAAGCAACCCAAAAAAAAATGCTGATAATAACTTTTTTTCAATTCAATTATTTGTTCTACTATTAAAACCTTTTCAAAGATCTGCTGTGCTATGTGGTTATACATTTGAGTAAGACATTTTTAATCAATGAGAATACACTTTTGTACCAGCTGTGAAGATCAAAACAGTGAAGAGATTTGAGTTAAAAGCACAATAGGCTTACACTTAAAAAGACTAGGGATTTGCACTTAAGATGACTTGTTTTAAATCTTCAATTGCTAGTTAATTACAGACTATAAAATGTACTTGGTGAAATACTTTTGTCCTAGCATTTTGTATTGTTAGGATTTTTATTGTTCTTTAAGAACATTTTAATGTAGTTTTAAAAAAATGCATTTGAGATTATGTGTTTTGTATGTAGTCATTGCCTTTCAAGCGTTTCATGTGTGTGCATTTTAAATGTGAAATGGTTTCTGTTTGAGGCAAATATTTTTTTTAAGTTGACTTTTAATTTGTGTATATTTAATTTGTTTTAATGCTGATAATAACTTTTTTATTTATTCCAAACTTAATGGTTACTTTCGTAACCCTGGTTCCCCGAATAGGGAGCAGAGACTTATGTCGGTGACGACTATGGGAAGCTCCGCTAGGGGCGCTCTACTCATTCCACACTGTTTCAAAATGCCAATCAGCAAATGCGATGATCACGCTGTCCCACATAAACTGGACGTGAGCATGACACTCTTTCTGTTGTGATGCTGGAGCCATACTCACCCCCTAGGCAACCAGGCTTACTCACCTTACGAATGTGGCTGGGGGACATAGGTATTGTTCCCTATTCGGGGAACAGGGGTTAAGAAAGTAACCATTACGTTTCCCATCAGTCGTTCACTACGACTGATGTCGGTGACGACTATGGGAACACCCTGCAAAATGCCACAACTTAGGTACTTTCGCATCGGTCGACGGCCAGGCAAGCCGGGCACATCCGTAGTCTGGCCCCGAACGGGCCCTCCTCCGCCCTGGCCTTAAGTATAGACTTAATTTTTAATGGGCAATCGGCAGTTTTCTCTCATACCGACTCAGACCAGAAGAGGGAGTATCGATCCCAGAGCTGTAGGGAGACGCACGGAGGCCGTACTCGCCACCTCAGAGGCTGGACTTAGACCTTCCGGCAGTTTAATACACGCAAGGTTTCATTGAGGGACCTACGGAAATATGCCTTGAACCACTAGGGAAAGGTCTTTCAGAGGGAAGATAGCATAGATGGAACTAGCTAGAGCAATAGATTTTTAGAGTGAGCCTGCTCGGCCCTCCCGTGCCTGGGGTCAAAAAAGATTCAGCCGGTAGTCCCCCATAGAGGGCACACACGTGGACAGAATGTAGGAATACTCCGCTTACTCTACTACGCCTTTTGGGCGAGAGGAGCCAAAAAGCAGGAGCTTATCTCCAGCGGCAAAAATAAAGCATGTATCACTAAGAATGGCGAAACCCAAGCTGGACACCCCTTCGTACATCTCAGACAATGCTACCACCACTTAGCATGGCTGAAGAGACGGATTTAACGCTCAGTTTATAGTACCTGATGAAGGTGTTGGGTGTCGACCAACCCGCAGTCTTGCAGATCTCTGCCAGTATAGTCCCCCTTGCCAAAGCCCAGGAGGCCGCGACACCCCTGATAGAGTGGGCTCTCAACTGCAGGGCAAGGGACATTGGATGCTGTGTATGCGGTTGAGATGGCCTCCATTAGCCAGTGGGTCAACCTCTGTTTGGAGACAGCCTTCCCTATCGTCTGCTGTCCTCCAAAGCATACAAAGTGATGATCAGAACTTCTAAGGTTCTGGGTTCTTTCAACATAGATCCTCAGTGCTCGAACTGGGCAATAGGAACCAGGGGCTGAAGCTGCCTCCTCTCCGGGCAGAGCTTGGAGGCCTGGGCTTCAGAATAAAATGAGTATCACCAGGTCCGAAATTTAAGCAGGTCTTATCGACAGAGAGTGCCTGCAGATCCCCCAGCCTGTTAATCGAGGCTAACGCGACTAGGAGCACTAATTGACAGAAATTTAAGCTCTACTGATTCAAGCTGTTCGAATGGAGGACCTTGAAGTCCTCTAAGGACAATGGAAAGGTCCCAGGAGGGAACTAAGGACGGTCTAGAGGGTCTAACCCTTCTGGTCCCTCTGAGGAATCTGACCGTTAACTGGAGTCATCCCACATGTTGCCTTCAACCGGAAGGTGATAGGCAGAAATTGCGGCGATGTAAACCTTCAGGTTGGATGGAGAAAGTCCTCGATCCAAATCGGCAGCTACTTGGGTCTACTTGGCGAGAGTGACACCAGTCAACGAACTGACCCCACTTGCCAGCATAACAGGCTCTATAGAGGGAGGTCTGGCAAGACACAGAGTTTGAACCACAGACCGTGGGGAACTCATTTACATTTAATTAGCTTGCAGCATATTCAACATGGAAAGAAAAACATTTTAAATATAATAAAATAGCACAAGAGTTTTAGATATTAAACAATGATAAATATGAAAAGCTATTTCATTAATCATTAAATTTACTAAAACAGATTTAAAAGAATTCCAAGATCATTAAATAAAAAAACTATAATTTGAAAATGTTAAGATTTTACAGTTACATTTAGAGCCACAAAAACCTTGATGAAAGCTTGTTTTAGTGCTTCTATACAGCTGTATCATTTTACAATTTCATAGAATAACATCTTGGATTGACAGAATTGGCATTCAGAGTCTTCTTTCAATTGATTTTTCAGCGTACTCCACTAAAACATAGCTAACATGCATGTTTACATTAGTATTTATCCTGTTTTTTAGTAAGCATAATACTAAAAAGTTTGAACATAATAATTTCCTTGTCATTATATTGAGTATTAAAAGATTGTAAACATACACATGAATAAGAATCTCTTCTCATTCTCCATTTCTGCTATCAATTGAAACAACAGAGATACGTGTAAGCATTAAATGTGAATGTGCTTTTTCTAGTGTCACTCGTTTCCTTTCAAAGGCAGACACTTTTGTTTTCATAGATTTTATACATCTATAGACGGAATAGCAAATCTTTTTAACCTCTTTTTATATTAAAATGTTTGAGTTACATTTAGAAGCATAAGTCAACATAAAAAGGCAAATTCGAGTGTTTTAGACAGTATTGTACATTTTCTTCTTTTAAATATAAAATAGTTGAAGCTCATTCAGTGTAGTGTTCTAAAAAACATCTAATTATGCATGTTAACATTAGTATTTATCTTTTCAGTGAGCAAAATGTTGAAAAGTGCTTTATACAATCCTTTAATTCATGTTATATTACATATTAACCCTTGTATGGTGTTCGGGTCTGTGGGACCCATTTTCAGTTTTCATCAAAAGAAAAATTAAACAAGCATTTATTATTTGAAGCTGAGATTTACTGGGCTTGGCTCATTTTCTGTGAAAAACATATATCAGAACAGATTTTTTATGACCCCACACGTACGCCCCCCCTACACATTTATATCACACACAAGGTGTTTGGGTCTACTGGACCCGGGGCATGTAAAAGTGTGAAAATGGTAGATTCTTTACCTTATTTCTCTCTTCCCACACAAACATAAATCACACATAAACATAACATTTTACATTTTAGAATAAAATTGTGTGATTGTGTGAATCAAAAGCGTCAAAATGCAATGGGTCCAGCAGATTCACCAACCCTGCCAAAGTAACAATAATGAGAACACCACACATGTTTCAAATTCTAAACGTGAAGAAATCAGGTTAAAGAACAATAAATAAGGTATATTTACTGTTTATATTACTTGTTTCTAGGCTAAAGGAAATTATTTAAGTTTTTAACAAAATGTCTTGATTGGGTGAATTAAAATCCGCAAAAGGCAATGGGTCCACGAGACCCGCAAACACCGCCTGAGTAACAATAATATGAACACCACACAAGGGTTAAAAGAACATAAATATGCACATGAATAACAAGTTCTTCTCTTTTTCTTTGCTTCTGGAAGGCATTCAAGCAATAGAAATGTGTTTCATCACAGGGATGTCTGTGGCTCAGTTCCCTAAAAATGAAACTCCTTTTTGGTGATCTATTAACAGAACAAAATATGGTTTGAAAGATTTTAGATAACATTTGAGACTGAGAAAAAAGTTTATATAAATCCATCAGAAAAGGGAACAAATGTACCTGAAAGCAACTGGGCAACAAATATTCCAATCCAAACAGACTAAACAGGTTGAAGGATGCAGGCTTAGCTATATTCTGCAGCAAAGCTGTTTTAAGAAGTTGGTCAAAACTTAATAAAAAGAACAAGCTTCATAAAAAAAAAAAAACTGGACATCAAACTTGTGGAAAGATGTTTAGGTTGACCAGTTTATTTGTTTCTTTTAACCCTCCCAAATTGTTCTCATCCCAACTGCAGCACACCTGCTCACAGGGAAAAAAAAATATAGTGCCCCTAAAATTGACTTACCCTCTTGTAGAAAAGTTACATGAACATCACTTCCATCCTTCACTGAATAGCAAATCTGCGCATAATTGTCATAAAACAGGTTGTTTTGCCCAAGAGAGAGAGAGGCACATGTTATTATTATTATTATTAACCTACAAATCTGTCTGTACTGATTAATAACCAACTTTAAAACTTTAGTTTGACTTACAGGCATATTGTAATGTGAAATGTCACAATATTTGTCCCAGATTCTGATCTTAAAAAAAAAACAAAAAAAAAAAACAATCAGACCCAGTTCATTGAGACATGCCTAGTACTTTTGAATATGATTGAAATCATATTTATTCTTAATGTGATTTGAATAATTCTTCTTCCAAATCCTCTTTAAAAAACATAATGGAATTTTGGGACATGGGGATTCTCATATCCTATCAATGCCTGGGCTGACATCATTTACATAGAAGAAATGTGAATGTCAAAATCCTTTTTTCATAATTCTCTAGCCGCAGATTTTATCAAACCAATATTGTTTATTATTATTCTTTACATTATGTATTATGTTTTAATGCTTTTTGGCTCATTTTCTGTCATTTATCAGTTGTTGTGGTGTTCAGCTAGCTCGATGCTGGGGTCTTCTTTTTTTTCCCAATGTATCTAGTATCAACTCCATCCACCAATGCCATTCAACATTGAATACGTTTTCACTTAAGTAAGATTATTTTTACTTCAGTTATAGTAACCCTTGATGAACTCAAGCTTCTGTTGAGTATAGAGCTGAAAGAGCTTATTAAGTGAACCCTTTAGGGTTCACAAGAAGTTATGCATGAATTGGTCATAAAATGTGCTCTGATCTTTATCAAACTCACAACAGCAACAGGCTGAACTTAATCCATTTGTATTTCCGTCTGTCTTATCATGGACACACAAACATCCAGAGTTTTGGAGATACTTTTGTAACCCTTTCCAGCTTGTTGCAAGTCAACAATTCTAAGGGCTAGGGGTACACATATTTTTTCCACCTTGCAGTGTGAATGTTTGCATGTTATCTTCAATAAAAACATGAAAACATATATTATTTGTATATTGTTATTTTAAGTAGTCTTTGTTTTTCTATAGTTATGATGAAGATCAGAGCAAATTTTTTAACCAATTCATGCAAAACTCCTTGTAATCCTAAAGGGTTGACATAATTTTATATGTCAGTGATTTTATTAACATAGTTAACACTTCATATTTATTAACGTATCATAACCACAGCACGTCTGATCTTCAATACCAGCGCACAAGTAAAAAAAATGCTCCAGGTAAAGTAGTCTGAGGCTTGAGTCTCTGACATAACACATTCCACAGTGATAATAAACATAGATTACTTACAACTGAAATAATTAGAGTTGTATCAGCTGCTGCTGTGCTTTGACAGCTAGGTTATTTTTTGTGGAAGTCCCCTGTTTGTTAGCCAGTTGTCGCTTAGAAACGGAATCATTCAGCATCATTGTCTTATCTAAAGAAGATCATTTTATATATGCTTTTTTTCTATATAATCGCCTAGATTAACAAATACAAATATCCTTGAAGGCTGCATTCTTCCTGTGTCACAAGTAATTGGTTGGTGTATATTGGAGCCCCCTCTTGGATAGGAAGGAAAATCTGGGGGTTTCGGTTTTCAATTGACAGACTTAAACAAACAGTTAATAAAGGTTATATAATTTGTATCAAACAAATATCTTTGTTTAAAGGTTCGGAAGAATTGAGATGAGTATAGTTAAGGATCCCTTTGTAAAACAAAAAATAATTATGTTCATGTCATTGTCCTACTGTGGAAGGAAGGGTGTCTCTGAAATACAGTTTCAAAAGGGATGATAAACATTTCTTACATAAAACGTAAATGTTCAACACGGAGATTGAAACAAATAACCAGTGTCAGTTTTTTTGATGTTTTGAAACACAGCTAGGTTGCTTTTTGTGGAAGTCCCCTGTTGGTTAGCTAGCTGTCGCTTCGAAGCTTACTCACTCAGCATCACTAACCCATCTAATGAGCAGAAATAGGAGATTATTTATATAAAATAACACTTTATATTTTTCTCCATGAAAAAATACAAATATTATTGAAGGCTGACTTATTATTGGGTCACAAGTAATTGGTTGGTTAATATTAGAGTTCAATCTTGAATAGGAAGGATTCACTGAATGTTTCAGTTTTAAATTCACAGATTAAACAAAAAGTTAATATAGATTATAGAACTCGAATAAATCAAATATATTTTTTAATTACTCAGAACAACTGAGATATTTTAAATATCTCTTTGTAAAACAACGTCTCATCATGGAAAGGTCTCTGTATGTATGCATACATATAAATACATATAAAGTATGTATTTTAATTAAAATCTATTGTAATTTAGCAATTCTAAATTCAAATAACATATAATATAAATGCAAATAATGTATAAATAGTAAACAACAAAAATTATAATAAAAGTCTATTTAAAACCAGTCAGATTTCAGTTGATAAAATTAGTGAAAATTACAATTTCAATTATTAATAAGTAATGTTGAAGGAAATTATGTTAAAGAAATGTACATGCTAAGAAATGTAAAAAAAAAGTTTAATATTGTATTTGATGTTGATAAACTCTTTTACTTTATGACCTGTAGAAGTTGCTAAAAACCTGACAGGAAAAAGTACATAACGCCCACATGGAGAAAATCTGAAATTGCCCAGTTCTCTGTTAAGCTGCAATCAGACTGCAGCTCAGAGTGACCCGATCCCAATTTTTTTTGCCTATATGTGACCTGTATCTGATCTTTTCAGGACAGTCTGAAAACTTATTACAGTTTTTAATATGGTCAATCACTGGAGAAGATGTTCTTGTGCTGAAATAGTTTCAGAAAGAGCCTAAAGATGCATTTGAGGCTTAATAAAGTCAGGATTATAATCAAGGCACTTTTTGGGAGTAACTGTATTATGCGTTTTTTTCCATCTCAATCTTGTCTAAATATGTTTTATTACTAAAAAGTTGGCTCTGATTAGATATTTGCGCCAAAAAAATTTACATTTGTTTAATATTTATTTAGAGTTTGTTTTAGCAGTAAATCTCAGATAAAAAAACGAATTGGATTCAAATGAGCATGGTTTTAATAAAATCTCCAAGGGGAGACTAAGTGATAAGGTGGCCAAAAATTGAATGGTAAGGAAACAAGGAATAGTGCTTTGTTGTGATTTTGATAGCTGCTGCTGCTGCTGCTGATTGAACTTTTCATTTAAATTCAAATTCTTCTTGGAAACCACAAATTTGATTATGTTCAAATGTAGTTGTTTTAAAATAACACACACATACATTCCAGAGAATATAAGTCAGTCTTAAAAAACAGCAAAGAGAAGTTTGAACGTTGATTTTAGGTGTTTTTTTTTTTCTCAATCATGGAAAACTAACTTTAAACTTGCTCCCTACAGTTTTTGCCTGTGACTTTTGGCACCAATAAAAAGATGATTGTTCTGAATGAGACCTTTACTAAAGAAGTTACCACAAACTCATCAGATGAGGAGCTATTGTGGCAAGCTACAACCATGGACTTTTTTATATACTCTTTCAGCTTTCTGTTTGGTTTCCCAACACATTGCTATGTGTCATGGCTCATCATCTCAGGAACAGGAAGTGGAGTTGCAGCTGAGTTGTTCAACCTCAATCTTTCTGTTTGTGAGATTAGCATTTGCCTGAATGCATTTTTGTCCTTAATTTATTATAGTGCCAAGCTTGTGCGTCTCACTCGGTTAATATTGTTTTCTTTGGGGCCGTTAATCACGGGTCGTCCTCTGTTTCAGTGTGTGATCTGTGTGGAGCGTTACCTGGCTGTCGTTCATCCTGTAACCTTCCTCAAGTACAAACCTCTTCGTTATCGACTCATCTGCTGTGCTCCTGTCTGGATTATCACTCTCAGCTCCTGCTTGTGCTGCATGTTGTCTTTAGACTATTTTCAGAATTACACAGACTACTACTTTACTCAATATATCGTCTTCCTTGCCATTCAACTGTTTTGCCTGATGGCTGTTTTTAAAGCTCTGAAACATTCGGGACCTGGAGAGGGTAAAATAGAGAAAAAGGAAAACTTACTGAAAAGAAGAGCATTTAATCTCATTCTGATAACAACTTTGTCACTGTTTGTTGGTTATATGCCAATGATTGTTGCTGGCATTGCCTTCCTTCTGAAGCAAACTCTTAGCGTATATTTTTTTTCAGTTGGTTACTTGTGTTTTGCTTTTGGGGGTTTTGTTCAGCCTGTCCTTTATCTGCATCAAAATGGAAAGATTTCATTTCCTTGTTTTGCTCCAAAAAAATCTTGACTATTTTTGCTCAGAAGTGTGAAAAAAAATTATATAACAGATATATGGAACTATCCCAGCTCAACTTGAATAAGTTGTAAATCAACTATCTGCAAAATGTTTATTCTGTTCGAATTTGCATAGAGTTATGTTCTTTCATGCTTGAAGTTTACTTTGCATAATATCCCTGTATTATTTGCTTATACATATAAATTTGAGTCTGATTAGTGTACATGTGAGACCAGCACTCTGTGTGAGATCCCACTCTGTGTTGTTGAGGGTCCCAAATCCCAATTCTCTGCAACAGAGTAGTGCTAAAACAAAAAAATAAAAACTCAATATTGTTTCATAGAAAGTAAACTTTTTTTGTAAATTAATTTGGGAATAATTTAGGTATTTCAAAGTCTAATTTAACTAATGCACTCTCCATGCCTCACATCAGTCAGTAAACTAGTATGTGTGCATATGGAAAAGTGATACTTGAATAAGTTTTCATGCTTTCAAAATGAAGAAGACACTGCTAACCATACCACATACACTCACCTAAAGGATTATTAGAAACACCATACTAATACGTTGTTTGACCCCCTTTCACCTTCAGAAATGCCTTAATTCTATGTGGGATTAATTCAACAAGGTGCTGAAAGCATTCTTTAGAAATGTTGGTCCATATTGATAGGATAGCATCTTGTAGTTGATGGAGATTTGTGGGATGCACATCCAGGGCCTGTTCCACCACATCCCAAAGATGCTCTATTGGGTTGAGATCTGGTGACTGTGGCGGCCATTTTAGTACAGTGAACTCATTCTCATGTTCAAGAAACCATTTTGAAATTAATTGAGCTTTGAGACATGGTGCATTATACTGCTGGAAGTAGCTATCAGAGGATGGGTACATGGTGGTCATAAAGGGATGGACATGGTTCAGAAACAATGCTCATGTAGGCCGTGGCATTGAAACGATGCCCAATTGGCACTGAGGGGCCTAAAGTGCCCCACACCATTACGCCACCACCAGCCTGCACAGTAGTAACAAAGCATGGTGGATCCATGTTCTCATTCTGTTTATGGAAAATTCTGACTCTACAATTTGAATGCCTCAACAGAAATCAAGACTCATCAGACCAGGCAATACACTGCAAAAAAAATGAATTTTAAGCAAAGCTGAAAATGCTTAAAATTTGATTGAAAATCTTGATTTTCTTATTTTTGGAAGAATTTTCTAATTTAAACCTTTTGGGTATAGATTACTTTGCTTATTTTGAGAAAATAACGCTTATATTTTCTTGAGGAGAAAAAAAATCTTATTCTGGTCATTTATTTTCTTGAATTAAGCAACTATGTGAAACAAGTTGCCGATTTTGCCACTGATCTTAAAACAAGAATCTTAAAACTAGAATTTTTGACTCAACATATTCTTATATCTTTCCCAGCGATGGGTTGCGGCAGGGAAGGGCATCCGCTGCGTAAAACATATGCCAGTGAGTTGGCGGTTCATTCCGCTGTGGCGACCCCGAAAGGGAATAAAGCCGACATGAAGATGAATGAATGAATATTCTTATATCAAGAATGTTACTTATTTTATTTTAAGAAATCAATATTAAATACTGGTAAAAACATGCATCTTGAAACAAGAAAAAAATCTTAAATCTAGTTCTAGTCTAGATCAAGGGAAGGTAAGAGCATTTGATTTCTTGAAATAAGATTCAAATGTTTGTGAAAAAAAAAAATAAGAAAAAGGATCTCCACCGTACATAAATCATCAATACCCCTGATTGAACTGAAACTGGTCTGGTCCTTCGCTGATCTTCTCCCCTAAGCTCTACCTGTCTCCTATCTGTACTGTACTGTCTAAAAATGCACCAATAGGCCTAAATAATATATAATATAATTATTTAAAATTAAAATTGTAAGTTAGAATTTCTAGTTTTAAGAACCCATATTCTACTTTAAGAACTAAAATTAAGCACAAACTTTCTTAATTTAAGGTCGTATATACTTATTTTAATACTCAATTTTCTAAGTTAGTCTTAAATAAAAGAGAAAACATCCTAGTTTTAAGACAGATTGTCTAGTTTTAAGACCACTAGAGACTAAATACAAGTTGAAATATTCTAGTTTCAGTGCAGTTTTACAATTTGTAAAGTCTTGTTTTGAGAGTTTTTGTCTATTTATCAGCTAGAATTTTTTTTCTAATTTTAAGAAATCTTGCCAAGTCAAATTTGCTTACCCCATTGGCAGATTTTTTTTGCTTGATATAGGAAGAGTTTAACTTTATTTGAGGGTTTTTTTTCTTGTTCCAAGAGTGCATTTTTTGCAGTGCATTTTTCCTGTCTTCAACTGTACAATTTTGGTGAGCTTGTGCAAATTGTCCTATTTATAGTGGAGATGAGTGATACCCGGTGGGGTCTTCTGCTGTTGTAGCCCATCCACCTCAAGGTTGTGAGTGTTGCGCCTTCACAAATGATTTGCTACATACCTCGGTTGTAACGAGTGGTTATTTCAGTCAAAGTTGCTCTTCTATCAACTTGAATCAGTCAGCCCATTCTCCTCCGACCTCTAGCATCAACAAGGCATTTTCCCAACAGGACTGCCACATACTTGATGTTTTTCTCTACTCACACAATTAATTAAATTAACACAATTAAACCCTAGAAATGGTTGTGTGTGAAAACCCCAGTAACTGAGCAGATTGGGAAATACTCTGACCGGCCCGTCTGGCACCAACAACCATACCACGCTCAAAATTGCTTAAATCACCTTTCTTTCCCACTCTGACATTCAGTTTGGAGTTCAGGAGATTGTCTTAACCAGGACCACACCCCTAAATGCATTGAAGCAACTGCCATGTGATTGGTTGATTAGATAATTGCATTAATGAGAAATTGTACAGGTGTTCCTAATAATCCTTTAGGTGAGTGTAGATTGCCACCACGATTTTGTATCGATTTTGTGTTTGTAAATGCAAGAAATAGAACATTTGACTTGGATGATAGACTTGCCAAGATTTTTTATTTGTTAATGTATATTAATTCTATCAGCTAATCTTGAGAGTTTGGCTTGACACTGAGTTGTTTTATCTGTTTTGAATCCAAGCATGAACCTAATCTTAATAAGCTCAAATGTTAAAAATGTGTTTTCTAATTCAAGACAGAAAACTAAGTTGGCTGTTTGTGAATCCATTTCTTAAGTAGATTTTTTGCAACATATGTTCCCCTTCAGACGTATACTACGACGCATGTCAGTGAAGACTTTGGGAAGCTCCGCTAGAGGCTCCCAACTCTCTCCACACACTTTTTAAAAGGCTAATCAGTGGATGTGCAGATGGTCACGTCGTTGCGTAACTGCCATAAAGTATATGATAAACAGATATGTCATAAAGTTCTGTTTTTCTGTTTTCTCTCAACACGCGAGCAACTGGTAAAAAGACAATCACATCAGTGTTTGTGTATTTCCCCTGTGGATTACAAGAAGACCTGTTGTTACGGCAACCAGCACGGTTCTCCAGCTGTAACCAGAGTGCCTGAGCCCCTTTAAAGCCCCCTTTCACTGTCATCATACAAATAAGACTCCTTTTGGAAGAGCACTTGTTTGCCAGTCGAACTGTTTGAAGCATGTTTCCAAACAAATCATAACGTCTTCTGGATGTGGTGGATCAAAAACATTTATGGAAAGCCACGATTTCTGTCTTGAATGTCTGGGCCGTAGACATGTAAAGGCAGCAAATGACTGTGTAGATTGCACTGTTCTGCCCTGTAATGCACGGCGAAAGAGGCTGACATACATTCAGGCAACCAACGTTTAAAAAGGTCAGCAAGTGTGCGTCTCTGGCGTTTTTATAGGTGTTGAGCTGGGTTGCAAGCGCCGCACTTGGTCTCACATGCAATTTAAATTGGCGATCTACCAGGTGGTGGTAATGCACGACAACAGATTTTCATATCATCCAAGAGGGCAATGACGTCTCACAGGATAAAATATACTTGGACTGGAATTTTCATTATGTGCACCTTTAAGGACCAGCAACTCAACAACGGTAGCTAAAAATAAGTTCATACAATAACCTAATAAACACACATACTAGTTCTCAAACAAATGTATAACACTAAACCACACTTAACAACACACGTATAATAATATAAACATACATATTACTGCAATAAACATTAAATCCCATAATATAAAATAAAATAATATAATATAATATAATATAATATAATATAATATAATATAATATAATATAATATAATATAATATAATATAATATAATATAATATAATATAATAAACGAAAATGAATTAAACTCTGAAACTCTTTTAAATAAACTCTAAATTGTTCTATATTTAGCATTAAAATGCACTATACATGCTTAAATGGATTAAACTCCGAAAAGTTTGTAAATAATGTATTCAATTGAACTGTAAAATGTTCTAGATATTATGCTGTTCAAATGTTCAAAATATTATTCTGAATTATGCTATCTTTGTTTTTCACAGTTATGCCTAGTATTTTAAAGTTGTTTTAAAACCATAATTTCACATGTTGTTACAGCTTATTTTAATAACGAAAATATTGATTCAGTGCTGTAGATAAAAAACGTGGATTCAGTACCCTAAATAAAAACAAAACGAAGATTGTCCGACACTTTTCCAGCCCACACGGTGGCAGCACTGGTAACCTTGGCTGTATCATACATTTATACATTTTGTAAAACACCGAAGAAGGACGCGGGAGGAAAACATTTACACACTGTTGTGAGTATTCTTCTTGTATTTTAGTTTACAATGAAAAAGATGTCGGGAAATAAACCAGCAAGACTACAATCTGTTTTTTTGTGTGCTTTGTTTTTTTTTTTCAATTTATTTAGCACGTTTTCGGAAAAACGAATCAATTGTCTTGTGAAGCTAACCTAGCTTTATAATTAAATACTAACGACGGTTTTAAACATAGAGCACCCCAAAATAAACACTTGCGTAATCATTAATATCAATATAATTTCTTATAACTTTTGTTCCAACCAGGCTTGAAAGCCAAACCTTTAGCTGTAAAAAAGAACTTTATCTCTCAATATTCATCCTCAATCATGTCTGTCTTAAGTGTGGCATTTGGGGGTTTAAATAAGTGTGCTGTGTGTTCAGCTTGACTCCCCTGTTGTAAATACAAGTGCGTACAAGCTAACGTTTTAGATTCAAAAGTAGTTTTTTTTACGTTTAAGTTTTTTTGTTCAAACGCAAATTGTACATTAACAAAAAACGTTAACAAAACAGCACCACAGGTTTGAGATGGTCCCTAAATGTGCAAAAATCATACCTCTTAACGTCACCACAATGTTGTTCTTGTGCCAACAGGAGTGTGTTGCAGTCTTAGGCATGTCACTACCAGCTCAAGCCGGAGCGATGCCTTCTGCCCCAGATTCCCCATCTCTGAGTGCAACAGTCAGTGGAAATGTTCAGAGATATAGCATCAAAAAGAAAAAGGTCTTAAATGCAGAGGAGACTGAGCTGTTTGAGCTCACACAAGCTGCAGGGGTTGTCATTGATCAAGAGGTCTTCAAGTGAGTCTCATAAACTCAGAAATGGATTTTGCCAATAGTTTGCAAAGAAACATGTACTTTGTTGCCTGCAAATATGTGACTCTGTTTTTTTTTGCTCTGTTACAGGATCATAGTGGATCTGCTGAAGATGAATGTTGCTCCTCTAGCAGTCTTTCAGACTCTGAAGACCATGTGTGCTGGCCAGAAGGTCTCTGAAACATCAGTGTGTGACACAAACACAGTATCTCACAATCCCATGGCATCTACAGAGAATAGAGGTGAGCGACTGACATTTAAAAGTCACTGGGCACAAACCATACAATGCACTGACCATTCTGACTGGCCACCTTAGAATTTCTCAATTTACCTGGTTAATTAACAAATGATTTACTCCAGTGTATAGAACACAAGTGGTTTACACCAGATAAGAGATCTTCATGATGAGAAAGAGCTTTATCTGAGCTCAAAAGTATATACTATTGTTGTGATAACCTGACACAAAAACCACGTTTAGATTTCAAATAAATCTCTTTTAGAAGACTTTTGAAACCAGTTCCAGAGCGGTACTTATAAAGAGAGGTGTCAGTGTTTAACCAGGGTTCAAATTGAGGATGTTGTTTCCAACAGTGACCGATGGAGCTGATAAAACTCTATAAATCAATCACTCTGACTGCCGCAATTTTCTCTTCTGCTGTGAGCATGAGTGTGTGTCTCCATTGGCTAAAAATGATATCAGGATTGTCATTAGGCACAGCTTCTGATTGGTCTTCAAGATTATTACGTCATGTAGCAGGGACTCTCCACAGACATGCAAAGACTACAAATTGACAAAATATAGCTTGTTTTTGTGGATTATCGATATCGAAACTATTATTGTTTTAATCCTTGAACTGGAATAGTTTGAGTGTTTGATCTCACGTGACTCTGGAGCTCCTATTAACACGGAGAAAATGATCAAGGGACACAGAAGTTCTGTCAGTAACGCACTGTTCTGGCAGATATCAAACTCTCTATCCACCTCTTTATATCATCTTATTGAGAAATTGTATTTTCATCCAGCCCTAGTGGGATCAGGTGTGTTAAATGTTGGTAATACTGGTTTTAATTGATATAGCGCCTTTGCACACTTTACAAATTAGAGGAAATATTACATTACATTACATTACACAGCAAACAAAATACAAATATCAATCAATCAATCAATCAGTTTTTATATAGCGCTTCTTTAGCAATTGCTTTCAAAGCAGCTTCACAAAGTCCCCATGAGGATCAGGCAGAGCAGACAGGAGTTCCCTCTGAGAGGGGACTCCCGCTGACCGAGGCAGGCGCCAATCACCTCCCCAGCACAAAGAACATACAAACCAAAAATCCATCGATGAACGGTCTGCCGGACAGGACCTGAAAAACAAAAAAACAAACAAAGACAAAACAGGAACTAAGAAATGGAGAAAACGGTTAGTAAACTGTAACATAGACAACAAACAAGTGATCAGCACCAGCTGCAGGAGGAGAGATAAATAATGAGGATAGGTTAGAGAGGAACACCGAACCACACTGCTCCCCCAAACAGTTTGTATGTATATGGCGCTCAGGCACCATATCTGTTTAGACAAATACCAAGAGATAATTATTGGAATGCCAGTTTAAACAGATATGTTTTTAATTTAGTTTTGAAATCTGTGAGCGTAGTTGAGCTGCGGACAACATCCGGTAGTTTACTAAACTACTAAAAAATATCAGGGTGGAGCACAAAACACAGTAAATGACAGACACATAAAGAGAGGGTACATAAGGTCAGATGAGCAGATCAGGGGGAGCAGAATCAGAAAACAGGTGTGTTTTGAGTAGAGATCGAAGCTAGCGATGGGCAATAATATGATCACAATAGTTACCACAATATGTTTTTTTTTGTTAAGATATAGATATAGATCGATAGAGAACTAGATAACTCCTTGAACAGTGCGTTGTTAATAGCACCTCTTTGTCTCATGCGGAGGATTATTATTTCCGTGTTGGCATGAATCGTGTTGGATAAAACACTCACAAAAATGCTGTAAAATATGCAAAAAAAAAGTATCAATTAATTAAGATTTTTTGTCAATCTGCCATCTTTCAATACCTCTATTTTGGAGACTTCATGTTGACCTATTGAAATGACAATCTGCTAGAAGACCAACAAGAAACCGTGCTTCAAAAGGACCTATCGGTTTTGCTCATTGACTTGTATTATTAATCATTTCTATCTTTCATTTAGTCAATCACTTTCAGTGAGTGATATAGTAAAAAGGAATAATCTATTTAAAATTCTATAGTAATAATTTTGAATGAATATTTTATATTTGTTCTTATGTTTCTGATAATCTCTGTGTGGCTTCCTGTAGAAGAGGAGAGTGTGGTTTCAGGAAAAACCTCTAAAACAACAGCCCCTCCTACTGCGTCTGTGCCACGCCCTCAGAAGGGAGGGGCTAAGATAGTTGTCTACAGTGCTGGTGATGCTTCTCAAGGTTTTCTTTCTCTCTCTCTTTGTGTGCATCATAACTTTTTAACCTCATTTTGTACAAGGGCAAGGCTTTTTCTTGCCCACCATGATCATTTCTCACGCTGAACTCACTAATGCCTGCGTTCTTGTCACATTGTTGTGTGTAGTTTTTTCATTCTCATGCTTGTGATTTATGGGCTCAGTGCTTTAAATTGAAAGGTGGGATACTCATGAATTTACACTTAGAGTCCTGCGCCTCTCATGGTAAATAAACAGCTTGAGTTGCTATTACCAACACCCTGTAAACTTGTCTGGCTCCAGCACTGAAAACTTGCATGACTGTCAGGAATTATGATTTAACATCATCAGTAGTTTTGTTCTTGTAATTAGGCTTGTTTGAATTCACTTTAGTAGTGTTTAATGTATGTTGTCATTCATGTGTGATCCACTCCTTCTTTTTGAGTCTTAATCCCACAGGCTGTGTAATTGAACAAATCTGACATTTTAGTAGATTTTCATTAATTAGTGTTCATTGAGTTTAAATATTTTTTTTAAGTTCTACTTTTTTTAATACTTTAGCAATATTGTTATTTGGACTATCATTCTATTTTTTCTGGAATTAATCTGACTATAGCAGTCAACTTTTAAGCTGCTTATGTTGGTGCAAAATGTATCTTTTTAAGTATGACCAGATCCGCATTTAAATAAAATAAAAGTTTATGTATTATGCTCCAAAATAAAATGTCATATCCACAATACAGAAATAAAGTCAAAGTTCCCAACTGGTGTACTATGCACCACTTTTATGGGTGCAAAATGAGCGCTAGTGTGTGCCAAAGCATAGTATACATAAAAAATAGTATCCAAGCACCTGCCCCTAGTGGTGAGGATCAATTTATGGCTCTCACACTGCTTGTGGTCAATATTCCTTACAAGAGTTGAACATCCTGACTGTCATATTTATATGTTTTTTTTCCAACAAATCTTCAGGACCAAAGGGAGTGTGTTAAATGTAAAATATTTACTTTTTCTCATGTAAGGGATCATTAAGCTTTGATTCAGTATTTCACGAAGTAAAGTTTTTTATTCAAACAGAAGAATGTTTAACAAAAAGCGAGGCAATGAAGGATTTGACATTTGGCTGCCGATGAACAAATAATCAGTTCGTAACTTCAGCATGAGGTTTATTTCAATGCAGAAAAAGTACAACCTCAGAATATATGAGAAAAAAAATGCATTTTAGATTTATGTGTGTTTGAGTCTTTACTAACAGAGCCACTGTGACAGGGATCATTATTTGAAAACTTTTTTATATGTTTGAGAATTAAATCAACTGTTTCTTGCAAAATAATAGCAATTTTAGGTCATTGTTTGTTTCAAGACAAATAACATGTTTTAAAACAACAGTAGATGTCCTTGAAGAGTGTTTTTTTTGTCTTTTGTTAATGCTAAAAGCTGACTGCTTTGGCCTTTGTTTTTTTATTTTTAATGTGTAATCTTACTGTAATATCTTCCTAATAAATTGAATTGAATATGTATTAATTCAAAGCAAGTATTGATGGTTCTCTACTTAATTGAAGAGTAATTCAATTTTGCTAGCACAAAAAGAACATTGTTTTCAAAATTATAGTAATATAATTATATAAAATATAGTCTGAACTTGCGGTTCCTCTTGTACTGAGCAGGATTACTATTGCAACAACGGTGCATCAGTAGGGTAAAACTAACCTGTCTCACGACAGTCTAAACCCAGCTCACGTTCCCTGTTAGTGGGTGAACAATTTAACGCTTGGTGATTTCTGCTTCACAATGATAGGAAGAGCCGACATCAAAGGATCAAAAAGCGACATCGTTGTGAACGCTTGGCTGCCACAAGCCAGTTATCTCTGTGGTAACTTTTCTGACACCTCCAGCTTAAAACCCAAAAGCCAGGATTGTTAGGCCCAGCTTTCGTGGTCCGTACTCATACTGAAAATCAAGACAAATAAAGCTGGCATGACTTTCACGTTTGTTATTAAACATCAATATTTACAGGAAATGATAAGCTACAGTCAAAAAACATAAAAAAAAACTACAGCTTTTTAATCACAAATGGTCGTACTAAATATTTATTATGCTTTTTTCACTTCATGGCCTGTAGGAGTCGCCAGTTACTCAGAGAAGAGTCTAAACCAGACTGGCTTTCAGCATGCAAAGACAAAAAACATGACCTTTTGGTGAAATGTTCATGAAACATTTGTGTTAAAGCTGGCATACGTGTATAGAGTGTATACAAAAGGGTCGATTCTACTGAACATTGAGTTTCATAATTAAAAACAAATGGTTCTGTATCTACTTATTTAGCAATGTCTCAACAGCAGACTGAGGTTCTGAAGGAATTCTTAACGACTCAAAATTATGGTGTGTCTCATATGGATGATTTAAGCTGTTATTGTTTACTTAGATATTTTTTTCTGTGTATTTTTGATTCAGTACGTGGTAAAGCAAGTTTAGGACAAGGGGAGAAATCCGCAAGAGAAGCTTCTAGCCAGCGCGCGGGACGGCTGGTCAGTGCCAGCAGAGGGCAGAAGAGCGTCAAGAGCTCTGGCAGTAGCAGCTCTTCTTCACAGCTCACTTCCAACTGAAAATCACCACCAGTTATAACTCACATTACACAGACTAGAAGCATTTTATTGTGAACACAACAAATCGGGTTGAATATATAATTTTCTTCTAGACGTTTGAAAACCGAAAATGTGGGTCAAATATGGATTGTATCCTGATAGATTGGAGCTTTTACGTGGATATAGTTTAACATTTTGAAAAGTTTGTCTTATACTCATATATGGCATATTGAAAAGACAACTGATGATATTACTTCATATTTGAGTATTTCGAAACTACATTTTGATAAATTTTTTAAGCATCTTAAAGGCACTCAAAATGATTTTTACATTTTCTTAGTTGGATAATGAGTTGGATAATGATAGAAATTCGTTTTGAACAGTTTTTGAAAGATGTATCTTAAGAACCTCCTTAACATGTTTGTAAATAAAGAATGAAGCAAGGAAGAATTTAACATTTTTATGTGAAATAATGATTTAAAACTTTGTTGGGATTTCTCTCTTTGCTCATTTTCACCACGATCACAAGTTGAGTATTTTTGTTGCATGCGACTGTCTATCATGTGCTTTCTTTTCTCTGTAAAAGCTGTACTTCTAAGAGTCCAGGGTCAGCTGAAGCACTTGCATTTTGTACATTCCATTTTCTTAAAAGTAATGTCTAGCCAGGAAACAATACAGACTGAGCACAGAGCTCTCTGCCTTTGTGACATGCACAATAGTTGAAGAACCTTTCTTCAGGGGGAAGAAGATAAAGGAAATATTGACTGATTTGAGGTGACTTGAGTGGAGTGTTTTAAGAACTATAAGCACTCCAAAAAAACTGCTTCAGTCCAAAGTGGTTTCTTGTCATTTTCTTATTTTCCATAGTACAAGATGAAAAAATACTATTATAAACTACCTCTATTGGCATGCTTCTTTTTCATTTTTGTTTCACTGGTAGTTTCACTTCAATTTGGTAAATAACTCACTCTAAGAGTAAAATATATGAAGTTGCAATTAAAGGCACATTATGTAACATTTCTCCTCTAGTTCCATCCATCCATCCATCCACCCTCAGTTAGGGGAAAAGTGTGGCCTTATTATTGCAATTATTACATAATTCAGTGACTAACAAATCACAAAAAATCACATACATTGTAACAGAAAATAATGACGAAATACTCTAAAAAACAATGAAATGCAAATTCTGGATTCTTGCAAGTCACCATATTGAGTCACTGGCTGTATAGAGAGATAAAATCCAATGAAAAATGGTTTTCAATTCCTTATGTAAAGTATATCAGAAAATAGAAATGTCTTTTAGACTTTGAGTATCAATGTTTTTTTATGTTATAATGTCATATGTCTATTACTTACATAACCAATTTAAAAACTGTTTTAAATGGTACTTTGTGCTATAAAATGACACTTTCTGACCCAAACTAAACACGAAGCTGTGGAAAAGAAGAAAGTTTTTCATTAGAAGCGTGAACATCCATATCAATCTTTGTGCCTTAGAGCTAAGCTGTGCTCATGCTAAACCCTCTCCCTTGAAGCAAGCATGGCTTGCTCTGTTTTCTCTCTGTACATATTAGAGGAAAGCTTTTCTACTTCAAGGTTGTACTATAAAGCAAATTCTTTTAGTCGACACAAAAGTGACTATAAAGGACATGACACACAGCATGTGCTTGTTAGTCTTTTAGTAGTTTTTTTCTATAGGATTCTTGTGTGAGTTTTGCATCTGACGATTCTGTTGGGTTTTTAGTCTTGAAGGGCAGTGGTTTAGACTGTTGGCCTTGGTTGAGATCAATGAGAGCAAAAAATAATATTTTACTGGAAAGTTCTGCAAATATTGAGCACAAATGTTTTTTTTTTTATTATCGTAAAGTGAAATTTGCGCTTAGAGTTTTTTTTAGTACCTCCCCGTAATGTAGGGGAAAACACTGAAGGAATACAATATGAGTCAATGAGTGATTTGGTTAAAACATTCTCTTTTTTTCAGGACAGCCTCTTTTTGTGTGTAAGGACTGGTGATTTCACAACTCATGACTTTTACAAATTACAACTTGCACAGGTCCCTAAATAATTGGTCACTTGAATAAAATGTTTCCCACGCGATCACGGGGAGAACATGCAAACTCCACACAGAAATGCCACCTGCCCCAGCCGAGCCTAGAACCAGCGACCTTCTTGCTGTGAGACGACCGTGCTACCCACTGCGCCACCGTGACGTTTGTGAAAAATAATATAGTATTTTATTAGTATTATGTGCTGTTTTGTGACCAAAAAAACTTATGAGTTCAGTAACAGCTTTCCCCAGCTGGGCCAGTTCACCACTAATGAATGACAGTAGAAATGATTGTCTGATTAATTGGCAAATAATGGTAATTACATGCACACAAAACAGTGGATCACTATTGGATCACTATTAACTCTCAAAAATAAATCTATTCCAAATTGGTCGGCGTAATTTCCTCAGTCTTAAATTACTATTAATGAAAACCTCTTTCTTTCAAAAAATAAATAAATGTGTTAATCAGATTTTGTTTGCAATGTTTCAAAATGCACGTTTCAACTTTCAAAACAACCAAAGTATAACTTTCAAAAGTCAACTAAAATCTCTTCTCTTCCAGCACTTGTGATCTTAAAATAAATAAAAGTTCTCCCTTTTTGGTCTTTGTACCTTGTCTTCATTCTATTTGTATCCTAAATTGAAAAAATATTAATATTAAGTTTTTATTGACCAATAAATAAAATAATAAATTACCTAGCTTTTTCTTTTTTGTTATTTTAATATTTAAAGTCCCAAACGGAACCAATCTGTGGTGACAGTACACTCAAGGGATCTACATTTCAATCAATAACTTATAAGTTATGAAGCGCAAAATACAGAATTTGTAGTTTTATAGATGAGTATGATTGATTTTTTACTAAAATAAAATTTGAATAAAATATCATTTTAAGTGTATTTTTAAAACTGAATCTGTTTATTAGACCCACTTGTGATATTTCATCATTTTTTACATTATAGATACTTAATCAATTAATCAGTTACAAATAATTAATGATTATTATCTTTGAGAATTGAAGCTTTGTTTAATAAAAATACTAACTTTCAGTTTTCAGATTTTAGGGAAGACTGTTCCTGGATAAAGGAATATTTAAGCACCAATTCGGTGCTGTATTTACCATTAAACATTGTGCCATGGAAACACAAACCAGTAAGGTTTGTGCTGACCCAAGAACATGTGACCTCGCTCCTTTACCAAAAAAATTATTGACTGAGTGGATCACGGGATGGATCATGTGAACTCCTTGTGAGCTTCTTTAAAATCTATCAATACAAGAAAGCTTCATAAAGAAGCTATATTAATCAAATATTTCTATATCTTTGTGAGTATAATTAATTGTGTACCATTGAAATACTTCCATATAACAGAATTATTACAGAAGTTTAGCGAGATACTTGAATGGATGAATGAAAATGAATGACGGTTGTTCATCTATGTTTTATACTAAGTCAGTCATGTTTGGTCTTTATTTATTCCCTGGGTCAAGCCTGATTCAAATTTTATGATTTGGTATGATGTAACTTTTAGCCTTCCATAAATAACTCTGGGAGATTTTATAATTAATCAGCCCTTTTTTAGCACAGAATAATCTGAAGTCTCCAGTCACATGCTCTCTGTACACACAGATAGCCCTGTTCTTTAAAAGCAGCTCTCTCTCAGAGTTCCCTCTCTTACTCGTTCTGTTCACTGTTGTTTTTCTCTCTTCTCTTCATGGGTGCAAACAGCAGGAATAAACTCTAATATGGGGACCATAAGGTCTAACCCTGAACTCTAAATGCAAAGCTTGAAGATGAACCTACGCGCATCTTACGATTATGAATCCTATTCTCATCAAAGACTATGATCCTGATCTGAGCACAAATGCCCGTTCTGAAGCAAACAAGGTCGAACGCCTGGCTACTCTCTGAAACCTTCAAATCCTGTCATCAGACTTTTTCTGGCATCCTCTCAACACATGGCGACACTGGCAAGGAACAGGCACGCTCAACTGACTTCTGACTCCGTGCAGTTCAGAACTGACATAAGTCTAGATGAGTTTACTCTTAGACAAGCTAAAACCTAGTTAGATGTTGGGATAATGTTACACTCATCCATTCTAACCCTGTTTTCCTTTGCTCTTGTGTGAATTTACGTGTTAGTGTGTTTTATTTAGTTAAGTGTTTTATGTCTGTTAGTAAATAAACTGTTTGTCTCACAAATACAGGTCTTGTCTCACCTTGCATATCTTTGTTGACATCGAAATTAGATCTTGTTGCCTAGCTTATATTAAAGTCAATATTTTGATATAAAATGTTTTAACATAACTACTTGGGCTATACGTTGAATTTCGCTGGACAGGAATCAGGAAGGATTTAAGGTAGTGAATCTAAACCAAGCTAAATCATTATAGGTGATTTCTCTTTTAATCTAAACTCCCTTACAGAATTATTATAATATGTAGGGATGGGCATTCCCCAAATTTAGCACTGGTTCCTACAAGATTTGACTTCAGGTTTACCTTTCACATGCATCAACAAGACACGCAGAGTGAAGACACAAAGCAAAGAAAAAGTGGCCGAAGTTATGTCAGATGCTGTATCATCTTAAGCTTCATCTCATGCTAAACTCTTACGTTACGGCCTATTTTAACATTAAGGTTGGAAATCCTTTAGCGTTTCAGATGTGCACTGCAAGATATTTATTGTTAAAGGGCTCATGCCATGCTGAGCCTTTTTGTGGCTTTTAAAGTAATTTATAAGAGTAGATTGGATCAAAAATTGATTCATGGACGTTCCCAAACAAAAAGCAAATTTGTTTCTTTTAAATAGAGGTTTTATTCGGGCCATTGAGAACGTCACATGAGTTTCATTGTATCGTCACAGTCGAACATGAAGGACGATTTCCCTCCCCCTGAAATGATGCACTATCCACAAAACTATGCTTTCTCTCAGGATATTCAGAAGCAAACACGCGCAAATCGTGAGCGAATGATGGAGTGAGCAGCACACAACTTCTACTTGTGTTATTAAAAAGATTAAAAGGAGGTTATTAAAAGAAGATGCTTAATTCCAGGGTGTACCATGTTGCTAGCTCTGTGTTCATGTGTTAGGGTTAGTGAACTTGCTCATAATCGCTCAAATATCTCTCGAGGTTACATTGACCATTAGGCAATAACTTTGCATACACGAATATGCTAATCACTAACCAATAGGTGATTAACTGAGGAGGGGTTATGAAGTGAAATGAAATCTCAGCTCATTTCCGGAATAAGCTCGGCTAGAAAATGCGATTTTAATTTAAAAAAAAGAACTTAATAAGTAAAAGAATCACATCTCCCATACAGTTTGACCAATGTGAACAACATATTATTGAAATGAACACAATGTCACTGACACTTTGACCCATTGATTGTGCTGTACAGTACAACAGGGTCATGCTGAATGTTATAATATAGTAAAAACACAACTAATGTGCTTCTGAGCATGGTTATTTTAGTGAACTATGGTAGATGGAGGCCCCATTTGGAAATAATTTAAATATATATTTATATTCTGTACAGAACAGAAATCTAGTCACTTTATTTAATGTTTTGACATTCACACTATTTACTGTTTCATCATAGTAAAAAAATGTGCAGTAGTTTTTAGGGATTTGTATAATTTTGTTACATTTCTTCATTGTGTATAATAAGCAGATTTACACTATTAAAGTCTTTAATTTGTGCTTTAATTTGTTAAAAAAAGAACATTTGATGCATCTGATAATAAATTCTATAAATTTTTTAGTTGTTTGTAATTTAAAATATCAGGAGATTAAATAACTAGGAGCTTATCCAATTAATAGATTGATTAAGTGATAGATTAATCGATTATCAAGATAATCGGTACCTGCAGCCCTAATAGGTACCCTTTGGATAGAATTTATTTTTGCAAATGTAATCATATTTTTGATTGTATTTTTGAACAAAATAAGTAATATCTAAACAAGTGTAGACAGACAGGTGAACCTCAATATTTGATCTCACAAAACAGAAAACACATTTTATGTGCCAATCCACCAATTGCTGTATTTCAATGTCCATAAGTAACAAGCACACTGTGCTCACAGGAGGAATAGAACAAAATGCCTGTGTTTGCCAGACAGAGTGGGATGAGGACAAAGACATTCACTTGTGTAGAAAACAAAAAAGCAAAGAGCCTCTGGCGCTTGAGCTAAAGGAAATAGGTGTGTGCGCGAGTAGGCAAGGAATAGAGAGAAAGAGGGAGTGAGGAGTGAAAGAGGTGAGCTGGAGCTTTTAATGTGGCCGTTTGTCGTGTTTATGTGGCTGTGGCGGTGCTCTCCTGCTCTCTGTATTGATGGCAGTGCAGCCAGGCTGTAATTGATGGCAGCATATTGCTGTACTCTGGCAAGTGTAATGGGCCGAGACACAGAAGCAGAGAGCGCAGCAGGAAGCCTCTTTAACCCTTTACGGGATAACACGTTCCTGTTTTTGTGCCATATTTCTACTAAGTTAGATTCATTTCTTGCTTTGTTTTGGAGCCCGTCATTGGAGTTAAAGTGTTAATTATTTATCCCAAGCATACTGTGTTCTGTTCTGTCTGGAAGTTTTACTGTTTTGAGAAAAAAAAATCTTCCTTAGCTGTATTGGCATTGTTTGCAATAGCAGACATTTGAGTGTTTTTGTTGGCCTGCTTACTTTAATTTTTTCGTCTGCCTTTTGTAGGATATCATAAATCAGCTTTGTTGTTTGTAAACATTGGCTGATCATGTTATCATTAAATAATTGTTGATGTTGATGCTGTTTAGTGCAACAAGGTTTACACAATGTGTGACCATGAAGTAGAGATTTGATTGAAGCGTTTGAATGTTGAAAATCGTTTCCAATGTGTTATTATATTAATAGTCATATGCACCCCTTTCATTCTTCCTTTTTAGGTAAAATAATTTTCCATTATTTTTTTTTCAATTCCATTTTATAACATTGACAGCTTCAGCTTTTCTTTTTAATTGTGCTTATTATTTAATTTTAAAAGAGTTTATTGGTTTAGTCAACTAAGAGTAGCAAAGACTTGAGCACTAAGGAGCATAAAATTCCTTGTATTTTTATAACAGATAATAAGGAGGTAAATACTCCTCAAACTGAATATAACTTATTCTCTTTGTCAAACAGCAGCCATTATCATTATATCGAGCTGATGCCCTGTCATCATCACAGGCTTGTTCTTACCTAGTTTTTGCATGCCCCCTGCTGAACAAGAGGTTTGTGTGAATGTGAAAAAATGTTTTCCACCTTTCATTAAATAATATAAAACCAACAATTATGCTAATAGCAGTTACGACATATTTGTGGGAAGAATTGTCTGAAAGATCAGCAATTTTGCATGTTTAAAATTAAATAAAGTTTACTGGGGCAAAACAGATTCATACTGGGACACATGCCCCTGTAAAACTGGTCTAGTGATGCCAATGTGATTGGGTTATGGGTATGTTGGGACTTGATTAATTTTGGTCTTGTCCCTTTTGATTTGAGCCCTGTTCACTTAACCTGCTCACAGCTAACAAAGCCCCATTGTACAGTCATAGGTCAGACAGATTGTAGCCAGAATCACTTTCTTTTACATTGCAGGGAAAGACTGAATAATTGTATTGTAAATATACAAGGCTTTGCAACAAATGATCTGTAAACTGGCAAAACTGTTGAGACTTAAAGGGCATCTATTATGAAAATGTCTTTAAAACTGCTTGCTTTGAGGTGTTCATCCTAAAAAGGTTACTGGCAGTGTGGCAACCCATTTTATACTATTTAAGTAGAAAATAAAAATCAGTTTTTGTTAATCATATTTTTAATAATATTGTTAATCAAAATTGATATTTAGAGATCTCTAATTCATTTTCTTACTAGTGCAGTAAGAATTTCAGATTTCTTTTTGACTAACAGGTTTAAATGTAAAAATGGCTAGCCATACTTTTCAGTATGTCATTCATCTTGGCTCCACCCTGTCTTGTTTCCAAAAATGACAGTTTTTAACAAGTATCTTAAATTACCATCAAAACAAATAATGGCAAGTTTCATTGGGAAATACTGCAATTCCCCATCAGTCGTCACTAAGACTTATGTCAGTAACGACTATGGGATCTCCGCTTGGAGCTCTTCAAAGCTACAAAGACGGGGGTGGAGTACTGTATGCAGGAAACACAATCTCAGGAATGGACCGAGAAGTACGCTTCCTGGAGCATAAGTCGCCTAGAGCTTGGCAGTGTCCCTAGCAGTAAAGCACTTCAGGAGAATACTGCAGGAATATCTTTTGTTGGTCAGGACAGACAACATGGCGGTGGTGGTGTGTGTCAATCGACAAGGAAGGATATGCTCACCCTGTTGTCAGCTCTCGCTCGTAGACTGTTCCTCTGGAGTCCTAATAGAGAGGTCCTAACGATGACACCTTATTGGCCTAATCGACTTTGGTTCATAGAACTCTGCTCCTTTGTGACAGACCCTCCCTGACCAGTTCCCCTGTGGTCGGACCTTTTGTCTCAGGGATGTGGGTAAAAGCATCCACGCCCAGACCTCTGAAACTCCATGTCTGGTACCTTAGGTGCGGAGAACCCCTGGTTTTGCCACGTCCATGGTCCCAAAACGGTGTCTTGTCAGAGCTTGTATGCCAGGAAGTGGGGTTGGTTCATCAACTGGTGTCACTCTCGCCAAGTAGACCCGAGCAGCTGCCCTGTTGAACCTGTGTTAAACCTTCTCCAAGAGGGTCTGGATCAATGACTGTTTACATTCACCCTGAAGGTTACATTGCGGCGATTCTGCCTGCCACTTCCAGTTGATGGCAATACATGTCCTGTCCACGTGTGTGCCCTCTATGAGGGACTACCGGCTGAATCTTTTATAACCCCTGGCATGGCAAAGGCTAACTCTCGACAACTATTGCTCTAGCTAGTTCCATCTATGCTATCTTCCCTCTAAAAATATCTTTCCCCAGTGGTTCAAGGTGCATTTGTACGTAGGTCCCACAATGAAATCATACGAGTATTAAACTGCCGGAAGTTCTAAGTTCAGCCTTCGATGTGGCTAGAACGTAGGTTGCAGCGTTTTGCAGGGTGTTCCCATAGTAATCAACTACATAAGTCGTAGTAACCGACTGATGGGGAACCTAATGGCTACATTCATAGCATCTGTTACCCGAATAGGCCATATGTCCCCCAGCCACAACCGGAAGGTCGTGAGTAAGTCTGGTTGCTTAGAGGGTGAGTATGGCTCCAGCTTCACAAACAGAGAGTGCCACGCTTACAACTACTTTATGTGTGGGGTGTGGTCACGTGACCATCAGCACAGTCGCTAATTGGTATTTTAAAAAGAATATGGAGAGCGTAAAGCACTCCTAGTAGAGTTCCAATAGTCGTCACTGACTTAAGTCTCCGTTCTCTATTCGGGTAACAGGGGTTTTGAAAGTAATCATTACATTTCAGCATGTACTTATTTAAACCTGGAAATTATATTGGTTTAGTTTTACAAAGGTGCCGTTACAGGGTTCAGAAAAATGATTGTTCATGAATGATGTAATCATTGTTTTATATAAGTCTAATTTATGCAATATAGGTAAAAACCCTGCACACACGAGGAGAATATAATCATTATATAACAATGCTATATCAATTTATTAATCTTTCAAAACATGCTTATTTTAGTCATTTTAGTTGAGGTGGAAAGAAACTAAATATATTTTAGACCTTTACAGAGATCTGACATTGTCTTAGACAAATAAGTTATTGTTATTTTATATATTGAGGTTTTCTATTCTTTGGCTTGGCTTTACAAAAACAGGAAGTTGACATGGCATTCTGTTTCCAATGTTCAAATGAACGACTCAAATGAGTAAACATAAAAATTTATTTTTATTACTTGATAATAGAAATAGATGAAACATACCTGCATGAAGTAATCACCATTGAATTCATCTTAACACTAACACAAAGTTGAATCTTCATCATGATGATGTCCAAAAGGGGGCAGTGTGTCTCTTTTGCCACTTTGTTTGGCTCCTGAATTCTGTGTTGGTACGTTATTTCCCCTCCTGTACATATGCCTTCCCTGTGGCATCATGCGTCAATATGTGGATGTCTTTGGCAGTTTATAGTGAAGACCCATCATCCAGCACCATCCCACCCCTGTGAACATATTTGTTTGTATGTTTGTAAATCAGTGGGTTTTCACTTAACATGAATGGGGTGGATTTATGCCAATTTTCTTTATTTATCCATCTGACTTTGCTTTGAGAGTGGATACAGTGCTAAGTTTATTCAAGAAAATCAGTCTGTTGTAATAAGAGCCATGTTTCTTTAATGGATCTTGCTATAAGTTGAATCAGATTGGATGTTGAAATCAGTTTTCTGTCAAAAAATTAAAGAGGTTTAAATCTGCCGTGGACAAAAAGCTTTAGCTTGGTTTTAAGTAATCTTAATGATCCCAATGTAAACAAGTAATAATGTAACATGTAAGCTTTACACTGCAACACAGGCACTCTGTTCAATATTCAACCATCTCATGTGTGTTGGAACCGTCACTGAGTTTGAATATTGCAAACCAATATTGAACTTGTGATACCCTGGATCAAATAAACAAATAAACAAATCAAAAACATCATTAAATAAGTAATGATGTAAATCAATTAGTAGATGGACTTGTTTTTTTGAGCTTTTCCCGATTCATTGGTGAATTTTGTTAAAATCAACCTTTTTAGCAATCTAAAGAACTTATTAAGAAGGAAAAATGACACGAAAGCCTTGATACTTTAACTGGTTGTTGTTTTTAGCTAGATTTGATTTTACTTGATCTTTTAAACATTTAAGGAAGTTTTTCTTTTGTTTTTCTTGTTTTTACTTTTTCTTTCTTTTTTAAAACGCATAAATGATTTTAAAGTCTAGTCAGAAAGTCGATTCGCATACTATGCGAAAACACCCCATAAATTGAAATGTAGAGCTGGTGATATAATCATAACCCTATGGTTATCTCGGCCAATATAAGCCTCTGAATTTAGCACCAAAACGTCCAGGCAAGTGTTTTATTGGCTACATGATATCCAGTGCTGATTTGCAAGTGGACGATCAGCCAAACTACAAAGAAGTTACGTTAACTTGATGTTTTCCTGAAGATGAACAAACTGAATCCATATAGGAGTTCTTTGCATCTTTGTTACACTAATGTTGTGGTAGTGTTGTATAAATTCATTTAGTCTCTATCAATAGGTGTATTCATGCTGATTGTGAATGTGCACTGTATTGGTCCTTTAAGGTACATGAGCTTTGTGTTCATTTAGATGAGGAGACAATACTGTGGATTTAAGTCTTTATTCAGTCTGTGGATTTATGTGGTAAATGATTGAGATTAACATTTTTTGGGGTTGAGTATCACTTTAACATGTTCATCACAGTTCATCACAGGGTCTCAAGTGCACTTACAATTCACCTGAGACATAATTTTGGATTGTGGTAGGAAACTTATATTGTATAGAAAGAGTAGGGGCAAAACATTAATCATGACATATCATATAAAAATGCATATTTTTATAGGTAAAAAAATTAAACGCATATTTAAAAATGAACAAATGAGAATCTAATGCAAAACTGCTGTGAACGCATTCACTTGCTTTTAAGCAAACAGCTCCAAAATAAAACAGCTTTCTGCAGTCATAACAAAAACATCAAGCACTAATAATTAGCATGAGCCTTTGATCTAAAATCTTTCAGCTGTTCAGTCTCTTGACACATTTTCCCGCTCCGTCCGTCTCACCCTCATGCACCTTCTGGCATTCCCTCAGGTGTTGAGGCTGAGAGAGGAAGTGCTATTTTTACTAGTCTGATCTCACACCTTACTCTCTCGCTCTCTTTTCTTCTCTCCCCTCCTCCTCAGTGTGAGGAATATGAGGCATGTATGGGCCTAAATTTTTTTTTCTCTTGCGCATATGTATGCTTTTAACCTTCCAGCAACTTCAAAACCATGGAATTTTTGTAGCTGTCTCGCAGCTACCGTGAGAAACATCTGGTATCAGCTGTTCACTTTGCTTTCACATATTCATCATTTTCTGCCTGTTCTTTTTCATTGTAGCATTCAATTGTATGTTTTCCATATAATATTTTTGTCTAATTTTCTTTCCTCTGGTCAATCCAGCTCTCACTGGGTTTAACTTTCATTTGAATGATCGTATTGACCTTAAGGCAAGCCCTTTTTCTTTCAGTTTTTGCCAACATTCATCATTATTCTTTAACAAAATCCCCTTTTACAAACAAATTAAGTCAATGTGAGCCCCTATTCAAACCTGTGAAATGGTCATTTATTTATTTAAATTTTTATTTTTTTGTTTATGTTAGATATAGATTCTGGTACTTCATTTAAAGTGCCTGGAGGGGCCAAAATGCACAATCAAATTTTTTTTATTGCAAGCACACCATTCAAATGAAAGCCATATCATCAAGGCAATGAATGTAGAGATGCATTCTTTGTAAGTTATCACTTGCATACACACTGATTCTTCTTTTCTGCAAACTGTCAAATTTCAGACCCATTAAAGTACATATAATTCCCTTACTGATAGTATAACGCTACCCACCAAAATGGTTGTAAATAAGCACAGCTAAGACGATGAAATTTAAACCTGGTTGGGTTTTCTCAGCACAGATCTATTTAAATTGCATCTTTAATCATAGCAAGTTTGAACGTATCTTTGTAAAGAGCAATTATAAAGGTGAACCCTCAGTCATCACGAAGGTTAGAATGAGCAATACTAAATCTAAATGTATTTATTTTAAAGCAGCTTTACAAAAAAGAGAAATGATGTGGATTCAACATCAATTAAATTAAATTCTATATTGGCTAATTATATGGGGTAAGAACATTACAATACTGTCCACCTAGAAACCAAAGAACTACTTTTAAAATCTGTGAACAGAAGCATCCTTGTTTAGGTACCTTGATCTATGGGACCCAGGTTAAGATTAGAAAGAAAGCCTGTTGCTATCATGTGATTTAGCAGAAATTTTGGGCATTATAGAGTTTTCATTTTTGTTGTTGTGGGAAGATAAAAAACCAGAGCGCCTGAACTAAAAATCCCACCCACACAAAAGAAACTCATGAATGTTCGTATATGAGGTGGATACAGGGATGCATGCAATCTCACAAGAGCAGAGGTCTTGTGGTAATCACCTCACCATCCTGCGGCCATCAGACATGAAGATCCTTCGACAAGCAGATCAAAACACAGCACCTAAAACCTATTAAAGCAGCAAGAGAGCAGACCAATACATTATTTACATCAGTAAAAGACTATATGAGAATTTATGGGTATAGGTTGTATAATTCTATTGAACACATTATTTCAGTTTGTATGTACATCACTCAGGCACCATTAAGACTTTGACACATACTGATAACCTATTTGAATGTTTTACTTGCTGTTAGTGTAATTACTGTTACCGTTAGCGTAATAAGACCTTTATAACAGAAGGCTTTTCCTGCCTGCATTTTAAAAACCTATTGGTATCAGGGTTTAAATTAGAAGTTTGCATCAGAATACTTGATGTGATTCTGCCCCAAGCAACCAGAGAGAAAGTAGACAGTTGGAGCTTTGTGCCATATTTTTGTTATTATTTACATTAATCATTGTCTAATGTACGGAACCAATTTTGCATATTCAACCCTTTGTTTAATATCTGCGTTTCTCATCCTGGTCTTTAGAGGTTTGTCTCCAATTCAAGACCAGAAGTAACTAGATAAAGAACTGACCAGGTTTTAACTGGCTCCAACTAGCAGCAACGCTTACCTAACCTGCACCATAGGCTTTTTGCAACAGGATATGTGTCCTGCCACCAATCCAACCCCAACCCCCCACCTCCATTACGAGGTGCCTGTAGATGCAGTTTGTGCTCTCGCTCTGTGCTTATCGGAATGCGAGTGCTGATTGTTGGCCTGTCTCTCAGTTTGACTGACAGCTCCGGCTTTGCAGCGGAACGGCTGATTTTGTCAATGTTTGTCTGCGAGGCCTTATCTGCAAAACCCTATATTAAGTGCCTCGACAGTTAGTGCAGCCAGGCTCACACTCTCCTGCATTTCCTCTTCTTTTTGTCTCTCTTTTCCTCTTAAACTTTCACTCATTCATACAATTTCATAGTTTGACTCCGTTTGAGCTGCTTGATTCCTGTCTGTTATTGTCACATGGTGATTGGATGGTTCAGCACTATGTGTAATTATAGGAATAACAATCATACATGGGCAGTTGTTTCTAATAATCTGGGCATTGTCATGAGGTTAATACTTTATTGGAGAGTTGGCAAAAGCAGTTAAATGTAATGACAATCTCTTCATAGTTTTTAATCACATCATCTTAAAGTATCTTTAAAATCATTCTTAAATAATTCTATAAAAATCATGCAATCAAATTGTATTTGTATAGCGCCAAAAACAACCCACAGAAGTTGACCAAGGAACCGCACATTGATATTATTAAACCTATAACATCAGTTATAATAAAATGCTAGCAAAAGTCATCCACATACTAAATATTGTTGAATAAAAAAATAGAATAGATCATAAAAACATGTGCATACAGGAAGACAGAAGCATAAAAACAACATAAAACAACATAATCAAATCATCTTAAGAGACACAAAAGTCGACTGGAATAAGTATGTCTTTATCTGAGTTTTAAAAACAGGCAGCTCTGAGATCATCTTGATCTACATTCCAAGTGATGGAGCAGCAACTTAAAAATTTCCTCTCCTCAACTGGTGCAGGTCCTAGGGACACTAAGTAGGGACGGATTAGCAGAGCGCAGAGATTGTGATTGATTAACTCACACATGTATTTTTGGGCAGCACAATGTATGGAATTAAATGTGAACTGCAGGATCTTGTATTTTATAAATTTTTCTACTGGGAGCCAATGAAGAGATTATAGGACGATTGTGATGTGGTGGTGTTTTCTGGAAGAGATAAGAAATCATTATATATTGTTCTTCTGTAAATTTTTAATGGAAACTATTATTAATTCAAGCCATTTTATTTTTTTATTAGATGAACATTTAACACACAACCAAAAAGAAATGTCTCAACTGTAAATTTCTGTGTTGTTTTTTTGCCATTTAATTTGTTATTTTTTTGTTCTCTTGACCTCTGTCAATTGTTTTGTTTGCTTGTTTTTTTATAATTATAATTGAATAACTTCTATTAAATAACTCTGATCTTAAATCATCAATGGCAAGATTTGCTGCTTTCTCTTTTTATTAAAGTGGGAATCTACATATCTTATCAAACAGATATGAAATAAACAGAATAAAGAGCAATCACCTGATCTTTTTTGTGAAAAGTCCTTCAAGGTGTTTCAAGGCTCTAATTTTTGATCAGCCAGTCAAGGTTCTTGCGTCTTGGACTACTCTTTGTTTATTCTGCAACTGAACAGCAATTATACACCTCTTCCCACTTTTTTCACTCCACAGCCTTCAAAGATCCTGCATGCTTCTGCTTCTGTGAGCTTTAACAATTCTCTAAAGAAAGTGGTGGTTTAGTTTGACCTGTGTTTCTCAGATTTGCCTGAATGAAGTCTGTATTCAGGTCCAGTTTGATGCTTTCAAATACCTTCCGTCAAGGACATAAAGACTAAGCTACTTTGTGTTCTGTTTCTTAGCAATTATCTATCATGAAAAGAGTTTCTTTTTGATTAAATGAATGAATTTGTCTGATGCTGCACACATGTCATTATCTGTTGATTTTGCACAATCTCTGTAAGATAAGAGGATTTCCAAACCAATGACCTTGGTATTTTCTGGACCCCTCAGTCTCAGCTTTAAAATAAATGCATATTCTTGCTTCATCTTCAGCGTACGATTCAACCGAGAGAGAGAGAACAAATAGATCGATGGTGAAGTGTGGAGGTTCACAAGATGCTAATGATAGGTAGCCAACAAAATGCAATAAAGTAGGGTTTATTTGATTTTAAAATTGTTTTTAAATAGATGTTCATACACTCTGAATGGAAGAGTTCGATTCATTAAACGGGTGAGAGTGCAAGTCTATCTTAGTTCTCATTTCATGTTTTATATTTTTAGGCCATGCTTCTGATTTTAAATTAGTACAGGCTTTAATTAAACCAATTAAGCTTGTTACATTTGGAACACTGATTATGCTTACTTGTGTCAGTAATCAAATGAAAGTGATATGGGGAGTATTTAATCTCATCCTTCGAATGTGCAATTAATTGTCTTTGAGAGGCTCCAGAGATAAAAAAAAAAAAACAAAACTATGTTTTCCTAAAAAAAAACTTATGTCTTATATAATTAACCACATTATACAGCAGTACTGTTTTGTATTGTTGACGTTGCTTTTTTGAAGTCAGCTTTTTTTGATTTATATATATTTGAGGAAAACAGATCTGTGCTTTTGTTTATATGTGTTTGTGTGTTATCAGTACAAAGATGCTAACACATTTTCCTTGTGTTGGTGTTGCTGGTCATTGAGTTTGGAGGGGTTTAGCGGTCATGTTTTTGCTTTGAGACATATGCCAGTCAGTCATGTCTTCGTGACCTACAACAGAGCCTCATTCTCACATGCAAAACCAGCCTGTAAGGAAAGCCTAACCTCGTGACCTTCTAACCAGTCACCACGTTTACTTCATTTTATTTGCATTGAATATGCAACACCATCCAACTTTTCTTCCAGTCCAACATTAACCATACATCTCAGCGAAGCATGGCTGCTCCCTGAGATAAAAGAGTTGGTTTGTCATGTGGTGTTTTACTTACCTTGCTTCAATGCGTGACCCCCCTTCGTGACCCGAATCAACACATAAACTAGACTCTGAAGGTCACTATTGAATCACATCGTGCTCTCGTGAAGGCCTTGAAAATCCAACGGATCACAGGCCAATGGCCTCCTCTTAGCTGTTTGTGAGAGCATTTCTAAAGACTGGCCTCATTAGCATCACCTTAAGTTTAATGTATTTGCATCTAGCCACATCTTTTTATCAGCTGTAGTCAATGGCATACTTTATAATTTATTTTAGAGGTTGGAGAAGGCTATATTAATTCTTCAGCAGAGCTCTGTACAGTAGAGTCTCCACATATTAAGCCCTTCTTATACCAGAGAGCTCCATTCTTTAAGTTATTGGGAGGTTAAATCCTAAAGTCTTTTAATTCCATACTTAACTCTTACTGATTTCACCGATTTCACATGTCCGCGTTTTGTCTGTACTGGTTATGGTGGCTGGTGTGTAAACGTAGTTCCGATGTAAACAATGATTAATTTTCAGAAACATATCGTTTTGTTGAGTCCCTCGGTTCAGCAATTGAAAACAAACAAAAAACAACCTTCTTTGTTTTTTTACAACTTTCCATCAAATAAGAAACATTTAAAGAAACGTGTATGTGCGATTAGAAGAGCACAACTTTTTGATAAGCAGACTCAGTACGTTAGTCGGTTATCAACATTTGACCTTCACTGTCATTCAGGGAAGAGTTTGTTTTTTGCCTCCACTTTCTAGATATATTTTACTATATCAGTTAAAATATAGAGATTGTACTAATTTCTTGGTGTCATTTTTGCCGTTGCATAAAATTTGTATCAAGGAAGATTTGTTGTTTTCATTGTATTAATATGTACAAATGCAGCAATAAAAAGCAACAACTAAAAAGACTACAGTCAAGGTACAACACAAAATTATACACTTTTTGATAAAATTATTGGAGTTTATTATTGTTTTGATTTTACATTTTCACAAACTTAATTATACACAAATAACTGTAAGTAATGAAGGTTGATTAAATGTGAAACAAAACAGACTTTAATAATAATAATTAAAAAAATCAAACAGTTGATTATTTTATACATTATATTGTTGCAGAATCAAATACTGCAAAAATATTGCAAAAATTAAACTGATACACTTATCAAAGTACAACATTAAAATTACGTACACACTAGTAAAATAATATATAATAAGTGTGTCTATACATATTCACATATTAAAGTAACACGTTAAAAGGGTAGCTTACTGAAACATGATTGTCAATATTACTTACAAAAAAATATTACATTTTATTATAGTTTTGAAATAGCATGTAAATGATTAAAGAATTTAACTTTTAATTTAAGTGAATTTCTCCTTTAAAAATAAATGCTGTTTAAACCATCAATAGATACATGCTTTTATAGACATAGTAATAATAAAGGGCCCACTTTTCCTTCGTGTATGCATGAATGCAAAACAATTTCTTCCTTCTTTAGCCTCGAGTCTGTTTTTGAGGCTTGTCCTGCTACAGTCTGAGTAACATCCTCAAATAATAATTTTGCCACAGTGAAAAAAGATGATGAAAAGAATCTTTCTGTGGAGGATTGAGTTGAATCTATGATCAGCATTAGTATTTAGCGGCCACTGTGGTGGGCGGGGCCGTCTCCGAAAAGAGAAAGCACTTTTGTTTTTATTTTATTTAACGGAAATTTATATTCATTCAAAGCAATTGATTCATTTCTGTTTTTTCTTTGCTCTCTATCTTAAGAAATGCACCTATATTATTAGTATTTAACCACATTTAAATTGGTGCCTTCAAAATAAATGCATTGATGTTTGCAATACCTTTTTGGAGATTAACACATTGTTTAAAAAATGAAGGCATTTTTTTAACCTTATTGTGAAACATAACACCCGTTTACTTTGGAATTTATTGACTGTTTGCTTTCCCATTTTTGATGCTTGATGGAACTTTAAAATTGTCACCTCAATGCACAGCAACAGGCTAAAAGATGACAGTACTTCCACGTATTATCACTACAACATGAAGTAGATCGACATGACTGATTAAGGAAGTGTGGAACTATAACCATTTGTACTGTTTTTCTTCATTGATAAGTACAACTACAACACCATTCACTCAGTGGCCGGCATTGTTCAGGCAGCATAAAACCTCACACAGCCAAACCCTATCTAGCAACTGAACTAGGCACAAGGCAGTGTATTACTGGATCAATGCTTTTTTAATAGTCAACTCCTTTCCAGGGTGCTTGTGAGATTTTTTTTTTTTTTTTACTCGTCAGGTCACATGATTAGAAATATAATGTTAACAACTGACTGAATCAAACAAAAGACTGAGCTGTTCTGGTTCTGGATTCTGAAGTTCAGAGACAATTCTCAGATAACTGGATTTCAGGCAGTTTTTATTTTCAAACCTTATAATATTTATAAAAAACTTGAAATAGGAATCTCAGTTTTAAATATTTTTTAAACATATGCAAATTAATGTATTTTTCCTTCATGGATTTGCACTTCATCTCTAAATATTACATTTCTTAAACCCATGTACAACGTTTTAAATAAATTGTGATCAATCATGATTCAATTCAATTTCACATTTAAGATATGATATGTCCATGACAAAATTCTACACAATATTTTAAAAAAATTCAGTAACATACAACTGTACACAATAATATATATACTCCTTGGCTCTGTTTTTCTCTCACCGCTCTCCCCTCCCTTTTCTTCCATCCCACTTCTCCCCTCTCCCGTTCCATGGCTTGGTAGTGATTGACACTTACAAATTACCCTGCGGTGAAGGCATTGTGTGTGACCCTTCTCTCTCTCATCTCCAGCGAGCCTGCCGTTTTGTCATCTAATTACTGTGAATCCCCGGCCTGTTCCCCACTGCTGAATTTTTAATGGGGCTGTGTGCCTGCCAGCCAACCGGCCTGTCCAGTCCCCAAACTCGCACAACCACCCCCTCTGCTTCTCTCCTCCATCTTCATTCCTCTCTCCCTGTCTCTCTTCACCTGACAGTCTGACGCTCACGCTCTCTGGCTCTTAACTCATGTGTCCTCATTCAGTCTCTTCTATCACTCTTTCTTTGTCATCAAGGTGTGTCCTCTCAGTCCTGCTCAACCTTTCAGAGCTGACCGATCTGCCCACCTGACAACTTCCTGTTTCCTCTGTCTTTTCAGCTGGCTAAACTCTTCTGTCCTGTCTATATCAGTTATTCGTTGTCTGTGGTCTATGTGTGCTTGGCATTGCACAGACCCATCAAAATATATTTTTGCTGCAAAAATATCAACCAGGTAAGATGTTTTTTTTCATGGCCACCATCCTAGGAGGGATTTTGCCTCACTCCTCTTTGCAGGTACTCTTCAAGTCAATCGAGACTCAAAACTGATAGCTTGAACCCTCAGCTACCTTCTGATTTTCTATGAGATTAAGGTCTTAAGATCATTCCAGGACCATAATGTGCTGCTTCTCAAGCCATTTTATTTTCTTGGTTTGCTTTTATCTTTTTCGAGTTCCTATCTACAACCCATTTCCAACCCCATGCCTCATGTTTGACCCCAACAGTTATTCACTGCCCGTTTTTTGAGGCAGTGCAGTTGTCTTGTCTCCATGGCAGAAAACGCATCAAAGCATAATGTTTCCACCATCATGTTTGATGCTGTTTGTCAGAAACCCTTCCTTTAAATCTAAAAATCATTTTTTGCTCTCTCTCATTGGTAACATAGAAGGGTCTTGTGTTCCTGAAAAGCTGAGATAATTCTGAAACAGTGCAGAAGTGATGCTGTTTTTTGGGAGATCACTTGGAAACAGAGGCTGTCATTTCGCAAATTGTCTGTAGGACTGGATGTGTTGTGCACAGTTAAATGCACATGTCAATCAACAGTAGTGGGCAGGGACTTTACATCCTAAACTGCTTTTAAAAATGTCATAAATTGACTGGCCTGAAAACAGCTTAGAATTTTGATGTAATTTTACTTTTACTGATTTAATAAAAACAGTTTGATTTCAGCTTTCATGAACTGATTTGTCCAAACCCATTCTAAAATTGGATGGTCCTTCACCATGTGTCAGCCAGGTACAAAAGATCACTTACATACAATTACTCACCTCTCATCGTGGAAATGTATAATTTGAAAAAATAAAAAAATTTAATTTTTCATTTAATTTCAAATTTTTTGTAATTCTTTTTTAAAATCGCCTTAATTTAAAATAAGCCTCACTCAGCCTTTAATCTATCATTATTTCTGTTGTTTTATATATTAATATATCTATAATTTTATCTCCCTGGCTTTCAGTTATCTTAAATCTACGAAAACCTAAAATCAAAGCTTTCACACATAATCCTGTCTGTCCGTTAATCCTCGATCCTCCATAAAATCCATCGGTTGCTTTATTTACCTGCCACTCTTTTGTTTCAGTTCATATATTTATCATTCTAACAATCGCTCACCTTTTCAATCTAACTGTGTTATCGGTCTGTCTTGTCGCATTCATTTACACTCTTTCTGCTGGGTGTCTTTTTCATACTCTTTACATTCTTCATCATCTTGTCTGAAATTGTCCTTTTCTTTTTAGCCATCCTTCTATCTACCTGTTTATCTATTTGTCTTACAGTGTGTCCTCTCACACCAAGCATACTATTGCATCAGATCAGACAGACTGCAGCATCAGACAGCTTTAATAAATTCCATCTGGGACAGTGAGCTGTATCTCGTGGAGCAGCAGGCAGCTCTTCAGTGATCTACGGCCCCAGAGTGCGTGTACTTCAGGGCCAGTGATGTGAGATGAAGAAGATGAAGCTCTGTGCTCTCATTCCACACAGGGCTTGCAGAAATCCTCCTTTTCCCTCCAGAGATACTCACATTCTGCATAGAAACCAGGACTCTGTGTGAAAAGCCAGCAGGCAGGTAGAAAAAAAAATGAGGGAAAAAAATCTGAGCTTCACGAGTCCCCGGCGGAGTGTCACTGGGCGTCTGGGTTTGAGCCGGCAGGAAGTCCCCTGTCGCTGGCACTAGAGTAGCTAGAAATCATCAGACCTTATCGGCCTGATGTTTGAGAGAGGGAAAGAAACGAAGGAGGGGGTAAAGAACAGAGAGAGGACAGGGGAAGAGTGCAGAGAGACTGCACTGAAAGAAAGATTAATGTGGGCAGATTGGAAGAGACCAAAGGGGAAGGGTTGAGAAAAGGATAAACTGGAATGTGATGCATGTACGCATCATTTAATGGGACAGTAAATACATGAAATGCACTGTCCTCATGAATAGGTTTCTGAAAACATTTGCTTTTGAGCTCTTGTTAGTTGTTTTGTTATGTTAATGTTATTTCTCACACTCTACCCTAGAGTATATTAAAGTCACTAATAAATGCAACTCACCAAATGTATACTATACAGCACATTTTGATTACATTTTTAGTGTATGTATCAGTTTAAATGTGGTTCCATGAGAGATTTACGTGGATGTCTTTAAAGATGCTCTTGATTAAAAAATATGTTTTTAACGATTTTGTTGCTTTAACGGTCTGATATAAGAATTATGGTATTGTAACTGTAAGTTGCATGTTGCTAACAAGAGTAGTTTTAGTGTAATTTGCTTGCTACTCAAACAGTCCTGTTCGTAGCCGAACAACTTTGCTTTGAATTTAATTGGACCAAAATAATTTTTGTGTACATTAAAACATTTTTAAAAGTAGAAAAAAGCTGGAAAAAAACAAGGACTCTAATTTCCATCAGAATTCAATCTCTGGGCAATCTCTAAACCGATTGCCACAGACTAGATTATGTACTGAAGTTGATGGGAAGTTTAATTAAAGTGAGTAGTACACAACACACATCACATACAAAATACACAATTATCTCTGTATATGTTTATCATGGCTCAGCTTTCCTGCCAGGACCCAGGTGTACCTCCGAGGAGAACAGGTGGTTTTCACAGGGGCTTTATGATAGCCAAGTGTACAAGGGTCGCTCTGGTAGATGTTCGAGGATCCTTGTTCCAAACCCATATGAGAGTGAAGACACTGGCTAGCCCTGTCCAAAGAGAAGATACTCACTATCCCGGAGTCGAGAAGTCAAAGGAGAGTTGTTTTCAATATCGCAAGTTGCTGGAGTATGATGTCAACGAGTGACTGGCTGTAGGGACCTGTAGTCCTTTATAGCGGGTTAATCGATGATGGTAGGCTGACGAGGAGATGAGAAGCTGGTGTAACAGATAAAGAAAGATTGCTGAAGTAATCTTCGCTCTGTGTAAAAAGACACTCACAGAGCACAACCTGAAACCAATAAGCAACTCATTTGAACATTTTTGGCATTGATTTTGAGGTCTCAACTAGAGACTCATTTGGCACATTTGGTGGTGTATATGCACACAAATGTTTGACTTGAAATTAAAGGAGAGGAGTGTAAATGATCTTACTGAAGGCAGAGCAAGAGAAGAAAATATTGAAATATTGATGTGTTGATTTTTATGACCCGGGTCACTCATAATAACATCCAATATTTCTGATTAAATGGTTGAAAACAAAATGCTTCACACATAACCCTGAGTGTGTTCCAGAGATAGAGGCGAGAATGTGGCAGTGGCTGGAGTCTGTTTACCCTGTTTATCAGCTCTGTGGTGGGCAATAACATCATAATGTTTCGTTTGACCGCTCTATGGCCTCCTGAAAAATAAATAACTCACCACTGGCAGAGGTGTTAGATTGAGTTCATGTTTAACGGGTCACCCTGCCCCACAGCCTCATGGGAAAAGGGATGGGGCGTTGCTGTCGGGCACAGAGTGAGCTCATTACTGTGTCATGGGTGAGGAGAAATATTGGCCTCATAAATGAGTTGAGAGAGAAGGATGGAAAGCTATTGGATGTGGAGTGATCGAGCGAGAGAGAGAGGGGAAGCAAATGACTTGGCCTGGAGAGATAGCAACAATCCATCATCTTTAAACAAAAGCAGTGCTGCCCCAGAGAGCATTTAAGAAGTGCTTATTTAATTAAAAGTCCCTCTCTTCATATTTATGGCCATCCACCTTCAATTGTTAACCTTTTGGGCAGGGACTGGCCGATGAGTGAAAGAGGGGTGGCAGAGGGCTCATTTAACATCCGTTCTCTGAAGGATGTTTTGTCAGCTCTGTAATAGGCTTGCATGGAAGGGGTTGTTGAAATGACTGTCTTGGGACATTTGGTGACTTCAAATTAATTTTGTTGTGTGATATGCTAAAAAAGACAACAACAAGAGGTTTTAAATTAAGTGGAATCTTTAAATAAATTGAAAGTGATCTTAAAACCTTGACTTTTTTACAACAATTTTATTGAAAGCAAGTATTGGAAATATTGAAAGCATAGTTAACGTGATTTAAATGTACAAAATCAAATATAACTTTTTTCTTCAATTCACAGTTTAGCATGTTAATTTTGGATTAAATACGAATTATAATAATGATTACAAAATAAAATATGTTGTGTTATGTCTCAAGTTTATTTAAAAAAAGTCTATTTAGAATAACAATACAAATATAATCTATTGATAATTTTGTTTTGTTTTATAACTACTTTTGCCAAGAGCAATATGTCACAATATGTTTCACTATGTTACTGGGGTTGTTATATAACATTTTAAACTCTTTAAGTAAAACTTTTAATTACACTAATTAACATTACATTATACATGATGACACTATAAAGTGTTTGGGACATAAAATAAAATATACTCATAAATTACATATGAAATAAAGATCTTTAGCTCTTACTGTGATAAAACAATCAAATGAACTATAATACAATACAAAAATTTTAGTGCCTCTAAAGGTGCAGTATGTAAGAATTCAACCAAAAGTATTCAGAAAATTAGCGATGTGTCAAGAGATGTTAAGCTGTTATGTTCAGTTCAAGTACTAATATATCCAAAAGTAGTGATATTAAAAGCAAGGCATTTTATTTTATATAATAACAATATTTTATTTTATGTATTTTCTTGCACATTGCTTTTACAGAAGAATAAAAACAGATCAGAGATACAACAGACAATAAACCAGATTTCAGATAAAATTTAAGCGATAAAACACAAAAATAATTAAAAGAAAAAGAAAATTGGAAGTTTTTAGGCACAGCACTATTAAAAAAGATGTGCTCAGTCAGCAAATGCATTTTTAAATATATGTGTTTTTAATTTGCATTCAGGGTATGACCTGTATTTTCCATTTTTGTTTAAAGGTTGTGTGTTGATGTGGCATATTCCCTCCCTTGACCCCATTGTCAGAGGGGAAAATCTGGGGGTCAGATTGTGCTGAACATTGAACTCTGTGAAAAGTTTATAGTTATGTCGAGATACTAAACTTCCAAACTTCACCTTGATTTGAAACATAATCATGTTTCATAATCATAATCACTTGAGAAACAAAATGGTATTGGTGAAGCTTTTGATTTTTAGCATTGGTGAAGCTTTTGCTATAAGCAAATTATTTTGACTTTATTATACAAAAGCCTTTCTTTCTGCTCGATTTACATTATACATTCCTGGATATACATTTCTTCTACCCATATTGTAGTCACTCTTACAAAATTCATTAATTTTTTTAACTTTTTCAAGGCTCTCTTTCATTCTTTACACATAAATCAGATTAGATTTGGGTTGGCCTATGTGATTAACTTTAAGCAAACTGTATTCTTTTTGACTGTAGGCTCGAAAATGTATTTAAATAATTAAATAATAATTACTTGTTATGCTGTATATTTAAATTATATAAGTTGAAATTGTATTATAACAGTATGATACATTATATTGTATGCTATAATTGATAACGGTCACATCAATCTGGCAACCCATAATCTGAAAGAGGAGGAGGGGATTATGGGGTTTTGCAGTTTTTTTTTATGTTGTTCTCTGTTCGGGCCAAAATTCTACAGACTACACATTTAATACTGATATGAAGCTTATACACCATTTTCTGGGAGAGCTAACCTACCATTATTGAAAATAAGAAAACAATACTTGAGTCTGATGCTAAGACTAGACAAACACTCTCAAGCTCATTATCGCCAAACCCAGCTCGACTCAGCTTAACCTGGAACAAAAGAGCAGCTTTACCTGCCATTAAAGAGCTGAGCCCTTTCTCAAAGCTTTTCTGAAGCGGGAGGTTTTGGTGACTTTGCTCTCTGTCACACACCATATGTTTGCACCTTCTGTACCCTCTCAATGCACCCTGCATGCCATCTGCACCCATCCCTCGGTGTGTCAGCCTACGTGTTTATCTGCGTACTTTTGAAAAGCCACTTCATTTGCCCTCGCACAACTCTACACATGCACACAGGTGTGTAGACAGCTCCTCTAATGGGTGCTATTTAATGATCAGCTCAGGGATCAGTAGCATCCTCGCACTAATACAAATCAACAGAATAGCAGCGGACCCAACACTCATTCTGGTGGTTAACAAACTAGCCTTTCAGTCTGTTTCAGTTTGGCCTTGTGTTATTAATATGTGAAATGATCATCAAACTTCAAAAAACACATTCGTGTTTGATATATGAATTGCATGTCTTTACATTGAAAATATCAAAGAAGGTAGTTTACGGCTTATAAAAGTGTCTGAAACAACTGCTTTAAAAGTGATATTAAATTCATATTTGTTTTCTGAGTAGATCATCAGGGGTGAGCTGGAGAGTTTTATATTTTATTTGAGATATTTTGAATGGAGGGCTTTTCATTGTGAATGTGAACAGTACTTTTTTTGGTTTGATTCTTTTAGGATTACACCGGTACTGAGCATTTCTTGTCAAAAATGTTGGATGGATATTATCATGTGTAGTTCCATGAACGCAATTTCAGGAGGAGCAATCATATACAAAGCAAACATCAACAGGTGATACCAATCTTCCATTTGCCTCCCAAGCTACAAAACAGTAGCAACTTTACTTCCTTTTTGATGATTAAATGCAAAATGCCCTCCACCCCTTTCTCCACATTTTCCTGAAAGAGACTCCCAGGACGGGGGTCCTGGGGCCCTTCCATGGACAGCTCGCCCAGTATACTTATCCCAATCTCACCAAACTTGCTTTGTGCTTTCTAGGCTGATTCTATGTAAGTGAACTTGTGGAGTATATGTTGCAATAGATCTTAAATTAGTTTAAAAAAAAAACAGTGTTAATATTTTTAATGAGTTGAGGTAAAAGGAAAAGTTTCCCCACAAACAACCTCCTTGTAACAGTTGCATTCGTTTGTGCCTCATGCATTGTAGTTGTTGGACTTATCAAGATAATCTTCAGAGTTTCAATTTCTAGACAGTCAGCCATATGATGCACTGGCTGGATGTACTGTAGATTGGGTGCAAATTTAGGGAATTTTCACACTTGTCAGAATCTCTAGTTCAAACCTTTTGTAGTATTGTTGTTATTTATCCTGATACAGGATGAATTTGACTAGAAAATTCTAAATAACTCCAAATGCTTATCTGCAAGTGTACATATACAAGACTCTAGCATAGCTTTAGCAAAGCCTTAGTTGTGTTTGATTCACTCAATCAAGAGAATTGAACGATTCTGCTTCAGGTTACTTTACCTACAGAACCATAAGACACATTTTAAAATGTTAAAATCTTTTTTTAAATGTATTATTGCGGTTAATGTTTAGGATGTCTACCAAAGACTGTAAAAAAATATGAATGATGTGACGTCGCCTCCTGCAGTTGGGGTTGATTGAAGCAGCGGTAAGTGGGAGTTGGCCACAGCCATGGCATACAGACCATAGACTGTATATAACATAGATGGAGCATGCTCCATGTTTAGTATGATCAGTGAAACGAGCTGAAATGGTCGTAGCCAACCATCGCCTTTGTGGAAATGCGTCACTTCCCAGTAACCAAATATGGGTCCAGAGAGGCGGAACAAAGGCATAGCACAGATGTTTGATTGCCTGAATGTTTACATTTTATATATCTTAAATAAACAATTGTAAAAATAATTCACCCCTCTCAGAGTGTTCATGAAGGTCAAAACTATTGATCTAAATTAAAAAAAACATTACAGCATGAGTGATGTAAAGATGTTTCTTTTCCAACTTTTTGAACTTTCTGAAGTATCATGTCTTTTATTTTTAGTCATTTGAAAAGTTAGGTTAATTGAAGCTCATTAAACAGTTTACAGTTCCATTTTAAGTGTTGTTTTATAGAAGAAAAAAAATTATAATTTATATTTACTGTATCATTGAGGCAGGGGTGGAAAGAGTGCCATAAAATTGTTCTAAAGTAAAAGTGCCCACTACAAATCTAATCTACAAATCTGAGTACTGAATAACTTTTAACAGAAGTGGTGGATGTTTTCTCTCAAGAAGGTCAGAGTCATCCCTGCTGTCTAAGACTGACAGAAGGGTTGGTGATGCTTAAAAACCTGTGAATAGAACTAATACCTGTCAGTTTCCTTAAAATGACCATACTCTATAGGCTAATATATCGTATTTTAATGTTTATCATTGTAAATGTAAAGTATCTTATCTGTCTTATATAATCAAACCACCCATGCCTTTATAGTATCTTCTTAATCAAAAGAGCTAACGTTTAAAATTACAATCAATGTGGAACAAGCTATTTTCTCTGTGGTTAGAAATTATATTTGTTTATAAGTCACAGCTTTCCTTTCAACCCTTTGTTTAGTCCTGGCTCCAGTTAACCAGAAAGCTCTTTACACCATCAGGTTGTTAAACGATCTCTCGATTCAAAACAGGGCCTTTTCAGTCGAAGCACATCTGAATATTTGCAAAAATGATGTAACAAACAAGCGAAACAAGAGCATGATATCCCAGGGTTTGAATCCAACAACCAGTAAATTAAGTGATGCATCTAACACATTTCCTGAGGCATACGAAATGAACAGCTGCCTTGCGGTACGACTGTGGTAATTGGGTGAGCCTCTTTGACGTGTTTCCACCTAGAGCTGGGCTGTTAAGCCACTGCAATCTTTATGAATCAGATTTTCTGTGACAATATTCACAGTCTTCTTCACTCGGTGTTAATGCATTCACTTCACTCTTCTTTTTAGCCAGTACAGGATCTACATCAAAAACACACACACCCAGAAACCAACAAGGTACACACAATACAGAAAGAACAACAGCATCTGTCAACACTTTAGAAGTGCGCGGAAGCCCTGTGTTGTAAAGTGAGAAACTTCTCTTAAAGATTTCACAGTTACATTTTTTTTCTCTCTCGCAAGATACAGAGTGAGATTGATGTCATGAGACGGCTGCTTTCTGAACCACAGTTTAGTCAATGTAGAAGTGGTCCATTTAACATTTGTTTCCCTGCTAAAATATGTATAGCTCTAGTAAGCAAGCCCAGAAAAAGAATCAGTTTTAAAGTTGCAAAGTTTTGCAACACTTTCGACACTTTTTTTACGTTTAGTAAGAGTTGTATAATGTAGCAAGCTAAGCTAACGGTAGACCACCTGCTGCCGTGTGCCATCAGAACAAGTGTAACATTTGTTCCTGCATTTGCATGCTTCTCGGAGGGTCTTATTTGCTGTTGATTTGTTAAAAGTGGTTGAGATGAGTGCAGAGGGAGAGAGTGACTCACTCATTCATTGGACTATCTCCATGTCCTTGAAATTGGACTGACGAATTGAATGGAGATGATCGGCACGGCCCGACAGCTCAAGAATTTAAGTGGCACCGAAATGAGGTGTCGAGATTCACGTTCTGTTGTGGTCCAGTACATACAGGTTCGAGAGGTACCAGTTCCATATTCGGACTGGGTTGTTGATTTGTTTTGTTTTTCGCCCTGTCAATGGAAGTCATCTAATTTGTATGTAGATTGTACAGCAAGCAAACATTATGGTACTCAACTCTACCACAGACAGCAGGCTATTAAAGTAAGACAAATTTAAGAACATTTTATTTTCAGTGGAGAGTATCTTTAGTGCAATGGATCAAATAGAAAGTCAGAAAACCCAGAAAAAAAGTCACACATCATCTATAAGCATACATTTATCTCTTTGTCTCTCTGTTTTGTTCTACATACATATGAGAGCATTTTTTTTTTATTTTATTTCAGTGGGTTAGCATGTAAATATGCAAGACTTGGGGTATCACAAGAGACCATGAAGACAATAATGTGAACTGACACTTCAGAAATGAGAGGGTGGTTGCTTGGCGACGGTCGCCGGGGTGGTTGTTCCCACAGGGCCAGGGTGAGATGCAGTCTAAATGATGTTTGATTAGAACTTAGATCAGTTAGGTGGGAACAGACATGTCTGATGACAGGATGAAGGCCTAGGGTTGTCCCACAGGTCTGCCGAAGGGAGAAAAACCTGCAGTCCAAATGCAAATGCCTATTTCACTTATTAATTTTTAATATACATTGTCATAGGTCTAGATGGAAAGTGAGAAGAGGTATCTAGGTTTTAGCTTTTAGTGTGAGAATAAAATTACTTTGGTTTTTGTAATTCTCTGTTAAGTCTTCAGTTTAACAGCAAATGATTGTTGTGTAGATGTTAACTCGTTACAGTTCAAGACTATAGGTTCAACTAGTGGAACGCTTGCTAAAGATATGACGTGTTAGGTATGGAAAGAATCCTGAAGTCATGGTTAAATTTGTCTTTTAGCAATTTCTGGTAGTCTGGTATTTTCGATCTGCCCAGAAACAAAGTGTTGGATTCAGAACATTGAAAATCCATCATGTTTACTGAAAATCTTATATTTTAACGGAAAGCTAGTATCTCTCATCTTCTGTGACTTTTTTATTTGTATAACTTGTTGCATGTTAGTAAGTTGTTGTGATAATATTCCCGTGGCCCGAAACATTTTCCTTTATGAAACTATTTGGGATTGGTTGTTTGTCATGTCCTTCAACACCTAAACATTGAGCCTGGGTTGAACCGAACTTTGCTATAATCAGTTAGTGGAAATATTGTCAATATTTTTCAATAGAGCAATCAAAAGACTCATGAGTTCATTAGCTAGTCAGAAGCCTTTAATTGCATTGCTCAAGTAAGGAAGTGAACGTGTCAGGCAGTGAAAAGGAACGGCTTGCTTTTGGATCACTGTGTTACATCGTAGAAATAAACACAGAACCTGCCACAGCATGTCACTAATAGCCTCTTGTTTTTTTGTGTAAACAAATGATGCGTTTCATTTAATGGAGGATCTCAAGCACACACATAGTCCCCATCGGGTGTTTTGAAGAATAAGAGTCTCCAAACACATCACAAAATTTGGCAAAAGTAAAGTCCTCAATGAACAATTAAATCAAATTCCAGTGTTTTTTTGTTTTGTTTTGTTTGATTGTTTAGTATGTTCTTAGTATTGTTTCTAGTAAAGTATCATTTGGTTATTTTTGGAGAATGACTGATACTTGTCCTGTAGTGCACAAAGCCATCTTTGACGCACTTCCAATACAATCCAAATTTTGAATTCCCTAAACTTCTATTAATGTGTTATTTCATCTTTAATTAAAAAAACAACAACTTTTAAGTGTATAGCATAATTCACCATCACATTTTTTGTGATATGATATATTATTAAAAACATCTACACTACAAAAAAAACACAGAAAGTACCGGCAGTAAATTAATGGTACATTTCCTGCTAATCCCCATGTTTAAGTGGCCATTTATGTAATTTTAATAGCTGGACATTTCAGTCATTCTACACAACATTTATTCATTAAACAGTTTTTTCATTATTTTATCTTTTAAAAAAATCTGAATTAATGCTTTGAAACTTCGCCATGATGGGTATTTGTCATGATTGGTTACCTTTTCCATTACAATTATTGACTCCACCCCCTGGCTGTGTTAGCCTTGGTTCCTCTTCATTCTGGAAATGCAACTTATTTGACAAAGTGAATTTTGTTCATGAATCAGTTCTTCTAAATATCATCTCTTGAATAACTAATTATCAAAATTAGATCTTGTCTTTTTTCAAGGAATGCAGTATATACCAAGATATATCCCTGTATAAGCATTAACATATGTAACTGTATTTAATAATCTACCTTTAACTAAATACAAGTTTCAATAGAGTATCATTTGAATATTTTAAGTTGTTTCTTGTATCGATTCTGTTCAGTACTGACTATATGCTTCATTCGTGTGCAACACCCGAATAGCGTAAAAGGATAAATACATTAATAGAATAGCACAAGGTTGATCCCATATAGCATTAGAGGAGAAATATCTGAAAAGAAATTATGCAAAGAAAGCTGTAGATGCAAGCTCTGGTGCTTTATATTCAACGCTTTCTGAAAGACTAGCGGATCGAGAAGGGAGGTGAGAAGCGCAGGTCAGGGGGTGGTTGTTTTACCCCTGAGTAAATGCTTAGGGACCAATTTTTTTCTTGCTCTAAAACTCCTTATTTACTGTTTAAGATTCATCAGTGATAAGATAAATGAAAAGACTTTATCTTCATTGATCTGTTCAAAAAACATGAACATGACTTGCGTCCCTCTGTATTAATAATGCACAGACAAACACACTCGCACACGCCAGGATGCACTCTCTCTCTTATACCCACACCTCTAGACATGCACACGCACACACTCACGCACACATGCACTGGCAGCAGGCGAATTGAATGCGATAGGGAAGTGAAAAATGATTAACCCGGGGTCAGCTCTCAGCCTCAATCTCAGCAGCGCTCAAAGAGCAGTGCAGACTGATTTAAACTCGTCATGTTCTGCTGCACACATTTGCATATATTTATTAAATTCAGCTCGCACACAGGAATAAAATAAAGCAGAGCAGAGAAGAAGAGGGGGAGAATATTTAAACGAGGAGAGTTACAGATCGATCTGGCTTTTCATTCATTGTGGAGCTCGTTTGAAGCTGCTTGAAAAGGCAAAGGCACGATTTTAGAAACATTTAATGTTCTTGGAGAGAAAAGAAGCACAAAGCTGACTAAATTGGATCCTAGGGGAACCGGGGTGAAGTAGATGTTTGAGTCTTTGGCTTTTAAAGGGACATTTGTGATTTTGTGATCACCCCAAACAGAATAGTAAACACTGTTTAAAATGTGTCAGTAATAGTATAGTTCAGTGAAATGATTGAGTGCATCGAACATTTAAATGTGGAGAAAAAGAGGGGAGGGTTCAGAGGATACAGACATAAGAGACATAGTGGACTGCTATGCAAGTAGATTTAAAATGATTACATATAACTGTATTTCATGGTTGTATCAAATGTGAAATTGTGTTTTCAAGCATAAAATTCTGTAGGTGATTGTTCACTTTGGGATTATTGCTAGTTATGTTTTCTTCCAAACAGATTAACAGCGAATAAAATTAATTAAACCAAACAACAAAAAGAAACAAAAAGCAGACATTTAATTGGGTAAAAATATACTTGGAAACACAGAGCAGTTTAGAAAGTTTGGTTCTCTTGGAAAGGAAAATTTGCAAAGGAAAGTTGAAACTATTACTAATAGTCTTTGTAAGTCGTTGAAAGATTTGTGACTTTATTTTTATTTATCAGAGTCAAACCATAAAAAAATATTTAAAAACTGTTTGTGCAAAGCTTGCTTGTTTGGTGTTTTTTTAATCTGTACTATTTTCTTAAAAAGTTAAAGTCTGAGCCAATATCTGTGATCAACTTTAAATGTCACCAATTGGTCTCATTAATCACATTGCTAAGCATTCCATACAAATAGAACTGTTGATTAAATAAAATAATGAATAAATAGGATACTTAGAAAATATAAATTTTAATAGAAAATATTTGTTTTCTATTATATTTTGACGTTTGGACATAAATCTTGGCATTTCAACCCCTTTTATGTTCTAAATTATTAAAAGCAAAATGTCATCAAAATAATTCATGATTTTTATTTACTTCAAGAAAAAAGTTTTACTCGTTCTGCTCTGGCTTTTCATGTTGGAATATGGCGAGCCATTTATACTCTTTAAGTAAATATATAAATTATATTACGAAATCTCAATTTCTTACTAGTTAAATAAAAATTCCAGATGTCTAAATGTATTTCTAATTACTTAAAGGGGTCATGTCATGGTGAGCCTTTTTGTGGCTTTTATAGTGATTGATAAGAGTAGACTGAATGAAAAATTAAACCATGGACATTCCCAAATAAAAAATGAATTTGTTTCTTTTAAAAACAGGTTTTACTCACGCCATTGACGACGTCACATGAGTCCAAATTTAACGTCACAGCCGGACATGAAAAGGCCGATTTTCCTCCCCCGGAAGTGATGTACTATCCACAAAACAACGCCTTCTATCATGATATCCGGAAAAAAATGTGTGCGAATCAAACAGAGTAAAAGATTTGGTGAAAGAACTTGGACTAAGGATTAAAAGAAGATGCTCCATTCCAGGGTTTACAGAAACTGAACATCTACATGACTATGGCTCCTAGATGTGAGGTTTTATAATAGTGTTTATTATAGTGTCTATCAATGTAGCTAGCTGTGTTCATGTGTTAAATTCAAACAGTAACTTTGCATACAATTCATGAATATGCAACTAACCATATGGTTATTAACTGGGGAATAGTTACAGAGTTTGCAGAATGAAGATCTCAGCTCATTTCCAGAATAAAGGCCATTTCACATCTAAGCAAATATTCGGTGCGAAGTTACGCGCATGAACATATCTCGATCGGAAAAGCAATCCCACATCTCTCCAAGCGATTGGTGTGAGCAAAAGAGAGTTCGGATATTTTTGTCACATTTGCAAGAGCCATTTGATTAAAATCACATAAAAGGGGAAATATGTGTCATATATAGATAATAAAGAACTTGACACAATAAATTACACAACTCTGAAACTAATTAAAAATCAATAAAATTCACAGTCAAATGAAGTTACAAAGGAGTCATAGTCAGCTTGGAAACACCAGCCTGAACAGTGACATTTTCAGTTGTGACTTAAAAATCCCCTACCTGGAGTGGTCCATCCCAAAAGGTAAATGTAGCATTGCAAAACGCCTAAAACTCCATAATAGTTTTCAGGAAGCAATTTCTGTTCAACAAAAAGAGTTGCTTAAAAATGATTTTTCATTACAATGAATAAACCAGGAAGCTGAGACAAAAAATGGAACTGTGTTCAACATCAACTGACAATTAGCAGTATAGAAGACAAAAACAAATCAATGTAACAGTGGCTGGTAGTTTATCATTTCAATCTAACAGTTTTCAAAATTATCAAAACATCATACAAGGGAAGTGGGATTGAAATATTACTTTAAAGAAAACTTATGATGCACCTTAAAATATGGTGTTGTTACCAATAGATTAAACAAAGGTGTGCTTAAACTGAAATAGATGCATAAACAACATACATATATGCTTTCCTAACTTTAAATCAGAATGCTTCCAAGTTTTATTATTAAAGTGGGATTTTAAGACATCTGACTGCAATGTTTAATGTGGAAATTAATCAATTCAATCTGTCATTAGCCATTAGAATGGTGAGTACTTGTTAAACAGAATTATTTCTGAGACTGGAATTGAGCTTGGTTTATAAGACATGACATAACACATATGTTTATAAATTGGCACATATGCTATTGCTGTAGCTGTTAGGCTGTAAATTCATGTTTCTGTGAGCTGGTGAGAATATTACGCGGTTGTCTCTGGAGGTTGTAGGGCCCAATAGAAGTGTGACCCCATGTGCTTCTGAAATAATCCTTTCCTGCAGGTTCACAGTTTTATATGTACAAGCTTCCAGAGACAGAGGACAAACAAAAACAATGAACAAATAGCAAATCAGCGAGCGAGTGACGGAAGGAGACTGAGAATGGAGAGAGAGAGAGAGCAGGCTACCGTTATACAAACCTTGTCAATGGCATACTCCAGTGCTCTCCTGGGCATCGTGCCAACCGCAGGTCTCTGTGGAAACCATTGCCGTTAGCGATAGGTGGTAGGATGAGTGCCAGCATGGCAGAGATGGTGTTAGGACTGTTGGCAGCTAGCAGACTGGATGCATTGTATGTCTGTGAACGCGTGTGTTTTGGTTAGGCTCTAAGACCTGTTATGTCTGCCAGGACATGTGGATGCTGCCAGGGCTGGCTGTGATGCAGCTGTGCCCAGTGTAAGCTTTCCAGACCCGGGCATCGTCACTCAGCGTCCCAGTCCTCTGATTACCAAGACACCGACTAGTACCTTCTGTGCCCACTCCTGCATTTGATGCATGCTTTCTGAACTCTAGGTTCAGGTTACTGTCGAACCAGCTACTCTGATTAACTTACATACAACTGATCCTCTGCCAAAAGCCAACCCTTCAGCAAATAGCAAAAGAGCAGAAAAATGAATGACATTAATGTAGGTTGGTCATATTAGGCAAAAGGTTTACTTTTTAGGGAAGCAATGGAATCATTTTTTGCTGTTGTAAGATTTTGAAGATTATATTGTACAGGGGGGAAGATGTGTTGCTCTTCTAGCAAAAACCTGCTGAGTACCCTTTCACTCGTAAATATAGTCATGGGATGTGACACCATGGGTTAGCATCAAGATATATTCCCTAACCTGTTCACTAAATAGACAAGAATCTATCTAAAGAAAAGTAAGGCGTCTATGTTGACGTTTATTCCCCTTTGCATTCTGTGGCCGAAACATCTACTACAATCATGATAAAAATGTGTGTGGTGTCTACCCCTCCCATCCAGACTACAGGTTGTCAAGTATTGAAAATCTAATCTGCGTGTACAGACTGAAAGAGCACTTGTTTGACTGATGTAAGATCTTAATTACAATTCATAACGCAATGCTGTGTTAAATAATTTTTTTTTCTAGATTAAGTGAACGTGAAAGTGACCAGTTGGACAGATATGGAGTGACCCATACCCGAAATTTGTTCTGGGCATTTAACCCATTCCAGTGTACAAAAAAAACACACAGCAGTGAACAAACACTCAGTGAACACACACACGGAGCAGTGGGCAGTTTGGCTGCGGCGCCCGGGGAGCAGCCGGAGACTGGTGCCTTGATCAAGTGCACCACAGCTGTGGTTGTTGAAGGTGTTAGAGCTAGTGTTTCATCCAGTGGGTTCTGAGAATACTCGTGTGTGAGCAGCTTACGTTTGATTGGCCACCAGTATAAGTCTCAACATACACAATTTCTAATGTTAGCAATGGTCACTGTCACCACTTCAATTGATAAACTCTAGAGGATCCTTCTACATTCAAACACACATGAACAAACATGCATAACATCACAAGTTATTTAAAATATCTGTGTTTAAGTTAGTTTCTTACCTGTTCTGGAGAACAATCTGCATTTATTTATTTTTTCACTGCTTTCAGCCATCATCTTTTAAAGCTTCTCATGTACACATCCTTGCATCACTATTTTTATTTTTTTTTAAGTGTTGTAACATGATATTTTGTTACAATAAAGTACCCTTTCTCAAACTCTGCATGTTTTTCCCTTCTTCTTTTTTTTACTCCACAGCTTCTCTAGTTGATTAAGGCGCATGCACAATGAATCCCTCTTGTTTACTAACTGTGGAGATTAAACATGATGAAACTTTTTGTTGTTGTTTTTGTTAGTTAAAATCATTTAGTTACATCAACATAACTTTCTGATCAGAAATTAAAGATGTATTAAATGATGTACTACTGAGTTTGTGATTGGAGATCTGTCAAAAACACAAAGCTTAAACATTATTACACATTTACAGATTTTAAGTTCACTTTTCTCAGTCTTAAATTATTTTTCACATGTCTTTTTTTGTTTAGATGTCTATGTGATGCTCATTTCATATGTATTTTTGCAGGTGCTTGAGGTTGCCAGAGATTGAGAAAATGCACCTAAATTCTAATAAAAAAAATGTCCGAATGATTTTAGGGTTGACACAGTTAGTGAAAAATCCTCAAAAACATATTAATGATGGTAAGGGTTTCAACGAATGTATTTGAAGCATACTGTTTATTATGTAAAAAGTTTTGTGTGTATTTTAAATGTTGTGAAAAAAGATTTTAAAGTAGATTTTTATTGTTCTTAAAAAGTATTAAATTTGATCTTATGAAACATGCAAAAACTCTCGGTATATTGTACTCCTGTTATAGAATTGGACACGTCTACTTTAGTACAACTTTATGAATTTACTAACAATGATTTTACAGTTTTATAGAATTCTTTTGGATTTCTAGAAAACCCTTAGAACAAAATTGTTATTTTATAAACTGTTTTTTTTTATTTTAAAATATAATATCTTTGTTAAATTGAGTTAAATTGACTTTGTAATATCTTTTTATAAAGAACACTGTTGTTTTAAAAGCTCTAGCCAAAAAAAAAAATGGATTGCTTTGTGAGTGGATGTATTTCTTTACCATGTGTTATTTCTCCACTAGGGGTCATATTTCCAAATCAAAAGGAACCATTATCACAACACCTGTAGGGCATGGCCAAACGCAGTCTGTGTCTGTGTTGCCAATGCTTAGTGTTTAGAATGCAGCGCAATTACATAAGTCACGTTACCAAGGGACAACCAAAAACGTGTGTGAATTATTTTAAATACCTGAAAGTGATTTTAATTTTGAAATAACAATTTCTCACCTGCGTGAGAGCCATTGCGCAAGGCATTTTAAATTTTCTGTTTTATCTATAAACACCTTAACAAAACATGAGGAACAAATGAAAGGTGCTGTGAAGGCTTTTTCTGCTCCTCTCCTGCATCCTGGTAAAATCAGCTTCCAATGACACAATCTGCTCTGCTTTTCATGTGGAGGTCAAAGCGAAGTGTGGCGTTTGCTTCAAGAGCTGCATTCAAGCCTTCCCTCCTCTCCATCTGTATCATACTCGACAGCAGCATCTCCCTCTTCTACCCCACATCATCATCCTCTCATTCAATCCTCCCCTCCCTCTGTCACTCAGCTTCTCTTTCTCCCTGGTTTTCACCACCTCCGCCCTTTTCACCCAGCCTTTGGTAGTCGGCCATATGTGTCAGCTGTGCCAGAACACCCCTTTCTCCTCTTTCTCTCAGCCCGCGGGCCCAGACCCCCGTGTGTGCCACCCCTCCTCTCCTCCTCCTGTGAGGCACTGGCTTTGTAGGCTAATTAGCAGTGAAATTGGTGAATTGCAGGCTCGGGCACACATGCACAGACACTTCAGCTGCAGCAAGCGCCACTTTAGCTACTGAAAGGACCCTAGAATACAGAACATAAAGCGAGGGAGGGAGGCGAGAGGCAAGATTTGAGAAGAGCAAGATATTCTCTTTATTTGTAGGAGATTCTGGACACTTTCTTTGCACAATATGATTACATTTTTGGTTAATTCAAAGGATGTAGATTGCATATAGTTAATCTCTTATACTCCATTTGCGGTAAGTAGTATTTAGTAGTATGGCAGAAAGCAAACCGGTGGAAAAAAATGGGACCTTGAGGCAAGTTTGTTTGAATAGCAGATTATCAGAAAAACTAAAACTCTTCAGTGGTAAAAAATAGAATATTCTCTCTGAGATATCAAGTAGTTGATTTTGCCATCTGTTCAGACAGTTTCCTGATCTGGTGACAGCATTTTTTACCATAGCTTAGCATAGCTAATGTAATTAGATTAGACCAGTAGCTTTGAAGTAGGACAGGACAGGTAAAAAAAAAAAAAGATTAGACCAGTAGCAATTTTTTATATTTATATATTACGATAAAATAAGAGTATATTTGCTAACAATAAGTATAATCCGAATGATCGATGCTAAAAGATGCTGAAATTGTAAAACACTACTTATCTACAGAGGACACAAAAATGGGTCCAACTCAGGTGTAAGTAAGAAACAATACAAAAATGTCATTGTGTCCAATGCTGCTAATAATTGGTGAATAACTACACCTTTAAAAACAAATACAAACTTTTTAAATAAGTTTTATTTCAATATTTGACCAACCTATACTGACATCAAATTATCATGTTTTATTGATATTTTATTATTACCCAATTTTTGACTGAACAAAAATTTGAGGCAATATTATAAGCCTAAAATTGAAATAATAGCAAATGATATTACAAAATACTACTTTGAAAACAATGACTGCTATCGCCATAGAATTGTACACCTGTATTCTTGTTGAGGAAAAGTTTGGATCTAACCTCTGACTTAAACCATCACGAATTGTCACACAGTGTGACATAATAATATAGCGACATCACTTAAACCTTCAGAATGGAGGAGCTTAGATAGAAAATATGACATTAAAAGGATAACACTTCCTATCTGAAAACTCAAACCTGAAGCTCATTTACAACCGAGGTTTTAGCTGAAGTACATAGGCAGTGGGTTGTGTATAGTCTATTATCTGTAACTGTGAAATGAAACTGTTCAATAACACATTTTTATTTTTGTAATCCTCAGTTGTGAAATATTGTTCCGATTATAAATTCTTTATTCAGCTTTATTTTACTTCATTAAATCTTTTTAACTGCACCATGGTAATTTTAAAGTATAGTAGGAGAAGAATTCCTGCAAGGTAGCTGAAGTTTCACTTAATCTTTGTCCACACATTTGTACCTCCAGTATATATTTCTCCTCTTCTCTCATTGAACGTGCCAGAAGGGCATAACAGACAGAAATTTATACTTCTTTTTTAGAAAGAACTCTGAATAATAAGAGAGGGAGAGAGAGAAAAAGAGAGTGTGAGAGGAATAATGGCAGACTGATGGATAGACATCGTCATTCCTTTCTAATGATGCCAGAGAGACGACACCCATTCCATCATCCCCCTCTCATCTCCATCTCATCTGATCTGATATTAACAGGCAGTATTAAAGTCATGCAAGGCCTTAACAGACTCATTTAAAATTAATGGCTGGTAATTATAGAGGAAGCAGGTTTCGAGTAGCTGGGGAGGGGGAAGGACCACAGGACAAAAATGGTCGAGAGTTCTACTGTCAGAGTATAACATTTCTATTAAAATATGTCTGAGGCAAAAGTTTTGATCAGTTTATACTTAAAAGAAAATTATACAAGTTTTTACAATCAAGGCAGCCCAGGGGAATCACAAGCTGTGCAATCATGTGATTCGCATTTGCAAGATTTGAGGGCTAAAAGTATTCAAGAGCCCCTAAAATGTTAGTGAAACGTAGCTTTAGGTTTGGAGAACAGCCTGCAGTAGTTTTACAACAGAAAACACTTTGTGTATCATAATATGGTATTTAATAAGAAATATTTGCTGTAATGAGTCCTTGTTGAAACCGAAAATCTAGCCTGCGCATTCACATGCCACGCCGTACAACCATTGAGGTAAAGGTTTACACAGTAACATGAGGGGAGCAGGGTTATGCAAGCTATTCACAGAGATTAGCACACAGAAAAGGAAAATGTCTGGTTAGTGCTGGAGAATGAATTTATTCTCTGTGGAGTAAGAAACTGAAACCATATTTTCTCCGTGGACCCTGAATGATGAATGGTTTTATGACGTGCCTCAAGCTCCTTTGGTGAGCTTGAGACAAACCTCGAATATTTATTTAATTACAGAAAGTTTGATGTTGCGTTGATTATCTGTGGCAAGATAAATCTCATTCAACAGCTTAATAAACTGCGTCAATTGTGTCACAAAGGGGAAGGGTTTGTTATAAACGAGTCACTAAACGATTAATTTGAAAATCGCAACTAAATTCTCTAAAAATAAATGTGTATTATAAGAAAGCGAAAGCTTTTTTTTCGACCTTGCATGAACCTGTTGGTGGAGACCTCCAAAATCAAACAAGGTAACTTTCAAAATCACATCAGGGGCACTTTAGAAATAATAGAAGATGTCAAGTAAAGAGCATAGCCGGTTAGTTTTTTCAGCATTTTTGGTAAGTTGCGGTGTTCTGTGAAAGGGTATTCAATGTATGCAAGAACAATTAATAGACTAGAAACAATGAAAGGTCTGATGGTAGAACCGAGAGTGTTCAAGCTTATCAACACTCCAATTCTTCTGATTTCTGTTCCTAGGTTACATTAGTGTGTTATATTATTATTCATCTCTAGGTGTTACAATCCGTAGATGGCTTTCAGTCAACATTTCTCTACTTGCCCTAAACATCTTTTAGTACTCGGTAAAATACATTTTAGTTTTCCCAGTTTGTCTGCTGTGAGGAATTCAAGAACAAAGGTGCTCCAGTTTCTCCAGCTCTCATTGTGATTACATAATGGGGTAAATCACTTCTTAGTTTTTTTTTCAAAGCTTTTTATAATAAAGAACTAATATTTTTGGATGCTAGCAAACTTTTCAAGTGTTTTTATTCAAATAGATTTGTGGAAATAGTTCTTCATAGCAACATATTTTTTTCTATTAATTTTATTGTTTTTCATTCTGCCTTGAGACTCCTAATTGAACACAACTAATCCAAAGTCCACACAAAACAAAATATGAAAATATGACGTTTTCATTTGCAAAGAAAAAGACACCTTAATAAATATTTGTATTAGGGTATTGAAGATATATACTCTTCAAGACTTTTGTGGTGAAATAAATCTACAGTTTTTTGTTTGTGATGTGACTCCCAGAGCATTCCTGGAGTTTTTCATGCCATCGACTGAAATCCCTCTATATGCCACATGTGCTTGAGAACTTCCAGTAGATGAAACAGACCATTTGTTTACACAGAGACTGGCAGAACATACTAGCTTATTAGCGGCATGCTGTGAACGGCTGCTGTTGTGTTTATTTCTGCTGATGTTAATCCATAATGAATAACGACATTTAGAGCTTTATTGACAGAAATTTAACAGCCTAGCCTTCTTTTAAAATCCCATTCTTTCTAAACCTCATTTCAATTTATTATGATGTATGCAGATAAAATATTAACACTTTACAGAAGATTATGATTCTTGCTCGAAAGAAAGTTTAGGGTTAGCTGAGTTAATATTAAAATACTTTACACTGTCTAGCCAAAAACATTGCCACCACAAGAAAGGTCACTGTAATTTGTATTTTATCTTTGATTGCATGATACATTTGCTGTGATCATTGTTTCGATTAAGATAAATGATCTTACTTCAACTCAAGCAATACACATAAATATATCTAAAGTAGCCAGGGGTGTACATTTTTTTTTTGCTTTAAAGTCAGGCAATTTTAACATTATGGTCAGACAGCGAACTGTGGTTCAGTCACTTCTTATTGTGCATCGAGAGGGAAAGACAGAGCTTGCCCATCAACTGTGAAACTGTGGGCAAATGCGTGAAAAAAATTATAAAATTTGAGTTAATTTTGGATTACATTGTTCCTGGTTACAGGGGCCACTCTAATAACAAGAAGAACGAGCGTTAATAAAAAACCTAAGTTTGTAGAACATAATGTAGAATGTGTGATTCCTTATGTTTTTGTTTTGTGAAGAATAACATATCTCAGTTTAGGAGAACATGACCTCCCTCAGTGAGAGTAAGGCTTAAGGACTTAAGACTTTGGATTTCTTTAGTAAAACAGTTATGAGGTTATGTGGTTAGCCAATGTAACCCTAATGTTTAAATCAACAAAGAATTATACTTGTGAGCTAAGTTAATTCATATTTTAATTAGTCTTTCATCTGTGGCTAAAACAAAATGCACTCACTTACAAATCGTCCATAGATTGTGAAAAATGTACTTACCCTGCCTCGTTTTTTGTGAAAGGTAGTATTTCACTCAGAACGTTTCTGGCCCTCTTTCCCACAATTCCTTTGGGACTCTGTGTACATAAATGCTCCGTCATTATCTCAGAGGTTAATAAACCCTGGCTAGAGAATAACACCCTGTGATCAATACTCACACTCACTTCCCTACAGTGATACAGTGACTGCTGCTTTCTGTACTGAAAAGAACATTTCATTCATGCTTGCTATGAAGGAGATAGATGTTGTTTTATTGATATTTACAGTTTGAATTACTTCATTTTCAACTTGTCAAGAATTGGATTAAGAAACTCTTTTCTTCGGACCCTGGACCACGGTTTATTTAGCTTCGTTGTTCTTTCTCTCCTTCTTTTCCTCCTCATTACAGAGAAGAACGAGGAGAAGGAGATGACAGGGTGCTGAGGTGTGAGTGTGCCAGGCTCTTCTAACTTCTGTGAGTGCTTCAGTACAAGCAGGAGAGTTGTAATTGTAATTTTAAGTATTATTGCAGTTGTATGACCAAATCCCAGCAGCTTCTATTGATCGGTACTGTTTTTTATTATACTGATTGCTGTGTTGCAGAAATGTAGGGAACTATTGTTACAACAACTTAGTGGCAGGTTGCATCTAAAGATTTATTCAAATGAGTCATTTGTTGTTGTTCTATCATGGATAGCAAAATGGTATTATCTGGGCTGATATGAACATAAATTTCTTTCTAATATTATTTCATAATATTTATTAATTCCAAAGCAAAATTATACTTTTAACATGCTTTGTTAACAATATTTACAGAACGCCTGATTAGGGTTTGATACAGTGTTTAATGGAATCATATGATTCCACAACTCTTTTTTTTTTTTTTTTTACTGTATGTACTTATAATATTCAAACAATAAATTTTCTTTCAGCTTAAATATAAACTGCGCTGACAATGGCCTGAAATTTAGTTATAAAACTATGATGAGGGTGGAGGCACCAGCCAAAATCTTTGCTTATTGGGCAGCAATTTGGGCCGGACCAGCCCTAATTTGTTGGCTCATAACACGCTCATAAAATTTGGTTGAATTGTTGTGTGAATACATGTAGAACATACTTTTCAGTTTGTTAGTCTGTACTGAATGTTTGTTCAATACCACTTTTGGTAATATTTGATGAATCACATTTAAATGGAGAGCTGTGGCGATGAAGCCCTACTTCCTGTTCCTGCCTCATTATCCCCTAAGCTGATCAATGTTCTTAGAAAAATCTTATTTTGTAAACAGAGACTTCGTGTTTTATGTTTAGTGTATGATCTGTGAAGATGGGCTTTGAAATAATTCACACTAATGACTTATACCAGTTTTTTGTCATTGTTTTAATGCGCAAGCTTCTGCTAGAGAGCTGTGTAGATGTGGTGTATCCTGAATGTTCACCCAGGATCAGTCCACCAGGGGTTATTGCGGGCTGTTGAATATGAATACTTAGCTTTTTGAACTTTAATGTTGTACTCTATGAGGTTTTGTGATGTATGCTAAGTAGATGTGTGACTTTTAGTGAATATTGTAATTTATTGATTGTGCTACATGTTTGTTAATTTAGTTTACACCTTTTTTTATGTAACCCTGTGATTGGTTTCTTCCAATCAGGCTGAGTAATCATGAGATGTATAAAAAGCCTGCCATTAGTCTGGTAAGTGGAGGGGAGAATATGGTGAGTCCATTATGTGAAAACTTCATAGAGACTGAGAGAAGGAGTCTCCATTGGAAATGTTTTGGACAGATATCTCTCCTTAAATGCTGTGCTCACTGACTATGTTAAGTCATAGTGAAGGCATCCTGCTCAGCTATTTGTTAGCTTGGGCTGTTCTACTCCTCGATAAAGTTCATTTGAGGTTTTTGCTACATTACATTTTCATTCACTTTTTGTTAGGCCAGTATCTGCAGTATTTGGCGTTTTATTTTATTAGCTTATTTTTTATTGATAATTTGGTTGTTTTTATTGTTTTCACGTGTGGCTCACAATAAAAGCACTCTGCACTGTAAGCTTCAGACCTCTGAATTTAATCTTACGACCCTTGGAAAATTTCTCACATTACGGTAAAAGCTAATTTTCAGCATTATCCTTAATCACTTGAATAAAGTGTATCCACAAGCCAGACACTCAAACCTTTATTTTATGTTGTTTTGCCAAATAAACAGCCTTTATACTATATATTGCAAATTTTTTTATTTTTAAATACTTTTTTCTAAAAAAAGCAAGAAAAACAAAAATGACAGCTGTCCTAAATAGATAACATCCTCTACTTTTATAATGGCAGACTTTCTGCTGATTTTTTGGGTCATGGGATTTCTTAGGCCAACCGGAATTTGAGAATAGATTTGTAAGCTGCATTGCTTTGTGGTTTTCAGACATTTTAACCATGTCAATTGAAATCAATGGAAGTAAATGTTAACTATAGCAAGATTAATGGATTGAACTTTGTAATGATGAAATACTTTTGTGATGCTTTTTGTTAACCTTTTTTTTTAGTGAATGGCGACTATACCATAACAATAGTGATTTAAATTTTAAATTTCTGTGTGAATGCTCCTCTATAAATATGTATACATTTTATTTGACAAATAGTCTCTGATGAAATAAGCACTTTGAATTTGGTATTTTACAAAACTTCAAATGGTCTTCTTTAATAAGAGACTAAAAGACCAAATACCTAGGGAAATCTTTGTGACTTTTGTAGGAAAACCTGTGTAAATATATGAAATATTACTTTGTAACTAAAATAGAAAGAGGTCAAAAGTAAAATTAAACATACAATTTTAATATTGTTTTGTGGAAACTAGCCCTGCATGGAAAAGAACCTGAAGGTTGGTTTTTCTTGATTTTATACTCATGCATAACTATCTCATGAGTATTTTTTATTTATTTATTTATTTTTACAAATTCACTTTTTTGTTTGGAACGTTTCTCCCAGCAATTGAAATTGCATTTCTGTTTAAGGTATGTGTGTAGGTTGTGGTTAAATCTCCCATGCCAGTGTTTTGTTTAAATATGGATGTATTTTACGTTGCTATGATTTTTGCAACATATTGAAATGCCTTGACTTCTGCCGATTATTAAGACTTGTAATTAATTAGCTCTGACTGCCTTCTGAGCATGTCTTTTTGCTCATGCGCAAATACACCTTTTTAGCACATCTTTTAACAGGTGTTTCAAGTCAAGACTTTCACGCCACTCTGCCCTGTATTGAATGTAAGAAAACAATGAATCACTAGGTAACATTCAGCAAACGTTCAGATATACAACCATTTTGTGAATTTAACACAAGTATCGTACACATTACCAAACAAACACACACACATGGACTAAACTATGACAACAGGTCAACGAAACAAAAATGCAGCTGGCTCCAACAGGCATTAATGAGCACTAACAAGGCCAAGAGCAGAGCAGCACTTTATTAAAACAGACAAACAAACCACCCGTTCTCTCGCTCCATCGTGATGATACAGGGTTGGTGAGGCCCAGTCTAGCACCTTATCAAAGACCAGAGAAAGTGGAGGAAAGGGTGTGAGTGTGTGTGTGTGTGCGTGCGTGCGTGTGTGTGTGTGTGCGTGCGCGTGCGTGCGTGCATATGTGCATGCGTGTGTGAGATGACACCTTTTTCAACCATCCTCCAGCCCCCTAGTTTTGCCTGTAGCCTTTCTTTAATTAGCTTGGCACTTTTTCTTCTTTTTTTCCTTCAACCTTTTTTTCTTGCTCCTGCCTTAGCATTTACCTTTAGTATTTATTTGTATGTCTTTCTCTATGTTATTAATGCTTTTATCTTGGTTTCCACTTCAGAAATGTTGGCTTTAATGGTCTGTATGTATTCTCTGCTCTAAGAATGGTCTTGTGATAATAGATGCTTCTTTTCATGCTGAACAAACACTCACTTCCACATGTAACCATCTGTTACATGTTAAATATTTCCATACTTATTCTTATACAATGCATACACTGCATCTGGCCTACTTTTATTTATAGGGATAACATATTGAGATTAAATATTTATTTGAAATATTTACACATGTACATGCATGCTCAGATATTCCACAATGTCAGCATTTAATGTAGCTAATGCAAAAAAGTAGTCACAGAAAACACACAAAAGTCCAAGAAAGGTCCAGGGGTTGTTTACCGATAGACACACTTTCAACTTGTTCCACAAAAAGCTGAATTCGCCATTTTGACCCATTTTTTATGCTTTATTTGGATAAAATAATGTATTTGTTAATAATGAATTTGACCACATTTGGAGTTTTTAAGTTGAGTCAACTCTGTAAATGTACAGTACCATCATTTATTTCCTTCTCATAAGTACTAAGCACTGTGTTCTAAATTTTGTGCAGTATTCTTTGCATATTGAAACTGATTTGGTAGGACAGATAGGGTATTTAAAGAAAGTGATAATATTTTAGCTAAATAAAAAAATGTAATTGCTGTTGTTGATAATCAATTTGGTCACTTTTCAACAAAATTTATGAGAGGATGAGAATGCGGTCGAATTTAAACACTTGCATTTTCTTACAATCAAGTATTTGTTTATATTTTTCCTGCAGAACTTTCGCTCTTAGCATAATTTAACAACACAAATGTAGGAAGGATTGATGGCACATTTGAATGTTTGCTTGCCTTCAGGGGACAACTTCATATAGGAATATGGAATACTCTTAGGGTTGTTGAAATTTCCTTTCGAAGCTTGAGCAACTCTGTTAATAACTCTGTAAAAAAAATGTGAAAGAGGCCATAAAACCAAGCATTGTACCATAGTGGCCTTCAAGCTGTACACATCCTAGCAGTGAGTAGCTGCATGCTAATAATGACCAGCTCATGGCGATCAAATAACTAATTCCTGTAGATCAAATTTACTTAGAATTTATTTCTCCATGAAAAGTATCTATCACAAAAACTGGGAAGAGATTTTATTAACATTGGTCTGTTGACAAATACTTCTTTAGATACTTTACTCCACAATCTACTGCTCTGGTGTCTGGAAAATGTTTTATGGCATTCAGGGGTCCTGGTTTGGTCCATATCTTTAGGATCACTCCTTCTCTGCTGATTCTGGCTACGGATGCCTCTCGTCCCAGTTTACTTAACTGCTGAGTATCCCAAAGCTCAATTTTAAGTCCACTGCTTTTTAATATGCATTTGTACCTCCTAAGAGATGTATTAAGGAAACATAACATATCGTTTAGCTTTTATGCTGATGACACTCAGCTGAAGTCCATTGCACTGCTTCTGGCTTGGCTCTTAGTCAATGGTTTCTTAATAGCTTTTTAAAACTTAACAAGGAAAAAACTAAGGTAATGACTTTAAACCCCAATCCCCAAATCATGCAAACCATATTTGTAATTAGGAATTAATTAGGAATTGGGGCTAATATTGGACTCGCACTTAACCTTTGAGGAAACAAATAAACCAAGTCATCAAAAACTGCTTTTACCAATTACTTATTTTTTTCTGATTTGTGGAAGTTGTAACGCTGTGTGGTCTTTAGATTCTGGTTTGCAGAAAACTGTTGCATGTTGTTGACTAGGATGAGGAAATGTTAAAATATAGGGAGGCCTAGTGTTGGCCTCCCTGCTGTGGGTGGAAGGGTCTTTTTTGAAATGCTTTTAATATTCTATAAGACACTTTATGAACAAGCTCCAGCTACTGTCTTCCCATTAGCACCTTAGGTCACTTCCATCAGCTGATAATCGAATTAGCTGTTTCTTGTTCTAATCTAAAATCAAGGGGTGACCAGGCTTTACTGTCAACGTCCCTCCACTTTGGAATAAGCTACTGCAAAATTTTCATCTGGAACGTCTGGAATTTTTTTATTTGTTAAATCTTGTTTTTAAATTGCAATTTAAGATTGTTTTTCAATGCTTTTTAATGTATGTTTTTTAAGTCCTTGTACTTTTTAGTGTTTGTGTGTTTATCATGATCTTCTAGTGCCAATGAATCTGCCGCATTTCGCGCAGCATCCGGTGTAAAATGTACTTCATAAATACATTTTATTTGCTTACTGAATGACTAAAAGAAGGACCCTTGAAAAACAAAGGGTTAGTAAACTGTGGATGACCTTGTGGGTATGAACAATTTATTGCCTTTTCACTAATGTTTTCTAATTCAATTTTTTGTTAGCATTCCTGTCTGGGGAGAAAGTGTCCAAGAAATTATATTAGCTTTGTTTTCAATCTTGTGAAATATACATCAATATAGAAATATTCTGTAATAATAGTTCCTTGTTGTTTAGAGCCTAATTACCTGACAATTAGTTACAGAGTATTTTACTCATAAAGGAACAACAGACGATGCCAGGCTGTCATTCTGTCATGCACAAGTGGCAAGTGTGTACAGTATAAGTGTTAGTAGCACATTTGTGCTTTGTGGCCAACTCATTGTGGTCATTGTGCAAGTGTGTGTATGAATAGGTCTGTGGGGAGGCAGACAGATTGAGCATTAGCAGCCATCTCTGTCATCTCAAACAGCTGTCCTCTTCCCATCGAGCTATTCACACAGACATGTTTGCATTGTGCCGCAAGACCTTTCCCAGAGGAGCCACACTGAGTGAGAGAGAGAGGGAAATATAGAAACGCCCTCTTGTGTCATTCATTTTTTTTCCCAATCTCTGCCTCCATCCGTTGCCCCCCTCCTCCCTTTGTTTTGCTGTGTTGTTACGTGGTGATGTCTTATCATACAGCTCAGAGATATGTCTCAGCAACACACACACACACTGACGCGCACCCACCCGTGTGTGCAAACAAATACACATACTTATCATAACTCTCAGAGATATGTTGGTTTTATCTCCCTGTTCCAGAGGCCAGTGGAAAGCTTTCATGCATATTAAATGAACATTTTATTTTCCTTCTCTTTTCTAATTAATAAAGACGGAGAAGGAAATTCTGTTGAACAATTACAAGATAAGCACGTTCCTGGAAATTCATCCTGGGGTCAATTTTGACATATAGGATTGTTTAATTGACCAGGTTATTATTTTAATGCAGGTAAAATTACACACTGTGTTATTTTAAGTCAAAACATGTGTATCTGTGTTGAACAGCATGTGCATCTTCTAGAGATGTCAGTAATGTTCAGCCATATATTGTAATTCTTGTGAACCTTGTGTCAGATATACTTGACTTGAGTCAAGTAAAATACAGTGAAACTTTTCTTTTTTCGTTTGAATGGTTTACATATAACTATGTTTGTTTATATCATGTTTATTTTCATCTAATGTAGTGGCCATCTACATTTGTCATCTTATCATGCTCACAAGCAGGGGCAAAAGATATTGGTGATCCACGAGATGCAGGTGAGCTGATTCAGACACATCCCCCTGTGCTCCATCAGTTCACTATGGGTCATCCAGACAGCGAAGCTTGAGTTTAGAGATAAGGCCTCCACAGAATATTGTTACGATAGCTAGCAATCTGCATGTCAGAGGTGACATGTGTCTGGAGCATTTCTGTTAGGGATCTCCAGGCCCCCCCCCCCCCCCCCCCCCTTTACAGCCTGCATGTATCAGCCCAGCACAGAGCGCATCAGCTGGGTTGATGGAATCTCCTTGGGGTGGTGTGGGGAACCGCAAGACCCAGGATTAGAAGGCTTACCCTGTGTCCTGATAACATTACAGGGGTCAGAGGGGTTAGGGGTGTGGAAATCCATGAAAAGATGTGTTTAGAAAGGAGCTGAGGCTCAATGGGATTGGATTTGGGGGAATTTGCAATGCAACTTAGACTGAAAAATAGTGTTCACATAAAACCTCAAGAGACATTCTTCCTCTTTAGTTATGGTTGATGATCTGTAAATCCCTATATGGAGTCTTTTGATGTATGAAATCATTTCCCGAAGGGACACTTACATGGCGCCAATGTGAATAGGAAATATATTTGTTTTTGAAAAGCCCAGATTACAAATGGCAATTATCTAAAGGCCAAAAAAATTAAAAAGGATTCAACTTTTAAAACACCCTTAAAGGAGAGCTCATTTGCCAATTTAACATAAATGAATTTGTTTGTTTGTATATGTGTAAAGCATGTGATCATTCACTTAAGATTATGTTTCTGAATGTGAAAAGCATTTTCACCTCAACAAAACCATTTCAGCCAAAAAAGTGCTGTTTTATGTGTTTTTCCAAATGACTCCGCTCACCCCGCCTCTCTCTGATGTGTTTATCTGATTGGTGTTTTCGTAAAGCATGTTTGGAGAAAGCATGCAAGAACGGTAAAATAATAATACAAAGTAGAAAATATGCAATACATGTTTTCTTAATTTTTCTTCTTTTCTTTGTGTAAGAGTTTTGAATAGTAATGGCATAAAAATGCCAACGTTAATACGATTGCTTTTGTGACATTTTGTGAATTTTGGTAGATGATTATTTATTTACTTTAAAGTAATACACTTACTTGTTTTAGAGCTGGGACTGGATCATGTAGAGTTGGTACAAATCTTAAGTTTCAGTCTCAACTTCATGGCAAATCTTGTTTTGTACTGACCCTCATTCAGTCATGAGTCAAATGGCTGAAGCAAACAAACACATGTTTTAGTAAATCTGTCTTTCCGCCATAAATAAAAGTTTGTCACTCTGTCTTTTAAGGTTACTGTTTTTTAACTTTTTTATATCCCAACACGTTGCAGATATTTGAAGCCAGGGTTCTTAAATGGAGGCCTATTGTGTTGAGGGGTATGGTTTATGGGGATTAATGCGAGGGCCTCAATATTTGACGGCATTTACTGCAAGTTTGTTCATAAACAATTGATGAGTCCAAATTCTCCTTCTTATTGAACATATTCAGTCAATCAATCAACAAATCAATCAATCAATCACAACATTATTTTTGCAAAACTTTGAGCACAACCAGGTCATCAGCCTAAAGTGCTTTTCTGGTGAAATGTGACAATTTAAAGTATTTGAAAGACATACCACTGCTTTTTGGACAAGCTGTGTGCGATTTCAAGTATACCGGTTCATTCCCTAGTTTAATGTTTCTCAATTATTTTCTGTCGCTTCCTGTCTTCACTTCATACTATGCCAATGAGAGCGCCAAAGTCCCCTAACGTAGTGGAGTGGTATTGCACTTTATTCTAGAACAGTAAAAAATTTGAAAAATCATAAAGCATGTTGCCCGATGTCAAACATGCCCCTTCCCCCCAGCAGACACACTGTAGTTGAAGAAAACTGCACTCAAAGGTGCTTTCACGTCTGAGTTAATTCTCTGTTCCATTTTAACACCCAAATTAGTCACCATAGGTTTGCAATGCACCTAAACCAAGAATCAGATCAGAAGCTCCTGAATAGCGGAAAATAAAACAGTTTTACTCTTGTTTAAATGAAGAAAGTTATCAGATAACCATTCTCTGATGTCCATGAAGCAGTGATTAAGAGAGTAGAGTGCCGTTTATAGTGCCTGACTGAACAGGGAGATAAACTTGGAAGTTTACTCCATTCTTGGCATTCGTACAGACCGCAATGTGGGGCCCTCTAGGACTCCAGAAGACAAGATTTTTATCAAAATGTTTATTTTATTAAAAGGAAAAAAAAAGTTTCCCTTGAAGGTTGTGGGAGGCGATAGCTCCAGACTTGCAGAGGAGGGGTGCAGGAGGTGTCCAAGCACCTGCTGCTTTGCCCCTTGTTACCCAAATTGCCCTTGGGTATCACTATTTAAAATAATGTTAATTAAATAATTTATAATATTTAATGCCAAATTTACATTAAACGGTTATAGTTTGTGAGATTTTCTGTTTCTGAGGTTGGATCACAGTATTTACGCATGATTTCTAACACATGATTTTGCTTGGCAGCCATCTAAGTTTTAGTCTTTTTGATGAAAATGACCATTAGTTTAGTCACATTTTAGTCATTTAAAAATGTAATTGTTTCAGTCATTTTTTAGTTGACTAAAATCTAAAAATATATTTTTTATACTAAAAGCACAAAACCTTAACTTTCCCCAATAACATTTTCGTCCACTCTCGTCTCATTTGGCCTTTGTATCTTGTCAAGTATTTGTCATATTAAAGACTCATTTAGCTCGTCACATCAGGTTATTGTCTCAAGAAAAAGGTGCATCAACAAAATAATTTCTAAGTGTTGTTGTTTCTGTCAGTAAGCGTCAATAATAGCAAAGCTTTTCAGTCACCTGATGCCGAGCTACACATGTAAACAAAGCTTTTTTGTGGATTTGTATTTCAATTCACATTCTTATTTTTTGTTAATAGTGTTCTAAAGTAACACGAATATATGAAAATATTTTAGGTAATCTGCTTGCTTAGAATTTCTTCATACTAAATGTAATCGCAAGCAACAGGCAACTGTTAATTTACAGTCATTTTAGAGTAAAAAGGAACTCTGAGGTTTAAAGTTCAACACAGAGAATTGTTCACTTTATGCCTCCCGAGACACTCTCCTACATCAGAAATGCTTGATGAGCTGTTAGGCCCTGCGTGGAGTCCTTGGGGTTGTATTGAGTTGTAGTTTTGCTTGTAGCTGAAAAAAAAATAGGTCTTTTATATTTTTTAAGTATTCAAAATTGCCTTGAAAGAGAGCATGTCTAAATATAGACCCACGTTAAAAACTGCAAGCACTAACTACTATCACAAATTAATAGAAACAGACAAAAATAACCCACGCCTTCTATTTGAAACAATAACAAATCTACTAAACAGTCAAGCATCGACAGATTCAAATGCAGTTATACAATTGTATTTTATGAATTATTTCTCAAATAAATTTCAATTTATCAGATGCAAAAAACTAATAAGCAGCTTAACTCAAATTCTATGCTTTTGCCTCACTCGCTGCAAAAATTTCAAATATTTTATCAACGACGTGCTCTCTCGAACCTGTACCAACAAAATTACTTAAATAATTGCTACAAACAGCTCAAGAACCATTTCTGAATATTATAAACTCATATCTTTTGCTAGGTTACGTTCCTAAACAGCTCAAAAATGCAGTAATTAAACCACTAATCAAGAAAACGCACAGGATCCTACCGAGTTATCCAAATACAGTCGTATCTCTAACCTTCCGTTCTTGCCAAAAATATTAGAGAAAGTTGTAATAGCACAGCTATTCCATATCTGTTTAATCTAACATTTGAATAATTGGCTCCTGGTATTTGTCCTAACGGTTATGGTATCTGGGCGCTATAACATAAAAATTGTTGAAAAAACAATGTGCATATCTAACCTATCTCCATCATTTATCACTCATCCTGCAGTTGATGCTGATCACTTGTTTGTTGTCTATGATACATTTTACAACTAAGACTTTGTGAAGGTGCTTTGAAAGCAAATGCTAAAAAAGCGCTATATCAAAAACTTGATTGATTGATTGATTAAATAGTCATTAATGCAAAGCTCTATTTATAATATGTATCAAAAAAACGATTAGAAATGTAAAATAAAAAAGTATTGCTGCGATTAAAAAAGACTCTTTCTTTACAATCAAAATGGAAAACGTTCTAATCTAACACCTCTTACCTGTAAACTTTGAAATGGCAGAACAAACAAAACACGGTGCAACCTTGAAAATAAAAAAGCTGCAAATCACTTAACTAGGAAAACAAGATTATACAAATGCTATACTAGAAAATCGAGATGATGTTCATTGATAACTAAAAACAACATATTTCAAATGAAGAAAATTTGAGGTCTTCTTATTACAGAGACATTAGTACTCTGGTTCTCTCTGAGCAATCCCCCCATATACCCACCCACCCTTCCAATTCCATCCAGCAATAATAATTCTTCAAGCTCTCTCTTTCTCTGGCAGCTGTATTTTTTTCACACTCTCATTCGTTCACCCTCCCCTCTTCTCTCCCGTCCGCCGCTTCTTCCTTATCTCCTCTCTGCCGTCCTCAGTAATTATTATTATGTGCTGCAGAGATAATTTGAAAGCTGTGAGGGGAGAGAGAGGGAGGGAAAGACGGATGAAAGAAACAGTGACTGTGGCTTCTTGGACTGTGGCTTCTTATCTGACCTTGGGCAGAGCCACCCATTGTTAGGCAAATCTCAGCAGTGAGAGAGAAAGAGAGAAGAAGAGAGAGAGAGAGCGAGAGAGAGAGAGAGAGAGAGAGAGAGAGAGAGAGAGAGAGAGAGAGAGAGAGAGAGAGAGAGAGGCATTGAGGCAAGGGAGTGTTTCATGGACTGAAGGCAAAACGAGAGCAATGGCTGGAATGAGTTGGAGGCAGCACACAGACTTGATGGAGGTGAAGACCTTCGATGATGAAAGGAAAATCAAGAAGTTTAAAGTTTGATGAGATGATTTTCTTTGTGGGGTTTGATTCTGAAACTGATAGCATTAGATTAAATAATATAAATAGCAAATTGTGGGATGTACAAGTAAAACCGTACTAGTACTGTACAAATCAAATCTCTACATAAACTGTCATATGAAAATTGTTTTTACACGATGGTAACTCGAGTGTAACCTTGCCTTTCACCCAAATACCTAGGTTAGTTAAGCATCAAGTTTTCCAAATGCTGAATTAAGTCAGTTTTGTGTAGTTCCACTCTTCACTGCCGGTTGTTTTTTTTTTGTTTGTTTTTTTGAGGTAGGAACAATTGTAACTTAAATCAAGAAGATTGTGCTGCAGTTGGAGTTTATCAACACTTAACAACATTTACTGTTAGTTCAAACAAGTAATACAAATTAATATGTTTTTACCTTGCCAATATTGCTGATTATTATCAGAAATTGGAATAACTGCACTATAAATAAATTACTACCATTACTAGCGGCACTACTTTTTCAGTAATGCATAATCAAACTAATTACTATTATTTCCCCATTACAACATGTTACCGCAACAGTCCATAAAATGTGTGTTACTACAGCAGCCTGTATTTGAGAACACTAAAGTGGTTTTAATGCAAGTCCGTCTCTTAACCAGGGCACCTCTCTGAGGTTGGAGTGGGTGGGTGTGTGCGTTCTGGACAGGAGCGGGACACTTCCTGAAGATTGGTGTGTCTGTGAACATTGAAGAACATGATGATCATGTTCAGAGGCAGAATCAGAGAATCAGAGGCAGGGTAGGACGGGTCTTTACACACAAACACACGACTGGAACAAGAAGCAAGCTCCTGCTTTTCAACTTGATGCTTTATAGTAAGTGACTGAACTGCAGTTCCCAGAGCGACCACTCTGGGAACACTGGCCAAAATTGCAGCTGGACAAAAACGTAGTTTAAGGGAAATCAGTGTTCTCGTTGACTCATGTCTAGCTAATGGTGTGTAGTCTCCACACTGCAAGTGGTTTATTAGCTAATTATTTTTTCAGTCATTAATTACTCTCTAAATTTTGACTCTTCAGCTTAACTGTTGGGAAAATATAGCATTATATATGAAGATAATCTCCTTTTATAAATGTTTTGAATGGTTTAATGTCATTTTTTAAGTAAACACAACACAATGGTTTACTCCTTTTCTTTAATATAAGCTCTATTTAAACTCAATAATTTGGTTTTGCAAGCTTTTATGAGGTTAAACCTTGGAAACCAAAAAATCCTCATTTTCATAAATGTGTCCTGTACTTTTTAACAAACACTGTTTTGCCTTGAAGCAAAACCTGCTTAATACATAAATCTTTTGCTTTCAAAATCCTCTGTCCAAAAACAGACTCAGATTAAGAAATATTTGACAAAATTAACTTGTTAAAAAAAACTGTAAACATATTGCAGTTTACATACCTCAAGGAAATTGAATATGATTCTCACACAATAACCACAATAGCAGGACATTTAATATATTCTTGACGATTTCATGTGTCACCACTTTTCCTTCCATTTACATGGAATGACACCCAGGAGAAAAAGTGTTATACTTTGTAATTTTTTATATAATATTGTAAATGCAAGACCAGTTTTTCTCCGACTGATCGCACTCCATGAACAACAGTAGAGCCCGCAGAGTGCACTGAGTTTAAAAAAATTATGTAAATAATTTGTTAGATTTATTACAGAATATCAAACTGAAGTAGAATAATGTGGGTTTTAATATTTTAGTAAGGAAATACCCACTAGTAATTTCTGAATTGTTCAAATTGACATAATATTATTCTCAATTATGCAATGGTGAAGTTTAACAGTGTTTTTCTTTAATACTCTGCATTTGTTGAGTCACATGATACTGCCAATCAATATGTTGGAGCTTGTTTTGCAGCAAATACTAAGCAAAATATTGTAAAGATGAGAAATTAATTAAAATCCCTCCACTTTCTATGTTCTATTTCTAATTTCGCTCATCTGTATGACAAATAAGTGGTTTGTGAGTATTGGTAGTAGATGGTTTCAGTCTGTTCCCATCTATTTTACAGCATTGTATTGGCAGAGCCGCTCACATCAATGAAAGTCCTCATTCAGAGCTGAGAGAAGTGTGGAACTCATCAGTTTAGCGCTTTCAGAGCTCAGACACAATCAGCACTCTCACTAAAGGTGTTGTGTAGGGGACACCTGGCCCCTCTCCAGACTGTTCGGAGTCTTTAGAAAGTCCTGCACGAGTGCTCAGGTGTTCCGCTTCCGTGAAGACACACAATTCAGCTTGTGCATGTGAGATTATGACAGCCGTGAAAAAGCTCTCTCAATCCATAAGCCTTCTGTTACCCCGACTTCTTTCTTTTGCACTGAGATAGATGATTGCCTAGCAGTACAATAGGAAAAATACACCCAGCAAAGGTGTAATTTCACTCATCAGCCTTTCAACACGCTTTACTGGAGAAAGGTGGATGGGGAAAGAATCGCAAATTGAGTGCGTTTCTTTGCTCTCTTTTACCAATTTGTAAAGTCTTATTTTCAGCTAACATGATCTGAAAACAGTAGGTGAGAAACAGTGGGACGTTTTTGGCTGGGTGTTTGTGCGTTCCTTCACTAGATCTTCCTAAATATGGACACCTCACAGGGACACTGACCTCTGGTGTCTTCTGGGCTAGAACATGCTAATGGTTTCTTGGTGGAGAATGCAGGATATCAGTTTTTCAGGATTTAAATTGAGGTCTTAATACAGAGAAGTTACTGATTATCTTGCAGCCACCCACCCACTCATCCAATTTCATCCAGTTTAAGTATTGAATTATTTTGAATATTATACTGAATATTTAGACAAAGAAAAGTTTTTGGCAGCAGCAACACTGCTCTGTTTAAGAAAACACAGCTAAACATCTTTAATACAACACTCCCAAGATATCTTTATGGCGACTGTGATCATCAGAGAGAAACTAGAACATATAGTATTATGATAGTTCATTAAACTAAGCCAGCTACCTAATTGCTGAAAATGAGATTGAAATAATAAGGAGCAATAAACACTCTACAATAGCTTGTTACTTTTTCCTCAATGTTTAGTGAGGAACCGTGTGCTGTATAATGCCATCAAACCAAGCATTGAGATGATATCTTTTAGAAAGGCACTTAGTTTAGACCAAAAGGTTTAGCCTTAGAACATTAAAAAAGTGCAGTAAAACTCTAGCTTTGCCCTTAAAAGTAATTGGTTATGTGTCCTTTTCAGAAAAGCACTTTGCCCATGTCAAATTAAGTATTTTTACCATGCATGTTTATGATTTAGGTTTTCTGTTTTAGGAGCACCACTGTTCAGAAATACTCAAAAATCCTGTACAAAGTTTAACAACATACATTACCAGCCATTTGTCGCTAAACTTTTTATGCATCAGCTAATAAGAAACAGAAAAATTAATAAGCCCAAAGTACACAACCGTAAAGGTTAATAGCATATATCCCTGGTCAAGCAACTTAGCAGTTTCTCTATAAAGGACACATAATTAGCTTAAAGAAAATCTAATGGGAAATATATGACCTACTACATTTGCAAAATCAAGTGCGTTTACTAAATGCTGTGTGTTTCTGACTAAAGCTAATGCTCAAATCTGTCTACCTGTGCAAATTTTGCTTGCATTGGTGAATGCGTGTTTGTGTGCACTTGCCAGTGTGCAGCACCCAAATGCTGTTTCTTGCTGTTGCTCTCTCTCCTCTAGTAATAAATCCCCATCAGCATTGTCCGTGGACTGCTCCACGTTGACGTGTGGCCTTTCCCCTTAATTACGTTCCATTCTGCAGGAACAACACTGCGTCCTTCTGCCAGATTTAAAACTGCCCATTCCAGTAATTAATGGCCCCTCGTGTCCTTCACAAGGTGCAATAAGAAAGTGAATGTGTGTAGCATGATGTGCGTGTGTTTGTATGCTCATGTGCTGACACAAGCTAGTAAATGCAGAAAAGTGACAGGTGTCTGGAAACATAAACTGTGAAATATGGTTCCACATGAGGCCAGATCTGAAATGCAGTGTTAACAGATGAAGGCTGAAAGAAAAGCTCTGACAGAGGTTCATTCATGAGCGACAGGGCTAGTGTTCTTGAAGATGCTCTGGGTGAAGAGGTATTGAATGCTGCTGGCATTGTGGAACACTGAGACAAAGAGGGAGGTGAACATGCAGTCAGTTAATTCTGGCATCACACCTGTTCTTCCTTTCCCACACAGACTCCCGGTTTAGTTCAGAAATCATTGTTTTTTTTATGCTATTATGGGTCTGGTTTCTTCTTATTTGTGTGAGATTTTTTTATTTTTAAGAACTGTGCAAAGCCTTGTTTTAAGCTTGGGGACATCTGTAAGAGAACTCGGTTTTCAGTGCTTCTCTGAAGTTCATGATGTTTTTGTCATTGTTATTGTGTGCGTGTGTGTGTGTGCGAGTGCGCGCGCGCGTGTGTGTGTGTGTGTATGTGTGCGTGCACGTGTGGGTGTGTGTGTTCTCCGATGTTCTGATGGATTGTAGTCAATGGATTTGGTTACTTGAGGGTTTCACTGTTTTTCTTGCTTGTTTTGGCTGCTAATTTGGTAGCTTGCTTGATTGACTTGGTTACTTGTTTGGTGGATTTGGTGATGTATTGAGTCTATAGGTTTTGTAGCTTGTTTAGATTGATTGGTCTGTTGATTTAGTGACTTGTTTGATCCATTGATTTGGAAGCTTCTTTGTTTTGTTGTTGTTTGGCAGCTTGTTTGGTTGATTTGGGTACTTGTTTCATCGATTGATTTGCTTACTTTTTTGTTTTATTAACTGATTTGGTTGGTTTACTTGTTTTTACTTTTATTTGGTAGTTAGTTTTTTGTGGACTGAGAACTTGTTTGATCAGCTTAATTGGTTACTTGTATGGTGGGCTGATTTGGTAGCTTGTTTGATCATTCGTGAGGCAGCTCATTTTTCTTGACTAACTTGGTATCTTGATTAGTCTGTTGATTTGTTACCTTTTTTTAGTTTGTTGATTTGTTACCTTTTTAGTCTGTGTATGTAGTAGCTTGATTAATCTGTTGATTTAGTAATTTGCTTGGTTAATTTGAAATTGTGTTTGGCCAATTGATTTTTGGTTACTTTTTGGTTGTTTTGATAACTTGTTTCATTTTTTTCAAATTGTTTTCAAATTTTGTGCATATTTTTATTCCTGGAGAGAATGTCAAACAAGATACATGCATCTGTAAAGATCTAATTAGTTGGTTGGTAGAGGGTTTGATTACTCTGCTAGTTATGTGAACATGAAACAGACTTATAAATGATAAAATGATATGCTTCCTTATAAATATAGCTTTGCATCATATTTTTGGAATCAGAAAATAATTATAATGTTTGTTTAATTAGATATGTTTGAAGGGTTATTTTATAATATATTTTTAAATAAATAAGACAATAATTGACAAGATATGTTATCTCTCCATATGTAAATACTGATATAAAGATATTAGGAGGGCCAGATACGCTACGAATAGGTAGGTGGATGGAGAGATAATAATAATTCATTTTATTGTATAAAGCTTCTTTTGAGAGATGCTTCATTAACCGCTGGACAGAAGCAGTACAAAATAATTAGAATAAGTACAGAATAAAACCAATAAATGCAGATCAAAGAATAAACCAATGTATGAGCAATAAACATTTTAAAAAATAGCAACTCTAACAGTAATAAAATAATAAAACATCAACAGTCTAAAGTATAGAATAGACAGAAAAGCCCTGTTTCCTATAATTTTAGTGCATGTGTGGTACTGACAGAAACTTTGGCTGAATGGTTCTTAGAGAACGATTCAGTGTATATGCAGTAAAAAGCAACAAGAAGTATGCAGGAGCAAAGTCATGGAGTGCTTTGTATTGAAGGGGTGAACTTCTGACTGGGAAGCAGTGAAGTGATTTAAGAATAGGTGTGATGTGTTCATATTTGCTGGACTTGGTCAAAATACAAACAAGCTTGACTGTGGTCTGAACAAACTTCTTACAAGTCAGAAATGGTTTGAATGTAACACAATTCCTCACTTTGCTCTTAGTCTCTAATAGTAAGTAATCAAGTGACAGACAATTGGACCCGGATATCGGGAATCAATCAGCAATACTTCAATTTTACCATTAATCTGGCAAAGGAAGTTTGCCTTCATCTGTGTCTGAATTATAGACAGACTGTTTAAGATGTTGTTAAACTTAAGTTATTTGTCAGGTTTGAGTGACATCCCAATGTCAAGTGGAGATAGATACATTTTAAAAATTAGAGGTTCAAGAACAGAGCTCTGAGGTACACCAGTGAGAACATCTCCTTTCAGATCGAACCCAAGTGTAAAAACAAAATATCCGGACAGATATATAGATATTAGGGGGTACAGATGGGCTTCATAGATAGATAAACCTATTGTCACATCGCCGGCTTGTTCCCACTCTCCCAATCACAGTACACCACCTCACACCAGTCCCAATCAATGCCGTGAACCTTCCCCTGAGTACTAACAACCCACACCTGTGTCATCTCCATCAAGCACACTATATACACTCACCTTCTCCATTCACTCTCCAGCTGGTATTGAAGTCAGATGGTTATCGTCTTCCAAGCTCCCACGTCTTCTCCTCTTCCATGGATGTTACTTCTGAGTCTTCGTATGCAACGCACTGACAAAGGGAAGTGTCTTTATTCATCTTAAAGTCATCACGGATCTGTGTTCACTCTCACAAGCTCATTGCCAAACTGTGTTCACTCTCTCAAGCTCACCACCCACGGAGGTTTGGATGCTAACCACTTCCACCCCTCTCTTAGTGTCAACCAGGCTAACGCTAGTGTGGAGTTATCACGGAAGCCCTCCATGAACTATGCTTGAGAAAGCAATCCTCTGCTTAAGTGTTTACGTTTTTGATCACCTCAGTCTTCCTTGTCTCCAGCGTGACCCCTATACTGTTTAGTGGAATTAAAAATTAATGGATATTTTGTAAGATACTTGAATAAACAGACGTGTCGTTTATTTATATATATGAAATACACAAATGATTGATTTTGTTAGTAGGGTGGATACAATTATTATATAATTATTAGGGATGCACTGATACGGGTATCGGCCTCGATACCAATTTTCTAAAGTACTCATTAAAAGACCCCCGATACCGGGGACCGGTACCACTGTCTCAGAAATGTCTATGTTTAAGCGGAGTGTAAGGAGTTAATCACAGGCGCCGAGTGCCTGCCCCGTCCCGTTCCGTCCCCACATACACACTCCGGCTGCAGTTCTGAGCAGGGAGAAGACGAAGGCAGACATGTCATCGTGTTCAGCAAAATTAGCCTAACCTCCAAGAGTTTTACGCCACAACTATCTTAATACACAGAAAACAGTTCCGCGACTCGAACACCAGCCAGGCTTTTATTAAGAATTAAGATTTAAGACTTTTATAATGGTTTATTCTGTAATATGTTGCATACAACAAGCTTTTCATGATAAATAAATGTTCTTAATTCCAAACTAGTCCCTTTTTTGTTTTTTAATTATATGATTGAAGATGTTACCTGTAAATTTAAATCATGTTTTTATTAAGTATTGTATTAAGTATTTTATTAAGTACTGAAATTCAAGTACTCCTACTCATACTCGTTTGCCAAAAAAGTGGTATCGGTGCATCCCTAATAATTATATAAATTCTTTTATATGAGAAGGTGGATCGATATTGATGTTGGGTGGGTAGATAAAAATTATATACTTTTTTCTTTACGAAGGAATGGATGGATGGATGGATGGAAAAATGGTAGCGATTGAGATACATAGAGATATGAATGTTAGTTGGACAAAAAGAGAGATTTATGGAGAAATACTCCAATATTTGTAAAGATGTTGATTGAGGGGCTACCAAGCTCCAAAGTCAACTTATCCATCTATACTTCAATCACATCACAAAAACATAAACATCTCCTAAGACACACCCACAGATCCGTAATAAACCATATTAACTTTAATTTTTCTAATTGTCTAGAATAGGAGTTTATTGCAGCTGCCAGCCTGCTTGTGTGACTGCAGTAAACCACGCACCCAAACAGCTCTTGCTAGTAATTACCTAAATGGGCTCATTCAAAAGCTCTTCATTGTGGAATCAGTTAATTAATTAGCTGTTTCACTGACAGGATAATGGTGAAAGCATACTAAATAGATTAGTCTGGATCTTGATTTATTGTTGAAAGCCACCCCCCTTTTCTGTTTATCTCTCTTACTATATCTTTCACGTTCTCTTGCTGACTCCTCCATTGCAATCAAGTACTTGGTGAAAAATCTGTCATTATAGTAAAAACTAGGTTTATTACATGTTATATTTGAAGATTTACAGCATGCTTCATGTTAAATCTACCAAAATGATGATGTGTCCAAGAAAAGATTTGTTTAAAGATGCATATTTAAATGTTTGAATGGCTTGAAATCCGGATCCTGCTTTACTTCTGTTGACTCTTCACTATAAAACCAACATAATTATCATAGAAAAATATATTATTGTTAGTACTGAATGGGCTGGAAAGAATTCCTAGAGATCATGCTGAGATGTTTATTACACTTAGCAAGAGTTGTCATAGTTGAAGAACATTTTAATTCTAGTTTCCTTTCCGGTTGACTTTTTGCCATGTTTTTGTTCCTTTATTATGTTTTGGCTCATTTAGAACTGATTTTGGCACCCTGTTATTGATTTTGTTCATGCTAGTAAAGTTCGTCATTGTTTACATGCAAATGAAACTCTAATTATAAACAAACAGGATTTTGCAGCAGTGTGTTGCAATATCAGTAATTAGATTCTAATAAAAATGCTGGTAGATACACATTAGTGTCTAGGAAACACTGTGAAAACATTGTATTTTGAGCTTATCATCGCAGCAACTAGTTGTAAAAGTTCTGTAGCTAGATTTTAGAACATTTATGGATCAACTTTTATGACTATGGAGTGAAGAACAAAACTTCAACATACAACTTCAAAATTCAATTACACTATGATGGCATCACCATTGATACTTTTGACTTTATGGTAATTTACCTTCTTTATGGTTTATTTCAAGTTCAATTTTGATTTCATTTTTTGCTTCAGATCTGAAAAAAAAGCTGGGCCAGACACCATTTTATCATGAAAATACGCACAGGGAGCACTCCAGACCTCACATTTTATGTTTGTTAAGTTATAATTTCATGTTTTTTAAATTAATTATCAAGTTGTGAGCTGGCTAACTTTTTCTTTAAACAGTTGAAGTCAAAATAGCTTGCTTCAATATTCTGAATCTAAGGAAAGGTTTTACTTTTTGTAATCCAAACATTAAGCTATTTAAATGCTTATTTAGATTAAAATGGGTTGTAAGTCTATTCTAGGCATTTAAACAAAATCAACCAACACACACACACACACACACACATAAACACAGAGAGAGAAATGTAAAAAGCATGTATATTGTAGCTAGTACTTTGAAAAGACGTAATACATTTAAGTTATTTTCATTTGTCAAACACACATTGTAAATGACTATAAATGATAAATGATTTTATTCTGCAAATGTACCTTATGATTTAGTATTGTTAATATAACCTTATTTTAAATTACTATGATTACACAATCAATTAATTAATCAATTAAATTACTAAATTACTGTGTTGATTACCGAAACTTACAAATGCAATGCATTACCGTTCAAAGTAACTTTGAAGATAATGTTAATGTTAACTATTTGTTTACTTACATATTGTTATTTTAATTTATTTTTGATGTCCACTGCAATCTTAAAAAAAGTTTAATTAAAAACAGCAACATGTTAATGTTAGCTTCCAGTGTTGCTTTGAAAGACCTCTTCATCCTCCTCCTCTTTTTCATCTTGGTCTTCATTTTTGTCTTCCTCTCATCTTTTTCATCTTCATCGTCTTCTTCATCTTTGTCTTCCTCCTATTTTTAATCTTCGTCGTCTTCTTCTTCATCTTTGTCTTCCTCTTCTTTTTCATCTTCATTGTCTTCTTCATCATTGTCTTAGTCGTCCTCTTATTTTTTTTCTTCATCGTCTTCTTCTTCATCTTTGGCTTCATCTTCCTCTTTTTTCATCTTCATTGTCATCATATTCTTCTTCATCTTCTTTTTTTTTGTTGTTTAGCGGTCAACAATCCAACAATGTGTCGCCACAAGAAGACACAGACAACACAAAATACTGAAAAATACTGCATGCTGTAACTGTAACAAATTTTGTTAGTTACTGCAAAAAGACTTTAACACATTTCTGTAAAATGCTAATTAACAATAACTAAGAGTATGAGTTTCAGCCATGTGTCACTCAAAAATATACTAAGCAGGATCTTATCTGTGGTTGTCTGCAGCTGTAGATGCTCTCTGCTCATTCTTACTATTTACTTTACTTTAATGGCCACCTTCTTCTGTCCATCTACTATATACCATCATTAAATGCAAATTGTCCCCAAAAAATCTTTAAAAACTAATTTGTGACAATAAGAAAACTTCTTCTTATAATGGAATTGGGCAAGAAAACAAGTTGCTTCATTAAACTCCATAGTCCATTAGTGCGGGCATGTCTATCACATTTTTGTAGTTTAAAATAATATGAAATAAATTAAAAAAATTTAAAGTTTGAAGTCTATGGACAAGTCTGATCCACAGCAACGTCACTAATCACTACAAACATTTCAAAGATCGCAGAATAACTCAAATCTTACATACAGAAGCATATATCTCTCAAACATGATGTCATAGAACCATAACACCTTCAAAGCTGTTGAAACCGAAGAAAGAGCGAGAGAATGAGCGAGTGGGTGGGGGAAGTTTGAGCGAAATTGAGTTTGAGAGAGAGAAAGAGAGTTGGAAAATCTCTTGATTAATCAACAAAGAGAGAGGCAGCTCTCCTACCGAAGCCAATCAAAGTGAGAGCGGCTCAGGGTTTAGCGTGCCGTGCCAAATCCTCTTGTTGCGCCTGCGGGGTCCGTAGAGCAGGAGGGGTAGAAGGGGTGTCTGCTTTTGTCTGCACAAAGCCAACCTAACGTGCTTTCACAGCAACAAGGGATGGGAGGGCTGTTTTGGGGGGCCTCGAAAACAGCCAACAAGAGGTGTGAATGAAATGCCATTCTCTTCCACAGGCTTTTACACTAATTCCCGTCCGTAGGTTCACTCTCTCCTTTCTTTTCCACGTCTGCGGTGCAACAAAACAACAAACAGAGAGACGCAGTGAAAACAAGGGATCCTGAGGGCTTAGTGCGCTTGTAATCCTTTAGCACTTCTGACCTGGTGTCAACGTGTAAGTCCCTGACCTCCCCTTTCAGAGCCTATGGTGTATGTGTATAGTCTATCATCCGCCCTCCCCAAAACTGGCCCTCTTCAACAGTTTAAGAAGCGCTGGCCAGGAATCTGGGCTTTCAAACACCTCATGGGCTCTGAAAGGAGCTTGTAAGCAGCCTAAGTAGGAGAGGTTTGATCGTGTTTCTTTTCTCTCACCATTTAATTCATGTTTAGAGGCCATCTCGTTAACCCGATCTTCCCTCGCTTTTTTTGCTCCTCTATGGCGGTCGACTTCAAAGACCTCCGTTGTATGAAGGAGAAAGTCATTTCTTTCATGCGTACCTTCATCTTATTCTTGTTTTGCGGGTGGCTTTCTTTACCTCCCCACGTTTCTTGGCCTGCTAAGCAGCTGAGGAGAAATCATCTCACTTTCTCCCTGCACTTTGCATTTGAAAAACGAATAATTAGCTGAATGGGGGTTGGGTACACGGTGGGTATTTAGTGGAATGAGGAGATTGGACCCCCGTGCTAGCACTGCTCTTAACACCCGTCTGAACTACCTGCTCAAGGATGTGGATTCCAAGGATTTATTGCCAGAGATGATCGTCTTGAGAAATCAAAAGTTAAATGTCTCTTTCCACTGGTGCGTTTCCTTTTGCAGCTCTATCAAGATGCTTTATTTACATAAACATTTACTGGAAGAGCCATGAACTAGCCCAAAAGTTATGTGTTTCATTTGAGAATTGTTAGTTGTTTAAAGGGTTGGACGCAGTGATAATTTGCATAAACTGGCAACCCCAAGCCTTAACTGAAACCTATGCAATCAGAAAGAAAAAGCGGAATTGATCGTTGACTTGCATAAGTGCAACCACATCAGAGAGGACACTTCATGGACTTATTGATAACTCAGTACTAAGCAAAATTTATTATTCATGGCCTTTTACTGGCTTTGTTATTGAGTATGGAGAGAGAAAACTTATTGAAAGTCAAAAGTCCCCAAATAATTATTGTTAATCTGCCATTAAATTAATTTTTTATTACCGTAGAATTTTATCATTTTATCCAGTATAGTTGTCTACATGTTGCAAACTATAAGCTAGATAATGTTTTACTTTTAAATGGACACAAATCAATTTAAATAAATTGAAAAACAGCACAATTTTATCAATTTGTTATGTGTTCACAATTGTGTCATGGAAATAAAAAAAAACAGCTATTCAAACTGAAATTAGGTTTTTTTAAACACCAGAAAAAAGGTCAGCATGGGGTGAAATTATTTATCAAAAGTTAAGCTAGTGTGATGCTAATATAAATAATAGAGTAATAATACAAACAGCAGGGGCATCAAACCCAATTTCTAGAGTGCCACAGTTTTTCTCCAGCCATAATTTAACATGCATGTAATGGTCACACCAGCCTAAAAGACTGTATTGTGTGTTGTCATGTTTTCATGAAGATTAATTCAAGAGTAAGAAGAGTAATTCAATCAACTTTTTGAAATCCTTTGAATGCACTAATAATTAATCCAGACCAGAAGGTAGTGATATTATTCCAATCCAGACAATAGAAAATGTCTGAAATCTGTTTTCAGAGAATAATCTAATGTTGACAATTGATTTGAAATTAAATAATACATTTTCATGTTGACAAATCATGGCAAAATAAATCACTGCTTTTAAAATCAATGCTCATAATATTTGGACCAGTTTATTTTTTAAATATGCTCAGTGGTAGAGCACATGGTTTGCATGTATGAGGTTCTGGGATCAATCCCAGGGGCATTGGCGATTTCCCCTTCTGTAAGTCGCTTTGGACAAAAGCGTCTGCCAAATGCATAAATGTAAAATGTAATGTAAATGTTATACCTGGATAGCTTTCTTACCGCATTATAAAAATTGAGTACAGATAAAAAATGGTAAAAAGTTATAAAATGCGTAAAGAGTAATCGAATAGACTCCTTAACCCTGAACCTATATAGACCAATCACAAGCTTCCAAACTAATTTAGTTTTTGACTCGACAGTTTCTTCCCTTAAATTTCTGAGAGAAACAGTTCTTTGCTAAAAAAAAAAAAACAAAGATAATAATGACATATCTAAAATTCCTTCGCCAACCTTTACCAACAACTATTTTACATTCAAATTTCATTTATCTGAGGCTCAAAACTGCTGTTTGTGTCTGTGCTGAGTGAGCAAAAATGAGTACCAGCAAAATCAAACTGCATTTTGTTGCAATTTGCCACGTCTTTTCTCTGATTAAATACATCATTAAGTATGTTAAGAGGACTTGTAGTCCTCACATTTCAGAATATTTGCTTTAGCTCAATAAACCGCAGTAAAATCAATAACTCTGTCCACTATTAGCCTTAAGGATTTGTGAGCAAAAGCTGCCGGGTCATCAAACTCAGACAATAACCCAAAAAAGTGTGGCTTCGCAGTCTACACAACAACGCTGTGCCCAACATTTTTTAAAAGTTCACCTTGGCTGGTATTTTCAAAAATACAAGTGGACATACAGCATAACTGAGCAAATAAAGCTCAGCTTTCAAAATAACCGGGTATGTGTAGACAGGGCAGATTGAATATTAATGTTTAAAGATCATGCCCGATGGACTGGTGACCCGTCTAAACAAGGTATTCTGAGAGTTTAGTTCGAGTAAACATTGTGGAAAATCTTTTCAGGCAAACATTGTGAAAGTGTCAGGTGAAAGGTGAAGTCAGTGCGTTCAATTGCTTTCATGCCGAACGACTAATAAATGGATGGTTTGATAATGTTCAGTGCGGTGGTTGAAGCAGGTGTTTTCTACGAGAGGCACAATAGTGAGACTGACATACACAGAGCGAATGTCAGAGGTTTATAGTGAACAGCGGTCGTCTTGCCCCCCTGCTCCCTGTGCACCGTGAGAGGCCTGTGCAAGCTAGAGATATGCAGAGCAGTGTGTGTGTGCGAGCGTGCCTCTCTCCACTGAGTCCTCGGGCATAGATGAGGCTGATAACAGGCTTCAGCATTATCACAGTAGAGCAGGCGATTAAACACACTCCCCTTACACATACATTCACATGCTCAAACGGCTCACCTTGCTTTGTTCATGCATACACTCACAAGCACCTGACACATGCACATACATATGCAAAACATAGCCATGTACCTGTCACGTTTTGTTTGTATATTCGAAGGGATTTAAAAATATGTATTCAATCTCGGAAATGTGTCGCGTTGGTTTTAGAATTTGATTGTAGGCATCAAACAAATATGAAAGTAAAGCATTTTGTGGTACATTTTTTATGGTATAATAAAACCAAATAAAAGATAACTTAATTTTATGCTTTACAGTTTTAAGTTTGAGTCGTTGAAAGACTTTAAAAGGTTGGCAATTTTAGGAGTCTCAAGCAACATTTATGCAAGATAAAAAAATTTGGGGTTGTTTTCCCAACAACTTCAAAATTATTCATGAAGTGCATCTCTGGGTTCCAAGCCTCTTTTTTAGATGATGTTACCCGTGGTGTTTGTGAGATAGCTCGATGTCTGTTGTGATTGTATACTGTAAAAATGTTGTCTTTATAAGTCAAAATTTAGATATTTTTTTAATCACAAAATTACAACTTTTTAAGTAAAATTTTTGACTTATAAAGAGGAACGTTTTTGGAAATGGGCTTCCATATGATCTAGAATGTATTTGAACTTTGGTAATGGAATATTTAATCATTGTAATTAATGGTTAATAAGATTGAGTTTTTATATGCCTATGTTTTCTTGGGATGGTGCAAGGGAGGAGAAAGGGAAGTGACGTAGAGGGGCGGGATCCTTGCTAGAGTGAAATCTTGGGAGGTACACAAAGTGCTCTCCCTCTCTTTCCCCCCTCTACCTTATCTCTCCCTTCCGCTAACACTGAAATACCAAGTAGAGCGAGTAAGGACGATCGAGCTCAGAGATCGACATCACTCTCCCAGTGCGAGGGGATAGGCGCGCGGCGAGCTATACTCGGAGCTAGAAGAGAGATGGCTATGATGGATGATCAAAAACGAGATCTCTTCCTCATCTCTCTTCCTCTCTCTCTATTCTCTCCATCTCTTCATCTTTCTCATCTCTCTCTCTCTCTCCTCCTCTCTCTCTCTCTCCCTTTCACTCTCCTCTCTCCCTTTCTCTTTTTCTCTCTCTCTCTCTCTCTCTCTCTCTCTCTCTTCACGGAACTTGCAGTAAGATCACATGAACCATTGATGCTAAATGTATTATTTTATCATGTTTTGGAATTGAGTAATAAATTACTGTATTCAGCTGTGTTCATAAAATATGTCTCTTGAGTATTCATGTGTGCCATTTTAATGTAGGATAATATGTTTATGTTGGCATAAGATAAACGGTTTATTACATTTTATATCTTTACAATCAGGAGGTGGTTTTGTACAATCATACAAATTAAATTCAGATGAATTACATTTATCTTCGTTCACCATATCTTCTTGTTGTTTAGTGTCTTTTGGCGTAATTTATGATGCATAACAGTTCACTTCCAATCGGTGTGCTATTTTATATTTTTATCTGTTTAGTAGTTCTTTTCATGGAAGAAAACTTTTGTTTATGTAACATGACAAGCCTTGAGCCCAGAGCCTACAATTCCCAGCTGGCTCAGCATGAGGTGACTGAAAAGCTTTGCTGCTATTAGCACTTAACTGACAGAGACAAAATGTTTCAATTGCATGGAAATGTTGAATCGGATGTAATGTTGTAATATTATTATAATGATAATTACATGTATATAAATTTTTTTTATGATTATACAATATAAACCTGATCATTTACCTCACCTCCTTTCTTTCTGAAATGTAACAAGCATTTTTTATTGACTAAAAACATCACTCTGACACAATAGATTTAACACACTTTTTTATCCAGTCAACAACAGTTTGATCGACAAAATCAGAAAAAATAAAGCGAACTAAAAAGTAAGTCATTCACTAATTGAAACCTTTAGATTTTTTTTATTAAAACTGAATGAGTTGGATTTTTTCACAGTGTAGATATATAGAACAATTTACCATTTTAAACTCATACGGGATGTTTTTTCCACTTAGTAATATTAACTTAGTCAAGATAATCATCAAAATTAAAAAGGGCCCTTTAAATGCCAAACAAAATGTGAATCTTGCAATATTCTTTTTGTTGTTTTAATCTAATATCACTTGTAAAACAAGCACATAATTTCATAAATATTACAGAAAATGCTGCATTCTTTCAGGTTCAGTTGACAAATCACCTTTACATTTAAATCTAAATCCCATGATAACATCATGTGATCTCATGTGATAATATTCACATTTCTTCCTAATTATTTTCTAGGATTGTGAAAAAACAATCAAATGTGTTGATGTTTGGTCTGGTATATTAGCATGGTTAAGAATAATATTTTTTAACAAAGAAAAAAATTGTTGGTGAAAAAAAGATTATGTAAAATTGCAATTGTTTTTAAAAGCATATTGCACTTTTATCTCTTTTTTATAAATCAGGCTTTTTATTATCAGGATAATATTAGATTTTGTAGAATAGTATTTTACAAAACAAGAAAGTTGTACGTGCTCTAAAATTCAAACTAATTTATATGATAAAAAAATAAGTATGAATATAAATAGAATTAAAAAAGAAAAGAAAACGCATTCATCTAGTTGCTTTATTCAGAACCAGATCATAAGAGAAACACTTTAACACCATTTCTGCAAAAAAAGTGTTTGACGATGTATTTGTTAAGTCCACAAATGCATTATCTTATTAAAATATTGGTTTCAAAATATAAGTTATCCCATTTTAAAAGTTTTGTTTATACTAAGGGGCAACCTCCTGCTCTTCCTGCCAATGCGCAATAGGAAGTGTCTAAGCTGTAGTCCCTCAACCGGATACAAGGGATGGGTGGGTTCTCATTCACTCCCATGTTAAAACTGAAGCTGAAAAAAGAAGAGTCAATGGTTGATGCTACTAATAAGCTCAAGCTTTATCCTCTCATCTGATTGCTTGAGTAACATCACCTGATGCGATATAACAGGTCAAAATTCAATCCAGCTAATTTTTCAGTGATGCCCAACACCGGAGAAAATAAGGTTTCTTTTTAGTATTGGAATGTAGCCTATGCTACCTTTCATAGGAAATTATCTTTTTAGCTGTGGGACTAAGCAAAGCCCTAGACATTATTGCTTGAATTTGTTTAGAGTCTCAAAGGGCTAATTGAAATTTTGGCTTCACCAAATAAACCCATTTCAGCCAACAGTTAGCTAAAATATTTGAAAACAAATCTAGATTTTGAAGAACTCAAGTCTGAACAAAGTATCAGATCTTTAATGGTTATACCCTCAGATGATCCCTACCAGCATCACTTCATCTTTTATGCCAAACTTGTATGTCGAGAAGGGGTCTAGCCTTACTAAAATAAGGAATTGTCAGGTTTTTAAAAGGTGTGCTACTTGGACTAAGCGATTTCATATTTGTAGATTCGCACAACTCGTTTATAGTGTGTGACAAAGAACGGTGTTGACTCTGGCTAATTTGGCCTCGATTAGCAGTTGGAGCAGACTGTATCTGACAGCTCACGACTGTTGATTTAGTCTGAGGCCCATTAACATGAGCTGTTGATTTGATTCCTCAACTGTTGGGTTTTCAGCTGTCCACATCAAGATCTGCTCCGCCAAGACACTGCTGTTTGTACACTTCCAACCGTATTGATCCTCTGCCGAAGGGAAAACATTAGCGCTGGCATGGCTAGCACTGGGCAGCACTAGGTAAATAGCTTTGTCAGGTCTGAAGAATCCAGTGGTGTCAGGGAAATGAATTGCTGCTGTATTTGCGGAGCGTTGGCTGGAGCTGATCGACGGGGTGTCAGAGTGGCTTCCCGCTGAGCTCACAGCACACACGGCGCTGCTCTGAGGTTGCAGTGAATTCTAGTTTTCTGTGTTTGATTGCCTTCAACTCTGGGCTCTTTGAGTCAGGTGGATTTTGACAAAACGTATGTTTAAAACAATGATGCTCTTTGGCTTGACATACAGTTCATTATAAGACCAACAAGAAAGGAGTCTCCTTGTGTTTATTTTGACTTTACTTAATAAATAAATGAATCATTTCATTTATTCCTTATCTTCTATTTAAAAGCCAGTATCTGGACAGCTAGAAAATGTGATCATGTGACACCAGTCCTTATGGGCATGTAGCATCTCCCATTGACTTTATAATAACTAGAAACAAAATCATGTTTTCTTACAGAATATAAACAGACCTCTCTGATTAGCTGAAAGACTTGTGTCAAAATAGAGCTTCTGCTTTCCACTATTATGCTGCCCACTCAAACAAGAACGTATCAAAAGGATAACAACAGTAAAATCCTGGATCAAGATGAACATTGTGATATGTTCAGAGTAGGAAACACAGCATAATATTATAAACATTGTAAATGTTGTTTAACACTTCAAATCTGATATTTTAGTTCAAAACATTGTTTCAAGCCCATTTTATTTATTTTCTAATGTTTTCTGTTTCATGGATGTTTTGTTCCGTTTCAGAACTAATGATGGACAGGTGGAGCCCATCCCAATGTCTGTGTGGGCCATAAAAAGCTTAAAATATTTTGAGCCCCCAGTCCTCATTTCTATTATTAATTCTGTTAATAACTTTCATGAGTTGAGTTTTTAATATATATTTTTTATATATATATTATTCTTACAAGTGGACTGAACCCACTTTTCAAGCTCATTTTTTGCTGATTTATTTATTTATTTTATTTATTTTTATTTATTTATACTGTATGTTAAAAAGATATTAACAAGTTCATGCAAGTAAAGGTCCACATCAGGGTTCAAATCAAAAGTCTCTTTTGTCATTCAACTCTAAAACTAAAATGTTCAAGCCCAGCAAAGATGATTTTAAATGTTATTTGTAATATAAACAAAAAATAAAAAGTCATAATGCTAAATCAAAAAATGCTTTTAAAAATAAAATTAACAATGTATATTCCAATTTATAATCCAAATTTAGATTAGTGAATGAAAGAACAATAAACAGTAATGAACATTTATCTAAAAATATTTAATGCTTTTTCTAGCTAGAACATCATGAACGTAAACATTATTCAGATTAAATCCATACAAGAAGCACTGACTTTTCTTTACTTGTGTGGAAGTTTTTTGCAAGTATGCGGTGCAGTCTTGCTTTTGGTGTGATATTAAACATAAAAAGCATCAGTAGATTAATTGAAGTTGTCAGATTAGCTCCCTCTTTATGTCATGAGTTTGCCATTTAAAGGGAAGTGCCAGTGGGGGGTTGGCATTCACCAGACACCTAAAGGGCACGTCATTAATCACCATCCTATGGAACAGCAAGGGTAAGCGCGCCAACCACGGAATCCACACGCAACGTCACACAGATTCTTAGCTCAATCAGTGCATCAAAGAATACACAAAATCAGTGACACCTTCACAACTACGCTATTATTGACTGATCCCAGTTAAGATCTCAAGCTTCTGATGTTACCTCAACCAATAGCCTTCAAGCACCAATTCCACAAAAGTTCCACTTTTGATCTGATACAGAAATTCTCTGTTTTTAAATTTTTTTTGTTTTTTTGGTTTTTTTTGTGCATGTAACATGTCAACCAATGCACTTTGTGGTTTGCAGGCCAGGTGGGGGAGATTGATTTGTTTCATTTTAAACCGCTCTGTCTTAAGACAGCTTGGAATTTTGATGACACTTTACTTTAACAAATTGTACAAAAATTACTGAATGAATCTAAACCACTCAAATATGAGTGTGTTCACATTTATGGGCAAACACATTTCAAAGGTGGACTCTTCAAAAAGGGTTCCCAACAATATCAAAACCAAGATTAGAGCCTTAAATTAGAAGGTGAAAATGAAAGAATGGTGGGTTTGAAAAATAAAATACAAATAAAATAAACCAGAGACCAAACCAAATCTATAAACAATAGGTTTATTTGAATGAGTTGGCCCACCAGTTTTTCACTGGACAAAATAAATCATTCCTGGTGGAATATTTTTATACAGAGGGCAGCTCAGTTTTACTGGTGACATACCTATGCAAATTCATTATGATTATTACACTTGATATGGAAAAGATATTTCGCATTTCATCACATTTTACTGACAACAACGCTTGCCACTGGAATGTGTATAAATTATTTCATTTCAACCATCAAGGTCAAATTCTAGCCTCTTGCCATGTCTAAGTGTAATCTCAAAGGTATTTTTTTTTAAATGTTCCTGAAAATGGGAAAAGAATCCCGCTGGCTGTATTCTAAGTCCTTGCAAACTGACCCGAGGGCTTTTGGTGAGCGTTGCAATATCACCAAAGACTAGAGAATGCCTGAACTCGAGCTCTGATTTTCCTCACCTTCAGCTCACCAATGAATTGTCAAGGATTCGCATGAACAAAAGCACAGGCATAGCACACAAATGCATTGGTGCGCAAACATCTCAAACACGTATGAAGAAAAAAAAAAACATTACACAAACACGCTTTCTCTGCTATATAGGCAGATTTCTGGATGGATTGAGAAGGACATGCACACTCTCACGCACATGCAGCCTTGCAGGCAGCATATGAATATTTAACAGTAGCTTCTCTCGAAGCGTAGAGCCTGCCAGTCATCCTCAAATAGGACTTAATCTTTTCAATTTCTGGGTGCAAATATTCACACTGGCTGCTGTTTGTCTGGCCCATTAATGAGCCTTTCCCCCATAATCCTCGGCGGCTAATTCAAGTGGCTGCTGGGGCATCCAGCCAGGGGAGAGCTAGCACAAGCACGCACTGACACAAACACACGCAGCGCAGAATATTCAAACACCGAAAACATTTGTCTCACAGCTACCTCAAATGTTTCTTTCTGGCTCTTTCAGCTCGCTCCACAAGTCTGCATACAAAGCGTTTGCCCTTTCTTATCATTGTATGAGCTATGGATATATTTTAGGGATGGGGTCTCTCTTCAATGTCCCTGCAGTTTAATAATTCTAAACAAATTAATCAACAGTATCATAATGTTTGCTTTAAAAAAGGTTTTCACTTGTTTATTGCTCTCTGTGGTCAATACAGCAGTTAAACTATGATTGGGCAGTAAAGAACTGACTGCAGATGAGAAAGCCCAATCACAACTCTTTTAATAAACAAAGTGATCAAATAAGGGTAATCTGAATTCACGTGGCCCTCATGTACTAACAATAAACATAAACAAATTCAGATTTATGAATCTCTGCGTGCGCCGGTTCCCACAGAGATTTGTTTTGCACATTTCAATAAAACTCTATGCACGACTACTTCTGCATTCCATTCAGTTGTTTCTCAACTACAAGTTCAGCGTCAGAAGTTAATTTTTCCATTCGCTACAATGGAAGCAATTGCCATGGAATGTTACACTTGTATTTTTATCTTGAGGAAACGTACGGATCTAACCTCTGAATTAAACCGTGACGAATATATTACAACACATTGGGACACAGCAGAATAGTGACGTCGCACCTTTAGAACGGAGGAACGCACAACTTTTGAAATTCACTTAAAAAGTAATGAGATAATAATCAAAGATCAAACATGACAATGCAATGATAATACTAAAAATCTGACTAAATGAACTCCTACCATGATCATTTCTGAACAAACAAACCCACACTATCAAAACAACACTCCTGAAAGATCAAACCGGAAGCAACCAAGAGCTTAGCGGAAATACAAAGCAGCGGGTCAGGCAGAGAGTCTTTTCACGTGAAACTGTGTGTAAATTAAACTCCTCCCAGTCTCCTCCTTCTTTTATATAAATGTCATTATGTTAATGAGTGCTTTGAAGGATAAATGCTACCAGAAGATGGCAGAATTCAGCAAACAAACCTAAGCTAGTTTCAGAAGAGGTTTTTCTCTGTGGCAGAAGTAATGAAAATTTTTTTTAATAATAATTTAATATTACTTTTAAAGGGATTGAAAAACAATCATGCTAGCAAACTTAATATTGCTGTTTAGGGCTTATTAGATGGCTGTTTATTTAGATGTCCATTGACTGCACTATAAGCACTTGGCCGGGAGGCAGGCGTTGAAAACTTTAAAACAGACATGTAACAAGTTGTTTTACGAAGATAGAGGTTACAGCATGTATTAAATCAACTCCTTCAATAGTTTAAGAAGTGTGAGAACTTTGTTACAGTTGTACTCAATTGTTTACACATATTTTGTGAAAGCATGCCTCATAATCTTAGAACTAAGCACACAAATACAAATAAACACAGACAATGGGTAAAACCCTTCAATTCTTTAGCAAAAATGAAACATTACATTCTAAACAATTAGATTTTGTTTTCAAATAACACACAAGGCGTCACAGTGGCGCAGTGGGTAGCAAGGTCGTCTCACAGCAAGAAGGTCGCTGGTTCTAGGCTCGGCTGGGGCAGGTGGCATTTCTGTGTGGAGTTTGCATGTTCTCCCCGTGATCACGTGGGTTTTCCCCGGGTGCTCCGGTTTCCCCACAAGTCCAAAGACATGCAATACAAGTGAATTGAGTAAGAAAAATTGCCCATAGTGTTAACATGTAAATGTGTGTGTGAATGTTTCCCAGCGATGGGTTGCGGCTGCGAAGGGCATCCGCCGCGTAAAACATATGCCAGAGAGTTGGCGGTTCATTCCGCTGTGGCGACCCCGAAAGGGAAGAAAGCCGACATGAAGATGAATGAATGAATGAATGAATAACACACACAAACCATCATGTGACTAGATATGCATAAGAACCAGCTGAACACTGACATGATCAATGTTAAACACTTTGGTGATAGGAAAACACTTCTTCTCCATTAATCATTATGACTTGAACATTTTTTTTTTTTTGGTTCAGTATTACACTATAGACAGTATGTATGTAAGTGTGTTGTCAAATATTTGAGAAAATCGTTTTTGTACTCAGAACCCACAAATACAGTCTTTTTTTTCCTGCAAAACAATGTACACAGTGTAAGTCCCATTCCCAACCAACACAAAACTGCACATACATCATACAAAACACAATAATTTTCGGTGTACCAGTTACAGTAAAAAATAATAAAATAAAGAAGCTATGCTACTTCTTCTCTTCAGTTACGGTCTGGCCACAACATCTCATCCATATCACAACCAATGTTTTCCCTGGCCAAGCAGCAGGGGAAATATCACCCTGTGAATCCAGACATGAAAAGCATCAGCTGCTATATCTCCACATGCGTCCATCATAGCTTGAAGAAGAGGTATACGCGTTTGTGGATTTCAGTCATACACTTTCCATCTCCAGACAGAAAAAAATCCTCAATAGGAGTGAGGAACAGGGAATGTGAGGGAGATAAACAACTAAAAAGGGTGTCGGTATCTATTGCTCCAAAACAAAAGAGCTCACCTGTCATCCTTTTATGCTAAAGCTCTGATTGCTAATTGGAAAACTGTGTGATGTGCGTTTGCCCATGTGATGAGTCAGTGTATAAATTTGAGTGGCAGAGGAGTGGCATGATGTGGTCATTGTGTCTCAACTACCAGAATTTGTGTGTAAACAATTGAGAAACACAGTAAATGTTGTATATGCTTCCTAAGACATGGGTGAACACAAAGTACTGAGGTGCACATTGGTCTGCTGCGTCTCTGCTACCTTATAGAACTCTCTTCCTATACGTCTCACATCTGCAAAATGAGCTGGTACTATATCAATAAAATTTAAAATGACTTTAAATCTGTGTAGGTTTTTATTTGAGGACAACATCTATACATCTATTTATCTATATGAATACTCTCTATGAAAATAAATTGAGAATTTTCCAGTTCATCAATACATTTTCCACAAGTACATTTAAAAAAATAATGCTTAAAAGTACTTTTTTTGAACTGTAAGGATTTCTCTTAGGTTTTCAGATTTCAGATGTTGCTTTCACATGAGATCATAAATAGGGCGTTCTATTAGCAAGTGTATGCCCAAGACTATGTAGAAACATCTGCAACGGAACCTTCTTTTAGTTAAGAGCTGTGCATCTGCCTTGTGTAGATTTACAAGATTGAGCATCTTATCAAAATGATTCTTCCTCTTCTGATTCCTGTTTTAGAGCATTGTATGTTTGTCCTTGTTGATGCTCTAATGGTAATGAATAAGAGTAATCTGCTATTATAATAAGCTTGTTTTAGTGTGTACTCAGCAACCACTTTCACTGTTAAAATGAAGCAATTCACCAAAAATATATAGACCTTTCACTCCCCATTCATAGTCCAAGTCAGCCTCAAGAAATTGCATAAAATCAGTTTGTTAGAATAGTTTTTGGACAGAAAAAACTCCAGAACAGTTCTGCACTAATCACTCTTCTACATTTGTGTTTTAAGTGAGATAGTTACTAAACTGTTTTCTTGTGTGTTTGTGATTTTCCCATAATGCAAAGACAAGAAACACTTAATAGAGCTGTGTGGGTGGAAAACAGCTAGGGGTCAACAAATTATACGTTGATTTTCTTTGAGTTTAGAGAATCACGTCTGTTAAGTATGTTATGTTAAACTGATTTCTTTCAAATATAAATCAGATTTTAATGTTCCTCACACATAAATCACAATAATAATTGCATGTAATTGAACTAATTTCCTTGTGTGCAGAACAGTTCTGAGCAGGTGTCGTTTACCTCTTGTTATTTTTGATTTTCAGTTGTTTTCCCATCATTGTCATCACAGCTCCCTGTGTGTATGTCCTGCCTCAGAACCATTCACTGGAAGCATCTTCAGTCTGTCCATTAGTGTGTGGGCGTGTGTGCGTGCGTGTGCGTGTGTGTGTGTGTGTGTGTGCGTGTGTGTGTGTGTGTGGCTCTGCGGTCATGGTGTCTGACCCCCCCACCCTACTCTGATTAATGGAGTATATGAGGGCAGAGGCAGGCCCCATCCCCCCCGCATCCCTGCACTCATTACCTCATTAAGATGGACCAAAGGCTGCAGGTAATTTATCTCATCATGCTTCTCTCTCTCTCCTTTTACATACTTTTGAACACACATGCTGATATTTATCAACTGATTTCTACACCAATCTGCACCGATAAACTCTACTAGGACTCAAGCCTTTGCATTGAGATAGATGGAATATCATATCATTGCAAACCATTTATTATGATATGTTATGTGCTCGGATGTTATGAAACATTGGAACATTTTTGCTTCTTGATCTTGCAAAAACTCAAGCTGTTTAAGAGTGTTTGTATGCTGTTTGTATTAATAGTAATAATTAGAATATGTAAAGCTAAGTCCATGTTACAGTTTGCTCATATTTAGATATGAAAACTCATGATTTCAGCTGTAACTTGATGCAGATTTGCAAGTCAGGTAACCTAGCAAACCTATTAACAGGGTTTCTGCAGGGTCTTCAAATTTCTCAAATTTCTTTCCTGTGTTTTCACATGTCTCATTTTATGATTTCTAACAGTTTTTTTATTTTTTTGCATGGGGTTACCAGAGATTGAGAACCTGCTCCTAAATGCTACAACATAATGTAAAAATTATATGTAGAATTGCCATACTCTATAAATATTTGCATAAACGCAAAAAAAAAAAATCCTAAGACATGGAAAGGGATAGTTTGAGAAAACTTTTGTAAATTCTCAAAAAAGTGACTATAAAAAGGGTGCTATAAATTGAGAGGGCTCATATACACTCAAAATCATAAAAGTCATTGTTAGGGTTGTCAGAGTTTAGGAAAACACTTTTGAACATTCTTAAATGCTCAAAATTTCAAACACCCAGGCTTTTCTTTGGCACATAACAGCCGAAGTCACAGCCATTTGATAGTTAAACATAATATTTATAACACAAGCTACAAGTTTTTTTTAATCATCTGGAACTATTATCTACATACAAATCTCCAAAAAGCTAAATACAATTGTCAAAGACATTTGATAAATCATAGATATTGAACATTTTAACTTTTCAAAATGAAAACCCTGGCTTTTTTTTTTTTTTTTTGTAAGAAGATGACCATAACAATAGCCTGGTGATGAAAGCTGATATTTACCTAGAGTTTGTTGGCCATGGACTTGATTCAGGCTGTTAGCTAGCCATGTGAAATTTACTCATCAGCACAGGGGTCTGGTGTTGCTCTTCTAATGGCTGTTTAGGTGTTAATGGAGAGAGCTTTGATTAGCACAGATAAGTGAGATGGACAGGGCTGTCAATAAAAGCCCCTCTGTGAACCTAAGTGTATGGGTCTGCATCTCAACCATTCAAACCCTGCATCATTCTCGCTCTGAATAGACCGTACTTCCTGCGCTGTACAATGTACAGTGTAATACAAGTGCTAATGGTTAGCGTAGTTCTACAATCCAATTCAGTTCATTGTAACAACAAACCTCAAATCTTTCATCATATTCTCATTGTTTGCATTTCACACACTTATCAGGTCATTTGTAATTATAAATGTGAGATTTGTTCTACAATTAAACAGGTGGGAAAGAAATATATCTGACAGGAAGGTGAAGATACAATTCTAGGGCAAAATATTAACCCTTGTAAACATACCAGAAAATGTGTTAAATGAAGTGCTTCATGTGTAAAATGTCCCTTTCATATCAAAAGAAGGGAAATTGATTACTCAAAAGTCAACAATCCCTAATGTAAACACAACCAAACAGCAAATCTTCTGAATGTATTTAATAACATATGCAATAGAATCTATAACCAAGCATGCATCAAGTCTAATAACTATTCTGCTCTCATCTCCTCAATTTCAATAAAAAAGTTCCCCACACGTATGCTTTTAGTGTACTCCGGTGTAAAACGAATTTGGCCTCCTCATAACCCCCCCACCTCCATTGGCAGCCCACCCTGTGGTGTCCGAAACACTGACGGCTCCCCTGACAGCCGCAGTAATGCCCTCACTGATCTCTGTGAAATTGCCGAGCTGCTTTCTGCAGCTGAGGACTCGCTGGAGACAAACCGCCTTTTAATTCCCAGCGCCAGAGGTGAGAGAGCGGGAGGCCCCGGGGACAGATACCAATCAAGCATCCATCACACCACCGACACCCCCAGCACACCCCAGAACGCTGCTGTCTCCGCCTGGGGAGATCTGGAGCCCTGTACTGGATGGATTCTGCAAGTGGACGGATGAAGATGGAAAGATGGGATAGGGGCTTGAATGGGAGAGCTTGAGATGCCTGTTTACCTCTTTTAAGACTAATGGCTTTGTGGAAAATGTTAAGTTACGGATTTTCTTGTGTGCTTTTTTTGAATATATTCATTATATTAATGAATATATTAATTTATATCAATAATATAAAGATTCTTGTAAATAAATGCTTTTTTCTTTTTTAGTCATTTTTTTTCCTGCAAAAGAATGTAATTCAAAAGTAAAAGCATTTATGAAATGCCATTGGCAGTTAAACTGTAAAGCTTCTAAATGTATATATAAATTCTAAAAATATATATTTTCATTAAAACTATGTTAAACCACATCACGCCATTTTTATGTGAAGCTGCTTTGGCACAACTTTAAAAAAAGTTAAATCACGACCAACCAGATCAAGACCTCAACTACCAGTGCTTTGTTAAGACTAATGAAGTTACAGGTACCTCCAGGAAAGGCATTCTGAACTCTATATTTCAAAAGAAAGAGTGTTTCAGATATCGGAGTAAAGCTGCTGACTATCAATAAATTAATCAATCAAGTTTTTATATAGTGCTTTCTTAGCAGTTGCTTTTAAAGCAGCTTCACAAAGTCCTAGTGTGGATCAGGTAGGGTCCCTAGGTCACCTCTCCATCATAAAGAATATACAAACTTAAGATCCATCGATGAAAAGTTTGCGGGACAACACCTAGACTAGATTCTGACTTGACTAGATTCTCACTTGGTGTTTTCTTTCTCACCGACAGAAAATAGTCACAGATATGCAGTCACAAATCTGTATAAGGTCATTGACTAGCTACATAAATGTTGTTTTAGTTTTTTTCAAAACGTTTTTTGTTTAAAAATCACTTTAATTGTACAGATGAATAATACACAATAAAACAGCAAAAAGTAAACATATTAGAAATGTCCACATAAAATGTTTTACTTAAACAAAATCAAGGTTTTGCATATTAAAAATATCTTTTAACTCCATCATTTTTAGAACCTGTAATAATACATCCTTTGGGTGAAAGGACTTGGTAGGTGGATAGCGAGTTTATGGATAATTTTTTCGCTCTTCCACCTTTCAAGACTAATGTCACTTTGGAGCAGTAGATGGGTGTTGCATTGGCGCTCTGCGTTACGGAATGGGACATCAGCTGAGACGCCTCAGCCCCTCTAGACTACCTCTGGCAGTGAGAATGAAAAAAAAAGGCAGATGTGTCACTCGCTGCAGTTTCTGAAGGAAAAGCACTCAGAGTAGAGCTCAGTCCAAACTCTTTCTCTCTTTCCATCTCCTTGTGCTCTTCTAGATTTCTTGTCTCTTAGAATGTGTTTTGATTTATGTCTTTTAAATGAGTAATATTGAAATATATTAAACCTCTGATGTCATTATTACACCTTTAATGGCATTATTTATGTTTTAACAGTAACTTTCCTGCTCATTATGATATCTCTAGATATGAACTTTGATATTGATTATGGAACAGACATTAAACGGGTTTAATTAACTATGTCTGTTCCTTTTAGACTTTCCTGTGAAATAATTTGTCAAATACAACATTTATCTCTTTATTTATTCAGTATTTTTTTATTTCATCTGATTTGTTGCCACATTTGACCTATAGTAGAAGTATTTAGATAATGTACCAATATCATGAATATCTATGGTGTGTACTTTGAATTTGAGTTAATATATGTAGAGATCTCATATTAAAGCTTGAGGATATAGTCATTGTAAACAGTTGAGCCTCACAAAAGAGCATTAAGTTGTTTTTATCCATTAAGCATGTTTCATGCTAAACCTGAGAAATCACACTTCTATCAAACTTTTTACATACACAGGCAGCATTTAAGATGAATTCTACATATGTTTTTATTTTTCATAATATTCAATAATGCTGTTTTGATCTACTTTCAGTTGGAGTTTACAAAGGTTGATGAAGCTGAACTTACAGAGATAACTTTTGATTATCAAATCTTTTAATAAATCCATTAGATTTCTTCAATAGTTACTGCACACACACACACACCAACATTGAAATAAGTATCTAATATCATACAATGTTATTTGCCAAAAAAACACATAACCCTTAAATCAATTTGAAAAGGGAAGATAGCCCCTGAAGATAACTGTTAACATGAAAGAATGTGTTTGATGGAAAAAGACTATAATTCTTACAACATTTACATTATGGCAAACACTGTCTTAAGCAAAAAAAAATCTTTAAACTCTACAATACTTCAGGCATTCCATCTTTCCAATTCTAAAGGTAAGGTGTTGACCTTTCACTTCATGTTACTGCCATGCTAAAACCATTCCACAACAACTCAATTTGGTTTAGGTCCAGTAATAATTATTATTATTTATTTATTCATTTATTTTGCCAGAACATTGTTAATCATAAAACTAATCTTAAATCATAATATAGAATGGCGGATTCTGCACCTTTAAAGTGAAAACACAGGTTGGAATTTTAAAGTGCTTTTATTATGGTTTTGAAAGGTTTATTATTGGGCTTGGGGTTCACCAACAACAGGTTCACATGCATCCAGTGGTCAAAAGCAATTGAGTTGTCCTTTACTATGCAATCAAGCTTACCAGATGGTTCAGTGACTCCCAAATGATTTGTACCAAACATACTAATGTACTAAGTCCCTCCATTACACAACGAATTCGGGTAGCTGTCGTTTTAACTTGTTACGTGCCTCAACACGACACAGGCTCTGAGGTATTGGCTGTTATTTCCCTCATACTACTGGAAAAAATAAAGAGTTCAAACAAACACCTCCAAATGCCACCAAACTGACATTTCATTTACACCTTCAACATATTAAAAATTATTTATTTCTACTTGTTAAATAGGTCCTTGTTAAACAAGTCCATGTCCTAAAACAGTTTTTGGACATGGACCCGTCTGGGAGGGTGGATTGAGTCCCGCCAGCGCACATTGAGTCTGCGCACAAACGCCGTTGTTTTCAGCACCGCGGACAGCTCCAGACCCCTCACAGGTGTCTATGTAACCCATAACTGTCTCTCTCAAACGGGACTGGACTCTCCATCCCAATATATTTCCCTTGGACTAGACGAGAGCGGCTGTGGAGCTGAAACACTCTAAGCCACTCAAACATCAGATATTAATGAGGCTTTTCAGTTCATTCACGTGTTTTGCCAGTTTTTGGATGCATATGCTGTGAGCCGATCCGCTATTTAACCATAAAAGACTCGACAAGGTTAGGCCAGCCTGTTAATGGCTCTTCTGTCAGGGCGATTGTAAACAGATGGCACCTTTAATTTTAGCATTTAACCATTTCAAAATATGCAAATGACTGGAGGTTACCCAGGCATGCATTTCAGTCATATTTGCTTATTCACGAGGCTAACGTCAGGGGGAAAATCGTGGACTTCTTGACTGGGAAGTCAACAAAACAATGCTTGGTGAGAAAATAAATAGCGTGCATCGCGTTGGGATTAGAAATGAGCCAAAGCCAAACTGTGCTGCGCTGCCTGCCAAGAACAGCGGGGGCCCCGACACTCGCCCTCGGCTCCGTGTATTCGAGAATGAAGCCCACTGGAGTCACCGCAACTCCCAAAATTATAAAGTACTTACACCCGGGGTGCTGTGAAAAGATTAATAATTTTGGTCGGAGAATTTCACTCTCATAGACGAGTGTAAGCGCATGCTAATAAGGCGCACCAATCGCCGTTACGATTGGCCCAGGTAAATCCAATCAGGTTTAATGTAAATGAATGTTTAGGAACTTGTTACACAAAATACGGTCATGAAGTCTTTCGCGTGACAAATATGAATAAAAAATAGAAAATATATCGGTGAAATTACAGCGATTTCGATTTGAAACGATTAGCTATAAAGTCATGCAGACCTCTCACTCAGTGGTCCAAGTTTGCCGACCAATTAAAAAAAAAATACCAACGCATTTTTAATCGAATCGTAGCATGTTATAATTCTATCGTTAAAAAAAAGTGGCAAATGAATTTGCAGTGCTGTCACATTTTGTAAGTTTTAACAACACACGTCTGAAATTACTTTTCTTTTGTTGTATGGTTTTATTTTTAAATTACGGTTCACATAATAACAATAATACAGCTATTTACTGGTTTCAGCCAAACCAAATATTTCATCTAATCTTAAAAAACAACACGAACTATTTTACCATGACTGCTTGGCTAACTCTGTGCTTTTACCGTTTTATGTTAAGTATAGGACTAATTGTAAATATCATTTGTTATAGTCTCAGACGGTGTGTTGTTTGCGTTCGCCTTCTAATCTCAGACTCTAACCCAAACTGCGTGCTATTGTTTACACGAAGAGAGGGGAGCAGGTAAAGGGTCCACGGGGGGGCCTGGTCCGGGTTTAATCCTGGATCAGACCTGCCTGTGGCTTTTAAAAACTGTGTGAAAATGAGGCTGTTCTGCCGAAACCGTTCAACTAAAAATCGGTTCAAAATATATATATTTATGTAATGTAATTGTTGCTTTTTCAATACATTTCTCATAAAAGGTAAACATGCTCTTGGGTGATACGCGGTATCGGAAAGACACCCCCTTCCCAGAGTAAACAAATCCATTGCTGCTTGGTTTTAAATAACGTTGCCATCTTAAAGACAGTATAACCATTTGAAAAAATGGTCCCTAATTTTTCGGAAAAAATAGAGAGCACGCTCTATTTGCATTTCCACGGCTAACGAAATGATTACCTGGGTAAATATTTAAAATCCCTTCGATCTGTGGCTACTTTGTCAAGGCTCTGGACGATGTGCTGCAAGCTATTGATGCGAGCCAGTATCTTAATCCAGTGCATTTCCCTGTAAATAGCTTTCTGCATGAGAAAAGAGCTAGATCCCCCACTGCGCGCGCACATCACTCTTTCAGAATTAAGACGGGCTCGTGGCTTGCTGAGTTTCCTATCAAGACACGCAAACCTATGCTATAGAATCATTTTTCGACGAATTAATCAACGCACAGCTCATATGTTGTCATAAATCGAAAATAAACAAACCGCAAATTCTGTCAAAAAAACGAGAAAAAAAACAATTGGCGTTTAATCCTGGCGAAAAGGAGAGTGTTTTGGGTTCCGAGCAAAAATCGGCCGAAAATAGAAAACAACACGTCGATGAACCAATATGAGATGTTTTACCAAAGGCAGGCAATAACTTTGGGAGCAATCTAAGAGTCCCAATATTTAAACGCATTGTCATGGTTACACGTTCGCGATTGGCCACCGGAGAAAGTATGCAAAAACGTCATCGAATCTGAATACGAACGCGAGAGGCTCCCGCGAACTGGAACAGAGTGATGCGTAAAGGCTCGACGAGGTGAGTGGACACGAGCAGGTGGATCGAGGGCACCAGACTAAACCTGGGGAAAACTTGAAGAAACTCTTCCAAATTTTGGTTTTGGTTGGATTCCTGGACGCATAATGATGCAGACCAGTCGCCGCTGGAGAGTTTTCCTCTAGGCGTGGTGGAGACTCCTCAAGAGAGAACGTTTGCTCTTCTGGTGCCTCCCTCTCCAAAAGCCAAGACGTTGCTCCGCACAGATTCCTGTGGCCCCAACCCGAGGCGAAATTCCCGTTTGGGAAGGTCGGCTCTCGGTCTTCTCCAGGGCGGAATGATGGTGCACTGCGCCGGGTGCGAGAGGCCCATTCTGGATCGGTTCCTCTTGAACGTTCTGGACCGCGCATGGCACGCGAAGTGTGTTCAGTGCTGCGAGTGTAACTGTAACCTGACCGAAAAATGTTTCTCCAGGGATGGAAAGCTCTATTGCAAAATTGACTTTTTCAGGTAAGACGAGAAGCCGGGTGATTTCAGGCTGCCTATCCTCGACTAATTTCTGGACTGTAATCCTCATTTGAAGCGTGTCATGTAGGATTTCCCTAGCCTTGTTTTCTTCAGGGATGAGTCTCAGTTTGTGGATTAACCTGCCTAAAATTGTCTAATGTGCTGTTAAGCCGTCTTTGTCAGTTGTTCATTAATAGCTTTTGATTGATGAGCCATTAGTTGCTTATTCAAACATTAGCCTTTTGTTGTAAATTCAGATAAGAAATTCAGGCACATTTACTGCTGGTAAAATAGCTGACACATTCATGTGTATTGCTACTAAAAATAAAACATGCTATTTAAAAAAAAAAAACAACCTTTCTCTCATCATTTTAATGTTTTTTTAAATTTATTTATATCCGACACACATGCACAAGTGCGTGTTAATTGTTCCTCAGAACGAATAAAAAATGTACAATAAAACATTTCAGTTAATCGTCAAATTAACCATTTTGGATCAAATAATATCCCCCACAACAGCCGTTTGTTTGTTGTGAAAACAGGGAATAACGGTTCATATTTTATTGTGCGCCAAATAAAAAAAACACCGTTCATTAATCGATTACAAATGTATCGGTTAAAATATATTAGTCTTTTAATTTCTTATTACGCTTTATCTTATTTGATAATGCTAGATATAAACATGCATGTTATAAGCGTGCTCTCCACTCGAAAAACATTTAATTCTCTCAAACACCCCTGACTGGGAAGAGAATAATGTTGAAGTCGCAAAACAGGCCGCTTTGATATCAAGCAGTTAATATCGTTAAACGACTTCTGTAATGTACTCTTAGTTTACCTTTCCCCGAGCTATTTAATGTCATCCAGTGGTTAAGCTTTCAGAGGGGCCATTGTTCTCCCAAACGGCCTTGACCATCGCGGTCTATGGGGCCCATCGAGATGCGCGCTTGAATGTGGAGCCATTAGCGGCCCGGGCGAAACAGTAATCACCCGTAATGCGTCCATTTGTTGTGTAAGTAGTGTTATGGCCTTTCACTGGGAGAGATGCATTTGAAAAGCGCGAAAGAGACTCGATTCCATAACAAACGGGGGAAGATTTAGTACATTAGTGTTAAAATAAACCCGAGGAGAGCAGCAGAAGGGAGTGCGCCTCCGAGCAAACCGGCTGCAGACCCGGACTTTCTCGTTCGTTGGAACATAGACTGCTCCATTAGCCCATTTTTCCTCGAGGAGTCGATGAACAAGACCAGAACAAATGTTGCCATTGTGAAGGATTATCCCTCATTCTGAATCCCGAATGCATGAAAATCCGGTTGTGTTTTATAGGCGTGGAAATAAACACATTTTGACGTTTGTTTATGACACTACCCCTAATGACAATCGAATTGTGGACGGATAATGGCTTAATTTAGGTTCGTTTTTTTTTTTTACAATCATACCAAATCAGATATTCAGTTTTTGAAATACAGTCTAAATGTATGTCATTTAATTGCTATATTTTTTATTCTAATCACCATGACTTTTATAATAAGACTTTTACCCTACCTTATTAGAATAAATATACAGTGCAGTATAGGCTATTTTGTTGATTGTTTCTAATTGAGACTGAACGCAACAAACAACAGATCAGTGGGTTTGGTTTTTAAGTGGGATATTTAATTCTAACGTTTATTAGTACCATAATTTCTTGTAGTCGTCAAATATTGACTTCGCATGTCTCGTATAAAGGTTCTCTGGGCCTGTCAAATGAGTTTATAAAAGCAAGCAAAGACTAACCGTTTTGTCCCCCTTTAATCTCGATTGAATGTTCACTAGTTTTTACAAAAAAATAAACACTGTAAAAGGTTCATCGCAGAAGCTGTTTTTGTTGCTGATCAATCGGCCCAGTTCGCTTTCTAACTGCTGTTTTATCTTCTCCGTGGCTCTCCGGCAGGCGTTTCGGAACGAAGTGCGCGGGCTGCTTGCAGGGGATCTCCCCCAGCGACCTGGTGCGCAGAGCGCGCAGCAAGGTGTTCCACCTCAACTGCTTCACGTGCATGGTCTGCAACAAACAGCTGTCCACGGGAGAGGAGCTCTACGTCATTGACGAGAACAAATTCGTTTGTAAAGAGGACTATCTGAGTGCCAGCGCCATCAAAGAGGTCAATCTCAACTCAGGTGAGAGAGACAGAGGGCGGCCTGCTGGAGGGGGGGAGGGGGGTTATTGGAGCGATATTTTTGCAAATTACAGTTACATTTTATTGTTTAGTAAAAAATTTACTTGCAGATCATAATATCCAGAGAATAGTTTTTTTACATTCACTTTTAGCTGGGATGCTCAAACATTTAATTCATGAAGAAATGGGAACAGCAAATTGTTTTGAAACGTAAGACCTTAAAAAACTGTTTTGCACTTGATTGTAGTAACGCAATAAAGCAATTATTTTTATATTGTAATTCCTAAACAGCAGCGATGTACAAGCTCAGAGTGTATAAACATTCACCGAATAATAAAGTTAATATCAAAACATTCCTAAAAATGCATTTAAATTAAATTATAATTTAGTAAATATTACTTTCAGTAACTATTATTAACTATTTCAGTAAATAAAGCAGTGATTTCATTTTAGCTTAGCTCATTTTTTCTTTCATTAAAAGAAGAATAAATTACTGATAATAAGTTGTTTAAAATGTAATTTAAGTAAAATATAAATACAAATATAAATAAAACTAAAAAAGCGTTTTAGATCTTTAAGTATTTGTTTTTCCGGATGTTATTTGTCTTTGCATCAAAAAGTGTTCTAGTGTTTTGAAACACTTTAAGTGTATTTCAAGGGACGGTGCGATGCAGAAGAGGTTGATTTGACAGTGTAGCGTGGACTGTGTTGAGAACGCAGAAGAAAGATTGTTTGTTTCTCCTCAGATGACATCATTATCGCCTCCTCTTGTGGGTCAGTGCTGGTCTAATTAATTTACCCTGCACGACTGAGAGCTTCGTCCAGCCAGTTAAAAGGGACACGGCTCTCACAAAAGCAAGGGCCCTCAAATTCTGCTGGAGAGCTTTTAAACCCCAACAGAACAAAACAACAACACGTTTGGATTTACATGCTAAAACATTTGATCCGAAATCTAAAAAAGAATCTTAAAAAGTAGGTGTCCCTATAGGCCGAGTGTATCCAGTGAATCAATTTTTCACTGCAATCTGAGGACTCTTTTTAGGCTGCTCTTGTCCAGCTCTGGAGAAGCATCCATACGTCATTCTGCTCGGTCCAGGCACGTTCACGTCAGATAAAGGCCTCATGGTCGTCCATCCGAGCTCCTCAGACAATGACAGGCTGTTATCAAGCACTGCAGCCTGTCCCAAGAGACACCCAGACTTAATTCCTTCAATATTTTACACGAGATACACGCTAACGTGAATTCTTCGTTTCTCTTACTTTTTTTTTTAATATTGCATTGTAAGGAATCTTTTGATTTGCAGAATCATTGGTCTTTGATTATATATATATATATATATATATATATATATATATATATATATATATATATATATATATATATATATATATAATTTACAGAAAGCTCAATGCAGTATAATTAATTTTTAAATGAAAATAAAATTTCACACGAATAGTAATTAGGAAAAAAAAACATGTTTATTTTTCATGTAAACGTGTTTTTCTGTAATGTTATTAAATTCTCATGGACGTATTTTATTTTTGTACCTATTTTTTGGTTTATTTATCTATTTTGATGAGGAGCAGTCAACGTGAATAGTACGTCAATTTTACTAGTTCCGAACTAAAAGTCATATAGACGTGCTATGAACGTTTATTTAAGGTTGCTTGTTGGGTGGGATCCATTTTATGGCAATATGCCAAGCAATACCATTTTGAACGTTTATTCATTCATTTACTCTTATTCATTGACAATTATTGCTCTGAGCTCTGTATTTTATCATTTTTGAAGTGATTATTCAAGCGTATAACAAAATGAAATGTACCCATCAAAATACAGTTTTAAATTTAAATTGCTGATGTGGACTTACAGAAACACTTCCTCAGTGTTATATGTAACACTATAGGAGGAGATTTAACACAGAAGTCAGGCTAATACATAAATTTTTTTATACATATATATATATATATATATTTCATTTACCACTTTTTATAAGTTATTACCTTTAATATATTCGTTTATTTGAATACAAAAAGCTAAACTTCGTGTTAACTGCCAGCAGATTTAAACTAACATATCATTCAACAGATTTAACACCCGCAGTGTTACTTTAACTTGGTTTTTTTCCTGATGTTGTTTTATCAGAGTAGCAGTTAGATGAGCTAAACTCCTTAAACAAAAGGATCACGTTGCTAACAATGTCGTCTTCTCTCTCACGACAGTATCGTCGTGTACGGACCGGAGTTTATCGCCTGATCTTGCGGATCAGATCCAGGACGACACGAAAGAGACGGACAATTCCACGTCTTCAGATAAAGACACTAACAACAACGAGAACGAGGAGCAGAACTCGTGCACCAAGCGGCGAGGACCGCGCACCACCATCAAGGCCAAACAGCTGGAGACGCTAAAAGCCGCGTTCGTCGCGACGCCGAAGCCCACGCGTCACATCCGGGAACAGCTTGCGCAGGAGACCGGCCTCAACATGCGCGTCATTCAGGTGAGCGCTCGGTTTATCTCTGATTAATAACTTTTATAGATTCAGAGACAGATTTCATGTTTCTGACACGTTTACAAACTTTCACTCAGTTACAGAAATTAAGTGAGCCATATGATATGCTTCTTGAATAAAAAGCCTATTAATAAAATTAACATTACATCTCAAGGACATGACAGTAATACTGTATTTAGTGTGTGTTAATTCTATGATCGTTTTAGAGTGTGGTTTTATACATTTACAAAATTACAAAACAAACATGAGCTTTTCACAGCTGTAAAGCAGTTAATTAAAGTCGTTAATTGGTTTCCATCAGGTAGAGGACCTGATAAAAAGCCAGATACTGTGACTGAGCTGCATGAAAGCCTTCTCAGCTACTGATGTGAAAATTTGCAGGTGAACAACTGTCAGAGCTGACTGCACCTAGAGCAAATCATTCCCTCAGAAAAGAACTTTGTGTATGCTTACACACAAGTTGACACTTTATATACACAAAATAATATCACGTTCTCCTATTATACACAGAAGACCCCACTTAATTGTCATTTGCTTGACAGCTCAAGTAGTCTTCTAAACCATGTCAGAATTCGTAAGAAACATATTTATAGGTTTCCAGGGACCACAATGAAGTCCCAAACTGAAATAAAACGAGCTACAGTGATACCTCAAGATACAAAATTAATCTGCTCAGGGGTTGCTGAATTTTTCGTATGTCGAAGCAAGTTTTACATGTAAAATACCTAATCTGTTTCAAGCCACACAGAAACAACCCTAAACATTGAAAACAACATGGACAACCAGAGATAATAATAAATAATGAAAACAGAATAAAATAAATTAAAAATCTTTCAATTGGAGCAATGTGGGGAGGTGTTGGAGGAGGTGGTACTGAAGGAAAACAGATTTTAGTGGAGGGGAGCCATGGCCATAAAAATACGCCAAAAAAGGGCATGAAACGCGAACATGAAAAAATTTATGAATTTAAGACACCAAGAAGAAACCAAAACTGTGCATGAAGACAGGGAGAGCTTTTCCAGGAAGACATTGTGGGGTGTCAGGCGACCAATAGGAGAGCAGGATACTACGCACAAACACACAGAGTCATGGCTGGAATGGTCCAATAGGAGTGCAGAACATTCGGTGGTGAAATGAATGCAGTCACATGATGCCCATTGTTGTCTTCCGCCAGAATTTCATGTGTTGAATATGTATTTCTCGTGCGTGTTATTCACATCTTAACATTTTACACGTATCATGAAGAAAAATATTATTTGAATGACTTATTATTATTCATATCTTAAATTTTCCATAACATTCGTATCTCGAGGTACCACTCTAATTTGGTTATTTACAAACAAGAGTTTGTTTGACACATCTTTTAATCGTCAATCTTCACTCAAACATTGCACAAGTGCCTTTTTATACTCATATAACACTAATGTCAGCTTACAATACATATCTTACTGTTTTTCCCATGTTAAACATGATATTTAACAAAAAAATGCTATAACCTTCAAGAAACTCTCTTAACCATTCAATAATTCACTTAATTAATTTAATCAATTTAATTCTTTGCAAAAAAAAACTTCTGAACTATAAGACTATAACCTCATTCAACTGCTATTGAGGATTTTGTGAGAGGGAACATTGAGTGGGAAAGCTTTTTTATACATAACTTCACAATGTTCCCACTTTAGAAATAGGATCATAGGATGATTGTCTCACAAATTTAGTTTTTTAGATGAAGCAAATTTAAAGATGTTTCCAACGTGACTTAAAGCTTACTTGCTCTTGTCAAACTCACTCTCAAACTACATTAATAACATTTTTGAATAGAAATCGTTAGAAGTACAAATTGTGAATACACCTCTAGTTTCCTTTGAGCCTAACAAAAAGAGGCTAAAGTTAAATTTCAATTAACTAATCTGGACAATTAAAAACCTTAAAAACCATGTTATGAACAAAGCACGAAATAGTAATAATTAAAATATTCATGGAGCATGGGCCAATCAGGGGCTGAGATATCTCTGGAGGTTGAGTGATTTGTAGTTTTCTGTCCCTGAATCCATCTTAAACGTAGTCAATGGATCAACATTTTAGCATGAAGGTAGATGAGCATAGCTTTTTTAACATAGAAAGCTATGGTGAAATGTCATTCGTGCATGCTATGGTGCTTGAAGTCACACAGTTTTACTTTTCAGAGGAAAAAATATTAATTACTTTTTAAAAATTGTACTGTTTTCTTAAAATTGTCAACAAGAAATGTCCCCTGTGCTTTACATTAAGAAACATTAAAGCTTGCCCTTCAGGACTCAACTATATCATTCAGACATTCTGGATTGACATAAAAATTTAAGTGTCTAGTATGACTAACTGTGTTAAAGCTAGTTCTGCATGTTGCCATGCTTCTTTGGAGTTAGTCTGTACATAATATGGTTACCTCCATGATGCTAAAAAAGTCTTTGCATGAAAGTGTGTTCTTCTACAACATATTTTTTTCTATAGTTCCAAGTTATATTCTCCAATGTAATAACATAAAAAATTTACATGTCTTTTTACATACCACTGGAGTTGATGCCCGCAATGTAGGTTTCACACGGGCACGCACACAATTCCATACACCGCTTAAAATAAAAATTTAATAAGATATTGAGAAAGGAATCTGTGTGGAGATGATTAATTTGAGAGCAAACCACGAGGCAAAACATCTCAACTCAATCAACCTTGCAAGCTCACTGGTGTGTGTATGAGCCAAATTGGAGAAGGCCTTTAACAAACATCTCAACTCATTTGTTATGAGTTTAATGTGGATTGTGGTCTATGCGGGGAGCCCTCCAAAGCCATGCCGGTTCAGCAAAAGCAGTGTGTGTGTAATCCCTAAGAAACATTCGCCCAGTAGGAGGCAAAACATTTCCATAAAAATGTACCAAACAGTTAGTCGATTGTTCTCAATAAGCAGGTGTTGCCTGTGCTGAGCATGGAGAGGAATGCTTAAGTGCTTTTAGGTAGAGAACATGTTTTGTCTCTCTAACACACTCTCGGTGTAATCTCACTATTCTCTGTACCTGGCAAAAGTGTGCCTTCAGCGCAGACTAGTTGTTGTTAGCATATATTATGCAGTGGTAATGCCGATTCAGGCATGAATGTGTTATACTGAAGCCCCTCGCTGAAGAATATTAACTTATGGCAGGCATTTTCATGTCTTCCTTGTGTCTTTGTTCCAACAACAACAGTTTTTATGAAACCAGTATGAAAACTGGCCCTCATGGAGTTTGTAGAAACACAGGGGTTTGATTCTTTTGGCTAAAACGTTAGATTTGAGTTCCAGCAGCACAGTGGTGTTTCACATCAGCTCGGTCTGAGTAAAAGATTGAAACAATGTTCAGCAGTGATGAGGCTGATATTGCATCTGTCACACGCTGTTATATCAGCACTGTTTATAATGAGCTGCCACCATTGAGCTCAAATGATTCTTGCTCAAGGTGTAGTTTACCAAATTTTGTACGTGTGCGAACAAAGATTTGATACATTTTAATTCTCTGTTGGATGTTTATTTTGCCGACTTATTTGTACTAAACACTTATTTTTATCAAACGTTTTTTTTAATAGGCTGCTATGCTAGTGTACTACATGAGTATATGAGGACTACTTTATCACCAGTTTATCTAGTGTTTTTGACTTAAAAACAGTTTACCTCCAAGGTTCATGTCTTTAATGTAAATATTTATTTGATTAATGGCATTTTGATCTCTGCATCCTCACCACATCAACTTAAACCAGTAAGCATATCAACCAGTTGTAAAACAAAGGAATATTTACCAGTATATATATATATATATATATATATATATATATATATATATATATATATATATATATATATATATATATATATATATATATATATATATATATATATATATACGTTTTTTTAAAATAAAATAAATATACAATTATAAAATAAAGTATATATAATTCAGCTATTTCAAGCAACAATATTATGTTAGTCAACTTAAACGCATTTTCAAACACTTATGGATACACTTACAAAATGTAAAAACATTTGGTTGAATTTCCAAATTAAACAGGGTCCACTGTTAGCATGATGAGTTCGATGGATGCAAGAATGCAACTGTCTGAGTCATCAGCTAACTTTTTTCACTACAGATGCTCTTTTAAAGAGCTGCTTGGAATCAATATTGAAATCTCAGACGAGCCCATGTAGACCAATTGTGCATCTGCTTATTGGCTACAAGTTTGTTTTGATACCTGCTGAGACAGTCAGAACAAACTCTCCTGCATTTTTCAGAAATTGCACACTGCCCTTTTAATTACCTGTCAAAGTACTTTGTCATCAAGGAACTACAGTGATGCCAGCTGCCATTTTATTCATTTGAATCTGTACATTTTCTGGACTGGAAGTAACAATTGTGTAAATAACTCCTTGAGCTCTAAAACACAATGCAAATTAATTTCTGAAATGGAATTTAAAATGTTTTCATATTGATTATTAAAGATTAAAACTAATTTTGTGAATTAAAGCTATACATTCAAAATTCACAATTAAAGAACATTTGTGATGGATTCAGTGGTGAATAAAAAAGATAACATTTATATTATTTAAAGTAATATTTAAAGTGTGCTGTAATATTTAAAATATACTGAGTGAGTCGCCTTGTCACTGCATTGGAAATAGTATTTTTGGCCACAATACTTTCATTGGCAAAATGTGTGGCCTGTCAACAAGAAAGCTATTGTGTGGTGATTGGGCTGGTGTTGAATGGCAGCCATCAATTCATCCAGGTGGATGCTGCACACTACACAGTAAAATCTAGAGTGTTAAATTAACACTGAGCCTATCAACCTGAACCGTAAAAAGGTTAAGTTAAACTCTTTTTTTATTGTTATGAGGAAATAGTTGTGATGTTTTTTATATTGAAATAGTTAAGTTTACCACTACACACACGTTTTCGGCGAGTTATCAATGATTTAGATGACCTCACTGATAACTAAACTCACTTTTATTTCATTTAGAGTGTATTTGGTCTGATAGTGACTGGATGGAGTTCATTTTACTCTAGAATTTTACTGTGTAGAGACACTGTCTAAAAAAGTGGTATAAAATATAATAAAAAATTTGTTGTTATATAATAGTATTATTAATGTTATTATTATTACATTACCCCAGGAACACAATACCACTGCACACATTAGTCTTACCCAAACACACTATTTAAGTCTTGGCTTTCTTAGTAACTTCTTGCATGTTGAAGTTTGTGCAGGGCTGTGGTCTTCTGGCAACAAGTTAACCTAGAAGTTAACCATCAGAATAGAGTCACTTCCATAAAAATAATAACATTTTGGGGCTTTAGAATTTAAGAAAAGTGTAGCACACACAGATCTGTAGGCATTTGTGTCAACTATGGCTTTACCTTGTAGGTGTGGTTTCAAAACCGGCGGTCTAAAGAGCGCAGGATGAAGCAGCTAAGCGCTCTTGGTGCCAGACGACATGCTTTCTTCCGAGGACCTCGCAGAATGAGACCTCTCGGAGGAAGACTGGAAGACCCTGACATCATGGGTCCTGGAGGATACAGCTACTATGGAGGTAGAGAACAGTCATATCCTGTTTCATAATTCAATTAATGTGCCACTCTACATTCCTTAAAAGAACTGATTAACAATTACGTAACATCGTTCAATTCACTTGTGACCTGCAATCTTTATGCAGAGACTGACATTTACATTTGGAGCTGGTTTCAGTATATGGTATCTGTTACATTGCATATATGTAGCAGCTTTCCTTGAATTCCTCCATGGACACATCTGTTTTCTGGGCTGTGTGAAATTGATTTAAAAAAAATGTAACTATGATTTTTCTGGCACTTATTGCAATTGTGATTTATTTCAGCTAATTGTTTATTTAAAAATTGAGCAGAGCCTATACTTTTGGAATTTTCAAGTACATTGAAAAACACACCAGGACAGCACATTATCTCATTCACAATCTTTTGAACATTTACAAATATAACCATTATATTCTTCTGAAAATCAATAAAGCATATAAATCAAATAAACCATACAACAAGTTAGGATAAAATAGAAAAATAATAAATAATGCACAGAACAAATGTTAATAAAAAAAATTCATTATAAGCTCAAAATCCACATTAATAAAAGACACAACTCCAACTCAACTTAATCCTCTCTTTCAGCACAGAGTAGTGGGATAGAGAATTGAATATCTCTTATACATTGTTTGGATTGAAACATGCCTGGTAGTGACTTTCTTCTTTTGTTTGATCAGTGTAGTGATAGTTATAGTACTACCCAATCAGAACTCTCTGTCTAGTTAGAAACTCTAACTAGAGAAAATGTTTCATGTCTTTGCGGTATACATTTTGTGATAATGTAGTTTGCCATTGTATTTCTATTTTGACTATTTGTACAGCCCTACTTTGAAGCACATGGTGCATTTGTTAATACGCTTTTTATTTTTTTTTATGGTAAAGAGTATAGGAAGACAACTTTTTTTAAGTGTATATATATATATATATTATTTAGATTTTAGAGCCTAGAGAGGGGCACTGAGAGCCAGTGCTAATCTTGTCCTGCAACTGAAATCGGAAGCACTGTAACATCATCAAACTTTAAACTTTTCACCATTTGCAGTAGATGTTCACTCTTTCATTTCAAACCCTCCTCAGAACTTTCCAAACATTAGTGTTGGTCTTTAAAAAAACGCTGATCTCATGATGTCCTGGTCATAGTTTCGTTTCCAGAAAGGGAATGAGAGATTAAATGTGTTCCTTCATTGAAATGCTGCTTGTTTTTGATAACCGCTTACATTTGAATGTAAATTAAGCAGTTATTTAAACATTATGAATTCCCAGAACAGGGTTCACTCAAATTCAAGTTTGCATCAAAAAGTGCTTTTCAGATACAATTTTATATGAACAGCAGTCTGCGACAAGTTGGCTCTAACATGAAATGTTCTGGAGTTAATTAGAAGCCCATTTTTTTAAACAGAAGGTGTTTATAGTACAACCATTCCAAACATGAAAACTGATAAATGGTCTGGCATTGATGATTCAACTGCATCATTCAGCGAACAAGTGCCAATTTCTTTAGGAAAATGCCTTTTGATGATTGATTAGCACATTAAAGAATGGGGAGGGGGAGGGGAAAAAAGTAATTGATTTGGGGAGGGATGTTAATGACTTTTATAGCTCTAATTATATAGGCCAGGTAAACAAGAATGTGCATCTAAAAATAGCCTTCATCTTTATTTACAGTACCTTTACGTTTTTTGTTCTATAAAGAAATATTGCATAGCCAGTTATTGTTAGGTCTCCATTAAAAGAATCCCTTCTTGTGAGTTAATTAACCTTTTGTGACCTCACTCTTCCTCTCACTCACTCAATCGCAAATCTATCAGGCAGTTCAAACTGTAGGTCCAGATTTTTTTTGGTGTGTTTGTTCACCTTACTAATAGTGCATAGTTGTGGTCCCTCTCATTCATGAATGAAATGTGGCTCAGGTGGGACACGCATGAGCAGGAGAAGACACATCACTTTTGAAGTAAACGTTCATGTGAATGCTCTTTTAGGCTCTTGTATCTCTCATCAGATCCAACTGTTACAAAATAATATTAAGAAGACTGAGATGGAAGTGAGGAAGAATTGCAGAGTAATGCCATAGTTAGAAGTGCTTTGGTTGTTATATGAGGAATGTTAAAATTTATATCATTCAAGCCTTTGAAAATATCCGTTTATTTAAATTAGGGCAGAATACAAACAAATTTTTTTTGTTTTTTTTGTTGAGCAATTTGATTTGTAAAGCAAAAATGTCTTAAATTCACACAATCCTAGCTATAAATCACTATTCTTCTGCTTCCTGCCAAAGTATTGAGACGTGTAATTTTCCTGGATCTTGCTAAAGCCATTGGATAACACCATAAAAGCCATTGAATAAATATTCTTGGACATGTACCAACAATCATATAAACAATGGCTACACTTTATTTTAGAAATTTGACCTCTTATTGGAAAATAATAAAGCAGTTGTTCATAGCATGCATCTGTTAATAATTACTATCCAGCTTCAGCTTGTGCACCTGCCCGGATCCTGACAAGAACTAGAAAGTCAAAGCATAACACATCAGTCTTCAGGACTCTCCATTGGCTGCCAGTGATAAGTCACAAGGCATCAAAATACATCACAGCACCAAAATACATCATAGATGTGCTTACTATATACAAACCAAACAGAACTCTTAATTAGATTCAAATGAGCTAGATCTACCACTGTCTGTTTTCAGTTACTATGCTGCTCGCATCTCCAGAATAGCTCAAACTTTTTTCACATTTAAGACTAAAAATTTATTAAAATGTATTTTTACTGACTGACCTCGAAAAGCACTGCACTTCAGAATTTCCGTCTTCTTTAATTCTATGAACTGTAATGTGTTTAGTGTCTTATCCCTTGCTTTTATCTCTGATCTGTTGTATAGTCTGTTTTACTCATGATTTGTTTAATTCTTCTGTAAGCAGTTTGAATTGCCAATGTGTATGAAAATGTGCTGTATAAATAAAATTGCATAGTCTTGTCTGATACTAACTGAATTATACTGTTCTCCACAGAATACCAAGGTGACTACTATGGCCCAGTGGTCAACTATGATTTCTTCCCCCATGGACCCCCTTCCTCACAGGCTCAGTCTCCAGCTGAGTCTCCTTATCTTCTTAGCACAGCTTCAGGAGGTCTAGAAGGTGGGCCAATCTCGGGGCACCACCCCTCAGAAGACCAAAGGTTCACGGACATGATCTCTCATGCAGATACCCCCAGTCCAGAACCAGGCATGACTGGACCACTCCATACCAATCCACAAGGGGAAGGTGGATTTGGTGGCGGTCCAAGTCCACCTTTTCCCCTGGCCAACAACCCCAGTTACAGCGGGCCAATGTCCCATCCTGGTCAAGAGATGGGGGAGAACACTGTCTGGTAGGACAGGGAGGACCAGACTCTATGAACTCAGGAGGTTTTCTCTAAACTGCTTTCCTCTCTTGCTGTATGTTACTGAGAGGGGGGCTTATTGATTGGTCACAGACCATAAACCTGAGAGAAGACCTGACGTCGAGTACAGAGGCGCTTTAGAGGTTTTGTTATGACTTTCAAAAGATGTGTGTTGTTTTTGGTCAGCTTGACCAATCACACTGGTTTGATTGCATTGCTCTTGGTTTACTACGATGTCTGCTCAATCAAGCTCAATGTTTAATTGACAGGTTTTCAACTGCTCTCACTTAATTATTAACTTACTGCATCCGTAGGTCAGATGTGAGCTAGGACTGAAAAGAAAAATCTTTTTTTTTTGCTTTGGTTTCTTTTTTTTAAGATATCGAGGCTCAGTTTCTTCAAATGTTTTTTTTCTGCCATACAACAGGTTCATTTTGTAGCATATTTGGTTCATTCATTGACTGATGAATTGGTTCATTAAACACTTTCAATGAACACTCAGCATACCAGCGTTCTCATGAATCTATGACTGTCAAAACACACTTTGCTGTAATCAAATCTCTGGTATGTAATTGAAATTGGGAGTATCATCTGGTCAATTACTAACGTCTTGTTTTACAGGATACTATCCATTGTGATACAAACTGCTACCTCTCTTTCATACACCTAAGAAAATAAACCACAACTTACATTTCTTTATGATATACAAATTGTATACATAAATAAATATTAACTTTGCTAAAGGAACAGTAGTTTAACTTTCACTTATCTGTGTAGTGGAACTGTTGAAATGAAGTTTAGCAAGTTTATTTAAATAAATGTTATATTTAACTGAAGCGCATCGTTCTGAAATAACACTCAGTATCTAATACAGTTCACAAGGTTGCTCTTGCTTATAAGTGCCTAGTATCACAAGCATGATTGGTGAGCAATAGAGAAGTGTACTAGGCCTGTCTGAATGAGAAGTCCAGGAAGGCAAGGCAAGTTTATCTGTATAGCACATTTCCTACACAGGGTAATTCAAAGTGCTTTACATTGTAAACAAGGAATTAAAAGAAAGCACATTTAATAAAATTCAAGCATAAAACAAGTTTTATAAAAGCATATTGATTAAAAACTGAAAATTAGGATCTTGATTAAGACAGTGAAAGACAGTGTTGATGCTCAGTAAACAAAAGCGCAACTAAACAAATGTGTATTTAAACTGGATTTAAACGTGATTAAAGTGATAGCACCCTTGATTTTCTCTAAATGTTGGTTCCATCTGTGGGCCGCATGGTAACTAAAGGAGTATTTACGCTATTTGGAATTAACCCGGGGTAGATCTAATTTGTGTGTTTATTAACATAACATGTCTGTTTGGTATTTAAATGCTAAGTTATGTTTGGACTTTTTATATGAGCAGCAGAACTTTAAAATCTATTCTGAAAGAGACCGGCAGCCAGTGTAGAGACATAAGAACTGGAGAAATGGTTTCTGACTTTCTAGTTTTGGTTAGATATCGAGCCGCTGCATTCTGAATGAGCTGGAGCTGTTCAATTGTCTTTTTGGGAAGACCGGTGAGAAGAGCGTTACAGTGGTCCGGCCTGCTGGAGATGAAAGCATGAATCAGTTTCTCTAAATCTTGTCTGGAAACAAAGCATCTGACTTTTACTATGTTTCTAAGATGGTAATAAGCTGATTTGGTCATTGCTTTGACAGGCTATTTCACGAGTTTGATTACATAGAATTAGCCCAGAAAGCGCAAGCATATGTGGCGAGATTAAGATAAGCATACTGGGCGAGCTGTCCACGGGAGGGCCTCGAGGCGAGAAGCGATCCGGACCCGAGAACCCCCACCCCCACCCCCGTGAGATGTGGAGACAGGGGTGGCTGAGGGAATTTTGCATTTCATCGTCGAATTGGAAGTGGAGTGGTTATGGTTTTATCTCTTGAGCGGGCAGAAGGATTGGAAACACCTGTAGATTGTTCGCTAATTATCTGATCGCTCCCCCCGAAATTGCGTTCATGGAACTTAACTTAAACTAAGATCAGAGTCCAGAATCACCCCAAGATTCCTGACCTGATTGGTAGTTATTAGGCCCTTGGCAGGGAGATACGCGTTAACCTTAACAACCTCATTTTTGCTTCCAAATTCAATCATTTAAATTTTGTCCTTGTTTAATTGAAGAAAGTTGTTTTGCATCCAGCTTTTAATCTTTTAAGACATTGGCAGAGAGTGTTTATGGGGTAGTAGTCATTCAGGAGATAGCTAGATAAATTTGTGTGTCATCAGCATGACTGGTATGATATTTGGTTGGTTCCTTCTCATAATTAGTCTCAGTGGAAGGATTGAGCCTCGAGGCACTCCACAAACACAGCAGTCCAAGTACAATCTGAACCATTTTATCACAGTAAAAACCATGTTGGTTCCTGAAAGACCAACATAGTTTTCCAGTCTACCGAGAAGGAGTTGGAGTTGTACTGAAATATAGGTGGGACCATATGATTAGATGGTCAATAATAAGCCAAGCTCCTCCCGAACTTATGTTAGTTGAGTGATTAACCTCATAAAATTTATAAAAAATTACTCTCATTGCTGTTTCTTCATCCATCCATCCATCTTCATGTCGGCTTTATTCCCTTTCGGGGTCGCCACAGCGGAATGAACCGCCAACTCACTGGCATATGTTTTATGCAGCGGATGCCCTTCCCTGCCGCAACCCATCGCTGGGAAACATTCACACACACATTCACACTATGGGCAATTGTTCTTAATCAATTCACTTATTCCGCATGTCTTTGGACTTGTGGGGAAACCGGAGCACCCGGAGAAAACCCACACGATCACGGGGAGAACATGCAAACTCCACACAGAAATGCCACCTGCCCCAGCCGAGCCTAGAACCAGCGACCTTCTTGCTGTGAGACGACCGTGCTACCCACTGCGCCACCGTGACGCCCTGTTTCTTCATTTTAAACCAATATGGTTTTGACACCTAGAAAACATATCCTGTATCAACATCTGGGAGGTACAATGCTTTTGATTATTTATGAACTCCATCCACCTAAATCTCTCATTTAAACACATTAATACCACATACGAATGGCATGCAGTGTTGTTATACTTGATATGTTTAAATTGCCTACTGATTAGCTATTTGCTTGTTATTATGTCAGCCCACCTAACCTTTCGAAAATTCATACTCCCCAGTTTTAACCTGTATTCCAATATTACCACAATATCTAAAATCAACTTACAAAAATATATAGACGTGCTCTCAGGGCTGTGCAGAACTGGGCATGCGATGAAACTGAAAAAAGTCCAGTTTTGTATAACGTGTTTGTCAACATTACTGTAAAATCAATGATTTTTGTACAAAGTTTTACTGACAATTTGAAAGGATTATTAGATATTTGCTTTTAATGGCGTTAAATATTTATATAATAAAAAACAGACCTAAAGAGTTACAACTCTCCCATAAAAAGGACCCTTCCAAGCTTAATTACAAAAAGTAAATGTGCTCTGCACAAGTTGGGCCCTAACTGTGCATGTGCTTGCATGCTCTATACACTACATGCATTGAAAAATTGTTGACCCTTGTTGCAATTTTTAAGCAGCTTGAGCTGGGTCAAGCTACTTTACGGATTGGCAATTATGAATTTAAGGGCTATGTCAAACAACAAAAAAGAGAATCCAGTTTACTCTTAGTTACTAACTTTGAACTCAAATGTCAATATGTAGTATATTTTTCCAATGTTATAATAAATTCCTTCCTATATGTAACACTTTGAACCAGTACAGTCATTTGCCACATGGATCTGTTCAATAACTGTTTCAATGCAAAGCAATAGACGCTTCTCTTGAAAAAAAGTGTAACATTTAAAGGCACAAATTTCAGCCTTAAAAATCTCAGGTTCACTGTTTTAAGTCTAAAATTATTTTCACAAATCTTGTTTTTCTAATGTCTACGTGAAGCTCATTTGATTTATGTTTTTTTTTTGGCTGCTCGAGGTTGCCAGAGAATGCTCTTAAATGCTACAAAATAAAGAGAAAAAGTCTGAGAACATTAAAAACATGAAAGTGATGTTTAGCAGTGTCATAGTTAAAAAAAGTAATAAATGCACATAAATTGAAAAAGAGAAATTAAAGTGGTAGTTTGGGTTGCCAGAGATTGAGAAAATGCTCATATGTGTTCAAAAACGGTAAATTGGCAGTAATGGTTGCTAGAGTTTGAGAAATGCTAATAACCGCTCAACTTTGTAAAAAGACGTGTTTGGGGTTGCCAGAGTTTGAGAAAACCTTCGAACAAGTGATGGTTAGGGTTCAAAACTATTTAAGGTAAACAGTTTATTACGTTTAAAAGTTTTGATGTTGTGATGTGGGTCTTTTTTTTCTAAGTGGTCTTAAAATGTCTTAAAAATATTTTTTTGTGTTTACTTGATGAAACTTTGACAAATGCTGCACACAAAACTCACCCAAAACGTACCCAAACAGTTCCCCTACCCTGATCTCAGAACAGAGGTCTCCACTGCACACACCAGACGAGCCAGAATTCCCACTGTTCCGCTTCATTTAACCTTCGCGTTAGTACCTTTCCTAGAATTTTTTTTAATGGAAATGAATTTCAAAAGAAAAGTGAAGCTATAATGAAGAATCCCCTTTAACAGCTGATGCCTCTTCTCAATGGGAGGAAAACAATAGGATGGGACAAGTAGCATCTGTGACTGATATGGGCCTAGACAGAGTGCCTAACGTTTCCAGAGTGGATGTGAGCGCCATCTTCTGGGGTAGGGAAGAAAAACATCAATGGAGATGAATGGCTTCAATGATGAAAAGAGTTTGTTTCAGCAAAGGTTAAATCATTTGTAGACAATCCAAAAAACGACTGGTGGTTTGTTCAATTTTGAAATATTTTTTTTGCAGGATATTATGGGTGTAAGAAAACAAAAGTTTCTTTGTACAGTGCATGGGTGTGTTCAGCTCATAATTTTTTTCCAAATCTAGGCCAATATTTTTATTCTAATAATTTAGTATAATATTTATTCTAAGCAAATGCTAATAATCAAAGGAAATTCAATCACAGCTTGTGACTTCCTAATTATGTTGGCATTTACACATGTATTGGACTCGTAACTGGTGTGAAAACATTCCCTAAATAAAATAAACCTAAATCTAACACAAGAACAGTCAATAAACAAATGGTTTTATATTGGGATTGGATAATAAATATATTGTTAAAGAGGGTATTTTTTCCCACATAAAAAAATCAATACATTCTTTTTTTTACTAATTTAAACAAAATAACAACAAAGAGAAAACATATGCAGTGAAAAGTTAGGAACCGGTTCATTAAACAATAAATTCTACAAAGACTCACACACAAACACAAAATCTGAAAATCAATGACCTAGTAAAAGACAGCTATGGAGGGGACAAATAAACTAAAAGGTGTATCTATGAATACCTAAGAAATGTGTGAATTGTTTGAAAAACAGTATTATATACATATATATATACAGACAGACAGACAGGCAGACAGTCATACAGACAGAAAAGCATGCAGACAGAAAGACATGCAGACAGACGTGCTACTTGAATCCAATTAAACCACATTTTAAAACCACGTAGGGTTTATTGGTGTTTATAAATTTGCAGAAAATAAGGTTTAATGTCAAAAGTGGGAGTGATAAACAGACAAAAAAACATGTCGAACTTGAACACATTTCAAAAAACAATAAAAAAATTTCCTTTTTCTTCCAAACAAGTCAACATTCATCATCACATCCCTCACGTTCCATGTCTCTGCTTTCACACCTATCACCTACTCAAGGTTATGCCTTTTATTACTCATGCATTAATAGACTTCCTGGCCCCCCTTCCTTCTTGTCTCAGTGGGCTCAGGTGGACCTGCAGAGAGGCACGCAGTCCCCAATTTTCCTCCCGACTGCTTTTAACACAAGGGGTAATGTGAGAGGAGCAGGCCCAGGCTTTTCCTCCCCTCTCCTCCCCCAGAGAGAGCCTCAGAGATGGGCCTCGGTTCCACGTCCAGCCCCTCCTGTGGTGGAGAACGTGGGCTTTACTGTCACCATACCATTACTGTCTGCCACGTCCCTCCATTATTTACTTCTCTCTCTTCTCTCTGTTTGCTCCCCGGAGTCTCTCTTTGGTTCACAGAGGCAGAATGGAGGTCTTTATCTCACCAAGGAGGACAAGATGAGAAGCCAAGGAGCCCAGGGACTGAAAATACACATAGACACATATATTCTGACCAACTTGTATATCACAGAAAAATCTTTACAGTTTTATTACCAAAATATATCAGTTGTCTTGCTTCTGCACTCACATGCTCAGAGCAAAGTCCATTATCACACTGGGCTTTTTGTAATGGATTTCCTTGCTTTGCTTCGCTTCAGTGAGAGGAAAGCTGGGGTGGAGGGGGGAGAAGCCTTCTGTTGTTGTTATAAATCACCTGCTCGTTCTCTCACACCTCTCTGCCCCCATGCTATCCCACAATGCCCTCATTCACTCACATACACACACACACAGTCTGCCTGGAGAGCAGGCGCATCTCTACTCAATTTTCCTTGCAGTCTTCATTCCTTGATTTGCTTATATTTTTTCTTACTTCCCACACCCTTCCCGGTTTTATGAACTTTATCACCTTTGCTGCTATTTTCAAATATAACTTTTATGTTTTCTTTTCATATTAGAAGTTTTCATCTCGACTTCATTTGAAAAAAAGAAAAACTTGTCTCTTCGTAATTCGTAAAAGAGTAATTACGCTTGTTTCCATCTCAACTATTGATTTGTTGTCACTGTTTTTATTTTAATTGCATTTCTCTGCATTCAGCACATCCAATAGAATTAGAACTTGTTTTGAATTTGCAGTAACAATAATTTAGCTTTGCTTATAATTTTCATTTGTTTTGTAAATTATGTCTCACTTTCTTAAAACAATTATTATTTAAATGATATATGGTCAAATAATTATTTTGACTGTATTTTAGGACTCAAGCTCAGTAAATACTATTATTTCTTTGAGGTTATTCATAGTTTTTAAAGTAAAAGGGATTTAACAAATTCCAAAACTCAAATAGTTTGAGAACAGATTGTTGCAGCTATATTGTTTCATATTAACCGTAGAACTGTTCTATTTAATTTCCAGTTTAAATTATTTATTCAAACAATTCATTAAACAACAATATTCAACTAATAGTCCTAAATTGTTCAAAATTAAGAAAGTTTGGCCTTTGGTTTGGAACTTGCAACCAAACATCTATTTAAACCAGAAATCAAATGTGTATATATATATTTTTACAATGTAATGTTTCATGGCAATGGTCGCAGCCTTGTACATGCACCAGCAACCCAGATTAGACTTCAGTAGAGTTTAGAAATTAGATTAGAAATGTATGACACATATCAATTCAACTTAAACTGTTATCATAAAGGTATCATGTAATCATTTGCAGTGTATTGCCAGGTTAAAAAGTATTTATTACAAATAATTACAAACATCAGATCAAACATCTATTGTACGCAGTGAAACCCAGTTAATTTCAAATCTTTTGGTCCTTATCTATTTAGAGTTAAATTAACAGCAATCCTCTCAACTTACACCTTAAGTATGTATTCAGTTAAACTTTTTTTGGTCCAAAAGTTGTGTGCTTTGTATATTGTAATACAAAAATGTATTACTAATAAAGTCTGAGTCTGGTTAGTACATGGCTAGGAGAGCTTAAGGGAAAATCAGGGTGCTGTGGGAAGTGGTGCAAGTGAGAGCAGCAGGGAATGTCCATCCTATAGTGTCTGCAGGTCCTAGTGCCCTGGTTCCCTTCTTTCAGATGAGATGTTGAAACAAGGTTGTGACATTGTGTTTATTGAAAACTCAAGGATGTTTATTGAAAGTATGGGAGTATTTTTTAGTGGGTAAATTTGCCCACTCGTAATATTCTTTATATTCTAATGGGCTACATTCCTCTGATCAGCTCCCAATTTCTCCTGTTCACCATTAGTCAGTGTGTGGTGAGTGTTCTGCCATTGAACAGCAGTCATGACATCATTTAGGTAAATGCTGTTAGGATGGTTTCAGAGACAGCCCCTTCAAAATGCACTTTAAGTATCAAGATAAGCTCTATTTAAATGTCATGAATTATTGTTAATATTTGTACTCTATTCACAGTGTATTTGATCCTTATTTGGATAGGGTTAGTTTTACTCTGAAAATTTGGCTGTGCCAACCCCCCACCCTCACCTTATCTTATCAGGTGTTTAGATAATGTAAAAAAAAAAAGCACCACATAGGAATAGTGTACATATATACAGGGAAATTGAAAAAGAAAAATTACAGTGATTTAGACACGCATTATGTAAATTCTAGCTTTACGTAAACACCCTCCCATATTCCCCAAACCAGCGAAATTCAGCACAGTTTGAGCCTCCTGAATCCACCATCAACTCCTCACCTGCACCACACACATACACACACACACACACACACACACACACACACACACACGCACACACACACACACACAATGTTCCTCTGCTCTCCTACACTCACACCTCTGTTCTTCTCTCGAGGCTGGAGCCTGCGGCTGGGAAATCCTATTAGCCTTTACCACGAGAGAGAGCAGGAGACACATCATTAATTACACACACAAACCCAGTCCTGACGCTGCCAAGCTTAATCAGCCAGGACCACAACACACAGAGAAAAAGAGCAAAGCTAGTGCACCAAAAACCCCAAACACAGACCAGAAACAGAGTCTCGATCAGACACAAACCAACATCATAACATAAAAAACACATCAAACTCAAAGGAGACAAGGTCATATGGACTATAGCAGACACACATACACAAAACAAACTTTAACGCATCAGAATAGACAAATTCATGAAACTATATAAAGATATGTATTAGTTTGTATCGCTAATTAAATCTCTTTCAACATCGTGCATATTTTGTTTGGAACATGTTTGAAAAAGAGGAACATAGGCTAAACTAAAAACAAGTAGAATGAAGAAAATGGAAAAGAAGCCAGCTGGGCTGCTTTTGTTGGATCATACAAAAGAGCCAGTGCATCCACCCTGACTCATGTCTTCCCCCTTAATCAGTGAACCAAAATCATCTTTACGCAAGTCTTCATCAACACCTAAAACAGTTGTGCTTGAGCAATAATAGGATATCTGCTGCAATATAAAGCAATTAATGATGGATGAGGCGGATGAACGTTAATAATCTTTTTTGTGATGTATTAAATAAAAAGTACGCCGGCGTCACGGTGGCGCAGTGGGTAGCACGGTCGTCTCACAGCAAGAAGGTCGCTGGTTCTAGGCTCGGCTGGGGCAGGTGGCATTTCTGTGTGGAGTTTGCATGTTCTCCCCGTGATCGCGTGGGTTTTCTCCGGGTGCTCCGGTTTCCCCACAAGTCCAAAGACATGCGGAATAAGTGAATTGAATAAGAACAATTGCCCATAGTGTTAAAGTGTGAATGTGTGTGTGAATGTTTCCCAGCGATGGGTTGCGGCAGGGAAGGGCATCCGCTGTGTAAAACATATGCCAGTGAGTTGGCGGTTCATTCCGCTGTGGCGACCCCGAAAGGGAATAAAGCCGACATGAAGATGAATGAATGAATAAATAAAAAGTACCACAGGGCAACTAGAACAAACATGCACCCTGCGACCTAACCTATCCAAACACAATGCAACCTTAAAGCAGACACTCATTTTCAAAATGTACACAATTTTTTTTATGTGTAAGGGATGCACTAAACCGTCATGAGACAGAAACTGTTCTTACCACGTGATTACGTACGCTGTATGCGAGAACTTAACCGTTTTTAAACAACTCTCTAATAATAGACATAACACTCTCTATAATGCTTTTATTTATTTGTGTGCTTTTTCATTAAAAATGAGTCCTATTACAGAAAGGCCTTGTTTGTTTGGGTCCAAAAGAATTCCCTCTAACCTAGCATGGTGAATTGTGGGTAATATCCACCAGATGAGCATGATTTGATCTGCCCTTCAGAATCTAATAAGAAAAAGTACAAATCCAGGCACCTCTCAAATACGTTTTTTATGTATTCTACAGTTTGGGTGTGGACAATGGCATTTGAGATGAAGGACTATTAATCAATAGTGCGCATTTTGTAAACTAAAGTGGAGGTGTTTTTATTCATTTGAACATATTAACACTGTTTCCTTGCACACCAGCAAATAAAAATATTTTGATTATCTTTTCTAGGCAATTTACTCACATATTGTCAAACTGTTGATATCCGCCATTGTGTGCGTTTTTTTGCTGAAGCGTAATCATTATTTGCAAATAATAACCGCGCGTATCAGATCTGGATTTAAAACTCGTCTCATACAACAGATGATAACCCCTGTACTTCAAAAATCCCTTGAGACTAGTTGAATAGTGTGATTAATTTGAATTAAAAACACAAAAAGCAAATATGTGTTGCATAACTTCAAGAATTTGCAATTCTCCTTCCTTTTTTAACTTCATTCTCATGCCTAATTTAAAGACATTAAATGCATTATGGTACTAAATGAGGATGTACTGAAGTTGTCTTGCGAAAGAGGTATTCTTGAGTTGCATTCTGCATCCAAAGAGCAGATGTAGGGAAAAGGTGAAATAATTGCGGCAATGTCAGCTCTGGACATCTGTGAGCCTGCCTGGTGGACAAAAGAGGTATTGCATATTATCTTGTACATGACACAAGGTGTACATGCAGTGGCATGAAGAGAAAACGTGGATGAGGAACCAATGAACTGTTGAGTTTGGAATGCATCATAATGTTGTATAAAAGATGAAGACATGTACTGAGCAGACAGACGGGACAGAAGGCAGCGAACGTCTCCGGAGCCAGAAGACATCTGATGAAGGACAAGCACAACCAGAAAAGTTAAAAGACAGAGAAAAAAACAAACTTGTAACCACATTGGATGAGTAGTATTTTACTTTATGATGATTATTATGTTTTGTAATATATTTAAAAAGCAATTAATTAAAATACATTTAATTGATTGCAATTACTGACTATCGAGTTGTTTATTTAAAAATGTTTACGATTTTTTAAATGTAAAAGCTTAGGAGAAAGAACTGACCACAAAGGATTTTTCTGACCAAGCTCTAAGCATTTAAAGCTTAGAATTTAGAGATGCTTTAACTTACTTAACCTAACCTGAGAATAATAAATAAAAAGGTTGACGGTGTAAAGGATTAATTGAACACTATAAAACAAGTAATCATGTTGTTTTTGAGCACATTTTTAATTTGTCAAAACGTGGCCTATTAAGAGGGTTTGGAGACTAGAGCAGGTTGTTTACATATCTTATGATATCTCATAAAGAGGTATAACTTTAACCGCTTCTGTTTTCAAGACAGTTTCAAACACCAAATGGTTAAATAAGATAGGGGAATACATGAACAGTCTTTTTATTTACTGAAAAGTTTAATTTATCGGAAAGCCTTCAGACCACAAAGTATAATGCACGTATTGTGCAAATAAATGCATGGCTCTAGGGCTGGTACAACATTTAAAACCTCAAAATTAAATGGTTTATAGAATATTTCTCTCACATTTAGACCAAATATCAAGCTAAAAACAGCATCTCCAATGCTGGGTCTCACCCAATGCATGATATTTTTTCACTTTAAATTGTCAATAGAACCAAAATGTTATGATAAATAGGTGTAAAATCTCTCGCAGCATCCTTCACACTAAAGTGTAGTAAATTAATAACAATCATAAACACCCAGACAAGTATAGGCAAGAAAATGTATTTGCTACAAGAAAAGATTCACAGCTTGAGAAAAATACTTCAGAAAAATATTGCGAATACAAGTTTAAAGCACTCATGACTATCTCTTAAAAAAAGTCATTTCAGCTGAAATGGTTATTTATAATTAGTGTAAAAATCACTTGTTCATTGCTCTCGCATCTTTTTCCACTTAACAAAAGCATAATAAAGACACGTTAAAGGATCCAATAGTGCCACCTTGTGGGCGCTACATCAACAACACAGAAAACATTAAAAAAAAAAACTTAATATGTGTACACAATTCTTTCACAGCTTAAACAATATTACTATAAATGGGTATGTAATAGCTCATGGGTATAGATTTGTAAGAGGAAGAAGATATAACATTGTGAACAACAAAAACACATTTGTAATTTTTCTCCCCACACCTTTCATTTTAACTTACTGGATTTAATCCATAAACTAGTTTTAGAAAATAAATGATGTTAAACAAAGCCAATTAAAACAATTTGCACTTGCATGAAACAAGCTTTCATTAGTTAATGTTTCTAATTAAATACACATGTTTTTTTCAAGTCACATTTAACGGGAGCTTAAAAATAATCAAGAGAAAGCACTTGCGTCTGAGAGGGTTTCATAAACACCTTTTGGTAATTTGACCAATTGCTTAAAATGAGAGAAAACTGAAAAAGCAATGAATCCACTAAACAAATAATATTATTGCGAGCACAAGCTGTGGATCCCTTCATTCCCAGATAGTTTGAGAGGTCCTTAAAATGTGTTCTGCGTAGCCTGCATCAATGTAAGATTTTTCATCTTACCAAAGTTTAAGTTTAAGTCTGCTTCTTAGTGGAGATACATTTTTAAAAATGTAACATGAGATAAATTAAACTGGGACAAAATATTACTAAAAAATTATATAGATCACTCCTTATTTAAGATTCACATTCTTGAGGAAATTTGGTTACATGCGTTTACAATTCGGTTTACTTTATATGCCGTTTTTTTTTCATTTTTGCCAGTTTTAAGTGAAATGAAAAGCTAACAAGAAATGATAATAACCAGAAGAATTTGTAAAGTAAATAACGTGATGTGTTTGGAACACATGAAAATACCCATGATTTTATGTGAAAAAAAACACCACACTATCACCTATTGAAAACCTGCAAAGTATAAAAGATATTTAAGGTATAAAAGCACATAATAGAACCCAGACAATGGAGTGTCGTGGAGAGTCCCAGGGAACGAATGGACTCAATTCTTACTGCGTCTTTTTGCTTTCATGGGAGTGGACTGGATTGTTTTGCTTTTTCTCCTCAGCACTCTTCTGTCAATCACAGGAGGTTCTCCTTCTGAATTCTGCTCAAAAGCTTCATCTTCTTCTGTGCTGGCCTTCTCTTCGATGCTTGTGAGCAATTCCTCCTCTTCTTCATTATCATCTTTAAAGATCTCACTGGCGTCCAGTACAACCACAGCTTTACTCAGGCGACTCGACACTCTCTTGGGTGTTGGTGGAACAGGTTTGCTTATCCCACCTCGAAGAACTCGCACCCTTATGGGAATATCTTGGGCTTCTTCGGCGCTTTTCTCTCCCTCCTCTTCGTCTTCAGTGGTAGTGTTTTCCTCCCTGTCTTTTTCATCAGTTTCACAGAGTTCATCATGTGGAGAGTTGTTGGTTTGCTCTGCATTGACAGATTCTTCAATGAGACCACTGACCACCAGAGTGGAAACACAATCAACTGCTTCATCTTGCACTGCAGGAGCTGCTGCTTCTTCCACCATCACATGATCTTCTTCCAATGCGGTTGTTGGTACCTCTTCCACTGCAGGAGAAGCTTCCTCTTCTTCCACAGGAGCGCCCTCCATTGCAGTTGCTGGTTCCTCTCCTACCGCAGGACCAGCTTCCTCTTCCACTGCGTGGGCAGCTTCCTCTTCCATTGCTAGAGCACCTTCCTCTTCCACTGCAGGAGCTGCTGCTTCTTCTTCCACTGCAGGGGCTGCTTCCTCTTCCACTGCAGGGGCTGCTTCCTCTTCCACTGCAGGGGCTGCTTCCTCTTCCACTGCAGGGGCTGCTTCCTCTTCCACTGCAGGGGCTGCTTCCTCTTCCACTGCAGGGGCTGCTTCTTCTTCCACTGCAGGAGCTGCTTCCCCTTCCACTGCAGGAGCTGCTTCCCCTTCCACTGCAGGAGCTGCTTCCGCTTCCGCTTCCACTGCAGGAGCTGCTTCCGCTTCCGCTTCCACTGCAGGAGCTGCTTCCACTTCCTCCTCCACTGCAGGAGCAGCTTCCACTTCCTCCTCCACTGCAGGGGCAGCTTCCACTTCCTCCTCCACTGTAGGAGCAGCTTCCACTTCCTCCTCCACTGCAGGAGCAGCTTCCTCTTTCATTTCCACTTCCACTGCAGGACCATCATGTTCTTCCACAGAAAGACCTGCTTCCTCTTCTACTTGAGAATCTGTAGAAACAACTTCTTTTCCAGCAGTTTCTTCAGCTGCATTCTCCCCTGTTTCCTGTCCCACTTCTGCTTCCTGTTTCACATCTTCCATATCTTCTTGCCCCTCAGGCTTCCCAAGAGTCTCAATGTCATCCTTAAGAAGAAAAATACTAAATATGTTTAGTTTTAGTTTGAAAGTGTGGCAGTGGCATGAATTATTATATTATACAAGTTAAAAGCACGAAGAACTCCTTAACTTAAATACTATACAAATTAAAATGTAAGTAAAGCTTGCTATTCATGTGTCTATTAAGTCTAATTTTAAATGCACACTATTTAAATTATATTGTTCCATTATTATCAAGGGTAAAATGGGAATAAAGTATTAAGCCATAGATAAAACAACAGTTTCTGCAAATACACCTATAATAATTAAAAGTAATGTAATCAAAATTCTTTAAGACTTTGCATCACAATGTGGCAACCATATCAAGCAAATACTATTAAAACAAACACACAAACAAACAAAAATGTCCATGAAATTTTTGTGGTCTTAGGTTAAAGACAAATAATAACCATGACAAAGTGAAGACAGCAATTATTTGTTCTTAAACACCATTGTATCTAATGATATCTGGGTTTTGGGTATAGTGAACCTAATTGAAAATAAAAGCCATTTTTTAAAAAGTCTGTTAAACCCTTTCAACCCTGTTTGGAAGTTGCTCTGATCATGCCAAAGCACAACTAGGAACTTAACGGAATGTAATAACTTACTTGTGCCTCACGGTCAACCTCCATCGCTTCATCAGCACCGTTTTGAACATCAGCTTCTGCATCAGGTTGTTCAAAGTGTGCATCTTCTGCTGCCTCTGCAGAACCTTCTTTATCCTCATTCTGACTTTCACTCATTTCACCATTGACTTCTAATACCTTTAGAGACAAATGAACATCTTAGCTATATTTTTATGTATTGTCATGCTTTTAAAATGGCTAAATCATGATCATCTACTCTGTTACTGACCAGAATTCTCTCTACAGGAGCTTCTGGAGTATCTTCTTCACAGTCTTCCTGGATTTCCTCATCTGCTAGATCTTGAGCCACAGGTACAACTGCATCAGGATCAGCCACTGCGTCTGCATCTGGTTCCACTAATCTAAAGCCAAGTTACATGTTTATCAGAAAAACAGACTGTGCAATTCCAGTATAAAGCAAACAGTTAAAAACTTGGAGTGCTTTTCAGAGCCCAAGATTCAAGAAGAAGAACCGTTAGACCAAACAAAATGAGTGCAAGTTCATTTTAGGCAAAGCAAATTCAAATCATATGTTAACCTCTGGATAACAGACTAAATAAAAAAAAATATATAATATCAGTATAAACTTTAAAAAAGGATAATCATTTGAAGGTCACTTTTTATGTTTTAATGTATAATAAACTGGTTTAAATGTGTAATATTATCAATTGGAAAAATGTACACACCGATCTTAAAAAAGCTCCATAAAGCTGATTATAATATTCCACTGAGTTACTTTTTAATTTGGAAAAAAATTTAACTGTAAATATTGTATAATTTTGACAGAACATATAAAACAAATTGGCTAATGAAATATTATTTTCAATTGCACATTTGTAAAGAAGTAAATTGATTGACTAATTCAAAACTAGTTTGGATATTATTAAGTCATCATTCTAAACAAAAACGTGAGTGATTTGCTTAGTAATTCTTTTTTTCAGCGTATATGTTTGAAGTCGAACAGGAGGAACTGCTAAATGTTCTTATTAAATAATGTTAAACAACAAAATATTTCTTCCTTTGACTCTAATTTTAAGTCACTCCTAGAAGCAACACTTTTAAATAAAGCATAACTTGTGCAACCTTCCAAAAGGGAAAAAAAAAACAATAACAATAATGTTTATTAACAAAGTCAGAAAATTTTTTAAAACGAAAGCTATTTAAACAAGTTAATGCTTTTTATAACCTCAGACAACTTCACAAATCAAAACATAATTAATGTAATGTGAGAGAAGTTTAAAAAACCTGTTTATTTTCTCAGGTCTGCTCTCCACGAGGTCATCGTCTGGTGCCTCCCTTTTTTTATTTTGTTTGACTCCACTGCTCCGTGTACGTGTGGAAATGGGTAAGTCGTTCATCTCTTCAATAATAATAATAAAAAATAATAAACTTTTAGACTTTTAGAACAGGCAAAAGTATGTTTTTTAATGAAACATTAAAATAAACCTTCTGCTACTTTGAGATGTTTATTAATCTTCACAACTTCTTCCTGTAAAAAATTGAGAAAAAAATGTCTGAAGTAATAAATAATAGATTCATACACTCCAGCCTGAGTAAAAAATCTGACATACAGCAAGTAATACAAAAAAAATTGTGTACTTTAAAATAAGAACAAAGTGTGTTGTATTTTTTTGCTTGAATTTGAGATATTTTGTCTTGTCTTTAATACATGTAATAAATATATAAATATAATAAACACAATTTGGATTCTAAATCCTATAAGGATAAGAAGATCAATAGATGTACTGTGATGTCTAGGCTCTCCTCCGTCATCTCAACATCATCAACTTCTCCATTTGTGCTTTCCTCTGCTGTCCATGAGCTGTGGTTGCCTGTATCCAGAAAACAACAACAATTGAGGATATCTTGGCAGTTAAATTACTTAACATATTTTTACAATTGGGATTAACTATTAATTGATTATGGAGACCTATTAAAATTGTTTTAGAAATTTCTACACAGCAGTAGGACAAAGCAGAAAAGTGGTGTACATGACCTTATGTGACATCACATGTTGAATTTACGCCCATCACATTTTGTAAAACACTGATAGCAGCAGTATATATTTCCCATCTTTTTGTTATGAAGATTCAATTTGTTAAGAAAATTCAAAGCTTACATTCTAGCATGGAGCCAAGTTTGCTGGCCACTTTCTCCTTCTGGTAGACACCCCCGATTCCTTCAACCTCCCACAGCAGCTCTGTGTCCGCTGGGTATCTCCTCAGGTACTGACTGCAGACTATAGCAGAGAAATCTTTACATGCTCGTATTATCTAACTTTTCTGCAAAATGCTTGATGAACTCCAAAATATTTTCCCACATACTCTCCAAACGCATTATGAGCAAATATCAAATACTTTATCTCTAAACTAAAAACTTTTTTTTTTCTTTACAGTCAGTCAAAAGACCACAGATCTGTGACCTCAAAAGCTTAGCAAACATACCCTTTCGCATTGGTAATGTTAAAGGATATTTCAAGCCCAGCTCATCATCTTTAAATGAGTCCACAAAGTCCTCCAGCATCTCCAAGCCATGACCATTGCCACGGTGAGTCTTCCGCACAAATATGGTGTCCATGACAGGAAGCAGGTAACACTGGCTCACAAAACTATTACACAAGCTTCCTGTAGGGGAGGACACATAAACCAGATGGAAGTAAATCTGCTGCAAATGTCACCATGAACATGTAAGCATTTATATTAGCTAAAATATTTAAATAACTAAAAATATTACAAATTTTAGTATTTTAAGACCTTTTTAAGACTATTAAGAATCTCATTTAAGACCTAAATTATAATATCAAAAACACATACAAAATCTTTTTGTTTTTTTGCATAAAACAAACAGCATGCTTCAAATACATACTTTGAAACTCTAACCACCACTTTGATGTTTTTTGAGCATTTATGAAGGTTTTCTCAAACTGTGGCGACCCTAACCATCCTTCTCAGTGTATATGGCAACTTTTACAAAGTTGAGTATCTAGGAGCATCTCTGGCAATCCCGACCATCACTTTTATGCTTTTGAGCAATTGTGCCCAGTTTTTTCTATCTTTGGCAACCCTTAAATTCCCATTTTTAACATTTATAATTCTTATGTCAACATCTGGCAACCCTAACAATTACTTGTAAGATTTTGGGCATTTTAAAGATTTGGAGGTATTTTAGGATTTGGAGTGTTCACAAGTGTTTTCTCTAAACTCTGGCAACCCTAACAATATTTTTATGATTTTGAGTGTATATGGCCGCCCTAAAAAGCACATGTTTTTTCAGATTTACGAAAGTTTTATTAATCTCTGGCAACCTCAAAGCAACAACAAAACACACATATAAAATGAGCTTTACATGGACATTACAAATAAGACCTGTGAACAACTATTTAAGACCTAGAACAGTGAATTTATTGGTTTTTAAGATCCTGCTGAAACACTTTACTATAGTTACGCAATGTTGTGCAATGACACAAAGTGTGAAAAAACCAACATGAAGAAAAAAAAATGTACTTTCAGCCAACCAGGCTTTATCTGTATCACCTAACTTTCCTGTTAACAATGTCTATAACAGATAGTACCCAGACAATCTATGATGTTACAATACAAGCAAAAAAATCTTTAAAAAAATATATAAATATGGAGAGGTTATATGGAGAGGTGATTTTTCTGAAACCGATATTTCACATCAATTAAAAAGTAATTGATGGTTTTAAAAACATCATAAATTCTATATCAGCTGCAGATTATGACCAAATGAATTCCTTTTAATGAGGAGACATCGATGATGTTGTCTATCGATGACTACAAGACCTCATCTTATATCAATCAAGGACTTGTCTGCTCCTATAATGTCTTGTTCATGTCAATAGAGGAAAAGCGTACCTTTACATTTGACTGAGTAAAATCCCACTGCTTCTCCATTCTTCCATAGGACTTTTGCAAACACGTCTTCTTCATGGCAAAGGAACGGCACCTCGTTAGAGCTCATTTCAACTGTCCGGTAGACTATGCGGTTCAGCACATACAAGACAATCTTCTCCCCCAGAGAAGTTACCTGGGCAAAAAGAAAAGTTATATTGAGAGCCGTTTTCCCATAGAACAGAAACTGGGAGAAAAACAAAAAAAGAAAAACAAATTCAACACACAAACCACATGCACCGAGCAAACAAATATGACAGAGCTGCTCGATTATGGGAAAAACAATAATCACTATTATTCAGGTAATAATTGAAATCACAACTATTTTACATGATTATGTGTATCTTTGGAAATATAATGCATTATCATGCATTCATATGTAGATATAAAAAAAAACTGATCCAATGTCTAATCTATTAATCTCTGTCTATAAAAACAACAATAGGAAAAAAGATAATCTTTCAAGTGAAAACATCTAGTTTAAAGGTGTTGTTTTAGCTGAATTAAATAATACATAGTTAAAAATTGAATTAATAAATGAATTTGAACACATGGATTAAATAAGAAAGCCATTTTCACAACATGGACGTTGATTTCAAACCAGACACAATGATTATATTCCTCCCACAAGATAAAGACATTTATTTTTTTTTCTTCTTGAAAACGCTCGAGTTCTCTCACTTCAGAACCCTTACATGTTAACGCTAATATGCTAGCACTAGCCTGACAGTTTTGTGCATAACAGTGTTACTTTCACTGTTATTGAAAAAGAAATCACAAATTTGTCTCAAAGACAAAGTCTTTTTAGACAGAAGAGTTTATCTGAGCCAGAGGATGCCTCCTGAAGGAAAAATCAAGCGCAGCGCAGTACAAAATGCTCTAGATAAGAGAACACGCTACATATAGATTTGTTCATGTCCTGTATGTAGTGAACCTTTCCGCTATTATCCACACTACTTATAATTGAACAATGAGGGATCCAGGTGCACCAATCAGCTGCTGCTGGGAAATTTTTTTATTTTTTTCTATATCATATCGTATTCATTAACGTTAGAGGGCAAAATTGACATCGCAATCAAAATTTGATCAGTCGTACAGCCCTAATATGTTACCAAAACCAATAGAATGAAATATAATCTGTCTTACTGGATTAAATCATTAAAACAGATACACAGCATGCTGTGCTTGGGAAGTACACTGGAATGCATGGGTTAAATTCCAATAAATATTTAGATATTAAATATTAAGTCAGAGAAAGAGCGCTTACACATACATTTACATAAACATTTCAGGACATCCCTTCTTCTATCTCCCATGCAAAGCAGCGGGCAGCCTCCTCTCTACCTGTTGGTGTAACTAGTTTATTTCTAAGCCCCTCCATTTTAAGATCAATTACGTAGTCATTTGTTACATGATTAAGGTATAAAGATATAAATATATAAAAAGCGTGTGCCTAAAATCATTTCTCATTGAACACTCCTTAGAAGACGGTGAGCTGCATGCTATGCCGGCAGAGCTTTCATGGCATGGAAGCACAATTATGCATGAGCACCTTAAAAAGAAGACACATGGTATTTCGGATGCAAAAACATCAGTAGGGTAAGTAAAAACGGCTTTGTTTAGCTCTCACTCTCTGCAGGAATTTCCAAAAATTAGTGTGAATGATGTATGTCGTTTATGCAAAAAAGCTAGCATGACTTTTAGCAGTAAAGTAGAACATTTTATTTTTTTACTTCAGTAAAGTGGTACACTGATCCACAGATTCGCTTTCCTGGCTCAATAACTCGAGGTATAAGTGCTGATAATAAACATGTGAGAGCTCTTTGTGATTTGTGTAACATAGCCAAAGAGCTACAAAGCAGAAAAAATCCTTCTTCAGAAGTGTGTGATCCTTCTTCTACAGAAATGTGTTTTTGGGTTGGTTCTTTGAAGGTGCTTCTTCAGCCGTCTCCTATTGCGGCAAATCCATGCCTTAAATGGAGCATGTATTTTTGATGACCACGATATTAAGATTTTTGTGAGGAGAAACAGATTCTTGCGGATGCAAAAAAAAATGCAAGCTTTTTCTCAGTCCTTGCATGTCACAGCACCTCGTACCGGCTCGCACCTCACAGCACCTCAGCTGCTAGTACATTGACAACAATACATTTCTCTGATCTCTAAAAAGGATTATTTCTGCTCAAACAGATTTGTAGCTTGTTGACTATGTCACACAGATAACAAAGAGCTGTCACACCAATTTTTGGAAATTACAGCAGAGAGCGAGTGTAAAACAAAGCCGCAGCCATTGATTTACTATAACCGGAAGGACCTGCGCTGTTCTAGACAGAACGCAGAAGCAGTTGTGCAAGTAGTATTCACTTTACTAGTTCACTTGCAACTCGCTAACAATACTCTGTACAATCCCCTCATGATAAACAATGATTACTTAAATGGTGCTACATTAAATTACCTTAAATTAAAGGTGCGAATAACAGTAGAATATTACATTTAGTAATTGTTGTGTTTTTCAGTGAATGCAAGTAACAGTTCATTTGTACAGCAATGAAAATTATAAATTTAATAAAGACTATTAGCTTTTTTTCATTTCTAGAGTTCTTATTTATAGTCCACAACAAAGTTAACTACCAAAACGGTTTACCAAAATTAATCGTTTATTTATTAAATAATTTATTTATTTATATTGTGAGAAGTTTAACAGTTCAAGAACAAACTTTGGTTTTTAAGGCTTAAATTTTCAGAATTAAATATCATTCAAATGTATTTGTGGTTTTTCCATTTGTTTTTACTTTACTTCTACACATAAATAATACCCTTATTTATGGTTTTATGTAGTTAAAAGTAAAACATACAATAAAAAAGGCATTTAGTTTTATCAGATTATTAAAAAAAATTTTTGGCCAACTAATCTATTATCAAAATAATTGTTAATTGCAGCCCTAATATAGATACATCTCAAGACCATTGTTGGATTACATAATTTTTTTTAAAACATCAAACCAATGAAACTGTCATCTGTTTACTAAACTGGTAAAAACGTGACTTTCTTGATGTATTAAAATAGGAACACAAGGTACCTTCACAAGGCCGTCTCTTTCAGTGTTTGAGGTTCTAAGGATATCGTCGACGGTGCACCACTGGTCATCCAGGAACAACGCCACAGCTAAGAATTTAAAAAGATGAGAGAAACTAAGAACTTAAAAAAACTCACCCTGACATTCCAGAAAATGACTTCCATGAAAGTCGTAGAAAGCAAGTTACCTGTCAACTGGTCCTCAGGAGCAAACAGCGCTAGGACTTTGTGCTTGAGATTGGCTCCATAAAGTGGCACAAAGCCAACATTGCCAGGGCTTATTCGGATCTACACGCAAAAAAGTAAACTCAGAAAGGCACAAACAGGAACCAATCATCAGAGGACCCAGGGTTCATTCCAATTTTACCAAATCTTTTAAAAGTGATATTCTCTGTGGTTCGCTACCTTTCTGCTGCTAGCCAAGGTGAGGTACTCAGAGTTTTCTGGGTTGCTGAACAGCAATTTATTCATGTAGGTTTGGGCTGAACTTTTTAAGTCCTCATGTATGCCAGACGCTAGCACGTCCACAGGGAAGGCCATCCCTGGAGAAGTAAGATGGGACAACATAGGACCATGTTAGCAATGTCAGCTCAGAATGTGTTTTTTATCACTACTTTTATCACTTGTGATGTTTTAGAACATAATGCCATGTGTGAGAGGTAGCCAAGAACACAACTACAATCCCTTAATGCTTGTGTGATCACAAATAATATTTGGGGACAGAGAGGTGGGGCATGAAGCTAAAAGGAACTAACCCAGTTCTAACCCAGCAGATCAGGAGGATTCAAAAACTTCTCAATAATACTTGTAAATAAACTGATCATCATACTTAAAGAATGTATATATTTAATGTTAAAAATGTGTTCAAAGTAAATTTAATGATGTGAGAATATGTTGATATTTTTTATCATATGTAATTTTTTGTTGTTGTTGTTGCATAGATCACATTGGCCGTTTTAATTTGAGCTCATTCTACTTTTAATCGCCCCAACTTGAAACATCATCAGAGGGACCATCATGAGATCTCAAAAGACATCTACATAAACAATAGAAACAGACCAAAGAAAGAAGAAACTCTTTCTAAATTTCATTACCCTAAGCTTTATATTAAAAATATTTTTACCACATGCTGTTAAGTTTTACAAACTAAAGTCAGGAGAAGCAGGTCACAAAGTTTGTTGCTGGTGGCAGAATCTGGTGGTTGTATCTCACACCTCACTAAAACTAATTAGAATCAGAATCAGCTTTATAGCCAAGGGTGTGCACACACAAGGATTTTTCTGAGGTACAATGGAACAGTCAGTGCAAGCAACATAAGTACAGTAGAATAAGTAAAATGTGTGGTATGCTTAAGTACAAAAATGCAAAGTGATGAAACGTGCAAGAGTCCAAGTGCCAGAAGTGTTCAGAAGTCAGATAGCTTGGTGAAAGAATGTCTGTTTGTGCCATACAGTCAGTCCTGTTGTTAGTGGCTCTGAAGCAGTGGACAGAGGGCAAGAGCTCAAAAAGGTGGTGGCCAGGGTGAGTGGGGTTATTTTGTTAACCCTCTTTCTCACTCTGTCGGTGTACAAGTCCTGGAGGGAGGGTAGGGGAGCACCGATCAAAACCACACCAGCTTTCAAACTTCATCACACCTAAGACCATTAACTCTGGCCATGTCATCAGTTCTATGCCTCTAGCTTGCCTGATGCCCATTTTTGATTCTCACCAAACCGGTCTTGCAATACGCTGGCAATTTTTATGTCAGTGTAAGCAACAAAATAACAATTTTTTTGAAAATGCTATAAAATGGCAGACATAGGTCTGGTATGAGAATCACTGAAGATCAAAAGAATGTAAGATATGCCAGAAAAAAAAATTCTCTGCACAAAGCTGTGCATTCTCTCCTGGAACTGTGCAGGCAGTATCATGAACAGTTGGCTGCAGTCCATTCTCAGCTGGCCTCAATGAATCCCCAGCTATCAAATGCTATCTGTGTCACACTGACAACCAGACCGAACACTAGTGCACACACGGACACATGCAAGTGAATACTAGTAGACACACATTCAGTTACTTTCTATTTCAATATTTCCATTACTATCTGACCCAGTATAGATATCACCTAATAATATGTCTAGTTTATTTAGGGTAGAGAAAACAATTTGGCTGCTGACACAAATGATTTTTGAAGTGGTGTCTTTTCTTTAGATATACATTGTATACCCTATTATATATTTCATCAAACTAAAGTTAGTTGCTAAAAGCTAAGAAACCAACACAAATGTTGTATGTTCTGTGGGAAAAAGCACAAAAGTCAAATAACACCAAGTCAGCTTGAATTATTACTCAGTAATTGAAATTGAGCAGAATAAACCACCAAACTGTCCATCCACATTATAAAGTCTCTGAGTGTAATGCATTGCCTTTAAAAACGTTCCACAGGGGTGCAATTAAATCCGTGTGTGACTGAGAAAAAAACATTGCAATTTTACATTGCAAACATTCTTTTACTCCTTGACGCCAATTTGTAAACAATATTCACAGATTGTTTTTTTACTAGTAGTGCTGGAGTATTGATGTAGAAATTAACAGTTAAGCAAACTGAATATTCTCAATAAACCTCTCTAGACATTTGAGAAGAATGTTTGATCTTCGTTGAAGAGATACAACATTAAGCTTTTATGGATGCCACATAAAGATTAAAGTGCCCCATTGTTATTTTGAAAGGTTACTTATTTGATTTAGGAGGTATGCAACAATTGGTTGACACATGCAAGCTTGGAAAAAAAATTGTTTCTTATGTGCATTTAATTTTCCAAATTTGTATGTGATTTTTCAGTCTTACTGACTGAATTGTATTAAACCCCTCCTTTACGTTACTCAACCTTAAGTTATGGAGCTACTGAACAAATACAATCAACACAACACAATGTAAAAAACATGTTTTTAAAGTCCAAATCAAACTTTGTGAAATAGAATAAAGAGTTCAGCGACCTGAGTTGGTTCCAGTTCCTCACTCCACAGAAAAAAACTATACACATTTCCCTTCCTGCATGATATAATCTCTATGAAAGGCTCTCAAAACCCTGCTAGGCCTGATGCGACTGCAATCCGAAACGGAGAGTCGCTACTTCAATGTTTGAGGGAGGTGTCAATTGGTTTTCTGGCATGAATGAATGTCACACCACATGAGGTCATTTAAAAAAAAATCCATAATCCTCTTTAACAATATGTGTAATGATGCTTGTTTGAAATATGTTCAGATTGACTAGTAATATGTCACCCATATCATTACCAAGGGATGTTACCAATAAGATATGCAACAGGCAGTCTGTTTGCAAAACTATGGGATTTTTTCTAAAATAGACAATTATTAGACAGCAAATGGTTTAATCATGACAATGCTGTGCAATTATTTTACACATTTTATTACAAACATCAAATGTATTGTACAAATAATCTTATCTTATACTTTTTAGTAAAAACATTGGATTCTTTCATAACGCTAAAAAGGAAGACACTGAAACAACAACTCATCAACTGCTTGAATAGATTACAATTGATGTTGAAGTTAAAAAAAAAAAAAAAACCCCATTAAGCCCTGGTATCAACAGGTTTTTAAGCTCATGTCGATCACTTTATGACAACGGTGAAAGTGTTGTTTTATGATATTACTAAATTGCCCCATAGTGCCCCTAAAGTGCCCCATAATGATTTAGAATATGAGAATAGATCATACATGGAGTTTCAAGCAGCAGGTTGACATTCAGAAAAGGTTGAACAACAGCTTCACTCTACTGATATTAGTGCTAGACCCTTTAATTGGTCACGCTGATGTATTGGCGAAATTTGTCAGTCATTGATAATCAGTGAAAACTTGGAAGCCTACAATGGAACCCCAAAAAAATTGTGACCCAAAAAGTGCAATGAATCACAATGAAGCATTTCTTTACAGTATTTCACATAAGTTCCCTGCTAATCTATGCTATATTAGCACCCAATCACAGCAAAATAAAGGTAAAATTAACACTACCCAAAATGTGCAGTGCACCGGCCCTCCAGGACTGGATCTGGAGATCCCTGCACTAGAACTTATCAAATATCTACTGCAGAACTATTTACAGTCTTGTCTGAGTGCAGAAGAAGAGTTTTACACACAAGTGTTTTACATGTTAAGAGATGTTAAAAATCACAATCTTTCAGAGAATAGTTTCAGATAACATTTGAAGTTTTAAACCAAATTTACTAAAAATAGATCATCCTGCTACCGAATGTTCAAACTGTAAAACCCTTTATATCTACTTCCGAATGCTTGTGTTTCTTCGTATGTCCAGAAGCTGTAGGGAAAACCCCTCTAAATGCATGTTGTGCAGTGGCTCTTGTTGTGCAACAGCTGTCTACAGGAAAAGTCAGAGAAAAACAACTGGGCCCCTGCTCACTCCACAACCGCACACGCTGAGGAATGTACTGTATGTATAGAACTGGCTCTGTGCAGAAACAAATGCTCTGATCTGCAGACAAAGATGGCTTAGATGGCTCGATAAAAAAAAAAACAGTACTACAATTACTATATCTATAGCTCTTCGTTTAAATTGTAATTCATAACTTTGTGAATTTAGAAAGTTTTTAGATCAAACAGCTACATTATACACTCGGCAAGAGGGTTAACATTCAAGAAGACAGTGGTGTTCAATGATTGCAAAGCACATAAAAAACTAAATTGCTGTAAAAAATCGTTTTTAAGAACATATGGAGTAGTTTAGCTTTCTAAAAAAAACAGGCAACCCCTAAGAGAAGCCAAAGCTAATGATTTCAAACCCTCTAATATCCTGGATCCCCTGCCAAGGTTCAATGAGGGCTTTTGAATCTATTTCTGCCTCAGTTGTAGTATCACGTAAGCAGAGCCGCTAAAGCCAATTAACTTAATAAATCCCAGTCTGAAATCTGCAGAAGGTGTTGTTAGTGTGTTACAGCCACCGAGAAGCTACAACGGTCTTCTCATTTAACAAGGGGACGATTGAAAGTAACACACAAGTGGACGCTGTAGTGACTACTTGTGAACGTGACTGTTACTATTCTTGCAAAACATCAGCCACAGTGCACTCCTTCATTCACTTTCACACAGTAACGGAAGGGTTTACCATCAGGCACAACTGTTATAAAAAGTACTATTAGGTTATTTATATAGTAATGTTGTTTGTGATATAGATCTATCTGCCTTTCTGACACTTTAAATTACATTTTTGATTAGCACAATTGGTTTAATCTTTAAATGCTTCCAGGAATTTGTAAACAATTCTGTTTAACAATAAGATAACTTCATAATGTTTGCTTTTTTTTTTTTAATTTTCCCCCTTCATAGATGGAAAAGTAAGAAAACAGAAAGAGAAATGTAGAGGGATTGAAAGAGGTTTTAGGTAGGGGGATACTACAAGCTCTGCACTGGAAATTGGGTTGTCCAATTGGTAATTTATTTTTAGTTTTTTAGATGCCATTTTGCCTTAATTGTGGTAGTAGTTTGAGCAGGGAAAGAACCACTGGCTCTGAATACGAACCAAGGTCCTTGCCTTATGTATCCCTGTGCCATATGTGCTCGCTGACCAGTATAGCTGGAAGTGAAATCTGGATTGTTCTTTAAATTTTCTGCTTACTGACCAGTAAGTTGACTAAAATAAACTGTAATATTTAATATGTTTTAAATAAACAAATGATATTTATAATGCATGAAGATGAAACCTAGTGAGTGATCAGAATATAGAAAAATTGCAGCACCAGGGGTGGAAAAGTGAGCTTTTTTCCCCAGCTCCAAAGTTGAGCAGTTTTGACATGAGAGTGAATGAGAACCTTTTCCCTTCTGACTTCTTTGGTTGGTTGAGGTACTACATTTCAGTCACTTCCTCTTGCCTGCAGGGAGAGCAGGATGTAGCCCCTTAGTTTATACAGGTTGTGGGTGTCAGTAAACACAGAGTGATTAGCACTGCCTGATGATGCCACTACACTTGAAAATTGTAACGCTACACCATAACACAGCAGAAGAGTTAGAAAGATATTTGTGATGTGATATGATTTGAACAGGGTGGCTGAATGACATGATAATGACTGAAAAAAATAAAGAATTTCTCATTAATAAATCTTTTATTATGGAGATTTTCTACATGTTTATGCCCATGACCAAATATATTTATAGACTGTAGCATGTGTTGACACAAACGTTGTTGTTGTTGTTGTTGTTGTTGTTGTACTTTATGGTTGATAAGCGATTTTAACACTTTCCAAGTTTTATTTTATTTTTTAAACATTTGCCTCCATTATACTGACATTAATAAATCCACATGATAAAACCAACTTTTATTTGAACATTTTATTATTTGAACATTTTATTAAATAGAGTAGAAACAACAACAGCAGCATGTAAAATTTCAAAGAGACGCAGTGCAGTGAATAATTAGCATTTTTATGATAAACATTCATTCATTCATTGTTTTCAGTTTAAAGTCAGGGTAGGCGAATCTCATGGGGTAGCAAAAAAATTGTTCTTTTTACATTATGGAGTTGTAAACAAATTGGTTGATCAAAACGTCAAATCAAGATACAGATCGAAAAGAAAATTTACAGTTACTAGTACAAAAAAATTACAGCGAAGATTACAAATTATTTTGTTACATTAAAAACCTCATACTGTAGGCGGTCCAAATGTTGCATAAATTTTCAAACGTTTTAATCAAAAGTGAACAACGTTAATTCAAAACTGACAAAAACACAACATTTAACTAAAACAGCATTCAGTGGAGAGACATAAAAGCAGGGCGTGAAACCATGAAAAGTATTTCAGAATGGAGGTTGTCTTATTTGAATACAAGAACTGGATTGAACTGGTTTGGTGAAAAAAAAATCTTAAAATGAAAACTAAAGAGAAATGTGCCTTTAAATAATTTTATCACCTTTTAAAATATTGGTGCTATTCTGTCTATCTTTTAAAAGTACATTATGTTCTTTCTGTACGGACGAAGGTGTATGACACGGCTTCATCACAGCATGCTCCTGTTGTAGGAATTTCGATTCATTAGCGAATCGATTCTTTTGAACTGTTCGTTTCACAGATTGACTATCCCCAAAAATCATTCACAGCCTTACGGAACAATTCAAAACATTAACCCTACTCATTATATATAGAGTAAAGTAAAAACAAACGATATTTATTAAGAAAATCAGGTCAAAACCCTGTTTGTTCAGTCAATCACGTTTTACACAACAACAGAATGACTCAGTTGGAGGGGGTGTGTCTGAAAATGCTCAAATCTGCAAGCAACAAACAAACTTTTCCGTACAACCTATTAAACCGACAAATGCACAATTTTTTAATGACATACATGAAAGCACTACATGAATATCGAGTGAGTCACACTTCTAAATCTATCTAAAACTTTATTAAACTTCGAAGAACCCAAGCTTTAGTGTGCTCTCTCACCTGAACTCCCTGTATGTACCTCAACATTAAACACAGCAATTAATAACACATTTCAGCATGACGTCACATACACCACTAACACTGGAGAACTACAATAGACAGAAAGGTTCTCAACGTTAAACACCGCGTATATTTTCATTTCTAAATAAAATGGGCCTTCAAGCATAATTCGCTTTGACAACACACGACAAACTACAGTTGAACGCGTGCAGAGGAAAACCGCCGACTCACCGTCACCCTTGTTCCAAACGCTGTTTCGGGTGAAATTTCTTATACTCTATTTGGCCAACAGCCGATATTGGAAAGGGGAACCTCCTCTTGTTGTTAACACCGTCAGCTCGAGCACTGGAGCTGCCTCGTGCGCGCTCCCGTCCTGCTCCTGCTTTCTACGGGATGTGCGAGGTCTCAAACATCTCCAGTGAACCGTGCGCGTCTCTCCATCACTCAACTGTTCAGACGTGTGTAGTAGGGTTCTTTGCTATCAAAACTTAATATCGTAAGCTTCTAAGAGATCTTTTTTTCAGAGGTAGGTGTCATGTGCAGTGGCAACTAAGTTTAGAAGTCTAAAAATAGACTTAAGTCTTGAGTTCACTGTCAAGGCAAAAGGTTTCAGTCAAGGGTTTTTAGATATAAGATAGCATAGGATTGAATGGATTAATTGTTCATTACAGGAAATGTGTGGATAGATGCTTAATTATAGTGTGTGCCAGTTAACTTGAAAATATTCAGTTAAAGAAATAATAACAATACAATTTTCTGGTTTAATTTCATGTTTGACCTACTGTTAAATGTGTCAACAAGTTGAATTGTATTAGAGAATGTAACAAATGAAGTATTCATTTTATCAGTAACATTGCACATTCAAAATGGGAAAGTGACTAAACAACAAATAATATATTCACATGAAATAAACAATATATATTTTACAAATTATATACAGGTATATAAAGGAAAAGTAATCAATCAGTCAGTCAATCAATCAATCAGCCAATAAACCAATTTGTCAATCAACCAAACAGCAAATCAATCAATCGGTCAATCAATAATTTTTTTTTAATTGTTTTATGTTTTTTTTTTGTTTTATAGCAACTATAACAACAATTACATACATTGAAACAGGTTAAATAAAAAAAAGAAAACTATGAAAAAATACTCAAGCACCAACATACATGCAAAACATAGTTAAATAACTAAAAGATTTATTTTTAAGCGCCATGAAGTTTGAGACAGAAGTTCCACAGCTTAAGATAGGCAATACAAAGCTGGGTTCACCACACTTTCTGCTGTAAAAGCCTCTAAAAGAAATTGATATACATAGATTGTACTAATTCTATGTATTAAAATCTTTACTTTTTTGATATTTTAACTTAAACAAAACTAACATATTGGCATTGAAATCTAAGCCTTGCAAAATTTGATACATTACTCTCACACAAGATTAAAAATGTTCTCTGGAGGGCATATAGTCTCATCTATATTTCTCACTTGTCCCCACAGCTATGTTTTGGCAATATATATTAACTTGACATTTATTTTTATTTTTTTTTATTTTTCATTCTGTAGAGTCTCTCTTTCATTTTGCCATATTCCTTATATCGAAAAAGGAGTGAATCATGAAGGCTTAAACATGGCTTAAATACTAACTGCTTTGCAAGTTCTTTGCAAGGTGCTGTATGTCTAAACTCTACTTTTCAGACATTTCTTGCTTGCTTTAGTATTGTTCCCTCATCAAAACCTGCCCGAGTCATATTCAGATTAATTCATGCATGTTTGTGTAAACTTAATTTTTTTTTTTGAGAGCTCAAAAGGGCTTGATTACCATTGGCCGTAACACTGCCCACTAACAAATCAAATGAACGGCTAATGCAGCTCTCTTTTTTTTTACAATAAATACTGCCTTTTGGAGGGTTTTAATGTTTATACTATGGTCAAGAGGGGCTAAATAGTAATTATTTTTAAAAGGGGCAGAGTGTGGCATCTTTACCAACATTTTAATGATGATTAGCTAATTTATTGGTAAATATAACTTTAATTCACTCTGGAATAATGAATTAAGTAAGTAAGGACTACTTAATGCAATTGGTACATCAATTAACTATTCTTAAAAGAGAAAAAAAACATTAATTTAAAGTGCATTCATTTATATGCAGAATATTAAAAATCAAGTCAATGTGGGTTTATTTTAGAGATGCTTAGATTATCTATGACATCATTCCAAGTAACAAGTTTCTCTTTATTCTCAACTTGATCTGTATAAGTAAAGACACCAGTCAGGTTATCTTCTCAGTAAACTATTAAAAGAACCATTAACATAAACATCACACAAACAATAGTACCAAACGTCTAAAATTTACGTTTACTTTGAAAATGCTGCCGTTTTTTATTGAGCATCTCTTCCAAACATTCCAAAAGCACAGGATCAACATTTGGATCTACTTTGTTGGCAAACCAGTGACCATAGTTCAAGAGCCACCTCAGCTCAGCAGCACCATAAATACATATTTCCCGGACATTCTTTCCAGTGCATGGTGGGTAAAATCTCCCTCCAAATTCTGACCATTTCACCAGACGAGTTTTACATGTTAGTTCTGAAACATCAGGATCAGATTTTGGTACTTCCCCTGGTACTCCAGGTAAGCGGATCAGAGAGGCCCAGAAATGCTCATCTGGTGAGAACGTATCCTCAGACCAAGACAGGAAATTTTTGCTTTGGTGACTCCAGTGAACATTATACACAAATTCTCTTGAGAGTGTAAAATAAGCGCTGCCATAAAATATTTCTATGTCATGTGGAGGTGGAGATTTCTCCTCGGATGTGGAAACAGGTGATCGGTAGAGTTTATTGTTCTCATCTCTCAGTCTGTGATGAAACTTCCAGCGCCATTGCTTTGCTTCATTTCTTTTGCTTTCCACCATGTTCCTGCCTTTAAGCTCTTTCAGATCCGAAACCAGCTCAGCATTGGTCCGCAATGGAAAATCTTGACCACACAGGTTGATCACATATTTCCACTTGACCTCAGATTCTAGGAGGTCTGTCAGACAGTTGAGATCAGCTTTGAGTCTGGAGATTCCTGCATACTGAACCCGCTCTAGTTTGGAGGCGATGAAGACGTTGGGGATACAGTGAGCCAGACCGTTCATGGCTGAAATAAATTCACTTGAGGACTTGAGGTCATAATGAATGCAGTAGATGTTGTGTGGCATGTAAATGGCTCTCAGGAGTCTCTCCACCAGAGAAGAGCCTTGATGGACAACTATAGAGTAAGCCAGAGGATACTCCCGCTCAATCTCAGTGCCTTGGATTGTGTCATAACCATGAGATGATAAAAACTCAGCACAATCAGACGTGATGTTTGCAATGCTCTCATCGCTTATTTCTTTATAGCTGTCCTCCTTGCGGATGATTAAAGATTTGCCCACTTCCACCGGTTCCATTTCATATATAGCTGTGCAGTTGATTCCATACTTCTCTATCAGCCTCAGCCTACCAGGCACTTCACTTTTCAGTCTTTGCCTGTTATCTTGTTTTGAAAATCTAAAATAACAAAGGACAACTGCCAAAGTACAAATGCCATACCAGACAACATTTGCCAGTTTCACCTGAAGCCACATTTTTTTCGTCCTGTAAGAAGACAAAAGTCTCATGTCAATAGCTCCTCACTAACAAAACATTTCATGATCAAGAATGGGAAACACACCTATTTTTATGTTCAAGTCTTTTTCTTCTCATTAGTATGACTCAGACCAATAAAAACTAGATCTATGAACAATGTCAAGAAATTCCACAAGTCGAAATCAAAACGTAATGGTAACTTTCGTAACCCTCGTCCCCCGAATAGGGAACGGAGACTTATGTTGGTGACGACTATATGAAGCTTCGCTAGGATCGCTCTACTCTCTCCACACTTTTCCCAAAAAGCCATCCAGCGAACGTGCTGATAGTCACATGATCATGTTGTCCGCATACATCGGATGCAAGCGTGACACTCCTCCTGTTGTGAAGTGGGAGGCATACTCACCCCCTAGGCAACCAGACTTAAAACCTTACGGCTTTCTGTTCCCTATTGGGGGAAGGGGGGTTACAAAAGTGACCATTACTTTCCACATCAGGCGGTCACTATGACTTATGTCGGTGACGACTATGGGAACATCCTGCAAAACACCACAACCTAGGTTCTTCCGCATCGGCCGAGGGCAAGGCAAGCTGGGCACATCAGTAGTCCGGCACCGAGCGGGCCTCGCCTCTGTCATGGCCTTAAGTACAGACTTAATTTTAAATGGCAATCAGGCAAAAAATCATACCGACCCAACTAGTTAGGGAACTAGAAAGTATGGGCTGTAGCCCTCTTTCCATGTCGACAGGAGGACCGGCTCGATTTCAAACTGGAATCAATCTCCTTGTACAGGCCTGGGGCCTCTGTGGGTGAGGCAGAGGACATAAGACCCCGCTGAACCTGGGTGCAGTTGACAGTCGCACCAGAAGTGTGTATGAGCCAAGGGACATGATGGGAAGGTCACACCAAGCTTCCTAACTTCACTAATGGCGCCATACATACTTCGCCAATAGTTCTCAAGTGTAATAGAAATTTACATTCATTATAATGGGTGATGATAATTATCTATTTTGGCATTTTAAAATGATATTGAATGTATGTAAACTTAGCCTGGGAGGGAGGCGACTGGGTGAGTGGGTGGAGTCTCCGTGCAGCGATGGGGCTGTCCCCTAGGGAGAGCTTAAATTCGCGCGCGCGGAGACTTCGCGTCCGTAGTCTTTCCGTAGTCTTTCTTTAGAGCACCGTTTCAGGTTCTGTTATAAAATAAAGTTGCCGCTGTTGCTGTTGTTCTATACCCTGCCTCCGGAGTGATTTTCTACGAGATAGAGTTTAATATTCTACGACATTTTGGCGACGAGAAAGGTAACTGGCCGCGCCAGTTGAATCCACGTGTTGGCACAAAGGAGCCATTGTTTTTGTTCTCTCGTCGAGGGACGCTTTTTTCGTCGAGTGATTTCAGCGATTCAGCGATTCGACGCGGGATTTCCGGCACGAGCTTTCAGGCGAGTGAACATTTTTATGCTGTGATATCAGATAGATACTTTTACCACGTGTTTACGCTTACTGGTGCGTGTACACGCGTGCACGTTGCGTTGTGGCCTTTGTGGCGAACCAGTAGGGGGAAGGTCGTGTTTTGTTGAAAATAAAGGGGATAGGTTCTTCTTGTACGGCTTGTTGTCTTGGAGAACAAGTGGGAGGCTTATAATTATTTTCATGACTGGGGAAACACGACTGAGGGGATAGTTTGTGATTAACTCCCCTGTACAAACCGCGCAGGTTCTAGGAGAAACGTGGGGGGAGTACACAAATTATTTTCTGCATCCGGTTAGCGCTGCGAGAATCATCTTAAGCCCTGAATAACGCAGTACTGTGATAGTTGACCGGATGTTCGTATCGACAGTGTAGCGGTACGGATAGAATCGGCGATATTAACCGGTTCGATTCTGGCTGCGAAATGTAGGTACCACGGGGAGTTTGACGAAATTCCTGCGTGACCTTGCGTGTCTGAAAGTGTTTGTGTGGTATTGCAGTTGATGTTCACAGTCGTGCAGTGTGTTTTGCGAAGCGATTAATATATAAATTTTTTTTTTCTTCTTTTTCCTTATCGAAGTTTTGATGTTTTGTTTGTTTATTTTTGTTTGTTTTTCTTTTCTCTCGTTCTCTTTCTCTCCGAGCGTTATGGGTGTAGAACACAGCAAAGCAACTAAGGCTAAGAGGGTGCTTGCAAGGTATCTTTGTAATCCAAACGTAAAATATATGCAGTGCAACTATGGGGATGATTCTTTAACTCAGTTTGCGTTTTGGGTGGACAAATGTGGTTTTCCTGATAGGGGCAGTTTCAGTATTAGGCAATTGGAACATTTAAAATTCACCCTTTTGCAACATGAACGTAATAGAGTTAAAATTGATTGGGAGGCTTTTGAGATGTGGCATTCTGAAGCAATATTTAGGGAAAGGAAGCTGAAAAGGAATAAAACAGAATTAACCCCTCAATCTGTGAAACTGTTTTCAGACGACCTGGAGACATGTGCTGGCCGGAGCTCTCTTCTTTGTTCTCCAAACCATGTGCTCGGGCATCCTGGAACGGTGGAGGAGGGGTCTCCTAAAGAACAAAAAGCCCATCCCCCGCCATATAGCCAGGGACAAGTAGCAGGCCCCTGTTCGGGGGTAGCCGAAGATCTTCAAAGACGGGAAATAAAACCCCATTCTCCTGTAAGTCAACGGACGAGGCGAAAGCTGACGTTTGCTGTTCCTGCTACACCTACATGTCCATCTTCCAGTGTTTCAAAAGGATTGTCTTCTCCACATAGTCTACTCCAGTCAAGCACTCCATTCCCTGCGAACACTCCAAACATCTCAGGGGGCGAGCTTTGCATGGTAGACAGGTCTGACAGTTTCTATGTTCAAATGCCTGACTCTACCCTTCCCCCTCATAATTCAGCAAGTGTTGATAACTCCATCTCCGATTTTCAACTACCGATGGTGGAGGTGGCTGGTCCGGAGGGTTTTCCTGTCTTGGTTTGTAGGCCATGGACATACGCTGACATTCAGGAGGTGGTGCATCAGCTCCCCAATCCTGTAGAAGCGGGAGAGGGGAGATTTGGTCAAATGTTTGAACAGTTCTGTAGGGAGTTCAGGCCAACTTCAAGTGAGATACGGCGCCTCCTGGGAGTGAAGCTGGGACTTGATATTTCGAAGCTGAAAGTTCAGTGGCCAGAGGGGGTGCTGCAGATGCGGCACACGGAGTGGTCACACAGAGCCAACCAGGAGTATGTCCAGCTCATTACTCAAGTGAGGGATGCCTGCAAGCCAGCATTTCCGACCAGGATGGACATGACAAAAATTGCAATGTGTACACAGGGAAAAGGTGAGACTGTCACACAGTATTTAAATAGATTAATTGTAGTCCATGATTTATACAGTGGATTAGAGAAGCCTGACGACTTGAGTGCTGCTGGGATAACGCCATATGAAGCACATCTGAGGAACAGCTTCATCAATGGTCTGCAGGAACCTATATCAAAGAGGCTGAAAAGCATCTGCATCGAGTGGGACTCAGGGAAGCTACATCTTGTGGAGAAGCATGCTCTACATGTGGAGAAGCTTCTAGATGCAGAGGAGATACATAAAACCTAAGAGAAGGGAAAATGAAACGTATGCAGCCCAGAAAGTAGTTCTTCAAATGGTAGCACACGAGGTGCCAAGACGCCCGACAGGGGATGCAAGACGGGGGAAGAAGAAATACTCAGGTGGAGGATGTCGTCTCTGCAAACAACCTGATCACCTAACAAGGTACTGTCCGCAAACCAAGTGCTTTGGATGCGGTGACTTGGGACATCAGCTCAAGGATTGTTCGAATCCGAAGCCGTTTGTCGGGGCCCGGGGGCATGGTGGTTTGTGAGAGCAGGAGGGGAGCGACACCGGACATGTCGACCAGGAAGTGACCAGGGGTGAGTCTTATTTAAATACTAAAACACTAACAATTAATGAGGGAATTTTTGACTTGAACAAAATGATTGAATTTGTTGAGAGAAAAGTGAATTGCGGAAAAGTAAATGAAACTTATGCGAAATACTCTGCTGAGGCCTATACGCGGTTGCCTATCCTAACTCTTATGGTTAATAATAAGCCCATTGAATTTTTGGTTGATTCTGGTGCATCTAGATCAGTGATTAGGGCTTCTGAAATGCAGCCATTGCCAAAATTGAGTGGGAGGTTTCTGACATCCATTGGGGGCAGCGGGGAGTAAAAATAAGGGAGCAATTTTCAAGTCCATTAAAATGTGAAATTGATAATGTCAAACCATTCAAATTTTCATTTTTGATTTCAAATTGTTGTCCTCTAAATCTAATGGGTAGAGATTTGATGTGCCATCTTGGAATAATTGTTGTGAGTTCCCCTAGTGGCCTTTCAGTGCAATTGCCTGAAATACAGTGTCTAAAACACTCTGACTCAATACAATTAGTGTATGGATGGCGGTTTGATAATCCAGATGGATTGGCAGTAAGCCGAACACTTATGAGCATGGCAATGGAGTTGACTAACCAAACTGACCTGACTAATGTACACCCTGAGGATTTATTTTGTATAGCACATACCCATGAAGGGTATATGATGACAATTTTGGGGTGGAATGGATGAGAGAGGTGGAAAAATAGAACAATTGATGTTCAGACGAATGTTTTGGGATAAAACTAGATGTTGTGTAGAAGTTAAACCTTCAAACACAGAGGTTTTAGGGGGTAAACCACATCTTTTCCTGTTAGAGGGCACAGTTCCATATGTCTCATTGAAAAAACCTTTGACAGATTCATGGCATTCATTGGGTTCTTGGATGATATCTTTAATGTCAGATCAAAATTGGGAAGCTATCCCTGATCGATCTGTATTATATAACAGTAACAGAGAAGCATATTGTGTGCCATTGACTTTCATTGTTGATTCAAGGAGAATTATTGAACTGATGCCAGGGGAGGAGACTTTGACTGAACAATTTGGGGGCACAAATTTTGTCTTAACTGATGATAGGTTGAAGGAGGTTCCACAGAGCTTGTGGGCTAAAGACAAAATGATGTAGGCCTAATTAAGAGTTGTCCGCCTGTTCAAATCACGGCTAAAGGTGATTTCAGACCTCGTAAAACCCAATATCCTTTAAAGGCTGAGGCGGTGTGAAAGGGATTACTCCAGTTTTCAATTGCACTGTTAAAAGCAGGGGTAATTGTGCCTTGTTATGATTCTTCGGTCAGGACACCAATTTTTCCGGTTAAAAAAATGCCAGATGCCAGGTGAACCTGAGCGATGGAGATTTGTGCAGGATTTAAAGGCGGTGAATGATGCAGTTGTTTCAAGAGTGCCAAATGTACCTAACCCCTATACATTGCTCACACAGGTTCCACAGGATTGTGAATGGTTTTCAGTGGTGGATTTGGCTAATGCGTTTTTCAGTGTGCCTGTCCATCCTGACAGTCAGTTTTGGTTTGCTTTCCTTTTCAACGGCAAGCCTTATACCTTCACACGGCTTGGTCAAGGATACTGTGAATCTCCAACCATCTATAATGAGGCTCTTAGAAATAGCTTAGAGAGTTTAGAGTTAGGTTCAGGATCTGTCCTATTGCAATACATGGATGATTGTTTGCTTGCCAGTCCAAGCAAAGAGCAATGTGAAAATGACACCATTAAACTGTTGAAACATCTAGCTCAAGATGGTCACAAGGCAAGTATGTCTAAAATGCAATTTGTTCAACGGGAAGTGAAATTTTTGGGACATTTGATTTCAAAACAGGGTAAACGACTGGAGGTGAGTAGAATCAAGGCCATACAGGACATTCCGAAGCCCAGGACTAAGAAACAGTTATTATCATTTCTTGGTATGTGTTCATATTGTAGACAGTTCATCGTAAACTATTCTTGTTTGGAAGCTCCTCTGAGCGAAAATTTGCCACGGGAAAGGTCTTGGGGCCAATGGCGCCCTCTCTTGGACATTGGAAGCGGAACAGGCTTTTGAAAAGTTGAAGAAAGCTTTGCAAACCACGTCCGATACTTGGAATTCCTGATGCTACTAGACCGTTTGTCCAAACAGTGGATGAGAAGCAGGGATGCATGACTTCTGTGTTGTTACAAGATCATGGAGGTAAGCTACGGCCAGTGGCTTATTTTTCAGCAAAATTAGATCCAGTGGCTGCTGGACTTCCTTTATGTTTACGTTCAGTGGCAGCGGCGGAGAAAGCAGTGAATGCTTCACGAGATATTGTGGGGTATGGTGAGTTGACTCTGTTGGTGCCTCATGCTGTTTCACAATTATTATTAGAACAAAAAACTGCTCATATGACAGCTGCAAGATGGTTGAGATACAATACTGTTTTATTGGACATGCCGAACGTCACTGTGAAAAGATGTACTGTGCTTAACCCTGCAACTCTTCTGCCAACAGAATTTGATGGTGAGCCACACAGTTGTGTTGAAGTAATTAATGAAGTGTGTTCCCCTAGACCTGATCTGAAAGAAGTACCGTTGCAGAATCCTGATTTGGTGATCTATGTGGATGGCTCGGCCTACAGGAATGAGGAGACAGGTTTGAATTGTGTGGGATATGCTATTGTAACACAACATGAAACATTGGTGGCTAAATCTTACCTTCTCATTTATCTGCACAAGCTGCTGAGTTGATAGCTGTAACGGAAGCTTGTAAATTGGCTAAAGATAAAAGAGTAACGATCCAGACTGACTCTAGATATGTTTTTGGGATTTGTCATGACTTTGGGGCCTTGTGGAAACATAGAGGTTTTCTTACGTCATCTGGGAAGCCTATTGCGTACCATAAGTTAGTTTCTGAGTTATTGGATGCTATTTTGCTACCTAAGGAGATAGCAGTTTGTAAATGTGATGCTCACACTGGTGGAAAAGATCTTGTTTCACAGGGGAATGCTATGGGCCGACGCTGCAGCTAAGAGGGCGGCGACACGAGTAGTAGCTGAGGTATCAGTCCTGACGAAGGTCTGTACTCCCACAGTGGACATATCGGAGTTGCAGAGTGGGGTTCCACAGGAGGAGAAGAGGGTGTGGAGGAAAGCAGGTTGTACAGTGGTAAATGATGTTTGGGTGGGTCCCAATGATAAACCATGTTTACCAAAAAGGTTGTTTCCTTTTTATGCTAAATTAGTTCATGGTAAAGATCATGTGTCAAAGATGGGAATGATACACAGCATAAACCAACACTGGTTCACTAAAGGTTTTGCTAGCTATTCGCAGACCTTTTGTGAACGATGTATTATTTGTGTAACAATAATGTTGGAAGAGGAATCAAGATGGCGAGTGCTGCTCATCCGCCTCCAAGTGGACCTTTTGAGCATTTGCAGATGGACTTCATTGAGCTTTCCTCCATGTGGGGGGAAAACATTTTGTTTAATAATAGTGGATATGTTTTCAAAATGGATTGAAGCTTTTCCAGCGGCTAAACAGAATTCCAGTGTGGTGGCGAAAGCTTTGCTTACTGAGGTGATTCCCAGGTGGGGAATTCCAACCCGGATCTCCAGTGATAACGGTACACCTTTTGTAAACAGCGTTCTCCATATGCTGGTGAGTATCTTGGTATCGATTTGAAACATCATTTGCTTATCCATCCTGCTAGTGCAGGAGCAGTTGAAAGGGAAAATGCTACCCTGAAAACCAAACTGGCAAAGTGTTGTGAAGAAACTGGACTAAATTGGGTCACGGCTCTTCCCCTAGTTCTTATGTATATGAGAACGAGGGTAAGGGGAAGAGCACAGCTGAGTCCATTTGAAATATTGATGGGAGGAGAGACCAGCTAATACTGGTATTGGGCCTCCAGGTCTTCCTAGACACTTAACAAGTGAATGTGATGATGATATGTTGGCATATTGTTCAAACCTTTCTTCTGCTCTGCATGATCTTCACAGGCGGGTGAAGGATGCGTTACCGGAACCGGCCCAAGTGTATCTTCATGATCTGAGACCTGGAGACTGGGTGGTGGTGAAGAATTTGCAGAGGAAAAAGGGGCTGACGAAGCGCTGGCAGGGTCCATTCCAAGTTCTTCTCACTACGCAGACAGCAGTTAAGGTGGGCAGAGAGAGCGACTTGGATCCACGCAAGCCACTGCAGAAGAATTCCACAGCCTGTTGAAGGGGTTCCAGGAAACGCACAGCAGGCATAATCATCAGCTGAAGGGATGGAAAACATCTGCCGGTGCTTCGTTTTCCTGTGGTTCATAGTGGGGGTGTTCCTACTGGATCATTATCTCCAAGAGGGTTCTGAAGGGGAAATAGAGTGTATTACCAGTTATGGTAATGACGGAAATGTGCGGTCCTGGGTCCATTACCTCTGCAAATACCCCTGTGAATCAAACCCTTTGAGCTCTGTTTGGTGCAGCACATCTTCCTCGCTGCCTGGCCAGAGGCGAGGTGGGTGTTCTTGGAGAAAAAATGGCAGCTCTGTCACATTCCTTCTTGCACGGATAACTGACGAGGATGCAGGGAAGTTCTGGTGTGCAACGGAGCAGATCACATCTGATTCATACGAAATGATGGTGAACATCTTGGTGAAGCCAGCCCCTCCCCCAGTGTCCGAAAAATTAATAGATCTAGTGCCGAACCCTGAACAAATCATTAGTGACATTGATATATTGGATAAAGTGGTAATTATGGAGGCTACAAACTTACCGGAGGAGGTTAAACAAGTTAAAATAGCAAAAATTAAGTGTGAGGGGAATCATGCATGTGCCTTAGCCTTATTACAACATGAAAGTTTGAACATTAAACAGAGTTGTTGGATATGTTTACAAATGAATCAGGAATGGCACACTGAGCAAATAACTATTGATCTTATTACCCAAATTCAATGTAAAATTCCTAAAGCTATGGCTATAATTACTTTGATAGCAGATGTAATAAAAAATGATCTAACACCAGATAGAGTTCAAACAAATTGTTCTACTGATAAACCCATATATTCGAAACTAAGTTTTGAGGTTATGACAACAAAAGCTGAAGTTTGTATATGTTCGGAGGATGGTAATTATGATGTGGGATTTTCACAATGCGATATTAAAATTACTGTAAGGAACAATACGAGAAAGTGTACAATTTTGAAGAAGAATGGAAAATTTGTTAATTTTTTTTGTCCATTCTCATCATTAGAGACGGCTCCGGCTGCAGTGTGGGTGTGTGGCACACGAGCGTATCATCAGCTTCCCCAAAAATGGCGTGGATGTTGTTATACTGCTTTATTATCTACAGGGACATCAGTGTTACTACAGGAGGGTCCAACCGATGTAGTTCGAGTTAAGCGAGCTATAAATGGAGTGGCTAAATATAATTGGTATGTTTTGTCAGATCCGTGGACTTCACCAGGGGCGAATGTGGGTTGGTCATTGTTTTTGGGTGGGGGTACAACTACAGCATTAAATAAAATTAATGGGTTGGCATATAGCATGTATCATTAGCTAATGACACAGAAGTAGCATTGGGACTAATTAATTCTGAGATGCAAAACATTCGTGATGTAGTTATTCAAATAGATTAGCATTGGATATTTTAACAGCCGAAAAGGGGGGAGTATGTAAATTATTGGTACTTCTTGCTGTTTAATATCCCAGACGAATCAAAGAATATATCAAACGTAATACAACATATGAGAAATTCTTTAGTTGTACCATCTGAAGCAGACCAACTCGTGGTTTTCATGGATTGCGAACCTGTGGGGAGGGTGGGGATACTGGCTTCTACACACCATGATTCCAGTTCTGATCATAATCTTGCTGATCGTCATCTGCCTGCCTTGTTTCTTGCAATGCATCTCATCTTTTTTGGAAAAAAGCAATCGCTTCAGTCATTGCAATGGAGGGATATAAGATGGTGTGAAAACAACAGATGAGGAATGGCAGGCGCCATTTGTTGATGTTGAAGAAATTACCATCAATCTTTAATGGAATTAAAGGGTGATGTGCTAGTAACCTCTCCCCTTAAAGTCACTCGGGGGGGGAAAAGGGTTTTCAAGAATCAACGCCTGAGGATTTCGTGGAGATAAAATAAGGACTAACTTTTGCATGCTACTGTTATTTTTGAATGTTCTGAGATTGTGACACCAATGCAGCACACGGCAAAAGAGTAGGGCAAGTTAGTGAATATGAACTGGTCTTTACTTTCTGCAAGACAAAGAGCAGAAAGATGTTTGGCCTTCATATTAACCCAGGGTAGAACCTGAGGGATAGAATTTCAACCGTATCTGAGCTATTGCCTCAGTTAGAGTAGACTGAACAATGGGAATTGTAATTCTTAAACGGTTTGTTGAAACACTGTCCTTCTGGTGCTAATCTGGGAAAGAGGGGATATTTTTGTTTATGGATAGTAATGTTAGTATTTTAAGCTTGTAGAAGTGTTTAGGCTGAATAACTTTCATAAAATTGTTAAGTTTTTTTTTTGTTTATAGTGTGTTTTCATGTGTTTAGGAGGTGATTTTAATAGATGTATTGTGTACTGAATGTGCCTTATTCCTGTTAAAGATGGGGTTCATACTGTATAGAGGGAAAATTTAAGTAAGGTAATTAATGAAGATTTTGTTAAAATCATACGAATGACAATATTGGATCAACCAATACATTACTTATAATATTCTCTTTGCAATCTAACTTGATCGTATATCTACCTCAAAGTAATATCAGGGTTATGTTTTTTATTTTTTATAATGATTAATTTTCTTTAAAGGTAATGGTCATGTGACAAACAGGAGGGAAATGTAATAGAAATTTACATTCATTATAATGGGTGATGATAATGATCTATTTTGGCATTTTAAAATGATATTGAATGTATGTAAACAGTCTTAGCCTGGGAGGGAGGCGACTGGGTGAGTGGGTGGAGTCTCCGTGCAGCGATGGGGCTGTCCCCTAGGGAGAGCTTAAATTCGCGCGCGCGGAGACTTCGCGTCCTCTTTTCCCCCGCCTTTCTTCCTTCTGGACTTTACCTGTAGCTTTCCGTAGTCTTTCTTTAGAGCACCGTTTCAGGTTCTGTTATAAAATAAAGTTGCCGCTGTTGCTGTTGTTCTATACCCTGCCTTCGGAGTGATTTTCTACGAGAGAGAGTTTAATATTCTACGACACAAGCGAGGCCGCAAACTAGTGGACTTAGCAGTGGGGTCCGCACAGAGCCACCTGGAGACCCACTTGGATGTTCAGACTCTACGTGGAACAGCATCCGGTTCCAGCTGCAGAGATCTCACTCGAAGCTGAATCTGACACCGAAGCTGGGAGCTATCCGGACTGCACTTCATCAGACGGCATGCCCTGGAATGTGTCTCTAAAATGAGAGCTGCATTCGAATCTGCAATGCAAGTCCCCTGGCTGCACACATAACCCAGGAAGTTAAATTTTTAATGAAACAGAGATCTGACTTGAGCAAGCTGCAACTTTCATCGCCTTGAGCGCAAAGTCGGTAAGCCACAACTCGCCTCCTGCATATCTTTCAGGGTCTTGGCCTGGAACACCTGAAAGGCTGGCATGGCATGCAGGGCAGTGGCAGCTTGACCCGCAGCAGAGTAAGCCCTCGAAGTCAGGTCCAACGACAGGCTTAGCTGGCAGAATGGAAGCCTCGGCTGTTCACGCCATGCAGCAGGGTTATCCGGGCATAAGTGCACTGCCAGAGCGATGTACTGTCTTCTTCTTTGGTGTACCATCTCTCTCCGATGAAGCAATTGCAAGCAGCGCATCATCCGATAACTTACTGTGGTGGATAGCAGACGCACCAGGGAGCAGGAAACCTAAGCCGGAGCCGGCACGCACGGACCCTGCTCGACTTCTCTGGATGCCGGAGACATGCACTCGTCGATCCTAATGGGCAGGAGCTTCAAAATCTCGGGTGCTGGCCTGAAAATACGTCAACCTCGCCTTAAGTGCGCTGCCGGACAGAACTGTGCAAAAACACAGTCTGATCTCTCAATTGCTGCCTCAGCATGTCTACGGCCAAAACAATCAAGGCAATGATCGTGACTATCTGTTAATGTGATCGATCCCACTGCATCCAACAGATTTGCACAGTCGCAACATGTTTTGAACACGCTACAAACAGTCGACCAGCAAAACAAGTGCTCTACTAAAAAAAGTAGTCTTACTTGTTGGTGGAAGGCAGTGAAAGACTTGAAGTCTGGGGCGTTCAGCGGTTCAAGCCTCTGGCTCTGGCCGAAAAACTAGTTGTTTGCCAACGACTCATCAAATCTCCAGATAATCCACACAAGGAATAATTCAACTGTCTCTGTGGTTGTCTCTCACTGAGTCGTTCGCATGTCGAGAGTAGGCTCAAGCAAAAAAACAGGAAGAAAGGTCAGGTCATGATCAGGTGACCATCAGCGCGTTCACTGATTGGCATTTTGGAAAAGTGTGGAGAGAGTAGAGCGCTCCTAGCAGAGCTTCCCATAGTCGTCAACGACATAAGTCGTAGTGACCGACTGATGGAGAACCTTTGTTCTTATGTTGCCAACGCTGAAATCCATACTCTGAACATCATGAGCAGCTCTTCTGAAGATTGAAACACATAATATCCACTGTAAAATATTTGTATTTAAAAATTATTTTGTAAAATGTTGAATTTGGTAGCTTTGAAGATTTATTTAAGTGAGAAATATTATTTGCTTGAGTTTGTCTTGTTTTGAGTTTTTCAAACTAGAATCATTTAACAACAAAATACAGTTTTAATCATCATGTTGAAAACAAAATAAGCAGGATTTTGTTTTTATAATTTGGTGTAACAAAGTAAAAGCATTACATTACTCTGCAAATTATAAAGGAGTAAAAATTGGGATGTCCTGCAAAAACTAACAATCTGAAACAAACAGTATTTAGTTGGTGAGTATAAACTGACTTTAAATTATATTTTCAATAACAGTAGGCTTTCAGAAACTTTTGAAGTGTTATTAACATATAAAACTTAGTGATTACTTTAAATAGCAAAATAAGTAAAAACTTTTTTCCTAAACATTTTTGTTACCATGTATTTTCAACATGCATTTTGTCAACATAATATAAAAACATGAACATTAATCAAAAAACAACAGAAGTGTGTATGCACCATAAAAGGAGAGCTCTTTTTAGTAGAAATGCCTGTAAGAACTAATTGAAGGAAAATGCAATGGAGTTATTAAGAAAGACAAAGTTCTGAAGACAAAGAACTTGTCACCTGACAACCTACATTCCCTTTTAAGAGTTTTGGAAGTGTGTGTACTATTTACTTTACCTGTTTTTCAGGGTTACATCTTTGTCCTTTGTAAATGCTCTTGACTGTAACTCCACATGTATCTATCTGCTCAAATTAAGTAAATGAATATCTCTATTAAAATAATTGCTGGTTTATAAAAATAAGCATAAATTAATTAAATAAAATATTTAAAAAATGTATTAACCCAAAACTTAGTAGTTGCTCCTTAGATCCTGAACATAAAGTAAAATTTCTGTTTCTCTGTTAACCTTTTAACTGCTACAGTACATTCATGTCGGTGTATTGCCTGGGACAACAAGACAAAATATTCTGTTAGTATAACAGACACCGGGCATGAATTGTTTTCAATTGTATAAAAAATGTCATGTTAAAATCAAACAATGGGCTATGCTGCCTCTTGTGCATTCATTGGAGCTAAACAGTAGGAGGCAGCAAAGATTGAACAATCAGATGCTCACTTTAACAGCAAAGGCTATGTTCAGACTGCAGAAATAGACATTGAAGTGCCTGCTCTTGGGCATGTTTGTGTCTTTGTTGCTGTAAATATCTGTTCCGGACCAACTTCATTAGCATTAAATTGTATTTAAAAGGAGATTGAGAAGGAACAGAAAACAATTTTGGCATGCTGGTGAAAATGGAGTCAAAGTGCTGGGAGAACAACCATGGCTTTATTAAGCTTCAATTTCATCTTTCGGGGTGTTGAGAAGTCAAGCTTCAAAGATTTACACAATATAAAGTCATATTAGTTCAGTTTACTTAAAAATATTATGATTTTAGCCTTATTTTTTCAAAGCAAACTTAGAAGGAAGGGTAATATTTAGCTAAAGGTAAATTTAACAAATGAATAAATTTACTAATAAGTATTAAGTAAGTTTCGTATGTACATTTAAGTTAGTTGACTTTAACACCAATTAATGATACATCAAATTATAGTAAGCTTACTATATCAAGAAAATTGAACTTAAAAATCACCACGTTTTCCAAGTTTCAACATTTTCCAAGTAAACAAAACATTTTAAGAAAATACAAAAGATAGTCAACATGAATCTAAAATACTTTATAGATATAATTATAAAATGAATAAACCAGACAGTGCAAACAAAACAAAGTACAAACACAATAAATGGGAACCTTGACTAGTGTCAATAAGGTTCCAAATAAAAAAAATGAAAGCACGATGCTTTACTCTCTCCACACTTTCAAAAGGCCAAACAGCAAACGCGCTGATGGTCTTTTGTTCACGTTGTCACGTATAAAGCAGATGCAAGCGTGATGCTCTTCCTGTTTTTTAGCTTGAGCCTACTCTCGACACATGAGCAACTCAGTGAAAGACAACCACAGAGACAGTGGATTATTCCTTGCGTGGATTTTTTTGGAGATCTGGGGCCTCATGTATAAAACTTTGCGTAGATGTAATCCTTAAAGTGTGCGTACGCGCATAAGGCAGAATTTGCGTACGCACAAAAGTTTTCAGATTCATAAAACCGTACGTACGCCAGAACCTGTGCAAGGTTCGCTTTATAAATCAAAATTATCTGAATATTGTGCGCAGGTGCACATGCTTATTGCTTACCCCAATCTCCTCCCGAAATAATCATATTTGGAGGTTAAGACCGCCCATTTTGAATATGTATGATCTCCCTGCATATCAATACCACCAATAATTCGGTTAACAAAAGCAAATTCATTCTCAGATGGTGCCTTTATTGCAACATGAGTGCAGTCAATAGCACCGATTACATTGGGAAAACATTGGGCGATTGCTGCAAATTGCATTTTGATGTTGGCTTGTTCAGCTTGCGTGTAAGGAAAACGGATGGCATTCCCACTATGGCATCCCATACATATGGCATGACACGGCTCAGGGATGACTGCGACATACCCGATCGGTCTGCCAACTCTCGCTGGAAAGTACCAGTGGCAAAGTGGCCTAATGTGGTCAATACTTGCACAGGAACACACAGCGCATGGTTTCTCCACGAGGGTTTTTCCAATACTGGCCGTAATTCAGAACACAATTCCAAGAGGATGCCTCTTGGAAATCGAAATCGGCTCATGAGCCAATCATCATCATGAGCAAGGAAATCTTCACGGTCTCTGAAAACACGCTCCCTCCGTAGAGCGTCATTAGCAAGGTCTTCTAACAGCTCTAGAGCATCCATTATGATGATATGTTATATACGCACATACCTTTTAATAGCCCATTCATTAAAACAAATTAGTAAATGCAGTATTTGCACCTGGTTAAGAATGCTAATAATGATAATTCAGGTTGATACAAAAAAGGATAATTTAGAAGTTTTTCATTTTAAATAGCTATTGCTATTTGGGACAGTTGAAGTTGCCAAAACACATACTCGTCTAAAAGAGTACGTATGCACGGTCAAGAGCATCCGTACGGTGCGCACTTATTTACGCCAAGTTTATTTTTTATAAATCCCGATATGTGCATGGAAAATGCGTACGCATATTTCTATGCCCATTTTGTGCGTACGCAACGTTTATACATGAGGCCCCTAGTGAGTAGACGGTTCTTCGGCCGAAGCCAGAGGCAGGAACTGCTGAACGCCCCAGACTTCAAGTCTTTTACTGCCTTCCACCAACAAGTAAGACTCCTTTTTTAGTAGAGCACTTGTTTTGCCGGTCGATTTTTTTGTAGCATGTTCCAAACATGTCGCAACCATGCAAGTCTGTTTGATGCAGTGGATCGATTGCATTGACAGATAGCCACGATCATTGCCTCGGTTGTTTTGGGCGTAGACATGCTGAGGCAGCGATCAGATTGTGTTGATTGCACAGTTCTGTCCGGCAGTGCACTTAAGGCGAGGTTGGCGAACTTTCAGGCCACCACCGGAGATTTTGTAGCTCCAACCCGCAAGGGTCGACGAGTGCATGTCTCCGGCGTCCAGAGGAGTTGAGCAGGGTCGGTGCACCGGCTCCGGCCGTGTGCTTTTCCTGCACCCCCGGTGTGTTCACTATCCGCCAGAGTGTGTTATCAGATGATAGGCTGATTGCACCTTCTGAAGACTCCTGTGCACCTAATGATGCAATTTCCATTGCTGAATCGGAGAGAGACAGCACATCTTTCAAAGGAGATGGTACATCACCCTTCCCTTCTGGGATTGTGCTGCGGAGGAGATGGCCAAGTTGCTTACCCGGGCTGTCCACGTGTATGCCCTCTATGAGGAACAACCGGTTGAATCTCTTATGACCCCGGGCACGGGAGGGCTGTGCAGTTCCCCAAAAGGCTAACTCTCAAAAACTATTGCTCTAGCTAGTTCAATAGATGCTATTTTCCCTCTAAAGAGACCTTTCCCTAGTGGTTCATGGTGCATTTTTTGTGGGTTCCTTGTTGAAACCATATGTGTATTAAACAGCCGGAAGTTCAGCCTTTGAGGTGCCGAGTACAGCCTCCGCATGTCTCCTTTCAGCTCTGGGGTTGTTGCTCCCTCTAGATGGTATGAGAGAATTTATTGCCCATGGAAAATTAAGTCTATACTTAAAGTGAGACCGCTCGGTGCTGGACTACTGATCCAATCCAGAAGGACCTAGGTTGTGGCGTTTTGCAGGGTGTTCCCATAGTCATCACCGACATAAGTGATGGTGAGCGACTGAAGGGGAACGTAATGGTTACTTTTGTAACCCTTGTTTTCTGAATAGGAAATGGAGACTTATGTCCCCTAGCCACAACCATAAGGTCGTGAGTAAGTCTGGTTGCCTAGGGGGTGAGTACAGCTCCAGCTTCACTACAGGAAGAGCATCACGCTTGTATCCGCTTTATGCTTGACAACGTGATCACATGAGTGTGGAGAGCGCTCCTGGCAAAGCTTCTTATAGTCGTCACTGACATAAGTCTCTATTGCCTATTCGGGGAACAGGGGGTTATGAAAGTAAGGAGAAACGTCACAAAACTCAAAAGGTGAGATGATGAAAACATTGCCCCAAACAATGCATTAAGCCTGATCAAGGCCATGTATTACACATCTTGATTAATTTTACTTAATGTTTATTATTTATACAAAAATTTTTTCAAAACTATTTTGAGTACTCTTGACAATTTAGTACATTTAAAGTAAAACGTAATAGTATTTTTGTAGTAAAGCATACCATTTGATTTTACATTTTTATGTAGTAAATGCAGCTACTTTTTTGTTTTCTAAAATAATAGTAAAAACATGTCAACTATTTTACAAAATGCATCATATAATGTAAATCAGATGTCTCAGAATCAGGATATTTGATTAACTACAGTTTTACCAAAATGTCAGATTATAACTCCAAGGGTCTAAATCTGGTACATCAGAAACAGTTAGCAGGACACACAGTTAAAAAAATGTACAACTTTACTCACCACATCTCAACTTTCTTTTCTTCCAGAAGAATAACTATGTCCTATCTGCCTCGTTCTCATGTGCTCTATAATATATCAGAAGTGTTGGACAAGCAAAAGGAGCTTTCCAGGTAATTAAGCACAAAAGCAGAACTGTACAACATTTTTGAGATTCAAAGAACAAAAAAGAGGATTTTTCTCAATCAACACTCAGTCACTCCTCGCATTGATTTGTTTATTGCCGAGAGCTCAAAAACATAAAGCTGTTAGTATGCCAACCACCAGGCTCGTAAGAGGGGCGTGGAAGAAATAATTGATAACATATCTCCTGTATTGTATTTTTTTTTTAAACATTAATTTATACCTCAACACTTTTGGGAATTTTGGGATCAAGGTGAATAAGACCTGTTATTGTTTTCTTTTCCAGGTTTAAGTGCTTGATTATTATATAGAATCTTTCTTTCATCAGATTCTATGAATGCTGTCATGCATGCCTTGCTTTTTGAAAGCTTCCCATTACAGAAAACAGTCTCACGGGTATTCAAGACCAGATGAACCTGCTCGCTTTGGCTTTTAATATATCTATTCACACATATTCCATCAATTGCTTTTTGTTCTGCAATACACTTTGATAAGATGCGATGAGAAAGATGTGAAGTGACTTATATGTAAGAAATGAGATGGACCAGAACTGAACAAGTCAGTTTAGGAACACATTTTTTTAATCTGAGGCACCAACATTTTTTGCTTCATAAAATGTCCCCATTTGATGCAACTACAGTGGTAGACAGATATGGAAATAGAGAATTACATTTACTTTCACTATACCATGGAGTAGATTTTGATGTACTTCTACTTTTTAGGGTAAGTTTTTAAATGTGTACTTTTACTTTAACGTGAGTATATTTTAACTTAAGTAAAGTACTAATCTAGTTTTGAAATTAAAACTGTATCTTGAAATATGGATTAATCACATTAAGACACAGCACTTTAACTTTTTTAACATGTTTAGTTTTATCTAGTTGTGGGGGGGGGGGGCTGTGTAACAAATACAAAGGAAGCAACTTTCCCTTTAATTGAGAAAAAAGCAAGTTAATTTCTTTTCATTTTGTTAGATTTTTTGACTGTTGAAGTAAAAAAAACAAACAAATATTTACATTAACATTCCTTATGTAATTGCAAAATGCAAACCTAAAAAAAATCTATTTAAATAAATTTAGCTCTGAAAGGGTTAATTGCACTGACGTCTCACACAGGCCGGGCAGATCAATGCTTCAGACCCAGCCTAAAGTAAAACAATTAACCTTGCATGTTTAACGACTTGTAAAAATATGCAGAAGTTTCTCTGCAATAAAATCTGTTCATTACAAGGATTTTTAGGTAAGTCAGCCTAATTTACCTCCTGATCAGCTGTTGTGGATGAAGTTGTGACTGATTTCACCCTATAAAACATGGATGTAATTGTGACTGGTGAGGTGTGTTTGGTAGTGGGCAGGAGGCCAAAGGCGTGGAATGGCAGACACTTCCTGCCAGACTGCCCCAGGGCAGCTGAGGGCTATCAAGGTATCTTATTAGCACCCGTGTGTGAATGTGGAGTGAATGAATAGTGCTCTGAAAACTGTAAATTGTCTGGAAAAGCACTGTATAAATTGAAGGCATTAATATGATTCCATGTAAAATATTGTCTAATAAAATAATATTTTCTAGTTTTCAGTATCCCCAGTTTTCTACACATTAGTTTATAGTGCATGACCCTTTTAATAATTTGTGACCAGTATTAATTTTATCAAGTTTAATAAGTATGACTAATGCTTCAGACAGACTGAGACAGCAGAGATGACTGAGTTTCTCGAGAGAAAAACTTCTGCCAATGCTTCGTAGATTTTTGACAGATACTTGATTTTTAACTTGTACTTAAATACATTTTACCTTATGTAGCGGATAAAGTACAAATTGTGTGTTCTCTTTCCACTCCTGGTGGTTACATATAGGAGTCCATCTTTTTCATTATTTGCAAGCTTGTATTGCTTTTGGTTAATTTATCTTGTTTAATTTAATATACATTTAAAAACTAAAATGTTAACTTTGAGACTTGAAAAATGTGAAAAAATTTTATTTTCATCTTTTTTCTTTTTGGTTTTTGTATACTTCTGTAAGGTTCTTTTTTTCTTCTATTTAGTTTTCAAACTGACCTTCATACTTTCGGCAAACAGAGCATGAATGCTGATTGAATGGGTGACTGTTCAGGAAGTTTTACTTCAGAAAACAAAAAGGACCACATGATTGTTCTTGTTTCACTTCATCTCCTATCTTTTGTTATACTTTATTTTAGTCCCTTTTGTTTGCTCCGGGGAAAACAGTCTTACATTTGAATGTATAGGTTACTTTTGTCTGGGCCAGTTTGTGTAAAGGGTGTGCGTGTGTGTTCATTCATTATAAGGTCTGAAAAGGGATGAGGATCAGAGCTTAAAACCCTTGTAAACACAATGCCACATGCTACACACAAATCAGTGCATTGAATCCTCTCACATTTTCTTTTAACAAAAGTTGTGTTTTAATAACCTTGTGACTTATTTTGAATGAAAATTAATAATATAACAGAGGTTTTCATTCTCCAATCGGCATTCACAGGATTTAACCACCAACAAGGTTTGTCCGAAAGGTTTGTCTCGAATTAAGTGAGCTTTTAACAGTTAGAGCACACATATGTTCAGGTTTGGGAAGAGAATGTGAAGTTATTGTTACAGACGCTACTATTACATCACTTAAAAGTTCATTCCTAGATCGTTTCATAGTACCCAAAATCCAGAATTGGTGCAAACTAAGCCTAAATCTAGCTGGTTAACCAGTTAATCCAGCTTCATGGTAAAGGCCCAAGTCTGATTGATGAAAGAAATTCTGTGAACATTTAACTCTTGCATTGGCCTGACAATTGAGATGATCTTGTAAAGTTTGTCTTGTGAAATTACCTTGTGGTGTTTTTTTTTAAACCAAAAGTATAACTGATACATGTCTGCTTAAATTTAACACTTTGGTCAAACACAGGAATTGTGTCATGAAAGCACTCAAGAGTTGAAGTGTTATAACTTCACATGTGAGTCCTGGTTGAGAAAGTTTCATGCATTAGCTTTTTTTTTTTACTTTTGAACTTTGTAGCTCACTAGTAAAAAAAGGTAAACAAATACAACTGTAATCATAGTGATTATCACAAGTCTGTAGATAAAGCATGTGATGATACTACAAGAAATTAAAAAGAATATTTTATTCTACTAAACTGAAAAACACAGAGTTGACAACACTTAAAGTTAGCAAATATGGCAAATATGCCATAATTCCGATTTCTAAGAAATGTTTTCTGCTTTACTCTATGGGTTCTCTCTTTATTTAGTCCTGCTTTACTGAAGGTGACCAACTGCCACAAAAAAGCAAGCTTAGTTCTTTAAAGTTTTAGTTCCATATACACAATACTTTTATAAAGACACCATGAAATGTGAAAAGTTAAATTTCGTAATTATTGAAAACATTTTCCCCATATTATTTTGAACAAGGAACATTACACTTTCTATTGTGTTTTTAACTCAAATCATAATTGCTCTTCAGCAGCCAAAAGTGATACATGGTAGAGATGCCACATAGACAACGATTTTCATTTGTAAGTATGAATCATATTCAAATACACTGTGTCTGGTTTTCATTTGCATAATGTAGGTAAGACATTGCCTTACAAGTACAACAGGAATCTCAAAGCTCTGTTGGACAGTGTAAATTTGCTCTCACTTCCTGGATCTTTGGCCTAGAACTCCCCAATCCAGAATTTAAACAAACAGTTAAGTATCATATACTGTAAAAACAGCAGAACAATATTTCAGTGGGAATGTAACCCTTTAACCTATATATATTACTATTATTATTATATTATGAAAAAATATATATAAAAAAATTAGCTTAATGTGAGCGCGTTAGACCGTGGTTCACAGATTTGCTTAACTTGGATTATTTTAGTGACCGTATTAGTAAAGTTATTTGGTCAAATTTTTTACACCAACCATTGGTTGAGGATCTCTGCTGGGATGGTTCTTCGCCTCTGTTGTGTATTTAAAACTGAATAATGCATGCTTAACTGTTATAAATCCCTTACATATATACAGTGTATCCTACATAAACATGAAATCACAAATTAACATTCTAACATATTTTACCCCAAAATGTAACGAGTACAGCAAATTTTTTAATACGGTCTGAATAACAATAATATGGAATAAAAACTAAAGTAATGGCTGAATTTTAAATGAATTAAAAGTATACTCATGCTTTTATAATAAATCATAGTAATCAAACATTTTACTTACTGACAGAAAAAAGAGAGATGTTGTTATTTCAGATGACTAAATTTTCATTACGTTCAGTATTTTAAATTTAAAGACCCTTTTCTGTGTTTTAAATACAAATATAGAAAGGTGCGGTATGTAAGAAATGGCAAAAAAGGTCAAATGTATTCAGAAACATTAGGGAATGGTGTTCAATTCAAGCACTGATATCATTGCCAGATGTAAACAATTACAATTTTCCCATTTGACAAGCACATTTTGACAATTTCCCACAAATAATGTTTATGTTTACATTTTGTCTGAAATGCTTCCTCTCACCTTGACTATATGATGAGTTTCTGCTGCCTGACGTTGATTTAGTCTAGGGGTGGTGTAATACAAACCACAAACACACAAAATACATGCTGCCTGGTAAATAAAAAACATGTTTAATTGGAGCAATAAACATTTAAACAACTCCTGCACTCACTCACTGTGAATCAGTACATTGTGGTATAAAGAAATTCTTTTATTTTTGGAATATTAATAGCAAAAATACCAGTTATGAGCCTCATTCTCAAAGCCCACATTTCTTTTCTCAGAATAATTTATTTGATCAAACCACACTAAATAAAAAGAGTTACAATCACTATGATATTTAAAAACCATGTGGATCCATTAAGATGTTTGCAATGATGAAAACGCAGAAGCAGAGAGTTAACCGTTGCTTTTGATTGTGTCTGTTTCAGGTTAGAGAAAGTCTGTTTCTTCCGTTCAGCTTTCACATAAAAATCACATTTGTGCAAATAGCCCCTGCTATTTTGGTAAGTATTCAAGGTTTGTGGGTATTTGCCATTTAATAGACTATGGCATATGATCTTTTACATAAATCATGTGAACATAACTCACTTTCAAAGCTACAAAAATTCCAATTTGTGAAGACAGACAGAATGTGAAACATCAGATATGAACCAGACATTAGCAGACTCGTCTTGTTATCTTTGAAATCAATTCAAACAACTTACACAAGGAAACAAAAAGCACTTGCTCCACATTTCCCTGATGTCTGAATGACGCCTAATGTGATGCTATATAAAATGCTTAATCTTCAAGTTTTGTTAAAGTACTCATGTGTCTTGGACGTTTTTCTTCAAGCATCTCTTCCAAACATTCCATAAGCACAGGATCAACTTTTGGATCCACTTTGTTGGCAAACCAGTGGCCATAGTTCAAGAGCCACCTCAGCTCAGCAGCACCATAAATACACACAGATCGTACACTGACACCCGTACATGGAGGATAAAGACTATTTTCTAAATACGACCATTTTACCAAACGTGTTTTACTCATCAGTTCTGAGATTTCGGAATTAGAGCTTGGTACTTCTCCTGGTACTCCTGGCACACGAACTAGAGTTGCCCAGAAATGTTCATCCGGAGAGTATGTATCCTCAGACCAAGACAAGAAATCCTGAGCAAGGGAACTCGAGAAAACAAAATCCATGAATTCTCTTGAGAGTGTAAAATATGCGCTACCAACAAACATTTCTATTCCATGTGGTGGTGGAGCTTTCTCCTCAGATGTGCTAACGGGGAAACCATAGTCCTCCATGTTATTATTTTTCAGAAGGTAATGAACACCCCAGCGACTTCTCTTATCTCCAGGCCACTTGCTTTCCACCATGTTCCCACCTTTTAGTTCCTTCAGATCCAAAACCAGCTCAGCGTTGGTCCTCAGAGGGAAATCTTGGCCACACAGGTTGATCACATACTTCCACTTGACCTCAGATTCTAGGAGGTCTGTCAGACAGTTGAGATCAGCTTTGAGTCTGGAGATTCCTGCATACTGAACCCGCTCTAGTTTGGAGGCGATGAAGACGTTGGGGATGCAGTGAGCCAGACCTTTCATGGCTGAAATAAATTCAGCTGAGGACTTGAGGTCATAATGGATGCAATAGATGTTGTGTGGCATGTAAATGGCCCTCAGGAGTCTCTCCACCAGAGAAGAGCCTTGATGGACAACTATAGAGTAAGCCAGAGGATACTCCCGCTCAATCTCAGTGCCTTGGATTGTGTCATAACCATGAGATGATAAAAAATCAGTACAATCAGACGTGGTGTTTGCAATGCTCTCATCGCTTATTTCTTTATAGCCGTTCTCCTTGCGCACGATTAAAGATTTGCCCACTTCCACCGGTTCCATTTCATATATAGCTGTGCAGTTGATTCCATACTTCTCTATCAGCCTCTGATTATCTGATAGGGTTGCTGTTTGTTCTCTTTCTTCACTTCCTCTTGAAAATGTGAATATGAGGCATGAAAAAAATGCCAGTACTACTAATACAACAACAACATTTCTCAGTTTTAACTGAAGCCTTCTCATTCTGTTGAGAAAACAGAGATAAATGAGAAAACCTTTGCAAACACATTTAATTCAGCTTAAAACACCACAAAATCCTGGATGCCGGACAATTTCTGAGATTTGCATGTGTTGAACATTATTTAAGGCAACTTTATTGTTTGTTACGATTAAATATTGGGGAGAACTGTGTCATTTCTATATATTATTCACTATTTCTGACTTCCAATTTGAAAATCAATTTCTCCATAAGTGATGTAAGATATGCATCCTGAGTCTATTTTTTAACTTGTATTCATTTGTGTCATACATTTGCATTTAGAATGCTTGCCAAGAAAGATGCTAAATGTCTAAATGGAGCTTTCCCCCCTCCCTACCAATTTGCTTACATAATTTGAAAATGATCTCTGACAGAAAAGACTCTTAAATTCTTCCTCTTAAATTACATATTCATCTTAGCTACTGTCATATTTCAAATATGTTTACATTGAATTTTACTCACTTTAATGATAATTAATGTGGACTGTTTAAGTAAAAAAAGAGATTACATAGAAAAACTAAAAAAACACGCACCTTTTTCATTTTTCTTACACTTACCCTTTAAAGGTTAGCCTCTTCTTAAATCTGAAGTATTTTCTTTTCATTTGATTCAATTACAACAGAATAGAAACATCAATAAATGGAACTTTTCAGCTGTTAACTGCCCACAAAGTGACAGAACTCAACAGAATTTGCCACTAAATCGGTCTTTCATCATACCTGTAATATAACAATTAAGATCAGAGGTGTTAAGATCCAAGTACACTCCTAGGGCAATCTTATTTTTATTCATTAGTGCATCTTTATCGAAGTTATTTGTGAAACCAATTAGGTTGTTTTAGCCTGATAATAGCTGAGAAAAAGAAGGAAAATTGTGTTATTAGCTATTTATATTATGTTAGACCAATTGGCAGCCAGCAAGGAAAGCGTATATTTTGAAGCAACAGATAAATGCTTTCATAAGCCAGAAAGACAACATGCCATTGTATTGAGACTCAGAAGAGCTTGAACTTTAATCTTTCTTCTCTTATTGTTTTACATACTTTTCTCCGAGGTTTAAACGTTCAGACTGTGGCATGTTATGAATTTGATTCATAACTTTCCATATGACATATACTACACAATCTGGTTCACATATTGTTTTACTCTTTATTTATTCACAATAAAAAGACAAATATACATGTTTAAAGTTCACTGTTAAAGTTGCACTTCCAAGTATTAACTTGACCTCATGTACACCTACTAATTCTGCCTTTGCCTCAATTGACAGACATTCAGTAAAACAGGTCTGGACACAACAATTGACAAACTAATAATAGTTCTTTTCTCTCTAACATTCTTTCGTCTTGAACTTATAAAAAAACCGAGGTAATTGTGAAATGTCGAGTTTCAGGGTTTAACAGTGTTACCTTAAGCAAGTACACGTGAATGTAATTAGCCTTCCCGCTTAAAAATTGTTCGGATTGCGAATGCGATATCTAGTTGCACGGTTTATTTGATCATTCTTACACATAGTAGGATCCAAGTAAAGTTGTACATGTAAGCGCTACGCATAGTAAGTCTAACTAAATGGAATAGCTCAGTAATATCGGACATTAAATGTAAAGGTTAAACAAACCTACGTAGATTTTGTGGTTCTTCGAAGTCATCTGGAAACATAGAAAGCGAGGCTCGGGTGGAAGATATATTAAACATATGTAAATCCAAGACTTTAAACACTTCGGAAACGACGGATCCAGATAACCTCAGTCCGGAAACAAACAGCGTGTGCTGAAGGTGGCCAAAAAGTTAGAGAATAAACGCTGTGTGGTCACACGCCTTGCAAATCTATTTAAAAGAAGCTGCTCGCCGCTGACAGTACTGGATAGTCCAGCTCAGGGAAGGGCGCGTTTGCTTTTCAAACCCTTAAAAAAGTAAACATCTTCTTATCTTTGTAATTATTAACCTTTATTGCCTGTTTACTATCATAGCCTCACATATGGACTACATTGTGGCAAGTATGGTGACCTGGTTAATCATTTTAATTTACATTCCTTTGAGTGATGAATTAGAACACATTTTGAATTAAACACACTTTACTCAAGATATGGATTCCTATTCATGCCATGATTAAAAATGTCCCCAATTAAGTAAAAAGAAAGCGTTTTCATATGAGAAAACTTATTGTTTACCAATACTTGTTTAAAGTTACTAATACTTGTCTTCTCATTCTTTCAAGTAAATCAATGGGTAAATGACCATTATGACTAATTTTCTAAATGTTTTTAGTTAATATTACAACAAAACGTTGATTTCCTTTCTCATAGGTTTGAGATACTTTGTTAACATATAGACTAATAAATATATTGTTTTGACTTAATAACTAAACATAATGAAAAAACCAAGCTCTTCAAATAAGGAAAACTAAATTTTACTTATTTTTGGATCAACTCAAAGTCTAACATGGAAGCTCATTACATTGCAAGCAAAGTCATAATTATGAGATATTAAGTCTTATTAATGAGATACAAAGTCATAATTATAAGACACTAACTTGTAATGTGGGATAATAAGTCATAATTATGAGATTAATTTGTAATTTTTGTAGTTTTTTGCTACTTTATTCAAACTGGTCCGCCCATCACTACAGCGTATTACTCTTCAGAAGTTTACCCAAGCTTCTTATTGCTTTAGCGCTTTAGCTACAGCTCCAACCAAAATCAGATTATGCTTTCCTCCAGAACAGCCCCAAAATTTTAAATGGTCTATGCAGAGTTGACTTACTAATAATAATTCCATCGACACTACTCAACTACATTAGTCTTAATCTAAGAAAGAAATAAAATCATATTAACTCAGCCAAAGTCCATGCTATGGCTGTTGGGCTCTCCTAGGATGTTTATGGGATTATCTTTGCCCATTATTTTTGTGTGACAAATGGGACCAAGTTAAAAACAAAAAAATACAAATTTGTATTTTGTATTTGTATACTAAAATGTATTGAAGCGAAACATTGTTCAGTTGCATTAGAATGAATAACGTGCTGTTATACAAACTCTTACCTAATTCCTACTTGTTACTTTTTTCCAGTTAGTTTTATTCAGAATCAGCAGAAGTGTCAGTTTCAAAAATACCCCAGCTACCCAAAAGACTAAGCATAAGCTTTCACAGCTACAGATGCTAAAGAATAGCCTTTGTCCAAGTCATGGAGAAGATACAAGGCTGTTTTGTTGATCATTAAGGGAACATACAGTGATGCTTCATGTGTAGAGGCTAAACAAAGGAATTTGTGTTACAAAGTCATCTTGTAAGATCAGCTAGTAAGGAGAGAGAGTACCAGATGGTCTCCAAATGACTGTGTAGACTCAGACTCTGGATAACTTTCAAAGCAAATTATTGTTATTGTCAAATTATTGTCATGGGGTAAAATTGCCATAAGTTTTAGAATAAATCAGGCAACCAAAGGTTTAAAAGATGAACATCCCAAGTGGCTATTCTGAATAAGTTGTTCCTATTTGTTAATTCATAAATATAATAGGAACAACTTGTTTAGAATAGGTTCATTGGCTAAATATGGCTTTCTAACTCAAAATGTACCTCTTAAATGTTTAGAAATCTTTGAGTGATTACAAATAATCCTTGACAATAGGATGTATACATATAAGAGAATTATTGAGATTTCAAAAAGATTCTCATTTGTGCCATCTAGTGGAAAAAGTATAAAAGAGGAGTCTTTGATCAGATAGATGTCAGTTGTTTAGAAAGATACATTTAAACCCATTTTAGGGAGATAAAAAATCCATTAAATGCTGAAATTGACCAGTTACCTTTTTGTAAGGAGAGCAGAGAATATTTGTGAATGACTGTATTTGCCACTATTTGAATGAGTCACCAAACAATTAAAACAAAGTAACAAAATAAAGTATTTATTCCACTGTTGCAAATGGTTACATATCCCTGCAGAAGCCACCATCACAACAGGTATGAGAAAAGAACAACATGTTAACATAAAAATCAAAAGGTTACCATATTGACAAAAATGAGAATGAAGGCCATGTAAAGGACAATTCTTTGGAAGTTTTCACTTTTTGGAACCGTTTTCTTTGGTGTCATTTTCTCTTCTGGAAATCACGTATGAGGGCATCTAGCTGTTGAAGCCAGAAAAGAACAGTCAAGTACATTCTTTGAGCGAAAACCAGGCAAGCGGCCCATCCTATACCCACCAGTATTGTCTTGAGAATGTTTCTTCCCTGAGGTCTCAGGTAAGTGCACTTCCCAGCCTCACAGAGCTTCATTTCCTCTGAAGCCTGAGAATAAAGTGAAACAAATTGCAACAGGATTGTTGACAGATGTTCTATGTTCATGTTCTATGAGTAAATTTGAACATTTTTAAAGAGCTATAAAAAGGAAGCATCTTGTCTTAAAAATCTGAATAAAAATAGTATAAAGTGAATGCTCTGTATTTCAAAAAAGTGGTTGCTGACATTGAAAAAATAGTGAAAAGTTTGGCAGTTACGGTAAAAACACAAATACCAAATGTTATTCAATGGTGGGATTCCATAAATATTAAGGTGTCCCCTAAAACATTCATGTTAAAAATCGGTAAACCACAGAATTGAATATATTGCTAATTATAAGCATTTAACATCTAGCCCTATTAAAAACAATTACATCCTAAACAAAAAACAGTTTTCTTATAAATAATAAATGCAAGCTTTTAACTATGAACTTAGATTTACTGTATTTAACAGGTTTGTTTGTAAAATGATAAAAAGACAATTCAAATTCTCTCTATGTTACATTTCGATAGAAAAATCTAAAGGAACTTAGATGACATTATAAATTTGTATTTGAAAGAAAAAAACACCTTTCGTAATGATTTGAAATTGCTACTGTTAAAAAGAATTCTGTAAAAAAAAATGTAGCTTTCTTGATTGGCAGGGTTTTACCCATACTAGCACTGCATTTTGGGATAGCTTGGTAATTCTGCAACTATTTTTCAGTTGGTCAGAGAAGGTAAAGAGAAGGTAATACTGTTTAAATAGTATATTTAAATATACTATTATATACTAGCATATTGTAGTTTTATATATATATATATTTCTATTTTTTTGTTGTAGTTAATATCTGTGCTACATTAATAAACGTTCTCTAGTGAGTCTGACACCTTGTATTCATACCTTGAATTAAAGTTAAACCCAAGTAAAAAGCAGCCAGCTGTAGCTCATGGTTTACCGAGAGGTGAGGTGTGTTCTTCTTGGTTCAGAGTTTGAATACGACACATGATATTGTTAGGTTCAGGTTCACTTCATTGTCATTTGCATGTTTTCCATGTGTAAACAAAAGTACCCAGACAAACATGAGTTACTAGCTATCTTTTATGGAGCAGTGCATCAATGACAAGCATACATATTTACATTCCTTACTCAGAGTTAATCAGTCTAACGACCTCTATATAGAAGCTGCATTTAAGCAAGAAAAGGGCTGGATGTGTATGGATCCCCATGATACTGGCTGCACTGCTCCTGCATCTACTCACGTAGATCCTACTTGTTAAAGGAAGGGTGCTACAGATGATCTTCTGGGCAGCTTTAAACACACATTAAATTCTATAGAGTTAAATCAACTTTGTTCCGAGTCTATTTGGTCCTTCTTTGTTGAGAGTTAAATTAACTTATATTAAAAAAGTACAAGGTTTTGGTCTGATGACAGAGAGTTTCACATCTGTAGTTTTAGTGTTATTTGTTCTCTTTAGAGTATTTAGAGTTAATTATACTCTCAAGTAATTTTTTCTGTGTGCCCTCTGCCGAGCCTTCTTGTCTGCAGGAGAGCAGTTCCCATATCAGGTGGTGATGGAGAAAGTAAGAACACTCTCTAATGCGCACCAATAGAAAGCCTCCAGGACTGCCCTACCATTACCCTTCCTTGCTGCTCTATTTCTTTCTCTAGTTGACTGTCTTTTAGAGAACATTTAGAAAAAGTCCTGGTAACTTTCTGCCAGTACTTTCCCCGTTTTTAACAATTTTTTTGTTTACAGTGTAGAAAATGTGTAATGACACAAAGTTTTATCCGCTCATGAGATTTTTTTGGGGGGGTCAACTTGCAAAATCACTTTTCTCCTCACAAGCACGCCAAACGCCTCTTCCATCACATCGTTAATACTTTGTGGCTGAAAAAACTCCAAGTCTCATTCACCCTGACCCACCTCTCCTGTTTGGTAAAGCTCAGTGTCTGCATCTCTCTTTCCTCCAGGATACCATCCATGAGACCAATGCTGTGCACAAGCCAGGCTCAGAAGCAGCCCCGCCACAAGCAACAACCTGAACCCAAGCACCATATCCTGAGGAGAGGTACACACAGCTGGGTGAGCCTAAACATATAGGGTAAAAAAAAAAATTTTTTGTTCTACTTAGAAAGCAATATCTTTAAATCAGTATGACAGCATATCTAACATATATAATGCAGAATATAAAGCTAATCAAATAGCTCTTCATTGCTCAAGTTTATAACTACAAGTTTATAAAAATGTAGGTGTCATGTTAAAGAAAGAATGTTCAAATAAAAGCTTCATTATTATATTTCATTATGCTATATATAAAAATCATTATATTTGTAAATTATCAATAGGAAAAACTTGTTTACAAAAAATGATGTAAGATAACCTGAAATATTTTTTAAAGTACAATAAAATACACTTTTAGTTGTTGCTTTTATTCCAGTTTATGAACGCAATCAAGTCATGACTAAAACGGATGTAGGAAGCATCTAAAGTTCATACAAAGGATCAAAAATCTAACAAAGTTCATCCAGTTATAGACTCAGCCTTGAAGTGGGACACAATGAGGATTTATGGTAATGCAGATTTAGTGGAAGTCGACAATCCACATAAAAACTAAATCTACCATTAAAAAGCTTACCTTAAACTCTACCAAAACTTCTTCTATTGAACTTTCTTCAGCAAAAGCTCCTCTGCTGCGCGGTCTTGGTCTGGTAATCCTCTGACACTCTCCTTTACCCTCAAGAAAGGTTGGATGAATTCAGTGCGCTTCAGAACGTCTGACACTCATTCTCTGATTCTTCTTTCTCTCAATTTATATCCCACAGAAGAAATCCCCTCCCCATCTAAACAAACACCCGCTGACCTTGAAAGCCCTCAAACACCTCGCCTGGCCATCGTGGGTCCTCTGGGACGAGAAAATGTGAAACATGAGCTCAATTCCAATTATCATCTTCAAACACCCTTCATCCGTGTGGGACGACGTCCTCTTTTTCCAACAAAACACTCACGGTAAAAGCATGAGTGGTGCATTAAACGTGAGGGCTATTTATGACCCTAAACAGCCAGGACCAAGATCATGCATCAAATGAACATTACATAAAGACAAGAACATTCTAGTTTCAAGGTTTTTTAAATATAATTAAAAACCATATACGTAAACTGTTCTTGGTTTAAGTTAATGAATACATCATCTTTTCATTTATAAATAAATCATAGTTTTTCTTTATTTTCTTAATATTTTTATACGGAATAACTGTGTGGGTTCAGGATTGTGAATTGTTTCTCCAGCATGAAATCACGGAGCGTGGATAGGCATGTTATTAGTGTTTCTCTGTTCACTGTAAGAACCTGTTTGAGCATGACATTTAAGCACTGGGAGCCAATCAGAATCCACTTGTGGGGCTTCCTGGACAGATATATGTTGCAGGAGGAAGAAGAGCCATCTTTGAAGCCTGACCTGTGTGGATAGGAAGGGAGATGCGGTGGAATGATCAACTCTGTTAAATGTATTAAACACAAATGTTTAAGTGAAGAATTATGGGATTGGAAGCCCTTGTAAATAGGTATTTAAAACTCTTCATAAACTAGATTTTTTTTAATCAACTCAAGAACAAAATTAATCCATGGGTTTGTGATTTTAAACATAAATAGGTGTTTTAACATTTAAACGACAATGTTTGGAATCATCAAGCCATAGGTGCCTACATAGGTTTGATAGGTGCCAACTCCTCCTGCAAGCAGTCCTACAGAGGACCTATCATTGAATTTCTACATTGGCCACCACTATAGGAGCTGTTTCATACATCTACCTGAAGATATACCTCTTTATGTATTAACAAGGAGGATGTTTATTATGTGCCTAGTCTTTTAATAAAGCCTTTTTTTTTTAATTAGAGGCAATTTTAATATGAATATTTGCTTTCTTTGGATGGTACTCACCTAAATAAGCTAAACCTTCAGCACACTTACTCTTACATTTCTATATTCAAGTTTAAATCAAAACAGGAAAAATTCAATTTTAATCCAACTTTTTTAAGAACATACATTTTTTTAAAGAGAATTTTAAAAAGGTCATAGGTTATATATTGCAATCATATAATGTAAATGTACGAAAATAACACTTTTGTATGACGTGTAAATCTTTAATACCTGATTGTACAGATGCATTGTAGAAACAGCTGCCCACGACTCAAGAAGTGTGTGGTGGACCCTTTGGATATTGATATCTTTGAGTTAAAAACAGACAAAATAACATTAGCACAACACTTTAGAAACATAATAAAAGATTTCCGCCTTTAAGAAATAGTTTTTACCCCTGTATTTATTTTTGTTTCAAAAATACAAAACGTAAATTGCTCATCTAAAATCAAAGCTTATCATTATTAATAACAAAGTCAAACTATTTAGTTATTTCTAGTTACTTCCAGTGAAGATCAGATATGAATGGATGTAACTTAGGCGTTATAAAAACATGAGGTGAAAAACTTTGTGTTCATTATTTGTCAAGATTTTCATAAAAAGAATGTGTTTGAAAAAATGTTTTTCTTTAGATTGCAACAGCTTGACATTTCATTCTGTTTTACTGCAGACACATGTCCAAAGTCAGGGAAATCTCATTTCATTTGAGGAGGGAACTTTACAAAAGCAGTTAATAACAGATGAAATGCAGTGTCCTTTGTAAAGAAAGCAGGGTCTGAAGGACTTAAGATTATTTGCAGTCGATGGTGATTTTTTTGGTTTTTCTTCAGATGAGGCTGCTCCAGTGACCTTGCCATTAAGCAATGTATAATACAATGTTTTATTTAAAAAGCAAATGTCTGATTAATTTCCGTTCAGCTGCAAAAAAGTGTCAGTTGACCTCCACTCCTCCATGGCTTGTGACCCTTTGGTCAGAAAGAAAGCCAGAGCAAACGTCAACCATTGGATTTGTTCTTAATTACAAAGATCTCCCCCGGGTGATGGAAACCGAGAGTGTGATGGACGTCGAACGACTGACTCATCGCACACTTTCTACTGCTGATTGAGTTCCTGTCAGACGGTGTTTAAACACGCACAGGGGTCTGTCAGAATAATCCTAGAACATCCCAATCTGACACTGGGTCTGAAGGCCAGGAAGAGCTCCAGACAAGGTGACGTGAGGTGACTCACAGCCGGAATCTCTGCATAACGTGTCAAATATTGGAAAAGCACAGATGGCAAGAGTTTTTAAACAATTTGACAATTATTTGAAACCTAAAAATATATATTTTTAAATCATTGGTTGTATCATTCTCAAAGTACCCTATGATGGCAATTTCAGCTGAAATACAGCCATTGAATGTACACGCCATTAAACATAGTCCATTAACATGAGCGTCCTTTTGTGTAAACTTTTAAAAAAGAAATTTAGTTTTACAGTTTTTGCTCTGGTTAGTTGTCTGGTCCTTTTCTGACTGTTAAAAAGGTAAACCGGAGACGATAGCTATATTTAACAGAATTAACTCAGAGCCGTGACCTCAATGACAGCAGGATTTAAATTGGCAACAAAATGTAATTAAAATTTTGAGATAAAAAAGAAAAGAAAAACACATTAAAAAGGTTTTAAATGTATCTTGTGGTCATATCTTATTCTCCTTCTGGTTTGAAAACCTGAAATTCTGAAATATTGGCCAATTGAATTGGTGCCATGACTCGGAGAGCAGAGGGGTTTAAGGAGGTCTGAATACAGAGGTGGGTCAGGTCAATACTTTGCAGGTCAAGTCCCAAGTTAATGTCCCAAAGGTAAAATTCACTCACATTTGCTAATAAACCCCAATAGATCACATTTAAATTGCATTTATTGTGTTATGTTCATCTTGTGAAACGGTCACAGAGTATATAGTCCCAATATATTTTTGTAGATTTTTTTCCTCTAAATGATGAATCCATACATCTATAAAATATAACTATGAAGATGAGTATAAGATCATGCTTAATTTATAAAAGAAAAAGAGATACAATCTGATTATTGAGGTATCTTATTTGTCTCAGTTCATTAAAAATACAATTTTAGTTATTTTTTTCTGTAGGTGATCATGTAGATGTTCGTTAGTACTTGTTAGTGTAATTGATGTTGCTGCTGATTCTCGTTTAAAGTGGAGACTTAATTGAAATCACGCCTAACTGACGTTTTGGTTTTAGATTATCATGAACTCTACTATGGTAACATAGCAATTTTGGTTAATGAAATGTGAGCCCAGTGTAATAAAATAAACAGCAATATAAAAACCAAGTTTAGCATTAGCAGACCCCCTGTCACTGTAATTATTGATACAATTTCATCTCCATATCTTGATACCTATTAATTATCATCAGCAGTAACATGACAAAATAAATATTAGATGGTGAACTGTGCTACATGATGATTACATATTTTTTATATATCTTAAAATTTCCAGTGAACTTAGAAGTTGGTCTGTAATCTTCAACCTACGTTTTGTTTACTGCAATTCGTTTTTTTTGAATCATCAATTTTTTTGGTATCATTATAGCTCTGTTTAAAGCTACTCTTAAGAGAGGACTATTTATACCTTGTACAAATCACATTTTCGTACACATTGGCAATTCAAAGTACGTTGTATGAGACAATAAAACAGATCAGAGATAAAAGTAAGGTATTAAACACATTAAAATTTATAGAATAAAAAAGCACACACATTTAAATAGATGGGATTTTCGTCTAGATATAAATGTGACTAAAGTTTTATCTCCTCTAATGTCTTCTGGAAGCTGGTTCCAGCTGCGGGCAGCATAGTAACTGAAAGCAGACTCTCCCTGTTTAGAGCGAACCTATAGTAGTTCTACTGTGTTTAGAGTAAGTATATTTGTGATGTATTTTGGTGCTGAGCTGTTTTGTGACTTATAGACGAGCAGTAGTACTTTAAACTCTATTTTAAATATCACAGGCAGCCAGTGTAGAGACCTGAGGACTGGGATTATGCCCGCCGACTTTCTAGTTCTGATCCATGTAGCTACATTCTGCACAAGCTGAAGCTGTCTAATGGTCTTTTTGGGGGGACCGTTACTTTACAATAGTCCAGACTGCTGGTGATAAAAGCATGGACTAGTTTCTCTAGAACCTGACAGTAAACGAAGCATCTGATCCTTGCAATGTTTATGAGATCTATTAGCAGATTTAGTTATTGCTATCAGAATCCCCCCCGATGTTCTTAATCTGACATTTAGTTGCAATTTCCTCAGAGCTCAGGTGATTCATTCTTGAAACCATCTGCTTTGTTCCCAAAAGTAATAACTTCAGCTTTCTCTTATTTAACTGAAGATAGTTTGTGTTATTCCAGTTATTAGGGCAGAAAAGTAGCACGGTGGTGAAGTTGGTAACTCATGAATTAAACACGAGTTACAGTAAGAAAATCTGTTAAAGCATTACTTTTCACTCTGAGTAATTGTTACTATAGGTCTAAATAATAAGATGTATGAATGTGCTTTCAGTTTAATGGTTAATTATTACAAGGAAATTATTTATTAACACATTCTAAACAATTCCAAGGATTACTTGTAACTAATTCTAACATGTTTTGAATGGTTAAAATGTATTTTTTACATGATTAACTGTTCCTCAATAAAGTATTTTAAGCAATTTAATGTTATTATGCACATTATATAGATGCTTATAAACAAGAAAAAAAGTGCCTAAAGTTTTATTTATAAACTGCTTACAAATGTGTAACGACATAGAAACTATTTGCTGTTATTTAATGAATGCTTCATAGTGTGTAGTTATTATGAAGAATATATGAATAGATGAATAAAACGGGTGACATGACTCGGAATAGGGAAATCTGAACAAAAAAGCACACTAAAACCATTTCAAGCACTTTTATTAAGTTCGAACAGTATTTTGTTTAAAAAGGTCATTTGGCATTATATAATTATATATCATTTGCATCATATATATAATTATATATACATATATATCCAAATTTGAATAACAAAACACTAGAAAACAATTGCAAATTAAAAATAGAAATTTAACACAATATCAAATAAAAAAGGGGGTAACTAATACATTTTTAAATGGTCCCAATACACATTATTATACAAGTATTTAAAATGCATGAAAAGCTAAAAATAAGACCAAGGCAGCAGAATGGAATGAAATATAAATAACCTTACATTATGTACAGAAGGGTGCAAGAAATGAAACACACATTCAGAGAATACTATTTAGAAGCTATATGGAGTGCAGACCACTAAAGTTTAGAATTAATCCAATTCTGATAAAAGCACAAATAAAATCCTCTAAATGATATTCACGGAGAGCACAACCCTTTCAGATTCTATTATACGATTCTTTCAAAGTAACATTCATCAGAACAGAAGCCTCAAGAAACACTGCTTCTCTTTTTGATGGAGTCACTTTTAATTAAGAGCTAGAGTTGTGAGGGATTTGTGCTCAGGTATTATTGTTCCAGGAGGCTTTTAAATGGCGTGAAAGATGACTGTAAAAAAAACACAGAATGGATTTCGAGCCACAATGTCTGGAAGAATGGGGAAAAGGGCCTAGAAAAGAGCTTAAAGAAATCTTAAGTTCCTTGAATCTACAGGAAGTCGATGAGACACTTCCCTGGCTCTGAAGAAGGATCTGAACATGAGTGGCTGCTTTTGGCGCAGTGTCTCATGTGGAAAGGATTAGTGTGACTAAAAACATCCACATATCACACTAGCTTCAAGCAAATCTGACAGCATTTCATTGATCATCATACGGTGAAGCATCATTACATGAATCTGAAATATCACGTGAAAAAGATCCCTGTTACTCTGGAATGACAGATGGGTGAGCGTTCACCTGGTGGGTTTACATACATCTATGAATACAAGGCAGTGTGCATTTAAAGGGTCAACACAAGTCAAAATCAATTCCATCAACTTTGACTCACGCTCATAACAATCCTTCAAACTACACGAAGGGTATATGTAGGCCAACATCTGTCCCTCTAGAAAGTCTATTCACCTCAAATCGATGCAATATTTCTAAAGAGAAAAAATCACATTGCAGTGAACATATTTATTCACAACTCAAATAAAAACATGTAAACAGAATATCAACCAGTTCATGAATTTAGAATATTTTATGGAAACTCCAACCTTGCTGACATTCAGACATTTTTCAGATTTGATTTGGTAAACTTTGTCTAAATTAAACCTGTTTATCTTACAAAACTCATTCTTTCATTCTACATCCGCTCGTGCAACCTGGTCTGAAAAAAAGTCACCCATTTGTGGCATGCTCACTGGTAAAAAAAAAAACAAAAAAACATTCTCAACACAGTTTGCAGTGTGGCTTTAAAACTAATTTCATTCTGGCTCAGTGGAGCTGGAAACGGCTCGTCGATTTCAGCACAGTGGCCGAAATTCTTTTAGAAGGGCAGGAACAGATGATCAAATGATCACGGGTCAGTCGTTCAACAGTAGCCTAACAAGCAGGCTGCCATCACTGTACTTTACATGACTTGCCTATACAATATGATCACTACTGTACGGTTGTTAAGGCCAAGAGAACCAATCACTTCCTAAGTTACAATCAAAAACAGAAAAGGTGCTTTACGAGCAATCTAAAACAAAGGGAAAAACCAAGCATCCACAAAAAAAGTACACCCTTATTGGTTAAAAAGAGCTAATGCCTTAACACTTAAAATTCCCTGTTTTTGTTTTTTAAGAGTCTTATATTTCTATCATCATCTAATTTGGACTGAAGCGGTCCTAATTTTTACTCAGCCCCAAAACATGGACATGAGTTTTGAAACATTTTCGCAAAAACACTGACGTTTTTCAGCATGCACACTTGTTCTCAGCACCAAATGCACTACGGTTGGTCAAAGTTGCTGTGTGCTACAGGCAAGAGAGAGGTTGAGCTGCCGTTTAAGTAGCTTTAAAACACTCAACTGCAGAAAAGGGAGTTTCTAGTTTTAAAAAGCATCTCTCTCATCAGACTCCATAGCAGTGTACATGTTTATATACCAGTAAACTATATTAAGGTCACTCTGACAACCGAAAAAGAACGGCTTCTAAAATAAAAAAGGCAAAAATATTACAAGTGATTATTTACATGGAGAGAAAAGGGCGATGGGGATTATTCACAAGAGAATAATTACAAAATATTCAAGAAGGCATCTCTAACAGCGTTTTGTCCTTCCACTTTCAGTACTGCACTCGCGCTCAGCCAAAGGATTAGTCATTCCCTTTTGCTTTGGGCTGGCGGTTTGTCTCATGTTGGAAAGTGTGCATGTGACAGAACAACTGGTAAAAAGTTTATCTGAAGCTCTGGAGGGTGCCATGACTTTACTTGAAGTTGGCGTAGTCAGAGAAGGCATCAATGTATTCCTGGACCACCTTGTAGCAGAACTCGTACTGTTCCTGTGGGGAAAGCAGAGCAATGAGAGTGAAGCACATTTTTTTTGGAAAATGTTTGACCAGTGTTCTAATGTTTAGTGAACCAGGCTCATAATACTATGATGTGAAAGGGTCCCACAAAAGCTTCTTTTTACCAGTGTCTGCACCATGTGTGGTCTCTGAAGTCTTAGACTCTTGACTGTCTGAAAAACATCCAGAATTCCTTCTGCTTTCACTCGCTCCAGGACTGTGCTCAAAGCACAGAAGGTTCCTGTCCGGCCGGCACCAGCACTGTTAACACAGAGAGAGGTTACCTTCTACTCTAGAAATGACAGTAAGGACTTCCTACTTATGTATCTTTAAAGCTATTATTTGACTCAAACACCAGCCGGTGACAGTGAGCAAAAGATCCGGTGAAAGACTTCTTTTCTGAGACAGACCTAAAAGACACTCTTCCTTCTCTGGACAAGAGCTTCTAGAGGGGATGTAGACTTGCATGAAGCTAGTGAAGGTCAACTGGTGCTGATCTACAGGCGGTTTTATAAGGAAGAATAAGTTATTTATGCTTAATACAAGCTGTGGTGTAATAGTGAACAGAGATGAACAGGGTAGTATTCAGATCCTTAAAGCTTGATTCAGATCCTTAAAGATCAGATGAGCTGCCGAGTACGAGTATAATCTGCAGAATTCTGAGCACATTTGATGGAAGTCCTGCTAGAAAATCACTGCAGTAATTAATTTGAGATAGGACCATCCGAGATAGGATAGAGTCTTAACCAGAACCCCAATTTGTCTTATTAAGTAGAGTCTGAAGGATGAAGCAGTTAATCGGTACTGCCTTGATTAAAGGTAAAAATATTTTTTTTAATTTTAGCATTTAACTGATCATGAAATCTTGATGAATTTTTATAATTAAACTTTTCGATGGTTAACTTTTCTCTATGTTTTTTAATCATTCTATTAACTCATGGGCCACCAGCAGAGTTTGCGACCATCCAACTAGAACTCATTTGCATACATGCTCAAAACGGTAAAGTAACAGTACAATGTTTCACGTAATGGTCACCCAATTGTCCAAGAAACAAAGAGGACAGTGACAAAAAAAGTTAATGATTTTGTTGAGTACCCTTAAATTCCATCATCTACTTGTTGATTAAATCAAGTAATCAAATACATGCACACTTTCAATTTGGTATAATTTAGTTGGTGTCATGATATGGAACCGAGGAGAATGTTGTCTGTGTTAAATGTACTTTGAAAAGTGTATTTTACTGCTATTAAGGATTTCTTTTTAAATAACCTCTTGTGTGGTGTGAAAGATAATTTAGGAACATCTAGTTAGAGTTTAAAATGCGAAAGAGTTTTGTGTATCAAGTTATTGTTTTTAATAAGTCAACTCAGAGGTCGCTGAAATGAGTCCTTTTGCAATCAAATTGTTGCTGTAGTAACATTAACGTAATGTCTCTAAAATGTGGATAAGATTTGCATCATGCAGGAAGGAATGGCTTTTGTAAGAGTTTTGAAGCTTTATTTTCTCTAAAGTTGTAAGAAATCACTGGAAGAGCTACTATTTTTTCTTCCATAACTCAAGTTCAAACTCACGATAGGCTGAAGGTATAAATGGAACATATCTTAAACTAACTATTTAAAAGAAATAATTCACAGCCCTTCTCAGTGAAGTAGCGATCTTAAAAAAAAAACAAAAAAAAAACATTGTAGCCCCAGGGGTATAAACATGTTTTTACAGGTCCAAAGTTTGACATTGAACATTGGAGTGAATGAAAACCTGTTAATTTCTGACCCCCCTATGGCTAGTCGAAGTACTGCAGCTCAGTCACTTCCTATTGCTCATGGGTAGGGAGAGAAGGAGGTTGCCCCTTGCATATTAAAAGACAATAAAAGTATTTTTCATTTTGAATGCCTGTTAAATAGTTGCTTAAGATTCCAAAAACCAAATAATTAACCTTTAAAAATCATAACAGATGCACTTTTGTTCCAAAAGAAATAACCATGTGAAACATTATGTTAATTCACCACATTAAAGATTTTCTACATAAATACCTTTACATACAATATTTAAATACTATTCTTGTTCGTATATAAGACAGTAAGAAGGGTTGTGCTGATATGGCTGACCTGCAGTGTACAGTGATTGGATGGTTTCCAGACTGCTGCTGCTGTTTCTGAACAGCAGCGATGATGTTGATCATGCCTTTCCCATCTGAAGGAATACCCACCTCGGGCCACCCATGAAAGTGAAACTGTCTCACAGCTCGAGATTTGTTCTCCTGAAAAAACAAAAAAGAAAAACCCATTTGCACCAAACCGAACCCTACAAAGATGGGTACCAAATCAATTCTGCTTCCCTTAATGAAACTCACTTTGCTGTTGGTGACGAGAAGGTCCCTAACAGTGTAGCTTTCACTTTCCTCCTCCTTCTTTAACTCTATGGACACATCTCCACAAGCCATCACACCATCCGTGGGCCAATACTGAGAACACTTCTCCTGCAGATGCGGAAAAGAAAGAAAAGTTCAGGACAATCTTTCTAAAATGCTTCCGTTAGAAGTTCAGCTCTTCAAGCACTTTCAGGCTGTAAAAGTTATGATATAAAGCAGTTGCACTTGCCTGTCCTCTCTCCTCCAGCTCTGTTAGCATCACAATGGAGCAGCTCCTCCACTCCCAGATCATCCTCCAGAAATCCTCGATGGTGTGCTGCAGAGGGCCCTGACATGCCATGTATGAGTCCTTCTGTCTGTAACCCTGAAAAAATATGAACATGTTGTGGTTTTGGATCAATCAATGTCCAGTTAAAAGTAAATTTTTTTCAACTAAGTAAAATGGCGGTAAAAATTAAAGCTTTTTATTTTTTGTTGTTATTCAATCGCGATAAAATACATTAAATTCATAAACAAATAGCTTCTTTGTAGGCAACTGGTCAAAATTAGCAAATGCTATGTTTCTACCTGTAAATCCATGCTAATGTCAATCGTTACATAAGCAGTAATCAGCAACAAAGTTGGTGAACAACCAGAATTATTGCAGAACTAGCCATATACCCAAAGATATAAAAATTATTCTTCGGGACTTTGGAAAGGATATAACTTTATTGATCTTATTTACACTAAACAGACTTTACAAAAATTCCATAACCATGCAACAGTAAATGCAATCAAACCAGAAAAGCGCTCCCTGGTGGAATGTTAATTGTCTTCCACACGTCATGCAAGAAACACTTATAACAGGCTTTTATTCATCAGAACAGCTATCTGCCAGAGAACAAAGTGATGTGAATTTCCAAAGAACCAGTTTTCTTGTTTGGTTACTTCTTGATAAATAGTTTCAACCTATACAAAGAAAAAGGGAAGTGAAAGATCCAAAAAATGCAGTCAGCCCTTGTCTACATCAGCACAAGCTTCGTCTCAACTTGGATTGATTATGCATATGTACATAACAAAAATAGTACAAATGTTTAAAATAATCATACAACATTTTTTACAAATTGGCAAGTCGAGAAGTACAGGTTTCTCTCGAACTTCATACCACTCCACAAAAAGAAAAGAGCACTCTGTGTGGCCTCTCAATGTAGCATGGCATACTGTAGCATTAGCGTCAGGGTTCACTGAGGGGATTTTCTGTGAGCAGGGAGGAAATATTGGCTCAAGTCAGATGGGTATTACTCACATCTATAAATGAGGCATTGATGTAGTCTGTGTTCTCCTCCCCACGCTTCACAGGGATGATCACTCTGTTAAACTCATCTGGAAGAAACAGCAAAGAGTCAGAGAGGTACTGAGAAGAGGCCAAGCTGTTCTCAACATCATTACTGGTCACGTCAGATGAGAACCATTTAAACCAAGAGAGGAAGAGGCTTAAAAGCGTCCCAATGGTTTTGAGATTTGGCCAGATTTGCTAAAAAAAATGTTTCAGGAAGTGAGCCACAAAACCCTTAATTATAATAAAAAGCAAACCATTTCTACTTTAATTTGTATCTTTTGTAGCTTTTTCATAAATTCAAATTTAAGACTTTTAAGACATTTTTAAGACTACTAAGAATTAATTTAAGACCTATATCATAACGTAAAACAAAACCTACAAAACTTTTTTGAATCTCTAACCATCCCTTTTTTGTTTTTGCGCATTTACAAAGGTACTCATGCTAGCAACTGTTTAGGATATACCTTTATCTCTGTATTAGATACTCTAAGAAACATGTGTGATGTTTGGTTTGCCACAACTAGCAACTTGCTAACAAGCAATTAAAGAAAGACGCTCCCAACTCCCGGCCTGCAGTGTAAAAGATTTGGTGAAATATTATGTCTCTGTGAGAGAAAATGGTTGGAGCCCACTGATGTAAGAGGACATTTATCTTGAAATCATATCATCATAGAAATGTAGTTAGTCTGAATTATGCTAGCATCAAAATGAATGCTAATGACAAGCAACATTTTGACCAATCTCGGCATCGGTATACTTGAAAACTTTTTAAACTAATCGTTAACCTTTAGATGTTGGTTATCGTGACTTGTACTTGCAATATGCTAATGACATGCTAGCAACTGTTTAGCGGGACTTTTATCCAACTATTTCAGAAATGCGATTAGTTTAAAGCTAATAGAGGATTTTGAGCTTTAGACATCAATCAAACTTTCTGTTTTTTTTGTTTGTTTTTTTTTACTTGATCAAGTAGGAATTTTGAAATGCAAATCAAATACAATAAACATATACAGCTCTTAGCTTCATTTTTAAATTATCTACCATTACCATATATCGATTCACCACTTACATGGAATGATTTGCAAAACTCGATTCTTCTTCATGTTGGCCGGCAGGTTTCCTGTTCTCATTTTGTCATTCTGGATTTTAATGGAGGTAAGCTTCTAAAATCAACAAAGAACAGTGAAAAAAAGCCAAATAAGATAGCATTATTATTTTAATATATAATCAATAAACTACAAAAAAAATGTACAGATATTAAGTAATTTACCTTAAACTCTGCCTCCAGCCCTCCACAACCAGCTCCAGGTAACGGGGCATAGAGTTTATTCATGTGCGTCTCCAGAGACGTCACTTCCAGCTCTGTGTCTCCATACAGGTAGTGTTCCAGCAGAGCTTGGAAAATAAACACATACTGCATCTGTGTAAAGAAAAACAAGATGAGACAGTTATACAATTTTTTTTTCAAGTTTATTGTACGCATTTTAGCTTAGCTCACATCAGTCTGGACCATCTGACAGCGCTGTGCTCGGATACGGGTCACAAATCCAAAGACGTCGACCTTCTTCTCTGCTCCCATCATGTCCAGCATAGCGTCTATCACAATAAAAGTCCCTGTCCTGCCAACACCAGCACTAAGATAAACATCAGAAAAGAAAAGAAATAAGATCAAGAGGCACACGTAGAAAAAATATCAAGTTTAGCATTCTGGAAGAATTCCATGCATACTCTATGAAATATTTTATATTAATATTAAAATATTAACTTAAATACAAAGTACATTGTCATAGCAATGTTTTAACAATAAGTCCAGATAGTAAAAGGTAACATTTTCAACAACAAAAAATATTTTTAAACACTGCAAAATTTTTTATAATTACATGAAACAATTTAAAATGATAAAATGATGTGAGCAGAAAGTATTTCCTCGCGTATCAAAATGTAACTACCCACTTGACAATATCAAACACATCCCTTCTGTACATATGGCTATGAAGTTTGTTACCTGCAGTGAACCACAATTGGGCCAGCGTATTGTGGATTGCAGTTCTTGACCTTCTTGAGGAACTTCAGCATGCCGATAGGTGTGAAAGGAACCCCGAAGTCAGGCCAGCTGGTGAAATGAAACTGTGTGACGAGTCTCTGAGGCTTCTTTCCAGAAACATCCCCCACCTGCGCAAATGAAGAGCACCATCATTACAACATTTTACATTCAGCAACCCACCAATAAGCACAGACTTGTTTTTCTTTCTTTAGATAGAGAGAGTCTGAATTGTAGTCTACCTGCTGAATACAGAACTTGCGGATGGTGTAGTCCACAAGGACCATTGTGTCCTCCACTGAAACCCGGATATTTCCATAGGTCCAGCAACCCTGGTCTGGCCAGTACTGAGCACACTTACACTAAATAGATAGATACCATAATCAACAACTTCATTAAAGGCCTTCCTGCTCTCACATTTAGTGAGAACCTGAGATTAGTAAAAAAAAAAAAAATTTCACATCAGATCAAATCGATTAAGATTCCTCAGTGCATTTACCTCCTTCCTTTCTTTTAGATTGGTTACCATGACGATGGTGGCAGTGTTCTGTTCCCAGATCATCCTCCAAAAGTCATTGACCGTTTCCTCTTTGGGACCTGCAGTGAAAAGCACAAGTTAACCTTACTGTTGGTTTAAACAATTCAACATTTTCTGAAAGTCATCACAAGAGGAGTTTTCCATACCCTGGGCAGCAATAAATTTATTTTTCTCTTGGTAACCCTGTAAAGAACAAGCATAAAAACTATGATTTCTTAGCATTCTGTATTCACAGGATCTGTTTTAATTTTTGTTTGATTTCAAAATACTGCTTACATTTTTTAAATTTAACTATTTACATTTTAAAGTCTATTTTTTTTTATTTAAATAACACAATTATTACACCAATATCTTTAAAAAACACAGACTCCAAAAAAATCTTACATTAATGTAGGAGGAGTTGATATAGTCGGAATCGGGAACACCCTCGAGAGAGGTCAAATGCACCCTGGAGTGATCATCTTAAGAAAAAGGGGAAAACACATGATTTTATCATTCAAAACTGACCATTTGAACAGTATCTTTTCATACACATCTGTCATGTCATTTTCACAGCAAAAATCTTTTCCCCTCACAAAAATAGATATGATCAGTGTAAATGAGGGAAAAGCACTCTCTCATGAATCTCTGTGGTGAGAAAGCCTTACAGGGAAGAATGTTGACGTATCTGTTCTTCTCCTTATTTTCTTCCTTGGAGGCAGCATCACATGAGGCCTGAATGGGACACACGGGCAGCGCCTGCAGTGAAAATAGAAACCTCAAGAGTTCATGAGGGCTGAAAACACAACCTAGAAATTACCACAAACAATGCACTCATTTATGTGTCTACAATCTCAGCTTCGTTCATTCATGACTTTTATGAACCTACGTTGAATTCTTCCCGGAAAAGCTTATTGTCATCCGCCATTCTGCGGTTCATTTCCTCCTCCAGCTTGTCGATAGGAAGAGGAGGGTACTTCCTGTTGGTGCTAGGAGAGCGAGCCAACAGTGGCACACTCTGAAGTTCTGTAAAATAAGCAAGAAAGGGTTTGACTGATGAGAAAAAGATTCATTAATTAAACTATTTCCCATCAATGAAACCGTTTAAGAGATAATAAAATACCCTGGATGACCAATAGAGGGCAACAATGTATAGTTCAAGAAACAAAAAAACAAGGCAAAGTCAGACAGAGATTAAAAATGTCTTAAATGAAATTTTTTTTATGTTTTATATTTTTAAAAACAAATAAAGTTGCTGTAAGTTACATAACCAACTAAATGTATCTGCTTAAAGTCAATTCTTCACATATAATATGTATATATAATTGTAATATATAATAGACATATACACAAATATTATATAATACAATTTTGAGAAGTTAAAGAACAACCAATATTGATACTCTAACCAAACATAACACATAAAATTGCATGAATGGCTCCAGCAAGTCTATAGCTTTTACCGGTGTCATCAGCTCTCCCGTTGGTCAGCCGGAAGGAGTTGGAGTGGCTACCCGCTTGCTTGTACTTCTTAAACCTACCACAACAGAGCAGAACAAAAAGCCAATTGTTACCATGGAAACTGGACAATTTGGGCAGTGCCCCCACTGATGATGCAGGTTTCCTGGTGAATGGAGCTTTGCAAACACTTGTTCTCTTCTGCTCTACTCTGACTGCTTTCTGTAGACAGTGAGCTCCTTCACTTTTACATGCTACAATAATCAGTTAGGGCCCCAAACTAATTCTGAACAATTGACTCCAGGAGTTTACCTTAGCATGTACAGGACGATGATGATGAAAATGATGACCAGCAGAGAGGACAGAGCAACCATGACTGCCATAATCGCTGTGTCATCTGATTTGAGAGAGAGAAACAAAATTATACAAGTCAAATTTAAGCACTAAATGTTCTATTGCAAACTGCATGGATGCAATGCTTAGCTTAGACTTACCTTGTCCATCATCATCTTTAGGGCAAGAGAAGAAAAAAGCAAAAGATTAGAGAATTGCAGAGCATCTTATGACATTAGAACATCAGCAACTAACTCATTGTTGTGCAGGTCAATATTTAAGGTAACTTTGACTATAAATGTAATTTTTGTAGTAAAAGTTAAGCAATCTTTTAACAATTAACACACCAGGATTTTTCAAATAATGATTTTAATGAAAAACTTTTAACAACTTTAAGTAGGTCATAAAAAATATTAGGTCTATACTCATCCTTTAAAAATCTTTTACTTCAGGTGTTGTTTAAGAATTGTTTGTTTTGAGGAATTCAAACTTCAGAAGATTAAGTAAGCACCTTTAACACCAGAGATTGAGGGAACAAAAACATTTAAGCAGTGAGGAAAAAAATAAATAAATCTATTGTGATTTTTAAGGGTGCACCAGAATTAACACTCTTGGCCAAAAGCAAACCATAAGGAAACATTTGAGAAGGATCTGACTACAGACACACCTCGGGGGCTCATGCACACTGTTAAGGCCCATCTAAACTTGTGCATCAAGCCTACAAATTGGCTTTTAGCAATTCGTAGAAAAGATATTATTCTTATCTTTGTGTGAGATGTTTTTCCCAGCCATGAAAAGGAAGCGTTGAAGTCTGAAGAGTCTCAGTTTGAAAAAAGATGCTTCTGATTGGTTGATTTAAACTCAATGGGTCAAGAGTCTGTGCCATCTACTGGGTAGCCTCATTCTCTTTCAGAACATTTTACCCGGTTTCTTGTGGTTGTAGGTTTTTGTGTGGACGTGATGGTTTTTTTGTAAATGGGTAACAAAAAAAAAAGTTTAAAAAACTTATGTTTTTTGGAAGCCTGTAGTTAGTATTTTTATTATCCCAATAATGATCAGTGCATACACAGCAGACAGGACATCATTGAGCTTTTCATTTGTAAACAACTTCCTGGTGTATTTCCATTCCAGAAGGCATGAGTAACAGTGCACATGCAACTCTTGAGGTTGCGTGTCTGAAGCCAAACTATTTAACATTTGGCAATACTTAGAATGTTTTTCATTTTTATATAGTGATAACATTTGGTACTATAAAGATTCAACTGGATACCATCTGACTTAATTTGTGAATTCATCTAGCCGTGTTTTTGCAAATACATTTATGTTTGTTGCTTTTGTTTGTTGTTGTGACTTTGTGAACTTGTGTTTCACAGTCAATGTTCCAGGTATAGAAAACAAGCTGTTAATTCAGCAGATTATCCCTCAGTTAACATTTGAGATTTAGTTTTAAGTACATTTTCAACATCCAGCATTGAAGACAAATGAGATAAACGGCACCTGGAGGCTGGCTGATGTCAGTGGTGGTGGCATCCATGAGGGTGGAGGGCGGTTCCGTATCAGCCTCTGATGTGGATTGTGTGGTTGCCAGATTACCAGAAGGTGTCTCTGCTGTACTATTAGCTGTTGTCTGCACATCTCCAGTTCTTGCTGTGCTGACTATTGGGGATATGGAAGAAGGGCTCAAGGGGGTAGGAGGCGCTTGGGTGAGGCCAGGCACAGTTTGAGGTGGGTCGACAGAAGGGACTGTGGGAACCTCTGGGAGCACAGTGGTCTCGGAGACATTAACTGATGTGGTGGTAAGTATTTCTAAAGGCGATGTGAGAGTTGGGACAACTGTTGGGGGTGGTTGGGTGACTACAACAGAGGGTGAAGGTGGGGGTGTTGGCTTTGTAGTCGGTACGGCACCTGAGGGAGAAATTTATGAATACGTTAATAATGAAAATTATTTACTTGAGTTTTAGATACAACCTTTCATGCACGTTCTTGCTTCCCAAAGAGTAGCAACAAACCAACAAACTGAATGCATGATTGATTAAATGAACTAAAATGACGCTAACCCTTCCTTGTACAACTAGTAACTTCTATGCTTAAAGTTTGATCTGGAAGGACAATTTCAAATGCAAACACACCTCAGAAATTCTCTATTATGGGGTACATGAAAAAATTTCAAATTCCTTCTGACATAAGGAACTCTTTTTGACAATCAGCTCTGGTGCAGGAAGTAATTTGAATTGTGAATTTTCCTTTACCGTAAGAATTAAGGTTACCGGAATTAAGGTTAGCACTCACCAAACTAGCATTCAGCTTTTTTGTCATGGAATTTTAGTGGAAAATATAGGACAAAGAAACCAACAGTTAAAGATTCTGGGTGTCTTTTGAAGGGATGCTACAGAGGGGTTTAGTAGACCAGCGATCAAATAGTTGCATGCTATTCTGATAACGGAAGTCTTGTTAAGGTCGTGTTGTTAAGGTCCACCAGAGGCTCACATCTGCTTCATGAGCACATAATTAACACATGTTCTTATCTGGATGCTTTGTACTAATATTTTATTAATACTAAATCATTGTCCATCCCTAGATTAAAACTCTAAAAATGGCACTTAAACTACTGGAAATAAGTCCAGTCCAAATTTGCACATTTAAACATGAAGTAATCCAACTAAACAACAGTAAATTAAGAGGTGCAACATGGTTCTGTCTCAGGCACCATCCGGTTTCCAGCTTATGACTATTTTTGGACAGAAATCATCCATCAAAGGTACACAAATGAAAAAGCACATTAGCTTAATTAACCCTTGTGTGGTGCTCATATTATTGTTACTCAGGCAGTGTTTGCGAATCTGGTGAACCAATTGATTTTTAATCCCAATCAAAACATTTTATGATAAACACTTAAAAGATATTTACTTTAGCTAGGAAACAAATGATTTAAACAGCAAATATACTTTATTTATTTTTTTTCAACTTTATTTCTTCACATTTAGAATTTAAATCACGTGTGGTGTTCTCATTATTGTTACACTGGCAGGGTTGAAAGGTCTGCTAGACCAATTACATTTTGGAGCTTTTAATTAACAAAATCATAGAATTTTATACTAAAATCTACAATTATATGTTTTAGTGGGAAGACAGAATAACGGTAATACATTTTTTTTTTTACTTTGACATATCCCAGGTCCAGTAGACCCGAACACCTTGTGTGTTATATAAATGTGTAGGGGATATACAATGCAACACACTGTGTAACATACAGTGAAACATACAGCGAAAACTGAAAGTGGGTCCCAAAGACATGAACACCATACAAGAGATATTTCATACTTTTTTTTAATGTGGAGGGTTATTAAACCCTTCTTTTGCCAAATAGTTTACTTGCATTTTTGGCAAACAAGTAAAATTTTATTTACTTAATAATATGTTGTTCATCTTAATCACTATTTGAATTCATTCAAACATGTTTCAACATTTTCTATCATGTTTATATCATCCCAAAAAGAACTGTTTGTTACATGACTAACATGTATTTGATCTTCTACATCACAAATTGAAAATGTTAAAATTTGAATGCTTAAATAAATTAAAAAGGTGGGCTCAAAGTCTATACACAAAACAATGCATGTGAACAAAATTTTTTTCCTCCAGGGACTGTATGAAACCAAGTTTTCTTTCATGTTTTTCTTTCTTTTCAGCAACTCCCAAGAGATGTCATTTTGCTTAAAAGCAACAAATTAAATGGCTGATTAAATTCACCAACATTCAGATAAAATTTCCACCTCCAGCTTGAAATACACCAAAAAGTGTTTTTTTAAATAGTTAAAAATTAATTTCTATCTTTTAAAAAACTAAAACATTGGCTTGACTCAACCAATCTTAAGTTGATCAAACAAATGATCTGAATGCAAATAGACTGAATACTCAATGCATCTGTTTTTTTCTCATATCAGGCAATGCAATCCACTAAATTTCAGCGGAGCAGGCACATCCTGCATCTGTTTTAAAAGATCTTCACAGGTTGTCATAAACAATACAATAAACGTCATCTTGAAAATGTTTAAAATGTATGCAATCCATTCAGAGAAAGCATTATTGTTACCTGAAGGTTCAGGAAGTGTCTGGGCTGTGCTGAGGGCCACAGAGGTCACCTGGAGGAGCAGGAGCAGGGGACACATACCCATACTGCCCTATAACACACCAAATTGAATCAACACCAAGTTACAGTTTTATCCATCAGCACACAAACACAACGCTATTCAAGAAGTTAATGAATTTAAACAATGGAAATATTAAGGGATTCCAAACAGGAAACAGACAACTACTGGGGACAAACAGCATGAAACCATTAAGAGACTCAAATCAAACCAATAAAATCTGAATTAAAATGTTCATTTAACTATTTTCAGATGACATTTTCTTCATATAATTGTCAACAAATTTACCAGCCCATTTAGCAAAAATGTATTATTATTATACATACTTAAGCATGACAAAAGAAAAGAAAACACTGCTCAATGATGCAAGGTAAAATAGGTTCAGATGGGTCAAACTTGCCTACCTGGAAAAACGAAACCTGCATCACTCACTCATTCGCACAACGATCACCTGTAGACAGAAAAAAATAATTCATTGTTACAATATGGCAATGCATTTCAGATTAAAGGCAATGTGAAACTTTTATTCTTATTTTAGTACATTGATGACTTACAAAGGAAGGACCTTCTAAATTCATGAAACAGCTATTGAACTTATTTGCAATTATATCATCTTGAAATTGAACTTTATTATGTGAATTAAAACCAAAACGTTTTTTTCAAAAAACATACGTAAAACTTTATTTTACGTATCGTGTTTATTACATACGTAAACACGAAGATGGTTTGGACGTTCTTGCACAGCTAGAAGAATTGACATTTTGAACCAAGTACAATGCCTCTAGCTATGGCTCTGTCTCTGGTCTGAACATGCTGTTAAATAACAGCTACAATTTGTTCTGTTAAAGTGCCTGCTAAACCGAAAACAGTTTATTGAATTTTAATTAGCCATCATAATTAATAAATAATATTATGCATGAATATTATGTCTAACTGCTTTTTAACAGCAGAAACAGAACATTCACATAAACAACAAAAATGTATTTTTTTAGATATACTCTTACATTGTAAAAGCTGTTGAACATGTTTGTGTATATTGTTAGAAAATTCTACTCAATGTAACACTCGTTTCTCAAAGCACTTGCTCACTGTACCCAGAGGAGGAGTTTTTTTTGTTGTTGTTTTAAAGACTATTTTGCGCAGAAGGCGGATCGGGACACGCAATCTCCCTAAAATAGGTGACAAAGAGTCAAGGAGAGCTTCCAGTTTTGTAGCCGTGTTATAAATTATTCACTAACAAAATTATCGATTAAAAAATATCTAACTTAAATAAATCAACAGGTTTTGAAAACTTTATCCTCATATGCTCTTCAATGACATCATAGTTTAATGCAAATAATTATTGTCTATGGAGTGTTTCTGAGACATCTAATTAACATGTCAAATGAAAAAGAAGACCTGTTTGTTTTGTTTATAAAATCACAGCATTTTGCTAATTGCACAGGGTTTAATCAGATTAAAAACTAGTTGAGACTCAAACACTTTAAGTATCCAATTCAATCGAGCAATTTGAGCAGTGAAATATATATCACCATCACAGAATCCAAGAGACATCCTAGCCTGCTCTCCCAGTAATGATTCACTAATCTGAATCATGTCTCGCTGGCTAAACCGTCATAATCCAAGCACCAATCTAAAAGGTCAGACCAAAATAATCCTGCCCGTCTGCCACTCATCAAGCACAGCAAAGTGATTCTCCTGCTCTTTCAGACTGACCAATCAGCTTCCTCTGACCCTTAGCAACGAGTGACATCCTAACATCAGTAGGTCATGTCCAGTAATCCTGCAGAAGCTTTCACTGGATCATCAAGAGTCAGACAGAGCTGCTTACATGAGAACTGGCACAAATAAATGCACTTTGGAATAGGACATCAAACGTAACCGTTCTTTTAAGAATGAAAGGGTTGAAAAGTGTGTCACTTGCTCTTCTGGTGTAAAAACAATTTCAAGACTCAACAACAAGTGTCTGGAGAGTGGAAGTGTCATGATCATCACACAAATAACAATCTACTTAAAAAATAAGATGGATTTATATTAAATATGTTGGTGTTATTTCTATTTGGTAGAACCAACATTTTTTAAATAAATAATTACATTTTACCAAATAAAAATCCTGGTTGTTACAAGTCTGTTGAGCTTTAATTATAGGTAAATTGAAATATACTGAGCCAAAGCAGCCAAGCCATGTGCATAAAATAATAGTTAATATTCAGCCCAGCTGAGATGATTAGTTGCTTAAAATTGCTGTATACAATTTCTCTGAGTCTGTGTTGACATCCAAAAACTTCAAAATCACAGAGACAAAGATGCTACTTAACCAAAAGCATCTTTACACCTGCTGACTGGCTAAGAGTGTGCTATGGTTCTGACAGAACCTGGCTTGAACAGGAAGTACTTTATTATTAACTTTTAAAGTTAAGTGTATACTATTGAGCTTCTGAAAGAGGATAGCTGGTTCATTTTGCTGAAATAAACTTAGTTTCGTTTAGGAAGTGTGCATAAGTAGAGGGTAAAACTTTTTGTGATAATGTCTCGGGCAATTAAAAAAAATCATTGTTTAAGTACTAAATTTGAGTCCATGGGACATCAATTAAATTAAAATAGTTCCCTTCATTTCTCTGAATGTGATTACAAATTGTGCTTGCAATGGTATGCAATCAGTTTAAGATCACAGTTGTTGCATTTTGATGGTTTCTGAAATGTTTAACCAGCAGTCAAAATAACATTGTAAACACACATTCATGTTTTCTCACAGGTCTCAAATGATTGAGTGCAAGTGAAACTACTGTTTAAAAATGGGGTAGAAATAAAATTAAAGTTTTTCTTTTTCAGATTCCTTAATCTTTGAATATTTATTCCAGTTTCTTAAAGGGCCATGCTACCTTCGATACAGACATTGAGGTTTTCTGAAATTTGCATTTGTTGCACATAACTGAATACAAAGTGCTTTATGTTTAGTTGTATGTAACTAATTGTGTGTATTTCTGACTTCCTGGTTAAAAATAATCATCCCTGGGAGTGATTTTTTAATTGTCATAAGAGAATTCTGCATCATTTTTTTGGGCAAATATTTTCTGGCAGATGGTATCTGAAACTGACTGGTTTCATGGCCCTTTAAGCACTTATGAATCTGGTCAAAAGATTCCACAAGCCTAAATACAATAGTAAATCAGTCAGTAGAGCTGTTACAAACACACTCCCAGTGAGAAAGCCAAAACACAGTCCTAAATGTGGCATGAAAGTTTTCAATAAAGTTGATTCTTTATATTTGCATCACTATGTTACTTTCCACATCATCTTAATTTAAGTCTTTTATTTTTCAGCAATCTTTACAAACTCACTTCACAAAATAATTATTAATACTGTTTAATGAGGAAAATGACTTAGAATAACAATCTTCACTAGAGAATAGAGTATTTTTGTATACATTTTACAGCCTCCAAAACAACTTTGTGTTGTAGAGTTGACACGTTATTTTGTAAATACAATATTCATATTGACACATTAAGACATTTCTTTGTTCTCTCAAAATGTCAAACATTTAAAATACCCACTACCCTTTAATTACAATAAAATCTAAAACGACTCCCTGACAATGTTACATTGCACCTTTATATTTTTCCAGACTGTTTTTGTTTGTTGATTAATTCAGCTTGTCATTCAGCAGAAGCTCATTATAAGCTCCAAAATGATAAATCTGCCACTCAAGGGTAAATTTGCCGCTAGGTTATGCAAACAGCTGACTATTTCCACTGAAAAAAGAAGATACACAAGGTCGCATCTATCTCTATGAATTTAATCAAATCAGGCTCGCCTCATTCACAAGCCTGTTATTCCACTGCTGACAGCATGAATTCTAGGCGTTCATTGTCAGAAAAAATTTACTTAAAAACAACAAAGCTTCCTTCAGGTGGAGGGCAAACCATAGCTGCTTTTTGGGCTGAGTTTGCAGAAAACCTTCAGATAGCAGTGGCTGATTATCCTATCTCCCCTCCTTACATTAATAGTCAATTTCTATCTCTAGAATCTCCCTTTTCTGGACTCGGCAGGAAAGCCATAACCCTGAGAGAGTACATTGCTTCCTTCCTTCCTTCAGCGTCTGTCTGATTCCCTGCCAGATCCATCATTCAGTCCAAAAGGCACCGCACCCTCACCTAAGTAACACATCGTGGAAAGCAAAACATTATTTAGGGAAAGAGCCAGGCTATTGCGTAACAATACTGTTCTCCCAGCCCAGTGTGACCATTTACTTGTTTTTAGGGATGATGAGTCAGGCCTGAATATTATCTTTGAGGAAATGGCACACCTCGAGTAGATGACACCTATAATAGGGGTTTTCCTTTACGATCTGACATCATTTATTTTTAAGTGCTCTAATGGCCCATCTCCAAGAGCCTTGTTCCTAAAGAAGGAGCCTGCAGTAGAATCATGTTCTCTGGGGAAATCAAAACAGCTGCCTGGGTGTTTGCAGAAAACCTTCATCCAAAGGGAGAGTTACGTCTCCGCTGCATTAGATCTCACCTCGCCTGAAGTGAAAGTGCTTTTTATTATGCACGGAAATCCACTAGCTGAGGGCTTGCGTTTTATCACTTGCATAATTTGTTCCTGTTAGACATCATATTAGATTATATTTGAAGTTATGGGTGGGTGAAACAGGAAAATATGGCTTTTCATTTATTTTCAAGAAAAAAAAACAAGATTTACAGTTTGATCACGATGTACTAGTTTTCAATAACAGATTAAAAATTCAACCTGATCACTTCAATTGTACCAGCGTAAGAAAGGGAAGAAATTAGACATTAAATAAGTCACACCCACCAGCAATAAAAAAAATACCTTACTTTTTAAAACTACTTACAAACACCAACTAGGTTTTCAGAATTAATTCTCTAATTATACAAATATGATTAGTTATGAGTTTTTGCTGCTGTCCCCACTAATCCTAGCGAGAACAGCCATCCAGACCTTTTCAAGTTATTAGATAATTCCTAAATAGTTGGAAGTAAACAACGTTAAGACAAAACGTAAATGCTTTGTTAATAGCTGTAGTTAAAACAAACTAAATAGTTTTTCATACTATAGTTGGTAAAAAAAAGTGCCATATTCATTTTTACTTAAAATGTAAATAATCATGTAAATCATCTTGGTGGGGTCTGCTAACCATTGTTTCTAGAAGCAATTTCTTGACAACCCCAAACAACAATCTATGGAAAACGTTGTATCTAGTTACAAATGTATTAAATTGATTTAAGCATGTATCTTCTGGGTATTGAATTGATGGCCATGGCAATCCTAGTGTTTACTGTGTTGGCAACAAGAAATTATGGTTAAATTAGGAAGGAAGTCATTACAGCAATTGTAAATTGGATTGTTCATGGACAATGGTCTGCAAGTTTGTTCAAATCCCTGTGGTATACTACTCATTCCCAATAAATTCTACTTCGTATGAAATGCAAACATCAATTGGTTCAACTTGAGATGAATTTTCTAACTGATCACAAACATAAAATACCTCATTAATTTGAAAAACTCTTCTTTGCTCAAGTAGAGACATCAAATACCTTAGCAACCACACAAAACACTAATAAATAACACATAGATATCCTTGGGCATGCAGTTGCTGTGATGAATTGTTCAGCCTAAAACACATACCAGAGAAGTTATGCTTTCAATCTAGCAACAACGCACTTCTGCTCACTATCAGTGGAACTCTCATGCTTCAGAGATCTCAAAAGAAATGGCACATGCCCCCAAAACCCCCAACCTGTTCCTTTTTTGAACATTCCTTAAGGTACAGCAAAAAAGTCCACAAAGGAAGAGAACAAATAGATTATGAATTAGCAACAGGTGGAGTGTGCTGAGCAGAAGCATCCCAAAACACAACTTTAATAAACCACAGTAAAGCAGATGCAATTCCATAAAGCAATGTAGTTCATTCATATCAGGGGAAAAGACTCAACATGCGCTCCAAAACTAAGACACATGCTTTATCTCATTCTATTGATCATGTAAGCTATTTATAAGATGCTAACAAGTTCAAGTTTTTCAATACTTTATTTAGGAGAAAATGTTTAGAATTTGTTTAAGGGCTCTTACCAATGTGTGTGAAAGCAACAGTCAAACAATATGAATTGCAATTTTAAAAAAATCAAGCAGACAACTTTCAAAAATCTAATTATTTAAAAGCTATTTATTCAAAAGTTTATTTTTAAATCAGAAAACCAGTTTCTCAGAAAATCCACATTATAAAAGATTTAGCCTCCTGGTGCCTTGTTTAAGCTCCTGTGTGGACGCAAGGAAAAAAAAATAGCATTTCCTGTCCTTAAGAACTTTCTAAAAACATTTATTTACAGTATCTCAGAATTATTTAAATTACATCATGCACAAAATGCAATTTATTATCACTCAAACTTGCCTTACCATTGAAAACTCATAAACAATAAAGAATAGAAATTCATTGGGTTTATCGTTCTTATTATTTTGATTATTATTGTTTACTTATCATTGTTCTTTTATTAAAACAAAACAAACATAAAAAAACCTAAATGCCTTTTCACCTAAAGGCAATCCTCTTTTTCTCCACCAGGTAGACATTAATAAACATTAAATTAATTTTGATAATTTATTAATAGAAGACTTGAAACAGATCTTGAAAACTACATACAAATTAACTGAGACTTGTATGTGTCCAAAAGCGTGATTTTAATTGTTACCAAAGTAATTGAAATTCAAAATTTCCCATAATCGTGCAGATCTAGTTTTATAATACTTTTTTTTTTAAATAACAGCTTTGGATGACAACTTAATTAGACAGGAAATTAACGCCAACTTCAGTTCTGTTTAGCCCTTAGTTCATTGAATGGCTAAACTCTAAAGCCTTCTTTGTTTTCCCCACAATTTCATTTTTACAAACTCCATGTGCATTCAATCATATGCCTGCAATCAATGCGATGTCCAGTGAGGTAGCAGAAAATGCAGTGATTGAGCTTGTACTGCAGCTTGAGAGATAATGGGTGTCTGTCTGTCCTCATTCACAGTTTATTAATACGCTGCTCTGCACCCTGGAAGAGAGGGACTGGAAGAATCTCAATGCCCCTCTTCATCAAACTGGGACGGATCAGCAGACAAGCAGAATGACACTGCATTTACAGTCATTGACAAACCTGATGCTCTTTAGCTGAACAACTTCCTGTATCGCTTTTAGAACAATGATTGTTCAAATTCAAAAACACCAGAAAGTGATGGTTGGGTTTTTAGTAAGATGGTTAGAAATTTTTAGTTTTCGAAATTTGACAAAAATAAAAAACTATATGATAATAAAAAAAAAGATCATCATGTTTATCATTTACTTCATGCCACTGCACTAACACACCTCTGAAGCCGGCTCTTTTCTCAATAATACAGTGATGACAAAGATTCTAGGATTATCACTTTACTTTTTTACATCCGTGCCAGCAGATAGATGTATCAAGACATCCTGTAGTTCGGGTATAGGTTACCAAAGACAATAATGTGTAACAAAGAGGATTAGGCTCTACCTAATTTAGAACAGTCAGTAACAGTTCAAGCTCTAGTAAGAACTTCTTTAATCAGCTATAACCAAGTAAGCTGTATCACGTTTCCTTACATTTTCTTCTGTATGTTCCATAACCATATTTAACAGTCATTAATCTCTGCTGACACAATACCTTACTGTAATAGCTTGATTTATACCCTTTTGGTGGTTTCTTCCTGACCAATGAGAAATGTCTGTAACTGATGATCAATATAATTATATAATAAGAATAAAATAAAGTGCATTTATTTCGTATGCTGTATTGTAACAACATAAAATGAGGCAGGAAGGTGCTGGGTATCTTATGTCAGGGTTTCCATAGATCATTCTGCTCTCGCCACATCACACACAAAAGAGAGGAAATAGTCTGGTATGAGGTGAGGATGCAGCATACTCAAACACAGCTCCACACATTTACCCAAATATTCGGTGGGAAGTTAACACAAGTGAGCATACCTAGATTTGAAAGGCACATCACACATCTGTCCGAGCAGTTAGTGTGCACAATTTGTTTTAAGAATTCAGCTCTGTCATAACATATGGGTTTTTCGCAATAGAACCAATAAAAGCTGCTGTTTTGATGCCGTGAATGAGTCATGAAAGCTCGATATACACTCTTACTTTGATCTCATGACAGAAAACTGCTCTGAGAGCAAATGATACCATTTATTTTAGTTTTCATGAAAATAAATGCTTTCTGTTTATGTGCACTACTGAAATGACAAATTATTAATAATATTAATGAGCGACAGTTTTTTAGTATTGGATCAGTATTGGTATGGGTGATAATGAGCCTGTTTGCATGGAATCAATTCCAATTTCTGCAGTATCGCCCCACCCTGTCAGTCGTTCAGTCGTACTGATCTCAAAAAGAAGTCACTGATTTTGATGACAACAGCAGCAGCCTTTCCACAGGTTATTTTAAACTATATATATATATATATATATATATATATATATATATATATATATATATATATATATATATATATATATATATATATATATATACACACACACACATATAGTGAACTTTAAAAACATGGTTACATTTTAAGCATTAGATTTTTTTTATATAAAATGTACATTCTTTTTTGTAAAAATTTATTCTTGAGTCAACCGGCAAAATTTTGCCGCTTTTGTAAAGTGTCGGTTCAGGCACTGTTTTGGCACCGGTATCGGAACAACTCAGAACGATACCCATCCCTACCAATGACAAAGATCCAAAAGATTTGTGTAAATCTCAGTTTGAATAGGTGTGTAGTGGCCTTATCGCCACAGATTCAGTGGACACCACCAAAAAAAAGTGTCTAGGCTCCCAGGTTTCTCTCATAACACACCATGGATAGCATATCCACAACCATATCCATAACGAGGCTGGTCACATGAGTCGGTCATACATACTTCACATGCTAAATTGTATAATTTTAAAGCATAATCAAACATGCTGGAGTTGCAGTGATGCATGTTTGTAGCCTAAAGAGGTATTGGTATTACATAAAAAAACAGTATTGTTTTCTCCTAGAAAATTCTTTAATATAGATGCTAACTACAAAGAGTTTGATCAATGTTCTGTCTCTGTACCATTTGATATTGCCATGCTGTGCTAATGGTGTCTCAGTATCAAGTCAATGAGCCACCTGAATGAGTTTTACAGCTTTAAAATATTGTCTGTAATCATAAAAAAGCGGACTCAACTTCACAAATTGTATTTATCAGAGATTATTATTAGGGCCTATCTCCAGGGATATATGAGAAACAACTGTTAGTGTATTTTGTAATGCATAACCCTAAATGACTTGTTATGGTGTGTCTAGATGCACACCCATTCGATCAGGTTAGTTCTCAAAAGTTCAGGACTCAATTTGAGTGCAAGATAACAGCGATAATAAATTATGGTTTGTTTGTTTTTTATTTTAAAGTGTCTAGGTGAAGCTATAGCTAGCACTTTGCTATGCTGTTATACATTACAAATCAGAGCTCATAGCTCATTTGGTGCATACCAGTCATAACACAAAAAAAATATTACAAAAAATAAATAAATCACTCTTCATGCTGATCCGATCCACTAGCTTATCCTCTGCAACATCTGTAATTGGTTAAACTCTTTCTGAGGACAAGAGATCAGAAGGGCTACTTCAAGAAGTCCAAAAGAAGATACAAAATTATGTTGTACAGAAGCCAATTCAGAAGTTTTAAGAGAAAACTCCGACATCTAAAAAGTTCCCACTGTGGTCCTCACGTCATATAATATTTTTATGTTCCTAATATGATGATGAGCTTGTTGCAGCACTTTGTGGTGTTTTTACATGAAACACATACTTGCAATGACTAACAGAGAGCCGCAGTCCAGGAAAGTTTCATATCAATCTTCATGCAACAAACCTGATTCAACTTATTAAGCTCCTCTTGGCTTGGATGAAACTACTGGCTTATCACTTGAAACAGAGTTGAGACAAAAATCAAGAGGGGTTATTGCAGCCTTCCTGGCATGACCGTTGACCACTGCACTAAAAACATATATTCAAAAAATAACTTTATATATATGATAAGGGTAAAATGGCATTAGATCTCAAATATTTCATGAAACCCCTTTAATTAGTGAGAACATGAACACAAAACAATAGTCCAGCTGAAACACACCAAAGCTAGCAATCTTTCCTCTAATGTCACAGCATCTTAACCTTTCATCTTAATCTTTAAGCTCTGAGAGAACTACTGTACATTGACAAACCAGATTGTTTGCAGGAAGGAGTAATAACAGGTTTAAACAGCACAAGTTGACAACAGGGTTAGACAAAATTCCTAACATTAAAAACACAATGACTACTGGTGAAGGGTGTGAAGAGGAAAATGTATAATCTGTGTTTAGAAAGGTAGATAAAAAAGGGGCGGGATATTCTGCCTACATAAAACTTCCTTAGTAATGTATATGTAAAACTAAGATAACAAATTAACATTCCTCTGATTCCATTGACCATGAAATTATGCAATAATAAAAATACCTAAATGAAACATGACCGTTTTTAAAAATTTGAGACGTATTGAAATTGACAATTTGCAAAACTGCATTGAAAACCATTTTTTTCTAATGAAACAAGTCACTGGCCAACTTTTTCTCAAAATTGCTTCAATAACTCCCACATATAAGGTGCTTGCCACTTCATGGAGTAATGCCTTGTTCACACTTCCAGCCTATGTGGTGAGATTTTGGATTACGCTCCAACGAAAGCTCAGCTGAATTTAACTTTGACCTGCGATACACAACTACTACGCCCAGATTGAAGAGGTAAGTGCATGTTTTCACTGAAATCTTGTTTTAAAGCTTGATTAGATTTTCAGTGTTGATGTGAAATTAGAGTGAAAACTGCTGCCGTTTGGACGATTTATAGTTAGAGCTTGATAAGTGCTAACTACTCTACAATGTCTACAATGCCACACGGCCATGCAGTGGCGTTCAGAGCTCCCAAGTCATAAAATCAGATTATTGTTTATAACCATCGCATCAGTAATTAACATTCAATATCAATTGACTAAGCCCATGGTACTTAATGGTAGTGCTCACTCAATGTTCTTCAATTTGAACCAAAAAGAGGGTAACATGGCAACCCTGCCTGCCAACTTTAACTTAAGTGCATACACCGGATAGAACACTTGAGGGAATATCTGAGCGACATGATTCCTGTGTCTGTCTCCACAAAAGCTCTCAGCCCACCGACTCCCATGCGTACCCCATGGTCTCCAAATCAACACACACACACACACACACACACACACAGCTCAGCTTTTAAAAACATGTAGCGACAAAGCGCTGATCAATAACTTCACTTTCAGCGTGCCTGCCACAGCGCGTGATGCGAACACACTGGACCCCTATTGTCTTCCATCCATTATTGTAACAACGTTTAGCTCCTAACCAGTCTGAGATGATTCATATTGCCACAATGCTTTCAGTCAGAATGTATTCACACACTAAACTTGTTCAGAAATTAGTTCTATTAGTCAAATTCTTTTAGAATTCCAACAATATATCCAGCATAAGATTATATTTAATAAAAGGGTGTGAACTAAGGAGCCCACAATTGCTTGAAATTTCACACACAAAAATTGAAACAACAATAACACTGAACATTTCAGAGCTCACAGGCGTCACGGTGGCGCAGTGGGTAGCACAGTCGTCTCACAGCAAGAAGGTTGCTGGTTCTAGGCTCGGCTGGGTTGGTTGGCATTTCTGTGTGGAGTTTGCATGTTCTCCCCGTGATCGCGTGGGTTTTCTCCGGGTGCTCCGGTTTCCCCACAAGTCCAAAGACATGCGGTATAAGTGAATTGAGTAAGAACGATTGTCCATAGTGTTAAAGAGTGAATGAGTGTGTGTGTGTGAGTGTTTCCCAGCGATGGGTTGCGGCTGGAAGGGCATCCGCCGTGTAAAACATATGCCAGAGAGTTGGCGGTTCATTCCGCTGTGGCGACCCCGAATGGGAAGAAAGCCGACATGAAGATGAATGAATGAATGAATTTCAGAGCTCAAAATGCGTTGATTTTTGAATGAATGTCATTTCAATGTCAAGTCAGCGACAAAGAGTATCACGCTCCACAAAAGTAGTTTCTTGACGTCAAGAGCCCTTTTTAAGGTCCTGCACGAGTGGGCAACCCAAACCCCTTAACGCTGGTTAGCCAAGTAGTTACCATTTACAAACCAGCCGTGCATTCTAGTGATGAACTTGAGATGTGAACATTGCTACAGCACTAAACACGTACGTCAATCTCTGGCCCAGTGTTGTTTTTTGGCAGCCATCCAAGTTTTAGTCTTATTTAGGCATCCAAAAACAGAAATGATTAGTTTGTCACATTTTAGTCATTAAAAATGTAGCAGTTTTAGTCATGTTTTAGTCAACAAAAAAAGTGGAGCTTCTCTCTCCACGTTAATCTTGCCGTGTGCGAAGGGCTTCTCCGAGTCTTCGCTCCCGACCTACGCTCCAGCTGCCACCACTGATTCGCATACAAGCTGAGTACGGTCCACCACGTGATTGGTGTCCGAGCCGGACAAATTATGGAACAGATGTAGTCACCTGTGAAGTCTGCAAAGAGCCATAACGGTCACAAATCATGAACAGCAGAAATGTAAGCTTTTTGAACATGTAATCTTCCCCCAATAACATTTTCGTCCAAGCTTGTGTTTCGTCCAAACTTATGTATGTCTGTCCTGTTTTCATCATAACGGAGATATTTTAGCTCATCAGCGTTTCATTTTCGTCACAATAAAAAGGTGCATGAACTAATTTTTTTCATTTTCCTTATTGAAAACAACACTGCTCTGCACTCCCTAACAAAATTTCTCAACAAGAGCATATTCAGAGACTGAATAGAGTTAAACTCGCAGGCTTGACCGATGAGCTAAGTTTATATTAAGTTAAATAACAATGTATAGATGTTCCCAGTCCATCCAAGAGACAGTCCCGAGTCTTCCCTAAGGTCTCCTCCCTGGGACAACCCATTAGGAAGGCATCCAAAAACAGAAATCCAAGTCGGCAGCATGTGGAGCTCTCAATGTCGAAGAGCAATGATTCAACTCCAATGGAGCGCACACTATCTCTAAAGTAGCACTAGTAACTCACCCAGAGTAGGAAATGCTTTTTGACAGTTTACATTCAATATCTTTTTGTCATGACCTAAGACTCTTGAACTAAAGGCGAGAGTAGAAATGCATATTTATCGGTGAATAAAGAGCTTTGTGTTTCCACTCCACCAGCTAAAAAAAGTTACGCCAGCCATCAATCTCACACTCTAACACACCAAGATCCTTTAACCTCTCTACTTGATTCAGAATCTCGCCTCCAACCTGCAGGGAGTAAGCTACTACTCTACTTTTACTCTAGCTGTTGATACACATCCCTGCAGCTGTAGGTCTTGGAACAATGAGCAAATAGGAAGAAACTGTGTCATTAAAAAAAGACAGTGCTGCCAGACACCTACATGTAAATAGAAAAAGGTTTAAACTGATTGTGGGCCAAGCAAACCAAGGTCTATAACGATCAGACTGAGCAGCTTTTTAAAGAGGGCCTTGAAACCTGCTCACAAACCTCCAGCCACAGAATGTCAAGGGCACAATCATGTCTAGTTAGCATAATTTCTTAGCAAATTTTCAGATTTAAAGGTCCTCAACAGTGAAATAATTTCTTAATCATGTCACTTTAAGTGTCTGAAATATCAATTAATGGTAGATGTATGTGGCAGATCATTTACTACTAGCATCAATTGTGAACAATTTACTAAACATGATTGTGTGAGATTCAAAGAGGTTTCATAATGGATAAAAAAGGTCCTTCATGCGGTGTACAACACAAAGAAAAAAAACACACAATACAACACAAGAAACACCATACAATGTCATTCAAATGCATTGCTTAATTAATATATTAACAGAATACAGCGGTCACACTTTACCCAGTATTTATGAATATATGAGTATTTATGAATGCATTACTCGCAGAAATCTACTTTTTTTGACATTGTGGTAGAATCTATGTCTAAGAAACACGGGCAAAAATGTAGCAAAAGTACCGAGGTCATTTGCTCCAGTATCAGTGTCTGTGAACGTTAAAGTGCCATATCACACCCTTTGAAATCATTTATAATAAATATTTGACCCGTCTAGACTATCACTGAACCCTTAATAATCTTCAAAAGATAGTATTTTTTGTAAACAATGTCTTTGAATCACCTTACTTGTTGTCACACAGAAAATTCACCCATTTCTGAATAATATGTTCATATTTACACCAAAAAACCCTTTTGGTCCTGAATATCCAAAAGAATACTTTCTTTTCATTGTTTATACGGCATGGTTCTACTACAGTTCACTACAGAACAATACACTTCAGTCAGAGTTTAACTTCATTGAGATGCATTAGCACTTCATCTGATTGGTTTAGTGAGCAGTGCTATGGTTAATTAGCATGGCCACAGCCTTCAAACTGTTTGAGCTCCCAGAAAAAGAAAATAGGATTACACAAACATGTAATAACCTGCATATCTGAATATGACGTGATGCATATTTTTAATGAGGAAATAATACCCAAACAAAAAAAGAATGTCTGAAAAGCTGAGTTTACATGATAAGATACTTCAGTTTTTTTTTTTCGGTTTTATTTATTGATGGAAAGTTGTTTCGTTTAGAAGTAGATTGTACAAAATTGATGCAGTGAATTTGGCATTTACATCAAAACACGCTTTAAATGTGGAGAGGATATGTAAAAAAACATATTGAGAGCTGAAGCTGTTTAATGTATTCAAAAGCTACATTTGTATTGTTGGAAAAGTCTTGGCATCACACATTAAAATTAAAATAATTGTGGAGAGAAGTCAGACTCGAGGCTGTGCGTCTGTCATCAGCTAATGACTGACATTACACAATTCCATCACATGAATGTCTCCACTTTAGAACAAATAAACTAGATTAACCGTTAGAAACTTAGAATGAGTTTTTGTTTTGCTACCACTTCTATCTGTGGAACCATTAACGTTAACACTGTTAGCATGAAAACCATTAACGTTGCAAAAATCATTATTTAAACCCACAGTACCAACCTCGCCGATAATTTTCATAAACTATCTAATCTAATCTACTCAACCACAAATAGTGCGAAAACGCCTCCGCTTAAAAATACTATTATATGAAGACTGAAATCGCGCAAGCTGCGTTCTGGCGCACAATCTGCCTGACTTTCACTGAAAGCTATGCGTGTCTTTTTCTCCCCCTCCCGTTTTCCCTCCTTGCCTCCCAGCTAGTTTTCCAAATCTTCATGTTGCTTCCAACAATGTTGGGTGCGCTTCCGAGACACCTTGTACGGTATATAAACGTTCCTAAACCTGCCTACGTCTTCTGGATGTGCCAAAGCGCGTTGCTTTCTTTGAACAGACGAGCTTTTAGCGTGACAATCTCCGAGAGACACCGGAGACAGAACGTTGAGGCAAAACAGAAGTTTGGGCTGGTCAGAAACAGTCACACACAGAAGTACTCACCCTCCCAGTCCTCTCCCGTCCTGGTGTTCCAAAACAAGTGCGTTTGTTTTCTTCTTCCCCAGCCCCTGTCTCCACACTCCAGGGACCGTGAGTGTGTTCGGAGTGGGGGGCCTGGGTGATAGGAACGGTCTTGAACAGACAGCCAACTTGAAGTGAAGTAATACTGCGAAGCGCTTACAGTTATCCACAATTCATGGCCATGGAATTGCTACACGTGCGGTTCGCCCTAGAAAAGCTAATATTCCTGGCGCCCCCGAGACAAGGTGGACTCAGTATCCCACGATTTGTTCGTTGTATCCGGCCGCGACGGTAGCCTCCTAATCCGCCATGTTGTGCCCCAGCGCCTGGAATGGGAAGCGGCGGATTCCCAGGCCCTGCCCCTCCTCTTCCCACGCAGAAACGCTGCGGCCTCTGGCGGAGAAACCGAAACCTGCAGGAGTGCGCTATTTAGAACCCCACCTAGCGGGTGATGGTTGAATCGCATATTGGGTCTTATGCATTTCCAGTCAAGGGCTTAAAGAGAAATGTTACTAAAAGACGAAACAATTCAGCCGCATCACCCCCAAAAAAAAAAAAAAAAAAAAAAAACCCAACAGCATGCAGTCAAAAGGGATGAGCAAGCAAGAGATTGTTTAAGAATACATTTGGAAAACCATTACCTAGTTTTCTTAAGTTGAACATATAATTGTTCAACAAGAAATTGCAGGATACAACAACATTGCAATAATTAAGTTCATGTACGCTTAATTATTTTACGAAAATATATATTATTTACTCTAACACATTTAATTGTTTAATATGAGTGCTAAATGGTTTACTAAAACACAAATAAAAACTAGATAACATATGATATTACCTTGATGTATGCGTTATTAAAATCTTTGTAGTTTTTTTTTAAATAAAAACATTTGAAACCCAATGAGCTGCATTAACATACAAACAAAGTAAATGCACATTAAGGCCATCCAACAAAGACAGTAACAATATAAAAATAGCCAAAGATAAGAAAAATGTAAGATAAAATGGTGTTAGGACATTTCCCTTTCTTATACTTGTGAATTGGTTAAAAATGTTAGCATAATTCCCACACAAAGTAGTGCTAGAAGGAATTTGCAGCTGCAGAAGACTCATCAGAATGGATTCCCAATGGTAAAGTACTAATATAAGATATTATACTAATGTGGCTCAGGGGCTGAAATCAGAAGAATTGAAGCTCATTTCTGATAAGAAACCTGTAATGATGTTGTGTTTTTGTTCTTCCACTCATATAAACTCCTTCTGTAGAATTCTCCTGATCTTATCCTAAATATCGAGCTAATTTGTCCGTTCTCCCCCATGAGTAACCAAAAATATACAACTCAATTAGTTAACTGATATACATTGGTGGAAATAAAAGAATGAGCACTTACAGGAGTTTTTAATTCCATTCTTTATTAATGTTGAACATCAAAGAAGCAGCAATTGCAGTCAATAAATAGCAGATCCATGTTTCAGACCCACAATGCTGCACAGTATAATTCTTATTGGAAACCTTGATATGTTTCCTCATAGGCTAATATCAGCAGCACTAGCAGAGTAACTTTTCCTGGGGATGCATTCAGTTTGGATTTGACCTCATGAAACACACCTCATCACACTAATTGGGCTTCTCTTTACTTCTTTAAATAGAGTTTTAAATCAGGGTTAAGACTAAACCAGCACAATTTTGCTTTCCTCCTACAAACAGTAATTTCGAAATGAAATAATGAGCACTGGAACAATAAACTGGACAGTTATTAAGATGAAATGTAATGAAGGTAATGGTTCAAACGGTCAGGTTTGCGATGACAGCCCTGGTGAACTCGTCATTCGTTGCGTAGCCTCCCAGATCAGACGTGCGAACCTACACCAAGCACAACAATTAATTGTTTTATTCAATCACCTAAATATTTACATACAAGAGAACAGCAAATCTTTGACAAAACATCTGTCGTAATCAGACACATGCTTCAAAAATGTATCAAACATAACTTTATTTTGTGAAAGATGTATGAGATGAACAACTTAAGAATGCACTTCACATAATAGCAGTCAACTAATAACACTTGTCTTAAGAAAAAAAAAACCTGTTTGGCATAACGTTGGATGAATAATTTACCTACACTTGTGGTATTTTCAGTTTGTGAGCAATGGCACTGAGACTTCCCTGCCAGGATGTGTCTGGAACCCAGTTCCTGTCTCTCATTTGTCAAAATAACTAAAATGTTCCGTGATAAAACAGCTCAACATCAGTTTTAGTGTAATATTAGCAGATGTTAGCAAAGAGTGCCCAGGAGAACACAAAGCATGAGTAAGCATGAACCACACAGAAAGGGAAAAACAACAACACCACAAAATCAAAAAGGTCTGACCGATGTTTTGCAGTAAAAAATCAAAGATGCTAAGAGAACACTTGGAAAACAATTACATGCTTTTCCAGTTTAACATATAACTGTTCAACAACATAGTGCAGAATCAAAACAACAACCTTGCCATAACTAGTTCAACGTACTAATAATCAAGTTAAAGTAAGCTTAATTATTTCATTTAAAAAATCTGCATAATTTATACTGTTTATATCTTTAACAGTTTAATCCGTGTGTAAAGTGATTTACAAAAACTTTATTTAAAACTTTATACATAAATGTATGTATTATTAAAATCTCTCTTTAGGTATCAGATTCAAGTTTAAATAAAACATTGTAAACCCAATGAGCAGCATACGCATACAAACAGATACATGCAAATTAAAAGTCAGTCAGCAAAGACAGAAAAGTAATGAAAAAAGCCAAACAAAGAAGACAAATGTAAGATAGATAAAATGGTGTTTGGAGATTGAGTATAGGTCTATCCGGAAGGGAGCAAGCATCCTCAAACTGGCCGTTGTGTCAGAGTGGTTACAACCGCTTGGATAAAGTCACCAGTGGTGCTGTACCCGCCTAGATCTCGCGTCCTCACCTGGGACAGACACACAGAGCGGGGTGTGGTGGCGCGGGAGAAGAAGGAGGGTGGAAACCACATCAGAATTGTCTGATTAATTTAACAAAGACAACTATCCAACTACTACTCTGTTTATGGCAATTTCCTGAAGAAGAATCTAAAGTGAAAATGAATTTGTGGCAGTCAAAAACAAAAATGAACAGAGTGACAGTTAAAAAGGGTTTGTTACGATATAACTAATACTCTTTTTGGCATTCATAGGCAATTTACAATCACTGATGTTTTTCTGTAAAATATTACCTTGATTTTATTTAGTGAGCTCAGTGTGCCAAGTTCAGTTCTAAAATGTTTTTATTTAGTTTAAGTGAGTTTTTTTCTCTCTCGAGTAAATTAGTTTAAGTTGTTCAGTTTTAGTTTGAAAAGTAACCTTTAATTTGACATTAAAAGTAACAATTGTATCAATGTAATGTACATCTAAAAAACATTCTTGGTAAATTCTTGTGTTTGTGTGAAATTAAAGATTGCATATCTTGTAGCAGGATTACATAAGCACTGCATACAAGTAAAAGATCCATCTCTCCTTACTTTTGTTTAATAATAAAAGAGATCAATCTCTCCTTGCTTTAGTTTGCTCTTCTTTCCACATGGCCATGTGTAAAATAAACGCTGAAAAAAATGTTTATTTTAAAAACATTTCTACAATACATTTTTTAAGATATTGAACTGTATCTGAATGATCAGAAATTTTTTTTTCTTCATGAGTTGTGAGCAAAACCTATGGTTAGTTTGTAGCTTTTTAATAGTAAAATCTAAGGCTTAGGTATACGTTCATCTAAAAAATACCTGTACTAATATAAAGTACAGTAAAAAAAAGTCAGTTAAAATGATTATGAGTAATAATTAAGAAACAGACATCAATTTTCTTTCATAAACATTTGTTATTAAGCTCTCAGAAGAGAAAATTAATAAAAGAGAAAACATTTTACATTACCAGCAATATGAGTAAGTATTCTCAGGGGTCTTAAATGTAAAGAGTTTTCAAAGATAATATTGAAGATGGAAACTAAGTTATGAATTACAGGATATTCGAAGAGGAAAAAATAGCTGGAAAATGCAGGGAAAAGTACTTAGAGAAACCATTTGTTGGTAAAATTGTACCTTCCTGTATTAGATTTTTTTTTAGGTAAACAAACAAATACTTAAAAGTGCAGCATGTAAATTTGTGGTCAAAACTGGTACTGCATCAAAAAAAAAAAGTTAAAAAAAAAAACTATGGATCAGGCTTTCCACATTCTCCTCTTCCTAAACGCCAGGATACTAGACTGATGTCATGCTACATGCTATAAGTCAAGCATCACACAATTACAAAATCTTTTCTTCTGTAAGTCATGCTTTAGCTTAATTTGTGAATATAAGTTCAGTACTAACATTACGCATAGAGGACGAAAGAGAGCTTTTCAAGAGAACATAACACAAATAAATAATGGCTAAAGAAATATTTTTAAGCTTGCATGATAATAATGTTATAATTTCAGGAGAAATGTGACTACATCAGCATAATTATTATTTTCTTCACCCCTTTCAACTTCTTCATTTTTCAAAAACATCTACTCGATTACACAAAATCGATTAGTACCTCTCAGAAGTGTTTGTAACAATTTACAGTGCTCAATATCTAGCAAACAGAAATATTCTCTTATAACTCTTTAAGCCTATAGTTTCATTGACATCAGCTTTGGAATGGAACATAATAACTTAATGTCTCTTGGCACAACAGGTCCATAGACAAACATGCTTAGGGGGAAAACTCTCTTAAAATATTGTCTGTGTAAAAAAACATTACCTCGGCATGAGCTAAAGATTAGATGTCTTACCTTGCCCTGTTTAATGACTTTCTTGACTGCTTCAGAAACCATATTTGAATGATACTCAAGGCTGAAAGAAAAATATCCCAATCATTAACATTGACAACTTTAAACATCCTTAAACATGATCTTCAACAGACACTTGAACAGTTGCTTTCTCTTTGCCACCTAACTGTTATTTGACACATACTATTACCCATAAATCGATCAAAAACATTTTAAATAATTTTGACCTAATAACAATAATAATAATAAAATATACAGGTCCATAAACCATTAATGATCATAGCTGTTTAATAATTGGATCCTGGTATATATCATACTAATTGTTGAAAAAACAATGTTGTTCAATGTACTTATCATTTATCACACATACTGCAGCAGATGCTAATTACCTGTTTGTTGTTTATGTTCTAAACACGGTTTGTTTTTCTCAGGTGCTGTGCAGCAGCAATCTTAAGTTGAAATAGTCTTTATAATGGGAAGGTGATTAGCACAAGCCCCAATCAGAGAGGTTCCCTGTGATCTGTGTTTGAGTGTGGCAGCATTACGTGGTAGTTCTATTTCCATAGAGTTATTCAATAGAAATTCCTATTCATCTCAACTTAATCCACACTAGGCCTTTGTGACTGCAACAAAAGCGCTATATAACAATATTTTAATTGATTGATTAATTTATTAATGAATAAACGAGACTAACACTAAGCCCCGGAAGTGGCATGGTGACGTGATGAATAAACATCCCCATTGATCTACTGTTGTGTTTTCAGTTTTCTAGTCTTGCGATTTGAAATGCCAACACTGGTGCTGAAAACCTGCTTCTGCACCTTTAATAATGAGAGACTCACTTGAGGTGTCTCAGCATATTGGCTGCGCTGAGCAGCATGGCAGTCGGGTTAGCGATGTTCCTGCCAACAGCCTGTGCAAACGGATGCCTGGCACCCTGAAATTAAACCCAGCCCCAAAAAGTCAATGTTCACACTTATTTAAAAAACATTAAGAAGAAACCTGTTTAAGAATTGTACCGTTTCGAAGACAGCATATTCGGCACTGTAACTCTCTCCCGGAACGACACCTGCTCCCCCTACAAGCCCGGCTGCCAAGTTATCAATGATGTTGCCATAAAGATTAGGCATCACCAGCACATCAAACTGATATGGATTCTGAACCAGCTGTGAGTGGTGGTGGAAAAAAAACCCCGTAAAAGTATGTTAGTTTGTTCTAGACACAAAAAAAATCCTCATAACAACCAAATCAGCACACCAGCTACAAAAAAAAATGTTTGTTCCAATTCCATTCGAGTTATTTCAAAATCAGGATGGAAAAGGATCAAATATGCTTTACCTGCATGCAACAGTTATCAATAATGATGTTTTCGTATTTAATTTTGGGGTACAGTTCTGCCACCTCCGCGCAGCTCTGCAGAAAGAGTCCATCTCCAAGCTTCCTGTGGAAAGGAAAGTTTGAGTAAGTCTAGAGTCTCAGCATGCAAAAGACCATTGGGGGAATGATTCCTGCAGACTCACATGATGTTTGCTTTGTGGACAGCAGTTACTTTGCTGCGGCCCTTCTTGGTGGCATAGTCAAATGCAAATTTGGCAATGCGGCGAGATTTCTCCCTCGTGATGATCTTTAGGCACTCCACCACTCCTGAAACACTCTAAAATGCAGGCTTTTACTCAACATGGATAATCTAAATTAAACAAAAAAAAAATATCTAAATAAGCTTAATGTACCAGAACAATTAAGATTTTTTTCTGTTATGGCAAAAGGGAAAAAAAATCAAACATTGAAAAAATGCAGACTTTGAGAGTCTAGACGACTTAAATCAAAAAGCATCAACATGAATGGTGGTAGAAGCAGCTTTCATACACCTTTAGAAACATGTTTTTTTAAAACATATTCGAACGTTAACATACATTTTTGAGCTTTGCCTAGATCTTTAAAAAAAACTAAAGTAGAAAATAGTGTAATTATTCAAATATACATTTTTACAGCATATCATTTAAATGACAAACCTTCACTACATTTTCAAAATATGACTTTTGAAAGTGTTGGAGAATTTTAGAGTGACCACAACACTGACCAAATTCTGAGCCCCAATACATTAAAATAAATGTTTTATGTATAAATTCCCTTTTCAGACTAGATAAAATTACTTCTAGATCAGTGGTTCCCAACTTTTTCCCTGACCCAAATTTTGAGCCTACTGGTGGGTTTCTTGAAAAAGGCTTATAACAAAAACCAGCTGGGTTACAGCTTTCCGCGAATTACTTTGTCCACCGCAGATCAAGCACAACAGGGATGCACAAACAAGTAAGCACAACCTTTGGCTGATTCTGAATATAATGCCCGGACTGCCAGTACCTCTCTTGTTATCAATTAAGCCTCTTTGCTGTATTTAACGAACATATTATTTAAACAGTGACTAGCGATAATCTACAGACTTTCCCTGCAGTTATTGAAGATTTTCATCTTCTTTAACATGAAAATAGGCCTGCACTGACAAGGTGGGATCAATGTAGTCAGAACAAGTAGCATCATATGCATACATATATATCACAACAAAACCAAACATTGAAAAAAAAAAAAACCACATGATCTCTCTACTTATTTCTCTAGACTCTTGATAGACAAATACATCATACGATCACCTCATGCTCCAGTGAGCTGTATTCCCCTTCTGTCTGTTCCCGTATGATCACTAAATCCAGGTTATTATGACGGGTGTTGTAGCCAGGAAGACTCTTCACATGAACTACATTCGCAAACAAGTCCAGCTTTCTCCTTTAAAACATCAATAAAACATTGAATAGACCAAGGGCAACAATTAGTATGAAGCAATCATGGTCATGTGTCAAAAACAGTACCTCAGTCTCATCTCGTATGATGCCAGCTCTCCTTTATACTCCATAGGAGTGTGAATCTTCCCTAGACACAGAGAGCAACGTGAAATTGTATCTATAGTTCAACACATAGACATCTTTAAACCACTCAAGTGATAAACTACTCTGTCAGTAGGTGTTAACAACAACAGCAACAAGGTAGTGTATTCAAACGTTCAGACTGCAGCCCAAAATGACAGTCAGTGACTGAAGTCAGTCTTATGCTGACGTCGCATTTCTGGGTGTGGACGGGAAGTTTAAGAATAATCTTGGCTGAAAACAGAGCTGAAAAAGTTAGTATAAGAGAAGTAATAGAACTAATAAATATTTCTTTGTCTTTATTATGATATGATTTGATTAAAAAGATGGCAGCTAATCGTAACTGAAATAAAGCTACACAATCGCATTCTCATACATGTTTACTTTCATTTTACGCATGTGCTCAGAAGGATGGATATGAACATGTTTGTAATGCGGATAAGCACTCGGTAAAACAAATATAAAAAAATATATATACATATATATTTTTTTTGTGTGCTGTCGATCGATTAACAAAATTAACTAATTAATCGCAGAATTTCTTTAAATATTGATTAATCACAATTAGAAGACTGAAAACAAACAAATCTAAAATATATAAAATGCTAATAATTAATGTAACCTGAAGACAAAGAAACTACTTAAATTCAAAATATGATTGCAACACAGATTTTGTCATGTAAACAACATACCTGCATCAAACCATAAAAATCCTCCAAATGAACTTTTTGCTTCTCTTCTTTGGTGGCTGTTAGTTTGTGGTCTCTTTAGACTCTTGTTTTCCAGGACTTTTAACAGCTTGTTTAGTGAAGCCTCGATCCTTTCATCTTTGAGAAGAAACTTTAGGTCTTTAAATCTTGGAACAATTGCCGTGGCGATCTTCAGCCATGTGAGATTAGTGCTTTTAGATAGTCTGAAATCTTGTTTGAATTTAACTATAGACTGATAATCTTCTGTTGACTCCATAATTTTACAAGTGGCACAAGGCTGGCAATACCACTGAGCAAGGGAAAATGTATTGCATTTACATTGCATTGTTGAACACAATTTCTTATTCAATGTATAATATGTATGGTAATTAAAAATTAATCAGTTTATTGCATTTATGCTGAATCAAATGTATAAAAAAATGGTCATGTGTTCATGAACATACACTTTATTTGTAACACTGAATGTTATAATAAACATGAATATAAACATTAAAATACCAGTGCATTTATTTTCAAGTAAGTACAGATTGTAAGTACAGATGTACTTTCATTGTATTTTAATCCAGAAAATATATAACAGCTGCTCAGACTGTGTGAACTGGTAGTTTTGTCTTTGCAAAAATTCCAAAATTACATCTCCCAGATCTAGAAAGTGCACAAGCTTTTCTGCGTGATGGCCAGCGCACCTCCTTGTGCAGCAGGAGAGCTTGGTGCGCTATGCGCTTCATTCTCACATCGTTGCATAAATAATCTCTGGTTGGTAGGACCAGCTTTATTAAAGTTTATGACCTTTACAACTGTTGCCAGTGTCACTGAGGTCTCTGGACAGTTTTTTTTACTGACGAGTATTTGGCGATGGATCTACAGTTAAACATTACACAGTGTGGGCTATGCGCGGGTCTGGGGTTATTCTTGCGAGATCATCTGAGCACATGCACAGAGTTTACCCTCAAATATGCTTTTATACAAGAGCTACATTTCATTCAAAAAGTGCAGCTCATACATGTGCAAATTAAATTTTTGAGCTTTCAAAATGAGAATTTTTGCACTCAGAATTGCACCAATCCGGGAACGGAAAGTTTGTTGACTATTCGTTGCAGTATGTGGGCCGCATATCTTTACAGTGTTAATTGCGTATTTTTTTATGCATTATACATGTCAAATTAATCGCATGCGTTAATGAGTTAATTTTTTTAGATGTAAAGAGTTATTCATCATGTCTATCCCATTAGAACCACTGAATGTCATCAGATGCTACCTTCAAGCAGTATTACACTCTTTCCACAAAGTAAAATCAGTTCCAAATAGACTTGTACAACAATAAGCATTTCACTTTATTAAAATATCCCTCAAAGTCTCCAGATTTAAAACCAAAAAACATTGAGCTGACAAAACAAAATCTCAAATTAAGTTTCTAATATATTCAATTACTGTCAAAGTAGTATTTCAAGAACACAAATACATGGTGTACCTAATAAAATCACTTTCATTAAAAAAATTTTAAAATTCAAAAAGTTTATTTTATTTGTATAGCAGACTGACAACAGGGGAGCAGGCAAACCATCAGAACAAAGTCTAAAAGAAAAGACAAACTATTAAACTTATCGTTAAAACAGTTGTTACGGTGTAAGATGAATCGCAGAGGACAACGACTGAAATGCTGTAATCACTACACTATTTGTTTCTATTAAAAGTAGCAAACATTTTTTGTTATCTGTATTTTTTTTACAGGTTTCTACACTTTGTTAAAAAGTTATAGTATTTATTTTTAGTGTTAAAACATACCCTTGATGGCAACTCGGTTGTTCTTCATAGAGGACAACACCTCTTCTAGTTTCTCCTCACTAGCCATGTTCTGTACCTCACTCAGATGAAACTCCTCAAACTCCACAGGAACATCAGCTGCCTGGAGAGTAAAAAAACGGAATATTGGCAGGTTGAAGTAAAGGGGAGATGCTTCTTCGACTGTTATAAAGAACAGTACCTTGAAAACCTCTTTGACTGCAGCCATGAGCTCAGGTCCAACTCCATCACCTGGTACCATGGTGACCTTGAAAGTGCTGTCAGCTCGTGCTGGGGGCGTCTCTGAAACACCCTGACTGGAGGATAGATTTAGGGAGCGTGCCCATAGCGGCTGAAGCTGGCCTCCACTTAGACCCTGAGGGTAAAAAATAACACAGATAAAGCAACATGAGACGATATCTCACTCAAACATGCACACATAGATTACAAAATTATTTGCTGCTGGTTTGGTGACAAGTGTATGTATCTAGTCTACAAAGCTTTCTGGAAGGACTTCCAAGTGTTGAACAGCAGAAAGATATCTACTGCTCCAACCATGACATATGATATATTTAAATTGTAAAATAAATACAAAAACAATTAAATTAAAGCACCAAACACAACGAAGTTAAAACTAATATTAGCCACAGCAGTTACGTATCTAGGAATTTGTTTTCTGCTCTTTTAATTACTTTTTATTATTTAATGTTGTACACTTTTCTCTAGTAGTTGTCTAAAAGGTATCTATACAACAGAATGTGTTTATTGATTTAAAGAAGTTTAAACAAATAATGCCTAAAAGAAAAAATTATACCCAAGTAACATATTTTGAGAACAAAACATAGTTAACGTTAAATAATTACGTCTGATAATGCAGAGCAGTTACTTGACGTTGACATGTGCATTCTAAACACTCGGTTTTCTCAGAAACCATAACACTTAATCTACCACTATTAAACACAATAAATACTACATAAACGTGTGGTGAATTATAAGCTACTGACAACGTTGTAGACACTCACCTTGGTCAGTGTCAAGATGCTCCTTCTCAACGCGGACGCCATGATCCAAAGCGGTCTTCTTCCTGGTCGAGAACCACAAACTCAAAGCTACGTGTTCTCTACTGGCCCCTACTGGACGTACACGTCAACGCACAATTTTAAACAGCTAATGTTATTTGAGCACATCTTATCAGGGTTTGGGTTTGGGATCTACGGAGAAAAATGTATATACATAAGAAAATAATTAGAAAATAATTGTATAAATATTAATTACTGGATGGTTACCAAACTTTATGTTTGGGGGCGTTTTAACTTTTTATTTAACTCACTTATTTATTGATGGTTTATTACACTGTTTGTTTACAGTTTTCTACACTTTATTAGAAAACTATTTACTCAAATATCAAAGTAAATAAACAAGCCTGAAACAACTTGCATAAATCAACACATAATATGTCATTTTTTTTATTTAGTCTATATACTTTTCAAGTGTAACCCTTTTGTTGACTCAAAAATCATTAAGATAAAAGCAAGGAACTCCTGTAAAGGCAGCCACCCGCAGATCTTCTATGCATCTTCATTGCCCAACTAGAGAGAAGAAAACATTTAGAACCATGTTAGAGGCAAATAAATAAATACATAAAACATAAAAGGCCAATATTTACTCACACGTCCATAGTCATCTACATAGGAATATTTCTGCTCTTTGTAATGTTTTCTCTTTTTCATAAATGTCAGTGCAATCCAATCACAAATCACAGTCACCTTTATGAACAAAGACATATGAAACATGAAAATATAAGTTGTTTTCACTCGTTAGCTTGTGTTTTTTCTCTTGTCTAGTTTTTATATAAGTACCTACCAAGCCTAGAAGAGCCAAGCCTGCACCGATATTAAGAAGTGTGGGTACAATGTCAAATTTCCCTGCCTATATTGCAAACAAATTTAAGGTATTAGATGAGGCAGACATTAAATCAGACAAATATGAAAAATCAAATATTAACAAATTTAAGCAGAAAAATATAGGTGCTCTCTAAATCATTATGTACAACCAGACAAAACAAACAAGTTCCAACAATAATTTAAGAGAGGCACTTTTATTTCTATAGCACATTTTCAACACACTGGCAATTCAAAGTGCTTTACGGCGATAAATCAGACAACAAAACAGATCAATTAAAAACAATTAAACATTCAACAGGAAAAAAATCTAAAGTTTAAGGCAAAATTTAACAGAACTGGTTTTTTTACAGATTTTTTTATTACAGATTTAATTTAACAAAAGCTTTGATCTATAGCAAATCTCACAAAGATGATTTTTTTCTGCTTTTTCTCTCCAAAGTCATATAAAAGCAATTTAATTAAAAGTTAAATAATTGCTGGTACATTTACATAATTAACTACAAGTCAGTGGTTTCAGGTTTTTGTGCACTAGAAGCTGATATTTAATGGATGGGTTCTCACCTGACCAAACACCATGACGTCGAAGCGAATACCAAATCCCTTGATAAGCGTCCTGGACTCAGTTCCATCACTGTTCTTGTAATACTTGGCAAATCTGTGCATATCACAATCAATATATGAGAAGAACGTCTACTAATCAAACCCCCTTCCTACCTGAAGTTGTAGCCTGGAGCCACATTATTCTCAGGGTCTTTGTTGTCTAGTCTTCGGAAAGTGTAGCGAGGAATACACCAACTCTCCGGCATGTCTAGATTACAATCCCAGCGGATCTGCACCCCCATAACTCCTCCCTGAAGCGTATAACACTCACAAATGGTTCATTCAATTGTTTGAACAGAAATAATAAAGCAAGTTAAATCAAATGTGATTCGTTGATTACATGGACAGCCATTTTCTGGAAATCCTCTTCTGCTTCTGATACAATGTCTTTAAGCCTGAAGATTGGGCAATCAGGATCCGTTGAACGGTTGAACACGCATTCTGACAAGTAGGAGCTATTTACATTTGGCAGAATATTCCTTCTGTAAGCACATTAAATGCACATTTATTATTATAAATGTTACTTTTATCTAATGCATCATATATTTGTTTATCAATCTGAACAAAACAATTCATTTATTGAAAGGCTTCAAACATAAAGCAAGTAAAATGTGTTTGAGATCCAAGAATATGGTTTGCTATTGGGACAGCAAATTTCTGGTTTCAAAAATGAATTATTAAATTAATTGATAGACAAAAATAAAGCAATTTACAAGGCTTACTTGTTGAAGTTAAATTTGGGGTAACGGATGTTATTCTTTATAAGCACAGTGAAGTTTTCAGCATCTGCTAGAAGTGGAGGACTGAAAATGAAGTAAAGAATTAGAAAACATTATTTAAAGACAGTGCTATTTGCTGTTTTATACATTTTATTTTTTAAATAAACATATATTTAATTGAATAGACATTATGTAAAAATAATAGATTTGTGTGTGCAAAAAAAATATATATATACCACATTGAACGCCAATTCCTTATTAAATCAAAACTTTAACAATAAGCATATAACAATATGTCAACATTTTAACAAGCTTTGTCTGACTTGCCACAGATCTCTTAATCAAATGTTTTTTTTTTTTATAAAAATCACGGTTAACTATTTTGTATAGTAAAAATGTAAAGCTTTTTCAGTCTATCCAAAGTCAATCACTTTTCCATTGTTGAATACAATAAAATCCAAGCAATTTAATACATTTCAAGCATCTGTAAGCATTTTAAAAACTGTTAAAGAAAATTTAATAATCAATTCTTTATAAAAAATGACTGTCCAATCCATATTTTTGTAAACAAATAAGTTCTGTATAGCCTTGCGTTTTTGGTGAACCATTATGTATTCTACAGATTTTTATTTTGTGTTTATTTGGTGTTAAAGAGAGAGGATTTGAATTTTACTTTGGTGGCTCGACAGTCTTTTCTAAAGGACACCAGGACAACACCTCGCACGTCTTTACTACAGCAGAGTAACTGATACATCTCCCTGTCCGAACACCTGAAAGTTAAAAACATTCTCTTGATATTTTGACATGCATGCTTTTTATTGTTAATATGGCTGGTAAAAGTGTTTAAAGTTTTAAACCCTACCATGTCCTCGAACATCATTGAACCCTCTTCTGCATTCTCTGTGAGAGGTGCATGTGGATGCTGGGGTGGGATTCTACATTGAATCAAATCATTTCAAACTAAATGTGATTTGCATTTTCTATGTCACTATTTTGCATAAGTGATGTGTAGGAAAACTCACTTCAGCACACTTGGACTGCGTTTGGTTTGGTGAGATAACCATGTTGGTTAGCACAAAGAATGATCCGTCTTCCTGAACAATGTAAAAGCACATGTTTATAGGTAAATCCTATGCCTTGGACAAATGATCCCCACACATTTTTGTCTTATTTTTTGTGTTACTGCAGGGGTCACCAACTCCTGCCCTGCAGCTGGGGGATACTGCCCTACTGCCATTTATAGTAAAGTTCCATGAACGCAATTTCGGGAGGAGCGATCAGATAATTAGCGAACAATCTACAGGTGTTTCCAATCCTTCTGCCCGCTCAAGAGATAAAACCATAACCACTCCACTTCCAATTCGACGATGAAATGCAAAATTCCCTCCGCCACCCCTGTCTCCACATCTCATCGCTTCTCGCCTCGAGGCCCTCCCGTGGACAGCTCGCCCAGTATGCTTATCTTAATCTCGCCACATACGCTTGCATTTTCTGGGCTAATTCTATGTAAGCGAACTCGTGAAATTGGGTTAGAAATATCTCCTAAGGAGTACTGAAGGAAAAGTAACTCGTTAATAGTTTGTGAATGCTGATGCATTATTTGGGAACTATAAATACTTCTTCATGACTGCATCAAGGTCCATATGGGAAAAGGTTTTTGCTCTTCAAATCCTCATTACTTCAATACATACTTATGTGAGATTTCAAATGTCTAATATTAACTCTAATCTAGTCTAATTAATCTAATCTAATCTAATATAACATAACATAACATAATATAATATAATATAATATAATAATTTAAAAAGCAAATTAAACACATAATATCCTACTTTGCAGTAAGGAATTTTCATTTCACTGTAAAATTCCCCTTTTGTAGTGGTTTTGGTTCTTGTAAAAATTATAATGTGAAAAGTTTGGATTCAAAAACCTCTAAATACACCTATTTCTTGTAAACATTTGGCTACCAAGTTAAATTTTTGGTAAAATAACAAAAAAAAAAATTGTTAGTAAGAAAACGAAATCCTTCAGCTTTCAGAAATGTCTCTATAGTAAATTTTCAACTGATAAAAAAAATTACAGAAAAACAGCAAACTTTTGAAGTTTTTTTTCTTCTGTGCAAAAATAACCCCCCACTAAATCTCATCAGACAACAAAACCTGGAAAGATGTAACATGTACAGCACTCAATGAGTTATAAAAGCTGTACACTTAATGAGACAAGTTCATATGTGAGTGAGACACCTTGTCTGACAGTGTTTTATAACAGACAAGTGGTCAACCTTTACCTTAAAACATAAATCAGTCACCGATATCATATGATTTAACCTTGAACTCTGATTGGTTCTCAAGACAAGAATAGCTTTTTAGAAGGTTTTCAAACAAAAGCCATACTCTAGTCTAGACAAACAATAAACCTGATTTGAATGTGTTTTCACAGTGGAGAGCATTTTTATATGAAAGTTCTGGTTCTGAACTTTTTATATTCTTCACGGTAAATGCTAAATATATCAAAAAAAATAAACAGCACTATTAGCAGTATTAGTTCTGATGAATAACAAAAATACTTGTTAATCTAAAAAGTAAACAGAAAAATGAAACCACATGCGATTGCAAACACAAACGTTAACCCTTCTGAGTTACCCAAACCACTAAGTGAGAGGCTAATTAATAGTCCCGCAGCCTGCACCTCCTTTTGACCCACTCGACGGGTACCTGAGGGGGGACGGGTACCTGAGAGGGGACGGGTACCTGAGGGAGGACAGTACCTGAGGGGGGACGGTACATGAGGGGGGACGGTACCTGAGAGGGGAACGGGTACCTGAGAGGGGATGGGTACCTGAGGGAGGGGGGGGGGGGTACCTGAGGGGGGACGGGTACCTGAAAGGGGACGGGTACCTGTGGGAGGACAGTACCTGAGGGGGGACGGTACATGAGGGGGGACGGTACCTGAGAGGGGACGGGTACCTGAGGGGGGACGGGTACCTGAAAGGGGACGGGTACCTGTGGGAGGACAGTACCTGAGGGGGGGCGGTACCTGAGGGGGGACGGTACCTGAGAGGGGACGGGTACCTGAGGGGGGGACGGGTCCCTGAGGGGGGACGGTACCTGAGGGGGGATCACGTAGTCAGCGACATCCCAGATGCGTTCTCCCAGCTCACTCGTGTTCGTTAAAGCGATGCCTTTCACTTTGGTCGTGACAGAGCTTAGAACGGTGTCCGTGTCCTGGTAGCCTTTGTCGTAAACACAAACATACCTATACAACAGCGAAAAGACAATTTAAAACAGCATACATCGACGTTGTGTAAAATGTACTTAAAAACAAACTTACCCGATGACGTAGGCTAATACCAAGGCTTGAATAAACCTATTCAGTGCTCCCACTTTCTTACTTCTTATAACCAAGATTTTTGACGTGTAGTAATCGAAGAAACATTCCCTCACCGATTCACAGCAACTACCGTTGTTCATCGTGGCACAATGAACTAAAAAACTTCAACAATTAACCGTCTTATTTTCCTTTCCGTCAACTCAGTCACATGTTCAGTAGGTTATTACCTTAACGCCACAACGTGGAGGGTTTCGCTTTCCTTGGATAAAATATGAGCCGCGGAAAAAAAAATTCAAAGAAATGATTAACGTGGTTAACCGGTTTCTCACGTGTTTCCTGTGCAGTGGTTTTTGTACATAAAGTTTAAGAAAGAGAATAACATACTAGGATAAAGAATAATAAACATTAACCCGAGACTGCCAATAAATGCTGCGTGGTTTCTGACAACGTCTTTGTTTGAGTAATTTTTTTTGTATCATAATCTATCCAGTCTTTTCCTTTTATTGGTTTTATTTCGAATTGAATGAATAATCTTAAAACATAAACGTTTTTTGAAAGACTTATGTGAATACATTTTATACACATTTGATTTTTTAAATAAGTCACAGTTTTCATGCCGATTCAAGAGAAAGTTTGATTCACAAACTTTTTATACCCTATAAGTCATTTTAAGTGTCTTCAGAAACAAACAAGTGCTTTTCGTGCAAAAGCAGCAGCTCCAAATGGTACAATCTGATAACATTCCATGAACACAGAGAGAGGAAACCTTCCTCCACAATCCTTCCTCTGGAGTGTTGAGTCATTTTCTAGAAGAAAGCTGTTTTTTTCAGTAACTCCTTAAGGTTATAGAAAGTGCAATATAGCATGAGATAAAACACAACAGTAAACATGTTTAAAAGCTTGCATTTATGAAGAAAAGTTCATAAAGGAACAACAATTACACTCAATTACTGTACATGAAGTCACAATGCACTTTAACGGCTACACAAGATGCCAATAATACACATAGATATGATTATCTCTACTTTGTAAAATGGTTTAATGCAGTGCTCGCTTTTTTAACCCGGAAAGGACAAATGGCTTTATGAGAGGAAGTATTTCAGAATCTTTTCTTTCAATGGTGCCAAGCCTTTAACGTCCAAGGTTTTCACATTCTCCTGAATGCTGAGGACTTCCTGGTGAGCCTCATCAAACAGCTCGCATCCGACCGCTTCTCTGACTCGCTCTTTCCAGGCCTTGAGCTTCGGTCTGCTCTCAAACAAATCCATACCAGCACCTAAAGGCTGAAGGAAACCACCGGAAATTACAATCAGAAGGTTTAATCTAATTAGATTAAGATGTTAGCAGAGTCTGACTCTTCTGACTTTTGATTTTAAAGATCGACTTGTGCGAGCGGTTAATTCAAATACTTCCCTTCTCAGATTTTTGAGTAGGGTCTTGTTGCAGACATGCAGTCTCAGGTGCACATATAGCTGCATCAGTTTCAACAGGGCACATGCAGTGCCACACGCAGACTTGTGAGACTCATTCTCATCAATTTAGGATTTCAGACACACAAGAATTCCCAAATTAGTTTTAAAACTAGACATTAAAAAGTACCTAATCCTTAGCGCCCTAGTCAGTTGATCTGAGATTACATGGCTGAGAGCTCATGTGTAGCTGTGACTGTGTGTTTGCAGCAAGATTTTTTATTTGTTTTTTGTATATTCTGTGGAATTCCGAGAAAGGCGTTTTTACTGTACGCTAACCCAAAAACCTGAAATAGTTCAAGGACTGAAAGGAGAACAGAGAGAGTTAAAATTTAGCAACGCTAAAATACTTTTTTTTTTTTCAGGCCGTGAGCCACATTAGTATCTTATTTTAGGCACTACAATTTGCAAAAATCTGTTGCCCCAGATTCAGTCTGGCCCTAGTTATGGCCTAATTAAAACATTCCAGCGTTACATAAATTCTTTCAAAAAATCTAAATTACATATATTTTATTTACATTACCCCACTTCAACTAAATAATATGAATGAAAGACAAATTAATGTTTATGTACTGCCATTAAACAAAATGTTAAAGTTGCCGTACCAACTTTGTCTAAGTTAACACTTTGGGATCGCCTTGGTTCACTTAAAGATTTTGAGTTTTTGGATGCCCACATTGACACAAACACCTGTTTTAAACTGGGTATGTAAAATTCGATGTTTGAAATTACCATTGTTTTTCCTAGAATTTAAATAACCGAACTTTGGTTTGAAAGGATTTCGAAAGATTTCTCATCAAATAAATCTAGGATTGGATGTAAAAATGGATGTCTACCTGCATCATTTCCACGATTGCAACCAAATCAGCTAATGAGATTTGATCTCCAGCAATGAAGGGTTTGTCTTGCAGGAACTTTTCCTCAAAAAAGTGCAGTGCAACATTGAGATATTCAATTGTAGCATCCATCTTTTCTTTGGGGATTTCAGTCCCAAACAGATTTGGAATCATGACCTGATTTAAAAAAAAAAACAGGAGAAAAGATGAGATACCTGATCAAATGCAGTGAAGAACAGAGTTCAAATCAAAGTGTGTTAACCTTGAACCAAATAATCTTGGCTCCATGCGTCCGTATGGAAGTGTGTTGCCAGGACAGATATTCGTTCACTCGGGCACGCTTCTGCAAGTCGGCTGGGAACCAGTGGTCAGGGGTGTGAAACTTCTCAGCCAAATAGGTCATAATCGCGACACTATGGGAAATTTGAGCAGAACATATCTTTCTTTACGAGGCACCAAAAATGTCTATTTGACATTATTAGTATGCATTATAATTACCTCTTTAATTATAATGAGGTATAACTGACAGCTGAACCTCTTAAGCCTATTAATACCCAGTATCAGGTTACAAACATGACTTTCACTTGAAAAAGGTTCTGTTATAGATATAAAGTCATAGTTGGTATCATTTGAAAGATTAAACCCTCTGTTTTCTTAATATATGCCTACTTTTGGTGTTTATTTTCTAAAAAAAACTGTTGAATTCATATATTGTTCCAGAATGTAGTATTGTCTCATTGAATAATGCTACTATTGCAATCACGTTTACTTACACAATGAATAAAACATATTTCAAAAAAAATAATTTTCAGAAATGATTACAAATATTTATCAATTGATTAATAATTGAATGAACAATGACGCAGCAAAATACAAACAGTTTGGAGATTTACTTTGGATATACACTCTGACTGAAGCAGATAGCAATATAAACTGAAATGTGTGCAACATTCTCAACTCTTGTTGAGAATATAACAATTATATTCTCAACTCTTGTTGATATAATTAGACGATGTGCAGCTCCTCCTGACATTTTCAGAAAAAGTAGTACCTCCAAGTAACTCAGATGGGAAGAACAACTCAAGAGAGTTTCCTCTCTCTGTTCCTGTATTATATCTCAGTCATACAATATGTTAAGTGTTTCTTTGTACTCATGTTTGCTGACATGATCTGAAAACTATCTTTTTTCTAAAGTTTTCTAAAGTGTACATAAGCCAAGGCGGTGGTCCCCAACCCCTGGATACATGGATTAAATGGTACCAGGCTACCTGGTAAATTGTTTCCATTATACTTATAATGTGATAACACGTCCCAATTCGCATACTTATGTTGCAATTTTAAAATACTAATTTTAGGAAAAAATATTCACATACTTTTTAATGTGTAAGACGTGACTGTGCACGCCATCTGATGGAAGTGGCTTTGACTACTTCATTACGAGTGCCTTGTGCCAGAACTTAAATCCTTTCCCATTCACCCATTAAAAAAAATTGTAACAAAAGATATAGCAGACTCTATATTGCTATTATTTATCACCTGTTTGAGTTCAAGAGAAAACTCACCCCAGTTGAGTCTATTGGATTGTGGGTATTTTCAGCTGGTTGAGCATCCATCTATCTGCACTTCAGAATCTAACCAGACAAAGTACAAATTCGGGCACCGCTCGGGTACTATTTTATGTATTCTATGGGTTGTGACTTCGAACAATCTTTTATTTTGAAAAAATCTTGCCTTGGTGAAGAAGCTGATAGTAAAGTTGTAAACATCTACACAAGGAATTCACATTCATTAAAATAATCAGAATCATCAGAATTATATTTTAATAATACCAACCACCTTATTAAAATGAGATATCCCAAAGTAAAATTCAAGATTATAAAAAAATAATAATAATCTAACTGCCATTATTGGGGGTACATTTATAATGTAAAAGTTACATCAACAGAGTTTGAAAAATTTTGGAGTAATTGAGTAAAGCTAAACAACTGAGAAAAGCTGAAAGTAAAAAGTAGCATTTATTTAAAGATATTTTGTCTCCAGTATGTTTCTTGGTTAGGCAGACACTGTGACAAAAATCAGATATGATTATATTTGAATAATTTTTGCATGAGAGATACAGACATAGTTGTTTTTTTTTAGCGTTTCCTGTGGAAAAAAATGTTTGAATGTAAACACTTTTAACAGTTGTTTTTATATTAAAAGTATTCTCTTTAAAAAATAAACCAATTTTATGGGGTAATCTTGAAATTGTAGTAGCTAAAATGCAAGCGGACTAACAAAAGTATTTGTGCCTTAAGGTTAGAAAATTGCAGGAATTTGCAAATGCCTGTTTTTGTCCATTCAAATACACAAACAAGAGATCATATATTATATAAAGATAAAAAAACAAACCTTTCAGCTAAGCAAAAGTCTCCATCTTTGATTGCAGGCAGTTTTCTTAGCAGGTTGATTTTCACAAACTCTTCACTATATTGATAACCTGGGGAAAATAGTAAAAGAATCAGCAAATAATTCTAGAGAGAGAGAGAGAGACATTTCTTAAAAGAACAATACACTATGGAAGTCAAGCATCACATTCGAGCAGATGTTAAACATACTACATACTCGTTCATCAAATAAAAACATTTTGAGGAAAGCTCGAATCGTTGAAAGATCGAGTGGTCTGCTCCATACCTTGAAAGAGCGAAACCTTCTTGAGCTCGAACGGAATGTTGTTCGTCTTAGCAAACAGATAAACGGAGCGACAGGGCTGCGAAAACAGATCTAGGTAGATTTCCAACGACATCTTTCAAGACGGTTGCAGTTGAATCACAAATGTAATGCAATACTGAAGAAAACTAACTTATATAAGCAGTTTTACTGCTCTCTAACACCCCGCCCCGCTGAACCCTGCTCACAAAAGCTAGCGCTGCCAACTAAAGCCAAACGAGGTGAGGTCAGAAGATAGTCCAGAAACGATCTCATGGAAACATGCAAAACTAACACCAGCTCGATTGTAACTATACAAAAGTCATCAAATGCATCAAACTAACGAGAGTGTTTGAACTTTGGCCGATTTGTCTCAATTTTGTCTAGCGCCATCTGGTGGAACGCGAGTGAACTTTTACATCAGAAAGTAGTTTACATATTATTCACTTTTAATAGCTTTTTTCAACATAATGCTTAACTTTATCAAATTAATAAACATTTTAAAAATGTATATTAAAATACGTTTCTATTACCAAAATACCTTTGAAAACTGAAACATGCTAAATGCCTTTAAAAAGGCAGTTTGAAGAAAATCCTGTCACAATCAAACTCATTTCAAAAAGGCTTCAACACACACACATAGCATGACAACACCATTTAAAGTTTATAGGCCTTTTTATTAATTTTCACATAAAACATGATGCAAAACAGATTGTATCAGCAAAATACATTAATATATTGATTTTCATCACTTTTGAGTAGCTATGTAATTAATGCCTTTTTAAAACTGCAACATCATACCTGAATGGCCAGAGTTTATTAAGAGCTGAGGTCACCAGTGTGTGAGTGCTCTGTGAGAAAAGGTGTTAATGACTGATAAACTGATAACTGAAGTATTCAGCCTTGTACACAATGACCCCTGTAATTATTTCCTTTTTTTTGGTCAAGTTTGATGGAGTACATTGATTAATGGGTCACTTTTATTTCAAAATGTATAATTAATCACAGTTCAATGTTATAAAATACATCAATAAATTCAAATAGGTTTACTTCGTCAACATGGTTTTATTATCATCATAAAAATAGGCAACTCATTATATAACAAGATATCAAATACTAAAAGGATTTTGTGTTCTTTCACATATATTAGTAAAGTGCTACTTTTACAAAATCACAAAGTTATTTTACAGGAGCAAGTGAGGAAAATTAAATCAAACGCAATGATCACAAGAAAACACGCTGGTGTAGCAATTAAATTAGCTAACCAAATCTCAGTATTGTTGAATTTCTTTTCAAAGCAGGAACGAAGAGTCTTACAGGAAGCTCATCACAGTTCCCTTCTTCCCAATCTGTGATGGGTCCAGAGGGTAGAACAATACCAAAATCCTGGGGGGAAATGGAAAAAAAATGGTCAGTGTATTGATACTGAAACTATGTAATGTGAACTTGAGTTCATTCATTGGTTGTGCAAACTTAATTATTTTTAAAAGAGTTCAAGGGAGTTTGTGTTTATTCCAGTGTGAAGAAGGCAGCTTTAGCAGTTAACCGAGTACATATCATCATGCTCATTAAAATAATCCACATTTAATTTAAATCCGTAATCCTGCCTTCATTGTGTCTAAGACCTCATCAGAAACCCAGATCCATTTTGCAAATAGTAACAGATATATGGGCCATTTATTGAAATTTATTGTAAGACATCGCAAATATTTTGGCACACCATCACCCCCCTTTATACACTAAGGACTTGTTTTGGATCTTAAATGCATGACTAATATTACAGGAGTATTAAAGTCATTCATGCATTATAGTAGCTGCTACTATAAAGAAACAACCTTATTTCATGAATGGAGGTACTATTGGCTTGTTTGGAGATCCTGGTATTTTTTTATGTGGAGGGTGAGCACTGATGACATTCTAGCTGAGCCATCTCCCTTAGTTAAGACTGAGTGACAAAAAAAAACTAATGAAATGATTGGGTCAAATAGGAGAAAGTGCTTAACTTAGAGTAAAGATGACGTTTATATCAAGTGAACACCAAAATGAAGTTTGTTACTGACATAAAACTATACTCAGAATGCATAAAACACACGTAGAAATTGGCCATAGCACCGCCCATGAACCAATTATATGAATCGCTAATGCATCTCAATAAAGACCGTACACATTCACCAACAACTGTAGCCAAAGTAGAACCGCATCCAATAGTCTGTACTTAAACCCCTTTAAACTTGGTTAAATATTGGTCAAACGTTACCGCTCTTCGCTGAGGCCAAGCTCTCCATGAAGGAAATGGAAGATTTTGGCGCTGTGCTCCTTGTTTTTCTCAGCAGTGTCAGTCACTCCGATGGCAGACACCGACATCAACACACACGGGGAGCTGGAGCCCCCAATCATCATCGGCAGGTCAGTCTTTAGCACCAAATTCATCCTCTGGAGACAGAACATGGCATTTACAGCACAATGAGATCAACTGGCTCAAGGACAAGAAAAAAAAAATCACCTGTGACAAAACTAGCTCTGTTAATCAACGTTAAATATTACAATAACAAAGTTGTTTCATCAATACCCACGTCTTCCGGTTTTCCCAAAGCTGCAGCCAAGGTGGAACATAATTTTCCAAGAAACTCTTCTGGAAATTTGCTTGCAGGTAAATTGGTTTCCAAATTTATGAACGGCATTTTATCTATTAGCTTTAGCACACTTTACCCTTGCTTGTACTCAACGAACAGGATCGTATGAATGGAATGACTGGCCAGAAAGCGTCCTCTTCCTCCTGGTACACCGCTCTCCTTGATTGGTTGAAACACTGAGACGCCCATTGACTAAGCTCTGTGATTGGTTATAAAGCAACATTGTTTTGACACCTCTTCAGTGCTCTGAATCTCAACACATGGTAAGTTTTGAGTTGTTGTTGAGTAATCTAGTTTGCTGATAGTAAGTGTTCTATCACTTGACTGAGACTTTGTCAATTTATTAGTAAATCATGAGCAGTTGTATGCTTTTTTCACAAGCACACAACTTAAAAAATCTAATAAATAAAATGTGCAAAACATGATGAACAGTAGTGCTTTTATTGTACAATCTCATATACTTGATTACACATTCAAACTTACAGTAAATACAGTATTTCAGAACTATGAACAATAGAGATGAACTGCTGGGGATTCTAGGACTGATTCCAAACTCATCACACAAGAGACGTCACACCTTAAGAGACCAGATATCAGGTTATTCAACACATGAATTTGTTACATTCAATCGATTAGTATTTAATTTTTTGTGTCATCTGCTAGTTTATTTTTAGATATCCATGCTAATAATCGGGCTTACCATTTGAAAGTTTGCACTGTTTAAGAGCCTCATTGAAGCCTTCGCACAAGGTCAGATCAGCCTGAGTAGTGGCGCAGTTCAGGAACTGCCTCACCTCAAAGAGACATGGACCAGACTGAGTTGGGGGAGGACGCAGAGGCTCCTAAAAGACAAAAAAAAAATCTAATCAAATAAAAAACAGACACTTGTTTAAACTTAAATGTGCGGTATAATTGATAAGGAACAAATGTGGCATTGCTTTCGTTTGAACGTTTGACAAACTGTTTTCATGAAATTGACAATTACAATAAATCCCCTCACTGCTTTGTATTACAAGTTTCCAAATACTTTATCATAAAGGGCCCTTACGAATAGACAATTTGAGCATCTGTAGTTGTATCCCACAAGTAGTTCCTGTCCTTTTTAATTGAATGGTACCTTTATTCTTATTATGGATATAAGTTTAAAGTTAATAGTTAACTAATTTTGCTCAAATAATTATGCCACAAAAACATTTATGTTTACATTTCTTGGAAATTGATAAGTTGTGACATTAACAGAGAAAATAATTAATATTTTCCGTGAATGACCTGAGATGTGGGTGCTGGTTTTGATGCCTCTGAGCTGCTGCTTCCTCCACTGAAGGCACCGGTCAGGGCACTGCCCACCACATGCCCTACTGCTGAGCCGACAGCCACTCCGGCTGCTGTGGTGGCCATCTGAGCCATGAGACCTGGCTGCTTGGGCTGCGATGCTACTGGGGCCACTGCCATCGGAGGAGGAGGTGCAGGCGCTGGAGCATGAGATGGAGCTGGAGCACTGAGTGTGTACATGGTAAAATACATTAAATAACTGTAAGGGTACAATATACATAATTAAATTGGCCTCAGAAAGAAATACACAGAAAAAAATAATTAAGCAATACATTGGCAACCAAGTCATGTGAAATGTTACATTCTCATGGGTACAAAAAATGTGAACTGTATTCAAATAACAGTTTTAAAGCGGCACACTAATAGCTCGTATAAATGTTTCTTCTGATGTGTAGAATAAACATTGATTTTTTGTTATTGGCCAAATTCTTGTTTCTCGGCCGCTTTCAATTCAGTTTGTTTACATTAATTAAGGTCGCAGTTCTAATTTTATCACTGGGTTAAAGTTAGCTATAGATGTTCTCAACACAGGATTACTGCATTGCAAAAGTACCAAAGAACATTTACCTCACTGGAGCTGAAGGGCGACTGCGACTTCCTCTTGCCATTTCAGACGTATGTTTATATAGCAATAAGCACAAATTAGTTTAACAATGAAACAAAACAAGTTAAACCTAAGCTTTGAACACGGAGAGACCAACAGAGTCGCCGGTTGGTTAACGCACGTGTGTTTGACCTTGTGTACTTACTGTAGACTGTGCGCATGCGCAGTAGACTGTTCTAGAAAGCGCTGTGAGTTAGTTATGTAGTACAGTTAGATAAATTGGGCTAAATGATTCCCTTTTCGTTAGTACACTAAAAGCCACTTAAAAAGTTCTATCTTGATTTATAAAGTAGCCCTTGAAATTATACAGGGTAAACGTCTCAGTTTACTGACGTTTGCTTGATGATGAAAATTTTGGTTCCTCTTGAGTCATCCCTCCCCCACTAGATGGCAGTAAAATCTAAACTAAGGCAAAGTTTTTCTGTGAATGTCCCAAAGGTTTTTATGAGGCACCTACACATACCCGCATACCCATATATAAACTTTATACATGCAGATAAATATAAACTCGAAGAGTGCACATATATAACCATGTCAGGACAATTTACAGTCTTTTGTCCGTGGTTCGTTATGACCAAAATGCTTAAATCAGAGAATGCTGGAGACGCAAGAACATTTTGCAGAGCGTGTATTTCTTCGCTTGTAGCACGCTCGCTCTCCATTTTGAAAATCGCGGATAATAAAAAACAATGTTTTATGGAGTTATTTTTAAGATAGTTTTTTTTTTCATGTAAAAAAAATCACGTACATACAGACATTTAGCAAACTTAGAATGCACAGAATGAGTACATTCAAAAGGAAACGCAACTTTAATTTACATATTACTTTTGGAAATACTCTCGGTGATACACATCTGTTTCAAATTTAAGATTTAAATTCATGTCAGGTCTTTCATGACTGGCAAGTTATATAATGTGTCATTGCATTGTCTGTGAGTCTTATCTTCTTCAAAGTTGACATCTACATTCGTAAATTTACGAATACATTTTCATAAAGTGGTATACACCTAATGGATGTCTATACACCTATACACCTAATGGATGAATATGAACACAGTCAATGTGTTCATATTTATCCATATCACTCCACAGCCCCCATATCATTCTAATAAAACAATTTTAGGACTAAAATTCCACATTAGAATACATTAAATAAAAATAGATTTTCTAATCGCAATATTGAAAGTTTAAATAAAGTAATCCAAATACATTGTCATGCAAACAGTCATATTTAAGTATGTTTAAACTGATGTGCTGTGACATGCTTTTAGGGTCAAACTCATTTTAAATATACGGCTGTAGACGCTTTCCAGTATACAGCTGAAAAGTCATGCATGCTTTATTGGTTGCCAGTTGAACTAAAGTTAATTAAGATACTTAGTTGTTGAAAAACGAAGTGTAGATATTGCAATTATTAATTTGTAATAACTCACAACCAACACAGATAACAATAAAACTAGTTTTGAATTATTAGCATTCTGCCACACATCAAAACAATTTCTGAATAATTTCTTACCAATCTTACATTTTTAGTAATCCAATAATATATAATTTGTAATGTTTTACTAAACATGACAAAAAATGTGAGATTTTTTTTCCACTGTTACATTGTGGTCACAGCTGACCGGATTATTTGCACTCAGTGTGTGGTACGGGGAACTAAAATTGACTTTAATTGACATGATTCATACCCCGGTTTCAATCAGGAGGCAGTGATTCAGCATATTTTGATTCTTTCGTGTTAGAATGTTCTCGTCTCAACATTAGAGGTGGTCTGTTGAATCATGTTGCCTAGTAGTGACCCTTAGATTTTATCCGTTGTCCATATGATGATGAAGTTGCAAGCATCTGAACTCTGCAGACAATGCTGATACTCTTGAGAACTGATTTCTGGAACTCAATTACCTTTTGGCATCACAGTGCTAAACATCAAGCTGCTCTCAACCCAGCTTGTGTTTTATAACCTCCACTCCTTCTCCATCATGGCCTTTCTTGTGGTTGCGGGCACATGGGATGGAGGGATAGGGGAGAGGAGGGGTAGAAGCTATGATTCATTTCCACAGGGCTTTCTTTCATGTTTCCACTGAGTGACGTTTAATAGAGCCTCAGGGGTCTGGTTGAAGCTGAAGTGTTCGAGGAGTCTGGCTTACATTTTATCAGACCAAGGGGGCCCTGTACCCCGACTAAGAGGCTGACAACAGCACAAAAGAGACTTGTTTTTACCTTCCATGTCCTCATGATCAGAACTGAACAGCTTTAATCAACGTCGATTTTGGCAAATAAACACATAATTAAAAGCTGCACGATAGAGTTTGTATGGAGCCCAGATATGCCTGCAATGTACAGTACTTAATACAGGGGTGCATGAACTAAGATGTCTGATGGAGTGAACATGCTTTTTGTAAAGGAAACTGTATTCAGATTGATCAAAATATTTAAGTCCTTGGATTGTTTTTTGTAACATTGATGTTTACTGCTGCATATTACCAAATCATATTTGTGCTGTTACAATGGAATAGTCTGTTTTGTAAAGGAAATGATTGGATTGAGTTTATGGGTTTTATGGTAAATGAGGTAAAAGTATTTATTTTTACTTGTTTAATCTTATTTGATTATGTTTGTCTATTTTTTTTCATTGTATGTTTTTTTTCAACTTTGTATCAAAGCTCTTAGGGTGATTTGTCATAATTTTGAAAAAAAAAAAAACTATTAAAGAATAAACGAATCATCAGTCAAAGAGTCACCTTATTCAAATCCATAATGCTACAGTTTCTCCAATGCCATCACAACACAAATCAGTAATTGTGATACTTAATTATGAGTTTTCACTGGAGTATTTAATCTGATTTATTCTGTTTTTGCGATCAATGCGTTTAAATGAGTAAGCACCTGCTAGTTACAATGCAAATTTTAATTTAACCTCAAATTCAAACAAGAACAAAAGAACAAGATCATTGGATGTAGGCAATGCAACGCATTAAAACAGCCTTTAAAGCATATTTGCATATTTGCCAACCTTCCCAAAATTTTTACAAAAAAAAAAACAGTTGCAATTTCAAGGTGAACAAATGGGAGGGAAACCAAATCCCTAAAAGCAGAACAAGCAAGATGATAATAAAGGGACTTCGTTTAAAGGACTATTGGAATATCACAGGGGTGATATTGATCTTTTGGCTCCCCTGAACATGTCAAGCTAAATTTTTGTTTAAAAAAACGAATTTGTTAGATTTATAACTTAAAAACTCCTGATTTAGGGGTGTCAACGAATCATGGATGCATTTTGGGGCATGTTGCTGAAGATGTGATGTCACGTCTCCTGCTATCCTCTTTTCTGTCTGTGATTTAATGAGAAGTATCAAGGAGAAGAAAGATGAGTAATAGAAGCAGCAATGTAAATCAACCAAACATAGCACAGCCGCTCATCTGTGGATAGATGATGAAGACTTCGCTGTTGAGACCTACATCCTGAAACAGAGCAAGGGTGTTGGTTCTTTGAGGAAATTGGTTCGACTCTTCATTCGACTCATGCAACCAGACAATGGTGGACATGACTTCTCTATAAACTGAAAATGTATCAATATTCAGGGGTTGAGAAATCACATTGTGATGTATTACTGCGATTTGCGCCACATCTAGATTTTTGCAAGTTTTGTAGAATGGACCCAATGAAATGAAACACTCTAATATAGTTGCGTACGCTCTATATTTTAATATGTATATTTTTTTGTGATTCAAGAGTGTTCTATACAGAATTTAACACATTTTGGCAGGCTTAAACAGGATTGGTTGTTTGTAATGCACATCTAACTGATGTAGAACAATCCATGGATTTATATTCAATTGATTACGTTGAGATGAGTTGTAAAACTTCAAATAATATAATCTCATTGATCAGTTCATGATTGGCTTAAGGCCTCGTTTAACATATGAACAAGGCAATTAGCAGAAAGTGCTAAATGGAGATAACATAAACTCTCTTGCTTTCTATAGAAAATATTTGTATTAAAAAATATATGGTAAGTCTCTAATGCTTTTTTTAATTTGCTCACACGAGACCTTTTAAGGAACTAATGCTGACCACAGGTTCATTGTGCAGCAAAGTTTTAGAGGAAACTAGAGATGCAACATGATGCTTATAACGGCTAAGCTAGCTCTATTTAATTAGGAACACAATATAAAATATCAACAAGTATAATTGTAGTTGACACAGTAACTCAATTTTCAAGTAGTTAAAAAATTGATGAGGTGTGGTCAATGCAGTGAGCAGATACATTTCTGTAATACATTAAGCAGCTGAAGCTTCAAAAGGAGACAGACAAAAAAAAAGGAGACAGGCCTATATCTTAATTTGCTGACATTTACAACATTAATGATGAAAAACACACTCCTTAGAAAAAACAAGTCTTTTGTTGACTTGTTCATTATACGCTTCTGAATGCCACTCTTCCCCCAAAGGTTCATGATCCTGGTGGGATGTGAAGACTCTAGCATTGTAATTTCTTCACATGACTCCTTATTATTGAAAAGTCCCATGGGGCCCAGATGAAGAAAACAGAGGCTTCAGGTAGTTATGGCTTTGTGATCTTTTTCCACCTCTAACTTTCCCTCTCTCTCTCTCTCTCTCTCTCCTCTCTCTCTCTCTCTCTCTCTCTCTCTCTCTCTCTCTCTCTCGCTCTCTCTCTCTCTCTCTCAGCTTCATTAGTGATACCCACCTGTTAATAGTCACACTCACAAAATATCACAACACTTTCAACAGTTGGCACTAAAACAAAGAAACTCTCTCCATCAGCAACACTATACACTATAACCCAGACGTCTTTCTCCTCTGTAATCATATTTCACAACGCTATGGCTTTTTACAGTGATAAAATACTAATTAAGCAATGAAACTCTTCAAGCCACTACACCAGACTGAGTTTATGGTTAGAATTTTGTCTGAGGAATAATTACTAAATAAGCTCAGATTTTTTGAAGGATTGCACCTGAGGGAATCCCTCTATGAAAGCACATGCCTGTATACGGTTGAGTTACAGACTCAGATGCACAGCATAATTGAGATAAGGGCTCATTGTCATACTTTTCAATGTTGCAATTAACATTCTTTCATGTGTTTACATTCTTTTAAGTGCCTGTATTATAGCATTCACCTTGAAGGAGCTATAGTCTTATGAAAGAGATGTGATCTATAGAGAAGCATAAGCTGGGAGTTATGTATGTCACAATATACGATGCAGCATTTCACTGATGAGATTGCCAAACAGCGCGTGACAGAGTATCTAATAATCTAAAAACATGAAACAAAGTTTGCAATTAGTTATTTTGTCACTTATTGTAACTTAGTCCGCATTCCACTTAAAAAAAATCTGATTATTTTGTTACACACAATACCCGCCAGCTTTTTGGATCTGACTCTATTCAACAACCATATTTTACCGCAAAATTACAGAAAAGCTGTTTTTTATAGAAAACTGTAAAAACCTTTTAGAAAACTGTTCCCTAATGCAAACTCTGTTTCCCTGTTTGCATTATGTATTTGTATTTTATAGAAATTATAACACAACTGTACTTATAGACATTTTTTTACATTGTATTTAATAAAATCTATCCTATAAGGAACTGTTTTGCTTCAACTTTGTGTGGTAACCTATACATTTAAATTATTATTTTATTGCAAAACTTAGTTGTAGTGTTATTTGAAAATCACAATACAGTTTAGGGTTAGCATAACACTGTAAATCCCTAACCCCTGTTTAAATATTTAGCATGTGTCCTAAAGCACCCTTTCTGTCTCCACAATTGATAAAATCTTCTACACTGTCATTTAAGGACCTGAAAAGACAAATGGTAATCACTTGAGGAGAAAAAAAAAACTGCCGGTAAAGTAAAGTATGAGTTCCCCTCTTAAGTTTGATGAAAAATTAATCATTGACAGCCCACAGCAGATCTTCTGTCATCCTACTTTGACTCTGTCTTTCACCATAAAATCATCCCACGCCAAGTCCACAAACTCCATTCACAATACACTCCCTCTTTAGAGTAAAAAAAGAAGCTGTAAGTAATGCAAGGGTGAAAAAGCGCGTGAAAATAAGTGTTACCAGACAGCTTGTAAAATAGAGTTCAAGTGTTATATGTCAAAAGACACATTTGTCTTCCATTTACTAGTAAACATTAAAGCCTCGGGTCCACAGTGAGCATGTGGTTGATGTGGGTTCTTGATAGATTGTTTGTCTCTGCTGTGAGCTGGTGTGCGAAGGAAGCATTTGCATCATTAGAAAGTGACCTTGGGTCCGAAGTGGCATAATTCAAGTTTAGCCTGGATACAGTAGCAAGTGGAAAACAGTAGGCGAGAACCAACCAGATTACTTTTTCTCCTAACTACATTTGCCCAGAAACTTTTTCAAGCGACAAAGCAAAAGGATTTTTGAAATGCAGGATTAATATGGAGCCAACACAGGTTGGTCACATTATATTCTAATATAAACATTTACATTACATTTATGCATTATGCATTGCCCAAAGTTACTTAAAGTAGCGGAGAGACAATTTGCAATTTGTTACACAGTCAAAGTCTATCTCAGTTCGTTCATAGTAAAAGTTGTATCAACTGATAAATTAGCCATGGCAGGAAGAAAATAAAGATATTTTTTTCATAGTACATGTTTCCTGAAGAGATGAGTTATCAGTTCCACCAGCCAGGGACAGTGAGAGAGAAGGTTCTGGTTGGAGATTTTCTGCCTTTGTGGAACGGAACCACAAGATGCTGTTCCTTCTCTTAGTGCAGGCTTCTGGAGGGGATGTAGGAGTGTATGAGCTAGCAAAGGTAAACAATGCTATTTATTAAGGACTATATGTTGTGCTGCTTGTTAGAATGAAGAGTGCCTCGGTTGTATGTGGCTGTAATTATGTGATTCAGTCATCAAGGGAAACACCAAATCTTCCTCCATAATGACGTGATGCATGGCTTGATTTTTGCAGGTGTGCAGATGACACAGAGAAAACAGACACAAAGATTAACTTTGTTGTATCATGCTTTGAATGTACACCAGCAAAAATGTACTACACCACAGAAGCCCTAAAATTACAGTCCTCCATATCAGTGTTGAGCTCACGGCAAAGTGTGAGTGAGTCTGAGGTAAATATTAGGTGCTGGTAAGGTAGACATATCTTTATAGATGTGGTAGTGTCTGTTGACATGCTATACTGCGTTCACACTGAGCTGACAGAGCAAATAGAACTCAATTCACTTTCTGTCCTTTTAGCTTTCTCTGATCTTTCCACCTTTCCAAAGCTGAGGCACCTGGGAAAAATATGAGAGAAATAAAAGTTGTTTTTGTGGTCATCTAAAGGGGTTTACAAGTGACCCTGTTATCTGAGATGAGTCATTCTCACTCTAGCCGCCTCCACCAAAGTGAGAATTATTGATGGATTTTGAAAGGATGTTTGAGTTTTTTTACAGCAGCTATTTGAAGAGATTGTTGATTCCTTGCTGCCTGATTAGCTTTGTTGTCGTTGATCTCGTTTCTGATGTCAACCCGACTTATTTCTAGTTATGTCTGGAACAGGAGTTGTTATAATTTAGTTTGTATACATTCAGAGAATATTTTACATCCAGAGGGTGGATTACCCATTAAAAATAGGAACCAAGGTATACGTCATCAAAGGGGGGAGGGTTGGTAAATACAATGAAAATGACAAGTTTAAACTGTCATTGTTTACACATGATTTGCTTGCAATACTATAAGAACATAACTGCTTACAATCTATCAGACCATGCACATGGATTTCAAACTGATCATCTGATAAGGTAAAATAATGCTGTATCTAGCTTAAATGTATTGTATCTGTCATAACAGGGTGACTGAACTCTTTAGGTTTAGGAAAGATGGAATGGTTTGTGTTTAAAGTGCATTTGAATGTGACAAGAATAGCTGCAATGATTTAAAGAGTGTTGAGGGAAAACAGAACTTTGCTCAAAGAAAAAAAATCTGTTTTGAGAACAAGGGTAACACAAGCTTATCTCTGCAACATCTTGAAGTACTCAGCAGACAAATCAAATGCAAAGGTTTTTGTCTGAGATTAGTTCCAGTGGAGTTTAAAAGGGAAAATATGGTCTTAAATCTGAAGTAGTTGGCTTTTTTTTAATCACAGATACATGTTTTACCTTCATCAGCTGCTTCAGATCACAAGATGTTTTTTTTTTTTTGCATTCATCCAAGTTTTGACTAAATAAACTCCTCTGTTACAGAGAAAAGGGACTGACTCAAAACGCTCAAACTATAGTTTCAGCGATTTATTTGTCCAGGTCAGCAGCAATATTGTGATGCATAAAAGCAAAACCGATTAAAAAAAAAGATGACTGTGTGGTAATCTCAATTTCATTATTAAGATGACACTGCATAGGCCCCATCCTGAAAGGAGAGGAAGAAACAATGTAGTCACAAGCATAACATAGATGCATTTAGCAAATCTTATGTAGTTTTAATAAATATTCATAGATTTGGTCTGAAAGGGTAAAATTAAAAATGTACAGCAATTTGACAAAGTTATAAAAATGGGATCACAGTATAATTAGCATGATTCTACTATGAAGTAATATGTCATTGAGCCGATGCAAGTACTGTTCAGAATAAGATCAATTAGCGTTAGCAAAACACACACATACACATGAACAAACTGGTAATTGATATGGTGCTAGCTTGAATGTGCAGGTAATGATAATAACAGCCTAACTAAGCATGTCAATAAGACATGAGCATGTCGACAGCAAGAAACAGGATTCCAGCAATGCTTAGTAACTAATTACTATGATCTAGACATTGTTGATTTGGCTCTGCAAGACATTAATATGTTGCTACTTTGTCTAAGAATGCTTGTGCAGATTTTTTTTAAAGTTTTTTTTTCCTTATAATGGTAATTCGGATGATGAATAATTCAGAGGCCCACTGTATGGGGTGATTAATTTTCACTAGCTGTTATTAGTCTATCTTAAACGTTCATGCCCTCTTGTGTGCCAAGGGTACACACTATTTTACACAGTGCAGAACATTTTTGCAGAGACAAAGAACTTTTCAAGTGTAGTTAGTTTGTAGTTTTTACAACTTTAGAACTACTTTAACATGTTATCGCAATATATGTCAATTACAATTTAAGTGATCTTTAAGTGATACCAGTCTTAAGTGATTTAGCAAGAGACATTCTGGATGACCTTTCCTCAAAACTCAGCATGAACTTGATGCAGTCCATTTGAGATCAGCAAATAGCCTTTAATTTAGAGATGCTTCTCAAGCAGGCAATTTCCTCAACAATAGGCTCAGCACTAATGACACCGTTCATGCGCTTTAACCAGAGGCATGTAAGAAATGTGTCTTCTCATTGTCAGGTGCTTTTGGGTCAGGTGGATAAATCAAGCATGGCACTTTGAAAACGCTGCCAAATTCAGAACAGTCTTTGTTTCAACCCCAGAGAGCCATGGGGCAGTTCAATCAAGGAAAACTCTTCTTTTCAGTATGAAAGGATTTAATACATTTCAATTTTTTTATCGGTCAACAGCACATTTTCCCTCTATTTTCATTAATATTTAAACTTAGATTCTCAATGAAGGCTCTGACAGTTTGCGAATGTACACAAATGTAAGATGTTAAAACACTTTCATTATAGCTTTACAGACAACTTCTCAATGGACTTGAAAGATTTTAATGATGTCACGTAGGCCTCTGCAGTCCAACTGGGCGACTAGAGGTTTCAGTGCAGCACTTCATTATTCTTGTAGACGATCGAATAGTCCCCAAACAGGCTGGCAGTGCATTAGGAATTACTGTTCTGTTGAAAAAAAAAAACAAAAAAAACAAAACTAAGGTTCACTGTGCTATCAACTTTGAATAGTTCCCAAAAACCGTGTCATAAGTAAAGCACCCCACACCATTACACTTCCTTCCCATCTTTGTAAAATCCATACCTTCACCTGTTACAAAGACAAGTCATGGAATACAAGTCATTGTCTTATAAATTTCTGATGCTGTTGATTCAGCTTAAAAGCAGAGGGGACTCTTTAGCTGGTGCACATCCTTGTTGTCTTTGCAGCAGTACTTATTTAAAAGTTTTCCCTTTACTTAGCTGAATGGGTATTAAAAATCTGAAATCTACAAAATAGAGCAGTCAGAAGTGTACTGACCTCATTTCTGCACAACACAACAGATCCCAACACCATAAAGAAAGCATTCCTCGAATGATCCCTTTCAATGCACACCTGTGAAGTGGTAACCCTTTCAGTTGAATACCTCATGAATAAGGGAAGGTATAGGGTTTGCAGTGCTGACCACAAAACAAAGAGAGGTTTTTTGAGGAACATATTTGGAGTCATTTGAATGCAATTATTCATTAAGTTCAGTCATACGTCAACGACAATTGCAATTCAGCCATAAAACAAGAAATCAGAAGGTTTTCAAAATTTTTACCTGTAGCGTATGTAAACAAAATTGTATTCCACTAAGCAAACAATTAGGTATAATTTCAAAGGCCAAAGAGTTTCATTGATTTTAAATGTCAAACCTAAATTTCCCCTATTACACCTATCTACATCTTTTAGTTTAAAGTCAATGTGTACACTGTAAACATGTACTACACCAATAGTGCTTCGTCTCAATTTTTTTAATTCATCTAATTGGCTAAAAGTTTTGGTACTGCAGATTCTATACACGCTGCGTTTTAAAACATTGCATACAACACCATTATTGCGATGGGTTGCGGCAGGGAAGGGTATCCGCTGTGTAAAACATATGCCAGTGAGTTGGTGGTTCATTCTGCTGTGGTGACCCCGAAAGGGAATAAAGCCGACATGAAGATGAATGAATGAATGAATGAATGATGAATTACATGGAAATTTTATTTAGTTATGAGATAGATATTTTACTTTCATTATTTAAAAAATACAGTAAATTTAATAAATTAGTATGTATTTGTTCTATTATTATTATTTGTGTTCTTTTTCTGATAATGGCAACACAGGGTTGTAGTTTTGCTAAAGTAGAAAAAAAACAAAATATTGCTAAGGTGGACAGTAAAAAAATAAATTTATTGGCACTACTGATTATATATTTTTTTATCTTTTACTCTTTTGAGTACTTTTAAAAAGTTGTACTTTTACTTGAGTATATTTAGTTTGAAGTAAAGTACTTCTCTAGTTTTTAAACCTGATTTTTTACTTGAGTAAAAATTTATATGAAATATTAATAATCCAAAGACAAAAACAACAGGATTCAGAGCCAGCCAAAAGTGAAATATTTTACCTTTCAAGTTTAGTGACTACTAAAAATGTTTATGTAAACTGGCAACTTTATTTAAAACTTAACATCTGTGCAAGAATGTTTTAGGTAGTTTAGGTTTAGTCTTATCTCATTACTCCTGTTATGTTTTTACCCACGTTGACACCTAATAAATTGGTTGTATAAAACATTCTAAATAATTGAATTATAATAATCAAATAAAATTCCATGAAATTGCATTGTCCGAAATTACATAATATTATGCAGTTTCGTACACATTAGCCGATAGTACATGACCATTTTAAAGAATGGGGACTATTATTTTAATTTCAGTTTAAGTTTAATCATTACTAACCCTTCTGACAGACTGAGACAGCAGAGATGACACTGAGCTTCTTCAGAGAATTGCCCCACCGCTGCTAAGTTACACTGAGTACACTGAGTAAATTTTTCATTAACTAATTTTTACTTTCACTTGAGTAGCTTGTTAGACATTTTCACTAAAGGGGCAGTACTTTTACTTGAGTTCAAACTGTTTTCTACTCTTCCCACCCCTGTTTTTACATGTACAGACTAATAACGTAATAGTTTCTTTCGTAACCCCATTCCCCGAATAGGGAACGGAGACTTATGTCGGTGACGGCTATTGGAACTCCACTAGGAGCGCTCTACTCTCTCCATACTCTTTTTAAAACGCCAATCAGCAGCAGTGCTGATGGGTGTGTGACCACGCCACACAAATATAGTAGGTGCATGGGGTGGTGCTCTTTCTGTTTGTGAAGCTGGAGCCATATTCAACCCCTAGGCAACCAAATTTACTCAAGACCTTACAGTTGGGGCTGGGGGACATAAGTCTTCGTTCCCTATCTGGGGGGTTACGAAAGTAACCATTACAATCCGCATCAGTCGGAACACCTTACAAAACTCCACAACCTAAGCCCTTCTGCATTGGTCGACAACCACGGAAGCCCGGCACTTCGGTAGTCTGGCACCGAGTGGGCCCTCCTCCACCCTGGCCTTAAATATAGATTTATTTTTTAATGGGCAGTCGGGCAACAAATTCCACTCATAACGACTTATACCAGAGGAGGGAGCATCAATCCCAGAGCTGAAGGGAGATGCATGGAGGCCATATGCACCACCTCGAAGGCTGAACTTAGAATTTCCGGCAGTTTAATACACGGATGGTTTCATTGAGGGACCTATGGAAAAATGTACTTTAACCTACTGGGGAAAGGTTTTTAAGAGGGAAGATAGCATAGATGGAACTAGCTAGAGCAATAGTTTTCGAGAGTTAGCCTCCCATGCCCGGGGTCATAAGAGATTCAACCGGTAGTCCCTCATAGAGAGGACACATGTGGACAGCCCGCAGGAATACTCTGCTTACTCTACTACGCTTGTTAAAGCGGAAGGAGCCAAAAAGCTGGAGGGTATCTCCTGGGGCAAAACCAAGGAATGGTGCAGGTGAAGCTGGACACCCCTTCGTACAGTTCAGACCGACCTGCCTCCACCTAGCACAGCTGAAGAGAGGGATTCAACGCTCAGATATAATACCTGGTGAAAGTGCTGGGTGTCGACCAACCCACAGCCTTGCGCATGTCTGCCAGCGGAGTCTGACTGTTAACTTGTGTCGTGCCAACAGAAGGCAGAAATTGTGGTGATGTAAACTTTCAGGGTCGATGGCGACAGCCCTTGATCCAGGCCCTCTTGGAGGAGGGTTAGCATGAGTTCAACGGGGCAGCTGCTCAGATCTACTTGGCGAGGGTGACACCAGTCTATGAACCTACCCCACTTGCTGGCATACCAGCTCTGAAAAACCGCAGTTTTGGGACCACGATGTGGCATAACCGGGGGTTCTCCACACCTACGGTACCAGACATGGAGTTCTAGAGGTCTGGGCGCGGGTGCTTGTGCCCACATCCCTGGGACAGAAGGTCCGACCACAGGGGAACTGGCAAGGGAGGGACTGCCATGGCCCAATAAGGTGCCCAGGAGGGGTGCAAGAAGCCTTACTGGGAAAAACGCATATAGGCGTTTCTTCCTGGACCAGCAATGCACCAGAGCATCTATCCCAAGGCAAGTAGAACAGCCAGCACTGAGCATTCTCTGGAGTGGCTAACAGGTCTACCTCCGCTATACAAGCACTCTCAGATCTGCTGGACTGCTGGGGGATGGAGTCGCCACTCTTCTGACTAGAATTTACACCGAGACACTGTATCTGCTGAGTGGTTGAATGGCTCAATGCAGGTTGAGGATTGGACGTAACCCGGCTGTGTATTAGGGAACTAGAAAGTATGTGCTGTAACCCTTTTTCCATGTCGGCAGGAGGGACCGGCTCGATTGCACCCTGCTTAAGGTTCTGCTATGCAAGCTTCCTGGCTGCCCACATAACCCAGGAAGTTCAATTTTTAATGAAACTGAGATCTGACCTGTGGGCCTGCTGCCTGACGGTGGTGACACCCCCCTTCTTCCAAAGGTGGGGTTGGGGGGACGGGGGGATGGGTGCTGGTGGCAACGCCCGTACCACAGCTGGACTCCCTGGGTGGCCTGTCCTCGGGCCGCTTGCAATGGACCTCTTCCCCTGATGATGTTGGGGGGCCCCCCGGACAGGACTGCTCCTCCGTTAACTTCTTGTAGTCGCTCTAGGTCACGGACTGATGATCCGAGAAGGACTGAGGAGGTTTCTCCGGCGTCGAGGGGGAGCCGACTTAGAAGGGGACCTACCTTACCTCCATCATGACTTTACCAGACCCTACCTTCTACGGAGAGACCCGTGACGTGAGGTCCTCTACAACGACACTGAAGGGGCCATCCGGGACCACAGCAACACTTCAGGCTGGTTCAACCAACATGGCGGCTGTGGACTACCAATCGTGTGGCCAACAAGCTTGCCTCAACTTTTACAGCTGTAAGCGCTAAAGTCCGTAGCAGCTCTTAGGTCATTCATAAGACCTGGAGGATAACTCCCCTCTTGCATATCTTTCAGACCTAGGCTTGGAATACCTGAAAGGTTGCCATGGAATGCAGAGCAGCAGCAGCTTGACCCGCAGTAGCGTAAGCTCTCGAAGTTAGGTCCAACAACAGCTTAGCTAGTGAAATGGGGCCCCGGCTTATCGCACCAAGTGGCAGGGTTACCCGGACACATAATGCCCCACCAGAGTCTGCTCTAGCTGGGGAATTGTGTCGTACCTCCTAGCTGCCGCACCATCAAAGGGAGCGAGAGAGGGGAGCCTGACAAACCTCTTTTCTTACGTAAGAGTTGCCTTTCAACTTCTGGTCAGCTCCCAATGCACTTCAAGGAAAAATTAAATCGGGGCGGCTGCGGTTTTGTTAACACCGCGCGACCCCATAACACACCCATCCAGCCTGGAGATATCGGATGTGAGAGGTTGAGCCACCTGTAACCCAACCTCTCTGGCAGCCCGGTAAGCAACGCAGCCATCTCCTCCACAGGACAACCAGCCATCCCCCGGAGGGGGAGAGCGATGTACTGTTTCCTTCGGGGGATGCACCGACTCTCTCAGTTGAGATGTGAGGATCGCTATCTGTGGCGGAAAGCAAACGCACCGGAGGAGGTTGCTGTACACACTAGATCTCTTGATCCACAAAAGAGGAATATAATCCAACACTGATGTGAAATTTTTCACCAGTCGCTTGTGTCTTAGGTTATGGCTCCAATGAGCAACCAGAGAGGGTGCCACATCTGCACCTACTATTTGTGTGTGGCGTGGTCACGTGACTATCAGCACGGCCGCTGATTGGCATTTTAAAAAGAGTCTGGAGAGAGTAGAAGCTCCTAGCATAATTCCCAGTCGTCACTGACATAAATCGGAGTGACTGACTGATGGGGAACATGCATACCACATGAGATTAATGTTCAACAGGTGCACTTCAGAGACTGTAATTCCATGCAAATAGCAAATAAAACAATGGACGAACAACATGATGGGTATCCTGACTGATCATCCCTTCTCTAAGAAATGACAAAAGAAAGCTCAAGCAGCAGTTGTAACTGTTCTACTAACCCACATCTTAACTGAAAGCCAATCCTCCTCTCTGCTCTTCACCCTGCGTCTCCCCTCGCGTCAATGGAGGACTGAGTCACGTGATCACCGGTGAACTTGTCGCTCCAGCCCCTGAAAGCAAAGTGTAATTTGAAGAAAAGAGAACAAAGAAATCAGAGGCTATAAATTCCCTCGGCTGGGCTTCGCTGGGCCAGAGCTCAGCTCGACCGTTCCCCGACTTCCATCGCGGGCAGGTGCCACACCGGGACTCAGCCAAAACACACCGGGAGGATGCGACCCGCGGAGCCGCTCACCGTGCTCCTCTGCTGCTTTCTGTGCATACAAACTCTTCCTGTACGGGACCAGGACAAGCACAAGCTCAGACCAGCAGGGGTGAGTCAAACTATTGCATCGAACTGTTAAGAACACAGTTACAAACTAATTTAATTTGACCAACAATGCAAGTTATGTAACATGAAGATTCCTGCAGCCAATTCACAACTCGCTGGAAGAAAACAAAACGTTTGCACAGGTGATTCTTTAGGAGAATTGTTCTTTGCTTATTGTTTGCTGCCAATCACCTGTTGCAAATAGGCACTTTGAGTAAACAAAGCTTTAGTAAATGAAGAGGTTTACCACTGGATAATAACTGCAAAGCTGACTTTTAGTACTGTAACAAGGATGCTTGTATTTTAAATAGTAAATCTCTTTCAGTTTCTTTGTGGTTAAAGGTTTGATGTTTTTCATGCATTTACACACTTGCAGTGGATTTAGCAGTGGACTTGCATTTTCAGTGTGGAGTAGTGTAGTGTGTTTGGAACCCAAAGTCATTGTCTGAAATCTTGCTGCATGAGTAACAAGCAGCTGAATTGTGCTTTTGTGCTTGTCCAATGGTCAACTGAGGTAATACATAACTTATATCTTATTTAAATCCATAAATATTTTGCCCACCCAAATGTTTTGTTTTTAAATACAAATTAGATGCAATGTTAAAAAAAATGGCAGATTTGGAACCAGAAGTTTAATTATGCATGATAAAGGGTTTTCAGATAGCACAACTATAAAGGGCATGCTCTAAGAGTAAATATTTTAAATGTGCTTGTTTTAAATTATACAGCATATACAACATGCTCAGTGCAACTGATGAGTTGAATGGTTCTTGTTGGTTACATATTAGGTGCTGGCAACATTTTAAGCAATTGATTTAAACCATGCATCCTATCTGAAAGAATTATTCTCTTGACCTTGAACGAATATAACAACAGTGTAAAATAGTTTCTAATTGCTTCCAGAATAAACTGCTTATGATGTCTCATGATCAGGCTATAAAATTTGTCTGTAAAACTTACTTCAACTCAAAGGAAGAAAAGATTTTCAGGGTATAGTGAAAGCAGACAAAGAAGAACTGCAGATGGCTGTTGTAACCCAGCTGGCAAAGATCCATAGAGATTTTGCCAGATAAATTATCCATCTTAAATACATCTATTTGACCTCGTGAATGAAACAAGTCGAGAACAACTGCTTTCAGATCTGAATAGCATTGCCACACAAAACATTACCACAAACTGACAAAGGAACAACGCAAGCTGTCAAAGCTTCTGGCTATAAAAAGCAGCTTAATTTCATTATATGTATGTTTGCCTTGACTCACTTTGCCTATCAAACCAGCTCCAGACACTTTTTAGACCTCATGTTTGAATGTAGCGAAGCACCTCTGACGGGTAGCATGTGCTGTCAATTTGTTCTTGAATGTTGACAAAGCCGAAGCAGGAGATTATGCAGGCAGGGGCAAGTCATCTGGCATGCTGAGCAGGATAACAAACAATGTGTTTGCTGACTTAGGGGAAAATGGAAGGATCCCGATAGCTAGCTCTGCATTTGTTGATTGCCTGGAGAAAAGAAAAGCTTATGTACTTCTTTAAAGGATTCTACACAGTTCACTGACTCTATGCAAACTGCCAAAATGTAAGTCTGTCAATGCATTAGATTAAGATATAAAGGAAGGATTGCCATGGATATGCAAATGTATGCGACTCCCTCTGAATTTTTTGCAAAATTCGAAAACATGCAAAAATTTATATAAAAAATGCAATACCTTTATTATAGTAAAATGCAATAACAAAGTTGTGAAAGTGTTACACTTTATGTATCATATTTAGTATATATATTTAAAATTTTGTTTTCTCAATTTAACTGTAGTTTTACCAAATACCTTTGAAAACAGTCCATATATGCTGTACTTTTGTGCATTATATATATTAGGTGTGCATTACTAAATTGAAAATGAAAGGCACATATTGGTCATTTTTATTTAGATTATCTAATACCTTGCAGTCAGGGAAAAGGGCAAAGAGCACAACCGAATTTTGAATGACCCAAAGTCTCAGTCCTGGCTCTTGGTTCTTTTCCAGCCCCACCCCCTCTCTCACTCTCAATTCATTGTGTTGATATTTGATTAAATTTATATCTGTCTGATAAAGGTCCTGCAAAGTAAGGCCAATGTATCCATCCAAGCCAATAACCTATTCTCCACTTCAATCAGAGAGGGTCCCAAGTTTAGCAGTTTAAGCAAGGAAGCCTACTTTGACACTTTTTTTGCTCAACCTGAAAAATAAAATGGTGTTCCTAGGCTAACCAATGAACAGTCTTTCCAGTGCATCTAGGATTCCCAATGGGCATCCTTCATCAGTATCCAGGGGGCTTCCAAAGCAGATGCCTGACCCACCTCACCTGGCTCTTACACTCAGCAGTATAAAATTAGGTTTAGTCATTGGTTTAGTCTTGCTGGTTCCGTAATAAGGGTTTCTACCCTTCGGAATGCAACTTATTGAAATCCCTATTACTCTGTTTTGCTCTCAAATATCTACTCTTTGTGAGAGAATGACTCTTAAGGTTACAGTGTCTAGAGCAGGTCAGATCCAACACATCACCTTTGGAGTCCCTCTGCTTAAATTTCATGCTTGTAGGCACAAAAGAGGGCATGATTCTGATTGAACTTAGTTGTGATTGAAACCAAATTTTTAGTGTCACCCGATCTTAAGAACTCAATCCTTTCAACAGATGTTTCCATTTTCAACACAAATGAGGAAACAAAAGATTGTGCACTCTTCAATTCTTGATTTGGCGTTGAGTTTTGCTGCTGGCACTGGATCCAACAGTGGTACTCCATCTGGAATTAAAAGCAGGAAAAATTGGGAGATCTTAAAAATACCTTTTACTTTACATCCTCGTACAGACTATGGGTCAGATGGTGTTATTAATTGACTTCTTTAGAAACACAAAAAATGTTTTCTGAACATCTTCCATCAACATCATCTTCATCCTGTTCCTACTATACAATCTTCCTTTTAGTCTAATCACTCTACTTGTGTATACAACCCCAAAGAATGCAGGACTCTAGTGGTTTTTGAGGGTAAATATTTATCCTAGTCCAATTTCCTCTGGCACGTTCATTCTTTATCTCTAGTTGTGGCCTACTTTAATGTGCCAGAAAATGGCAATGTAAAAGGCTGGAATTTTGTGTTTGTCATTTTTCTTTTGACAAAGCCATGTTTGTGAGGACAATGAGGCACAGCCAGTATGTTTAAAGTGAGACTTGCACTTGGAAGTTAGAGAGGAGATTGAGAAGAAAGTGCTTCTGCTGTATCAATGCTTGCTGATTCAGTAAGCACTCCTGAAATAGAGTGCTTTGAAAATGCACAATGCCTCTCTCTGCTAATGAATGTGAGGGATATGCCAGGAGTCAATGACATCATCTGCATACTCTAGGCCTAGAGAGAAAAAATTTGGCTCCCAACAATGAGTTTATCCTCAGTAACTTTTCTGAGAGGGCATGGTGCCATGCATGCTAACAGCCTTAAAATATTTTTGATTGAACTAAGATGCCCTTTTTGGACATCAATGACATTTGAAAAACATTTATTAGAATACATAGATAAACTCTTCTATCTAGGAACTAAAACTTTAATCAACAGTTCTGTCTTTTTCCGAAATCAGATTAAGCTGAAGGAAAATGTCTAAATAAGCTGTGATTGTTAACTTTAAAGGCTTAAATGTTATGTTTAGATGGTTTACATGTTAGGACGTTATGAAAAGGACCTTTTAATTGAACACAGGTGACCAAAGGGATCATTTGGAAGAACGTTTTGTGAGTCTCTGAAAGGGCTTCCGTTTTCATGTTTCACTATATGCAGGTGAATGCTGTAAAATGTGCCCAGACTTGAGAAATGATTTAAAGAAAGGGTTTAAATGATTTAAAGGAAAGGTTCCTTAATATTTTTTGTTTTAAAAAAGGGGGATTGTCAGATATCAGCTTATTACCTCTGTAGAGCATGCACATATAGCAAAACATTATATAAATATAGACATTTTCTGGGTATGTATTTTTATCATTTTCAACAATCTTTAAGTCAGATCAAGTTTCATTTCCAATCTGTAATTTTGCATTACAATAATAATGTTTTTCTTTGGGTTGCGCTGTTTGAAACAATTTTAAATGCAAATTAATTAACATATTTAAAATAGAAATTTACTTAAAAATACTGGAAAATCTGTTATTTGTAAATGGATCATACCAGAAAATAACATTAACTTTGCTGACATAACATATTCTTTTTGTGCTGTGTGTATAATGAGGACACGGATATATATGTATGTCACATGGGTGTTTTTTTAGGGATTAAGAAGAGTTGTTTTAGCGTAGACTAATTCATATTCTTTTGTCTCTTTGGTTCAATATACTGAATTATCTTATTTTTGATTAGCACCTTGTACTGAATTTGTGTTCATGAAAATCTAATGATTTTGTTTGGTATATTTTCTAATATTTGCAATCAATAAAGTGTAATCGAACTAGATATACATGTGGAAAGTGTGGGCTGTCTACTAGTTTTGAAATGAGAGGATTCATGTTTATGTTGGCCCAAGGGGTCTGTTTTGTTGACTTAGGTTATAACCTTTAACCCTTGACTCTTGTTGAACCTGAGACACCCGGGTGTTTTTCTTTTCCACCTCCACTGCTCCCTAAGTAGTGCTCCCTAGGCCAGTTTGTCATCGTTGAGAGGTTTGATTGCTCCACAGTAAACAGTTAAAACTATTGTACCAAAAACCCATCTGTCTCCAGGTTGTTTAGAATCTACTTAAATTACATACTTTCAACGTCTATGAGCATTTAATGATGGACGGTCTATGCATGGTCATTGCCCACTCAGCAGAAATAAGGGAAACAAACTGTGAGTAGATAAAGTGCTGTGAATTCTTCACTTGTATCTGTGGAATTTGTGCAGTTCCTCATTGCTGAGGGAGTGGGGTCATGGTTTCATGCTATCAAGTTCACACGTCAGTGGATATTTGACTGAGCTATGTCTCCACTTGCGTAAAGTTATTTGGTTGTTTTACTTTTATTAATTAGAAAATGTTAAATAGAAATTTTATTGATTCGAAAATTATTAGAAAATTGTCTTTGAACATATTTGAAAATGTTTTCAGAAATGACCTGACAAGTGTGCAGATTATTACAATGAACATGTCTGATGCTTGATTCTATGTATATTTCTAGGACTTCAAATGAGATATTTATGCAATGTGACAAAATCAAAAGGCAAAACATCAGTGGGCAAATTTCCCCTAATTGGTTCTTCTCTATGGTAGAGAAAACAGAAAAATGTATCTTTGGTTTATACATCTAAATGTTTTATGGCAGACTAAATACAGCTTCTGCTTAAATAACAGCCTTTACAAGACTCCCGATGGCCATGAAAGGCAGAAGGACTTTTAAAAGCATAGCAAAAAATAGGCTAGTTCACCCCATACCACCCCTTGTCTTTTAACCAACCCAAATTATAGAGAAAGAAGGAGGTACAGAGAACGGAAAAAGGGACAAAGATGTTCTGAACTAGCACAGCTGGAGTAGTGATTTGAAAATAGGTTTAGGGAAGGAGAGAAATTGGGGCAATCTGACTTTCCCCCCAGGGTGCTAACCTCCCAGCTTATTAACCGAACCATTTCCTTGAAATTTAGTGGAGGAAATTGACTGTGATAATGCTTCTTGTAAATGGTCAGTAGCCAAATGTTGGGTGAGATTTATCTGACTGCTCTCAATTAGACCGTAAGACTTTGTTGCTGCTTTATCTTACAAATCATCCAGAAAGCCTGTGACATGCAAATTCATTTTCCATGAGGGGTCTCTAGCCCAGTAAAAAGCCTCATAGCACAAAGTACAATCAAGACGTAAACACATAAGCACATTCCTGTAATACAAAATCAGTCACTGAATACAAACCAGAGATCTAAGATCACTAGATCAAAGTAGTTAAAAATACAGAGTATAGGAGGTAGTATACTATTTGTATAGACTTGTATAGAAGTAGTAAATAGTTAATTGTGTGTGCTTTCTACTATAATGTTGAGAGATAACTCCCAGAAGAGTTCAGAGGCATCAACATTCGTCACATATAACTCTATTTCTATATTATTCTTTAACTCTACTTCTACTATTTCAAAACAAACTCATTTGTAAATGGTTTCATATCCTTACTTAAATACTTAAATTCTAAATTTGTTATGTAAATTGTCAGGTATTTATATTTAAAAAGTTAAGTTACACCTGTTTTAGCCTTAAATTATCTGCATTAAAGCTAAATCTAAAATGTCTAAAAACATAAAGGTGTTTAAGAACTATAACAAACTTTAAGCCGAGCAATTTAAAATAAGGACAATTGGCTAATGGTATTGGGTATTTCAAATGTCAAAACTGGCTCCCAAAAATTGCGTACTACATCTTTCATGAATGCAACACGGCAATCTAATCCAATGCAGAAGTTTGTAATCTCACCTTATTTGATTGACAGCATGTGCATGTTTTGACAGAACTGGCCTCAGAAGACCCATCACCATGGCCTCAAAAAGAGGGGCCAACTTCACCATGTTCAAGATACACTGAGTGATGTCTCTCCAGATAAGAGAGCACATCCACACGCTGAGTTCTGGAACAGACCCCGCTGTGGAGTCCCAGACTACCCCTCAGAGAAGGGAGGCAGCGCTCTCTATTACTCACCCCACAAAGGAGGTTTGCTTGGAGGCCGTCATCGCAGAAAACGCTTTGATTTGTTCCCTGGACGCTGGGACAAAACAGACCTCACTTACAAGTAAGATGTGTGTGGTTTTGGTTATATCTGAGTGCTGTAGTGGTCATATTCAAGCTCTTTTAGATGATAAATTAGAAACGGATTTGTCATAAAAATGTTAATTGGATGAAAAACCTTGATGTTTTCTTTCCAGGGAACAATTTCAACCCAAAGGCTCAAAATTATATAGCTTATTTTTAGTGTACTAGACCTATAGTTTACTCAGTATGTCAAAGGGAGGCTTAATTAAACTGAAAATGTTACTTTTCATTTATAGTATCCTACTGTAATTTATAGAAAGTTTTCCCCAATTAACAGTCTATGGTTACTCTTAATTTTGACAGTCTAATTAGTGTTAAATGAATTAATTTCATCCAAACCTAAGCTTTTTTTGCTGCTTTTTATACTGTTAAGCATAATATTTAGTTCAGCTTATGAATATTCATTAAGTTTTATTTGTATGTCACTGTAAGAAAAGTCTGCAATTTAGTTAAAGACTTTTTTTAATGATAAATAAAAAATATAAGTTTTTAAGAAGAAAACTGTTTATTGTTTATTTTCAATCCACTTTGCATCTCTATTATTTTAAAAATAAATTTTGGGCAAATTTATTTTCAAAACTAAAGAAAATTGTGTTGAACTCCAAACAAACACAAAATTAATTAAAGCAGTAAGTTGTCTGTACTTTTTTTTTTAGTTATACGGTTTACTTGTGTTTTAGTACAGTAACTGCTAATGACCCTAAATGTTTTAACAAAAGTAACTTTCCATTTCCTTTTAAGACAAAAGTGCACTCTATTCTAATTATTCACACATAGACTTACTGGCAATTTGACACTCTAATGTTCAATTTTACTCAATAAATTAAGTAAATCCAGCTCAAATATAAAAGGTTTTTATTACTATGTGCTGCTACACCTGATTTCAAACTTTAAATTTAGAGTTTATGGGTTCATCTTTTGTAATACAAGTTTACAAATTACTTCAAGGTAATTTCAAACTAGTATAAATCAAATATTTAATGTAGAAAAAGAAAATAAAAGCATGGTCTATTTGTGCAAACTTTCAGTATGGTCAATTGCTTCCTGTTTAATCAACATACATTTTGGTCTTTTCCTTAAACACATATTTAAATCATTAAGGTTTTAGGTTGTCTTGAAATGTTTAAGCCGTACCATTGACTTAGCTTACAATTACTACCAATGACCCTAGATTTTTTAACAAAAGTAACTTTAAATTTTCTCTGTTAATATGAGCGATTTCCTTTCAAGACAAAAGTGTACTCATTTTCAAACGTCAGATGAAATAACAAGAATGACATGTGACTGTTTCTCTCTTTATCCGTTTAAAAGAAGACCACACACTCTTTCAAGCATTGTACCCATTTAATTAGAAGCAGTAAACTGTCTGAATGCATTACTCCATGGCTCCAGTGAACAACTAGGCCTGTGTAATAAGTACCACTTTGATTTAAAACACTCCACTTCAATGTTGTGATTATATTTATTACAAAACATTTCATTTTTATCTGCATTTAAACTTTACATCTTCAAGCAAAAAGAAAACAAACAAAATGGTTTGTTGTTAGTTTAGATGCTTTAAATGTTCTTTTGTGTAGCCCTGTGGAGATTGACATGATGACCTGTCATGGATGAATGCTCAATGCTTCATCTTTTGATAGATTTGCCTCATGCGTCTTTCTAAAATGTGGCGTCCACCAGACAGAGAACTACTCAGTAATCTGAAGTCAGTGAGCTGAGGTCACGACCCCACCAAGAGAAAATGTTACATTTCATGTGTGTTATGGTGTTGGACCCCAAATGGTTCTTGTTTTCTCTTCAGCGCTCAGTGGGGGTTTAGATGGGAGTCCAGACAAAGAAAAACTATCACAACTACTGATTAAAATACCTCTTTGAGAAACAACCCTTCTCAAAGGGTATTACAGGCTATAAATTTCCAAAGCTGGTCCATTTGAATAGCATTGCGAGGTTTCTAGCTGTTACTATAAAGATTTAAAATGATTAAACCTTAATAAATAAAAAAACGAGATTCTACTCTTTCTAAATTGGCAACAATATATGAAGATTGGATAGAAAGAAAGCAATTTTGCTTCTTTTTTTTGAATCCTGCCAAAACATTTAAAATGCTGATTTATTTTATGTAAAGCATTTCAACGCACATACTAGTGCAAATATTTGTAGATACTTTCTAAGTTCTTGCCAGATTTTGTAAGATTTTGATAGCTAAAATTGCTTTTTCAAACACGGTAGATTGCTTTCGTGATCGTGATTACATCACATTACCAAATGCCCACAAGAAAGAACTTGATGTTGACTAAAAATATAATTTAGAAAAAAATTAAATGATTGCTTATGAAAATCATACATAATCAAACATTTAACTAGCATGGAAAAAGGAAGCATGTTAAAAATACTGGATCAACTCCAACAAAGTGACCATAAGCGATGGTTTCCAGAAGTTCAACCCCCTGGAATCAAATGTGCAATTTGTTTAGAAACTGCTGCCTCATCAGAATCTGATTTCTAGACAGCAACAATACACAGTTTTTCCCTTGTAAACCAGAGTCAGCATTATTCTAATGCTTTTCCATGATATCCTGCCATGACTCATGTCTCTGAAGGTTCATGATGACCTTTATTACTTCCCAGTCCTCTGTAATTTGTCCGCTCTCCTAATGATGGACTGCACATGTCCACAAAGAACTTAAAAACACCACAGCTAATCCCAAACTTGGTTTACCTCTGTGAAACTCTGCCCTTTAGTAGTCAGCATGCCATAGTGTATTTTATGGAAGATATTAATCCCAAATGTGTAAGATGTGTTGTACAGAACTGTTTGGCTGGTAAAATGCTTTAATTTCGTCCCTGATGATTATAAAAACTGAAACACAACAGAATGTTGGCTTTCACGGGTAAAGTAAAAGTAAATCTAAGCCTGCTTTTAGTCTTATTAGCACATGAGAAAAGTGTGACAAGATTAAAACCATTGCAGTGTGTCTGATACACAAAAGTTAAAGAGCTCAAAATCAGCATAGCCTCAACAAAAATTGGTTGAGACAACTAAAAACTATTTGTTGTAAACAAAACAATATACTGTTCTTACTATTTTTAACAACCAATTCAAATTTTTTTTGCCGTGTCAACAACTTATCCCATGTTTTAGGGAGCACTTGTCTTCTGTTAGCAACAATGATGACTTACATTGCTCGTAATATGTTTGCTGACACGAGACTAACGTTACTTCCACGTGAACACCTGTCCTGCGCGACCCAAATACAGCAAGAACTGTCAACGAACTTTCCATTCACTCAGTGGATGAGTGTTGAGGAGTAAATATTTACCATCACAATTCTTAATGCAAAAAGTCCACTTTTGAGAGCGCAAAAAGTTAGTTTGCATGCTTATGAGCTGCGTTTTGTGAATGAAATGTTCTTCTGGTGTATAAAAACGTATTTGAGCAAGCAAAAATCTATTTTGAGGGTAAACTATTTTGCATGTGCGCAGACAATCTTGTTTGCTCTAGCAAGAATAACTTCATATCTACGCATAGCCCACACTGTGTAATGATTCATCGCCAACAACTCGTGAGTAAAACACTGTCCAGAGACCTCAGTGACACACTGGCTACAGTTGTAAAGGTCGTAAACTTTAATAAAGCTTGTCTCACCAACCAGAGATTATTTATGCAACGGTGTGAGAACGAAGCGCATAGCTCACCAAAATCTCTGCTGCACACAGCGGTGCGCTGGAAAAGCTTGTGCACTTTTTAGAACTGCGAGATACAATTTTGGAATTTCTGCAAAGACAAAACTACCAGTTTACACAGTCTGAGCAGCTGCCAGATATTTTCTGGACTAAAACAGCATGAAAGTACATCTGTACTTACAATCTGTACTTACTTGAAATTAAATACACGGGTATTGTAATGCTTATATTCATATTTATTATAACATTCAGTGTTACAAATAAAGTGTATGTGCATGCACAGATGACAAAAAGCAATAATTAAATTATAAATGCATGTGTATTCATTCAAATTTTATTTCACTTCATTTTAATAAATTTTATTCAACATAAATGCAAGAAACAGATGCATTTTTAAACTCATGCGGTTGAAGATCGCTACTACAATTGTTCCAAGGTTTAAAGACCTAAAATTTCTTCTCAAAGATGAAAGGAACGAGGCTTCACTAAGCAAGCTGTTAGAGTTCTGGAAAACAAGACAAAATTAACAGTCACCAAAGACGAGAAGCAAAAAAGTTAAATTGGAGGATATTGATGGTTTATTGCAGGTATGTTGTTTACATGACAAAACCTGAGCTACAAGTTAAGCAAAACAAATTCAATAAACAATCATATTTTGAATTTAAATAGTTTCTTTGTCTTCAGTTTACCTTAATTATTAACATTTTACATTTATAGATTTAAAAAAGTTTCTTTCTTGTAATTGCGATTAATCGCGATTAATTAGTAATTTTGTTAATCGATCAACAGGAACTCCTATTTAGTCTACCTGATCCTCATGAAGACTTTGTGAAGCTGCTTTGAAAGTAACTGCTAAAGAAACACTATATGAAAACTGTATTTATTGATTGATTGACAGCACTAATATATCTTCACCACACACAGAATACATCTTCACCAATAATTAACTTTTCTGTTATAAATAAGTATTTTTCAAACTTTCACAAAATAAGCATAACCCTGATAAATAGACAGAAAATATATTGTGTTTTGTTCATTGCAACCTTTTGGCCGGGGATACAATGTTCTACTGTATTTTTGTTTTGTTTTGTTGCAATATCAGTTTTGACTTACTTACTGCACCATAAAATAGATATGTAATACAAATTCACCCCATTAAATCTGTCAAAACGAGCTAAGCAACCCCAAGGCACAGTTTGATTCTAAATTCCATTAAGTTGTCATTTTAACATGGGGAGTCTACAGATGAACTTTTCATGAGCCCCAGATCTTTATGCATCATGGATAGAGTTTTCATTTAAAACCCATTAATCTGAACCAGGTGTTATCATTTTTGTTATTTTGTGTGTGACAGTAACCAGAATCTGTCCAGATGTGATCCTAGATCAGTACAACAGGAGGCATTCTTTAATTAAAGCCAAGAATAAGGCAGGAGCAGCTTTAAACCCAGAGACTTGCACACTGGGCTCTCTCCCGCTGTCACAACTCCTGTCTGGGCTTGCAGACTGCAGAGGCCCCACAATCTGAATTTCTGGCTCCAACATAGAGCCCAGAGCGATCACTGTCCCACAGAGCTAATAATGACCAAAGCATGAAGCTGTCCATGCATGAAAACAACACAGATGTACCCATCTTTGTAGCTGCAGGTCAGAGGCATCACAATGCTTACAGTAGATGCGCTGCTGTTAGGCATTACACTATTTATTTTCTAAAGAGCTACACTGAAAGGAAGTTTTATGGAACATGATACGTTTTGGTCCCAGATTAAATTCGTGCCATGGGGACACCGCTTGTGAAAATAAGCAAGCCTGGCTCCATTTCTCAACAAGCTTTATAATGCAGCTTGTCTTTCATCTGAGAGAATTTAAAACCGCAACGCAGGCTCAACCCATTAAAAGTGCAAGTGCTTATAAGTCAGGCAACAAAACCTACTCACTTCTTTAAAATTTTCTGGGATACAATAAAGACTACTTTAAAAGTATAAAGATTACTTCCTATAAAAAAATTCACAGTTACGACATGTTACATAATGATTAGGATTAATATCCTATGAAAATTTTTTTCCTGACAAGTCAGGAAATATGATGCCTTGTATTTCTAAAAGGCTTATGCACTTAACCTGACCCTGATACGGGTGCCATCACTGTCACAATATCAGCTATCACATTTGTTATGTGATATTCGCTAAAGTGTAGACGTATGGGATTTGTGTGTAATCCCCAAGTTAGCAAACATTCTGACTTTTACTTGTCCTTTCAGGGTGTGTCAGCCTGCCTCGATCTGGTGTAAACTCAGATTTTGACCAATCCTAAACACTATCAAATATTGGTTACAAACCTGTCTGTCTACAAGATACCAAGCAATCACTGTTAATTATTTACTCAACATGTTAATTATTTCTCGCCTTTATAGAAAATTTACAATACATACATTTTCAAAAACTGTAATATGTTTTTTATATAGCTTTGTAATAAGTTTAGGTTTAAAACTATTTAGAAAGAAATGTACAATACAAACATTTTCAAAAACAGTTTTTTTTAATGGTTTTACAATAAGTTTAGATTTAAAACTATTTAGAAACAAACTAAAAGGGGGAAGCAACACATTTGAACAGATTGATTATTATAATTTTAATGAACATTTTATAGAAAATGTTGAATGTTTTGGTCATTGCTTGCCCTGTAGTACATGGTGTAATGTCAATCTGGCAACCTGTTAGCCAGGGGTGGAGTTGGAGGTAGACACCGTGTTCCAGAGTATTTTTTGTTGCAGTACCAGTTTTGACCATAAACTTACACTACACCATCAAATGGATGCGTGATAAAAAAATTGCTCCCTTTAACAAAATTCATAATTGTCCAAATGAGCTAAGTAAACCCAAGACACAGTTTGAACCAAGTAGATTCTAAGTTCTATTAAGTTTTGACATTCAGTATTTTATTTATAAGTATAGATATTTTTTATTTAGTTTAATAAAAACAGAGTTTCATAAAGTTTACTTTAAAGGATTATATATAGAAGATATCATAGAAGATAAGACAGATATCTTAATGGAAAAAATACATATCTACTGTTAACTGCTGTATATCTACAAGGAAAAAGTTGTATTTAAGTTTTTCTAGATCTCAGCAACACAATGAGTTGGCTCCTTAACTCAAAAAGAAAAGCTTAGAAAAACAGGGGATCGTAAAAAGCTCCACTCAAGAGACCACATGAAAAGATATAGAAATAGGCATTTATGACCTTTTGTGCTCACTTTACAGGATCATTCGGATCCCCAGGCAGATGGATTGGGATCAAGTCAGAAATGTGATCAGGGAAGCTCTGGGGGTCTGGAGTGAGGAAACCCCTCTGAACTTCACAGAGGTCAATGGTGGGCGTGCAGATATAGTGTTTGACTTCAACAGGTAATCAGAGGAAGCTTTTGTGTGTGCATAAGCCAGAATTTGTGTTAATATACACCTCAAACGAGCTGCAAACCTTTTTACTAATCTTTCGTAGCTCTTTGTGCAGAACACATTTATAGGATTTCCTCAACCTTGTGTAAAATTTCTTGCCATGAATTACTAGGTTCATGGTTGAAATAGTTATCAAATTAGTTGTGTGTTTGCATTTTAAATACTGAACTTAATTTAATAATAAAAATTATCTTTTTCATTTGCAACTTAAAAAAATTACATCTGATTGGGAACTGCTAATTTGGTGCTTAAGGGCTATTTGGTTTGAAGAGCTAGCATAAAGTGACTGTCTATTTCTTAGTTTTCTGCAAGATACGCCAGACAAATCAAAATCTGTGCTGGAGTTTTGAAGTTAGGCTATGTTAACACATTGCAATTTCCAGTATGCATCGAAAATAAATGTTTATAAAGAAAATTACTTATTTCTTCTCACTGTTACACCATATTATTATCCTCCAAGAGACGTGTTTTCAACCTAACAGCTTAAAAACATATGATCTTTATCCCCTCTGGAGATGGAGATTAGAGATGGTGTTGGTTTAGGATTATACGGGTTGAATCATTTACACTATGTGTCAATTCATGCACGTGTAGGCATGTACAAAACTCAGAACACCTGTGGGGTTTAGCACTGGATATTCTACACCGACTGCTGTATGACTAAATATAATAGGTTGCTTTTCCTACACTTATCCGTTTTCTCACCTCCTGTAAGATGAGTATCTAGTTTACCTAAAAGACAACCATACTATTTTTTCAACATTACCGACTGAAACCATGTAGTAATCGACGTAAAATTGTCAATAGAAAAATTTCACAAAAATTCGTCCACCAATCTTCTTTCTGGATCACAACAGCAGAATGAACCACCAACTCATCTGGCATATGTTTTATGCAGGAAACATCCACACACACTCAATTACACTCATACACTATGGACAACATGTGTTTGGACTTGTGGGGGAAACCGGAGCACCCAGAGTAAACCCACGCGATCACGGGGAGAACATGCAAACTCCACAAAGTAATGACAACTGACCCAGCCGAGGCTTGAACCAGCGGCCTTCTTGCTGTGAGATGACCATGCTACCCACTACGTCACCATGACGCCCTCTAAAAAAATTAAACAAACATTTTTTTATTGGCTCAATAATCACTTTGACAAAAATATGAATTCACTCAACAATTCTTCAACAAAAATGTAAAGCCAAAACAAAAATTAAAAAAGAACTCTGGCAGAATTACACCTTTCAAATAAATTGAGCCAATGAACTTTGTCATGTTCAGTCAACATTTCTTTTGTTTTTGTTTTTTTTACTGTATGACAAATTTAAGCGAAATGGGATCTAATGACCTCATAACCAGGTCAATTCCACATTTTTCTATTTGCTAAGTGGAAAAAAAATCTTTCATTTATAGTGATATGTTTTTAGAAAGTAAGTTAAAAAAGAACAATATGAGATTTCTTAGGGAAAATAAAAGCGCTTTATGTCTTCAGTCAAATGTGCATTACTTTTTGGTCCCATTTTTTCCTAAATAGAATAAAAACAAATCACAGACTTACAGACAATGGTTCATTTTTACTCTAATATTAATGCTAAATCTGATATTTTGAGGTCTGAAACTTAATGGGAACTTAATAATCTGTAAAAAAATTACTATTTTTTTACTCTCATAATTTAAACATAAGGTTATGCTTTTTTATTACTTGTATTGTAGTGCACAAAAGAGCGATATATATATATATGAAATTACAATAAGCTCCAAATCAGTTAATCCTAACAGAGTCAAATGCAGAGTATATGCTAAACATTTATTGGAAACATGTTACCCTGAGAATCCTGCAATCAACACTGTTCTTTTGTATGCAACATCTCTTCAGGGTCGATTACTAACACAATTTTACGACAATTCTTATTTTAGATAATTTATAGATTTTTAGTTTCTCATAAACTACTAACATGTTTGCACCTCTGCATGAAAGATGTGGAAGCACTGGTGTTTTAATATCTGAAAGAGGGTCCTTTTCATTTAGGTACTCACACGGAGACTATCTTGATTTTGATGGACCGGGAGGAATTTTGGCTCATGCTTTCTTTCCCCGAACTTACCGAGAGGGAGAGGTTCACTTTGACATGGACGAGTCTTGGACAATAGGCAACAGTTTGGGTGAGTTAGAGTTGAAACAAATACCAAAAATGTTTAAAGACGGGATACAATAAAATGTACGTTTCGTCAACATATTTATAAAATGTGGTCTAAAAATGTAAAAACAAAAAGCAGAAAAATGCCCTTTAGTTTTTTTCTGCTTGCATGGTTGTACAATAGTTGCAAATGTAAAACCCCTTAACAACTACAAACAACTTTTTTTTCACAGAGTGCTTCGTTTTTTAAATCATGGTAAACCACATTTTACAAGTATGTTTTTATAAAATAACTAAAAATGTATTTAAGCGTGTCTGTTTTTTTTCTTACTGTAAAGTCACTTAGGGGTAGGAGTAAGTAGACCAGTGATCAGTAAACAGAACACAAAATAAACATTTAGACATGAAAACAGATTAATTAACTATTACAGAAAGTGCACCAAAACAAACAGGAAGAACAGAATGGAAAATAATGGAAAATAGAATGAAAAACAAAACCAAGAGAATCCATATGGGTGTGATAGCCATACTCTTTATTTGGACACAAAACAAAGCAAACACTGGACAACAAAACCTTGAGGACTTTGACAGATGTGTAAAACATACAAGCGTATTATTCAAAATAACAGAATTAATGCGGCAGGACCTGACAGGTGAAAAAAAAGTGTATAACTGTTATTTGACCAACTATTGTTTGAAAAAAGGAAATGAGATGGTTAAAAATATATCTATAATTTATAATAAATTACTCCTCATGCCTTTTAACAGGTACTGACCTCCTCCAGGTGGCTACGCATGAAATCGGTCATGCACTAGGACTACAACACTCCAAGGTTCTAGGTGCAGTCATGGCTCCGTTCTACACCTTCTCCTATCCTGTCCGACTGAGTGAAGATGACAAGCGAGGGATACAAGCACTGTATGGATCGAGAAGATTTGATGACAGAGTGATAACAGAGGAGAGGCATCCCACATTTAAAGATAGAAACGAGATCGACACCGGACTGGTCAGCATTATGTTACTCTCTCTCTGATCTATGGAAGTGTTTGTTTTTTATTTCTCGTTCCTCTTTTCGTCCCAGTTTCCGCCATTCAAGCCAGATCCGTCCTACCCTGATGCCTGCCAAACCAACTTCGATGCTGTATCCATGATCCGAGGCGAGCTGTTTTTCTTTAAGTCGGGGTACGTGTGGCGCATCCGTGATGGTAAACTCCAGGCTGGATACCCTGCACAGGCATCCAGACACTGGAGGGGAATACCGGACAAAATTGATGCCGCCTTTGAAGACAAATCTGGAAATATCTGGTTTTTCCAAGGTAAGATGTCCAAAATAACAAAGTCTGAACGACTTTTATATAAAACTTTACATTTACATTTCACATTTACATTTATTCATTTAGCAAAATCTTTTTTCCAAAGCGACTAACAGAAGGGAAGAGATAATATGCAATTTTAGTCCAAATTCGCTCATAGTAGAAGTTATATCAACTTAACAATCAACCGTAGGAAAAAAATCAAGAGAAAAGGGATTCCTGAAGAGAAGAGTTTTCAGTTGCTTTTTGAAAGCTGTTAGTGTTGCTGCTTTCCTGACTGGATCAGGGAGTTTGTACCACCAGCCAATGAGAGACAGTGAAAGAGAAGGTTCTGCTAAGAGATTTTCTGCCTTTGTGGGACAGAACCACAAGGTGCTGTTCCTTCTCTGAGCGCAGGCTTCTGGAGGGCATGTAAGAGTGTATAAGCTTGTGGAGGTAAACATGGGTTGATCTGGAGACGTTTTGTACGTCACCATCAGTGATTTGAACTTAACACAAACTGCGATGAGGAGCCAGTGAAGAGTGGTGAAGAGGGGAGTAACATGAGCACGTTTCAGTTCCTTGAAGATAAGACGAGCAGCAGAGTTCTGGATCATCTGCAGAGGTTTGAGCGTGTTTGCTGGAAGTCTTGCTAGGAGAGCGTTGCAGTAGTCCAGACGCAAGAGGACCTGAGCCTGAACCAGGAGTTGAGTTGCGTGCTCAGTTACGAAGGGTCTTATCTTTCGAATGTTGTGCAGTGCAAACCATTTTGGTAGGATTGGTCAGTTATTGAAAGTAAAATGATCAAGGCCTATATAACTCTGAATAGTTGTACAGTTTGTATGTTAACTAATCAAATTGTTTCTTTTAAATATATTAGAACTTGGTGTGATGTGACTGGCATAATTCCAGTAAATGATGTCCAATACCAACCCTGGTTCATTCCACAGTCCCATTTTACAGCCCCCAAAATATTACTTTAAAAAAAGACATAATGTAGAAAAAAAAACATTATTTAAGAGATGTTTTTGATACTGTTTCCCCTAGGATGAGATTTTTAAGCAGAATAGATCTATCAGAATGAGGCTAAGTAATTACTTAACACATAACATTAAATGAAATACATCAAAACATTATATTACATTGAATATGTAGTTAAAACACATTTTAGGCCCTGGATAATGAAACAAGGATGTGGAGTGGCAGCAAATACACATTTCTTTTCTCTTGATTCTCTTGTTTTGTTTGAATAGTTTGGATAAGTTGGTTCATTTTACATGTTTGTGTTTGAGCTTTAAAGCCAGTTTTTTACAGTTCATAAGTCTTGTCACACCCTTGTTAAGACAGAAGTTGATATACAGTTCAGAGCCTGCATGGACGTGCCTCGTTTCTAGTCAGCATGTGATTGTTTTGGTTTTTCAACTTTAAATCTGTAAAACCATAGACATGTTGATAATCAAATAGTTTATTTTTGCACCTACATTTTTGATAAAATTTTTTGATACTAAATTTTTTTCCTTCTCTTAGAATCAGCAATCTGTCATTTAAGGTTTTATATGACTGTGCACATGTATTGATAAGTTCATTATTTTATTAGTTATATTATATTAGGTTATAATTGCATTCTGATAGTATTTACTTTGTACAAGCTATGTAAAATATGTAATCTTTGAAATCCCGCTCAATAATAAAATTCCCTATTTTAAATGATTATGTTGTTCTGTTATCCAAAGGAGTTAAAAGGTTCCCTGTGCTTCCCAGGATAAAAAATAAAACAGCATTTCAATACAGTCTCATAATTGTTCCCATGTAGGGCAGAATTATTGGGTGTTTGATGCCGAGCGTCAGATTACAGGGCCGGATTCTGTACGCCGTCTGGGTCTGGCTGTTAGTGACATCCAGGCAGCACTCATGTGGGGAGACAACAAGGCCCAAAAGATCTACTTCTTCAAGAAAGGAAGCTACTGGCGGTTCAACCTGAGAGAAAACCGCGTGGAGTCAATGCACCCTCGCAGCATGAGCGACTGGAGGGGAATACCTAGTGATGTTGATGCGGCATTCCAGGATCGATTCGGTACCGCTGTCACAAACACAGAGTCTAGATCATGTGGTTGCATAATTTATTTCAGATTGTAATTTTATTTGTTTTTAAAGAATGTGTTGTGATATGGCCAGATTCTGCAAAAGTAGCAATGCAATAAATAGAGTTTACAGAACATACAGGAAAGTGCACTGCTGAATGTTGTTTTTTAAGTTACGTAATACCAATTTAACCTTTTCACGTTATGAAAACAATTGTATATGAAATATATCCAAGTTGAAAAAAGAAATGAGTATTCTGGTCACACTTCGAATTAGTCCTGATTATATTAATTTCAAATCTGATCTTAAAACTTTTTTGTTCAATAAACCTTTCTGCTGCTAACCTCATGTTTTTTTACGTTATTTGTTATTTTTTTATATGTTCTGTCTGTTTTATCTCGACACCTTGTTTTCTATGCAGTCTGTAAGGTGTTCTTAAATAATATTTAAAGATTCAAAACTAATAAATTATTATTATTATTATTATTATTATTAGTAGTAGTAGTAGTAGTAGTATAATTATGTGCATTTTCCAAATTAAGAGAATCCCCAGTTACCCAAAAAAGGAATGGAGACATTATGTCCCCTTCCCATGGCTTTGGGGTCACATGAATATTTTTGCGATGCTGTAGAAAGCTGGGTTCCTGCTTCTGCAGCATCACAGGAAGAGCACTTTTTTACCACTGGAAATGTAAATTCTCTTTTCAATAACAGTGTTTTCATTAGCCCATTTAGCACTTTTAGTTCAACTAGATCCCTCTCAAGGTTCCCCAGTCAAGCCACTGACATAATGGTTTGAAATGTTACAATAATTATAAGACCATATATCACATTGTTTGACTAATTCGTAGAAACATAAAGGGTTGGTTACTTTATTTTGGAATTCTACCATTAAAAATGTTATGTTTTAAATAATAAATAAACTATTGCTGTTTGTCTTTTGTTTCACAAATGTACAGCTTTTATATACAAATTACTCTGCAGTTATTGTATCTAACCACCTCTGGACCAAACAGAGTTTAAGTGTGTCAGGGATCTTTGAACATTTTGTAATAACATCGTTTTTAATTAAAATAATAAAATTGTCTCTGTTTTCAATTCTCCGCAGGTTTTGCCCACTTCTTAAGAGGGAAGCAGTATTGGAAGTTTGACCCAGTGGATGTGAGGGTGCTAGAGGGATATCCCAGATATATCGGCATGGATTTTTTTGGTTGTTCTGCAGCTTTATATCGATAAGTCATGAATACAGTAAGCTTTACTTTTTCAGCAGCCTTCAGGAACCAGCTACTTGAAGTACCATCACAGCTTGTGTGACACTCAAAAGCATCAATGTGGTTATGTTTGCTGGGTATAGAGCAGGTTACCCCAAACTTGGTCCTGGAGGGTTGCAGCCCTGCACATTTTAGTTGCAACCCTGCTCTAGTATGCATACAACTCTAGCTACAGACAATCAGAGGACTTTAATTAGTGCCACTAATGTGTTTGATGATGGTTGAACCAAAAATGTGCAGGGTTCCGGGCCGTCCAGGTTTGGAGACCCCCGGTATAAAGTATCAGGTATAGAGTGAGATCCACTTTCTATGCCAGTAAATCATATGCAGAAACGGACTGGGTTTTTAAAGTCTAAACATATAACGCAATTCTCTCATCACTCAGGAAAAGCAGGATGTTTAGCCTCAGTTTTGTATGTATTGTGTATTTTATTTATTATTTGTACATTGTTGGCAGTATTGTTAGTTTTAGGAAAACATAACAATCATACTTTTAAGGATTTTTACTTTGTATAAATTATTGTACAAGACTGTCACTCTTGTTATGTTGAAACAAATTTGCCATCAATCTGGATTATTACAAACGTAACAATAACATTAGAAAACATTGTGATTGTTGAGATTTAGTTTTTCACAGAAGTGTGATTAAATCGTTAGGTTGAGTAAAAGGTTGACATTTCTTAAGCGCATGCTATTTGTGAACATTCTTTACTTATTTTAAGGTATTTACATAGTTGAAGAACTTGAAATATACAGTGAATTAATTCAGAATGCTATCCGTTTATTTCATGACCAAAAAATGACCAAGTGTCTAAACTCTGGAAAACACTTGAGACATGTTTATCATTATGTGTGGTTACAGTGCAGGTCACTGATGCTGTTCACCAAATACACTTTGTACTCCTCAGTTTCTAGACTTCTAATTTTAAGGCACCTGTATACGTTTCTTTTCTCTATAATGTTTATTATGGCGCCAAATCTTTGACTGTTTTTTTTACATTGTAAATATGTTGTAAAAATAATTGTATTATATTTTACCTCAAATAAAAACCTCTCTTTTTTATATCATATTCTGTCTTTTATATTTGTATTCAACTGTTGATATTTTTTGGGGAGGGCCCAGATCGAAAGGTTTGAATTATTTTTCACATCTTAGTACAAATAAATGCAGTTTGTTTGTATTTTAAATGAAATGCCTCAGATTTATTTATTAAATATATAAATTTTTCTTCAAAATGCTACATTATTAATTCTATTCTACAAACAGTGTATACATTGTGTTGGGTATTATATATTATTCATCTTACTCAACCTACTTACTCTTGGTTAGGTGAACAATTATAGTGTTAGTAATTGAAAGGTTGAAAACTGATGTACACCATGGACAGGTCTACAATCCATCACTCAAAAATCTGGGTCAAAAGTTCTTCAAGTTTAAGAAAAGCAACTCATATAAAAGAGCAGCTCACCCTCTTCAGTCTGGTTCTGATCGGTCTTATCAAAAATGATGGAATAAAGACTGGTGTTCTGGGAATAAACTCATGAAACCTGTCATTGGCTCATCTTCAAACTGTAATTTCCTCTTTCTTTGCTTTTATCAAATTTCCAATCCGATGAGACTGAAGACGATGACATCATTTCTGTTCTGTTTTATGAGAGGCATCTGCAGAATTTGCCAAGTTACCACATTTTATAGGCTTTTCAGTTAGTAACATCTGTTCAACTGTAAATGAATGACTCATGTTTGATCAAATCTAGATCACCATAACTGTATTAAAATGTTGATTTGTGATTTTAACAGATTAAAAGCAGTTTCTCACAAAATCTCATTATTATAGTACTGTTAATTCAATTTCATTGGCATTTCCATTTGCTCTCGGCCTGCATAAACAAAAAAAGATTGCTAATCAACTCCATAAACTTTCACTTAATGGTGGGGCGTGCGATTTTAAGAAATAATTGGGTAAACTTACACTATAACAAGCTAACAGGCCATCAGCAGGCACTTAAAACAGTCAAGCTTAACAACAAGAAGAGCCATTGACCCTAAGGGGTGTGTCTGTTTTGGGGATTTCAACCGTCAAAATTAAATCCCAAAAATTACCCAACCCATCTTTAATATTAATTGCAAGTTGAAAATAACAAAACATGAAAATAGCAATCATAAGAGGACCCAAGCAACCATGCAGCATTTTCCTTGCTTTTCAAAATCAGCATTAAAACGCATATTTTAACATGACACTTTGCAGTTACGCATCAAATCTGTTATATTTTACATATTAAGCTATTACACATAGATTGATTTTAAATGTTTCATTTAAGGTCCCTCTCTTACACTATATGGTATTAGCTGTGAAATAGATCGAAAATTCTTAATTTACTACTCTTAAAAGAAGAGACGCTCTTAAATAACACAGGATATAAATAAATAAACCATTTATTTTTTACAACAACTACCTTTCTAGATATTGTCTGAAGTAAAAAAAAAAATACAAATAAAAAAGCCAAGCACCTCTCATAAAATCCTGCAACTGACAATTTCAAGTGTCTGTTTAAGGAATGATGATTATGAAGTCAAATAGTATTCTAGTTCAGTCGTCCCCAATGCCAGACAAGGTGCCAGACATCTTAAAGTGCTATGGTTCTGCATACACAAGCACCTCTTCTGACTGTGTTGTAAAACACATGTCTACATTTTGAACCTGAAAAAGGACATTGCCTTTAGGCTAGAGCAAGTCTGCACTGGCAGATTCACAAACATGCACACACGGGTGATCTGATCGACCCCTGCTGTACTTTTCTCATTAAATTAATATCTAAATTGCTTGAACGCTGACAAGTCATCTCTGTCACAGAAAATGAAGCAATGGAAGAAACCTGACAGCTGATGAAAAGTGAAAGTTAATTTGTGTTTAGTTAATGTTGGATTAAAAGTCAGATTTATACTATATAGATTTATAAAATATAAACCTGATTCCAATGACTTTCAACCTTCAGTATTCTTACTTTATCTAAAAAGATAAAAAAAACTTTAAAAAGTTGTATTTACAACCAAATTTCATACTTGATTCGTTGTCTTCTGCCAAACTGACAAAAGGAGTTTGAAACATGACAAATAGATTTGTTTTGTCTCCCTTTGACCAATGTAAAAGAGTAAATCATAGAGAACCAATGTGATTTAAGGGAAAAATAAACATCATACACTGTTCCCTCTAAACTTGGTACTATTTAAGAAAACCTCTAAAAGGTTTAGTTTATTTGGAAATCCTATACAATGAGTGCCTTCATGAAAATATAGCAGGACAGTGAAAGTAAATACTAACCAATATTGTGTTATAGAGTCACATTTATTGCCTTTAAATCTTCTCACATGGTTCATACAAACACCATATTTCATTATAGTGATCCCTGAATGGCACACTCAGTTCAAAAGGCACATTGTTTTATATTCTTTACTATCATTACAAATACCAATTGATGCTATGTTCAATTCCTTCAACATCCGCCCTTCTTGTGGAAAAATATGTGAATTTAAATAAATTTATTTCTACAAACAGGAACAAAAAGAGACATTATTGAAACTTTGACTTTAACTTGTTGAGGTTACTCAAAAAACATATTTTGAGTGACGTTAACAGGACCTTTTGTAAAGATTATGTCACTGATGGGCAAAAAGCTGGCTAAATTTCCAGTAAAGCTCAACTTTTATAGTTCATTAAAAACAACTGCAGGAACAGGTCAGATCTAAAGGTAGATAGTATGGCTGTTGAGTCGAAGGTTACAGGTTTACCATCCAGTTCTAGTTGTTTTGGGAGGAGTTCCATGTTTAATGCAACTTCCAGGCCCCTGAGTCACAGAGCTAATTGCACCCCAGGTGTGCAGCAAAATACATGCGTGGAGTCTTTGTTTCCATTTCTGTTCTGCCGGTCCTTTATGTTTCAATTAAATTCACTGCTTGAAATTAAGACCACAAACATTTTAAATTAATAAAATCACTTAATTGCTTAATGCTACTTACCTGTGGACACCTGTCATGTAAAGACATTGTTTGTTTGAGATGAAAACTTGTTGTGGAGATGGATAGCCGAGATTGCCACCAAAAGTCAGGATTGAAACTGAAGCAGGTAGGTTAGGCGTGCATTGGTATATTTAATATATTATATTTGGTATTATATTTTATATTTAAATACACAACGTGGTGGCAAAGAACCACCCGTTCTACACCATGCTTTGCCTAAGCAGAAAAAAATAATTTGGAAGTTTATGTTGTCATATATTAACATTTGATGCATGAATATACTCACTAAACATGGATGTTTATCTGTCTGAAATTTGTCACTTCAAATCAATTGCCTAGCTGCAGTAAATTCAACCTTCCACTTAGCTGGAGGAGCTCAAATTGAGCGGAGAGTTAGAAATATGTTGGTGAACAGCTAATAACACTTACTGTTAACTTTCCAAAGGATTGCCAATAAAGAATATCTTAACAACAATCTCTTCAATGTAAGTTATTAACATTAATGAATGTGAAGGGCAATTTGAAGCTTCTTGATTCCTTCTAATGTGGAATTGTACAAGAAAGTAAACAGTATCACACATAATGATCTCTTTTTCTCAACGACTCGGTTAACAGCCAATCACAATTGAGTATTTGGCATGGCATAATCCTGTTTGATCCACTCCGCTTGTGTCATGTGATGCATCATTGGAATTTAAAATGTAATTATTTTGACCCTTCTGACAAAGCAATTTTTGATAAGAGTTCATATAGAGGTGCCATTTTAATTTGGTGTTGCCATTTTAATTCTCTTTCAAGAGAATTGGTTAACTTAGTAGTAGTAGTAGTAGTAGCAGTAGTCAAATTAATTTAATGCCAAGAATCTGGTTCACAGCACACATCTGGTCATGTAATATAAGCAATGGTTAGTGTTAATTTGATAATGTGATTATCTTGATCTTAATGTGTGATTAGCTTCAACAACACAAAAGGTAATACAGCTATTATAGACACAAATCTAAATGACATTAGGATATGTCTTCAATCATGGACTGAAGCAGAATCGGATGTTGCTTCAGCAAACAATAGGAGGCATTAATACTTGTAAGATGAGCTCTTATTCCATGGCTTTTAATAGAAGCAGCATTTGCTTGTTTGGTGACAGACAGGCAGAGGGTTAAGGGAATGAATAATCCATAGCAGACATCATCTAATGAGGGCTTTATGGGCTTTGATTGAACTTCTTCCAGTTTCCTTTCACGTTACATTACAGATACATCATGCTTTGGGGATTCCAGCAAAAGGGATGATGTGTGCAGCTAACAAAAAGATATCAAGTTGATAAGCTAACTTACAGAACAAACCATAGCAAAAAAACTCCTAAATAATTGCTTTCTGATGCTGAGGTAAAAGTCTAAGTTATGTCATCATTTGCTCATTTGTTTCTTCTTTGAAGAGAGTAGCAAAGAAGTGCTGGGTAAGTTGAAATCTACATGCACTATAAATCTCAAACTGTTGTCTGTTGCATTACACGAAAGTTGATGATTTGCAAAATACTAGAATTTTAAGTGACTTGACTGGTGACTCCAAAAATATAAATGTTACATTTTGCTAAATAGAAAGCTAAGCTGTTAACAGCACCTCCTTCCTCGGATCCTTAGCTTTACAATGGAACTTTTTTAAGCATTCTGTGGGCTTATATATTTTAACATTTAATATAAACCCTCTTATTTGCAGAACAAGGCGGAAAAAAATATAATATTGTAATTATGAACGTTCTCTCTTCAATAGAAGTGTTTTTAACAATTGGCTTTCTGCTGCTTTGAACTTCGAGTGTCAAATGAGGCCAAGCATGGGCTATCAGTGGCTAAGACATGAACTGTGTGGGATTTTAAGTTTTCAGTCGCAAAACTGACCTCAATGGAAGTCATTGAAAAAAATGTTTTCTACTTGTAGACTAACAACATTTTACACAAATGTTTTTTTCTCCTAAAAACTGAGAAACAGCCTAAATTGTTTATAGCTAGGGAGTTTACAGTCTAAATTATAAACTAAGGTTGAGTTCTAATTCTCTCATTTTGCTCTAACCCTCTTTTCTTTGACAAAAGTGTTAAGGCAGAAGGCGAAAAATTGAAAAAAATAAAATGAAATGAAATAACAAAAAAAAACTACATACACAAGTCTATTGTGTAACATTAATAATAATAGTCTAAAATTACATACAATTAACATGGATTTTACATTTTACAACTTCTAATAATATAATACTATTGTGTTTAACTCAGTTGTACGTCTCATAAGTAAACCCATTGTGAAACGTTACTGTTATATGGTTAACATTGCTTCAGACCATAAGCCATCTTCAATAAACAAAGGTTCTCCTTAATCACGCGGTGCATGCTGAGAAATCCTTCTCAAGCCCTCGATGTGTATGTGACGTGATTCATATCACTTCAGTACGGCCTTAACCCTTAGTTCAAAAGAGAATTGAGATTTCCCCATTTCCCTTATACGAACATGCAAAATGGAGGGTTTAGGCCAAGGGTTAGGGCCAAGGGAAAGAACTGGAACACAGCCTAAACGTTCAGACTGCAGCACAAAGTGAACCAAACACAATTTTTGAACAGCTCGATTCAGATTTTTTCTAATCCGATCCAAGTCACTTTCCTATGTGGTCCTGAATCACATTTTTTGCAATGCCAGGTCGCATTTACCTGACTTTTACATCATTGCATGGGTAGAGACTTCATATTTCTGTGTGTGTGAGCTGACGTTCTTGACTGATTACAGAGCAGAAAGCAGTCAGTGGAAGGTAAATGAAGTAATAGAACTTATAAATATTTCTTCTTTGTATGATTTGGTTAAAATGATGGTGGGCACAGCGAGCAGAATGGCGTTCATACATATGACAAATATAACATGTTGTTTGTACACACACAATATTAGCTTTCGTAACAAAATATTGTTCTATTCTATTCAATTCTATTCGTCCAAGAAATAGTTTAGAAATGTCAATGTTTTCATCATAATTGGATTCTGAGTTCCAGTACTACTAATTTGATGTGTGACTTTCTGTCTCAAGCCTGCAAAAAATAAATAAAAATAGAAACATGCCCTCTAGTGGTTGAATTTTTTTTACAATGATTCAATCAGTAACAAGAATTTTCCCATTTATTGTGTAAAAATATTATTCTTAGTTTATTTATATAATATCGAAGAACCCTGAATTAAAAAAGGAACCAGTATCTAAAAAATGAAAAAGTCTTTATAATCATGGTATGAACACACAAATAAACACACAATTTGCCTTTGTCTTTATTTATTACAAAAAAAGTTGATGTATGCATTTACATCTTACAAAAAAACCCATCTAAAAACATTCTGCTCTTACAACCAGACAGATACAGTTACAGACAGACACAGTCCATCACTGCAGTCTAGACAGACAGGCATTTTATTAAGCCCCCAGAACAGGCTCCATGAGAGAGTGATCGAGTGAGTGCTGGTAAACCCAGGCGGATGCTTATTTGAGTTTAAAGGCCTGGTGTTAAGAAACGTATGCATCATTTGATTTGGGTTGAGGTGTCCTGAAGTCAGAAGGAGGGTTCTCTAGAGCTTGGTGGATCTGTGCATAGACCTCCAGAACCCCCAGGGCTTTGATGTGTGTGAGGTACTGAAGGAGCATCAGGGGTATCAGTCCTTTACCACGCAGGAGCCGTGTTGGCAAGCCGCCGCATACGTCTGTGAAAATACAACAAAATGTAAACAATTCATAAACAATTAGGCAAAATTTTTATTTAGAAAAATGACATTTGTTAACATACAGATATTGAGGTACACTGATCTCTTTGTACGCCATTAACTGATTGATGTCTTTTTTTTGTCCCTTTTTTGACTCTTTATGCCTAATTTTAATCTATTGTTTAGCTAAACACTTTTATAGTTTACATTGTCCAAAATACACATCTCTGGTACAAAAAAAATTATAATGACATACATTTCTGTTAATCTCTAATTGAGTTTCTTTCTTCAAAATACAGTTGTAAAAATCTTACTGACTAGGGCCAAATCTGGCTCGCACCCAAATTATCTATGGGCCCTAGAATGATATTTACTTACTATTGAAACCAGCCTACAGACCTCATCCTCACACTAGTGTTTTGCTTCAACACTACATTCCCACAATGCAACAGTACCCCCGCTAACACAAGAGTAATTTTTTTCTGATTTTAAAATTGGAAAGAACTTATTTTTACTTCTCAGTTTATAATGCATTCAATTTGATTTATGCATATATCTTGATATTAAGGAACATATTTTGTTTTTGAAAGACATTTACTTTTTTGTTATTTGCTTGTTGAAATTATGAGAAAATATTGATATATTAATTTAATAAAGTAATGATATAAAGGTTCAATATGTCATTTAAAAATGTCCAACCCTCAGCGTGTAGAAAATTTTTCTTTTTTATTGCTCTCTGAGATATTTGATATTAGGGTTGGATTATTTCGACTAATTTGGCATCTGTGATATCTAATGAGAAACATTGCCAATGGACGATGCCATAATCTTTAGGTTGAACTGATAGAGTGATCCGTGTCAATGTCGTTAAGTAATTTGGTTGGTAAAAAAGGAGTACATACACCTATGCAATGGTTTGGCTTCAGTCCGAATGAAAGAGGACAGCCACGAGACACCTCTACAGTGGGGATTTGCGCGAGTGATAGAAGAGACAGACGATCGCCGCTGAAGACTCAGCATCGCAATGTCTATCTGACACCATAGACCCAACCCTATTCGACATCCCCGAATTAGGACATTTATCATGATAACTCCTTAGCTTTTACAAGAAAATGGAATAAATTGAAAGTCATTTGGTGACAGTTTATGAAAAACATTTTATATTATGTGGTCAAAAAACAGACTGAATAATCATTTGATTCCGAATAAATTGATAACCAAATAATCTGCTTTAAATGTTTTTTGAGCATACAAAAAAGCTAAAACAAAGCTAACATCAAATATGAGAATCATAATAGAAATAGGTAAATAATTTTCACCTTGTATTTCTGTCCTGATCTCGGATTTTCTTTTCCATCTCTTGATCGGTCAGTGTCTCCAACAGAGGGCACCACTGGTCAGCATCGCCCGAGTTCCGAATGGCAATTTCCACAGTCGGTAGAGGATTTTCACTGCAGGAAGCCAGCCACAGAAAGTCAAAAACAAACATCATGTTCTAATCTCAGTCAAACTCTAGCCCGTAAACTTTGACACAACGATAGCAATGAAAATATACTGACATAACTCATAAATTACAAAATACAGATACTTCCACAATTAGTTTTAAATATTAAAGCCATGCAGGGTTAGTGCATGCAGGAGTACCAAAAAAGTGTATATAATTCTTGAATGAGTTACTTATTAACAGGGCTAAAAAAGATACAAGGCATTAAGTTTTTTTTTTTTAATAATAAAAAAAAAATTCCTTTTACTGAAGATGCCAAAAAGTTATGCTAAGACTTTTGAGAAAAACTTGATTTCATTTTTAACACATTTTATAATATAATATAACCAGATTTTTTTGACAATTATAAGCAAAAATACTATTATACTAAGCACAACTAAAGCACCAGCGCACATTCTTTTAAAAGAGGTATACACTTTATCTCCTAAATAGATCTGAAAACCAAAAATAAGTTGAAGGTACTCAGCTTCCCAGTGTATGAAACATGGTGGGTAAGAGGGAGAGAAGATCAAGAAAATGTGAAGTATATTGACCTGAAGTCAGACCTATTGGAACAGACAGCGAGAGAAGCAAACGATTAGAAAATGACTGCAAACCAACAGTGAAGTTAACTGCAAATAAACCATGTGCAAAAGACTCATCTTCAAAGCAAAGCAAATGAAGCAAATAAAGTAAGATTTGAGCCAAGCAAGAAGAAAAAGCAAACAGAAAAGTAATTGATGGAAGCAAAACGATATCTATGTGGGCTTCACTAAGACAGCACATAAAACTAGATCAAGGAGTAATAAGGAGAAGCCGCAGTGCTCAGGCACTTGTCTGCCTGTGGTTAGTCAAATAAATTATCTTGGAAAGAGCCAGAGCATCTTAAAGATGGTCTCAATTTAGTGGCATAAACTAAAGCATGCCATGTGTATTTCTGTGTATGTGACTATATAACAAACCCATGGAAATTCTGCTTCATGTGACCTTTAACACTGACTGTCATTATTTTAAACGGAAAGAGGGCTTAAACATTTGTGTATGGGTCAAACAATGCATGAACAGAAGAAACAAACTCAGACACTAAAGTGAATGTCACAAAATGTTTTTTCAAGTATGAGGCTACTTATAAAGGGTCACAAAATTCAAGCATGTTTCTTGAGATAAAACATATCTGCATCTTTTGCTGAAGCTATTATGAGTCTAAATATTCTTTTGTGTGGAAACTTGTCTAGTAAATTAACCAAAATTAATAGTCTGTGTCATGTGGCTTAGTATTTAGTTTCATTATCAAAGAAAATGCTAAAATAATGTTTTAAAGAATACTCCTTCCAAAAAAATGTAAAGGTGAAATATTATCAATCCTATATCGTTCCGCGCCAATAAAAGCTTCCTTACTCCTTGGAACACAGTTTGTGATATTTTACATCAGAACCTCCGCTGTTGGGTAGGAATATTGTTGCATGTAAGGAACTGGGCAAAAATGAATGTGGCCAAACTCTGAATCAGAACCCCATGGAGCTGTTGTGGCAAATCAACAAAATGCTCCAGGAATGCGAGGTGAAATTTCTTTAGATTATCATGATAAACTAAAATGTCTAAGGTCTAGAAAAAAATAGAGAGTTGTCTGGGAAAATATTATAGTTTATTTTTTCAATTATGTTTTTATTAACATAAAAAACAAACCCACCACTAGTTTTAATATACTTTGGTCAATCTAACTTGGACATGTTTGGTTTTCAAATCAAATCCTTCTATACCAAACTTTACAAGCTTCCAGATAATCCCACTCGTAAAGGCCCAGAAAAGTATAAAAACCCTACTGAAAGTAGTAGTGTATAAAATCTTTAGGCAATAAACCGGTAGATACCATCTATTTTGTTGCACGTTACGCAACTACCCAATGATGGAAGATTTCTTACGGTTTGCATCATTTGGGTGTAGGGAAAGTGATATGAATAAGATAAACGTGACTTGTAAGGTATGTAAAAGCACTGTTTCAGCAAGTAGTGGAAGAGCGTTGAATATGATTAAAGTTTAAAAATATGGCAAACCCCAGCCTACTCTTCTGGTTCATCACAGAGCACGTTTGCACTGAAAAATATTCCCATACAAACACCCTTAATGGCATTCTTCGTAAATGCAATTCCTTACATAAACAACTATCGAATATGGTTAGACATGATGCATGCTACTACAACGCAAACTTGCAGAGATATAACACATATTCACAATGTTGAATAAAAGAGGTTTAAAGCTTTGGTGACAACCCTGGATGCAAGATACATCATACCAAGCTGCAAAGTATTCAAAAGTATCCAATTATTGTCTTGCCATAGTGAACTGGAAAATGAGCTTTGTGATGTCTCACTTGCAACACAACATTTTGATGCTTTATGGTGCTGCTACCTTAGAGACCGGTTCTCAAGTGAAAAGCCTTTTAGCATTTTGGTTACCATGTTCATTCTGGTATATAAAACAAGTGAAGGTAAGAAAAGTTTTTTTTTTTACACTTTTTCAGAGCTGGTGTACTGTCTGGTACTACGTAAAAACCTGTTGTTCTGAGAAAAAAAAAACATTCACCAACAACAGTATGGTTATTTTTATGTAATGATTTTTTTCAATTGACAGTTTGAGTACAATTACATTAAGTTTGTTTGTGTTAGAATTTTTGTTTATGCATTTTCAAAAACACAGTTATTTTTGTATTTATAATGTTTTCAGGGTAGAAAATAGCTTCTATCTTGTTGGAAGTATTTGGTTAAACTGCAATATATCAAAAAAATGGATACAAACATTTATGAAGCATCGAAAACAAAAAAAGGAGTATTAGCAAAGGAGTGTTAAGAATGCTCATGCACACTTTGCTCAGATAAAGTCAGCCATGGCTGTTATGGGTTTGGAATGAAATGAGTTATGAATTTTTATTTTTAGGGTGGAGTATCCCTTTTAATTGGTTCAAATAAGCATTTCTGTTTCCGGTTGATTTCATTTGTGTAACTTACTTACCTTTTACTTATCTAATTAAAGCGGGGGCTCCCTGTTGACTGTGTATGTGATTGGCATGCTATACTATTCCATTACTAAGCAAGGTGACGTCAGATTAACTAACTGTTATTCAATCAAATTTCTATTGGTTTAGTTTTTTTTAACTTAAGGTCACTGGAAGAGTGAAACTGGGATTTCCTTACTTTCGGAGAGCATTTTTAAAGTATAGAACACCTTTTCCATTTCCATTCAAACAATGTCTGAACTTCTAAACTACTCATACTTTGGCAAAGAAGAGTTCTACTTTAGTGTTCATTATCCTGCTGTTTCCTGGTTTGATTCCAGGGCATTACAAGAGGCAAAGGATATAACTCATTGCCTGCTTTATGACAGCATACTGGCAGTATCTATAAATCATGCACATGTAAATTATAGCAAGCTGTCATTTTCTGAACAAGTAACCATCCTGAAACTGGTCTGTAGGGACTTTCTGGAGGGGCTTCTGAATAAAAACGATCTCATTTATGAAGTACTGCATTAAAATGGATATTCAATCAATAGTTTTGCCCTACAGCACACTTTATGAACTCCCTTTCATTCCCATGTTGAAAATAAGAAAGCCGAAGTTTTGTTACATTAACCCAGGGTTAGAAGTGAATGCTCTGGTGCCGACCTAAAGGCGTACGTCCTCTGATGCCAGCTGAGCTGTCCTCGAATGCTGTAGGCGATGGTGGTAACGAACTCCCCTCCAAGGCCCAGCTCAGAGCAAAGCTTCAGAGCAAAGCTTTCTGGAGAGTTCTCCTTTTCTGACATATCCCACTCAAACTGGTCCACCAGAGAGATGTTCCCAACATGGATGTTAAGCTGAAAGCACAAGCCGAGTCAGAGATGGATCGTTACTTCTACACAAATATTAGTCAAGCGTTAACATGGAAAAATAAGAGCAGTCTCCCATTATCTACATTTGGTTAAAATAAGACGAACCTAAACCTTCAACATGCACAGATCTTGAGCATATCCAACTGCTCATAGGCTTTCTACTACAGTGGTGGTTTTAAAGTTATGGCCACAGCAGGCACACCGACATCACTGTGCAGCAGAAAATGGGCTTAATTCCACTTCATCAAGAGATGAAAATAAATTAATTATGCGACTGTCTAATCAATTGCAACAACAAATGCTAAAGGGCCATTACCAAATCAGGAGAAAGTTTAAACAGATCCATGGTGAGTTGGAGATTGTGTCTAAAAAACATTATACGTCTAGACAAACTTTGCAAGCCATTTCAGAAATAAACAAAAGGTGCATATGCTTGTACACACATTAGATAATTGCTGTGAGCAAAAAAACTTAAGCCCTGTCACATGACATTGGTTTTCCACCAATGAAAGTTGGCTTTTAAGATCACATGTTCAGAGTGGTGTTTGAACATGAAAAATAAGGAAAATAAGGACAAGAAGAGGAGAAGAAGTAAACACATAAGAAATATACAGCACAGCATTTAGCCAGAGGAGCTGCTGGAACTACTTGAGTACCTTCATTTGATCAAGCGTGCCTGGAAATTGACAGAAAAATTTAAATAGGTGTGTGAAGACATTAATGCTGGGTAATTTTCAGTCAAACTAATTAAAATGCATTTAGTCTTAATTTGAGGAATAACAAAGTTGAATACATGTATTAGACACTTTATTTTCCTTTCTTTGTTCCTTTTACTCAGCGCAACTACATTTAAAAACAGAGTTGGCATGTTGTTTTTGTTTCGAACTGACTTGTAGCACATTAAAAACAATTCAATTTAATTAGATAAGTTGGTCAAACTTTTTTGCAAAACCACCCAGCACGACCAAACTAAAGGTTTAATTATGTCAAAATAAATATCTGTCTCTTTTAGGCAGCATTGATACATACCTTAATGATGACTCTCTGGTCCGTCTGCTCGTCCAGAATGCTATCGGTGGGATAAGACTCGATCTGCTGTCTAATAGCGGAGGCGATGGCAGGGACAAATGCGAGAGGATTCAAGTCCAGATCATCACAGAGGATCTCAGCAAACATCTCCGGAGTCATCAGTTTCTCTGGAAAAACAAGAGCAGGAGATCAGCATTAACATTTTATGGCACTCTTGGGGCTGTGAAGATTTCACCTAAAATAAAAAGTTTGATATCAGGAAACATTATTAATTCATTTTTCCAGTAAAAAATATTTCAGGAACAAAACTTAAATGACTTTTATCTTAATGTCTTCAGAACTACACATTTTCTGTGGAGATTTTACCATTCATGTTCCAGGTGAAGGCATCTCTGAGCTTCTGTCCATCAATCTCCATATCCAGGCGGATGGGCACCAAGACCTCCGCCTGGGATGCATTTTCATGGATAACTGCGGGGTCGTGGTCATCGAAACTATGCATTGAAGTGAAGCAAAGGCCGTAAACACGCTGTTTCTTTAATTAGTGTCATGTGCAGGGCATGTGCTGTTAAACTCAACATCAGAGCTCTTTTCTTGAATAACAACCATAATGTTTGCTTTATGTACTGTTCTGTTCTAACAAGAGATGCATGGGCTTTAACAACCATCATATGTGATTATGCAAAGGTTTTAAATAGCTTTTCTCATACAGAATAACAACAACAAACTGCTTCAATCAAACAGCTGGTTAGCAGTCAGAACCCTCATTTAAACCCTCCCACTGACTTTTACGAAATTGGGAGCAAGTTCAGCTAAATAAAAGTTTTTCCTGGTACGGAGCCAGCGGAGACCAATACCAAGAAATAAACTCTACAAATTTTCTTTGGCTTCCAAATTAGGACACCAGAATAAAATTAGAAATTAGTCAGTTAGGTCTTTTTATTGAGTGGGAGGTGAACCCAAGAAAACAAGTGCATTTGCTTTTCAAAACAATCACATGACCTGGAAGAACCTCTCTATAATAACATTCCAGTGATGTGCGCTGTTGCTTCATTTCCTTCACCAAAACAACTCAGTCGTGAGACGCATGTGACGAAAATGTGGTTTGGTTCATTCATAAACATCCTCTAGTTGGATATTTCCTGATATCAACATCGGATACAATCAACTGCTGTTTAAATAATAAGCCTCATGTTGGTAACTCACTGTTGGTAAATACATTTAGCTTGGGAAGCAGAAGATTCAAGGGTACTTTTAAATGGTAGAAGTTGGATTAAAAACTGATCTATTTTCCATAAAACAAATTTAACTGCAAACACTGTTTAATCTAAATTTGAAAAACATAACTGGATAAGGCAATTCATTTGAAAATTAAATAAACTATTTACTATTTTAAAGATTATCGGTTAAAAAGAATGATTTGAGGACTACTTACTATTTCAAAAAAGTACAGTCAGCTTCCAATATGGAGGTATCATGAGAGTTGGAGTTTTAGACCTTAAGCTCTCACATATTCAACTACTTCAACATTTCACAGTTTAAAGAACACTTTAACCCCCAAAATATCTTTACCACAAGATTAAAAAAGAGCCCGAATTTTTTTTTTCTTTTTTACTTCATTTTAATTCTTTAATATTTGTTCCTCTTTTTGAAAAAATAAATAAAAAAAAGGAAGCTATGTAATATATTGCACAGTAGTGAAACTACATAAAAAAAAAAAAATAAAAAAAAAAAAATATATATATATATATATATATATATATATATATATATATATAAACATTGATAAAAATAAACAATTGTTAACATTGCTAACAATATGTGGCACAGAACAGATCAGATTTAAAAAAAATAATTATTAATAAAGAATAATGAATGAGAAAAAAGAGAGACAGACAGTGACAGACTTGGACAGACAGGCAGACTGAGAGAGAAAGAGAAAAAGACATAGAGAGAAGACAGAAAGAGAGAGGCATAGACAGACACACAGACATAGAGACACAGAAAGAGAGAGGCAGACATAGAGAAAGACACAGAAAAAGAGACATAAAAAGACAGAGAGACATGTAGATAGAGACAAAGTATGAATCCTTACCATAATGGAAATGTCCTTTTCTTGTCACGTCCCATTCGGTTCCTGTTGATGGTGGTGGAACAAGGCACTGCGTCAAGGTGATGGGAGCTGTTGGGCAGCGTTGGCACCCACTGGCTGTTCCTCTTAGCCTTCTGCTCCCTAATAAACAAATAATCAAGATTTTAAACAATTGCTCAAACGTTTGGGATCGATTCTCCTTTTCTAAAACATCTGAGAAGACTTTCTTCTCTGTCTAAAAACACAAACATCTTCAAGCTATATTACATCTGTATCCATGTTAAAACATGATAATCTTTACCAGATAGATCATTCTCACCTGAGAAAGGCAGGAGGCTCTGTACTGATGGACACAGCCTTGTACTTCTCATCATTTCCTTCAAAGATCTCCTCACATTCAGAGGCTTTCAGAAGGGTTACACTGGTGGCTGTAACGGTGGATCCATGATTTATTACATAAAGTGTTATACAGTACGATAACCAGACGCTTCTTTAATGTGTGTTCTAGATTATTATAATTGGTTGAGAAGATACTTGCTTACCATGAGATGATGCTACAACCTTCTTCCTCTCCTCCATTGATGCGAGGCGTCTCCATAGTGACGGGTATCTTTTGTAGAGAGATCCTCTAAACATACGCAGGTAGTTTCCTACCTAACAGGCAAAATAAAAATCAAGAATTTAACTTTATTCGTTTTTTTAAGAGGACTTTTATTCCATTACAATAATATAAAAGAAAATATTTGCACAACCTAAAGGAAGTAAAGATCCTGACCCAAAAGTTTGAACGAAACACAGTGTTAAGTCTCTGTGAGATTGTTGTAAAATATTAACTACAAATACAGACTTTATCATGTTTACGGTTCATTTTAATTAACATCGTTTACCGTTACAAAACTAAAGCTGCCTCCTTGTTGGATGCCAACGTTCTTTCTGTAAAAGAGAATCTAACTTTCAAAAAGAATGGGCAAGTTTTTTAAATCGATAATTCAGAATCAGGTATGAGCATCTTTATCATGCTACCGTCAACAAAGAGAAGTCGAAGACGTGGTTTCAGTTGTTTCGTTGATTCATATAGCATACAGAAACACGTAATACTGCTGGCGACTGAAAACCTACCTCTGAGCCTATCATGTAAAAATCTCCATCCTCTTCGAGTTGAAATTTTATTGGTTTTTGTCCAAATGTTTTACTCAACGCCATCTTTACGAAAACAATGAGCGACGAAGCGCATGCGTAGAAAGGAAGCGTCGCTCTGAAGAGCTCACGCGTTGGGTCGACTGCTGCAGCTGAGCATTAATGCCCACGGATGGAGGAGTCCGCCTGCATGACGTTTGATCCACTGATTATTGAGTTCAGTTAACGTGTGAAAAACATGTTTTTTTTATTTTATAATCTATTAACAAACATTTGCTCACAAATGTATATGATTGTTGTATACATTTGTAATTATTTTCTTGTTGATTATTTTACAGGCAAGGCTAATTAGATCTTTTTTGTTTTTGTTGCAATTTCACTGGATCTAAAAGTGCAAGAGAAGTAATCCAAAGTAAAAGAAAAAAATGTATGTAATCAAAATCATTATTCAAATTCCACAAAAAAGATGAAATATTATTTTTAGTATCAATTTATGTAAACAAAGTCCATTTATGGAGATCCTAGCAGATAGAGATAGAGAAAAAATACTGATTTTGTTTTTGTAAATATAAATGAAGAATTCAGAAGAATTTGCTATAGGGAGATACTTAAAAAAACAAATAAACAGAAAAATACACTTTTTAAATAAATATTATTGAAAAAGAAGTTGGCTCTAGAGTGACCCATCCCAGTGTACACACTCAGCAGTGAACAAACACACCATGAACACACACCCGGAGCAGTGGGAGCCATGGCTGCGGTGCCGAGGGAGCAGTCGGGAAACTGGTGCCTTGCTCGAGGGCACCACAGCTGTGGCTGTTGCAGATGGAAGAGCCCAGGTGGGAAGTTCCCACCACTCACTTTGGGGATCTGAAGATCAAACCAGCAACCTTCAGTCCATCTCCTTATATTAACTGCCCTATTATACTGGTAAAACTATTGTAACTCACCAATTAAGAGACAGTTAAAACATTTTTAGACCCATGGGTTTTACGGAAAAAAACCTGATATCTATTAAAATTATACATACCAGTGTGCTGTGTCCATCAATGGGTATTTGTTTTTTTTATAAAAAAATTTATGTTAATGCTTTCGAAAAATGTATTAATCAATTTACATTTTTAAATAGTTGAAATGTTTATTAGAGAAGAGACAATCATACTACTTTTCCATCTTTGTGTTGCTTTTACCTATACTAGATATTTTTTATTCAATAACACAGCACTTTAAATCTATCTAAAACATGCTAATGATTGATAGAAGTTGGAAAAGTGCAGGTCACAGACTCAACTCGCTTCATTAACACAAAAGCAGTTTCTTCATTAAACATGTTGCATTAAACATCTCATTGTTCTTTGGCTTGGAACACTAATTATTAGCAACAAAACATGAAAAACAGTGTTTTCTTCCAGAATCAATTTGATTCCATGGCGTTCAGGATGTAAACGTCAATCAAATTTTTTTTTGCGGCTTCTCTAAAGTTGCTTAAAAACAGATTCACAAAAAAGAGACCTATTGTGGACCAAAATAATGTTATAATAAATATGGTGATGTGCTTTTATTCCAATCCTTTGCAAGTACACCAGTGTTTTTCGATGGCAGAACTACACTAAACTAAGTTTTCTGTTGAAACAAAAAATAAAACTTCTTGAAAATTGAACCTGAGGTGAACCTCATAGCTTATTACACTCAAGAATTAGCATGATAATAATCTTTGAGTGAAAGAGCCTTTAGATGTGACAAAATGTAATATTTCTCTGCTAAAAAAATCACGTCCCCATGGCTAAGCAAAGTGTTTTTCAGTGAATTAATAAAAAAAAGAAAATCACAATTTTGCTGTGAGTGTTCATCTTGGATGGTTCTCATTAGAGATTCAAACATTGTGGAAGATAATAGAAAAGAGTGAACTGATTCTCAGTGGAGCACAGAACCGCAATCTCATTATGTGTTTCTTTTCTCGGGAGGTCTTTGCAAGCAATTTGCAGTTACTGCTCTGTAATCCTAATGAAATGATGGGATAATCCCACAAATCTAAAGCATTTTTCCTACTTCATTGCCTTTTTGAATATCCTGCACCTTTGTCCATTATGGCTTATTTGTAGCTTGTGAATTATACAATTACACATTTCAGCTTTTTTTTTTACGTAGATAATGTTTAAGACTACAAATGGAAAAGAGAGTTTTTTTCTCAGTATCTTTCCTGGTTTAAGTGCTGAACACTAGATGGCAAACTTGCATAACTGATCCCAAAACAAAACACAAGCCACCAAATGTATCCCCTCATAGACCTGACATGGTAAGATGAGTGCTGGTGGTTTTACATTATCTTCTTTCACAGCTCTGTCTGCACCTTTTTGAATATTGATACAGAGGAAAAGTCTGATTTATCTCAGGAGTTTTGATAATAGTTGATCATAAAATACTTGTGATCGTCTGCAGAGAACTGTGATATATGTGTTGATTTGTAATATATAGATGTAACTATATTGTGTTGTATTGATGATTTTATCACAGTATTTGAGTACCCACATCAGCCTTTACACTGAGAGTTAACATGAGACGTAACGCTTTACTGCATTGCAGACATAAACCTTGTCATCCTGAAAGGAATTTTTAAGATGGATTCTGGACATTATAATTTTGCTCACATAAGGGCTGAGAGTTCTTAAAGGCTCCAAGCACAATGGCACGATAGTTTCTGGCCCCACAGAAAGCTTTTACTCTTTATTAGAGAGACAAGATAGAGAGCTAGCAGAGTACTTTTAGGTTAAAAGCCAATTCCACACATATGAACCAGGAATTTTTGCCTAAACCTTGAGATTAAATTGAATGTAACAAGTTTAAAATAACCTTCACTGTTGAAAAAGAGAGAATGAATCACATCAGTCGTAAGCCTATTTTTCTTTCTTTTATTCTTTATTCCACATTGTAAAAAAATGTTACAAAAAAATTGGCTGCTGTGGTTGCCAGAATAATGTTGTAAAAATTACAATCAAATTTTAAATTGATTTACCATTTAAATTGGCCAAATTTACAAAGCAATTGGGTGAATAACACAAAATAATCAAGAAAAACAGTAATATGTAATGTAAATTCAACAAAAACAACTTGTAAAATGAACAACGGTTTCTTGTAAAAATTTAAAAGTATTCATGTTTTTTTAACAACTATATTTTCGCAGCTATGGTTGCCAGAATAATTTTGTACAAAAATTACAATCAAATTATAAACTGATTTACCATTTCAATTGGTAAAATTTACCAAGCAATTGGGTAAATAACACATAATTAACAAGTTAAAAACACAGTATGTCATGGTTCAAAATACAAATATGTAATAGTTAAACAACATTTTTCTGAAAAGTACCCATGGCAGCATAACCCCCACCTCTCCAATGATGATGTATCATAGGTAACCAGACACAACACAAGACTTTAATCTTAGCTTGAAGTTTTTAAATCAAACACAAATTTGGAGAAACCAATGTAACCATTGTGGGAAAATTGAAACTTCATGTCAGGATCTGCCAAGTATCTTGTTTGTAGATCTTTGTCGCCAGGGCTCAGATCATTGACAGTCCTTCACTCAGTTTTGGTTTTACCTTGTTTTCAGATATCACACTTTTGTTTTGTTTTGCCACCTCCAGCCACATGGCTCAGGTCATGTGACTGACGGTAGCCATCTTTGTTTGTTTTTGCACGTAGGCTAGTTTTTTCCTGCCTTATCCCACCCTTCTCGTTTTCTAGTTAGAGCTTTCCGTTGGTACACCTGTAGTTTCCCTCATTATGTTTGATTGGTTTCCCTTTATAAGCTTCCCTCAGTTTTCTTTTGGTGGTGGTTCATCACTCCTTAATGGTGCTGTGCTTATGCTTATGCTTGTGGTGTGTGGGCCCTGTTAGTATTTGCGCTTGTGCAGTAATTTTGTTTGCCCTATCTTCCCAAGGCTTGGTATTTGTTTCTTCAATAAATTATTATTTAAAGACTGTCATGCATTTGGGGTCACACATTCCTATTTTGCCCTCTGCGCCTTCTGCTCCCAGGACTTCAGCTAGGACTCTTCATGCTGAAAGGCTGTATCTTTTAGACCTATACCACTGTACTTTGAGAATGTCTTTATAATGTTGTTAACACCATTGTGAATAACCACACCGCTCATTATAAAAAAGTTCCTGAATCAAGGTAAGCACTCTGGGGCCATGTTTGTCTTCGCCACTTTTGTGCCCCTCTCAAGGGCAGAAGAAACAACTTGAGATTTGTAAAATGTTTTTTTAGAGCGCAATCAATAGAAAAAAATTCAGACCGGAAAATGAGATTGAATTAATTAATCTAGCATGACGTTTATCTAATATTAAATAAAAAAGATAATATAAAATAATAAAAACAAAACAAAAATGTGTTCAAATTTTAGCTATACATATATTCATTTCAAAATATTAACAATAAGTCCAATAATTTTTATTTGACAAGATTTTATTTATGATACTACAAACCAACTAATTATTTTTTAGGTTTTGCTAAAACATTCCTGTCTAGCACACTGAAAATTAAACATGTTAACATCAACAAAATTAATGACACAGAACAAACTATTGAATAACAAAAATACCTAAGAAACACACCTGGAAACAATTATAAATATGATCAACACTGATGTAATAACATCCAAAATATATGTCTTCCTCCTTGTTATGACAATTTGTTATGAAAATTTTAAATGTTTCTTTTAGCAGAGCCAAGCAGATTACCAATTTCAAATGCATCCTGATAAATGATTAGCCCATAGAAATGCTAGGTTGGTCCATATTTGACCCAGCACTAGGTTACCAAAATAACAAAAGTTGGGTCATTTTAACCCAGCCATTTTTGAATGTAATATGCAAACCTTTGTGACAAGTTTTTAGGCTCTATGTAGTGGAAAAAACATAAAAACAGATAAAAAACAGAATAAATCAGAAGTTTTAATACAATCACATACTTTTCTTACAACATCCTCTGGGAGACCCATCGTTTTTTCAAAAGCAAAGCTAGGTTACTTAAAGTGTAATTCTGCATCCAAATTTCTCTTCAACAATTGTTTGAACAGTAGAAGCAGGAAGAAGTACTTGTCCTTGCAATTTTAGGTACAATAAACACATGCTTTTCAAAAAATTATATTTGAAATTATCTGGTAGTTCAAATGTCTCCTGTGTTTCACTTGAGGATTGGAATAAATCTTGAAATGCAATAACATTGTATAAAGGCAAAGCAGCGTCTCTGGACATATCACTTATACATGAATTCGAGGTTTGTCTGTGTTTGCTAGACACGTGCACACTAAATGAAAATTTAAACATATAGGTATTCGGACAACCTGTTACAGATCGTCCCTCCACTAGATGTTTGTTTAAATGGCATATTAACTCTTTTGACATGTGAAACGTGTTTTCACATTGAAAAAGCACATTTAAAATCGCCAATAACTGCCCTACAAGTAGTAGGTGCTGGTTCATTTTGGTCCCTATAGAAATGTGCTTTGAAATTGGAGTATGCACAAAATGTTCGCTTGCAGTTATCTCCAATACATTTGAAAAAACAATGTGGCTCGTTCCGATGAACTTATAGTGCAAAATATAACCCCTTAACATACATAGTGTTTTGCTGAAAAACCCACACATGATCATTCTTAATTAACATTAAACAACGAAACAATCTGCATCATGTGCTAACATTACGCAACACAATTGAAAACGCCAGTGAAGCACATTTTAGCACCATCCACCATAACAACATGGAAACTTAACGTTCCCCATCAGTCGGTCACTATGGCTTATGTAGGTGACGACTATGGGAATCTCTGCTGGGAGCGCTTAATCTCTCCACAATTTTCCAAAATGTCAATCAATGAACGCGCTGATGGTCACGTGATCAAGTTGTCCCGCATAAAGCAGATGCAAGCTCTTGCTGTTTTTATTTATTTTTTTTATTTGCTGAAGCCTACTCTCGACACACGAGCGACTCAGTAAGAAACAACCCCAGAGAACAGTTGGATTATTGGAGATCTGGGGAGACCAGTGAGGTTTTTCGGCCAGATCCAGAGACTGAAACCGCTGCACGTCCCAGACTTCAGCTCTTTCAATGCCTTGCACCAACAAGTTAGACCACTGCGCGAGCTTCGCCACCAGCCCGCCCCTCCTTTGGAAGGAGGAGGTGCAACCACCATCAGGCAGCGGACCCCCAGGTCAGATCTCAGTTTTTCATTAAATATGCAAAACTTGAACTCCCTGGGTTATGTACCCAGCCAGGAGTCTTGCATAGCAGATCCGAATGCAGTTTTCTTTCGAGGCACACTGAAGGAAGTGGGGTCTGTTGCAGTGCAGTCCAGATGGCTCTCAGCTTCCGTGTCGGAGTCAGCCTCGAGTGGGACCTCCTCAGCTGGAACCGGATGTTGCTCCTAGGTCAAGGTAGGTCTCCACCTAGGCTCCCTTCGGACGGTTCGAGGCCCCGCTATGGAAACTATCAGTGAACTGTGTATGATGCCATTAGTGGAGTTTCAGGAAGCCTAGTGGGAGCCTCCTAATATTTCCCCTTGGCTCGTACGCAGTATCCGGCACGGCTATCGACTGCAGTTGTTGCCAAGCCGCCCAGGTTCAACGAGGTTCTAATGACCTCTGTCTCACGCACAGAGGCCCCAGTCCTGCGTAAGGAGATCGATTCCTTTCTATGCAATGGTGCAATTGAGCCGGTTCCTCTTGCTGACAGGAAAAGAGGGTTTTACAGCCCATACTTCTAGTTTCCAAACGCACAGGCTGGTTGTGTGCAATCGTTTACCTGCGTGGTCTGAACGCTCATCTTCTGAGACTTCCGTTCAGGATGATATCTCTCAGATGCACGGTCCACTCATTCCATCCAGGGGAGTTGTTCGCCACAATAGATTTGAAGAATGCATATTTTCACGAGAAAATACTCCTTCGGCACAGACCCCTTCTTCGGTTTGGCCTCGAAGGTTGAGTGTATCAAGTACTGCGTCCTCCCCTTTGGCTTGACTCCTTCAAAGAGGTGATCGAGGTGACTTTAGTACCGTTAATACGGGGAGGGGGTCGAAACATGGCTGACTCGGACGACTGGCTGATACTGATGATTCACCAAAGAGACAGGACCTTATGCCACCTCAGCCTTCTGGGACTTCGGATCAACTCAGAAAAGAGCCAATTATCCCTGGCCAGGGCATATCTTTCTGGTTATGAAGCTAAACTTGTTGAACATGCGAGCATGCCTCTCTCTAGAGCGCGTCCTCAGCCTGCTGAAGGCAGCACGCAGAGTCTGCACAAGATTAGTGGTCCCTCTGAAGAACTTCCAGAGGTTCCTGGGGTATATGACTTCCGCGACAGCGGTTATTTTGCTCGGCTTATTACATATGAGATCACTCTAGCTTTGGCTCAAGTTCCGAGCTCCGTCACGAGCATGGCGTCCAGTGTGACTGAAGGTGAACGTGACACCTCGAGGTCGTCTCCACTTGTGTCTTTGAAAAGATGTTCCAGGTGTGTACGTGTAACTACAGATGCTTCAAAGAAATCTCAGGGTTTTGGATCGAGAAACATGTTCCCTGGAGCATAAATCGTCTACAGCTATGTGCAGTGTTCCCAGCAGTAAAGCTCTTCAGGAGAATGCTGCAGGGATATCACGTGTTGGTCAGGACGGACAACACGGCGACGGTGGTGTATATAGACAATTCCTCATTTATACGCATAGATTTGGCTATACTCTACCAAGACTCTCAGTGAGGTTCCCTCAAATTTGTTGCAGCGCCCTCTTATTCTTTTCATGGAGCTCATGGAAAGACCAGGGGAATCTATAACAGAGCCTTACCATCAATGTACCATTAACCAGCTAATAAAAACTATTTAATTTTCAACATTTTCGCCCTTTTTTGGTTGACTTAGAGACCCTGACTGAAATATATACCGTAAAGAAATCATTAAATAATTCATTTATTTTATATAATACACACAGATATTTGTTTATTTTTCAAGCACCACCACTAATATTACAAGCGATAAATGTGCCGTTTTCTAAATGGGTTTTAATGTGAAAACGTTCATGTAATACAAAGTCATAACGTACAATAATTTACAAAATGTTTGTTTAAATCATGTAAATAAAATGTTGAGTCACTTGCAATAAAATTTGTTAATTAGTATAGACTCAAGTAATTAGCCAAAGTGAACGCAAGCATAAAAAAATCATTATTATGACTCCTTGAAAATAGTTTCCCATGAGTAACACAGCTGTATGTCTGAGGAACATCCAACTTGAGCTTTTTTCATGAAAACGTCTTTGTGAGTCAAGTTGTCATTTTTAAAAAGAAACCATTGATTCAGATTTGCTGAAACGAGACAAACTGTACAAAGCTCCTCCCACCACTAGCTCAAGTTAACTGGAAAGGTGCTGCTCCAACCATAGTTGGTTTGATTCGCACGCAACATGACGAGGAACTGTTTGTTCTTTTGTGAGGGATTCACATCTTTATATTCTCTGCCAAGAGAAGAGGCTGTAAGGGAGCCAAGGTTAAGCTTCATCTTTCACCAGTACCGGAGTACAATGCCAATTTTTTGTTCAGTTCCCACCATTTTCACAAGGACTGCTTCGTGAATCTACATACTTTCAACTCAGGGTTCACAAAAAGGCATTTGATAAAGAATGGATCAGTTCCCACTTTATTTGGGACAGCATCTTCCTCCCAGTCAAAACCAGCAAGAGCGATTCTAACATGCTAGACGCTGTATCCAATAACAGTAGACTTGATTCTAACTACCAATCACTGCAGAGAGCGTCACGTAAAGGAGGAGTTTTGCATGAACCAGTCGCAAACTAGTAATTTTAGAGACATTGAAAATCTGATGAAAATAAATGGATACCATAACGAATAAATATTTTTTGATCAGTGATGTCATCCTGTTGTTTGAGACATCAAAACAGAATTAATCAACATTTCGGACACACAATAATTGTTTTTTAAAACATACCAGGCAAGCTTCTGGAAAGGTTAGATGACTTAGGTGTTAAGGGAAGGGACTGAATTAGGTGTTTGAGAAATGTTGAATTATTTGGTGTTAGGGTTAATTGTTTAAGACAATCGTTTAGTAATTAATTTTTTTAAATAACTCATATGGACATTTAGATTTGGTGAGTCCAACAACAAATCCATGTTGATGAGTCCAACATTAAATTGGTGAGTTCAATATAAATATAAAGACCAGCATTTATTTCCCAGCGATGGGTTGCGGCTGGAAGGGCATCCGCCGCGTAAAACATATGCCAGAGAGTTGGCGGTTCATTCCGCTGTGGCGACCCCGAAAGGGAAGAAAGCCGACATGAAGATGAATGAATGAATGAATGAAGACCAGCATTTATTGTGTTTTGGTACTTTAGCCATTTGGCACAGCAGTGAGAACCATTTCACATACTTCAAAGTGTATGAAATTAGTCTGACAGCATCTTATGTGGTATGCTACTGCAACCTTTCTACATTCACAATTTTGTTCAGTGCTTGATTTTGATGAGCTTTTGGTGTTCTTTCCTTTACTTCCAGAAGAAGAAAAATCAATAAAACCTTTAACATTTTCATGACTGCAAATTTATCTTTAATATGTACAGTCTAAAGTTGTCCTCCCCTCAAAATTTCTCTCTTTTCCATTCACATTTTTGTCAGTGCTTAGGCTCACTCAGCTGCTGAGTTCTCAGATGCTTGTGTCCTTTAGTATTTCAGACAGCTACGAGCTGCTCTCCTTTTCACTGCTGATTCCTGCTAATCGATTTCTGTACCTTGGTTTGTGTTTTATTCCAGTTTAAGTGGATATCTAAGCACATTTCAATCCTCTCATGTCAGTGTAATTTCTTTTGAGAAGTGACAGCTTTTACAGTTTTGGGCATTTTAATTAAACACAAGTTATCGCTGGCACTTCAAATTGGGATGTTGTATTTAATTATGATGTGATTGATGTTTTGTTGTCATGAGAGTGAGGGCATCCAAAGCTTGCATTTTAAAACAATAAAGAAATGAGATCGATCAATCTCTGTTAGCCCCACTACCACATGATCTAAACATACATATCAAGATGACCAAATAAGGAACAAAAAAAGGTTCATACCAAATCAACCCTGCTAATTGTATGTCTCCAGAAGGTTCCCACAGGTGTTAAACCAATACTTGACTTTGACAAAAAATTGTCATTGATCATTTTACCTGATGCTTTTCCAGACTTGTTAAGGCTTCATTGCTCCTATGCATCTGCACGAAAAACCCTGAGAGAAAATCTGTGTATTCGATCCTTCTGTTGATAGAGAACAATAACACTCAAATTGAATTAAAATACCTAAACAAACTGCCAATTTAGACTGAACAAAATAGACTCAGAAAAGAGTAGATTAAACTCTAGATTTTACTTTGTGCCTTTAAAAGATGACAAAAGACACATATCAGAATTTGATATCAGAAAATGGTTGTTTGATGGTATTAAATTTTATTTGACATGAGTGTCTACAGAGTAGTCTCTAGGCTCCTGGAAAAATACTAAATATCTTGAAATAAATTTGAGAAACGAAGCCTTAACAGATCTGTAACTTCATAGGGTGATTAACAAAATTTTATTATTTTTAATTTGGGTGGAGAACCTTTCAACAAAGTTCTTAGAATATTTAGGGAAGTCACAATGTTGAATTCTTTAAAGGTTATTGGAACATAATACATGACCAATACAGTACCATAATTGGATGTTTTGTTAATGTCAAAAATGTAATTTATAGGAACATTTCTTGTGCATACACAGAATGACCAACACATGACATTCACTCACTGTTATATTGGGAAAATTAAATTGCAGCACTTTCATAACCAAAGGAGAGCATATTTAAAGTTATTTATTTAAAATTAAATTAAAAACCTAAATATTTGAAACATTAATATTTGGTCAAAATGTATTTTCAAGTAAAAAGCTAATTTTTTTCACAAAAATGAAAGCTCAACAAAGCGATAAACTTAAAGCAACCTCAGATACGGTTGCTTTTGGATATAGAAATTGGTACAAACATCCCTAAAGCCATGGTTGCGATTTAATTTAACTCTTGCTAATTATTTCCTATGTGGTTAGAAAGCAACCGTTTACTAATTTAAACTGAAATAATAAAAATGTATTAATTAATAATTAAATAATGTGATGTGCAGATTTTTCTTCTGTGTAAATGTTTAACTGTGAGTGTTTAACTGCTCTAAGTCTCGGTTTCATTGAGCGGAACCTGGTGTGATGAATAAAGCCTGAGGACTGAATTGTGAGTAGCTCTGTTTACCTGGGTTGATTGGCAGAGTGGAAATGAAATGTTAATCTAGGCACTACCGCCAGTCCGGGGTGTCTAAAAGCATGAAGCCATGCCAGTCTTTACACCGACTTACTGCGGACCTGAAACCATTAGTGTGATTTCCCTAAAGACACTGCACCAAGTGCTGTCAAACTCAAATTTCTCTCAAAAAAGCTTGATGAACTTTGAACAAAGAATGATAGATTTTTCTGACTGCTTTTAGCAATTAGATCTTAGTCTACTGAATCAGAACAATGATGTGAGTTTCTAAGTCTACTGCTACATTGAAACTGTAGCCCAAATCTTGATTTTTTTTTAAAAACCTGTATCTGATATTTTAAGGACAGTCTGAACAGCTCAATTCAGATTTATTAAAATCCATCCCAGGTTGCTTTCGTTCATGCGTTTTTGAAATGTGACCTCAGCCAGGTCACAAATTTCTGGGTTTTGCATCATCAAGAACAACGTAAACACTGTTAAATCCCAGATAAAAGTAGCTGGAGAATGTTCTTGGACTGAAATATTAACAAGAACAGCCAAATGACGCATTTGAGGCTTAATGAAGTTGTGGTTGTTATCCGAGGACTTTTAACTCCGCTTCTGGGAATTTAATGTAATATGTGTTCTTTTAAATCTCAGTCTTCTTCTTAACATTGTTTAACACTAAAAAAGTTAGCTCTGTTCAGATAATTACACCAACAAAGCCTCAAGCATGCCTGAAAGCACATGCTTTAATGTTTACATTTGTTAGCGGTGCATTCTGGGAGACGTTGTTTCCTCTTTTGTAGATATGTGTCACATTGGTGTTTACACAGAATAGGATGCACCCCCAAAAATTTGCAGTGTAAAAGATACTTGAATGACCAACTAGCCTTAGAGAAAACTATTGGGCCAGCAAGCAGAAATTATTTCATCATTTCATTGACTCAGATTGACATCCATGACAATTAAAATAAAGTATGTTTCATATACCCTAAAGACTTTGTAAGCAATGTTAACTCTGACTCATACTGAAATTGTGAAACTTTTTTTCTACATATTGAGACCACATAATTGTTTTTTATTTTAGGAACTTTTAAATTCCTTTTAAGGTGCTCAAGCAGATTGACCCCACTTTCTGTGTCCTTCTAGATTTAGTGTCTCTCTCTTCAGGATAGTTTCAAGCTATTTCCTGCTGTCTAAAACAGCTCCATCTTCCCTCCAGAGTGCCAAGCTCCCCATTTACAACAGAGGTTTCCCTTTTGAATTCCAGTGCAGCTGTGACGGATGCCCTACTTTGAAGAATGGTGAGAGTTAATGGAGGTCCCAGAAAGAGCCCATTTTCACTTTTCACATGGGCCTTTGCAAACCCAACGGCTCTCTGAAAATTCAATCGGCCACTGGTCGTCCTTTAAATGAGCCTCTTTATCTCAATGCTGCGTTCTAAGGAAGGTTGAATGGTTTTGACAATAATGCTTAGTAGGGTAAGCTGGATAAAACTAGCATCCTCAAAAAGCTAATTTAGTATATAATCACTTGGCATGAATGGCACAGGCAATTAGTAGGACACAAATTCCAGACCTTTATATGCTTTTCTTTATTTTAAATGAATTATGAGATTACCTGCTTGTTTATTTTAGTGGGCAATATTTTCCACACAATTTCCCTGACGCTAATTGTCCCTTTTTAATTTGTAGGCTGGTAATAGTCAGATTGTGTGCATAGATATACGTATTGCTGCAGGTTGCTGATAATATGATAAAAATGAGATAATAATAGGTAATAATCTGCACCACTGACTTCAGTGATGAAAATGAGCTCAGAAGCATGAGATTTATGCATTTACGATACTATGCTACTATGATAGAAATGCTTTTGTATGCATGCCACACTCATGGAAGGACACAAACAATCTAAGCACTAGCAATTCATGCTTTCAGACTTCTCCACTCATGCAAAGGTCCAATTAGGTCTAATTCACTGTGAAATATGAAAATCGCTACTAGCTTGACCGGTCAGAGGTAGCTATGCACATTGCAAAAGTTGAATGAACCATATGAGATTGCATAGATAACAAATCGTTCAAAGGCTTCCTAAATCCACAGTGAGTAACTAAAAAGAAAAGAGCTGCCATGTTCTATTTGTCCATTTGATCAAGAGTATTAAGCTCTTCACATGTAAAACACGCCAAGCAAACTGATTGTTACTGACAAGACAATAAAGCATGAAACATGGAGAAAGGTGTGTGTTTTGCTTGTGTCAGAGCTGGTTATTAAGATGACTCGTTTGATTGAAAAGAACTATTGGGCTTAAATTGGCCAGTCAAGAAACAGGATGAGTCTCTGTCAAGGGAGACTTATCAGATGACAGATTGCATACAAGAACTCATTAATATCCTGAAGGACAAAAACAGCCTTTGTGGATTCAAGCTGATTTTGGCTAGACAATAGAAACATGTAAATGTAGCATTTTTTTTTATCTCAATCGTTCAATAGGATCAGTGTTTCTACACTCTTCCAATCCTTTAACATAGAGGATTAATGCCCTGTTAATTTAATGCAATCTGTCTATTTTCTTAAAGGTTGTAAATGTATTTTGAAACATTGGTGCGTTCTGGGATATTCTGCCGATTGATCAGGTACTATTATATCCTGATAATTTGCCAGCTATCGTCATGTTTTTTTTTCAGTTGGTCACCCGAGAAGGTAAAGGTCACACTTATTTACTAAAATTCATGCTTAAATGGCATGTATATGTCTTAATAGTGTATGTGTCAAGTTGGTAAGCTGCGAGTCTGACACATTTCATTCGTGTCTTGAATTAATGTTGTCTTGACAGCCACTAGTGTAGTGGGTAGTGCACAGGACCAGTTTTGAATTTCCCCCATTCTAAATGTTGATACTTGGTTCTGATTTTAATGCTAATATTATACAAAATTATAACAGCTATTAAATTAATATTTGTTGTGTAAAATTATGAAAATTCCTAGTTTTTATTTGTATGGAATAACTTATTGTAAAGCAGAGAAGAAGAAATATCTTGCAGTTTTTCACTCTATTCACACAATCCTATTATAATTAGTTATCTTTTTGCCATTTTAATGTACTTTTTTCACATTCATCTTATTTCACGTCCCATGGGAACCTTTTATTAGCTAATAATTCAATCTGCTACATTTAATATATTTTATGTATTCTTGGCCTTGACTGGTCAAGGTATTCAATTATGTAAAATTCACGAGTGTTTTGTTCCTGCATACTAAACTGCTTACCTGCAGTTCAAGGGATGACGCATTACTGTCCATACTCAAACAAAGCAATAATTTTGTAGTACCTTGTGTATTCAAAAATATGAAACACTTATTTATAACACAGTTTATAAATTTATCTCTTGCCTCTGCTGCAAGAGAAAGCTTAGAATGCATCTTTGATGTGACTGCAGTCCTAGCTCATAATTAAATCCTGTGTCAAGACCCAATGGGAATTCCTTTCAAAATTAGAAGATCCGAGTCTGAACAGCTAAGATAAATACTATTATCATAAAGAATGGGCTGAGTCACATTCTCCATGCTAGTTAGAGAAGCAGACACACAATGTAATTTTCAAATTAATCTAGACGAGTGATGCTTTCAAGTAATGCTGAATTAAACTGAGCTACTCCTTCAGGAGTCTACTGTTCCTGCCAAATGAATACAACTTTCCACAAGGTCAATGTTAAGTGGTAGACAGTGGTCTCTGACAAAAAAATATCAGGATTGATGAGGAAAGGATTTAGAAAAAGAAACCAACAGTTTAAGAATGGTACATGTTGAATGTATTGTATACGTTTGCAGGGAATTTTGAGCAATTATTACTGATAAAGAACACCACTTCAGATTGACTTTGTTGACATAAAAGTGGCACAAGTGATTAATGTCCACATTGCAGAGATGTTATTTATGAGAAATTATTGTTCATGTGATTTATACTCTCTGATCCTTGAGAAATGAAAAGTCAAGGTGTTAAAACAATTCTAATGTGGTATAGGCAAATAAGTCTGAACGGTATTACCATAAACGATTGAAAAACTGTCCAAACACTTCTGTGAGGTTGAGGCTTGCTTAGAAAAGCAGAATTACCAATCATCTTGAAAAGTTTTATTTAAAAAATTAACAAGAAAATAAACAATAACTCAAAAAGACCCACAATGGAAAAACTTGTCAACTAAATGTAAATTGGACTCAATAACTAATATCTAACAATTATTCGACAAATTATCAGCAAACAGCAAGGTTGCAAGCTATTAGATTCAATGAAGCAATAACCAACTGATTAATCTGTAATGAATATAAAGCAGGCACAATCACGGGATAGTGAGGGGTAAACAGATTTTCTTTTATTTTCAGAAGATCTGAAAACTTTTGAAACAGGATATGTGTTTTAAAATGTAACATTTCCACCTTGTCACTCTGTGTTCTGTGAACATCTGTGTTCTTGTCAGTCTCACTTGAATCTGACTCCTGAGAAAACCTCCATCCCAATTTCCACCTTTCCCTTTCTTCTACCTGCCTCCACCTGTGGGCTAGCTAATAGAAAGCATGATGGTTGTTGTGAAATCCCCGCAGGAGGGAGGATTATGAGATGAAATTTAGATAGCTCTACACAGGTTTGATTCAATTGGAGTTTCTTGCTGCAGCTGGACATCCTGCAAGGCTCAACAAAAATTTGATAACAAGTTTTACACATTCTATCAAACTTCTGTCTTGCTGTGAACTCCCGGACAGAGTATCAGAGAAACAATTTGCACAAATCCAATATTTTTGATGGCAAGCCTTTGTGAAGGATAGAAATTCTTATGTGGGGGAAACAAAAGACCAAAATACAAACAGTAATAAACTAATTTTCCTTGTAGGCTATAAATAATACTTAATTATTTTATGTATAATTATTATAATTTTATCATTGTAGTTTAAAAAAATCTAAAAAACCCTATTGTTCAAGTGAAAAGCTCAATTAGAATTAGAAAGAAAATTTACATCACAAAAACAATCAGTGCAACAAGTAGCTGCAATATGGAAACAGCTTAAAAATAGAAGGGAATGTATGATTTAGTCATAGTTTCTTAAGAACTCACCTTTGCTAAGTAACTTTTGAGAAAAACAAAGCATTAATTAAATTCGCAAAGAAAATATGTTTGCGAGTCATCACCCACCTTCCTGTTATTAAAGGTAAAGCATTTCAGTGTTTACTGATTTTGTTTTTATCAGTGATTGTTTTTTTTTTAAACACGGATTGCTATTTCATTCGGGCCATCATAGCTCATGTATGAGAAAGTGTTATAGCCTTAAACCTAATAGTCTTAAACCTTTGTGTCTATGAATTTTGATTTTAAAAAGAATGTTTCATGTTCATTATCTCACTTTGAGACAAACTTTTTTGTTTGTTATAACTACTAAAAAAGCTATAATCATTTGAATTTGTCAATAAAATCCATACATTTTATAGTTATGCTAACAATAATTCAAAATATAATTAGTGATTGATAAATAAACACAAAAAAAGCTACTTTCAGAAGCAATTATTGTCAGAAGAGATCAAAATGTTTTTTTAACAGTGCTGTGTGAGTTTCCTAGTGGGATAGGGTCAAAAATGTGCCACAAAAAAAAACTAGAAAACTGTTTTTCAGACAGCTTTCAATGACAGACAGTAAAATCTAAATATTTAGCTACAGAACGATTGATGATGATTTAATGGCGTGCATCACGGTGGCGCAGTGGGTAGCACAGTTGTCTCACAGCAAGAAGGTCGCTGGTTTGAGCCTCGCCTGGGTCTTTTGGCATTTCTGTGTGGAGTTTGCATGCTCTCTCTCTCTCTCTCTCTCTCTCTCTCTCTCTCTCTCTCTCTCTCTCTCTCTCTCTCTCTCTCTCTCTCTCTCTCTCTCTCTCTCTGTGACTGTGTGGGTTTACTCCGGGTGCTTCGGTGTCCATGTATTTCCAAAGACATGCAGAAAGGGTTAATAGGATAAAACAGAGTATGAATTAGCGAGCGCGAGTGTGGATGATTCCCAGCGTTGGGTTTTGGCTGGAAGGGCATCTGCTGCGTAAGATGCCAGAAGAGTTGGTGGTGCATTCTGCTGTGATGACTCCGAAAGGGACAAGAAGATTGTTGGATGGATTTGATGACTTCAGGCTGCATGTGGAGGGCCTTGTCTATTTATGTTTTCACTTTCCTTTCATATAATCCAAAAAGAAAGCAACAATATATCCAGATGTTGACAGACAGATAGAGCTGTTTTGAGGTGTTTTTACATAAATTGTAATTCATCGTGAGGACCAAGCAATTAACTAGTTAACTTTTTTAACTGCACTAATTTTTCTACAGATTTTTACTATTTTTTTCACCATACATCACTTATTTGTGTGTTTAATTAGAAGAGACCTCTTTCACTAATGCTACCTGAATTGATCTAAATTATGTTTTAAAATTAGTTTTGGTTAGGATATGGTCCATCAGTGCCTAGTTTATGTGTTCTAATTTGTTAGTCAGTAAACAGCCTCAGAATATAGTTGTGCAGTGTGAATATTTCCTATTCAACAGTTAAATCATAACATACCATTTATATCTGAATTTAATTCCAAGAAAATGTATTGTTTGTATAGTGTCCTATAAACCGTTTGTCTTATAACCCTCTAAAAGCTTTTGTCATGTTTTGAGGGCTCACAGGCTTTTTGATGGTTGGAACTTTGGTCTTTTGCCAGAGCCAGTGAAGATAAGTTCCTCAATCAGCAGGTGTGGGGTCGAATGGTGTTGGCTCTTAACTAAACAGGTTTTTTACCCATCTGTACTGTCACTGTGATGTGGACATGCAGAAAACCAGACATGGGCTTGGGGGAGTCTTGGCTGCTTTGCTGTAGCTTTAATTTATACAATAACATGGACCAAAGCTATTATTTCTTGGCCTATTTTTAGTTTAATGTTAATTGGATTAAAAATGTGGGATGAAGATGCCATAGTGCTTCCACAAAAATAAGAATTAAAATGCTGAAGAGTCTCAAATTGCTAGTGTTTATTATAAGTTACCCTCAGAATTTTTCCTCATTCCACACATCTTTAAAATATAGCTTTTTGATATGTTAATTATAGAGAGCTGATATGTCAGTGAATAGTTCATATCATGTTACTGAAATGAAATAGTTTATGGAAAAATGCGTTAAATTGATATAAAATGTTAAAATTTTGTTAACATCTTTTTAAATTTAGAGAATTACATGAACAGGGGTTGAAATGTAAGCAATCTTCATCTATTTTACATCAGTTAAGTAGTTAACCAAGAAAGATCCAAAATGGTGCCAAGGATGGCTTTTGTGGTCAGATGCTCTTCAGTGTTCTGGTTGTTTTTGATGTATGGTCTGGTTTTCAGTACTGCCCACTTAGCTTTACTCAAGAGGAACTTTTAGCACACTCAGAACAATTTCTCGCATATTTTTGAGTTCTCTGATGTCTTGTTGAATGTTTTGGTCAATGGAGCTGCGACTCTTCTTTGGAGACGTCGAAGCAGAAAACGAGCTGGGGCTCTAGTCAAACTCAAGCAACATGGTCCCAGAACATTGCTACTGAGCTTACTGTGGCAAATCTCCACTCTCTACCCAACAAAATGCATGAAATACATCAATGAAAACAAATGTAAAGATGTAACAATTCTGAATGAGATTTATTCTCCTGAAGGACATCAACGGGTCCTTACTAGACCCCCTGCAGTTTGCCTACCGTTCCAATTTGTCATTGACACACACATTGACACCCCATGTAACAACCTCTTCCAACCATCTAACACCAGGACAGCCTGGCACAAACACAGCTTCTTCCCTCAAGGCCATTCAGCTCCTGAACCCATAACTTTCTCCACCAACACTCCAACACCAACACCAATATTGCACTAAGCAACAGGACTCTTTGCACATTTCCAGTCATTCTGCATTCTGTTGTTCTGTTGCTGCACTTTATTATTTACTTTATGCTTTGTTCTGCACATTACCTCCAAAGCAAATCTCTTAAGCATCTTGGACTTCTGATATAGTTACATTACTTTATATTTTTACTATCTATATTTCTAGAATATTACTATACTCTCTTTACTTTTAACTTCACCTATTTACTTATATAACCTGTGTGTGTACATGCACACATGGCAATAAAGATCTGATTCAGTTCATTCAGTGAAAGTTAAAATAAGTTGAAAATAAATAAAATTTTAAATGTTTTATCAATTTGCAGTGTATACAATATAACTATGGAATAGCTGCAGGGCAAAAACTAGAATAAATCGCAGAGTTAACTTGGTTAACTTTACTAGAAGTAATGGGTGGGAAGTGACTAGTTGGCAAGATTGGTAATCTGTATCACCGAACGAGACTGTAATGAACTTTAAATCTTTTATTAAAAAGAGAATGGCCAAGTGTACAAAGGACTATTGCAGGCTTATCTTGTTCTGTGAGTTAACTTCCTAAGGTCAGCGATGTTTCCAGGATCGTTGGGGAGAGTATGGCGTACAGAGGTCATGATGATGTCGACAAGAAGATTGTGAAGGAAACAGTAAACAACTGTAGATGACAGGAGTATACATGTTTGTGGTTCAGGTATGTAAAAGAGTGCAGAGTCATGGTGGCGAGGCATGGGGCATTGTGAGTAATGGAGACATTTATAGTGAAGGTGCTTAGATTAGTATGCAGGTGATAGGCTGAGCACGGAACACCTGATGACCTCTTTATTTAGTTCAGGTGAGATGTTACTTTGCTCATCAGGTGCCTGGCTCGCATATCTAACACTCTGTATTTTACCTATCCAAGTGCACACACAGTAGTGGACAAAGACACCCTCTGGAAACTGGAGTCTTGCACAGGGGATTAATGGGAGAACTTAAGATGGTAAAGAGTGTTTCATAACTCACACCAGGAATCTGGTAATCAGACCTTCTGATCTTCTTATCCATCATGCCACAACTGCCTTGGTGATGTAGATAATGTTTTCATGGACCAAACAATGAATACAGATATCATCATTCTATCAAATGTTTCGGAATAATCATCTGCTTGCAGCTATATATGTAATCTAACCTCGGTATCTCAAGTTAAACCATAATTGCTAATTTTCAATGTTTTTGACAGCTTTGTGTTTGGGTTTGCTTTTAAATAAAACACTAGACAATTGTTTGTTATATAATGAGCACCACCAATAACCTCTACAGCTAATCCTTCGCTCTGCATTTTTGCAACCAACAGGGGAAACTTTGTGATGCTGCATTTTTGGGTTCAGCAGTCTACTCAGCTGTGAAATAGACCTTAAACTGTGAGCAATTACTCCATAATAAGCCCTCTGCTCATTCCAGCAAACCCCCAGAGATAATTAATTAATAACATTTCTAATTAGAAAATTGTAACCGGCAACATTTGAAATTAACTGAAGCGATGTTCTGTCCAGCTGTCTGACTCTGCCTTAAGAAATATAGAGAGGCTCCAGATGCATTTTCTTTGATGTGCTTCTTCCCTTTTGTGCTGATAAGGACTCAAATACAATTTATCCTGAGGTACCTGGTAGAGAACAGCGAATTAATATCTGAGAGAATGTGTGAGAAGCATTAATAAGGGGAACTGTAATCAAACACAAGCTATATTTGAGCTTTTTGCAGATCTTCTTTCACACATGAACTCATTAATATGACTCTTATTCTGTGTCTTTATGAAGGCACTACATCACTGTCATTTCTAGCTGTGAGATTTGTGCTGAGTTGAATACCTCAGCTGTATCTTGCCCTGGCAGTGCTCCGTTTTTGGCAGGGTCCTGAATCATTCATTAGCTTCATTTTTCTGCTATGCCATATTCTCTACCAAGTGGCTAATGGAAAATGTCACTTTCCAGCGTCTTTTACTCCCGTCTTGTTATCAGCATGTATTGTTTATCTCTTTGATTCAGCACCTTTTTCTTCTTATACACCCGTTGGATTCGTAACCTGAGACCTTTTTCGTCTCATATCCTTACTTCTATCTCCTGATTTATTCAAGACATGGAGTCAAAGCTCAAAGGGTCAGGTTGGTAACAAAATAAGGATTGTTATGATGTAAAACTAAAAGCTATAAAACTGAAGCTTTTCACTGAACTTTCCATTTCTGTTGTTGTCATAGCACTTTAAATCATAGTTGTACCATTTTAAGCAAACATAACAGTCCTGTAGGAACCAGGACTAAATTTGTGAATGTCTATCCCTACATATTATAATAATTTTTTAGTAGCGATCAAAAGAGATATCACCTATAATGATTTAGCTTAGTTTAGATTCACTACCTTAAATCTTTCCTGATTCCCGTCGAGCGAGAATCAAATTATAGCCCAAGTAGTTATGTCAAACATTTTATATCAAAATATTGACTTTAATATAAGCTAGATAACAATATCTAATTTCGATATCAACAAAGATGCAAGGTGAGACAAGATCTGTATTTGTGCACTGCAAAAAATGCACTCTTGGAACAAGAAAAAAAAACCTCAAATAAAGTTAAACTCTTCCTATATCAAGCAAAAAAAATCTGCCAATGGGGTAAACAAATTTGACTTGGCAAGATTTCTTAAAATTAGAAAAAAATTCTAGCTGATAAATAGACAAAAATCTCAAAACAAGACTTTACAAGTTGTAAAACTGCACTGAAACTAGAATATTTCAACTTGTATCTAGTCTCTAGTGGTCTTAAAACTAGACAATCTGTCTTGAAACTATGATGTTTTCTCCTTTATTTAAGACTAACTTAGAAAATTTAGTATTAAAATAAGTACATACGACCTTAAATTAAGAAAGTTTGTGCTTAATTTTAATTTTCTTAGAGTAGAATATGTGTTCTTAAAACTAGAAATTCTAGCTTAAAAATTTTAATTTTAAATAATTATATTATATATTATTTAGGCCTATTGATGCATTTTCAGATAGGACAGTTCAGATAGGAGTGAGGAAGAACACTTAATAGAGCTCAGGGGTGAAGATCAGCGAAGCACCAGAGCTTCACTGCTGACAAATTATTTTAGTTCTGATAAGCGATATAAAACTAAAAGAGAAAATATTCTAGTTTTAAGACAGATTGTCTAGTTTTAAGACCACTAGTGACTAGAAACAAGTTGGAATATTCTACGTTTGAACACAACTGGATGGGGTTTGGGGTATTGTTGATTTGTTAACGGTGTAGATCCTTTTTCTTATTTTTTTTCACAAACATTTGAGTCTTATTTCAAGAAATCAAATGTTCTTACCTTTACTTGATCTAGACTAGAACTAGATTTAAGATTTTTTTTTCTTGTTCCAAGATGCACGTTTTTACCAGTATTTAATATTGATTTCTTAAAATAAAACATCAATAACATTCTTGATATAAGAATATGTTGAGTCAAAAATTCTTGTTTTAAGATTCTTGTTTTAAGATCAGTGGCAAAATCGGCAACTTGTTTCACATAGTTTCTTAATTCAAGAAAATAAATGACCAGAATAAGATTTTTTTTCTCCTCAAGAAAATATAAGTTTTATTTTCTCAAAATAAGAAAAGTAATCTATACCAAGAAGGATTAAATTAGAAAATTCTTCCAAAAATAAGAAAATCAAGATTTTCAATCAAATTTTAAGCATTTTCAGCTTTGCTTAAAATTCATTTTTTGCAGTGTGAGACAAACAGTTTATTTACTAACAGACATAAAACACTTAACTAAAACACACACATTCTCACAAGAGCAAAAGAAAAGCAGGGTTCTAATTGATAACTTTAACATTATCCCAACGTCTAACTAGGCTTTAGCTTGTCTAAGAGTAAAGTCATCGAGACTCTGTATGCGCGGAGTCAGAAGTCAATTGAGTGCCTGTTTTGGCATTCCTTGTCAGTGTCGCCATGCATTGAGGTGATGCCAGATGAAGTCTGATGAAGGGATCCGAAGGTTTGAAGAGTAGGCCAGGCATCCGGCCTTGTTTGCTTCAGAACGGGCATTTGTGCTCAGATCGGGATCATAGTCTTTGATGAGAATAGAATTCTGAGTTCTAATATGCGAGTAGGTTCATCTCCAAGCTTTTCATTTAAGAGCGCATGGTTAGGCCCTTTGGCCCCTTATTAGAATTCATTCCTGTTGTACGCACCCGTGAAGAGAATAAGAGGAAAAGAAGACCACGAGGTCTTGAGGAGCTGCGCGACCAACTCCTGAGATGAGAGCAGAGCATTGAACAGAGCGAGTAAGAGCGATGAAAGACAGTGAGAACTCTGAAAGAAACATAGTGTTATATATGTGACAGAGCACCTTTGACCCCCTTCCAGATGTTTCTAGGGAATAGCTTTGAACCATAAAATCTCCCTGAGGTATTTAAGGAATGCTAAAAGTTACATCATACCAAATAAAAAAATACCATGTGTACATTTTAATTAGGCTTGACCCAGGGAATAAATAAAGACCAAACATGACTGACTTAATATAAAGCATATATAAGCAACCATCATTCAATTTTTTTAATCTATTCAAGTATCTCACTAAACTTCTGTAATAATCCTGTTACATGGAAGTATTTCCAAATATTGGATTAATATAGCTTCTTTATGAAGCTTCCTTGTCTTGATTGATTTCAGCTTCACGGTTCACATTAAGTTCCCAGAATGCTGTATTTTGATTCACTAAGCACATGTCCAAGTGTTGTCCCATGATTTGTAAGACTTCCAGGCTTTTTTTTTTTTTTGTTCTGTAAATGAGCAAGGTCATATGTTCTTGTTCAGCAGAAACCTTACTGGTTTGTATTTCCATGGCACAATGTGTAATGGTAAATTCAGCACCGAATTGGTGATTAAATATTCCTTTCTCCAGTACAAGTCTAGTCCAGGTCCACAGTCTTCCCTACAGTCCTATTCTCAAATATTGTAACCATAAAGTTTACAAATAAAATACTTTAAATATTTTCTGAGATGAAATTCCATAATTAAAGAATAATTTATTTTAATGAAATGAATGAACATTAATGAATTATTTCACAATGTTTTTGCGGTTCACCTTTTGGACAAATTGATGCTATTACAATTTATTATGAGCTAAAATTGGCAAACATATCAGAACTGATATATATACATATTTAAGCAGTACATAAACTAAAAAGTTGTAGTATGTTTGTGGTGAGTTTTTTAAAAAAAAATCTTTATTTGTCACTGACCCAAAAACAACTTTCCCCCACTGTGTGCACAACTTTTGTTAACATTGTTTTCTTTCTAAAACATTTATGTACTCTAAAGTAGGGCTCACAAGGTGTCGGTCTGTAAGTCAATTAGGATTAGACCTACACTTGGCCAAGAAAAATAAAACTTCACGTTCGAAACTTTTCTGTGACAATTCACTCTGTAACTGTGACAGACACAAAATTATTAAAAAAAACAATAAGAAATCCTCTTACTACTCCAGAGGGCAAACACTTATCTCGCTCATAGAAATTAATGGGGAACAGAACTGTATCTTATTATTAGGTCAAAATTAATGTTAAACAACACCAGATTTATTTTTCACAAACATTACAACACCCTTTTCTCAGAATCTAGAACCCTAACTTCCATTTTGCTACATGACTGGGAATTGTATTACTAATAAAAGATAATGAATAACATTCAGTTTGAGTTAAATGTAATTTAAAGCCTTTTTGACTAACTAATAATCCAAGTAAAACATCCCTTCACCGTTCATGTTAATGGAAAGAATAGGCCACGGAAGTGGTATGGTGAACCTACAACTAAACATCCTCATTAACAAATTTTTTTTTTTGTGAAGGTCTTAATTTTGAATGAAAACATCACAAGTAGCTGTGAATAAAATGCTCTTCTAAGGTACTCAAGGACCTATTTTATCTGCATCAGCAATCAGAAATAGCTTGTTGAGAAAGCAAATCTTAGGGCTTTTTTATGTGGAAAAAGCAATTCTGTTAAAAATGTATTTGAGGGTTATGGCCCTACAAGATTTCAATTGAAGCTTTAGGCCCTCTGCCAATTTAGGTTAGAGACCCCTGCTCTAAAGCTTTTGCATCCATTGAATTCTTAGGCTATATTTCCTCCATCACATAGCAGAGTGCATGCAAGGTTCTGATTTGTTAGATTTACTAATCGAGATAGTGAATAACCTCTTCCTCCTTCTTCATTGCATTCTTTTGATCAGTTCGTTTTTCGTGAAGGAAGATGTATGTTGCCTACGCTTCAATTTAATGGTCTAACTAATTAGAGTCAGTCTAGAAGGCTTAACTGTCGTTCTGTCAAAGACCTTGACTAATAGGTTTTCTTTTAATCTTATTTGTGGATAACATCTTTATGTATTCAGACTCGCAGTATACAAAATATTCATCATAACAGCTTGAATGAAACGTTGACTTATACATTAAAGTCTGCAGTAATCTCATAAATGTTAATAAGTTGACCTGGGGAAAAAATTAAAGGACGTGTTCTTTATTTAATTTTCCAAGATTTAGAATAAATATGTGAAGCTTAGAATGTAAATATCTTTTCTAAACACAAAACACATTTATTAAATTGGTAAAATTGCATAATTTCTTTGAATAAGAGTAATGACAAGATTTTTGAATGAAAATGATTAGCTGAAAAAAAAAACTAAATATGTGAAGGAATAAAATAAAAACATGAAAGAAGAAACAATATAAACCCCCCTTCTGTGCAAATTGTTGTTATTGTAATTTCTAGCTAAAAGAACCATCTTGAAATTGAACTCAAATTAAATTCACATCAATATTTTTAATCAAGGCACACAGGAAAACAAAACAAACATCAAGACAACTATTCCAAACAGTAAAGCCATTCACACGCTAATCAATTCAAATTATTGCAGCCTGGGGAATGATAAAACTATTATCTATAATTCTACTAAACTCCTCTGTATGCTTGGAAACATCCAAACTTTTAATTTAGGGATTTATTTTTGAGTTTTTTTTTGTTTAGTTTATTAGGGAGAACAGGGATACTCTTTGACAGGTGTGGAGACTGATAGCATTGATCCCTTAATTAAAATACATTGCATGAGCAGGGATTATGCTGAAAACAAACCACCAAATGTTTGGAAATGTCTTGCCAACTTCCTTCTTCGTCAAGACAATTACTCAATGCATCTTCAAAAAGCTGAAAACTCCTTCTTCCGCCTTACATTGTGCATTAAAAAATCTATATCCGAACATTATCAATCCATCATCTTCCATTAGCTTTTAGGTGAGGGGTCATGTGTAATGGCAGAGTTACTTTTCACCATATTAGTTTATTGTAATTATTTAGCTAAATTAAAAGCCTTGGCTTAGCAGTGTCAACTGCTGAATCTTTTACTTTTCATTGTTTCTTTACATTAACAGGCTGAAGTGGACTAACTATGGGGCAAAATTTCACGACTGCCTTGAGCCCCAACTTTATAGAGACCCCCTATCTTGAGTTGCCACCCATTCCTTGAAATACAATTTTTTTCAATAATAATTAAACAATTAAGTCACTTAGTATTTACCCTTTTCAATTTTCAAGTAATCGTTATCAATCATGTATGTTCAGCATATATAGAGAATCAAAATTATATTTAAACGCATTACATTAAGGCCCATTGGGAATTTATTTGCCTCCACAAAATGACAAAAATGTTGACAGGAGGAAAGTTTAATGTGTTCAACAGGTCGAGGGAGCCCTAAAAAGGCATTGTATGAGTAAAACAATGAAAGTACAACATTGGAAAACCATGAATGTTCTAAAAAAATAAGCGAGTGCTTCTTCTAGATCGGCAACACCTGATGGTGGTCTCATCAGATAATTGACCAATAGAATTTAGACCTGACTCACATAAAATGACTACACTTCCCGTCACTCATCATCTGCTAATAGTTGCACACGCTGATGTAATTCTTTCAACTTTTGGACTGTGTTGAATCCTACTTGTTACATCATCTCCATCTGAATCATCTGCTGCTGTAATCCTAATTTTTTTGTCCTTAAATTGTGTTGTACTCTATCCCTGACAGTCAGGGTAACATATGGGCATGGACCAATCAGAGGCTGAGATATGAACTTTATGATATTTTAGTGTTCAAACCCAACTCAATAAAGAAAATTTGTTACTACTTCAGGTTAATGTGCTTAACTTCACAATAAACATAACGCTTAATTATGATATCAGAACCTCCTAACAAAATCAGCTACAAGTTATAATTTCTGACATGAATCGAAAATCAAAAACCTGCCAAGTTTTTAAAACTGTATTTATTTAAACTTACAATGAAATTAAAAGTTTTAAACCGCACTTTACAAAGCTTTATAGTCTTCTGTATGGACTGTATAGACTTCTGCTTTATAGAATTTCAAACAGTACGGGTAGGCAACCATGTCTCACCCTCACTTACCCTTAGCACCGGAGCCCCCCAGGGTTGTGTTCTGAGCCACCTGCTTTACTCACTGTACACCTTTGACTGTGTAGCCACTACCAGCTCCACTAACATGGTAAAGTTTGCAGACGACACTGTGGTGGTGGGCCCGATCTCCAACAACAATGAGACGGCCTACCTAGAGGAGATTAAAAACCTGGAGACATGGCGTCAGGTCAAAAATCTCCTCCTAAACATCAGCAAGACTAAGGAGCTGATAGTGGACTTTAGTACAAAGCAGAAGAGGAATTACCAGCCCCTGACAATCAACAGGACCCCAGTAAAGAGCGTGGACAGTTTTCGGTACCTAGGTCTTTACATAACGCAGGATCTGACTTGGTCCTGTCATGTTAACACCCTGGTGAAGAAGGCCCGGCAGAGTCAACTGGAAGGTGCTAAAGTCATTCTACACCAGCACCATTGAGAGCATCCTGACAGGAAGTGTCACTGCCTGGTTTGGGAACAGCACAAAACAGGGAAAGCACTCCAGAGGGTGGTGCGATCAGCTGAGCATACCATCCGTATCGAGCTCCCTGATCTGGACTCCATCTACAGCAAGCGGTGCTGGACTAAGACCAGGAAGATTCTGAAGGACCTCAGCCATCCCAACAATGGACTCTTCTCTCTGTTGAGATCGGGAAGCATTTCCGTTCCCTGGAGGCAAACACAGAGAGGATGAGGAGGAGGTTCTTCCCACAGGCCATCCGGGCTCTCATCCAGTACACCTAGTACCTAGAGTTCTACATAACAACATCCCCACACTACATAACATGCTACCTCAGCTGTCTGTTTCTTAAAAGGAAACACTGACTGACTTAGTTTCACACACTCCACAGCACATTGACACTTTAAACACTGACATTGCTGTTTATTTTGTACAAACTGTCATATTCTATTTTAACTGTCATTTCTTATTTTTTATGTCTTATTTTTATTTATTATTTTATATTTTATTTTATCTTACTCTATTCTACTTTATCTTATTTTGTATAATATATATATTTTTTTAAATATTTTTTTTTATTGTAAATATTTCTCTTACTTTTCTATTTTATATACTATTTATACTTTTTTGTTGAACAGTCGTAAAAAACATTTCACTGCATGTCATTCCATGTATGTATATGTATGTGACAAAAAAAATTTGAAATTGAAAAATAAAAAAGTTGTGTTCCATGACCTTTTGAATAAAACTGGAAACTAAAACTACTTAAAACTATGTGAAAAACTAGCCAGTAAGTATAAGTGATGTTTGTTTGTTATTGCTTTATCTCTAATTTAGCTGTTTTACATTGACATCTATTTCTTGTGTCAATAAAAGAAAGAATGTATGTATTGTTTTGAATGTATGTATCGTTTAGTTTTTTCTGTTCTTGATCCGAAAGTCAGTTTACAAGAATTAGTTTAAAAAGTTTTTCTAAAAAAAGTATAAAGCATAAGCCCTTGCAACAAACCCAGACACTTTTGTGTTCAAACTTTTTATAAGGATGCATGAACTGATGCCCTCTAACATATTCTCCTCCTTACCACTTAAACTTAAACTTAAAATATAAAGTAAACCCCTTCAGCATCACAGGAAGCGAAAAAAAACTCCACATAAAACTTACCATTTAATTCTGACTCAAGATTTATATATTGCACGCTAACAAATATGTTTGGTTACAATATTTGTTATATACCGGTGGTCATGATCACTGATTATTGGACGCTGGAAATTACTCATTAATCATCTTTCAAATGGGATGTAAAAAGTGTTTGTGGAACACCAAGTATTACTGTACATTTATACAATATATGAATCAATCGGTAAGTAAAAATCAGCTGTTACAAGTCAAATCAAATCAGAATTCTTTGAATAGCTATTCTGCAGCCCGAGCCAGAAGTGTCCAGGGCTGATCTTTGTCTATGTCCAAGTCAAGGGCAAAGCAAAGTGTGTGTCTGTACTGGGTTTGTGGGTATTTTTGCAATTGAGTGATTTAACTTAACACTTGTTTAATTCACAAATTTGTCTTGATTTCATGAAAGCACCAGTCCGACCTTAATGGAGTAGAAGTTTTTTGATAAGGTTGTGTAACTAGAGATCAATATCAGCTACTTGGTACCTACATCGTGTCATCGAGAGTGCCCTTTGAACGTGATCTGATTCGCCATGAATCTGTATTTCCATGTGTCATTATTTCATGTTTAAATACAAATTGGTTTTAACAACCAAGTGTGTTACAGTTTGGAGAGTCTGAATCTGTAATCACCACTGTTGCTGTTCAAAGATCTTATGCTCTTATGCTAGAAAAGTAAAGAGAAAGTCGGACTGAAAGTCGTTGTCTGTCTTTATTATATTTATTTTCATTATTATTTTATTACGATATATTATTATATCTCATTATCAAGTTTATGTTGATAAACATTGCGGGGTGAAAACAACCACAGTTTCTGTTAACTTTAACAAAGACACAGATGCAAACAATTTGGGAAAACTAACCTAAATTGATTTCATGTTAGTCTTTTTCAGCCTAAATCCATCTCTCGAGATGGAAAAAAACAGACAATGGCTAGGGTCTGGGTCTCTTTTCACATTCCTTCGCAAAAAGGTATTCCACAGTCGCAAAAGGCAATTTTCTTCATCCTCCCCCAAATTCAGTGACACAGGATTAACACAGGACTAAAGGACTAAAGGTTTTTTTGGTCAAGTGAAAACATCACATTGTGATAATTGTTTTTAACTCCAGTATAACTAATGTAATCCAACATATTTGGGTAGCACTTTGTAATAACTACACACTAAAAACAATTTATTAATCATTAGAAAATAGTTAAACCTCTGTAAAATATGAACTATTTGATAATGCTATTAATAGGTGATTAGTAGGGCGTCGTTACAGTGATACCTCAAGATACGTGTCTAATCTGTTCCCAGGTGGCCTTCCTATGCTGAATTTTTCGTATGTCAAAGTAAGTTTTACATGTAATATGCCTAATCCTTTCCAAGCCACAGAAAAACAACATGTACAAAATAACATGTAAAACCAGAGAAAAATAAACTGGGATTCTTCAATCCAGAAAAGTTAACATTATACATCTAATATATATTAAAACAATGAAAATAAAATAAAATAAATGAAAAATAATAACCCTTACCTTTCGAGTGAGGCGATGTGGGGAAGTGTCAGAGGAGGTGATGGGGGAGAAGACCAGGTGGTAGTGGAGGAGAGCTTTGACCGTAAAAATATGCTTTGGCAAAAAAATAACACAAAATTATTCAATAATTTAGGACACCAACATGAAACCGAAAGCGTTCATTAAGACAGGTCCGAAAGCATTCTTGAAGATGTCAGTGGTCATCAGGTGACCAATATGAGAGCACGGAACTCCTTTGCATCTAGAACTTTTTTTATTGCGAAATAAAATATTTTTTGAGCTGCCTTTCGTATCTTGAATTTTCTGTAAAGTGAAGCATTCGCATCTCAAGGTACCACTCTATTATAATACTATCTATCTATCTATATACTCTATCCATATATGTTAATCAACTATCATTTACATTTTTGAATAATTGTTATTTTTTTTTAACTAAATCTCATTTAAGCACTTTGGACTTTATCATTGCATTTTATAGCTTTTCAATAAACTTCACCTACTGATAGCCCTCAGAAGGCATAGTTGGTACTTATCATCTTGTTACAACTTGCACACATATTATATAGGATAATCTTTTCTTCATTCATTCATCTTCATGTCGGCTTTTTCCCTTTTGGGGTCGCCACAGCGGAGAAACCCCACGCGATCACGGGGTGGGGGGGAACATACAAACTCCACACAGAAATGCCACCTGCCCCAGCCGAGTCTAGAACCAGTGACCTTCTTGCTGTGAGACGACCGTGCTACCCACTGCGCCAACGTGACACTCCCCACTTTGACCAGAGAAACCAAAATCCATTAGATGGCTTTTTCACATGATCAAGTTATTTTTAGCAGAAAGTGGAGGATTGAATCATGCATTTGATTGTGCAACAGTATAAAACATTGCAGCAGAAACTAAATAATTTTACAATGGTCTGTAAAACATTAGAAATTTCCCAAGCATACTGGGATCAAACAGGTGAATTTAAACTTATGTGAATAATTCAGGTCTGGAGTCTTCAGAGGAATGGAAAAAAATATGTCTGTAGCCAGTATTACCTCTCAGCTTAACCTATTGTTCCTCCCTCACATGTATTGACTTGTTTACACCATCACACAACAGAAAGGCTTTTACCGCAAGCCCTCCTATTAGACACCCTATAAATTATTGAAGACTATTACTCCCCGGTGAGACGAGACTATCCAAAGGCTAATATTAATGCAAACAAGATCAAATGAACTCAGATGGTACATAGCATTTGCTCTGTTTTTCAGATTTAATTGATGGTTGTTTGCTTTGTCAAATGCATTGTTTCCTATGGAATTGCTGCACATGTTATTATTTTGAATGCGTTGGTTGTAATTGTATTCAGCAGCATTTGTCCTCATCTTCAGAAAAACTGGCTGCAACAGAGCCTTTATTTTTAGCTGTAAAATTCTTAATTAAATTAAAACTAGATCAAATATGAAGGTCTTGAGAGTATTATGATGTAAAATTTGGTGGGAGATTTTTGATGATCTTTAATGATGAAAAGGCACTTTGTTTCTACAGTAAAGCTGCAGCAATCACGATAATCTGTTTCATTCCTCTGAAATAATTGTTATTTTGTCTGTTCAAAAGTCTGCTTAATGAATAAACTTGAAGAAAGCATATTTTAAAAATAAATTGAGCTAGGGTTGTTTTCCGATGTGAAATAACTATTACAGACAACAAAAGAGATCGATGAGAGAAAAAACTAAGAGATTGAACAGAAGAAGAAAACATGTTGTTGGAGTCATTTTACTTTCTTAATAAAAACTGGAAAACACAGCTTGTGTTTTTCTGCAGTTTATTTGGCCAGGCCACTTGAGGACGTGGCAATTTTTAAAGAGGTTGTGTGTTCTGAAATAGAAATGAACAGCCCCAGGGCTTCAGCTTTGCAGATTCAGTGCAAGACCTCACTGTTGAATCACCAAAATGAAGATTTTCAGCTTGATGTGTGTTGCTCTGGGCAGACTCTACGTCACTGTCTTAATATTTGAGAGAAACCCCATGGTGTTCAAACAGCCCTGGGTTTGTTAGCTATCCATCAAAACATCTTCCCACACAGTAAAATTTACAGTGTTGAATTCACTCTGTTCTGAGTCTATTTAGTCCTACTCTAAATAGAGTTAACTTAACACTGAGCCCTTCAAATTGAACCATAAAAAAAGGTTAAATTAAACAGTTTTTTTTATTAAATTGAAATACAGACATGCATTACTAAGTACACATTTTACATGCAATAAGAATAAATAGTTTAGATGATAACCTCATTGATATTTAACTCTGTTTGAGTGTTATTTTTTTTACTCTATTCAGAATGTATTTGGTCCTACTCTGGATAGAGTTAATTTTACTCTCAGGATTTTACTGTGCACTATGAGCATGACTAGAAAGGATATTTCTGAAATGTTTATAATTTTGGAATTTAGAGCTTTTAGATTTATTTTTGTTACTGTAAGAAAGTTTGCTCTACTCAAAGTTAGAAGGATACTCAAAGTAATACTTGTGTTATTTCCTGGCTGTACACAACAAAATCTACATTGTTAAATTAACACTGCTCTTAGTCTATTTGGTCCTACTCTAAATAGAGTTAAATTAACACTGAGCTCATCAATCTGAACCATAAAAAAAGTAAGTTAAACTCTTATGTGATAAATGGAATAGTTGTGATGTTTTTTTTATAGTGAAATACAAGCGTTTATCACTACGTACAAGTTTTCTGTGAATAATCAATGGTTTAGATGATAACCTTATTGATGATTTAACTCCGTTTAAGTGTTATTGTTTCACTCTATTTAGAGTGTATTTGGTCCTACTCTGGATAGAGTTAATTTTACTCTCAGGATTTTACTGTGTACCAGTAAGTTACAGAGAATCTTGGATAATTAAAGGATTAAGTAAATTCAAGAAATTAATTTCCTGGTTGAGTTCCCTTTAAAGGGCTTAAACCTTTATAATCTAAGCCACCTTTTCTTCTTTTTAAAATGTGTCAATGAATTCTGTAAGGGATTGAAACAGGATTTCTTGCTTTGCTGAAATTGTCAAATCTAAACAAAATATATATAAAAATGCTTAAAGAACACCTCTTAAAACTCCACATTTGGAAGCTGTGTAGATATGAATCAGCATGCTCATTTTAGTTGCTTTTATAATATTAGTAAAAGTGAAATGTCATCAAAATTCAAAGCTGTCTTAAGATAGAGAGATTTATGATAATAGGAAATTTGCAAAATGATACCAATTTCAAGCTAAAATTGCTAAGCTGTCTATTTAAAGCAGTACATAGAAACCATTAAACTACTTTCTCCTGAATTCCAAGTTTATAAGAGAAGTTTTAAATGAGAGATTTTGGTCAGGAATGGAACAGGCAGCTCGGGGCCTAGTATCAGGAAGTCGTGGGAAACACGCAGCATTATTTGTCCTTAAAAATGTTTTGAATTATTTTAAGTACCTGTCAATCAAGATGCTTTTCATTTTGTAAATAATTAAACATGTTTTACCCCTGCTCCTCATCATTTGATGAACGCAAAGTTAAATTTTTTAAAAAAGAAAGATCTGCCTGGTATTTTAAACTGGAACTGCTTAACTGCAGTCCAGGAGACCCACAGGATCGAGATTTCATCGTGTTAAAAGATGACATAAATAGATCTTAAGATGACCATAATAGATTATCTTCAGTACAACATTTTAAATTGAATAATCTAAATGTGAAACAATCAAGAACGGAAAGAATCTTACTTTTGGGGGTGTCAGGCACAAAGCAGCCCATTTCAATTCACCCAGTGCCTGAACACACAACGGATGCAGCCAGGAGTCCAGCTGTGAGTGCTTGTGAGGACAACTTCAGTCGGCATTGTGAATGCAGTGCAGAATACAATTTCTTTAATTCATGCACTCTGTATAGCTGTGGAGGAGTTTCAATGAAAGCTGAATGCAAGCTCCATACAAAGCAGTAACAGGGTTGTAGCACATTCGGAATTCATTGTCAGCCTTCACCCTTTAACAAGACAGAAAAACAAAAATATAACAGGCTTGAAATAAGGTTAGTATTTAGTGACAGAAGCAGTCATCTTTTGTTTTGGCGAGGCTGGTAGATTCAGCCAAAAAGGAAGGGAGATGCTTCAAATTATTTCAAGTTGTGTAATTTCATTTAGCAGCTCCTGCAAACAAGAAAAAAAGTAGCTAGCTTAATTCAACTTCTTAAGATGAAAGGGAAGTGCTTTACAAATGCAAACTATTTTTTGTGAATTGAATTTAATGAGATAAAACACAATAACTGAGGCTGACACTGCAGTTAGCCCTTGAATGTTGTAAACGAATGACCTCAAATGATAATTCTTTAAAGATGTATAACTTTCTCATTGGAACCAAAGAAAACCATTAAGCCCATCATACAAAATAGTGCTTCTCTCATCTCTTAGTGATAATGAGGAGCACAATGTTTGGAAAACTGCTTCTATGATGAAAGAATGTCTTGAAACAGAGAGCCCTCACTGGAGTAATGGAAATAAACCAAGTGGAACTCACTGTTAACATACTATGAGGCAAATGAAACACTGCCGTATGTACTTTTGTGGTCAAAACTGGATCAGCAAAAAAAAAAAAATGGTATAAACCTCTCCCCAGATGACATGTTGTCAGGTTGATGTTTTACTACGTGACTACACTTAAGGTTTTTTGTATAATAATCATGTCATTGCTTTATTTGTGATGGTTTGAAAAGTAGTTATGTTTAGTAAATAGTGTACAGTTTTTATATTTTGTATCTGTGAAGAAGCTCAATCAATATTTCCAATAAACCAAAGTCTAATTGAGTCTATGTATTTTTACACCAAAGATAGCGTTCAAAGAGAAATTACACAAATCAATACAGGCTAAATAAATATATTGTTGAGCTTTTATAATCTTAATCAGCAGTACAGAAAAGCTGTACTAAATAGAAAAAGTAGTTATCTGTAATGCCACCCTAAGTTACCTGTTGAGGAAAAATCTAGCTACTCAAATCTCACTTTTAATTTTCTTCTTCACTTTTGAGTTTCATCTTTAAAACCATTTCCTATACATTTACTTGTTTTGTCATAATTACAGTTTTTCAAATCATGATGAGCTTTAGTGTTCTCTGACATAACTGGAAATGTTTCACAGCACTTGGTAGGGCCATAAAAAAAGACCTGACATTTTTGGCCTTTGTGATCCACCATGATTATTTACTAAATCTGTGATGACAAAGGTCTACTGGGACATAGTTCTCCAGTCATTCAAGTCAGTTTTCTTATATTTTTTATGTTTATGATTTTTTATATCTTTATGATTGAGATTCGATAGTTGCCCATTCAGAATGTACTAATGATTTGATACCAAACTAATGCTCAAGGTTGTTAACTTTGGGTTGTCAGTGAACACAGAGCGAGCCTGTGAGGTGTCTTTCAACGTTTTAATAGACACACTTTAACGAATAATAACATCCCTTGAAAAGAGCTTGTAAAAGCTTATCTCGGTCAGTGGTGGAGATACTTCTGGGGTGCTTACTGTGACTTTTATGGGTAGAGGTGATAACAGAGATGCGAACCAGAGATGCCGGAAACCAGATGGCAACAGGAGAATATGAGAGACGACAGGAGTAAAACTTGTTCATGAACTGGTGAGTAGTGGAGAGTTTTGTTGTTGAAGTGCTGGGACTAGAATGCCAGTGATTGGCTGCGCATGGGACACCCGATGAGCTCTTGATCTGATTCGGTTGCGATATTGATATGATGTTGCTCATCAGGTGCCTGGCTCTCATAACCGACATGGGTGTTTTCATTTTTTTAATAGATACAATTTTATTTCTGCAAGACACACAAAATGATTGATCTGAGACATTACTTTCTGAAATTGCATTTACATAAAAAAACATTAGTTTTAGTAATTAGTAGTAATAGTTGAGTTTTTATGAAATCATTAGCAGCAAGGGTTTATCTATAGAATCAGCAGTCACTTTAAAATATCAAAGCAAATTAGCAAAGATAGCATAAACTGCTGCTTTAAAATGGGTCAATCTCATTTAAATGGAAAACTTCTTTGTTAAAACCAGGCAACTTGGAATATAAATATTAAAACATAACTTATGCTCCTCATTCCTTACTGGTCAATTGTAAAATGTTGATTAAGAGATGTACTCTTCATAAAAAATTATTTGCTTTTGTTATTCTCTTTTTCATTATTGTAGAATCTGTAACTGCCCCATATTTGATTTAAGATAACTGTTGGAACTTTTTAATTTGGTTGGGTCTTCTCTCCTTCCCTCTTTGTATAATGTGTTGCATTTGTATATGCTCTCAACCTTCTTGATTAAAAAATAGGTTAGTCTGTAAAAATAGATAATTAATTTGATCTTTAATCTGCTTCATGTTGTCAGTGTCCTTCTTTTGGAGAATTTTTCTAACAAAAGTTAAAATCTTCCTGATTCTGCACCTGCTGCTGCGATTGAGCTGGCAGTAGCAAACAGTTCTGTAATTATACTATTTTATGCTCTATCACTTGTTGGCTTTTGTGCCATTTTGTGTGGAGGCCTCCTTAAAGTTTTGTGATTTTCAAAGACGTCTAACTCAATATTTCAGAAAGGGTGGTCGAAGGCAGATTTTTAACCTTGGTCAACAACTTGTGCCTATTGTTTCATTGAACTAGCCCAATATCCTTTACAAAAGTCAATCAGTTACTGCAATCAATATTACCCTGCTATCAAGGATAATAATATGTGAGAAATAAATGTTAAATTACAACAGCCCAGCCCAAAAATGTGAGTGGAACCATGTCGGCAGTACTTGGTTGGTGCTTGATATCTGGCAACCAGATTTATGTATAAGTAAATAAGAGAGAAAAAATGACCATGTCAAAACACTAAACTCAAATGGAAATAAACTCTGTGACAGAATGTACATTTTTAAAAACAACAAAATCCAGTCCAGTCATGTGAGAAGTAATATTTTGAGTTAGACACATTTGCGTTATGGGTGATACTGCTGCAAAGACATTTATTAAAACATGCAGTGACAATGATATTAAAAAGTTGAATTTATGAACTTCAATTCCAATTTCTTCAATAATTTTTTCTGTTTACAGCTTCTGTTTCATAGCACATACAATGTTTTTGTCACAACTAACAAGTCTGAATCTATTCTTTAAATGTATTTTTCTTAGAAACGTAGCCCAAAGAAGCACAGCATGGGAGATGCTATATGGTTAATTATGCATAGGCCATTGCGTTAATGTTTACACTAAACCCATGGCAATTAGTTTGCCATTTATATTAATGCAGGTTACAGGCTGCATTCCTTTTCAAGGATCGGTTAATTAAGGCATCACAGTTGCGTGTGAAAATTAGTCTCAATCACTCACCAGTATGGAATTCATAAGGCATCAAAATTCACTTGTGTAATGCAACATGACATGCACCCCTTATGTGTTTGGCTCATATTATAACAGAAAGCTATGTTACTGATTGATCGTCACATGAGTTGGTAAACTAATTGATCTGTTTGAGTTTGAAGTATAGACTCAAACTGAGTGTCAATGAAAGAAAACCAGCTGCTTCACTCTCTGGGTGCCTGGATTCTCTTTAGTGTAGAGTCTCTTGATTGCAGCATTTTTGTATGCATGTATGCAAATGATTCAGAATGCAATGAGTATTGACAGCAGTAATCTAAATACCCCATTATCATTTGGTTATTATTACTTTCCTCTTTTTGTAATTACTCACTGATTAAAAAAATATGTAATTGTTTCAGCTTGATAAAACTTCTTTACAATTTAGCTGTGTTTTCATTGTCACATATATTGTTTCCCTCACCTTTTGATGAAACAAACACTACATCAGGACTTATCAGCTCAGCGTCTAATCAGACATCCGGAGACTCCAGGGGACAATTTGGACTGCTGAAAAGATCATTGGAGCTTCCCTTCCCTTCCTTCTAGAAATGTACACCTCCTGAATGAGAAAGAGGGGTATCAAAATCACTCTGGATGATACCCACCCAGGCAACCACCTCCTCCAGCTCTTATCCTCCGGCCAGCGCTTCAGAGCCCCAAACACCAGGATAGCCCGGCACAAACACAGCTTCTTCCCTCAGCCCATACAGCTCCTGAACCGATAACTTTCCCAACCAACACTCAAACATTTCCATTAAATATTGCACTAAGCAACAGGACTCTTTCCAGTCTCTCCACATTCAGTTGTTCTGTTGCTGCAATTTATTTTTACTTTATGCTTTGTTCTGCACATTAGCTCCAACGGACATCTCTTAAGCACCCTGGACTTCTATAGTTATAGTTCTAATACTTTATATTTTACTACCTCTATTTCTAGAATATTACTGTATTCTATTTACTTTTAACTTGATCAATTTACTTATATAACATGTTCTGTTCAACTGTTCATTACTGTTCAACATTATCACTGGAGAGAACCTAAATCTTTCTGATTCATGATTAACGTTCTCTCTAAAATTCAATAGTAAAGAGAAAAATAAAATGATGTAATTAACAGGTTAAAATTATTTTTCTCATTTCCTGTTTTCCTACCCTGATCGCAGCCACGCTCTGCAGTCTAATATAGAATTAAGCTGAAATAATTAGTTGTTTTTTATTTAAAATGGCCATTTCCATATAATTAAAACAGGCTTCTTTACATTTATTGTATATACTGCTATAGTTTATTATTCATTGTTTTGATATTTCTGTATTGAAGAACGTTACAAAAATATGAACAAGACTTGGATTTAACCTTGATTGAAAGAACAGCTTTGCTTTTCTGGACACTAGTCACTATAGCACAGGACATCAGCCATACATGAAACAAATGAGTGAATGAACATTTATTGACAAACATAAAAAATCTACTTTCTTTAAGGTTTGCTGTAGTTGATGTGACGAGTAGAAGGATATTGACGACACAAAGATAAACAGGAGACCAAAACAATACAGACAATTACAAGGAGCCCAGAAATAAAGGAAGTGTAGCCCATGTGTGAGAAACAACATTCGGGAAACAAAAGTTGGAGGATAATGACTGATGGGAGATGTTGTCTTTTTAAGAACATTTGCCAGAATAGACATAAAATAAATTATGTTTACTAGACACCATATAGACAAAAACATAAAGTTATTTACACTTTAGTTAGTTTAGTTTGACTTGTTTTGGAGTCGACTTTTAAATTGAACAGAAGGCTGCAAGACAGATTAGGAATAGCAGTTGCATGCCATTTGTAAAGTAAACAAACAAACCAATAAAATAAGATTTCACAAAAAAAAAAGCTGAATTAAGCATTAAGATCTGCAGTCTGAATGTAGCATAAGAGACTTGCAACACCTTGGAAATATGTTATGAATTTAAATACCCATAAGTGTATAATTGCCAAAGGCTAGGTTGTAGAGAAATCTGGAAGACTGTTAAATATTCTTTCTGATGTATTTTTGTGTTCGTGGTGCTCAGAGCTACAAAAAGACCGCAGAGTTTTTTCAATGTATTCCCATTTTTGTAATTATTTGTAATATTAGAGTAATGTTTCATTGTGTGTCACAAGCACAAGATTTGCACTTTAGAAAGAAAAATATTCATCCAAGTCTCTGGTGCTTTGTCAGATAATGATGCTCAGACATTCTGGCATGACTCAGAACAGAGGTGATTTTAAATCTGGGGAAAGCTTAATCAGTAGTAGACTGTTTTAATTAGCAGCCAGATGAGAACAAGCCTCAAGGCTGGAATAGTTTTTGACAAGGTCTTTTCATCATCTCTGGTTCCTGCCAAAACCTGCCAAATTATTCACAACACAAACTAAATGCACTATTCGTATCGATAGAAATCACTATCCCTCACTTTAAAACACACTGTCTGTACTGTTAGAAAGCACTATATATTCTATTAGAATGCACTATCCATACTTTTAGAATGCACTATCCATTCTTTTAGAATGCACTTTATATTCTATTAGAATGCACTATAAATTCTTTTAGAAGGCACTTTGAATTGTTGTAGAAGGCACTATACCTAACTTTAAAACACACTTTCTGCACTGTTAGAATGCGCTATATATTCTATTAGAATGCACTATATATTCTTTTAAAATGCACTATCCATTCTTTTAGAATGCACTATATATTCTTTTAGAACGCACTATATATTCTATTAGAATACACTATATATTCTTTTAGAATGCACTTTTTATTCTAGTATAATGCACTATATATTCAATTAGAATGCACTATATTTTCTACTTAATTGCAATATATATTCTATTAGAATACACTATCCATTATTTTAGCATGCATTAAACATTCTATTAGAATACACTATATATTCTTTTAGAAAGCACTATATATTCTTTTAGAAAGCATTTTTTATTCTATTAGAAAGCATTTTTTATTCTATTAGAAGGGATTATATATTCTCTTATAAGGCACTATATATATTTTTAGAATGCATGAAATATTCTATTAGAATACACTTTATATTCTATTAGAATGCACTATATATTCCATTGGAATGCACTATATATTATTTTAGAATGCACTATATATTCTTTTAGAATGCACTCTATATTCTATTAGAATGCACTATATATTCTATTAGAAGGCACTATATATTCTTTTATAATACACTATCCATTCTATTAGAATGCACTGTTCATTCTGTTAAAATGCACTATCCATACAGTTAGAATACAGTAACTACACCAGTAGAAAGCACTATTCCTATAGAGAATAAATTATCTATACTGAATCTTAATGTTGAAGTTCTATGTATCTAAGTATCTTTTCTTTTCCAGCATGATATCAGAAACTTCAGTGAAATGTACATTCCTCAGTATGGCAGACACAGATATAGATTTCGGCACCATGACATTGTGTAGCAGCAGGCCATTTTATGTTAGTTATTTTTGTAATGGGAGTAAGTAGCACCATGCAGTTTTTCACACAGACCTGTGTGAACTCAGTATATTGGTGTTTTTTTTTTTTTTTTTAATAATGAGGAGAACCCATGCCTTATTATGCTCGGCACACACCTAGTTTTCTCAGCCTCCACGGGGGTCAGGAGTCATGAAATCTAAAGATTTAATCAGAAATTCAATTATCATGCAGTGGACTGATGTGATGTGAAAATGAAAGAGTAGCCGCAAATTGATGCGAGTACAGCATGAAACATAAAGGTGGCTGTGTTATTTTTTAGATAAACAAGGTTGTTCAATGCTAAAGGTATGCAACAGAAAGAAAGACTGTGACTTTTGATATTCAGTTTTCTAACGACTAAATTTGAAGGCATTTGAAAATGTAATATTAAAAGAATAGCGATGTTTGGAAAAGTACAAGACCACCTCTGAGACCAATGAACTTCTAAGTGGAATAATGTAATAAGATGGAATAATGTACACTTTTACAAGTTAGCTTTATAATGAGTTATCATTAAGCTCACAGTTTGGTTTAATCTCAAGAATCTTGTGCGTTGAGTTGTACCACATCACTTTTCCAGGTCAATTCACTAAAGCCCATCAAATACTGATAAAGTAGTTTTTTGTTATTTATTTGTTACGTGTTTAAGAATTTAAATGTAGCATTAGAATCTTCAAAGATTTGATCATCAAGGTCTTTCATACAAAGGCTTTTGAAAATATTAATTCATTGCTAGTTTGTGACAACTATGTCTTCTATAACAGCTCTAACATATTTTTCTTCATAACGTTAAATTGTCAGCTAACACTAACATTATTCCACTAAATTTGTTTAACATTAACTATATGTTCAAGACCACTTTTGATCTTGAATTTATAATCAAATATACTCAAACAGGTGTGATGAACATTTAACTTTAAACGGAACTAATAATACCTAACGTTTATTATTTACCTAACTGGTTATTAAAGACATTTTAAAGAACAGAATCTGAAGGAGCATGTAAGACTTTTGCCAATACTTTTGTGCAGTTATCTCTTCAAACAGTATTCTTATACCATTAAAAGAGTGCCAAAAGCTTTTTTGTTCATGATACCGTTATCTACAAGGTTTGTCTAAATGTACTTCTATTTGTGATGTGCCACACAGGTGCAACACAAAATTCAACGTTGCTCCAGACGTTTCCCAGATTACTACAAAATGTAGTAGGCTTTACTTTTCCGCCTCTTTAAAGAACTGGGGGTTCAGACTAGAGACCAAGTATGCTTTTGTATCCATGGCTAATTTCTAAGTAAATTTTTTTAAATAATAAAAAAATAATAATTAGCTCAAAAAGTATAAGGGTGGCGAAAGTGTTAGGATTGTGAAGTTACAATCGTAATATTCAGTTTAAAATCTGCTAGTGGAATACTTCATGATGTATCAGTGGTACAGGTCAATTTTATTTCCAATATAAGAAATAACCATACATACAGGCATTTTTCTGTCTCTGACCATCCTTCAGAGAGACAAACAACAAACTTTATAAATTACATTTGGGCTGAAGCTGTAATACTAGTAGTTATAAGAAGATAGTGCTGTTTGAACTTTGCACCTCCGGTTAATTGACCAACTGCTTTGATGGCTTTCTATCGGGTTGGTGAGCTAATATTCTTTATAATACCTAATAATACTTTGGGCAAACGAATCACACTCCCTGGCTCTCGCTCCTCATCCATGTTTGCAGTTATAGAGTTCATGAGATCGCTCTAGCTTATAATTGCCTAATGTTGCAAGCATGATTGGCAAGCAATGGAGAATTGTACTAGACGAGCTGTACGAGTGAGTAGTCTGGGGCCAGGAATCGATGAAGAGGCGAAGGGGTGGAAGGACGGATAGTTTGCACAACATTGATGTAAGATATTAGTAGGCGAAACCCTATGATTGGATGGTCAATTATCAGCCAAGCTCCTTCCAAACTTATGTTAATGGAATAATTAACCTCAATTGTGGTCTTTTCTGTCTATCTTTTCTCACTGGATCTCATATTTAATGCTATGTTTTCTCACAAACTGCATCAGCTCTCCTGCACTACCATAAGGTTCTTTTTTTTTCCAAAAAACAACAGAATAAAACCCCAAAATTAAAATTTGTGTAACTCATTCTTACTTGAGTTAAGTTATTCTCTTATGGATTGTGGTCTGAAGAGTCTTTCTCGACTAGGTGTTATTGCATTATTTGTAGAGACAATTCTACGTGTTCATCTTTCCCTTCTGAGACTTGTTTCTAGAACATCAACATCTTAGGATCAATATTTAAGTGGTTTCTTCATAATTTATGCAGCTCGTGTTTGAAGAAATTGACTCTAAATGTAAACAATCTCAAGGTCGGTACAGCGGTCCTCATCATAAAAATTAGATGAGCTGCACGTTCATAGTTTATGACATTAACAACCTTGACAACTAGTGTTTATAAATGTAAGATCTTTCTTTAAAAAAAAAAAAAAGCTTTGGGTTAAACCTAATTGGTTTCACAAGACCACAGTCTGCTGTATTTCTTATTTAGTTATTGTGATCTATGATGACTGGTTTATTGAAATTGAAGAGGTTTTATAATGAAAGCTATGTGGTAGCTGCGGTGGTGTTTTTACAAGGAAATGCTGCAGATCAATAATAATTTTTCTGTCAGCAAGTCTTGTACACTCCCTTGAGTGTATTCCATATCCAAATCAAAAATGAAATAAGTAACAGAAAATGACAAAATTCAAAGCTTTTCCATCAGTGTTCACATGATTAAAATGAAAAGCTAGTAAAAGCTAGTCAGAGATTTGCTCATGTAGACAATGAAAAATTGTTCTTATTTAAATCACTACGCTGACATGACTAATTCATTAGTGAGCTAACATAGAATGTGGATTTTCACATTTGAAATGAAATACAAAACATTATGAAGCCAATCTCTCTATAATTTTATGTTATTGTCACTGACTTGCTGAATACAAATGCTCAAAGACTTAATGGATACTAAGACTTTGAACGTGACTGGTTTGAAGGGTGGAGATGTCAACTGAACCTATTGACCTTGTACAATGCAGGCTACAGGTCAATTCAAAGATTTTACATCTGTACCGCAACGTGACTCAAACTCATTCTGAAACATAAAAGCAATGTTAGCAACTTAAGTGTGACAGATAAGAGGCATTCGATGCAGTGCTGGTGAGTCACAAAGAATTAATCTCTCATCTCGACTGGATGACTGAAAGTGCAGAGGAAGTAGACAACAAGCCTGTTTGCTTTTATCTCTTTCCTCTTTCTTTCCGTGCCTTGACTCTACGCCTTCACAAACACATCTGCCACATAAAGGCACCAGTAAATCGGGCCAAGTTTTTCATCAAATCAAAATGACATTATTGGATATAGTGCTTATTGCACTAAGTTCATTCCAAGCATAATAAGGTGTGTTTATTTGTGAGGGAAAGAATTGAAAGAAATCCTGTCAGTTCTTCTGATTGAGCTGCCACTGTTTGGAAGCAATACAACAGACAAGCAAATTCACTGTAGCAAGTCCAGACTTTATCATTCATTTTGTATATCCCTTTGAGGTGAAGATTAAAGGGTTATTGGTTTATAACAGTTGGAAACCATATACTTCTACTGCATATGTTGGACATTTTTCAGAACTGTTATCAGGATTACATAAAGAAGCTATATATAAAGTTTAGTTCTACTACAGTGACCAATCTACATCGACTGTCACTTCTCCTGAATTCAGAAATTCTCCTTAGGTGTACAAAATAATCTACTACACAACTGATAATCTCGCCAGACCATTTAGGGGATACATACTTCTTCCCTATAGCTAGGAATTTTAACCTCAGAAATACTATACATATGTCATGATCTGTCAAGTATCTGTTTTGTAGATCCTTGTCACTAGGGGACAGATCATTGACAGTGCTTCACTCAGTTTTGGTTTTACCTTGTTTTCAGTTATCACTTTTTGTTTATTCTGTTTTTCTTTACCAACTCCAGCCACATGGCTCCGGTCATGTGACTGACAATGGCCATACTTTATTTGTTTTGTCTGTTAAGCACATGGTCTTGTTGTTTTTCTACTTCTCCCCGCCCTTCTCATTTTTCTAGTTAGCGCTTTTAGTTAGTACACCAGGGGTTTCTTCAATGTTTGATTGATTTGCCTTTATAAGCTTTCCTCAGTTTTCTCTTCCTTATGGTTCATTACTCCCTATTTGTGCGTTGTTCCTGGTGTGCTGTTCCTGTTTGTAGTTATTTGTAGTTGCTTGCGTGCTGTTATTTAGTCTTTCTGTTTTATCCAGTCTTTAGTTTGCATATTGTTCATTGTTTGCTCTACCTTCCCGGGGCTTGTTGATTGTCATGCATTCGCTGTCCGCATTTCTCTCTTGGCTACTGCAACCTGACAATATAACACCTGAGTAGCCAGCATGGAAAAGGATCTGACCTGTAGCTTCTAAATGGTGAAACATGAAGGCGCTCCCTGGAGAAGGGGGCATTGAGTAAACTTTGGAATGGCAGTTCCACAGCTGCAAGGGATGAAGGCAAAAGTGATACCCTAGCACAGGGGTGTCCAACGTTGGTCCTGGAGAGCCGGAGCCCTGCACATTTTTGGTTCAACCATCATGAAACACACCTGTGGCACTAATTATGGTCCTCTGATTGGCTGAAGTAGAATAGTATGCATACATATATCCCTGCCCTAGCACAAAACCAGGCTTGAGAGCATCGCAGACTTATGACATGAAATTTGCTTATCCCATTAACATTCTTTTGCTTGATCAAGGAAGAGTTTATCTATTTTTGAGTTTTTTTTTCTTGTTTCAAGAGTGCTTTTTTGAAGTACAGATCTCTTCCATCAAAGTTAGAACACAACTGGACGGGTATTAGGATGTGGGGTATTGATGATTTATTTACGGTGTCTTATTTCAAGAATTCAAATGTTCTCACACCATTGTCAGATATTTTACTTGATCTAAGAAAACTAGATTTAAGAATTGTTTTTCTGGTTCCAAGATGCATGGTTTTACCAGTATTTAATATTGATTTCTTAAAATAAGATATCAATAACATTCTTGAAGTTACGTTGAGTCAAAAATTCTTGTTTTAAGATTCTTGTTTTAAGATCAGTGGCAAAATTGACAACTTGTTTCACAAAGTTTCTTAATTCAAGAAAATAAATGACCAGGATAACCATTTTTTTTATCCTCAAGAAAATGTAAGTAATATTTTCTCAAAATAAGCTAAATAGTCTTTACCCAAAAAGTTTAAATGAGAAAATGTTTCCTAAAATAAGAAAATCAATATTGTCTATCTCATTTTAAGCATTTTCAGCTTTGCTTAGATTTCATTTTTTGCAGTGTTGAAAAATGGGCTTTGTATGAGATTGTCCATGGCTTTCATAATGACCAAATATTAACTTCTCATTTGAATGTAACAGACAATTCCAGTAAGTAGTGCATGGGTCCTGACTGTGCAATATACAATAAACCCACCCAGGTTCCTCCTTTGACTCTTAGATGGGTACTAGAGGAATACTGACAAATTTAAATATGGGGCCTGTATGGGTCTTACATGGCATGAAAGATGGGCTTTACATGGGATTGTCCATGGTTTCCATAATGCTCTAATATCAACTCCCCACAACGACGAGAGAGAATTTCAGTAAGTACTTAATAATGAATTAGATATTGCTCAGAACCACAATATTTATTTGTCTATCTATAGAGGACTGAATGTGCTACAATCAATTAAATAAATATGCTGCCCGTTCATTAATTAAATGTCATATTGATTATAGCTGTCTGTTCATGTTATGCAATAAAAACAGAAATCAAGCGAAATTAATAAATTACTGTATGTATTTTTGTTTTGGGAGTCACATGAATAATAGCTGTGTGTATGGCAGTTCAGAAAGTTTAAAAACACTCAATTAATGTTAATGTTATGCCATACAATATTTCTTTTTAAATTCAACAGGCTATTACCTAAATGTTACTCCCACCCTAGAGCTGGTTAGTTTTGCAGTTAAATTACAGGTTAGTTTAAAAGTTAGATTATATATATTTTCAATTCCACCCTTATTGACTGATTATTGTTTGTTAAATTGCCTCACTGTTTTCCAAAACATGGTGAGTCACACAGCTTCAGACTCTATTGATCAAATTTGTGGCCTCTCTCAGCAGCTCAGGGCAGGACTTCAAAATATTAGCCGAGATTGACTTGTTTTTCTTGTAAGGTTTCCAAAATGCAAAAAAATGCTTGCATCAAAACCCAAAGCAAAACATTCTGTATCAGAACCATTTTCCGGAGTCAATTTGCTTTGCCTTCACAGGAAGAGTAACCAATCAATTGATAGAATCCACCAATCCAACTTTGATGGGTGTCTTTGACAGATAAAATAAATGTATGACCATAATACAACACAAGGACCATATGTGGACCAGACATGAATTAATTCAATAGAGAAACTGTTGTTTATAAATATTTAATTAACTGATTACTCAATCAATAGCATATGCACTTATTTAATACTTTTTAAAATAGATAATTTATTTAATTTAACTCTACATTTCTTTATTTAATTCTACTTTTAATTAATTATTGACACATTTTATGACTCATTCATTTCTTTATTTCACAATTTTAATTCATTACTGACACATTTATTTATTTGATTTCACTTTCTATGAATTCACATTTAAATAATTACTGAATGGCGTAATTATTTAATTAATTGTGGCACTTTCCATCCTCCATATGTATTGTGCTTAATATGAAATGAATAAACACATAACAAAATTAAAACATTTTAATCATCAGTTGCGCAGGGCTCTAGAGTTTTCTAGGTAATTCTAACATTTGTAAATTAGTTGCACTGGTGCCTCCCAAAAACAATTACTTTTGAGCCTTTACCTGCAATTAACAAAAACATACTCAGGCCATTCAGGAAATAACACATTACCACATTTCTATTTTAGCACGTGCTAATTTATTACACATTGTACAATCACCGGAAGAAGAGATGTAAGATGACAATCTAAAAAACAAACATGTGCATACATTATATAAGACATTTGAACATGTTTCATTTTAGTGTTGTTAGTTTTAGCACATTAAAATAACTTACATAGACAATAAGAACAGGTTATTTTTAATTTAAGTAATACATTGCTTTTTGTGGTTTTACTCAACATAAATCAATCATTGTCTATGACTAAACCTGATTTTTAAGACTTTGCCGTTGGTTGCTCTAAAGGCTAATCAGTTTAGGGAGCAAAAGTTTGTGTAAAGGTGCTTCAATAATAAATCATGACATGTACAGTTCCCCCGTGTCAATTTTAATGGTGATTTATATCATATATTTAAAAAATACATCTTTATAAGATTTCTTTGTTTTACGGGAATGCAGATTGTCAAAACATGAAACCAAATTAACTTAGTATGCATTGACATTATATTAAGAACTCTTAACATATTTAACTCTTAACTTATTTTATAGTGCAGCATCTTCACAAACAGTGGGCACAAAAGTTCTTTATCTCTAAATGTTGTTTATTATTTAATGTTTCTACGCAGAATACATACCACAGAGTCCAGAACAGCTCTTTCTCCTAGCAACCCCCCCAGCCCCTGTACCCTGCCGTTCACAAATTCACAGCATTCAACTATGACGCCAGAACAATCTTAAAAAGACTGTACTCGTACATTGCAGTTTATAAATAAGTAACAAAATTCAAATACAAAATCCAATGTGTATATTCAAAACAATGTTTGTACATTTCCAAGTGAAAGCATAAACATTGTCCTCAATCCGTACACATGTGCAATTTACCTGAATCCATTTGAAAACTCGTTCACAGATCTGATTTCATTATGTTTTTCAGCTGTTCCTCATGAAATGTTTACAAATTGTGTGAGATATATTTACGCATTGCTCATTGTACATTTTCAGCCTTACTTATGAGTATGCACCAGTCTGAATTTGTGTTCGATACTTTTGAGACTCTTCTTGCATGTTTTGGATTTGTATCTGTATCTTCAGAACTGCTCCTGTTCTCCACCAATCAGAGCGCTGACTCAAGCACCTCACAACCATGCTGTTTTTGCGCATTGTTTAAAAAATCAGGGTTTATCTTTAAACAACTCTATTGAAATATTAACTTTTTAAGAAGCTTTTTAAAATTTTTTAACTTTGCCAATCATATAACAAGCTAATCAATTAATCCTTTGTGCCACACATTAGTAGCCTATATGGGATTCATATAGTTTGCCCATGTTCTGCCTATTTGTTCAACCCACTTAAAACCCATGCAGGTTAAGCTAATACATAGCCAGTATTAAGCCAATATGTTTTTTGTTGTAAAGGACTTGACTTCATCCCAGATACGAGAACCCAAGTAGGATCAACATGGTTAGACTTAACTTGCCCAACACACTATAAAACCACATAAGGATGACGTACATGTTACTCACCTAAGAAAAAACATGGGTCGACTATACCGGATTGATTGTGTTGGCCCATCTCGGACCTATTTGTATCTCCCACTGAAGAAAAATGTCTATTACCCACAAAAAGCCCATATGTGTTTTTTTTTTCCTTTAAGGGGTTCGAAAGATAGGGAGCCCATGTGGGATTTACATGGTTGATTCAAACTGGTCCCATTCGTCTTAATACACTATAAAAACACAACTCTTTCAAAGTGGAAGTTCATTGTTGAATTTCAAAGTGCCCCTTGTGATTTTGAAAGGGTAATTATTTAGTTTTGGGAGTCTCCAACAACAGGTTGATATGCTTTCAAGATCAAAAACACTTTTGTATATTTTAATATGCATTATTTAATATGCAATATGAGCTTAGTGGATTGTTCAGTGGTTCTTCAGAGATTGTTCAGTGTCTTCTGTATGATTTGTTTATTGACTCATTTGTACTAAGCCCTTCGTTTGCTGACACGAAACTGCCGCATAGCCGTTGTTTTAACTGTTTATATGCCGCAACACGACACAGGCTATTGTCTATTGGTTGTCATTTTTCTCATAGTATCAGGACAGTTAAAGAGATAAAACAACAGTCGCATCATGTAAAGGGTAGTACAAACGTCTCAATAAACAAATACGGTAGTCACTGAACAATCAGTTAGGCTTAAATGCTTATTAATAGACAATTAAAGTGTTTCTTGACCTTGGATACCTGTAAATCTGTGTTTGAAGACTCCACAAACCAAACAATGAAACTTTCAAAATCACAATATGGGCACTTTAAATTTGAACAAGTTGCAGCAGCTGCCACTCACTAAAACCTAGATGACAATTTAACAGAGTCATTGGATATAAAATTATTCAGACGCCGATGTACAGATGAAAATGTTAATTGTGTGGATACAATCCCCTACATCTTGTTCTCCAAACAAGTGGCTGATTCCCAACATCATTGGCTTAAGGCCAGACTCAAAAGCCAGGTAAAGGCCAGTTTCCGCCTCTCTTTGTTCCCTTCTGTTCTTGCGCCATGTCTTCACAAGAGGCCTTATAAAATCACCTGATCTTTAATAGGGCACCAAGGCTTAGTATAAGCAAAAAAGCTAATTTTTCGATCAACTAAATCTGAGTGTGTGTAACTTGAAGAGTTGGAGGATGCAGAGTAAAATAATCTATAACTTAAGTGTCCCTTTTAAAGGGGGTAAGTTCTTTAATGATTCCAGATGCAGAAGAAAGCAATTTTGTGTTAACCATTATGTACTCTTAAGCCTAATTTTCTTAAAAGTTGTTTCTATGTTTCATTGTCTTGTAAATTTTCCAAAAGTAAATTGTAAAACTTGAAAATATTTGTCTCTGATAAATCCTAGCTATCTGGTTTGTTTGTGTTCAAAATATTATAATTAATGTTAATCCGTTGACATAAATCCAAAATATCTCAACATATTGGTCTAATTACGTTACCAATCCGCTGACGAATTATAAAAAGATTTAATGGCATTAAACTGTGCAACATTTTGATAAAGATTCTACATCAAGATGTCTGAGGATAACGTGACAGACAGAAGGGTGCATGGCACATAAATACAAAACAACAACTAAATTTCATTTGCATGCCCATTGATTGGAGGTCAGATTTGACCTAAATAGGTGAATAGGTTTTGACCTAAAGGAACACATCAGCTTTTAAGGTTCAGAAAATTCTTTCCTCACTAAAAATTTATTAAATAATCACCATAATTTCCAGCAAATCTGAAATGTGTGCTTATTAGTACAGTCTGTTTAGTGCTTCTCTGTTTTCTTTCTTGTTTTGCAACAGATATTTTCTTTAGTGCTTTATGGCACAAGGTTTATGGCACTTTAAGTCTGTGAACATCTTTAGTCTGTTAGAATGACCCTGACAACAAATCTTTAGTCTGTTAGAATGACCCTGACAACAAATCTTTAGTCTGTTAGAATGACCCTGACAACAAACACTATTATAGTCACGTACTGGAGTCTCATACTTTCTTTTGACTTCTGAAACACCTTTCCAATGTTTCTGGTAGCAAGACTTTGTGACCCCATCTGAAGAAACAATTTGTGGACCGCTCAACTCTTTTTCACCCAGAGAAAATGGAGGGTTACAAGCAAGAGAGGAAAGCTTGATATAATGTTTGTATTGTGCCTCTGAGCTGTTCTTATTGTATAACCCATGAAAAATGTGCCAGTAGCTTGCACATTCCATTAAATCAAAGTGTTGCTGTGAATTACACCTTTATTGTTGTCACTCCAAACATTTTGAGGGTGATAACTTTTGAACTTTGTCAGTTTTTTCTCCTTAATCATTCATGGTCCTGTGACTGAGCTTTGACAGTCAGGCTCCTCTGTGTTGTGTCTTACTTCTTCGTATTGTGGTCGAACCCTGGCAGGACTTTGTACTAATAATTGAGTGTTTCCTCACCATTTGCTCCTATCCCGTCTGATTATCGGTGTTGTCTTTCACAAGCCTTATGCTTAAGCACTTCCAATTACTTTTGAGACCTTTATTTATTTCTGGTTTTAAGTTACTTGGGTTAATGTTAATTCCTTGTTTTGAGCACATTGCTATGTTTTTGTTTTATGCTCCATGTGCTCTCCTGTCTAAAGCCTTAACCGCAGATAGGGTATTAGAACTAATAATGATGTAATAAGAAGGGTTACCTCATTAGTTGCAATGTCTCTTCTGCATGTCTTTGTTACCTAATGGTTTTTCTCCATTTCTATTCTTCTTGTATGTGGTGTCTTGTGTTAGCATGATGACAACACTCCATGTTCTGTCATCAAGCGTTTCACGAGTTCGCTCTTGCTCGTAATTGTGTGATTGGCTAGAAATGGAGAAGCATACGAGGCGAGGCGAGGCGAGAGTGTTAGTCCAGGACCCACCTGGGCCAAAAGAATATCCCAAACAAGACTGTTTAGTGGATTAGCTGGCGTTTTTGAGCCCTGTCTGTGATGGTTGTTTCAACAGTTTAGCTGCCTTCCCACAATTATATCTTATTTACTCTTCATTTTGGATTGGCCTGCTTCATACCCCTCAGTGATTTAACATTTTATCTAATTTATATCAATAATTGCAGTCATCTGTTATCATTCTCTCTTTTTTCAACTTTTTTGTGTAGTTTTATCTGTTCTTGTGATCCAGATGGGCTGTCAGTCCTTTCTCTTCCCTGGGTTCTGATATTTTTAGCTCTTTGGAGGAGAAAAAGAGAAAAAAGACAGGACTGTTGCATTTATCTTCCCATTTCATCCATATCTCTAAATCTTCTGCCCTGTGGTTGCAGTTAAGGTCTGTGTGTGTGTGAGGTACTGTATGGAGTGAACTGCAGAGCGTTTGTCTCCTCTGCAATCATGCTGAATTATTTCAGACATATTTGGTCATATATATATCCATATATATATATATGGATTTTTTTACTCTGGGTGCTCAGTTTTTTTGCTCACATTACATAAAATTAAGAAAGTAGGTTCACTGAATATATTGGCCACAAATTAGGCAAAAGTGTGCTACATAGGGCTCATAAAACAATTTAACGATTACAATTGGCCCCTCTAAATTTATAACAAGGATAATTATATTTCCATATTTTAAAGGGAACTCTATTTTTTTATTCTTACCCTATCAAATGAGCCAATAAGGATTAAATTCACATCAGGCCTTTTCTTTGTGAAGTTGGAATTAATAAAGCATTAACAAATAGTTATTAAGTAATTTAAAAAGCATTGTTTCTATGGTATTACACATTTGTAAGCCGTTTATAAATTTAAGATTAGAGGCTTTAATCCTGGTTCATAAATGTCTATATAATATAATTAATAACAATTTTTTTACTTACATTTTTAAATGTAATGTTATTAAGCAAATTATATAGGTTCTTATAAACCATGAATAAAGCCTTTAAGATTATGTTTATGAACTGCTTATAAATGTATAACAACATAGAAACAATGGTTTATAAACTTTTTGTTAATGCTTAATAAATGATTAGCAGTGTTTAGTTATTATAAAGTGCTATACCGTGAAGTTAAATGCACAACTCACAGTTAAATAACAATTTACCTAAGTAGCATCAACATTTAGTAACTGCACTTATTTGATGTGACTGCAACATTATAATTATTCCTGCCGTTTGCAAATTCTCTATTCAAAGCACTTTACATTTTCGAGGGTCTCCTTTTGCATCAGCTGTGTAAATCATCCACTCGCTTTTGCCATCAATATCCATTTAAGCAATAAACGCAAGAGTCCCTGTACAGTCTCTGTGTGTTTCATTTGACATCTTTTTGGCTGGAGTGTTTGTATTGATTTCATATTCCCCTCAGTTCTTCTTCACAGTCCAGATGTTTCATTCTGGGTTTGTTTTAGAAGGCGTGTTGTTGCAGATTTTCTTGTATCTACCTCTATGTGGTGATGAAAAATGTATGCGCTTTAAAATCTGTCATAAAATGTACAAGATGGATTCTGTGTACACATTTGGAGATTTCCAGTGAATGTCTCTGAAAAATTACACACGCACCATCTAGACATGGCTTTGACAAATGGGTTTCTGCTTTAAAGAACAGAAGCACACAAACAACTCCTTTATTCACTGCTTGTAAAAAGTGTTTCAAACATGTATTTGTCTTAAAGAATAATGTCTGTTTGCCTGTGGCTCTGTTAGTAATGTGTGAGATAATAAAATATCAGAGCCCAGCCTGTGTTTGAGAAATCTTTGTAAAAGTCTTGAGTGCTTTTACCCTCTGGGACTCATTAGGATTCATACGGTTGCTAATGCAAACTGATTTTCGAGAGGCCCTTAAAATTATTACCATGTAGAGATGCAAGCTCTATTAGACCCCTAGAGACTGTGTGTGAACTGTGTGTTGTGATTTAAGCGAGAAAAAGCAAAACATACATTTTAAAAATCACAATAATAAAGGTAAACCATTAAATAACCTATTTTATAAAGGTTTTTTCATTATGAATCTGTGAGATTTTCATTAAGAGGTCAATGTCAAAAACCATTTCACTTCTCTACAATAGCAATATATTAAATATTATATATTATATAGTTATTAAATGATTATATATCATTTAAATAATTTACTCAATAGACTCTTTTAGTGTTTTACACTAAATGTGAAAGTACACACATCTTGTATTCAAGTAAAAGTTCTGCTATTTGAGTGGAAATGTACTCAAGTACACGTAAAAATTGACTCAGCTAAAAGTAAAAATTATTTCATTAAAAATACTTGAGTACTGAACAACTTTTTTTACAGCAGTGGTGGAAGCCTTTCTAGAAGCTCAGTCATCTCAGTCTGCCTGAAGGGATGCTTATCAAGCTCTATAAAAATATAATTGGTCAATATTCATTAAAAGGGACTAAGAAAATTATTAAATATAATCATTCTTATCAGTGTGATTTTTAAATATTTAGCATGTTTTATAAGACCAACTCAGCCAACTCAGAAGAAGATCAGGTGACAAATTAGACTAACTTATCTAAATTACTTGGTGAAACATTTTATATAAAGTTGCCAGTGAACATAAACAGAATTTTATAACTGATTCTTATTTTTACCTGTCATTAAACACAAAAAGTTCTTTCACTTTAGACTGGGTCTTAATCAGTGATCCACCAGGCCTCTGTGGGAGATCAGCACAATTAATCCTTACAGACATAAACTTGTGATGTTTGTCTCCTCAGGGAAAGTCAGTCTAGGGTTGTCATGGCTGCCAGATGTCAGACAAATCTCATTTGCTTTGATTTATTTCTTTTACCAATCCCGGTCTACTTCTACAAGAATCTACAAAAACTGGTGGGTGCTGCATACCACTGATGAAAATGTAAACTTACAGACCACAAAAGAATGTAAAATGTGCACCATTTTTAAAACTACGAGTTATGTAAAAAAAATTAAATTCAAGAAACTTTTAATATAGATTGTATAAAGCAGGACCTTCATAAAGTTTGATAAAATTTCTAAATATTTACTTTTTAAAGATTTAATTATTTATGGTAGCATAATTTCTTTTTATAATGAACATATTGGTAGTGTGTCAGCGATCTTTCAAGTAATGTAAAACAAAAATCTAAATGAGAAAACTTGCAAATCCAAAAAAAAAAAAAATTTTCACCAAGAGCTTGAATATCACTTTTTATTAGAAAAAGGTCTCAAAAGTTTCAGAAACTAGTAATATACATTTTTTTAAAACATGGTTCTTTGATTAAAGATTAAATTGTCTTATGACTTCTATTATAGTTAATCTGAAAAAAAAAACCCTGATAAACAGTCCAGCTCCAGCACTAGATGCTTGTGTATATGACTCTCTCCCATCATTTGTTATTAAGGTTTCCAAGTGTTATCTTGTTATCCCCATCACACTCTCTGCACTCCCATACATGAGAATTCCATCCCCCAGCATGCTCTCCTCCAGAAACTGATGTGATTAAACATCTCTTTCTGACTGGACTTATTTTTTCTCCTTAACTCCTGCTTCAAACTGCCTCATAGATACTCACCTCTCATCGTAACTTCGGTCCATCATTACCTTCAGCATGCTCATAATTGTTTTCTTCATCTACAAGAAACCACCCCACGCGAACCTCATACAAAATCTATGTCCTAATTCTGTGTATATCTAAGCAATGAATCACTATTTATCCAAAAAATCTTTGTTTTGTTTATACGTGTTCCTTTATAGTAAATCTGCAGACACTAGTCATTTTTTCCCGTTTGATTAATGACACATGTTTGCAGCAGAATTGTAGCATACAACTATACATTATGTAAGAGAATTGTTGCTGAAAGACAGCAATACATCCATCTATGTCCGCTGTCCATACATCTAAAGAAAATTTAAAATCTGCTGCCAGATTATGACAGAATATTGAAAAATTGGCCAATTAAACAAACCAAAGCAAAAACTTTTAATTTCTCACAGTAAAATAGTTTTGAAAGGGTTTCATTGTTTTTCAGTTTAATAAATTGTTCAAAAAAGAACCCATGATGAATAATGAGTTTTAATGATTAAGTGGAGTAATTTCATTGATGACACATCAGAATCTAGAGGACTATCGTTTTTATATCAAGGAGGATAATGCACTTATAATTATTATAATAGGCTTAAATAATTAATCCAGATCAGCCATCTTTATTCTTCATTTAGTTCCAGCCATACGCCTGTCTGTTGTTTCTATAAGTACACTATGATTTGAAAAGCTCTATCATTAATGATCACCCATCATTCTTTAACATGCAGAACCATTAGTATCTGATGCCCCTCTCTCATTCCCACTCCACATTGAATTAGCTTCAAATGTGGAGAGCTAGTAGGGTTGGCAATTCCCTCTATGTTTCGTTCGTCCTGTCCGTGGTGAATAATCACATACCCTCTTCAGAATTACCTTGAGACTGCTTGAGTTGATTAATGGATCTGCTGTCTGAAACCATGTCTGAAATGGGCAGACCAAGATTAATTGTGCCATTCGCACAAGCAGCAGCACTGATGACCTATAGAACAGGAAGCCTTGAGGATCTGATGTTTTCACATGATGCATCTTCTGTTTCTTTCTACCAGAGGACAACACAAAACTGAGTTTAGCTATAAAGAGGAATGTTGAGTTAATCACATCCTTCAGGAGAATACATTTAGGTTCATTTCTGTTATTTCAATACTTTTACTGTTTGTATTGTATGCTCCTGAGTATTTATTTTATGCATACTTTACTACACAGTAGATATTTTTTTAAACCAGTATGATTTTTGTGTTAGAAAAGTTTCTGGTGACATTTAAACTCAGTGAATAGGAAATATGCATTTGTATATGACTTTGATGATGACAACATGGTCTCATTGGCTGATGACACAAACATGGTAAATAGTGTTTCCTATTTCTTTTGGTAATTTGACCTCTAGATCGTGAGGAAAGTTCTCAGGAAACTGTAAATTCTTTTATATAGAAATTTTTCGTTGAAAAATGGATGTAACCTGAGCTGTAACACAATCACAACTCCAAACTTAAGGCTACATTAAGACTGCTGCCCAAAGTGATACAAATCAGTTTTTTTTGCCCATATGCGACCTGTATCTGATATTTTTATCACTGTCTGAACAACTCAAGTCCAATGTTGTCAAATTCGTCCCAGGTCGCTTTCATATGTGGTTCTGAATCGAATACATATCCAAATTTTTGCCATGTGATCTCAGTCTGAACAGACTTTTCTGTTGGGCATCATCGAGTTTTCAGATAAATGAGACGCTGGAGAAATATGTGCTCATTCTTAAAAAAAAATTCTTAATTTTGTTTAATACTAATGAAGTTTGCTCTGATTAGATATTTACACCCACAAACCCTCAAATGTGTCGAGAGATGGCGCGACAGTGATTATGTCTGTTAGCAGTGCATTCAGAACATTTAACAGTGGAGCTGCATTTCATTCACAAAGAAGGCGGATAGAAAGTGCATGTTATTTATAATGTGAACGAATGCACCAAAAAATTGTATTTCACCAAAAAATCTAAATTGGGCATTAAGACCTGCTGTCGGAACGTAGCCTAAAATTCCTTAATAACATAAGTGATAGCGTATATACGAGAATCAGTGGCATTGATCCCATGAAACGGAGGAGAAAGAGAAGGAGAGGTAGAGGAATCTGATGTCTTGGAGATTTTCTTAATAGGTCCTACTTTTAACAGATGGAGAGATGATTGATGTGAAAGAGGCAAATTAGAATCAGGTAGTGGAGATCAGGGGTGTAATGTCACAGTAGAAGTGTTTAAAATTAAAACCTTTTTCCCTATGAGCTGAAAAAAAAATTGTGAGTGTTGGAGACCTGTACATCAAAACCCTGAATATGTAACAAATATTTAGAATTATTTATAAGGAGCTAGATTCAATTTGTCCAATTTATGACAGGTCAGTTCTTCAGCAACACATGGATGTTAATGGTCAGGACATAATCGGAGTGACCTAAAGGTTCAGCTACCTTTATGGATTTAGCTTTATATATTATGAATGTCATGGAAAAGTTTTATATAAATGTTAATTGGAGGAAAGAGTCGGTGACCTTTAAAGTGTTGAATAATTATTCATTTTAAAGCCATTGCACATGACCGTTCACCCGAAGAGCTTTGAAATTAACACTGCCCATGGCTTGCTTCTGCAGTCCTTGCTGCTGTGGATCTCTGTGTTTTTTTGAATGAATGAAAGCATTAGGAGTCTGAAAGGCACCATTGGTTATGATGGCGCTGGTTATGGATCAGAAGCTCAGTGGGATTGGATAGGAATAAATGTAGCATGGACTCAGGAGTCTTGAATATATTAAAACTAAAGGTGGCTCTAAATTCGGTCTCTGTTTCTTTTCACTTCTTAGTGATCAATTTTACATCTTTGGATGCAAGCACTTGGTGGGTAATTGGATATAGATGTGATTCTGAATTACTGTGTTGGAGAGTTATAAACACAACAAGTACTTTTTTTGTTGTTGTTGCATTAATTAAAAATAAAACAAAATCTAAATCTGATTTATTTTGAGGCTAGAAGTATAGTTCTTATCTATAGAAGTATAGATAAGTATTAGTGTCAGAATTTTATTTCACATGACATCTGGCATTGAACAAGGTCCAAAGGAACACCGTTGGGCTTTTTTTCGGGTGTTCATTTGAACACAAACACTTTCACTGGTGAATGAGGCAGTGAACATAAATTTGTGCAGATTGCTTTTTGAACTCACAAATAAAATGTTGGTGAAAAGTGGATCTTATGCAACGATCTAAGTGTACTTCAATTTCTAATTCACCTACAAAAGTCAAGGTTATATTTTCTTTTCTGAAATGTATATACACAGTGATACATAGCTGCTGCGGCTAATGCTAATTTACATGTCAAGCAACCAAGCGTAAAACCCCCATTTCCCTCCATGTGCACAAGTGACAGGAAGTGACTGGAGGTGTTATTACTTGAAAAAACATCTTAATTGTACACACGCAATCAACTGACGCTTTCTACTAAAATCGATGGGAGACATCAGACACAGAACATCCATGTTAGAAAGTCAATGAAAGCAACACACCTAAAATCTCAGAACTTATCATCCAGGATAGTTATGAAGAGAATAAGCGATTGCCTTTAAAAGTTTATTAATAATAATAAAAAAACTGTGTTGTGTTCATAACTGAATACAAAACGTGATGTAATCCTTTAGCTTTTTGCAAGATTAGCAGTTTGAAAATATTAATGCACCTGATCATTCTCTGAATTCCTTGCTTGAAATTGTTTCCAAAGTTTAGTTTGAATTGGCTAGAAAACAAATGGCAAATATAATCGTTTTGAAAAGAAATGACTAAATTCAATATAACCATCTAATCTGTAATTTGACCTTGCCACAATCTATGCATTTAAAATATAAAATGATCATACGTTCATGTAAAAAAAACAATACATTGTTTAACCATTTTTCAACAACACATCTAGATAAATTGAGAAATGTTATCTTTATGCACCTGATGGATGTTCAAATAACATTTTGTTTTACACTTTTATATCAATTCATTAATAGTAACTGATTACATTGCTGATTAGTTTTTGTTGGTTTGTTTTAAAGATTGTGTTTATAATGTATGTAGTGTTATAAAATGTGGTATTGAAAACTTCACTTTCAAGGTCTAATCCAGTAACTGTTGTGAAACCATAAAGCATTTTAGAGAACACAAAGTGAAAGTGTCTTTGTTAAGGGTTTCTTTATGTCTGATGTGGTGAAGCAAATCTGTCTCTAGATCAGGAAAGCAATAAGCCCAAGCAGAGCTCTTAGCGTATTATGGAGCTTTGTGAAACAACGAACCCTTATTAAATATATAAAACCCTTTTATACTGTTCACCTAAAAGCCTTTTATCAATCTCTACAATTAATTTCATGCTTAAATAATTCCTGCTTTTATCTATCCTTCCATTACATGCCATTTGTCTGCCACTGAGAAATTTTAGAATTTATATTCTTTTCAGCAAAGATGCTGAGTTGTGATTTACTAAGGAGAAGTGGTTAGTGTTGCTCTCTGATTGTCCTCTATTTGCGAAACACTTTATCTTTTATGGCCTGTGTAAATCTTTGTACTATTTTATGGACAGAAGGTTTGAGTTTCACTCCACTGAAACATGTTTCTTCAAAGAAAACCAATTGACTGGACGTCTGCCGCCTCGGGTAGAAAAGTAGTTGTCCAGATATCTTCAGGGAGGACACACACATAGAAGACCTTGTATCTTATGGGTCTGTTTTTTTAGCCTATTAAGTATAGCTCCATAAGAACTTTCATACCTGGACAAATTGATGTGTTAAAGAATGTTGAATGATTGATAAATTGCAAGTTGAAGAGAAAATCGGTTCAAGAGCTTTGACATTCTTTATGAGAATCTATATATGTGTTATAGCAAAAACAAAATATTTCTTGCAATTTTAGTAACGAAGAAAGACTGCAGTTCAATTAAAGTAAATGTGTTTTGTCATCATATCCCGAGAGATGGCTTTTTCATCACAGAATGAAAAGTGTTGATTAGTTGATATTCTCTGCTCTCGTTTTGAAGTGCCCTGTCTGATTAACTGTCACACACACACTTATCCAAGGTGGCTTCAATAGCATGGAATTACCATCCACTTTATTGGTCTGGTAAAATCGTCAACGATTGCATAACATGTCATAAAATAGAAGCTCCCCACAGGATCTTCAGCCACTCAGTTATTCATTTTGAGCTACTTTACATAATTCTCCATATAAATGTACTAAACAATGAAGTCGTAAACAAACCAGAACAAGATAAGAGGATAGGCTCGGATTCCCAAATCTTTATAGAAAACAGGGGACTCAATTTATTCTGATGCATCTTGATATGAGCACATTCAAAACCAAAGCTCTCTACTGGTGAGCAAAATGATTTTCTTTTTCAAAAGTCTTGCATTACTTACTTATATCTTGGTTTCTCTTCAGGCTGCCATGTTTAAACCATTAAATCATTACATTTGATGGAACCATATTTCTTTGTATTTGCTGGTGTTTTTATTAAATTGTTTTGACTGTCCATAAAGTAGCTTTGCAATATTTCAGCATTTAACTGAAGTCCATATAACAGTTCTTTAATCTCACCCTCTTACTGTTTCTGAGTGAAAAATGTTTCTAATTATAGCTCGGCTATTCAAGAGAGGCGCAGGCAGTCGCTGCCATTAACTTAACCATTCCGCTCGCGAGGGCAGATGTGCATTTCAAGGTAACCTCAAACGAGAAGTTATTTTAAAGTTTTTGTAGAAAAGCATTTGGCTAGAAAGCATTCTTAATCTTGTATTTCAAGTGATTATTTGTCGTTATATTGGCCTCCAGCGGGAAAATTTCCTAAAATTAAATCAATTTCGTGATGGTGTCCAGGAAGATGGGGTAGTCTGCAGTCTGTGATCATTGGAAAAGAGTCCTGACATTTTTCTTCACCGAAAATGGGCTATGGCCAGTGAGTCTGTTTTTATTTTTTTATTAACCCTAACCCTAACCCTAACCCTAACCCTAACCCAATTCCTTACTAATAAACAATATAATATACACTGAAAATACTCTAATTAGCATTAATTAGCTCTGAAGTGAGTTTAGAGCATATGTAATTTAAACGTTTGATGATAATTCCTCAGTTTAAAATTATACCGAATGCAGCCGGAACTTTAGTCCCGAGAAAGCAGAATGGAAAATAATGATTGGTGTGCACTTAATTGCTTCAATTTTTTTTTTAAAGATTTACGAATCAAGTTTACCCAAGATTAACTTTTGGAGACATTTCTGATTGTGATAAATCAAGTACGACCCCAATGATTTGTTTTGTGATATGCTTGTTTGGTTTCTAAGGTGTTCTCTATTCAAATAAACGCCTTAACTTATTTGACACGTTTACCTTTCTTGTACTTGCCATTTTATTTATCATTCAGTTAAATAACTGCAAACACTCTGTGATCCATCTCAGATCGATATATATCGTATGTCTTAGATTAATTCTTTATTTTTGTTAACTTTTGTGAATTTATATAAACTGTTTTGTTATATATTAGAATAAATGTATATGGCTTATTCCTTGTGTGCTCTTCATATTATTGTTACTAAGAATACTTAAAAGACAATTACTATAGCCAAGAAACAAACCATATAAATAGCAAATATACTTTATTTATTTTTCTTTAACCTTATTTTTTTGTATTTAGAATTTAAACAGGGTTGGTGGGTCTGCTAGACCCATAGCATGTTGGGGCTTTTAATTCACACAATCATACATTTTATGTGTGATTTATGTTTATGGGGAAAGACAGAATAAAGGTACAGAATCTACAATTTTCACACTTTTACATGCCCCGGACCCAGTAGACCTGAACACCTTGTACGTAATATAAATGTATAGGGGGTATATACAGTGTCGGGTCAATAAATATATATTTTTTTTTTGGTATATGTTTTTAACAAAAAATCTTAGTTTCTACTAATAAATGCTTGTATCATTTTTATTTTGATGAAAACTAAAAACAGGTTCCACAGACACGAACCACTATACAAGGGTTACATTTGACATGTTTTACATAGTATGCATGTTTGAGCCATGCATCTCTTTACTATTTCCCCTAACGCTCACTTCAAAAATGAATTTACTATGATTCAAATCACCCATTGTGCAATAAATTGCTTAATTTATTATCATACAACAAGAATAAATCAAATGACTTATGTAAACTTCATATGATCTTATTGTGTTTTGTAAATCCACAATTTCACTTTCCAGGACATATGAAAAATGATTTTTGGATATAAAAACCCTCGAGCACTTTAAAACGTGTAAACTGATCACTCCTCATTACTGAATGGTGGTGTTTTTGAGGTTGAATAAATCAATGTTTGGGTTGAAAAATGATTTTGGCAGTACAAAAATCCTAGTCAAGACTGAAACTTCTTCTTTTGTCCTCCATTACAACATACTGCTGCATAACATTTCAACGATTCAATCAATAACAGTACCATATGTTAGCATTAAAAAGTGTTTGTGAGTCTAGCCTGGAGGATCAAGGGCACTAGGTTGTCTTGGCACTTGATACAACTATTGATTTTTCATACCATGACCTATGTTTCCTGGATTTTCTCTGGTGACTTGGTTGAATTCACCCTCCTTTCTATCCACAACTAATTACTTCCACCCAGACCTCAAGGCACGTTTTGAAGTTAAACCAAAAATGTTTTATGGGTGGTATAGGATCAAATGGTCAGCAAAGGAGTATCCAACAGGCAATAGACTACAACATTTGTAAGGAATGTAAAAGCAACCATTAAAGTGAGTGAAAGTTGATTAAATCCACAGGTTTTACAGTCTCTGAGGAAATATAACAGTTCACATTTTATAACACGTTTTGTTATAGGGACCAGATACAGCACTAAGGTTCGAGTTGTGCTTTTTTTTAATTCCCTGGGACTCTGACCCTGACTGGCCCTCTCATTTAAGCGCACACATTCTCACCTGTCTGCTGAGAATAACGCCTCCAGCCCTTTATTTCCTCATAAGGATGGCGTCTGCTTCACCATAGTTTGGATCCAATTAATGGGGTATGAATAAAGGTGAATGGAGATCTCCAAAAAGCTCTGGCTTATTCTGTAAATTCACCCTCAATAGGTTTTTTTACTCCTGTTGAAAGGGGCCTGAGGTAAATCATTAACCTTCATTTCAGGGGTTGGCTGTTTTGATTGAGCTCACTGCAGCTTGGTTTTCTGATCATTGTGACTATCTGGCGTGTGTCACACTGTGCTTGAACGTGTTTTCCTTTCATGGGGAGTGTGGATCCACTAAGGCAAGTCAACATGACCTTTCACTCTCAGTTAATATTGAAATGGAACAGGTCGTTGAAAGGTTGCATCTGAATTGGGGGATTACTTTGCCCTAGTAGACACATTAATTGCAGTCTCAAAGAAACAGAAAACAAAACAGACATAGCAAAGGTCATAGCCTAGTGCAAAGTTTTTCTTCGGTTTGAAATTATTTTTCTTCTGTAAGTTTAAATGCCATCTTAACTTCTTCAAAGGGCATATTAAAGGAAAAAATTATGAGTAAAAATGATTAATTAATTAATTATTAATATTAATTTAGTTGACTAAACGCGTCACGGTGGCGCAGTGGGTAGAACGGTTGTCTCACAGCAAGAAGGTCGCTGGTTCGGGCCTCGGATGGGCATTTCTGTGTAGCGTTTGCATGTTCTTCCCGGGTGCTCCGGTTTCCCCACAAGTCCAAAGACATGCGGTATAAGTGAATTGAGTAAGAACGATTGTCCATAGTGTTAAAGTGTTAATGAGCATGTGTGAATTTTTCCTAGAGTTGGGTTGCGGCTGGAAGGGCATCCGCCGCATAAAACATATGCCAGAGGAGTTGGCGGTTCATTCCGCTTTGGCGACCCCGAAAGGGAAAAAGCCGACATGAAAATGGATGGATAGTTGACTAAACATATATACATAAGTTGCACTATAATAGATAATTATATCTATTTGCTATTTTTCTGTAACACAGTAAGATTACATGTATCATCACTAGTTAATACATAAATTAACCATTCATTTATGAGCTAATGATGCTTTAAATATGAGTTTATTAATGTATCATTCATGAAGTTACATTAAACCTTAACACGAGTCATATGAATAAATACCTTGATTAATCAATGCATTAATTTATACCGAATCGATGATGATGATGGCTCCTCCTAAAGCGAACAAGTAACTAATCACAAACTTTGAAATATGTTTTGTATTTTATTTTTTGCATTAATTATTTACTTGAGAGGTGTACATTTAATTAACTCTTCAGATAATTAACTATTCGTTTATAATAATTTGGGTACTTTAATCATATTCGTTAAAATTTTGTTTACCTCAAAGTTAATGCCTTAATTAACAGAACCTAATCAGATTATTCAGAAACTAATCATAATTGAAGGCAGTAAATTATATATGAATTCATATGACTCATGTGTCAACTCATAATGATTTCATGGTTTATGTTCTATTATTACATTTTAGAACCATTTCAATATGTTTTGTTGTATTTGCCTTCAGTTCTGTTGATTTCTCTCCCTTAGTGTGTGTGTTTTCACCCTCTCTGGATAGTTTTAGTTGCTGATCAGGAGTCTCTGCAGGAGTCCAGCTCCTTAACTTCTGCACACCGCAATACCTTCTGTCTTCTATGTTTCTATTAGAAATCTGTAATGTAGATTTTCCCACTCTTGGGTATTTTATGCTATTTATTTTTTGACTGACTAAACCTCTGGCTGCGTGTGGTTAGGTTCTGAACCTCTGTGATTAGTTTCTGTTTTTTCTCTGAAAGATAAAAAGATGAGATCCTCGACAAATGTTTTGTCACCACCTTTGTATAAAAATGTGTTTTAGTTGTCTATTTAATGTTTTTATTTACAAATGTTTATTTTTAACATATTAAAAGACATCGGTGCCTTAAAACTTTTACAGATCCCAAAATTGTACAGAGTTTTATAATAACTTGTAAAGACTGAAAACTGTCTGCTAAGGCTAATGGTCAGTCATTGCTCATGATCTCAACTGCCCTCAGTGCAGGAGCCAGTTTACATTAGCTGTGAATGTGGCCTTAAAAATAGCTCCTTAATAAAGTTCACAGCTAGAAAAGGCCAGAGGTGCTTATTTCCACTCTCTGTTGTTGATCTTGGAGGGAATACCACAGAAATGAGCTGATTATATCTGATAAATATCAGACCCTAGGCTTTCGCTTTTCTTTTCTCTTCTGGAGTTCTGGGTAATCAGAAAATACAGAATGAAGTGTAAAATGAAGAAATGAAGTGTTACATTTCTCTTGGCATTGGACGAGTGAAAGAAACAGAAGACTTTTTGAACTTTGAATGTCATTCAGCAGTTTCCCTTTTAAATAAAATGTCAACACAGAAATGAATGTTTGAAATGGATAGTTCAATAGATATGTGTGAGCATAAATGCACAAACTCACTACTCATTTGACCTGAAATACATTTTTAAAAGATGAATAGAATATGTATATTATATACATGTATTGTGAATAAAAGGGACTTGTTGTTTTATAAATACATTTAAATAGGATATGAAAACATAAATATATGAAAAGCTTCATCAGAACTTCATACGTTTGATTTACTGTTGCAGAATAAACAAATGTCATTACAATAATTATATAAGGTTTGTGAGTGCATTAAAATTGACTGAAAAAGAGACAAAACGTCTTCATTAAAAATATTCTTGTTGTTATTATTGTTTACATATTTTGTTAAAGATACTTTTGAGAGTGTACGCCTTATTTGAGTTCATTCAACTTAATTTCTTGAGACTTCATAAATTCACGTCTTATTCCTACATATATTTAGCTTCAACTAAAATATAATTTAATATAATTTTGAGTTAGGCAAACTTAATTTGATCAAATCCAGCTGCCATAAGAACTTTTCTTTTTTTAATGAAAATGTGCTTTGGTCAAACACACTTTAATTAAATCTACAATTTGTGTTTTTGTATTATTAAAAATGTCACTGCATATGAAAACATTTTCTTCTTAATCATTAAATCTAGTACCAGAATCTGAACCTTCTGTTCAAACTGATTTTAAATGGCAATTATTACAAATGCTTTTCTCAGTATATAATTGTTTTTATAGAGAACAGGGTATAGAATTGTAATATAATTTCTACCCAATACTAAATGTTACTAAATTCTAATTGAATTATGTTTTGGAAGTGCAAAAATATTGACAATAAAGTCAAAGGAAGGAGTCTAAACTACTGAAAACCACCAACAAAAAGTTTTTTTTAGATGTTAATATATTTTACAGATTCTGTCAGTTCTGAATGACAGTTTGAGTTGCAAATGGTTACATTTATTTAACAGTAAATGGTAAATAATGTTACAATAACTGCCGGTGAACTGATAGAGTACAGTGATCAAGACAACTGGTGCATTGGTTTATAAAATGACCTTCATTATTTTTTACTTTCAGGGAATCTGCACATTTATATGCTATTCGTTGTAAAAAAATGTGCTTTATTGTCTAAAATGTGATTATGTAAATCTGTTGCTTCCAAACGCCTGCTATGAAGAGTGATGTTGACAATGTGAAAATTCCCTCAGAAACTTTTCATCTTGGCAGGGATGTGCTAAAGATTTACTTGCTGCACTCATGTTTCTCTGGTAGACCATCTGTTTAGCTGACAGTCAACCACAGTCACCGCTGAGCTGAGTAAATGGCAGCGATTTTGAGGACGTGCTCCTGAAGCAGGCAGAGAGCATGGGATCATTTGAATGGTCTGCAGAGCATTTAACTCCTTTAAAAGGCTCATATCGCATTGTATAGATGTATTCTTTAAATTCAGCATATAGGAATGTCATTAGCATGAAGCACCAGGAGTACTGCTAAAAATCAACAGTTTCCTCAAGGGGAAAACAAATTAATTAATTTCCACAAGACATAAATATTTTAGCCTGGCAGGGAGGTGTTATTTATCACGCCTGTTTGGAGAACAAAGAGACTTTCCTGCTGTCCCGTGTGGTTTTAAATTTGTGCTGGGCCAGAGGATGCAAGTCACGTCAGAGATTTACTGAGGCAGATTCTCCCACATGGCAGAGACAGAGCAGATTGAATGTTGTTCTGCGTGCTCGTGCTGTACTTACATCACTGCATGGTGTAACTGTGACCCATAAGTGTCACCCTGCTCACGATTACGTGCATACTTAAAGATATAGTAAGAGAAGTTTGGGAATAGTTGTAGATTTCAGGAATTATAACACAGCTTTGTTTGTTTTTAGCAATGCATTTCAGGTATACAGTAATGATAATATGCAGATATAAAGCTTAAATGAATAAAGACAAACTGACACATTTTCCAAAAGTAAATTGTTTTGAAAATGAGTAGAAACAGCACAGGCCCAAACTGGTTTTGTGGCTAAAACCAACAGTATATATATATATATATTTTGAGGGGTTTTAGCCACAAAAACCTTTTGACTCGTGTATTCTCGTGTAGAATGAACCGAACATCCTGCTTCGCTTATAAAGGCGTCAAAGCCTTGCAGAGGACAAATTGCTCTAGTCAAGCCACTTTGTTCCTTCATATCTTTTACTTTGTAGGGCTTTTTTTCTTCAATAAATCTTACCGTCTGAAGATTCAATTGGTAATCTTAACATCAATACACCAACATGATGCAAGGAGAAAGAAATGATAGGACACAAGGAGCGATGAGAAACGACAACCTTGCCTTATCGCTCTAGGCTTGAGGCACACTAAGATCTTATTTTCATCCTTTTTCTCACCCTACCTCTGATTTGTGATAATACTTTATCAAGATTATTCCACACCATACGCTCCAAAGAGAAAGGATAATAGACCTAGGTGAAAATTGATTTGTGTTTCAGATGTACTGGAAAAAAAATACTTTTGTGTTTAATTTTGCCAGCTCATGGTTTGTAAATTGAGAGTAAATTTGTTTTCATTTCTCCTACAGCTCTGTTCAGCACCGTCTAAAATGAGAATGTGAGTTTATTACCATGTCCTCTCTACAATGTTTAAGTGTTCTTTCAATGGCACTTTGTTCTTGTTTTTTTCTTATTCTATGAACTTTCTATTTATAGATAGAATTGTTAATATTATTGCCTTCACTTTTAGAGCAGTGCATGGAAAAGTTGTTAATTACTTTATTTAATTTGTATGTGTGTTATTGTAACAGTTCTTCATCCTTCAGTCTCAGGAGGGCCCTATAGGCTTAACTTTTTTTAAAAGGTTCTTAATTTAAAGTGCCTTTTATCCAAAAGGTTTACCTGAAGACATTCCAAAGGATTTAAACAGCTCACCTCTCTGTGTGTAATTTGAATCAATTTTTATGAAAGCCTCAGTTTTGACTTGCTCATGAGGCTTATTTGAATTTGAATTTGTTATCAGGGCTTTGGTTCTTCTCACAGACCTAAATACATCTTTTTCTGAGCGAAGATTAGAGTGGAGGATTACCGGGAATCAGAAATAGCTTGTGTGATCCACCACTACACAAAATATCAAGAAAATCATGAAATCTCCAATTCTTAGAAATGTTCTTATGCATATAAAAAATCCCTTGAAACTGAAATAAATTTTCAGTGCCTCCATAATCCCTTTTGATATTAATCAGTTATAGAATAATACATATATTTATTTAAAAAAGCAAGTGCTGTTCCAAAACTAAATTAAAAACTAAAAATCTAAAAGTGCTAAAGTAAAAACAGAATTACCAAATGCTCTATCTACATTTTTATTTAAATCTTTATAGATTGAACAACAACAATTGAACAAACCACACTTCAAAATGTTTTTTATTACTTTTTCATTGTAAATGATTATACGTCCTAAAAAATTTAATAATACAACTTTTAAAATATAAAAAAGTGGACTTCTACCCTAAATGACATCTGGTATATTGGTGTTGAACTAACTGTAAATGACTGGGTTTAAAACGATTAAAAAAAAATTTCCTCGTTCATATACATTCATTCATTCATCTTCATGTCGGCTTTCTTCCCTTTCGGGGTCGCCACAGAGGAATGAACCGCCAACTCACTGGCATATGCCCTCTGAAGGATGCCCTTCCAGCCGCAACCCATCGCTGGGAAATCGTTCATATACAAATTTGGCATATTATGATCATTATATATTTATATATAGAATTCTTATTGAGTAAATTAATTTTTTTTCGTTGGTTCTATTTTTGTTGTTGACTGAATTAATATTTTCTACTTGAGTTCACATTTTCAGTGGCTGTGGCTGGAAGTAAAAAAAATATGTTCACTCAATTGTTGTGTCAGATTGATCTGTTCAGGAACTTGAAAAATGGGTAGCAATTTATAATAATTACAAACTATGAATCATTATTTACATTACACTAGGAATATTTGTTTATACAGCATTTATTATCACACTGATTCAATAGTACTATATGTCAGAATAATAAGACGTATGAATGTGCTTTCAAATAATTTATCAATCATTTATTAGCATGTTTTAAATGATGTCATTAATATCTTATTATTTCCCAGCGATGGGTTGCGGCTGGAAGGGCATCCGCCGCATAAAACATATGCTAGAGAGTTGGCGGCTCATTCCGCTGTGGCGACCCCGAAAGGGAAGAAAGCTGACATGAAGATGAATGAATATCTTATTATCTAAGTGGTTTTTAAATAGTGAAAACTTTCATTTATGATAAACCGATCCTCATTTAAAATGATTAACCGACCCTCAATTAACCATATTATATAGATGTTTATAAACAAAGATTAATGCTTGCAAAGTTGTGCTTATTAATTTCTTACTTTCAAGGAAGACAATGGATGATATTAACAAATTCGGATATTTATTAAAAAAGGTGAGTGACAGACAGTCGATGTCAATAAGGGTTATTGCAGAGATGGAAACACAACCGGTGAACAATGATGATCGCCCGGCTACGGGGATGATGATGATGATGATGGAAGGAATATTTTATCTTTTCTTGTAGATGGGGACCAAATGGAGACGGACGACAGCGAGGAACAGGAGATGATGACGACGACGAAGATAGAGTTAAGTAATGTAGTACACGAGTTCAAAGAGCATAGAGCACACGAGACCAGACGAGACGAGAGTGGACGAGGATGTGAGGTGAGTGAAGTGTTTAAATGGGGCTATGGTGATGTGGCACGGGTGGTGAACAGTCAGTAATCAGGTGATTGGAAACGCGAGGCCTTGAGTGCACTTTTGTGGGTGGTGCCAGGTGATTCCATGACAGAAACAATGCTTTATAAATTATTCATTTAATATATGATAGTGCTAAATTTGTGGTAGTGTGTAGTTATTGTAAAGTGCAAAAAGTTTTGTTGGATTGAATTTCAGGGAAGTCAAAATTAACTTTCATTCATTTGTGTTGTATGTATTGCTTAACAATTACCGAAGCAATTAAAATTTTTAGACAGCAAAACATATTGATTTTTTCGGTGCATTATCACATAATTCATTCAGAAACTGGTTTCTGATATCTCCTTTAAGCATTCTTTGTTTTGTGTGAACGTGTTTAATTAAGTACATAGAGACTTATTGTGACAGAATTCATTTCAAGAGTCAATGTTTTAATTTCTTTGACCTGATCGAGTTTGATTTCTTAGAGCTGTTTGTTATGTCTGCAGCTCAGCTTATCATAAATCACGAGTTCCATTTTAAATTATTACCATAAACCTGCCTCTTCACGTTAATTATTTGCTTTATCACCATTCAGTTCATGGCCTGTTTATCTCTGACTCTGACATGTGTTTATTACATTTTTATGAGAAATCATCCAAGACTTTGCTTACCTTTAGCTAATATCCCATGTGCCTCTTTTAAATGAGTTTCAGTCTGCTGTGAAGAAGAAGAAGCTGTCAGCAAAGACTGTCTAATTTCATTGAAGTGCTTTGAAGTTTAGAATTATGCAACCAAAGAACATTATTCCTCCTACACAACAGCAGCTGCATGTGGTAGAACAATCAATGATTCCTCCTGTCTTTTAATGAGCGTACTTTTTATTTATGAAACAACAGTGCAGATAAAACATGACAAAAAGCTGGACTCTAAATTGCTATTCGTCACTGTCGTGGAAATGACACTAGGGAATTTACACTGTGAACTTGGAATGAACAAAAACAGTGGGTGTAAAATTCTATCAGTTAGCGTTTAGTTCCCCTAAGAGCCATGAAGTAAGATTAAAGTGGAAAACAATGGAAAAAGTCACTTTATTGCCTCAAAGACTAAACCTTACTCTTGCTCCAAATTATGCTGCAAGTTGCTATAACTCTGATGAATGAAGTTGACCTACAGTGGTAATTGCATGTTAATGTAGGATATTAACAGTTTTAATTTTATGCTGAAAGCATGAGTCAAGATTCATCTACTGGGACAAGCAGCAGACAAATAAGCTCATAACTCCAAACTTTATCTTGCTCAAAAGTGTTCTCCTAAATAAAACAATTGCTTCTACTGACTCAAAACTTGTCTATCTACATAGAACATGTGTTTCATTTTGGCCTTACTAATAAATCTTAATTTAAACTCTATCTCGAAACATATATACTGTTGAACACCCAATAAAACAGCACTCTGGACTACACTACAGTTTATTCCACTTCACATTCCATGACTAAAAAACCATACAATAACACTAACCTTAAGATCTTCGTTTTATTTTTAGGTATTCAGGCATTTATACTGTCATTGAGATAATAATAATAATAATAATAATAATAATAATAATAATAATAATAATAATAATAATAATAATAATAATAATAATAATAATAATAATAATAATAATAACAATAATAATAATAATAATAAAAATAATAATAATAATAATAATGTGTTTTATTTGTAACACAGTGTTGTTTAAAACAAGACATTTATAACAAAGAAAACAGTTGATGAAACTAGCTGTAAATTGATTTTGAGAAACATTTACATTGAGGATCTGTACATTAAATTGAAATAAAAATAATAAGTAAGAAATGTACAACAGCTAAGTATGCATTATTCAGTTTTAAACGTGTGTCGTGGAAGCAAAGAACGCCCGATGCGAAGTCAATTCCTTTTAATTTTGGAATTGTACAATTCCTCAATGTAGCTTTTGTTCTTTGTCATCTGTTCCCGTGCAAGCAGGTGACTTCTCAAATATCTTTTGATCCAAAGGACAGTTGGTGTAAAAAAATTACAATACAACTTAAATAATACAGTCCCTAAAACAATACAAGTTGGGCAAATCCGAGAAATGCGGTCTAGCGCTCGAATTGGCTCGACCTGCTAATGTTTATTACAATTGTTTGTAAAGTCATGCAAGTGATTAAACTGAACTGAACTATGTATGCATTTATCGGGAAATATACAACACTCGCCATACAATCAGAATTGCGTATTCAGACAGAACGTGGCATACTAATAACAATAATAATAACAATAATAGAACTTGTGCTAATTTCAAACAAAAATAGTAATTCAAACTTAAAAACTTTTTTTTTTTCAATTCAGAGGTCACAGACCTTTTTATTTTATTATCAATATGTACAGAATAGTATTACTGCATGGGCGAGAATGCATTTGTGTGCCACAATTGGCTTCTGTGAACTGTCAAAATTATGACAACAAAAAACTGCTGAAAGCGTTGTCAATAATGAATAATGAATAATGAATGGGTTAAAACAATCAAATCATTAAGGAGTAGATTATCATTAAAAAAAAACATTCACTTTTATTTTAGCATTCAATATTGTCTTCAATGATTAGCAGTCAATTTCAAGTATAAAGTAAAATTCAGCAAATTGAATAATATGAAAGCAAATAGTCTCTCGCTCCATTACCAGGTTTACTTTTAGCTTTGTTTCCAAAATGAGTTTCAGTTACAAATGTCTTCAATTACATGTGGTGGAAGACTGGTTGGATTATGCAGCTCACAAATGGAAAGGAGAGAGAGAAATCTAATAATTTGTTTGTTGCTTTTCATTTGTGTAAATCATGCACTCAATTTTCTGGAGTAGAGAGGCAATCTAATTGAAAACGACCAGCAATCCCCCTATTTCTTGTTTTTCCCATTGGTTTCCCCCATAACTCTAAGTAATTAATAGAATGCATTACAGGCTGCTCCAGTGACTTATTCGCCCAATTCTAGCAGGCCTGGGGGACAAATCAACCTGACTGATGAAGAGTGAATTAACAGAGTGCAAAGGGAACCAGCATGGACTCAAGCCAGCACAAGAATAGATTATGCTTTTTATTTCTTTGCCAATGAAACTCATGAAGTGACGGGCCTGCTTATGATTTGCTCATTGTACATTTTAATTTTAATTATTTTATTATTATTACTCTCTCTCTCTCTCTCTCTCTCTCTCTCTCTCTCTCTATATATATATATATATATATATATATATATATATATATATATATATATATATATATATATATATATATATATATAGATATATATAGATATATATATATATATATTTTTTTTTTTTTTTTTTTTTCCAGTGGCGAATTACTTTCTGGAACTACAGCTGCTCTGTAATGCTGATTCACTGGAGGCTTGTTCACTTCTTGTGTTTAGTTAAAGGGTTGCCAGTTGGTAGGGAATGTACATGTCAGCACATAATGAAAATAAATCTTCTGACTTTAATCACAAATGTTAAGTACTTAAGCAGTACGCATATAGTATAATTAATGATTTAGTTTCTTCCTACTTCATTGAAGAGGAATATGAAATAAAATTAAATATGGAATTTTATTTCAACCATTGATGGTTTATTAGAATGCAAACTGTTATGTTTAATGATGACCTACAAAATAACACTAAAAACTGAAAACTGGAAGAAAACAGTAGTTTTCAATCACTACTTTAATATACAACTATTATATATCAAAATTAACACAGAAATTACCAATTAATTAAATGATCAATGAGGTATTATTTTGTTTCAGCTAAAAGGATGCATCAATCCCCAAATAATACAATCAATTACAAACTCAACTGAAACAAAAACTTGATCATCCAGCACAAATAATTTGCCCGTTAGTTTTTGTTTTCAAAAGGAGTGCTTATCTCCAAAATAACTTGAAACAGATATCTTCTTTTAAATGTCACTGAAAAGAACATATCAATTTACTCTGTTGGAAGTCTTGATGTATATTCATGCAAATGAAGTATAGCAAGAGTGATGTAAAGAAACGAAGTAACACCAGCCGTGACATTCTGCTTTTGGAGCAATTCACAAGAATGGTAAAGAAAATAGCCCAGTTGAAAATGACATTATTCATAAGAAAAAAAATAACTGAGAGGTGAATGCCCTTTAGTTGTGGAATTTTAAGCATATTATATAGATGAGAACCCAATTACTCCTGACATCTCTTTTTCTCCGTAGGCCCTTCAGCACTGCTCAGGCATCTCCATCTACACCTCACACTCATCCCAAGGACCCCGGAAGCATAGCAAACCAAAGGAACTAAAGAGTGAAATAAGCCCTTACAAGCCCCTTTAAAGGGATGCTATTGTTTTGTAGAAGTGTTTTTAATAAATGGTTGAAAGACTCCTCACTGTCTCGCTCTATTTACCCTGACACATGCACAGTTAAATCAATCTTCAAAAAAATAATTTATAACTACTACTTTAGTCTATTTATTGTTGGTAATATGGTAATGTTAATGTCACAATTAGAATGGTCAGACTCAGAATCAGAAAGCCAATTAATTTAAAAATAAACTTTAACAAACACAATTAAAAACCAAGCTTGAAACCAAAGTTTGAACCAAAGTTGAAAAGCAAAACATTAAAAATTAGAGCAATGTTGGACAAAAATCAAAAACCCACGAAACATATTCTATCGACGTGTAAGAGTATTTGACCAACAAAAAAGAGAAACAAGTAAATGATATTATGAGAATACAGGAAACAAATCCAGAACAAACTGAAGACAATATTTCAATTAATCTGGTTACAATGGTGGTGAGGTTAGTCATTAAAGAGAGCACATGAAGCACAAAGGGCGTCATGGTGGCGCAGTGGGTAGCACGGTCGTCTCACAGCAAGAAGGTCGCTGGTTCTAGGCTCGGCTGGGACAGGTGGCATTTCTGTGTGGAGTTTGCATGTTCTCCCCGTGATCGTGTGGGTTTACTCCGGGTGCTCCGGTTTCCCCACAAGTCCAAAGACATGCGGAATAAGTGAATTGAATAAGAACAATTGCCCATAGTGTTAAAGTGTGAATGTGTGTGTGAATGTTTCCCAGCAATGGGTTGCGGCAGGGAAGGGCATCCGCTGCGTAAAACATATGCCAGTGAGTTGGCGGTTCATTCCGCTGTGGCGACCCCGAAAGGGAATAAAGCCGACATGAAGATGGATGGATGGATGAAGCACAAAGACCAATAATGAACCATGTGCTCACTAAACATCGAAAGAGACCTAAAAAAGCAAATAAGCCAGTCATGTGATAAAACAAGGTAACACGGTTGGTGAAACCCCCCCACAAAATACAACATGTGCCCACAAAACAGTGAAAAAGACATGCCAGTGATGTGTAAGACACAGGTAACACGGCTGGTGAACAAATCCCACAAAAGACAGCACAGGAGAAAACACAATCCAACACTTCAACAAGAGACAGATTTAAAGCCGACAGTGAACTCCACCCCCTGAAAGTTTTGCTTTACTTGGAGAGTAGGATTAGTAGGATTGTAGGATTGACATATTAGCACACAAAAAATAAATAATTATTAAAAACCCCTTTTCATCAACCCTTTTCTTTAAAAAGATATTGTTGTTTTTTCTGAAAAAAAATTCCATTATAAAATATGCTTTAGTTATTGAAGGTTTAAAAATGTTTTAGTTTTGATGTACTTGTATGGGTTTTGTGTGTGTATTTCCACATTAGTGTCACAATGGGGGGAAACTTGTGTTTTATGTAGCTAATTATGTCTTTTTTTTTTTTACCATGAACAAATTTAGTAAATACAACCACTCTGCTCCGACATTCAAATAGTGTTCTATATTGTTTCTCCTACAGCTCTGAACTTAATCTGTCATCTTTGGGGTTCATAAATAACATTTAAAAGGCTGAGGTGTTTTGTATGCTGCAGGCTTTTCTTGAGCCTCCTCACCGCTAATGTCCAAAGTCATGTTCTTCAGTTTGTCACAAGCCATCTGTTCCTTGCACTAACAGCTGGCCTAGTTAAAAGCACACAACATTCATAATTTATCAGAATTAACTGCAATACAATCCCCCTGTTTCCTGTGCATGCTCAATGTGTTTACCTGCATTTAGCTCATCCTGTCATCACTCCAATATTCAATAATAACTCGAATCTTCTGGAAAATCTGCTCTGATCTAAAGAATTTTGGATGATATAAAAAGCGAACAGATGTATCATTGCAGCTCATTTTGTCACATTCTTTGATTTTCAAGGTTTGAAGATGAAATATTTATGTCTGGGACGGGATGAGTTATATGACTGGTGCTTCATTGGTAAACAACCGTTGGCTGGAATTATAAATATTCTGAAATATGTGCTAATAATTAACTACTGCTACCGCAAGCAAGGTATGTGTGTATAAAATACTAATGTAATATCTTTCAGGTAATGAAGGCAGAATTGTTCATCCATGCATTATTCTTTCATGCTGAATGGTTTCAAAGCTTCAAGGTCACTAATACAACATATGGCAAACTATTAATAAACCATTCAGTGAATTCAGGGAACATGTCTTAATTGAACCTCCTTTCTTTTACCATCATTCTTTCCTTTAGATGATCTTCCTTGTTTCTTTCAAATAACTTACTTCCTTCAGAGTTTCACTTTAAGTCTTTCCATCATCAAGAATTAATTTCTTCCCTCTTTCTCTTCCTCTCTTTCCTTTGTCCTTTGTTTCCTCTACCTCCCTCTAAAATCATTCTTTTCTTTTTTTCTCTCTACCTTCCTCCTTCTGTTCTGCTCCTTAGTTTCATTCACTCTCTAAATTTTTCTTTCTCCTTTACATAGTTGCTCTCTTTCTTCCACCTTCCTTCATATTTATTATTTAAAAAGTCATGTTTTTTATTGTCACGGTGGCGCAGTGGGTAGCACAGAAGGTCGCTGGTTTGAGCCTCGGCTGGATCAGTTGGCATTCTTGCATTTTCACGTGAGTTTACCCTGGGTGATCGTGTGTGTTTACTCCGGTTTTCCCCACAAGTCCAAATACATGCAGTGAATTGGGTTAAAACAATTGTCCATAGTGTATGAATGTATTTACGTGTCTGTGGATATGACGGGTTGCATCCGCTGCGTAAAATATATGCCAGATGAGTTAACGATTCATTCCACTGTTGTGACCCCTTAATAAAGGGACTAAAATGTTTTTTTAGTAATATTAAACTGTGCTTTTTATCTTTTTAATGGGTTGATTCATAATTTATAGAAGGTGTTTAAAAACATAACATACACATAGAGGTTTGCACATTGTCTGTGTTTGTAGCATATTAATTGCCTAAATAATAGGATAACATTTATGCAAAATGATTGACATTCTCAGAAAAAAGTTAAGATATCTAAATTAATGAACGACAATAATGCCTATTTTTAATGATTTTTAAAGCTTTCAGGTCTTTATTTTTATGCACAAGAAAGTAAAAGTGCTACAGCTTATATATTGCATCCAGATTCAGGCACTAATGAGATTCTATTTATCTTCTTGGCACATAAAGAGAACAGGGTGGCTCACTAGATTTTTCAAATGATGCTAACTTTTTAAAATGTTAGCTTAAGAGGTCATCGAATGATCAAAGCATTATTTCATTCATTTTAAAAGCAGAAGGATTTATCAAACAGAGCACTCTGACCCCTTCATTTCTCCATCTGTCAGAAAGATATGAACATGGGTAGACAAACAAGGGTAGGAGAGCGAATTAACAGCTTGTGTTTGTAATCATTAAGTCTCCATATGCTTCATTGATATTTTTCCAATGAAATCTGTTTGAATATTCAGTGCTCTCATTAGCGAGGATGGATACATCAGCTCATGATTCATTTGTAAGTGATGCAAGACCAGCAGACTCTTGTCTGTAGGAAAACTAATCTGTGAGAAACACTTTCTTGTCCAAAGCCTATTTTCGCAGTAAGGTATCCCTTCATGTGACAGAAGATGAGAAACCAAGGTTTTCTGCGAATCTATAACCTAGCATAATCTTCTCTCACACGCTCTCTACTTGTTTGAATGTCAAGCATTTGTTCAAGGAGTCTGGTTATTGTTCTTCATGGAAAATGGTTGCTGTGAACTAGCACTCTCACATGAAGAGACTTTCTTAAATGTGTTCTGAATAGTAAAATGAGAGTCACAATGAGTCAGTTTGGACTGCTATCATGAAAACGGTGCCCAATTTTCTGCCATTTTAAGGTAGTTTACATTGACTGAAAACTGCTGTACTGGTCATACTATTGGAATATTTTGAAAAAGTATTTATTTATGTATTTATTTTGTAATTCTATTCAAAGTGAGACTTTCATACATTATACATGATACAAAATGATGATTATATATGATATAAAATGTATTTGGTTTGATTTTGATGATTGTAACTGACAAGGAACTAAACCCCCAAATTCCGTACATCAGAAAATGTAAATATTGTGTAAAGGCTTAACCAGGGGGCTGTACCATGAACGTGGCTTAACAACCTCAGTATTACCGGATAGGTTTTGACTTGACAAAACCTAAACATTTGAATCAGGCTTAATCAGTACCATGAAGCTGCTCATCAAATCTCTTTGTCGAGTCAGGCGTTAATCCTGAAGCTCTGATTAGCTCACAGGCACGTGCACATAAAAGACTGACGTTGGCACGGAATAATCAATAGTGATGAACATGGATAGAGTGAAATTGTTTTTTTCACTGCGGAGGAGCAGCACGAGATTAAAGTTAGAAAATACGATGTGTATTTTATATTTTACATATCTTTTATGGTAATACTGTGCCAAAGCCAGGCGAGATTGTTGGTAGAGAATTACTGATTTCTTGAAAACAATGTCTAAGAAGCACATTCTGTTTAATGTAAAATTGAGTATCATGCGTGATATGTGTTTGATAACGATAACATATTTTTCCAGCGTTAATTCCAATACATTTGAATTTTTTATGTCATGTTAACGTGTTTATAGCTGTATTACAATAAAAATAAATGCTTATTTCTCTACAAAAGTATGTTTAAAATCCATCCATTCATTATCTTGTCGGCTTTTTCCCTTTTAGGGTCGCCACAGCGGAATGAACCGCCAACTATTCCGGCATATGTTTTACACAGCGGATGCCCTTACAGCCACAACCCATTGCTGGGAAACATTCACACACACACACGCACACGCACACACTCACATTCACACTCTATGGACAATTGTTTTTCTCAATTCACTTATACCGCATTTCTTTGTGAGGGAACCCGGAGCACCCGGGAAGAACATGCAAACTCTACACAGAAATGCCAACCCACCCAGCCGATGGTCGAACCAGCCACCTTCTTGCTGTGAGATGACCGTGCTACCCACTGGCCACAGTGATACCCCGAAAAGGTCTAAATAATTGTTTTTATTTTTTGAAGGACTTAACCTCAGCGAAAAATTATATACACCTGCATATTCTCTGAGGTTAGACAGTCAGCTCCAGTTGGTGGTTCCACTGCCGAAACTGTGACTGGATCAAGATTGTGGATCAAGATTCTGCCTCCCCTTGTTAAAATGATTCTTACAGTAGTCTTGTCTTAAAACCCATTTTTACTCTTTGGCTTTTAGCCTGGCTTTAGCTTGTGTGGTACTTCGATTGTTTTATTAATGTGTGTATTTTTATTCCACTGTCAGATCAATCTACACTCTCAAAACTTCTGAGCAGTCTTTGATCGACTCTATGCTACGTCGCATTGCTGCAGTAGTTCAAGCAAAAAGACCTCCAACTGTACATGCTCATACCTTTCATGTTTATGCTTTTCATTTGACTAACGTATGTATAACTTCTTTGCTACTTTCTTTGTATTTGCTCAACTGTAATGAGCTCAATAACCTGGAGAATCTGCTTTGTATTAGCACATGATCTTCAATTAAATTAATCCTAAGCTTCGATGGGACACCTTTTTCTCCTGATTTGTGTTCATCGCAGTCACAGAAACTGAGAGATGCAGCACAGATAACAACTAATGTTCTATTACTCCTTCCCCAGCCCTCACATGTACTTGGGAGGCAGCCCTGCACTGCCATTTTATCAATAATGTTTTATAATAGTCCGAAAATGGGCTATTCTGAGAGGGAAGTCACAGTGCACCTCACAAATAAAAACCCATCAGGAGTAAACTGAGCACAGAGGCTGCTGTACTGCAGTAGAGTATATAATGTACATTAGTGGTTAATGAGTTTAGAGGGATTCCTGGGTTAATGAAATCAGGACAAATATTGTTTTAATTGAGCTCAGTGTCATTGACTTGGATGATTATAATAAAACATACTTATATTATTATATGTAGACGTCAAACAATTGTAATGCAAAAGCATTTTTTTTCTCTGTGATTCAATTAAGAATATTGGATATTGCTTGGAAAGCATCCCTACCATAATGATTGCACATCAATTATTCAGCGGTTCTCTAAAAGCTTCATTTGTTTTTGAGCAGCTCTCTCTTTGATGTGCTTTCTGTATACAGTAATGTTGTGAGATGCAATAATCAAGTTAATTTTATGAACTTTTTTCTCTAAATGGAGTTTACTCTCTTTTTCAAAGTTATTACTGAGTCTAGACCTTTAGATCTTTTATTAGAGGCAGGATGGAGTACAGAATAAAAGTTAAAAAGCAAAGCAATTTATTTGTAATCAACAACTTGCAGTTAATTCACAATAGCTTTTATGTTAAAAACTACATTAAAAACACATAAGTTTTAGTCTTTTTGACAATATTTTAACAAAACAATTGTTTTGCCACAATTCAGCCATTTCAAATGTAATAGTTTTAGTCATGGTTTAGTTGCTTTTATGTTAGAAACTAAAATTGTGATTATTAATTAAAGTTTAAAACCATTAAACAATTTTTAAAATATAAAGAAAATCTAAAGTTAAAAAACAAATTGAGAGTTATTTTATGTAATTGGGCAGTCTTCCTTAATTCTTTGGTCTTTACAAAAAAAGTTCACCTTATGTGGTTCATGCACTGGTTTATTCTGCATTGCAGTAAACAACAAAGAGCAATTGTTTTTCTGCTTTTAAATGTCTTATAGGGCTATTTTTCAAAAGCCCTATAAATCTGCATGTGCATGTGTCAGATTTGTGGGTACCCAGCATTTTTCTTTTCTTTTTTTTTTTCCTGTAATGCATTTGCTAAGCACATCGATAATATCAAAAACGGGAACTGAACTTTTTTTTTCAAATTCATCATACACTTGTAAAACACGGCTACAAAACACTATATCTGATTCTTTGGTGTGTTATCACAAGAGAACCTTTTTTGATGCCATTGTACACCAGTCTCTAAAATTGATCATTTGAACTAGCCTTCAAAACTACGCTCCGGTGCATCCACTATCCGCCAGAGTGAGTTATCGGATGATGCACTGCTTGCATCTTCTGAGGACTCCTGTACGCCTGATGATGCGATCTCCATAGCTGCATCAGAGAGAGTCGCCGCATCTCCCGAAGGAGATGGTACATCGCTCTCTCCCTCTGGGGTGACGGCAGATTGTGCTGCGGAGGAGATGGCCGAGTTGCTTACCCGGCCTGCCATAGAAATTGGGTTGCAGGTGGCTCCGTCCCTTGCACCTGAGATCTCCAGGCTGGACGCGTGGTTTGTGGGGTTGCTTTGGGATGATGACCCCACAGCCGCCTCCTATCACGTTCTTCCCTGAAGTGAACTCGGGAAATGACCAAAACTTGGAAGGCACCTCTTAAAGCGAAGTTTGCCAGTCTCCCCTGTCTCGCCCCCCTTGATGGTGCGGTAGCTAGGGGGTACAAAGGGATTCTCCAGGTAGAGCAGGTTTTGGCGGTGCGCTTATGCCCAGGTAACCTTCCGTCTGGCGTAAACAGCCGAGGCCTCCATCCAGCCTAGCCTGTCATTGGATCCGACTTCGAGGGCTTACACTGCGGCAGGTCAACCTGCCGCTGCCCTGCATGCAGGAGGGGAGTTTTGGCCCAGATCTTACAGAGGATCTACCAACTTCTTGCTCAAGGCGATGAAAGTTGCAGCTGGCTCGCTTGGCCACACGATGTCTACGTTAGTAGTCTACAGCTCCCATCTTTGGTTGACCCAGGCTGAGATGCTCCCATAAGATTGGAAGCATTTCCTCAACGCACCTGTGACCCAGATGGCTTCTTCGGCATCGCCGTAGATGACCTAGAGAACTTGGCTTTGAAAACTTCAAAGGCGTAGAAGAGTAAGCGGAGTATTCCTACGTTCTGTCCACATGTGTGCCCTTTTTCATTTGTAAAGAAACAATTATAGATCAGAAAAAAGATATGCAAATACTGATTTTTCGAACTGCCTGATGTCATTTAGACATATCTCCTAATAATTAGTAACCCTTTTGGTTATTGTGTGTGAAATCAAAGCAAGTTCAATCGCTTTCTTAATGTTGGAGAAAACTTTTAATGAATGTCCTGCTGGTTACAGTATGTTACATAGCTCATTAAAATAAAAGAACAGGCTTCACAATATGGTTCTATTTGTGCTTAAAATTAGGGATCATTACATTCTGCTATGTTAAGAACATGTTTTTCATGCAGGCACCATGAAGAGTCAGCTTATTATACTAATTGAAAAAAAAGATGAGAACTATTTTTTTGGTATATATACACACTATTTTAAGCATACTACACCTTTTATATGAATGTTTCCATTCTTATTTGAAGTGGGTACATTTTACAAGTCAGCTTATTTAAAAATACTCACAGTGTTTTATTACCTCAGATAACACTTAGAATTATTTATTGTAAATACCATGTTCATGTCAGATGACTGCCATGTAGATATGAGCAACTGAGGATAAGAATGCTCTTCAGACTAGAAATGTTTTTATCTTAGTATTGTCAAATCCACTTTGTTGGTGGTAAAATTTGGGGTTAATTTTTTGTGGTTATGTTTAGTTTGCTCAGTCTGATTACGGTTTGAATATGGTTTGAGTTCGCATGGATTGTTAGGGAACTGGCGCATTTAATTATTTCTGGAGCTCCTCTCACCTGTGGCCTTTAGTTGGTCATTTAAGTAGAATTTGATGAGTAAATAAGAGAGCGATAGCATGACAGCAGAGATATCTTTTTAGCTTACCAGACTTTGGTTATTGGACACCAGCGCTGCCCATCATTATTTCCAAATCAATCAGAATGCGAAAACAGAAACAATCTCAAATGAGAACACAGAGAGAAACAAATGTGAAGGAATAAGCAAACAAAGGAATAAGCGATTCCATGGGAATCATAACAAAACAGTTTTAATTCCACAGGGAGCATAACACAATATAATAACACATTTATTCCAAAAGCAGATGAAACATGCACATGACAGATAAAATAGTAATATCAAATAGTAGTAAAATTGTAATAGTAAAACAGAATCTTATATTCATGCAGACAAAACAGAGCAAATATTATGGTTTACAGATATTTCCGGAAGTTCAAATATTTGCCAAACTATCAGGAGCTTCCTCTGAGGTAGTCATACGTTTAGTCCAGAGGGAAAAATGAGCAGCAACAATAGTGAATGAGTTGATCACAGCAAATTTCACTATAGAGTGTAATGAGATTTTCAAACATCCAACAAAGGACATTTTGCACGATTAAACACTCCTGGTGTGAACATCTCTTTGTCGTTTTTATCTTCTTGTCTAATTCGGTGTCTTCATAAAGCATAATGCTGGTTCTCGACACTGAAAGATTTATGCCTTCTGGGATTCACTCTCATGTTGTTGCCTCACTTTTGCTTGAGAATACTGTCTGTGAGTTAGATGTTAGCTGTTATTATCAGTTTGGACATTACCAGTCATGTGATTTATGGTTGTTTTTGTTGTTATTTTTTTAGCCCTGTGGTTGGTCTTTGTTTTAGTTTTTTTGAGCACATGGATTTTGTGTACCATGTACTCATGTTTTGTTTGTACAATGAATCCCCATTAGTTCATCTGTTTCCTCGGTCCCTTGGAGGCTCACGATTTGGTTGTTGTTTTCTTTATATGCATTCCTTAAAAATGAATAGTAAGCTTGCTAGTTGTTTAGATTAGTGTATTGTATTGCATTGTTTTCTGTTTGTTTGCTAGTGTTTGTTTCATCATCTCATATCTATATATACCTTGTTTAACCCAGAGTTTGGTTTCTGTCTAAAACAACTCCTAACACCTTGCAAGACTTGTTCTTTGAACAAAACTGTTATATTCACTTACTCTGAATCAAATTGAACCATGTGGTTGTTATCCTAGTTCAAATTAGTAAAGGATTGCCTGTGTTCTGCCTCATGCCAGCGATTAGCATCTTAGCAATGGAAACAACTGTAGTTGCTTTTTGTATAGTACTTCCAACTCAAATGATAAAGGTGTGGGTAAGAAGAGAAGTAGAGTGCAGAATCCTTGAGTGTACAGGAAATACGGCATCTTGGAAACAACAGATTATGGGAGTATGGTAAATCCTGGGAAATGTAGTACTTCTAAGCGAATCCAAGATGATTAAATTGCTATAAAGGTGGTTTGAAGCACCTTTAAAATACTAAAAATGTTTTAGCCACAAACTGTGTAGAAAGAAATAACAAAATGCACAAGATTTTCCATTTAACTAAAGTACATTTCTAAATGTATAATAACAGTCTGATTTGTCCCTGATGATTCAGAATAATCACATACTTTGGAATCTCATGGTGAATTTCCTTTTTAGATAAAGGGTGTATGCTATGTAAGCTACACAACACTGTGGCCGTTTCCCCTGGGTCTAAAAGACTGCTTTTCTGTTGAGGCCTGAAACAAAACATGCACACCATGATGTAATGCTACCTGGAAAAGGACATTTTTTTAATATCAACTGGACTTGCAAATTACCATCGCTAAGCTGAAACAACAAACAGAAAAATCATCTCATTCTGTAGAGCTGCTTTGTCCTCGTGGCATTGAAAAAGTGTTCTTTTAGATTCTGATTTCATGAATAAACAATGTCTACTCCAAAATATTTTATAGATGAGCCAAATCAAAGAGTAAAAGATGAAAAGCAAATAAGTTTGTGCTGAATGGGATTGTTACTGCGATGCATTGACTCAATAATTTTTAGTTCAATGTTTTATTGTCTTTGATGTTACACAGTATATAAAAGCAATTGACTTCTCATATAAAATCTGATTTGAAATGACATATATCCTTAAAAAAGCAGCAGAGTCTGAAGTGAATTTCAGTTTCAGGCTGCTTATATATATTTATTTTTTTCTATAAAAAAAAAACACTAATGGACTGAAGAGGTTTTACAGAAGACATAGAAACTGCTTAAATGTCAAAACTGGGCTGCAGAGACAGACATCAAGATGAAGAGTGGCCAGTCTGTTACTAATGGATTTTGGAGAAGATAGCAGGGCCTTGTGGGTATGGAGTGTCAAATCAGCCAATCAGTGGGATAGATGAAGACTAGAAGTGCAGTTAGAAGTTGTGAAGGCAGTAATTTTCCCTGCTGACTTTTTCCACTCAATCTGCAAACATCTTACTATTTGCAGGAAAACATATCCATCAAAAATATTCAGCATTTTAACACTGTTTTGAACTTTTTTTGGTATATTATTCAACAATGTGTGTCATGTTAGCCACAGAAAAGGCCATCCTTGGAATATGCATGGTGTTATCAGCTTATTAGTTGTACTGCAAAACCCTAAGGGAGATCTGCTCACTTTGCATTAATGAGATTCTGTTCCTTGCTCAGCTGAAAGAGAAAAAAACTCTTCAAGCTCTGAGAATAATGTGATTTGGTCAATCAACTCAATCGTTTCCAATCAAATTAATACCTGCCTGGTTTTGTGCAGGAGCTGAAAAATGTGAAAGCAGTGAAATAGTCTTTGCTTCAGTGGGATCTTGTTTTCTCTGGATCGGTTTTTCTTTTGTCCATATCCAGTAATGAAAATGTAGATCTAGCTCTTTTAAACAGAGCCAACAGTTTTTGTGATTTTAAGTGTTTGTGTTTAACTGATCATTTATACTTAAGCGAATATTTCACAATGATTGTTAGTTTGAGAAAAAAAAACTATATTCTAATGAACAAATTCATACTTTTATATGAAGCATTCATATTATGACGGTGTCATTCGATGGTTCAATACTATTTATAGCTCATTTCAAAGTCGAGATAGTTTCTCTTCTGTTTGTCTTGTTTTGATTGTCTTTGTATTTTGCTTCAGTCAATTGGGGCACATGTCACATGTCTTTTCCATAATGTTTTTAATTGTTGTTCAAACAGCTGGTGTGCTCACATACAGAAGGTGACCAGTCAGAATGTCTTGCATTACCGCTAGATTCTACCACAGTACCATGCATGGGAAATGTGATATCAACCAGAAATATATGTTTATAAATTTATGTTTATTGCTTTAAGCAACTGTCTAAAGAGTATTTCTACACTTAACATCATGGCATCAGTTGTTCAATGAGTAAAACCATCACTTGTCATACAGTCTGCTCTGGGTTTGAGTCCCAGGGATTAGTATTTTGAAAAAGAAACAGCTTTATGGAATTTTATGAGAATAAAACAAATAACATATTTATGAATTGGACCCAGTGGTAAGGAAGTAATATGTCATTTTCACTGGTCACCATCTGTGTCTTATTTGCCACCACTCCCTTCGTATTATCTGGTTTGATTCTGATACTTTGCTTGTTGAATAAACTAGCTCTGATTACTAATGCGCTCCTTCATTTAACTTAGGTAAATTGTGTGGGGGGGTTTTTTTGTGTGTGTTATTTGGTGTATATGTTTTGTTGCCACTCATTTCTCCTGTCTGAAAGCTGTTCATTTTCATGTATGAATTGCATATGTTGCAATTTTTGGTGTGTGTGGTTTTAGCTTAGGTGTTTTTTCTTGAATCAGTTTAGGATGTTCTTGCTCTTTTCCTTTTGTTTTATGTGTAAAATTAAAGAAGTCCACTATTTGCAGCAGTTTGACTTCTTGTGTCTAGGATCTGTCTGTACTTGAAGCCAGCAGAAGCAAGATCATTATGGATTTTGTATGGTTTAGTAGTCTTGAATTACTATAATAGAGTTTTTTATTATATCTTAGTTAACTAGTCACAATAGAAAGTAGAACAATCATGTTTTTATGGAATTATTGTACAATAAATTACATTTTACATTAACTTTACCATTTTTATCATTACCTTTTAAACATGTTTCAAATGGGATTTTTGTAAGTACAGTCTTCTTGAAATATACAGGGACTTTAATAATATTCAATGGATTTTATTTACTTTGGGGATGTTTTGCAAATTTATTGTAAATGCATGATTGTTGTGATGTTCTCTTTTAGCTGTCTAACTTGCTATTTGCCCATGGTCGTCATTGGTTTACTGACAAAAAGTTAGTATGTAATATTGGTTTATGCTCAAATTCATCCAGAGCCTTTGGTCCTAGCTCAGGTTTTATTCTGGAAAATATATATTCCCTGCAGTCCTTCAGATTTCAAGTCAACATTCTTTTCAAGGCTCACGCTCTGTAAATTAACTTTTAGGTAATCAATGGAAATATATTTTTAGAGTTACTGGTTATATCTCTCTGACCTTTATTCAAGTTTTAATAAAAATGGCACAGCAGCAGGAGGAAATCACAGGTAAATAAACTCTCCCAGCTGGACAGTTCTCATAACACAGACGCACACCATATCCACCCATAAGTCAAACTGAAAGTTCAACCTTTTCAACCAATTCAACCTTTCTGGATTCATTTGATGTTAATCAGTCTGTAAATGCTATCATTGTGTGATACTTACAGCATGAGGGTCATGAAGCTATTAATAATATTAATATTGTGTTATAAATAATGTTAAAAAGGTTATTCTTTAACTCGCTGAAAGTACTGAAGGTAACGAGGCTCAAAGTGAGTGTTTTGAATTATAGTTTTAGAAACACCTCTATAAGTGTTCAGAGAAAAGGCTAACAATTTTCTGAAACTCTGTGTGTGTTTGTGTGTGAGTGTGTGCGTGCGTGCTAACGTGCGTGTGTGCGTGTGTGCCCTGCTTTTTAGAGAGTCAGCCAGAAATGTGTTTTTTTATACCTAACTGTCCTATTTGTACAGTCATAGTGATTCTTTTTTTGGTTTTAATAATAAAATATGACATGATTCCACTATGTTGATTATTGATTGGTCAGTCACTGACGTTGCAGATTTGCCAAAAAATAAACATAAAGAACTCAAGCGCACTCTTGCTCTTTTCTGCACATCTTCATCTTACTTCCATGATACACCTTTTCACTTTTTAAACCAAAGTATTTAAATGAACAAACTTCACCTTAATATAACATTTTTCCCAGGTGGCGCAGTGGTGGAGTTGTTCGTCCTATAACCGCAGGGTTGGAGGTTCATTCCACAGCAGGTTCAGTCTACCATTTTGTCCCTGGGCAAGTCACTTCACCAACATTGCCCTGCATAGATATGTGTGACTGGTGGGGGGTGTTTGGATTTGGTCAGGAGGCTGTAGGTGAAAAGTGGCAGCCAAGTCCTGTCAGACTGCCCCAGGGCAGCTGAGAGCTACCAAGATAGCTTATCAGCACCAAAGTGTGAATGTGGATGAATAATTGCCTGAAAATTGTGTTTAGAAAAGCATTAAAAAATGTAATGCACTATTATTAGTATTATTATTATTATTATTATTATCAGCATCCTCATCATCATCATCATCATGTAATAAGAGAACATGATAAAAAGTTTGATAAGCCTAGTTCTGGGTTAATACTCTTTAGTACTAAGTCTGTCAATTGAACTGGAGTGCTATGATAGTTTTATTGAATCAAATTAAACACATTAGTTCCATTAGATGTACACTGAATAAATAGAAATAACAAATATGGGCATCATTTCATCATTTCAACATTTTTTAATTGGTATACATACTAAAAACCACAAACAAATGGTTCACTATATAGATTGTTATTCAGAGTATTCTTTCAGGATCTTCAAATGATTATTTAAAAAAGATACTTCAAACTTTACAAATACCAACAAAATTGTATATTATATAAAGCACTTCACCAACTTACCCTTTTCTTTAAATAGAAATAAAAAATGTTGTGCATAAAAAAATGACAACACATATATTCACGACTAAAATGCATTCATTTGAATTAAACAAAGATTAAACATGGACTATATTAACATTATTCGATCCTCAAATTTGTTCATCATCAGGGATGGATCTCACGGTACCCTCTCAGTTGCATGGTGACATTGTTTGTGATGGCACACTTCTCTTGTAGCTGAAATTAAATTAACCTTATCAGTACTTAGTTGGATTCAAGTAAAGTCTTCATAGTGCTGTTATTTATTAAATTGTTGTAGAATTTGATATTTAAAAATTAAAGTATCTAGCTAATAACTTTATACCTTCATGATCACAAGCTGTTCAATCTGAGACTTCGATAAATATTCCAAACTTGTAACTTTGAATCGCATTCCCATCACTGATTAAAAAAGGTTACAGTTTAACCATTTATGCGAATGTACTTTACTGCATAAACAATTTAAGCATGAAATTATCAAATGGCTATAAATATCTTTCATACTGTAATCAACTGAAAGATATGGGGTGATGTGATGTTAGCAGGTGTAGAAAAAGTTAAACAAACAGAGGGGAAGCATTTGTTACATCACATTTTGTTTTATGTTTTTTTTTTTGTAATAGGCTTTCTACAGTGTGAAGTTTAAATGATAAATATAGTTTTCTATTGCAGACGGCATATTTACTCACAGCTGTAGCAAAAGAAAGGAAAAATTTAATAGCAGCCGTCATCCGTCCATTGGCCAAAGTATGTTACAGACGCACAGAGGAGTGTTGATCTCCATTTTCTCCATACACATTTACACCTTTATCTGTTTGTGCATCAACACCTACAGTTGATGGCAGCCAATACGTGAAGGAGGAGCTGCTCTGATCCGACCACACTTTGCTTTTTTAGAGACCAATCCAGAAATGTCCATAAACAGTAGTTCAAGTAGATGAATTCCAAAAGTTGTTGATGCTCCATCCCATCCCTCACGCTGGCCAGGTCTATGTATTTTTCTCTATTGGTTCATTTGTGGTCAGTTTCTGAAATCTCTCTCCCCCTCCTGATAGAAACCAACAGCTTCCAGCGACCATCTCCAGCTCTTCAGATCATCATAGAGGCCGATCCAAGCTGAATCGCAGTAACTCCCATTTAGTGTTTATAAGCTGGTTCACTGCCCCCATGTTTTCAATGGTCAACAGATCAGTGTAGTTCTGTCTGCAGAACTTCTGAGCTTCAGTCTAGCTAAAACTGACAAGAGGGTGGTATCAATGCTGCAAGAATATGAGAAGGGAGACTTTTAGTAAACTTGAATGAAAAGTTCTGAGGAATGCATTATTTTGGTTGAGGCATTTAATCATGCTCCATGACAATGACGAACTTTTATGCTCACTTTTGTCTTAAAGCTCTTTCTTTCAGAAAACTTATGATAGACACTGTGTCTATGATTGAGTCAATAACTTACACTACTGACTGCTTCTATAAATCTTTAAAATGTAATTCGTCCAAAACCTTATTCAGGGTTAGGGTTAGTATTTTGAATATGATTAAGAATATGAAAAATGGAAGATTCAGGAAAATATGACAGAGTTGTTTAAAAAAAAAACATTTTGTGGTTAGGTACCCAAGAGTTTTACTGAGGACCATATTAGGGAGGAGTGAGGGTAAAAGTTTCTACTCTCTTTCTATAATCACTAGGTCATGCACACACACACAGGCCATCAGAGTTCCTAAGCTCCTGAAAATACCAGCTTTGAAATCCTGTTTGTAATCCGATGTTATCCAGAGATCATTTCCAACTAGTCAGATAATCATACAACCCAATCCAGGCTTTGCCACAGTAGGCCCCGCGTGCTGTTTTAAAGGCCCTATTCATTTCCTCCTTGTTTTCAAAGGTGGCCAGATCAGTGAAGTTTGCTCTACAGTATTTCTGAGCTTCGGTCCACCTATTATATATTAGATATAAGGAATGTGACAACAGAAACCAAAACAAACCTACTGTTATAGCAGATAAAAGGTATGTTTGACGAACACCTCTCATCAGACCATCGCCTTAAGTGAATGAATGTCATACAAGTACAACGCTCTGAATTCCAATCAAAGAAGTTATAGCTATTATCAGGTTCCTTATTTGAATAAGGAATTAATGGTCTCCAATTTTTTAATTTTGAAGTCTTATTATTGGACCAAATACTGTTTCTGTAAAGTCCAATCCAGACATTTCCATTTGTACATTGGAGAATCGTCTGGTTCTCAGTCTGGTTTCTCACATTAACGAGGTCTGTGTAATGATCTCTGCAGTATCTACGAGCCTCTGTCCAGGTTTCACTCTGTCTGAGAAATATATATAGCAGCACAGCATTACAACCAATTTAGTTACATATATTTATATATATATATGTGTGTATGTGAATACATTTTTGGTATCCATGCAATATGCTTACCATCGTAGCAAATGAACCAAAGTGTGTTGTGACATTACATATTAAACCAAGTCCCACTATAATCCATATAAACACACATCTGGTTCCCCCTATTGTTGTCTTGTTCATGAAACCAGTTCCTGAAATCTCTCTCTCCCTCCTGACAGAAACCATCTGCTTCCAGTGACCAACCCCAACAAGATCATCATAGAGGCCGATTCAAGCTGAACCGATGTAACTCCTGTTAATAGTGTTAATCAGCTGATTCTCTTCCTTCCTGTTTGTAATAGTGGCCAGATCAGCGTAGTTTTGTCTGCAGACTCTCTGAGCTTCTGTTCAGGTCTTAGACTCATTCACAAAGTAAAACTGGTGGGAGGGTGATACTAAACAGAAAGTGTGCAATTTTATTAAGAGATGGCAAAACAATGAGAAAAGTTTGTTGTAGAATGCAGTAATAGAGGCAGACTGATCGAAGGCCACCCAAACCATTCTGACCCCTTCAAAATGATTGGTCACCTATATTTTTCAGTGTACAGAACAGCAAAGTAAAAGTAACATCACCTTGGTAGCTGCCCCTGCTAGATTAATTGTCAACTGACTTTTCCAGGTACAGTGCAATGTAAAGCTGGCTTAAACTGCTACTTGGAAAAAAAATCTATAAAAAGAAAGATTTATTGATGTGCTGTATTGATTGAGCAGTAACAGTAACGTCACCATGGTATATCACATAAATGTTTTTATATATATATATATATATATATATATATATATATATATATATATATATATATATATATATATATATATATATATATATATATATATATATATATATATATATATATATATATATATATATATATATATTGGCCACCCTATGTAAAACTGACAACAGGATGATACCACACACACACACACACACACACACACACACAGAAACAGAGTTCAGTAAGGGCGCAGACATGTTTCCCTGCAACTGTAGGAGCTCTGGGTGCAGGCCCACTCTCCCTCAGCGGGGGAAAAACACATGAAGGCGTTGTCCTTGAGGAGGAATTCAGAGCTTCTCGCTATCTTCTTCTCAGGGGAAGATGTTTTCTCTCCAACAGCAGCATTGGTCAAGGCTGTCCAAATGGAGTGTGGGGAGCCGAAAAAGAGAAGAATTGCTGCTTTTGGGTCAATATCTGCAAATTTAACAGATATTCATTGTCCATCACCAGTCTCCATTCGTGTCAAAACCTGCTACAGCTGTTAGTGTCACTCCATGGTGTAATCCATTTTGCAGTTAATATATAGCCACAGTCTGAGTTCTTACAGCTCTGCATACCCCTGTTTCAATCCAGTCAGTCAGCTTGGTGGGAATCTTCACTGACCGCTTTTAACAATGGCTGATACCCCAGGGCTCCGCATAATCCCATCAGCAGAAACCCTGTGTTCAGAGTTCCAAATAAGTAGATATCGTCAAAGTCCTCCAGGAGCGGCGCCTCCCCGCGCAACTATAAATAGTATTATTTGTCTTTAAATTTGTTATAAGTACACCTCTGCATAACACAGTATCCTTATTAATGTATAAGAGAAACAAGAAAGAAATATGTACCAACAAACAACAAAGAATAGCTTTATTATCTGTAGTAGAAAAGATTTAAGGTGCATCTGAAATGTAAAAAATCCATTAAATCCTCAATAAAACTTTAAAGATTGTTTGACTGATCATGATTACTGGCAATATTTGGCATGTTTTTGGAGAAAAACCTCAAGCGGCTTCTCAGCGTGATTGGGGTATAATGTCTTTAAGTGACGCCTTAATTTATTTGGCTTCATGCTGTCCGCTGCCAACATTTTTAGACACAGTAAGCACATCTGTCTCTCCTCGTCTCCCACTGGAGTCACAGTGAAGCCAAGCGCTACATATGCGTCATCATATTTCCTTGTCTTAGCTTTCGGAAGACTTTCGTATTGGGAAAAATAATTAGGTTAATCAGGTATTGGCTAGAGCAAGTGGATTGGTCTACTGACACAAAGCCAAATATCTCATTTTCTCAGAACAAATAGAATTTGGAATTTTATGTCCATGAATCGAGAGTTGTAAACAGACCACCACGTTTTATTGAACTCCTCATTTACATAGAAGAGTATGTTAATTCAATTGATTCTTGTACTAATAAGAAGGCTGTGAAAATTGTTCAATTGTTTAAGCTTTACAACAATTGTCAATTATTGTATTTTTTTTCTCCATCTTTTTCTTTTTGTTTTTCTAATCCCCCTGGCTTGTTCTCGTTGTTCTTGTACTGAATTGTGACTGTACTTAATTTGTCACTGACATTCTGTTAATAATAATTAAAAAGAGACTTTCATTTGTCCCTTTATCTCCTTCTGTCTTCTACACTTTGTGTCTACACTTCATACTCTGCCAAAGAGACCGCCACTGTCCCCTAATGTAGTGGAGTGGTATTGCACTTTAGAGAGTCCAGTGCTGCTGCTCATTTGTCTGTTCCCTGTCGGACCTCGGTCCTAACAGAGATCTCTACTCCTCAGTAGGAGCTGGCTCCGTAAGAGACTGTTTTGCATTGTGTTATTGACTTTTTGCGGAGGGGGTTCTGAGTTCTTTTGAGGATTCCAGAAGTCCGTCCACCTGCTTCTATTTTATTTCCAGTTTTTTCCTGACTGCTGTGTCACCAGAAGTTTTACTTTCATAAATACCAAGATGACTCACTCTGCATTTGGGTCCTCCTTCTCACCATCGTGACAGTTGGGAAAATTGCATACAAATGTAAAGGTACCTACATTTTTTTATGCTGATTTTCATTTTTTATGGGCAAATATATATATATATATTTTTTATGTGTCTCATTAGGCTTTTACAACAATGCCTACAATATGCTATAAGTGAATGGAAAAAATGAAAGGAAAAAATACAACATTAAATTAATTACAAAAACAATGCAAAAACGTGTTATACGTGTTTAATCAAGAAATGTATTAAGTTAATTAGGGAGCCTACTCGATACAAAATCGAGGTCTTGCGTTGTATGCACTAAGCTAATAAACTATTTATTTGGTTAAAATTAAAGCCAAATTTCACTTATATTTAGATTGCTAATCAATACTAAACACTGTATTTACACAAAAGCTTTCTAAACATTCATAAAGCAATATGTTTCAAACACCTCTGCTTGATTTTGAGACTAAAGAAGGAATTTAAATCCAGTTAATAGCTAACATTAAGTGTGTATCGTTCAGCTGTAATTTACCGATTTTTAAAAATCTAACAAACACAAAAACTATCACATGTAAAGAAAACTAAACTTCCTTTCATACTTTGGAACAGGAAAGTTTTAATGATGAAAATAGATAGATGCTCCGTAAAGTTATTTTTAGCCTCACATTCCTAGCTATCCTTTCCTTCCATTTAAATATCTTTACAACCCACCACTTCCATTTCCTTGTCTTCTACTATCTCGTGGTTCATCCGCCTACAGCAGTTGTTCTGACATGGTATTTAACACGACCAATAGTATTAATGAAAGCGTTAGGGGATGTGCACGGATTGGGCATGCACAATCCACACCCGCCCCTATTACTGCATCCCCAATCAGATACACTTGCAAATAACACTCACACACACACCATTGTAGTAAATGTAAGGCAAAATAGTGTTGCAGTCTTCATCCGTCCACTTCCCTGAATCACTAAAGGATACTGCAGTGCAGTTTCCATTGTATACATAATTATCTGGCTGTCCTGGTTTCCAGTACGTAAATGTGTAGTTACTCTGATCTAACCAATATCTGGTTTTGTACAGCCCAATCCAATCATTCCTATAACCCCTGACTAAATACTGGATCCTCTGATTTTCCTTTTCATTCCTGAAACTGGCGAGGTGTGTCTACTGCTGTCTGCAGTAGCTCAGCCCAGCATCAGCCCAGTTTCTGTACTGGGGAATAAATCACTGGCACTCCCATTTCTCCCTGTAAAAGTTAGGTTGCCATTATTAAAAAAAAAAAAGGCTGTATGATGCCTTTTTTCTTCATAGTTCATTTATTGCATTCATTTCCAAATGTTCAGATCATCATAGAATCCAATTCATGCAAGATCAACAAAATCATTTTTGAGTGTGTCCAGTAACTGAAATCTGCATATTTATCTCTACAGTTTCTCTGAGCCTCAGGCCAAGTCATAGATTTATTCACAAAGACATATTGAGGAGAGATGCTTAAAGTGATGGTAACACAACCTGTTAAAAGAGTTCATCTTTGAAAGAGGTTAAAAGAGGAGTTTGAGTTATTTTGCTTAGTCATTCATTCATCTTCATGTCGGCTTTCTTCCCTTTCGGGGTCGCCACAGCGGAATAAACCGCCAACTCTCTGGCATATGTTTTACGCAGCGGATGCCCTTCCAGCCGCAACCCATCGCTGGGAAGTATTTTACAATAACAATAATCTGAAGAGCAAACATAAAATATAAACTTACTTGAAAACCAGACCAAGAGAAACATGGTTTTATAAATCATATTTCTCAAAGTAGAATCTGTCATAAATAGAATAATCAATCAAAAAGTAAGGTAACCTATTTTACTAAATATATTTAGGTGAAATTAAAAAGTTGTTCAGTACCTTTTCAAAAAAAATCTTGCTGTTTCACTTTTGCCTGATGGTTGTTTTTGCAATAATAGTTTAATTGTTTGATAAATAAGGGTGAGATTTAAACACAATTGACATTGAGGAACCTTCCTGGGTGATGTGGTTGCAGCAAACAGTTAAAGAACCGGTTATCCTAGTCTTTGATGTGTTAGAAGAGTCATATGAACTTGCGAGCAAACAAATGGTTGCATCTTTTGTTGATTTGATTAAAAGTTTAATCCAATTTAAGAAACAATTTAATCAAAGTTATATAAATAACTTAAAAATACATTAATATGAAATCATGATTGGAGTGTTTGTTACAATAAAATCTAATAAAATATTTTATATACAGGATTAATAGATCAAAAAATAACACTGTACTGTAGACACTGTACTGTAAATGAAATTTGCCTTTTTGATTAAATGTTAAAGTGAAGCCTTACTCTCTGTGGTCATTAAAATTTCAGGAATTTTAATCTAAAAAGTAACTTGTGTAATCCTGACCAAAGTCTGAACAGAATTTCAGCTGTCACATCATCCATTTGTGTGCTGAAATGAACCCCCGCCCCCAAGATGTAAAGCACTGTAACAGTATCTATAAATTGCATTAAATAATTATGGTAAAGAATGAACTATGCCATACAATGTATCAACTAATATGTTCATATTAACATCATTAAAATAGAACAAATATTTTATATGCTTCAAAGTGAAAAAGCATACTTGACAAAAGTAAATTCAATATGGTGAACATGCACTTCAGGTCACCTTATAGACTTATAAAACTTAAAGGTCAAACGCGTTTGTTGATTGTGTGGAGGAATGCCGCTGTTCCATGTCATGGATTATGGACATTTATCAAATGCTCTGTGTTAATGGAAAGGGCTTGTTAATAAAACTTCCTGGTGCAAAACAAAGCTAAATCGAGTATTTAATTTACACTGGGCCCTAGGAATATCTTTAAGACATTATATGTTTGTAACGTTAGCCACCTAAATATCTCACTTGAAGACAGTCCGGTGCAGTATTTTTTGATTCATTTATTTTTTAAACATTGGCTAAAAGAAATTCAGCAGATTGATTTCATTGTTAAGAATTCCCAGCAAAGGCTATTTTTCTTGCATCAACCGAAGAAGGTAAGTCTCCCTCAGATACTGCAAACTCAGTATTACACAGCAGTCTATGAGTCCGTTTTCTGCTCTTCCATTACTGTATGATTTAGCTCAGCCTTTAAAGCAGCCTCCTGGAGACATCCGAGGACAATTCAGAAGGCTGGTCTTTGCTCTATTACCCACTCTCTGTGAACAGCACATTCGCAAAGTGAAAGAGCTTTGACATTTACTATGGCTTTCTCCTACTCAAATTACCCTTAAACGTATTAAAAATATTATTTAATAATAAATATTATTATTTAATAATATTATTTTATTAGTGTATTATTTACATTTTACTGTAAATTGTTGCACCAACCATTATTTGTGGAGCCCTCTGAACTGGATTAGGAGATATTTGAGGTTACAGCTGCCTGCGCCAGGACCGATGATGGCAAACAAGAGCTAAAGCTACTGTTTCATTTTCTTGCACAATTCCACATTAAAAAACAGCAGCTTCAAATTGACCTTCACATGTTCTCATTCATGTTAAACCTTACACTGAAGATATTGTTGTGAAACTTTTCTTAGTTGGTGTCGGTTGTGTTTTTAACGCTAGCTGAAGAGTGACATATTTCACATATTATTATATGACTTTTGATCTTGGATTCTAGGCACAGTTGAAACTGGCTGCGGTAGTTGTTGGACTGGGAAGGCTGACGACAAGAACTATTTGAATCGGTTAACACAAAGGACCTTCATGATCCATTGTTGATGCTGAGACAAATTGGTGACTCCCCCTTGTGGCGTATCATATCATGTTTGAATTATCCCTCTCTGTGCCTGAAGTGCACCCTGTTCACCAACAGTTGGACTTCTCTCAATGTTTTGACTATACCATGGTATTGACCTTTTTTCCGGGATCCTGTTTTATCAAACAGATTATTACCATTCCTGTTGTATGTTGCTGAGTAAACAATGGTGTAATCATCTGGCTGGTGCTATTGTAGTGTTCCTTTAAGCTCCAGCTCAGTATAAAACTACCGTTACCTAACTTTTTCATGACTTTCCAACAGAGCAGGGACAACGGAAAACATGGGTGACTGATAAGATGGGATGAAGATCCTACTTTTAGCATAAAATGAGAGTGAGTTCTTTTGCAATGTGCATTTTGAAACTGAAGTTGTGTACGTCATTAAATCTGGACCTAAATAATGAATTCAAAAGACTACATTTGTATGTGGATAGATGAAAATGAAAAAAAGAAATGCCAGTTATAATTACATGAGGACTAGACTGTTTTAATTTTTATTAAATTAATCATGAACTAACAAAATGCACATGTATTTTAGTTTTAATGAATTATTTATTACAATGCACAAAGTTCATATATGAACTATTCAGTTTTCAATTTTGACTAACAATATACACACAGTTTATGGAGAACACAACTTGCATGAGTTTGTTCTTAAAATAGAAAGAAAACATGCCCTTTTTAAGAGATCTACATTTATTAGGGCATTCTGATTAACAGCCGATGCTGTTAAACCTATAGACCTGTAGAACTGTTTGGTTTATTTTTTTGCAGCAAAACTGCTAATTAAAATTAGTTGAAGCTAGAATGCTAACAACATTAGCAATCAGATTACAATTAGCTTATTGCGACTCTTAACTTCATAGATAAAAACAACACCTTTATTGAACTTTGACATTAACAACAACACAAAAAAAAAGCTTGAACTTGATCAAAATTGGGCAAAGTTTGCAAAGAAATTGACATTTAGATTTCCTTTAGATGGCTAGTTTTGGACCGGTGTTGTGTTGAGATCTGTTCCCCCGTCATCTCAGTAAATGTTAACACCATTTGAGCAGTTATAACTCAATCATTTATGTCAATAACTTTCATTTTTATGTGAATAATTTGGAAGGTAATTGTTGCGTTACAAACTTATTTAAATAATGCTCTATTGATTTAGTGCACTAAAACACTTGACTGCATCTTGTTGAATCACAACTAAATGTTCATTGTTATAAAATGTGATGTCAATCTACGTTAAACACTGAAATAAAAATGGATTATTAATATTAAACTATAAATTCTAACTGCTTAACTAGTCAAAGGCGGAGATGAACACATCCTGACACAACACCAAAACAAGCAATGACAAATAAAAAGGCTATTAGACCTGAATGAGAGACCGCTCAGGCATCCTCCGTCACAAATAAAGTTTAGGATAGGTGTTCTTTATTTAATCAATGATCCTCTGAATATTTCATGGACTCCACTGTTCTTTCAGCTTCTTTTAAGCATCTCGTCTCCTTTAGTATAAAAATATTTGGGAAGACTTAAAAGATTAATTACCTGATTAAATTTGTATTGAAACTTGTTCCTACAATACAATCAGGGTCTCGTCCTCAGGAGTCATTTTACTTAGTTTTTGTCTTCTGAAAATATTCTATTCTCTCTGCTTTCTGGTCGCAACTTTCAGAAATGATCTTTCTGTGTTGTGAATGAATTGGATCCAAGAGTTTTTATCTGAACGATTTCTCAAAATAAAGATTTATTCAAGCAAGAAGATTACTCTTAACTGCTTTAACCACTGTAAAATGATGGCCAGTGAATTTGTGGTGGATGTCCTTGCTTTATATTATTTTTCAACAGCATGTATGCATGTAGCTCCGTTCTCAATGACTCTCAGCCTTTTGAAATTGTTACATCTTTTATTCTTCTTTTTGATGTAACATTGTCAACTGTCATTGTTAAGCATTCAGTTTTTTTCAGTCATATTGTCTTTAGATCTTCTGTGTGTATATATATATATATATATTATTTTTTTTTCTCTCTCTCTTGGGTGAGTGGGCTCTGGAGAAAAGGTGGCAGTTTATTCGGTGTAGTTTTGGACTGATTTTGATCTATTTACTTAACTTTACTCTAAGCACAGTTGTGGATTATTCTACTGTACTGTCTATATTTCTAACTGTGTACTGCAGTATTTGTAGCTACACATCATTATTTTGTTTGATCCTAATTGACTGGCAACTTTTGCTGAGAGTTTACTACATTAATTGTTTGCCAATTGCCTTGTCAAAATAATGAGAAGCGTTCATTTCAAACAGGACTAATGACTGAATTACTTTAGTTGTAAATGTTATTTGCAAGTAAATTTAGCAAGTATTATGCTTTTCAAACGAAATAAATTATTAAATAGTACCTGTAAGTGATCAAAGCACCATTTATTTAGCAGTAACTATTTATTAGAAGTAATTCTTGTTTTATTGTACCATATTTTATTGTACAATGCACCAGTTTCAAGCTGGATCACATTACATTTGGAACAGGGATAGTTTTTTATGTTGACATGTTTGATTGAATTCTATGAAATACTTTGATTCAACAAGTATGAAACACATGATTGAATGCTCACCATCAACAGTAGTTTATGAGAAGCATTGCCTTCAAAAAATTACAAACACATTCAGTTTAGTCAGATTATATTTTCAGAGTAAATAAAAAACTTTGATTGCACCAAATTACATTTCTCATTCTTTGGGTGTTATAATATGTCGATAAACCTTCACCAATATACTTGGTCCTTTAAACAAAAACCTAAGCCGTTACAGATAGAAGATATTTATTATAAAATGCATTCATTTTGATTAGATGAAGATTACATGTAAAAGTTTAAAAAATTGTTTCATGCTCAACTATGCTCTTTTTCAGGTTTGGATCTCACAGTAAGCTCTCAATTGCCATGCATGGTAGCATTGTTTGAAATTCCTAGCTTCTCTTGCAACTGAAAATACATGAATATGGTTTGCACTTGATAATACATGATTGAATAATTTCAAAACTGTCTTCACCTATACAATTATTTATTCAGTTTTTGTATTAAAGGTCACCTATAATGGTGTAGTACATCAATCTTACTAATATCCTTGTCTTGTCAAGCTTTTAAAATACACAAAATTCTGATCAGACAGAAAAAAGCTCAGAATTTTTATCCCATGTTATTTTTTTTACTAAATTAACCAATAACTACTTAGCATAAGTGTGTTTACATCATTCATGCATACATTTATGTCCAAAGGTTGACTTTTTATAATAGGTGTCATTTAAGTACATTTTCATTTGAATATCAGGTTCTAGAGTTTCTTACCTTTAAGATCACAAGTTCTTCAATCTGAGACTTTGACAAATAATTTAAAGTTGTAACCTAAATGTGCATTCCCATCACTGATTAGCATAAAACTATTAATGTTTCAATAATTTGGAGGATTCTATATTTTACTAAATAAAATGGATAACAGAATTAAAAACAATTAAAGACTTACCTTAATTATCTGTATTATCCAAAACAGAATTATCTGTGAAAGCACACAGTCAATAATTAGAAGTATGAACATGTGGATTGTATATTCGTATATTCTTATATATTAGATACCTATATTCTTATATATAGAACACATATTTTTCCCTTCTTAAAGAAAAATTCCCTTACCATTGTAGCAGAAAAGAGGCAAACTTTTATAACAGCTCTCATCTGTCCACTAACCAAAGTATGTTACAGAAACAGCTGTACAATAGTGATTTCCATTTTCGTCATTCACATATGCTCCATTATCTGGTTGTGCATCGACACCTTTTGTGTATGACAGCCAATAAACCGCTCTGATCTGACCACTCTCTGGTTTTGTGGAGACCAATACAGATGTTGCCATAACCATGGTGAATAAATGCCAGTAGCTGCTGATGCTCTGTCTCATTCCTCACAATAGGCAGATCTATGTAATTTTCTCTGCAATAGATCTGGGTGTCATTCCATGTCTTCCGCAGAAGCGAGTGCACGTGTATGTGAGAACCATTTATTGTACCTAGAAAATATGATTGATAACAGATCGGTTTTGGGGAGCGTTTTAGAAAACATAAATGTTTTCTAGCAACATATAAAATGTGTTATTTCTTACCGTTGTAGCAAACAGTTTCAAAGTAACTGTCATTCAGAACATCATACCACATCCCATTATAATCCATATAAACACACATGTCATTTCCTCTATTATAAGGTGTATGGAATCAGTTTCTGAAGTCATTCTCTCCCCACTTTTAATGGTGGCCATATCAGTGTTGTTCTGTCTGCAGACTCTCTGAGCTTCGGTCCAGTTCTTAAACTCATTCACAAGGTAAAACTGGGTGAAAAAAGGGTGACTATTAATGGGTTCAGTTTTTAATATGTAGTTTTTATTATTTCACTATTTAAACCTCACAATTAAAGGTCTATGCTAGGGGTGGTTAAAATCATTTCTGGAGAGGTACAGCCCTGCCCAGTCTTACTTAATCTGACATTTAACACACCTAAATCTTTAAATAAGCTAATTTTGGCTTGAATGGAGCCAATGGTGTGTCTCCTGAAACAGAGTTAAAACAAAAAAAGAGCAGGGGCTTTGACTAAATACCTTGACTGACAAATGATAAATTACCTTGCCCATACCCTGAACGGATGCACAAATGCCTTTTCTCCATCCATCTCCTGCTCTGTATGTCTCATGTTTTAACTAATGGAGCCAGTGCAAGTTTTTTTTATTATTTCAAATGGGAAAAGCTCAACAGATGTTGTAAGAAACTGAATTATGCCATTGTATGATCTGCTGAAAAGACCAAACGACGCACAGGAACCAACGCGTACTGCTATCTTTTCACAGGGACATCAGGCAAAACCAGCCAATTGAAATGACAAAGCAAAGAGCCAAAAACCAGTTCAGAGTGTCAGAGTAATATGGGACTGGCCCATGGGACTAGCCCTAAATTTACACCTAAATCTCACCAGCTTTGTCTCTCGATGAGCCTCACCTTTTCAATCATGTATGCCTTAAATATCTAAAACTCCCAACAGCTTTGTCTGATTCTCTCTGATGAATATTCATGATTAGGTCACTCCTCTCTAGGAGTAGACTGGTCTTAAAAAACCTTCAAAGGCAGATAGCAGACTCAAATCCTGGCCCTTTTCCTCTGAAAACGGCCCATGAAGGAAGAGCCCTAGAGCTCCCTTATCATGTAGTAATCTTGGAGTTAAAATGTAAAATGTTTGGAATGATCAATTCCAAATTACGTATAGACATTAACTCCTTATTCTTGGTTTATATTTCATATGCTGTATAATCTAATGCATTGTTGATATACATCAATGATAATAAATTTTTCGGTCACTATTCTTTTACTGAAACACTTTTAAGGGTTAATAAGAATATTAACATATAGTGTGAGTAAAATTAAAGGTCATTGAGTGGGTTAAAACTTAATATTATCTTGAATGATTAACATGCTAATTTCTTTGTCCTTGGCCAAGAATAATGGTAAAGATAAAACCTTTTTAAATCAATTATGGAGTCAGATATACGAATTTAAGTGAATTATTAAAAATCCTTTAGCACTGTTTCGAGACAGAACACTTGAGCTTTCAGTCCCGACTGGTATCTGTTTTAGGGCCAAGCACCGGGACCCCTGCAATGTATTATTTTCAATTAGCAGGACTCAGCTTCATGAAAGATCTGCTCACCACTGTAGCAAAGAAAGGGCAACTTTGTTAAGCAGTTTTCATCCGTCCAGCTCCCAGAAACTGCAAATGAAACAGAAGTGCAGTAATCACTGTAGCCAGCATTGTCTGGCTGTCCAGACTTCCAGATAGTGAACGAACAGCTACTCTGGTCTGACCAAGATCTGGTTCTGTAGAGTCAAATCCAAAAAATCCCAGCAAAACATAAAAAAGGTAACATAAAGAGACACAACAATATTTACAGATATATGCTTAACAGGCTTTTTACTTGTGACACAGATTGACACCAGACCTTCAAGGATGCTTCCTACTCCTACAATAACCCATTTCCACATGAAAGCCTGGGAGCCCTTATATGTTCCTAACTCTGCCCATGGATCAAACCATTTGAAACAGTGGAGTAAGTCCCAGCCGTAGGTGAAAACAGCACAAAAAATTGATAATAAACTTACTACAGTACTTACAAACTCAAAATACACTTTTGTGTTTCAAAAAAACACAAATGTGGTTGTGACCCTGATGATGTCATCATCCAAGATGGTGGAACAGCATGGTGATAAAATGACCGGGTTTTGAACTGAACAGGTATGGCTCTGAAAGTGAAAAAATACTGTACAAAAAAAAAATGTGTGAGTGTATTTATTTCAATGTTTAGACAAGTGGAGTGTTTGAGCAGATTGTATTTAAACTGTACATAAGCACAAAGATAGCACACCAAACACTTTATAGATTAACATTAAACATATAACACAGTCAAAATAGTCACAGTATTACCCAACTGTGGCACCATCATAGCATATAAAGGACATTTTATATGAACAAGTGCTTTCTATCCAAAATCCCCAACCACATGACAGAAATGCACAGATACTTGATCAACCCGAGTTCCATGGTTTCTGAACATACCAGCTTTGAAATCCTGTTTGTAATGCGGTGTTATCCAAAGACCATTTCCAACAGTTAGATCAACGTACAACCCAATCTATGCTTTGCCATAGTAGACCCCGCATGCTGTTTCAAAATGCCCTAGTTAAATCCTCTTGGTTTTCAATGGTGGCTAGATCAGTGAAGTTCACGCTACAGTATTTTTGAGCTTCAGTCCAAGTCTTACTCCTTCACAAAATAAAATTGACGGAAGCATGACTTCTGTGAACATATTCCTGTAAGAGTACAAATAATTTTTTTTTTATTCTTTGAGATCATGTTTAAGCAATAATATTTTGAAAATTAATAAAACTAAGATTTTAATTTACAACACAAATAGGCTGAAAACTAAAAGATTAACAACCAGAATAAATATATATTTGATATTCTACTGACATAATGCAAAGCAAACCTACTGTTATTGCAGATAAAAGGCAGTTTGGACAAGCATATCTCAACAGTCCATTGCCCTAAATGACTGAATGACATAGAAGTACAATGTTGAACTCCGTTCAAAGAAAGTGTTGCCATTATAAAGTTGTTGAGGCTACAGGGATAGCTGGTCTCCAGTTTTTATATTTGGTACTCTGAAAATTTGACCAGTCCCTTTCTCTGTACAGTCCGATCCAGCCTCCCCCTCTGGTACTGTTAAAGACCATCTTATTTTCAGTCTGGTTTCTCACATTAACAAAGTCTGTGTAATGATCTCTGCAGTCTCTATGAGCCTCTGTCCAGGTTTGATAGTTATAGATTAGGATGTATTTCTGTGAAGCATTCACTCCGCTTAGAAATAAATTGGTCAATTATTAGACAAATAATATGAATGAACTATGTTTACCATCCTAGAAAATGAACTGCAACATTAGCTCACAAGATTCATCAAGCCATCTCCCATTACGATCCATATAAACACACATCTTGTTCCTCCCACTGCTGTTCGGTTGATGAAACAAGTTCCTGAAATGTCTTTCCCCCTCCTGATAGAAACCATCAGCTTCCAGTGACCAACCCCAGCTCTTCAGATCATCATAGAGGCCGATCCAAGCTGAACCGATGTAACTCCCATTAATAGTGTTAATCAGCTGATTCACTTCCTCCATGTTTGTAATGGTGGCTAGATCTGTGTAGTTCCAGTTCTTAAACTCATTCATAAAGTAAAACTGATGGAAGGATGACACTATACAGAAAGTTTTGAGTTGAGTTTTCCATTTCTAATTCTCATCCAAAGAGAGAACAGTTCTACTCACTACTGTAACAAACGAAAGGGAAAATAATATTACAGCTCTCATCAGTCCACTGTCCGAAATTACTAAAGGATACTGCAGTGCAGGTCCTAACATTTTCCAGCTGTCCTGGTTTCCAGTATGTTAATGATGAGTTACTCTGATCTGACCAGGATTTGGTTTTGTGCAGTCCAATCCAACCAAACCCATACTACTTGATTAAATACTGGATCCTCTGATTTTCTGGTTCATTTCTGATACTAACGAGGTCTGTGTAATGTTGTATGCAGTGGCTCTGAGCATCAGCCCAGTTTCTGTTTTTCTGAACCAATACATAACTGGCACTCCCATTTCTCCCTATATGGTTAAATTTTTTGTTACCAAATAACTAGCATTAATGTTGCACTATTTTTTCATTATTGGAAAACAACTTACCGTCATAGCATTCAAACTGAAGTTTGTACCCCCTAATAATCTGTTTTTTATTTGAGCCAGTCTCTCTTCTTTATTGAAAAAAATGGTGTCTTCTAGAGTCCGTTTCCAGCTGTTCATGTCATCATAGAGTCCAATCCAGGCCAGATCAATGGAGTCATTTTTGAGTGTGTCCAGTAACTGATCCGTCTCTTCTTCATTTTCGAGGGTTACCGAATCTGCAAATTTATCTCTACAGTTTCTCTGAGCCTCAGGCCATAGATTTATTCACAAAGACATATTCAGGAGAAGTAATAGTAAAAAAAACTGTTAAAAGACTGTTTAATTAAAAATGCAAAACAAGGAATAAATGGTTTAATTGGCATATTTTTAAAATATATCTAATCATCTGAAGATCTTACATAGAACATAATCTTACCTGAAAAGAGGATCAAAAGAAACATGGTTTAACCACATTTATTCCTTTTTGTCATAAACCTGTCACAATCAATAGCACAATTGTTTTACCTGGTTTCATGTAAAAAAAGTTTTAAAGAGTAATTTTAAAGCGTCTCAGTACCTTGTTGCCTTGCTCTTGTGCATGCTTGAACGCTTCATATAACCCACCATTATCTTTGTGTTTAGCTTTTGACAAAAATAGATGTGGAGTTTTGACACATTTGACAAATATGCAGTGTAACATTCAGTATTTAGTTGGTGAATGTTCAGAATGAGCACTGAATTAAAAAACACATAATACAATTTTACAATATTTTCCTTTATATATATATATATATATATATATATATATATATATATATATATATATATATATATATATATATATACTCGCTGTTTTTCTTCTTTAACATAACCAAATACGAGTAGTGCTGAACAAAGTGTACATTAATTTTAACTTAACTTATCAGAAGGCTATTTAATGTCATTTAAAACTTGTAAACATCATTCCTTTCAGTGTGATTCACAACTTCGATTAAATGAAGAAAAAAAAAAAAACATCAGAGGTTCTTATTCACTGTATTTCATGTTTATGTCCTGTATGGTTCATTTTTACCACGTGGGGAGAGTTTTTCCTCTGATCGTCAATATTTTGTAATTTGTCTAACCAATGGATTATATAAACAGGTGTTTCAAATCACATTTTATAAGTTAGTAATTTAGTTGCAGAATTAAATGTTGTCCTTCCTTCTTTTAGGTTTTCAGAAATTCCTTTATTGACGAAAGGCTAATATTTTCACAGTTGGTTATAGAACGTTGTGAAACTCAGTTTTCAGTTTCGCATACACGTTTTCGTCTTGTCTTGGAGTTCCATCAACGCAATCTAAGACATTAAAAAAACAACTTATTTTGTTTTGACATTGTTGCATATCATCAAAACAAAATAGGTAAAGTCAAACAAACGAAGGTTCCTCGACTAATTAAAGAGACACAAGAAAGTAGCGAATCTGCGGTTTTGAATCGAGCTGTTAGTCAATCAGCCATGTTTGAGTTAGCAGTCTATTATTGTTAGCAAATATATAACCATACTTCTTTTTCTCACTCTTTGGAGCTTCTGAACCTTATACGATTGTCATTTGGATATTATCATGAACCGTCGCGGGGGTAGAAAAAAGGCGCAAAGTGGCTCGACCCAGGAACAGAGCGACAGTGACAAGTACGCCGAGCTGCTGGTGTTTGGCTACGCATGCAAGCTGTTTCGGGACGATGAGAGGGCCATCTACCACGATCAGGGCAAACATCTGATCCCATGGATGGGGGACAAGAACATCACGATCGATAGGTCGGTTATACAAACTTAACGGGAAACACTACTTAACTCATAATTTCTCCCAAATGGATATTGGATGTACCTGTTTTGTTTTTTAGCACACGAGAAGCTGATATCTATGTGATGTTTACGTTGCTAAACGTGATTTAAAGAACCTCAACATTGCTACATCTACGATAAATTGATTCTATTATGTTTTGCCAGTACAACTAACGGGCTCAGAAAGGGTCAAACAAGTACTTTAAACCACCGAACTCTGGCTTGCTGGAGTTTTCGTTTGAAATTGTTCTCAATCTTGGCCACAGTAAATTTGTTTTTAACGTTTGTTTCCTTCTAAATTGCTCTCTGAACACCCGTAGAAAGCCAGCAATTGAGAAGAGTTTGATTGAATATTTTTTTTTCTATAAAGAATTGACTGGATTTTGAGGTAGAGTTCTTTCTCATGCAGCATTCACTTTGATTAATAAAAAGGGAAATATTTAATTTATGTATTTCCCTTAACATGATAAATAACAATTGTGAGCCAAATTCACAAAATTAGCAATTAATTCTTAAACTTCCTAAATGTATATTCATTGGCATCATATAAACAGACTTTATATTAAATCATGTTTTTAGATATTAGTGGATGAAACATGACAAAGCTGATGCCAATGTTAGGACTCTGCTTCATTTTATAACTTCCTGTGGACTTTTTGTGTTGCATTCAGATTAAATGCAAACCACAGCTAAATGTGTTCTTTAATATTCTGCTTTAAACAATTCTCTGCATTAAGGTGGTTCAAACAAAGATATCTGTTTATCTTTCTTTTGTATGAAGAGTTTTAATCTTCCTCAATCAAGTATTATGTATCAATTTTTATTCCCTCCTTTTTACACATGGCGTTCTTAATTTATTTGTTTATTAATTGGCTGCTTACGATTGGCAGGCTGCATTGAGCCACCTTAATCTGCATGGATTTGTTCATTGTTTCCAATATGTATGTGTCTCTCTCTATCACATAACACAAACTTATGTCCTCAGCGATTAAGGCTTAGGGGTCCCGGCAGGCCCCAATTGCCACCTCAGCGCCCACTTCTCTCATTTGCCGAAGAAACTGGAACTGAGAAGTGGAATTCAGGAGCAAGCACAGGAAAAATTCCACCGTATGGGTTCTGACAGATAGGTATTTATGTGCTCGGGCTTTTGTGGATGTACTTCTTTTGCACTTACTGTAGGAAAGATGATGGCAGTCTCAAAAAAGTTGGAATGGTTTGTTTTACAAGTAAGGTAAGCGGAGCGTTGTTTGCATTTGTTTTCTTGCTTACTCTAGTCAGTGTTGGACTTTTTTCAACAATAAGATGGATCTAGTTAGTTTCTCACATACTCTTCTCTTGAGCTGTATGTTCTGGAGGATACTCAGGTATTGCTCATTTACATTGCGTCTCTTTTTGTAAACCTTGTTAGCAAAGTAGATTTATTAGAGAATAACCTCTTTTTGAATACAGCATCCTTACGTTAAGGTTTTTCTAATGTGAAGAGTATGAGTTGTGTCGTAATGAAAAGTTAATTTCCTCTTGCCTTTAATCACTTGATTCGTGTTGCAGGTACGATGGCCGTGGTCATTTACATGATCTTTCGGATTATGATGCTGGTTCGTGGAATCACGACTACCAGCTGTCCGAGGAGGAGGCCAGGATTGAAGCTTTGTGTGATGAAGAGAGGTATTTAGCCATGCATACCGATCTGCTGGAAGAGGAAGCAAGACAAGGTAAATTCACAATGGTCTATCAACTCAGTCAATCTGAAATGCGTTTTTCAAAAAATGTTTAGTGCTTTTGAAACTCACAGCAGAACAAGTTAAGGATTGACCATCTAAGGTGAAAAAACACTGAAGAGGTATAAGTAATTTTAAATCCACCGAGTTGAAAGTGGTGATGAGTGATGAAACACTTGCTCTCCCATCTTCAACAACCACAGCTGTGGTGCATTCGAGCAAGGCACCAGTTTCCCGACTGCTCCCCAGAGTGCTGCAGCCATGGCTGGCCACTGCTCTTGGTGTGTGTTCACGGTGTGTTTGTTACTGCTGTGTGTGTACACTGGGATGGGTTAAATGCAGAGCACAAATTTGGGGTATGGGTCAGTTTCACTTAATAGTTATAGAAAAACAGTATTTCTTTATCAGAATCAGAAAGCTGTTTATTGCCAAGTGTGCATGTGCACATATACACAAGGAATTTGTTGTGGTACAGTGTTGGCACATTAATTGACACAATAACATTGAACAGTAGACACAGGTTTTATAAGTAAATTGGTAAAGTTAAAAATAAATAGAATTGTAAAAATTAAACTTAATAGAACTTTAACAATATCAGAAGTCCAATGTGAAATGTGCTATGGAAGTAGGGATGGGTGATATGGGTTAAAATTCATATTACTGTATTTTCCACTGTCCAAACGGCATTGGTATTGTATCACAATATGACAGGAAAAAATTGGACATCACATTTTAGTAGACCTTAATAACATTAGGGGGAAAATTTGCATTTTAACCTTGTTTAACATGCTAGATTACACAGAGAACTGAAAACTGTTTTTGCCACTGCTAAATATGACAAATAGTTTTGTTAATTTCTACCAGGTTTATTTGCTGACGATTTACCTCGAACTGCACTCTGTGTTTAATTAAGTTTAAAGTCTGCGACCTAGAGCCTGCTAGAATATTTGGAGAATAAACCCTCCCCTCCGTAAGTGTTCATACTTAACTGCAAATATGACTTCTTAATACTTTCTCCACTTTGTTATAAACAAATCTCCCTCCTGCAGTTTTTACTCACTCGTCCAGGCTGTTTTGTACTTCATTTCTCGCTCTCTTAGTTTGGTGGAACTGTACCTGAACACTTGCAATACAGACTATAAGTCTTTATTTTCACTAACACTGAGAGAATGCGCATGCGCAGAGGGGACGCCCTGGAGAATATTTTTTAACATTTTTTTATATAAACCAGCGACTAGTGACATTTCTGCTGTTCCTAGTGATTTTTAAATACTTGATTCGTTCTGGCTGACTGGATTTCTGATGCGATCTCTGTACCTGACTAGCTTCCCCCCTCCTCTCAGCACAAGCGATCGTGTCATGTCACATCAGCTCCTGCATCTCCTCCTCTAAACATCAAATAAATTGAGTGTGTGCAGGCGAAACATCGAGTTGAATTCATGAAATGTATGTATGTGACAGTATCCATGGTATTGCAAAATCCATAACATGGCACAACACTATACCAGTATTCACTTTCAAACCGGTGTTTGAAACCCCCCCCCCCCCCCCTATTTAGAAGTAATGTGCAGACCAAAGCATAAAAGTAAAGTGCAGCAACAGAACAACTGAATTTGGAATGACGGAAATGTTCAAAGATCAGATGCAGTCTTAAATCAACATCCTAAATATATATTTTTTTTCTAGCTAAATGCTGTATAATTAGTAGGTCATTAAATTAATAATGTAACAGAGCAGGTCATTATGAGGTCTTTTCAAACACCCACAAAGTCTTTTCAGTTATTAAAATGATGTAATGTGATTTAAAAAAAAAAGTATTGCAGAGTCGCTTAATTATGTTTGTTCATGTGATGAATACTACATTTAATTTATTTAAGTATTAACATTTTTTTTCTACAGAGGAAGAGTACAAAAGACTGAGCGAAGCTTTAGCTGATGAAGGAACCTACAACTCAGTGGCCTTCCGCTACAGCGCTGACTACTATGACCCTTCACAGCCCACGGAAGAAGAAGAGGCCAACAAGGAAGCAGGTACGATTCAGACAACGGTGGGAGCCAGAAAAATAGCTCTACAACTAGTCAAACTAAGAAAGTTTCTCTTCTCATCAGACAGACTTTAGCCTGCAAACTTCAAAATGCTCAGAGAAATGAGGCAATTTCCTTTAGGTCAAATAAGAGTCATTTTGAGCCTCGAGGCAAGGAAAAGCTTGAGATGTTTAAGTTTTTTTTTTTTACAAAGCAAGAGATTGCAGAGAGTGTCTATGAAGATTCGACTAATGACCAGCAAGGGTTTTGACGGTTCACCATTAATAGGCGCAGGAACATCACATCGCTTGGCTGATTACTTCATACATACTGAAGCCTGGAATTAGTTTAAGTCCCTAAGCCTGCCTTGAGTGCAAATTCAGTGACAAATGAGTGTCTGGAACGAACAGTAATCACTGACTGGGCTTTTCTGCCACTCATTTACACCTGCTTACACCAGTGCTCTGGCAGGATGCAAAGCACTTGGCCAAAGATGCACCGTTCCTTTTCACTTGATGTTAAGACAAAGAGAAAGAACTAGTGTACTTGCTGCTGGCTACTGGCTCTGTGATTATTATGAATCGCTCATATTTGAGGAGCTGGATAGTATATTATTCTTGTCATTCAGCTTCAGATTTTACACCAGCTCATCTTTCTTTTAGTTAGAAAACCACGTTTGCACACTTTTTGTATTCTATTTTAACCAGAAAATACATTTATATAAGATGATTTACTGGTACACCTATTAATATTTAGTATTTGAAATGTATATTTTATTTCCACAGGTATTAAGACAATGACAACTTATTAAACATATATTGGGCTAATTGGCCATTTGTTTTTGAGAATATGGACCGTTTAACTGGGACAAAAATGTAAATGTTTATTGTCATACGTTTTCACGACCTTGAAAAGCTATAGATCAGACACCGAACTATTCTTAGCAGCAGCAATATGATAGTGAAGCCTTTTTGCGACTAAGGTTAAAGTCTCCTGGTTATGAAACGTAAAAAACCCCAAAGATAGATTTAGTTCATTTGTAATGATAAATTCCAATGTTTTTATAATTGATTTGTAGTTTAAATAGTAAATTGAAAGAGAACTGCTCGCAAACAAGTTCTATTCAGGTCTATTATAGTGGTTTTTATGAACAGGGCAGACAGGCAAGTCGGGCTCCAGTTTAGAGCTCATAGTTTATCTTCCACACTCGTCGTCAAAAAATGATGAAAACATTGAATCCAGTTCTCTGAAATCATTTCTCTAATGCTATTGGATCAAGCACAAAATGTTGATGTGTTTTTTTTTAGAACTAACGTATTATTACTTCTATAATTTATCGAGAATGCTCTAATCCCATAGAGTATTTAATGAACTTTTGATATTTCGTAATAGATGCCATCGCCAGGCAAAAACTAACCCTAACCCATGAACACTCATTTATTGGGTTTCCAGAGTTTGAGTCTAGCAACTTAACTACTTAAGTCTTATCTCTGTAATGATTTTTGATGGCAAATTCTTTTGATTTCAATTCTTTTAGAGTAATGAAGACTTAATGGATGATCAGTAAGTAAATTAAATAGGGTTAAGGTCAATGTTTTTATAACCTAACAAGGGAAGTGATGACATAATAATTAAAACACATGGCTGAATACCAAATTCTCCACAAGCCTCCGAAACCAATGTCTTCCACAACAGCTGCTCATCTAAAGCCATAACTCCTTTATTTGTGAACTTTTAAGTTTTTTTTTCGAACACATCGATCAAGGAATGCGTGCTGCTAGCTTTTCTTCAAATTCGCTGCGCAGTTCCGAGTGTTTGCCTTTTTAATGACATTAACGCACTGGTACTTAGGTTTTTACCAGACATACCCATTTTTTTATAATTTACTTCCACATTCGAAGCAAATTGCTGTTGGTTTTTCACTCTCCGAATGCCTCCACACTGCTGATATTTTGAAGACGGTGCTAGAGCCTCTATGCACGCTGATTAATGAAAGTCATTGTATCGCATATCAATATTTGTCTTTGCTTAAACTCACTTTCACTGAAGGCTGAATTTGATGTTTTTTTACACTATTCAGCAGCTGAATATTCAGTGCATCCCTAAACCAAACCTTTTTCCCGGCACAATTTCTTGTTTATTTTGCTGTGCCATATCTTTTATTTAATATGAACCTTTTTCACAGTACTATTGTTGCCCTCATTAAAAACGGTTCATTCTTTTGAAACTTTCTATAAAGTTTTTAAAGATGATGAAAAGTGTCTGTTGTTACAGATCAAAATAAATTTAAAAAGTCTTATCTTTTTAAAATCTATTTTAATGTAACTATTTTATAGCTGGCATCCTGCCATGCAGGTAGCCACACAAGCTCGCATTTGTCTATTCATTTATTTTCATCTTTATTTTGAAGAACAAGGCCAGCCAGAGGAAGAGAGCGAGGAGCCGTTTGTGGCACCACCTGGCCTTCTGATCCCTCCAGATGTGGAACTGGTGGGTACATTTTTGAATAAATTTTTCTACTGTTTATTTACAAGTGATTAAAATTGAAATCCAAGCAAGTGGCAATAAAAGCTGTCTTTGACATTTAAAATAGTTCCATGTTCTGATTTTTCTTACTGCCCCACTAGTTTGTGTTAAGAAGATCACTGTTGAATTCACAAGGTTGATGTGAAGAAAGATGTACTTTGTTGTGTATGCAAATTTAAGTAGGTCTTTTTAAGTAGTAGTAAATTTGCGAAGCTAAGTTTCCAGCATCAGCACTTTTTTTTTTTTTTTTTTTTGGAACAAAGAATAATTTGAGATGACCATCAATATGGAGTTTGCACCACCCTTTATCCATTACAAGATAATATTTCAAATGTAATGCATTTAAGATTGAATTTTATGGTATGTTTTTAACCATAAAAATTTAGTCTTATATGGTGTCAGAAAATTACTGAAGAATTAAGAAATGATGGATGTAGCTGAAAGCAAATTGGAGAGAGAATATTAATAAGGATTAAAATGTTCATACTGACGTAATGGTGTCACTGCTCACTAATGCTCACGTGCGCAATGCCCAAACCTCAAAGGGGATGCTAAACAGTGCTGTAAAGCAAACATGGCTTTCAAGCAAAGGGTTAAATTTCAAAACTGGATAGAGTTTGGTGGTGTTCAAGTGTTTGAGATACAAAAGAACAGATACAGAAGACCACAAATAATGCGCATTTAATGAAAAGAAACAAGTGTGCATGACTAGACTACAAATAGCGGTGCGAACATTATTAAACCTGTTTGACTGAATTAGAGGATCGTATAAACATGCTTCTGGCATTTTCACGCAGCCACCGGTGGAGTTTATTTTCATCTAATTGTTCGTGCTTGCATGCTTGTATAGTTATGATTTGCTAACTTTAGATCTGGAACAAAGCACCAACAATGTGAACACGTACTGTGATTCTAAGCATTCTGGGTATTGTAGTACTTGCACTTCAACTTTAGCAGGGAACTTGCTTGCTAAACCAAAAATAAAATCCCGTCAAACATTGACATTTAATATCACCATAGCACTATTGTTAGTTATTTTTGCTAAAACATAACCACACATACATAATTATATCTGTAAGTAATTGTAAGTTGTACATAAAATGTACATTTTCTTGTGAACGTAATGATTTGGTATTTAACTGAATATTTTAAGAGTTTCAAATTCTGTATGTTAACGTGTTTTTTTTATGCAAGTAAAGTTCTGACACGTACTGTTTACAATTAATAAGGACCATAACACCTACTTATAATTGCTTTGCATATCCTTAGTTTTCTATCAAAATAAGAAGTCTGAATTGTCTAACAATTCTCAATTTGTCAATCTATATATTTCATGGAATTTAAATATAATGGGATAGTTTTATACAACTAACTGGATCACCAACAAAGCCTCCCAAATCCAATTTCCTGCTGTCTTTCATAATGATCGGTTGAATTCAAAGCATTTTTCTTTTTAAATTCGACATTGAAATGACTAAAATCTGCATACTTTATATTTGCCATTAAAATGATTAACATGTTACAGGAAAGTTGAGGGGCATTCATGTTTTAAGTCAAAGATTGTTTCTGTGCGAATAGCAGCCAAATGTCTAAAGGCATTGTTATATGTAATAAATGCTCTGTATATTAGCAAAATGTTTACATTTTTACTTTTAAATTACATTTTTGACTTAGTTTGAACCTAGTTTTAATTTTCACTTTGTTTCTTTTTTCAGCCTGCGACTACGAAGACTCATGCTATTATTGAGCGGACCGCCAACTTTGTATGCAAGCAAGGGGCCCAATTTGAGATTGTGCTGAAGGCAAAACAAGCAGGAAACTCCCAGTTTGATTTTCTCCGCTTCGACCATTACCTCAACCCATACTACAAGCATATTTTAAGAGCTATGAAGGAAGGGAGATACACAGCAGTTTTGGAAGGCAAACAGGAACAGCAACAGGGTATAAGATTCGTTGTTTGTTTGTTATTAAATGACCAGCAGGACTTGTTAGCATTTTAAGAAATGTACATGTGTCTTATAGAATCTAAAACCGAACAAACCGATGACGACGACGACGATGATGATGATAGTGACGGAGATGGAAGCTATCTGCACCCAAGTCTGTTTGCACCCAAAAAGAACTCCCGCCTGGAAGAAATAATGAAGGTATTGTCATTATGAACTGCATACCCTCCGATAAATTATTCTCTGTTAGATCTCAGATCTTCATTTGGTTCAAAGCCACAGTTATGTCAAATTGCTCCCAAGTTGTCATAGTCCCTACTGCTGTGAAAGCAGCTGACGTCAAAGTATTCATTATTTTAATATGTTTGTTCAAATACTGATTTGAGGCTTTGATTTATTCTTCTAAACTTATTTAGGTTAATCTAAGATGCGCTGAGTTTTTTTTTAAGATAGTGGCAAAGAAAGACTTTAGAGAGGAAGTCTTGAAAAAAGGTGATGGTAGGCATTTTTCCCCTCAAACTCCAGTTTGAGGGGAAAAAAACAAATGCAAACAATTTTTCTTATTCATGTGTGAGTGAAGTAGGGAAAGTGGATGAAAACATTCAGGTCATGTTTTGTTTTTTTTAAATCAGTGGACGCAACAACATTTTACCACTTCCTCCTCAATGAGATTTTAACTGCTCACTTTTCACAGTGAAATTAAACCCTAAAGATTCTGCCTTAACAGGTTTAAGTATTCTGAACCATCAATGCAAATACAAAAAGAGGTGTGCCTGATAATGTACCTTTGACAATATTTAGGATTTCTCTAAAGCAGGGTCTCTGCAGCTTAAAAGATCTACAATTTGAAACCCCTGATTTCACCCTTAAAAATCCAAAATTTACTGTTCTAGCTTTTAAATAATTTTTCGCACATTTTTTTTGTTTGATATATATTTGGAGTTGCCAGAGTTTGAGAAAGCACTCAGGAACACTCCTTGTCAAAATCATAAGTGGTTGTTAGGGTTTCCAGATATTGACAAAATGTGTGTAAATTCTAAAGGGAAAGGCATGGCTAGGGATGGTAGAGTTTGAGAAAATCTTTAAAAAGTATCCAAAAACATACTACAAATGGTTATGGTTTGAAAAATTGTATTCGAAGCATACTGTATATGATGCAAAACAAGTTTAGGTTTTGATGTTGCGTTATTAGTCTTAAAAAGGTTTTAAAAGGTGTTAAATTTGACTTTATGAAAATTGAAGAAACCCTGTAATGGCCTTGCATAAATACAACATGCAATGTTTTCCGTTGATGAAGTTTTGGGCAAAAACTTTGTGGGAATCATCTTAAACATTTTAGATATCGCTCATTTTTCATATGTTTTTGGTGTCAAAGTATTCTATTGGTGCTTATGGAGTTTATGTGCCAAAAGAGTTGTCTACACCTAATAAAAAACACTTAAATGTCACATCCTTAGGGAGCTGAAGGGAAACGAGTACAAGTGTGTGTTCAGCAGAACACCTAAACAGAAGTGCTCTCCTTGGACAGGGAAGAAAGCGTTCATGTAGGATGATAGCATCAAGCAGAACTGATGACAGCTTACCAAGTCTATAAAGTGTGGAGAAACATCCAGTGGTAGAAAATTCTGAGAAGAGACAAGTACAGTCTTGAAATGAATGGACATCCCACTGAGTTAGTCATCTTAATCTTAGCTGGAGCTGTGCCTTGCAAGTTACAGAGAACTAAAACAGATTATGAAAGGACACAAATCAAACTGTTAAAAAAAGCAATGAGTGCAAAAGAACATTCATTTCATCCCAAAGAATGTGTACACCACCTTTTAATAACTGATTTCTTCTCTTACAATTAAATCAGCACTTTAAATGAGTCACACAAATAAATACTGTAGATGAATCTACACACTTTTAGTGGAATAAATTTACTCCATACAGAACTCACAAGCCTCTGCTTTGATGTGTTTTAGCCTCTGCAGGTGATCGATCCAGATCACCCACTTGCAGTGCTGGTCAGAAAAGCCCAACAGGTGAATAATGGCACTGCAGGGATGAGCAGCACAGCAGAGGAAGAGCATCAGTCACAGGCAGCTGCTGTGCAGGTGGACTACAGCTCTGACTGTGAGTATTCTCTTTCTTTTTTTGACAAAGCTGCTCAATGCAATTTTGTGTTGTTTTTGTTGTGTCTATTTTCTTTGTCAATAATAATTCTATTTGATTAATAATAATCCTATCTTGTACCTTAGAGCTGTATTCGGGCCTATAATAATTGACCTTGGCAGAACCTGGACAGTTTAGCCTGACCTCAACTCCATTTTGGTTACGGTCTTATTTTTGCCCCCGATTTCAACCTGAGATTATTTATAAGAGTGCATGCAACACTGCTTTTACAAAGGCAAATGTCATAGGCCACTTGAAAGTAAAATAAAATAACAATTTAACATCTAACATCTCAGCGTTAAATAAAATAATAACGGAGGCAGCTATTCGCACTCACAGCATGGCTTACACAAGTGAACACGGTCTTTAAATAAAAAAAACATGTAAGGAATTGAATTAAAAGAAATTCTTAATTACTTTCGGTAAGTGAACATAGCCAACATATAATAAACAGTCCACAGCAAATCTTGATTTCTTTATTTAAAATTGTAATTGATTTATTTAAAATCGCAATGAGTTTGCGGCAGTAATGAAATGAACATATCTAAAATAAACTTAAGACTCCACAGGATTTGATTTGCCGCTGCACCTTTTATAATACTGTGATGGCTTGATGCACCTGAAGTTTAATAGAGTAAGTAATTAGCCTATATAATCATTTTACATTATGTACTTTTGGCCTAAAAATAATCGCATCGATCAATATGCCTTATTAGGGTAGACTTCCCTGTCATTTTGCGGTTGTATTTTAACAGAGTATTGCATTTTTTACATTTTACAAAACCAACTGGTACATTTTTTTTATTATGCACAAAGCTTTTCCACAACGAAGACTTTTCCACAACGCAGCCTCTAGCTGGTGGAGCTATCAAAAGATCATTTCTCCAGAGGGAAGTCTCTGTTTTCCCTCCTCAGCCTGCATTATCATGTCTCTCATGGCAAGCTAAGCATGTCACATGACCAAGCAAAAGACAAAGCTGAAGTGCTTGTGCAGTTGTTAAAAATTGGCTATAATGAAAAATGTTTGAACGTTCCCCTGTGCTTTAAAGCATTTGACATTTAGGGCCCTTGAAGAAATGCTATCATCATGATCAACATACACCTACTCAATAATTCTTAAACACTTTTTTCAAAAGCAGCAACGTTTTGTACTTTTGTACTTATGATAACCATTACAAAAACATATATATTTTATAGTTATATTATACTATTCACTATTATGTTGCTATTGTAGTTTATTCACTCATTTAACTAAATACAGAAACATGTTTTTTTTCTGTTGCTCCTATGGTCTGCACAATTCCTCTAAATATTTGTAAAACAAAAGTGTTATAGGTTCAAATTTAAGAACTTTGGCAGCAAATGACTAAAATGTATCATTTCAGTGAACTAAGAAAGAGAATCGAAAGAGATTTCAATCAAAATACACTTTTGCTATTCCCACTTTAAATCAATGGTTTTACATGTAACCCATTGCATTAGTCATTTAATCTGGAAAGTCTTTTAACTGTTTCCATTTCGTGCAAGTCAGAACCAACTTTTTTTTGACCAACAGGAGTTATAGAACACTTTTTTTTTTTACCTTCAGAATCTCATGATGTTAAACATTTTACCTGTTGCTACAGTTTCTACTGCTAACCTGGTTTTAAAGTGCAGTGGTATACGACATGGAGAACTTGGTGCAAAGCTGGTGAAATACACAAGCTGGGACTGCTGATTTTTCTCAATTAGTCTGGCTTTTGGAGCTCCAGTGGCTTCTTGAGGAAAGTGTGACAGGATTACAGTGCCTGAAGGTGCTTAACTGGTCCACTTTTAAGAAAGAAAAGCTACTTTGACACCAAATGTGTATTTCCAAGGATTAACAGCATGACAAAAGAATTTCTATTGGCTTAACCACAGTCATCCTATAATCGCTTTCCAAATATGAGGGTTATTTTGCCACTCTTTGGGGCTGTGTCTGAAGTTGGCTGTGTATTTCTCTTTATAAGACACTTGACAAGAAATGGGAGTTATGGTGAAACATTGTTCGTTTTGTGCATGACTCATGTTTGAATCTATTTTCTGGATGTTTAAACTCGTTGATGAAATGCAGTTCAATGAAAGCCACAAATGCTTCATGAAGACAGATTCCTTTCATTAAAAGTTAATGGAGGTAATGGAAGTGTGGACTCAATTGGCTTGAGAAGCTTGCATTTCTTAGACCTCAAACAAGAGATTTATTTTTTCTTCATCAAATTTGCATCCCAGAATGCTATGTCATTTGTTGTGTCCAGCTAAAATACTGATGGTATGCTACATTTTTGCTGTAAAGAGCTGGCCATTCTTAGCATTTCATGTCACTGTTAGAATTAAACTCTCACTTAACCATGGTTCAGTCGGCTGCAGTGAACCACATCCATTAGGCTGGCATGATTAATGAAGATTATGACTTATGCTGACAGTGGGGATGCCTGATCTTTGAACTGCTCAGTTACTAAACCACGAACAGTTGCCAGAATATGCCATGCCAGCAGAATGAACTGTCAGTTTTATATAATGAGCATCTTGTATGTTTGACCACTTCGGTGGAACAGTTGCTCTTTTTTGTGATAACCAATCTTTATATCAGTGGTCAGATCTGTGGGAGGTTTTTGTTCTTGGAGCTGGTTTATAAACTTTAGGCTGAATGTGCATTTTGAGCAAGGCCTTTTAAATGAATCAAGCCAACGCCAAATGACTCACAGAAGAGCTCTCGTGTCTATTGGTTTCACATTGAATTTATTGAAGTGGCTCATCAAGGCTGTTTTTTGTTTTTAAACTATATGTTCATTGATTTAAAGGAACATTTCATAATTCATGAACGTTTTACCAACATTAATCACTAAGATGCTATTCCTTTTCCGTTCAAAATTATACGTTTTCTATATATTTCCTAATTAAAGCCTGATTCTCTATTTGTTGCATCTTGTAGTCAGACACAAAGATGTCATGGTCATTTATTTTACTGTATTTAAAGTATTTTTATGTTATATAGGGCTGGGGATGTGTGAATTTACATTTGTACATTTGACAGACACTTTTGTCCAAAGCGACTTAACAGAAGGGAAGAGGCAATATGTAATTTGTTACACAAATGCAGTAATACTCTCAAATAAAGTATATAAAATAAAGCTAAAAGGACATTTTGTTAATAAAAAGTCCTTGTGGATTTGACATATTAATGGGATTTATGGCTCCTTGTTTTAAAAATAAACCATCTTAAAGTTTTTGTTTTGTTCTTTTTGTTGTTTTTTTGGTTCTTATACTTGTTAACGTCTGACCCAAACTAAATTTCATTATTTATGTTCCATTAGAACTCATTAACCTGTCTTGGTTCAAATTTTAATAATTTTTGGGTCACAAGCTATGCTGAAAATCAAATCAGGCATTCATTTGTTTGGGTCTAAGATACTTTCCCTCAGGGATTGAGGATTGTCTGATTTTGCTGACTGATCTTTCACCAGTAGCACACAAATCAAATCCAGCAGTGCATGCTTGCCTCAAAATCTTCCACAGCTCTGGGCTACCCCATCTCCACTGGGAAACATCTTAAATGATTAGATCCCATCTTTGAAAGTGAAGCGCTCACCATAATGTGCTGAGAAGCCCCATTTGTTACGAAATGAGGAAATTTTGCTCTGGGCTTTTCTTTTGAGCAGTGTTCTTGTATTCCTTCACATTTATACATGTATGCGTTTAGCAGGGCATTTAAAAGTATTTGTAATTTTTATTTAAAGATATACATTATTTTTGTCCAAGAAATGTACATCCAATACCAGAGTTGTTTATGTAGAGAAAAGTTTTTGTAAAAATACATTTTATTATAATAGCACCAATTTCTTCTTTCCAATACCCTGTGATTGCATTTGATACTTATTAGCACCATATATGAACACAATTTAGCTTAGTCATTGTAAAAAAACAAGATGGTTTTGTACAGCAGGTTAGATAAAGTATCTTCCTATTTGTTTCAGAGATAAAAATCAGTGGCTGAATATAAATACTGTTGCATAAAAGTTTTTTTCAGCATAAACTGGAATTTAATTTCCTTAATTAAAACATACTTCTTGCTCGTTTTAAAATTCAGCTATTTTCACCCCAAATCATTTATCTTTTTTCTTTACCTGCTGCATTCTTTTTGGCTCTTGCTCTTTTTGCTTAGTCTCTCTGCCAATCTTAGTTTTCAAACCATGGAAACGGTTGTGTCCATGTCCTGGATGCCCTCTCCTCCTCCCTCTTCCCTTTCCATCTCTCTTTGATGTATAGTAGAAGTCAGTCTGAATGCTAAACCCCCCTAAATGAGCACTCTCCTACATCCCGAACAGTTCCCTGGAGATAGTAGAGCTAAAAATTCTCAAGCTTCTCTGTCTCACATACTCATTGTCTATTTTTTTTTTTTGCAGTGTTTCTTCATTGTTTGGATATGGCCTGTTTGTTTTTGTGACGTCTATGCACATCTGTGTATTTTTCCGTCAGCTAAAGTAACACTCGAAGTCACTTGATCTATCTCTTCTGTCAATCAAATACTCAAGATAGAGTGGGTAGTTTGGCAGGCCGATTTTACATTTAGGGAGCCAAAAAAATATTTCAAGATGAGATTTATTGTTTTCTGATAAGTGATTACTGTTTTCTAATTGCACTAGAAATAAAATGAATAAGAGATCTCTAAATATATATTTTTGTATTTACTGAAATAATATTAATGGCTTGCCAAACCTCTTGTAACATTTACAACATGAAGAACTTAAAGTTTTAAGGACAGAACATGTAAGACTTACTTCTTAGTGTGAATACAAATCTTAGATTAGGGATGCATCGATACCAGTATCGAGTATCATCTAAATTCTGTGCTCTAGTATACGTACTCGTACTTATCAAAAGTGATCTGATATCAGCACACTGATACCACTTTATGATAGCAGGGTGTTAGTAGAAAAGTTGCGCTTAACAGGGGCAAAAATGTCTATGGACTGGAAATATTTTAACCACAATGCTGGTGACAAAGCTTTCATTATCAGCAGTCTGATTAAATATTAAAAATAAATAATAAGCACAATACTGAGTGCAAGGAATTGCTATTAGCAGGAAAAGGCAACAGCCAACTTTGCAGCAATTTATGGGAGTGCTAGCCTTAGAGGCAAAAGCCTGATCACGAGCCAGTGTGCTGGACCAGAGTTACGAGATCAGATCACTGGCATGCCGCTTTAAAACATGCATATCTATAGAGGTTACGTAGATTTTCATGGCTACATTTGGACAAACAACATGAGCCTGCATATTCTCCTCAGTTTGGCTGTGCAGTGGACTGCTGAAGGTGCTTCTGAAATAACATTTCATGAAAAAAAGCGCCATAAAAGTGAAAAGGGATTGGAAATAGTGAGTACTTGGTATCGGCAAGTCCTCAGATGAAAGTACTCGAACATATCATGTGTCTCTAGAAATCAAATAGTTTGAAAATCAGCAAACTTAGATTCAACTTTCAATTCAAATTTCATGCTTTATAGAAACATTCAACTTTTTTTTCAACATCATTCTCCAACTGTAGTTTTGCAAATCTTTCCTTAATCTTTTTCATCCATCTTTTACCATACCTTAGCATAGATAATTTATTTGGTTTAGACCAGTAGGACTGTTGCATTCAAAATCTTTAATTTAATTATCAGTGTTTTAGTCTCTCTAAAAATATGACTATTGGTAACGAATCAATAGCAAAAGTAATCTTTAGCCATTCTGCTGCTGGTGTGACAACAGTCTAATCCAATACAATCACCTATGCTAAAAGTCCTATTTCCAGGTTTCCAGGACCAGACAATGTTTGAACAAACTCTTAAGATCTATTAATTAACACCGGAGGACCCTTAAACCATGGATAGAAAGAATAGTGCAGACAGTGTTTAATTGAAATCAAGTTTTCATATGTGTTCACCAAGGGCATACTTTCAATCTAAACTTGAGGTTTCGTTTATTTAAATTTAACTTGCCAAACAAATGCTGTTTTCTCTCACCCACTCCCATTCTGTAATGAATGCAATTATGTGGATAGTGATCCAAACACAGATTATTTTAAATCTTTATTAATTAGCATTGACAATGCCCTCTATGTAGTCTCCTGGCTGGGTATCACTGCAGAAATACTATTTATTGCTATAGTGTATTACCAAGCGAGAACAGAAAGAAGTATTTAAACTTCACTTCATTTTTTTATCCATCACTATTTTTTTTAAATAGTAGGTGAAAATTAAAAATAAAAAAATAATTAATATAATAGCAGAAACAAAAGGTTAGATGGCATTTCATTGTATTTATATTTGTATTTTTCATTATCTATTCAAACATCTCTTCCTATTGTTTTTTTTGTGGCATATCTTACAGCTAATGCAGCTACTATGTACTATGGCTACTGCTTGCTACCTGATGGGACATATTGCCTTGCCCCTCCACCTCCTGGGGTAGATGCTAGTCACTACTACTCTTCAATTCCTGCATCAGTTGGACCCCCTCCGCCTCCTGGAACTTCACCCCTGGAACCAATGGTTGCAGTGCCATCAGCTCCTATAACTCAAGTCACAGTGTCTACTATTGTCTCTCCTCCAGTTTCATACTCAACGATGGGTATCCTTCCAAATTCCAGGTATGTGTCTTACCTCATAGCTCTCTCAGGGTTTGTGTTTTAAATCCCTCATATGATGTTTGTCTTTTAATCTGTCAGCACCATGCTTCCTCAAACTACTGTTACCCCGACGATGGTTCCTGTTTCTGTACCTGCTCCTGTTCCTGTTGTCCCCACTGTAACTGCTCCAATTTCCACCCCATCGGCTGCCCCTGTTGCTGCTATAATCCCTCCTCCTCCAGACATCCAGCCTGTCATCGACAAACTAGCAGAGTATGTAGCAAGAAACGGGGTGAAATTTGAAACTAGCGTGCGTGCCAAGAATGACACACGGTAAGCACTTTTGCATGCCATTTTTTCATTACAATCTTTCAAAAACTATTCCCATTCTTTTATATCATTGTAATACATAATAGCATTTTATGTGTTGATTCTACACCCTAAAGGTTTGATTTCCTGCAGTCCTGGAACCAGTACAACTCCTATTACGAGTTCAAAAAGCACTACTTCATGCAGAAAGAGGGCCTGAGTGGCCGAGAGGTAGGCCCCCCCTTCTTACTTTCCTCTTATGCGGCAGAATGTCTGAAGTGACACTTCAATCATGTGTTACATGTGTTTTTAAGATGATTCACTTCGTTTTATTTTCATATAACTAATTTACTAGGTAACGCCTCCGTGAGAGATCTTTGTTACTGATCTTTGTTGTAAAATCCAAATATAGAGATGAGACTTTTTTTTACAATTTTGAATTGCTTTGTTTCTGGCTGTCTCTGGCTTTTCAGTTTTGGGACTTTTCATGGTAACCACAAATAATTTAGACAATTCAAGTCTCATCCGAGCAAAATAATGTTTGCGTTTGGTGTACATGAACGTTCAAAGCTTGCCTTGAGAAGTTTTAAATTAAAACAAAAGAATGTTCATCTGGAAAAGAGAAAATGGTATTTAAACTCGAAGTTAAATTGTGTTTTTGAAAGGTACATATAGTCCAGTGTCTTACTATTTTTAATTTCTTCACTTGGTTAAATGATCAAGCTGTTTTTGAAATCGATAAAATGTGCTTGGTATACTAAATAGACAATAAGGCATTTTAAGCATCGTATCAAGTACTCATTTAGTTATGTTTACATCTTAAATAACCATGTTTCATAACTGTCAAGGCTGTTAATACATGTTAATACATCTTCTCCAAGGCCACTTCAGCAGATGCTGCATTACTGATTCAGGCAGTATTTTGTGCATTTATGTTGTGGATTCAGTGCCATGGCCTTGGTTTTTGACAACTATTTAAAAAACAATCATAGTCAGGAAATATTCATGTGAGCTAGCAACATCTGTAACTGAATCTTTGTCTAAAAGTTAAAAAGGCGTCTTAAAGGTTTTTTTCAAGACCTTCAAATTAAAAAATTTGAATGTTCTTTTTACAGAAAATTTGACAAGTTCCTTTGTATTCTGCAAAGGGATTTGTTATGTATATGAATGGAATTCATTCCGATGTTCTTCTGACTCTACTTTTTCTTTACTTTAAAGTTGATGAACAATAACCTCCTATGATTTTGATGATAACCTTTTGCTTTTTTGAACATCTATTTACAGAAATCCTCTGCAAAAACATAGAAACCACAAAATTTAAAAATGCAGCCTGATTGTCTGATACACAGTCATAGATCTTTTGTCTTAACTCATTGTTAATATTTAATGCATTGTGTTTTGTAAGTTATATTTAAACACTGGATTAACGGTTCATCTGATTAGTCAGTTGTGAGGCACTATAACTATGGGAGATGCAATGAACAATGAGCTGTTTTGAACTCCTAGAAAGTGAAAATAGGATTAACCTAACATGCACGAACAAATCTGAAGTCAACTTGAGGCATGTTTTGATGAGATAAACACTAAAAAAGGCTAGCTATGTCAGAAAATCAGAGTTTACATGATAGTAGAATAAATTAACTTTAATGAAATGATTGTTAGCCAATGCATTTGCTTGATGTTTGCAAATCTAACCAGACTACATGTATGTATGCTCATTCCTACGCCAGCAGGACAATAAATGATGATTAGCACCTCATATCAGTGTGAGCTCCCTATAATGGCAGTCTTCCCCACTGACCATCTGAATATAACAAATCTGTACATGTACAGAAAATAAGTTAAGGGATTGGAAACATGTCAAGAGACGGGCCAATCGTTAGGACTCTTAATTCCCTTCTCGATTTTCTGAAGTATATTTTCCTGTATTTCTGCAGCTAATGGAGTGTGTGCTGCTGTAAATCCATTTCACTTGGACGTCTAGCCGTTTTATCTGTCATTATTGATAATTAACTCACTGGTCATTGCTAATGCATTGTGAGGCAAGATGGACTGAAGCGTGCAGCTGCACATTATTGAATATAAGGGGTATTCCAGTGAATTGAATTAGATTAAGAGGGTTTTTATGGATACATCTGCCTGTAAGTGCTCAGAAAGGTTCGTCTGTATTCCTCCCACACACCAGTTAAAATACTGCAGATTTGGAAGCAAATGACAGACTGTCATAATGTTTATTGTAGAGCATATGTGGGACTCCATGTCATCTGAATGATCGAATGCACACCAGTGATGGTTGATCTGCAATCTTCATAAGTGCGTCTTATTATAATGTCTGGTATAATGTGTGACATCTGAGAGGTCTGCATTTATGTTATATTTCCATAAAAGCACATTTCTCGCACTCGATTGTTGTTTTTGCTTTCATCTGAAAACCAGAGATGTCCATGGGAATCAACGTTTATAAGAGAACTGTTGAGTAGAAACTTCTGTTCTAATTCAATTACTAATTTTAGTTTAAGAAAATGGTCCTGAAAGGGACATCAAATGCATTCTCACTAAAGCTGATATCATTTTTTGTAAACAAATTTATAATACATTTAGGATAACAATTTTCACTCACTGGCCAATAAAGTTTCATAAAGTTATAGGACTAACAGAAAAATTGTGTTTTAAAATTATAATCGTTAATGTTGTTCCAATGTTTTCTTGAACAATTTTCATCACATCATGACAACATCAAAAGATGAGGAACATCCCACCGTTCGATCTGTTGCAAACATCTAAACATGCTTTCATAATAAAATACTCTGCCAAAACAAACAAAAATCTAATTTGCCATAAAGCGTTGTTTCTCTTTCTTTTCAACATGACTGGGTCATTGTCTGCTAATGAGAAACTGTTACGTGTGAACTCTCCAGTCTGATCCATAAGAAAGTTTTAATTAGGGTAGCTGCATCTACCCCTATGTTACTCAGAGATTATGGTATTGTTTTTAAGGTGCTGTAGAGGCTTTTTGTCACTATTTTAAGCCTGATTACTAAAAGGGTTTACATAATCTCACCCTGAAGCTCGTTGAGTGTCTCTGAAAAATTGTAACCGCACGTCAAAGTGTTACAGACCGCAAGCTCTGTGATTGACCAACATTTTTTAGGCTTTAAGGTATTTAACAAGGTATTAAACAAGTCTATAACAGGTTACAAAAAACTTCTCAAACACCCATGAGTCAAACCTGAAACTCTGTTAGATGAATGGCTTGAATATTTTTTTTTAATGCGACCTTAATTAAACCCTTGATTACAAGACAAGGTTCTGTCTGTTGCAAGCATGATTTTTACAAAACTGGCCCTCCAGGGAATTAGTTTGACTACCTTAAATTAAAAGAAAAGCCTCACATTGTCTCTTGATTATCCTCATCATCTTGTCCTATTGCATGTCTCCTTCTTGATATCCGAGGTCCAGGATCTCCTCTTTGGAATGTTAGGACTGGCTTACAGGATGAGTTTTAGACAGACTGCAGTCGACAATCCACAAAACAACCTGATCTGTTTTCATGTTGTTAATCCCAGTTGTAGGTGGTTTATTTAACTCTTAAGGGGTAGATGTTTGAGAGAAAGATGCACGTAAAAAGCATTTAGTATTCACTTGCATCACACTGCTTCTTTATGTGGATTAGATTTCAGAAGTCGATCCGATTCAAGATTCACCATCAAGGGCAAACTTTGTACTAAACTACGCATTTACTGCTTTACAAATAAACTCTTGTTTTACCTTGAGAGAAAATCACCATTTTCTCATATATCCACATTGTTCATTTTTAAACCATTCTAGTTAATATTCCTTCAATTAAATTAATCACGATCATTTGTGTACAGAACAAAAATGGAGCTTTGCCACTCTAACAATACAATGGTTAATTACTTTACTTTATTTCATCCACCTCTTTAATTATGATTTGAACTGTTTACCTTTGGGGAAGAATGTACGGACTTGAAAGAAGACATTAATTAGGTGCTAATCAACTGATTAATAAAGGAATCTGATTATAGGAGAGGCATCTTTTGTACATATTCATTAACTCACTGCACTGGCCACTCGTGGATGGTTGCTAAGCAACTTCTACAAGATCAAATTTACCTTAAACTCACTGGGGTAAGTATACACGTGTCAGTAAAGGTTTCGTTTACTTCAAGGGCTAGATCATTTACAGATTTAAACGACAGAGGATTTGTGTGCATTAATGAACTTGAACAAGAACATTTATTCAGCAAAATATAGTTAGTTTGCTTACAGATTTTCATATCATTTATAATTTAGATTATATTTAGAATATAAAATAGATTTTTCTATTGCTGCTTTATTCCATGTTTAGATATGTTTAGGCGTTTGACTAAAGAATCTGGCTTTCTCTGTGGCTCAGTCAGGGAGTCACACACAGTTTTAGTCAAGCGCTTTTAGACTTTTTTTTTTATCAATTACTGATACTCTAATAAAATAATTTTCCTACCTGACTGTTGTTTGGAAGCCAACTTTTGTTTTTTCCTGTGTAAAATATTTTTTAGCAGTTCAACCTATATTATTTATCATTACATCAATGTATATTCATGCTTAATTTTGTATTAATAATGTAGTCACACAGTACAATATCTTCAATAATTCCTGTAATCAATTAACAGTGTTTTTTTTTTAACTAAACACTATCAGGAGCCTGACATGTTAGAGAGAAGGAGTTGATACTGTATATGTGCAGCCACATTTCTAAATGTGAAACCTAGACTCAAAAATGGTCTGTAATCACTAAATCAGTTTTATTGGATTTAGTAATGAACAAAAACCAGCATTACAATGACGATCAGTATATAACTTTGTACATTTTAAGGAGACCGGTCCATGTTTTATCCATGTTTTAGCACTAGAGTTGCTAGTCTTTAGTGAATCATTTAAATCACTTTTAGTCAAAGATTACATTAATAGGTTTTGATAAGTCACTGAGCCTTTTTCTAGACATTCCACACCAGGAACATTGTCAGATTTTATTCATCTACAAATGTAGACTCTATGTTTGTCTTGATAAAACAATTATACAATTTTACACCATCTTTTAATTCGCTCAAGTATTGTGCTAGAGCTCTTATATTGTCCAAATCACAGTATATTAATGACTAGCAAGCCAATCGTTAGAGTGTATCTTACATCCTATGTTCCTTGTGTGCTTCTGAACTGCAAAAACATATATTTTTTTGTAGAGCAGGATTTATCTGACACAAATGAATTTGGAGAATGATCTAGAGATAACTAAACTGTGGTGTATGATGTTTGTTACTCGTGCCTGCAACATTACATCATTTATGTCTCATCCTTATCCCCTGGATTTGTTTGATTATCTATAACTGAAGAACTGGTGTTCTAGATATATTTATTCATATGCAAGGTGAAATTAATGCTGTTGCTACATAACACTTCCAAGGCATGCACCAATTTACAGCACTAAAAAGTACGCTTGACATGCTGTTCGTTTATAAAGTTTGCTTTATGCTGTGTTTTTGACAGATATGACAGCCGGCTGGAAGTACTGACTGATAAGTTTTTCCAAGAAGTTTTGCTTATTTGTTTTTGTTTAAATGGCTAATTACATGCTATTAATTGATAAAGGTAATTAAACTGGCACTATCTTAACAAAAACTCCCAAATCTGTCAGAAGTTATGTCTTTATGAATAGTGCTGATTTTCATTGGAACTGTTTTTGTTTAAAACGAGCTGCATTTTGACAAGATTGTGAGGATCTGGTTCACGCTCAGAGCTCTGTTTAGAGCTGAGAATGTTTAACTTTGGGGAAAAATTCAGCACTCATTACTGTCACTTTAGCCAGCTGTTCAATTACGCCGGTGAAGGAGTGTGACATCTGACACAGATGGTTATATTCTCTTTAGCTTGCTGAAAATGTTAAGTGATTGTTGGAAAATATCCATTTTTGGATGCTTATCCACTACTGTTTCATTGTATAAGTAGACATTGGTGTGTCTTGCTTCTCTGACATCATTTTTTCCATATATAATTTTTTATTTGGTCTTAAAATCTTAGTAGTTAAAACCAGATTGCACCATCGTGCAGCTGTTTGTTCAGAGAACATTGTAATATTTTTTCCTGCCTGTTTACCAACTTTTTGCCATTAAATGACCAATCTGGTGCTTAGCTACAAATGTTTATGATCAAATAAAAATAAAGCAAAGTCTCTGTGCTGTAGTTTAACATTTTACACCTCTAAGCAAGTCAGATAAAGATATATGCACATATTACTCTGAAAGTCTGTCATGTGCTGCTCTAAATTCTGATTCCAAAGGAAACTGTTGAAATGTATGCTGTAGCCTTAAGCTACATGGTTTGCTTGACAGGCTGACTTGTTGTGATGTGTGTTTGCTTGTAACTATTTTTAACATCACAGTAGATTAGATCTAAGCCTTGCGGCCTGCAGCATTCTTCAATGTAGTGCTTATAAGTATTCATTTCTGAAATAAGACAATGAGTAAATAAGTGAAAGGAACAGATTTGGTGTGAAATTAGTGTTAAATGTTCCTAATCAACAGGATGCACACAGCAGGGTCTGTTGTCATTGGTTTGCGCTGCCAGTAATGTATTCCCCTCAGACAGAACTAGGCTAGGGCTTTTATTTAGTTTCCAGGCTTGTTCAGAACTTTTTCCATTGTAAATGTAGCTATTTCCTTTCACTAATTTTGAATGACTTCCACCCATTTGTTCTTGCAGCTGGGTGGCAATAATTACAGCTGGCGGATGTGCAGAATGCTTCCCAAACTCTTGAAGATTTAGTTTGCTTTTATTTGGGTGCATAAAATTCACCAAGAATTCCAACTCATAACTGAGATGGGAGATTCCGAGATCTTTTGAGCTCAGTTTTGGCTAAAGCCTAATCTATTTATGAAAGAATGATCACTAGTACAGTGGACCTAAGTATTATTGGCAATTAATTTTTTTATACTTTATTAAACTATGTTTCCTGTCATTTTTGCATTCTTGAACAGCAGGAAGCCATTCATCTAGGTGGAGGGAATTAGAGATGTAGACTTGTTGTGTGATGGCACCAGGGAGTAACGATAAATCTCTGACCACAGGGCGGCGCTTCAGTGTTAAAGGCCCTTCGATGCTCTCATGGTTTACCCCACTATCTGGTAAACAAACAATAGAGCGCTGTGGTAGAGTTCCAGAAAGCAAAGTAATTTACCATCTGTTTAGGCATGAGCGGATTCCCAGTATTCATGTCCCAAAACCCCAGAGAAGAAAACCGCGAGTTGCTTCGTTTTATTTACAGAGAGACAGAGTGACACACTCACTCGGCTGTCAGAGAGGTCACCGAACCAAAGATTTCCTTTGCAAAACCCGAGGTTTATCTGTTATTTCACAAAAGCAGTGTAGACGGATGTGTAGATGTTGATTTACGAAGATATGACGTTAGTTATTATTATCTACAAGGTTATATGGTTTAATCAATTGTTGCTTTTCTTTCAGAAATAAGGGTGCACTTCACACAAACACAGAATCGCAATTAAAAAATTTAAGGGGAGGGGGGTAGGGGGAGATAGGTTGTTCATTAAAGCTTGGGCATGTCTCATTCACTCAACCATTTAAATAATTTTTTGCATGTTAACAAAAGATTCATTGGTTTGGTGGAGCATGGATATGCGCCTGCCGCATTTTCGTGGTGAAATTTCGCCGCAATGTGGCCTTACCTTAAAGCTAAAGTTACCTGTTTATATATATATATATATATATATATATATATATATATATATATATATATATATATATTTACTCTTGAAAGATTCTCTTTGCTTATTCATTTTATAGCTGCATTTAATTATTAAAATGACATTTACATTTATGCATTTGGCAGATGCTTTTGTCCAAAGTAACTTACAGTAGGGGAGAGACTGTATGCAGTTTGTTACACAGTCAAAGTCTAACTCTGATCGCCTGTACAAAAAGTTGTAACAGCTGATCAATCAAATGTAGCATGAAGGAAATAAATAAATAAGAGTATTTTAAGAGTATTTTATATTTTTTTTGTCATTCTAAGTATTTTTTGAAGAGAAGAGTTTTCAGTTGCTTTTTGAAAAAAGGAGTCTGTTCCACCAGCCAGGAACAGTGAGAGAGAGAATTTTCTGTCTTTGAAGGATGGAACCACAAGATGCTGTTCTTTTTCTGAGCGCAAGCTTCTGGGGGGCATGCAGGAGTATATAAGCTTGTAAAGGTAAACAGGGGCTGATGTGGAGATATTTTTGTAAGCCAGCATCAGTGATTTGAACTTCACACAAGCTGTGATGGGGAGTCGATGAAGAGGGGAGTATCATGAGCTCGCTTCGGTTCCTTGAAGATAAGATGAGCTGCTGAATTCTGGATCATCTGCAGAGGTTTAACCATGTTTGCTGGAGGTCCTGGTAGAAGGGTGTTGCAGTAGTCCAGACGTGAGGAGACCAGAGCCTGAACCAGGGTTTGAGTTGCATGCTCCGTTAAGAAGGGCCTGATCTTTCAGTGTTGTGCATTGCAGGGATACATTCTCGAGTTGTCTTGGTAATGTCATCTTTGAAGGACAACTGTTCATCTAAAATTACTCTTGAGGTCCCTGACTGCAGGAGAAGAAATGAGTGTATGTGAAGTAGAGCTGCACAATTAATCATTTAAAGATCGCATTCTCGATTCCACCCCCCTCACGATCTTAATTCAGCATTTATATTGTATATATTATTATATTATTTAGTCATTTAGACAAAATTGTCTGACCTGCGGTTTCATTCAGCAGTGGTCACATTTGCTTGCTATCTGCACTAGAGCAGTGGATGTGAGTCAGATGGCAGTCACATTATAAATAAACATAGTAAACCAAGAGAATGAGTGAGGTGAGTAAGTATGTCTGTTAACAACCCGGCCATTTTAATACCTCAAAGGGATCTTATTCCAAAGTGTGGGATTACTTCGGTTTCAAACAAGATAGTGATTCTCAGTAAGCCGGATAAAGCAAACGTCAATTCAAGCAACATTACTCAATGCAACACTGTACCCAACAACCTCCCCAGACACAAACAATTAACAGCAATTGGGTTTAACCTTGCAAAAGACACGGTTCCCGTTAACACGGTTCAAAAAGATGGATTTAAAAAAAACTAATTGAAATGCTTGATAAGAGTTATTGCATTCCCCCTCGTAATAATTTTTCACGTCACAATACCTGCTCTGTTCAACAAATGTCATGAAAAAGTTGAGACAGAATTGTTAGATGAACACAATTTTGCAGGAACTTTATATTTTTGGACCATCAGAGCAATGAAAGCATACATGGTAGGCTAGTGTTTCTAGCTAAGAAACTTTATTTCACTTTACTCTGACATCTTGGTATGTTTATTTTTGTAAGTTTAATTGTGATTTTTTTTCCTTGACATCATTACATTTTATTATATTTTTGTGTTATGTAACTGCTATTTTATTGCTGTTTGATGGGGTTAAATCGTGTATGTATGTGTGTGTATATAGATATAAAATCATGCAGCTCTAATGAATTTCCAGATTTTATTTTCTAAACCCACATTTTTTAAATGAAGAAGTAAAGTGTGAACACAATGGCAAAAAAAAAAACGACCCACTTTTGAACAGAAGATTTATGCTGCATTAAACTCACTTCACCACTATTTCAATTTGAAAGAGTTTATGTCTATGGTTGGGATTGAAATACGGAAGTTTGTAGGAAGGACAGAGGATGCCTTAGGCCAGTTTAAACCACTTTATTGTAATTACTTGTGTGCATACCTCGAGGACAACATTGTTCTGCAGCAAGCATTTAAATAATCATGCAAAAGTCATATTTTTCCATCACTGAAGGCCTCATTAAAATCTGGGTTCCTTAATTTTTTGCTTAAAAGTGAGTTTTTTTTATTTTCAAACCAGTGAGAATTTCTCTAAATGCTGTTATGTGAACTTTTTGATGTCTTTGAGGCCTTCCATGCTCTTCATCACTAATTCAGGACACAGAAGTAGCTTGGTGTAATGTGCAATGTTGAGCTACTCTGTAATTTTTTTAAATACATCAATTGTTTAAATTTTTTTCTTTTAATTCAGATTATATTTAACCACTTTTCAAACCCATCTTAATAGCTAATTGGAAATTTATGGAGCAATCATGGAAACAACATCTTAATGCTTCGAGACCCCCAAGGTTTGACTTTTTTAGATAAAAAGGTGATGTTCTGGAGTGTACTATGTTTAAGATGATTTGAAGATTTTTACCTTAACACTGATGGGGTCTTAGAGCTTGGTTTATCTAATTGCTATCAACACTTTTACAACCTTCACCTTTTGCTTCACCCTACCCTTGAATTGAACTGTTGTAATAGGAGTTTATAAAACATAATTGTTGTTATGGAACACAGCGTCCTGTTGGTTTACTATTTTAAACAATGTTATTTATTCATCTTGTTAAGCAGATATAGTTTGACGTGCTATGCTTTTGCTAAAGCTAAATTTCTCTTGTGAATAAAAATTACAGAAATTCATTTAACATGCTTTTAATACTACTCGTGAATACCATCTTGAATCAGTGGATTGTTAAAATTCTTATTTCTTGGTTTGAATTAAACAAGAGAGAATTTGTTATTTTCTCTTTTTAAGGAAACTGACTAGCTTTGTTGAGGTCCTTGTTAATATTTCAGTTCTATAGTGAGTAAGGCATTTGCTTAGTCCCTTGATTTTACAAACCATAACTAATGTTTTCATGCTGCAGCTTTCAACTTTCTCTCGACATTGCCAACCGTTCAAGCTCTTGAGGTTTTGGCACACACTTTTGCTTAAATGAAACAGTCGCCCTTTAGCTGCTTTAATGAAAAGTGGAAACATTTCCCTGTGGTTTCAGACCTCTGTGTAACTGAGCTTTTCATTTGAAGTTTTTATTACTCTAAATTGGAAGCAGCAGTTGATTTTTGGCTGACACAAAAGAAGGTATCAACCAACTTATATTTAATGTTACCCACAAACATTACAATGTGTTATTAAATCAAAATTGAACCTATACAGTTTTCTTTTCTTTCCACAATTACCTCCTTGTAATCTATTCGTCTATTTTTATACATTGAGTCACAATGATTTCCACTGGCTTGCAGAAGAGAATATATCGATGCTCTTGGGAGTTCTTGAATTTGATTGGTTAGTTACAAATGAATGGTTGCTGAGCTATGCAAGGTAATGTGAATGTCCCAAACAGACAGTTTCCCAAAAAAGTCCAACCTTGGTAGATTTTTACAATGTTAAAACAAAGACAAGACAAGGCAAGGCAAGGCAGTTTTATTTGTAATCCACATTTTTGTACACGTTGGCAATTTAAAGTGCTCTGCAGAAGAACACAAACAGATCAGAGAGAGATAAAACAGACAATAAAACAGTTCTTAGATAAAAAGCAGATGAAAGCATTGAATAGTTTCTCTAGATCCTGACTGGAAATTAAGCATCTGATCCTTGCAATGTTTGTAAGATAATAATAAACCGATTTAGTTCTTACTCTTATGTGACTGATGAAGCTCAGACCACAATCCAGAATCACCCCGAGATGATTTTCAGTTGTAAAACCCTTAGAGGTCAGGTGACCGTTCATCTTGAGAACCACTTCAAGACATTTACAGAGAGAGTTTAGGGGGCTGTAGTCATTAGGAGAAAGGATTTAAATTTAATGAAAGTAAATCTATGCAGGGTAATCTGGTATATTCTCTTTATTTTACCCAGTGGTAGCCTATACAGGCTGATCTAAAGGGGTGCAAGAATTTAGCCTGAAACATTCTAGCACTGTCTCAGAAAGACCAACACAATTCTCAAGCCTATCAAGGGGAATGCTATGTTTAACAGTGTCAAAAGCAGCACCTGTCACCTTTCTTCAATGTGTATTTGTGTGGATAGCATTCATTGTCTTTAGCAGTACTCTCTCTGTACTGTGATGAGCTTGGAAACAGTATCTCAAGACTTTAATACAGATTTATACTCCAAAACCTTCATTAATTCATTTAGTGATGTTAGACTTGTGCAAGAATGTTGTAATTAGTAGAACATTTTGTATTTTAGTCAAAATATATCTGTTCTTTACTAGCTAAATTACATTTTTAATGCCTTTACATTAAAATGTGACTCACGTTGTCAACATAATGTGTGTACTTGTATAAAGTGTGATATCTTTTGAATTACTATTAATTTTATTTTTCATCACTGACTCATATATGTTCCTCTTTTTTTGATCTTCTTTTGAAACTGAAGTAATTTTTTTATTGTTTATACTCTCTTTTGCATTCTGTATTGCTTTTTATGATCAGCAGACTTATTTGAAACCATGGAAAGTGAAGGAATTGTCCTTGTTGTGTGGAATTAAGGGAGAGGGATTTGCATGTCTTGCGTGCAAATTTCGTACTATGTGCCAAATATTTAATGAAGAAAACTGTGTTTTCAATGTGATGAGCAAGAGATTTTTATGGATTCTGATGTTTGGGGTCTTGGCGCAATGTGGAGGAGGTTAAAGAAATAAGAATGATTTTTTTTTTTTAAATCATCTTAGATTTTGGCAGACTGATGTGTGCTGCTCATGTCAGAGACATTGAGAAATGCCTCAAGCTCCCATATCGCAGCTACAACAGTGGCGCTTAAAGGCTGTCTGCACTTTTCTAGCAGTCTGCCATTTTACAGCCCCCTCTAGGATACTTCCGCTAAACCATTTCTGATCATGCCTGGCTCTCTTTTTATGTATAACCATCTCGGCAGTTTCCTTTCAGGTTTTTGGTGGCGTAGACTGCATGATTCATTGAATGAAATGCACAGGGAGAGCAGTGTGAGAAGGGGTTTTATCTAATGTGTAACTGTGAAGATGAACTTACAGTTCTTAGTATGGCTGGTGTTCGGAAGTGTTTAGCATTTTTTGTGTTTATTGTTAAAGCGGAGTAAATCTTAAAGGTCACTTCTATTTTGACAATTTGAGTATAGTCTTGTGGCTTTTCTGATTGTGCCAAGTTTCAATTAAATAACATTTGATGTCTTTTATAATTCTTTGTTAAAGTTTGTTCTTTTGTGGGCATGAACGAAGTGTGGTTTGGTTCTACACATGTCCAGTTTCACATGGGGCGGAGCCAAGACAAGTGAAAAACACATTGCTAGTATTGCAAGCCTTTTTAAATTACCTTTAAGCCGTTTATTATTATTAAAAATGAAAGACAAATCGTATTCTTTCTGAGTAGTGGTAATTATATTTTAACTAGTTGTAAAGACTGTTTGCTTTTCATATTTGCTTGTCGTGAAGTGAATTCGAAATTGCTTAGTCATCAGTGAGGGGGAATGCTAAGCCCCCACAAACACCTCCTTTGTTTAGGAACTTTGTCTTCAAAAACTAAAATCAGGTATATTTTCTCAGTTAGTCTTTCACAGGAATATGATAATGAGTCTGCTTGGGAATAGATTGTTAAATAGAGCGTTTGTTATCAGGGTTTTTGCTGGGTCTTAAAAAGTTGCAAATTCCCTGTTCTTTGTCTTAAATAATTTTTGTGATGTCCATGTAAAGCTCATTTGACATGTGTTTTGCTGTTACGTGAAGTTGCCAGAGATTGACGACATGCTCCTACATGCTAAAAAAATGTTTAAATGAATGTTAGGGTTGGCATAGTCTGAGGAAATGTGCATTAATGCTCAAAACCAAATCATAGTTAGGGTTGCCAGAGTTTTAGAAAACACTCAGAAACAGCCATGCATGCTCAAAATCTTACAAGGGATAGTTAGGGTTTTGAAAAAAAATAATAATATTGTGGTTGTAAGGGTTGCCAGAGATTTGGAAAATTTGCATAAATGCTCAAAAGCATAAAAGTAAATGTAAGATTGGGAAAACGCTCCTAAATAGTAAAAAACAAAATTGATGGTTAGGGTTGTCAGAGTTTGAGAAAACGTCAGTAAATGCTCTAAAACATTGTTTCAAACAATGGTTTCAAGCAATGTATTTGAAGCATACTGTTTATAAAGTAAAAAGTGAAGCACCTTGGTGGTGCTTTTTCAGGAAGATTGCTTCTGTATGCCTGTTAGAAATGGTAGGTATTATGCAAATTGCCAACAGGACTGATTAGTAGGAGCACTGCACTCAATATTGCATGTCACTCAATATTGGTGGGCAGGAAACACCTTCAAATTGTTGACTTTTCATAATTAGATGCTGACTCTTTAAAAAAAAATTGCAAATTGGTTTTTCTATCAGTTTGCTCATGAATTATTTCCACTTTCATCAAGTACAGTGGTACATTAGGGCATGAGCATTGACATTTAAAAAGCAAAAATAACCTGTTTAAAAGAACGCAAAACCATTATATAAACACAAAAAAGACAGACAAATTTTTTCCCTCCCACATTGCAAGAATGTGTAAATAGGTGAGTCTGTTTACACATTCTTCGTTTTATGAGTAGATGTTTTTTTTAATGTTGAAGGGTGTTGAACAGTAAGGGATTTGGTTTAAACCATTTATGAATCATAAGCAAATACAATGAACCGAGTCAAGATTAATTATTTATTCCAATCACTCCACAGGATCTACCTTATTCAATCCTTGATGTTACCTATGTCTCAGAGTTCTGCATTCTATCAAGTCCCATCTCACCCACATTCTCTCGTAGCTTCTTTCAAAGCGCAGTCTGTAATTACTGCAACTGGCAGGCTATTAGTAGCAGTGCAAGAACAAACATCAGCTCTTCCTCTTGACTTCAGCAGTGATTAAGCAGGCTTATTTGCAAACCCAAACCTCTGTTTGAGCTTATGAGTTGAGTCTTTGTCTTTGAGAGCAGGCTTCATCAATTATAAATTGTATCTGTAATTAGTCTTCCAGTTGTAGCATTTTGTGAAGCTCATTATGCCAGCTCTCATGGTAAATAAATTCATCAAGTGTTTAAGCACCGTCTTGATGATTAAAATATCACAGAAGTTAGATTTTTTTTTCTCCATTTAATGAAGTCTTTTTTTTTTAATGTTGTTATTAGAACAGTTTTTCTAGCTAGTAGTTCATATGTGCTTGTGAAAATGCTAATGAAATTTCATTTTGTAATTGTAACAAACAAGGAATGAAAAGCATAGAAAGTATTGATTATCTGTTGCAAATGGTTTGTTTATAATAATGTAACATTTAAATAATTGATGAAAAAATTTTAACAAAAACAGTGTGTCCTCTAGTCCTCTATTTTTCATGATTTTTTTATTTAAAAGTTATTTAAACAATGTGCAGAATTGACACGACAGTCTTACATGCCAGTTTTTGATCAGTTGAATGTCACTTATGTGTCATCATCATTATCTGTGAATCATAATTGTACTTGACTGTCCTTTTTTAACCTCCATTAGGAAACATTTTTATTATGCTACAACTCTAGAACATAATTTTAGTCAAGTGAATCCAAATGCGCTTTTATTTATTTATTTACCGTAACAGTCTGTTTGAAAACTCTATTCTGATTGACTGTCAGGTGTTGCATAATTCTCGATATACCACACAAAGGGCCAACTCAGTCAAATCACTATGTATCCCTGGTGACTTTAGGAACTTTGATCAGTCCATTCGAGCTCATTAGTTCGCATTTCACAGACTCACTCAACCAGGATTTTTTTTATCGACCATATTATTTAGGTTGCACAGTCAATCGTTTTACACTAACTGACCTTTGAAGAGCTCTGCTGGACTGAAAATAAGAGACTTGTTTTAAACAGCTGCCTTTGTGAGCCGTGACAACACAAGCTAACAGAGTCCATGAAGTGGTGTAACTTTACTGTAAACTTATCTTGTACAATTCCACATTAAAAGAAAACAAGGAGCTTCACATTTGCCTTTGCCTTTTTTTATTCATGTAAATATCTCACACTGTATTTTTGTATCAATCTGAGATTGTTGTCAAGTTTTTACTTACTCTGAGGGTGATAGTTTTAAAAATGTTTACATTAGGCTTTTTCACGACATTTCAACGTTAGCTCCTCAGTGAAAGCTTGTGGTTGAGTTAGGGTACATCATTGAAGATAAGCATTTATAGTGACTATACAGTCATAAATTCGGATAAGTTCGATGCGTGCAAGTCCACTATGGGAAGCTAATCACGCACGCTTGAGGAGACTTTCCTTGTGTTAAAGTAAGTTTCACACTTTCATTACGGATTTAGAAGACATGAATAAAGTAAAATTATTTCAACAGCTGTGAACGATTAACCCCGATGTGCCTTTTGTGTATGAAGCTAGTGAGGGCAATGTAATGTTAGTCCTCTGATGCTAACGTTATGATAAAGCTAACATGAAATAATGTGTCTCTGAAAAAAACAAACCATCAGAACATAGTTTTGTTATTGCATAATTGTCCCAAATCTCTTTTAAATGTCACAGATTTTTATCACCGGATTGTATTCAGCCTCATCTTGCCTATTCATGAGTGGAGCGCAATCAAATTAATGTTACCTTAACTTACATGACTAAGCTAAACATTATTTTTCTCTGGCAGGAGCGAGCAGCAGTGAAACAGACACCAATAACCACCGTTCCATGTCGTTTTGGTTATATACTGCATAGCAAATATTAATAACATCTTTAATATGTTATTGTTGCAGAAAGATAATGTTTTAAACTTTAAGACATAATATTAAGACATCACAGCTTCAAACGGCTACATTAATGCACTACTTTTTTGCCATAGTCAAAACAAGATTGACAGAAAAATCCTTATATATCCACTTGTTTGTACAATGGCTAAGTGTTGTGTGTGTATTTTTAAATGCACTTTGCGGAGGCAAATACCTTCTGCTTCGCATCGCACAGTTCTTTGGCTCCACGTCATGCGTTTAAAAAATGAATATACAACGCTTAGCCGTTTTATATACTTTACTTATTCTCCTTCTGGAATTAGCTATTAAAACTAGTAGTTTTTTTTATGTAACGAGTAAATGTTGGTTGCGAATCCCTCCTTAATACTTGTATGAGCTCAGTTTGGTGTGTCTTTGTTTTATTTTGTTAGATTAAACATTTGGCTTGTTCAGTGATGCTCAAAATCTGGTGAGAGAAATTCAGTTAGAAGATCATCTTTGCATTCAATTCAGTGAAAATCATTTGTTCTAAGGAGAAAACAACTGACTCAGACGCGAGTTCCAAATCAATTAAAATACTTATTCCTTCCAAAACTTTTTTTTTTTATTAGAAACATAACCCAAGATACACATTGAGTTTTAGTATCTGGCGTCACCTCTCACGAGTTTCTAAAAAGGATGCAAAGTTTCTTTTTGGAACAAAAGATGCCATACCAGAGAGTGTGCAAGGTAGTCTCAGCCTCAGCCTTTAGACCCACTGAATATTGGCTAAAAGTCTGAGATTGGTGCCTTTTTTATGGCAGGCACTTCAAGAACCCTGAATTCGTGATCTGGTTGAATTTGTCTGGATTTTTGTGAGTGTTGCCTTTGTTTTCATTCTGCTCGGAACTAAGTTCAGCCGTGCGATCGAGAAAAAATTATTTTATAAGCAGTGTACCCCTCAATTCGATTATAGAAGATTGTTGTTCTATTCTTGTAACTTTGCATCATCTCCCTTCTTCTCTGACTTCATTTTTGCCATGGCTGACTTAATTGTTGCACGCTGTTCTGTTGATGTGGTGCCTTTTCATGATTCAGAATATGATGCTATGTGAAATGACATGGGATTGATTGTTAGTCATGTCAGTCAAAGGCCTAATTGATGGGTCTTGACCCATAAAAAGCAACTAAAACCACCAGAGGCCTGGCTATGCGAGACTAGGTGGCAGGTAATCCGTCTGGTGTCCAAAAGAGTCTATAATGCAAAATAAATGTGATTTGAAACGATTAAAGGGGACAAGTATTGCTGTAAATGTAGAGATCACAAGTGCTAACACACAATGTAACCTGATAGCATGCAAAGACTACAAATTGTATAAATTTTTGAAAGCATAAGTCAGATCATGTTTACCGCTGTAGTAAAGCAAGAGAAAATTCAGTCATCTATAATCAGGAGAAAAAAATATTTTACCTATTTAGTCACATTCAAATTTGTTTCTGTTTTAATACATTTTCTACATCTCATAATCCCCAAATCCTCCTTTGCTATATAATACTTAGCTGGGCTACAATTTATTCAACTGAATGGCCCAGTTAGCAAGTTGTAGCTCTTGATTTGTGCCTGTTTCCTTGCACAGTCTGCAATATTTTGGTTTGCCTTTGAAGAGGTGAAAGAGTCGGAAAGCACTTCAGTCACCCTATTTTCTTTGTTAGCATCTTTTTATTGTATTCACCTCAGGGCAACAAAACCTTGAATGCGCCCTGCCTCCCTCACCCTTATGTTTGTTGACGTTGTTATTTGAATTGAGTTTTTCTTATTATGCAGAGCTGCATTACCATTGCCCTATTTTAACAAAACAGCAACTTGGTAACTTTGATATGATGAATAGTGAAAATTGTAATACTGGTTGACTGTTGCCTGTGCATTTAGTCTGATTAAGTAACAGAAGAGGACCTGTTTATTTTTTTGGACAATGTGTAACTTTACCAGTTTCAAAGCTTTTTCTGAGACTCTTTGATATGTTTTAGTATTGTGGGTAGCCTGTTTGATCTACTTCTGCATTTTTGGAGAACATTGAAGCCTTTGTCGTCCGTCTTGCTTTCTCCCACTTGAACTGCAGGCTTTTTTGTGCGTCACTTCAATTTTGAAAACAGCCACAAATTTTCATGTCTTTTACCATTATTATTTTGACAGCTGTATGATGAATCTACTTTTTGCTCCACTGAATATCCTGAAATTCAGAGAACCGAGTTCTTTAAAATGTAATTTTGTTACAGTTAGCTGCAGTCATGTGAAAACGTATTAATTACATTGTCAGCTAAAGAAAAATTTTGGAGAAACGTTATGTGAAGTTGGGCTGGATACATTATTCCTTACAGAGGAAGTGCAAGACCACAGTCAGACTCTTCTGCACAATTTCTGAATAGCATTTCTCAGTTCATGATCGCTTCCTAATCCTTCACTAGTGATTCTTCCATCTTAATTATGTCATGCGAACTCTCGCGTATTCAAATTGCTCATCTATGTATTGCTATTATAACCCTACTTTCACTTGCCATGGTCCATCAGCAAGCATTCCCTCTGCTGATTTTACCCATAAACAGGATTAAAGGATTACTGCGTTTATATGAAGGGGTGAAGAAATTCAGGATGACACTAACTTGACAGAGGAATGTGTTTGTGGAAACCCAAGGCTGAAGAGGAGATGTTGCTCTGAGGGGAAGATTGGCCGAACAACAACCCTTAACTTGTTTTGATGCTCATGTGATATTTATAAGATGATGTAACTGGACAACAAGGCCCTTTAAAGGAGAATTTTCTGGAACCTAAGCACAAAATAAAAGAAGCAAAGAAATCATGTTTCCCCCGAAAAGTGCTTAAAATTCACAGAAGTTTAAATTTTTTTGTTAAAATTGTTTTATTAAATTCATCTTAAAAATATATTTTAAACACTCTTTCTTGGATGAAAGACCACAGTTTCAACATTCCACAATGCCTCGCTGAGATACCAAATCTCTCTTAAGTTTATTGAGTGTCTGGTCACAAAGTCAAACTTTCTGATTTAATCTCTTTGTGAGTGTTTTTTTCTTCCCTGACCTTTCATCTCATCCAGCTCTTCCATTCCAGGGATTCTAAATTCTCAATCTTTTTTTTATTTGTATTCTCATTGTTCCTTTTTCCTCATACTATGAAGCGATACAGTTAACCCAGTGATCAATGAGTATAATGTTTTTGCACTTTTTAAAGTGCTGCAATTATGGGTTTTTAATAATTTTTCCTCAATTACTTTTATGTACTGCGACATAACTTTAGGTTTGAGAAGCACACTGCTAGAATGCTAGAAAGCACTCTGTACATCAAAATTGTCTTTAATAAAAAAAGAGTTTATTCTGAATTTCTGTAACGAGTCCTCGTTTAAATCAAAATTTTTTAGCCTGAGTGCTCACATGTCACACCGTATAACCCCCGCATCATTCATTCATTCATGCAGAGAAACCGAACTGTGTCAAACATCAAGGTAACAGGTCTTGGATTACAAAGTTGCATGAGAGGAAGCAGAGATTAGCATGTAGGAAGGGAAAATGTTTAGTTACTGCAGTTACTGTAGAATGAATTTATTCTCCATGGAGTAAGGAACTGGAACCATATTTTCAGACTTTGAATGATGAACACTTCCACGATGAGCCTAGAGCTTCCCTGGTGAGCTCGAGTTTTTATTGAATCAAGGCAGTTTGATGTTGTTTTTATTGTACTCTGTTTATTCTTTGTCATTTTTGTCAATGTTATTTCTGTAAACATGGTCAAAACGAGGCTAGATGGGATTTCATTCAGTAGGTCCTAAAACTACTCACTAATAATTTTAGAAGCTAATCAGGTAAAATTAAATGTATATTATTGTTACACTACATTTGTCAACCTGTTGTTTGAGACCTCCAAAATCAAAGGAACCTTTCGATATCACTATAGAGGCACTTTATTGCTCATTTTTACTGCTTTTTTATCCACTGTAAATCAGATACAAATGCAAGTAAAATTTCTGAAACGTTTGCATAAAAACATATGTCAAATATAATATTTTATATCTGAAAACATTGGCATCCTGAGGGTTGACTTAGTCACTTTGGCCAACCTGAATCATGACTGAATAGCATAGAATTCTCCAACAAATTGGACAATTTATAGTAGGATTTATTTTTCAGTCACAAAAGAAGCTTGTATACCTGTTTGCTACATTATTTTTGTTGTCATTTTCCTTGCATAATTCAACACAAAAATTGCCTCATTCGTGCATTAAGCTTAGTTGAACTTCCAAAGTTTAATTTAAACTCCGGAAGCATCATCACCAAAATCAATAAACTTCTTTTGAATGTAACATAGGCTTAAAATCCAGTGAATCCTCTATTAGTGACTAAAACGAGATACTGCAGAATTTGCTTGAGCCAACTATGATATAAGATCAGATGTGCATTGGTTGCTATGATCAAATGACATTCATTCCACTATAATTGTGCTATCAAGTCAAAGACTATGGTTAAACATTTTCTTTAGATCTGTTTAAATATAGAGACTACTTGTGAAATGTTGATATTAAACCTTTAAAAAAAGAAATTTTTTTTGTCCCACTATTAAAAAGTAAGCATTTACTCCTGACACAAATTAACAAACATTTCTCTAGTTCTCAATAGATGTTTACATTTGCAGAGGTCACAATTATGGCTATGCAGTCTTGATTTGTAAAAGCACAGTTTTAAATAGTGAAATACTGTTTCAATTAACACAATTAGGAGAGTTTTGTCCATATATGATTGGTGCCACCCTAGTTTAAACTATTGTTATATTAAACTATAATTTTCCATTTTTAAGTACATTTTAATATTGGCTGTTATTTCAGGTAGAACAGTTCATGTCATTGTATATTATTTTACCTTTTGAAGATTTTTAAGCAAATCAAAACAGTCCTCACATCACTATTGTGGTATGTAAGGCAAGTGAGTGATTTTATGTAACTTTTGTTTAATTCATCTTAATCCATAGATATTCAACCTGGCTTACCTAAACAGCTCTTTATCTTAAATGTTTACTGTAAATAAATGTGTACCATGAGTATCATTTACTCATGGTACCATTTAGGACATTTTTTTCACTCACAAAATGTCAGAAATTTCAGTAGAATTCTCAAGTAAAAACTAACCACTATGACCTGTCACTTTAATCACACAATCTCAAGTAAATTTTTACCTGTAATCTTCTAGACAATTGTATTGACCTTTTGTATGTATATTTTACCTAAGTAACGCTTTAACATTACTTGCTTTTACTCAATAATCCAAGTTGTTTTATATTAACATTTAACTTAATACTATTGCGAGTGTGTGGCTTTCCTTAGAAATGCAGGTAATTGAGCAGTGGTTCTTCTTATACGAACTATCTCATGGCAAATTGTCTTAATTGCCGAAAATCGTTCAATCATTTGTTAAACTTGTGGATAGGCAAGAACAAACATGTGTGCTAGCGATGCTCCAGCCACACCAAACATAACATAACCCTCATAAATGATGTCCCCAAAAAATAAAAAAATTTTTCCCCACTGAGGTTTTGCACAAAACACTCGATTATTCATCAGGGAACAACTTAACGACAGAGATATTTGGCTTTAAAGGTGTTCAAATCATTCCTCTATGACGTCACTCTTTGTGCGCCTCTGTCTCGGAGCCAAAGACGCATACGCATAAACTATATAGGTAAATTGAGTAAATTTTACTAGAATTATACATTTTTTTTCTGCGACTTGATAAGATGGCGAACACTGAGTAAATATTTCTGGACATTGTATCTAAATTTACAAATATATTTTAATAGCAGTAAATGACAAAGAAACTGTCAGTAATGTAAAGAATTAAACATGACATTTTTAAGTAAAAACACAAAATATTATTTATTTTTAAAACATACTTAAAAATTGTTTCCATTATTTACAAGGTTGACAAATCACTTTTTACAGTGTTGTTAATACTGAAAGAAAACATTGCAGTAAAGATATCTGCAGTTTCCATCTGAGCTCAACATAGTTGCAATGACATCACACACACTCACCTCAAGCATCAGATAACGACAACCGATTGGATATTTGCTCATTCAGTGAGGTTTTTCTTTGGAAGGAGACTGCAAACATAGGTAAACATGAACAACTAAGAGGAAAAGTCACTGCTTGGAATAAACATTCAGAGCCATACAACACTACGCCATCTTGTTATAAGAAAAAGAGTCTTCGAGTACATAAAAAAATCACAGCATGCATGATGATCTTGCTATTTTGATCATCCATTAGCACACAGCAGTGTTGAATGTAAATGAGCACTATCGCCCTGATTCAAACACAACAAATATAAAAATTGGCACAAGGTAAGGGAAATATCTCATTAGTGCAGTTTGCATGGAGTTTCATCTCCTTGCAGTATGGACTTCACTCTTCCATGTCTATTGAGATGGAATTAGACATTTCGAGGGTGCGTTCTACTGACAGATGGTTGATAAATGAGAGTATTGGGCCCGTGTTGTGCTCGTACTACACAACCGTGAAGAAACTCGTCATGATTGTGCTGAGATTGTGCCCGTCCATCAGTGCGGCTCTCAGAGAATTACTCAAACCTTGAACTTTCTTTTAAAAGTTCTTTTAAAAGAATATTCCGCAAACGTGTAAGTCTTCAGTTTGGTTTAGAAGTGTTATAACTGATCGCTCCATGAACTTGTTTTGGTTCTACTATATGCTATTCTTTATGAGAAAGAATGGGAATAATAAATAGAGAAACATGTGTTGTATCTAGGAGTCCATTTGAAAACTGAAATTGATTAAATTATATTAAAATTTGGCAATTAGAGGAGGAAAGGTTGTGGAACAATTTTTATAAAGCCTTTGAAAATGGGAAGAATGCAAGGTAGTTAATGAGAGCTTGCCAATTGCAAAGGGAAAAGGCAGAATGTCAATAAGACCAACATTTTGGAATAAGATGAGGGAAAAAGCAGATAAAAATAGGATAGAAAGAAAAAAGGTAAGAGTTCAGAAGTTTGCAGCTGAGAAAGGATGCAGCCAGAAGAGACATATTACACATCTGCCTTTAAACGGATAGAGCAGTTCTTTCCAGACTCTTTCTATTTCCCATGCGGCTCTTCATCATCACCTGTGAACATCACTGAGGAATTAATGGCTCAGAATAACTACAATTTCAGTACAAAGCGAGTCCTTTAAAATACTTTCAAGCTCTTGAGATAGCCTTTGTCTGAGCTGAAAGCTCAGGATTTTCATTCTTAACCTACTTAGTTACTTTAAGACTTATTTCTCTCTTCCAGAGTTCTCTGCTTTACAACAGAGGGGGAGCCAGCACAGCAGACTGCTCTTCTGATGAGCAGCAGAATGAGGGGAAGCTTGTCAAAGGTAAGACAGCTGACCCCTGCACATCTGAGATGTTCAACAGTGTCTCATATATCTATATGGCCCAATCCCTTTCACTATATTTTGATGCTGTTGTTTTACAAAAACTTTTGGCCCCCTTTTTATCTTTGATTTAATTTTAGATTTGCTTTTGCCTTTGACCATAATGATTATGTCCTTGACTATAATGATACTAAATGTCCAGTTTTAAAAGAAGGTTAAGCTAAATAAAGCATCTGGCTTTACTCATTTTCAGCGTCCTCTGCGCCCATCTGCTTCGCAATAAAGACAAAAGATAATGACCTTCTGCCTCTGGAGAAGAATCGAGTAAGGTTGGATGACGACTCTGATGAGGATGGGTTGAAGGGCGAAGTTCAGGAGGGAGAGGAGCTGGACTTTGGAATGTTTGAAGCAATGAAAGAAGTTCCTCAGCCTCCAGTGGTTGAGGAGAAGAAACCAGTACTGTCGGTGGAAGAGCTAGAGGCCAAACAAGGTAAGTCTATGCCAAACATCTTCCTCACTCATTTGTAAAAGGGGCAGTTTTAAATTTTAAAACCATGCATGACTAAATTGTTTCTACAAGATGTAGAATTGGACGCTCTAGACTAATACATTTTTTTTAATTGAAGGGGGAGAACCCCACTTTATATCAGTGTTTTTAGAAATTCTCAGTCCATGAAACATTTTAAGTGCTTCTCTTAATCAACTTAGAAATCAATTTTATTAAAAAAGAATCTTAAATTGAAATTAAACAAGTGTAAACGTTTTAGGTTTTTAAATATTTTTATATATATTATGTTCCTCATATGCTTGTGTTTTTACATGTCTAGACAGGATATAGCTTGAGATGCTGACTTGGCTTAAACAATAAACCACTACTTAAAATGTACAAAAATTATACAATTCTAGGATGTGCCAAAGGATTAGATTTTTTTAAAAGGGCAGATATTTAAAGAGAAAGGCACAAGAGAATAGCTTTGAAACAAAAACAATTAGAAAAGTAATGACATTAAAAAGTATTGGAAAATAAGAAAGAAAAAATTTAAGGCAATAATTTGAAACGAGTTAAAGAAAGTAAAAGAGAATGTAGCCTTAGAAGAAAAGTAAATGGTATATGAAAAACCGGCAGAAAAGACAGCCACAATGATGCCAAGGAAATAAAAGGGAAGTTTTTTGAAATGGAAAGAAATACGGTGATGGATGGTTAGAGAGCCCAGAAGAGATAAGAAAGCCAAATACATTTGGAACAGGGGTGTAAAGAATGACTGGAATGAAAAAAGATGACATGTGAAGAACTGATGGGTAGAAGCAAGAAGATAAGTGGAACAAACAAATGGTAAATATAAAGTGTAAGTGAAAAATTTTACCTATTTAGTAAAATAAATAAAGGATTTAAGTGAAATCCTTCTTTTAGGCATTACTATGTATGCTTTAAAGAACATACATTTTTGCCTGAAAGATTTTCCATAACTAACTAGAATAATTGCATGTCTGCTGTTTTCAAGGAACCTTGAGAATAGTCTCATTGCAACATGTAACTGAGAGCCGAATCCTTCCTATAAGGCCACATTGGGATGAGTTATATTTGTCTGTTTTTTCATATTCCTGATCCGACGGTGGCCTTTGCCCAGGTCAAGTGAAATATAGACATAGTGGTGCTCCTTGTCGTTTGGTGGTGCCAGGGAGAAACAAAGTTTTTGACCGCCTGTCGGGATTATAGAGCTTAACACTCACTTTTTACCACATTAGAAGAAAGTGGTTCGAATAAATTTTGCTCTATTTGAGCATCTCAAAACCATGGGTAGTAGTAGCAGCTCGAGCTCAGAATCCGAATATAGTCCAAGCAATTTCTCCAGCTCTGTAACATCACCATCTCCTCACACATCAGCAAATGATCTAGTTTCATTGAAAGCGTTTTGCTTTGCAAAATTCATCACGACATGACAAACTTTGTCTGCTTTTTGTCCAGATCTGTGTGGCCATGTCCATGCTCAATATTTGGTAATTTGGAACAAATTGTTTCTCATGTCCGATGCAGATTAAATTTGAAATTTGCCTCAATTGGGTCTTAGCTCAATGAGTGACAACAGACACACACAAAGCTTGTGACCAGTTTGTTACTAGTCAGAATGAACAACTTGTATTATTATCCATGTGGAAACAAAAAGGACCTTGCTTGGAATTAAGTGGGTGAGAAGGTCGCTGAATCTGTTAAGGAATACATTTTTTATTAATCAACTTGATATATTTTGATCGTGTGCAGATGTTCACTAGAGCTAAGCATGCTAGTTAATTTATTAATCAGAAGTGTGCAGGAAAAAGTTGAATGGGCTCAGGGACATGTTTTTGAAGGAGAGGAGAAATGAATAGGAGAGAAAGAGTGGGTCAGCAGCCGGCATGCTCTAGTCTCATCTTTCTTGTGCATTCTCTGGCAAGCTCGTGACTATTTCCTCACCATTCTCAGAGCAGATGTCTTCATGCGAGTGAACATCAGGTTTGAAGAGTTCAGATAGGCGAGGTAGACACTTTCTGTTTGAGGGTTTGTCACTTGATGTGAAGGTCCTGTAAGGTTGCTTCAGTGATTTTGACTCACTTAATTTTGGGAGAGGATAATACAGTAAAGAAAGAGGTCTGCCTGCATGGGCCATGCTCAGTATAGGCAATAGTTGTAATTGAAATTGTTTTACATATACAGTATAAGAAAGGAACTTCTATTTCAAAGGCTTCTACATTGTGGACACTGCCATCTTTGAGATGTTTTTTGAGGGCCTTTTTGAGATCAGTGGAAGAAATTGTTGAGTCATTAAGTCTGTTTAATACATGTCGTTAGACGTTTTTTAAGTCATGTTTCTCATTAACACAGAGTTTATTTGAGCAGGACAGTACATGGCGGACACTTTGCCTCAGCACTTAATGCTCTTGAAAGGCAGGGGTAATTACAGTAATCAGACCAGAAGCTCAGAGGAAGTTCACTTCAGCACAGAAGGCTTCACTCAGCAGCAAACCAGCTAAGATTGTACAGCTATCGACCTATCTGGAGGAGCATAATCTGTATTGATAAGCTGTTAAAGGATCACCAATGCACAATTTAGCAAAGTCTGAGGCCTTTTTTATTTTGTCCATTTATTGCATTTGCGTTTACATTTACATTTTTTTGATTAGGAGAGTTAGGTTTATTGGTTTAGTTTTCTGGGATCTTTTTTGCTTCTCCTAAAAAAAACAAATGGAGAGAAATAACACCCTGAGTTTTCTATGCTTTTGTTGCAAGTTGTTTTCAAACTCGATAAGTAGACTTATTAAAATGTCAATGTTTGCTGCCTGAATTGCCCAATGACTTCTGAAGTGTGTAGATATAACACTCTGGGTTTTATCTGCTTTTGTTGCCAATTGCTTTCAAGCTCGAAAGACTTATTAAAATGCCAGTGCTGTTTGCTGCCAGAATTGCCCACTGACTTCTGAAGTGTGTAGATGTGAAATTATGAAACAATTGGAAAAAATTTAAATTAGAAGTCTTTTTTTATAAACTGCACCAACAAGTTAATGTGAGAGTTGCATCGAAATTGATCATCACAGATGTATGATAATATTTCCGTGTTGGTCTTGGAAGTACTCAATGACTTCCATCACCATTTATATATTCATAAACAAGCAAACAAACCAATAAAGATGTTAAAATGGTTACCCATTTTGGGAGGTTTTTAAATGCTCCTGGAGGGAATAATCTCAAGGCTCAGTTCTTTGGATGCAATTTTAGAGATGCAAAGCAAATATTTTTTTTCCGGCAATGATCAAAGCTAACATGCAAAATCACTTTTGGAAATTAAATGGAGCTTATTATTTTAGCAAGTTAGGTGACTTTGCACAACTGTTCACACAGTAAAGGGATCGACCATTTCTATCTTCTTTTATAAAATGTTTAAAATATATTTACTTAGTACAACGTAATACATCTGACACTTGTTTATTTCCAAAATAAGAGTTGTTTTAGGAACGGTATTTAAGTGCTTGTTAAAATCATTAAAATGATAAATTTTTTTCATCGTGATTTGTTTCTTTAATTCATCAATAACTCATCAAATCAGGTTTTCTGCAAGCTTATTCCTATGTCTACTTAGTTTTTTGTTTTTTGTTATTGATATATTATTGTTTATGCAGAGTGAATGTTATGGCCCAATGATGTAATAGAGTCTGGCCCGTACCGTTGAGATTGAGGTGCTGGTGGGAATGGCAAATGAACATAGACAGACAGAAGATGGGTGTATATACTTTTCTTCACAAATCACAGCGAGCTATTTGAAATAAAAAAAAAACTTCCAATGACAGAGATCGTTAAGGGACCAATAAGGAGTGTCCGAAATCAACAAACCAATAAAGCATAATTATAACTAACTAGTGTAGCTGGCTTCTATTTGGAACGTGTGCTAAACTAGACTGTGAAATAGCTCCTGGGTTTTTTCTTACTGCTCTGGTTTGACAGTCATTTACATGCAACTAGATATATTCATCTATTTAGTCTTAACTTAATGTTTTTTTTTTCTGTAAAAATGATTTCTCTTTATTCTTTTTACTAGTTTTTTTTTTTCAAAATTTGTTATTTTTCAAAACCATTTTCTTCAAGCTTCTTCCTGTCTCTACCTTTGTGATATTCTTTTCCATTCCTAAATATTTTATGTCGTGTGAATAATAGCTTTGTTAGAATTGGAAAACATTTAAAATTAATGTTGATGACAAATCTAGAATGTGTATTCTGATTATCACATTGCTATTTAAATGTTTGGATTACTTTGCTGTCAAAAATGTTTTTCACTGTTTCAAGGGCACACGCTGCTGTTGGTAAATGTTTATTTAACTTTCTCTGATTCACGTCTGAAATAGCTGTTGATTTTCATTGTGGTTACTGTCATTTGGACACTGTGTTATTTTTAATAGAACAGTACACTGAGGATGTCAGATTGTTTGGTTTTTTTTTCATATCAAAAACAGGATCTCATAACAGTGCAAGAAGGTGGTCTTCTCTTTTCTGCTGCTCGTTATGAAGACTGCACACTAATAATTATCTCCCTTCTAGTGATGTAAATCCAAGAGATGCTTCTGCCCCCCCCCCCCCCCCATGATTGTCCATGACATTGGGGGGCTATTTTTAGTGATAACACAGACAGAGCCCACTTCATATTCTCTTATGTTATAATGACATGTTTTTTCCTCTTTTGTTATATCTGTTCCTATGAACAAAACCTGAAAAATTGTACATGGGCACACTTCCCACTCAAACAGAGAACACTATTGCCATATAAACATATATTTTTATCCATATAGTCAGAGAGGATTATTCAGTTGCACATGGCAGTAGTTTTGAAATGCTAAAATGTTAATCTCTGAAAGCTCTATGCAGTTTTATGAAGCATTCTGACTTGCAAAACAAGGTGAGTCACGATCAACCTCATTTAATAACTTCTAGTTGCCAGAAACAATGGACATTTCTGCACGCAAACTCTCTTGGCCATGCTTAAAGTTGTCAGAGAATGGTGTGAATCAAGATAAATGTTCATGAGTTTGACCTTTCTTCTGTTTTAATTTCCAGCCAAACAGAAGCTAGAAGACCGCTTAGCAGCAGCAGCACGGGAGAAACTGGCTCAGGCCTCCAAAGAGTCTAAAGAAAGACAGCTTCAGGCTGAGAGAAAGAGGAAAGCAGCCTTGTTCTTGCAGACTCTGCGAGGGCCAGAGGCTGAGGTCAAGCGCACACAGGAAAGCACTGCTGGGTCTGAGGTAGGGTTGTGCATTTCCAGCATTGGCCGCCTAAAAACCAATGTGCTTAGACAGCTTGGGAATTGTTGCTAATTGCTGTTGTGTATATAAAAGTGGAAAACCTTTTGGTTATATTGTCATGAATGAACAGGCAGTTTGTTTTTTTCAGAACACATATTGGAGGCTTTTTTCGTTTTGGGCTGTTGTTTAGGCATTGGCTTCTCTGAGATGTTGAGTTGAGCTATTTTGGGAGGAATTTGGGGATTCAAGTACAAGTTTTTGAAGCAAGTTTAGACTTTTAATGCTATAAATATAAAGTTAAGAATTCATCCTGTTCATCCTGAATTGGGAGGAATTCAAGCATTCCTGACTTATATTAACAAAAGGAGTTTTTTTTTTAAATCATTTTTATAATTTACATTAAACATAACTAATAGATTTGTATTATTAAAAATTTACTTGAGTGTAGCTTTATTATCACTTGTCATTTTTCAATGCATTCCGTTAAAAGCTTAAAAAATTATTTCACGTCAGTAATTGTTTTACATTTGTATAAGCTTAGATACTATATTTTATATACTGCTTTTTTAGCAGATGTTTTCAAAGCAGCTTCACAAAGTCCTAGTTTGAATCAGGTAGGGTATCTAAGAATGACGTAGGTCCCAGGGGAAAAAAATAAATATAAAAAAGTAAAACACAGAAACAAGTAAAGGAACAGTGGTTAAAGCAATATAACACAGACAACAAACAGCTGCCAGATGAGTGATAAAGGATGGAAATGAGATAGATACCAACATTTAACCACATTGGTTTTTTTACAATATGTATGTTTAGAAGTCTCAGGGATCATATCCATTTGGACACATACTAGGAGCCTATTATTTGAATGCTAGATTAAACAGTTATGTTTTTTTAACTCTTGTGAGCGTAGCTGGCCTCCTAACATGATTCTGGAGTTTGTTACAGAACTTTGGGGCTCTTAATGCGAACGTTCTTAGTAACTGTAATAATAAACTTACTATTTATAATAAACTTAATAATAATTTTTTTCTATATGAGCTGAAAGGTAGGATTGCCAGAGATTGAGAAACCTCATGTTACGGGTAGGTTTTTTCAGATGTTAAATAAATCCATGCATCCATCTTCATCTGCTTATCTGGAGATGGGTTGTTTGGCAGCAGTCTGAAAAATGACATCCCTCTCTGAAGAAAATTCCTCCGGCTCTACCAGGAGAATAGGTTGGGGCTCCCAGGCCAGTCTAAAAACATTGTCCCATCCTGACTGTCTCGTCTTAATGCAGAGGCTCTGCTCAAAGCTCCTCTTGAGTGATCGATCTCATCCTATCTAATAGGAAGAGCCCCATCAATCTGCAGAGGAAGCTTATTTCAGTCACTTGTATCTGAGATCTCATTCCTTCAGTCATGACCCAGAGGTCATAATGATGGGAAAAAATGGAAAATTGACTTGTAAAACGTAGCCTTTTGACTCAGCTCCTCTTTCACCATGATAGATTGTTATATCAAGCTCATTTGGTCAAGCTGCTGCATCAATCCATCTGTCAATCTCACATGCTATCCTTCCTTTAGTCTTCAATAAAACCTCAAGATTCTTGAACTCCTCCACTTCAGACAGACCTGGACTAAGCCAGCTCCCTTTTCCATTCAAGAATTATGCTGTTGGACTTGACCGTGCCGATCCTCATCTAGTCCGCTTTGCATGAGGCTGAAAACCGCCCCTGTATAGGGCTTGATTCAAGGAAGCTAACAGAAAAACATACACAAAGAGCAAAAATGAAATCCTGTAAAATATATCAAATCATCATTGTTTTTAACTAGTTGTTTGACAGATTCTACCTTAAAAATGAAGCAGCATCAGTATTTGTGTTGATTATACCTTGAGAAAAATTTTAACAAGTGATGTATTAGTTATTACTGTTTTACTGTAGTTACTGAGGGGAAAAAACAGTTTTAGCTTGTTAATTATTTGTTTTCCTCACAGAGAAACATGACATTGAATAATCTGATGAACAAGTTGACTAGTTTATATGACATCGCTATATCTGACTTGCTCTGAGAAATGTTCTGAGATGGACAAGTTCTTCAGATGCCATCCTATCTTGTAATGGCAAAGCCAACCCTATAATTTGGTTCTTGTCTGTGTGCTCTCACTCTCTATCGCTTGCTAGCTCTTCTCTGTAGTCTGAAGTGAAATTTTCTTTTCAATAGTGTAATTCCTTCTCTCTATAATCTCGTCGCAGCTCCTTGAGTAATAATTAGTACAAAAATAGTTAAGTTATTATTTTGATTAGCTAATTAAGGTTTTTTTTTTCTTTATCAGCGTGAGTGTAGACGATCCCCCTGATTTGAAATTAGAAGTGTGTGGTCTGCAACAGGTCATAACAGTTGTACCATATGCTAAAACAACACTAAACAACACATTCAAATGCATTTTAGTGATGTGGTTAGATTTTATGTAAACTATAGGCATGTTTGAGTTTTGCCCTGTCTTCAATTTTAGCTGAGTTAAAATTCAAATATTCCACATGTTGCCGAGTTCTGTTTCATATATTGGGTACTTATTGCTCAACCCTTTAAATTACTGCACCGTATTTTCACATTTTGTTGATTTAAGTGTTTTTCTGTCACTAGTCAGCATCAAGTCATGCTTTCCACTCGACAACCCTTCTGTGCTTTCCTAACATATTTAAAGTAAAAAGCCCAGTTAGCAGAAACATCACAGTTTATTGATCCTACATGAGACCTGAGAAAATGCCCATTTCCACAAAACAACTTCTGACAAACATTTTTTGCATTCTCTCTGGGTTAACAAAATGCACCCAAAGCTCGTTAACAAACAAGATGCAATAAGCTAAATGTATAGCAGTTGTTTTATTTTACCTTCATGGCATTTTAATGGGCTTGTAGGAGGAGGAGTTCCTAATTAGTTGCTGTGGGTCTCGAAGGAGAACTCCTGTTTGTGCTGGCAATTATAACAAGTCAAGCAGTTCTGATGAGTATTTCCCACTAAAGCTTTGAATGATAAAGTTAAAAAGCTATTGTCAAAAAGAAAAATCTGACACTTGCTCAGCAAAGGAACTTTTCACATATTGTTAAAATTATTTTCATTTATTTTCACTTCTGTATTATGGCCATTTTTAATCCAATGTAGGGTTCAATGGGTGTATATCCAAGAAAATTTCAGGAAACGCTTGCAGATTTGAGTAGAAGGTGCAATCTTTTCCATGTTTCTGAACATGTATTTTTTGCTATGTAATTCTTAGAGGGGTTTCTTAACAAGGGGTTTTGAGACAATAACGACATTGACTTGTGACATCTGAAGTGACTCTGATGATTGTTTTTTCTTCTGATCTTCTCTATTGGCAAAAATGAAAATCTCTTGAACAGGTTTGTATTGAGGAGAAACAAAACGGTGGTTTGAGAGATGCATTAGAAGAAGGAAAAGAGAAGAGAGCAGGAGAGAATGTGGTGAAGGCTAATCTGGCAGATTGTCTCAGGCATGCGGTACAGCTCCACTTTAATGAGGCCAATGAAGTGTGAAATCAGAAGAAGCAGCTGGTGGATGCAGAGCCGTTTACTCTAGGCTGTTACCCGAGTCTTCTGCTTACTCATACGTTACTCATACGTTCCTTATTGACTAAGCCATCATGCTCGGAACTTCTCTTTCTAAGTATTGGTCACCCAAATACTTAAAAGTCTCTCTGTGCTTGGTATTTATCATGATGCTTTGCATTACTTGCTGCTTCATTTAAGAATCACCTTCATCTATTCAAGGTTCCTACGGGGGCTTGAAATCCTTGAAATTGCATGAATTTTAATGTGGGGTTTTCAAGGTTTGAAAGTGCTTCAATTTCAAATAAAGCGTTTGGAACTGTTTGATATTTAAACAGTTTGAAATAGTTTGTTCAAAAAGTGTCAGAGTGAAAAATCTACTCGGCGTGGCCTAAGGTGGGATTCTAGCCACTTGCTAGGACAAATTGCTGTGCTTTTTTTGAATAGGCGAATGCGGGGCATTATGTCCGTTTGAATCTTTGTCTGGACTTGAAATTAGTTTTATCTGAAAACTCCTAAATTCAGATTGTTTGGGGAAAGAGTGTGAAAACAAGTTTAATAAATATAATGGTTTGCGGATACAAAATATTATTTTAGCTTTGGTATGTAGTAAGCTCTCTGTAATATTAAATAATACTTATACAGTCTCTGCATTTTTTATTTAAACGGTAAAAGAAAATATTTACAAATGTAAGTGATCATCTGAAAAGGATCATTGAAAGGAATAACAATTAAAGGTGTAGTGTCCCTGTCTTTAACTTCAAAGGTCTGGCTTTTGTAAAATTTTTTAATGGCCCACAGAAATGCCTGATACAAGATTCTAGCATGTGAAACAACGATTTGTTTCTTAATTGTTGCATTTAGTTTATTCATATGAATAAGTTTGTTGAATTTGTATGTTTGGAACTCAAGATCCCTCGACAAAAAGTTTGAAGGGCAGCACCTGAAAAAGCTAAAACAAAACAAACAAATACGTAACAGAAACTAACAAACAAAAAACAATGGTTAGACAAATGTAACACAACAAACAGGTGATCAGCATCATCAGCTACAGGATGAGTGATACATGATTGGGATAAGTTAGATAGGCACATTGAACCACATAGGTTTTTCAACAGTTTGTATGTTTATAGTTCTCAGACACCATATCCGTTTTGAAAAATACACAGTGCGTGCGTGCATACAGTAACAGCAACAGAAACCTACATAAAACTAATAAAACTACATAACAGCCAAATGACTGTTAATAAATCTCTAATAAAAACAATAAATAAAGTTATTTTATGGAAAAAAAACTTACTTTTCAAGTACAATTTAATTTATTCAAGTAATATATATTAAAAAATAAAATACATTATGACCATTTTAAGTGGAATATAACAGAACCTTTTTTTCTTTTTCAATGAGAAAAATGATTATGGGACTGTCCTGCAAGCATAATACATATTGGTTAGAATGGGGAATATAAGGTAAGCTTGTTTTGGAACTGCTGGACGGAAGATTTAACAAATACTTCTCCGTCCACTCACCCTACGGTGTACATCGACCTTTCATGCTGACTCTCACCCTCATTTCATTTATTTGCAATTGTGTGCTTTGAAAACGTAGTTTAAACAAGCATATAACAACACATTTCCATGCGCATGTTAAATGTCGTTCTTTTCAGCACAATCTTGTTTGAGTAGCTGTAAACATGTTCTGTTTTTGTGACAAACTAATTTCAAGTTCTGCACCCAAAATTCGTAATATACATAAAATCTTATTTTTTGTCACTTTATCACAAAACAACTTTGAACCTTGAAATAGAGGGAGAATTGTGTAAAAACAGAATAAGTGAGTGAAATAATTTGAAACAATGTTGTAATACACAACTATTTACCTATCTCCTATGTACTCTCCAGCTGGAAATTGAGAGCTGAACAGACAGGAATGAGTGAGTTTTATAAAAAAAACAAACTCATATGTTATTTTAATCTTAGTGATTTATCTTATTGTAGAGAAAGTTGGCATTGGCTTTTGTAGGTTGCAAAAGTATTTTGTTGTATAATAATACAATAAAAAAAACTTTTTGAGACCATTAAATTTACTTCATAGTTTGTTATTAGGTCCTTGTCCCATTCTTACTTTGATAACAGTGTAAACTTTTGCTTGGGGATTACTGGAGGATTGATTTGATGCCTAAGGAAACCATTCTCAGTATGTAATGCATAGTTTATTGTATTAAACTTTTACTCAAACTTTACCATAAACAGTGTCTCAATTAGTGTTAAAAAACAAACTCCAACACGCAGTAGTTGGAGATAAATATTGACTCATGAAAGGAATAGGTTACTGATTGATGGCTGCAAATTTATGCTCATGAGTGTTGTTGTTTTAATGGTCACAACGTTTAAAGAATACCAGCTTCAGTAGTAAACAATGACTAATTATCATTTATTTTTTGTCAGTTTCCAACAATAAGCAATAAAATGACAATTGTTAATGGTGTTGACAAAGGGTAAATGCCGATCCATTTTTGCGAGTAGAATTGGAGAAGTCTCATTCACATGTCGCTTCAGTTTCTAATGTGAACCTCTTTTCTTGTTACTGCTATACAGCAGTCACGTCTACTTGTAATCAACCTACTATTCAGTGGGGTTTTGAAAAAGTGAAAATACAGCTTTAGTGTTGAATTAGCAAAACATGTCATCTCAATAAGACTTCTTAGCATTAGAAGTGTTTACAAACTCAAGCATTCCTTCCTGTGGTTTCTTGTAAGACTTTCCTTTTTTGTTTTTGAAAAGGATCGAAGGTGGCAATCTCACTGAAGATTTGATCAATGTTTCTACCTCTGAGAAATGAAGCCACAACCTTTAACATTACTTTCCTTACTGTCTACGGATTGAGCAAAAGGAAAAACCATGTAGTGCAGCTCTAGAGTTTCAATAAAACCCCTCGATTGAACCCAAATAAGAATCGTAGCAAGCCCTCTCAGCGGTTGTTTTTGCTTTTCACACACTGGTCGATTCTGAAAAATTTAATGGTTTCTCCACATACCTAATTGCTTTGCTAGATGAGAAAGCCACATGGCTGAGAGATGCATTCCAAATGCACGGAGCTCCCTCAGTGTTTGCATCCCTCCATCCTGATTTACAGCCTGTGGCGCTTACTGATTGCTATGGCAACATAAACCTAATACAGCCAATTCAGCATGCATCAGGTCATGTTCCTTGCTTTTACCAAACCAAGGACGTGCTGCAAGGTCTATAGATTCATTTAATAACTCCAAACAGTTGTGTTTCCAAGAGAACACCTCAGGAGCAGGGTGATCGTATACTTTCTGTATTGAACCACCAGCTCTCATTCCATCACAGGAAACCGTGACTACTTCGCTGTTTCCCCAATGAGAGTTCATCTGGAGATATTTCTAGGATACATACGTCTAGGATACATCTAGGTTTCTGCTAGTACACATGTGTGTGGTAGTTCATTTTTGTTTGGTTGGGAACATGGAAGTACAACAAGATCATGGAAGAAAATGGAAAATAAAACTGTTGATTTACCCCACTGTCATGGGAGTGAAAAGATGGATTTATGATGACAAACGGGAATGCTTTAAAGTGGTAACAGGGCCTTTCTAATTGTGTAATGTTTAGCTACACGCTTCTGTCACACTAAATGCGGTTTGGCAGGTCACTCTCTCAAAATGGCAAGTTTGAATGAGGAAAGTGGACCCGAGTTTTTTGCTGCCAGGTGGCACGCTGCTGCAAAGTCTTTCAGTACTTCCATCAGCTTTGGTGGAGTGCTTCATCTGTGTTTTTCCAGCTTATTCAGGATTGGCTGTAATTATTCTGCACTTTTTCACTTAAAGACAATCCCATTAATTGCATATTTTTTCAGTTACAATAAAAACATTATGCTCTATTTGTTTAAGTAAAATCTTAGCTATTTTAAAATTCTGCACTTAGTTTAATTGTACGTGTTATAGATGCAGAATCTGTAAAAGGGTATCATAAATCAAATGGCAGGAGTAATGCATAATGGAGATTAAAAATGATTTATTTAAAGCCAATATGTTAGAAAGCTGTTTTATTATAAGTGGGAAAGTTACATCAGAAAATAAGCCAGAATAACGGATTGATTTATTAAGTCTGTCTAGAGTAGAAAGATTGAAAGTGTAATGATGGATGAAAATGCTAAAATGTGTTTTATTTCACTGTATTTATTTCTATCACTTTGAGGACGTTTGTGGTTAGTGGTGAAGAATACTGCAATGTTACAATGTCTTTTTTCCCCCAGTTGACGCAAGTATGCTGTAATTTACACTGTATGTTGTACGCTGAGCAGGGTTTTGAATGCATGCAGCTGTGTATGGAGTCCCCCAAGTTTTAACACCTCAACGTCAAAATCTCTCAAACTCTCTCTTTCTCTCTCTCTCTCTCTCTCTCTCTCTGTATAAGCTATGCTGTCTTATACAAATAAAGGCAAAAAGAATAATGATCAAATCAATAGCATAGAAAGAAAATATGTTAATGACCTATTAAAATATTTTTAAAAATTTACAGATTTTAAAATAGGGAAATATGGTTTTCAAATTCTGTGTGAAAGTTAGAGAGAAGCATTTCTTTTTGAATCAGCAGATCTCACTCTAGGAGAAATGTCTAGTTTCATAATTTTTTTCATTGATTTCAGTCATTAACAGCAACACATTCTAAAAAGAAAAAAGCCAAACAAACAGAAATTAAATTGGTAAGGGAACACAAATGGGCTGCTCCTTCGACAGCAGCATGCATGTTTTTCTGCTGTGAACACCACAATATTGTGATGCGGGTCAGCACCGTTTTTTTTGTTTTTTTTTGCGCTCATGATCATTGCATTGCATTGTTTTGTTTTAGAACTGAAGGACTGGGATTTGAAACACAGTTGATGAATCTGGCTTTGAAAGAATGACAAATGCTGTTTGGTTTTTGTGTTTTGCATCTGCTTGAGTGAAATGATTGATTGTGGAAATGGAAAAGATGGGGACTTCAAATGGAAGCTACATTGCATTCGATTTTTAGAAACGCTTTTTTGCACATTCCATTTTGGGTTAGTCACTCAAAAATTGCTGTAATTTAAAAAACAAATTCAGATTGGGAATGGTTGATATAATGTGAAATTGTAGTATGTTTCAGGCAACAAAGTTTGTAATATTTATTCTCTCACTCTCTTTCACTTCTTCTTTTGCTCTCTCTCTCTCTCTCTCTCTCTCTCTCTCTCTCTCTCTCTCTCTCTCTCTCTCTCTCTCTCTCTCTCTCTCTCTATTGTTTGTAAAAAAAAAAAATATTTGAGCCTGCATGCTTAAAGCTTTCACAAAGTTGGTTCGTATGCTGACAGTTTGTTTGTTTGTTTGCTTCCTTGTTTACAATTCACAATATAGTGAAGTACACATAGAGGTTGATGTCTAAAGGAATGAAAGTTCTCATGAAATACATGTTGAAGTGTTGCTCAAACTCTAAACATGATTTGAAACTGAAAACATACTTCAGACTCCTGTTGGGCTTTGAGAGGCTGTCAATAAGCTTTGCCTTCATAAAATGTTAAGGATTTTTGCTGTTGTACATCTAAATGATTCTAAATATGGTACATGTGAGTCAACTTGAGTCTTCACGAAGCTTTGAAAGAACATTTCATAGCAGCGTGCTTTTATTAAATTGTGCCATGATAATGCCTTTTCTTTGGGCGTATTCAAGGATACTACTTGCGTTCAACAAGTATAGCAGGTTTTTCTTGCGTTTTCAGAATTTGTTGCCTAAAGGTTTTAAAACGTAAATATTATATCATCGATGACATTCAGCTTTGATTATGATCCATTTTTATTAGTCAAAATCAAATTGATTAGTTTAGCTCTTTTTGCCAAAAATGCAAAACAGACATTTTACTCATTGACATCAACAGCAACTTTCTTTTTTATTGTAGCTTGAGATAAGAATAAGTCCACAGAGTCAAAGTCACAATACACAAATGCTTTTTTGACTCTGGGGGCCTTGTTAGTACAGTAGAACTCATTGTCATTTTCAAGAAAGTAATTTGAAATGATTTGAGCTTTGTGACATGGTGCATTATCTTGCTGGAAGTAGCCATCTGAGGATGGGTACATGGTGCTCATAAAGGGATGGACATGGTCAGAAACAAGGGGCCTAAAGTGCCCCACACCATTACACCACCACCCCCAGCCTGCACAGTGGTAAAGAGGCATGATGAACTCCATTTGAATGACTACCATTTGAATGCCTCAACAGAAATTGAGACTCATCAGACCAGGCAACATTTTTCCAGGCTTCAACTGTCTAATTTTGGTTGTGCGTGTTGTGGTTTCACAAATGCTTTGCTACATACCTCGGTTGTAACGAGTGGTTATTTAACTCAAAGTTACTCTTCTATCAGCTTGAATCAGTCGGCCCATTCTCCTCTGAAACGGTTCTGCGTGAATATCCCAGTAACTGAGCAGATTGGGAAATACTCAGACCGGCCCCTCTGGCACCAACACTCATGTCACGCTCAAAATTCCTTAAATCACCTTTCTTTCCCATTCTGACATTCGGTGTGGAGTTCAGGAGATTGTCTTGACCAGGACCAACTCCCCTAAATGCATTGAAGCTACTGCCATGTGATTGGTTGATTAGATAATTGTATTAATGAGAAATTGGACAGGTATCTAGTATGAAAGTATTAGGCACTCAAACTTGAGTCAAATTTGAATCGAATACAAAAATTCCTTTTTAGGACCCACACAAACATTGGGCAAGCACAGTTTAAGGAACATGATTAACTGTGTGTATTAAAATGTAAACTGTGTTTTTACTGTACAAAACTTTTTTCACTAAGAAATATTGTTGAAACATTATCAATAAACTTTGTAATGTTGCTTTTGGTCACTTATCTGCCCTGACCAATTTGCTGCCCTAGACAATAAAAACACATACAAAAAAAGACATGCAATACATAAAACATACTGAATGTTTTCAAATTAATGAATATGAACATTAAGGCATACAACCTTTCACTATACTAAATAGCAACTTTGGATTACCTATACCAACCTGCGATGCTAGGTTTGTGGTCAAAAATTTGCTTATTCTTAAAGGTGTATGTATGACGCAAGTAAAACATCCCATGAAAAAGCTATAGCTAAATAAGATATGCAAATAAATGTTTGATTGATATTGCTAGAATTTCTAGACATCGTGCCTACAAAATATCTAACTAAAAGCTGTGATAAAATTACATTAATATGAAGGGCATCTTCAACAGCACTTAGAATTGTACTTAAACAGTTGAACAAAAACAAATGCTAAAAAGCATGCCTGAAGTACTTGTGATTGTTGATTTGAAGGTTGCAGAGCACCATATTCTAACATTTTCAGTTACATGATATCTCTTTTGAATCCGTTTATAATATACAGTTATACAAATGCTCTGAATGAGATCTTTGGGGAAAAGTTTGTTTAACCAACAAAGTTCTTTCCTTTGTTCCACTGCCTTTACAGTCTGTGCCCATCGAAGTTCAGCTTATGGATCTAATCGAAGGCCAGCATATGATTTAGAGCAAGTGTACTCTGGTTGCTGTTTTGTTGTAAAAAGTTCAATCTTCACAGGCAAAACGAAGTGTGTGAATTAGCTCACCTCAGAAGTGCAGTGGATTTGTGCTTATAGATTTGTCTGTCCGGGTGAAAGCTCGTACCTTTGGGATCTTTCGCTTAAACAAATAGGCTTCTCTATATTGAAATCCTCCTCTTAACACCCACAGCCAAGCTCTAGCTTAGCACTGAATCATAGGCTTAAACAGATTACGGTTTAAACACTGCTATTCTTACTAGAAACAGCTAAAGCCTTCTGTATAACTCTAGCGAATTGAAGGGCAAATTGTCAAGGTGTCATCTCTTTGGTCGAAGTTCATTCAGAGGTTTTTTTTATTTCAGCAAAAGTGAATGTTGTTTGTGAAGAAAACATTGTGATGTATTGTTTTTAATTTTTTTTGTAATGGTCTGAATTGTTTTACTAGTTTGGACACTTCCACATAAATGCTTTCTCTACATCAATGTGCATCATAACAAGCAATTTTATTGATGTAAAAACTTCAAATGGCCAAAAAGTTTATTCTACCATCATATTTTCAGCCTCGTAGTGTTTCAAACCTTAGCTGTTCAAACAAATCCTCCACTTTCTTTTTCTCCTCTTAAAATGAAATCTGTTTAAGCTTTAAAGAAAGTGACATTAGATAATCAGTTAGGTAGTCTAATCTAAATCCAACTTTTTTTAATAGAAACTGACTTTATAAGATTTCAGAAAAAGGGTTCTCAGTTAATTTGTGATTGACATAAAGAGCAGATTCACCAAGACCTAAAATGATCTTTTAACACTGCCTGATTGACTGGATTGGTTTTATAGTGACTCTCGTCAAAATGAAAAACATATTCACTTTGCCACATTCATTCTAAAGTAGTATGATTATGCAAAACGTTTAGATGGCTTTATTCGTATTATGTAAATGCATTAGTAGCAGTGAATAGAGCAATAGAGTAACATGTTGGAGATGGTGTTTAAGCAACAGTTTCAATAGTGTCCAAACTGTAAAGGGCCTGTTTGTCACCCATTTGTATAATTATTATTAATTTTGGCTAAAATTTAGTCCATTAAATATGATTGATGCATTTGAACTTGAACATAAACTTATTGTGAATATTATTAAGGGTTTACTATTGTTTTAAGCTTTACTATCAAAATTTTACAACCTCTGACACGTTTTAAATAGGCCATTGTTGGAGTTGAAATCCAGCATGAAACATATTGGGTTTTTAGGTCAAATTAGTTTATTACATGTTTTTTGTGCATTTTCAGTAGGTGCATTTACAAAGTGGAATGGAAAACTCATCAAACTATTTTGACCATCAGAAACTATTAAGGCTGTTGGCTTATTCTAGTTACTTTATGCATTAAATCAACAATGAAATGGATATGTCACTTGACCAGTTTAAGTAAAAATGAAATAAATGGGTAATGGGCTTTTTGTGAAAAATAAATGGTATTTACCTGGATGGAAAGTTTGTCCATGAGCCCTACTGATATTTAAGGGAGAAACTTTCTTAGCTAGACAATCTATGGAGGGAAAATTAACTTTTGCTACTTAAAATATTGAAAGACAGGGGATACTATTTTTGTAGCTTTTCACAATTCAGTTTTTTTGTTGGGAGAAATCTTTATCTGGATTTTCAGAGAAATTAGGAAATATTCCCGATACATGTTGTTTGCTACCATTTGACCAATGAGCTTTTAAGGCTCTTAGGGTAATATAATTTTATCTTGAATGGTTTGTACAAGATGTGTAAATTCTTTTTCATTCATTCATCTTCATGTCGGCTTTATTCCTTTTCGGGGTCGCCACAGCGGAATGAACCGCCAACTCTCTGGCATATGTTTTACGCGGCGGATGCCCTTCCAGCCGCAAGTAAATTCTTTTTCTTCTGGGAAATTAAATTTTTCTTGCATGCATTTCTTGGGCTTTTCATCCCTACTGGCTCATTAAAAAAAGCAACTTGATGTGGCTTGTGCTTTTATCTCAATGATTTCCTCAATGATTTCTCAAAAATGTCACTGGATTTTTAGAAACAGATGCTGTATAGTCATAAACCCTTTTTTCACTTTGGTAGTGTTCAGATTAATTACAAAATGTTTCTGCCTACAGAAAGTCTTTGTGCCAGCTGCTCCATCTTTCCGATGATCAATGTTCCATAAATCCTCCACTGTGGACAGCCATCTTTACATCAACCCTTGTTCCATCAATCATAGCTTGACTGCTTTATTGCAGCGGCTTTTACTTTAATCCAGCTTCTTATTATTGACCTTTCGTTATTAAATGGATTGCCCAGAAATGGATGCACATACAAGATGCTATGTCAGCTTCTGTGATTTAAAGAAATGTTTTTTTTTGAGACCTTGTGGACATTTGCTTTTAAATAAATACATTTGCTAGGAATTGATCCAAATGAGCTATGACTGCAAAAATGTCCGGTGTTAAAGGGAGAACAATATGTAGAAACCACAGTTGATTTCACAGTGTGGGGTGAAAAAACCAGGACACTCCATGCCCTGCATAATCTTGTATTTCCTGTTAGCTTTTATTTCCATTTTATTTTTTTTTCCACCCTGCTGCAGTCTTGGCACAAGTGCAGTGAACATCTGTGATGTGGTGTTTAAAACAGATTTTTCTGCCGTAGGTCTAGCAAAGTAGAGGCTGACTTTGATTTATTATTACTCATTTTCAAGCTTTTCTTGTGACATTTTCATATGACATTATTCCCAAATGTTCCTGCACTAAAATTAAGATTATTGTCGCGGAAACAAAAACCTTCAATTGACAACTTAGCCCTTTTCAACATGGGTGTCTTTGTGAACATACCTATGCCACCGTTTTTCAATCACCCATTCTTACAATGTTAGCCAATCAGATAATAGCTAGCTCAGAAAAGTTAAAGTCCAACCTTACAACCTGCCAACATCTGACACCAGACTATAAGGCCTCCCTGATGACAGATTTGCACTCTCTTTCTTGTGTTTTAGTTCTTCCCTAAACCGTCAGGCTGTAGGGATCCTTTTGATGTACCCTCATGTCTGTGTGTATTTGAGGATGTTCACACTCCCAACCGAACACAGTGCTGCCCCAGGGATGTGTGGTTCTTTTCCTCTGATGTGCGATTTACCCTTTAATTGATTGGGCTCTTTGTATCCGAGCCGCTCTCGTGGGAGAGGTGTTTCCGGCAGGTACTGCTCTAACTAGACAGTTTGAACTTAGGAGGCAACGCACTCCTGATTAGTGACAAAAGCAGGGGCGCCAAGGTGAGGCTTTGCTACTGCGCTTCTTCTAACTGGTGTTAAATGAGAAATCAGGAACTTGTCTCTGAAGCGTTTACACTACTTCTCATTTATTTGTGAACAACTGCTGCTGTTATGTTTAGAAACAGAAACTCTTTTATATTTTTTCATATTTTGCAATAGTTTTTGGGGTATTTTTTTATACTGTGGAATGTATTTATTGATGACTATTGATATTTAGAATGATCTGTGATGTTTTTCCAGCCATTTTTAAGTCTCAAGACTTCAAAGGTTTTTTTAAGTCTTGAGACTTAAGAATGATCTGTGATGTTTTTCCAGCCATTTTTAAGTCTCAAGACTTCAAAGGTTTTTTTTAAGTCTTACGAAAAGTTTGTAGCACCACCACTCTTGATACTTTAATCAAAGCTTTAATTGAGTATAGAACAATTAGTGGTCAAACAATTGAATTTCTGACTTTCTTTGGGACATATGTGGATCCAACAAATCCTCCACCATTCAGCAACGTCTGGATCAGGGTTGTCAGATCATGCATAAATATATACTTAAAAGTGATAACTTAGAATACACAATCATTAAGTGAATATGGCAACTCAAAAAAAACGAAGGAAATAGATTGACTGATATTTTTTCCTTGTAAGCAACAGATGTTCACCTGATGTTTTGATTATAATTTTAAACAGTTGTTTTAAGGTCTAACATTTCTATGCAAAAGTTTGTGCATCTGCCAAATGATTTTGTGTTTGTGCCTCAAAAAGGAATGAGGCTATTACGTATAACTCTTCATATAATATACAAGCATTGACATGTTGTTTTTTTTTTTTTTTTGTTTAAATATTTACGGTTGTTAAAATATTTACAGTGCTGGGTGGAAGAACCACGCAGGCCATTAGATTGAATACTGTCCTGACTATACTTCTGAAACAACCTCCATTAAGTGTTATTGCAATTAAGGAACACATTTTAAAGCTGTTTCTATTTTGCACTAATGGTTTGGTGATTGCCCAATGGCGAATACTCCAGTTTTCTGTTGATGTCTGGGAAGCTCTCATGGTTCATTCTTTTTGGTATGAAGTGCCTTGCAGGCCATTAGATTTAATACTGTCCTGACCATACTTCTGAAACAACCTGTATTAAGTGTTATTGCAATTGGGGAACAAAATTTAAAGCTGTTTCTATTTTGCACTAATGGTTTGATGATTGCCCAATGGCGAATACTCCAGTTTTCTGTTGATGTCTGGGAAGCTCTCCTGGTTCAATCTTTGTGGTATGAAGGGCTTTAGAAACAAAGGTCACTTAGCTTGACTTCACTCTCCTTTCTGAACTGTTCTCAGAAACCCTGTAGTGTCTAGTGTAAATCGGTGCCTTGTTGACATACTAAGACCTCTCAATCAGACTGAGGTCAAGACTCCTTTTGTTAAAGGCTCTCTTTTTCAACTTCTGTACATTGAGTGGATGCCCTTCGATTCAGCTTCACTCTTAAATTTAAAGACCTTGCTTTATTTTACACCATGCATAGATAAAGTTGGTAGCAGTTGTGATCCCAAGCTGTTTAGGCCTTGAGACATAAAAGCAGCCCAATTACAATGGGGGAACTACTGCTGCTTTTCTTACTTGGATTGTTGCTTTTTAAAGTATCTAAATAGTTTTTCTATCCCAGATATTTTCAGCCATTCATCATTTGATACATAATGATACATACACTTCTTTTAAAACATATATATCTAAATAAATTATAAGTAATGTAATATCTGGAAGAACCAAAAAGTATTTTTTTGTGACATTTGCTTGCACCATTTTTGTTAGACACGGTTTGTCTAGGCAGTCCACAAAGGTAAGCACCAAATGTTACATAAGTATTAATAGTTATTAAGACCCAATGTTGCATTAGTGTTAACATAAAATTGTGTACTTTTTCTAAGCTTGTTTGCTCAAACACTGGTTAAAATTTATGTGGCTTTATGAGTTCTCCTGCTCTGCACACCCCCAATAGTCTTTTGGCACCCCAGTTTCAAAACCAGAGGATGGTAAAAACAGTTACGTCCAGTTCGAGTCAGAAATATGTGTTCAATTACATGGTTATAGCTGCAGCTTCAGCTTCCCCAGCTCTATTTCTAATTATTTCACACATTGTTTTCTGAGATGTGTGAAGATGAGATAAGAGATGGCTTTTCTGCCTGACGCTGGATAATGCATGAGTGGACGGAGAACTCGATACACTCAAATGCACATTTGTTTTTTTTAATTTATTCATTCCTTTGTTACACTTCATCATTTCACATGCAGAAAACATTTTGTCCTCATCCTATGCAAACTTCTAGCTTCTCTGAAAGTGGTAGACTGCACAAGAATCCTGTCAGAGATCAGATGACAGCACTTTCATATTCAAAGCACTTGTTCACTTAAAATATTGTCCTCTTATTGTTTAGCGAAACGCAAAGGTGAGTTGTGTGTTTCAGTCTGCAAAATGTGGTGCTCAGCAGAGGTCACTTATTAAAAATGTTATAATGTTTTTTGCATTGAAATAAAGAACAACATGAACAGAATATTAAGGGATTCTCCTCGTTTGAAGCATGTTTTCAGATGCATCCCTCGCGGGTGTGAGACACAAAACTGATTCTGATGGCAGGGGACAATCAATATATCACATATCTGATATGATCGTTAGTTCTTTCACAGATCCTGTGATGTTGAAGGCAGCCAACAATACTTCCACATTGCTTTTAAAGCACTCTTTCACTGAAAATAATGTTCTTTTATCATTTAATGGAACATAAAATGCCCAAAAAGAGAAAGGTAAGCTGTGCATTTCAGATGTTTACGAACGATCTCTTAACTGATAACACAGACTTCTTCTTTTGTCTTTTTTTTTCTCTCTCTGAATTCATCTCATGGGGCATATTGTGTGCAGTTTGTACCTTCAGTCATGTAAACAGGGAAGCCAATCAGAGCATTTTGACGCTGCCTGAAAAAAAAAGACTTGCTGCAATTGTTTTAAACTGACGCACTACGTTTTTTTTTCCCCGGCTGGTGTGTAGTCACATTCGTGCTCAAGTACTTAAGCCTTGTCCACACATACCAGGTTATTTTTTAACACAGAGTTTTTCTTAACCCATTTATAAAAATATCGCGTCCACATGAGTATGGGTTAAAAATCCTATTCTCCACTTAGTTTTTGGTTCATATCCAAAACTTCATCTCAATTAATATGCCCTGTTTTGTGGATGCCGGTACGATTTGGCAGACTGCAGATTATGTGGCATTAAATCCTATCAATTTCTGCTGACCTCAATCACAATTCATGTGGGTGCAAAGTGTCCTAATCCATTGTGAGATGAAAGCTTCCCGGGATCCCAATCACCATCACAAAGTCACAGACTGTACATGATGTTGAAGATGCTTCAAAGATTTACTACATTATGCATGTATCCTGTACTGAAGTTTGGCTTCTGGAAGAAAAGATTGGTGTAGTTATTATTTCCATAATTACAAAGTTGGTAGCTTTTTAGAGTCCAGATAGATGTGACCTGTTCTGTGAAGAACTCTTTCTCTAAAGTGCCTTTGTATGATCATCCTGAACTTTCCAAGTTCCTGTCAATTAAAGGATACAAGAGCCTTTTGCTGTTACTAAAGAAAGTAAGAAGGACTGGCTCATTTCAAGAAGCCAGAGCTAATTAGCGAAGCACTGAATGTCGGTGTGGTGCTGCTGCCAGAGTCTCTATCTCAGCAACCAATGAATCCCAGTAGAGCAGAGTAAACTGTGAAGACCTTCATATCACTGTTTGTCTATATTTTTACTGGATGTTGTGGAGAAAGTGTTGCATGCCCCCTCATGCATTGAAATCACTCTCTTCTCAATGGTTCTGACTGGTCCTGTCATTGTTTGGGTGAAAATCCGAATGATTGAGGTGATTTTGTCCAAAGTTGACCAAGATGGATTTGCTGACTCTCCTCTGATGACATTTTCCCGCCCTTTGCAAGCTGGACTCTATGTTTACTGAGGAAAAATATCTGGAAGGAAATGACTGCTGGCTATAATTGCACTCTACACTCAGAGCACTTCCTTTTTTTCCCTAAGCTGTCAGTCCAAACATTTTCCATCCTGTGGATATGGTTTAAAGAAAAATAACAAAACCATTGTGGTAAAAACATTGGTTTCTGGCAGCGTCTACAAAGAATGATAACTAAATGGCAGCAATTTAGCCCGGTTACATTTATTATTCTTGGCTAGTATGAAGAACAGATGTGTGATATATGCAGCACATTTCTCATGTCGACCGATCAAATGAATTCAACGCTAGATTTCATTTTTGCCTACTTGTTAGTCATCAAAATGTTTAAGTTCATCTCATTGAATCTTATAGCTAACTTTGTAATTCATCTTGTGTTGGAGGTCTTGAAGTTTAGTTAAGGTCATCGGTTGGTCCATGACTGCTCCCGGAAAAAGTCTACTTTAGAAATTTATTCTTGTTTGAGAATCAGTTTAGAGTTGATGATTATTGATGTTTTATGACAGAATTTATCTGAGAAACGTATAAGCACAATCCATTTTATAAAAATATTGCTTAGTAGAACCTTTCTACTTTTTTTCTATTCAAGAAATCACATTCTTTTTGGATACTAGTGTATGATGTTTATTGTTGTTTTATAATGCATAAAAAAAATATAGATTCATTTAAAAATGTCTGTCTTCATCCAGTCCTCACCATTCTCTTGCATATTTTTTCTTCCACTTTCTGTTTCACTTAACTACATTACTTCCATTATGTGATCTTGTGTTTATACTGCTGGGATTTTGAACAGTTTAGCCTCATTAACTTTAGTATTGATTAATCTCCTAAACTTTGCTGACCTTGTATTCTTGGTTTCTGGCTCAGTGTGAACTTAGTAAAGCTTAGTCTTCAACAGTTTGGGCTTCTTCAACAATATTAAATGAGATTAAAGATCCCATTAACATCTGCTGGGCAAAAAAATTGAAACGTGTTATTTAGATGTACTTATTTTTTAAGTCATCTAAGGTAGGGGTTAGGGTATGTGTTTGGAGGAAATTTGCAAAACGAGCAGTAAACTGTTGGATAAATACTCTTCATTGCAATTCCTGCTGGAAGTGTTGCCTCGCAAAATGATTTCTGTTTAGATTTATGCTAGATGTACATCTGTAATAAAAAAATATTACATTTGCTAAAGAGAACTCCTGGTGAAGGCTCTTGATATAATCAAGTTAAATAATTTCTTTAGATTTGTATCTAAAGGAGTCTATTTTAAGAGATGATTTCAGTCAGCACCTGAGATGTGACCTTTTGGAACCATAAGGAGAATATATACAACTTCATGTTAGATGTCAATTTTTTAGTGTTTTTAAAAAGATACCAGATATTAACAAAGATTGGTCGTAGTCTGTTAGGAGTTTGTAATGTAATTCAGAGGGACCAGTGTACCCAGCTTCTTAGAAGGACAATTGGTCTAGTAGCCACACAAGATTTTATTAATGATGCCTTTAGATGTTCAAGAAAGTGTGTACGCCACAATGATCAGTGCGGCGGGTTTCAATGATACATTGAGAGGTGCAGGCAAACCTGCTTGGGTCTGGGGTTTGCCAGTCCCCACAAATGAGGCAGTCTCAGGTACAGGTCAGTAGCTTATTCCAATGTTGCCCTTTGTACACATGATCACTACTAGCGAGCAGTTGTACCCGCTGAGGCATCTCTAGGGCAATGGTGGAATACCTAGATGGTAATTGATTTTGACCATCTAGGGGTGTAAAAGTTGTCATAAAACACAGAACAGCTCAGCTCACGAGTGTTACTTTACACATAAAAATGTAAAACCAACTTTTTGTAAAAAAGAAAAAAAAAGAGAGAAAAAAAATCTGTATTTTTCTAGAAAAGTCTGTATGGTTACAGGAAGCTTTTGAATTAAACATGTAAAAACAGTTATAGTGATTTAAACTGTTGCCACCTTTACTCCAAATGTAATGGAAGAGACCTAACATTTGAGATGGGAATCATTCTTGATTTATATGATATAGAAACAGTCTATTGTTTGAATGTCTTAAGCATACCTTGTTGTGGCTTAAGCATGTTCTGTCTTTTGCAAACATATATTTCCCTATCCTTTACAAACAGATGGGAGAGAATGGATATATTTGCCATGAGCTCCTTTGTGGATTATCTTTTCAAAAGTTTTGTTTTGACATTTGACATCAAACCCAACCTTGCGACCCATTATTTAATCTATTCATGTGAGATCAGATTAAAATTACTTTCTATCACACCATTTACCATACATACTCCAATACCCACTCAACCTCAGTCATCTTTTTTGTGAAGAGCATTAACTGGGACAGTAATAAAAGTCTTCAGGGTGAAATTGAGTCCTGGTTCAGTTTAGCCTCTCCGGAGTTGTTATTTATAGTCTGTGCCCATTAAAAACTAATCCTAGGTTTACTGATCTCAGTGCACTTTTATTATCAGTCATCTCCTCTTATACAATACTTTTTTTATCTATTCTTATTTGATGAACTGAGACCCCCAGATATGATATTGATGACATGAGCTGCAATTTTTTTTTTAATGAAAGTCCATTTCTGATGTGAATGCACCAGCTGTGTGGGATCTCGTTTAAGAAGACTGACACATATTGACATGATTTTAGGGGAAAATGGTGTATTAAAGTACTCCCAGACCTGTTTTATGCTGTCAAAAACAGTATTCGCTTTAATTAAAGGGCTCAGCACAAATGAAATATTTTAAAAAAAAAATTCTTGAAAATATACTATACGGGGTAGGCTTGCAATGATGAAAATTTTTTCCAAATTGGGTCCCAGAGAAAACATAGAACCAGCTGTGGCTCTATTGTATAGGGTAGTGGAGTCACCTTTCATCTCTTGTGTCTTAATATTGTCCAGAGAAAACCCTCCTGATTGGATTTTGCTCATTAAAATGCTGGTTTGCTTTCATGTGCCCGTTTCAGTTGCGCTTCATGTCTCCTGTGTCTAATCCTTCTTTCTTTGTTGTGTCTCTGCAGCCATTGGTGTCTGGTCTTTCTGTGAGTGGTCTCCCACAACAGACGTTGCGTATACCAGGCTTTGATTACAAGCCTTTGGAAAATGCTCTAACAAGGAGTGCAAAGGCTGCTTCATCCTCGACTTCATCCCATGGGCCTGAAAGGGGACAGGATAGGAATAGAAATCGAGACAAGGAGAAAAAAAAGAAGAAACACAAGAAAAGGTCCCGGTCAAGATCTCGTTCACCATCCAAATCCAAATCCAAGCACTCCTTGCCTAGTTCCTACCGCACCTACAGAAGATCCAGGTAATAACATTAAGCTGGTCACAGACTTCAACCTGTTATAAAAGTGCTTTGCTAAAAAAGTTCTTTGAGAAAAAAAAAAAAAAAAAAATATATATATATATATATATATGTGTGTGTGTACGTATGTATACATACATACATACTCACATAAAGGATTAGGAATACCTGTCCAATTTCTCATTAATGCAATTCTCATAAATAACCAATCACATGGCAGTTGCTTCAATGCATTTAGGGGTGTGGTCCTGATCAAGACATTCTCCTGAACTCCAAACTGAATGTCAGAATGGGAAAGAAAGGTGATTTAAGGAATTTTGAGCATGTCATGGTTGTTGTGCCAGGCGGCCCGGTCTGAGTATTTCCCAAACTGCTCAGTTACTGGGATTTTCACGCACAACCATTTCTAGGGTTTACAAAGAATGGTGTGAAAAGGGAAAAACATCAAGTATGCGGCAGTGCTGTGAACGAAAATGCCTTATTGATGCTAGAGGTCAGAGGAGAATGGGCCGACTGATTCAAGCTGATAGAAGAGTAACTTTGACTTAAATGACCACTCGTTACAACCGAGGTATGCAGAAAAGCATTTGTGAAGCCACAACCCGCACAACCTTGAGGCATATGGGTTACAGCAGCAGAAGACCCAACCGTGTACCACTCATCTCCACTACAAATAGGAAAAAAGGCTAAAAGTTGCACGAGCTCACCAAAATTGGACAGTTGAAGACAGGAAAAATGTTGCCTGGTCTGATGATTCTCAATTTCTGTTGGTAGAGTCAGAATGATATTATGGATCCATCATGCCTTCTTCCCTCTGTGGAGGCTGGTGGTGGTGGTGGTGGTGGTGTAATGGTGTGGAGGATGTTTTCTTGTGACAGTTTAGTCCCCTTAGTGCCAATTGGGCATCGTTAAAATCTTTAATTTTTTAAAGAAAAAATATAATAAAACCTTATTTAAAAGAGTTATGACAAGTTCTTGATTCACATACCTGCTCCTTATTCAATAATTTATATGGTGTTTTAAAATTAAGATTTTTATTACAATGATTATTTTTCTTCCTTTAATTATTTTAGTTCATATTTGTTTTACTTTAGTCCTCTTCAGTGATTATACATTTAAGCTAGGCCATATTCCAAATTCGAGTGGTAATTTCAGCCCTGACACTTACTTCTTTAAAATTAGCTCTCAGTACTCTCATTTCTATACTTTTAAATTATTCAGCCTAAAACAAAAAAATATATAGCTGTATCACCTGTTAGGTGAATAAAAGAGGGAGTGCACTAAAGAAATGGGTAGAGTTTTCCTTAATCTAGTTAGTCAAATCAAGTTTAGCGAATTCCCATGGGAATCTGTAGATATCACTTTAGCTTTATCCATGTTCTCATGCTAAGAGCTTTTTCCGAAATCTTGCTCAAGATTCCGCTTTGAGACTGCAGTATTAGCATTAAATCCAGATCAACTCATGCTGAAGTTTAGTTCTCCTAGAGAACAGCTTATTTCTCTTTGTCTTTAAAAAGGGGTAATTCACCATTTTCAACCCGAACCGTTTTCCAGCCAGATATATATTGCTGTTTAGGAGAGAAATCACATGATGTGTTTTATATTTTTTTTATGTAAGTTAACAGCATGACATCCAATCTAATAATGCACCACAGATCTGCATTATTGCCATATTAAAGCTGAAATGCTAAAATAAGTTAATACATTTCTGACACAAATACATATTTGAGACAAAAATAATAATCTATTACTACATTTGTAAAGTGGTGCAACAATTTTAATGTGGCACTAGTATAATTGAAATAGCTTAGCAAAATCTAGCTAATTAAACCATTCTTTTTGCCATTCTTTGCATTTATAAATATAATAAAGCTAAAGCATGACATGCAATATTAAAAGAATATGATGTATTAATTTATAAAAATTTTCTATGGCAATTAATACTAGTTATGACCACTGTCATTTTCATTCATTCATTCATTCAAACCTTTTTGACATTGAAATTGACATTTTATAGGACTAGATATTTTTAGGTTCCTCCTAATTTGATTTTAATTATTTGGGTCAGTATTTGTTTAATAACTGGTCATCGAGGCACCATAAATCTATGCAGCACTAGCCATTGTTTATTAAAGCTGGCACTACCGTTTAGAGCAGGCATGTCCAAACTCCAGCCCAGGGGCCAATCATTGCATAGCGGTCAGATTTCAAATGATCCGCAATGATTCAATTGATTTGTTATTTATCACTCGGTAGCTCTTTCAGAGTAAATAAACAATTCAACTTTAGAAATATAATTGCTCTTTTCACACATGTCAGCACTATTCTATTCTGCCTCTGCCTAACTCTGCACTGCTAAGTGTGCAAACCCCTCGCTGCTCATTTCTGCCATGACGACAGCTAAAAAGAGAGTTGACAGTGAGAAAGGCCTTTTTCAGGAGAGGTGGGAATTGCTATAATTCTTTACTGAAAGCCGACCCAATTGTGTAGCGAGATGGTTTTTCTTGCTAAAGGATTTCATTAAGTCTCACTGGGAGCCTAAACATGGAAAAATATGCCTCAAGCTAATATAATAGAGACTGAGAATTTAAAAATGAAGCAACTCCAACTGCTCTGACATCACAACAACTGTTCTTAACGGAAAATATCATCAAACACAATAAACCAGCCAGATCTGGTCTTGTACTCAAATCTAAATCTAAGTTTCTCCCTTCTCTGTTCAGTGTTCATTAACAGTAACACACCTAAAGCACAGTAATATAATGTAATAAGGCAAACTTATTTTATTTAACTCTTGAAAAAGGTTTGGTTATAGGTATTGATATGTTTATAGTTACAAATTAAGTTTGTTGTTTAAAATACTTACTTATCTGACTCTAAAGACACGATTCTGCATTTCATTAATATCTGCAGAGTTCTTAATATCTGTTTTTATAGGGTTACATTGTTATCTGAAAAATAAATGTAATTGTTTTATAAAAGTGTGTATTTACATGTATCAGAAGGAGGCATTGCCCTCTAGGCATCTCTACTTTATAAAATATGTCCCTCTTTGCAAAAAGTCTAGAAACCCCTTGTTAAAAAAACCATGACATATGTGGGAACAAATACTTTCTACCTACGCTGAAAACCAAGAAAATCATTAAGCATTAAATTTATATATATATACATCCTTACAGGTTTAAATAAAAGCAATTAATGTAACTTCATTGAACAGATGCAGCATATGTCAGATGGCTGATTCCACTCATTTTAAACGAATTTGATTTATTTTTGGTTTTGCATTTCGTCTACATGTTATTTTTCTTTGGCCTAGCTTGCATACAGTGTGGTTCTTGTCTAGGGCAGTTCAATTTCCCCTTTCTTTCCATCAAATCTACATTTTTAACATCATTCGATTATCGAAGCTTAACTTTTTAATAATCTGTTCAGAATCGTCCAGGTCCGCCTACCGATCCACACAATTTTTTCCCACCACCCCTCACATCTTATATCCTCAAATGTCTCCAGTTTTGCGCCTTAACATTTGTAAAGCTGATATCGAAAGATTCTTAAAAGGTTTTCAACCAGGAGTACATTTACATTTAATGAGAACACCTCTCAAGCGCAGAGAAAAAAGAAACAAGTATCGAAGAGAAATTGATTAAAATCAGTTGTGGTGGGAAAAAAACTTTTCTTTTCATCAAATAATACCTGTGCCACCCCCGCAGTACATTATTAGCAGTTAGAGGTAAAGTATGTTTTTCATCATTCCTGTCTGTTTAAATATTGATTCTTATCTCTGTTAGTCATTGATAAAATGGTTTAGTTTTTCCGCTTTCAAGTTTTTGTTAAAAAAATGTAAGTACACTAAAACTGGAATGGGGTTTTCAAACAACGTTTCTTGAAAATGTGACTTTTGTACAGGTCTCCAAACATAAAATAGGGTAATGTAGTATTTAAAAATGTAATCACTATTGTATTAAAACAAGCTATTGTATTTTTAGATCTTTTGAATATTCACCATATGGTTGGTATTCTATTTAAAAGTCTGATTTTCCTGGTTTTATTTATGATTATTTCAGCACTTTGCCACTACTGCTTGCTGTCAGTGGGATCTGCTCTAGCTGTGCCAATTGCAGCTTCATTTATCCCAGTAAATTGTCACTCTTGACATTTATGATGATGTAATTTCAGATCTACTCAAGGTTTAGTGCCAGGCACAGTTGGACTGCTCTAAAGAACATTTTTAGTGATTTAACCACATTTCAGAGGTCCTCAGAAATCTTCAGTATTTTGACATCAATGCTTGCTGTCAGGGGTTCCCCAAATACCCCAGCTATAAAGTTCTCTGTCTCGTGGCATTTTTCATTGAATAGAACTTTAGGTATTCACTGGATATACATTATGTATTAGTTTAGTACTACTAATATTTTATTCTTCACATTCAACTATTTAGGGTTCCTACTTCTCATGGCTACTTCTCAAGTGCTTGAAGTTTAATTTAAGTATCTGTATTCACATCCATATAAAGCAAACATTTCCAGTGTTACTACAAGGTGTATTCCCTCTGGTCATTACGGAGAAGAGCTGCTGCATTTCCTCTTCATCTCCTTTCATTGCAGTTTAAATACTTTTTTCCTGATTAAATTTTGGATTAGGACTACAATATTTGTAAAATTATTAAAATAACCATTAAAATATAGTTAAAAAAGGAAGGAGAATTGCAAATGAATAAAATGACCTCTTGCCATGTTCTTCTTAAACTATCGAACTAATAGCTTTGTTTTTTGTTTTTAGCTAATAAAAAAACTTCTGCCATGACTTATGTAAGTCAGAACAATTTAAAGTGTATGAAAACGAGTTAATTGAGTTTAATTGTTAGAGGACATTTCCAATCACAATGATTTCTAAAGATGATCCTTCTGGAGCTCTGTGCTTCATTTAATCTGGGTCAAAATGTATTCACAGTAAATGCTTGTGCAAGTATATATATGGCTTTGCCCTATACCATCTTGTTTGTTTAAAAAAATTCATTTGTACTTTGTATTTGTACATGAGGCTCTACATCTGCTGTTTGAGATACCAGTTTAAATAAGACTTCTTGCGGAGAGTTTTGAGTTAGAAATATTATGTTAATATACATTATTGTATATGTTACTGATTCATTCCTACTGTTCCGATTTTCTTTAATGTAGAACCTCAGCATTATTGAAGCGATGCTGGGGGTATAGTGGTGTTGAATTATATTCCTGTTATCAATGCTCTTCAAAGGGCAAACCTGATGCCTCTAAAGACATGTTTCAAAAGAGTTTGAAATTTGTTAAACTTGGGAAATGCCTTTCAGTATATTTGATTTGAGTTTAGATTTAAAAAGAAAAATATATGTCTGATAATTTTTTCATATTTTTACAAATAAATCTTTTACAAACAAAACATGCTTTAAAAATAAAACAATTTTCCCCAGCTTTAATATGTCTTTCAACCCGTATGGAAGGGTAATGAAGAGCGACAAGTCGTTTTGCACCTTCCTTGATGATTTTAGCCTAAAGGTGGATTTTCAGACTACTGCATAGTTTTCTTTCTCTCCTCTATCAGGTCTCATTCTCGTTCCCCTGGTCGAAGAGACAGACGAGCTCGCTCCTCAGACAGAAAGCGCAACGAAAGGGAAAGAGAAAGCTTTGGGCCCAGCAATTATCGCCAGGGAAACAACCCAGCGTTTGGCAGACGACCACGCTCGAGATCAAGGTGAGTCTGTCATTTAGGACAGTTCAGCACTCAAAAGGACAATTGTTCGATGAGCAGTTCTTTTAAAAAATTTAGATACATTCAAAGATTTAATGGATGTGAATGAGAACTCCTGATATAAGGCCTCCATGGAAGAACATGCAGTTGTGTTAATGTCCGGTTTGATGATCTCTTATTTTAAGGCCTCTAGCAACATAAAAGAACAAGGATCCATTTGGATGATTGTCAGGATGCACTCTGTCATTCACAGCGAGTAAAAGTGCTGCCCTCGTATTTCCCCAGACTTTGTACCAAGCAGCATCTTTTCATTCACTAAAGTCTGTCCATTGAACACTCGCACCATGACAATGCTATCATTACCCCTCTCACTCTCGTTTTCACTTCTTAACCAGTGTGTCCAGATACAGAAAATGTACTACAGAAAGATGGTCATGATGACTTTCCAAATCTCATTTTGCCACTGAGTTCCATATGGGATGGCCACTCATCTGGCTGAGTTGAGACATCTCTGCATTTTGCTTCCATGGAGGTTGTTGAAAGTGAGGGCTTTTACACTTCTCTTTCAAAGAGAAAAGAGCTCACCATCTTTTAATTCACCCGCAGCCCTTATGAGATACATCTGAAGGAAAAAAACACAGAGATAAACCCATTTTAGTTTGTCATGAACGAAGCATCTTAGGTGCCGTACTTGCGTTTATACTTATGTTGTACATACTTATATTGTGGGCATGCAGCTGTTTTTGTATGAAGTTTCTTTACCCAAACATATCATCTTTGTTATGTGAAGATTTTAAACTCTTGTTGATGCAACCTAATACATTTTCTTATATAAGTTAAAGGGACATTGATAAAGTAATGAAGTCCAAAACAATACCTAGAAAGTAGAATTTCTATCGTTTTCAACACTTATTTTTATTTTACATATACAATATGTATCAAGGTATGGTGATAAAGATATAAAACAATATTTTGGATGACCAAATGCGCCATAAAAAAATTTCATTTTTAAGATCTTACAACTGTACACAAAAAGTCTTATAACTTTTTTGGCATATAAACCATGCATTACTCCTTAAAATATAGAACAGAACGTAGTAACAAAGTTAGTAAATATTCAGTGAAATATCAAAGTATTATCTCCACAAGGAAGTTATTTATTTTCTCGTCAGTTTGATTAGGATTTTTGAAAAATAACAGTATTGCTATAGTGATACTGTCAATATTTCACAGGTTTTTTTGCAGTTTAGTAGGTCGTGATCTCTGATAACTCTATAATACAAGTACTACAGTACCCAGAATGCTTAGGCACAGTGCGTGTGTCATTTCAGGGTTGCAAAGGCTTAGTTCCTGTCCTTGTTTTAGTGAATCATAAATATATAAGCATGTGATCATGAACTAAAAGATGAATGCAAACATCCTGATGACTGCTTGAAGATGTTAGAAGCATGACTGTCATTCAGTCAAACAGCTTTTATATAATAAAATATTTATTTGCTCCAAGATGGACTTGTCTTTGAGCTATACAAATAAATGCTTAAAAGGAGTATATGTGAAAGTATTCATGGAGAGGATCCTAAGCTTAATTTTTGTTGTATATCAACCGAGGCGAGGAACTTGAAATAGACACTGCTAAAAGTGAAAAATATCTTGGTCATATGAAGCAATACGAGCTGTCTGAGATCTTCTGGTCCTAAGCTAGACATCTGAATTCCTCTGAATGGTGTAGATTTTTGCTAGGGCTTGTATAATACATTTTGTTGCATGTACTTTTCGATTTCCTTTGAAGGCCTGATAAGTTTAAGATCTATTTAGTAAATAACTAGTTCTCACAATCGTTGGCATGAATCTTTCTGGTTTGAGAGTTTCTGTTTGTAAAGAGGACTCCACTTTCATGATGGTTCAAAAAATCATTATGACCAAATATAGGGCCTAATTTTCTACTTTATATGAAGTTACAATTATGGCTCCTAAATTTTTCTTGTGGAGCTAAGAAAAGTTCACTATTCTGTTGCTCTGTTGTACAAATGTAATGATTGTTGTACTTTATTTTTAAGGAAAAGCTGGGTGCTGATATTTGTGGTCATGTAAAATGAATGGATTGATGCTTTTGATAATGAGAACAGCCCTTTGTTTGCCATTGGAATTCTTGGTCGTAATTGTTCCATTTTAGCTTGATAAAGTAACTGTCACAGTGAAGGTTATGGCTTTGCCACTAGGTTACATTTTCTCACTCTAATCAACCGTCTTTGGGCTGTCCTCTGCCAAAAGGGTTAATCAATAAAGTGATTGAGAGATCTTTCCTTCGGTTTCACCTTAGTAATCTTAGGATCTTGTAAACTTGAGACTGTTTGACACCACTGAACACAACTAGGTATACAAAAAAACAATGCTAAGGATGATTTGATCGAATGGTGTAAAAATAGTTAATAATATTTTTTTCAGTAATCTAACATCTAAGCATAAACCAGAAATAGAAAGATAAATGAGAGGTTTTTGTTTGATATACTTAGATCAAATGACGAGTATTTGTTCAGTCAGAGTCCCTGCACCTTGCTGAATTTTTAGCACGTCTTAGCTCATTTTTTAACCTCATTGTGTCTCCCAGGACTGCTTTGATCTACTCTCCAAACAAGTCTAGTCATTTTGCTATAGTGCTTCAGGTAATTAAAGGTCACTTTGCCCATTAATGGATGTTGAATTTTCCTTTAAAATATTTTTTCCAACTAAAGGACTTGCCTAAAGTATTGAAATGAAAAATTCATAAAGGACAGCCTTGGAGATAAAGGCTCCATGCTGCGGACGGAGTATTTTTTTCTCAGGAGAGAGAGCTCAGGCTTTGACTGCTGCTTTATGTGCAGTTGCCTGAATCCTGTCTCTTGCTGATGCGTTGCTGTTTGGGTTCTCGGTGAGTGGATGTGTGTTTTTAAGGCTCTACACTTGAGCCACTGTGCCACTGGCTGTCACTGAAGCTCACTTCTCAGCACAGTCCCTGAGCTGCCAAGAGAGAAGCCTTTTTAGGCATCCTATGTGAACTGTAACATAATTAGTTCATTTCAAGAATGCAAGAAAAACTTTCTTAAAGGGATAGCCCGCCAAAAGAGATTTATTTCCCTGCCTTTCATTTTCAAACCTTCATTTTGTTGGTATTCATTTATTTTATTATTTTATCAAACTAAAATGTATTAATCAATTTAAAATTGCACAAAAGTTAAAAAAGGGAAAAGACTACATAAAGAGGACAATCGAAAAATGGCAAACATAACCGCTTTTTTGTTCTATGTATCATTCGTTTTGATTTTCACACCTGTTATAAAAGAAAATATATAAACGCAATTCAAACGACGTTTCATTACTAGATGAGTTTTCCAACTTTGAAGCATGATTTTGTACTTCCATCAACAACATTACATTTTAATTGAAAATATTACAATATCTAAAATATTATTTGGACAGCACTGCTACAAAACCAGTAGTGTAACAAACTCTATACAATTTTTTAATTTATATATTTAATTATAAATATGGTTTCACCATGAACTGTTTATGCAACTCTATGGTGCACATGCAGTTTTTACTGCTGCAGAAACCACATTAATATCAGTGGAATGTGTCAATTTGGTTGTGCAGGCACTGTAGTTGCCTATCTTAGATTCTTTTACTTTTTTTGTTACTTTAATGTTATATAATGTCAGGATGGGGTGTGTGTATAAAAGAAGAACCTTGGTGCAGATCAGCCTTTCAACATATAAAGCTTAATTTAATAATAAACATTAAATTAAATTATCCACAGTGGGAAAACCTGCATTCTAACTTAAACCTGAATCAAAAACTTTAGAACTGATAACTTACAAATAATAAAATCAAACGACTAAACTGTGATGAATATAAAGCTGACACAATCAAGGGATAATGAGGGGTAAATAGGTGAAGCTAACGAGAAGTCTCACACGGGGAGGTGCTGTAATTATGTGCTCCAAACGAACACTAACTAAGTCTATGCTTGGACTGCAGGTCTTAATGACCAATTTAGATTTTTTTGTGTGTGTGATTTTATTCACATTATAAATAACAAGAGTCTGCCATCCGTCTTCTGTGTGAATGAAATCCAGCTGCAATTTAACGCGCATGCACAGAAGAGGAAACTACATCTCCCATATTGATAAGACATAAACACTGAAGCGCATGCTTGTGGGCACTTTAACGACTTTGTGGGCATAACTATCTTTACAGAGCCAACGTTTTAGTTTTAAACAAAAATTAGAAAAAGATTGAGATGGAAAAGAACACATATTACTATATACTTCTTGAAGAAGAGGTAAAAGAGCTTAGATAAGAACCACAGCTTCATTACGCTTCAAATGAATCTTTGGGCTCTTCCTGTAACTATTTCTGTAAAATGGTGTCTTCTCAACCAGCTAATATCTGTGAGAAACCGTGTTTAAGATGGACACAAAACCCAGATAAATTCAACACCATATATGATCGTTACCTGCGTCGGATTTTGACGATCAGAATTGAGCTGATCAGATTGTCCTAAAAATATCTGAAACAAGTCACATATAGGCAAAAAACATCTGATCACTTCAGGCAGTCTGAATGTAGCCTAAAACGAGACAATGTTTAATGATAAAGTAAAGCAGATACAAATAAGATAAACAAAAAAACACACAAAATGGTGGACAAGATTGTTATACAACTTGACACATATTATTTGACAAATATCTATCCACTAATCTGCTCATTTCATATTCAGGTGACTTTTCTTGGTGTTTTAAGTGGAATAATTTTTTTGTTTTTAAATGCTTTTAGGTGAACTCTGTCATACTGTCTGGACTCGTGTAAAATAAACTTTCATCCCATTAGCAGGATCTTCATTGGTGTCGGTGTGTTTGTTTTGGGGATTCAAACTGAATTCTGTGTGTTTGTTTTTATAGATCACCTCACTATAAGAAGAAAAAGAGTCTGAAATCATCTGTTTTTAAAGCTTCGTCATACTCTCCTTCAACATCTCCCAATCGAGGCAGAACCAGATCCAAAATCTCTGCAAGTCCCTCCCCTGTCGCCAGCCCTGCCTCCAGCTTGGGAGTGTCCAGGTAAAGGGATCTTCTGTGCCACTATCACTGCACAAAACCCAAGTGAGAGCTACCAAAGTCACAAAGTTCAAGCAGAATCATTGATGTCAGTAACTTTGCTGCAATATTAATTTAAGCTTTGCCAAGAGCAGTCTGTAACAGACACTGCTGGAGCTGTTGGGTTTGGAAGCAAAATCTTTTTAACTTGACTGATTTCTTGTTGAACGTCATAAATAAAATCAAGATTCTGGAGCATGCTTATACTTTAATGAAAAAGTTGACTATTTTTGTAACATTTGATATATTGCAGCATGGTACAAAAGCTATACAGAGACTGAAATTTTTGTGTAAGACTTCATACAAGTTTCATCAAAAAGTTGTTCTGTTCCCTTGCCCTTTACTTCTGCTATTCATGTTGCTCTAGACTTTATCTCTGTGCCATTGTTGTGTTTCTTCCGGCATGAAGTAAATATTTCATGACCTTCTACTGGTCGCTTACTTTTAGCCTGAGATGTCTGTGGTGGTTATGTCTTCACTAGTCGTCATGAAAACTGAATTAGAGCATTCTTTACATGCTGTGCCAGTTGGCAGACCTTTGTGTCTTTGCCACTGTCTCACCCTCTTGCTCTTTGTTTGTGTAACAGGGATGGTTCTCAGGAGAAAGACAAGCAAGTGACTTCGACTGTTGTCTCTTCAGTGCAATCCAAAATCACTCAGGTTTGTAACTGAAATATGACTATAAAACCACCTGCAAACTATGAGTTTATTTGACTCTGCGTGTAATTGTTCTATTATACCATGCATTCCCTCTGACTTTATTGTAGAGTATACTGATGTTAGGAAAAGGCATGCGTGCTAAAATTTCCAATTGATTACAAAAGTAGGAATCACTCATCAGAGGAAAACTGTATTTTATGGTCCTAAACTGGTAAAATGAGGACGTTGGCTATAGTTTTCAGGTACTGAGGGGGCATTATGTGAAAATAGCCCAAATTTAGCTAAGACACGTGTAAAATGTTTTTATGCAAATATTTATTTTTACGACTATATTATTGTTTGTGATAAAAAAGAGACAGAAAAACATACAGCAGTCCAATCTCTTTGTTGCGCTATCACAGATTGTTTTATCTGACCACCCCATATTTCCTAGAGTTATAGAAAACCATATTCAACAGTGCAAGCAGTATTGGACGAGAATAATCTTTATTGTACATGCAGGTCCAAGCAAACTGCCGTAAATACTTTATATTGAAAACACAGTGAAATTGTTCCAGTGGCTGTTGGCATTAGTCAGATAAAGGTGATTATAAAAGTTCAAATTTTGAAAATTGCTTGAAGATATATAAAGAGAGGTTTAAAATGTAAACATTTTCCCAGCAGTAGTACATCTGAGCCTTTCAACATGTTAAACAGAGCATAGTTCAAACAGCCAAGACAGGTTGGTTTATTTTTCCCTTTCCAAACAAAGAGAATATATTTTTTTCTGTTGGCTTGCCATATTGTATGGGTAGTCTGTTCAGGGAGTCGCAGGAAGGTGAGGTTGCGAAAATTGTTATTGGGTCTGCCGGAAGGTTGCCAAAAAAAAAAAGAGAGAGAGAAATGTAAAAACACTTGACCAGAAGCATCTGCTGATTTGCATTTGGTGATACCTATGTAAAGTCTTTTGAGTAGTGCAACCTAAGTAAAGTCTTACATTGTAACAGCTGATGTCTGGAATTGATAAAGCAACTTCTAGAGCAACCAGTTGTTAAGGCATTTCTCCCAATGTCAACCGAAATTATAATATTTAGATAATTTTCTCATTCTTGCTTCTGACAATTTGGTAACATTTCTAGATTTTAATTTAAATACTCACAAAAAACTCTTGCATTTTTATTCTTCAAAGGTTATGGCTCCTGTTCTTAGTAAAGCTTTAATATATATAACATAGAGCCATAAAACCTCAGAGGCTTTGTTTGCTGAGCCTTACGTGCTAAAACTGAAATGTAGTGATTTGGTTGCGTGACCCTGTCACCGAGGTGGATATGTAGCTGTGTTTGTGTATATCATAAGAGAGAAAGAGAGATTGTTGCCATTGCATGCTGCTGTCAGTCTCTGCATCTCTGTTGTGATCTCTGGCCTTGTGTTTGGAGTGAATAAAATACAGTCCTCCTTTTCATTTTTGTTTACTGAGAACTGACCAAAAGCCGGTTGTGAAAACTATGCTTAGTTCAATGCCAAAACTATGCTTAATTCAAACACAAGATCTACAAGAATTAATTTTAGTTCTTCTCTGTTAAGAGACCAAGGTCATGACATAGTTTCAGAACTATAAGAAACCTAATTCACTTCTTTTTCCCAGGCTGAATGAAATCCATTCCGTCACTTCAGAACCTGGCTAGGGCTTCAAGGGGGCATAGTCTTGTAAAATTGAGCTTGCTCTTATTAAAACCAGCACCTGTTGTTTTGAACCAATGGATGTGAAATAGACCTCGAGAAATAACTGCAGGCCACAACTTCTGGAAGGCTTTGCGTGTCTACTATACAGTACTTCTACCATATTTTAGTTTGCAGGTTACCCCGTCAACCCCGTCTAGCCCTGGCAACCAAAGCTCCATTCTGCTTTGACCACCCCCGGTTACGGTGGTACATGACTAAAGCTCTGCTCAGCTTGATCTCTGCCCACAGCTCTTGCATCTATGGTGGGATCCTCCTGAGTATAATGTTCTAGCTCTGACATGCTCATCCAGACTTTTGATATAGAGGAAGAAGTGCTTTCATGAGGCACTCGGGTAGAAACTGCCAGGGTATTTTTTCAACGACCGGCAAATGAAAAGCTGTAACATTAAAAGCTAGGGAAGCATCCACTCATTCGTAACACTACTCTCCTGGGATTCTTATGAGCCCAATATCAGGCTGACAGCAGTACAACAGGGATGATTCTTTATGGTTGCCTCTGATGGTCTCATCTCTCTTCTAGCACTTTTTTGGCTCCTCTCTTCGAGGATGTCTGCTTCTGTAGCATATTTAGTGTGGAATGGGTTTTTTTTTATTTTAGGTCTTGTTTTTTATGAGGTGTTTATGTGCTTTACATGCTGTAAAATAGTCCTTGGTAGAATGAGTATGCTAGAATATTAGATAAGGAATTAAATCATTACGTTTCTTTAGTAACGCTCTGTGACTGTGGGAATATTTGAGTCAGAATGATTATGCTCGCATTATGCCTGTATCACATAATGAGATTCCTTTAGAGGAGAGAAAAATCTTTCACCCATTGAAAATAAATCACAGAAAGCCTTGGATTTTTTTGGAATGTAGCTTGTTTAGAGAATGCTAATTTACTTTAGAACAGGTGCGATGTGTTGGTGATCTTTTTTTATGATGACACTAGAATAAACAATACCACATACTTTTTGAGTGCTTTGACCATGTATGGGTGGAATAATTTCCTCTTTTAGTATGTGGTCAGTGAGGAATTTTTAATTTCAGCAGAATCTTCTAAAGCCAGATCTGGGAACACATAATTATACGCATTTAAACCGGACAATGTGACCCCTGTTGAGTGATTTTGGTGCATTAAATCAAAATTACTCTTATACTGCTTCTCGGTCAAATGTTTGAACTCCCACCATCTTAAACTCTGAAATACAAAGAGAAGTTTGTGAATGACTGTATGACTGTGGGCTATCAGAGGTTTCGAACCAAAAAACAGTCATCCGTTTTTTCACATACCCTCGCACATGGCGAGCTATGGTCTATCATTGAGGTTTATCACACTGACGTTATCCTCTCTTCTATTCATATAGATGCTCCAAAACCTTATCCCAGCTTAGTTATGTCATTCTAATGTACTGATCAAGGGCCTGTAACAGGGATGATGAGCATGATGATGTCACTTGTTCACGCTTGGCTCATTTGTATTACTTTAACATTCATTTTTTTTAGCATCCCAAACCTGCTAACATGTAGATACTGATATCTTGCTAAAGACTATAACCCGAGCCATTTAATTTATTTTCAACAAAAAGGTAAATTTTTAATTTTGATAAAAAATAATTAAAAATGTATGATACAACACTCTTGTTGTTGATTCAAAATGAGCTGATATGGTTTTGATGATATGCAACAATGCAAACTGTGAGATATCCAATCAGTAAGTAGGATGAAGTAAGATGAAACCTTATCACTTTACCTTGGTGATCAGCTGAAGAGTTTCGAAAAGTGATTTTGAAAGACACTGTTTACATTAATACCCTCTTGCTTTTGTTTGTGCTTTTTTTAAATCACTACTGTAACAATAACTGCGGGGGCTTTACCAGAAATCCTGGTAAATAACGTGGATGAGGAGGTGACTTTTAGACGTGGCTGAAGGTTTACTAATGTCTTTGGTTGCCATAGGAGCAAGCGCTCTTCACCTAACAACTCAGCCACCTGTTTCAAGGGTATTTGACTGAATTGATGTATGAAGAAAAGCTGAACGACTTTCAGGAAGCAGATGTGTTCTGGTAAATTAAAAGACCTCTCTTTAGAAGAATATGTCAAATGTATTCGATTAAGTGGCTCTTTAAGAATTTTATATCATTTAAAGTAATACCAATATTGCAGATGAACCACTTGGTTTGAGTTCAGTTGGAGTTTATATCTGATTGATGAGGTTTTTATCGGTGTGAATGAGCTGAGGGAACTAGACGTTTTTCCTTTTTGTTAATATTTGCTCATATATTGCAGCAAATTACATGTTTTAGTTAGCCATTTTTCATGGACATAAAATATTCAATTGAAGCACTTCCCTGTGGAAGTTAATATTTGAATAATTTATCAAGTTCACATGTTCACGGTTCTCTGATATCTGGTAAAATTTACACTAGCATGCAGGTAAACAAATTAAAGATGTAGGTTTTAGTGTTCACTTTCAAAGAAACTCTCAACTCCACTTCAGCTCTCTCATTTAAAGTGTTTTCTGAAAACCTGTTTTAATTCACTTTTAATAATATAATGCAAATATCTCATTCTAGACGTTCTGAAATTAATTCAACGCCTCTTTTGTATTGTATGCTAATATTGTAGCTTATATGTTAATTGTGGTTAACTTTATTGCTAAGCAAAATGGTTACAATAGTATTAATAAAAAAAGTTATTGCATGCAATTTGCAGACAGAACACAAAGAAATACATAGTCAATATCCAATTTCATCCCCCAAAATAATGTAATTGCCACAACTGAATATAAGCAATAGCAACTACATTTAGAAGGAAAAATAAACATATGTTCAACTTTAGACCCGTTTACAACTCTCATGACCAAAACACATGTTACTCAAACCTTCTGTAAATATTCTGGATACTCAGGCAATTTTTTTTTACAAGATTATGGTGAGCTCTTACAGCGTTTTGGAAAATTTGCTCCTGCCGCTCATAGTAGTTGCACAGCCTATAAACTGAATACTGCAAATATGTATTTTATAATATTTTTATCTTTTAAGCTTATTTGTGTTGATGTTTTGCATGACATTTGCTGATTGAGTGGTTTACAGCAGAATCATGGGACTTTAAAAATCACTAGCGTTAAAATTAATCTTGATTCTTTATATGCAAACATTAAAATACAGAAAAACATTATTAACATATTCTGTAACAAATTAGTAAAAACTTTGATGCTTGATCGGGATAAAATATTAACAAAAATCAGGGTTAAATCAAGGTATTTAAATTTCTTCCCTACTTTTTTGAAAGCGATTTGAAAGTAAAAGGAGCAAAAAAAAAATTCTGATGCTCATTTTGAGGAAAGGACAGATTGGTGATAAAAAGTAAAGACTTTTTTTTTTACCTGGATGAATTTATCCTCAACCTGCAGAAAATGTCTGGAGAGGTTTTAGAATATATATCTGGCCATTCTAAATTTAGCCACTTGCTAGCATCTTTTCTCAAGTCCACAATAGTACTGAAACCTGGTAACGCGATACCATTTGATAAAAATCAACTAATTAAAACAGCCTTAATGGAATTTACTTCCTAACCATGCAAAGTTCAATTTGTATTGTGAAGTCAATGGCATAATAAAGAATGAATGCGGAGCAAGTATGACCAGTACTACTGAACAAATAGTGTGGTGTAGTGGGACAAGGTCATTTATAGAGGAAGATAAGTTTTTTGTACTTTTTCACTCATTTGTGGCCATCCCAACCAATTAGGAGTCTATACTATTATGTACAAAAAGTATATAATATTTAAAATGAAATTGTCTCTAAAACACAGCTAAAATTTTGGTAAAGTCATTCACAAATAATCAATCACTCATCTGTCACCGCTCTCCAACGCTCCACAAACCTCCCGCCCCTGGAACACAAGCGATTTGGTCATGACTGTAATGAATGTCATATCAGTCGAAAGAACTGTTTCTCAGCTTTCCGAGTCTGTTGAGATTTTTTCGATAGTGTGAAAATAACCAGAACCTGTTGGATTCTCTGACTGTACTAAACCTACTGGTAATTTATTTTAAATGTAACTATGAGTTATACCGAAAACAGGGAGTGATCTGATTAGTCATGTTGGACCACTATAAATTTAAACACAGCTGTACCAAAGCTGACTCAGAACTTGCTTCTTTATTAATGCTAACGGTCTCTCCATCTCTTGTTCCTTATAGGACCTCATGGCCAAAGTACGAGCGATGCTTGCATCATCCAAAAGCCTTCAGTCGAACCCGTCCTGAGATGGCAGAAGCATCTCCTTCATCCACAACTTTTCTTTCAGCTAACCTCTGGACAGCTGTTTGCTTGATCAGTAGCTATTTTCTCTTTCTCTATACCTGTTTGGATTTGACTGACTGGTTAGATTTTGCTGCCAGATTTGTGTTGGGCAGAAATGTCCTTTATTTTGAATCCAAACTGGTGAGGAAAGACATCAAACAAGCAGCATGTCTTGTGAGATTTTCCTCATGCTGTGTGGCATAACTGTTAGGCATAACTACTTGAATGCAAAAAAAAAATCTCATTTAAATAGTGTCCAGATGAGCGCTTTCATTTATAATATTGTATCCCGAAGAGGGACACTGTTATAACCTTCTGTGAAGGATAAACTCATTCATTTTTTCTTTCATCTCACTCTGCGCTCTTTTTGAAATTTGTCATGATTTTATTTTAACTGTGGCCTTCATTTGTTTCTTTCCAAGTCTGTACATGCCTAGTTTAACAACAACTTTGTAAAATTGTCAATAAAGTCAATAAAGCCTTTGTTTGCCTTGCCATGAGTGATGTTTTGTCCTTATCCATCTGGAATTAAGTTCCTGGTATTTATGTTTTTGGTCTTTCCATCGCCCATGCATGTACTGCATTACAATTCCAGCATGCTTTCTACATAGTAATTAGAGTCCATGTTCTGTTGAGTGCCTCTCTGGAATAGAGAGAGAGAGCTGGGAATGTAGAAAAAGCCTTTAATCTTATGGTGGTTTAGCCTGAAGAGGCAATCCAGGGACATGCTTAGTCCCACAAAGGGGTGGAATGAACTGGATGGACATCGCTGTAGCAGTTTCGTGTCCAAATCCATATTTGCTTAAATTTCCCATGGTCAGATTATATCAGTTCTGTAGGTGAAGATTATCAGGAAGTGAGAAGGGTTCTTTGTTGCAAACTATCAATGTACTTTCAATCTAGTCATTGCTCATGTTCTCGTACTTATAAATCCATGCAGACAAATACATTGTGGCATCAACAACAGTTTCAAGACATTAGGAACAAATTTTTGTGTTCAGCAGGTTAAAAATACTTTAAGTAAAATCATTTAATTATTAATGTCAACAGGCTGCAGACGTCACAAATATAGAGGATGTATGGGTACTATACAAGCACTAAAATAAAATAAAGGTGCAATAACACCAGTATTTGAATAAGTTTCTTTTTTTTTGCTCTACCATCATTTGTAAAACAAAAATGCAACCCCCAACCCCCCTGTCCGGCAAAAAAAAAAAAACAGGCATCATTAACAGTAACATATTTGTTAGCACCAGTAAAAAAGTATTGATACTCAAAATTTTAAATTGGTATAGGTGCAACCCTTCTGAAGATAATTGTTTCTAGCAACTAATTTGGACATCACTGATTGGGCAGATGTCCAACATATGTCGCAGTGAGACCTTTTTTTGCAACATTATACAATACATAAAAGAAAATGGAAAAACATGATCAGTAAAATTACTGAAATGTCAGGTTTTTTCTTTGTCAAAAGATCATTTTAAAACAGAGAAAAAGCAATGTAGGGAAAATTGAAGAAAAGATCCAGGTAATGGTTCATTGTGATATATTGTTTAAGGAAATGTTAAATCTTTATAGACAATTAACAAATTGAAATCAATAAATGAAAGAGTATTAGCTGGAATTACCCTGACGAGGCTATCTTTAAGAGGGTCATGTTCAGGCTTGACATTGACCCGCTGTCAGTTTCACCAGCTGTGTAATCAGGAAAACTCCTTCTAATGTAGGTTGTCTTTATGTCCCCGTCTCAGTGCATCACTGAACACCAGCAATCTGCTCACTGCAAGTAAACAAACACCTCATTTTGTTTGGCAAATACATCACTCATTTCAGCGTTTTAATGGCTGCAGTATTCCCTTAAAGCATTAAATAATGGATTTCAAAGCAATTAAATGCTGTATAAAACATTGATTAGGTTTCATGATGCTGGATTCAAGGTTTTGCCCAGTCGTGTTGGTGTATACCAAAAAAGACATCAAAGAAATTGCTCAAGGGGCAGAATGAGAAGATGATTGATTTGTACATTTATAAGTTCTACTTCAGAGGTCTGGAAATGTGTATATTACTGTAGCCATGATTTGCCAATCAATCCAGATTAAGAATTTGGCACTGTTGGGTCATTCCATGCAAATTGGATCATCTAGGATTTAAAATGGAGTTCTCAGCTCTTTCTGAAATTTTACGTTTCTCACCACAATGGAAACCCTGCTGCACTGAAAGGAACCATGTGGAGATGTTCAAGTCTGTAAAATCAAACATCCAGAAGCATGTGTTTGAAAACATTAGATAGCCTTGATGTGGTTCTTCTACTCAGGGGGCGTTGCACTGAACTTATTTAGCATTATTGCTTGATAGTCATCCGTGAAGCAAGCATCTAAAAAAATGTATCTGCAAAAAACAAAGGAAACTAACTAAAATGGAAAAAGTTAAGAATGTTTGCTTTTATAGAGGATCATATAATCCCTGGTGAAATGACAGAGTGGGAGAGATTCATTGTATTAAAACAATAACAATAAATGTAAAAATACAGGTAAAATACCTATATAATATTAAGCAATATTTTTTTTTAATGGTTTACAAGGATCTAGCCATACTTTGCAACTTGCAATGCATTCTGGGATACTCTGGTTTTGTCCAGAACACTTGCCCGCGTTCTTTGTCTATATATAGATAATGATATAAATCCTGCCAGCTCTGGTTGGTGAGTTGTAGAGAGAAGATCATTTACTAAAACCCCTGGAATTACATATTTCCAACTAAATAGTGTCTGTATTCAGTTAGTAAACTAACTTCCTAAGTTCATACTAGCATAGCACATTGTATTGACATAAATAGAAAATATACCATTCAAAATCCAGAAATATCAACTAAAGTAAGACATGCGGTAATACAGTAAAACAGTGAAATTTAGGAATTTTCCATTTTGAAATTTATGTGTAATGAAAAACAGCCCCAGGTATTTTCTTCCATTACTTATTATGTTGTTAATTTTTTTTACATTGTTCTTTTATATATATATTTTTTTTTTTTTTTAAGATGTAGGCTAACACGGGGGCTTTTCTTGCTTGCTAGCAAATCCCAAGAAAGAAATTTTGAATGTTGTAGCTTTGTCATGATTTGTAATGTTTTGTAACTCAATATCAGTATATCTAAAATTATTTTATTGATCTTGTCATGCTCTCTATGTTTTTTTAAGAGCAATGTATTGTTTCTCCTTCAGACCAAATTGCACCCCTGCAAACTCAAGTTTTCCTTGTTTTTTTTAAATTTCGCTAATTGTAATTTTAGCTTGTTGTCAAGTGATAGAGGACCATGTATTTCAAGTGTTGACATCACTAAACACCAGTGTACCAAACTGCATGATCACTTTGTGGAAATAAAATCTGTAAAAACAATACGGTTTTAGTTTGGACTCATCTAATTATCTTCTACTGAATATTAAAAAGCTCTTTCCTCCACAGGACTTGTAGGTTCACAGCGAGTTGCAGGAATATGTCCCTTCTCTTTCAATTCCTTTGTTTCCCTCATTAACTTCCCACAGCTTCCTAAGAGGATGTTTTCAATCTTGTACTCTTTGTGTTTCTTGTGTAAATGAGAGAAAAGAGTGTTTAACATGCTTCGATCACACTCTTGAGAGTGAGCTGCTGTGCTCTGATTTCACTTTCTCTTCAAAGCTGCATGTTCAGAGTGATTTATCTTGGAGAGACTAAACCAGACAAAAATGTGATTATTTTCTTATTGTGTATTTAAGTTTGTGGGCCCTTGGTGGTCCTTGAGATTTCCTAACCTCTTATTTTCTGGACTGATTTTGTTATGATTTTCCATTCCTAAAAATTTCTCCACTTGGAGACTTCAGTGCTTTGTGGATTGAAAAACTTTTGTTTCCAAACAGCATACTCGATGGGGCCTTGTTGTTTCTAGGCTTTCTTCATCACATGTTTGTGAGATCAAGGCTTTGATGTGACTCTTGAGTCAGTACCATAGTGGTTGTGTGAGCAAAAAGTAGTTTCAGAGTCACAAACGAGCATCTTGTTATCATATTCTTGTTCTTAGTCCAGAAAAAGTTTGTCATTAACTTAATCTTGAGGACTTACATAGCCATAAGATGGAGAAAAACATAAAGCAAAGCAGTTGATCATAGCGCAAAGTTAGCTCCCAGGCAGTTTTTGAGCTACAACCTGATTGCAACATGATTACAATGCAGCGTGGCGTGTAATTTACCTGAGCAGCGCGCCTTTGTGTTTGTCCTGTTTCAAACACTTTTTTTCACAGAGAAGAATAGCTTCATCAGTTCTTGCTTTTTTTCTCCTCTCCACAAGCACGAATGGGACTTACAGTAAAGATGAGTTTGGTGCCCAGGTAATTCTATCTGGGGACATATTTCGTTGGGACATATGATGACTCATGAATCATGATGTATGCTTGGCGCTCAATCCCCTTGGAATTGAACCGAACCCACTCTGGTAATATATAAAAAATATATATATATTCTATAGGCAACAAGGAAACCAGTGTATCTTTGTTCAAAACTAAACTCACGAATTGGTATGAACACTGTAAGCTTTGTTGTTCTTGTTCAACCGTGTCATGCACAGGTTCAGTGGCAGATATTTTTGTATTTCACTATTATTTGTCATCACTGAAAAAGCACTTGACATGTCACAACCAAGTGTATTGTGTTTGTACTTTTTTTGACAATGAATGAGGTCATTTTTATTGGAATTTTTCAAGCATCTGAATTGGTGGACCATAGGAAGCTTTGAGGCTTTTTTCTGCTTAAGCCATATTTGCTCATGCTCAATATTGTCTGGTTTGGTCGACTAGGTTTGTAATGAAAAGTGCCCTACAAAGAGAGATTTTCACAGGATTCACATAATGCAGCTTTCAGCCTCCATTGGGTCTATAAACAGATACTTCTAAATGCTCTGATTCTTATACTAGACCTTTTTGTGTTTTGTGAGAAGAGTGTAATTATCAAAAGACTCATTTGCATAAACTCTGCCTTGTTACTTGGGTGGAGGTGAATTTGAGCTATTTTAATGCAAACATAGAGAGTCCAACTCTGCAGAATTCAGCCACACTTAAGTGGATTACTGCTGGGAATTTAATTGTGTCGTTAGTATTGAAAGGGCACCGTGCAATCATTTTCTAGTTCATCTGAAGCTTTATGGCCTGAATTGGGTAATTACATTGTTGCTCTGACCTTACTGGTGCCAAGGGAGTCTGGGATATGCTTATGTTGTGCTCTCTTGATCTTTTTGGTTTTTAGTTTTCATTCATGAAACAACATTTAAAAAAAACATGTTTTTTAGAGTTAGACACCCATCTAATAATTGTGTTGTTAAAGCTTAAGTTTAAAAGTGGTACACTAATAAAATAAAACAATAAAGTAAATATTGATCCTGTTGTTGCAGTGCAAGGAATAATATATTTATAATAATACTGATGCCTTAATGGTATTAAATAAATAAAACATTCTATGTAAAAAATTTTAGATTCAACCAGTCCATATGAGATTGGAGGATTATATCTACATATGATCAACATTTAACTAAATGTTTGATGTTTAACATTTAGGTTAGCCTTGTAAGGAAATTAGATAAATGGGGTGAATATTATGAGCTAAAACTAACTAATTAACAACACTAATAATATTATAATAATACTAGAACATACACTGATAATAATTCATTCATTCATTCATCTTCATGTCGGCTTTCTTCCCTTTCGGGGTCGCCACAGCAGAATGAACCGCCAACTCACTGGCATATGTTTTACGCAGCGGATGCCCTTCCAGCCGCAACCCATCGCTGGGAAACATTCACACACACATTCACTCTTTAACACTATGGACAATCGTTCTTACTCAATTCACTCATACCGCATGTCTTTGGACTTGTGGGAAACCGGAGCACCCAGAGAAAACCCACGCGATCACAGGGAGAACATGCTAACTGACCCAGCCGAGGCTCGAAACCAGCGACCTTCTTGCTGTGAGACGACCGTGCTACCCACTGCGCCACCGTGACGCCACTGATAATAATGTGAACCCAAAATAAGAAGGTAGTTAGGGTCAATCAATGAAGTTACTTTTTTGAGCATATAATCAGGTACTATTTACACATTAAATAACATTTAAAGTACATTTATGAGACATAAGAATATAAAAATAACAGTTAGGAAATAAGAGAAGTACAGTACAGTTATTAGTTAATCCTAAAATATTGTCTTCAGCAACAAGAACGATTAGAAATTTTTCACCTTGGAAGCGTGACAAACCCTAAATGTTACAGATTTCTCTCAGTCAAAAAGATCTCTTACTCACAGTCTCTTGAAAGCTGGATAATAACCTGCCTATTGTTTGCTGGTCTTGAACAGTCTGTTTGGATGAAATGCCACTAAATACTTTGGATTAGCAGAACACAATAAAACACAGGCTGAGGCCTTGGCACACTGAAAGAAATGGAAGAGGGAAGAGAATGTAAACTTCTCAGAGTTGATTTAGGTTTTAAAAGCTGTAGAAAGCCCCACCTTCTGGCTCGAGCCATCCAATGGCAATGAACCCACCACAGAGAGCATTGTGGGTGAAAGGGGGAAAGACATTCTAGTTAATACATATAGATCCATATTAGAACTACACATATACTACAACTCTCTGACTCCAAAGCTCACTGTCTCAACCAAACAATGTGTTTTTGAGGTGATGGGGTTAGTTCTGGGATTTTGTTGTTGTTTTTGTCGCCTGGGGCAACAGATAGATTAATCTAGAGTATCCGTTTTTCAATTATAGGTCACAAAACACTAAAGTATGAATTAGAGAGGAGAGGACTGCTCCAACTTGGGAGTAAACAAACCATGCTGCGCGGTCAGGTTCTCTCTAGTCTTTATTCATTTTAGAATATTCTATATCATTACAAGACAGCGGTTTCATTTGAGGATTCAAACACAAACTCTTCTTGCTCAGATATTCTTGGGTTTATGAATATTACATGCCTATGCTGCTCAGAAACCATAGGCTAGCACTAGCTGCTAACATTAGCAAGTTATGGTTCTGAGAGACAACTAAACAGCTAAGGAAAACTGCAATAACTATTTTAAAGAGAGAAAAGTAAGTCTGCTTGTTTGAATGTTTGAAAGAAAAAAAACTATTTACCTGTATACAGCAAAATCATGAGAGCAAAATGAACTCTATTCAGAGTGAATTTGGTCCTTTTCTCGATAGAGTACCAAAACACTTAAACTGAGTAAAAAAAAACATCCTTTTTTTAACTGAAAACTTTGAAATCGATATTTCTTTTTTGATATACAAAACTCATTTTGTTGTTTCTTTCTCACTGTAATGAAAGAGGTTAACTTAATCACTTTTTAATTTAACCGAATAGACTCAGAAAAGAGTAAATTCAACTCTCCAGATTTTACTGTGTAAAGAATTCTTACTTAAATTAAAGACCTAAATTTTAATTCGTTTACACTGACATCAACTTCTTTTCCTTTTATGTTTTGGTTTATAAAGTAGACTACTTTGTAGATCAATTTTTAATAAAACACAAGTCCATTGAAATTGTTATTTACAAAGACCAAAGAATAATGGTTTGAAATTATTTTTATCATGATTTCAGTTTTTACCAAAGTTTTTTCCTATCATTGAGTTGCTCTACTTTGAGTCACAAGAGATTATATTAAAACAAATATATGAAGTAATAAAAATAGCAGCAAGTCTCCCTGATTAATGGATTCTTCAAGTCTCCATACTAATATTAACTAAAGGCTCCACCTACTTCTGTCTTACAGACATCAAAGACATGAGTGAAAGAGATAGACTTTCTATTTGTTCTTAAACTAATCCTTTCACAACTTTCCTACAGCCACTACTCCAGCATACCAAAACAAGCACTCCCTCAACACATACATTGACCCGAAGATTCATTCTGTTCTTGTATTTCCTCTCTCAAGTGCAAGGTTAACTTTAAATAAATAAAGAAGCAGCAAGGGTCATGACATTCCACTGACTGGCAGGGCTAATCATCTCTGCTTCTTCTCTCCGATTGAACCGTGTATTGAGTTTGTAACAACATAAGCTTTTACACTAATGCTGAGGATAACAGGGGAACTGGGGCTGTGACACAGAAAACATATTGAATCTTATTTTTTACATTATTACTGAGGTTCCATTCTGTGCTTGTATAATCGTGTTACATGTGCCCTCACTGCCCTGCTAGTAACAGCTAAAGAGAGGAGACATTTATCAGCTACAGAGGGCAACCAGTACAGAAAAATCATATAAAAAACATGTGGGTTCACAATATACCTCTCAAAATAAAAAACTGCACTGCAAGAAAAATAGTTAAAGTACTGGCATAAAACTAACATGCCTTTATCAATTTAAAAACTTAATTTTTCAATTTCATAAAATATTTAGCAAATGTACTGAACTTTCTGTACTGTATAATTTATAAAAAAATGTTTTAAAGCACAAGCTTTACCTTCTCCGCTGACCATCTGAGATAGAAGATTACGATAACTGGCAAGTATTTGGGGTGTAAAATCATCCGTTCAATCAGCAGATTTGCAACGAGAACATGAATTAAAATCTGGTTGATGATGAGAATGTTTAGACATTTTACAAACATTTATCCAGTAATTTTTTACAGAAGGCATATGTTAAGATTGTTTTTTGGATTCATGCATGGAGATATGTGTGTACGGAGGACTAAGATCAGACAAGCATGTGACCTCTTCGGCAGTATAGGCACAAAGTTTGACCCCTATTCCGTGGTGTAGTTACTGTGGTAAAGAATTGCAAGCAGGTTTTTCCTTACACATTTGATAAATAAATAAAAACACAATTTGCAAGTAAGTAATTATTGTTATTTTTTCAATCCTTAATTGTTTACTCTTTTTTTAACAAATCTGTTATCCCAAGTTAATGATTAATGATTCTCCCAAGTTACATTAATGATTTTTAAGAGAAAGTGGTGTTGTTCACATCATTTAAATGTAAAAAAACAATGTGGACTGAGAGTGGCCAAAACATACATATATATATATATATATATATATATATATATATATTCATCAGACCGCAGTTTGATTAGAGTACTAATATCCTTTTCGGTACTATTTAAAAACAGCTACTTTTAGGCATGTAAAAGATGGTCAATATTTGGTCCAGAAAAAGATCAATTAAGAAGCTTTTCTAACAACACAGTACTTTAAAAGCATGAATTTTGAGTTTCTCTGGAGAAGAGCATATTTAAGGCTACTGAGGTATTTTCTGAGACCTTTGCTGCTTTTCCATTCTATTCTCTCACCACTCTGATGCTGTAAAAAAAAGAGGCCTATTGTTCTTCCATCCATCTGCCAAAAAGACATCGAACTTAGTTCTTTTGAAAAGCTTGAGGAAGCTCTTGAGATTCAGAACTCACTTTTAACAGACCTAGCGAAAGCTCCAAGATTATAAGTTTTCATCCATTTCTCCTGCTTTGTTAAAAAGCTTTATTTTCAATTAGCTTACGCAGACAAGAAAAACGAATAATTTCGCTGCTTTGTGTTTAATTGTATGCTTTGCATCTGCAACATTAAATACAATGCTCATCAACGATGATTAACATAATTTCAGAAATAAATTAAACATTCTTCATGCTCTCTAGATGCAGTTTTCTACTTGAACTACTCTTTAAAGGTACTTCAACCATCTTTAGATCTGTCTGGCTTTTAGTGTGCATTTTAAATCTGAAGAAGCACGGAAGCAGAGATAGGATAGAAAAACACATCCTCTGTCGGCCCAATTTTAGTGCTCTCTCATGGGACGGATGTCTCATGTTCTGTTTCCCCTGTGATTCAGCAATACCTGAAGGCATGAACAGAGATCAAGGTCTGAACGAGATGCAATTCTTACATCCTGTTTAATCATCTGTAAGGAGCTGTTTCAATATTGACATAAGTCAAACAATTGGAATTTTTTTTGCCAGTGAATGGAGCTCATTAAACTGCATGATCTGCACTGTGAGAGATTGATATGAAAATCTCAGGAGAGAATGTGATATTTTGAAGCTGCAAGACGGTGAAAGAATCTCCAAGGTTGTGTTTTCCTTGGAAGCTACATCATCTTCTATCTTCAAGTTAGCTATCTGATGCTTTCTCTACCTTGTCTCAAGTTTTATTTTATCTTTTCATTTCTATTTTCAGTATCGATGTAATCAAAACATTGTTGCCAGGTTGAGTGTCAGCTTGATCGTATTTCCTTTTTGAGTCCTTTGAATAAACTGGGGAAGGAGATTTTTTGGGTGTGAACAGATGGATGTTTGCCTCTAAATGAAAGTTTTAAGCATTCTGTGCATTGCAGCATATTTGTTAGCTATTGTTAATTCACTCGACCCAGACCTTAGAATTTTCTGTAGACAGCGGCAATGTGTTTATATTCGTGTTCTTCTATATAATGCTCTCTAGACTAATTCTTTAACTGAGAATATTATATATGATCCATAGCACCAGTCATCCATATTGAATGTACCTGTCTGTTTCCTGTTTGTTCAGAAAATGTGGCTTATGTTCGGTACACATCCAATGGAAATAATGCATTCAATATTTTGTAGAGACTGCAAAATTCTTGGAAGCTAAGTCTCAATATGATGCCTTCCTCACAAGATTTAGGAGGAAAACATCATATAAGTAGCCCTACCTATCCTTTATTATTTATTATTTAACAAGCATGTAATATTAAAGCAAAAAAACACATGCACAATCCTTAAACAAGAGGGACAGTGCCATTACATCGCAAAAGAGAAGGAAAACCCAAACACTTAAAAACGCAACCATGAAAACATCATTCCATTTCATTAATTTTTTAGTAAAAATTAGATCAAATGTCTAGGAAAAACCTAAATTTCTCAATTGCAATATTTTCAATTAAATCATAATTATGACATAAACATAAACCGATAAGTCACTCTTAAACATGGCAACGAATGTCAACAATGCTCTAAATTTACAGTACATTTTCACATAACAGTGACTGCAGTAGCAATTGTCAACATGTGTCAAAGGAGACGTCTGTTAAGCCTCATCATTCACATCAAAAGCGATTAAATTAAACTCCTCGCCAGTGACTGACAGAGTGGTCACTAGTGGATGTTGCCCTGTCATGTCTCTTAGTGTTGACTGGATGACTAGTAATGTGATGTATGTGATAAGCAACAAATTCGCTGTCTTTCCTCTAAAAATGAACACAGAGCTAAATGGATTCACAAAATCAACCTGTCACGAAGTCAGCAAGGCGAGTTATGCAGGAGCTTAGTCTGAATGAAGTCCAGTTTCAGTAGTACTTTAGGCTGAACAAGACCCCGTTCGAAGAATTCTTGTGGAGGGTGAGTCCTCTGATATGAGTTTCTCCTCCATCTTGTCGAGAGTCGCAACAATTGAAGAATCACGTAAAAATGCTTCTCTCCTATTGGTTGTCGCTCACAACAATCGCTTCTTATTTGCATAAAGTTAAATATTTTTAAAAGTGTGCTTGCATGTCATCACCAGACGCTAAGTCGCTGTCGCTAGCCGTCGCTTCTGCTTTCGTTGCTGGAAGTCGCTGCTAGTCACTTTTTGGTTTGAATGAGGTTGTGGCGTCTAATGTGGGAGCGACTACTAATGTGATGATGGGATTATGGGTTGACTTGTTTAATTAGAAAAAAGTGTTTCCATTGCAGTTTTGCAAAATATGTAAACTTTGATATGCCTCAAATGCCACTTCCTTCAAGCTCAAACTTTTCCAAGCTCTTTTTTGTGTGTTTCCGTTAGCCAAATTTAATATCGCAAATCAAATTTGCGCAATTTCATGGTCAGTGGAAATGCAACTGTTGTGTCATGGAGAGACCAGGTTCTTCCAATTACCAGCACAGCATTGATACCTCATTGTCTCATGTACCTTGATGACACTCGGACCTGCTGCCATATTCCCAGATCTCTACTAGATTATTCTTTCCCTCTCAACACATAGACCTGTCTCTTACCTGAGATAGTTTAGTAACTTCGCTTTTTTTGGGACTTTTGCCTGAATCCTTGTTTTGCCTTCTTTTAACCTCGCATGTGTTTTTCAGCCAATCAAAGTACTCTCTATTTACCTAATTTGCATGTCCCATTAATAAATCCCTGTGATCAGGTTTTGAGTTCAACCTTTTGTGTCCGAATCTGGGTGTACCTGATATGTTGTAACACTGTATCTTGAAACCCTAGCTCTCTTCACTCATGCTCATTAGCTGGCTAATACAGAAGTAACACACTATCCCAGCTTCATTGATGGCTAAATACCAATCATCAAAATAATTGTTGGAGTTAATCTCCAGGGCCTACTTTGCTTTCAGGATCTGGTTCTCCTCTTCATACAAGTAATCTAGTATGCTCACAATATTCTGCACATCTGCTTCTGATTCCTTTTGTAAGTGTGAAATCATTAAAAGACATCAACCTGCCTTTAGTGAGCCGATAGGTTTTTTGTCTGGTATACTTTCCATGCCTTGAATTGCAGTGAAGTACATGCTCTTTATAAACATATTTAAAAGAGATTAGGGTTTGCTATTGTTGGGACTAACAAATTCATCTCGATTATTTTAATGGACTCTAAAACAGGTAATTTTGCATAGAACTATTTAAAAATATATTTTGATAAAAAAAGGGTGCTGTTTAATAATAAAACTGAAAGCTTTAATACAATAATCATCTCAGCTTGTAAGAATTAGTTGTCTGAATTCCTCTCTGAATATGACACATGAAATTAAACCAAAAGAGCTACCATCCAATTGGGAAGACAGTTATTAGCGCTCGCATCATAATGGTTGATGTCAGTGGCTTGTCGAAGATGAAAGTTAAGTTGGACATTTCTCTTCCCAGCACACCAGACGAAGCCAGTACAGACTAATTTAAATCAATAAGCCTCTTGTGTAACCCTTTCGTTTTTAGTAGCCATGCTCTGCAAGAAGAATTGCACAAAAGACCAATTGATCGTCATAGTATTCGGTACCACTTCATATATAAGTTGATGCATATATATGAGTTAATGCATCAATGAAGAGTTAATATATTATTGCGCACTAGATATTGCATTGTGAAAAACCAAGACAACATGACAGTCAAACTTTTTCGTTGGCACCCAACGATCAGCCAGATGTCAGCTTGTTGTCTGATGTTATAGCACTTTCACGTACAAAACTTTGTACCAAATTTCAGCTAGAATTGTGTTAGTCCTTACTTAGTTTTTAAATAGTACATGACATGTATTCCAGTTTAACTGTACAACTCATGGAGTTTGAGTTTCAACTCCAAAGAGGATTGAACAAAAAGTATTTGTCTCTCACCTCGAATAGCTTTCTAGACTTTAATTGATTTTCATATTAAGAGATGTCTTAATTAAATGGTTTGATGAATAGATGTTTACGCATGTTTACTGCAGTATGGTAGAGCTGAGGTGTTTCTCTCTTCAGCTGATGAATTAAGAGCTCTAGAAATCAAGGACTCCTGAGTGGGATCATTTGAAAGCCCAATTAGAAAAGATGAGTTGCTTTGCATTTGCATCAGTGATTTCGTGAGCATGTGTATTTTGATTTGCCCAGGATAGTTTTGCATTGTGGTTTTTTTTCAGCAGGTTATTATTAAAGTTCCATTTCAAACTTTTTCTGTGCTGCCACTGTGTTATTTGATGCGTAGCTTCTCTTCACGTATGACTCCTTCTGTTGATTGTTCATCATTAATTTGCTGCATCTGGATCCTTTTGGTGAAGATTCAAAGAGATCTTCCAAGAAAAGGTTGATAGATCCCTTTGGTTTAGGTAGGTGCTTTTCATTTGCTTCAAACAAAGAACTCCGTTTTCTTTTTCAAGGGTTAATTTGCATATTTAGTTGAAAATTAAATATTTTGTCTAAATCTTCTGCTTGCTTGGTCTTCTTTACTTTGTATGGTTTTTGTAAGAGGGGAAATGTTTATAAAACTGTTTCTACCACATGATATGGGATAATTACCGGTTCAGTCTGAGGTCTCCTTTTCTCTATGTCTGTACAAAATTAATGACAGAATTATTTTCAGTCTTAATTTTCTGTTATTAGCAGCTGTTTTGTCAGTTCACTTTCTTATTGAACATCAGGGAACATATTCCACTGAGCTCTAGATGACTATTTATTTTCTCACAAAAGGAATGTGACTGGTCAAAGGAACATTGCTTGTTTCGGTACTGTGACATTTTGATTTGGACCCCCTCTCAAGAATGCTTGTTTGTAAACCCTCCATTAAAAATGCCACCAGAGCCATCTGTCTGGGCATCCCTTGTGCAATGATGAAAATAATCCAATTTGAAATCAGTGAGGAACAATTCTGGCATGTGTGGCTCAAGTGCCTGTGCCAGTCTCCAGATTATTTTTCTGCATTAATGGAATGGTGACATCTTTGAAGACTGAAGAGGGTTGTAGAAGAAAATTCAAACGCTATAAATAAAGCTCTGCGCATTTTATGGATTGAGACAAATGACATATGGATTGTGAAAAAGGACCTTGATGTTTCCTCCGATTGAATCCGTGACATTAATGATTTTGTCAGAAAATTGACAGATTCCTTGTCAACTTAAAGTTGTATGATCCGATGTTTTGGGTGAGATTTCTCAATATGTTAGTTATTCTTTTCCGAGTAGCATATTGCTTAAAACATCTAATCTAACAAGGGAAATTCTGGTTCCGCTTTTCTTTTCATGTGGAAAATTACATGGCATCTTGAATAGTGCAGTTGGAGTCTGAGGAAAGCACTTGCCAAGAGTTGACAGATCTTCCGCTCCTCTTCATTTCACATTGGTGTTCTGCTCTGCAGCAGAAATCTGGGGCGGAACTGAGCACCACATGTGGCATGTTTAATTCAGACCATCATGAAACTGTTTGTTTGCTGGATTTTAAAAATGAACTCATTCACCAATGGTTTCCTATCTTAAACTTTCAGATTATATTTCATTCTTTTTTTTTTAACTTTTTTTTTCATTTTCCAATAAAAAACACGTAACAAGGAAAATGTGTATGAACAAAAGAGAGAAAATAAAGAATAGCAGTTAGAGGCACCAAAAACAGGATAAATCCAGTGGTGGAAAGAGTCATACTCTTATAAAATTTCCATTGCTTGCCAAAAAGTTATGAAAGTAAAGTAAAAGTATACATTCTAAACAATACTTAAAGTATGACTATAAAGTAGTCAAATATACTCAAGATTAGTGAGTATTACACTGTAATGTTATTTTACCTTATAATTCATTCATTCATTCATCTTCATGTCGGCTTTCTTCCCTTTCGGGGTCGCCACAGCGGAATGAACCGCCAACTCTCTGGCATATGTTTTACACACCGGATGCCCTTCCAGCCGCAACCCATCGCTGGGAAAACCTTATAATTCACTAATGAAAAATTTTGCTTTAATTAGTGCTGTTGTTTTGAATTATAAAAATACATGTTATCTGCAGACATATTTTTCAGACATTTTGTGTGAAAAATAATCCAATAGCAAACCAACAATCACTTCACGGTTACAAATACAATTCTGCTGAAATATTCTTTCAGAAGAAAAAAAGATCATTAACATATGAGAAAATAAAGTAGCGACTTAAAGGTTAAGAAAAATAGCACAGTAAAAGTACAGATGCAGCAAAAAAGGTACTTGTTTAAAAGTAAAATTCACATTAGACTACTCACTAAATTATAATGTCTGCACATAAAACCCCAAATCAATTACTGTAAGTTGAGTTTTTGCAATTAGTTACTTTACACCACTGATAATGGGTTACCCTTCCAACAGTGCACACTAAGCATGATTGTTAAATTACATGTATAGATACATTACATTACATTCTTTGGAGCCAGTTCTTTCAATATAAGTGTGTTCTTTCAGTTAGTTGACATAAAGAAAAAGTCAGAGCTTTCACTAAAAGATGAAGTGTTTTCCAGGAGCCATTTCCTTCGTATCGCCCTCTTACTACTAACAACATTCCAAATGCAATTTGTCTTTGATTTGCTTTGTATACAGGTATATTTCGTAGGTACGTTATTTAAAACAGCACTCAATATTAATATTTAGTTTTATTCTTGCATTCACCTCTTTATTTATTTCAATATGGATGGAATGCATTTATGATAATGATGGATTACCAGCAGTTGGGGTATGGTGGATAAGCAGATCATCTGGGGAAGTTGAAGGCTGTGGGAGTAATGACACATTTTCCCTCCTATCTTCAACAACCACAGCTGTGGTGCCCTAGGGCAAGGCACCAGTTTCCTGACTGCTCCCTGAGCACCCCAGCCATGGTGTGTACTCCAGATTTGTGTACTTTAGCAAGGGGTAAATGCAGAGCCAACCTTTTAGGAAGAAATTACTACATGTCTGCCAAACTGGTCCTTTTCAATTTCTCCAACGCTCTCCAAACGTTGAATTTCATCACTACTTGTGTTCTTAATGTAAATACTAACTAAAAAATTAGGAGTTTCTGTGTTTGGGAATTAATTTGATTGTTGTCCAATGATGGAGGTTTCTCTCTTTTTAATTTATTTGTACTTCAACTTGAACACTAGCTCAACAAGATCATGTACATCATGAGACAGCTATGAAGAGACAGCAGGATGCAACCACGTTTTAAAAAGGCACCAGTGACTCACTGAAAAAGAGAAAAGCATCCAACTCCCTTCCCGCAAAGATCCAGTGGCTAATTAATGGAGTACTTTGAAAGGGTTAGCCTTCAGACCGTTGGGATCCATAAATCAGAATTTGCTCCTGCTCACTTTTTTTTTTATAGATCAGCCTAGACGCTAAGAGCCCGGTGCACCCTTAACTTGTCAGTCATTCACGTTGAGTGACGCATCTGAGACCAAACCTATTAGCAAAGTGGACTTGGGAGGTAGGGGGGTGGGTCTGAAGGGGTCCACTGAAAAGAAAGCTTAAAGGAGGACAGTTTTGCTCTCTCAGGCATCCATTACTCTGCAGAGGTCAGCAAAGTGTTTTCGACACCACAGACAGAAAAAAAATCAGATGTACTGTACGAAGCTGACTTGGCGGTCACAGCTAGTCAGAGAAGCAGGAGAGGTAATCCAGTTAAAATGAGCAATGTGGGAGTCAGTGTCTGTCCATTCTTCTGCATTAATTCATCCATAGATCCATGTGCACTAATGGTTAAAGTGATTAGGATTGATATCTTTAAGCCCCAGTAAAGCCACCAGATGCACTTGTAGTATCGACTGAATGTTTTGTTGCTTTGTCTAAACCGGTAAAACATTTGAAACATTTTAAGGAGGTCTCAGGTGCTCTTTGAGGCTTAATATAAAGATATATGAGATGTCAAAGTGGGTGTTGAATGGAAAGCTCACTGATCTCCCTCAGTGACCATCCTTTGTTGAGTTTCATACAAACCTCCCACTGAGGGAACCTCTGACCTTTAAGTCTTTGTGCTTCCCACTCTAGATTGTCACAGGAACAAACGTAGAAATATCATACACACTTTTCAAGATTTGGAATTTTCAGCAAATCATCCTAAACTCCCAAGCTTAAGTTTGAGACTTCTGGTTTTTCAGATTCGAAAGTAGTTCAAGCTCTGATGTAGCAACTAAAGAGCAAACACAATAATATGTGTATTTTATTTATTGACCAAGCAAACATGCAACTTTAAGAATACATTTAAAATAGATCCAAACAAGTTTTGACTGTCTGTGTACATTTGTGTACAAACTAGTCAACTGTAATATGGAGGTCTGTGGATGAAAACTGGTCCAATGTTTGGACTTTGACAAAGACATTTGCCAAAGCATGTCAACAAATGTAACGTTCTCACAACTTGTTAAACATCAGTTCAACATCTGAACAGGCTACATAAATTTTAAAAAGCTATTGAATGTTCATGTTATTTATGTCAAAACTAAACACTTAAATAATGTCTGGATGTGCAAGTTGTCAGTACTTCAAAGGGGGATGATATATCAGTCATAAATCCAAGTGCACACACTGCAGTCTGAGCTTAAGCAACTAAATTTTAGGGTCTGGTTTCTAAACCTCATGGAGAGATGAATAAGACACTGTTAAGACATTTTATATTCAGCTTATAACAAACATTCAACTGCTATATTTCATCAGCTAGAATGCATGCATAATAGTCTCTCTTCTGACAAACTGAAATTAGAAACTAAAGAGTTGGGTCTTTTGTTTTATTGGAGGTGTACACTGAAAGAAAAAGAAAAAACAGAGGAACTTCTAGCAGAAAATGAACGAAATAAAATTACAGAATATTTTTTACAACAGGAATTCCTATACATTTAAAACTGGAAGTTACAGTAACTTTATTTGTTAATTGAACGATGAATAATTGAATCAAATCCAAATAGTTTTTTGCGCATATGTGACCTGTGTCTGTTTCTTAAGGACAGTCTGAACCACTCAATGTGTTTGTTTCTTTTTTTTTTGTTTGTTTGTTTGTTTGTTTTCAAAATCTGACCAAGGTCACTTTATTATGTGTTTCTGATTCGGATGCCTATCCGATTTTTGCCTTACAACCTCACTCTGAACAGCCATGTTGCATTTTTCTCGGTTTTGTCTCACAGATGCGAGTCACTAGAGTAAATTTTCCTGTGCGGAAATAATTACAGGAAGAGCTCAAAGACAAAGATATAATGTAATATCTGTTCTTTACTGTCTCAATAATTTTTAAGTTGGCTCTGATCAGATATTTATGCCCACAAAGCCCCAAACGTGCCAGACAACATATACTTCGATGTTTCAGTTTTTTTAGTGGTGCATTCTGGGGGACACCATTTTCTCTTCTGCGAGTCAAATTGGAGCCACATTTCATTCACACAGAAGGTGGATAGAAAGCGTATGTTATGTTTAATTTGATTGATCCCACAAAAAAAACTTACTTCACCAAAAAAATCTGAATTTGGCAGTAAGACCTGCAGTTTGAACCTAGACCAAGAAAAAAAAATGATGTCATTAAGGGGATTTTAACAAAGGAGCAAGAAGAACCAAGAACACCAGCTATCAGGACCAAGAAGAAACTGGTCATCTGGTCCAGCTCACTATCAACTATACCATGAGGGGGTGGTTATTAGCACGCAGTTTTACCTTTCATTCAAAGCATGAATACAACTCGTAAGATTCACAGAAAATTTTACTAACTCAACATAGACGGTGTTTAGGCTGAAACATCTAATTTTATTTTGTATTTTTGTAAATAATCACAAGATTTCTCTTCTCAACTGACCAACTGAAAAAGAAAATAAGTATAGCCGGCAGGTGTTCAGGATATTCTGGCACCTGTTCAATCAGGTTTTTGTGTACATCAAAACTATCCCAGATATATTCAAGACTATACAAGAATTCAATAAGAATTGGGTATAAAACCCTGTAAGTTATTACAAAACTGATTGGTTCCATTAAATTAGAAAGTTTATTTTTACTGAAATTTTTTACAGTGTCGAAGACTGCAATTGCTTCTCACTTTTGCTCAGGCCTCCCTGTGACCTAAAGGCGATGATGAAAGTACACAAGACAATACACTTCCTAAAGCAATGAGAACCAGTTGTAACATAATCAAATTCTTGGTGAATGATTCCATGACTGAGATGGACTGTGTTTGAGAAAAAATGTAATCTGTTTGTAGGTTTTCCGCTCTTTTCTCAAACTGCATCCCCTCTTTTCCGTGGTTGCTTATTACCTTTCTTTTGTTTTCTAGGTGTTTAAAACAGGGAGAATATTAAATGTCGAATTCATCTCTATGGTGCCTGAGCAATCCCAGGGATATGAAGTGAGATCTGCCAAGATTTATTGTGACATGGACTTGTTTTAAATCTGATCTAAAATTGAAATACAAATAAAAGTAGTGTGCTCATTTTAAATTGTATGATATTTTGTTACAATGCTTCACAGCCTTTTTAGTCAACAAATAAGGGCACCATTTTTTTCAGAACTTACAAAACTCGAAGTAGAAAACCTTGATATTGTTTCAAACTTTGCAACCATGTGTAAGTGACCAGTTCAACCTCTAGCCTTCCAAATTGAAAATATTTGAAAGATTTTGAAAGCTATTATGTTGAAACAACTGATACTTCAAATATAAAAAGGTAACATTTGACTTTGATAAAGAGTTAATGAGGTGGTATGTAACTCTCAAGTAAGATCATGAATAGTTCGTTATTATTAGGTGCTTTAATTTATGGGGCGTATCGTCATTAACTCATTGTTAACTAAATATTAAGTATCAAATTCATGCATTAACTAAGTCAGAAACTAATGATTAGCTTAGGCAGTAACTGATGTATTCATTAATGAGTTCACCATTAGTATAAGTTAACTCAAAAATTAATTGTGATTAAAAGATGATTACAAATATAATATGTACTGTACTCTGGTATGGGTACTGTACCCGTTTTAGTTTTTCATTACAAAAAAAATTATTTTGTACATTAAACAAATGTTTTCTGTTAAAAGAAATATGTACTATATCATATTGAGTAAATACTCACAAGAGTTTCCTGATCCGTGGCAATTTGATGATGTTTGTGGCAATTAATGATAATATTGATAATAAACAATTCTTAAATTATGTTCTACAAACCTGAAGCTATAAAACTCTAAAAGAGGGTTACATTACTGTACCTAAGCAATAAATAACTTTAAATGGAGTCATTTCATCCTTTGACTTAAAAAGAGATCAAATATTTTTTTGTCTGTGGACATCCATTCCTAAAAGAATGTGTAAGTAATTTGTTTGACATAAACAAGCATTCCTCTTTGTAGATTTACTAATTTTAACACTGAGAAGATAAAATGTGTTGATGTACTGACACCTAACCCTGTTTTTCTGTGAGCTTCAAATTTTATGTTTCATCCTGAGAAAAACACCTTTTTTGGTCATTTCTGAAGGGTGGCATTATCTGGTGTAAGGAGTGAAAAGAAGCGTTTGCAATCACAGGAGAGTGATTGTGGAAAGTTAAAGCCAAAATCAGACGGTCATCACAATGCTCAGAGTTTTGCGAAAGTGCAATGTTTATCTAGTTTCAGACCTGTGAAAAAGTCTTTGAAGCAAAATGGCTGTTGCTTCAGAATTTTTGTGAATCGTTGTAGTTTTGACTTATCCAATACAAAGCCACTTGCAAGTGATACAAAACTGTCATTGGTAGCATAGATGCCATATTTAATTTCTTTCATCTCTTCATGTGCACATAGTTGTAGCATTTTTTGTGAACTGAGTGTTTCAGAGGTTTTGAGGTTTCTAATGCACAAAGTGCTATAGAGCCCATTCAAAAGAGCCCTTTTTATTTTATCATCTGCCAGACCATGAAAAAGAAAATCCAATTACCATCAAAAGTATTAGCCAAGCTTTCTTTAATAAGACTTGTGATTTGAGGTCTCCTTCATCTCTGCAGCAAAAACAATAGAGGGGTCGATTGCATGCCAATGGTTTTAACTTACAAATGCATGCTACAATTCTTAAACATCAACGTAATTCATTTCCCAGATGTGCTGTGGGATGCAAGCAACACACAAGCACGCTGAGTCCCATGGAGCCCAAAAAGACACTCGAGGCCTCAGACTGTTTATAAACATATCTTCAATGTGGAATGCTTGTCAGAATTATTAAATCACGATAAACACAGAAGATTCCAGATCCAGCTGAGTGACTCACATTTCAAGCTGATAAAATCCCTTCCACCACAGAATTTTTTGAGAACTGCTGCGTTATAGCTCTAAGTTCTCACTGTTGGACACGGTTTGTCTTGTTAAACTGTAACAGGAGACTGCTTAGATAACAAACTACGATTGAATCAATAGTGAATCAACGTTTCAGCAGATAGGGTTATAACAACAGGAATGATTGAGGTAGCTAGTTGGATTTTTTATATTTTATAACTGGGTTCAACAAAACAATAAGGGTTCAGTTAAGTGAGAGAGTCAAACAAATACTTCAGAAGACAGGGACTCCTTTTTTAAACATCTAAACAAACCTAAATCCCAAAAAAGAAGGTACCATTTCTATTACAATCTCTTTAACAAAACTTATACACTATGCATACCAGGCGAGCTGTCCGTAGAAGGGCTTCAGGTTTTGGAAATAATTAAAGCCCGATAACTCCTAAGTGAGGTGAAGGGGTGGTGGGTTTTTTTTGCAGTTGCTCGCTCAATGAGACTGGGCGAATTGATGCCTTATAAAGGGTGAAAGTCCAAGCTTAATATAGAGAACGTCCTGTAAACATCACATGAAATAAAAACCCACTACCAGTTCCCTACTTGCCAATACTATATACAAGCAACTTCACAGAAAGGCATTCCAAAAGTCAATGACAAAACAAGCAGCAGATCATAAACCAGGTTAGCAAGAGTACAAATTCCACACAGACAATGACACAAGTTTTCATGGTGAAGGCCGAGGGGATGAAGATTAGACAAGACAACACGAGAACCAACAAGAGAATAACAAATCTTCTGATTCAAGGGTGATGCGGCAGGAACAGGAATTGATGTGAGCATAGGAACAGGAATGTAGATCATCTGATGAGGAAAACACACACACACGCACACTTTTTGAAAGTTGTTAGTATTGCTGACTGGCTCAGGGAGTTTTTTCCATCAGCCAGGGACAGTGACTGAGGAGTGATTTTCTGCCTGTCAGGGATGGAACCAAAAGACGCTGTTCCTTCTCTTAGTGGAGGCTTCTGGGGGGCATTTAGGAGTGTATGAGCTTTCGGAGGTAAACAGGGGCTGATCTGGAGATAGTTTTCTATGGCAGCATCAGTGAAGAGTGAAGCCATTGAAGAGTGATGAAGAGGGGAGTAGCATGAGCTCGCTTCGGTTCCTTGAAGATAAGACGAGCTGCAGAGTTCTGGATCATTCTGGATAATTGTGGATCGCGTTTGCTGGAAGTCTTGCTAGGAGAGCGTTGCAGTAGTCCAGACATGAGAGGACCAGAGCCTGAACTGGGCTGGAGTTGAGTTGCATGCTCAGTTTAGAAGGGCCTGATCTTTCTGAAGTGGTGCAGTGCAAAACTACAAGCTCAAAATGTCTTGGTGATGCAAGCTTTTTGAAGTACAATAGTTCATCCCAAATCACTGATTCCTGAAGGAGAAAAGGTGATAGTTGAGGATCTCAGTTGAATGGTGAGGTTGTGATGCACAGATGGATTAGCAGGGACTATAAGAAGTTCTGTCTTGACTATGTTGAGCTGTAGGTGTTGAAAAGAACACTTGTGCATAATATTTGTGCATAAAAATATTATAATCTGTCATGAGTTTAGTCTAGTCAATAAGGATCCCTTAAATTTTGACTCGGTTTCCTGTCATCGACTAAAAAATATGTTAAGTAATATATAAATATATGTTGAATCAACATCGGGTGAAATGCAGGTTCAATGTCGATTCGATTATAGTTAGATTTCTGTATGGAATATGTCTGCATTTCAGCGTCTGTGGTTAAGAGTTTTGGCGGTATTCAAAGTTGTAGACTAGTGAAAGTTTCTACAGAAGGCTTTCTTTTTTTTCAAAAGTTCATTTTGTGGGATGTACACTCTTCAACTTTGTGTTTTATCCTGTAAACAGGCCCATGGGAAAGAAAAGTATTTGGTTTATGCATGAAATCGTTAAATAAAAATGTACAGGGAAATTGAGCTGACATTAATATCCACATTTTGTTACATTTTGGTTTTGTTGTTTAGACTAAACAATGGTAATTAATGTGTGTATTCAACTAGAACAAGAACACTGGCATTGTATTTGTTAATTTGTGTCACTCACCAGTCACATCTTAATTTGTTCTCTACTTCTGATGACTTTTTCCAGGAAACTTCCAATTAATTAAAAAATGTTGTACAATGAGATTTTAATTAACATGGCCGTTATGTGGCAGTGATATAAGACACAGCTTCAGCCGCTGGTTCATTATTGAGAATAATTGTGTTGTTTTCGGAGCACTCCAGCCAGCCTACTAAGTGTAAATCTTCTAGAAAATAAGGATGGTAAAAATGAAAATAAAAAGGATCCCTGGTGCTGGACAGGCACCTCTTGAGCACAGTAAAAGACGGAGGTTTGTTCTGTGCAGATGGTCTTGCCACCCTCACACCACAACGAGAAGAAAATAATATGTAAGCAAGTGACAGCAACTGTGCTCTTTAACGAGCTCAGTGCAACATTATAGATGAGGCTTGATGGCTAGAATAAGAAAGAAAGAAAAACTGGAAGCTAATAATGGTTTGGATTAGTATCCAATCCTACTTCTACACTCTGTGCCGGCACCAATCTAATTAGCTACCTCCTCACCCATTTCCACCCAGGATCCACCCCCACCAATTATATTTTCCATTGGTTTTTGTGATTACTGTCACACTAAAACAGCTCTATTACGTTCATTATTCAAGGCACTAAAATGCTTTTAACCCCACCAGCTTTCTCAAAGCATTGACCCCTAATCCTAGATTAGGTTAAAAGGTGTTCTAATTATTAATTAATGCTGCAACTGTGACCACTTGCTGACCCCAATGTCTGTTTTGTTCACTATAACAAGTGGAAAATCAGATTATAAATCATATCAGAAGGTTTGGTAGAAGCTGCTGCTTGTTTTTACGATGTTGCTTTTGGAGGACAGCCCAAACGGCAGCATCCAGGATGTATTCATTTCTCACAGCCCTGGAGCGAACCTGCTTGTTATTTGTGAGGCTTGCAACACCATCCTGCTGCTGTGGAACCAGAGCAGTGATAACCACTGCATGTGTGATTCTCATGCATACAAATCTCATTGTGTTGAAAATGAAAACGATCTTATCCGATGAGAAGATTCTAGATGAATTGCTCTGTGCTACCAGAGTTTGATTGCGGATTAGACATTCTGTAGTGACGAATCATCCATGTGATGTCTCTATAGATCAACAGAGCTCCTATTTTGAAATATGTAAAGGCATAGCGTGATCATATCTGTTTCTGAGTTTCATTTCCACATCACTGCCAGTGGCTCATCAGACGATTTAATATTCAAGCATGCCTCCAGCTTAGGGTTTAATCACACCACCAGCCAATTAGTTCTCACAACACTGAACCGGTCAGCCCTATGAGGCATGTTGAGAATTATATATACATTTTCAGCTCTTCAGCTTGTAAATGTATCTTGATTTCAAATTTTATAGATTAGTACATGCCTCAGGTGATGCCAAACTCAAATTACCACAAAATATCACATCTCCATTAATCACACTTAATGTTCGCAATTTAACAAATATGCCTGCTGCTACGATGATTAATTAGATAATTAATCAACGCATAATCAGATCAGAGCGTTATTAGGAAATGAATTAACTTTCAAAGAATAGCTCAAAATCAATTCAATAATAAATGTGGGCAATATTTTTTTAATATCCTATTTTCTCTCAGATTTTGAGGCAGAGGTCTGATACAGATCATTTTGATTTACTAGTGTTCAGATGATTCACACTTCTGTCTATTGATGCCTTTAATCAAAATGCTTATTGAAATGTTGCATAAAGTGAACATTAATTTTAAAATTATTGAATAACTAAAGAAAACAACAATCTCACTGGCTCCACAGGACGAATTAGTATCACACCTCAGCTCACAGAAGACACCACGTTGTCTTTTGTTCGTTCCATCCTGAGAAACAAAGCTGCATTTCTGGTGCATCCATTCTTTAGAAAAGGGACCCATTAATGAACACAAAGCAATTGCTGAAGTGGAAGCCCAATGAGGACAGAGATCTGTTAAACACACGTATTGAGCAATACCTCAGTATTGTGAGAGTAGAATGCAGTAGTTAAAGGACAGTGCTTATAACACCCTTCATGGAGCTGCACGTTTCATCCCTGTCAAACCCAGGAAAAAGGGATCCTGGTTTAAATGCAAGCTACACTTTGCATGACAAACTAGATGTTTCCAGTTTTCTCCTCCCATCCTGGTTTATTTAATGTACATTTATTTTTAACAAGTTAAAAAAACATATTGAGAAAAACTTGTGTTTACTTGGCATTTGTGTAAAGTTTTACCATCAGTTCAAAAGTTAATGATGTTTGGAACCCAAAACAAAGCCTGTTTAGAAGGAAATGTGGTATTATTCTGCAGCATTGTTTTAAGTATATGGCAGCACAAAACACTCATTACAAAGCACAAAGCACTCATCAACACTGCCAATCTTCTTATTTCCGCTCCTGAGCCACATTAGTAGTTTTTCCTTCAGAAAATTTCAGCAGAATTTTCCAATCAATATTACAAATCTTATTCCTTAAAATGTGTTTATGTTAATTATAGTGGCAAATCCATGCCATAAATTGAACGTGTATTTTTGATAATCTCGCAACAAATATAAAACAAACCGCAAGCTTTTTTTTCAACCCAGCACGAGCGCATCACAGAACTTGAGAGCAAAAGATTCTCGGGAGCTAGGGGAGGGGCTAATGTGCTCGACCCCGGTGTTGCCAACTTAGCGACTTTATCACTAGATTTAGCGACTTTTACAGACCGTCTAGCAACTTTTTTGTATCCTAGCGAATAGCGAAAAATCTAGCGGCTTTTCCTGCTGTTCCTGATGACTTTTAGAGACTTTTTTCGTTCTGGCTGACAGGCTCTTTGGACAGAAGAAAGCAGCTGCAATGTCTGTGCTGTGCCTTTCTGTCCGTCACTGTCTTTGCCCCCACCCTGAGCCTGCTCCCATTAATGCCATTCACTGTAAATTAGTAATGTGGCGTTCATGAACGATTTGTTCTTTTTGATCGACTCTTTAATGTGACTTCGTAGGAACAAATCGTGTTGGAGAGGGATTTGTTCAGTTGCGTATTCGCAACATCCTTGTGGTTTTCCAAGCGTAATCCACTCATCATTAATGATTAAAATTAAACTTTAATTAAGCAGCCATTAGCCATAAAAAATATTTTAAAATTTACAACTGGAAATTGCACTGTATTTCTAAAACAAACAGGACAACTGTGTACATAATCAGGAGGGCGAGGGCAAGAATAGGAGTGCATGTGGCATCAACCAGTGACTGATACAATAGTTCCTACTGTAATTAGTGCAAGTAACATCACTCATTAAACAAAGAAACAAGGAATTTCTTTTCTTTTTTTTTTAGGAAAATTCTTAGATTTTGTATTCTTAGTAAACAGATTTGTTGTAAAGATATGGTAGAGAACAACTGTTTTTAATTTTATACAAATTTTAAATCGTTTAATGTATAAAAAATATATCATTGCTGAAATAGAAGAGGACAACCTGTACACCCAGCTTTCCAGATAGATAACAATGTCTCTGACATGCCGTCCTGTTCTTATCTCTTCCACCAGATCAGAGCAAGCACAAGAGGTATTGATTGTATTACCATTTCCATGCCACTTGACTTTTACGCTGCTACTCCTCTTGAAAACATAAGTACCCTGCTTAGAAGTAACTGACATTACTGTTCTCCAAATAGATCCCAAGCTATTGACCCCAAAACAGCTAACCCATGACTGGGCTACAATCCAGCTAGGTGTCCTTTTAAAATAGGACAATTGTTCCAAATGTGATGTGTTATCCACTAGGGCTGTTATTAGAGGTGAGCTGCAGGGTGATAAAGGGAGAATGGAAGAGTAGGAGAAGGTCAAAGCAACCATAAATCAGGAGTGTATTTGGCAGAGTTTAACACCCCCTCCCTCCATCATCTGCCAGCAAGCGTCTCAAAGAGAAATGTTTCTGATTGAATCTACTTCAACCTGACACGCTCAGGCCCTTTTAATTTCCTTTCTATGATTGAAATATACAATCTCTTTTAGATTGAAGTGGCTCATAAATGGCAGCAATTAAGTTAAAACGCTCTGGGTCCAGAATGTCTCCCACAATGGCGTGTTGTAGGTGCCTTTATTGTTGTTTGCCATCTTAACCATAACAGGCCAGTTACTGACATTTAATAAATGGTAACTGATTATTGTGTCTCTTAAAGCTCGAGAGATAAATGGAAGCTGAAATGTGTCCGTTTTTTATATGTTTGTCAACATTTTATTTTATTTTTTAATATGGTTTTGCTTTGTTTTGTTGATAGAAATGTAAGAAATGAATTAAATGAAAATACAAACATACAAATCATTAAAGCTTTGAAAGGAAAATAGGGGAATTACTACTCTGCTACACTTACATTTGCGAGTCATAAAACGCATTCGCTCTGCATTGAGATGAGCTGCATTAGAGGTTCATTTAATTGGTCAGTGGTGCGGTGCTATACATATTGGAGATGCTATGATTACCGATCATCGTTTAGAGACACCATAAAATAACAATGGGATTACAGAAACATGCAGACTAATTTGGACACAACTTGTGGCATGTTTTTGTCAGAAATGTCAGAAAAGTTGAATTTACATAAAATTGAGTTTAAATGAAAAGAGTGTTTGCTTTCCCTTTAAAAATTAAATAAATATCTAACCTATCTGAAATTTAATCTATCTGAAAAGTAAATTATCACCAATAATGTAATAAAAATGTGTTCATCGCTTGCTCAATATTTTTACACAATTTGTGTGTGTTTGAATTATTATTCCGATTCATTTTTTTCATTCTTTCAGTGCTTGAATTGACATTCATATTATTGATCAAGTGTGGCAAGCAGTTTGTTTTGGTTTGTTGTTTTCATTGTGGCTATATTTTACGTTCATATACATTTCTTCTAGAGCCCACAAAACACCCCTTTGTCCTTGAGCTTTTTGCTTTACTTGTCAATTCTTTCGTTCACTCTTGCTTTCTCCATCTAAATGCCCGGTCAGCAACAGGAGGAGATTAATTAATGCCCAGCTGACATTTCTGTCTGTTTGTTTGTGTTCTTTACACTGTAATCTTAACCTGTCCAATGGGAATGCCCATTAGGCCTCTATCCGAACCGCAGTATTGGCTTTCTGCACTTCAAGTTGAAAATAGAAATAACAGGCTGAGCCAATCCATTTTTTAATGTTGAGTTTGTGTGAAGTGTTTGATGCGCTCACAAGCAACAATTTAACAACAAGAATTTCGAACATGGCGGTTTCTAACCTGCATAATATTTAGAAAATTTAACTAAATAATTCTAGTCTTCTGTAATAATGTATTCCACTCTATTGAGAGCAGAATAAAGTTTCTCATCTTGAACCTTCAAGTGATGCCGCCTTATTGACAGTAAGTTGATTGGATTTTAAATGTAACCATGGTTAATTTGCTGTGTTGTTCCCTGGGTAATTTCCTTGACATTACTAAATTGTTTGTTTATTCAAGCTTTTGTTTGGATGATTATTTTGGTAGAATGATCAGCAAGGACAGCCGCCAAGCAGATGGGGTAATTGTTAGTCATCTGTTGCTGTGACATTTCTCCATCACAAGACTTAGCACTGCTGGACAAATATGAATGGTCTCAACCACTAATTGGTCTTTTTTCTATAAACAAAATGTTTTTTATAGAAGCTTTAAAGATGCTCTGTACATAGACTGTTTCAGGCAAATAGGATTTCACCGAAGGCTTAAAAAGAATGTATCATACTGTTTAGATCTCTAGGTCATGACGGAAATAAACCAAAGCATCTGTTTTGGAATCTGCTGACTGACAGTGACAGGAGAAGTGCTTGTTTGCCACCAGGAGTAAGGGCAAGAGATACACTTATAATTCTTTTTTGGGAATATATGACCTCAATAAACTGAAATGTTTATATTATGACTTAATATTTAAATATCTATCAATCAATCAACCAATCAATCAAAACTTTATTTGTATAGCACTTATACATAACTTGACAGTTAGCCAAAAGTGCTCTCCATTAATAAATAAAACACAAGTTTAAAACACAAATTTAAAGTACATAGGAACCAAGAAGGTAAAACACAATATATAAATACACCAGCCTCTGTGTCCGCACATGATCAAGAACCAAACGGCACCCTGAATAAATGTGTTTTCTGCTTGCTTTCAGAAAGTGATAAGCTGGTAATAGTTCTCACTTCTTATGGAAGTTTGTTCCGTCAAGGACCAGCTACACAAAACAAACGCTCACTGAATTGCTTGTATTAATTTATTCTACTTCTGATGATTGGAACACCGTTATGAACATAAACGAGTTTAGTGTAGGTTAATATATAATAATTGTATTGTGCGGTGCAATAGAAAAGCAACAAATATATAAAAGCATGCATACTTTTCATGCATGCCCTCTGTTGTAGGCATTTTTTTGTCTATATTTTTTCACTCATTTGAGGTACCCTATGAAGTGGTGGTGTGCATGTGCGTGTGTGTGTGAGTGTGTGCTCCTCTAAATAGGCAGAAAATCACAAAAAAATGTGTTTTTAAAGGTTAGAATCAATTCAGTTTGGTGTAGACAAACTTGTAAATGTTTTGTACAACCATACTGTCCAGGTTAAAAAGGTGCCATGTCATGATAACGTGACTTTTCTGACATTCCTGGCATCTTGAAGTGTCAAAAACATGCCTCAAGTAGTATTGAGATTAGAATTTTTAAAAACAATAACACGTGTTTAATGCATCACTAATTCTTGCTGTGTTTGCAGACAAGCTTGAGAGCGATGGTCAGTTGGGGGCATGCCGAAAGCTCGTCTGTGGGAGGAACTGGACTAAACAGTGCGTTTTTGCCAGGCCAAAAATATTTTTATGAAAATTATTGCTAACAGTGCAGCTCTAGTATAGAGGGCTATACTAGGCATGCTATAACAAGGGCACGACATGGGACCTTTAACATGTGTCTACAATGTTGTAAACCTTTTTCACGCATCCCTGTTTTTCAACCAGAGCGTCATAGTTCCACTGCATAGTACCTGACAGCCGTTTGAATGGATTTAAGTCGTTTTAAGTTTGCAAAAAGTTTGATGGAAGAAGGCTCAGTTAAGTGTAACACAATCATCACAAACAGACCTTCATTTGTGATTTAGATGGGTGATGTGTTGCAGGTCTAGGGAAGGCTCTTCACTGCTGAAGATTAACCAGAGGAGAAGTGATGTGTGTTAACTCCTGAGACCTGACACATTTCTAACCTTATTCAGCCCTTATTCAGCTGGAATGCTTTTAAATCTGATTAGATATATAGTATAACATGGGAAACGTTCACCTGATAACTATAATCAGCACAAACAAATGCCACATTGTTTCATTCAAAATATATTATAATGATTGAGTAAGACTCTAACTTAGTTTTCATTCATAAATAATTCAACCGACCATTTGGTCTCTCAAGGTAATAACAATATTAATAAATAAAGCTATTTTCATAACTTAAAACTAAATAATAGTTTTAATAAATGTTTTTTTTAAATGTCCATTGGTTTCTTCAAAATAAGCTTGAACTACATTAATCAAATTTCATCAATAATTTGAAAAGCAAGACAAAAGTATTGCTGTTAGTGGTGTTCTAGATTTAGCATAAATTGCAAAAAATTTGTTTGAATTTAGGTAAGTTGATTAAACTGACTGATGGTCATGAAGACCTTTTGTTTTAATGAAATAGTTTTTTTAAAGTCACATCGCTGATTGGAACTTGTGGTTGCATGTCAAAGAAATTTTTTTTTTCTCTCTTTTCAGAAAGACTGGTGGATAGCATTATGATTAGGATGAACTGATCTGTTTATATGAAAAATCAGTGAGTCATAAAGCATTCTTTCTTGTGTATCAATGTAACCACAGAGTGAACAGAATTAAAAGATTCAAGTCACTGGTGGGAATCTAAATAACCGGTACAACAAATTACACAGGGCTCCATTGTTCTCATTATAATGGAGCACAGCTCTTGCATGTTGCTCTCCAAATCTGATTGCAATGAAGCAGTTTTCAATTTCCCTTTAATTGTGTAGTATATTCAACAGCGATAAAATGTTTTAGGCATTGGACAGATACATTGACAACGTGATGAATTGTACTTTCTCTGAATCAGTTGGGCTCTGATTATAGAAACTTTGAAACACTTGTGTGCAATGAAATTGTAATAAGAAGTGAGAAGCAGCTTTGTGACAGCCAATGTCTAAATTACAGTAAATTCTGTTTAGGTTCAAAGAAAAGGTAACTTTCTCTTTGAATTCAGCAAACAGATTGGTTACCTGACTAGCTTTCTATAATCATCAATTATGTTTAGGAAAATTTGTCCAGTTGGGGTGTGTTTCGAAAAGCAGAACCCAAGTTCAGACAAACCATTCAACTTAAAGATCTTTATTTAATAAATAAACAAGATGATAAACAAAAAATAAAAACACCCACAATGAGAAAACACTAAACTTGAATTTGACTTTGAGAACTGATAACTTATGATTATTCAACAAGTGACCAGAAAATGAGTATTGCACATTAATTCTTTCAAGCTCTAATTTCTTTAAGAAAATGTTAAAAATGAAAAGTATAAAGTCTAAATCCCATGTTTGAAAACTTTTATATTAAGTGTGTGCCCATCTTATTATAAATGTGGATTGGTTTCTATTCTCTTGATGGCAGACTAAAAAGGTCCAGAATTTTAATGATACTATTAGTCTGTGAAGACATTGTTTTGCCTTTTGAACAAATGACCTGATTTAACCTTTAATCCATCATCAGTTTAGCTTCGACAGGACAAAACGTACTATGCTTTTAAGTTTTCGATTTAATTGTTTCTATCTCACCACAGACAAAAAGTGGCACAAAACTGAACCAGGTGTCAGGCTGGAATGACCTCATTTTCAGTCGTTCTTCTGTGAATTGCAAAATTTAGCTTCTAGCAAACCTTTCTTCTCCTATTAAAATGTGCTAAATCATTCATTCAATGGTGTTCCTCTCTTTGTATGTGAATTATATTCAGGGAGCTATTAAGGCATTCAATTAAAGCTGATGATAACAGAATTAAAGACACTAAGTAAACTTTTCCTTGAAGTGCAGGCTAAGCAGTCTACTAAACCACCAAAGCCGGTAATCACTGATGTTATCTCCTGAATTAGAACACCTGGTAATCTTCAGTCTGACTTGTAAAAATATTTTCTTGATGATGATTTTGTTTGTGGCTCAACTTTGTGTATCTTGAAAGAAAATAGCGAGTTTGGTGTTCTTGCACTGTTCTCAATTTTCATCAATCATTTTCTACCTTCCATTCATTGTCTGGCTTTATGCATCAAGTTCCCAAATGTCAGTCCCTGACTTGTTCTTTTTCTAGCAGATCTGGTCCATCGCTCCTGTCCTTAATTACCTTACCGGTACTACCCAGTATTTCACGTCTCTTCACATTACTTTTCAGGGTTATTTCCCTTAAAATGTTCATTGAGTTGAAGACATAACTCAAAGATGTGCAGACTTTTGATTGAGTGATAAGAGCCCTCATAGTCTGCCAAGTGTCCAGTTCCCTTACAATGTAAGGTTTATTCTTCCTTTATATCAGTTCATTCACACAGATTTTTTTTTGCCAGCATTCTCTTTAAAACTAATCCTGAGACCTGACACATTTCTAACCTTATTAGAATATAATATAAGAACCTTATAAGAATAAAACTGAAATTTAAAGAAGAATTGGAGTCACAATAAGTGATACCATAGTACAATAATAGGCCCACTCACTGTTTCAAATGTTGAGACACTTCATTGCATAAAATAGCATTCTATGTTAATGTATGAAGTACTGGTCAGTGTTTTGATTTTATTATCCACCAGGTAATTCCATTCCTTAAATAATTTTTTCAAAGCAAATTCTGACTAGGAAAATAAATACACAAGGCTATAGTACAAGCCTATAAATCTACTTACCAGTAGTGTCAAACTGAATCTGAGTAGGGTTAAAAGCCCGCACAGTTTTGTTCCAACAGTGCTTCAACAGACAGAAGCTCAGCTTTCCATCAAGTCTTAATTAGGGGGTCAGGTGTTTAATTAAGGTTGCAATGAAAATTTGCAGGGTTTTAGACCTCCAGGGATTCAGTTTGACACGTGTGACTTAATGTGTCATTCTTGTTAATTTCACACCTTGCCTACAATCATACTAATCGTCTCTTATCATCGTCTATGTCATGCAACGATGTCACACCTGCCCTTCATTTAGTATTCAGTCTCATTAAAAGCACTCCTTTTGCTGTGTCACTAATTCAGATTGATCTATACATGGACATGTTGTGTGGGACATTACCTATTGGGTAATCACCCACACTCAAAGCATCACTAGAGTCAAAAGAGGTTCAAAAGGGACAACAAGAAAGTGGTACCCCCCCAACTTTCACACCAGATGCATAATAGGAAGCGATTGATAAGTGAGTCTCATTAGAGTAGCCCTTCACTTTTGTATGCAAAATGTTTAATCTTAATATAATTTAATTAACAGAGCATAAAAGTTAGCCCCTCAGAGTTGTCATGAAGGTCCATTCAAACAAAGTGTATCAGAAAACCTAATATAGACAGATATTTTTAGCTGTAAAGTTGGACATTTTAACATAGCTGTCAATTGGAACCTGTTCAGTTCTGGAGTAGAGGGCACCACACATCTATGTGTATTATTCATTCTTGAGTACACGTCTTGAGCAGATGCGGGATCACATGTTCAGAGTACTTTCGAGACACAAAAGAGCAGCTGGGTGGTGTTCTATACTGTAGCGGCTGGTTGAACCTCCGTTCTCTGGATTGGTGCAGTGACGTCACGAGGGCGGGACACTACACGCATCTCATTATGAGGGCTTCCTAAGCACTAACCATCGACGAGATTGCTGTTGCACTGAATGGGGTCTTTACAATTCTCGATGTTGGTTATTCCTTTTCAGATTGCCATCACTTGCTGTTATCACAGTGATTCACAGTTAAGACTGTTATTGATAACTCAAATGTCAGTGTCTTTGATAAGACTATCCCATCTTATAAGAGTGTAACACTATAAACTCTTGCATCAACCCATGACAGGAAATAACGAAGATGAACTATTAATATTAAAAAGCTCAACATACTGGTGTCTGACCATAAACAATTATTTTGTAAGGTGTGAACAAGGATAATAAAAACACAGAGAAAGGAGAGAAAGTGAGGCATGGCATTACTCTGGAGATCGACCGTGAGTTTCATTTCTTGGCCTTTAATATGACGTTTAGCACCAACCCAAAGGACAAGCATTAATAAAGGTGTTAATACTGAGCTAAAGTACCAGACAGAGAAAGGGTAAATGCAATTGCATAGGTGTGTGGTGGCCTCCAGCAAGCTTCATGCTGTCAGACGACAAACTGGAGTTCAGTCACTTTCTATTCGTGAAACGTGAAAGCAGGAAGTAACCCTTCGAAAGTTCAAACGCATGCATGCCCTACTCAGTGGGGTATTTTTAATGTATTTATCAGAATTTGAATAAAAATATAGTCTTTTATTTAACTCAAGAAATACAACTATGAATATTAATATGGCTAATATTAAACCGTTGTACATGTTCACTTCATCGCATGTTTACTTCACCTCAGCTAAAGTTTCTTAAACATTTTCTCGAGCAGACCATTTACAACTCAAACGTCTAATGACAGAAGTTTATGAATTAAGCAGCCGTCAATGTATCGCCTATAGCGAATGATTTAGTTCGGGTTGAAGGTGTATGTGGTTACGAGGCGCCCAGCAGAACTACCCCTCCCTCCTGGGCAGTATAAAGTTCTCCGCGCGCCTCGCCGCTCCGCTGTGCTCAGCGAGAGCGCGCGCTGCCTCCTCTCCTCGGTACTCAGTACTCGAACGAATCTCTAAGCTTTGGATTAGGACACTTGACAGTTGCTCTTTTGGGAACTGAGGTCTTCGAGTGCTTCTTTTTCCGTCAAGCAAATCGTCATGACAAGTGTAAAATGCGTTTCGTTTGGATAGCAAATGAGGAAATGTAGTGCTTGTCATTTGCGTTCCACGTGTTTCCCACCACATCGCGCTGACTGATGCCTGGGACCGGCTTCTGGATGAGTTCTGTGGATTCGCTGGAGACGAAGACCGTTCAGTGACAATATGAAGTCTTTCAGGAAGTGGAATTCCTCCTGGAGCTTTTGGATTATTTATCCAGAGATGATTCTTTTCCCAGTTCTTTGGTTTTTATCTCAAACTCGGGCAGCCCCTTCAATAACCGCGGAGCAAATGGATATGGGGGTGGTAGGTGCTCTTTCAAATCTTCCCTCAGACTAGTGTTTATCTTTTAGTGAAACCCAGCATGGAAGATGAAATGATGATTTCACGGTTTAATAGACGCTAGCGTGGTTCACCCACACACCGCCGAAGAGACGCGCGTAAAGATTTTACATTTGTGTCAATAACATGCAGTTTAGTGAAAGTCAGGTTCCCTCGTGGAAAATCAATGGCAGGCTGTCAGTATGATGCTGTTGACTAGTGTGGGAAAACATGAACACTGGTTTGATGTCATGCTGCCTTTGAGAGAATCTTGGATTAATTGGATACGATTGTATAATTTACATAATCACAAAAGCCTCTGTTTTTGGACGTCTTGAGAATGGGTTGTTGGAGTGACTTAATTTTTATTTGAATTTGGAAGGAAGTTCTCAACTTAAAAACTGCAAAGGAGAACATGTTTTTGGTTGATTAATCACAAATAAAAGAGGGGAAAATGTCTTAACATTTATTAAATACATCACTCAATTGGAGTGCATCTTATTCAACTTGAATTTGATCTTGCATATATAAGATATCTAGCATAAATAAGAAGTATGTAATTCAGTTGTGCCTCTTCTTTTTTTCTCAAAAGTTTCTTCTCACTTTCTGATTTGCATTATAATAAAGGCACTGATGTTAGCACACAAACTGTGGACATTTGTTGTGAACTTGAGTAGAAATTCTAATTTGTGTTATTTGAGCATTGATTTAAATCATAATAAAGTATAGCATTATCAAAATCAACACATTTAGATTTTTTATTTTTCAAGTATAAAATTTGCATTTAGATCAAACTGATCAAACTAAGAAATCAGACAAATTTAAGGAAACTGTAATAACCATTTACTCTGTAATTCTAAAACAACCTGCAACTGCGTAGAAAAAAAGAGTGCTGAAGTGAGGCGCTGAACCAAAAGAAATGAAATAAGGATGTTAAACAAAGCATCATAAAGAGTTTAAGGTTCAAACAAGAACTGTCAGTTGACTAAAAATATTCTTGAGGAAGGTAAATAAAAAAAAAAAAGGTTGCAAACAATGTTGGTTTTCGGTTAGCTATTCTTAAAATACTGAATCTTTTCTCAATCGTAACGATGTTTCCGAACGGAATATAAACAAAGGTTACACTGTGTTCACCTTTTTGGTCCTTTGATATTTAGATTTAGTTGATATTTTTATTACTATTCTTTAACTATTTGTACATCAATGCAGAACTTATTTCTCTTTAATTTAACTAAATCGTCTTGGCTTAAAAAAGGCCAAGTTTCCACGTGACACTTTTGTGATTATCATGAAGAGCTCATGTTGATGTCTTTTTTATCCATTCATAGATATAAACCATTATAACTGTACTGTAATAATTCAACTGTTAGCAGATTCCAAATGATGAAGTGATGTTTTGCAAACACAGTACACGCACACGCATGTATCAACTTGTATTTTCAGCCCGAGGGTGGCAACTTCTGCTGTCAATAATTTGTAATGTTGATTTGGTCACTGCACTCAGTGATCAGATTATACCTCTAATTCATGAGTGCGCACTGGCATAAATTAGCCTTGGTGAAAATTGGCGTGTATAAACGCATACCAGGTGAGCTGACCGTAAACTCCAAGCTTAATAGGGAGACCGCCCTGCGCTAATTGACTGCTTGTGCTACTCCGAATCTTAGTTTGTAAACATCACATAACTCAAAGTATCCAGTGTGTGCGTGGTGTAAAAAAGCCAGCTTGTTACCATTACAGAGTAATAAAAAGAAAATGTGTTAAATGTCATATAGTTAGTCCAACCCATCTCATGTGCGTCCACTCAAGCTCATTAGGGAACAAGCACATAAAGAGCACACACCTATAGTAGCTTCAACGATGGGCAAACAGCAATCGACCTCCTTCGCTTCACCTCACAACTCTGGGTCTTTAGAGCTTTTCTTTACGCCAAGTACGCTCACTATACCTGCCACAAATACTCATGATCTTGGCTCAATGTTATTAGCAAACACGGAACTCTCAAATTATCTAAGAAGAACCTATTGTGACCTACCATAATCTAATCGACTGCTAAATTGGAACAGTAGGTCTCTGCGTATAATGAGGTTGTGGATATCTGCCAGCGTGACTCTGCATGTCATCAAACTATGATCATGAAATGTGGCGTAGACACTCAGGAAAGAATTGCTGATGGGTTACAACACTTTGTGACGGCAGCTGATAATAATGTTACCGAGAAACACATCTTCCAATTTGCTCACCCTTCCATTATTTACAAGACTACTCATGCTTGAATGAAATGATATGAAGTAATGTCCGTCTCCTGGGAAGTTTGATATAGGGATCTCTGGGCTTTGACAATGTAACACCTGAAAGGCACAGGAGCTGCTTTTAGAGATCGAAAGCCATAGATGATGGCACAGATGGTGCGATATGCTTGGGTTGTAAAGTGAGGGAGCAGCTGTGAGTATGGCGTAATTATTGATTTTAAGACGGTTGTTCAAATTGCGCAGAATGGTTAACATAAGCACAATTGTGATGGAAATGCAATACACTTATCAATTGAGCAGGTTTTGAAAATGGAGTGAAATTTTACTTTCACTTTACCTTCAACTATTCAATAAGAATTGTTTGATGCTTTGTGTGTTTTAAAAGGATTTGTTTGTCCCACGAAGGTGAATGTCTTTCAATTTACATGCTTAGAGTTGGTGTTCTAGAAGGTCTGAAGAGAAAAATTGATATTGATAAACAGTGTTTACCCCCCTCCCCCCTATCATGCATTTAAATATAAACTTGTTTACTTTATCCATCCACATTTGTTATTTTGATCTGTGTTTGGATCTAGTGTAAAACTGTGTTGTTGCTTTCAATTTGTAAAATCTGCTGTCATTCTACTGTGAGAAAAGTAATCTTCAAAAATAATTTGGTTTAGGGGACGTTTTGTTTGTTTTTCTTGGATGGTTTTGCATACAATTGTTTTTGGGCAAACCAAGAACCAGATTTTGGTGACAACTTAAAGATGTTCAATGTTGTAAAATATAATTGTTTATATTCCAAAAGAGTCTTCAACAATCAAATATTTAGCATTCAATGATTTGTTTGCTTAAGTATTTTTCAAAGCTGTTTGGAAGTCAGGTTTAAAAAGCTTAATAATCTGTGTTGCCTATATTGTTCACAGCTTCTTTGGGGCAGATGTCGGTCTTAAATTCGCCTTCTTAAATCAGAAAACCATAAATGTATTTAGGAGTAACTTACTAAAGGTGACACACTCTTTTAAAATATGACTTATAAGTGATTAAAGCATTCTCCATCAACCATAATTCTATGTTACAAAATGGCTGTAAAACAATACTTAATATAAAATCAACGTTTATGTATGCAAATCATTTTAGCATTAATCTATGGTGATTTATTTTCAAATCTTTAAGCTGCTGGTGGTCTTTTACTGTAGAAAAAATCTCAATATAAGATCAAAAATACTTTTACTCAACAATGAAGAAAAAAAGTCTTTCAACTCTTCAAAAAGTTGTACACAGTATGTTAAAACATCAACAACATTATTCAGGTATAGGGAAAGTATTGGAGGCATTATACAGCATCTCGGCCCTCAATATTGATTGTTAGGGAAAATACTGAACATTTTAGTGTAACTGAGGAAAGATTTTGTGTTTTCATTTAAAGCCCAACTTTTTGAAGCCAATTTTAGTTTTTCAGGTCCTTAAAGTAACCTTATAATTAAAGTAATCCAGTTCATTCGTTCAGCAGATTTCAAAATTTGCAACTGCCAGCATGCCTCACTTTATTATACATTTCACTCGCTGTGTTTTGTCATTCTTGTGAGAAAAATATGTAAAAGCAGTTCTAATATTTTTATGTGTTGTGTGAGCCAAATTTCTCCTCTCTTTGAAAACTTGGTTTTACACGCTGTGAATGTGTTTGACTTGCTTTTTATTTCCTCATTAGATTCTGTTTTGAAATCCGTAGAGTCCAACTACTGTAATGTCTTTAATGAGAGCACCAGCTGGATTCATCTACAGACGCATACAGCCGCTCCATTGCCTCCCATCCTCATCTGTGCCATTAGCCAACCTCATTATAAAGTAGTACACACCACGTATTAGCTCACAGTTTCAGCACAAAGGGTGACATCCACCTCTTGCTGTCATGCTCCTGTCCATCATTTAAAATGTCGATTCGACCAGTGTGCTCACTCATCGGGTCTCACTTCTAATTAACTCAAAGTCTGCAGCATGTGTGGGGCTGGCCAGCCATTGACATCGAGCCCAAGGTGGCCAGGAGCCAGCACGTTCCCAGTACAGAGTAATCAAATGAAAAGGATGAGCATAAGAGGACCTTCATGGAAAGTAAATCTGAACACAACATGGTAGAGGAGCTCTAAACATCTGAATATATATGAAAAATTAATATACATAAATAGTTTTTGTGGATGTGGGAATGTGTGTATAAAAATTGTGTTATTATTGGGTTATGATGGAGTCCACCTTAACAGCAACACTCTGTTACAATCATTTGTAATCGTGACAATTTCAGCTTCCATCAGCAAGTGAAAACTAGGACAATATTGAGCCTAGTTTAGCCTCTTCTTTTTTAACTAACACCTTCTTTTCTTTGTCTCTTGGAGAACACCCTTGTTGTCCTGGATTGTTTTGGGGTTTCAGCCATGAACATTAGCTTCTTTATTGTGGAATGTGATGTAGCCATAAAGAAGTCAAATTGTGTAGTCCTTTTTGTGTGGTTAATACAGCGTGAACCAAGAAGTTTCCTAGAACTGCAGAGGTGAAAACAGATACTTTAAGGTGATATGTAATGTTTACACATTGTTGGTCACTCCGTCGACACACAAGCTAAAAACGTGGACTCTGTGAAAAATAAAGAGCTGCATGCTCCATAGATTTGCTCCCGTGAAGCAGACATTATCAGTGCTGACCGGTGTAAAAAAACAGACAAAGATCACCTGCTTAGTAAAGTTCCAGCTTCCCAAATTTCTATAATGTATATGTTACAATAAAATTTAGTTTACCATGGTTAGAATTCAAACTCTGAGGCAAGGAGAATCTGGGCTTTCTAGTCCAGTGCTCTACTCACTATACAAGTAAGGAAGTGTCGTGTTAATGATGGGTTTTAACTTTTAATTCAGTTCATGATTACAACGTGTCAGACTATCACAAGCGAAGTTACTAACGCAACACAGACACTATGTAGAGAGAAACATGTCATTTAAGCATGTATTATAACAAGCACATGCTTTACCTTCTCCACCGACCAACTGAAAAAAAAAAGTTCAGGATCAATCAATAACCTAGTCAGAAATACAACATGAGATTGAAAATATGGATAACACCATGCAAATCATTTATCCCGATTACATAAATGATTACATACATACTGGACAGTAAACTAACAAATCTTTCACAGCTACAACTTCAAAATTCAGCCAACTTCCTTAATCCATTAATGACAGTTTAGTATCAATGCATTCAGTGGAAATTCTTCCTCCAAAAAAGCATCCATAAAAGAAAAAGTTTTTAAGTTATAATCCTTGTAAATCTAATAAGTAAATAAAACAAAACAACTTAGGCAACAACCGGAAATAGGGGAAAATCAAATGCTGGAAGATATGCATATAGGAGTTTTATAAGCCAGGAGAGTAATAAAACAGCAGGGTATTCGTTATCGTTTTACACAAGAACACAAGAAGCTGATTTAAACATTTTGTGTGAAATGAAGTTGCACCACTTTTTTGATATCCCAGATCTAATGTGTTCTGGAGTTAGATCGAGTGTCTGGTTTGGCTCATATACTATTTTCAGCTGTTGTTCTGGTTTCTTGTGACCTCTGTTTCATTCCTTTTGCATCTGGAGTTTGGGAATTTGGGACTTGATAATGAGGTCTGTGTAGAGGAGGTGAATGTATGGATGAGAGCAGATTTGGCACAGTGAGTCATGAGACCATTATCTGTAGATTTATGCTTTTGCTTTTTGCAGAATTAATCATTTTGTTGAATGTATTTCCTTAGATAACCACCTGGGAACCCGTAGGCAAAACATGTTGGAGTGCCTAATTGGAACTTCCTTGGATCAAGATTTAATCAAGATCTCAGTAAATTAGAATACTATAGACCTTTCCCAGTTGCATTGATAAACATAAGAATTGGACTCATTTTTGATGTTATAATGTTTGAATGAAAAGTAGAGTTGTTCCTGAAACTGTGTATGATTTCCATTGAAATCTTGATGCTTGATGAATAAAAACAGCTTGTGATATTGTACATAATGAACACACTGTTATACAGCCCAAAACAGTATGCTAGTGTCATGTGTAGATATGAAAAGAGTGAAATTGAATTCATAGACGGCACAAGTTGAGGATGCCACTGCTCTATCTATGTCCAGAGCTGTCTCGTTGTTTTAGTGGGTCCAGCCCAGAGTGGAGGATAGTACCAAGAGGGAAATGAAAAGAGGGAATGGAAGCTCACCCATCTCTTTTTCCTTCTCCTGTATTGTAAGTCATTGAAAAGCATCCCTGGGTGGTGGCTGTAGATTTATAGGGTGTCAGACAGAGAACTTCAATGAGCCTGAAATGTTCTCTCGCTGGGAACCAGAGAGCAGTTCATCTCCTAAGGCAGAAACCTTGTAAGACTTGAGCTTTTAATGACCTTGACTGCCCAGAGTATCTATTTGATGATTTAGAGCTAAATTTTCTATTGATAATAGTATATTGTCTATTGATAATTAGCATGTGTGGTCTGCCTAATTGAAGTCATTATTACTTCATTTAAAACAGTTTACCCTACATAATTTCTCAGAAATTATTTAACTGAACCCTCCGGCACTGCATCAGCCACTATTATTTCTTGGCGAGGGGTTTCTCCGTGATTCTTTCCCCCCCAGGACTTAAAGCACTTACTAGTATAGGCAGCTTGCCTAGCACACTTAAATCCACTTATGCTTGTGTCACTAAGGCTAGTTTCTTGCAAATGTGCACTCATGAAATGATTTTACCTTTTCGGATAAACTTTCCTGAAAGGACGTAAGAAATTGTCAACTCACTTGAGAAATACCTGTTAAAACAGCTCCCCCTTCTCTACACTGATTGAGGATCCCATCTACCCATTGTGTTAACATGTACATCACTTACAAACAATACAATTCTTCCGTTCTTGGTGTGAATGCACAGTTAGAGTGACTAAGTAACTTTTAAAATAAAAAATTAAAATCTAAATACAATGTTTCAGGTAGAATGTAAGTTTTGGGTTGAAAAATCTTTTCATCAGTTCACATTCATGTCTGCTGTTTGCGTTTCATTTTAAACACATTTTTGTTGGTGATAACTCACTTTTTCCCCTCACGAGTTAAAGACTTTTTCATTCACAGTCTTTGAACTTATTCTACTAATAGAAAACAATTTTATAGTCCACTAGAAACGTTACAGTGCCAGAAAACGTTACTTCCTCAATATGTTTTCTTAACAGGACCATCAAAACATAGTGTAACTGTGTTCTGAAGTATTCCAGTGTTTAAACAAACATGCTCACTGAAAATAGAAACAACTGAAATAGTGTTGTGGTGCTGATGTATTTTTGGGTTGAGCTATCTGAACTCAACAAGTGATTATATGAAAGCATCAATGAATGAACCTCCAAAAAGAGCACCCTGTAATAAGCTCCGCCAGCAGCAAGCTCCGCGTAATAACAGATCAAACAATGTGGTAAAGGAAGAAAGAGGAGCGTTCTGCTGCTGCACGCAATATAAGTTACATTTGGTTGAATTGCACCAATTTCAGCAGCAGTTCAAATCCTTTTAAAGCAAACCCTAAATCAACTCCATATGCATGCTTGGTCTTATTTTAGGTGTGGTGTAGCTGTAGCCTCCCCAGTGTGTTCAAGGGCACTGCTTTCCATGGCTCTCAGGAAACCAAAACTTAATTTTTTGCTGAAGTTTAAGGGAATGTTTTTCCCACAGGAGACAAAGTTGTTTAAATACCACTTCCGACATCATAATTTCTGTGAAAAGCAAAGCGATTTATAAGGTGTTATCCTGTAGTTTTTGGTGACAAACCTGTTGGTGCCTCCACTTAGTCTGTTTATGTTTCACTTTTTGAAAGATGCTCTGCAGGTGTTCCTGTAATTTATGTCTCATTTACATGTTTTCAGTGCCTAACTTGATGACTGAGTACACATCGTGAAAGGTGGAAGGACAATGTTTTTGATTGCAAGAAGAAATCATTCCATTTTGAATAAAGTTCTTATAGTAAAGAATAGTAGTGCTCCACCTACTGTCGGCTCAAGTTGTAGTAGGTTCACACTCTGCTAGTATGTATACATTATAGAGGAGATATGGTTTGGTTTTGAAACATTCTAAACATTACTACTAGTTGAATATTAAGAACTGCTTCTTTGCTTAAGTGAAGATAGATTACTATAGATTAGTTCTAGCAAACACACTCCACAGGATTCCACAGAGTTCATCGTTTAATTCTGGTAACAATACACAAGTGGATGAGATTTCTACATTTAAAAGACTTGTAAATTGCTAGATGTGGTTCAGAGCCATTAGTTTCCAAGGAAGCAAATTATCACTTTCTTCTGTTTGTTTGTTTGTCAGGAACCTCTTGTTACTCTTCCAAACTTTTTTGCATTATCATCACATTGATGCAGTGTACTGGCTTAACGGTGTCATTTAGAAAATTATTTATTTTATTACTTGTTTACTGGGTGTTGTTGGGTCACTGGATTTGCCTTCAAAGCAAATATGATTTTAGGATATCTTTAACATCACAAGGAGATTAGACGCAAAAGAATTTAAGGTCCAAATTTCTTACATCTTAAGTTATCAAGCGGATTTGTAGGCAAGGGTGTTATTTTCAATTAGTTTATGATTTTGTGCATGAATGCACAAAATAAGCTTAATTGCTCATCCAAATTTGATGGGATGTTGTTGAAAATAGAGTGAAATAGTGTTTATGAAAAAGAGTGGTTGCAGTTGAAGAAATTAATTTGTTTGTAAGTGATGATGATTGTAACTTATTTGAATTTTTGTAGCATTTCTTAGTGGAATTATAAATATAATATCTTACAAATGTAAATATCTGCTTGAAGTTTAATCGAAGTATATCTTACATGCTGTAAAGGACTGAAATGAGAGCGACCAGATGAAGGCAATATATTTGTGAAAACATTAAACAGAAAGTTATAAATAATAGAGGCAATATCAAAGCTTTACAGAAGTTTTAGAATCGATGGCTTATAGCAGAAAATTTCTATTTTCTTTTTCTATTTTTTTATTTCAAGGTCAGAAATGTGTACATCTTCAGTTATTATGACAGATTTATTACTCTTTGTGCTTTTCCATTTCGCTGCTAAAAAAATGAAAGCCTTTACTTTGTTTTATTGTTATCTCTAAACATTAGAAGACATCTCAATGTCATTATTGAAAATAAGTCATAAAGTGAGCCTGGCAACCCAGTTCCAAGGAATACTGACATTTAAATATTTGCAATATTTCAGCAAGCATGACCTTGCAGTGGAATACTAAGGATTTGTTGTCGAACTTTATATAGCTGAAATGTATTTATCACCATGCCTTTCTGTAGAAATTAATTTTTTGAGTATTATTTATTATTATTATTATTATTTATAACATTAATACATTTAAATATTTTAATGTATACTAATGTATACAGTAAACCTGGTTTGGTTAAAGAGCTCTACATTTCTTTCACGTTAGTTAGCTTTTTTGTACAGGTTTGTATGTTTTTAAATAGTTTTACTTTTAATATATCCTTGTCAATTTCAATACCACTATTAAAAATATTGCATAATTTAAAGTAAACTAATTCTAGGAGTTCACAACTTTCAATCCTTAATGTGGTGTTTAGACACCATTTTTCAATAGACTCAAAATGCACATGTGGGAATTGGATTTTTTTTTGCTGAAAGAAAAATATCAGCTTTTAAAAATAATTGTGTTCGCGTGGACAGGGACAAATTCTAACAAGGACACAATAGCTATTTTTCACCCTCCTCACTGTGCCACAATAAACTGCATGGCATGCATAGTTGGAATGAGCTCAGATATTAGGTGAACTAAAATGCAGTCATATTTCTCTAACAAAGGATCTTTTCTGCAGTAATTTCAAAATGTTTCAGGTAAGTTGTTCTGGTTGAAGGAAAACAAGGAAACCACATGTTAGTACATTCTGCATTCCGTTTGTTACCAAACAGACATTTGTCAGTCAGTCAGTATGAAAGGAATGGGTGCACAAAGTTTGGGTTGACTGCAACTTTTCATATATTCCTAGGCGTCTGTTCATGGCTATGAATACACATACTCTCCTGTCAGCGCTCAGCCACAGTTGCCACCATTCTTCAGGCCTCTTAGACAAGATGCTTCCAAGCTCTGTGTGTTTGCGTGTGAGAGAGAGAGAGCGCGAAAGAGAGTGGGAGTGCTAAACTTCATCACAGTGATATGTATGACCTCGACAGCTGTTCTAACTGCTTGATATATCAACACATGGGAAGCGAACTCCAAGCAAAGTTTACTGGTTGAGTACAATGACCCAAAAGTTTGGATGCATTGTTTAAAACTGGCTGCCAAAGTTAACAAGTTCATAGTGGCAGTTGTCAGAGTCCGTTTGTGACAACGTTTGTGAATCTTCAAGTTTTAGCTTCAGTCATAATGGAAATGAACAATTGTCTTGTTTTCATAAAGTAAAGGTATTTACAAAATGTATTTTTTGTAAAGATTTAATTTTGCTCAGTGCAGCGAATCACAACATTGTGAAATGACAAAGGGATGTTTAAAGCAACTCGATAAACATGTAAAATGTCCCTGAATGGATATTAGAAATTCTCAATTCACTTTGTTTTCTCCTCTGAACTATAAACACCACCACTCTATGAAGCACCGGCTTGGCCGGCATGGCTGCAAATGTCCATTAAATGTCAAATTTCTTGTTATCCATATTGCTACAATGCACTATCCGCACAGCAGAACCTGCAATATATTCTCTGCAAGAAGCTCACTCGTAGAATCCGCCATATGCCATTGCTGGTTTCCTTCGCATGACTACTCTTGAAAGCTAACAATTGGTTGGAATGGCCATTAAAACCCAGAAAAGTTTATTTCCTCTGCATTGGCAATATCCCCACATGAATTCAAGATTGTGTTGTCACATTGGTTTCACATGTAACTAACTCACAAACCATGTGACTTCTCATATTGGTGTGAACAAACTTTAACAAGGTCAACTCAAATAGAGGCAGCATCAGTTAACCTCCAGAAAGCTTCAGTCTTAAACTACTCAAGCAAAAGCATTACATTTGTGCAAGCCCAGAATTACTGAGATTAAAAGTCAATGCCAAAGATCCTAAGTTTATTTTTCTGCCTGAAGTTTGGCACATGATGGGTAGATTGTTGTGTGCAAGATAAACTTTTTTGAGACATTTTTAACCTTTGTTCGATGAATGAACCATAGGGACAAAGAACAGGTGGACTTAAAGGTGAGCATAATACATAATGAATGTGTTTGGGTGAAATAAGGGAAGAGGTTGTCCAAAACCTTTTTAACCTTGACCAGGAGGTGACACCAGCTGAACCTCAAAAACAATTCTGACACAGCTATTTTTGAGGTAGGAATTTTTGGTGGACATTTAAGCTTTGCATTCGAATCTCCATGAACAGTATGTGGAATATAGTCCTTCGAATTCTAAATTGAAAATGTCCTAGATGCTTTTCTACACCTGGTGAGAATCTTGAGTGCACTAAACATCTACACCTCTCAATCCCATGATGCACTGTGGTATACACCACCAGCTGGAAAAGCATTGAAAATACTGCAACCATCAATCACATGATGTTCTAACTTTAAGCTGATGAAGTATGTTCAAAGTTAATTTGAGCTACTTACATCCATACTATGTAGTACCAGTGATGTGCGGGTCAATGTATAAACGACCTGAACCCGACCGGCATTTTCAACAAACCCACCTGCAACTCGAACCCCAAAAAAAAAAAAAACCACTCAACATTGTTTTATTTGAAGCAGGTAGCTGCATAATCAAGCTTGATCGCAGTGTAATAAAGTGTAGGCCTATATATTTCATAGAAAATTTTGTCTATTACTATATAAATTACAAAGGTTTAATTGGCATCTTTATTTCAAGCGACCCGACCAATCGCGACCCGCAAATCATTAAATGGATCATCATTGGATGCATTGTATCCGCGGGCAACCGCTCATTTCGGGTCAACCCGCGCATCACTGGTAGATACTACATAACTTGTAGGGACGTATTTACTTGATCAAGTCAGTTAGCTATTTCCAAAGTGTGTTGTTTCAAATGGGCACTCTGTGTCTCATTGGGAGTTATCACACACATCAAATACTCTCATGGACAGCTTTTTTATTATTTTTTTTTTTCCAAGATGGCTTGGATCCAACGTTTTTGTTGTTTTTGTCCAGTTGCACCTTGGACTTTGATATGATTATATTATTATATGAAATTATATTAAATTACTCTATTTACTTTTAGCTTTAGCAATTTGCTTATATAACATGTTATGTTACTGTGCAACGTTATTGTGTCGTTTTTTTGTACCAACACTAAAGAGTACCCCTGTACCACAACAAATTCCTTGTGTGGCAATAAACATCTTTCTGATTCTGAGCTTCTCAAATGGGAGAAATGATTACTGACAAATATTACCATTCTACCAGGTTACATTGATGATTGTCCTTCGCCACAAAAGAGACTTTATGTTAGAAAATAAAGCCAGGCATTGGCCCTTATGAATCACGACTGTGTAATCCTTGTAGAGTAATATACGGTTATGGTATGATATGGTATGTGTCAGGGTCACCAGTCAATACAACATAGTATATTTCTAAACACAAACAACTTTCTGTAAGGTTTACAGTGCTACAGAAAACAATGGAAGACACAGAAGGCAACAACGGAAGAGAATAAGGATGAAGATTGGCAATAGAGTCCACCAGAACCACATGAGCAAACACATTCAGGAAACACTACTCGCAGCACAGTGAGTGATGGGAATTGTAGTTCTTTTATGGTAATCCAATATGGCTGGCATCCGATGAGATCGCTAGTATTAAGGTGATGCAGATCTTGAATTAAGTAATTTATCTGAGAACAGATGAGTTTTTCCATAGTTTGAATGTGTATAAAAATCAAAAGCATAGTAGTGGTTTGTGTATTCCTTTCCTTTTTAATTGTTCAGAATAAAACTTAAAGGCTTAAAAGTGGCTGCCTCTGCTAAATATTAATGCATTGCAGTGTTTGGCTCCAATTCTCAGTATTATGCCATGGTCACACTGGCATTCCCGTCTATGCTGTGAGATTTCTGATTCAGCCATACGAAAGTTGAGCTGAATTTAACTTCGACCCACTATATGGCATAACATGACGCGACTACAAAGCACTGGATTGGAGAGGTGAGAGCATGAGATGAGTCTTTGCTGCCTCACACCCATGAGGTGGCCATTGGGACTCTTAAAAGCTAGTCTGACTGGATCAATATGTGAGAATCAGCTTTCATTTTGTGGTCTTATGTGCAGCAGGTTGATTTAGAGGTTGCATTCACACCATATTTAAGGTGGTAGCTGTAGAATCACAAAAATATGAATAGCTTGTTTAGATTTTGACAAAAATTTTATCTGACATAACAGCAAAGAAATTCCTTCATCTTTGAAGATAACATTTCCTGCTAGAATCCGCTGGTGCTTTATTAAGTGTGCTGCACATTGTACAGTCTGTCAGGAGGCATTGTGTTTCTGTGGGACTTCTAAGCCTGCCGCGCTCTGTGTGAAGCATCTTATAAAAAAACACGCTCCGTCCTCGTTCCAGATATATTGTTTCCCCAGTTGTGGGTTTTGGCTAACTGCCATTTCTGAGTGACTGATGACCAAACTGGATCCAACCTTAAGTGCTTCCTAAGGTGTAACTGCTTTTAATTTAAAGAAGTTCATAGAGTCTGGGCTTATTTATTTTAAACCCTATGATGTCTTTTGTTTACCATTCATTGCTTCCCTTTGGGAGAAGACATGAAACGTGAGCACACATGAAAAGTGACTACGTGCTGCTTTTATGTGAGGTTTGATCATTTCATTCTGACTAAATATTTGACTTGTGTAGTGTGAAAACCCAAATTGGAGTGAAGGAATACCCTCTTGGTTAACAATGCCAGCAGAAATGTAATGATCAAATGCTGTTAACATTTTAACACCGAATTCTTTAAATCTTTGAGTTAATGTGACTTGCCCAAGCTTTATTGAACAACCATCTCTCTCTCTCTCTCTCTCTCTCTCTCTCTCTCTCTCTCTCTCTCTCTCTCTCTCTCTCTCTCTCTCTCTCTCTCTCTTCTCTCTCTCTCTCTCTCTCCCTTTCTCTTGTACTTATAAAAGGGAAATTGGAATTAGACGGAACATGTCAAGTGACAGAAGCAGGAAGCATAGCGAGGAATACAGAGGAAAATAGGGCTTATTTAAATGTGCCTTGTTCCGAATGGCTTGCTCACACCATTGAATTTGAATTTATTTTCAGCATCGTGGTTTCGTAATGGCTTTGTGCTCTTTTCTCTTTAAGGGAAAATGTTAAAATATTTTTCTCAGTCTAAAGCAAAGGCTTGGAAATGCATTGACTGTAAATATAATTGCCTGCAGTGACCCATAATTCACAGTGGCTGACAGACAATCAAAGGGCAGAATTACATTTTGACACACATGAAAGAGTTGAGAAACCTCACCTGCTGTGCATTGTGTTACTACACTTGAGTTTGTATTTGTATTCATTTTTTTTAGAATCTATGTCTGTATATATTAATGTATAACTGTTTACTTCTGAGCTCTAGACAGCGTTTCATTTTTCACTCTCACTCATAGTTTTTTGCTTGCTCAGACTGTGAAACAGCAGCTGACTCTAAACGTGAGTGAGAAAAAACATCTTGTTCTTCTTCATAAAAATACAACTAAATTCAGGACTACCTTTCAGTTGTCACTAAACTAATTTATGCTTTGGGTCAAAAAAGGATTTCATGTCTTGTGTGCTTTGAATACTGTTCAAACTATTTTAGGGTAAACCTCGAGGGTAAAGACTAAATTGTATCATTTTAAAAACCAAGACACACTATGTTGAGACAGACTATAGCTGTCGGTGTACAAGTCTGAAAACAGATTCTTGATTACTTGCAAAAGTTGTTGAATAAAAGGCATTAACGTGACGTCATTACTCTGACAAATTAATCTTATTTTTCTGTTGTATCTTCAGGCCTGTGTTTAGGGAATTCTACTTTCCTTTTATGCCTTTTGAAAGATAATATTCTCAATTGTCCTTACCATAACTTCAAAACTGCTCAATGGTAAAAGATGTGAAGTACCACAAAGGTTTTCAAGATGTTGAGTCTGAAAGCATGAAGCCTGATATGACATTTAAAAGGCTTTAAAGCAAAACTACTTTCCTGATATAGATCAAACATTTAAAGGACTCTCTAAATTTTCTACTTCAGGCAGATGGTAATGCTGAAGGTATTTTCTTAATATCTGATCTTTTGTCAGAGTTGAAAACATTCAACCAGTCAACCATTGCTTTTTTTATACTGTAACATGCAATCCAAGGGTAGCCAAAGGAGTGTATGCCTAGCGTGGTAAATCAAACTGGTGGCCACTTGAAACGACTCCTTTGTCAATTTAGGAAATTTTGGCAGGTGTTTCACTAGTTAACTCTTGCCTTAATTGTCTAGAATCACAATTGAAAATGCTGAGCAATGGAGAAGGATACTATGTGAGCTGTATGACTGAAGGGTCCAAGAGAAAGCTTGCACAAACCTGTTTGTGCTTTTATACTGAATTAGTAATGAATAGTCCACCTTCCTAGTAGCCAATTTTAAGACAAGTTCTTACAGAACGAATGTTAATTGACGAATGAACCTGATTTAAATGAGATACATTTATCAGGGTTTGTTTGAAGAGCTGCACGAAATAGAGACCGGAATTTCGGAACTATTGAGCACACATGAAAATAACCCACACCAACTAAATTTAGACAGAAAAAATAATTGTCCGTGTATAAGCTGCTCTTGTTTATGAACCATAGGGTTTTAACATGAAAGAAACGTTAATCTTGTTTATTTTACAAAACAGGTCTTTTAAACACTACAGTAACACATTATTAAGGTGATGATGTGAAAGTTGGTCAATGATAAAACCAGATGTTTCACCAAAATGGAGAAAAACCAGCTGAAATCAGTTTGTAACTGTAACATGTTTATTTGACATCAATTATTTTGACAAAAAAAATTTGTTTCAAATTCCTGTGTCATGCAAATTCATGGCTGCGGTTTAACACAATTTTGCTTTAACATACTAATTAAACTCTTTGTGGCTTGTTTGAATGTGGCTCTACAACAAAAGTTTGACTATTATACAATTATTGTCTAGTGTACTATATAGGGATGAACGTACTACAGAAAGCCATGGTCTACACTGCACTCCCCATGGTCATGAGCTTTAGGTTGTTTGGGAAAGGACAAGCTTTCTGGTACACCCAGCAGAAATTAGTGTTATCTGAAGCGTGACATTAGCTCTCTTAAAGACAGGATTTAAAGCTCTGCCATCCAGGAGGACTTCAGAGTAGAACTCTTCTCCTCACCCCCATACAGAGGCAGCAAAGGAGAGCCTGGAATGTGATTGGTGGCTGTCTTACAGTTGGCTTGAGAGCACATTGGCGTTTTCCCTGAAGTGCTGGAGAAGGTACATGTAGGGAGAGCATCCATGCTGAGACTGCTACCCTTTTGACCCATTGATGAACAAGCAGAGGATAACTGGAATTTTTTTTAATAAAGATCCACTCTACTCAAAATGTTTTTAGTTGTCCTTTGAAATGGCTGATATATTAACAAATGGTGTGTTTACTAGCATATGATTTGTACAATCTTCTTCGAAGAAGGACTTCCGTGTACAAAATGGACAATTTTTTTCTTGTTTGCTTCATTACAAAATAGGTGATAATTGTGACTGCAGCAACGGTTTTAGTGATTATTTAGAAGTTGAGCCCAAAAGCAACATGGTACTTGCTGCATAATGTCTTTCATCAGTGGGTAGGGCTTGAGAGCTGGACTTAAGACTCATGTTCTATTTATGGGAGAGATCTGACATTTACATTATATTACATTTATGCATTACATTACATTTGTGCATTTGGCAGACGCTTTTGTCCAAAGCAACTTACAGAAGAGAAGAGACAATATGCCATTTGTTACATAGTCAAATCTATCTCAGCTTGCTCATAATAATTACTAAATCTTGATTAAATATAATCTTAAAATATAATCTTGAAAATTATATTTAATGGTTTTGAACATGATCATTTTAAAATGTAACATTAGTGGATCTTTAATGTGCCTGTTCTTATGCGATTTATGCCATATTAGAGTAAAACTAATTTTTATTACATTTTGACCGAAACTTTGTGATTGACCGACGATGTTTGACATTCCTTCTTATCAGCTTTGCCCTTATTAGCCAGCTTACTTGGCTGAGAAAGTTTGGGCCATCCGAACTGACCCCTTTTTAACCTAGATGGTTAGCCTGACACAGAAGGTTGCCATTGGAAGGGTCCAACTTATTGATCGGTGCCGTCAATTTAATGAATCTGCTTGCATGTGCCCACCAGTGCTTTCCACTCCAATTTAATGGAGTGTGACGTCCATTAGCCCTTGCTCACTGATGTTTCAGATGAGACAGATTTGACACATTCAGCCGTTCACTATCTGTCTCTTTCACTTGCTGTTGCCTTTCAGTTCTCACCTCTGTTAGAGCTCAGAATGATGGCTCTGCTTCAAGATGTGTTGTCAGCAAAACCAAATCTCAAATTAGAACTTTTCAAATTTCTAGCCACAGGACAAAAGTACAAAATGTATGTTTTTTGCTTATCTACACTCTGAAATCCAATTTTGTGAATGATTTTGGCAACTTGTATACTTACATTGTTTATAGGAACGAGCAAAGCTTGTGTTCTAGCTAAGTTGGTATTTAATATGTGAGGTAATCATGCTGCACCTGCCGTATAATTACAATTTTTAAAACCTACGCTGAGACATAGAAACATCTTAAAATATTCAGATTTTTTTTCATGTGATAACCATAGTATCTGCTCAATAACATTATTACTTGTAATCTTCAACAAGATTTTTTTTATTTTTAGGTTATTATGTTTATTATGTTCATGTTTAAATAGGTTAAGAAATGTTTAAATGCCTGCCAACACCAAAAATTTAATTTGCATGGTTATTAAATGTTTAACATGTTAAGTCAATGAAAAGGTGTCCATGCGAGTTTGATGAGTTCTCTAGAAGGTATGGCGCGAAGTTGCAGTACGGCAAATCTTTTTACTTTTTTACCAAGTAGTGGTTACATCAACCAGTCAAGAGCATCCTAGAGTAGTCGTGTGAGGGGAAACCCGGAAGCTAGCAATGCGAGAAGACAGCGAGGGTTTGTCTATGGAATAATTGAGTGAGTAGAGTCCTTCTATTGTTTGTTAGCTAACATTCCGCAAGTTTCCCTATTCATGGGCTGAGCACAGCTTTATTCTTTTTTTTTTTTAAGTAATCACAAACAGTATTTTAAAACTTATTTAACCAGAAATTACTCAACCTATAAAATATATAACTTAGAATGTCAATTATGTAGACTCTACTACAGTAAAATGGTAATTGAATATCAAAGAACATGCTTAAGCACTTTTTGTAGGTGCTCAGTTGAACACATATTTAGTCAGAGCTATAGCCTGATCTTTTTGATCTTATCGTAAGATCTTCCAAACAAACTGAGATGAATATTAAAGCTTGCAGAAAGCCATTAATTCATGTGCATGTTTGTGGAAGAGATAGCGGAGTCAAAATGGCAGAGAAGGAGATGCTCAACTCTTGATCTCAAATACACATCTCTACAGATCCTAAAACATAGATGAAGACAAACAAAAGAACTCTCATTTGAAACGTAGTTTTAGTCTTTGAAAAAGCCCAAAGAGGCACACAAACCTTTGCTCTCTATAGTAGATAGGGAGGGTGAAGAAGAGGCTTTTGATATGTATCATTACCCACGCATGCCCCACTGATCCCACACCTGTGCAGTATTGATCAGGTAAAGCCCTCAGGCTTCACTGAAAGCTTGCACGTCTGAGCCTTTATAGATCACACTGTCCATTGGGTTTTGTTCATGTGTGTGTGTGTCTCTTGGGTTCCACTAGGTGAGAACAAACGAAACAGGATTACAAACATATTTTGTATGTAACTGAGAGGAAATTTCATTGTTGGGTTTATGGCATATTTTTTACAGTGAGTGCATGGTAAATTGTGATTCTCCAAAATGTACAATTTAAGCAAAATAAAGTCTCTGTCAGGTTGGATCAGACTCTCAGATAAGCCTCTCTGATAATTTAATATGTGTTTAATACATTTTGTCAAATACATATAGTTCCTGACACTCATTGTTTTACCATTTATGGTGTAAAAAAAACAGTATGCTCTACATTATTGTCCTGGGTATTGCACTCCGTACAAAGCACTAACATCTCTAGCAGCAACTCAGTTGTAGATGAAGTCAACGTGACTCACTACCCCTTGTAATAAATAAGGATCATTTAATACATTTTAATATTATGTTATTTTTCTGAAAAAAAGGTGATGAGGAAATTTTGTATTTCTCGTTAGATAAAATATTTTTTAGTTCATTACAAATAAATATATATATTTAAAATATCAATTATGTATCTTCATTCAATTTTTTAAATACTCAGCTTTTAAAGCCTATAAGCTAAGTTTAGATATTTTTCCTTTCACCATATTTCTGCCACCTAGCCCATGTGGATGGATTAGACCGACTTTTCTAAAGGAATTTTCTGTGGTTTAAGCAATGTGTTATCGCACTGGGCTCAGAAGGTGTCAAAATAACCCCTGTCCCCCACAAAGTAGAAGTCTTTTTATGGGCGTACTGAAGCATTCACAAAAGATGTAAAGTAGACGTTTGACTTTGTAAAAGATGCTTTCATGCAATCCTGTCAGTGCTGAATGAATACCTAAGCAATATGCCATGCTGTAAAACTGCAAATCTGTTTATTGTTGTGGTAGGTGGTCTCTGGGAGAGTGTGAGTGTTAAAGCATTCTGTCCTGAATGCCTGAAGTTGTCACTGCATTGATTTTGCTGGGCTGATTGTGTTCCCACTCTGTCGCCACTCTGAATATGGATGACCAGGAGCAGCAAACAGCTCAGCTTTATCACCCACTTCCTTTCGGCCCTCATCTTTCACTCACTTGCTCTCCTTCTCCTAATCTCTCCACTTCGTCATCGCTGCATATGAAATTCAGCAAACAATTTTCTTGCAAACTCCTACTGCATCAGTCTGTGTGTTTATGCACTTTATTTGTCGACACTTGACTCTCGAAAGACTATGTAGATAAATCTATTCAGTTTAGAGTTTTTAGATATTTAGCCTCCATCCTTTTACTTCTCCATGTGAAAAGCCTCCCTGTCTTCACATGGTATCCTGGAATTAATATTTTGTGAGATGGAAGGAGGGTTGGATGCTCTGCGTTGATGCCCAAATCTCTCTCATAATCTTTCTTTCAGTATACTTCAGTTAAAAGCTTTTTTAATATGTTCTCAGTAAGACCACAAGAGAGTGCATTGAGAAGAAGTGGAACTGCTTAAAGGTGCCATATTAATCATTCTTAATAACCTTCAAATCATTTTTGTATTTATCGTCAACAATGTTCTTGAATCGCTTCGGATTATTGGGCTCAGCAAAATTTGACATTTACTCCTACTTATCAGAATAGTCAGAAAATTGTCTGTTTTCATAACCAACCTTGCTATTTGTCCTCTATTGAATTCCAATTTGTTAAAAAAGAAACTGTCTAAAGAGAAGTGCCCCTCACTGCTTTCTGAGATTTCACTTGTTTCATTTCTGGCGAAGATATTGATTTCCTTTTAGCGTTCTATAAGCTTTCTTGCAATTTCAGAGAAATAAAATAGATAGATGTTGCATGTTTTCTTTACCACAGCAAAGTATGTGATTTTTCAGGAGTCTTTTTTTAGCTGTATGCTGCTCCCTCACTGTATCTTCGCAGTTTGTCTACATTCATTGTGGCAGTCTGAATCATGCGGTGATCCAAAAAGAACTCTGTGAAATGTACATCGCAGCATACTGTTTTCTGTGATAAAAAAATTTAAGCAGATAAAAATTAACTACTTTTTATGGTTGCTGACTATTATAATAAGTCCAAACCCTAGACAGACATTCTTACCTTTACTCTCAACCAAATTTTAATCAAATCTTTAAAAAATACATTACAAACCCATTCTGATGTGCAGTCTGAGAGTAATGCACATTTCCTTTTCTACTTCTAAAGATCTCTATACAACTATCCGAATTGAGATTTTCGAAAACATTTAGATGGCTTCTCTAAAGGGGGATTTTTCACTAGCTTTCCCACCTTTCTTATTTAATGTTGATACAGTTGACGCTCCTTGATGGCAATGAATCTTCAAAGTGACTTGTGAGTAACGACTCTTTTTTTTTGTGGGGGGAGTGAATCATCACCATGCGTGTACATTACACTGTTAATAATGAGAAAGTTCATTTACTTAAATTCTTTTATTTTGCTCTATTTTTGGGGTCTTTGTCAGTTCACCAGTAGATTAGGTTTTATTCAGTCATTCAAACTGTTAATTTCTTTAAGTGAATGGAAGTCTAAAGAACAAACCACCAATATGAATGCACGGCTGTTTTATCATTTTTGAGGGCTTTGTAAATCAAGTGTTGATGGTCAGAAACACCAATAAGACAAGCTTCTAAACGTTCATATTCTCTTCTGCAATTTCTTCTTTAACTCTTCATCACATTTTTCATCACAGTTTCCTTTTGTGAGTTCGACATGAGAGTGTGTTCCACTCAAAAGGCAGCTTTCATTGGTCGTTCTCCTTAAAGAAAAAAAACCCACGTTCTCCTTAAAGAAAAAAACCCAAGCCATTTTGGCAAGCCAAAAGTTTTTTTTGTTTACACCCATCATTCAGCTAGATGTGTGAGCTCATGTTTGGCCCCAATTGTTTTTAATCAAGATACGTTTGCACAATGATGTGAGGTATAGGGCTATGCCAAATATCAGAGAGAAAATTGTAATTCTAAGGAACACACTATTTTTAGGAACACACGTTAATTAGGGTGGTGAGAGGAATGTCCTTGAATGTAGACTATACATTCACCTCAAAGGTTTAATTTTAAGTAAAATTATTTAACATTTGTTGCTTTTCCAAAAACCTTGTTTGCAGTGGTACAATTATACATGGCTTTACTTAGTGTGCTTTTGGGGCCTTTTCCACTGCGTTTTGTACCTGGTACTCATACTTTATTTTATTTTACACTTGGGATGATCACTGATATATCAGTACTGTAAAGTGATATGTTTGCAAATTTTAAGACTTTGTTGGGATCCTTAAATGAAACGAGGGCTGAATTTCATTCTCTTTTGTATGTAGAGTTAATGGAGCATTTTTAACTGTTAGCTTCGTCTTAATATCTTTTAAGAGTTCTGCATAACTACTCAGTTTCAAACATAAATGAGCCGTTTTTAAAGGAACAGAAACTAGAGGTTTAAATTTAAATTACAACTTAATTTAAGAAGTACAAAAATGTAATGGATGACAAAAGACTGAAAGCATTCACATAGAATTTAAGACAACAAAGAAGGTCAGAGATGGAAGCTGAGTGGGACGCCAGTAAGCACAAATAATAGGAGATGGGTAGGTGGGTATTGGTCATAGTATAGCGCAGAGAGATTTATTGGTGCAGGTTATGAATAAACTTAAATGTAAGAAGCTGAATCCTGAGCTGTAGGTGAATTGAACAGAAAATGGATCTACTGTAAGAGAGGGGTGATGTGGTTAATGGAGGGTGTTCAGGTTATGAGCTATGCTTCAGAATTCGAAAAAGCTATAATTTCTTCAAGGCATTTCCTGGAAGGCCATGAATTTAAGAATTACAGTTATTCTGTGTAGAGTTGATCTTGTAATTTTAACTGTGTCATTCACCATGAACTTGTCCTTATGACTACAAAAATATATAAATATATATATATATATATATATATATATATATATATATATATATATATATATATATATATATATATATGCAAATATATTTAAATATATATTACAAGGCATGTCATACAGTATATAATAGTTATCACTACATGGTCAGAAGTCATCCCTTGAGCATTATTAACTAGGACTGTAGCTTTGAATCTCACTTACATTTACAGTTAAGAAAATATTGGCATATTTTTTTCCCTTGGGTTTTCAAGTTTCAAAATAATACTGGTAGCAAACAAAGGTACGCAAGTGTAATTTTAATTACATTTTGTGTTTATTTCTTGACAGTTTTGGACCCTCAACTTTCACTTTGCTTGTGAGAATAACAATATTTTCTTGCATAGTCTAACCAGTTATCAAAGAATTTTCTTGAGACATTATTTCTCAAGAGATGTCATTTTAATTTCAAGTACTGATTTCACTGAAAGTAGCAGTACAGTTTAAATTTTCACATTCATGTGTTTCAACAGTTTCAAACATCTCTCCTTTCAGTAAAATGAACACTACTTCAGTTTTTACAGATAGATTAGAAAACATTTAGCTGGTAAACTTTTTTTTGGAAAGGAGGGGAATAAATTTACACTACAGGCCTCCAGCATGAAGTGGTTGAATATATAAGAGCAAAATGTGACGAACACCAGGCGGTAAAATGGCATTGTGGTGATGCACTACTTTTCAAGAAACACAGCAGGTTGCTTTTTTCAAATAGGGTGATTCATTCAAAAGATTGGTTCTTTTAACCGTGTGATGTATGGCAAAAATGGAAATTTGTAGATGGAAACAGCCCAGCATATAAATGAAACCTCAATCTTTTTAATGAGCAAGGATAATAAAAGAGAAAATATCCCAAAATTCTGCATGACACCTCTCCAACCCGATTGTGCAGGGACATCTAGAGAGTTTGTCTGTTTGTGTTGGTGGAAAGTGCAAACAAAACATTACATAAGTAAGTCAAACCACTTGTCTCTGCATCATTTTGAGATTTTATTCCATGCGTTGAGACCACTGCAATGCCCTTTATGCTGGGTTTAGCCAGAAGTTGGTTGCCTGTTTCAACTAGTTTAAAACACTGCTTCTAGACTTTTAACTGCCATAAAAAAACATGAGCACGTTACTCAGATTTTAGCACCACTACGTTGGCTCTAGGGTTGTTTTCACATTGATTGTAAAATTCATTTTTTAGTTTTTAGATGCCTTCACATCTTGCCCCACAGTACCTTGCTGACCTACTTTAGCCATATGCTCCCTCATGCTCTCTTAGGTCAGCAGAGCATTCACTATTAGCTGTCCCAAAGACAAAGAGTGTGCGTAGAGATGATCACGTCTTTTCAGTCACTGCCCGTAAACTGCCTTGGCATATGAGACATACAGATGCTGTCACTTTTTAACTCTGAACTTAAGACTCCTTGGGTTTTTGCTCAGTTTGAGGTGGTAGCTCAGAGCAGCTCCATCATTTTTGTGTTTTTTTTTATTTGTGTACAACCCTTTGCTCAATTTTGTTGAGCACTTTGTTTTATGAGCTTTGGTCAATATTGTTTTGTATTGTGTTGTAGAGTACAAATAAAGTACAAAAAAAATTATAGCATACTTATGAACATAATGAGCACATGAAATAAAACAACTTGCATTAAATTAAACCGTTAGAAAATGACCCATATATGTATGTGTGTATACAGCAATAGCTATATTGCAATAGCAATAAACATATTTTATAATGTACCTAATACAGTATGAACGTGGGCCATGCTTACAATGAAACAAACAACACATAAAATTCTCCATGCATGCCTGCCCTGTAAAGCTGGCCTGTACTGCTCTGCCCAGTATTGCTGAGCGATATGATGAAAGTTATAACAGTGTCATGGTATTTGGCTGTATTTATTTTCATGCATGACTAGGTGTTAACTAAATTCATAATAATTTTGAGAATAATTACTGCTGCAAAATGGCTTGGAAAAGTGATTATCTGTGATAGGAATAACAAAACCATAAATAAACAGTTTTACTAATGGTACTACTTTTTTTATTAACGCATAATCAAATCAATTACTGTTGTTCCCATTACAATGCTGTTACCACTACTGTCTATAAATTGCACACTACTACAGCAGCCTATATTTTAGAACACTAAAGTGGTTTTAATGCAAGCGTATCTTTCAACCAGAGTGCCTCTCTATGATTTGTGTGTGTATGTGTCCCCTGTAACTGCAAAGTAAAAACTTCTTTATCCATTGGACTTTCATAAAGGCAACAATAGTTTTGTAACAGCTAAAAACAGAAGATGTAAAAATATTGAAATATTTCAATTATAAAATAACTTTAAAGTTGCCATGTCATATCTTGACATCTTGATGCGTTGTTTGAGTAATCCTTTATTGCTTTTTTTTGAGCTGAAAATGTTTTCGTTTTCCTTATCCCCGCCTTTTTTCTTTATCAATGCCCAAGCCACAAACACTTGTCAATCATATGAATTGCTAGTTCAGCCCTGCTCTCGATGAACTCCCGGAAATGATCCAAAAGTTTGAGTGCAGCAGACCCGCGTTGAATAAACAATGCCAGAAAAGTGCGTTTTCGGATGTCCGGAGGCTAACCTTTTGTTTGGATTAAAAAGAATGAGTTAAAAAAAGAAAAAAAAATGGCTCGGTTTGTGTCTGCTCATCAGAGAAAACGTGGGCAGATCACTTTTACCTGAGACCAGCACTTTCACATGGTTCATCAACAAAGAACAGTCTGGCAAAGGGTTTATGACGAGGCTGGCTCTGTCACTGGGTGCTTTTTCACCTGCCCGTGTTCATTGATTTGGAGGTCATCAAGTTTTAATTTATTATATATTTAATACACTAGGCGTAAATACAATAATGATATATGCATTTTTAACTCTACATCAAACCAAGCACTCACAATATGGCTTTTATAACCCTATAACGATGTCTGGTTTCAGCACACACAGGGACTCTGCATCTTCCCTAAAGTCCTAAACATGCACACAATACAACAGTCAATCATGTGAAACACACTACAGGGATGTTACTAATGTTACACGCTATTGTGCTAAGCTTGTGCATCAAAAAGCAGAGTTCGCGACCAGATCTTGTATTGGCATTTTACACAAGTACACCTATAAGAAAATAAATAATTAATAAAACAGGATGTCTACATTAGAAATCATTCAGTGTAGAGTAAGCCCGTCTGATTTACCTGTAAACACGTAGCTGATGAGCCTTTTTCCTCCTGTTTCTGTTTCATTTTGTGGACTCACATATAAAGTGCTGTTACTTCCCGCTTAGCCGTTGTCTGTCAATTAGTCAGAAGGGGCGTGCCGAAAGCTTGTCTGTGGGAGGGTTCCGTGGAAACAGCACGTTTTTGTTCTTGAGGCTTTATACACGAACACACTGGAATTGCGGTATAGGAAAAATGCAAAAAAAAAAACTTGGAAGGAAATCGTATACCGTCTAGGGACGCATCGTTTTCTAAAGTACTCGTACTTGTTAAAAGATCCCCAACACCAGGGACCGATACCAACATCTAAGAAATGTCAATATTGGAGTGGCGTGTAAAAAGGTTTATCACAGGCGCCCGTCTGCACTCCACAGCAGCTCAGAGCATGGAGAAGACAAGGTGGAACTATTTCAAAGTGAATGAAGACGACAAAAATAAGGTGGACTCCAAGTTGTGCTTAGCAAAATTGTCCAGAGGAGGCTCAAAAGGTAGCGCATTTAACTCAAGTAATTTAATCAAGTACCTAAAATCCCAACTCGACAATAAGTACAAAGAGTTTACCCACGCTTCTAAACCAACACAACTCACGCTGCAGCAAACTCTTGCAAAAAGAGAGAAAATGTCCAGAGATAAATGAAAATAACACAGGCAATTATCAAGTACATTTCATTAAGTGAACAGCCACTCTCGGAGGTAGAAAATAGAATGTTATGTAATCATTACCAGAATCGTTAATTGTTCTAGTCCTATGACACAGCTACTCCCATGTATATTATGCATTATATTATTCATGTGACTTTTACATTTCACACGTTTCATCCTACTCGTCATAATTGTTGTTAGAAACAGCGAAGAGAGAACTTCTTTTCAGGTTGGTGTTATGTGAAAGTAAAATGGTACCACAAATACCAAGCAGGAGCAATTGGTTTGTCCGAGTAATGTGTCTAAAGTATAATCGTGCATGTTTGCAATTGTAAAATTAACAAGTGAACCCATTTAACAAAATACAAAAGCAGCTTAACAAAAACAAATATTAATCGTCATACTTAATGATTTTTTTTTTTTTTTGCTGAAGTTCACTTGACAAACATTTAAATACTATTTACATGTTTACATTTGTGCTTAAAATTAGGCCAGATTTTCTAAAATGAGTTTAATAGCTTGACCATGTGTCACTGCAATTGAAATTTTTCCCGGTCATTTATATCCTTCATCATCCACTTTCTCTGACATTTAGCTCTGTAAACCAGTTTTACTGCCCACATTAAAGAGTAGGCACGAAGCCTACCCTGACAGTGTCTGAGGAGATCCCGATTAATGACTCACTTCCTCTCTGAATGAGAGATGAAGAGCCTTTGACAAAATCAGCCTGTTGACTGGACACAGATGACCTCGGTGGGGAGACTGCGCTGTGTTCTCAGACGTTGCTAGTCAACCAGAGACAATCACACTCTTTATTGAGAAGACGCAGCTGACTGACCACTGAGATTCTGACCAGTGCAAGAGTCTTCTGCTTGACCTTTCTGTGCTCTGAGTGAAAGAGTCCTGTGATGACATCTCTCGCCAATTTAATTTTAGACTGCTCATTATATTTGAGTATTTTTAATAAGGTGACACAACAGATTGAAGAGATGTTTGGAAAAGTATAGTTTATGTACAATTTAAATGAGTCTCAGTCATACTTCTATGCTGAAAGTAAGTTTTGTGATAAATACTTTATACATTCATTTCACTGGATGTAAACGAAATGGGTTTCGCGTGAATATTTAAATTACATTTAGATTTTATGTATTTAGTTGACCTTTTCACCCTTAGCTGCTTACAAATGAAAATATAGCGATAACAATTTGCTGACAAAAGCATTTAAATGAATTATGAGAAGTTTTTCCGGATACAAGGTTCAGCAATTACCTGAACAAGCGGCACAAGGTAGTTTTTTCTCATACATTTTAGTGCTTTTGGATTTAAAAACTTTTTTTTAAGCTAAGAGGTTCAGCCTTTTGTGTGATGTTTGATTGATCATTCTAACTGCCTGGTTTACAGTGAAAAAGAATGTTTTAGAAATGGGTTTCCATCAATTTAATTTACAGGGATTTGGTGCAGAGCTTGAGAAAGGCTGCTTCTATTTTTTTTTTTTTTTTTGATATCTCATCTACAGTATGCACACCAATTTCTGCTGTTTATTAGAGCACGCTGATTCAAATCCAGTGGCTACTAGAACTCACAGCTGTGATAAGTCAAAAGTTCATTCAGAAACCGAAGGAGACTCTATGCTTTGAAAGTGAATCAAAGTTTAATGTTGATAGAACTCTTGCTACCATGAAACAAAGATGAGAACAACACATTTAACAAGCGAAAAGAATATTTTATATAGGAAAAGTATTCTTTTTTGATTGTGATGTTACTAAAGTTATCTTGGCACCATATTGAACCCATTTTCTTGTATTTTTACATACCATTTTAAAGATGGGGAGAATGAAAATAATCACCTTTCTCAGTTTTGTTGTTTCAGTGTTACTCGCAGTTAGGACAACATGGATTAGTGCATCTGGGATTAAGTCTTTGAAGGAATTAGACACAGTTCTAGCACCTAAATAAAGTTACTTACACACTGCAGGGAAAAGATTTGGAGGCACACATGTTTGGGAGTGTACTGAAAAGACTACTGGCACTGGGAAAAAGGGATTATTGGAAAGCTTCTTTGTGTTTGCTCTGCCCGATGCCTCTGTTTTGCTATAGATTCAGTGTTACTCTAGAGGTTAAGTCCAATGGCGTTCCCACCTGTCCTCCACAGGATCAGCCCTTGAACTATGACCTCTGGTATTTAGGAGTTTTGATCTGCTGCAGCTCAGGAAGAGAACTGGTCGCCAACATTGGCCTGTTGTCCTTTCCTGGAACAACACATATTCCTGGAAGCACATATTCTATATGTCAGAGTAAGTGTGTGTTTAAAGGTCCCCCAAAAGTCACATATACGTGCTCAGTGCCACCCAAAACACTGAAAATGATTAGCAACAGCATTAAAAATCCCCTCATTAACAATACTATGATCAAAGTCCAAACCAAACATCAGTTTTTATTTGAAAGGAAGTCTGACACCAGCTAAACAAGTCCCAGTATACAGGTAACAAATGCCCCCAGCTAAGTTGGTATGGTAACAGCTAGCAGCAGTGCATATAAATGCCCACTTCCTCATTTGTTATGACTTTTGTGGCAAGTTTTTTAAATAGTTATGTCGTTTAGAAGTAGATTCTATCAAAACTCTGCTAGTGATCAACAAGACACTTACTTGATATAAAATTATTTCATATGCCAGACATTTAAAGTGACATAAAATAAAAAGTAGTCTAGAGATGCTTAAATACACTATATGATAAATCACAGGTTGTTTATTCATTTGAGGAGTCTTTTCCTATACCAAAGCGCAAAAGCTTTTACTACAAAAGCTTTTACTACAAAAGCTTTTACTTTCACTATATACTATAATTATACTATTATGCTTAAGTTATATAGTTCATATTCACTTTATAGAAATATGTACATATATTGTGCAGTAATTTATTTGTAATTGTGATACCAACAGAACTTTATTATCATTCGAATACCGTGTTGTTACATTTTGGCTAATTTGAATGTGAAAAATTTGAAAGATTGTAGTAAAAGGATTCCAGCAATAGATATACAAATTCAGCTTGTTTATGAAAGAAATATGGCACAAAATGAGCTCCCAGACGAGTGGTTGAAAAACAACTAAGAAGATGCCAGGGAGTAAACTTTGTAGAAGGTGTGAGTGAAGAATAGAGTGTTTGTGAGAAAATGAGAAACTTGGAAACACCTGCTAACTCTAATCAAAGTAAAAGTAAAATGTATTCAGTGCAAGAGATTTTTGGATATGAGTGACAGGCAAAAACTGATACAAATCTTCACATATTTTTTGTAATTTTGAGAAAGGCGACCTTATAAAATAAGCTATGTAAATTATATACTGTGTCTATTTTTGCTTTGGTGCTTCCTCTGGAAACTAGTCTGCTGAACTGAGCAATAGCATGCTCTATTGCAAATGATGCTTTAAGCATGATTTCTGACTGAATCCAGTCTGCAGCTTGTCTGACTCTCATTATCAGATAAAAAAATATAACCTATAAGGTTTATAAGCAAAATGAACACGCTGCCATCTTTCAGAAAGATCCTGCAGTGCAGACAAATTTAAGGAGGCAGATGAAGAGTGGACAATACTGCTTCACAAATAAATGCTAAACCCCTAGTTCCAATGAAGACCGAGCAAACAGCTTTAAAGTCTGTGGAGGAAAAAGAAAGTCCTTTCAGTTTCATGATTTTCTATCCCCCAAAAGCTAGTTTTTTACTCATACTAATGCTTTCACATGATGTCAAAAAGAAGCTGAAAATTCAAAACAGCATCCTCAAATGAAAAGAGAAATCTCAAAGCTTACATTTTTCTTTCAGAGAAAAATATAACAGGAAGTTTTTAGACTAATGAGATAGTATTATAGTTAAATGTCAATGTCTCGATTGGAAGTATTCAAAATTGCCTGGAAAGAGAGCATGCCTAAGTATAAACTAGCATTAAAAACTGCAAGAACTAACTACTATCACAAATTAATAGAAACAAGTCAAAATAACCCATGCCTTCTATTTAAAACAATGGCAAATCTACTAAAAAGGGAAACATAGACAGATTCAAATGCAGCCATAAAATTTAGCAACAATGATTTAATTAATTATTTCTCAAATAAAATTGCATCTATTAGAACATCTAAAACTCATATTCAATCTAACCAGCTTAAATCAAATTCTATGCCTTTGCTTTACTCACTGCAAAATTTTTATGAAAGAACTGCTTAAAATAACAACAGCATCTAAATCCACGAAATGCTCTCTCGATCCCGCTAGGTTACGTTCCTAAACAGCTCAAAAATGCAACAATTAAACCACTAATCAAAAAAACGCACCTGGATCCTACTGAGTTATCCAATACAATAGAAAAGCACAGCTCAGCTCCTTCTTACAGAATAGCAACTTTTATGAAGATCTTCAATCTGGATTCAGAGCGCATTACAGCAAAGAGACTGCGCTGGTTAAAATTTCAAACGATCTATTAATTGAATGTGATCAAGGGAATATCTTTCTTCTAGTTCTGCTAGATCTCAGTGCAGCCTTCAATACGATAGATCACAGGATTCTCCTCGAGAGACTAGAGAATGACTCTTACCTCTCTGACCGGAGTAAATTTGTTCATGTACATGGAGACTCATCAGACACAATAGCAGTAGAGTATGGGGTTCCTCAAGGATCTGTTATGGGACCCATCCTATTCTCAATGCTCTTAGGCAAAATTATTAGAAGCTATGGGGTTAGTTTCTATTGCTATGAAGACAATACCCAAACACAGCTAAATAAGATCTCAGAATGTGTCGCTGATATCAATGATTGGATGATTGAAAATTTTCTTATGCTAAATCCTGGTAAAACAGAAATATCACTTATTGGCTCTAAAAATCAAATACAGAATCTCTCAGTTTTAAATATGGAGCTGGGGGGACACACTGTTCATTTTTCCACTACAGTTAAAAATCTTGGCGTTATTATGAATAGTGAACTGACGTTTAAAAACCATATCTCTTATGTTACTAAGAGCACCTTCTTTCACCTCAGGTAGATTGCTACAGAACATGCTGGCTATTGTAGATGCAGAAAAATGAGTGCATGCTTTGATGACCTCCAGAATGGATTATTGTAACACTCTGTAAGACGGCTGCTTAGCCGCCACACTACATAAATAACAGGTAGTCCAAAATGCAGCAGCTAAAGTTTTCACAAGAACAAAGAAATATGATCTGTGCTCTCTTCATTTGCTTCCTGTAAAATAATGCATTGACTATAAGATACTGCTCCTTGCCTTTAAGGCACTGAATGGCTTGGCTCCGGCCTACCTGAGCAGTGTCCTATCACGAAATATTCCAGCTCCCTCTCCAAAAAAAGCAGGACTACTGATTTTTTCGAAGATTAGTAAATCTACTAGAGAGGGAAGAGCGTTCTCATATAGAGCCTCGAAGCTCTGGAACAAACTCCCGGATGTTGTCTAGAGCATAAAAACTAAATTAAAAACATGTCTGTTTAATATAGCGTTCGAATAATTGGGTTCTGCCCTTTGTCCAAACGGATATGGTGTCTGAGCGCTATAAAAATACAATCTGTTGAAAAAACAATGTGGTTCAATGTGCACATCTAACCTATCCCCATCCGTTATAGAGGTCATCATATGTATGAGTTTTGCACAGGTCATAAAGCTTTTTAAAAATATTCAGGGTTAAAACATGAATGTAAATAAATGTTAGGCAATGGAAATGCAAGTTTAGAATTGATAAAGTCATGTAGAGTTTACGAAAATTGACTATAAGAAATATGAACTCACGTTTACAAGCAATTTACATTTTTTTTTTTACAAAGTTCAGTTTTGTTGGCATTAGATAAACATGTCATGCAAACATTTTCATCACGTTTTTCAATTAAATCATATGGAAAAAAATTATTAGTATATTGTTGGGCTGCCCTCGTCTAAATATTTTACTGGTCGACTATTAGTTGCACATTAAAGCCAATAGTAGACTAATAGTCAACATATGGTTATCAAAGTATTTTCAGTGTGCCTTATGTATTAATGCTGGTCGCTCAAAATGCAAAATCAGAATGTTTTATTATGACTTTGGTATGCTATGAAGCCGCACAGCTGAATGGATCGTATAAGCCTGTTCTAGTTGACTATCGATTAATCGACCCAAACCCTAGTGTATTTGCATTGAATGGGATCCTGTAGAATTATCCTCTGCTAAATAATATTATTTTAGCCTTTCTTAGATTGACGTGGCATAGATTCATGAGATTCTCAAAGGAAACAAAGAAGAAATTCAGGAGCACAACTGAATGTGGCATTCGATAGAGATTTTCCAATAGTTGTGTTAGGGATATTCTAACTTTTTTTAGAATTCATCTGTGCAACATTTTCAAGTGCGACTTCTTTGCCACAAACATGTTCTTCAAGGCAGCAACTGCTACGCCAGAGAATTCTTTCCATTTTGTATAACTTTCTCTGAGGCTTTCTGTGAGGAGACTGCTCCCTTTTCCTTCAGCCTTTTGCTGAAGTGGGGCAGGGAAAATCACTTGGAGATTCCAAGCATCGCTGGAATCTGGAAACTTATCTTTTGAACACACTCAGTGTTATTAACCTGCTGAGTGCCAAGGCTGCTCCCTCGTTTGGAAAACCTTGGTTTGGTTGTTCAAAGGTACCAACCCTGCCTGTCTTTGTTGAACTTTTGTAAACTTGTTGAAAATTTTGTGAGCTTTTGCAAAGTCTGGACTGTATTTTAGGTAGACCTTAAGGTAATCCTGGTAATCCTAAGTTTAAGTTGCTGCTACACTGCAAAAAATGCACTCTTGGAACAAGAAAAAAAAACTAAAATAAAGTTAAACTCTTCCTACATCAAGCAAAAAAATCTGCCAATGGGGTAAGCAAATTTGACTTGGCAAGATTTCTTAAAATTAGAAAAAAATTCTAGCTGATAAATAGACAAAAACTCTCAAAACAAGACTTTACAAATTGTAAAACTGCACTGAAACTAGAATATTTCAACTTGTATCTAGTCTCTAGTGGTCTTAAAACTAGACAATCTGTCTTAAAACTAGGATGTTTTCTCTTTTATTTAAGACTAACTTAGAACATTTTGTATTAAAATAAGTATATACAACCTTAAATTAAGAAAGTTTGTGCTTAATTTTAGTTCTTAAAGTAGAATATGGGTTCTTAAAACTAAAAATTCTAGCTTACACTTTTAATTTTAAATAATTATATTATATTTTATTTAGGCCTATTGGTGAATTTTTAGACAGCACAGTTCAGATAGGAGAGCGGAAGAACATTTAGTAGAACTCTGGGGAGAAAATCGCTGAAGGACCAGAACTGGATTCGAACCCCCGTCACCAGAGGTTTCAGCTTCACATATATATATAAAACTATATAAAACTAAAAGAGAAAACATTCTTGTTTTAAGACAGATTGTCTAGTTTTAAGACCACTAGTGACTAGATACAAGTTGGATTATTCTAGTTTCAATGTGTTTTTACAGCTTGGAAAGACTTGTTTTGAGAGTTTTTGTACTTTCTTAAGATCCAACAGCTTATGTTACCAGCTAGAAGTTTTTGCTAATTTTAAGAATTCTGACCAACTGAAATTTGCTCGCCCCATTAGCAGAATCTTCTGCTTGATCTAAGAAGAGTTTGTCTATATTTGAGTTTTTTTTCTTGTTTCAAGAGTGCTTTTTTAAAGTACAGATCTCTTCCATCAAAGTTAGTTCACAACTGGATGAGGTATTAAGGTTTGGGGTATTGATGATTTATTTACGGTGTAGATCCTTTTTCTTATTTTTTTTTCACAAACATTTGAATCTTATTTCAAGAAATCAAATGTTCTTACCTTTACTTGATCTAGACTAGAACTAGATTTAAGATTTATTTTATTGTTCCAAGATGCATGCTTTTAACCGGTATTTAATATTGATTTCTTAAAATAAAATATAAGTAAGATTCTTGATATAAGAATATGTTGAGTCAAAAATTCTTGTTTTAAGATTCTTGTTTTAAGATCAGTGGCAAAATCGGCAACTTGTTTCACAAAGTTTCTTAATTCAAGAACATAAATGACCAGAATAAGATTTTTTTCTCCTCAAGAAAATATAAGTGTTATTTTCTCAAAATAAGCAATGTAATCTATACCCAAAAGGTTTAAATTAGAAAATTCTTCCAAAAATAAGAAAATCAAGATTTTCAATCTAATTTTACGCATTTTCAGCTTTGCTTAAAATTAATTTTTTGCAGTGTAGAAATAAGGCCTGTGTGGAAGACGAAGAAGAAGCCCAAATACTTCACTAAAGTAGATTTTTAAAAGTTAGACAGCAATTATGCTGTCAGGGAAGTAGAAACAAACCTTGCGAAATGAGTATTCATGTGTCCCGAACCATAGTATATATTGAAAAATTATCCGAGTGGTGCCCAGATGTGTACTTTTTCAGGTTAGATTCTGAAGTGCAGATCGATGAATGTTTAACTTGCTGATATTACCCACAATTCACAGCTCTCTGGCAAAAGGAGTTTTTTTTACCTAAAAAATGGAAGCCTCTTTAATACAAGTAATTTTTAAATAAGAAGCACAAAAATAAATACTCTTTATAATAAATATAGAGTGTTATATCAATTTTTAGAATACTTTTTAATGATGGAATGTAGAAGAAGGAGTTAAAATAAAAACAAATAGTTTCAAATGAAGTATACATTTGTTCTTTCAAAACAAATATATAGAAGTGAAATATTTAGAAGAATAGAAGTGTAATAGCTTAGTACAGCTTTGAGAACATGCTAGATTCATAGAAGTACATTCTGTTTATATTTAAATGTTCGGTGGACTTAAGTTTCATGAGCATGCCATATTAAAATAATGTTTTTTTACATGTGCTTGTGTGCTGTTTACTTTAGCCCACAGAGCAAGTTTGATTGATTTGAGTAATTGATTTTTGTAGCTTGGTGTTTGAAATTCAAGTTCTTCTGCATCTCAAAAGCATAATTTGTAACGGCAGTAAAGCAGTTTGTTTGTGGTGAAAGCTTTTGCACAGTCCACTCTTGCACATCCTTGCACATTTTTAAAGGAGAAGCAAATGTTCCCATTAGGCCAACAAATTTAAAGTAGTAGTTCGCTAAGTAGAAATCAATTACTGGTCAATCACTTATCAAGGGTTTTTTTTTTTTTTTGAAAACCTGTAGCTTTGGGCTTCCAAAGTACTAAAAGCTTGCAACTATTGGTATCAGCTTCTAACATTCATAAACAACTTAGCTAAACTCGTAAACATTTTGTCAGTTAATTAAATTGTAGACATTTGTAGTTTTTTTTTTTGTTTGTTTTTTTAGGCGAATGATGTCATGATTAATCAGGCATCAACGCTTCACTTTGAATGAACCTTTCTAAGACATTAAATCCACAGGAATCGCTCTATCTTCAGAATTGCTGCTGGGCTGTCTCAATGCTTTGCCGTGATGCCTGTGCTTTCCACGAAGCAACTCTCTTAATTTAATTGCTTGATTTGCGCAGAGATGGTCCCAGTTATCGATCTGACTGACAAAACACCATTAAAATTCAGCATAGTCTGGCTTAACCCAAAAAGAAGAGACTTGAGTGTGTCTGAATCTTTAATATCGTCTCGAATTTTCAGCTCAAATCAATGATTGTTAATAGCAACAAGAGTCATCGGTCTCAAAGAGATGAGCTCCAGGGCAGAGTCACTTAAAGTGTGTGTGTTTGTTTGTGAAACTTGATGAGAAAAATCTCGAATTGGTGCTAGAGAGTCGTTTTTAATGAGTTTAGATACTCAGCTAAATGCTTCCTAATGTTATTTTGTAAATATTTTCATGTCTTTTCACCTCTATTATTTTGTGTCAGACTCTTGACTAGATGTTTTTGGTATAGCTGTGTTTTCAACTAATCCATAGTCTCTGAAGTTGATGGCATCATTATACGATGACTCAGAGCTGAGAACAAATTTTGTTAGATTGAGGAGGAAAATAACAGGGGGGGGGGGGGTCAAGATTTCTCAAGAGTTTTAATAAACCCTTTATTAAAGGTTTGATGAAAAGTTCGCTTACATAAAAAACCCAGTCACAAGCATTTTTGGCGAGTAGTAAGAAGCACAACGAAGGACAGTCGAAGGAACAGCCCTGGAGCCTGGGAGCGACCCAGTAGAGTGACACCAAAATATGACTTGTCAATCTTGAGAAGAAAGTTGGACACCAATTTGTAGCAAGATTTCAAAAGCCCTCTGCATAAACACGAAACTAAATATAATGCATCATAAAATGTGTTTTCTACATTTACGTAGTCAGCAAGAATAAAAAAAGTGCTGGGAGAAAATCATTATAAATTTTATATATTATAAATTTTTAATGGATTTTCAATTGCTTTTTAATGTTTCACTACTAATAAAAGTTCTTTCATAGGGAGCATTTTGAGCCAACTTTGAAAGATTTATGATTTCAATATTGGTAAAAGTATTGTAATTACACTTCAATAAGTTACATTTGTTTTCCACCACAGGATTGGCTAAGCAAGTTTGGCTACCTCCCTCCGCCGGACCCTGTGAATGGACAGCTTCAAACTAAAGAAGCTCTGACGAAAGCCATCAAAGCCATGCAGAGGTTCGGAGGTCTTCAGGAAACTGGAGTTTTAGGTCAGTTTGCTTACATTGCTGAACTTCATTTGTTCTGTGTATTGTTCTGATAGTTGCATTACGTATGTATATCATAATTTTACATAATTTGACCCATACCAACTCAATCAGCAACATTTTTGATCCGTTTTTGGAGCAGTTGTTAAATTCGAGAGCAAATTATTGTCAAATTATTGTCAAAACCATGTATTATTTATAGAATTATTATTAAATTCACTAAACAAATGATAATTATTTCTCTTTAAACCAAACTAGCAAATGAAGAACTGTTCAATTTATTTCTTTAACAGTTTTTAGAATGTTATGCCATATTATTCCATATTATATAATTTATAATAAACATTTGAACCCTCTAGGTCAGGGTCTCCAATTATTTTTGATCAAAGGTCAAATTGAACAAGACAAACCTGGAAGAGAGCCAAAGGCCATGATCATCTAACCACCATCCACTCTTCCTCCACCCAGGTCAAATACAACCCCCTCAATCTAGTAAAATTTCAAATAAAGACATTTAAAAGAACACAAACAAAGACAAAACAATTTTTTGTATGTATACTTCTTAATCGTTCATCTTCATGTCGGCTTTCTTCCCTTTCGGGGTCGCCACAGCGGAATGAACCGCCAACTCTCTGGCATATGTTTTACGCAGCGGATGCCCTTCCCTGCCGCAACCCATCACTGGGAAACATTCACACACACATTTACACGTTAACACTATGGGCAATCGTTCTTATTCAATTCACTTATTCCGCATGTCTTTGGACTTGTGGGGAAACCGGAGCACCCGGAAAAAACCCACGCGATCACGGGGAGAACATGCAAACTCCACACAGAAATGCCACCTGCCCCAGCCAAGCCTAGAACCAGCGACCTTCTTGCTGTGATACGACCGTGCTACCCACTGCACCACCGTGACACCTTATACTTCTTAATCGTTTATCATTATTCAAGAACATATTTATGTTATACACATGTTATTTCACAGACTTTTTGCATCAAGAAAGCATTCTGGTTTAAAGAGTAATTGGAATTAAAAATAGTTGCATGTACATAAAATGGTGTTTTGCAATATCCACTTTGTAGACAGCAAGAGCATCCGTGCAACTCACCGATGTGGGCTTAGTGGTTTCTCTAGCAAAATAAAGCTAAACCGAAGACTTCAATCTGCTTTAAATAAACAGTTTTCAAGGAAAACAGCTTCCCATGTTCTCATTTGAGTCATAAAATAAGCCTTTTGGGAAAAATCGCACTGAAACAGCGAGAGGTTCAGATGTCAATATCACCGTAAAATTAACAAATCCATCTAGCTATATATGTTCATGGAGAAAGCGGGCAAACTAAAGCTGCACTTATAAATGTGTGGATCGTTCAAGATTGGACGCTATATTAAACTCCTGTCAGCAAACAGTTCAGCAGTCAATGGTACAGCCCATTTGAGGGGACAGCCAGAACCCTTTTGTGGGCCAGATTTGGTTTTGCTTGGAGGCATTTGTAGGCACATGCTTGTAGCCTTCAGACAAAAACATTCATATTTTGGTAAGCTAAAAACACTTTTTTCATAGTTTATCTGACAGGGTCTAACACGGTTGCATGTACGTCAGTCAGCACATATGTTCTTCATTGAGATGAGCTATATTATCTGATCATCTGATTGGTTCATGGACTGTGCTATGGCCAATTGGCATCATTACAGCCATGGAGCCATTTTGAGCTTCCAGAAAAAGAAAATAGGGTTACACAAACTTGCATGAACCAATCTGAATATGACTTGATATGAGTTATCAGTTATCAAACTGTACCATCACTTTTTGGTTTTCTGAATTATTATTTAATTGCTGTTGTTTTTTTGTGTATGATTTCTGAATTGTTATTATTGTAATTTGACTTTCATTTCTGTCTTTCACTTCTGATTTGTAAGCCTCAAAGCAGATCTCACTCCAGTGCCAGAAAAGCCTCTTCCTGTCTGCATTCTGCCCATGCTTTTGAGTGAGTCTTTATGCATGTATGTGTTTCCTACAGACCAAGAAACCTTGGGTTTAATGAAGACCCCTCGCTGCTCGCTGCCAGATGTGTCAGAGCTGGAGATGTCAGTCGGCAGAAGAAAGCGAGCATCGCCTTCTCAGAATAAGTGGAACAAGAGGCATCTCTCCTGGAGGTATTCTCACCATATTTTGGGCTGAATGATTGATTCCTGTCAGGAATGAAAGAGATGCTTTCAGAACCACTTGGATTGATGATAAACTCTAATAGAAGGCTTGTTAAAAGTAAAAAGTTTGTAGAAAGTGATGCAATATGATGGCAAAAGGCTGTAATTATTATTGGCTGAAAAGGCTTCAGTTCGTTTTGGGATCTTATTGTTTCACTGAAATTAACGGAAATTCTTTGCTAAAATCAACAGAAGTGTTCTTGTTATAATTAGGATATTAATAATTTAGGATGGCTCAGGTTATTTTACAGTCTGAATTTTACAGTGGGATAGTTAGTTTACCATGTTGTACTTAATATCTGATTCAAGTTTGGATTAAAAAAATATTTGAGAAAAAAGTAAATATTTTTGTTTACTATAGTTTTATGTGCTATGTGCTCTATGCAGCATCAAAACATCTAACTTTTCAATGAAATTTTATATATATCTAAAATAATAATATATCTTGTAAATTTTTATATTATCTGATCCAAAATATTAAACATTTTTGGAAGCCATTACTATAATCTTTGCTATAATATCATCTTAACATGAGGTGTTTCAATCTAAACAAAGTACCTGGATTCTGGTTTAGTAGGTGAATAGTACCCGGTATCAAGACTTGATTTGTTTAGACTATGATTTTGTCTGTCAGACTGCGGAGAGACATCCCTCAATTCAGGCACATTCGATTTCCATCACAGTCGACACCTCAGCTTCTTGAGGATGTCTGCTTGAAGACAGATTGACAGTGTGAAAGCCTATGTTCCTGAAGCGTCTGTGTTCGTAATACTGGGCTTTGTTTTCAGACGCTTGTTTAAGGTTTCGTTTGTATGTTCGTCTCTGTTTCTCATTACAGAAGCCCGCTGTGATCTCATATTCTCAGCTCTGTCTGCCAGCCCACTCCAGCCTATATTGTGAAATACACCTCTGTCCCTGGTGATTTAGATTAATGAGTATAAAATCAGGGAACAGGCGTATTTACTGCAGAGTTAAATTAAGTGACCTGTAAATTTTATTTGGGATGTGAAATTCATTAATTTAATAAATTAATGTTTCTAAAAAAAAAAAAGAAATTATGGGGGTTACACAAATGTATAATTTAATCAAAACAAGCTTTTCTTTGCTTTTTTGTATTTGAACAGTTTAAAGCTCTGTGTTTACTGCTTCTGATGTAGATACAATATACAATAAAAATTTAAATAAGACTGGAAAACAAAATAATTGACATTAAAGGTCAGTTTTTTAGGTTATAGATGTACATATGTGAAAATCTTTTTTCATCAATATTTTGGCTTCTCATGCTATTCAAAAAGATTAGTGAAGAATAAAACCCAGCTCTTATACTGTCACTTCCATGTCACATGTTAATGTAATTTAGTGATGTAATTTAGTACAAGCTCCTCTTGGCTTGTTTCAAGCTATTGTGCGTCTCTTGAAACTGGCTTGGAACAACTGGCAGCCCTCCAGGAACTGAGTTTGAGCCCCCCTGGTCCATATGACTAGAAAAAGTCACACAGTTACGTTCTTGTGTCCACCTTAAAGGGAATGGTATTGGTTAACAATCAGGATAAAACTGAACATGTAAACCTGTTTTAGCAATACTCCATTAGAGTATGTATCTTAGACAAAACAGACCAAATAAGTAAAATAAAGGAACTTTTATTGATATGAATTTTGCTAAACACATGCGTGGAAGGGAGAAGAGGGTGGAGCTTACCCCAACACAATGTTTTAGAGGATATTTTACAAAAATATGCATTACATAGAAGTAAATTATTAATTATTATTGTTAAGAAGTAATGATGCACGTTATATTCGACAATGTCTGCATTGTGTATGTTTTGTGTAACTTTTTCTTGGTTCTATGTTTTGTGTTAGAACCCTGTTTTTATCTTTATTGCATATTTTATTCAGTCCTGGTATTTTGTGTCTTTTAGTTTCTTTTGTTGGTCTGTGTCTTAACTAGTTTTGCCCACAGTCTAGTAAGTTTTATCAAGTAGCCAAAGAGCTAGATTGTACTGTATTTTAGCTCAATTAATCTTGCACTCGCTATGTTCAGACTTCTACATAAAGTGATCTAAATCATTTTTTTGCCCATTTTCGACCTGTGTTGTTTTTGGTAGCCATCTAAATCTTATTCTTAGTCTTTTTGACAAAAATTATTTTAGTTTTGGCCACATTTTAGTCATTTCAAAATGTAATAGCTATAGTTACATTTTAGTCGACAAAAACCTAAATTGTTTTAGTTACGTTTAGTTAACAAAAAAATAAAAGCTTTTAGTCTAGTTTTAGTTTCCAAAAAATAAAAGCTTTTCAATGTAGATTTATATAGAGAGAGAGAGGGAGAGAGAGAGAGGGAGAGAGAGAGAGGGAGAGAGAGAGAGAGAGAGAGAGGGAGAGAGAGAGAGAGAGAGAGAGAGAGAGAGGGAGAGAGAGAGAGAGAGAGAGAGAGAGAGAGAGAGAGAGAGAGAGAGAGAGAGAGAGAGAGAGAGGGAGAGATCCTGTATAAATTAGTTTGTGTTTGTTTGGGCTTGTTTGTAAATTTGGCACAAATTTTGTTCCATTAGCGGACCTTTACATGGAAAGAATTCTTTGTTGTTCTACAGATCATAAACCATGTCAGATGAGCTGTAAACATCTTTAACGGATATGTCCAGATGGCCTAGAGCAAACTGCTCAAGACATCTGACCTCACAGACATGCAGCGTAGTAAAGCATTGGCATTCTGACTCGGCAGAATTTATCATTTAGCTAGTGTCGATAGCTTAAAGGCTACAAAGAAACCATGTATTTGTTTGTTAGGAAGGATATAGAATTCCCTGAATAATTTATTTGGTTAGATTTTTTTATTGCACAGAACTTTGCTACTCTGATACGGCTGAAATTATCAAAATTTTATTCTTTCAAAATTGTTCTGGCATTGAGGATAATTGTATGAAATTTCAATGACTCGCGGTGCTCGAAACATCATATCTTGTAGTACTCAAAGATACTGATGAAGATTACAGTTGTCACAGTAGCTACAGCATTTGCCACCTCATTTTTGACCAACTGACATTTGTGAATATTAGTGCTTTTAGCATCCCTGGAGGGTTTTACTCTTTTAGTTTGTTAAACAGCATTTTGTAAGCAGCAGCAGCAGTTTGGGCACACATTTCTTTATATAGTAACAAAAATCATATCATAAAGGAGACTATGATTAGGAAATGCTCAAATTTGTTAAGGGTTGCATTTGTTGCCACATTTTACTAAATACGACTCTGTTTTATCTGAATGTTCCAAAATGTATTTATAATAATGGTTGCTAGCATTAGCTCTGTTCACATGAGGTTTAGACAGGTTTTCATATTTTATGATTTTTCTGTTTATGCTTCCTTCCGTTTCTCTCCCTCGACTTTCGTATGATTTTTGTGTGACCTTAATTTCAGCCCAGACCTTTCGTTCCCTGGGTTGATGAGGTAGCTGAGTGACCTCTGCAGAGTAGTGACTCCTATAACAGAGCTGGCCGAATCCATCAGCTCTTCCACAGAGCATGTCAGAAGCTTTGCACCTCAGCGTCAGCTGGAGTGACAGAGGTTTGCCAGTTCACCAGCTGAGAGGCCGAGCTTCTGGGATAAAGCCTCTAATGGCTTGTTTTAGGAGCAGTGATAAAAAGCTTGTCCTAGGAAAAGGCTGTACTGAAACAGAAAAATAGAGAGGGAGGGAGGGGAAGCAGTGGTGGATGCTAAATGATTAGTGCATTCTTTGGTCATACAGGTTTGTGTGAGGAGAGCTTTTTTAAGCGTGGATGAGTTAGGGAAGAATCGATCGTGTGAACGAGCTGACAGCATAAGGCTTTGATCAGCACTGCTTGACAGACTTTGACTCTTTAACCCAGCAAACATGTGACTTTAAAAAGACATTCATATCACGTCTATAAGACATCTTTTGCTTTAGAACTAGTTAAATCGACATCTTGTGCTCAGTGAGAGGTTCTTGATGCATACAAAGAAGTTCTTCTGCTAGAGAAGTCTTTTGGAAAACAAAACTTTTGAAAGAGCAATTCACCAGCTGCTATCGTCTCTAGAGACAATAATATCTGGTTCAGTTGCTTGAGACAATAATATCTGGTTCAGTTGCTTACAGTATACCTTGTGCTATTACCAGTCTCGGATCTATATTCCCAATGGACTGTTTATAACTCTGGAGCCTTGATATTGACAATTATTGACCAGAAGTCTGGATTTCTATTGTTGGACATGATCGCACAAATGGCAAAAAGCTATTTCTATCCTACTTGATTTTTAAAATGTATTTAAACACTGTTGGAACTTAGACCCTGTCCATACTAGGGTTGGGTCGATAGACGATCAGCCACGATAGACGATACATGTGATCCCCTATGTATCTTGGGTTAAGCAATGCTGCTTTGCACATGTTACTCACAGTGGCGTTCTTGATATTTGCCTTCGATCTGCTCTACTCCCCACACCACTTCATACATGTCTCTTTCATTCTCCTCTTTCATTCGGTGTAGAGCCAAAGTAGTCCCAAATAGGTGAATGTACTCCTTCCAGTTCATGCACACGTACCTGGTTACTTTGTAACCATGCTTTTTTTAAATGGTTACACTGTTCCATCACAGGTACTGTAGAGTTTTAAATATCACTTTAAAATAGAAAAAAGAGACAAGCTTTCCAATTTAAATTGGTGCATTTGAGAAAAGACATTTTGCAGAATTCTGTCGACCTTTCAGCAGCGGCCATAATTGAACCTATCCTCTTTCAGTATCATATATCCGTTTCTGCCCAGGGCGCTCTCCTGATGTGGAGTTTCCATGAATAGATTCTAAATAGCTCCCTATGCCTCAAAGTGGGGGTCTCCGAACAAAGGAAACACTAATAACAAAATGCCTATGTTGACACACCCTGTTGTTCCATGTTGGAGACTTGACATGAGAAACAATAACTGACACACTAATCTCAGAGTTGTATTACTAATATGTAATACTCAACTTTTTATAGGAGATAACTATGATGTAATAATAAAATTTACCGTACAATATCCAGAGCTGCGTTTCAACATACTCAGGTATTTTTGAAAAGGTGAAGTTTTTTTTTAAATGCTAGTGCTAGTTTTTATGTACACAGTTAAAGTGTTTAAAAACATAATGGTTATTTTCGTAACCCCTGTTGGGTAGCTCCACTAGAAGCACTCTACTCTCTCCATACTTTTTTAAAATACCAATCAGCGAATGCGTGGATGGTCACGTGATCACGTCGTCCTGCACAAAGCGGAATCATAAAAGATTCAGCCGGTCATAGATGGCACACACATGGACAGAACATAGGAATACTACACTTATCCTACCACACCTTTTGGGGCAGAATGGCGCAACCCAAGCTGGACACCCCTTCGTACATCTCAGACAATGCTACCACCACCTAGCAAGGCTGAAGAGACAGATTCAATGCTCAGGTTATAGTAACTGGTGAAGGTGTTCGGTGTTGACCAGCCCGCTGCCTTGCAGATCTCTGCCAGCAAAGTACCTCTTGCCAGCGCCCAGGAGGCCGCAACACTCCTGAAAGAGTGGACTCTCAACTGCAGGGGGCAAGGGACATCCAATGCTGTGTATGCGGTAGAGATGACCTCACCTTGTACAAATGCAAAAAGCACCAGTTCTGAAAAAGAACCATTTGAACCTTGGATAAACAAGAAAGTTTTGAAGAGTGAAACAGTTGTTGGTAAAGACTGGCGTGAGAATTTTTGTTTATTAAAGACTGTAATTCCCAGAAATTAAAAAGAAGGGTAGAAGTCTGAGAGCCTCGGGTCGAAGGTGAAAGAACCTTCTAATTGGTTGATGTAACTTTAATGGGGGAGGAGTCTGCTGCCCTCTACTGGGTACATTCACTCATTGCAATGTTTCAGATCGTTTTACCCGTTTTTTGTGGACACAGTTTTTTTTCCTACTTGTGCTCATGTTGACAAGATTTTTTTTGTTAACGGGGTAAGAAAAACTCTTTAAAAAAAATAACTGGGTATGTGGGATCAGGGCCTAAATTTGCTGGAAATGATGACCTGGAGAATGAATCGCTTCATTATTTGAGGACAAGAAATGGGGCACATTATTTTCGGACTTTACGTTAGATTTCAAGTGTGACAATATTCTGGTTGTACTGTTATAGTCAGAGAATTCAGTGCTTGGAATTAACACAAACCATTTAATTTCTCTTAAAAGCTGTTTTAAACCATTTATTATGTGATGTATCTTGCTCCGGTGCAGGCAAGTTCAAAAGAATCATTAACAATTTTTTATCTTTAAGGTTTAGAGAGAGAGACTATTGCTCTCTAATAAGAGTTCCAGTTGAACACTGATAAACAAATTTATGAATGATCGGCCAGTAAGAACACAAGTTCAGAAGTTCAGGATTTGTATTCAAAGTGCATGATGTTTCTAGTGGAGACAGACAAATCCTTATCTATTCTCCATCCTTCTACATTACACCTTTAGTACGCTCTTGAGGCCCTGGCTGCTCATTAACACCCTCATTAATTGCCCAAATAGATCAGACTTGATTTCTTTGGAGACAACTACCACTGTGTGTGCTTGCCTTTGCGTTTACAAGCTGAAAGTAGGGAGCAGAGTAAAATAGGTTCATGGTGAATATCCCTTTCCTCACCACCCTCCATTACTTTCATCACATCACTGTCTATCAAAGCCCTTGATGCTCCTAATCCTTTCTGTGTTGGCTGAAGATGGGAACATCCCTCACAATAGCTCTAGACGCTTCGGGCGTTTCACAGTAAGAGCATGAAGAAGCTGCTGTGTGAGTTCTGTGTCATGTGTTTCAATGTGTTTGGCTGAGCATCTCTCCCATATGCTGCTGTACAATGAGGGCGGAGGATGTAAATCATTATTATGTCATTTAGTTAGATAATCCCAACCATGTCCAAAGAACTCAAATTAAGAGAATCTGTCTGGGTTGCTTTTGATCCCTCATGACACGTGCCTGAAACAAGTATCTTGGGGAACTTCAAAGGGAAAACACAACCAATATCACTGGTGCTTGTCTGTCAAGCAGCCAAAGAGCTAGATTGTACTGTATTTTAGATAAATTAATCTTGCATTGGCTATGTTCAAACTACTACCTAGTGATCTAAATCAATGTTTTGCCTATAGGCAACCTTTGTTGTTTTTGGCAGCCATCTAAGTTTTAGTCTTAGTCTTTTTGCTGAAAATTATTTTAGTTTTAGTCACATTTTAGTCATTTCAAAATGTAGATTTATATTTACTTGATCTTATAAATAATCAAAAAGCAAAACATATTTAGTTCATCAACATCTAGTTATCGTCACGAGAAAAAGGTTTGTCAAATAAATAGTCGTAAGTAGCTACTCACTTCAGATTTTTTATAATCTGACCCTAGTCTCATTCATATCTGGTCCTGAACCCATTTTTACAATGAAACCTCCGTCTGAACAGCCAGGTCACATTTATTTGAATTTTACGTCATTGTATGAGGACAGACGTTGCATTTCTGAGTGTTGACTGGAAGTTTCACATCAATCAAGGCTGAGAACAGAGCCGAAAGCAATCAGTGGAAGGAAAGAGAAACAACAGATATGATTTGGTTGAAATGATGATGACTCTGGTCGGAATTAATCTAAAGCCACACACTCTTACATTCTAGTACATGTTTAACTTTCTTTTGATCGAAGGCCATTTCTGTGCATGTGCGCCTGGATACAGCAAGCAGGATGGCATTCATGCACAGGACGGATACAAGTCGCATGTTCTTTGTAATGTGAAAAAATCTGATTTCATTCGAAAAAATCTAAATTGAGCATTAGGACCTGTAGTCCGAACCTAGTCTTTATGTCTATAGCAGAACATCACAGCACTGAGATGTTCAAAGCACTTTACAGAAAACTTCATAAAAACATAGTTAATACAAACACAATAAAGTAAAAACATGTTAAAATGAGAGCAAAACATTAAACATACTGCTGATAAAACCATGCAGCCAACATAGCATAAAATGATTTAACCTTTTTTCTTCTCACAAACCACCCAGTTCTCATGGGATGGCATTGAGGAGTGCCATAAAATCTTTAAGGTAAATATAAGGTAAATGTTTTAGACCCTGTTCACACATACCCGTTTTTTTTGCAGCTGTGCTTATGGACCAGTGTTTCCCCATAACCAAAATATCCATATTTCAGAAAATACCAGAAAAAAAAATGTTTTGGAAACACTATATATTGTTTTTTTGGGGACAGATGGAGTTTAGAGGAGTTAGAGAGCAGCATGTAGCACAGATGCAGCATCATTTGCTCACACAGCTTCATGGCTAAAGGGTGACCGAAAGAGGGATTGCAATCCTGTTGTATGTGGTAAAGCATATCTTTTGTAACACATATAAAAAGTGCATGACAACACAAGCACACAGCATCTTTAAACTAAAAAATTGCTAGTTTTGAACAAGAAGCGGTTTGAGCCTTTGCTAAATGAGGACATTTTGTGAATGAAACAGTTTTTGGTAACATAAAGACGTGATAGAATTTACTTTGATAAAAGATGCTTTTCTTATCTTTGTGGGAGCTGTATTTACCAGTCGTGGTGCTGATGAGTTTCACTGGTGAAAGAAGTTTCTGATTGGTCGATTTTACTACAGGGTTGAGGAGTCTGCTATCCTCTACTGGATTTAATACATTTAATACACAATACAGCGATTTAGACCATTTTACCCGTTTTCAGGTGGAAAATTTGCTTTTTTATGGGAAATTTGCTTTTGAAGAAACTGTGCTTTCATATTGCTTCCGCTTTTGAAAAAAAAATTGTGGACTGTTATTTCCCACATGCTCACAATAGATCTTGGTCGTTTCGTTTGTTGCAGTTTATCCTTTTAGTGGATCAAGCTAACTGTATAATGCTTTAAGTGTATTTTTAAAAGAATATTCCGTATGGTTTGATGACTCAACTGTTATTATGGTTGTCTTGCACTTCTTTTTATTCAGCATAAAGCAGTGCGATGGGAGGATTGATTTGATGTGCGATTAACAGCATACAGTAAATGCCCTTTCTGGATCACTGATCTGCAGGGGTCAGAGCCCTGGAGAATTACTCCGGAATAAAGGAAATGAGTTCTTTTGATCTTCACCCCCCTGATTTTCTATTTGTCATTTTCTTTTTATTCCTCTCCCCTCATGTCCATATAATCAACCTTGTATCACATGCAGACAAAGAGAAGATATAGTGACTGAAAATTAAACGTCAGCGGTGATCTTTTACATGCTGCTGGGATGGCCAGTCTACCCCAAGGCACTTTGTCAGGCTTTCAGGTTAGCTGCCATTGCTAGTGCCTGTATGAACCAAAATGAAGCGGAGGGGAGAAAGTCTTGATTATCCTTCAGTTCAATCCAGGCTTCTATCGAAAGCCTCCCGAGTGCTGTTAAGGCCAAAATGGATGGAGAAGTCAGCTTGAAATTCATGCTCTTCAATTTTCTTGTTTCCTCAGATGAGGTTTTGTAGCTGATCAGCTTAGCTTGAAAGGAAATAAACCTTCTTTGCAAGGAAATTACAGTGATCCTGAATGTATTGCATAAGATAATCAAAGAACTGCGTCAACAGGCTAATTGGGGAAAGCTGTAGGGAGCCCACGTAGGTCTGCCAAGCTCTGCCCTGCTTTTTACCTGAGGGGAAAATATGTGTTTTGCTGACCCACATTCAGCTGAAACAACACAAAAACAAAATGATCAACATAGTCGTCTCTTTCCAGTCTTTCGTCCATTTTAAATTGCTTTATATAACACGTTCCAGAGAGCCAGTGCTGTGTTTTTACTTGGGTTGCATCATCGTCCTTCCAACTATAACAATATGCTTTTGGGAACTGAGTACACTGTTTGTGAAAGCTTTTTGGGAGGAATTCTCTTCATCCCATTCATTATTTGTTCTGTCCCAGCTCTTTTCATGTGTTGCAAATGTTGTGAGAAATGTTGTATTTGTAATACACTGTTTATTACACCATTATTCGCTCAACTCCTGTTCACGATCTCTCTCTCTGTGTTATGTCTATAATGTGTTTCTAAATATTGTTCATTTGTTTTTAAACATTTGTAACTTTTAGTCAGGTCTAAGGTTTATTACAGTTTTATAAAAAAAATCTGAAACATTTTACAGCATTTTAAGTTGGTGTATGTTTTTGTCCTCTAGCATAATGAAAACGTAGTAAATCTGCCAACAAAGTATCGTTGAGGTTTTTTTTCCCATAGCATGTTCACAAAATGCTAAAATTTTAAACTTAGTGACTTGATACTTTTTATTACTTATTATTTTCTGAACCCTTGTATGTTATCTGTTTGTTTTGAGCCTAGATTTTAATTTAAAATGATGGTATATTGATGATGGGACAACAGATATTGGCTGGTTGTGTAGTGATTAGTGGGCAAGACTTGAAGGTGCTGCTGCATCTCAGTGGATGTCATAATACAAATAAGAATTATTATTACATAATAAATTTTACAATCTGAAATAAAAAAACTGAATGAATTAAAGGAATTAATTATTATTATGAAATAATTGTATTTATTATTACAAATAAATATACATTTAAATAAAAAATATGATATAGTGTTTCTATAATAATTTTTATATAAAAAGTAACAATTATCTGAAACATTTTACAGCAATTTAAGTTAGTGTTTGTTTTTTTCCCAGTAACATAATGAAAGTGTGGTAAATCTGCCTACGAAGTTTAGGCATATCTCTTTTGATTGTCATAGCATTTTCCCAAAATATGTGTTAAAATAAGATTTCATCATTCTATTTGCTGAAACACAGAGAAAGTTTTGGCCAAACTAACACTCAAAAATGTCCCCGACAACACAATAAGGGATAACTTCTTTTAACCTGTGCACTTGCAAGCAGTCTTTTATAGCTCTCTGCCATGAACCAGACCCAAAATCTTAAGACATTGAGTCCCAGCCCTCCCCTTATCCTTTTGATTTGCATTTTTACAGTGTGTGGGAAAGAGCATTTACACAAGACAATATCTGGCACAAGTCGAGCAAGAGAGCAATGGGTTGAGATGAATTAATGTACAAACCTTGTAGCACATGGCAGGGAGAATGTTCGCTCACAAAGAGGCCACTTAGCTCATTGGCAATGCAGCTGGGGGCATCGCTGACCTTGGCACGAAAAACAAAGCCAATGAATCTAAACCCTTTATCACCTACACTGCCACAACACTTGAGTGAATCTGCATACTGTCCTTGAGCAACTGAAGCGAACAAGCTTCCAGTGTCAGAAGTACCCTAATAACTACACGAAGAAAAGTCTTAAGATGTGCAAATGCACTCAATTTCATCATTGGGTGCTCCTGTAGGAAGTATGTTCTGTAGAGGGCACTTTTCTCATCGCACTAACACTCTAAAATTAATTTCTCATCGATCTTTCACTGTATTAGGAAAGAGGCCTCGGATTGCCCTTGCAGGAAGTAATTACCATGATGGTAGGGTGCATTGGACCTCTGAATAACTGTTCCTTGTTTTCATTTTACCTAGTGAAACTGAAAAGAGAGTCAAGGGAAAGAGATGTGTTTCAACAATTTAGCATCCCAAATGGATTACTTCAGAGGTAATTCAGGAAGGGAGCAGCGAGGCTGGCTTTTTATGCTTCTTTTGACAGCTCTATGCATGTCTATTTTGGTGTTCAAAGCCATCTTAAACTTAGCTTCAAGCAGTGTCACTACTTTTAAAAAGGCTCCTTTTCTTGGTTTTAATCATTTTTCTCCTCTTACAGGGTCAGGACGTTTCCCAAGGAATCTACTTCATTGGGGCGAGACACAGTGCGGGCACTTATGTACTACGCTCTCAAAGTGTGGAGCGACATTGCGCCTCTCAACTTTCATGAGGTTGCAGGGAATGATGCGGATATTCAGATTGACTTCACCAAAGCAGATCATAATGATGGCTACCCGTTTGATGGACCAGGTGGCACAGTCGCCCATGCATTCTTTCCTGGAGAGCGATTCACAGCTGGAGACACACACTTTGATGATGAAGAAGCCTGGACCTTCAGAGCTCCGGGTATGACAAAGTTAAAACATGAAAGCTGTAGTTTTGTTTACTGTGATTATATGTGAAGCTTCTATCTTTTGGCTTGCCTTTCACAATTGTGAAACAAACCACATAAAGAATTTTTTTTATTTTATCAAGGCTGCAATGAAATTTTACTACTCTATTTTTATGACTATAAACCGACATTAAGCCCTGTGGCTAACAGCTATATTAGGGCGCTTACCTGGCAGTGGTGTGCTAATAGTCAAGGTTGATTTCCAGCTGCTGCGGTGATGTTGGACGAAATCAGCTGTGATCTCAATTTTAGCAGAGTGCTAAATTATACAATTTTTTTCTGTGAGGGTTGTTAATGGGTGAATTGTGTTACTTTATCCTGTATGTGAGGATGAGACATTATATGTCACTTACCATTATTATGAGGAGTAGGGTCTCTTCCACTGTTTGCCAAGTTTGAGTAGTTAGTAATTGGTACGAGTTAAACAATTACAGAGATGTCCTCCTACTTTTCTAGATTGACGCAATACATTTTTTGATCTTCTAGTGTTGTCTTGCACCAACAACATTAATCATGTAGCATTTTTTGTGTGTGAAAATCTCTAATTAAAAGGTGTATGATTGCTTCTACCTATATATCAAAAATATTTTTTTTTCTTTCAAGATGTAATTGTTGTGACTTTTAATCAAGTTTAATTTAGTAAACTTTATGTCTTATATCCATAATAATACTTGCTTTAAATACAATACTGCATTGCGTACTTATTTAAAAATATGTATTGATGTAGTATTTTTTTTTACTGTTTTACTAATGTAGTTATGTGAATTATAAATATTACCAGAGATGAACCATTCAGGTAAAATAAAATATTGTTACTTGCAAAAAAAAACAGTGTCACAGTGACAGTCATTCGATCATTTATTTTCATGAACTACTTCAGAGGCAAGCTGTCCTTTAGGTTTAGTGCTAAGGGCCAACATCAACAAGTTCAACTCTCTACCTCACTTCATCTTTGCAATAAGCCTAGAGGACTTGGTCTCCGCACATTTCACAAATTGATAATTGTGTAAAAAGTCCAGTTTACCTCTCAGATAAGGATAGTAACCCAATTTTCATGGTTTATCTCATGTCTTAGGACCAATCATACCTTGAAAATTTTAGGAGGTTTGTGAATCTATCAAAATAATTGTCTTTCACACTGAGAAAATGGTTAAAATAAACTGAAAATGAGGAGCACAACTTGGAAGCAGAATACAAAAATGATAAAAACAACCAAAATGTAAATTAAAAGATAACAGAACATGTGAAATCCTTTGCCATTCTTATTTAACTAACACACAAAGTAAACAACAAGCAATCTACTTCAGAGAGTTTTATAAGATATATTTACTAAAACAGCAGACCAAGCAAGAGCGGGGCTGACTCAAAGCAAAGATCAATATACTGCTTTATAAAACAAGATCAAATCAAAGGATTTGCAATCAGAATGCTCAGACAAAATCTGAGCTTGATAGCAGATGCTTTGGTTGTGAACAGGGGTGTAATAAGATGTAGATGATGCACGGGGCAGCTCACTGGGGAGGGGCAATAATCAATAGAGAACCAGTAGTGTATTGTTAGGTATGGAGGTGATCAGTGTGGATGTGACCAGAACAGAAAACAGGAGGTGGAGTTTATTTTCCTGACAGAAAGCCTGGAATAACTCACACAATCACTAAAAAAACATTATAGATCAGAATGGTATATTATGAATGAGAAAAATAAACATTACTGAAACTATGTCTCAATAATATGGGGCTAAAGCCTCCATCACAAGCGAAAAAGTCAGCTAGAACATGGTAATGCGGAATCAAATAGTTGACAAATTCCATGTCATCCCTAACATTAGTCACTTACAGGTTGTTATTGTTAAAATGACCCTCATTGGCTGCACCCCAGAACTTAAAAAGAAACAAAAAGAAAATCTAAACTGTTGACTCTTGGCGCTGGGGCTAGGTACACAGCATTGTTATTAAATCTCCCTGCATTGTTCATAATACTTTTTTTTTTTTGGTTCTAGTAAATGCAAGTTATTTTGACAATGAGTATAATGTGTATGAAGGCACATGATTGGCGTTTCTTGGGACTGAGAACATTGGGAGCTGAGCCCCTATAATACTCCCTATATTAATCATTATAAGGGATCCCACCCAGAATAAAATATATACCTTTGACAATTAAATTGGGATGAATAGCATTTTATTATCAAAGCAGAGGAATATATCCTGTTGCAACAATCTGTTATATCTCAAGAGTTAAGTAAGATATACTTCAACAATGAAACATTGTTGTTTAAAAGAGCACATTCACATTGGGAATATTGAATATTATATGTTAAATAAAATATGAAATTCAATGTTTAAGTAACAACCAAAATAAGGAAGCCTACACATAGACTGTTACCAAAAATATGCATAATTTAAAAAATTACTTTTACCTTTAAGTAACTTTGCTAACTTGGTTAACAAAGTGCTTCATAATAATTTATAAGATGCCACCAGTTCCCAAATGTTCTTCATTCTTTGATGAACAGCCCAGGCGACGCCCCTGAGACACCCATATAAAAAAAAACTTGTCACATGATTATTATGCTTAAACAGTTAATGCAAGGGTCTCAAACTTATTTAAACTCACAGGAAAGATACATAAGCTTATGTGGGCAAGCTTAGATAAAGTAGAATCATTCACATTTTGACAGCTATCATTTTATATAAAAAATAATTAACATATTTAAAAAAAAAAGCAATTGCTGTAAAATTTGACCATTATTTCTGAATGTGTAATGTGTTTCAGGGGTAAGGACAAAGGAAGGAAGAATATATTTATTTCTCATTGAAACTTAATCTGAGTGCTGAATCTGACCAATCAGGCCAAACAGTTGGTTATTTGGAAAAACACTGCCATGCAATACAAAACATTAAAATATGCAATAAATTTAACTGAGGATAAAAGTTTCTACTGACTGCTGATTCACTGTTTCCTTTTCAACACAAAATCTGTCTTTGACTTGCAAAAAAGATTTTTTACATGAATTAGTTTAGTTGTGTCTTGAAACTTGGCTCAAAAAGTAACCGCTTTAAAATATCAGTAGTTTTTAGTTTTTAGGATTCTCGCTTTATAGAGAAACTGAAGTCTGCTACCTTTTGACACAACAATACTTAAAACAATACACGAATGACGGTCGGCTAGCGCTAACAGTGCAAATACTTCTATTGGACAAAACAGACCCGTCACATTAATAGACTGCTATGATGTGTTCACAAACAGTTGTCTGCATAAATAGTATGTCTCGCACAACTGAATCGTAAAAAAAAAAAGTCAAGATGCTGCATTTGTAATGCTATTTACATTACAGGCGTTTATGACAAATGAATGTTTGACATCCCTGATTTAATGGGTATTTTGTTCAAATCTTGAAACCAAAAGTATCCCTTATACATTAAGTACATGTTAGTTTGTTCAACAAATCATGTTAGAACTTTGTCAATACATCAAAGAAATTAAATATCTTATGGTCTTGCTTATGTAATTCTAAATATGTACAAACTTTGAATTAATAAAATTATGTTGTTAATGGTTGATGGTCATTACAACATGAAGTTGTGGGGAAAATTTGTTTCTTTTTTTATTTTTGTTCCTGTAAAAAAAAAGTTTTTATTATTTCGGGTTCTTTTTTGTTCCCTATACTGGTTCGTAACTGAGTCCCACCCACTGTTCTGCAGCTGGTGAAGCTTTTAACTGTATACCCCATGCAGGACAACAAAAAACTATGTATTTATCATCACGTTGAAGCTAAACAAAACTCTATTCTAAATCCAGTAGGCAGATTGTAAGAACTTAACATAACTAAATAAGATCAGATCAAACTAAACATTTAGAGTATTTTCAGGGGGGAATCACCTACCGTGTGAATGTAGCTTAGATCCATTGACTCACAGTGTGTGCTCACCAGAGGCTGATAATTAGCACGGGGCAGGTAAGATTCCCTATGTACTGCCTTTCTCATTCAGTGAACCCTAATGAGATTGCTTCTGACGACCCTTTGCTCCCTTCCTGGACTCTCTTGTGGCAATGGGCCATATGCTCATAGAGAGCGTTGAGTCTGCCCCAATTAGAAGCTTCGTCAGATGAGCAGCTGCTAGCTCGGGCCTTTGGCAGGTGGAGATGAAATATGAGTGATTGGATGAAGAGAGAGAAATAAGGAGGATAAAATCCTGCTTAAAATCACCAGCCTCTCACCACCCTCTTACGCTGTCTGGACACTCACAGCTGAGGGTTGCACCCTGCCTCTGTCTCTTTGTGTATGTTCAGCTGACCCTTCACCGTAACGTGGCCATTTCCATGTTTTCGCTTAGTTAGCTGTCCATCTAATCACCACCTGCACCTGGACCCCCCATCTGGTCGTCAATTATTCCCGACTCCTCATCATCGTTAGTCATTTGGGGCTGTTGTAACAGAACCAAGAATTTTATCTCTGCCAAAAACGGACTTATTGTCTGTTATTTTTGGTTTCCATCTGTAATCTGACACTTTTAAGGAATTTCAAAAATACACCCATTAGGATTTTTTTTTATCAACCAATTTTTTTATTTTATTGATTGTTTCTTTTTACAAATTGCTCTTTGAGAATTTTTGTAACCCCACACTGACAACCTTGAAAAGCCTACTACGCAAACTTTGGCAATAATGGAAATAACCTTCCTTTGTTACCTCTAATTTGTTTTGGCTACCTAGAAGTTAACATTATCACGCCACGTTATAAAATTAATCAGTACAAATACAACCGTTTGAAAAACAGCAACAGATGTTATTTTTATATGATGAGGTAAATATAACATGTCATAGGTTATATTTAGCATCTATATTGTGTTTTGGTTGGCTATGAGTTGCCAGTAATCACACTATTGAAGCCAATGAGATTACTAAAACTAGGTGATGCGGATTTCTGGTGATTAGATTCAGAGGAATATGAGTTCGCAATCTCATTAGATGATGCTGGTGAATCTCTGACAACACCAGAGTGTGCTTATTTAAGTAAATGTTAAATTTAACACTTTGGCAGTGCTTATGTAAGTCCACACCTGTAGTGAATGAAGCTGGTTGACGAAAAACATAAAGTAATCAACATGAAGTCACACCCCAAGAATTTTGTTTTTGTTGATTTTAACTTTTTTTAACATTAATTTAAATGTAATCATTTCCCAAGTAGTTAATTTACGTTCTCAACAAATAGTTACATTTAGGTTCAATTTAAGTGGATTAGTTCAGATTCAAGCAATTTGAAATTGTTGCCATAATAATACTAGAAATATATATATATATATATATATATATATATATATATATATATATATATATATATATATATATATATATATATATATATATATATATATATATGTTTTATCATCTTATAAGTATCCATGATAAAGGCCAAGTCTATTTATACTGGTTAGGTTTTTTTTCTGTAAAAGGTTTCCATACAGCTTTTTTGATCCTTAAACTTTTTAAAGAAAATCTGCCTATACACAGTGATGAAACATTGAGACATGTTCAAAAAAAAACTCAGAAAGTATTGTTTCAAAGTTGAAATAAGAACTTATTTCTTGGTTGCCAAAGTAGGAGACTGAGTGTGATGATTTACCTCAGATAAACCTAGCTACAAAAAAAGGCCTGGGTATATCTCCAGACTCCAGTGGGTATAAATTAACACATTACAAAATGTATTAAACAATTGGTGACACTTTAGTTTTTAGGTCATAATAATGCATTAGGTAAGCATGAATTAAATATTAACATACTCACAACTAAGAATTGGTTAAGTACTAAAAAAAGTATTGATTAACAAAAAGTTTGTCTGATATTTTTGCTATTTATACAAGTTATGAATACATTAATAACAATTTATCTGAATCTGAAACTTCAAATAAAGTAAAATCAGGAATTTCACCTAATTAAAAAAGAATTAATCTGATGCTGATACATTATATTGTAATGCTTTTAATTTTAAAATAATATTAACTTAAATTTAAAATATTAGCTTAGAAAATGTTTGCCTTGTTTTGACAATAAAAATTATTTAAAACCACAGTTAAAAATCAGGTTTGTACAACTTTCACTGCCGAGAAAAAAACCTGCTTTAATTTGTACCAGAAATAAAAATGTGGCAATATCGTGATCATTTTTGAAATCGACAGATATGAAAAAAATTATCATTATATAATTTATGGCCATATCACCCAGCCCTAACTTTTATTTAGCATTGTCTGCATGCAGCTTATAGTTTGACTTTGGGAGAATGGAGGAATAAGATTTGTCTGTACGTATTGGATAGTGTCTCCTAATAGAGGCTAGAGTAAATATGAGGTCTTGTACTTATTTCAAAAGCTGTGTAAATGCCCCATTTTCCCATGAGTGAAAAGAGTGCAATCACGAGAGCATCTCTTAGTTATGACAGTGGGAAAATTGCTTTTATTAATTATGTATTCATTGGCAGCTCACTAATGCATACTGATCGTGGCAGCCAAAATAAAAACCTCATTAAGCTGGCAAGTTTTTATAGACATATAACAATTTGGTCCAAGCCACTGAGTAGCTGTGTTTTTAAAGACTGTGTGCATGGTCAAATTTCCATGTGTTCATCACTAAATGAAGCAAGGACCCTCGGCCCATTTTTGGCCATTTTATAAGTCATTAGCTGTTGATTTCCTTTCTGTATACCTAGTGAGCACAGAGAGTAGTACTACCTTCTCGAGAAGATTATTTGAAGCAATCTACTTTCTTTTTTATGCTTCAGTGACTTCAGAAGGAATAATTCAACTGAAAACGTTAATGCAGTCATTATTCGTGAGCTTCAATTATATGGTAGCTTTTTTAACTGGTAAAAATATTTTTTACAGGCTTGAAAAATGGATGGACGATAAGTTAAGTGACATAAGCTCATGCATGTTTCCCCTTTTTTGTCACCAAACAATGCATTCTGCAGAGAGAGGGAGAACATAAGTCTATTTAAGAACATAAATCTACCATTGATAATTGTCTTTATATTCTTCAAAGACTTTTCTCATATTTGTCAAGCATGAAAGCCTGCATGAGAAAAGAAATGATGGAAAATAATTCAGTGTTCTAATCTACGTTGAACTGTTCGACCCCTTAGTACATCTATTTTTATTGCTGAAAAGCTGTTTTAACTGTAACCTTTTTAAAGTACGCTTTTAAAATCCAGGGCCAAGCTGACAAAGTGAACTGGTTACAGGTGCGATTCAAAGAAGTTTACTCTCAGTTGTGTATGAGTCATCAGTGATACTTTTAGCTGCTTCATGCCGCCCCGAAGCAGATGTTTCCAGAGCGTAAGGTCTTAATCAGACTGCTGCACATCCATCTGTCGTCCTCCACCCCTCCTCCCTGATCGACTCACAGTTCATCTTCATGAATGGCTTGTGCTAAACAAATCAGCCTTTAGAAATTAGATACATTTCTCTGTAAACAAATACAAAAAAATGTGAATCTTTAAAGGGCCTGTAGTCCTGTGTCACTGATTACTTACTGATAACCCTCTCTAGAGTGTGCCATTAAAGTAAGGGTCTGATAAAAAAAAAACAAGAGAATTATCTTCTAGTCAACGCCTCCATTATATGAATGTTATTTTCTTTTGTGGTTTTTAATTGCTTGTTTTAGAAATAAGATTCAATATTCCAGCAATATCACTGAATATGGCTCTTTCAAACCTTGACAACACTGATAAAACTCTGAGAAATACTCTGAATTATATGTTGGAAGATTAAAATATTATATTGGATATAATAATTTCAGTAATAGTTTACTTATTTAAGAGTTTTTTAATCATTTATCTTAAGCATTTCTGCAAACAAATTCCAAGCGGTACTAAAAACAGATATTTGTGGTAATGATGGCCATTGCCGGCTCATTTCAGGGAGCAGCCTTTTTCAGATGTTAACACCAGATATGGATGTACGCTAGTTCGTAATGTGTGTGGCTGGGGGCTTTGGCCATGTTTAAAAGTGAAATTTCATTACATCAATTCAAACATTACAACTGACAACCCCACAAACAATTCAAAACAATTCCCTAATGTTTTGTTTTTGATTTTCTTACTGTTGTTTTTTTAGAACCTAAAATTATAGTTCCCAGAATATTCCCTACTGTTTTTGGTTTGGGTTACCTCGAACTCAATTCAGTGTTTAGTTCTGAGGTGTTCTCATGTAGATTAGTTGAGGAGCCTGCTATGTAGAGCCTGATATAATGTTTTATGATAAAACCTTAGTAACAGTTTGTACTTCACTGCAAATTTGACAAATTTCCCTCCCACAATTTTTACTCGCGAGTCCAGGCTGTTTTGTTTATCATATCTCACCCTGCTACTGTGCTTTAACACTATCCTCCCACTCGCAATACGGAAGATACGTTTTTGTTTTACACATTTTCACCAATAACTGAGTCTTGATTCAACAGAGAGGGAAAGACGTACCTGTGTGCACACGAGAGAGTTAGAGAACCGGCTCCCGGAGCAGTGATCACTCGTTTGTGGCTGTCAATGAGTGTTTGTAATGCATTTGTTCTACGAATTTGAGTTTGAATGATATTTCTTTTTTTGTTGTTGTTGTTGTTGTTTTGTGCTGTCGGATATACGCATTAACCTCTGCAATTAATTTTTTGTAAGTTAAATGTACAATTTGTATGTGATTAACACAAGTTTAGTCTTCTGACAAAGACAAATAGGGTTTGGGTTTTTGAGTTTGGGTCAACCACAGATGCCCACATCACTTTAAAAACATTGCTTTGTTTTTTTACATACTGCATAAAAGCAACAAGATCAACTAAAAAAATCTGTTAAGAGGAACACAGCCACACATGCTTTTCCTGTAAGAACTCATTAAAGTAAGCATACTTTTTTGTTAACGCAGACATTTTTTTATTTATATAACTAACTGTTTTAAAAAAATCATGAGAAATAATGATGATTTTAACTTATATTCAAAGTTTGAACATTGCTGAAGGAAAAAAATGGAAGTTCTGAAGAAGTATTAGCCAAAACCTCTTCTGAGGATTTAATAACCGGCTAAATCAAAATAAAGACTGGTTTTATGCTTTTTTCCTTAGTTGTAAAAGGTTTAAGTTATTTTAAGTATATTAAGCAAATGTTTTGAGTAATTTTTTCAAGGAGTAAATCTGTTCTTTTGTTTGTTTTTCCAAACCTACAGTAGATGCCCTCCGAAGTGTGCTATAAGCCTCTGTCAATGATACAAGACCCTTTGCTTGATGTAATCTTAATGAGCAAGTCGTATTCAATCTTCAATTTTCTCTGAGATGCTTCAACACCTGTGTTCTTCTTATACAGTTTGTGAGGCAACCGTCACACGTTTTTGCCATTTTCACGGTTTGCTGAGCCTAGAGGCCTATTCACCTTTCTGTAACATTTCTTTCTCTCTCTCTCTCTCTCTCTCTCTCTCTCTCTCTCTCTCTCTCTCTCTCTCTCTCTCTCTCTCTCTCTCTCTCTCTCTCTCTCTCTCTCTCTCTCTCTGACTCTTTTAAAAAAAGAGATAAAATTCAGCTACACTTTCCACATTCTTGGCTCATGCATCCATCTCTTGGGAATATTTAACAGAAAAGCATGAGAGTGTTCATGGCTGGCTGCATCATCCAGCTTCTTCTCTGAGTACTAAAGCGAGATAATGAGAAAGGTGAGCAGCGTTTAAGCACTCCATCTTGCTTGTCAATCACCGGCTCATTGTTCTGAAAATGACAATGTGGGTGGACACCCTGAACTATATTCTCTTTTTAATCACTGCCATTTCCTTGATTTAATTGCTTTGAATGTCTTCATACTCCTGAAACCACACTCAGTGGAAGTAAATATCTCAAAAGAAATGCATCTTTCCTTTCCTTAGGATCCTTCTTTTTGTATAAAGGAGTATGTTGCTCAGGTTTTAGCTGAGATTTGAATTAAACAGTTCCATGATGAGCAGCTTAATCTTCAATTAACGTAATTAAGTTAGTTGTTCTTTATCCAGAATTGTTGTAGTAGTTGATAGAAATTCCTCCAATCATTTTATTTTATGTTGTTACTGTTTTAACACAAGAATTCTATTGAAATAAACATGGAGTCTTTCAATATTCAAACCAATCAGTCGCACAACAATGATACTGTGAATCAGCCAATGTATGTTTATATTTTATTTAAACAAGCATACAATAAATTTACAGCAGGACATCCAAAGATATAAGAATACAAAAAAATGTAATACAAATTATTTAAAGAACAATGGATGTACACTTCAAAAATTTTTGCAAATTTTATTTTCTAGCATAGTATGTAGCAGTTTATGAACATTTTCCACCCTTTTTTTGGAGGATACGCCACCAGAATACATGTGGTTGGATGATTACTCTCACATTAATCTAATAACTTAAAAGACCCATGTTTAAAGAGTTAGGATAAATAATAATTACTTAATAATACATAATTATCAATTAACATTAACTGTTTAACCTTAGTTATTATATTCTGAACCCAAAACAAGCATTTAGCTAAACCCAAAACACACATTTAGCTGAATCCTAAACAAACTTTGTTTTGTACCAAGAATTAAATTTACAAATTCAATACAAAACTTATTAACTAAATAACCAAATACATAGAATACACAAACATGTGGAATATTTATTTATCTAAAATGTCAGATAGTTACAGCTGAGAAGTATAGAACATTTAACTCAATAAAGATTATACTATTTTACAAGTAAGTAGAAGTACACTTAAGAAAAATCTGTAAGAATCTGCAAGAAATTGCATGGGACAGCAGATGCTACACACCAGGGTTCCCCAAATACAGTCCTGGAGGGCCACCGCCCTGAACATTTTAGCCCTGCTCTAGTATGCATACTACTCTAGCTTCAGACAATCAGGGAGAACCTTAATTAGTGCAACCTGTGTGTTTCATGATGGATAAACCAGAAATGGGTACGCCTCTGGCCTTCCAGAACAGGATAGTTATACACAGTTAATGAATACAAGTCTTAATAAACAAGCTGATCGGTCTGAGCTCTATCACATTTGTTAAAGGTAGTAACAGAATGCTTAGATTTTTTTGTTTTCATATATGTTATAATCATATTTGAAAGCTTGCAAAATAAGCAAGACTGTGGTGCCCTTATGTTCATTACTGTGGAAGTATTTTCTTTCAAGCTTTTTATAATGTTTTCTGTCTTCTTCAGATTCTCATGGGATGGACCTGTTTGCAGTTGCGGTGCATGAGTTTGGCCATGCCATTGGACTTGCCCACACTTCTGCCATTGAGTCTATTATGCGACCTTACTACCAGGGCCCAGTGGGGGACCCCCTCAAGTACAATCTTCCTTATGAAGACAAGGTCCGGGTTTGGCAGCTTTATGGTAAGAGCACCATCTCCATTGTCGCATTCAAGTTCTTTATTAAATTTTTGTATTGACAAAAAGTTGTGAGTAGTTGCTACATGATGGCAGTGTCAGTAAGGAGATTTTGTTCATTTTGGGTCGTTCTTGAAACCGTAGTGTCTGAATAATTTTTGACGTTTAATGATGGCATAAAGACAAGGAACCTCTGAAAAGCACAGGAGAGTGCTCAAGTGCAAGTGCATGATATTTCCATGACTGAACAGCTCGATTCCGTTTTTTAATTTTTTTTTTTTTTGTGGCGTTTCTAAACCAAGTTTTGCGAATAGCCTGTGCAGATAATTAGAATGTCCTGCTCATTTTCTTTTAATTCCCTGACAATCAAACTGCAATCCTTCACCATCCGATTGCAAAAGGCCAATTCTGCTTACATAACCAAAGATGAACCCATGCGAGTATGCGCTTGTGAAAAGCATGTTTCTATTAAAAAGATGAAATTCCCAGAAAAAAGCTCTTCACTTGTTATCTGCTCTTGTTTGTTCATCTCTCCACTCTCGTTACGTTGTTTTAAATTTAAGCACTAATTATTGTTTGTGGTGATTTGCGCAGCTTGTGCTGGCGGCCTATTTCTGTGATCCCACCAGACAAATAACAGACCCAAATGAGGGAGAAAAGCCGATTGGGTCTGTACAGGGCCACTATTGATTTAATTACAGAGCTCTGTTGAGCCAGGCTGGGATTAATTGGTCCTCATCAGGACTTGAACCTTACTAATCAACATGCTGAGCGATGCATAGAACTACAAACACATTTGTTGGTAAGTGTGGAATTTGAGAGATGGTTCAGGTTGGGAATGGAATAATCAGAAAGGGCTTAAAGACAAGCCAATAGGTTCCTAAGTTAAGCTTTTAAAAAATCTATGTGAGATTTGAATGTTGTACATGCCCCGTGGATTAAATGGCAGGGTGTTTTGTCGAAATTAATTGATTCTTTCATATTGGTTTTAATTGACTTTAATGTCTAGTTTTGGTTGTACTCATCACTTTCTTGCTATATATATATATATATATATATATATATATATATATATATATATATATATATATATATATATATATATATATATATATATATATATATATATATATATATATATATATATATATATATATATATATATATATATATATATATATATATATTTGTTCAGTTATAGTTTTATTTAGTCTTTGAGTTTGTCAGCAGAACGATTGAGCAAACCTGTTATACATTATATTTAAAACAAATGCAGTGTTTAATTTACCATACTACACACATCCACTTGTTGTACAATATTAAACATTAGGGATATAATAATGATAATAATAATAATAATAGGTTAATCAAAGTAAAATTAATGTTTAATTTATAAAGCACCTTTGCATAGCTCAAGGACACTTAACAGAGTATGAGCAACATTAACATATAGGAAAGCAAAACAAATATTACAATAAAACATTAGCATAAACATAAAGGATTACACATCATGCATTAAACATACAGGGTAGCAAAACAAAGATCGCAATAAACCTAAGGTGTATGTATGAGACAAACAGAGCGGTAATTGCATTGAACATGAAGGTCAGCAAAACCGATCAGAGGTATAACAATCAGATAACAGGTGAGTTTTTTGATCAGAGATTTGAATTCAGTGATGGTATCTACAGAGCAGACTGAGCGTGGTAGGGAATTTCAAAGCTTGGGGGCAATGACACTGAACGATCTACCCCCCATAGAAGAGAGGCGGTGCAGAGGGACCGTGAGGAGCCTGGAGTTAGAGGAGCGGAGTGAGCGAGGTAGGGTTGCGGGAATCATATAGGATTTTGAATTAAACATGATAAGCAACACGAAGCCAATGAATTAAAGACAAATGTGAGCAGAGCGTTTTGTATAGGTGAGCAATCAGCAGAGTTTTGTAATGTATTGTAATCTGGTGATGGAGCCATCAGGTAGACCAATAAAAAGAGTGTTACGGTAATCGATGTGTGATATGATGAATGCATGAATGATAGTTTCTGCATCTTTAGTCCTGATGAATGGGGTTTAGCGACATGACGTAGATGAACGAAAGCAGACTTGGTGATAGATTTAATGTGTGACTGAAAGGAGAGTGTGCAGTCCAAGATTACATCAAAATTTCTGACAGAATTTGTCAGTTTGATGTGTGAACCTGCAATCTCAAATGAGGAATTAGTAGAAATAGTGTTGGTGAGTGATGGGGTTCCAATTAAGATAATTTCCATTTTATCCATGTTGAGTTTTAGAAAATTAGAGATGAGCCAATCTTTTATGTCCTTCACACCAGCAGAAATTTTGTCAGTTTGGGCAGTTAGAGCAGAAGTGCAGACAGAGATATGTGGGCAATTAGATGATCTAACATGTTTTATTTAATTCACTTTGATTATGATTATAAAATGTTTCAATATGACTAAAGAACATTCCTATTTCAAAGATCTGTTTATGACAGCACGACTTTACAGAAAAGTCTGCATTCGTGGCATTAAGCTAAATATATTTGGGCATCACATGTTTAACGTACGCCCTTCGCATGTTGTATAAGCTGAAAACTAGCAGTATATATACCCCCACCTTTTAGTGTTAAAAATTATGCAGAGACTGGTCCGGACTGCATCCGTGCTGTTGTTCTTCAAATGCTCATCAACAATAAATCTGATTGTTGAAGTTTGTTGAAGTTTGTGAAAGTTTGATCTTTTCATTTTCTGTTATGTAGATTGATTTTTTGTTTAGATCACTTCTTTAGCCACTGACAATTATCACATTTATCACTGTAATTAAAAAAAGCATGACCCAAAGTCTAACAACACTAAAATCCAAATTTTGGTAATAAATTAACGTAACGTAACAAAACATAAGAGTAAAATATCAGGAACTTGGGTCACGTACATAAATTGAAAAATGTCTCAGCAGAAGAACAGAAAGAAGAGAAGTCTCCCATCACATCTCCTTGTTTGATTTACCCTCAAGAACAGCTTGGTCTGCTAGTTGTCACTGACCAATTCAGAGTGTATGTCTTGGAAACCATGGTTTTAAAGTTTAAATTCACTTTTAGATTCTGAAAGTGATGCCTAATGTGGTTAAGCTGCCAGAGAAGAGATGAGAAAACCAAGGATTTGTTATGAGATTTTCTTTACGAAATAAACATCTGACTGATGCAACAGTGGAATCTGGCCTGGGGGTGACAAATGGATGGGTTACTGTTTCAAAGAGTTTGATTTGCTGTCTCTGGTGGGAAGAACTGGTCTTAGCTGTTGATTTAATCTGATCAGGATTTATTATAAAGCCCTGTTTAAAATAGCAGTTATTGAAAACTTTGTTAAAGGAAAGAATTCATCTTTGGAACCAAACAATTTACATTATCTTTTTTTTTTTGAGTGCATGAATGTGCAAAGAGCCTGCTTTATAATATGTCATAAGCATATATATATATATATATATATATATATATATATATATATATATATATATATATATATATATATATATATATATATATATATATATATATATATATATATATATATATATATATACATTTTAAATATCTTATTGATAAACTAAATATATTGTTGATAAAAAAAATACACAGATACATATATTTAGGCAGACAGTGACATAACGACTCAAAATTAAGTTCTTGTGTGTAAAAATTGTCAAGTTGCTGCAAAATGATATCAACTATGCTGTTTGTGTTTTTAAGTGGAAAATATTGCCACCAGAGGTGCTACATTGAAACACAAGACGGTGCCTGTTTTTGTGGGAAGGCGTGCAGAAATAATCTAGATCAAGGCCTCAAAGTATTTTCTGGAGTAGTGCAACCCCCTTTTTTATTTTGTCGACTCTGATTCAAAAGAGGCATAAGTAACTTCAAACAAGCTAAAATGAGCTTAATTAGTGGAATCAGGTGTATTGCATGAAGGTTGAAGTGAAACTATGTGGGGCTGCAGCCCTCCAGGAATCTGCTTTGAGACCACTGATCTATATAGTATCAATAGGAAGAAGGACATGTAAGGTACCAAAATGTTGTTAATGTGAATGACTGTTAATGTCAATGACTGTAAGTGTTAATGTTATTGACTAAAACTAAAAAGTCGGCCATTAAACACTTTTGATATAACGTAGGTCTACAAATGTTAACATATTTTTTTAATTTTGGTGTTTCATATAATTATTACACTTTTATAACACAGATGTGTAATTGAACTAGCACTTGTAGTCTTAACAGTTTTTGTTCGAGGTTGAAATTTGCTACTTAATGTTTTGGTTTTACCGTTATTCTTTGACTTTTTTGTACAAACCCTTCAATCTATAGAGGACCGCCCATGCTCATTACAAGGTTAATCTTTCTGTGTGGTTGCTTTTACATAACGAAGTTATGATAAATAAATGACAATGATCAATAGTTTAGATAATATACCATATATATACATTTTTTGTCAAACAGTCTAAATTTTTGATAGTTGACTTGCGTATGTTAGGATTTCAGAAACCTCAGAGTGTATCTTTTTCATATGTGTGCTGTTTTATGGATCCGCACTAATTCCACTCATCTCATGTTTTGTCAGGTGTTCGGGACTCTGTTTCACACACAGTGAAGCCAGACGGTTCGTCTCAAACCGCTGAACCACCTGTCCTGCTTGACCTCCCTGAAAACCGATCCACAATCCCGTGAGTCAACAATCTCATGTTGTGAATACTTGAAATTACTAAAGCAGTCTTTTAGGAGGATGTTTGGACCTCATAATGCATTCAGACCCACACTCTGTCTTCCTGAAGCAAAAACTAGAATGACACAAATTATAGACTCAGTTCCTGACTCCTAGTAAGCAAGCGTTTTTCTGCTCTGTGAGCTTTCTGCTCCACTCTATTTTCCTCTCTTTTCATCTTCCAAGCACATGTGTGAGACAGGTAGACTCGTTTTGACAAAGGTCAGTAATAGATTCCTCTCACAGAGCTGAGCTAATAAGCTGTGAATGAAGATCTTTGTTAATAAAGTGTCAGGCTAGCTCGCTCTCACAAAAGCAGCTCTGTCGTCGTAATTGCTCCATCATTAGCATCCCAATCACGTCAAAGTGCTAAGTCAGTCATTAGCCAGGGAATAGTGCAGAAGAGATTTGGTTGCAAGCTGCAAGCTGATTGTGGCATCTTTCTTTAATTGGCCAATCCCAAACCATACAAATAATACCGATACCACTTTTTTGGAAAGCGAGCACTTGCATTTCAGTTCTCGCTTATACCGATACTTAATAAAAACATGATTTAAATTTACAGGTAAGAGCTTTAGGCATATTATATATAATATAACAAACAAACAAGGCACTAGTTTGGAATTAAGACCATTTATTTACAATGAAAAGCATGCTGTATGCAACATATTACAGAATAAATCATTATAAAAAAGGGCTTAAATCTTAATTGTTATAAATTAAGCTTGGCTGATATTCAAGCCGCAGAATTGTTTTGCATGTATTATGGCTCGTTGTGGCATGAAACTTAGGGAGGTTAGGCTAACCTCCCAAAGCCCCCCCCCCCCCCCCCCCCTTTATAAATAGTAGTATTTTTCTTTAAATTTGTTATAAGTACACCTCTGCATATCATCCAAAAACTATCGTCCAAATGACGATCTGTTTCCAGAACTGTTTATGGCATTGGTGTACCCCCTATAACTCTCCCACCAATCCTGTTCACATAAAATGTATCATTTTTGTGCATGAGTCCAATAGACTCATTACTGCAGCTCTAGACCAGGGACAAAAGAGGACAAAGTGCTTGACTTTTTTATCAAAGGACAAATGTATGTACACATATAAAAAATAATTTTGTCTGCTGTAATCTCTCAGTACTGACTCCTGTTTTATCAAGCAGGAAAACAAGCTTTTGTTAAAAGACTGGGGAACTATAATCTTATTAATTAACTTCAAGTGTGATTTTTATGATAATTCTTTTTTGCGATCTGTGTATGTGAATAACGTTACTAATGTCATGGAAATTAATACTAAAGAGACATGATTTATGAACACAATATCATCAGTAATTTTGTTACTCATCCAAAACATGATAAAATCATCTTAGTATCAGTTATTTATGTGATCTCACTGCAAATGCTGCGAAGATAGAGAAAGAAAAGGGAGAGAGAGAGAGAAAAAGAGAAAGAGAGAGAGAGACAGACAGACAGACAGAAAAAAAACAGTGGGCATCCAAGAAGGAAGACAGGCAGGAACGAAGTGCTCCTCTGCATTCCCTCTAGCACAAGTCCCGCACCACATTCGTCACTCCCATTGCTCCTCCCTCGGACCATCGCAAGCACCACACGCGTAAACAACTCAATCTTATAGGAAACGTTACTGATATTAATTATAATGATTACATTTTCCATTACATCATGAAGCTAGAGATTTGGCAAAACAACGTCAATCTGAATTCTGTTGATTTGAGTTATTGACATATGCAATTCAATAAAACTGAATATTATTTGCCATTAAAACAGATTTAGAATTTGTATTTCCTAATTGGAATTTCTTATCTTAAATTTCAGAAGTTTGATATTCAAGCAAACAGGATATTTTTTTCGAGGACATAATTATTTTTAAATTTTTCTGCAGATATCCAGTTTGTAAAAATACAATTTCATGTTTTCAAGATGAAAAAAAGCAAAACATCAAATTCAATATTATAAACTTGAAACTGCATAAATCAGATATGACAGAAACTAGGTCATCAACAGGGAAGAGTAGATGACCACAGAACAGTTGATGATGCGATCGGAGCATGCTAGTGATTTGTTAATCATGCTAGTAATATGGGCAATTCATGGTTACAGAGAAGAATGGTGCTTCCTGAGTATATAATGAAACATTTAAATTTTATTATACTCAGTTTTAAGCCTCATTGACCTTTAAAGAGGTTGAGAGCTTCTTATTTAATCGCCCAGTTTTTTTTAGAAACTCCCAGTGGGCACCTCTAAATTAAAATGAACGTCAAATAGACATTAAAGTTTGACATAAAAAAATAGTCAAAAAGTTTTACGTCAAATTGACCTAAAAATCTTGACATTCAGATATAGACATCCATTAGTCATAAAAAAAGACAGTAATTGATTAGATTCATGCATTTATTGATGAGAATAGATGATGAGAATATGACTTTTTTCTGAAAAAATATAAGTGTGACATTGATTTGTGTGAATTGAATTGAATAAGTTTTATCAATAGTGGGAATTGATGTCAAACTTATTGTTTGCCTATTTATGCAATGCACACATTTAGTTGTTTTTAAACTTCTTTTTAAAAACAGAATAGACCAGTACATATTTTAAAATCGAATTGATGATAAAATGTGCTCTGGCTTCTTGGACTTGGTACCCTTAAGCAAGCAGAGTTTTTCCACTCTGGTTGCTTAAGTTTGTTGCTTTTCCCCCTTGCATGTTTGTAAAGCTGCTTTTGAAATAAAGTGGAAATGAGTTTTGACTCTCCAGCATTGAAAATTAGATTAAATAAAGCAACGGTTAACTAGACCGTGCTAATTTCTTAAATCTCTATCCCTTCGGCACAGACAAAAGAACTATTGCTGGTTCATGTCATCATACACAAATTATGCAGCAATAAAATTATTCAGTGTTACATTTAAGCTGCATGACCAGGAGCAGCATAAATGTTAAATAATTCAGTGGTCGCCCATCAGTAATTCTTCACACAATCAATGATTCACTGGTGAATAAATGCAAATACTTCTATCTTTTCATTCTCTGTCTTAGACTTGCCCCCGATGCCCCGGACCGATGCACAAGCAACTTTGACGCGGTCGCTCAGATTCGAGGAGAAGCTTTCTTTTTTAAAGGTATAACCCTCTCCTGCTGGTTAATTCTTTTATCTTTTTCTCTCATCATTTAAGTGGTGTCTGGGTGTGTTTGTTGTGTTATTATTTCTGCGCTGTATTTGCTTGCCTGGTTTGGCCAGCTGGGTTCCCTTCTGCCTATGGCACACATGTATTCTTCGCATTATTACCCCTCGTACATCTTGGGATATCGCATAATTACACAATAGGCTTACATAAACACAAATACTGACAGTTTCCCCATCCCTCTCGTCAGGGAAGTATTTCTGGCGTCTGACACGTGAGAAGCACCTGGTGTCACTGCGGCCTGCTCAGATCCAGCGCTTCTGGAGAGGACTTCCTGCCAACCTGGACAGTCTGGATGCCGTGTACGAGAGACCTGGAGACCATAAGATAGTCTTCTTTAAAGGTGACATTTCTTTTTTTTCTTATAATAATATTCACTATGCATGCATTTGTTTGAAATATTTCCACTGATTTCAGGCACATGCATTTACATTCATGTGTTTAGCAGATGCTTTTATCCAAATTTATTTAAAACATAGACAATATGCAATTTGCAGGGCCAGGTTCTTCACACACCTAAACAAATTTAAATCCGCACTCTCGCTCAGATGGCTTTTTCAATAGCTTCACACCTCTGCTGTTTAATGTTGATGAAGTGATGTCACTTGCTCTTGGATGGCTCTCAGGGGTAGTGATTTGTCTTTTGTGAATGATCAGTTCATTTGACTTGTGACAAGTAAATGTTTTTGGGATTTATATATTATAATACTATTACATAATCTTTTGTGGGCATTGTCAAACAACTCTTGATGGTCAGACACCAACAAGATGAGCTCCATATTGCATATTCAACTTCTTCTCAGTCTCTTCTTCGCTTTGGTCTTTGCTATTTCCTGTTCTAAGTTTGATGCAAGAGTGTAAAAAATTAGAAAAGAAATTAATCTAGGTGTGGGATGGCCTAGAAAGAGATTATGGGAAAGCATTTTTTTATTTTAAGGCTGTGTTCTATTTCTCACTTGGCACTGTTATAAGCCATTCATTTGTCCAAAGACAGAATCAAAGGTGGTGGGAAGGTGATTTTGCTTGCTGTTGCCCTCTGCTGGATAAGCATGGCAAGACCAAGGAAAAACACACGAACGCGCTAACCGCATAGTAATCTTTAAAATTTGGATAAAACCATTAAAACCTCTAAATCTGACTCCATTAAAATTAATAATTAATGGTCACGTTATTTTCTCTCCTCTCCTTACAATTAGTTTTATTAATTTAGAAAGACATAATGGTTCTTAAAATTTGCCTCTCACCAGTATTTAACATTTCTCACGGTTCAGAACACTGTCGCTTTTCAGAAGTCTCAATTTTCATAAGCCTTCGACGAACAAGAGCTGTTACAGAAGTGTATTATAACCGTTCAAGGGATTCACAGAAAACAGTCACTTTTTGTGACTTCTCATTCCGGAGATGAGTTCCCAACGGGCACGAGCTGTTCAAATAGGAATTATGAAATCTTAGGAGGTGCTGTGTAATTCCTACAGAAAATGCACTGATCAGACACCCTCTTACTGATCAGAATATCTGAATATAATAGAAGCCTTTTTCACTCATTTGAACTTTGAGCTCATGGTAACTGCATTTGGATACAAACAATGAGCATACAGCTATCTGTGCAAAGTCATTCCAGGTAAGAGAGATGATGATTTCTGGATAAACTTCAAACAAATGATTATGTCGATTCATTAATCAGGTAAATCATAAGCAAATTCACTTTTAGTTAAACTTTCAATCATCAAAAAAACATTCAATTCAAAACAATATACAGCAAGAAATCAATCACAAAGAAAATAGCTATCTAACTAAAATACATTCTTAACTAACCCAATAACATAGAGAGAACTTGTTTTACCTGGTTGAGAGAGAAAGACTGTGTACTGCGACCCGTGCGGGAATTCTGATTACAGAGTTCCACGATTTTAGGGAGAAATCCCTTTAAATACTTGAAATATCAATATCAAATTACAACATTATTCTTAACTTGACTGTCCTTCTGTGAAAACCCTATATTTTAAAAGTTGCTCTTCTGTATGATTGGTACACTGAGATACAATGGTGAGAGCTCAGACATTGTGGTGCGGAGCAAAACACTTGAGGATTTTTTTTATTAAATAAACTCATATGCAGATTCAAGACACAGTGAGGCCCATATCACTCGACACCCAGAACCAGTCCCTTGGCTCCATGCACTGTCATTCAAATGTTTGTTTCAAGCTGTGAGCTCACTTTCGGCTCTGTTCCAAAAAGACAGCTCGTTTATTTAATTCGCATGACCATGTAAGAGACATCTCAGAAACATCTGGCTCAATCTGTGCGTTCTGCCCGATATGCATCTGGAAAGGTGGCCGTCCTTGTTGGTTCTTGTGTTCAAAGCAAATGGCCAGGCCTGCACTTCTCAAGCAGATAACAAAAAGGCACAATTCAGTTTCTTACAGAACTAACACTTAGCCCTTTCCTTTGCCCCTTGTGTAACAGTACATTTATGTTTTATTTTATATATTATATGTGTGTTATTTGTGTGCAAAGTACTTTTTTTACTGATATATCTAAATGAAAAATATTATGACATGAAACCAAACATAAAACTATAGTTTTTGAAAGATGACAAGACAAGTACCTGTGGCTGTCTTTCATAGCCCAGGAAGCCATCTTAGGTAAACATCCCTGCTCTTGCATCACTGCGCTGTGCAGGCTGGGAAATCCTGCTCAAGCACTTGGTCTAAAATGTGTTTCCACCCCTTTCCTGTAAAAAAGAGAATTTACACACTTACACATTTACACTTCCAGTGTGCATTCTTCATTGAGATGCATTAGCATTTCATCTAATTGGTTAGTGGGCGTGGCTACAGCCATCTAGCTCTTTTAAGCTCCCAGTAAAAAATAAAATAGGGTTTTACATGAACTCATACATGAACCACATCTTGATTTGACTTGAGGTATGTTTAGATCAGGGAACAATACTAAAATGTTATTTTTTGCATGATATGAAACCCTGAAATGATTGAAATGATTAATCGGACATTCCCTTTGAAAGTTGAAATTCCCTATGAAGTTCTTTTTGTGACTTTAGCTGACAAATTCAGCTAAAAAGTAAAAAAGAAGATGTGTTCTAAATTAACAGAACTTCAACATGCTTTTCTTCTGGACCTTTTAATCTTGTCAGGCGCTTAAGAATCCTATTTTCACTTCTTTAGGAGGCAAGTACTGGGTGTTCAAAGATAATAATGTGGAGGAAGGCTATCCCCGCCCGGTCAGTGACTTTGGCCTGCCTGAGGAAGGAGTGGACGCGGTTTTTGTGTGGCAGCATAATGAGAAAACCTACTTCTTCAAGGACAACTACTACTGGCGCTATGACGACCATCTGCGCCGCATGGACCTCAGCTACCCAAAAGACACAGCGCTGTGGAAAGGCATCCCATCTCACCTCGACGATGCCATGCGCTGGTCTGACAGTAAGTTCTGCTAGTGTCTTTTAAATCTATAAAACTGTTTTCTGGCTCTGTTTTGAATGTTTATGATGGACTTAAATGTTTTAGTGGTGACAAATTGCATAAGGAGGCTCTTTAATTCCTAAATTAGAGCATGTCTGTATGCATTTGATATGGTAATTTTCCTATAAAAGTCAGCTTTTATCTCATATACACATTGAATTATGCTGCTCTAGGAAATGCATAATATTAATGTCTCTTTTAGCCAAGAGATGTCCATTATTTCTTTGTTGGGAATAAAATGATTTTCATTAGTATGGGATCCTTTTTACTTCAAACAGACATGCTTCATGTGTTTTGGTCATTCATTTCAACAACTGCTGTTTTGTAGCCGGTTGCAAGCTTTTGAAGTGCTTTTAGAGTGCACCTGTTTGAAAATGCTTTTTTTTTCTCAAAAAGTAAAATAAACTCAAGTTTTCACAAAGGAGTACAGCTTTTTAAAATATTTTTTTTTTGATAATTTTTTGCGTTTTCATTGGCAAACATGGCCAGTCTTGACAGCTAATATGCATAGGCGTAGTTTGAACTTTTTTTGGTAGGAGGGGTCTACCTGGAGGTATAACCCCCTCTACCACACTCAGTGTGTTGGAAAAGAATTTTAATTTGGATGAATTGTTGGATCATATTTTAATTTATCGTTTTTTTGTAAATATGGCTACCAGTAAATTCTGTTCATGGGAAATACTTTGCCTTATTGTGGTGTTGATCTGAAAAGCCCACCTTCGCAAACTGCTTTGAATCTTGGGGTGTGCATGACCAGCTTAATAAATAAAAAGCCATAAAACCATCAATACAACATTCTTAGTGTTTGTTTTCTTTCATCCAACTTCCTGTTGGATGAACAGGCTTTTTCATCCAGTCTTAGTTGAAGGTTCATGTATGATTGTACAAATAGTGTACGAATGTATAAATTATTAAAGATTCCTTTTTATACTTTTTCTTGACCATTGAATACATCTTCATGTCCTCTTTTCATTGAAAGGTCTCTCTGTTCTCAAAGTACAAAGCATAGCTTTGCACATCAAATAAATAAACTGCACTGTTTCGTTGTGTGACCTCGCTGTGTTGTGATGAAATGATTTTATTTGTTGGAGGGGACGAGAGGCTGGCAGGTGTTTTGATTGTGCGGTTGTCATAGCAGCGGTTTTGAGCACTATGGGAGTAGAATGGAGACAGAGGGTATAATGCCCTGTCGTGTCTAATGCAAGACATTGTGTGATGGACAAGAAGCTCCTCTTTTTTTCTTCATGTATGAAGAGACGCAAAAACATTTTTAGTTCTCGAAATTAGGAGCTTAAGGCAAGTGCTGTCCTAATTAAATTAGATTTCAGTATAGATTTCAGAATACCCATTGTTTTCCATACCAGCCATTTCATTTGCTTTGCCAGCCAGATGAGTATGTTTGGAAACTTTCAGAATGAATTTGATCAAAAAACGAATATGTAAAAATGAGTAGGGGTGATAGGTACACGTACCCAAAATAACATTCATTGCTCTGGTTACTAACTAAATATGACAAACTTTGAGTAGTATGAAACTTTTATTTTGAAATCTATAACTTATCTTTTCAGACTGCCAACTGGTTAGAGCACTTTCACTATGTATCATATAATATTCAAGGAATTAAAGCCAAAGCAGACTGGTTAGCCTGATATGACATCAAGGCTACATCAAATTGACAAACTTGTAATTATTTTGATCGGTAGATTAGTGATGAGTACTGTACTTATGTCCGTCAACATTCCCAGTAAGCTGCATACATGTGCAAGTTCACAGCAGTCCCTTAGTTATCACACAGAAAATCACACGAAACAAAATTCAAACCTGATCTATTTTGTGCCAGTGTGTGACTGTTATACAATGATAGGATGTTGTTCACACACGTTGTTTCTGCAGCTAATTAATTTCATCAATAGCTATCCTTACATCTTGCCACCAGCGGTTTGGAGAAATAAAACATGTGAATGAAGCATTGCTACATTATAAAGTTTGTGTACTGTGTCATCGTTTGATTACAATTATAGACTAACATACATACATATGTGAAATTAACAGTGACATGCAATTCAAATTCTTTATTTTGGGCAGTCATTACACAAAACCGCCAATTCTGAGCTGAAATGAGCCAAAATGCCCATCACAACAGGAGTTTTTGTTTCAATCGCCTCTCTGTGCAGAACTGTAACTGAATCTGCATAAGAAGCATGAGGGAACAACAAATTACAAGGCAGATCAATGTTCTAACTGTTTTCATTTTAAAACGCATCATGTGAAAGGTTCAAACGTTTTAGCTCGTGATATAGTTATGATAAAAATGGAAGGTTTAAGAAGAGCAAACTATTTTATAATGTTGTCTAAAATAAACTCTGTTTTATTTCTTGGTTTAATGTCAGGCTACAACTGGTTGTTTTTCTGGTATAGTGTAGTAAAACTGTAGTTTTATATATATTAAAAACTACATAGTTGATAAACTATATATATATATATATTGAAAAACCATTAATAGTCACTGTTTAGCCATTTAATTGTTTAAAAGTGGGTGCCTTTTACTTGTTAAAAATGCGCTTTGATAATTGATTTAACTTTGATTGGTTTTCACATGTTTAATTAAAATCTAAAACAGCTTGTGGAGTATTCATACTCCAATTCAAAGGCAGATCAATGTTTTATTCATTCTAAAATACACCCAGTGAAAGGTTAAAAAAATCCTATGTAAATGTGCATGGTTAAAGTAGGCAATTGTTTTAAAAAGCCAGTGTTATTGGGCATCTTACATTGAAGACTGTCTGAATACAGAATCTGTAATCTGGTAGGGAGTTCAAAGGGCCTCCAGACTTATCACAACAGTGAAGAAGCTCTATATTTCTAGTGGTAAACAGGATTTAGAGGATACCCATTGTAGGCCTGCAAGGACTCTTTCTGAGTGAGAGTTTGTGTGTTTCAATATGCTTGATTGAGTTTTGTTTGTTACTTCAGTTTCTTCTCAGAAAAACTTTAAATTGCACTGAAAACTGTATTTGAGAGTGGCCTCACCAGGGAGTACCCTACCTTTGGCCTAATTTGAGATTAAAATGTTGGTCACACCAGGACTAATCTGAATAAAGTAGCATTTTATTGACCTTTTAAGATAAATCAGGTTTTTAAATCGACAAATAAATAAAGCATGAATCATTGTGGACAAATTTGGAAATAAACAAGGAGTTTCATATTCCCTGGCATTGTACCAAAACAGAAAGATTTCAAATGAAAATATTATTTCATTCTCATAGCCACATGCTCCTGCAGAAGCTAGATGAAGAAAGGCTTCTTAAAATAGGGAATAGGGTATTGATAAAATCTAAAGGCTCACTGGAGACGCATCTGCGTGCATGTTGATATCAGCTGAAATGATAGCGCTGCTTGGTAAGCTGAGCACGAAATATACCTCAGCAGTTGAAAGCAGGGCAATAGATGTGTTTGATGAAAGTATGCATTAAATATAGCATCTGTAAGAACATTTCTCTAACATTACCATATATCTACTTAAAAGTTAATAAAACTTTTTTTTGGGGGGGGGGTGGGGGGGGGGGGGGGGGGGGGGGGGGGGGGGGGGGGGGGGGGTCTGACAATCATTTTGCATATCTTGCTTATGGTAAATTAAATAAAAAAGCAGACAAGTGAGTTTTGTGACTTGAATTATTATGTTATGGCTTCGTGCTTGTTTTCCAAATAACAATTTATTCAGGAGCCAACTAATTTTCTGTTTGCTTTCTTTATTCTCTAACTAGCACTGTTTAAGGTTCCGCTTCACTCACTAGAGCTCTGTCACAAAGACAGAGTGGGCACAGAAAGTGTCTTATCAGGTGATGCCCTCTGAAGCTTTGCCAGCCCCACAGGAAGAGGCGAGAAAAGAGGCCACACCAAAGTGACAGTCCTTAGCACCCATGAGAGGGGAGAACTATCAGCCCGAGGAAGAGCTGGCAAGCTTAGCCTGCTCAAATAGTCAAGGCAGCACTTAAGAGCAATTTCACCTGCAAAGTGAGAGAGAGAGAGAGAGAGGGATGGTTTTGTCACAGTTTTGTCTATTAGATTTTGATATAGAAATAGATCTGAATCTAAAAATACATTAAATAATTTTCTTGCAAGTACTTGTTATTAAATCATTTTTAAAGATTTTGCAAAATATATTGACAAAATATTATTTAAAAAAACACAATTAAAACCGGGTGAGACAACCCACTCTAATAAGTTTTGAGCTCTAATGCTAAAAAAAGTTTTTCATCACCCAACAAGCAATCCTTTGTTCTGTAACAAACAAACTTTTGTTGTGTCAACAAACAAATTTTCCTGTTTCACCAATGTTAAAAATAAAATTGTATTCTTTGCTACTTCCCCTCTAGTCTTATTCACTTATTTTTTTGTGCTATTATCCCACCAGCTTTACGCGAAATGCAGCATATAAGCGGACCTCGAATTAGGAACCTTCTGACTGAAACATAGCAGTGCTTCTGACTCTTCCAACATGCATTTACAGTGGCTTCATCCCAAATTATTTACATTCATGAGATTGGCTTGACTATAAAGTATTGTGGTCTGCACATCCAATCAATCAAACCAAAATGCCATATCATGGCAAGGTTTTTAAAATGCAGACATTACACACTTAAGTAAATCTTTGTATAATTTGTTCATTAGATAAAAAAAGAAAATAACATGTTTTTTCGTTACAAAAAATGCAAAAGGTTTTCCCTTTTCTCATACTCATGCCTCAACTTTTGAGACAATGGACATTGAGAGATGGTCTAAAAAGAGTGCAAGAACATTTTGTGTTCACATTCTATAAAGAAAAAGGTGGATGACAAACACAGAATGTGAGAGAATCTTTTCATGTCAAGACAAACAAAGAAGACTGGAAAGTAGACATGCTAAATATTGAAGTTTAAAAATAAAAAAGTTCAACTGTTATTATGTTCTATCTGAAGTCCTGTATTTATTTTCAGGCTTTTTTCAGGGCCTTTTATTTAACTTATAATATTTAGACTTCAAATTGCTGTTTTACTTATTTAGTTTAGTAAAACTGTATTTCTGTTTATTACATTTCATCTTTCGTTTTATCTATTTTTTTTGTGAAATGTACAAAATTAATAAAAGGGGACTCTTTTACCTCGCGTCATTACATTTGTAAAAACAAATTAAAAAATACTACTTACATCACCAGTGGAGTGGAATCTATGTCTGTCATCAGCCCAAGACTGGAACAAAAGCTGGCCATATAATCACTTTCACAAAATATGGGACCATGACAGGGTAAAGAGTTTAGGTAGCATTTCAATTATTTAAAACTGACAATTTAGAATTAGAAAAAGCTAAATATTCTTAAATATTAAAAGAATATATTAAAATATTCTGTTATAGACTAGCTTTTTCTTTAAAGGCCCAAAGAGAAAGTAGCAACCTAATTGTTTAAAAGTGTGGGCTTTTTACAAGTGAACATGTTGAATTAACTTTGAGAAATTTTCACATTTTATTCAAGCAATCTTGTATAATTCAAATACTTGAAAGATAATTTCAATACCTAGATTAGTGAAAAACTATTCATGAAACATGTATGATTTTTAGTCTGTCATTCTAGCTGTGTTGGTAGCTGTTTTTTTCTGCGTGGTATTCTTTCTTCAACAAGCCAGCTCTCAGACCACACGGGATCTAAATCAAGCCATTTTTGTGATGTAGAATAAAAACTCTTGTCAGATTCATTCCGTGTAACTTTCGTGTCTCAAAAAAGAAAATAGAGCTGGCATAAATGGGAAACATTTTATCAAAATTACAGGTTTGCACCTCACGCAATCAGCTCTGAAGTATCCACTTGATGCCATCATCAAACCTGTGCTTTACATCCTGTGTTTTGTTCTCCTCCACCCCAGGTGGATCGTATTTCTTCAAGGGGAAGGAGTACTGGCGCGTGGCAGGCAGTGATATGGAGGTTGAATCGGGTTACCCACGGCCCATTGGCAAAGATTGGCTGTTGTGCACTGAAATGCAGTCAGACTCCCCGGAGATGCAGAACAACTCCAACACCAGACTTCACGGTCAGCACCAGGCAGACCATGCAGAGAACGGCTATGAGGTGTGTTCCTGCACCTCAGACTCAGCCTCCCCGCTGGGCACGCGGTTGACTCTGTCACCGGGGTGGCTCTTGGCACCCCTCTGGACACTAGCGTTAGCTCTTCACTCTGCTCCGCTCTGATAAGAGCAGAACCACGGGCCTGTTCTCAGAGAGACTCTCGGAGCCAAACGCAGAAGCCTGTGGGGGAGCAGAAGCCCTCACCACCTGACTCAAGAGGGCGATCAGATCAATTACTTTTTTTGTTAAAAAAGTTTTCTTATTTTCTCTGGAAACTGCGAATAATATTGTTGTAATTTCAATAGCGATGCTTGCTCTTGTACGATAGCTCATTCCTGCCAAACACTTATATATTTTTCCACTCAATTATGTCGTAATAACAAGATTTTTCGCGTAAATACTATATCGTGTTGTGAATGCGACTTAAAAATAAAAATAAGATCATGTTATTATTACATACTATGGGATTTTTTTCGAGATCCTTTTGTTGTTTTTACGAGATAATTATATCATAAATAAACTACGTAATTATCTCGGTTAAAATTGCATAGTTACGTTATAAAAAAGTCTTGGTATGTCTTGTACAGTGACAAATTACAGCCTTTTCAAACTGAGATCTTCAGAGATAGTACATCAGTCAATAAACAAACCAGACAACATGGATATTTTATGTCCTCAAACATTTTAAATGGTGATGTAGAGTCCGTAGGCTTAATATGATCCCATGTATGTGGCTTGTGGTTTAAGCAGAGGAAAAAGTGCAAGCGAACCAGTTCATTTAAATACGCCATTTGTAGCTAAAGTGCAGAAATGGCAAAATCTAATAATACCACAAATTAAATAATTAGATCATAAACCCAGTATAGTTATCTCGTAAAAACAATCAATCAAGTTTTTATATAGCGCTTTTTAGCAGTTTCTTTCAAAGCAGCTTCACAAAGTCCTAGTGAGGATCAGGTAGAGTAAATAGGAGTTCCCTCTGTGAGGTCCCTAGGAGCCTCGCTGGACTGTCAGTGTCATTTTTGAGAAAAGATCTCGTTAGTATGTCATAATTGTGTGGAAAAAAGAAATGTGTGTGACAGCAATGAGCTTCCTTTTTCTTGCTACTCCAAACTCAAACTCATCTCTCTAAGCCTCGTCCGCATGTTTGTTCATTGACTTCAATATTTTGTTGGTCTTTAGAATTAGTTTCAGGGTTGAAACAGCTTATCTATCTTAGAAATACAATGAAATATGAAGAGGAAGTCCATCCCCAGAGGTCATTATGAGTATTCTAGAACTTTCAAATATTTCATATTTTAGATTTTAAAACATAAGCTGTGTTGACCCTCTGGGACTATAAAACTTGCCAAACACACAACCTCAGAATACCTAAGGTGCATCTCTAATATTATTTTTAATATTACGTTTTAAAAATACAGATATTACACAAATGTGTTTTACATTAACTAAAGATAATTCAAGCTTTTGTATCTTGAACGATATCTTGATTGTCTACAGGTCATGAAAAGCATAAATATTAGTTTAACTGTTACCTTATTCTTGAGTGGTCTGTAAATCCATGTCGGCAAATTCATGGTGAAGACCACTGAGTTGGACCATCATTAATACCCTCCACAGGGAGGGTAAGCCTCAAAGATCCTGAGTGCTGTTTTCAAGCTTATTCATGGAAAGTTGAATGGACAAACTTTTAGGAAATTGGGAACCAGTGAGGTAAGAACTACATGACATTAAATTTTTTTTAGATGCTCTTATGGTATTTTTTAGGAAAGTCAAAAATGAAGAGATAGATGTCTACTATTTCTACTTCTGAGGATCAAGTGTATCTTCTTTGTCGAACAGCATGTGTAACAGGAGCTTCTAAGAGGACTTTAAAGGAATATTCCACCCCAAAAATGTAATTGTAGTCATTAATCACCTATATAATTCTGGAGGCTTGTGACTGGCCCATTAACACCCATGTCACATGGATAGTCAAGCCTTAAAAAATTACCAAAAACATAATGAAATGTCTCCATTGAGGTTAGATATGAGTTAAAAACCACCATGTGTATACTTACAATTCCTGTGCTATCGTCTATTGGTTACGAAAAATGTCTGCCAACGTTGCATTTTACTTACATCATGTGCTGCTTGTGTGTAAATACAAAACGTAAGCATGACAAGCTAGTGTTCAGCTTGAGCGCGAGTTTCCTGACAGTTTAGAGGAGGAGACGATAATGTATATTTTAATCATTCTTTTGTGTTCTCATTGCAGCAATAATTATGTATTTAACCTCAGATGGCAGATGGATTCATTTATGGCTTGTCTATACATGTAATATAAGTGTCAATAGGTTAATAACACAAGGATTATATCCAAAATATCTCAAAATGTGTTCAGAGATGCCTTTGCATTGGGATAAGTGATTAATGGCTAAAGTTTCACCTTTGAGGTTGAGTGTCCCTTTTAGAAGGAACGAGTTTAATTTGAGGTCATGGTTTTAAACTCTCACAAAGCTGTTGAATTCTTCTTTATATATTTTTTCAAATTTGTTTGCAATTTCTTGTGATTAAACTTCTATGCAATGCGAGGAGCCGTGTTCAAGTGCTTTTGACACAAAGCAATAGTTTAAAAAGCACGTTTTAATTTTGGATACACGTAAAAAAAAAAAAGAAGTGGATAAACTTTTACTTTCAAACTTCCAAAGTCTTTGTGGGAGAACATAAACGATTTGTTCGTAAATATGGGAGATGTAGTTGAGGTATTTTGTAAAACAAAAAAAAAACAAGAAATACATTATATTTGTTTGTATATACATATATATATATAGTGATTTTTTTGTGGAAAAGTGCTTTAATGGGTGAACACAATTAATGGGGGACATTTAGATGTGTGAGAAAATCATTCAAACAACAATTGACAAACTCATCCATATATAATCTGTTTCTTTTTACTTCTTTTTTTAATCCTAATGTCCTCTTAAAATCTCTCGATGCCACAGATCAGACATCATTTTTGTGAAAGTCCTTGTGGTGTGACATTAATCATCAGCTTCAAACTCCAAACACCAAATAATGTGAGCCATAAAACAAGCCTAAACGACAAATCCAACATTAAGCAACAAATGCACCAGCAAGCTATTACGTTCTAAAGATTAAAAGATTATTTTGATTTAATACTTCTATGTTTTTGATTATATTCTTTTCAAGATTTCACAATAACCAGCTTTCTAATGGATACCCAGAGCCAGTAACAGTCATGATCATGATGAAATTGATTATAATGATGATCATAGTAGCCTATACTGCTGATGAGGGGAACTTGGCAGGAACTAAATGGAACAGGGCTTCCTGTCAGCTCCAGAAGAGGCATCCTGTCCTCAACTCAAGTGCTTTATGAATCCTTTCACATTTATTGCCACTTTTTGTTGGTTTCCTTACTAATAAGATGGGTTCAAATAACCCTGTCCTCCTCATTTTCTCTCCTCAACACATTTGCAGTCTCTTTTCATGCATTTCGTGCCTTTTATATTTACTTTCATCCTTGGTACCAGCTGTTTTACTGATAAACTAAACATCTCTAAAGGAATCAAATTAACATCTTAGTCCAATCAAGTGCTTTTTTGAACGCTGTGGTTTATTTCCAGACCATGCATGATGCAGCATTCATGATACCTGAACCATCCTGATCAAATGTTTTAGATTTTTTTTCATCTAGAAAACCATTTTGTCATCAGAGAGAGAGAGAGAGAGGAGGAGAAGGATAATACTTAAGACAGTGCACTCTGAAAGAAAAGCTTATGAACTATATATATATATATAAGAAATATGTGAGCTATGTACATCCTGTATTTTATAAGATGAACTATTTTTTTAGAAAATAAAGAAGAATGAGCTAGCAGGTGTGATGGTTGTCATGATTTCTGAACACATCAAGCTCAACTTTTTTACACTTGAAAACGTAGGCACTAAGAGGACAAAACACTTCTACGCAAGTCATGAAGTCATGAACCCTTGTATATTGTTCTTTCTCTACGCCATCCTTATTGTACAGCAAGCTCAACGTATCTATTTTATTCAGGCTCGATGAATGAAGAACCTAATCGTAGCCTTGGAAACAAGCCCACCTCATATAGAATTCAACAATATGTGTTCTTGTGCTTGTGTTTAGTGAAGTACATGCATCCTACTAAGTGTTATGTAGAGTCCCAATATATTTATATTTACATCCATTGTTTCGTTATTACAAAGTATACCACATGTACTACTCTTCCTATTCGTTCTATCCATCTCGTTCAATCCCACGATGGCTTCCCAATGGACCCAGAGCCGGATATAGAAAAGAACAGTTCATTTGAATCTTTCTTCCACTCGTTCTTATCACTCATTAATTTCCAACTCATGCAGAACCCAGATGTTAGAGATTTTAAATAATTTGTATTATTTCATTAACATGTGATGGTATTTCACGCGATGTTGAGGTGACATTTCTCGTGTTTTGCCTAAATTAATACTAAAGCTAATTTTTCATGACGCACGACGGGCACATTATGGATTTTCCTAAATCTTGATCTTTTGAAAGTATTGGAAAAGGTGTTTTCTAGTGCAACGATAATCAAAAGACGCAGGTAAGCTAGTTTCATTTCATTGCACGTTTTTGGGGTCTTTCTCATAACTGTTTTCAAGTAATCTTGTTAGGCAATTAAGGAAATAATCATTTATGAATGAACAAAAACAACAAATTGTTTAGAGTAGTTCTGTTTAATGAAGGAAAGTCAAAAACCGAATCACCACATTGAACTTGAGTTGAGTTGAGTTCACTTTGGATGAATCCAGAAATGCCATTGTAATGTAATGGTTTACAGTCGGAAGTACCCATACTTATACTCCAAACACTGCTCTGCATAAACATAATACAAATGACATGAAAAAACAGAGACACAGAGCATAGCACAGTTGAAAACAATAATCCCAAACAATGATTGAGAGGGGGAGTGTCTAAAACAGCCCAAATAGTTGGCTTGTCATACATCCAAGTGATTCTATTGGTGAACGTTAAATATGTGAACTCGTCCTTAATTTGATAGCTCCTGTTTGAAGTTAATTTTGACATTTTGTTAAAGCCTGACTGTTGTTCTTGAAAAATAGCATAATGAGTTTCTTAATAAAGTCATTGGTTTAATAGCAGTGTACAAAGAGGCATTCTCCACATGGTTTAATTGGTTTATGAGAATATTACAGACACAGAGGCCAGTAGTCTTAGAAATGTGCAAGTTGTTTCTGGAAGACATCCACAAAATATTTTAAGTGGAAAATATTACAGCGAGGAGTTAGTGCAACTAATTACCAGCTGCCTGGAGACCCTCTGTGCCCATAGGTAAGTAAGGGCTCATGTTCCTATGGCTCAGACTGCATTTATTCTGCTTCAGGGACTGTCTGTGTGCTGGTATTCAACCTTACTCTGCAGAGGAGTTTTATCTATACTTCGTTGATAAAATGTTCCAACATGGTCAAGAAATGATGAAGTGCACAGACGTTACACATTGTACTTTACAGCATGTTTTGCATTTCTTGTGTTTAGTGTTTTATGGCGTTACGTGCAGTCTAATAATAATGTCACATTTTTCATTGGAATCAGGAAGAATCCCAAGAAAAGAGAGTGGCTTTTTATTTTTTTATTTTATGAGATTGCCATCTTCTCTTGTTCCTGGGTTTCCTACCTCACTCAACTTTGAATTATGTTAATTTGGTCCTCTGATGGACTGCATTCCTGTTAAAAGTAGCCTACTATTTAATTAACAGACATCAGCAGACACTCCAAAGTATATTCCTTTCTAGAGGTTTTAGATTTTTTGAGAACATGTTCACTAGTGTCGAGGATATCAACTATAACAATCACATTAAAGAGTTTAAGATTAAAGACCATTCTTTCTCGACCTTCGGTATGTGTGTTGAGGGTATTGAAATATTATCTGATTATTGTTCGAAGATGTATTGTATTCTTAATATTTTCTTTTAATTCATCAATTTTTAAATATATTACAAAACATATCAGCCATCATAAAGTAAAACAGGGCTCAGCCAATGTAGAATAAAGTTTGTTGTTGGTTCTCAAAGCATATAGTAAGTATGCTCCTCTCAAATATCTGGTCATCCATCACTGGCTGGTAACTCTAGCGCCGGAGACGAGCTGCTGCATCTTCCCTCGCCTGTCTGCATACTCTGTGTCTTCAACTTTTATTAACCTTATGACGAAGTCTGAACTCAAGAGTTCAGCTTCAACTGTTGCAACACAACAGGGTATCCAAGTTCATGGGTTGCTGACTAGAGCTCTCTCTGTCCATCAGGCAGTCTAACAGATGTCCACAGCTGACCTTTCTACTACACCTCCTTTGAATGCAGTTTAAATAAATTTCTAACCAGATAACTTTAACACGTTTTGAAATAGTACTACAATATCTGTAATATCCTTAAAATAGACAAAAAATAAATTTCAAAAAGGAAGGAGAGCTGAAAATTCTTGCAGTTATATAACAATATAATGAGCAAAAAACTAATAAAGAAACTGCCATCCAAATATATACACACTTATTTATAAGAAATGTGTTTGAAGGACCACATTCATATGTTTAAAAGGATGAATTAGGAATGCTCTCTATGATCTTGAAAGGTTGAAGAACTGTTTAAGGAAAGAATGAAAACATGTTTTTGACTGCTTAACTCAAACATAGTGTTTCTTGTGTTCAGTTTTTGGCTATTTAACAAAGACACAAACTCGTATTGAATAATACTGAACACATATGATCACACAGACACTATTAACAGATGCTAACTAATTCTAATACGATTTTATACTACTACAAGTTTGTCAACACTGCTCACTTTACAGGTCACATGTCCTTTAGTTTCCATAAGTCTTGTCTCTCCACACAGATATTGCCTACATAATTTTGTTCTTATTATTATTCCAAGAAAAGTTGTTTATTTAATTCAAGGTTTATGTAAATCATTGACTAAAAAAACTAAAGTGAAAAAGCAAATGAATTTGCAAGAAAAAATAAACAATTAAAAGACAAAATCATAAAATAATCCAAGAAGACTGGCAGTTAAACCTATTTCAAACATAAAACCCTATTAGACCACTTCATACCCCCTTTTCCCTAATTCTGGGTGGGTTTTTTTATGTTAAATGTTAACAAATCTCAGCATGTTATAATCATTAGCATGTAAGTGGCAGCACTTTCTCAAAACATAGAGTTTTCATTGGTTTGGTTTGCAGATAAATTTCTTTATGCAAATTGCTAAAAGATAAATAAATAAATGTCAATAAAGTGTTCAAGTAGTAATGCGTTCCAATTAAATTAAACAGTGATGGTACAAAGTGACAATGTGCCCTGTACAGATCCTAAAACAATAATGTACTAGATCTAAATCTCAACCAGAACCTGATGCGGCTTGAATAAAATACCTCCTGAACCAAGACCTGAGAGGTGACAGTCTACACAACCTGAAGTCTGACTAAAAACAATGCGCTTTCACACCATAACTGACATAGTCAAGCCCCAGCTTAAATACTTTTTTGGAACACAAAATGTGTTTCTTTATATCTAGAAGATCTATATAGGGTAAAAGCATCTGTCAAATGTGAACATCCAGGAATGTTATCCAATGTCTTATTTGTGGCTTTGTTGAACAGTCTCACTCTGATACAAAGTATCTGTAATTTTTGTGTGAATCCTTCTGAACAAAAACCTTTTTTGTGCCATTTATTTAAAGGTTTTCAATGTTGAGCTTTTAGTTGTGTTCGTCTACCATTGTTTAAAACCACAACAGCTCCCTCCTGAACAGCATCTCTTGACCCTTCTCTCTTTTGTTCCTCTAGTGTTTGTGATGCTCCTCTCCAAATGTGTTATGAACTCAGCGAACTACCGCCACGAGCGGTCTCTTTCTCTTTCCTCTCTTGAGGTGTAACATTGTGGACTGAACAGCACCCTGGGATTCCAGCAGTTGGTTCAGGCAGAACCAGCACGGTTTCCTTGAGGGCCATCTCAAACTTACAAAGCAAGCCAAATCAAATGTCCACAGACCTCTGGGTCCAGATCTGGCATTGATGGTGGGGATGACAGACAGTTTCAGAGAGCAGTCATGATCAGAACCCTCCCTGCATGTCTCCGATGACAGTTTCTGATGGAGCCTTTGACTTTAACAATAACAGTGAACGCTTGAGCGAGTGATGTTTTGTTCTTTGTGAGTTAACCTCTCTTCTGCAGCTCCGTCTGATGAGCTGACAGGTGATCGTGTGAACACAGTGGGTTTACTGCTCAAAGGTCTTTCAAGTTTGGATCCCCATCCTTTGATCTGCGCTGTGCATCTCTGACAGTGCTTTCCTCCAGTCGAAGAGCTGCTTTGCCTGCTGGCCTCATTAGCAAACAAGAGATCTGATGCTTAGCTGCGCCATCACACTTTATTTCATACCGTCACTTCCATCACTTCTCTTTGGTGGAAATCGCAATTGAAACACATTTGGCTTGTTTGGTTTCTTAGTGTGAAGCTAGTTTAGAAGTGGAACTTTTAAGAACTATGGTGACAAAGTTGTTTGGAACTTTAGATGATACTCCACAAAGTTTGAGTCAACTTTGTCAGAATGGGTCCCAGAGAAAAACACTAATTCTTTTAACTGGATCAGTGCATCCTAATTCACATGTTATACATACTATACAGCATCTGGATTTAGATGTAGTGTCCTCCTAATTAATAGTATGGATAAAATAATATTCCAGTAGTCGCCATATATTTTCATGTGTTCTTTTAGGTTTCAGTACGCAGATTGATGGATCAACATGGATTAGATCAGAGAAACAATATGCTAATTTTCAAAATCAGGACGAGACACTCTTGGCCAAGGGGCATGTTTATTTAGGTGATTTTAAATGTTGATTCCAACTTTTACTGCCAAGTTCAATTTATTTTCCTTACACAGGAAAATTCAACACGACTAGTATGAACCCTATATAACCACTGGCCCAGTATTAAATATAACACTGTGCAAGTTTTGTGTAGGTCGAGTGAAAATTTGGCTATGTATATTTAAATTTGTAAAGATGTAAGATTTGGTGCTTGCTTTTGAATCTTTAAGATTCATATATTTAGGACCACACTGCTAACCTCAGAATGGTCTGTTTAGGCAGAGCTAAATTACATTTAGTGTTTATATGTGTCCACACCAGTAGAGCTCATTTAACACTGTGAGTTTTGCTCTGTAGACCTACCCTCTGTTTTGGAATTCTTGTGAGATTAAGAAAATACCTAAAGGACAAAGGGGCAAGGGTACGCCCATTGGGTAAAGACATTTAAATGATGAGGAAAATGTTAACTCTATCCAGAGTAGGACCAAATATATAGAGTGAGTATAAAGTACAGAATAGTAGAGTGAAATAAAGCTACAGTTGAGTTACAATATTGATGAAGCTCTCTGTCATCATCGCTTAAACAGCCAATACGTCACAGAAACCCTTTAATGTTAGTAATTTGCCATGTAAAACTCACAACTTTGTTAATAGCTCAATGTGAAAATATAAGGGTTTAACTTTTGAACTAACATTCTAGGTACAAGTTGTGAGGTCAACTTAATTTAAGTCTACCAACTTGACTTGAAACAGTGTTAATTCAACTCTATAGACTTTACTCTGTGGTTTTATCAATGCTAGAGTGTTTTCTGTTAAACGTCTTCTATACTTTTATGTTTGTATTTGTCATTTATCATTCTGCAACGTTTTTTAACCTTAATAAACGCATAGAAACTGATTAAAGTGGGGGTCTTTTTAAAGATAGCATTAGACAAAAGGTTTAAATTATGAAGCTTCTCATGGACACTTAAAAGTATCTACTTTATCCCTACAAACCCCTATCTACACTGTGGGTAAAGTATAGGTGGTAGAATTTATTCTAATGGACTTAGTTTCATTAGTCTAAGTCCTAAAGTGAGCGTACACAATGAAGAGAGTGAATTTTTATCGTTAAGAGATTTTTGTTAGCTTATACTGCTCCCTAGTGGTTTGGATAAAAATATTTAAATGGTTACCCTGGCTTACACTGTTCCCTAGTGGTTTGGATAAAAATATTTAAATAGTCACCCTGGCTTGGACTGAATTTTGTCCTTTTTATGGCTCAAGCACCCAGCGGTGCGAGAACCCTATTCTAATAGTTCGGATTAAAATTTAGATAATTTTAAGAGTCCCCAGATTCCTGAATAGAAAATAAACTATGAGATTTAGCTAAGATATCTTTGTAAATAAAATAAAATATTATTAGTATTACCGTTCTACCAAATGATAAAGTTAACAAAATTACACCAATTGTCATAATTTTAAAGTAATTTGAATGTGTATGTGACGTGATATATTCTCTTTTTTTTCTCTCAACTGACGCTTTGCCGACGTCAACTGGCTTGCTTGTGCGCAGGCGCAAACTTTACAGACCTCTGCTAAATTGAGGTCTTTGTTGAAACCATTACACGTATTAAAAGGTATATTTCGAAGAAAAAAAAAGATTTCGAAAGAAGCTCACGTGCTAAAAAAGAATCGTGACAGCCGCCCAGACTCAGTGCTGAAGGCGACCGCGGAGCTACCGACCGACATCGGATGTACGCAAACAAACCAGTCGCTGCCTTGTTAAGGTAGTAGTCTGTAGCTTAGCTTAATTTACATTTGTTTGGGGGTTGCCATAAGATATTCGACGAGATGGGAGCCTGGTGTCGTTAAAAGTAGCACGTCTTCAGCTCCAGGATATCATGAAAGAGGAGAGGAGCATTTATATGGAAAGGCTGCCCATGGCACCCAGAAGCGAGCTTCAACTTTCCAGCTGCTTCGAGGAGAAGAGGGACGCTGAGAGAGGAGATCCGGAGACCTTTATCTCGCAGAAATAATCCAGAATTCATATTTGGGATAAAAAAGGAGAACATGGAGACTGTCGGTAAATTCGAGTTCAGCAGGAAGGACCTTATAGGACACGGTGCCTTCGCTGTTGTGTTCAAAGGCAGGAATCGAGAGGTGAGAAAATATCTGTAAATAAAGTAACGTTATAATAAAGTTTTATGGGCTGCGTGGTGTTTTTGTTTTTGCGTGTTAACGTTAATGGGCCATAGGGGGTTGTTTACAAACTGGCTGCAGAACTCCCATACCACCTTAAGGCCTCAAGCACAACAGATGGAGTCTAGAATGGGAGATTAAATGGCCAGCAGTTATTACAGAGATGTGTGCTTTAAAATGACACACATCGTGAATTTTTTTAAACATAGACGTAAACGTTATTTTTAGTCGTAATATGTTTGTGACTTCAATATTTCAGATGTGTTTTCTGATGTAGACATGTACGGACATGTTTTAGTTTGCCCAGTTGAAGTCTAATTTGCCATTAAAGTGATTAAAAACATTTTTTTTTCAGAAGAATGAGTGGGAAGTCGCAGTCAAATGCATAAATAAGAAGAATTTGGCCAAATCTCAAACGCTTCTGGGGAAAGAGATCAGAATACTAAAGGTACGTGTGCACTGTTTTGGGAAACGAGTAGGACAGTAAAATAACAGATAAATGTGCCTTTTTTCCCCAACAGGAGCTAAAACATGAGAACATTGTTGCTCTGCTCGACTTTCAGGTAGGTTTTTACTTCTATTCAATTACATTTTATCCAAATTGGTTACAGAGTCGTTTAGCAATGCCAATGGGGTTGCTATAATTGTTCAAATAGTATGGAAGCTAGCGTTACTGAACAAAAAAAAAATGTGTCATGCCATTCTTCGCAGTGGTTCGTCAAAACCAGTCACGTGTTCTTCTGTTGACCTGACATGTGCGCTTGTTTTTAAAGCGTAGCGGCGTGGCATTGTGGGTATTGTAGTCTTGGTAGTGTTTCAACGCTCTTTAAGATATGTTTTATCCTCAACTCGGCTTTCAGCCAATTTAAGATCAGTCTGAGGGAAACCTGTGCAGCCAGACTGGTGAAATTGTTTCATTGAGTTCTTGACACCGTTTTAAGACAACTGAGTTCCTGGTATTTGGTCTGCCCTTAGGTCGTCTTTAGGTTAATGTGTCAGACCTGTTTTATTGATCTTGTTCCAAAACAGTCGAAGTTCTAGACGTGTTTAGTCTATTACAAATTGTGCTGGTTTCCTTTTTTGTTGCAATTCATGCTAATGACTGTTGTAAGTTGTAAGCATGTTTACAAGTTAATCCTATTTGCATTGTACTGGGAACTATTGAATAAACCTTTTATTTGATCTTAAGAAAATATTTGCTTTTATTTTTTTATACTTGTAATATAGTTATTTTTAGTCTGTACTGAATTGTTAGCTTTAGATATAGCTGTTAGGCCGTCACATAAACCAACTGTAAAGTCACATGTTGAAGTGTGATGTACAATCTTTGCTCTTTGACTGTGGAGTGATGAATTTTCACAGAGTAGGTTGCATTTTTCCTCAGCACTCCCTCTACACTGTGCATTCGACACACATTCATTCATGATAGTTGTTTGAAAGGACCCCAACACACGAGTGTTTCTTGCAGAACGTAGCACTTAAGTTTCTGAAAACATTTCAGCCGCATACCTCTCTGTTCTGATCTCTTTCTCTGCTCACTTCATCAGGATATTCACACCACTTCTACTCTGGTGTAGACTGTCTTTGTATTGAATACCATTAAAGTTTGAGAAGTTCTCCTTGTGTTACCCTTGAGGCAGGGCTTGATTTTATGGATGCTTTGGTTGCTGATGTGCATTAAGTTCATCCTTTGTGGCTTGAAAATATATTTACGAACACTTGTCCAACTGCAGTGGTGTGTCAGGTTTTCAACACAGGTTAAACTGTTAATAAAAAAGTTGTGAGACTAAACATACAGCTAAATAAGTTTACACCCTCGACTCCATAAGTTTTCTATGCATATTGCTTTTATTTTACTTTTTATTTTACTTATTTTAATTTTATTAGTAATTAGGGTTATTACTAATTAGTTTCAGATATGTTGAAATTTTATTGTAGTTTCACATAAATAAGGACAGGGCTGCTTGAGCCAGTGATGAGGTTTAAAAAGAAACAAATCAAAATGCATTCGTAAAAGTGCCACACTACAGAAACAGAAAGCTTGCCCAGGGAGCTGGACATTTTAAAATAAATCACAGATAACAAAGTACTGAAGACACACACAATAAAACTCAAACTACACCTATAAACATACAATACATTGCAATCATCCATGAACAGGGTTAACACTACTTTAAAGAGGTAGATCTTTAAACCTGCTCTATAACTCTATAAAATTGAACCTTGCGGAACTCCACAGTCTACATAATGTGAGACTGATGTGCAGCCATCCCACTGAACAGAACACAACCGCTCACTAAAATAAGAATAAAACCCCTTTACAACAGTGCCACCTAAAAAGCCGACACTCTCAAGGCGACCCAGAAGGATAGTATGGTTAACAGTGTCAAATGCCACTGTAAGATCAGGTTGGCCATCAGGATGTCGTTTTGCACCTTAAGAAGAGCAGGTTTCTTCTTAATACCTGATCCACTCTCTGGTAGGGATGTCCAACTCCAAGCATCAACAGCTTTCTGCTAATACCAATGGTTGATGTCACACTTACTGCATTTATTCTATATACAATCAATGATAAAACCTGAATTTTGACTAATTTCAAAGTAAATACAAAGTAGGCCCTCACTCCACAGACACCAAGAGACTTGCATCAATTTTACGATCATGTTATTAGTTGAAGTCATGAAACATTATGCACGCACATCCAGGTTTGTGGACACTCAAATGCAGTGTTAATTTTACTCAGAGTCTTGAAAACTATTTTGACAGATTTTTTATTTGCATAAGTGGTAACCCCATAGTCATGTTAAATTTAGGATTCTGTAATGAACAAGTTTCATTGTTCATAGTTCCTTCCATGCTAGCAGGTTTAAGTAGAATTGAAGTTGGCTTTCAAAAACAGTTTTCGTATAGTTCCCAATCTGTGTCCTGTAAAATTCCACAATAGCTACTCCCACCGCCTAGCTGTGTTTATAAGCAAAGCTTGTTGTCACCCACATTTAGCATCAGTCGCTTTGCTTGGTGAGCAATGGATAACCTGAGGGATTTTCCCAGTTGAATGACAAAGTCTGTTTGAGGGCTAGTTTCAGCGAGCATTGTACAAACATTAGTCAGTGGGCACAATCAACTAAGCTCTATCTTCCCTGGCAGAGAGCAAAACTCCAATGCTGAGTCAGCAGCATACTCACCAGTCACGGATCACTCCATTTGGCTGATTGCTTGAATTGGGACACCAGACGAGGGAGGTCGTCTGTTGCTTAGTGATAAGGTTGCCCTAAGTGGGCTACTCTCTATTTTTCTCTCAAGAGTTGGCCGGCATGGGCTTGAGAAATAACCTGCTTTGCTGATGCAAAAGCTGATTTGGAAGCAAGCATTGGAAGGTGTTTTGTCACAATGATAGCTGTTTCCAGGTTGAGGGTGATTAGTGCTTTGTTTATTTTGTAGACATCCATTTGTTATCTGTTTTGGTCTAGCTGTTAGTATGCATAGTTGCTACTTCAGTTCATCCTTACTCGGCTGTTTGTTTTTAGTAGTCAGTGACCTGTACTAAAACTAGCAGTATTATGGACATGTCTGAATGTGTACCTAGAGTACACAAGACAATAACAACTCTTAGTTTAAACAAATGTAAGGTGCTGATTAACGTTAAACTATTTAGTTAATTATTAGTAATAAGTATGTCAAAATGAAAAATAAATTAATTATTTGCATTTTTATTTAAATTCATTTAACATTTATTATTTTGACACAAATGTAAATATAGACACTCATCGATTTCTAAAACAATCAGCGAATAACAATGATTGATGATGTAAAAAAATGCTATAAGCTTTTGAAAAACGTTCACATATTTCTGTTTGCAATTTCTCCAGGTGTCAGTGGGTAATATCAAATTTCAGTAACTTTTTACAATACTCTTCCATAGTTATCTTATAAATAACTGCTTTATAAAGTACTGCATAACTAACAGATGACTAAAAGCTATAAATGTCTGGCCAAACAATTGCCATTTTTATGGGAACGTTCCTCCTAATTAATGTAGAATTTAAGATTAAAATGAATATTGCATGAATAAGGGTAACTATTTAAGGGTTTATTCTAGTTATTTGGGAGTTTTGAGTAAAATCAATCGTTAAAGGTAATTACAATTGAAGGTTTAAATAAAGTTATTATGGAAATAATTATTAAGGGTAACTACTTTGTAACTGACAGTAACTATTACATAGTTAATGAATAGTTTTGCAGTAGTCCCCTGTTAGTTATAAAGTAATTAAGAAAGAGTATTGTACAGTGTAACCCATATTTCTACCAAGTTTTAATGAGGTAAATAGGCAGTCACACAAAATAGTTAAATTATTCATTATTATGGAAAGTTACAAAGAAAACTATTAATTATTTCCAATTCCATCAGAAATGTTCCATACATTCTAGACTGAAGGTGGATTATTTATTATTTGCATTTAATTTTGGTTACACGGTTTAATGGGACTATTCATTAGTTAAATTAAATTCTTTAAGTAGTTAAATTGTAAATGATTGTGATGGGGAAAAAAATGTAAACAATTTATTCAAATAAACATCTAAAAGATTTGTTTTAACATGCCTATAGCATTTTTGTTTTATTTTGATACTACTTTTTATATTTCATACCGATTGCCACTGACTGAACTTCAGGGTAAATCAGTGTATTCTTTTATTGATATATTCCCATTCCTTTACTCTGAACATTAATAATTTCACAAGGATCCCACGTGGTTATAGATTGTTAAAATAAAAATCCCATTGTATTGGTTGTAAAATATGTGTATTATATTAGACTAAATAAAAGTAACCTGAAGGTTGACCTTCCTACCTTAGCACTATGTTTGGCAGATAATTAGTGATGTTTGATTTGCAAAAGAGGTTTAAAGGTTGGGCTCTTTAGCCTTTGGCCCGCTCTCCTTCAGAACTCCTTAGCAACCACACAGCATGCTCTAAATCCACTTTAGAAACCAGGGCAGCTTCACAGTCAAACTCTGGAAATGATCCAAAACAGCCAAGCATTGTGGTGTGCGGCTCTCGGATTTCACAGCATCAGCAATGCACACACTTCTTGTGTTTGACTGAGTTTCAGTAGTCATTTCAAAGGACCTGTCACAACACTGGACCTTTCCCACATCGAGCTGTGAATGCACAGTGCTAAAACCTATGACCCTTGACCTCTACCCAGATATATAGTCTTTTCGTACAGGGCAGAGAAAACACACTCACTCATGGCATATGTTTTAACTGCAACTACAAACCACACAAAGTTCCAGTACATAAAATGTAATAAATCTGTAAAGGTGTGAGCAAACAAAAAAGTTGCAAACTCAAATAATTTACACTGTTCTTAGGATATACAAGAAACATAAACGATTTGAAAAAGTTCAAATGTTAATGCAGTATTACTTCAACAATGTTTTTTTCCCCTTTTGCTCATCAGTTTTTAATCAGATTATTTTTGTCTCTTTCTAGGAAACTGCAAGCTCTGTGTACCTAGTGATGGAGGTAAGAGAACCTGTTTTCCTAGTGTCATTTGTTGTTTATCTTGTCTTTCTTGCACCTTGTTAAGCCTACAATTAGTTTTACCCTGGGGTCTTAGTTATACAGCTGCTGTTATCATTAATAACACCATGACCTTAGACACCTATGCCCACGGAATCAAATCCAATTTTTTGTGCAAAATATTCTCTATTGGTACCCCACCACAAATTCCTGTCGAGAGAATGCTACACTTCAGAAAGCTTAGAGTGGGTGCTGGGAAGCCCATAAGGGGTTTACAAAGGGAAAAAATGGGCCATCCTCTCAGAGATGTTTGTGTTAATATGCATCTGAATTGTCTGTGCAGTGAGCTAAGCCTCATTCAGATTTGTTTTCTGGTGTTCTGCTTTATTGTGTTGCCATGATTCACAGTAAAAAAAAAGATCAATGTTCTTTCTTTTAACTTCAGTACTGCAATGGGGGAGACCTTGCGGACTACTTACACTGTAAGTGAGATCTTTCTTTTGTCATGCATTGACCTATAGATGCCATTTTGCATCAATAAATACAGTGACCAATACATGCAATATATAACATGAAACACTTATACACGTTACAAAACAAATTTACATTTAAAAAAAGTAAATGTTCCAAATCACTTGCAATACAATACATTGACAGAAAACTGAAAGGGTAGGTACCACTGAGAATTGACTACATGAAGATGATTGGACAACACTTCTGTCAATCAAACTACTGAGAAAGTTACATTAAAGTCTGTCAGAGGGGAAATTTTTGAGAAAGAGAAAGTAAACTAACAATTTTATTTTTTTTTCAGAGTTTAATGTTTTAAAGAAGCCATGTAATTCAAAGATGATTTATTGGCTCTCAAGGGTTTAGACATAACAAATTAGTCAAGTAAAGTGAAATGAAGGGAGTCAAGCCCTTTTAAATGTATTGTTTAGAAACCCATTTCAGATTAAAGACATCAGTGCACTTTTTCTGTGTAATGATGGAACGTTGTCTTCGAATTTAATTTTCCTGTGAGAGTATTGAAACCATTCTTTCCTCTATCCCTGCTTCAGGTAAGGGCACTTTAAGTGAAGATACCATTCGAGTATTCCTGCAGCAGATCGCTGGGGCGATGAGGGTCCTTCAGGCCAAAGGAATCATTCACCGTGACCTGAAACCCCAAAACATCCTGCTCTCTTATCCTGCTGGCCGAAAGTCCCACTCCAACAACACCTGCATCAAGATAGGTGCGATTGTAACTGGTTCAGAACATCTAGCTTTATAGATATCTTTGAGAACATCCGGTTGTTGTTGATTAAAAAAAATGTTATATGTAGTTTAGTTGATTGTTTTTAGAAATAACTTTGCAGTCACTTCGACAAGCCCCTATTTGGATGAAGATATATATTTTTTTCTGCAATTAGTGTGTATTCAACAACAGCAATCACTGAAACATGCTGAGCACAACAGCGTCTTGTTGAAAATGCTCAAGCAGTAATAATTAAACATTTTTCATTGAAGAAAGAGGTTGGAATGCTCTGAAGATGTCTTGTTGGCTAACATTGAAAGGCTGTTTGATGATGGGGAAATCTTATGCTATGAACTCAGAAGTACGTTCTTGCAAAGAATTTGCTTTAGTTATACAAGCGAGTTTGAGTTTGTGTAGTATAACGTACTAGGCTCAAATCAACTAGCGAGAGAGCGTTCTGTGACCTGTCCAGAACCCTAATCCAAAATTGTGAGTGCTGCTTTTAAAAGGTGGATGATGAGCTTGTGATGGTAAAAGTGGGTGAACGTGCAGAATGTCTGTTAGTGGACACTAGAAAATATCAGTTCAGTTCTTGCTTTTTTGTTTTGATTTGTTGTGAAATTTCTAACATTTAAACTTGTGTAGATATCAAACCACATTAATTTTACAACAAAAAACTGAATATCCACTGTGCTTTTGAGGAGTATTTTGGCAATATCTAAAATGTTTTATTTAATCCACTTTATTACAGTTTAATCCACCTCTCGAAAGAAAACCTCCCACACTTTCTCTGCATAGATTTGGTCTTTCCATTTACCGAATATGTAAATCACTTGAATTTTTTAGCCTCTATTCTTGGTGTGAATGCATAGCTAGACAAATTCAATAATTATAATTTGTGTCTGTCCTGAAATGTGATTGTGAAACTTTGTTAAAAATGACTGCATTTTCAAAGTGAATGCTGCCCTTTTTATTTAGGGCTTTCTAAGCTTTCTTTTTACTCAAAATGTTTTGCTTCACAAGTATTGTTTTATCTTTTTTTTTTTAGCTGACTTTGGATTTGCTCGGCACCTCCAGAATAACATGATGGCAGCAACACTCTGTGGCTCTCCAATGTACATGGTATGATTTTTACATTTTGTGTGACACGTTCAGGTTTTTTGTTCATGTAAATGTGGGTTTGTGTGATTTAAGTTGGTTTAAAATATTGAACAATGTTGCCAACTGTGTTTTGTTGGTTTATAGAGTGTTGGAAATGTTGTTCCTACACCTATTTTTAAACAAGTTTTAAAATGTTTTTTTGACCTAGGCACCTGAAGTCATCATGTCTCAAAACTATGATGCCAAGGCGGACTTATGGAGCATAGGGACCATTGTGTTCCAGTGCCTAACTGGGAAGGCTCCATTTCAGGTACAAAAATGTCTTTTTAAATGTATGTATTAAAAAATTTATTTTGTATCAATTGTATTTTTTTTGTGCTGTCGATGGATTAATTTTTTTTTTAATTAATCACGATTTTGTTTTTTATTAATCGCGATTAATCACAACGACAAGACTGAAACGTTTTAAGTATAAAATGTTAATTAATGTAAACTGAAGACAAAAAAGCTGTTTAAATTAAAAATATGATTGTTTATTGAACACAGATTTTGTCATGTAAACAACATACCTGCAATAAACCATCAATATCCTCCAAATTAACTTTTGGCTTCTCTTCTTTGGTGGCTGTTAGTTTGTGGTCTCTTTAGACTCTTGTTTTCCAGGACTCTTCTAACAGCTTGCTTATTGAAGCCTCATTCCTTTCATCTTTGGGAAGAAACTTTAGGTCTTTAAACCTTGGATAAATTGCTGTAGCGATCTCATCTGTGTGATATTAGTGCTGCCCTTTCTTTTAGATAGTCTGAGGTCCTTTCTTTAGTCTGAGGTAAAATCATGTTTGAATTTAACTATAGGCTGATCGTCTTCTGTTCGCTCCACAATTTTGCAAGTCGCACAAAGCTAGCGGTAGCACTGAGCAGGAGAACATTTATTTTATTTACATTATGATGTTCAACAACATTCATGTCTTCTTCAACTTTTTATTATTGTTTTACATTACTCTGAACTTGTTTTTATTTTATGCAGCATACCTTGACAGTGAACAGCTGTTCACATTGAAGTAACGTTAGTCTTGTGGCAGCAAACATGTTATGAGCATTGTAAGCGTGCTTTAAGTTGTCCTCAATTTTTCCATTCTCTCGCCACTTTGTGACTGTGATCTACACATGCCGTTCTGCCATTCCTCAGTTTTAGACACAGTTTGACGAACGAATGCAATTTCAACAAAAAAAAAAAAACATTTTGGCGCAGTGGGTAGCACCGTCGTCTCACAGCAAGAAGGTCGCTGGTTCTAGGCTCGGCTGGGGCAGGTGGCATTTCTGTGTGGAGTTTGCATGTTCTCCCCGTGATCGTGTGGGTTTTCTCCGGGTGCTCCGGTTTCCCCACAAGTCCAAAGACATGCGGTATAAGTTAATTGAGTAAGAACGATTGCCCATTGTGTTAAAGTGTGAATGAGTGTTTGTGTGAATGTTTCCCAGCGATGGGTTGCGGCTGGAAGGGCATCCGCCACATAAAACATATGCCAGAGAGTTGGCGGTTCACTCCGCTGTGGCAACCCCGAAAGGGAAGAAAGCCGACATGAAGATGAATGAATGAACATTTAACATGTTATTCAATTCAAATTAATCGCATGCGTTAACGCATATATTTTGACAGAACTTTTTTTAAATAAAATCTGAAAAAAATGTTCAGTTTATTTAATTTACTTTGACTGTTTGCCCATCAGGCTAGCAGTCCCCAAGATCTCCGGATGTTTTATGAGAAAAACAAAAATCTGAGTCCAAAGTAAGTATGTATTTTACGCTCTAGAGTACTATTGACAAATGCATCAAAGCCACATGTGAAACTGCTTCCATTTGTCTCTCTGTGTAGCATTCCCAGAGAAACCTCCAGCCATCTCCGACACCTGCTGCTGGGCCTGCTGCAAAGGAACCACAAAGACAGAATGGACTTTGGTGAGGATAATTGATGTTGTTTGAATGTTTACTTTGTTTAAACATTTAACTCCAGTTGGTCTCTTTTCAGTATTCCTGGAGTAAAATGTGATTTTTAATTCTTTTAGATGAATTCTTCAGACACCCCTTTTTGGAGGCAAGCTCATCTATGAAGAAGTGTGAGTTATGAAGTTGTTTTTGGCCATGTCTTAGAATTTCTTTAAAGGAGCAAAAGGAAACACTTAAAGGTCCTCTATTATGCTTTTTTCAATGCAAAAACTAGACGATGTCTCTAATGTCTTAAAACTAGTATGTGTTCTCTTTTAGTTTTATATTGCTAATCAGAAACAAAAATAATTGTCAGCACTGATAGCGTAGCAGTGATGTTTGTATCCAGTCCTGATCTTTTGCCAATCTTCTCCCCTGATCTCTACCAAGTGTTAGTCCTGTCTCCTCTCTGAACTGTCCTATCTAAAAAGGCATCAATGTCCAAAAAAGTAAAAAAAAATTTTTTTTAGTTTTAAGACCCCATACTCTATTTTAGGAACAAAAATTAAGCACAACATTTCTTTAATTTAAGGTCATATATGCAAGTTGAAATATTCTTTCAGGACAGTTTCACAGCTTTTAAAGGCTTGTTTTTAGAGTTTTTGTCTATTTTTAAGGTCCAACAGCGTTTGTTATCAGCTAGACATTTTTGCTAATTTTAAGAATTCTTACCAAGTCAAATTTGCTCACCCTATTGGCAGATTTTTTTGCTTGTTCTAGGAAGAGTTTAGCTTCATTTAAGGTTTTTTGCAGTGAAAGTCAAAACAAAATGGAATAAAAAGATAAAGATACACCAGCAGCATCTTTTGTAATTCTGACCTCAAGATGAAAAATAGAGCAAATCGCACCTGGTGGTACTACCTTGCAATCTGGGATTTTGACTCCTTTACTGTAAAAAAAAAAACAAAAAAACTTTTGATTGTAGCTCTATATACTGCTGCTAAGCTTTGACTTTAGCATGATGTTTTCATGTAGAGCATCCATCCTCTATTGGTTTTGATGGTCTTTGTATATGTACATGTGCAGCTGCCCCAGTGACCGTGACTTGCTTTCCCAACTCAGCCTCTGCCAGCTCTTGCAGCAGTTCATCTACTTCACACTTGGCCTCTCCTCCTGTAAGTGCACGTGTGTGTGATGAATGTGTCAGTCATGCTGTTATTGCACACATAAAGATGAATAACTATGGCAGGCAGCTGCCTTGTTGAACAAAGACACACTTTCTTAACATTTTATGGTAGCTTTAACAGTAATCCGTGATAGGAGCCACATGTAACAGAGCTGTGAAGTTTGATCTGTGTTATGGTTCCAGTAGTGTGTCAGAGTTTCAAAAGAAGATTCAGTGCACTCTTTCATAATGTAAAGCCTGTGAATGTAAAGTTAACTGAAGTATGGTATGAAATATGTTTTAAACTGTTTGAAAAGTTGGAATTTAGTTAAAAGATAATAATCCAATGAAATATAAAGCGATATGACACACAACCTCAAACCCCTTGACTTTGGTAAACATATTGGGTAAACTGTCCGAGAAGCACCACCAAGACCTGGAATTGCCATCAATAAAAGTTTAGAGGCCAACTGTTGAGTTGTCGATGAAAGCGAGGATGGACTTTTTATTTACTATAATTACCTTCCTGATTTGAGGTGAGACCATTGTATGGGTGTTACTCCCCAATTGTATTGGTAACATGTCATAACTTATACATTTGACTTGTGTGGTACTGTTAGGGTAATTTTTAGCCATATTATTTACTGTAAACAAGTTATGGATATGTGTTGTTGGGATCTTCTTGATTATGCCACATCTTCTATTACTATTAATATTCAATAGAATGCTCTAAAGCAGTGTAATCTAGGATTTATGGAGTAATTGGGTACACATATGTAATTGGTACACAATGGTAAGATTTTTGATGGAATATTATGAGGAAGCTGCTAGGAAAGTTGCACATGATTACACAGTGGATTCCCATTTATTATTAATTATGACCGTCCAAATGGAAATGTTATTTAATGGTCAAGTGGCTCTAGGAGAAAACATTGAGACCCTGCAATGTTCCAATGCTGTATGTTTAGATTGTGTGGACTTATTTATGTGTTATTTTCAGCAGTTCATTAAATGAACTCTTTATTTTAACATTAGAAGTGTTAACTATTAGCATGGAGTGACTAACATTAGCTTATTGTAGCCACAACCCTGATTGATGGTAAATGACATGCCAGTAAATTAATTTGATTCAATCTGGTTCAACAGGTATGTTGTCGAACATAGTCACAATGCTAAAACTAACTGATAATGGTAATTAACTTTGGCTAACTTTAGAACTAGCTTTTTCTTCAATAAAAGTTTTTAGATCAATTTAACCAACATAAAGGCAGTGTTGCCTTTTATGTCTTATTTCTTAAGTGTTTGTGAAATTTTTTGTGTCCAGTTAGCTGCAACCTAATCAGGATTGGCCATTATTCTATACATTTTGATTTCAGAAACTGAATAAAAGTTAATTGTCAACAGCATTTTCGCGGGGTCTTGGAATTCCTGAAATGTAAAACTTTAATTTTTACTCTGTGAAAAGTCTTAAATTAGGTCTAAACTAAAGTTTTATTTGTCCAATATTCATGTAAAGCTCATTTGAATTGTTTTAATTATTTTTTTAATCCAAATTCACTGTATTTTGACATCAAAAGAGCCTAACATTAAACAATCAGTCAGGTATCTGTTATGAGAGTCTCTCTGGGATTGTAAAGTCAACACAGACATGTGTTAAACATGAGAAAGTGCAGCTTTAGCGACACTTGGCTCGAAAAATGAATATATGGCTTAATTATTGCTAGTTCTTATCAACATGTTTGAAGTGTACTTTTTATTGTGCAAAAGATAAACAGAATAAACTCAGAACTTTAGGTGAATAAGCATGGATGTTTAATAAAAAAATAAGTAATCTATATTACTTTGACAACCACTAGACAGTTTTGTCATATATATGTCTTAAATGTAATTCTTAATGGTCTTATATAATCTGACATTATGAAACCTGGAGAACCCTGGTCAAGCCTCTCAGGAGATTAGTGTATCTCAGCCATGATGTCTGATGTTAATAAGAGTGTTTGTAGCCTTGCAATGAATGATTGAACGATTCCGGGGTGGCCACAGAAAATGATTTAAGGAGTAAAACTTGTTTTCAATGTGTTTTATATTATGTAGCAATCTCTAGCTGAGATTCAGCAGGTCCGTGCCAAGGTACCATCATCCCCTACCCAGGATTCTCCAGGGTTCCCACTGAAGGACTCTGGAGGAGGAGGTTGCAACAGTAGCAAGAACTCATCCTGTGACACTGATGATTTTGTTATAGTTCCAGCTCATTTCCCTAGTAAGAAATTTCCCTTTGAAGAGTTTTAACTGTTTTAATTCCTGATGGCTGACCTGTTAAATTGGGAGTTCTTGATATTTATCATCTTTATTTCTTTGCAGATGAGCTTACCTGTGATATGCATACTGGTAAGGTTCTCCAGGACAGCCTGATCTATAGTGGGTAAGAGCTCATCTATGATTAATTTAGATGAAATCTGACAAAATTATTTTGTGTTGCACAGATTGAGGATCTCACGTTGGTTCCTTATTCTTTACTCCTTATTATTTGGATTCAAGAAATGTGCTAATCTTGTAATTATTTCCCGTTTACCATAGAAGTTCTCTGCAAGCTTCAGGAGGCCATGGCAGTCAAGGAAAGACCCCACCACGCTCACCATCCTACAGCAGCTCAACAGGGCAAACCGGGTAGGAACATTTGTAACAATTTGACACTAGTTGCTCTAAGTAAACTGACACTAGTTGCTCTAAGTTTAAGTTACTTTTTTAAAGTATTTTTAAGGTTTAAGTACCACCTCGGAGAAAATGTGGAGTTCCAAATACCACCAACATACAAGTACAACATAAAAGCCCCAGCTATGGTTGAGACTTGAGGGTCATACAGTTTTTTAAGAGAATATATTCAGCTAAAATACAGTTGCAGTTGTAGAAAAAAAAACGTATTTAACGAATGGATATCCTTACAACTTAGACTTCCCCCTGAAAACTTTCAGACTTTGGATTTGGGTCACTGAAGGTTGAGCTCTTTTCTTTTCTCTGTCCTGTACTCTTTCATTATCTCTAACGTTGCCCTTCTAGACCGAATCAATAGTTCTCATTTTAAGAAATGAAACTGCTTTTTAAATATTTTAATTTGGATAATAAGCTATTACCTGTGCTTTATTTTCATGTGATTTCTTATTTCTGTCATCTCATTTTAAATTCTGATTTAAATTCAGCAGGCCAAGTGAGCTTTCTGGCAGTAGCTATGGCAACTGTGGGCAGTCCGTTCCCATCCCTGTCCCAACACAAATTCACAACTACCAGCGCATGGAGCAAAACCTCCAGTTCCCAGGTCAAGAGGGCTCTCCACGGTGAGACAAGATACATGAGTGCACACTTGCTTTCTTGACATTTAAACGTTGGAATTTGAAGACCGCTAACAGTTATGCTAATGGCACATTCCTTTGCATAAAAATTGGATGAGTTACACATATTATGTTCTTTAGGGATAGTTGTCTTTTTATTCAGGCATTTTAGCTGCAGTTCAAGTTAATCTCATTAAAGCTTGTTCAAAATTGTGTTCTAATATTTGTTAAACCAATTATGCCTAATAGATACAAAAAGTCACAAAATTGTGTCAGTTGCATTTGCCTCCTTATAATTGCACAAAGTTTTAAAAAATGTAAGAATAATTATTATTTAATGGATGAACTAAAATACCTTCTATATAATAATAGTAATAATAATAACTATTTAAAATACCATAAACCTAAAATGCCATATACATTAGAAAAAAATAAATACTGCATATTAACATAAACAATATATTTTTTTTTATTCTTTGTCTTTTTGTGTGTGTTTTCTTCTCACAGGTCGACCATGGTGCAGAGATGTAATAGTGGCAGCTCTCTGGGCTCCGGAAGGACGGGGCCTTCTCCTCCTCGCTCTGGTTCAGCCCTCACTTCTCGCCGTTTATCTACAGGGGGCGCTAAACCCTTCCAGCTCTCTCCACAGGGTGTGTGGCAGTAGATTATGTCCTAGTTGTGTTCATTTTATCTGTATAGAATTTCACACTCTCCTTCTCATTTTTTCTTTCTCTCAAAAGTTGGCACCATTCCTGAACTGCCCGGCCAAATTTGCCCGGCAAACACAGAAATGGCACAGAGGGCCTCTCGAGGGGCTGGTAAATATTGAAGTTCTCAAATTTATTTATTTTTTTTTTTGTGAAACCCAGACATTCAGTCCTTTTTCTTTCTCTGTTTAGAAAGCAAGGCTCGTCAACAGCAGCAGTGTTTGAGCACAAGGCTCAGTAGTGCCCCTTGTTTGCTTGAAGCCGCTCCTAGCAGCAGACAGAAAATCAGAAAGCAGCATTCTGACCCTGTAGTGGTCCCTAAGGGAAATGTGATGCCCTTTCGGACCTTACACTCCTCACCAAGGCTTAGTGAACTCATGCAGCGCAACCCCTTGCCAACCATCTTAGGCTCACCATCTAGAGTTCGTTAGTTTTTTCTCTTTCTCTGCTAACTCATGCCTGCTCTCTCTCTTTCTCTCTCTCTCTCCCTCCATCTCCAACTCTCTCTCCTGGTTAGTCTTTTGCCTACTCTCTCTTCTACTCTCTTGCCTATTCTCAGTCCATCTCCTCTATCACTCCTTCTCTCATCATTCACTCACTCTCTTCATTTCTCTCTCCTCCCTAATATTTTCTACTCAATCCCTCCCTCTCTCTCTCTCTCCCTCCCTCTCTCTCTCTCTTGCCTAATTTCTTTAGTACTCTCTTTCTCTCTCTTGTACTCAATGTCTCTCTCTCTCTCTTCTTTCTCTAACGCTTTCTTGCACACCTGCTCTCACTTTACCTCTCCTACTGTCACTCTCTTTTGCCTACTCTCAAAAGAGTATAAGGATTCGGCTAACTGAGCAAGTGACTGTTAGTGATAATCTTAGTTTGGAAAGAATGCAGTTTAAAACTCTGTTTTCTTTTCCAGGCCATGCCCCCATTTGAGTTTCCCAGGACCCCTAGTTCCCCAAACATGCTCACGTTTCTGACTCAGCAGGGCCTCAGAAATGCTCAGGGAGAGCCTAGTTTGTCAGCTGCATACCCATATGAGGACGGAAGAACATTTGGAAGGTAAAAAGCTGTACATAAAATTTTCATCTATTTATTTTTATTTTTGCATCTTATTCATCATCAGTGTTGTTCTCATCATCGTTTAGCAATTATTTCAAAGACACATCTTTTTCTTATGATTAACTAAACTTGGCGAGACATGTGAGGAGGGATGCACCGATATCGGTATCGAGTATCGGCATCGATACCACATTTTCTAAAGTACTCGTACTTGTTAAAAGACCCCCGATGCCAGGGACCGATACCACCGTCTGAGTAATGTCTATGTAAGTATGTATGTGTAAGGGGTTAATCACATGCGCCAAGTGCCTGCTCCCACACTCCGGCTACAGTTCTGAGCTGGTAGAAGACAAGGCGAGACATGTCAGCCTTGTAGAACTATTTCAAAGTTTTAACATAAGTAATCAAGCACCTAAAATGCCAACTCGTCAGTAAGTAAGAGTTTACCCACAATTCTAAACCAACACAACCCACGCTACACCAAACTTTTGCAAGGTGAGAGAAAATGCCCAGAGACAATCCACGTGCTGTGAAAATAATTCACAGGCAAACAGGCAATTATCGAGTGCATTGAGTTCAGTGACCAGCCACTCTCGGCGGTAGAAACTGTGGGGTTCCTGCATCTCTTGCATGTCTTGGAGCCCAGATATTATGTCCCAAGCCGCTGCTACATGACTGACACAGAGCTGCCTAAACTACATGACTCTGTGAAAAAACATAATTATCCACAGCCTGCTGCCACGGATATTTGGACAATCAGTGTTAGCCCCATGTCGCTACTTAGCCTAACCTCCCAGAGATTCATGCCACAACGAGCCATAATACATGAGAAACAATACCACGGCTCAAACACCAGCCAGGCTTAATTTATAACAACTAAGATTGTAGCCCTTGTTTTTTTATAATGATTTATTCTTTTTCAAAAAAAGTGGTATCGGTGAATCCCTACATGTGAGTTTTTGTGGACGAGACGAGAGGGCGCGAAAATTTTATTGGGGGGAGGGTTACACATTTCATGATTTTTGACTGTAATCAGTCATTCAAAATATAAGGTTTTGTACATGCGGCACTGCCACATGTTATCCTGGTCTGATCACGCCCTCCATATGACATGCTGCGCACATATCTTACACGAGGCATCTTTGGTCCCAACTCCCTGGTTACATGCAGAAGTTTCTTGTAACTTCAACTGCCATATTTTCTTAATGCTTTTAAATATGTAGGTACATGTTCTTGCTCCATCGCTCATACTGTATTTTGGGCAGATATATGCTTATTACACTTCAGGTAATTGTATAAAATAAAGCCTCAATGTTTTTGTTCTTGTCTTTTTTTAAATGAGAAAGATAAATTGCATGGTGTTAACACTTTATTTTACACAATCCTTACATCGTACATATGTATCATTGTATTTGTTATTGAAAAGCTTGTCAACAATCACTCAATGTTTAAAATATGTCTAATATTTAAAAAGTTAAAACTTTTTATGAAGTAAAAACATTTAGATTTTTGTTGACTAAAACATAAATAAAACTATTACATTTTAAGTGACAAAAATGTGACTAAAACGATCATTATCATCAAAAAGACTAACCTAGATGGCTGCTAAAAAAACACTGTTCGTCATGGTCTTTTTTTCTTGGGGACAGGTCTCAAAGCGCTGGTCGCTTGTCAGATGTGCTTCTGAAGGCAGCATTTGGTGGCCAGAGAGGAGACCGAGGCAGCACAGAAAATCTGAACTCTGACAGAGCCATTGACATTGCTGGTGAGAATAATTTGTTTTTTTATTTTAACGAAGCAGTGATTTGTTGCTGTAATGGATTATACAGTTAATACTCAAAAAGTTTCAATGTGATAATCACGTCACTGTTCATCATTTAAAGAAAAAAAAAGGATTTTGGGGGTTGTATTGAAAATATAATCCTTTTTTATGTGTTGAGAGTATAATTCTCAAAAGAATGATTAGTGGTATTAAAAATTAATTTGTAATTACGTTTAAAAACATTTTAACTTTTGTGACATTTTCATGCTCAAATTCTCAATATTATTTTCCATGTTTGTTTACATATATTAAATCAAATTACATCTTTGGTTTTGGAGTCGCTGCTTTCTTGTCAACATGTTTGTAATTTTAAGCATTTTACCCTCTTGGCCTAGTCCCACTGTAAACAGGGTGAAAATGCCAGCTCCGGTGACAAAATATTAGATTTTTTTTTATTCTTTCAACATTAAAAAAAGTCTTCTCATCACAGCATCACCAGGTGGTGGAGGCATGCTGGTGGGCTCAGGAAGCCCTGCGAGAGTAGTGTTCACCATTGGCTCCCCACCCAGTGGAGGAACTCCTCCACAGAATCTGCGCTCAAGGAGGTTCTCGGGTCAGTTTTTTTCCTTGCTTTTGGCTGGATTAAATATGCTTTGTCTGTAATTACCCTAACTAAAACTGTGTTGGCACCTGATAGCAGGCTCTTCAAGCTCTGTTAGTCCAGTAGGATCCCTCACCAGCCGCTATCCACAAGCAGGATTTTTCATGGATGGCTTCGAGGGCCCCTCAAGCCCTTGCTATGGATTCGTGACTTTCGAAGCCCCTGAACTACCAGAGGAGACACTAATGGAAGTAAGTTCCAGACTTCCTTTAATCTGTGTTATGCTTATATGTTGAAATGGAGCTAAAGGTTTTCTGAGGGGTCTTAAAAAGTCTATAATTGAAACCCCAAATTTTAGGCCTTAAAAATTCTTACATTTTCTGCTCTAAGTCTTAAATAATTTTACACAGCTATGATAAATCCGATGTCCATTTAAAGCTCATATATGTTTGGATGGATGGATGTGTGTGACTGACTGGTGGTGAGCCGGAGGCAGTAGGCACGAAATGGCACGGCACGTCACGTCCTGTCAGATTGCCCCAGGCCAGCTGAGGGTTACCAAGGTAGCTTATCACCACCAGAGTGTGAATGTGGAGTGAATGAATAATGCTCTGATAATTGTAAAGCGTCTTTGAGAGTCTGGAAAAGCACTATATAAATTGAAGTCATTATTATTATTCTGTTTATTAGTCAAAAACGTATTCTATCTGTTTTTGATTATATGATATAGGTCTTAAATTTGGTTCTTAAAGGTCTAAAAAAGCATTACATTTGACCTTATGAACCCTGGAGAAATCCTGATCTAACAATACATGTTCTCTTCAAACTGCAGCAGGACCACAACGAGACTCTTCACAGGCTCCGTTTCATGCTGGAGTTTGCTCACTGTTTGGTGGAAGTAGCAGGATCCCGAGGAGCACAGGCTTCAGAATCAGAGCTCTCCTCTTCTACCCTGCTGCAGCAGCAGAGTGTGGTGGCCGACCAGATCAGCTCCCTCAGCCGAGAATGGAGGTGAGAGGAGGTTTATGTCACAAGTGTTGGTGCTGCATTATAAACGTTTTGAATGAATTTGGTCTTGATTGCATGTGAACATATTTATTTTAGTTATGCAGAGCAGCTGGTGCTTTACATGAAGACTGCCGAGCTTCTGTCAGCAACGCTGCAAACGGCCATGGAAGGCATCAAGGAGGGGAAGCTCTACCCTTCTACTACTGTTAAACAAGGTTTGCAGATCTGATGCAATATTTTCTGCTCTTAAAGGGTCAATGACATTGTGCTATTTTTAATAATATGTTGTTCACGTTGGTCTAATTGTATAGGAGATATGATTCTTTTACTTATAAAGTCTCTATTTTAATTAAAATCACATTGAATCTTCCCATTTTCTAGCCCAGACTAATTTCGGAAATTAGCTGAGATTTTCATTCGGTAAACTTCATAACCACTTCGTTAGTTAATCACCTCTATGTTAGCGATTTGCATATTCATGACGTGTATGCAAAGTTACTGTCTGACGGTCAACATGGATTCAAGAGATATTAGAGAGATTATTTTACGAGCAAATTCAACACACAAACACAGAGCTAGCAACATTGATAGACAGTACAATGGTGTTTGGAGGGGACACTATTATACAATACAGTCATGATGTGGCCATCTGCCACAGAGAGTTATAGGAACATGCGCTATTTGCATCTTCTGACGACTGCTGTGTGCATAATAATGTGGTCTCCACTGCTGCATCAGAGAGAGCCGGTGCATCTCCCGAAGGAGACAGTACATTGCTCTCCCCCTCTGGGGGACGGCTGGTTGTGCTGTGGAGGAGGTGTCAGAGTTGCTTACTCGGGGTGCCGGAGAGGTTACGGGTGGCTCTGCATCTCGCATCGGATATCTCCAGGCTGGATGTGTGGGTTGTGGGGATCGCGTGGTGTTGATAAACCACAGTCGCCCCGATCCCATTTTTCCCGAAAGTGCATCGGAGCTGACCAGAACTTGAAAGGCACCTCTTACAGTCGCCCTTCTCTCGCTCCCCTTGATGGCACAGTAGCTAGGCATTGCTATGTGATTCCCCAAGTAGAGCAGGCGCTGACGGTGCATTATGCCCGGGTAACCCTGCCGCTTGGCATAAGTCGAGGCCCCATCTCACTAGCTAAGCTGTCGATGGACCTGACTTCGAGAGCTTACATTACTGCAGGTCAAGCTGCCACTGCTCTGCATGCCATGGCAACCCTTCAGGTATTCCAAGCCTAGACTTGAAAGATATGCAGGAGGGGAGTTGTCACTTAGGTCTTATGAATGAACTGAGAGCGGCTACGGACTTTAGCGCTTACTGCTGTAAAAGTTGAGGCAAGCTCGTTGGCCACACAATGTCTACATTGGTAGTTCACAGCCGCCATCTTGGTTGACCCAGGCTGAAGTGTTGTCACACGATCAGAAACATTTCCTCAACGTACCTATAGTCCCAGATGGCCCCTTCGGCGTCGCCGTAGAGGACCTCACGTCGGAGCTCTCTACGATCAGGAAGCAGGTGGAGGGTCTGTGAGAACCCATAACGCAGCATAAGTGGAGATGTAGCAGGTCCCCTTCTAAGTTGACTACCCCACCATCTGTTCGACGCCGGAGAAGTCCACAGGTCAGATCTCGGTTTCATTAAAATTTAACTTCCTGGGTTATGTGCGCAGCCAAGAGGCTTGCATTGCAGATCCGAATGCAGCTCTCATTTCAGAGACACATTCCATGGTGTGGCAACTGATGCAGTGCTGCCACTCGGAGTCAGCTTCAAGTGAACACCTTCTCGGCTGGAACCGGTTGTTACTCCGAGGTTGAGCCTGAACGTTGGTAGGTCTCCACCTAGGCTCCCTGCGGACCATACCGCTAAGCCTGCTAGTGCAAAGACCAGGGTGGAGTGCTGTATGCTAGAAGGACAATCTCCGGGTCGGACCATGAAATGCGCTTCCTGGACCATAAAACACCTAGAGCTTGACAGTGTCCCTAGCGGTAAAGCCCTTCAGGAGAATGCTGCAGGGATATCACTCGACAAGGAAGGATATGTTGTTAGATCTTACTTGCAGACCGCTCCTCTGGAGTCGGCACTGGGGGTTGTTGCAGTCCATACTTCCGGAAAGTTGAAACTTTCAGCAGATACACTGTCTCGGTAGGTACCCCGGTCAGAAGAATGGCAACTCCATCCCCTGGTAGTCCAGCAGATCTGTGAGTGCTTTGTATAGCAGAGGTAGACCTATGCGCCACCCCAGAGAATGCTCAGTACCAGCTGTCCCACGCTCTGTCCCAGGCTCCTCTCTGGATAGATGCGCTGATTATAAATACATTCGAGCAAACATTTAACAGGAAAGACAGAAAATGGCATTAGGATGGGAGAAGGCCTAAACAACAAGTAAAACTAGCTAGAAAAATAAACAAACTTGCTAACAAAAATATACAACGTTTCGTTTCAGAAATAAAATTAGGGTACCCACCTCTACATTAACCACATGCTGCAATACTAACTAAGTGAGAAAGAAGTGTCTGCCACAAATTACAATCTTACTCAACAATCAAAACTATAATGGAATTTAAAGTTAAAGTGAAGGTGTTTGTTGATGAAGCTGGAACCCGAAGTTGTAATCAAACACAATTCAAAACATTTTAAATAAAAAATTGCACGCAACAGATTTCAATTAGTTTCTTGTAGTTTCTTTTTTATTTTGCTGCATGAATATCATTTCAGACAGATTTGAAATGTTACATTTATTTATTCTGATTATTTCAGTGATTAAGCGGCTGAATGACCTGTACAAGTCCAGCGTGATCTCCTGCCGCTCTCTAAGCAATCAGTTAGAGAGATTCTTCACCAGAAAACACAAGCTCATGGACCACATCAACAGCATCACTGCAGAGCGGCTCCTCTTCGGACACACTGTACAGATGGTGAGAGATTAAAAAAACATGAGTCCAGGGGTTTTGAAAGTTTGAAGTCAGCTGGTGTGCTCAGCTGTAAAATGAACAATCGTAAGCTATTTTCTTTTTCTGCTAAGTGCCACATCTGTTGTTTGTGTGGTCTCATAGGTGCAGACGGCAGCTCTAGATGAGATGTTTCATCAGGGCGAAGCATCAATCCATCGCTACCATAAGGCCTTGCTGCTGATGGAGGGTCTGTCTCTACTACTCACAGAGCAAGCTGACATCATCAGTGTGAGCAAGTGTGAGTAAAACCTCACATTCAAGCTACAGACAGATTTTAACATGACCTATGTATTGCGTTTTAGTTTAATTTCTCAGTTGGTCTAAAATGAAGATGGATTGACTCCATGTAGGGCTGGGCGATATGGCAAAAAATATATATTACAGTATTTTTTTTTCCATATCAGTCAATCAATGATTATTACAATATTTTCAAATCTTTATTTCTGGTAAAAAATAAAAGCAGGTTTAACTCTGGAGTGAACGTTGCATGAACCTGATCATTAACTGAGCTTTTCATGGCTAACATCACAAACACTCTGTCCATGTTATATACAGTCAATGGGGTGATCGCTTTTATATTCAAAAAGCTATTTAGAACAGCTTCTGTTGTTAAATTAAACTTTTGTTTTGTTCTTAGAGACAGGCTAAACCGGTGTTCTCTAATACTAGAGCATGATTTGCTTTATTTTAAAAATGCATTGGATTACTTGGGGTTTTTTTAACAGCAATGTTAGCCCTGTATGAAACTAACATTTGTTTAAGCCAGAGGTCACCAACACGTTGCCTGCTGGCACCCGGCCCCCGTAAGAAGCATAGGAGTCGCCCACCGGCCTGATGTAAAAATAGCCCAAAATAGCGCCAATTACCAGTGAACTCCATCTAATTTTTTTAGCTTGTTTAAACCACACTTTCACTTAAACCTTATATGAGAGTCCATTAAACAATTGAAACATATATATTAATATAAATGAACTATGATCTAGTATAGTAAATGACCTAGTGGGCTGCGCTAGACGAAACAAACAAGCTGACACAACGAAAGGGAAATTACTGACCCTAGATGGCAGAAAAAAAAAAATTTTCACGACGAATGGGAGGTATGTTTTTTTTTCTTTTACATCTTTTAAAGGAGCTTTTGTTTGTCTCATTTGCGGGATGACTGTGGCGGCGGCCAAGTGGCACAATGTGGAGAGACATCTCTCCACGTCACGCAAGCTGGCATGCCAACTATCCGCAGGGCAGCACAATGTGAGCTGAAAATGTCCACGGCTTAAACGCAGCTTTGTGCAAACAGCACGATTTTTTACAAGACCAGTTAAAAGCCCTCAAATAGCAACCGAAGCTTCATTCAGAGCTACAAAATTGTTGCATAAAAAGAAGGCAGTTTCTGATGGGGAGATGGTTAGTAAACCGCATACGATGCCAGGTTTATGTTAAAGAATTGTTTATGTTAAGATTTATTTAAAACTTGAAAGTTAATTTTTTTATTTACGTTATTTGTTTTTTGTACAAAGTGGTGCAAAGTAATTGATGCTTTGTTAAAAATTGTTAGTGGCTAATGAAAATGGCTCCTTGTGATCTGTTGTAAAAGGGATCGTTTTCAAATATTTTTGAAAGAAAATGTTTTCACTTGCACCAAGACATAATATTAAAATAAAAATAAAGTGTTGCATATTGATATTTATCTGCTTCCTATATTTTTAAATTAATTGTTGATATTCATTGTGAGAAATTATTAACATGATCATATAAGTAATTATTTATAACAACATTTAGTTGTTGGTATATTGAGCAAATTTGCTATTCAAACGAGTAGTCCTTTGCGTTAATTAGTACCCTGGAAGTAGCCCTCAATTTCAAAAAGGTTGGTGACCCCTGGTTTAAGCCTTTTAGGTGAAATGTTGTGGGTTTGTGACTATTTAAAACAGTTGCAAAGATCTTTCCATAACTAATTGCAATGTTATTTGTTCTCTAGGTAAAGAATGCATTGAGCGTCGTCTCAGCGCCCTGCAGTCGGGGCTCTGTGTGTAAAGTCTCTTCACCTCACTGTTACACCCTCAACATTCCCAATCATCACCTGAATCGTTGCTCTGGATGGACCATCTTGAAGCCACTGAGCGCTGATGTCTTGAACAGATTTGAATGCGGTCCTGCTCTGCATCACCACAGACACGATAGCAGGATGCTACAGATTCTCAGTGCACTCCAAATAGGAAGTGTGTTGCATGCTGTTAATGGGTTGTGCAATCTTTTTATCAGAGACTTGGATTTCTCACCTTAGAATATGTTTTTCTTGTTTTCTGTTTAGCGGTGGGTCACTACATGCGTAGCAGGCGAGTGTTCGTTTAAGTTGTGAATTGTGAGTGCAGTTAGAGTTGTGTGGTGTGTTTGAAGAAGATGTTATTTGGTTTGGGAGATTGCTATGGTTTGGAGTGTCCAGTTTGAAGAATATATGACTGGAGGAATGTTGATGAACATTTTGCACCATTTGAATGTTTTAAGAGGCCCATGTTCTCCCTTGAGAGGATATTAATCAGACATTCACTGACCAAAAGATAAGCCATTCAACAACTCATAATATTGCCAATTAATGAATCGTTTCACTGAAGGAATCTGTATAAAGCCAGCAAAACTGTTTGTAGCACTTTAGTGAATGTTTTCCACACAAGAGCTTGACGAATTCCCGAAATTGTCTTTGAAGTCTAAACATAGTGTGCTATTTTTAACTTTTGAACATCTCTTATCATCCTATTCATTTCCCATTTTATTCAAATTTCTATTATTTATTTAATATTATATTGTGTCTGGCAATCATTCCACTAAATGTAGCCTGCTTTTATTATTTTAGGGCTTAAACACAAACTATGTGCCATCCCAGAGTATTAGTTTAGTTTTTTTAAGGCTGAAGAATCTTGCCAAAAGATCTACTTTCTTGTAGTTGAACTTTTATCATCACTCTGCTGGGATTTTATGTTTCTGATCTTCTCTTATTAAGAACCTTAACGTCTGATTTTTCTGTAGGTTTGAATACAGAATGTGCATCCTGTTGGTTGTACATGCAGATAGTTGTTTGTGTTGTGAGCTGTATAATTAGAAGAGTCTCCTGTTGAAGTTTTCTGCACTGTTGGAGGGCTTTTTGATGCATTCTAGAGTGAGAGAACTGGCACACATTCCTTGTAAAGTTATAATAATAATAATGCTGTATAGCCTTTATTTCACTTGTGCCGTGGGGAGGCGGTGGATGTTCATTTCTGTCACATGATTAAGGAGATGTGTATGATGTTTTTTTTCTTGCATGGGAATTTAGTTTTTTTTTCATTGCATGTGTAGCTCAGCATTGGTTTTACTTTCGAATAGATGCTCTCAACAAGGTTATTATTGAACAAGAGAAGAATCAATCTTGATTTTGAGAATCAAAGTTCAGATTGAAGATTGTCTCCACTGTGCTGACTTAAATGCTTTCTGGGTCTCCCTCCAGAGAAAATTAGCCTTTGTGTAGTGTGTTTGTGTTATTAGAAAATGTAAGACATTTAAAAATGTGCCTTTTAAGGAAAAAAAAGCAAAAAACTGAAACGCTGAAAAAATAGTTAGCTCTGCTATTTTAATTTTTTCCTCCTTTTCTACCGTTGGAATGCAGTGAGTTGTTTTGTTGGGTTGAATTGGACTGCAGTGGAAGGTTTCGTTTTATTTTTTATGTGTGAGTGATTGTTTTTGGTGTATGATGAAATTTTGAATCGTATTTGTGAAGTGATGGTGGAAAATAAGCTATTTCAGTTTGAGCTGTTAAGGCCAGTTCCCTTCACACTGACATGTTTTTGTTCGTTTTAGACCCCAGTAAACATGAGGAACTAGCTTTTTTGGATTGCTGGATTAAGAGTATATCCTATGCGGTGGTTTATGTTGTATGTTTTAAACTGCATAAACAATCTCCATCAGATCATAATGAATAGCCACCTGATTGGGCATGGGTTGGGTAGTGTTGTTGTACAGCACAAGGTCATGTCTATTGTAAAAACCAACTGGTTTTAGGCTTATGAATCCTGCAGGGAGTGAGTTCACTGTTTTGTGTTGCTACACTAAAGTACATTCATCCTATTCTCCATTGGCTGTTATGTACACCTGGTTTACCTTGATCTTGTCGTATCTTGTGTAAATATGGATTGTAAAATATCGCTTTAAACATGTACATTAATCAAGAGCATGGAGATTTACTTTCAGTTGCCCTCTCCCCACCAAAGATCTAAGAAATTCTCAATAAATACTTTTTATACACTTGTTACAATTGTTACAATTGTATACAATTGTTTCTCCTGTTAAAAAGTGATTTGTTTATATGAGATGTACCTATTTGCTTTCAGGAGTACAGCACCAATAAAATAGTAAACTGAAATCTGACAATGCTCTAGTCATTTTCAAAGTGAATGAGTGGAATGTGTTACTCAAGTTTATTTCATAATTTGTGTGTTTTTATAAATGTTGTCTCCTTGAAAAACAGATTAAGCTTGTTCTTGATTGCCCCACTGACAGTGGAAAATAAAATGTATCAGTGTTGGAGGTTCACAGACGGTCAAATTGATAAAAATCTTCCTGGCAGTTATTTGTTACTGGAAAATCATAAATGGGGTAAAAGGCCAAGTTACCAAAGAGCCGAAATTACTAAACGGATGTCAAAAAGAGCACCCCCCTTTGCGCTGATGACTTTGATGGACAAGTGTGTAATAAAACTATCCAAGTTTTGGCCTCAGAATTTAATTGGTTCTTTTGATTTTCCTTTTTTGTAAATGAAGTTTTGCAGCTTTACCATGGGCATCAATGGGAATTTGATTCCTTTTGGATATTAAACACAATAAGGACCCACACTGTCTAATAATGTTCCTCACTATCCTATCTCTCCTTTCCTCTTCTCTCTATCCTCTCTCCTCCATTTCTCCTCTCTCCCCATCTCTATCTTCCCTCTCCTCCATCCTACTTTTCATCGCCATCTCTCTATCCCCTCTACCCCTACTCCATCTCTTTTCCCCCCACTCTCTGTCATCGTCTCTATCTCTCCCTTCTCTCCTCCATCTCTCTCTACTGTATCTCTCTCCTTTCCCCTTCTCTCTATCCTCTCCCATCTCTCTCTCTCTCTCTCTCTATCCTCTCTCCCCTATCTCCCTGACTATCAAAAAAAATCAAGCCGCAAAGCTAACGATAATTAAAAAAAGGTCATACTTGCTTTTTGTTCTATTTCCTCCAATAAACATAAAATCATTCAAAGTGATTGTGTGTTTGTGCTCAGACGTAGTGAGGGATATTAAACAAAGTTGCACCCCTCAGACCTTGGATGCAAGACTGGCTGCAGCCTTCGATTCTGCACTCGTCTGTTTCTGCTCTTGTCGTTATATTCAGTCAATGGTCTGCTCGGACGCCACGGTTCACATCGAACGCGTCTAATTCCATGTTGCCACAACCCCTATTATTCAGATTTCGTTAAGTAATGAAAAATATGTAATTACAAATGGTTGATCCTCAATAAGTTAGAGAGAATTTTAAATATTTTTTAGGATAACTTAATGTAAATAATATTACGAGAATCTAAGAGAACCCAAGTGCCTCAAGATGTCAGTTTTTTATACAATCTGGCAACCATGCTTAGGTCACGCGATACTTGGCGAGATGTGAAAGTTCACGCGCTGTGTAAGGACATGTGTTCACGGGAAAGAAAGCAAAGCAAATATATTGTAGATATTAAAGCAATTAATACATTTCAATTCGACTTCTAAAACGTATTTTTTAAATATAGATATTTTTAGAACACTACGTTTACTTACGAAATATCTAGACGTTTACCGTCTCACATGACATGTTGAGGTCGTGTCGGGTTATTACTAGTTTATCGAGACATTTAAACAAGTTAACGAAACCAAAGGTGAGTTTACAAACTGTGTGACGTAATTGATGAATATTCTTTTGATGTTTACCGCCGACTCGAACGCTCTCTCCCATGTGGTCAGAACCGTGTGTTTTGCACGTCATTCAAAATGACTGAAGACTCAGTCAAAGCTCTGAAGAGAGCAGCAGAAGATCTTTCACCTGCTGCTGAAGCTGAGCACGAAGATAAGAAACTGAAAACTGACCCCGAGGAGAGGAGATACTCCAAGAAAAAAGTTGCCCTGCTATTGGTTTATTCAGGCAAAGGCTACTATGGAATGCAGGTGAGTGTACTATTATGAATAAAAATGTTCCCTTATACACTTACAATGCAGTCTCCACAAAATCCCACGTCATTTAACTATAAAAGGTTAAATATCTCTGTAAATTGCGATAAAATAATATAAGAGGATGAAGTATACCTTTGTTGTTGTGTATAGGTTATTTATACACTGTGCTTTTAATGATGAGAGAGAGACAGAGAAATGTTTTGATATAGTTACAAGACTAGCAAAGCACTTGTCTGTATTTTTTGTAGCACCTCCTGGCATTTCTTTGCAATGCTCTAATGCGTTTGTTGCTGATGCAGAGAAATGTGAAGAACTCTCAGTTCAGAACCATTGAGGATGAACTGGTTTCTGCTCTGCTGGAAGCTGGCTGTATTCCAGGGGGCCATGCTGATGAGATGAAGAAGATGTCTTTCCAGCGATGTGCACGAACAGATAAGGTATGTATGTAAGGTATGTAACCAGATGCTTCAACAAAATAAAATAATACTACTTCGCGTTCTAAAAATCACATGTAGAAGTAGATTTGTAGAAATATTTTTGATAATTTTGTTTTTTACATATACCATAATATCTGATGTTGAACATTTAAAGTTGTGTAAAAACACTGAGCTGAGTAGATCTTAAACAAATATTTTTTTAAGGATTTTGTTCTTCTTAGCTAGAATATTTGTGAAGGACAAATATGATGTGTATTCAAATGTTTTATAAATAAAATTTTCATGTCATCGACAGGGTGTTTCTGCCGTTGGTCAAGTTGTTTCTCTGAAGTTGTGGATGATTGAGAACCTTGTGGACAAAATCAATGGTCATCTGCCTCCTCAAATAAGAGTTTTAGGTATAACCAAAAAATTCCCTTCTAAATGACTACTGTGTTTGTTTGTTTTTTCTTTGTCTATTCTTTGTGGGGTTTTACCGAAATAGTTTGCTTGTATGAGGGCTTGTAATGATTGACAGAAGTCTTGTCCAATCAGAGCCAAGTTGCAGGTTCTCGACGGTATCCTTCTTTTCCAGGAATCTGAACTGTAAATGTGTTTTCTGAACTTGTAAAAGTGTTTAAAAAATTTGAATTGTGTTTTCTAAAATGTAAATTTGTTTTCTAAAATTGTTTTTGTAAAAGTGTTTCACGTTATGTAAATGTGTTTTGCACCTCTCGGCCACCGTATAAACTAGACAAAAAATATAAAACTACCTAATGAGTATTTAATCTCTGAACATACCAAATATATAACCTAAAAAACACCCACTTTGCACTTTTGCTTTCTCTAAGCTGTCTCTTTAACATGGCATCACTTTTTTAGTGAAAGTTTTATATAAGCAGTAGCTCAAGGGTCATCTTAAATTGGTAGCCAGTAGCCATTCAGAATGCTAAGCTTCCCATCGACAATTTTTCCCCTTAGCTTGTTCCTCACTCTTCTTGTGTGTTGCTGTATGTGCGTTTGAGGCTTGCTGCTATAAAGTTAAAGTGAAAATGAAAGCTAGCTTAAAACTGCTGTTTAATGTTGATTCGGTGGGAGTAGCTCAGGCAACAACAATTGTTTTCAAACAACTCTTGACTGTCAAAAACCAAGACTCAATGTCCATGCTCTAGTCTTCTATGTGATTTCTTCTTCTTCTCCTTGACTTGAGTGTATATCGAGTGCCACCCAGCTGCTCTTTTCTGTCCTAACAGCACTCTGTACATGTTATCAAAAGAGGCAACTTTTATTGGTCAACTATGAGATTTACTTTACAAAAAAACCAAGGGGACATGACCGAGACAATTTTGTGTGTGCGTTCGTTCATGTTTGTAGCTTGGCCAGATGTGTGAGCTTGTGTTTACACGAACTGAAAATTCAACTGAATGTGAGATGGCTTTAAGATCTCTCAAGTTGATCTGACTTTTTATGACATTTTTAAAAGGTTAAATCCAGAGAAAGCATTGCTCCAGGCAAAGAAAGGGGTTATAACATATGAGGTCATTTTGCAGCTATTTAAAAATAACTGGTTTTAGAGTGCTTTATATATTTGTTGAGATTATTTAAAACAACTGGATAAAGTCTAGTTGTTTTTTTGGAGGTTTGCATACATCATTACACATACCTCTTTCCTGTTTTAAAGTCAGATTTTTTATCTGAGGTCCCCTTTAAATACTACTGTGACTCAGATTGTAATGCTGGTTTTGCTTGTAATTCTTCTCTGCACGTTATAAATGAATGCTTTCATCTAATGGATTTAACATGTAACATTTCCTAAAACAGGTTGCAAGAGGGTCACAGGTGGCTTCAATTCCAAGAACAACTGCTTCGGACGAACATATTCTTACATGCTACCCACGGTGGCCTTCTCCCCAAAGGACTTTAATCAAGAGGACACGTCTTTCCGCCTGAGCTCCGAAACACTCCAGAGAGTCAACCGATTATTTGATCTGTACAAGGGCACTCACAACTTCCATAACTTCACCTCACAGAAAGGTCCCCGGGACCCCAGTGCCAGGCGCTACATCACCCACATGACTTGTGGGGAGGCCTTTGTGCGACAGGATGCTGAGTTTGCAGTGATCACAGTGAGAGGCCAGAGCTTCATGATGCACCAGATCCGCAAAATGATCGGTCTGGTCATCGCTGTGGTAAAAGGATACGTTGATGAAGGCGTGATTGAGAAGAGCTGGGGAGAGCACAAGGTAGACATTCCGAAAGCTCCCGGGCTTGGCCTGGTGCTGGAGAGGGTGCACTTTGATGCATACAATAAGAGATTTGGTGGCGACGGGCTTCATGAGACTCTGGAATGGACAGAGGAAGAAGAAGCCATCGCTGCCTTTAAGGAAAAGCATATTTATCCTACCATCGTGGACACAGAGCTCCAAGAGAACTCCATGGTGAACTGGATGGCTTCCCTCGGGATTCATGATTTTGATGAGACGTCTTCGGGAAGGCAAGAGTGCAAAGTGGGTATTGTTTCAGGGTGCTTTATATTTATTCAGGGTGGCTTATATTTTTTATGAGAAAAAGCATTTGGAGAGCTTTTTTGCCTTTGTGTTGTAAACAAACCTAATTGAACAAAACCCAAGTTTAGATCTTACTTTTTGAGGAGATCTGTTGATTTGTGATATATATAGATAGTACATAAAGTTACATTTTCATTTGTTTCAAAGAGTTAGTTAAAGATTTGTTTCAAAATGCATAGATTTCCAAACAAGGATTCCAAATAATTTAGCATTGCAGTTTTTACATCTTCTCTCAGACATTTCCGGTTTACATTATGTATTAATTTGTAGCAATTTTTACATTTTTATTCCCATTTTAATTGAGTGTGATGCATTTTGAAATACAGTGAAGTTATTGACTGAATTTGATTTTTTGTTTTTCAGGATAATGACGAAGATGGAAATGCATCAGACTGAAAAAAACATATAAATTTAGTTTGAAGTCTTCTGCATGACTCAGTTTTCACAAAGACAATCCAGAAATAAAATAACTTGTTTTATTATGTTACAATTTTTGTCACTTTTTTGTGTTTGTGAATTTATAAATGTGTTTTTTATATCACTGACTAGAGATATCAATCAATTCATATGCTTTAATTTCCCTTAAATTTGAAGAAAAAGAAGAGCAATTTATTGTGGGTGTCTTTATAATGTTATTTATCATGGTGGAGAATCGTGAAAGTGTACCTCAAACGAACAAAAAGTGCTTGCATTTGATTTTCTAAAGGATTTGAGTAGATGTATAAATATAGCTCTGTATTATTTTGATAGTGTAATTGTTGTTAGGAAAACGGGACTTTTAAGGGATGCTGAAAACCTAGATTAGAAGTTATCTAGCGTTCGTTGCGGAAACTGACCACTAGGGGCGGCATCGCCTTTGAGATGATTTGAAAACACAGCGTGGCGCAGAAACAATCATGGCGGCCTCCAGAGACAGCAACGTGATTGAAGAAAACGATTCCATCTCGTACAAGAAAGATATAAACCGTAAATCAAGTCGTGTTCTTCAAAACAGGAAATATGCCAACGACGTATTTGACGTTATTGAATATTTACAGGTATGTATATGAGAAGACAATGAATTATTAATCCAACTTGTGTTTAATTTAGGGATGTCGAATTTTTTTCAGTCCGAAAAGGAAAAAGCTGTTCTGTTTGCTACAAACGTCTGCTGTAAAGTTTTCTGTTTGCTGTTGAAGAGAGGAGAATTGTTTGCTGGGGATCTGCCAGATGAAGATAATCTCACGCAAGGTAACCTAACATTTTTTTCATTAAGAATAGTATTCAAATCTTTGTTTCTCTGGGTGTTTTGCTTAACGTAAGTCAGTACTCCACTTTTTTGTAGCGATGCTGTTTTTGCATACGTTCAGCTATTCTTCTTACATGTACTTTCAACTGGTCTTACCTGCAAAAAAATCGTCATCTCTTCTGTATTTTTATTGAGATCAAGTATGGACTACGAAAACATACATATTTCCTGGCCAATAAAGTGTTCTCATTCTAAACAATAACATTTGCTGCTGTAGCAGTCAAAGAAAATCCATCAAGAGATAGCCTTTTAAATAGTGTAAAAATGCTTAACTATTTGATCTGGAGAACAGCTGAAGAGATTTCAAACAAGTAGTGTTCATGTTTTGTGTATCAGATAAAAAAAAGATGTAATTTCAGGTGAGCACAGTGCTGAAGAGAAATACACCATATTTATGAGACACAGGTACAACAGCTGCGTGGGACTCATGTTGGAAAATATACATCATGAATCTTACCATGTTATGGTGAGTGAAAATTGTTTAAATTGTTGTGCTTATTCTCACCTATTTATTGCATTTAGTTGGAAAACTCGTAGCGAGCAAGTATTTAAGGATTTTATGTAATATTGGTTGTCTTTTGTTGTGGATAAGCATCTACTCAACGCATAAATAAAATACACTTTTCTATTTTAAATTCAAGGAGGCATCGCTCTGTGCACTGATGAAGTTTGTCATAGCTGAAGGCAAACATCCTCTTGTGAAGCTAGACTTCAGTGAGCACTACAACTTTCCAAGGGATCTCATTCAGGCGAGTCTCTTTCCCCAAAACGTTTATCGGTTGCTTCTTCAAATTTAGTATATGTTTAAAAATGAAGGATGATTAGTGTCATCACAGGTGGATTTGTGAGATTCTGAAGCTAAAATTGTTTCAGAACGACTGAGCAGTTGCCAAAAATTGCTAAGAAAAAATATATAATTTTTTATTGGTAAAAAAAAAATTATCGCTAGAAAGTTGGGTAAATTTCACTTGGTTCTCCTTTTGGAAAAATCTTTAATTTGTCAGTTGTATAGCTACAAAATAAGACATTATATAGACTGTTTTTGTTTTGCAGTTAGTAAACAAGAAGTTTCTGATACACTCCAGTAAAGTTTCTGACACTATTCTTTCTGAATTAGTTTTCCTTTGGTAAAGAATCCTGCCTGACCAGTAGAACACAACACATCCCCTCTCAACCACTGCTGCTTATAATACATTCATGAGGCAGAGCGAGATGTCAATTTTCATGGGTTCTAATCAATATGTCAAATGGGTTTTCTCGTGCACGTCACTTATGTCTTGAAATGTGTCATGAAGCAAAATTTCCTTTGCGTGGCTTTTCGTATCTTGAATTTTCCGTAACATGAAGTCTTTGTATCTCGGGGTGTCACTGTAATTGTTATTGCTTTGCACTTCTTTTCTTTTTTTTTTCTACATTGTGATTACAGTTTTGTAATTTTAATGTGCAAATGAAATGAAAATCCACTCACTGTCTGGTTCACAGAGGGTGGTGGAGCAGATGCTCTCACAGACGGAGGACATGTCGCTGCTCATCTCCAGGTTTCAGGAGTTCATGGAGAAGGATGACGTGCGCTACTATGTCATGAGTTCAGTACGATTGTGTATTTCTACAGTCATGCAGAAGAATAAAGAGGTGAAGGGGTGTTGGCTCTAAATGTGTTTGCAGACATTTTAATTGTTTATTTTTTATTCACTGAAGTCTTATGCTTTGCAGGTTGTGACGCCTGTATTTCAGAATAACGTCTTTTGTCTCCTCACAACTATCAATATCCCCAGCCAAGCATCAAAACTGACTAACTTCCTTGTTAAACAAGAAAGTGAGTTTTATTTCTAAGTGTTATGTTCTCAATAACAAACACTGTTTCTCATTGACTGTTAAAATTCAACAGGTAAACATGAAGACTGGAAGGCAACGAAATTAAAGGTAAATGATATGGATTTTTTTATTGATTGATTTCTGACACTTTTTTTTTTTAAAGATTACTTATTTTTGTTACAGAACCATAAAAGAGGGTTCGAGCAGATGTGGCTGCTGTTTCTCAAGTATAAGGTAAAAGAAAAAACTAAATATATTTATATATTTTTTTTCTTATATCTATGATGTTCATATTGTGGTTGGTGACTTTTTAGCTACCTGGGAGCATGTACAAGAAGATCCTAGTCATTCTACACGAGTCCATTCTGCCACAGATGAATGATCCCAAGCTGATGATAGACTTCCTGTGTTCGGCCTATGACATCGGTGAGTCTACATGTGATGGCATTTCAAGCAAAAGTTAATTTGCATCTACTGATTGACCCAGAAAACATCTGGCTGCATGTCTGATGTGTTCAGTTGTTTAATTCACTAGCACAACAAGGGTATTCCTTTTAAAGTGGTACCGAAGGCAGCTTTAAACATCATATTGCGTACCTCTTTGTTTAACAACAAAGTTATATTTTTCTTCCTTCTTGTAACCGTGTAAATACTAGATTACATCCTGCAGAAAATGTTCACATGCCAAAAAGTTAAAACAACATAAGCAACTACAATGTGTTCTTAGCTACAACTTTGATCTGTCGTTCCGCGATGTTGAATGTTTTGGGTTAAATAGCAAGAAGCTTCATTGTGATTGGTCATATGTGTTGCAATCGCCTAGACAGGCGTAAATAAAATAAACCACGTATATTCGTTCTGCCTAAATACTGTGTTGGTGTGAAAGGGAATCACTGAGATGTTATTGTTTCAAATATCATTATTGTTTTGCAAATAAGTTGTACATTATGTGATAGGGTCTTAAAGGCCAAACTATACGTTTATATCAAACCTACAAACTTTTGAAGGCTCCATAGATGGTAACGAAGGAAATATTTTTTTTTCCCCAATGCATCATATTAATGTACAATAATGTATGATAAAGCACTGTCTTTGCTCCGATCGACATTACAACCTGGTGTGCTAACAATACAACAATACAATACTAACCAAAACACAATTTGGATTACAAAGGGTTTTTTACTTTCTCTCCAAAGTTTTACTCTATTATTCAGTGTTTAACATGGTGCACAAGTGCTGGTTCTGGTCCAATTCAACCAATCACAGAGCTCGCACTCTTGATCCGAAGTTGGATCATATCACAACGCGGTCAGCGCAGGGTTATGTATATGTGCAGTTTTCTCTAAGGGCAATTCGTAGGCTTAAAAATCAGGTACAGACTGGCCTTAAGACTGTGTTGCGTTTCTCTCTCTCGCCCTTAACCATTAGCGCTAACAACACAAACAAAAATATGACAAATGTACACTTTAACATGCTCATTAATAAATGAGTTTCATTGTAAATAAGTCACTCGACCTCTTTCTTCAAAACTACATTGAAACAAAACCGTCTGACCCATTCATGTATATATTCATGTTAATGGACTGCTTTGCGTTGACTTCATATGTACTAGTTTTGCGTTTACTCACTTCATGGAGATCTATTATTTACATATAATACTTTGCATAAAAATGAAATGTAGGAACGATTAAATAAATCGGATTTTTTTCTTGATATATGCCAAGTTTTACTCCTGATTCGTCCCTTCTTTTTTTAAACAAGATTATGGGACTAAACACATAAACAACAACCATGATTTTACAGTCTAATTTCCAAAGGTATTTTATGATCTTTTTTTTTCTGTCAATTTTTCCTCAGGCGGAGCAATCAGTTTGCTAGCTCTGAATGGCTTGTTCATCCTCATCCATGAACATAACTTGTAAGCTCCTTTAGAAGTCATTGCTGTATCTCCGAGTTAAAGATGGAGCTGTTTTTTAACCCATTTGCTCTCTTTGTGGAGCAGAGATTACCCAGGATTTTATAAGAAGCTCTACAATCTCCTGGATCCTTCCATCTTCCATGTCAAGTACAGAGCTCGCTTTTTCCACCTGGCAAACATTTTCCTGTCCTCCACGTAAGTGTGCTCTTGAGATTCTTGCTTTCTGCAGGTGTGCAGGTGTAAAGCTTGTGTGTTTGTGTGACAGGCACCTGCCAGTGTATTTGGTGGCAGCGTTTGTGAAACGTTTGGCGCGTCTGTCTCTCACAGCACCACCGACAGGTCTGCTTATTGTGCTGCCGTTCATCTGTAACCTGATCCGCCGGCATCCTTCCTCCAGGACTCTCATCCACAGACCCAGCGCTGCAGATGGTACATGTTGATTTTTCATTTGTTCTTTTATTATTCTGTTATTTCAGCGATAAAGCTGTACTTTAATTTTTTTCTATGTTATAATGAGATGTTCAGTTATTGTTATTTACGTTGCATCAAATACTGTATGCAGTCTTTGGAATCGAATCGCCAAAGCAGAAACTGCTCTAGACCAACCATGCCTTGTGTACATTTTGAAAGCTCCTTCTGTTTTTTGACATCTAACAGGTTATTCAGGTCAAACTCTTCTTGAGAATAGACAAATAGCCTAATGACATGTTTAAAATCTGTTGTATTTAATTATTGCAACAATTTTTTATGTCATTTAGTCTGTCGTTGTAGAAGTAGTCTCCACCTCAGACGTCCCACCAGCGGAACCCTAGCTAAAGTCTTATGAGCTTGGTATAGGAAATTGGAAACACTTCATGAATCTTGAAGTCGTGGTTTGATTGGTTAAAATTATCCTGATTTCCTGTAGTAGCGAATTTTGCGTTAATTTTAGTTTCGCCTCGAAACAACATGGAGGATCAAGAAGATCGAATATCCATCATGTGTATTGTAAATGTGTGATTTTATAGAACAATTAAACATTAGATTCACAAGCTATGCCAGACTATTGCTGTGACAACATTTTCTTGCCCTGAAACCTGGCACTATGAGAAAATCCTTGGGATTGGTTGTTTGTCATGTCAGTCAAAAGGCCTCATAGGTGGGTCTTGAACTCTGAAGGACTGGCTACGTGAGACCATTGTGTTAGTTACATGAACAATCCTAAGTTTCATATGAATACTATAAAAGATTACTGTTTTTTCGGACCATATTTGATCTTTTATTTACATTGGCTGATTTTTAAAGCTCTCTGTTGGCACAATTTCTTTCGCTTAATAAAAGAAAAGAAGGGGGTGTTGTTGTCTGGTGGATAATGAGATCAACTTGTGATCAGAAGGTCGCCGGTTCAATCCCCAGATCCACCGAGTTGAAGGTGGTTTGAGTGATGAAACACTTGCTCTCCCATCTTCAATAACCACAGCTGTGGTTCTCTTAAGCAAGACACCAGTTTCTCGACTGCTCTCCAAGCACCACAGCCATGGCTGCCCTCTGCTCCAGGTGTGTGTTCACAGTGTGTTTGTTCACTGCTGTGTGTGTGTACACTGGGATGGGTTAAACGCAAAGCACAAATTCCAGGTATGGGTCACTTCTTCTCTGGCCAACTGGTCATTTACACTTTCAATTGTTTAAACTAGTGGCTCCATATTGAAATAACATGTATACCTAGTCAGGCTTAACAAATGTTTGTGTTCGCCAATTAGAAATTGTTATTCAGGTGAGGGCACTTCTTACCAAAGTCATGATTCACATTTTACCTCCAACTGGCCACAGAAAGCTAGTCACTTTCAAATGGCTTTATATTGCAATCTTACTATTATTCAATATGATGTTTAGACCTGCCTTTTGTACCATTTTAAAAGGAATGCCCTTATAGAAATTGTTGTCATGGTAACAATTTTAAGTTTATTTCAAACTCGTAATGCATGTTTTATTTGGTCGTGCAAACAGGGATAAAGAAGGATAGCACACTTTCAAACAAAAATCCTGGAATTGACCCCATGTCGTATCGAATTTTGTTTTTTGAGAGCACAATTCTGACTTGAAGTTTCTGAAATAGTGTGTCTGCAGTGTAATGTATGTTCTGCCCACTAAGTTGGGTATTGTGCCAGACTGCTTAAATCTTTAAACCGCTTGCTTGCAGTTATATTTATATGTAGAGCAATAGAAGAGAGCTTTTTGGTGTTGATATTAATGATGTCCTCATGAATATGTTGACTCAGAACCTTGTGAAGATCCGTATGTGATGGAGGAAGAGGATCCAGCTCAGTGTCGAGCTTTAGAAAGCAGCCTTTGGGAGATCCAGGTAAAACCAGAAATGTCACCCTTTAACTAATGCTTTTCATTCATATTCGTTTACCAAGAGTCTCTGTTTTCTTAGACATTGCAGAAGCATTACCATCCAGATGTGGCTAAAGCTGCAATGAAAATCAATGAGCCTCTTTCTGAACAAGAGCAGGACATCAGCGAGGTGTTGGAGCTTTCAACCTTTGAGGTGATTGACAAGATTTCAGTTTTTTTTTGTTCCATGATGGAAATAATCATTTTATTTACTCCTTGTGTATTCTGTGAATGTAGCTGATGGAGCGAGAGATGAAGAATAAGAAAAGGAGCATCCCCCTGGAAATTGATACAGCAACGGAGCTTCTGAGCAGTTCAAGAGGAGTTCTTGGACATTACTTTTCTCTGGAGTAAACGTTCTTGCATTTTGTATTGCATTTTGCTGTTCATTTGTTAATTGCATTGTTAAGATGTTATTTGGGGGACTGAAAAAAACATTTTTGTCTGAAATATGTCAGTGATCAACTTCTTTTTTTATTTTTCAGCGAGTTGTTGAAATGTAATCTTACGATCATAATGTGTGGAGGTGTCTTTGAAAAACACAGACTGCAGTGTTAAATGTTATGAAAAAAAAATTTACCCATACTTTCTCAACCATCAAACCCAGCATTGACTTGAGTCTTTTGGTGTATTCCAGAAAGCAGCATTAACTTACCATCTGCTTAAACCTGAATTCTCAGTAGATCAACCCTAAACCTTCTGAGTCCGGGTTTGTGTGTTCCAAAACCCCCGTTGAAATTGAAGAATGACTTTTTTGGTAACCATATTAGTGTTTCATTTCTTATTCTGACTGCTACTTATAGTTTGTAAATCAAATTGAGAGTTGAGAGTAATGCTGCAGTTAATTTTCTTGACCAAAATTCATCCGTTGACTACAGCTCTAAAGTTTTTAATTGAAGCATGTATTCACAGAGGCAGAGTGGAAGGTATTTATGTTTGAAGCAAATGTTTTTGAAAAAGATTATTAGCATCTGAGAAATTACCAACAAAGTAAATTTTTACATTTATAATTTTTACATAGTCAATGTAAATTTTTACATTAAGTCAAAACATTAGATGGTCCTTTGACAAATATATTTTTTATTTTAAAAGGTGGAATTCTCGTGGAAACAATTACATAAGGGCTTCCATCAAAAAAAAAGATAAACTTGACAAAATCATACAGGGGAATTGCATTAAGGTGAGAACATTGTTTTAACAGTATTTTGTTGAGTATCTACGGATAAATTATACAATCCATCTTTGCTTTCCCAGAATTACAGAAAATAAGTAACACTTCACACTTCTACAAACACACAAACATTTATTTTAAATAATTGACAAACAAGCATTCTGTCATCTTTGTTCTTCAAAAACTGTCTCTTCTACACTCTCTGCATCCATAGCTAGAAGCTCTCTCCTCTTGTGGTGTCGATGTGTGGTACATACTAATATGAACTATGACACTGAAACTTGCCTTCAAAATTCATATACTGACATCTTCATCTCCACCATCATCATCTTCTTTTGCTTAAGGAAAAGTCTATAAAAATTCTGGCATCATGTACAGACTCTTGTCATTTTGCCTGAACATATTTGATGAGCTTGCTTGCGTCACGTATTACCCAAAGTTAGTGGAAAGGGCTAACTATTTAAATGATTTTAAAGACCAAGTAATTTCTTGAATTATTACAACAATAAATGTGTAACCTGCACAATGACGAATTAGAAAGATTTACTGTTAACATAATCTCCCTCATTGACAGAAGCTTTAATATTACCATGTGGGCACCATCAATGCTGCAAATAACAATTTGGAACACAGAAATGTAAAGTGATTTTAAAAAGTGACCAAATGAACCATATGAATGTTTGTAAAATGCTGCCCGTCATGTTTGCAGTAAAGGACAAACTTGCAAATTGGTGTATTTCTTCTTGAAACCCTTGCTGATGGTTGTGCTCTGGAAGTTGTAGAACACTGTAAGACCTATTTCAATGTTACATTTTCAGAGTTGTCATTTTGTGCCCTTTCAAAAGGTTCAATCTTTAAAAGAGCATGGCACACTCAATGACACAGCTGAAACACTGCACCAGAACAGCTTATGTTCAGAGAGTATGTTACTGTTACCTAACTAACCTGAAAGATACCTTTGTTTTTCGAACCGAAATCTAGGGTTATCCACAAACTTACCGTAATAACCAAATAACCAGGTTTTTGCAATACTCTCCTGTTTTAACCCAAACAAAGTGCTATTTGTGTCTGCTGAAGTATATGATGAGAAGTCTCTTACAGACAAGCTGCTATAAGACAAAGCAGAAGGAAAGTTAGACATCTTAAACTGTTTACAACATATCATTGTGCTGTTTACCAAATTATATGTGTACACAATGATGAGGGAAAACACAGAAAAATAAATTTCATTTACAGCACCTCATTCGACTTTTTGCAAATCAGAGAATAAGTATAACAATGTCTACAACGTGTTGATAATGTCTAATTGCAATTTTCCCTTTTCTTCTCCAAACCGGCAGGTGTCGATGGCGAGCGCATATTCGTTCAATTTAGTGTCAGCAGTGTTAAATAAAGTTCTTCTCTTGTGTTTTGTAATATAAACTTGTCTTCTGCTAAAATGTCAGCCGAACGACTTGCAAAAATCCCCGAGGTTGAATTAGACCAAAATGGTGTCTTTAAATACGTGCTCATACGCGTTCATAGCACAAACGACGATTCATATGTTGATATTGTGCGAGGATACGCTTGGGCCGAATATCATGGTAGGTCCTCCATCGTGCTATGAATGAATGAAGAGTGTTTTAGAAAATGATAAAAAAAAACTACTGTTTCTAAAGCAGTTGGTAGTGTTTTAAAGCAGAAGCTCCGTTTCTTTCGCATTTGCAAATGGTTACATGAAGAGGTGGTATAAATGTTTAAAACGTATTTTAAAGTAATGTTAAGTGGTTACGTTAAATTTCTTCAGCAGGTTCAACCTGATACGCATTTTAGTTTATTTATTTTATATATATATATATATATATATATATATATATATATATATATATATATATATATATATATATATATATATATATGTACTTGCACTCAGTCTTTATTTTTTTGTGCTGACTGGGAACCATAAATCCACACACTAACCTGGTGGCCCTTTTTTGGAAAATTTAAACAACACTAACAGCTTTCAAAAAGCAACTGAAAATTCTTCTCTTCAGAGAACACCTACTATAAAAAAAATAAAATAAAATAAACTACCTTCTTTTTTCCCTCCTCTGTCTTTATTTTCTTCCTCTACTTCCTCACGGCTTTGGTTTATTGATCAGTTGATACAATTCTATTATGAAAAGCTGAGATAGACTTTGACGGTGTAACAAATTGCATATTGTCTCTCCCCTAATGTAAGTCGCTTTGGACAAAAGCGTCTGCCAAATGCATAAATGTAAATGTAATGTAAATGTAAACATAGTCTGTATTCTTTCATCTGTATTTTTGTGATGTCTTTGCTAGGCTAGTTTAGGGATCACCATCTCAAATCCTCGGGGACTACTGCTCTGCACATTTTAGTTGCAAACTTTTTTTCTAGTATGAACGCTACTCTACCTTCAGAAGGGAGCCTTTGTTAGTGCAATAGGTCTTTCATAATAGTTAAACAAAAAAAAGTGCAGCGCAGTAACTCTTCAGCACTGGAGTTTTGGACCTTTAGGCTAGCTGCTGTGTCTTAACCAGTAGAGTGTCACTAGTAGCAATCACAAAGGTTGAACTGATGGCCTTTTTAAAGGTGTGTTTCAGGCATTTCACAGAGAGGAAGTAAAAGCTCCACCTTAATAGAAGGCCATGTCAACTATTTTGTATAGATGTTCGAATATTTGACTGCAATTTGTATTTGAAATGCATAATCATGTCAGTATACTTGAATTTTTTGCGTGTTTTTTTTTATTCTTATTACATGAAAAGCTGATATTTATGACCGTGTGTCTGGAGAGCTTGAGAGAGCAGGAGGCGTGGACTGTGAGTGTCTCGGAGGGGGACGAATTAAACATGACAATGCTGAAAAGAAGATCCATGTCTATGGTTATTCAATGGTATGCAACTAAACATTATAATTCTGCATAAAGGAGTCACATTCTTTTACAATGAAATCCAATAGATGAATAATTCCTTTGTATTTTTCAGGGGTTTGGCCGAGCAAAGCATTCCGTTTCCACCGAGAAGATCAAAACACACTACCCAGATTATGAGGTGACCTGGGCGGATGAAGGGTATTGAGTGGGTTCCATACACGAAACAACACTGAACTCTTGATGTGCCATCACAGAGGAAAAAAAAAACTTCTAAAAAGATTCAGATGTGGATTGATGGAAGTCTACAGTGTTTACTATCGAACTAGAGAACAATTTCATCATGTTTTAAATAATCTTGTGTTAATGAAAACAAAGCAATCGTGACCTGAAGTTTAAAGCTGATGACAAAGACTATGAGAAACAAGGAATATGTACTTCTTCCACATTATAGACTCTTCACAACATTGGAAACCAGAGATTTGCTTCTGTAAATTCTCAGACATAGTGCTGTTATGCTTGAAAAAACATTCTACAATTAACTTCATCACTGAAAATATGTTTATAATTAAAGAAACAGGTCTCTAAAAATTATGAATGCTCTTTGAATTTACTGATAGATGATTTAAAGCTGAATTTGCAATATTGAATAAAATGCAAGACAAGTGATGCTGTAATGGTGAGTTATGGAAGGGGTAAACATCTAAACTCATCATTAAAGGAACTTGGTGAACCACAGGTTGTGTACTTAAAAAAAGCTCCAACAACACACCAAAACCCTTTTTTTTATATTAAAATCTATGCAGTAGTCTCTGTCTGCTGAAGACAGTAATCCTAACCGTTAATTCTCAATGATAATCTGTTAATTTAATGCTTTTAGGACCTTTTAGGACTTTTTTGAAATAATGTTTTAAAAGAAAGTTCCAGCTGTGATGACATAGAAACTTTCAATACAAAAGAACTCAAGCGATGTGACTCACGAGTTTCTGTTAAAATGTAAATAAGTATTTCTAGATGAAAACATTTAATGTGAATTTGACATGATAATTTTGTTCCTGAGCTTCAGTTTCACTTTTTAACTTTGTGCTTGAAAAAATGTACTTTCATTTTTAAAATGACAGGTAATTATTTTAAATATAATTACTATGTTAATGTAATGTTAAACTCAGTGCTTTGATAATAAACACTACAAAAATGTTTACTCCGTATCACTTTTTTGTCTTTTAATTCTAAATTGTTCGTAGACTTATAGTTTATAGCAGCCAATCAAGAAATAGTTTACAAAATGTAATTTTAGTATCAGTCTGTGACCCAACCGTAGTCAGATCAAATAAACAGAGCCAAGTTTTCCATGTGCTTCCAGAAGGATTGAGTGAGGTTAACGGAAATATCTTGCACTTGTCGGGAGGTTAAAATGTAAAGTCCATCTTTTATCAGTGTGGGAGGGACGCAGGTGAGCCAGAGCTTGCTTGTTGTTCATTGTGTGCTGAAGAAAAAGCGGTGGTTCTGCTATCTGAAGGCCAGACAAGATTCATGGCTTCCAGCCACTGGCTTGTCCTGTTTTTTCTAGGGCTGAATATTGCTCAGAGTGGTGAGAATAGCTATTTTTTTTTACAGTGTTTTGTGTTCATTATGCTTTGCTAGGTGGTCCATATAAAGGTCGGTTTGCCCTCGTGGTAATTCAGTTCTTGTCTGATGCTTATGTATCACAGACCTTTGACTGACTGCGCAGGGTTACCGAACAGACCTTTGCTTCAAGCGCTACTTCTTTAAGTGTTAACCCACATGATGCCAGCCTGATCTTAAACAAAACTCTTTTTGTGTGTCCTTCAGATTGAATAGTTGCAGATTATATTGAATGTAGCATTAAAATGATCTTAGTTTGGCTCTTCGGATTTTAGCGATTTTTGAAGTTATTGCAAATAATAAATGGATTTATCTGCAAAATCAGTGCAAGACATGTCTTTTCATCTCTTATCAATTGCTATCACTCCTTTTGAACCTGAAATATTCCAGTATTACATGTTAAGGCTCTTTATTAGAGAAAATGCCAAAACCATTGTCGGTTTAAAAGTTATGAATGACCAAATACTGCTAACACTGAAAGATTTTTTAACAGCGACATAACATTTTTTTTATCTTCAATTGTGATTTTTATAGATTTAGACAGACTTTATAGTTTTATATGGCTATACATCAAATTTGTATTTCTTTTTTGAGAAGTCGTGTGCAAACATTCATGGACTTTGGATGACATTAAAAGCTCTGTCATGATAACTTTAATTCAGTAGCGGTTGCTCTGGAGCAAGAGGACTGCAGCAGTTCTCCAGAGGTCAGATGTGATTTGGTCTGTGATTGTGAAGACTGTAGTGATGAGCAAAGCTGTGGTGAGATCCTCAACCCTCTAAACTTGCATTTTTCAGCTGTTACTGAAGGTGCATTGTTTTTTGGCTTTGTTCTGTTCTAATTTGTTTGCTGATTGCAAGGATATGAGCCACCAGAGTTTGTCTGTGATTTTGAGCTTGAGGGGAAGTGTGGATGGTCTGAACGCTCAGATGATGATGGGTACGCATGGCAGAGGCAGCAGAGACTCCTCGACAGAGAACCATCCAGTGACTTCACCACTGGCACCTCTACTGGTACGGTGCTGTGCTGTTTGAGTGTCTGTACAAAACAAAATATTGATGAAATAGCACATTTTAAAACTGGTACAAGTACAAAAACAATTACGAGAACCTCTAGATTAAAAAAATAATAAAAAATGAATGGCTGAACAATTAATCGCTTGTCCAATTAAATCGCAATATGAACCAACTCAATTTTCATATACACAGTCACGTGATTAAACAGTCAATTGAGGATTTAAAAAGCAGTAAAGCTTTACTTTTTACTTCACTGAAGTCTGTCTGACAACATTAATCAGTTCTTACTGCAATCCACAGGTTTGGTAATATGGGTAAAATGGTAAAGGTACATATTCTTTTTATATTCACTTTCTTTGATTTGATTTGTTATTTGTGTATGAACGTTTTATTGGTTTTATCTGTTTACAAGGCTGTAATTGTAATCTATTGTCTATATTTGTATTATAATCTATTGTAATCTATAATTGTAATGTATCATTATATCATGACATGTCTTGGAGTTGATAAATGCTACTTTTATTTATATTGATTGTTGCATCACATTTTTACTTGTCATTATTGGAGAAATATAGAACAGAAAAAAAAATTCCCTGTAAATCGCTATCGCCATTTTGTTTAAAAATAATCGCAATTCAATTTGTTTGCCGATTTTTCAGCCCTAGACAAAAAGTGGTGTTTTAATACATATTTAAAACTGATGTTTGGTAGGATTAGATCTATGTGAAAATGTACTCTTTGGAAGGCATTTGAGGGTGTCTAAATTGTACAAAAGTGTTTAAGATTAGGTTTGGTAAAATTTCAAAAAAGAGATTCTGTTGAACAGTTTTTTAAATTATCTTTGGGTGTTTTTTTTACTGTGCTACAGAGCCGTCAAAAATTCAATAACATTTTTTGAAACATTCATCCATCTAGTGTCTTTAGCAAGTTAAACCATGTTTGATTAATTTCGTAGTTAGACGGTGTTTTTGGTCAACGACAGGTCATTAATTAAGGTTTTAATTTCTGTGTTTAAAGCAAATCGACTGAGTTTCTTTAAGCTATCCATATGAACAATTTAGGTTGTTTAGATCAATGAAAGTTTTACAATCTGAGAGCAATCTTGTGTAGCTGTTTCTAGACTTTAAACAATCTCCTTAGCTTTTCCCTCTTGACTCACAGCTCATTTGGAATGTGATGACCTAAGTTTCGTGTTTTATATTATTTTGCTACTGTTGTTTCTGTGTTTATAATAATAATAGTAATAATACTAATAATAATTCATTACATTTATGTAGAACTTCTCAAGAGACTCAAAGCCTCTTGAGGGGGCTGTTTCTGAATCCACCACCATTGTGGAGCTTCCACCTGGATAATGTGACTGCTGCCTTACTGCACCAGAACAATCACCACACACCAGCTAATGGTGACCAGGAGAAATTGGGAGCCAATCAGAGTAATGTTACTAATTAGAATACATGGATTATTAGGAGTGGGCAAATTTGGCCAGGAATGCCGGGTTACACCCCTACTCTCTTCGATTAAAAAAAAACATCCTGCAATTTTTAATGACCACTGAGAGTCAAGATCTCAGTTTAACGTATCATTGGAAAAGCTGCACTCCTTTACAATAGAAAAGTCCTGTACTGGGCCACTAAGACCGAGATCCCACTTTCCACAGCCTCTGGTTTTCTATAGCGTTCTCCCATTCAGGTACTAACCAGTTACAGGTTCAGTGCGGGAAGTGTTCTTCCGTATGGTTCTGTGTTTCAATTTGTTTTGTATTGCTTGGGTAAACACATTAGACTTGCTGCAGTCCTTTTAATTATGTATTATTGATTGATTGAACAAATTTTTTTTTTCAAACTTACTTTAGTAGGACTGGCATTTCAAAAAAAAAAATATACATATATTTATTTTTTTTTCATAAATTTATGTTATTCAGGCTGGTTCATGGCAGTAACAGCTGTGACTTCAGATTCTCCCAGAACCGCTGTGCTTGTGTCACCTACCATCAAACAATCATCTCCCACCTGTCGCCTTCGACTGAGATACTTCCTCTGGGACTCAGGTTCAGATAAAACTTACCACTCACTAAGTGCATCAAGAATGTAAAATGTATATTCTTGTGGATGGACTTTGTGGGGTTTTTTTTGTCAGGGAGCACAGGGCTGGGTGACGCCCCTCTCTGGGCATCAGTGAGCCAGGTTAATGGAGAGCAGGCTGTGGTCTGGAGGCTGGAGAGCTCAAGTTTCAGAGGCTGGAGAGAAGCCTCCATTTACCTGGGACGGATAACAGACCCTTTCCAAATTCATCTACACTCCAGGCGTAGTGAAGGGATGCAGGGTGATGTGTCTATTGATCACATGGAATTTCTAGATTGTGCTTTACCAGGTAAGAATTAAAAAACTAAATTCTCAACAAATAACCAGGGGAGATAAAATAGTCAACATCTGAGGTGATTGCACCCTAAAACCTTAAACCAAAATAATAAGTGGCTATGGTTACCAGTCTGTGAAATAGGAAGGATAGTTGATAAACATGTGTAATAAGCCCTTAAAAGGCCATGAGGCTGTTTCAGACCGCAATATTTTTTTTAAAGGGGGGCATGCAAAACAGCGTGCAGGGGGGGAGGATTTGTTTTTACAATTTAGGACGATTTAAGTGCTAATTAATTCACTTCATTAAGTGACATGTTCACAAGTAATGAAATGTAAGGTGATTGCTTAAGGACTTTTTTTGTTTAATTTATTATGTTATATTTAATAGCCAATGAAATGCACTCCTACCTGCTGTTTGGTGTTCAATTAATCCTTTACACCTTCAACCTTTCTAATTATTATTATCAGGTTAGTTGAAACTGCCCTACTTTTTAAGCATTTTAATTGCTTAACACTTGGTCAGGAGACTCCTTTGTGGTCTGTTCTTTCAAAGTTTTTAAAACATTTTAAATCATTAAAATAGATAGTTAGTTTTTGCAATCAGTTACATTTCTTTTAATAAGACACTTTTTACATTTTATAAAACATAATATTCATCATAAAGTAAAACAGTGCTCAACCAATTGTAGAACAAAGTTTGTTGTCTTTTCGCCGCTCAAAGTTCTGGAAATCCATCATCAGACTCACAGATATTTATAAATGACTTTTTACCTACATATCTGACCTTTCCCCTACATCTCCTTTGAATGCAGTTTAAATATTTAAATTCTTAAAATTTCTTGCCAGAAAACTTTAACCCACTTTAGAATAATTCTCCAATGCCTGTTTTATCCTTGAAATAAACAACTTTTTAAGAGCAGATCACAATCTTCTCCATTCAGTACTGTGTGTATCCAACAACTCCAGGAAGAGCCTTGTAAACCTGCTATTTAACAATGATCTAACTAGTGCTTTCTGTTTATTATTGATATAACTACAGTCCCCCCTACAAAGGTTCATGCTGGTTTCTTAAAAAAAATTGCAAATCACTCACTGCTCTTTACTTAGTTGTACATCTAAATAGGAACCCTTGGATGTTGGGAATGAGCTGTTAAAATATTCAACCAAGATTTTGATAATATTAAAATCACCTTAAATTTTTACATTGGCCCAAATTCTGTAAAAAAAACTGCAAGCACAATTTTTTAACAACAGAACAAATGTATTTTTAAAATTAAGCATAGTGTATGTTGGGAAAATGATTTGATTGTGTCAGGCAACTTTATTATTATTCTTAATCTTATTCAAATGCTGATAAATCTTTATTAGATTTAATGGACTCTGATGTCCATATCTTCCTCACATCTGAGTTACTGAGAATGAGAAGAAAGATAAAGAACAAAATAAAACATTAACACATGTTTTAATAATTTAAAATCTAATCCAATAAAATAATCCTAAATAAAAATTCTTTATTTTCCTAAAATCTAAGAATAGGATGATTTGGATCATGCCTACCAATGATAATCTATTTGAACGAATTGTGAATATATCAGTTACAGTCAGACAATAAGGAAATTTGCATCTGTTACTTTTACTGATTTATTGGATTGCGTTGTCAGTGAAGAGGATTTCTGTATTCTCTCTGGTTCAGTTCCCCCTGAAAACGGATCCTGTGCTCCGAGTTATTTGATGTGTGAAAGCAAAGCATGTGTGGAGGAACACAAAGTCTGTGATGGAACAGATGACTGTGGTGATGGAACAGATGAAAACTGCAGTGAGAGCCTTTCCAGATTCTGTTGACGTCCACGAAAGATATCAATTCAGAAATATGAATTCTACCGCTGTCTTCTGGCTTGGAGGGGTAACTGCATGTGTCATCATCTACAGAGCAGGGCTTGATCTGCGACTTTGAGGATGGTTCTTGTGAATGGGATCTCAGGACGTTGTCACCAGTGAAGTGGAGAAGGACCAATCAGATCAATATATCACTTTCTGAGCCTCTGAAAGGACCTGGTAGAGACCACACAAATAACTCAGTTTCAGGTGTGTTTATGTTACAGTTTGAGATGGGCATGAAGCAAAAAAGAACATTTATAATTATTCTTGATTTTTCCTGTATATTTAGTATTGAAAGCAAATATATTGATTTTAATATTTTTTGCATTCTGGAAGGTTTTGTAATATTTCATTAATTATTGCACAATATTTGTAAAAGTGATTTGTTAATAAGTTATATTGGCTCAGCTTTATTAAACCTAAAGTGTATACTTTTTTATTTTCAAGAACAGAAGGTTAAAAAAATATTTGAAATGGCAAAGTAATAGTAGTAAAAGTATTAGTAGATGTATTATTAGGCTACAATTTCTTTTTTTTAAGTTTTGATTTTAATATTTAAAAAAAAAATTATTTAAATCACAAATGGATTGGAATATTCATTACTTTATTCAGTATTACCAATTATGCCAGTTTTATGTTTTTGATTCTTACTTTTCAGGATATTTCTTATATGTAACCAAGGCTGACTCTCCCAGCGCGGATTGGACCTCTTTTCATAGCCATCCCTTGAGGCCAACCAATACCACGCATCCATGCCGGGTATCTATATACAAATTTGAATATGAACATTATTGAAGTCAATAAAATTAATTGAATCAATGTAATGCTCTTGTTTTGATGGCCTGTAAGAAGTATTTGATTTAGTTTCCTAATCGACAAAAAAAATTCAGTAATCAGGTATAGTTAATTAGTGAGTACTATAATGGAAACAACATTTCCAGACAATATAAAAGTAGGAGTGCTAGCTTTGAAATGAGTGCAAACCTTGACCATCAGTCACTTGTAGTTCCTCTAAACTCTATATACAGGGGTTGACCCATTAAAATGTCTCAATGTGCCATTTAAACACAGTGCTGTACAATTTCCCACATTGTGCTGCATTTTTAGACATTCTGGGTTACCAAAGTGGCCTCCAGATGGCATAAAGGGACTGATTCTCCAAGCGTGACAAATGTGGGGTAAAAGATTTAATAGACACTAAATATCCACTTAATGGTAGCATTCTAACAACTGAGACATGTTTAAACTGTTTAAATAATAAAGAACCCCCTGTAGATACAGCACACCAGATAGTTCAACATTCTGCTGCTTAGGAATGGCACAGCCCTGGTGGTTAAGCCTTGCAATAGATCCAAGCTAAGAGAGTTGGTTGTGTATTAAAGACACAGATTGGGAATATCACAATTACAAGAAAAATGTGTGTGTTACATTTATAGGTGAGTTATCCTCTAAAAGGCAAATTTTTAACCATCCCACATCCCACTGCTCTGATAACAAAAGTGCTAACTGCTGGTCATTAACATATGCAAGACCACAACCTCTTCAATGTTTGTTATGAGAAGACTCCTAGAAACTTTTTTCTCAATTGATGAATACAGAAAGTTTACTTTCCGATAGGTGTTTAATGCCAATACAATTTTTTTGTAATTTCAACAAAGTTGTTTTTAGGAGGAAAAACTGTGAATATTGTTATGTATTGACTATAAATATGTACACTCATATGTTAACGTTCTTTCCTCAAGGGTTTTGAAGATTTCGTTAAATTGTTTTAACACAAGTTGTTTGTCTGGATCAGTCTGGATATGCAAATCAGTGATAACCTGGACCACTGTAGGTATAAATTTAAAAACAATCACATTTTTTGTCTTTGCGGTTGACAGATGATTATGTACACTCATCAGTTTGGAGGGGTCTCAGGTGGACTGTCTGTGCTGGTGGCAGAAGCTAAAATATACCCCGTGTGGGAGCGTGGAGGTGCTCTTGGGGACTTGTGGGTAAAATCAGAGGTGGAGTTTGTAGTCAATAGTACATTCCAGGTTTGTAAATCAATCAGCATCATCATCACTCAAGACTATTCAAATAAAGAAGTATATTCTAAGAAATAATCTTCCCCCATCAGATTCTGTTCGTGGCTGCACTTCGAGACCAGGCTTATGGAGGCATTGCTATTGATGATATTATTCTGTCTCCTGAGTGCATTTTATCCACTGGTAAACTCAAAACTTTACACTCTTTATCTAAATATGCATATTTAGATTTAAGAGAGTCTCTCAATTGTTTTCATATCCTTGTTTAAAGACAAAATGCCAGAGCCAGAATTTCCAAAGTCTCCCTCTCACGATTGCATTGAGGACGGTCTCAAAATCTGTGACTTCCACGAGGACTGCACAGATGGAGAAGATGAGGCGCAGTGTGGTGAGTTCATCTGCAGGAAATTCATCTTGATCTTATTTTGTCAATGCTGTGTTTGAGTGCAATCACAGTGTATCTCACAGTGAATCTCACGCACGCACACACACACACACGCACACGCACGCACACACACACACACGCACACACACACATAACATTTATTATTTATTTTTTTCTGTAATACAATATAGTATGTTCTGGTTCCTTCTGAGAGAAAGTAGCTGAAATTTAAGCTTAATTCTACAAATATCTATAGTCATGGTCAAAAGTTTTGAGAATTACATAAATATTGGAATTTGGAAAAGTTGCTGCTTATGTTTTTATAATAGCATTTTGCATATACGCCAGAATATTATGAAGAGTGATCAGAGGATTGCAAAGTCCTTTTTTACATGAAAATAAACTTAATCTTGAAAAATCTGCATTTCATTGGTGTCATTAAAGGTAATCATCAGTAATCATCTTGTTAATATCAGGTTCACACTATGAAATCAGCTCCAATCACTTGAATGGGTTCGCATACGAATGTGCGAAACCGGAAGTTTCAGCCTATGCGCTGATTGGGTTACAATGGCAGTCTTGACACGTTAAAAGGAGAGTGATGCTTGAAATAATTTTTCTTCCATTGTTAACCATGGTGACCTGCAAAAAATGTGTGCAGCAATCTTTGCGTTGCATAAAAATGGCTTAAAAGGCAAGGATATTGTGGCTACTAAGATTGCACCTAAATCAACAATTTATAGGATCATCAAGAAGGAAAGAGGTTAAATTCTTTTTTTAAGAAGACTTCAGGGCATCTAAGTAAGTCCAGCAAGCACTAGGATCATCTTCTAAAAATTCAGCTGCGGGATTAGAGTACCACCAGTGTAGAGCTTGCTTAGGAATGACATCAGGACGGTATGAGCACATCTACAAGCCCTGTGAGGCGAATACTTTTGGAAGATCGCCTGGTGTCAAAAAGGGCAGCAAAGAAACCACTTCTCTCTCAAAAAAAACATCTGCGACAAATTTATTTTCTGCAAAAAGTATGACGAATGGACTGCTGAGGAATGGGGCAAAGCCATATTCTCCAATGAAGCACCTTTCCGATTATGTGCCTCTTTGCATAAATGTCATGTAATTGTCAATAAATACCTTTGAAACGTATGAAGTGCTTGTAATTATATTTCAGTACATTATAAAAACTGAAACAAAGATCAAAAAGCAGTTTAGCAGCAAACTTTATATTTTATAAAATCATATTTAATAATTCTTTCTTTGGACGTCACAAGAATGAACTTCATCCTCCTTAATAGCTTCAACCAAAAGTGTAAAACTTTAGACATTTAACTTATTAAACCTTTTAGGTTCAGAAAGAAATAAGTCAATAAGTTTTTCCAGTTTTTTAGCAATTCTTTTCAGTTTTAAAACAGGTCATTTGTATGAGGATTAAGAAATATGTTGATTTCAATGATAAAATACATGGATAATACTTTTTGTAGTTTGAAGTTTTGTACAAATTTTGCCAACCTAATTTTTAGTTTTTAATTTTTTAGTTTTTTTTTTAACCCAAAAAAGTTTTTTTTTAAATTTTGCATTGATTTTATTGAAGTATATTGTTTTAATAACAAAAAGTTCATTGGTAGGTAAAAGAAAAGTAACAAATCCCAAAATAATAACAGAAAATAAGTAGATAAAAATAAAATGAATACATTGAAATAAACAAAAATAGAAATAGTATTAGAGGAGTTGCACATTCATTTTTCACATGAAAGTGTTACATACATAGATTCACACAGTTATTATAGGTTCGAGGAAATATAAAAATGGCTTCCATACCGATTGAAATTTGGATTGGGTCTTGAGTTCCATTAAATGTATTCCTTCCAGCTGTATCATCTGAGACAGTTCAGACATGCAGGATTGAAAGAGAGGAGTGTCAGATCTTTCCAGTTCAATGGTGTCAGATTTTTGACAGGACCATACCAAAAACAGTGATTGCTGCTGAGGCCTTGAAAAAGTACAAAGTTCTTCCAAAGGTCCCTTTGTCCCTAAAACACGATCAGGTTTTATGAATCTGTGAAAGACCTTTGAAAAAAATCAAAGATGGCAGTCCAGTAATTACACAGCTAAGGACAGAACCAAAATAAATGTGATAATGTGCCCTTCATCACTTTACATCAATCACACATAGTAGAAGTTATGCTGTATATTTTATTATACGTCTTACCTTGGAATAATATGCTCTCTGGAACCTTGAACTTTATGAACAAGTGCACTTTTTGAGCAATATTAAATGCTATTAAGACAGTCATTCTACACCTCATCCGACACATACATATCCAACACCCTACTCATGTCAAAATCTTTTAACCTAATATTTGTTATATGGTATAAAACTGTACATTCTTATTAAACTGATCTGTTCTGTTCACACAGGGGACTTCTCTTATGGGATGGGCAGCTCTGGTTGGACTGATGCTAGTGTAGGGAACCAGGCCTGGGAAGTAAAAAAGGAGAATGACACCACCAAAGGTGAAAAGTACTCTTTCATTTTAAACTAGAAAATAATTTCACCAAATTACTAGTTTTTTGTTGTTGTAATAATTCAGTGTAATATCTTTAGAGACGTTCCTGGTTGTTACTCGTGCTCCTGGACAGCAGTTAACTGAGGCTCAAACTCGCACACCTCTCCTGGGTCCGTCTGGTCCTGTGTGCTCTCTTCAGTTTTCCTTCAGGCTCACAGGCAGCAATACAGACATCGGTAGAGTGAAGTCTCTGCTGAGATTAAGCTCTCTCTCCTGTTATTCAGCATGATGTGTGAGTGTTGCTCGCCCCCTGCAGGTTCTCTGGCAGTGTGGGTGTTGGACAGTGTGCTGGGGACTCAGTCTATGCTCTGGGAGTGGGATAAACAAACCAATGAGACCATAGATGACTGGAGAAAGGAGGAAGTCTATATTGGTGCTAGAGTTCACCGCTTTCAGGTATGTTTATATAAGTCTGTCCGTCCATCTCTGCATCGTTTTCTCGAGTGGTCCTTGCTTGTGTCTCTGGTTTTGATTTTGTCTTCTTTTTTGGTCTTATCTTTTCTTGTGAATTCTTTGGGCTTGTTCTTTTGTGTCTATGATTTTTTTCTGGTTTATACTTGGCTTTGTCTATTCTTTGTGCTGCTTTGTTCTGTCGTTATTATTTTTGTTTTGTCTTTATCTTGCTCTGCTCTTGTCTTGTGATTTTTTTTATGGTCTTGTTTTTACTTGTAGAATTTCTCTGACGTTGTGCTTTTTGGCCATTTTCTGTTTTGTTTTTTTTTTGGTCATCTCTTGTCTTGTTTTTGTCATTTGTCCGACCTTTTGCTTTTCTTTTGCCATTGATTGTTTTTGGTCACCTTCCTGGCTCTGTCTTCAAGCACCTCTTTTTATGGTATTTTACTTTTGTAGCTTTTCCAGGCTTGGATTCTCTTTTGAAATCTCTGACCATTTCGCTGGCCTTGTCTTAAATTATATTTTTTCTTTGTTCCTGAATCTGGCCTTGTCTTTTTTTGACCTTACACTTCTCTGACATTGTCTTGATTTTTACTGTTGTCATGTTTGGTAATTTTTTTTATCTTGGTTTTTGTTTAGTTTAGTTTTTGTAATGTTTTTTGTAGTTTTTTTGTAAAGTATTGTCTGGTTCTTTCTACAGCTTTATCTCTTGTCTTGTCATGTGAAAAGTAAAAGATCACTTCAAGTGTAATTTTCCTTAATATTCATACAAACTAGTCAGCCTTTGAACGTTTCTTGCATCCTTTCATTGCTTGTTTCTTTCTTTCACCAGTTCTCTTTCTTTATTTTATTGTTTATTTCTTTTTTTTCCTGTTTCTATTTTTTTCTACCTTTTTTCTTTCTTTTATTGTTCTGTTCTTTATTTTCCAGTTAGAGTTCAGAGCTCGTAGTGAAGATATCTCCTCAAGTTCTGAGATCACAGTGAAGGATGTGCAATTTCTTGACTGCTCTCCTCTGTTTATTCCCTCCGCTGGTGAGCAAAACCGACATTTATTATGGATTGATTTTAATAATTTGACTTATTTATTACTCTCTATAACATTCTATTACTTTTACAAACAGATTTATCCTGTAATTTTGAGGTAAACATGTGTGGATGGTTCCAGGACAATTCAGATAATTATGACTGGAGTCTGTACAGTGGAATGGACCACACTGTCCATGATGGTCAGAAGACTGCGGATCAATCACTCATCAAAAGTAAAACCACATCACTGATACATTTATCCTCATTTTCTCAGGAAGAAGTCTCGCGGTGGACATGTGGGATACTTCTCTGCGTGGTCTTTCTGGACGTCTTCTTTCCTTCAAACAAACAATCTACACAGAGCACTGTCTGTCCTTCTTTTACAAGCTCTATGGGCCTAACACGGGTTGGTTTTGAAACATGATTTTTAACATTATTTCTTATTGTTTCTTGGTTTTTGTGTGTGTTAAAATATGATTTAAGCTGGTCCTTTGTTTGCTTTGTCCTTCATTTTCTTTTTGCTAGGTGTGCTGAGTGTGAAGCTGCTGTTTGCTGATGGCTCAGAAGAGCTGTTGTGGGTGCGCAGTGGTGCCCATGGTAACGTCTGGCATGAGGGTCATTGCCCAGTGCCTCCTCAGCTCTCTGCCTTCCAGGTGCACACTTTAGCTGTTTAGATGGCTACCGTCAGCAAAAGCTTCACTTGATGCTGCTAAAACTATAGTTGCAGTCAAATCACAAGAGAATATATTTGTGATCTTAGCTCTGTTATTATATTTAATAAAACTAAATTTGAATATCTGATTTAAATGGATTGTTTTTATTTCCTAATTGGTTTTCTCACATGCAGCTGGTCTTTGAGGCCACTCGCTCTGGATTTGATGGCCGGTTAGCTCTGGATGATGTGGCATTTATGGAGGGGCCTTGTTCTCTGCCAACTTTGTGCTCTTTTGAAAGTCAGTCTTGTGGCTATATTAGTTCTGGAGGAACCAAGTGGGTTCACCAGAGCTGGATATCATCCAACGTTGGACCCAAGACTGACCACAGTCTGGAGACTGAGACTGGTGAGTTTTTTTTTTTTTTTTTTTTTTACATTTAAATAAATGTAAGAAAAATCATAATTATGCATCCATCTCAATCTAATCAAGCAATTATCTGTAAATTTATATTTTTATTTATGCGTTCCACTAGGTATGTCCATCTTTTATGATTTATGGTTTTCGACCGTACTCTAGGTCTCAAAAGATTGATCGTCTTGTCTGGTTTAGACTTAAGATTTTAAATGCAAATACTCGCTCACTTGGTGAGAGATGCTGAAGTAAAGAAAAAACGTATTGCTTGGCATGTTTTAAATCTTGTTTAATAAATACATCCTACGGTGATTTAACATTGAACACATCTAGTAGTGGTCAGTGCTGTTTTCTATGTAATCATTGGATGATTGGAGCTAAGACATTGACTGGGGCTGTGGGGAGGTGGAGTAGGCACCTGCTGAATCATATTAATGGGTTGACATTAACTGATATTCCCCATTAATGATAATGTAATTCTTGGAAACATGACGAGGAAATTCTAAATGTTTGAAATAGAATAGATTGTAAAAAATGTATTTGATTCATTGTAAAAAACGAAAAATTATTTGAATTGAAAATGTTATTGATTTATTCATTTTGTACAATGAATGGTAGTTCACTGCTTATATTAAGAAGATGATGTAAGTTAACTTGCACAGTCTCTGTGATGATCTAAAAAAAACATTTCCAGAATGGCAATAAATTCTATTCCATTTTCAGTTCAGAGTAGGGTAGAGTCTATTCATATTAAAAATGTATTAATCGAAGTGAAATGTATTCTGAATTGTGCACAACCCGGTTTGAGTGGTCTTGCACATGGTCCACCAGTCTAGGGATCATTTTTCTTCACTTGGCTTTGACTTGGTTTTAACCACCACACAAAACTCTGTTTCCACCCAGAAACTCAGGCTTCTGGAGGTCAAATAGGAATTTCAGAGATATTGTGAAGGTGTACAGGGTCAGATTTAGTCATGATTTTATAAGCGAGCATCAATGATTTGAACTTGTCATGAGATGTGTTGAGAGAGTTGAAGAGGGGAGTAACATGGGCTTGCTTCATGTGAAAGTCCTGCTAGTGTTGCCATCTTTCCTAAACATGTGCTGAAGTTCTTTTACTATTTATCGCCTAATAGTCAAACTAGTCAAAATGTATATTTAGTACTCACACCGTATATTCTAACCAGGCTTCTACATGCTGGCCCACACTGATAAGGATATACTTCCTCGTGGCAGTGTGACAACTCTGACTTCCCCTGTCCGCCGAGGCCTAACCTTCACAGAATGTGTTCACTTCTGGTACCACACAGGAGGAAACAAACCAGGTTCATCATCATCTCAGAAGTATCCACATATTTATTCACTTTCAAGTAAAATGACCCAGATTTCTCTTGAACCAGGGACCCTCAGTGTTTATGTGAAGCCATTCGATGGAGACAGAATATTGTTATTCTCTGGCAGTGTTGGCCAAGGGCCGGCCTGGCGGCATGGGCAAGGAAATGTTAGCTGGCATGGAGACTGGAAGGTTAGTTCCTTGTCACTTTAATTGCAACTGATTTAAAGATTTTTGTTGTTATTAAAAGGTGTTGACTATTTTTGTCCTGCAGCTGCAGTTTGAGGTGAAGGGTGATGGAGGCTCTAGCAGTTTTATTGCTATTGATGATGTCACATACTCCACCCACAGCTGCCCTTCACCAGGTTTGTATGAAAAATTTGAATGTAAATTTTGGGAAGACCAACCTTAGAAGGTCAAGCTTGCAGTTTGTCCCGGCTCCACCCTTCTCTCTCTCCTATAGAGTTTTAAATATCAATTTTAAAAGAGTCACGGCAGACAAGGGCTTATAATCCCACTATTCTTTACTTAAACATTCATAAATAATACCTTTTACAGAATTTTGGATCTTCAGCAGAAGAAGATCCAATTACAAACATGGCTATTTTAACAACATGCAAACAGCTTACAACAGAAACACAAAATCCATTGAATAACAGTTAACTACTATAAAGAATGGGTTATATGGAATAACTAATAAATTAAATAACTAAATTGAATTTAATAATAATACATTAATTGATGTTGTAATGATTCAATAAATACAACACTCCCCTAGATCTCTCCTTGTCTGTCTCGATAACATTAAAGGCAAAAATGCTCACAAAAGTATACAGTTAGGTAAAGATAAACTGTGGTACATCATGTTTCTGCTGCATTAAACGTGATTGGATACAATTTTCTGTACCTATGGGCAAACATAGTTTACAAACAATAGTTTAATTAATAAAAACTCCTCAATCAAAACATCAAGGATTGTTTCTATGTTCATTTTTGTAACGCTGTGTTTTTCAGATAGGCTGTGTAATTTCGAGAGAGGTTTGTGTGGTTGGTCCAATACTCAGAATCCTTCTGTAGACCTGTTAGACTGGGATCTGACCAGCGTTCAGGCTGAGACGTTCTACAACACACCTCCGTATGACCACACGTTGCACACAGATGAAGGTAAAGTGCATGGCTAATTCAATTTTTTTTGCTATTGTGATTAAAAATGGAATGTGAGGATGTTGGTATGACTATGTTTTAATATGATTGCAGGACACTTCCTTTTTCTTCCTAATTCTGATCGTGATACCGTTTCCCAGAATGCTTGGCTTTTGAGCCCTCGTTTGGCAGCAACTAAAGGAACCTGTCTGAGCTTCTGGGTTTATCAGCCAACCATATGTACGAGTCAGCTGTGTTGGCACTAATTTATGTTTACGACGTCTGTCATATGTCAGAACCAACATATTCTAGTTTTCATTCATTTATTTATCACTAAGTAATCCAGGAATATTTTAGGCCGTAATAATTTATCCTAATATTTTAGATATATCAATTTAAGCAATAGTTGTTTTGATTTTATAAATAAGGTACACAAAAAATATTTTGTGTAAGATTCTATAATCTAATTCTATTTCAGTTGCTCAAATATCTTTTTGCAAGACATTAAGCATCTTTTTTACTGATGCTGCTATCCATCGACCCATCTTTAAAAACTACAACAGCAACAACAATAATAAAATTGTAATAATCGTTTTTATTAAAAATAAAAAACATTCGTATTATATTAAACATCGATGCTGTTGTTGTAATTGATGTTTTTGTGCTAGATTGACACTCATAGGTTTAAGACAAACAATTATGTACAAGTATGACAAAGATGGTGATGTTTTCTAAAAACTTTTACAATTTTAGCTCATTTTGTTTAAGTAGATGGCTTGGAAAAAATAAATTGTTGAATAACTATATTGATATATGATATTTTACGAAGATTACATTTTTGCAGGTTAGGCACAAATTCTCAAAGTAAACAGTAGCACTATGAAACATATAGAGTATAACATTCATTTAAAAAAATAAATATATTTCTTGTATTTACTTGAAAATGCTCTATTGTACCAACAAAGTACCATTTTAATCTAATAATGATCATTCAATGCACAAAATTTGGAACATATTTGGATGATTTCTGAATCGGAAGAGACACATTTTTGTTTTTGTTAACTCCTTAAGATGACAGCAAGCTCATCGTTTGGAGAAAATCTGAAGAGACAAAAGATGAACTACTGACGCTTGATGAGGGAGGTGTAGACTGGAAGTACTTTAGTATCAATATCACCTCGAAAACTGAGTATCAGGTGACCAAGCCTTAATGTTTTCCTCTCTTATGGGTTAGAACTTTGAAACAAAGTGCTTTTCATTTGGTCACAGATTGTTCTGGAAGGGTTTAAAGGAGAGAAGGGAGTTCTGGCTTTGGATGACATACATTATACCATTGGGGTGAACTGTGCGGGCAGGAAAACAGACCCAAGTTAGTCAATTCATTGTAGTATGTCAACTTAACTTGAACATATGTAATGTCTCATGTCTGAAATTTTTTTTTTGACTTTTTTAATTTTTTTATTTCCAGCCTCTTTCTCTGGCAACACTCCAGTCCTTGTGGCAGCGGTCTTGCTCATTATTGTGCTCATTGTGATTCTTACTGTCTTGGTGGTATTGTACATGAAGCAAAAACAAAGCGCTTCTGCCAGCAACAATAACGAACCCACTGTGAGCTGGACTGGTTTTGGAAATAACTTGTATCAATCTGGTGACAATGAAGGTAATCCTGCTACTAACTTGTTTGTTTTGGTAGCTTTCACTTTCATTTGCGGAATTCTGAAAAACAGTGGTTCTTGGCAGCCCTTAAAAGATTTACAATTTCTGTCCACAAATAAAAAAAAACAGTTTACTTGAGAGTAAACGTAGAGTTCACAAGGGGAGGCGTGGACACGGAGTGCCGAGTGTCAAGGTAGAAAAATATGGGGTTATTTAGCATCACAATTCTGAGTTCAAAAACTCCAATTTTCTGTAAGGCAAAACCACTGGTACACACTGTTGGAGCAGCTGTCAGATGTGATCTGGTCTGGCAGTATGTCTGTACTTGAAAGTTAATGCACGGGTATTTTATTGCTTATATTACTATTTATTATAACAGTCAATTTTACTCATAAAGTGTGTGTGTTCATGCACAAATGACAAAAAGAAAAAATGTCTGTAAAAATGTAAATGCCTGTCTATTAATTAAAACTCAATTTTAATCCATTTGAGTCAACATAAGTTTTTATGTACAGAAGTTTTAAATTGCTACCTATTATATTGTATATTATAGATTTATGTAATAAAACTATAGTAATTGTCACCTTTTCGTATTTTTATACAATTTAATTTTTTTAGTTTGAGAGAGATTGAAAAATTTGAAATTAGTGTTTCATTTACATAGCTTTGGTGTAAGAATAAAAAATAAACTATTCTGAAGTTTTGTTATAATTGTTATTCTCATTGGAGCTGGTCACATTGAATATTTCAACACAATGTTAAGTGATATCTACAAATGTGTTCTTATAAAAGAAACGTTTTCTTTTTACTTTATTTTTACTTTGCCTAAAAAGGTTCTTTTTTTTACAGGATCGTCTGGAGGAGGTAACTGATCGAGCGGATATGTAGATGGTTATTGTTCTGACAGCTTAATCTGCTGGAAGGAAAGTCTCGACAGCAGAACTATTTCTGTCAACATGAGGAACAAAATCAAATCACTGGCGAACTGAAATCTCAGTCCTGTTATAAAACATTAGCAAAGAGTTGAAAAGTACCAATGTGTGGTTGAGAGCTTAAACTATATTAAGTATGCTGAAAGTTTATTGCATTCAGAATTTAAACTATTTTCATAATTAAATAATACATTGCCACTTATGTATAACTTTTATTGTGAATATGTTATTTTGTATCATTTATTAAATCAGAAACTTTCATGTTGTGAATAAATAAACAAACGATTGCATATTTGGAAGGTTTTAGAATCAATGTGTGAATTTCAAATGCCACCTGATAAAAACAATATGCTACAAGTTTTTAAATCATAGCTTGATCAGATTTAAAAAATCTTGCAGCAGACAGGCTGTCAAACAGTGTCTCTTAGCAACCGTATCATCTCCATGGAAACCTCCTCTTAAACAGTCTGTCGAACAGCTCACTGAAGCTTCAAGCTATAAGTGATGCTGCAGCTGTGTAACAAGCAATTTAACCTTAAGTTGTGCCAAACTACGATAGATCCCTGCAGACAGCGGCTCCATGGAGCCCAGTCTGCTGATCCTCTTGCTGTATGTCATGATCGCTCATGAGCTTCTCTGTGGACTGATGCAGTATCGGACACAAGGAGCCAAGCCACGCAAACGCCTTGTGAGCAACTCCAGGTAACAAGATTGTGTTTTTCCTCTACATGCATGATTAACACTAATGTTGTCTTGCCTGCACCATCTTACAGCCTCAACAAATAGTCAATTTTCAATGCTTTTTAAGTAAATAATGTCAAAGAATTGGCTCAAATCAAATAAATAGGACCAATTGGGTTTTTGAATGGCTGTCATTATAAAGAAAATAATTAGTAGAATATGGGGATTTCAGTTATGTGTTTTAGAGATGCTTTGTATTCATTTTGTGAGAACTCTGAGTTTTTGGATGAGATCATCCTCACAACCCTCTGTTATTTACGATCCCTCTTTATGACACCTTTTGGAGAATGTTGTTGATTGCGATCTCCCACCATAAAAGTTTAAAACTTGGAAAAATATTATTGAATTCATCAGACAGTATTTGGGTAGGTTTGAAAATGTTTTATTTTTACAAACCTAATTATAAATCATCAAAAAGGTTTAAACCTAGATAGAAAACTTTTAAGTGATAAATAATTTTTTTTTTATCTCAAGTACGTTTCATTAAAAAAAATCAAATTTTAGATAAATGTGTATACAAATTTATCAGGAAACACTGGTTTTTATCTATCTTTTCTTCTAAGAAGTTAGACCTTTTGTATTTTCAAATTTTTCAAAACTTTGCACCATAACTTGTAGAAAGAGATATTTATATAATCATATTAACAAGATATAAAGGCAATTTACAACAAACACAACTGTCAGTGCATCCAACAACACTGGAAACAATGCGACCAGTGATGGAAACAACTGTAAGCTGCAGATACAGTCATAAACGATTTGAGTTATTGTGATTTTTTTTGTTGTTCATTTGTCTAGTTCTTCCTATATAAAATTTTACTAAATAAAATCCTTGTAATATAATATTTATTATGTTTTTGTCACTGCACAGTCTTTTAGAAAATCTTTGTTTCATTTATCATTGTTTCCCACAGTGCCCGTGTCTGTCAGGGAACCTGGAGGGTCAGTAGTCAGCCAGTACGGACAGCAAGACGAAACTCGAAGAAACTTGGGCGCATCATCAGAAAAGCATGACAAGAAAACTCTATGAATGTAACAAAAAAAAAAGATTTGATCATCCCAGACACTGTTCAATTCGCGGCTCATGCCACACCCAAGTGTACAGTTTTTTTATATTAAAATGTATTGTTTTTTATTTTGCCCTGAAAGATTCAAATGCAAAAAAAGCTAATTAAAAATACTTTTTCAAAACTAATGCAGCACATTGGTCTACTTCAAATCAGACAATAAAGTCTTACATTGGTGAGCAATGAGTGAATTAAAAAAAGAAGAGTAGAACACAGTTTTTTACTGTTTGTTTATTTGCTTCATTTGATGAGAATTCACCATATCATTGTTTTATAGTCTGAAACATGACCAGTCTGAAATCTCTGTTCATGTAAAAGCAGTGTCTTAGTAACCAACCCAGGTGACAGTCAAATATGTTTGTTTAAAACTTGTTTTGTTTGTTTGCTTTTATCAGCCAAATGTAATGTGTTTGATGTTAACTGGTCATTAAGGCATTCTAAACATGTCTATATTTTTTATTATCTTAATATTTTTAGTAAATATGCATCTTGGTGTTGTCATATACGGATCACAGAGATACCAGGAAGGAGCTAGGAAAGGCTCAGCACAACAGGTTGATCCAGATTTGTAAAGTTGCCACCGTATTTATAAACCAAATGATGAAATAAAAATATATATAAATCAATCACACACTGAAAATGACACAAAAAGTGCTCTCAGCAACTAAGCACTAAATTAGAGGGGCAAACCAAAAATCTTGCCAGAGTCTGGCACAGCTTCATCTCATTCCACTCCACTCTAAACTGCAGCAAGCATACTTATTTTATACACACCTTTCCTGCCAAAATTAATGGGAAGAACCCAATACTGGGAGGAGTGTTCAATACAGAGTTCTAGTTACAGCGTTGAATATACATTTAAGGAACATCCCTTAAATCTGGATTCCGCAATTTCGGTCCTGGAGGGCCACAGCCCTGCACATTTTAGTGTCAGCCTTGCTCTAGTAAGGATACTAATCTAGCTTCAGACATTCAGAGAGCACCCTAATTAGTGCAATAGGTTTGTTTCATGATGGTTGAACCAAAAATGTGCAGGGCTTTGGCCCTCCAGGACCGAATTTGGAGATCCCTGCCTTAAATATTACAAAACTAACAAAACCAGCTTATTACTTTCATCTAAAGCAAAACTATAAACCCATCACACATTTTGAAAAGCACTTTGAAATTTTCAATGGTTTGATCCATTTTAATCCAATTAAATGTCAATACAATATTACTTCTTAATCATTTGTAAAAAGGGAGACATTGTGATGAATTATGGACATTGTCATCATCAATAGTGTCTTCTAAGTAGTCTATTTCACCAAACGGAATGTTCTACATGTAAATGTAATGTGTAAAACCATGGGAAACTAAAAAGAATTTCTCCTGAGTATGACTCAGGAGATCGTGGAACCAGAGCCCCAGTTTCATCATATTTATTAAAGGTGTTTATATTTAAGTACACATACCCATTTCGGTATGCCAGAGACTTTTTTCTGGCGTTGTTACTGTAGGAAAACTGCTCAAGCATGTCAAATTTGAACATTGCTGCTGAGGTGAGAAAACTGTTGATTCTAATAATCTATTTTTGAATGCACTCTCATGAACAAGCCTGATTTTGTCCCAGGGGAAATCAAACAGTAGTGATCCTTCAAACCTTCAGCTAATAACCAGTTTTTATCCTGTACCTGTTCAAGTCTGTTATCTGTGTAGAAAACTTAGAGTGTAATGACTCGTATAGCTTTTTTACATCTCTATGGGAATTAAGAATAGCAACACACGTCACTCCTCACCGTCTTAAAAAGAGAGCACTGAAACTGTGATGTTCCATTGCACAGCTGTTAAACAGTTCCTCACGTGGAGTGGAGCCGGCCCTCTTTGAGTAAGCTGTTTTTGATTGTGCTCTTTGAGTAATGATTGTACTTTAACTTATTTTTATTTTTTTTTTTTTCATTAAATGTAGTTGCACAGAATTTTTTCATGTATAGCTAAAAAAGCTATAATGCATTCAAAATTGGACTGATTGTATTTTGTTTAAATATTTAAATGTATTGATATTTAAGCACAGCATTTTTACTTAAATCTTAAATAGGTTCCTCTTGATCCTAAGTAGGACTGAGTAGATATATGTAAACTTTGATATGCTTTGATATATTTTTATTGTGCAAAAATAGTGAAATGTTCTTCACTTATTATTTTTAGGTTGTAAATCTGATCCAGAATGTCGTACGTATCCGACAGCTCCAGCCTCTGCAAAACCCTTCGACATCACTACCTCACTTTGCCTCAGGGACATTTCTGTCAGCTCACATATGTCTGGATTGACGGCTCTGGGGAGGGTCTTCGTAGTAAGACTAGAACCATGAACTCTGAGCCAAAGAGACTGGCAGGTAGCAAATTTTGCTATTTAACTTAACCTTCTATAATTTGATAATAATTTTGTATAAAAAAGGGAAATTCTAGTTTGAACAATGCAAGAAAACAGAGCTTCATGCACAATTAATGTCAGCATGATGTACAGAGAAAGCATTTCTGGTTGGTGATTTAGGGGGCTTAACCAATTTATTGACCAGATAAGTTCACTCCATAATGACCTGAAAGGAAGACTGGAATGTTTTTTTCTGTATTACCCATAATTAGGAGTTTAACAATGGGTTTTAAAAGCAAGAATTAGAATTGTAAATTAGGGTTGCGTGTGTGGTAATGCATACATTTGCAAAGGAGAGAACAAATTGATCTTACTCATAATAAATCAAAAAGTGAAAAGGTTCAAGTTCTGAACCATAAGGAACACCAGGAGCTAAATCTTGTAACCCTGGACTTATTTGGATTTTGTTACCGAAGGCAGCCTGAATGATTTGATTCATCCTCCCTTTACAGATGTTCCAGAGTGGAACTTTGATGGTTCCAGCACGGGGCAGTCTGAAGGACACAACAGTGACATGATGCTTATTCCAGTCTGTATGTTCAAAGATCCCTTCCTCTTGGACCCGAACAAACTGGTGCTTTGTGAGGTGCTCAAGCACACAGGAGAGCCTGCAGGTAGAGTTCCTCCACTTTTAATTTGTATAGTGTGTTTTACTAATACGAGAATTCAGGTTAAGGTTAAGAAAAAGATATAATAAAACACAATAAAAATGTTTTACATGAAATTGATTATTTCAACAATTGCTGTATTTAATAATTGAATTTTGTTTTTGTAATTCTATACATTTTGCCCCAAAAATTAGTGTACATGCAAAAAATCTATCCTGCTTTCTTTTTCAACATCTGTACATTCTGTTCAGTTAAGACCAGTTAAGTTTATCATCTGGTAAAAAACTCAAATGTTAATGACCCCTCACCTTTTTGCTTTTAAGAATCAAACCATCGTAGTAGGTGTAGCAAGGCCATGGAGGCGGTGACGGATCTTCATCCTTGGTTTGGAATGGAGCAGGAATTTACTCTTCTAGGAATGGATGGACACCCTTATGGCTGGCCTAGGCTTGGCTATCCCAAACCACAAGGTTAATGCAACTTTTACGGTATCCTCCTGTTTTGATCTCTTTTTTTATTCTGCATATTGGTAGAAATTAGTAGATGTATTAAATTATTGTACCATTTATTTAGTTTTGTGTGGTTGCATTTTTCTGTATGTTTCAATCAGAAGTCAATCAGAAGTAGTAAACTTTCAACAAAAAAATTAAGCATCTTTTAAGGAAATGTAGTTGCCTTTCGAATTAAAAAACTGAAATCTCATTCTCTAAACCAAATTATTTTTCTGAAAGGGTCTCAGGCTGCACAATTTTGTTGCTACCATACTTCAAACACCCTGTTCAAAATACAATTCTTCAGTTACATAAATCTTTTTGATTCTAAGCATACTATACAAACATTAAAAAAATAATCCAAAAACCATAGGGTGTGAGTTCAGGTAAAATGTATTGCTTTACCCTGTTTAACATGCATTTGTTCAACCAACCAATCAATAAATCAATCAATCAATCTTTTTTTAGCAGTTTTTTCAAAGCAGCTTAAGGTAGGGTGAATAGGAACTCCTAGCAGATACTTCTATGAGGTAAAAACAAAACCACCAGATACTACTACCTTAGGAATTGTAAAGTAAGGTTTATTTGTAGGATGATTTTTTTTTAAGATGGCCAGTAATTTCTAACTTTCTGTTAAATCCCGGTTTAGACTGATTTTGGGGAAAAACTAAAGTGACCAAGACCTTTTTATTGATGATGAAAAAAAAATTGAGATCCCAGAGTAAAACACCTACACACACATGCAGATAAAACATCTCCCCCAGTGAGATCACAGGGAGCCTCTGACTGAAACAAGGGCTAATCCCTCCCCAGCATAAAGACCATTTAAACTTCCAAATGATAAACAGGCCACTGCACAGCAGCTGAAATAAAAAACTAAAAGACAAACAAAAAAGAAACAACAAACAGCAGTTGCAACAGTGTAATGCAAACAAAAACAGGTGATCAGATTTCATCCTTTCATTAAAAACGTCATGAAATGTCCCATGTCGTGTTCCATACTTTAGCAATGTTTTTGAGGTGAAAGAAGGCAGGCTTAGTAACATAAGAGATATGGTTCTTAGAGGTCAGTTTACTGTCTATGATAACACCAAGATATTTAACTGTAGGGGAACATTTTTAATTAACATTTGTCATTTGTCATGGGATTGAAAATTGAAAGGTTTGAACCTTATTGATTTGTCAGATTCTCACAGGTAGAAGAGACAAATTGCTTACTGCTTTTCACAATATTTGTATCCATGGTGATCAGTACTAAAGTATGCTGTTTTTAATCCAGGATTTGGTTTCAAAAAAGCATGAAGCACACAGTTAGCTGTGCCACATATATTTCATTAAGGTTTTTTTGTTACCACCACATCATTAGACAGCATGGGTCTCTATTGTGTATATTTTGTGGTATGCTTATTGTTTTTGTCTTAGTTATTTTTGTTTCTGGTGGTCTTTGGAGAGTAGGCTTGAGCCCTGGTAAGCCTGTGCATTAATGCGGCCTTGAGCTTATCTGTGCGGAACGGTAACCCTCTAGAATCTAGAGGTATATTCTAGATGGTATATTAGACAAAATGCTCTAAATCATCCTCTGACTATCGTATTAACCAATGCAGCTCTTTTGACTAGTATTATATGTTAATATAATTTGATTTAGACTGCCTTGTGAAATAAAGACTCTGAATTAAAGGCACTTATTGCATGGAAGATATTGTTGCTTGTTTGTATTTAAGGGGTCATGACATTTTCACTGGAAAAAAGGAAGTTTTTCTGAAGACTTGTTCTTCCTGATTGAAGAAAGTTTGAGAGGGTGAAATGAAATGTGGCCCTGAATGCAACACAATGACAGACAATGTAATCTCATCCATGCTGGTACTTGTGAGGATGCTCTGGAAAAAATGAATAAAAAGTGGTTTAATGAAGCACATTATATGTATGATGTTCTGGTCTAAACCAGTAAATGGCTCATAATATTATCATTAAAATTGTTGTGATTAGTGATTAGGATTTATTTTTGCTGTTTTTTTGGTCTGAAAGCCTCCCTTTTTACCCTAACTCCTTTTTCTCTCCACTCTCAGCCCGCTCGTTAGCTCACTTTCAACTAAACCCATTTAGCAATTTTGAAAAGTTATAATGACATGAATTTTATATTACAGGTCCTTATTACTGCAGTGTTGGTGCTGACAAAGCCTTTGGTAGAGATGTGGTAGAGTGCCATTTCAAAGCCTGTCTTTATGCTGGAATCAAAATCACTGGTACTAATGCTGAAGTGATGCCCTCTCAGGTAATAAAGTTTGAACTGTTTTAGCTTTATTTCTGTGTGTCAAGTACCCACTCGTCACTCTCTCTGCAGTGGGAGTTCCAGGTGGGTCCCTGTGATGGCATTGAGATAGCAGATCAACTCTGGATGGCACGTTTTCTGTTACACAGGGTGTGTGAAGATTTTGGAGTGGTTGCCTCGCTGGATCCCAAACCTGCAACAGGAGATTGGAATGGGGCTGGTTGCCATATCAATGTGAGCACAGTTCTCATGAGAGAAGAAGGAGGAATTGAGTAAGTACTGACATTTCCATTCACAAATTGGTTAGAGATAGAGGTTTAAATTTCTTGGGTTTGTCATTTAACCTTAGGCGTCTTTTCTCTTCCGCAGGCATGTTGAGAAAGCAATCGAGAAACTGAGTAAGCGCCATCCGGAGCATATTAAAGTCTATGACCCACACGGTGGAGAAGACAACAAGCGACGTCTCACAGGGTGCCATGAGACCTCCAGCATCCATGGGTTCTCATCAGGCATTGCTAACCGCAGCGCAAGCGTTCGAATCCCTCGACAGGTGGATATGGAAAAGTGTGGATACTTTGAGGATCGTCGTCCTGCTGCCAACTGTGATCCATATTCTGTTGTCTATGAGATGGCCATCACCTGCATGCTAGATGAAAAAATAAAATAAGAATCAAAAATTACAAATGTGATTCTTTAGAATGTAGAGGCCACATTATTCCACCATAGTTTGTCTGTAGTCCAATGCATATGAATACATAAACATATCTAATGCATTGTTTGTTAAACCAAGTTTTAAGTTGTGAATCAGTTACTGTTAACATTAACAATTACTGTTAATGACATTCTTAAGTGTGGTTGAAATTACTTTCTGTTCTCTGCTTTGCCTGGTCAGTTAATGAGGACCAAGGACCGAAGCTGATTAAAGCTGGGAATCTTTCACTTTGGCCAGTGGTTTCCACTTTTTAATAAAGCTTAAAAGGTGTAGTATGCGATTTCTCAGAGCCAATCTTGGCGTTTCAAACAAAGACGCCTTTGTTTGAATGGTTTTTGCTTTTTGGCCATTTTTTTCTTGTTCGGAATTGGTCCTTGCTCAATCAGTGTGTTCGAAAATGTGCATACCAGGAAAAATTAAGAAACAGTGATCAGAAATATGCAGCAGATTTTGGTAAACAGGGTTTAATCAAAGAAACTTTTTAAGTAAATTGTACAAAACGGTTTCACAAAATGGTTTTGAGCATTCTTATTGCAATAAAGCAAATTATAACAACATCAGTTTGTGTGTTATTACATATTTATCTCATTTGAGGAAAAAACAAACATTTGTCTGCGAAAATATACTATGGATTATTTTGTTATAAAATGTCATTTTGCTTAAATAGATAGACACTTTCATGATTCTTGCGAAATGACAGTCATAAAAAAGAATATTATTTCTATAAAAAAAGTTAATAATGTGTATTTTTTTTACATTACTAAGTTCATGTGATCCTGATGTTTTGTTTGCTATCTTAAATTATATTTTTAACCTAACTTTGAAATTTTGATCTCTATTTCACAAACAATCTGAGCGGTAGTTCCAAATACATCAGTTAACGTAAATAAGACTTCTGAACATCTTGCTCCCTTCTCTACTTGATGTGATGTGCTGCTATGCTTCTGTTTAGAGATTTTGAATGTTTAAAATGTCTTCAGATTGTATCCTACAATGTCTTGATGCCATTTTATTGGATGATAAACGTCCAACTTAATGGATTATACCCTTAAATTGGATTGAAGCCATAAATTCCGGCCTGACATTCATTTAAATGTAGAGTTAAAATATAGGAATGCGGTTTTAGATACGTTACAAAAACGGGTCATGAGTAAAAATGGAAAAGTGCAAAAGGGCAATTGTGGCCAGAATTGGTATTCAACGAAGACTAAAAAAAAAAAAATTCACATGCTCTGAACTCAAAGGATTTGGGATTTGACCAGGATGAGATCTCACTCATGTTTTTGATTACATATTTTGAATAAAACAAAATTATAGGTGTAACAACACTGAGAAAGTACACATATGGCACAATAAAGCATAAAGAGGAAAAAAAACAATATAGAAATAAAATAATGATATGATATAATGCCAGGGGTCAAACTGCTCAGTAAAGCAATGTAAATCTTTTTTTGTGCTTTTTTAATTAGTGCATATTTTTATGCATTTTTTGTATTTATGCTTATGCCTAAAATAAAGTTTATTGTTTTTTTAGTTGTGTACAAAGTCATGTGAATGAAACTTGCAAAGTAAGAATTTCTCTACTCAGTGTAACTATAAAGTGCTGTGCATTTAACAATAAATTTCTTGAACCTTGAATTTTGAAAATAAAAACAAACAATGGTCACAGAGAGAATACAATATTAATAGCTCAATGCAATTATTTACAGCAACAATTTTTCACAGGACAACCATTAAACAGGCTTAAACCATTAAACAAATTCACAGGAATTTTTTTAAAGATTTTATGTAATCATCCACTTCCTTGAGGAACACACGGAACCTGAAAGTGAGGTTTACACATGGTGAACATCAATGTGTGTGTTCACCAAGATTAACAACAGAGTCATAACAAAAGCTTCTTTTTAATTTTCTCTTACTGTAACTGAAACCAAAAATGACATGTTCATAAAGTAAGTCAAAGTCACATTAAATGTTCCTAATCATAAGATCAGAAAGATTTCTCAATATTTGTTTTATTTATTGGCAATGTCATAAAATGTCGGGGAAAAAAAAAAAAAAAAAAGCAGCAAACATCTATTTTTTCTTTTTCTAAAATAGACATTGAATTGCTTTGATGTTTTCTTCCCAGACGAGAAACTAATGTTGCTGTGGAGAGGATAAACATCCAAGATGTCTACAGCTCTTCACCACAGATCAGATTTTCTTCACTAGTCTGACTACACACTAGTTTTCCACTAGGGGGCGGCATATCATCACTAGATACATGATTAACCCATTCAGACCCTGCCTCTTTTAAAAATAGACATCTCATTCAATCAATCAAAAAGTAGGATTTACATCTTGTTTCATATTTTTACAATTTTACTCATATCACTGAGCCTTTGTTTTTTCCTGACAGCGAATGCTTTATTCAGTTTTTAATGATTGCACACTAAAACCTGCGGAAAAAACGGCTGCATTATTATTAAAGCACAAAACTAAACAGTTTGGTGTGTTTTTAAATAATTTTATTTAAAAAAGACGTTTTAGACAGCATGGTCTCCACAGTAATGTAAAAATGTAAAAAATGTTTTCGTAAATTGTTATTATTGATAGATTCTGCAAATCGTACGAAGGAAATGATAAAATTTCACCAATGGCGAGGGGAAAAAATCAGTTCTGAACGGGTTAATCAAAATCCCTTTTTTATTTCATGATTGCGTTTTGTACCAATAAGGTTATGCCATAGTAAACAAATAAGTACAATTTCCAAATTATATCTGAACAAGTCAAGAATTAGATCAAGGTGATTATAATATTACACATTTGGTCAGTGAGAACTTTTGACAACATTGTGATAGGCAGTTGAATTGACTGACATCGCGGTGACGTCAGAGCCCTTGAATGGGCGTGGTCACGACAGCCGCAGGTGGGACGTGAAACTGGCCGCTTTTAACTCCAGTTTTGTTTTAGCAGATTTTGGCTTCCGTTCGCGTTTGAGCGGTGCTTCTGAAAGAAATGGGGAAGCTTCAGGAATTCGAGGTTACTTTCACCAATAACAAAGTGGTCTACAACCCCGGGGAATCCATATCAGGAACTGTGAGAATTAAAACAAGCCACTCCTTACAGTTTAAAGGTAAGCGAGGCTGTACATTAGCGTGCTTGCAGCGTGAGGTGATTAATGCGCACGAGGAGCACAGCTGCTGAGCGTCAAGAGGAAAGGGTTCGAGTAATGCGGTCATTTTGAGTCATGAACGATTTTCCTGTTTTCTGTTACTGGTCAGATTTATGTTAATATTTATGTACGTTGCTGTGTTTTGGTGACAGACGTCGACATCCATACCCTTCTCGTGAACATCCTGTTTCAGTTGAGGCTGTTACTCAATAATATCGTGTTTGACTCGCTGAACCACACAGACGACGAATGTGGGTTATTTTGTCAATAGCTGCTATTCGTTTCGTTTTGAGCTCGGCGTCAGAACTGATGGAACAAGAGTCTTTAAATGCGATTCTGAGAATGGATGGAATGCCTCTGTGATTGGAGAGCCAAAGACATTAAATACATTTCTTTCTCCCTTCAGAATGTTATCCTACTACCTCTATCTGTGAATCAGCTGTTTGTAAATATTTTTGTCTGTTAAACGTATACCCGATGAAAATAGAATTTGACATGCATATGTAGGCTATTAAAGTGAAATGGATTAAAATACAGGAAAATAGTTCATTGCTGTCACTTCTTCCGAGCATCTTCAGAGACAGATTTCTTTGCATTTGGGGATTGCTACAACGTTTAATATGGATAAAACGCGTTTTTGTTCAATATTATTGTTATAAAATGTTTACACTCCATGTCTTTTGGTATTTGTCAGGACTATGCAAATTGTCAGAGTCTGCATCTCAATATAACAAGGGATGTCAAAATCGAATATTACAGAGGGCGAAAAGAACAAATTTGCTACAAGCAGAGGGCTGTAGGAGTTCAATATTTATTAAAACATTTTGACATGATTTCTCATAGCCTATGGAACTAATACCTGCTATTATCAGGTACATTATTTCATGTTTACATGATGAAAGCAATATTTTCTTATGACTCTTATTTTCAATAGAAAACACTTTCAACAGGCAAATAGCAAAAAGTTAAGATCCTTCAAAAACGGAATATGTAACTTAATTTCATGATCAATGTATAAATGACATTGGTTTTGCATTATAAACTGAAAATGCATTGCTGTGCTGCTCTATGATCATACCAATCACTGCTTTCAAAGGGTTAAATGAAAAAAAAAATCAAACCAGTTGTAATCTTAAGTTTTTTCCCCGTCACGAAGCCCCATGTTGCAATCAAGTCTTAGATTTAGTGAACTTCATTGATAATGAAGTTCTAACAATCAGATGTTTGGTTTTCTCTCGGTGTGCAGTTCAAATTGACTGGACTTGCAATGCCTTGACTGACAACCGGAGACTGGTCCCAGAAGTGAGCAGATTTTTTATAACAACCATGGTAAAAATGTTCAAGTTAACGGCTGAATTATTTTTTTTTTAATCTGGTTGCTCTAGGTTTACTTCTATGGTCAGTTTGTCCTTCATGGGGTTGAATGTTATGTTATTGCTTTCTTTAAGTTATATTAAGGTTAACATTTTTGCTCAACATGTTTGGTTTGTTCTTGTCATTTCTGATCCATCAAATAAGCTCTTTTTGACTATTTTGTAGTAATGCTTTTTCTAAGATGAAGTGACTGATTTACCCAAACCCTGAGACTCATTTGCTTTCTGCTAAACCTATGGGTGATGTCACGCACGCTATGTTAATGTTAGTTACAGTCAATGGTCAACACACAATGCCCTTGTTGTACTTAGAATTTGAGATAAAAATGTAGTTGTTACAACATGCACTTTGATGTGAATGAAAGAAGATGTGGTTTAAAATGTCATGTGAACGTCACCATGTAAGTCAAGGAAGAACTTGTGCATCTAGTGGTTTTAGAGTGTTAGTATCTTCTTGAATGATTTTATCATACTTGCTATTTTGCTTTTGTGTTGTGCCTGTTTATTTTCACAATTTTAAGTTTCCAGGCCAATTCTACTTGATTTTTCCTTTTCTATATTTCTACTTTTCCTGCACTATATTTCAAATGTATTTATGTTGTATTAAGGTTTATATTCCAGAGGAAATGTCAATGACTATGTTGAAACCAGCTTTATTCATGTTCATATGTTACTTCCCCAAGTTTCAGACTCAGATGTCACGAGACTTAAAAGCGTGTACATTGAGATGCAAAGAGGCTGGTCTGAGATTGAAATAATTACAGAAAAAAAGGGGAACAGTGAAAGAAAAAGTACAATTTATTAAGTAGGCCAAAGTAGTACAATATTCACAAAAAGTAAAAACATTTACTCAGAAACCATGAGCTACAATATAATAGATGAGATACTTGCAAAAACGAATGCAGCTGAAACCACAGAAAAAAAATGTTCTGCACAGCCGTGTAATTGGCGTTGTAAAGAGAGTGTGAAGAGAGTAGAGTACTCCTAGCGGAGCTTCCCATAGTCATTACTGACATAAATCGTAGTGACCGACTGATGGGGAACTCCTAACTAATGACTAACAGAGGGTTAACTATGCTATGCTATCAATGAATATTGCAGAAAAAAATAAGCTATGTAACAGTATTTTTTTATCCAGTCGGAGTGATCATGAAACTGCTTTGACTGCTCCAGTGAGATGGACATTTAAGCAGCTTATAGAAAAATGCTAATGAGGCATAAACTATAAGCTCTTTAAAGCAATAGGTCACCCAAATATGGACATACATTCTCACTTTAGAGGAATTGACATTACTTAATCTCTTTTAATGTCGAATGTACTGTTCAGCTACTTACAAAATGACTTGTGTCTATGCTTGTATTTTACGGAAATCATTCATTTTAACAGCTTCAACCACACCCTTCCTTCATTATCTTTTACAGTACTACCCGTCACTGGGGAAAGAGATAAGAAAGTAGGTTAGACAAACTGCTTTTCACACGCGTGAATGTTTACAAATAATTCATTGAGTTTTTACTGGGGTGTAGAGTGTAGATGAGACGTACAGACAGAATGAAACATGTTGAAATAAACTTATCTCCATAGAATCCATTATATTTGGTTATGCTGTGGGACTGACCAAGTTCTGTTTAAGCATTGTGTGAATGCTTCTCTGTTGACACCCCTTTGATATCAGACACTTATGTCACATGACTGGTTCCATTCATTCAACAATGTCTACTGGTACACTGGAAATTGGCTTTGAGCAAATTCAAACTGATTTAATGTGAAACTGCTCTCAATGAGCTTAGTAAGTTCATTAGCTTAACTACATTTCTAACTGCTAAAAGTCATAGGTCTGTGCTTTTAAAACTGCAGCTATTTCCTTACTTTTTAATTTTGAAATATGATCATAAGGATTGAATTTAAATGTTATATTCTGTGGGTTAAAATGTTGTTCACCTCTTATGCTCCTCTCTATATTGAAATGTGTTGTACGTTAAATGTGAAGATAACAATGTAAAAATAAATAATAAAGTAATAATAAACTGAACACACAGTGGTAATTGGTTTGACAAAAACAGTTGTATTGCTTTATTTATTGCTTATTGCAACATTTTTCTCTCATGGCTCTGAATTTTTGGTTTGATGCATTCTTCACAGTTATGTTGCAAAGAAGAGATGGTTATACTCCAAGAGCAGCTGTGCTCCCCTTTCGTTGTGTGTTTTATTAAAAAGCAGCTGACTCATCCGTTGGGATCTTATTTAGGTTTTTTATAACGCTGCCTTGTTTCATAGAGGTCCTTCATGTGAGAACTTTCTTTTAGCATTTAAATGAAATAAATAAAGGTAATGACCAGAAATACTCAAATAAAAATAACAATTTTAGTCTTGTTTAGCAAAGGCAGATTTCTACTGAGCATCTTTTATCACACTTTATCACATCAAACTTGATTTACTGTTTAATAGACCTGTAAGCTTTAAGTATATTCTCTTGATTATTAATGAAGGCTTAGCATGAATTCCAATAATTGCAGGAATCTCAAAGCATTAGACCAGCGGCGATTCTAGGATACAAGCTTTAGGGGAGTGAAAAAAAGGATATGTCCTTCAAAGTTGCGGGTCTAGAAAATTCTTGAGACTGAATTTTTAAGAATTTTATGCTTAAATGCTTAAAAAGTAAATAATTTTATTTTCTCATTCTGTCATAAGGGTAACATTTGCTGAAGATTGTGTGTGTTGTGGCTTTACAAATGCTTTGCTGCATACCTCGGTTGGAAAGAGTGGTCATATCAGTTAAAGTTGCTCTTCGATCAGCTTGAATCAGTCGGCCCATTCTCCTCTGATCTCTAGCATCAACAAGGCATTTTTGTCCACAGGACTGCCACATACTGGATGTTTTTCCCTTTTCACACCATTCTTTGTAAACCCTAGAAATGGTTGTGTGTGAAAATCCCAGTAACTAAGCAGATTGTGAAATACTCAGACAACCATTCCACGCTCAAAATTGCTTAAATCACCTTTCTTTCCCATTCTGACTTTCAGTTTGGAGTTCAGGAGATTGTCTTGACCAGAACCACACCCCTAAATGCATTGAAGCAACTGCCATGTGATTGGTTGATTAGATAATTGCATTAATGAGAAATTGGACAGGTAGGGTTAGGGTTAGACATGAACTTAAGTCTTTTGATGACTTGGATTTAGTAATGATTTATTCAGTTCAGTAACTATTTACATGCTTGTTACCATTAAAATAAAGACTTTTATGGCTTCTAAATGGCTTTAAATGACAAAATTCTGCTTAATAACGCCTCTGTGTTGTCTCTAAATGATCAGATATTGATAAGAAGCAGTAGAGTCTGTGACTCAGGTTAGCAAATCATCTGTTCAGATCCGCGGGGGCGGGCTTCACTCTTTTATTGGGCGACTCAGCTGTCAATCACCAGCTGTTCTCGCTTGCATGTTCTCAACCGTTTCAGCTCCCCTCGAAAGGTTGACAAAAAAACTAAATGTTTTATCAATGGTTTACCTTTAGGGGTAAGAGTAAAATTAGGGATATTCTAGCAACCCTAAAACAGGCCTAAAACCACTGATGGCTTAGACACTACACTCAGAATTCTGACTTTTTATCTCAGAATTCTGACTTTATATCTCAGAATTCTGACTTTATATCTCAGAATTCTGACTTTATATCTCAGAATTCTAACTTAGGTGTTGTTTAGCGTACATACAAAGAATTAGTGTCCTTTAACCTCCAGGCTTAAAACTGGAGGCAAAATGTAAATATTTTCTTAAACGTTGACAAAACACATTTCGTAAGAGTTATAACATGATTCCTCATCGATTCTGAAACAATTAGTTGAATGGGTATCATGTAAGATCAATGAGAAGAATGACGTTATTTGTATTTTTTCACTACATTCAGCCAAATTCACAAATTCAAATTCCCATTAGTAATTATGATTGTGCAATTTGTCAGTCTAAATTGTTAAAGTATTTTTGTCCTCCTCTCAAGAGACTCACTCAAACAAACAGGTATATTTATTAGCCCTTTTAAGACAGCACCACTATCAACATGATGCCACTTTAGTCCCACACTGACTCCGAGTAAACAGATCAGATCAATCACTATCTCAAATTAAATCAGAGCATCAGAAACATTACCAGGCTATCCAGATCCCGATCTTTATTTGTGTTGAGGTATTTGTTACGCTAAAATCTTACTAAAGAGTTTAATTAAAGGGTTTTTACTAAACTCTGGTACTTTTATTTTGAGGTGCAATTCCAAATTCTATTTTAAGATAAGAATCCATTTAATGTTGTTTATTGTTAATTTTGTGTATTTTATGCACATGATCTAAGAAATTGCAAACCACGGTTTAATTTTGTTTTTACACCTACGTATGTTTTTAGACTTAAAGGATACTTCACCATAAAAAATAAAAGTAGTCATTAATTGATCCAAGATGTGAATGTACCCATGCTTCTTGAATGTTAAGATGAAGGCAAAATAATGTGGATGTATATCTTTATTTATTTTCGTTTGCAATCAGAAAGTTTTCCCATCACATTATTAAGTTTGTATCTAATTAATTTGGAGCTTGTTTTTAATAATTTATTTGTATTTGACCACCGTGTGACAGGTGGTCCCTGGTCTGCTCGTTTACACACAAAATCTCTGAAATTGTGTTCTGAGGGGAAACAAAGCTTTTTATTAGTTTTTTTATTGATTAAGTGACTACATTTTCATTTTTTGAGTGGAGTAGTATATTAAAGCTGTTTAAAAGATTTATTACACATTTGAAAATAATAGTACCATGCTTAAATATTCACTATATTTTCAGATTCAGGTTTTACAGATACATACACATACACACATACAGAGTACGCAGTCACACGCAAAATGCAGTGAAATGTATTTTACGACCTGTAAACACTGATGTTCCCAATTAAATTAAATTAAGTATGTGCAACATAATAAAAATAGATAAAGGAAATGAAATATAAAATATAGATATAATAAAATAAAATGGGAATAAGATATGACAAAAAGTTAATAAAATAAAGTCCAAAAATAATACAAGATAAAATAAACTAAAAGTGTCTTTTAAAGATAAAGTGTAGTTATAATAGGTGCTTGTGAGAACTTTTGCGTTCAGTAAATGATGTGCAAAAACTGTGTGTGCGTGTGTGTGTGTGTGCGTGTGCGTGTGTGCGTGTGTGTGTGTGTGTGTGTGTGTGTCAGTCAGAGGGTCACTGAAGTGCCAGTGAATGACTTTAAAGTGACATGTGCTGTGCAAGTCCAGGGTTGTGGGTTTTACATGTATCTGTTTGTAAAATGGTGAAATCAGGTATTTTTTATAATAAACTTCAGTAAAAATGTCACCACTTTCTTTGTCAAACAGGTTGTTTAGAAATGTCGCTATATATTTATAGAGAACTTTCAATCCATATAAATGGACAGTGCACAACTCATGTAAGATACTTAAAAAGAAGAGAAGTCTTAATAAACAATTACATAAAAAGGGAAAGTGGAACTGAAGCCGAACTTTTGCAACTCTCAGGCATCACTTAAATATTTGTTCGTAAAGGAAAATTATGCAAACTATTCATTTCAAAGATGATCTCCTAAAGGTTTAAATTGTCCCTGATTAGTTTTCATTTTGGCTTTGTAATGAAAAGGAAGTAATGGACCAGTCTGTTAAACCAAGCCTAGCCCTTGCTGACTAATTGCACTGTAGCTGTGTTCAGTCATGCTGCTGTTAATGCGTGTCCCAGCAGGTATAAAAGATATCATAAAACTTCCATCACAACATCTGACAGCTGCAAATGGCAAAGGCAAAGAGAATGTTTTACCAGGGGGGCATCCCATACCGTCAAAGCGTCTAGGGACATTTTTTTCCTATTTAAAAATTGTACTGTCACGATTGAGAGGAAAAAATGTCTTTGTGAAGATGTTTAATGAATGTTTCTACATTTCTGATCATTTTTATTAAAAAAGGACTCCCACAGCACATATATTATAAAAGTTGTGTTTAAAACCATGTGATGAAAGCTCATTTAAATGTAGTTTATTAGTACACCAAGTAAAGTTCAAAAAGGCAGCATTGTTGTAAACACAATAAATGTAACATTGTAAAATAATAAATACTTCTTTTATTAAAAAAATTAACTCAAGTTACATGGTTACTGAGCTTGATCTCCATCAAACCTGCAACTGCTTTTATTCTCTGTGTTTTATTCCAGAAACTTAACTAAAAGTAATCTTACAAGGTTTTAGTCTAAAGATTTTCAACTTTTTAATGTACTCCATTTGAAAGTATTCATTTAAATAGAAGCTGACTTATGTATGCTAGCTGTATAACATGTTATTTATCTGTCACTTTTTTATCTTGCAAGTTTCAGTAGTGGGTTCCAATAAATGTATTTTGTTGTTAAAATAAATCTGTTGGTTTGTAAAATTAAAAATATTATGCTTTTTGGTGTCATAGAGCTTTAAAAGTATCAAGTTCTTTTTTTGTTGACGAGAATGGTTCTTTAGGCACTCTTGCACCTTGTTGACATAAACGTCTGATAAGTGGCAACTTTATTAGAACTAAATAGTATTATAAAAAAGATCAAACCTTTTAATACATATCTGAGCGTCTTCCTGTAACAATTACAGTGAAAGAATATCTCCGGTAACTCTTATCTGTGAGAAACTGAATTTAAGTTGGGCTCAGTCACATGAAATAAAATAAAAATGTTAGATTGACTGAAGTCATGTTGCAAACAATCTAATGTGTATCAGAATCTGAACTACAGATGATGCTGGCCTTGGTCGCTGTTCTGTGAAATCGTGATGGATTTTTGTCACTTTGGGTTGCTGTTTGAACATAGCTTAAGTTTGTTTGTCGCGACTTAGAGTTTGGGATGTTAAATTGAACTCTATTGAATCAAATCATTAAAGAAAAGGTCATTAAAATGTAGAATTTGGGATTTTGAATTTGATCAGGAAAGAGGACAGGGGAAAAAACTATAAAAGTGGCCTGAGGGGAAAATGAGTTATTATGAGTAGTGATTCCCCATCATTTCCACTAAGCTGATGTCTCCCAGATGCCAGAGGCTCCTTGTTTCCTAGCTAGGTTCTAATTGATGAGGCTCTTTTTTACTTGCAGCATCACATCAAGGATAGGAAGTGACTGAACTGCAGTTCCTTGAGTGGCCGCTTGAGGCTGATTCCAAAACAGAGCAAGTTCTCATTGACCTGTTCAACTTTGGGGCTGAAAAAAACATGGTTCCACCCATGGCTCCATTGGCTTTGTTGGTTCAGATTGCTAGTTTTGATCTTCATGAACACTCTGAGGGGGGAAATAATTTTTTAATTTGTTTGTTTGAAATATATAAAAAGTAAACCATCGCACTTTCGAATACTGACGACGCCCATTTTGAGCATCATTTATCAGATCACTATGGTTGACCATGACCATGCCATATTATATACAGTCAATGCCTCACATGCCTGAATAAATTTTGTCTAGAATTCTCTTGATGTGTCTCTTTCTGTTTCTTTAGACCTTTAAAGATGAATGGTGGTCATGTCTTTTCTTGGGTTCTGGATCAGATATATTTGTCCACAGTCCCTCTCCACACCTGGGGAGCAAGCTGTTGAGTTAAAAAGAAAGGGGAGAGATTAGTTTGTGCCTAATGATACATCCAAAAGATCTTTTAATGACTTGCTGTTTTTACTGTGCACTTTTAGCTCATTCTCAAGCAATAGAGTAATGTAGGACAAGCAGTACATCTGGCCTTGCTTGCCACATTGTCTCATTAGTGTCAGGGGGAAATGAGAACAAAACCTTCAGTTTCATAACAGTCATGAATCCAGAAACTGATCACATTGTATAACAAAGGGAATTTCTTTTTAGTGTTTTTCTTTTTGGTTTTCTCTCATTACCCTTATTTAATAAATAATTTTTATTTAATACCTTTCCTCCATTTTAAGTTATTCTAATAACAGGTTAAAAATATTTATTTGGAATTTTTGTTTTGGTTTTCAGAGGAACAATACAAAATGAGAGAGATTTGCAATTACATTTGCAATGAAATCTTTAACTTTTGAAAATAGTGCTTTTCATCAATAAAAAAACAAGGGGTCACCTTGTCTTCCACAAATAGAATGCAATCTATTTAAAATCTTGTACATGGGTTTGCAGGATTGGATATTTAGATGTGAAATGCAAATTAATGGAGTAAAAACACATGAAATCATGGAACAAATATAAAATAAATACAAATACGTTTATTAATACAAATACAGTAATACCTTGAGATACGAAATTAATACTTTCCAGGGTGGCCTTCGTATGTCGGATTTTTCGTATGTCAAAGCAAGCTTTGCATCTAAAATGTCTAATCCATTTCAAGCCATACAGAAAATAAAGTAGGATTCTTCACTCCTTAAATGTACACATTATACATTTAATAAATATGAATAAAACAATGAAAACAGAATGAGATAAATAAAAAATAGTAACCCTTACTTCTGTGCCACCGATGTGGTAAAGTGTCGGAGGTGGAGGTGTTGTGGGAGGAGAACGGTTGGTAGCGGTATAAAAATATGCTTTGGCAAAAAAGCAAATATTCACAAATTTTGTTTGAAGACAGACGTTGAATTTCTGAGTGATGGCGGAAGACAATAATACTGAAAGCAGTGGAAGTAAAGTGAAGTAATAAATCTAATAATTATTTCCTCTTTTTCTTCTTCTTTATATGATTTGATTGAAATGATTGTGGCTCAAATCGAAAATTAACTGAAATACAGCCACACAATTGTCTTGAATTGTATTCTCTTTCATGTTTCAAGTTGGTTTGTTGGTAGTAATGTAAACGTACACTCAAAAAATGCGGATTTCATGAAAAACTCTTAATTGAGCATTAAGACCTGCAGTCAGAATGCATCCATTCTCTACGTTTTGTCACAGGAAATGCAAATAATACAAAACAATAGAATATTCTTATATTTTTTATGTTTATTTTATGTCAATATTTCTGTAATTATGACACACATTTCTGCATATTTAAATTTTTATCTAAATAAAACTGTGAGCTGGAAGTCATAATATCACATATTCAATTAATGTTGGCTTTATAAAGCAAAGCTTTAATACTTTTTCAAGGAGTCTATCTAAAGAATTTAGTTTCATCCAAACATAACATCAGACTCTTGGTTTTAGTTTTTGTAGGAAAATAATTCAACATTCCTTTTTTATAAAATCTTTTGAAAACGTAGTTTTGAATAGGGATGGACTATATGTCAATTTCAAGAAAATACAACTGTACATTCTTTACATAAAACACGCTCATTACACATTATAATATAGTACAAAATTAAAAGTAACAGAATTACAAGTTAAAACTTTCGTTTCAAATATTCAGGTGAATATCAAATATCAAACCACTATCTTCCCAAACAAATTATATATTTTGCAGTCTGTGTGATTGGGTTTTAGTAAAAATAACTATATTGCTATAGTGATAATAAGTGTTAATGTTTGATAGCTTTATTAGTTTTTATCTTTATGTTTAGCATTTTCCCTGATAACGTTGCATTATTAGTGCAGTATCCATAAGTACTACAGTATCCATAAGGCTTAGCATCACATTACATGCTCACATTGTTGATGCTTTATCTCAGTCATAGATTTACATTTTCATTTATGCATTTTGCAGACACTTTTATCCAAAGCGACTTACAGAAGGGTACAGACGATATGCATTTTGTTACACCGTCAAAGTCTATCTCAGCTTGCTCATAATAGAAGTTGTATCAACTGATCAATAAACCATAACAGGAAGAAAATTAAGACAGAGGTTGTGCAGAATAAAAGGGCATCTTTAAACTCAGAAAATGTGAACAAGTTAGTCTGTCTTAGCAACTGGTTAAAAGAAAAATAAGAATTTAGATAAAAAAAATAATTTATGTAGCATAAGGGACAGGCTTATGTTCTATGTCATGTCCATTGCAATTTAGTTGATAGGCTTGGGTTCAGTAATAAATAAATTGTCATGGTCGTTGTGATCTTAGACATTGGTTTATGTTCAGTAATAATTAAAACTGTCATTTGTAACCAATTGTGAAATTGTCATATACTGTAACCTAGGTTTTTATTCAGTCATTGATAAAAATGTCATGACCATTGTAGTCTAAGTTATAGTTTTGTTTTCAATAATAAATTGTAAAAAAAACTGCTTCTTGTAATGTTTGTATGTATGTGCGATTAAATGCGATTAATTAGATTAATTAATTGCCATACCATGTAATTAATTAGATTAGATAGAAAAAATTTTATCGCTTGACAGCACAAATTTTTTTAAGTAGGTGTTCCTTAAAGAGAAGAGTTTTTCAGTTGGTTTTTGAAAGCTGTTAGTGTTGTTACTTTCCTGACTGGATCAGCGAGTTTGTTCCACCAACAAGGGACAGTGAGAGAGAAGGATCTAAGAGATTTTCTGCCTTTGTGGGATGGAACCACAAGTCGCTGTTCCTTCTCTGAGTGCAGGCTTCTGGAGGGCATGTAGGAGTGTATGAGCATGTGGAGGTAAACGAGGGCTGATTTGGTGATAATTTTGTACACCAGCATCAGTGATTTGTGTTTAACACGAGCTGCAATTAGGAACCAGTGAAGAGTGATGTAGAAAGGACTAACATCATTTCGCTTTGGTTCCTTGAAGATAAAACGAGCTGCAGAGTTCTGGACCAGAGGTTTGTGTACATTTACTGGAATTCCTGCTAGGAGAGCGTTGCAGATGTCCAGACTTGAGAGGACCAGAGCCTGTACCAGGTGTTGAGTTACATCCTCAGTTAAGAAGAACCTGATCTTTTGAATGTTGTGTAGTGGTTGTTCAACAAAAATCACTTCAAGATTCCTGACTGAAGGAGAACGGGTGATTGTAGAGGATTCCAACTGGATAGTGAGGTTGTGATGCATAGAGGGATTGGCCGTGATTACCAGAAGTTCTGTCTTGGCCATTTTGAGCTGTAGGTGATGGTTCTTCATACAGGTAGAGATGTCGTTCAGACCGATAGAGTTGAGTGTCATCAGCGTAGCAGTGGTACGAGAGTCCGTGTCTGTGGATGATGGGGCACAGGGAGGTGGTGTAGATGGAAAGGAGAAGAGGACCAAGGACTGAACCCTGGGGAACCCCAGTGAGTAGTCTATGAGTGTTGGAGATACTGAAAGATCTACCAGTAACACATGAAATGCAGCAGAGAGGTCTTGTAGGACGAGGACAAATGATTTGTAGTTAGTCCTGGCATCTCGCAGTGCTTCAGTCATAGACAACAATGCCATCTCTGTTGAGCGTCCATTCTTGAAGCCTGATTGGTTGTCATCGAGCTTTTTGTTCTGAGTCAGGAAAGGAAGGAGTTGATTGAAGACGACCCGCTCGATGAGTTTGGCAGTGCAGGGCAGCAGAGAAACATGTCTGTTATTGATGTGTTGAGTGTAGGTTTCTTGAGGAGCAGGGTGACTCTGGCCACCTTGAAGGTGTTAGGGAAAATGCTGGTAGTGATCGAGGAGTTGATGATGTGAGTGAGGGCAGGTGTGATGGGAGGTGAGATGGTTTGTAGAAGGTGAAAGCAGATGCGATCGAGAGGGCAGGTGGTTGGATGCACTGAGTAAAGGAGTTTGGACACCTGATCTTCTGTGAGTGGAGTGCATAAGGACATGCAAGGTGTCGAAGATTGTGGATCATTTTGCGAATCATAAATCAACAAGCATGTGATCATGAACAGATAAAAAAAAAATCCCAAAATAAATGCCACTTATCTAAACAGTCCTCTTTTTGAATGATGTTCAGAGAGAAAAGCTGCCACTCTTCAAAGAATGTAATTGACAGTGGAAGATTGTTGTTGCATGTAGATTTGAATGTCCCACATTCTTTACGAAGGTCATTTAGAAATCTCAATTTCACAAATAATGGTAAACAGTAGTTAGCTATCCAACTTGCTAATCAAATAAGCTATTGAGTTTTGGAGTTGGTTCTGTGATGAATCTCACTATGCTGTACCTGTGAGCAGGTTTTGGTCTGTAACCGAGGATCTCATATTGGAATGTGGTTGCTAGGCCACAGCATTGACAAATCCTGTTCCCAGAAGACGTATGGGGTTTCCCATCCCTAATGTCCTTTGTATGCAGGTGCCCTCTCCCATTCATACCCTCTCAGAGGACAAAGATGGACTGAGCTTGATTGTTGGGGAAAAGAATTTGAGAGGACAGGGGACAGGAAGAACACAGTGGAGTTAGATTATCCGGATTAATCATTAGATCAGGTGGTGAAGGGAAGTCATTCTAGTTACTAGACTCATGGCTGTCTACTCTGTTTTTCTGATTTATTTCTGTACTCTAGCTTTGATTGCTGCCTGTTTTGGATTCACAACTTTGGAACTGCCCTTGAAGCTATTTGCTAGTGTTATCTGAGGCTGTGCTAAACTCTGAGTGTGAAGTCATTACATGAAATGTTATATATAACTAAAAATATAATAAGTACTGTAATATTTAATGATTCCAACATTGACACATATTAAAAAAAATGTATTTATTTATAATTTTTTTTATCGAAATTATATTTACCAAACCTAGGACAAGTCAGGACTTTTCTAAATTGGTGCATGTTTTTGATCGTAAATGTGTTGCTCCATCTTATCTCACGCAGCCATCCAAACTCACAAGGTGCTCGACGCAACACTTTTGTAATTACTAAATCTACTTGTTCTTCCCACACTGATCTGATAATTTATCACAAGGTAGTGATAGCACAGGCTCTATAATTTATCAGTCACTGAGAATTTAATTACAGATCGTCCAATTCATTCATTTCTGCTTCTCTGAGCTCAGCAGAGCACTGATGATTTTCATTATAAAGTCATTATTGATCTGTTCACCTATTGCGATTCATCATTTCTGTCTGTTTTGAATAAGATTTTAAGATTCTCTTTTTTATATTGCCAATTTAATAATATAAAATAGCAGATTCATTGTACCATCGCCATAACATGACATGTGTATGTGTAAGATGTATTTATTTTGCTAAATAAATGTTTATATATATATTTATATAAGAAGAAATATACAAAGTAAAAACACCCAAGCACACAGATTCATCCCAAACAAAAAAGCATGCATTGCTTTAGGCCGTATAGTATGTCTTCAAAATGTTGATACGTGTGTTGCACTTCTAACCACACCATCATGTATGTAAGACTTATACTTGGTTGTGTTGGTATTTTTCTTTCAAAAATTTATATATATACAGAAAAAATGTATTATTTCTCGGACGACCCAGTATCAATTGATCAACATCCTGATATTGTTGGGGACCACTCTTCAAATCTATTACACCAGAATGAGAATTGTTCCAATTTAAGAATTGATGTCTAATTTATTTACCTACAGCTACAATAATTCATTATTAATTAATTAAAAATATACATTTAAACTCAGCTTGAAAAATGGTATTAATAATAAATAGTTATTCATACAATAATTATTAAATTGCTATTGTCTGATTCAATTTTTACTCATTACTAGAACAAGAGAATGGATTCTCAAACAGTAAAAAAAAAACTAATTTTCTTGGGCAGTGTTGGAGAATGTACTAAGCTCAGGATAGAGTGGACACAGGGTGTAAAATTATGAGTTAAATATGATATATGTTCCTGGTTTGTCAATTGTTTGTTTCTTGAACTTGCATAAAAAGGTTAGAAGTAAGTTTAGTGCCTATTTTGTAGTTCTAATGACTTTCATCATAATAAAATACTGTGTAATTAATTCAGTTCTGCCTGCTCCTGTGAGATATTAATCTAAAAGTTGGATTTTTCTATTAGAAGAACAAGTCATGAATATAGAAGTAGTGAAACTGTTTTAGGCAAGATGACCCGTCTGAGTCAGTTTGCGCTCTCTAATCTGCAGTTCTCCATTAACGCAGATGTGCTGCCTGGAGTAAATATCTCTGCATGCACACCCGAGTTTGTGAGATTTACAACCTGCTCATAAATTCTTGCCTGCATGCCAAATTTTCATGCATGCGGTATAAACAAATGAGTCCTCTTGCCAGGAAAGGCAATCTCAGTCGCTGCCGAGGAAAATGTTTTGAGTCCCAGAGTATTGGTGGGAGTCTTCAGGATAAGAAATAAATAAAATTAGAACACTTGTCAGTGGTTTCAGTGTTGACAGCTTAATGAAGGACTTTCTCTGTGTGAATGAGAGATGACTTTCGTTTTAGAGCGTTAATGATGCTGAAGGAGGTGGGGAGGGATCATGGGACTGCATGGGGCTGTGCCGTCATTGCTTGACGTGTGAGGACAGTAAAATGAGGTAGAGTGTGAGGAGCTAAGGATGAATGAACACTGCATGTTGCGTAATGTGGCTAAGCTTCTTAAGCACAGTGGATAGGCTGTTTTGTTGTAGATTTTTGGGTTGTGTTTGGATTTGGTTTTACAAAACTAACTAAATAGATACATAGTTTAAAGAATTTATATGACGTCCATCTTCAGTCTTTGACTTATTGTATGTCATTGTTTTTTGTTATTAATCATTTTCGGCTTTTTTGTTTTGTTTTGTTTTTCTTGATTAGCCAACAAGCATTGCACTAATTCCTTGGGTCTATCTTGGTCCAGTATAGCTCAATTAATTTCGATCTGCAGATTCAGTCGATTGCTGATGAGGCGTACACATGTTCTTGCTAGGGATGCATCAATACCGATACCAGTATCGGGTATCGGCATCGATACCATATTTTCTGAAGTATTTGTTAAAAGACCGATACCACCATCTGAGAAATGTCTATATTTGAGCTCCGTATAAGGGGTTAATCACAGGCCCCGAGTCATGAGAGGGGTGGAGACGAGGTGAGACATGTAAACGTGTGGAACTATTTCAAAGTGAATGAAGAGGACAAAACAAAGACAGACTGCAAGTTGTGCTCAGCGAAATTTTCCAGAGGAGGCTCAAAATTTAGCGCAATTTAATCAAGAACCTAAAATAAAAAAACACGACTCTGTGAAAATGAAAAAACATTATCCACACCCTGCTGCAAACCTCTTTGGGTTAGTTTCATCATGGATATTTGGACTAGCATTGTTAGCCCTGTGTTGTTAATTAGCCTAACCTTTCAGAGGTTCACAAGCCATAATACACACGAAACAATTTTGCGGCATATATAAGAATTCAGATTTAAGAATTTTTAGTATCTATTTATTCTGTATTATGTTGCATAAAACATGCTTTTCATTGTAAATAAATGGTCTTAATTCCAAACTAGTCCCTTGTTTGTTTGTTTTTTAATTATATGACTAAAGTTCTTACCTGTAAATTTCATTCATTCATCTTCATGTCGGCTTTATTCCCTTTCGGGGTCGCCACAGCGGAATGAACCACCAACTCACTGGCATATGTTTTACGCAGCGGATGCCCTTCCCTGCCACAACCCATTGCTGGGAAACATTCACACACACATTCACACTTTAACACTATGGGCAATCGTTCTTATTCAATTCACTTATTCCGCATGTCTTTGGACTTGTGGGGAAACTGGAGCACCCGGAGAAAACCCACACGATCACGGGGAGAACATGCAAACTCCACACAGAAATGCCAACTGACCCAGCCGAGCCTAGAACCAGTGACCTTCTTGCTGTGAGACGACCGTGCTACCCACTGCGCCACCGTGACGCCTACCTGTAAATTTAAATCATGTTTTTAATAACAAAAAAAAGTGGCATCGGTGCATCCTGCTGCTCATAATCTATGCTTGTTGGAAATGTGAACTTCAGTGGTCAATTATTACTTGACTTATGACATGTACAGAAGTGCATGCATACTCAGCATATTTATTAATATTGAAGAATATAAATATTTAATCACTGAACAGACACGGCAAACTGCAACAATATGCAGATCAATATTCCTGAAGTTCATCTTTGCTCACTCTACACTTATAGACACAAAAGCACAGGTTTTGGACCAAAATGGGTAGAACCTTAAATAAAGGACAGTTTTAAGAGGGAAACAGTTTCTGTTTGCAATACTCACACATTAAAGGGAAGAAACTAGGACAAAACTCAATTTTAACTAAGTTTAACTAACTTCTTTAGCTGATATAATGGCCGGAATACAGTATTTACTGTACAGTAATACAGTAAATACTAAAAAAGTATTTAAGAGCATGTTAATACTTTTGTGTATAGGGGTTTTTATTTTTTCAAAATCCCAATTTTTGAAAATATTTTTTAAAAACTCTGAAAAGATAACTGTTTTAAAAATACCCGGGTCTTTGTCAATTAAGAAAGAACAATGTCAAAATAAATGAATGATACATAAACAAATGCATATGAATGAATGTTGATGGAAAAGCATCCATGAGTGGCTGAATGCTCTGGCATGAAAACAGACAACTGGGTTCGGAGTGAGAAACTAATCTTGCCTTGTTTCCTTCTGGGCTGGATACAGTTCAGCTTGAGTGGAGACAAACAAAAGAGCTGCAGTGTGTTTTTATAAGGTCAGGTTTTCCCCTTAACAATGCACACTGAAGAAGTTCTTGATCTTGAGGCAAAAAAACAAAGGAAACTATCACAGCAGTTACAGGATCAACTGCAAAAGCTTGAGAATGACATTAATGGCAATAATAAATAACAAGAAGACATCCTCGAGAAAAAAACATCTAATTAAAGTGCTTTATTGAGGAGAAAATATGTTTTATGAAAGTTGAAGGAGTTGACTGATCGTATAATAAATCAATTTAAATATCCATTTGAAATGATACTGTAAAGTGTTCTGTTGAATGTTTTCAGTTTTACCTGTGTAACTCTTTAATTTACAAAGTTCATTTATAGATTAAAATGGTTTCTTTTTGGTGATCTTGGTGTTTTCCCCAAAAAGGTTTAATTATTTCTGTTCCACTTTGATTAACTTGTTAGTCTGCAATCCTTATTAGCCCACTCTTCCCAAGCAGTTCCTGCACTCTGAATTAGCTCACAGTTATCACCCCTTTGTTCATCTGGTTTATAATGAGTTACTTGTGTTTAAAAGTCTGTTTTTTCTAGGATCAGATTATCAGGCTGTATTTATACCCTGTGCTGCTATATGATAGTTAGATGCAATAGTTTTTTCCCCATTAATATCTTTTTCCTCCTGCAGTCCTAGTTTGTTTACATAGGCTAGTTTTTTTGTTACATTAATAATTATTAATCCTTTTCTTGTCCCAGAGGTCGCACCCTGATATATACTACGTAATTGTTTGCAAGTAACAGCTGGAAGCAATGAACTGCTTTATTTCACTTGTGCCACCAGCACACTGATTGCATCATCACACAAAGGATCACGATGAGATCACTCAGAGTCACGAAAGAGCCATCGCAGATGAGTGAATTGTCTGTTTTTCATCCATTTAAACATGAGAGAAAAGCAGTTATTGTATAAAAAATTTAATTTGGAGGGTAGGGCTGGAAAATTATTCAAATTACATAGTTTATTTCTGAGATAAATTATCCTTAACTGTATTGTTGGCACGTGGGAACAAAATAGGGGGATTCTAATGATATCTGCTTTATATTGCTGTTAAGACTGTTTAATTGAATTTAAATTAGCTGAAACAAATACATCTTCAATCAGCAAAGGTTTCTTGTCTTCTTTATTTCCTGCTTGTGTTATTTTATTGGTTTGTAAGCTGGTTAAATATACCAAAATATTAAATTCCCTTTCACTTTGATTCACTTGCACAACCAAATGTGCTATGGTTTGTGTGAAGTAAATCCATACAAAATTACCAATATATAGTTTCAATAGTCATAGTTTTGTGTAATGTTGCAGTTTTTATTTGTTTTAAAATGCAAGTATAATTTTAATTGTATTGGCTACAAAATCACATAAGATATTTTTAATATAATGTTTGCCAGTCACAGCTGAGGAAAATTGTAATGTATTTTAAAAGCAAGAGAACATTTAAAAAGATCGTTTTCGTTTGAACTAATCAATGAATTTAGGAGTTTATGAGACCTTGAAATATTTCTCAAACTTAGATTTTTTCTATCATAAAATGATTTTACAGTGATTGATTTAGTCTTTTCTCAGTTTTGTTCATATCACATATTATAATCACAGATTGTTATTAAAAACTTAATTTTATAAAAGTTTTTAAGTTTTATCCTTTTTTAATGGATTTAGAACAATGTCTATCTAAAAGTAAAAATATTTTTGGCGAAATGTATTTATATATATTATGCGTGGAGTTGGGATATATTGTATTTTTGACAGGCTCCCTATGAAATATCATGATTTATTTAAAAGTGTTTTTCTGTCTTTGAATGGTTTTGCACCAGATTACATCAATGAAATTTTATCAGAGCATAAACACTGTCACACCTTGAGAGATTGTTCCCTTGAGATTCAAAGTGTTGCTTAGAGACAAATTGTTGCTTAGGGCCAAAGTTGTCCCATCATCTTTATGACGCATGGTACTGTGATCATCATAACATCAATGGTTGGAGAAACTCCATCACTAATGCTGTGGTAAACTAAACTGCTGCTTCCTCATTAAATCTGCAGAGGCAATTAGCCTCTCTCTTTTCACTTTCGTTGCCAATGATCTCTTGACCTTGTCATGGTACACATCATGAGCTTATTACAGCATCTAATCCAGTAGTAATGAACCCCAACTGTCATTGATCCACCAATCGTATCAGGGTTAGAACCGAAGAGCTGACTGCAAAGGGATTAACTCACACCTACTCTCCCAAAGCTTTGCCTTATTGGATCAATATGTACAAATACACTTTTAATGGAATTTTCCCATAGCAGTTTTTCCTCACCTCTTGTTTGAGCCATCGTGTTTCAATGAAATTGTTTTAAGCTTATTAAAACATGCTTAGTTTTAATGATGCTTGCAGGTGAATTGTCTTGACAAAAAGGTCAACAGGGTAGGATTTCAGTTCAACGTGATTAGGGCTGTTTTGATCTAATAGATCTTATTGTGTAGTGTTCAAGCATTTATCTGAGTTTCTTGATATTGTGTAATGTACTGAGAGATGCGTTGAATTCTTTTTAGGGCTTGGCATTCTCCGAGATCATTGACTGGATTGGACAAAAATGTTACAAAGACACACTGATGATCTTTAGGACAAGAATTTTAGTTGTTTTGTTGTGTTGCGCTTCACTAGTGACAGACCTGAGGAAGAAATGAAAACCAAAATACTAAACTGCAGTACTTTTTTTGGTGTGTTATAGGTGGAGAAAGAAGTAATAATGAAGGACCAGAGCATACGGAAGAGCATAATGAAGAAGATGCATCGCTTTTGTTTAATTTTTCTTGATCTCTGGGTTAGAATTAGGTCTGTTTGATTTATGACATGAACTCTGAGTGTGAGACTGACTTTCTCACTGTCACCTCACGGCTGGCCCGTTCTGGTAGAAGTGTTGCTTGCACAGCATGCATTAGGAAGCAGGTTCAGCCAACACTGTTGTTCTATGTGGAAGGCACATACACAGGCAACACTGAACACCCACTGAGATGTTTCTCAGATAAATCTGAAGATATCCTCGCTGAACCAGAGAAGCAGTCCTCTTGTTTTTCACTACTTTGAGAGAAGTCAAATCCATACCTTAATCTGCTCAGCATTTTGAGTATTTAAGTCATTTAGGTAAGAAACAGTTAATTTGTAAAGTTTATTCAATCAATTAAAAAGCTTTTATATCTCACCTTTTAGCTTTACTTAGGCCTAGTGTGAATTAAGTTGAGTTATTTTATGTAGTATAAATAGAACTAAAATATAATGTGTCCTTAGTAAATTATTACAGAAATTGTGTTTTTAAGCAGACCAATAATCTTTAATTTATTATAAAAGCTCATTGTAGACAGATTTTTTGGTGAAAGTCAATTATTTTTTACTGATGTTAGAAAAAAAAGCAGAGATCCAAGGGTGAAAACCCACACACGCATCCAAATAAAATATTGAGGAAAAATATTGAGGTCACAGGGACCCCGCGGAGACGGGGCAGGTGCTAATCACCTCCCCAGCATAAAACCTATTTAAAATGAAGATCCATTGACGAACATCATCTAGTTAGAACAAACAATGGTTTGAACAGTATAACACAAACAACAAACAGGTGATTTGCATCAGCTGGGATAGGTTAGGAAAATACATGTATACAGAAACCATACCAGTTTGGACACCTACGAGGAGCCAATTATTCGAATGATAGATTTTTATCTAGTTTTGAAGTCTGAGTGTCGAGCTTCCTATGAGACTGTTCAGGTAGGCCGGAGCCAAACCGTTCAGAGTTTTAAAGGCTAGAAACAGTATCTTGTAGTTGATGCAATATTTTACAGGCAGCCAATGAGGAGAGTACAGAACCGGTGTAATGTGATCATATTTCTTTGTTCTTGTGAGAACTCTTTCCACTGATTTCTAAAATCACTGTAATTTAGGTTGTGCAGCAACTGGGCAGCCGGCTAACAGGCCATTACAATAGTCCATTCTGTAGGTCATGGAAACATGGACTAATTTTCTACATCTGCATTAGACAGCATTTCATTAAAACACCAGTAAATTTTAGTTTCACTCTGGTGGCAACACTGGACATTTTGCTGTGTATTTAAATGCATTAAAAAAAAATAAGATTTGCTAGTTAAATGTCAGTATTTGTTCAGTGTAATGTAAAATGTATGGGTTTACTCTTAAATATGTTATTATTCCAACTAACCACACTTTTTATTTATTTGTATATCTTAGCAATGTGTTCAAACTAAAATAACATTGACATATGTGACTCCCACAGTGTTTTAATCCTGGTTGAAGTATCAAGGTATGTCCACACCAGTAGTGTTAATTTAACCATGTTAAATTAATGCAATGTTGCTGTGTAGAAATGTCAGTTGGTGAATTGTTGCAGCTAATGTAAGGTTATGTTGTAATTACAGCAAATGTAAACCACACACCTGCAATCTCATTGATTAATCACTGAAAATAAACAGTGAGGCTCCAAGAAAGTTTTTTTAATTTTTCGCCTTTTTATAGCTTTTGGTGACCTGTTGAGATTTACCTTTTACTGAGTTCCATTAAACGTGAGCACATCTCATCCTAAATAATTTCTTTGTGATGTTAATACATTTAAAGGGACATGCTAGTTGAGAAACACTGTTGGTGTGCTTTGCCACAAATAGCACAGTTTCATCACTATCAAACAGAAGTGTGCAGATGTACATAACAGATGGTAGTTTAAACCCTGCTTGTTCACACATGAGTCTTTTGATACACAGAGGACCATCTCTCTTTGTGCTTTGTTGCATTATTTGCGCTGGTGAAGGAAGAATATTCACACTAGTCTGCCAGGAAGGGCATCTGCCCTGTTCAGTGAAACGCTGCCATCTGTCATGAGTGTATGTTTGTGTATGTGTTGAATGGGTGCTGCTGGGCACACGCACATAGTTATGTGTTATTCATGCCCTGATTTGAACCTTTTCTGCCTGTGTTTGGAAATGATCCCTTTTCAGATGATGTACGCTATGTGGTGATCTTAAGCTGTTTGTGTGTTGTCTGGATAGTGTACAGTTTTTCACGTAATCTTGCACCCGACCACGAGTATTACATTATTATAGCTTTTTTTTTATTAAATAATTTACATTTAAAAACGTTACACTTCTTCTGGAATGTATTTAAATCTCTTAAAAGATATTTAAGGATTTTGTTATCTTATTGTTTAGTGTGTTCTTTGCTGTTCCGGCCCAGTAGAGTGGTAAGAATTAACATAACACAATTAAGACCAGAAAAATGTTAAGGTAATTTATGTGCAAAAATGATGTGAAAAGCAAACGTTTGAATAAATGTTATTGATTTACATCCAAATTAATATTACACTAACATGTACCAGGTAACTTGGTAGTTTGACACAGAATAACAGAAATACTTAAACTTCTTGTGGATTTTTATAACTACACAAACTGTGATCAAAACAAGCTAATCTAAAAAAAAAACAAAAATAAAAGCTAAACAAATTAACCCAATACTAAAGGTCAGATTTTAATAACGTCTGATCATTCTTTAAATATTTATTGATAAAAATGTCTCTCCTGCAGAGTTTGTCTCCTTTTAATTTGTTATCAAGGTAAAATTGAACCTTTCAAGCATTTACACTCATCAGACATTTTTCTAGGATTTTGTTGGACCCCATTTTGCCTTCAGAACTGCCTTTAATGCTTTATGGCATAGTTTCAACAAGGCACTGGAAACATTATGGTTCATTTTGACATGATAGCATCACACAGTTGCTGCAGATTTGTTGCACATCCATGATGAGAATCTCCCATTTCACCACATCCCAAAGAAGCTCTATTGGTTTGAGATCTGGTGAGTGTGGAGAACATTTGAGTACAGTGAACTCTTTGTCTTGTCCAGTCTGAGATGATTTGCACTTTATGACATGGTGTGCCATTCTGCTGGATGTGCACTGCGGTCATAAAGGGCAACAATACTCAGGTAGACTGTGGCATTGCCATGATATTAGTACTTATGAGCCAAAGGTGTGCCAAGAAAGTATATCTGTTTCACGAACTGCCGTGAGACTGGATTGGGCTATGACAGTCAGCAAGCTCCACCAAACTATGCTGCCAGTGACGAGTGACTGCAAATTAAGTAAGTTCGCAGTCATTAACAAATGCGATATCTAAATGGATTGCAATGGACTGTAGACCCATTAATGTTGTGAAAGACAAGGGGCTTATTGATGGATTTAGAGTCACAGCCACTGACATAACCTACAACCTACCGTTTGTGTTTAGTAAGTTACAACTGTCATATACTGTAACCAAATTTTTACGTTTCTATTCAGAGATTTATAAAAATGTCATGATCATTGTAGCCTACGTTATAGGTTTGCATTCATCAATAAATAGTAGAAAAGCTTTCTGTAATGCCTGTATGCATGTGCGATTAATTAGAATAATTAATCGCCACACCATGAAATTGATTACATAAAAAATGAATCGCTTGATCGCACTAATTGTTATAAACAAACATGTATGAATCTACATGATAATATATCATTTGTTTCATTTTGTGTGAGCATTAAGATAGAGCTAATTTTCTGTTTTCGCTGGAGTCAATGTTTTCTTTTTTGTAATAAGTTACATAATAAAAATACACAATTAAACAGAAAAAAATATGAGTATTGCTATTGCTATCAATAATTATTGATTTGAAAATTCCTGGTATAAGATAAAAATTGTATTATTTGGTATGGCACATACCTAACTCTCTTGATATAAATATATTATAAAAAAATTACATTTACGTGCCGCTAATATCTTAGAGAAAAATATATTGAATATCTGCTTTGTCCCTAACATGACAGTCCAGATAAAGCCATGTTTTACGAGTTAAAGAGGATTTCTTCCTATGAAAATGTTTCAGTGCTGAGCCCTAATAATACATTTTGTTCTGCCTGTGCAGCCATGGTTCCTTGTGCTTTACACCTCACTTGGCCGTTATGTAATCAGATCATCCTGTGGTCACATGGCTGAATCAGTTTGTCTCTTTTTGCTGAAAGTCAGATCTGCACAAACTGGCATTAGTGGATTTACTGAACAGGTCACATAAGTTATTGTCATTTATGTTTTTTTTTTTACATGGCACATCTCTAGCAATGTCGTGCCTGCATCTTCTATCAAAATCCCGGCGCTCTCTGTGGTTTTGGAAATGCTTTGGTGTCATTTAGATTTTGGATTCACCCTGTTAAAGCCTCAGAAGCTTAGCATCAAGCCATTATAGTGCAGATAAGTGCAGCTGTTTCGCAGCAGTGCTTCAGACAAGGGGCTTTTGGGACTGAGTGATTGTATGATACTTGTAGTGTTAGACTTTCACACAAACCTGACCAGTGTTTTATAGTCAACATTCCTCATTGGCATTTGCTGTGTCAATCTGTCCATCAAAAGCATTGCTGGGAAAATCCAGAGCAGTTAGACCAATCAGACCGGTCTTCACATTTTTACTTTTCCTGGAAATGACACCATTTTTGAGAAATCGAAACTCTGAGATTGTGGAGGACTGTTTGATGTGGTGAAACATGAAATTTTAATGTGGGTATGACTGAAAGTTTAATTAAACTGGTATGACTTCCTATATATGTATAAATGGTCTCAGCTAAAGTTGAATAGTCTCTAAATATGGCAGAATTTTTCCAATGAGGATTCCCACAAGTGTTTTTTTTTATGTTTAAGCAGTCTGGAATATCATTCTATATGTGTTTGTTTAAAATGCTGCATGGCTACCTAATATTAAAAATCAAGACCTTATTGTGTGTATTACATTCAGACAAATATACTAAGAAAAAACATAGCATTCAGAACAAAGGGAAGTAAGTCAAAAAGCAACTAAAATAAACTTAAGCAAAATAAAGCACAATTTAAAGACTGTAGATGACCATTTAAAATGTTAAAACTTAAAATTCGAGCAATGAAAGTGACTAAATTACATTTAAAAATACATTTAAAGTCTAAAATTCCTGAAAATACAATTGAGTCTTAAGTTTGGATTTAAAATCCTCAATATTAGGAGCATGGCGTATTTCAGTCACCAAATCTTTCCAGAATTTGAGAAAAATCTTAATGTTTAGTTTTAGTAGCCAAAAAAACAAATATAAATAACTGAAAGGTTTATAGTATCGAAGCCAAATAATGTTTTATGTAGTTTTTGCTGTCCAGATGACACAACTTTCTCATCCAAACAGTAAAAAACGACCTCTTATGTATTTTCAGCTATCAAAGTCAACTGTACAGGATCGTGTGGCATCTCATCCAAGCTGAATGATGCATCCTGGATGATTGAGGAGAAGTACTTGAGCAGCACACTCTCAGTAGCAGATAAAGGTGGGAGGTCAACTTCACATTCACCCTTTCTTTGTCACTGCAAACCTACTTTAACTGTATGGACTTCATTGCTTGCTCTCACATTGACATTAGTTCATCAATAATATAAAAGTTTGAAATATTTCTGCTTCTCTACTGTCTGAATGCATCAGGTATCTCAGAACCTGTTAGCGATGCATTTTTCCTTTCTAGTTTTCTTTCTAAAAAGTTTTATTTAACAGATAACAAAAAAGTTGTCTGGTTTCACAAGATGCAAGTGTTTGTGTTATTCCTGATTCAACAGAGGGGTGTAATGTCGTAGCAAGGCATCTTTCAAGGCATTCGTGTGCGTGTGTGTGTGTGCGTGCGTGTGTCTGCGTGTGTGTGTGTGTGTGTGTGTGTGTGTAGCTGCAGGCTGTGGATTGCTGGAAACGCCTGATGATGCATATCTGTGAAATGGATGGTTGAGGGAAATTAATTTGTGAATGTGACAGCTCGGTTTTCCATCCGCCTTAACAGCAAAAAGAGACATTTACGTGCTTTAGGTAGAGTGTTAACTGAGTCAAGGTTGATGTATGAGCCAGTTTATTGTGTACAATTAAATATTTATTCATAAAAAAATATTTTACTTGTTGTTATTCATGATACACTGTATTATTTTTGTTTCATAATGTTTTTTTCCGCCTCTCTAGTGTGCTTTCTTGTCTCTTTCCGTAGTCATGCAGACTCGCTGTGTTCTTTGAAGTTTAGTGCATTTACTCTCTGAGGGCTTGTTAGTCTACATGTCCTTGCTTACTCTATAGCCTCTTTCCAGGACAGTTATCTGGCAAATCACTTTTTGTATGACCCTGAAGGCTGAGGGTGTTTTGTTTTGGGTGCAAGGAATAAATGCTGACTTCTTATCATGGTTCCAGTTTCAGTTCTCATGACTGATGCTGGCTTGTAGTTGGATCACAGGGTTTTTTCTTCCATATCGTATATTAAAAACTATGTTATGCACTGAATAAACAATGGGCTCATTAAACCTATGTGAGTGTAATTCAGCACCTGCTTCTTTGGAGGGTGCTATATCACAAGATTCACACCTCTGTTGAAGCAGTGCGGTTTCTTGCCCCTGGGATAAAGGGCAATCTAAACTTGTATATCAAGCATACGAATTGTCCTTTGCAAAGGCTGCACATTCACATAACCTTGCTCTAACCCCATTGCAGAACCTGTCGCACACCTCTGAAATGTTTTAACATTGTGTCAAGGCTTCGCAGAGCACGAGATCTGTGATTAGTTGAGGTAGAGCAGAGTAGGCGCTTTCTGTCTCTTGCCTGGCTTGCCCTCCAAAGCTAAACTTTGGTAATAAAGTAAATAACTTGCCTTTGTTATCTGTGTTGTGTTTTAGCTAGCTAGAAGTTAGCATTCTTATCATAGCAATAGGGATGAAATGATTCCTCAAGTTACTCGAATAATTCGATTACACAATTTCATTGGTACGTTTATTACCAAATGAAAAAAAAATTGAAACAGCTTATCTGACTATTTGATTAATCGATTAATTCAAGTGCTAGATTAATTGATTATCAAAATAATTAATAGCTGCAGCACCAATAGGCACCCATATAGGAACAATTCATATTTTAATTTAAAAGCAGTCATGTGTCTGTGACAGACGGACTTCTGCCTTTCCCCATTGTTAGCTGCTGTGGTTTAACCTTTACCTGACCTCTGTAGCCTTGATTAGGATCAGGGATACAAGGACGTAGCCGATTTGTGTGCAAAGGAAACAAAATATGGACTCTCCCACAGCTACAACCAGGAAGTGTGACAACAGGGCAGTATCAGCTGACATTAATGTGCATGTGCTGTATTTGAACGGTTTGAAGCTGTGATGAGGAAAGCAACATAAAGTAATTTTTTTCCTTTGCAAATTAAAAGTGTTTTAGTCACTAGTCACATATAGACCTTTTTCCCCAAACACAGAAGTAGGAAGTCACAGTAAATCATTCGATCAAATCCAGAGCTAAAATATTAGCTTAGGAGCTAACTGTGATTTTTTTGTTTGTTTTAATAAAAGATCATGGCTGCTGACTTAAAAAAAAAAACAAATAAACATAGATTTAAATCGGTCTCAGATCAAAGTCAGTGTTTCTAAATAAAGTGCCTAATTTACCATACTTTTCATTAGTTGTGAAAGAAAACCAAATTAGATCTGTTTGAACTGCGCAACAGTCCAAAAAAGCAATTTTAACAAGTTGTATATGATTCCCATCAACATACCTGAATAAAATACTCAATGTCAATGAGACTGCATCCTGTGAGGCCTGACTGAGGAAGAGGAGGGACGATGATCTGTTCTCTCCACTCTGCATGTTTCCCAGCCTTCACCCCGGCTCCTTCCACCTCTGCTATGGGTCGCAGATCAAACACTGCCCTCTTTGTCTTATACGCTACTCTCTGCACAGCCGCACAATTTAAACAATTTAAACCATCACCTTTATTTAGAAAATAGTTAACATTGTCTTTACGGCGCTCACCTGAATAAGGCTGGCCATCACACAGCCGGTGTCTTTCCCAGACTTGTTATGGATTTCGGCAGAGAGTTTGATCACCTGTCCAGGAGTGTATCCTCTCAGGTCAGTGTAAGCTTTGAGCATCAGTGTTCCTGTTCTTACCAGGAGGTAGTTAAACTTCTTTGTCGTCACTGCACAGCTGGGTTGCTAGGAAATTGTTTACAGAGAGTGAGTAACTGCTAATATTACATACAGAGCAACCTGTTTAAAAAAAAACATTTGTCATGAAAATATTTATAGATTTTTAACTATTACACTATGCAGAACTATTAACTTTCTGCATAGTTAATCTATAAACTATGGATTAGTGCACTCTGGATACAAGATCAAATAAAAATGAAAAAACAAAAAGAATAATTTTTAAATAACATTTCTGTAAGATTCTCTGATGAAACGTTTTATTTCATTGAAAAAAAATAGCTAAATTGATTCTAATTAATCATTCTAAACAACTTCTAATGCTAATTAACACATAACATAAAATATGATACATAATTTACATCACAAAAAAGAGCAATATTTGCCTGTTGTTAAAGACTCTAATGATGGTAAGAGGACTGTAAATACTACATTCAATAAAACTACAAAAACATTGAATTACTTTGGTAATAAAGTAAATAACTTGCCTTTGTTATCTGTGTTGTGTTTTAGCTAGCTAGAAGTTAGCATTCTTATCATAGCAATAGGGATGAAATGATTCCTCAAGTTACTCGAATAATTCGATTACACAATTTCATTGAGGCAAAATCTCAAAATCTCCACCTCAAAGTCTCTATTAATCCCTTGTATGCCATAGTGTGTCTGAAAAATGGATTCTGATCGGCTGGCAGCTGTTAACCTGGGTCTGTTTGTTCACTGTATCCTTGCAACTAGCCTTTTTTCACTGTTAACTCAATGTACAGGCTAGATCACGGATTTGACTCTTTTAGCAACCATATTACTTATGTTTTATGGCTATTTTTAAACCAACCATCGTTTGTGAAGCTATGCTGGACTGAAACATTTAATCCTGAAGAGAGATGATGGTAGCTCCGTCATTCAGGAATTAGGGTTGTGTATTAGCATAATTTTGTGATTTATGTTTTTCTGACTGGGGAACTTGGTTGTGTGGGTGGGTGAGGGTGTTTTCTGTGCAACTTAGCGGTCATCCCAAAAACATATTATTTGCCGCAACAGATGACACCTGACTTGATACTTTTACAAGATAAAAGTATCAAGGTAAGTAATTTAATGATAGCTGCTCGAATGCTGTAAGCACTTACTTAGGAGAGGGGGAACTCTGTTTGTGTTTGTGAAAAAGTTATACTAGAAAAACTGATGCTGCTGATTTAATCTATAACTATCTTGAAAAGTACTTTTATATATGAGCGAAGAAACTTTAGGTTTTTTAAAACTTGGATCAATTGCAGTAGCAATTGTATTCATACTTCGTTTAAAGTATGTCCGCCACAACAGGAAACAGGAAAACTGAAACAGTGTTAATTGCATAAATTTTTTTTATTGAGTTATTCAATTCAAATTAATCACATACGTTAACGTGTTAATTGACAGCACTAATATATATATATACAGCCGGGGAAATAAGTATTTGACACATCAGCATTTTTATCAGTAAGGGGATTCCTAAGTGGGCTTTTGACACAAAATTTACACCAGATGTAGCCATCAAGCCAAATATTGAATTTATACAAAGAAATCAGAACATTTAACTATACAGGTTGAGTCATGATAAATAAAGTGAAATGGCACCAGGAATAAGTATTGAACACAGGAAGGTTACAAGGTGCTAAATGGCATAGAAAGCCAGGAGATCACCTGAAATCTGTCAGTATTGAGAGAGAAGCACTGCCCCATATCAGTACTAATTGATATTAGCTGCTTTAGTCCTAATTGTTGGTCTATAAAAGCTTCTCACTACCCAGTATGCACACTGGAAAGACTTCATGATGGATAAAAGCAAAGATCTCTCAAGATCTTCGTGATCTTATTGTTGAAAAGCATTTTAATAGGAATGGTTATAGGTGAATTTCCAGAATGCTGAATGTTCATGGGAGCACTGGGAGTCCAAAGAATGATCAAGAGAGTTCTCCAAGAGAAGTCTTTTGAAGTCTCCAAAAGACTTCATATTGTTGAAGGCTGGATGAATGGAGAAATGTACCGGGACATTCTGGATAAAAATCTGCTGCCATCTACCAGAAAGCTGACAATGAAAAGAGGGTGGACATTTCAGCAAGACAATGATCCCAAACACAAGGCCAAGGAAACAATGAAGTGGTTTCAAAGAAAGAAAATCAAGTTGCTTGAATGGGCCAGGCCATTACCTGACCTAAATCCCATAGAAAATCTATGGAGATAACGGAAGATCAAAGTTCATAAAAAAGGTCCAAGGAACCGTCAATATTTAAAGACCGTTTGTCTGGAAGTATGGGCCAAAATGAGAAATGCAGACTACTGGTCTCTCCATACAAGAGTAATCACCAACAAAGGCTACTCTACAAAGTTTTAAATAAAGTGTGTTCAATACTTATTCCCTGTACCATTTCACTTTATTTATCATGACTCAAACTGTATACTTAAATGTTCTGATTTCTTTGAATTAATTTAATATTGGGCTTGATGGCTACATCAGGTGTAAATTTTGTGTCAATAACCCACTTAGAAATCCCGTTATTGATAAAAATACAGATAAAAGAGGTTTTGTGATAAATCATACGTTTTTAGTATTTAATGTACTGAAATTAAAATGTGTTTCTCCATCAAAATAGATGTACTTTTTCGAGAGTGACTAGTGTTGCCTCAATCAACCTCACTTCCTGAATGAAAGTTATTTTGAGGACTTCCTTCCTTACAAACACAAAGTTTATCTCAAATGGACAGTCTGTCAGTTCTGAGCAGCTGCTTTGCTCTCCAAACTGCTCCTGTCGCTGTATTTTTAGTAATATTTTTACTAAGAGGCCTTTTCCTGTCTTAGAGACTACCACTTATAAACAAGAATGGAAGTTTTTACACTTAAGAATGTTCTGTATTAATTTGGTTTGTTTTCTACAAGACACATTTTGTCAAACCAGACACCACTATTAAGGAATGTTACAGGAAATGTTTAGCCCCTTGATGAATCTACATTCTTTTCTACACACTCCCTTGTCTACTCTTTTCTATTTAAAACTCTTCCACAGAAATCAACACAATTGATATAAACTCACTAAAAAAACTCAGCTTCCATCTAGCCCTAGTCATTAGTTTTTATCCATTTCAATGCAGATCAGTTAATAATGCATGTAATTCTCAGAGAATATAAGAAGTTGTTAAAAATAACTTGGTCTAAACCTTGTCCTTAAATTCTATCTATGCAACATATCTGATCAAAACTTCTGAATGCATTTCATTTTGTGCCCAGAGGAAAGTACTGCTACTGATAACTTCTTTCTTATAGTCCAGATTACAGATTACACAATATTGAGCTTTCCTGATATGTTACTGCATAAATCTTGTCCGATGTCAGGAATATTACTTTATTTGAGTGAAATCTTTATTCTTATAATGATACTGTAATTATAACAGTTCGTCTGGTATTCTTGTCTTGTTTTTAATAATTGTGTCAGAAAATGTTGTTTTTATTATTTCAAGACTAAGAGACTTAAGTCGGTGATGACTATGGGAACTCCGCAAGGAGCGCTCTACTCTCTTCATACTCTTTTTAAAACACCAATCACCGGTCGTGCTGATGGTCACAGGACCATGCCACACACATAAAATAGATGCAGGTGTGGCACTATTTCTGTTTGTGAAGCTGGAGCCATACTCACCCCCTAAGCAACCAGATTTACTTACGATTGTGGCTGGGGGACATAGGTCTCCGTTCCCTATTACGAAAGTAACCATTACGTTTCCCATCAGTTGGTCACTCTGACTGATGTCGGTGATGACTATAGGAAGACCCTGCAAAACGCCCCAACATAGGTCCTTCCGCATCGGCTGATGGCCAGGCAAGCCTGGCACATCAGTAGTCTGGCACCGAGCAGGCCCTCCTCTGCCCTGGCCTTAAGTATAAACTTGATTTTTAATGGGCAATCGGGCAACAGATTTTCTCATACCAAATCATACCAGAGGAAGGAGCATCAATCCCAGAGCTGAAGGGAGACTCGTGGAGGCCTTGTTCGCCACCTCAAAGGCTTGACTTAGAACTTCTGGCAGTTTAATACACGTATGATTTCATTGAGGGTCCTACGGAAATATGGGCCTTGAACCACTGGGGAAAGGTCTTTTTAGAGGGAAGATAGCATAGATTGAACTAGCTAGAGCAATAGTTTTCGAGAGTTAGCCTTTAGGGGAACTGCTTGGCCCAGGTTTATAAAAGATTCAGCCGGTAGAGGGCACACACATGGACAGTACGTAGAAACTACTGCACATATTGGGGCGAGAGGAGCTCAAAAGCTAGAGGGTATCTCCAGGGGCAAAAATAGCCAATGTATCACAAAGGAATGTAGCCGCCCAAGCTGGACACCCCTTTGTACAGATCAGAACGCGGATTCGATGCTCAGGTATAGTAGCTAGTGAAGATGTTGGGTGTCGACCAACCGCAGCCTTGCAGATCTCTGCTAGCAGAGTCCTCTTGCCAACCCCCAGGAGGCTGCGACACCCCTGATAGAGTGGGCTCTCAACTGCAAGGGATTTTGGACGCTGTGTATGCCGTAGAGATTAACTCAACGGCCAACCTCTGTTGTGAGCCTTCCCTGCTGTCCTCCAAACATACAAAGAGCTGACCAGAACTTCAAAGGTTCCACGTCCTTCTACATAGATCCTCAATTCTTGAGCTGAGTATTTGGGACCAGGGGTTGGTGCTACCTCCTCTCCTGGCAGAGCTTGGAGGTTCTCTACCTGAGTTTTGAAGGGGATGGTAGGAATCTTCGGAGCATCCAGGCCTGGGCTTAAGAGCAACATGATTATCACCAGAAATTTAACCGGAGCTCTCTCTCAATTGACAGAAATTTAAGCTCTACTGATTCAAGCGGCTCGAATGGAGGACCTTGAAGTCCTCTAAGGACAATGGAAAGGTCCCAGGAGGGAACTAAGGATGGCCTAGAGGGTCTAACCCTTCTGGCCCCTCTGAGGAATCTGACCGTTAACTCGTGTCGCCCCAACCTGTTGTCTTCAACCAGAAGGTGATAGGCTAAAATTGCAGTGATGTAAACCTTCTGGGTGGATGGTTGACGTTCCTCGATCCAGACCTTCTTGGAGGAAGGTTAGCACGAATGCAACGGGGCAGCTGATCGGGTTTACTTGGTGAGAGTGACACCCGTCGATGAACCAACCCCACTTGCCGGCAATACAAGCTCTGACAAGACACAGTTTTGGGACCATGGACGTTGCATAACCAGGGTTTGTCCGTACTTAAGCTATCCCGAGAGGAGTTTGGGAAATTGCATAGAACAGCCCGCACTGAGCATTCTCTGGGGTGGTGAACAGGTTTACCTCTGCTATCAAAAGCATCCTAGATCTGCTGAACTGCCAGGGGATGGAGTCGCCATTCTTCTGACCGGGTTATTCTGCTGAAAGCAGGGTATTCAACCTGGTGGTGAAGAATTCACGACAGCTGGACTCCCTGGGTGGCCTGTTCTTGGGCCGCTTGCGGGGGGGGGGGGCTCGGACAGGATTGCTCTTCTGTCAACTCCTCATAGCCTCTCTAGGTTGCTGTCTGGTGCAGGACTGATGATCCGAGAAGGATTGAAGAGGTTTTTCTGGCATCGAGCAGATGGTGGCTGACTTAGAAGGGGATATGCCACATCTCCAACTATGCTGCGTCATGGGGTCTCACAGACCTTCCACCTGCTTTCTGATCTTAGAGACCTGCGACGTGAGGTCCTCTATGGTGATGGAAAAGGGGCCATCTGGGACAACAGGTACGCTGAGAGAAGGTTTCCGATCGTGTGACAACACTTCAGCCTGGGTCAACCAAGATGGCAGCCGTGGACTACCAATTAAGTCATTGTGTGGACAACGAGCTTGCTTCAACTTTTACAGCAGTAAGCACTAAAGTCTGTAACAGCTCTCAAGTCATTCATAAGAGCTGGGATACAACTCCCCTCCGGCATATCTTTCAGGCCTAGGCTTGGAATACTTGAAAGGTTGCCATGGCATGCAGAGCAGCGGAAGCTTGACCTGTAGTAATATAAGCTCTCGAACTCAGATCCAACGACAGCTTAGCTAGTGAGATGGGGCCTCGACTTATCACACCAAGCGCAGGGTTACCCGGGGTATAATGCACAACCAGACAGAAAGAGTGCCAGGCCTGCACCTACTTTGTGTGTGGCGTGGTCATGTAACCATCAGCACGGTCACTGATTGGCATTTTAAAAAGAGTATGGAGAGAGTAGAGCGCTCCTAGCGGAGTTCCCATAGTCGTCATCGACATAAGTCAGAGTGACCGACTGATGAGAACAGTACAATCTAATGCTAATAAACCCATAACTACAACAATAACCATGCCTATACTGTTATATACAATATAAATGTAATATTTAAATGAAATTGCCTCTAAAACACTCTAAAGTATTGCTAAAGTCATTCACACATAGTCAATCACTCATCTGTCACCGCTCTCCTACGCTCCACAAACTTAACACCCCTGGAATAGAAGCAATGTTGTCATTACACTAATAAATCTAATGTCAGTCGAAATAACTGTTTCTCAGCTTTCAGAATCTATTTTTAATATTTTTAAAATATTTTTAATAGTATGGCAATAACCAGAGCTATGGTAGCTTAAAATGGGCAAGTCACTATTCTGTCACCGACGACAGCTTCGGTGTAAAAGGGTTAAAAGCATTGAGCAACTGATTAAATCTGGCGCCCATTGTCTGTCACATGGTCTGAAGAGGTTACCCATTTGAATAAAAGGGAATTAAAATGTCTATATATTTTACTGTCTTGGTGAAGTCAAGTGAAGTGAGCAGGTGGGATTGACAGCATTATTGAAAAGGCTAAACTTTACAACTAAATACATATATACAACATTGGCTCCATTAGGTTTTTGATACATATTGTTTAGTTTTACCATCATTAGCTTTTTCAAGGTGGAAGTGGCTGATTTAGCCAAACTCTGAATCTCATTTATTTTCTACTAAAACCTATGAGTGACGTCAAGCCCACTTTGTCCATGTTCTATAAAAATAATTATTGATATGGTACCTTTACATCAAAAATTAATTATTAGTATATTTATAATTTTTTATAAAATTGTTATTTTTACTATTATATATCAATTATGAGAAATTGACTACTGTTATTTTTCATGGTTACATAAAGCACTGCAAAAAGTATGTGCGTGTGTTTGTGTGTGTGTGCGTGTCTGTATGTTTTTAATATTTTTTTTATTTTATGATGTCTTTTTCTGTCCTATTAAAGGTACCCTGCCACCTGGTGATCACAACCTTCCATTTCAGTTTCTCATTCCAGGTAATTTGCTGACAGTTCACTATTAGCATTTCAAAGCTATTTTGTAGACATTTTGTTGAAAACATTATACAGAACGACTTGGTGTTATTCAATGCAGAGTGCCTCTGAAGTGGGATTTGAGAGTTGAAGAGCATTTTAAATTGAACATAATTGACATAAAGGCTTTTTGTTTTGATGAGCCTCTACAGACTCATGCCCTGTCTTGAGCCATCAAAGCCAGGCTTGACAAAGACTGAAAATTTCTGTTCACTAAAAGGATCAATCTACTCATAAAAGGGGTCTAATTACATGTACATGATGTAAGCTGTCTTATAGTCTTAGAGGATGTGAAGCTATGTTTTTACCAAAATACAAAATAAACAAGCAGCAAAACAGAGTAAAGGTCCCATTCACTGAATGGATGTTTAGGTTTTTTTTTTCTGGACATGACACTCTTCATTCTGAACTTTCAAGGGAAAAAACTGTATATGTATAGAAATCACTCTCCTTTCGTTTGTCCAGAACCTTTTCAGTTTTCTGTATGTGGTGAATGTAAAATAAAATATTTATGATGGAATACATTTCGTTTTTGGGTTGAACATTTCCTTTCAATTATAACCTCTCACATCTGCTTTTGGTTCATAAGAAATATGGTCTTAAAACTTAAAACAGATTTCAGATTTTAGTGCTTTGTAATTTGTAATCAATTATATATTTTGTGCTCAACACATTTCACTTTCAGATCCTTGACTGCTTTTGTTGTTTAAAAAGGGATGCTTCCACTTAAGACATGTAGCAAAAAGCTCTTCATGAGTCCTTAAAGACTTTGTGCTTTTGTCGTAGCGTCTGTTCCAACCTCATTCGAAGGCCCTTTTGGGAAGATTCTCTACAGAATTAGAGCTTTTATTGACACACCACGTTTCTCAAAGGACTACAAGACCCAGCGACCATTCTACCTTCTCAATGTGCTCAATCTCAATGAGTTGCCAGAAATAGAGGTAAGATACCATTTACTGATGTGATTAATTATTGATTGAATAAAATAAAATGTGTTTTAGAGCGCTTCTCCATCATAGTCCATCATACTCAATAGAATTCAAGTATCCTTATGGTCAGATTATATATTGTAGTCTTCAATGTTTTTGTAGTTTTATTGAATGTAGTTTTTACAGTCCTCTTACCATCATTAGAGTCTTTAACAACAGGCAAATATTGCTCTTTTTTGTGATGTAAATTATGTATCATATTTTATGTTATGTGTTAATTAGCATTAGAAGTTGTTTAGAATGATTAATTAGAATCAATTTAGCTATTTTTTTTCAATGAAATAAAACGTTTCATCAGAGAATCTTACAGAAATGTTATTTAAAAATTATTCTTTTTGTTTTTTCATTTTTATTTGATCTTGTATCCAGAGTGCACTAATCCATAGTTTATAGATTAACTATGCAGAAAGTTAATAGTTCTGCATAGTGTAATAGTTAAAAATCTATAAATATTTTCATGACAAATGTTTTTTTTTTAAACAGGTTGCTCTGTATGTAATATTAGCAGTTACTCACTCTCTGTAAACAATTTCCTAGCAACCCAGCTGTGCAGTGACGACAAAGAAGTTTAACTACCTCCTGGTAAGAACAGGAACACTGATGCTCAAAGCTTACAATGACCTGAGAGGATACACTCCTGGACAGGTGATCAAACTCTCTGCCGAAATCCATAACAAGTCTGGGAAAGACACCGGCTGTGTGATGGCCAGCCTTATTCAGGTGAGCGCCGTAAAGACAATGTTAACTATTTTCTAAATAAAGGTGATGGTTTAAATTGTTTAAATTGTGCGGCTGTGCAGAGAGTAGCGTATAAGACAAAGAGGGCAGTGTTTGATCTGCGACCCATAGCAGAGGTGGAAGGAGCCGGGGTGAAGGCTGGGAAACATGCAGAGTGGAGAGAACAGATCATCGTCCCTCCTCTTCCTCAGTCAGGCCTCACAGGATGCAGTCTCATTGACATTGAGTATTTTATTCAGGTATGTTGATGGGAATCATATACAACTTGTTAAAATTGCTTTTTTGGACTGTTGCGCAGTTCAAACAGATCTAATTTGGTTTTCTTTCACAACTAATGAAAAGTATGGTAAATTAGGCACTTTATTTAGAAACACTGACTTTGATCTGAGACCGATTTAAATCTATGTTTATTTGTTTTTTTTTTTAAGTCAGCAGCCATGATCTTTTATTAAAACAAACAAAAAAATCACAGTTAGCTCCTAAGCTAATATTTTAGCTCTGGATTTGATCGAATGATTTACTGTGACTTCCTACTTCTGTGTTTGGGGAAAAAGGTCTATATGTGACTAGTGACTAAAACACTTTTAATTTGCAAAGGAAAAAAATTACTTTATGTTGCTTTCCTCATCACAGCTTCAAACCGTTCAAATACAGCACATGCACATTAATGTCAGCTGATACTGCCCTGTTGTCACACTTCCTGGTTGTAGCTGTGGGAGAGTCCATATTTTGTTTCCTTTGCACACAAATCAGCTACGTCCTTGTATCCCTGATCCTAATCAAGGCTACAGAGGTCAGGTAAAGGTTAAACCACAGCAGCTAACAATGGGGAAAGGCAGAAGTCCGTCTGTCACAGACACATGACTGCTTTTAAATTAAAATATGAATTGTTCCTATATGGGTGCCTATTGGTGCTGCAGCTATTAATTATTTTGATAATCAATTAATCTAGCACTTGAATTAATCGATTAATCAAATAGTCAGATAAGCTGTTTCAATTTTTTTTTTCATTTGGCCCAAATAAAAAAAAAATTTGAAAGCGTGTAGTTCAATAACAGATACACTTGAAAATATGTATTTGTGTTCTACTCTTTATTTTTATTAGATCATTTCATTTGATTATTTGATTTATTTTTAGTAATATTAATAGCTTTCTTTTAATCATAGCACATCTTTCTCAAAAATATGCCTAAATAAAAAAATACAGATCAAGATTTTAGGAGAAATTTGTATATATTTATTATGAGAAATTAATAAAAAAAAAATATCTGAAGGTTGGAGAATAATGAGGTATTTGAGTGTTTAAAGAACATGCGTTCAATTCTGTACACGATGTTTTTATGTATTTTAGTTTATTTTAACTTTTATTTACTTAAAAATTTGAAAAATAAATGTGACATTTGCCGCTACCGAAAATACGGATTTAACCTGTCAAACCACAACTTCAGAAAGTGTTTCCAACTTTCTGTACCAAGCTCATCAGACGTTTAGCAAGAGTTACGCTGACGTGGCATCTGATACTATGCACAACACAATATTGTGATAATGATTTAAAAATATATAACATTAACTCGTTACAGTTCACAGGAGTAATATGAAGAAATAAAAGCTTTCAGAGTTTCACCTTTACACTAGCGCTTACAGTCTTTTTTAGCCAAAATTACAGAATTAATATTGCTACTTGTTGTCTTTCAATCTACTATTAGTCCGATGCTCTTCCTGAAGCACTCCTGTGAATGCGAACTCTGTCTAGAATAGTAGCTTGAATTATTTCACGCTTGGAATAATGTCTACCATTTTCTCTGAAAATCTTACTTTTAACCCTCTCTCTGATGCATTTGTTAGCCATCAAACTAACACACGTCTCTTTAAATGAGTCACAATGTATTTGCGGTCAGCCAGTATGCCCTGGAAGTAGATTCTTTGAACCAGAAGTGGTGCGAATTGAAGATTCAAATTCAATTATTTTAAAATAACAATTTTTGTGATCAAATAACTTTAGTAACTGTTGCAGCCCTAGTGCCTATCTTGTTGTCGTGCAAAGCTTTGGGAAGTAAATAAATGTAAAATTTAGATTTATTTTTATTAGTAATTAATACAAATTTCAAAATAATCCATCTTTTTTATATTTATCTAAAAACCATATCAATCCTTCTCATCTTCTCTCAGGTTTCACTAAAGTCTCCTGAAGCTGTGGTCACGTTACCCATCTACATCGGGAATGTCCCTGTAAACTTGACTCCCTCTGTTCCTCGACCCATCGCCCCTGGTGCAGTAATGCCTGGCATGACTAATATCAGGCCTGCAGTGGTGATGCCCAGCGCACCTCCAGCAGAGGACATTGCGGATGGAGAGCTTGCTGCTGGGGGAGTGGCTAGTGAGGAGATCCCCACTAAGAGCCATTCTCAGCAGGATCCATCCGGTGTGCCTTTCTCCATGCCCCCAGATGCTTTCGGTCAGGCTTCTGGTCTAGCCTCACAGCAGAGCCAGCAGCATGCGCAGTCTTCAGCTGGATTAGCACCAGTTTTCTGTTTGTCCACTGGAGCCACTATACCTTTCTTCACGGAAGGTAATTCCACACCTGTCCCCACTTCCTGTCCACTCATCCTGCCTCCTGAATACAGCTCATGGGAATACCCACATGGTGAGTAGTTTGTTGTTTATTTATGTAACAAGAATACAAGAATACATAAAGAATACAAAAAAACAAATAAAAAAGAATACAGCCAAAAGGCATGATTAAATGTTTTGTGTAGCGATAAACTGATATAGAAGTAAATTCAGACTGGGAGTTGAATCCATTAATAAGATTAATTATTTACTGAGAAGAAAGACAAGTTTATATTTATGTTGTACAATCATTGACAAACCTGAGATGCAAGCTCCAAATATGTTTATTGGTGATACAAACCATGATTTGCGCATGTCTATGTTAGTTCTATTATTCGATATGGTCTTGAGGGGTTGTGGACTTCATTTGCTGTAGGGTGTACCAACTTCCAATTTTATGCTCTGAATTGTTCTCATCAGCGACCCCTATACACTCATAATGCTGTCTTCATTGAACCCCACATCAGCACACACTTCACACTCACCACAACCCAGAATTCTTTTCAGACAATTGGTGGGAGGAGTTCACACATATGCGAGATATGAAGGGCAAGAAAGAGCAGAAGTGACTTGCAAAAATGAACCAGTAAATGACCTTGCAATATATTATTTTACTATTTGTGCTGTTATTATATTTTATGTTTTTTTTGTTAGCATCTGTGTTGTGTTTTGCATAGCTAGTGCCAAGTAGTTAGCATTTTTGTCACGCCAATAATGACCAAACCATAGACAGCTCATGACGGAACACATAAGTGTAGGTGCTTTGTTGACAAATATGTGTGTGCAGAACGCAGTTAGTAGGCTTGATCCTGCATCCCAATCCTTGCACTATTCACACTTTTACGGGGGAGAAGTGAGGTAGGGTGTCCCAAACTGTAGTATAAATTAAAAAGTATCTGAGCAGGTCCTGGATGTGTTTCTTTTTCCGGTTGGATCCTAAAGTGCAAATCAATGTACGATCAACTGGCTGATATTACTCGCAATCCACTGCGCTCAGCCGGATGAAGATTTCTCTGGGACCCAAAAAAACGAGCTCTCTCTGTAATATGACTCATTTTTAAAGAAGCACAGAAATAAATAATTTAAAAAGTGTTATATTTATTATTAGAATGTTTTTGAAGGATTGGAAAATGAGTTCAGTTCTCCCGCACGTCATGCGTAACTACTTTGGTCACGTGATGTTTTAGTGGATCCCAGATCGTGCACACGGTCATCTTATACACAAGAAATTTTATAAAAATTTTTTTCAGATTTTTTCAGTTTTCTACTACTGCAGTGTAAGTGTTCAGATTGGGACGCATGACTAGATTGTTCATGTTGGGACAGAAAAGGCCCAGAGCTTCCTGTTCTGCGCTATTCCTGTTCCTCAAAGCATTTCCTAAAAATAGTTTGAATTGGTTTTTCAGAATATTAGTTTTTAATGATTTTCATTGTGATTTTTAGAGCCTCCTCCCACATATGAAGAAAGCTGCAGTAGCAACAACTCAAGCTTCAACAGTAGCATGAGGTAGACAACGAGGAAGTCTTCTTCATACTGCAGCCAATCAGTGCCCCCTGCAGGACTTTAAAGACTTTGCAAGCAGGTGCCAAACCGGACCTTTCTCCTCCATCAACCAAATATCATTTAAACAACTTAAACATTCCTTCTTTATTTTCTTTATGGAATCCATTCTGATCACCGCATCAACACTGGAGTTAAGAAACCTCAAGCTATGGGGAGAAGGCTTCTGTGCCTAAGAAAATGTAGCACTCTGTAGTTCCTGTGAACACCAGCATTCGTTTTGGAAGAGATAATTATCATACTTTTCATTTAACCAAGCCTGGCCTTATGTAAAATACATAACTCCTGTGACTGAAATCTCATCGAGGATACGAGTGAATGCTCCTGTCCTGGCAGGATGACTGGATGAGCCCACCATCACAGAATGTTTTTTAGACCCTGAAGATGGAGCGCAGAGAAAATATAATTGGAAAGATACGTTTATTTAAACTCCTGATTAGCTCTTCAAAAATGGGCATTGTGGAAACATTTTTGAAAAACCACCAAATTCAGAATCTTAGTAGCCAAGTTTCCTTGAATGGTAAAGGGAACTATTTTATGTGTCTTTGATTGAAAACTGGGCTTACAGCCTATTGTAAAATTTTACAAGAAAATGTAAAATCTGAATTCGGAATTCTAACTCTTATTTCCTGTAAATGTAAAGAAAAAAGCTAATGGTTTCCTTAAATGTGGGAATCATTTCTAGAAAGTCTATTTTACAATGTTTGCTTTATTTTTAACTTTATTATTTTAAAAAAGAACATGTGATTTTAATGCTCATCTCAGCCATTTATACTTCTATTAGCAGCCCACAGAGAAAAGAGGTTTATAATGGCTTTCAGACAAGTCCTTGGGATGTACTTGGGTTGTGTTCTGTCCTGTGATAAGGCAGACATTGTTCTCCTGACAAGACCTTTGAACTGTAGATTAATTGAAAAAAACTGAAGCACAAAGTGCACTTTTATATTTGTCTGAGTGTGTAGTGTATGTCCATTTATGCATAACTTTAGCAAAATATTTATGATCTCCATCCATCATTTGACAAGTATTGGTTGAAAAGAAATGCAATGACAGTCGAATTCAGAATCATCGAACACATAAATGATTGTTTGATAGGAAAAAAAAATTCTATTAGCATTATAATATGATTGTTTTAATTTTTTTTGTTTTAAAAAAAGTTGTGGTAGATCTCAACATGAACCGAATTTCACTCATGTACCACTACTGCCTCATCACTATCATGGTCATGTGACTTCCCAGAAGGCACTTACCTAACCAAATCTCAAATGCACATAAATAATCCAAAACTTTGTCATTTTGTCCACAAAAGTATGACTTCAAGACAGCAACATGTATTTTTTGTTGTTATGTGTTCAACCTTCAGCATCATTCTGGATCCAGCATGAAATCAGGACAAGAGTCCTGCGGGACAATTCAAACCTGCATCCTAATTATGCAATCACACACTATTCCTGTACACAGATTTCACCTCTTCTGATTAGATCTAAAAAAAAAATACAAACACTAAATAGTCTCCATGAAGTCATACCTTTTTTTTTTGTGCATAAAATGGCTGTCTGAATTTGATGTTGATGATGAGTTTTATTAAAAATGCACTTTCATACAACAGCACAGTTGCCAGAAATTGCTCCCATAAATAAAATATTATTTGAAGGTATTTATGCAAACTAATAAAGATGATGATGATGCATTTTAAAATCCTTGATAGCAGACAAGAGTAGTGCATGTCAGGGCTAGTTAAATGCAATTGCAAAAAGGGAAGTTTTGGGGTTAGGTTTTATGTTTATTCATCTCTCAAAGGGATCTTCTTTCAGCTGCCCCGGTCAGGTTTGAAAATGTAAATTAGTGAAAGGGTTTGAATATTTTTCATCATCATTTTATATAAATATTTCACTATTTTATTGATTAATCAAGGTAGCCCAATAACTGGCTGGCAACACACTCATTTTCATCTATGTTCTTGGAACCCGGCATAAAAGTGAAACAGTACAACATGTACTTTAAAATTAACAAGTACATTCAGTGATCATTGTTCTCTGATAATCCACTGTGAAATAGCTAATTAATAAATAGATATGTGCAACTTGAAAACTAAATTAAAATTTAAGTCAACAAATATTATATTAAAAGAAATTCACTTTAGCAAATGGCAAAAGGTGCAAATTTTATAAAATAGCCCTTCCGTGTTGAAAAAGGGATTTTCTCTGCTGATTGTCAGCCCACTGTGACCTGTACAGCGCAGCTAAACGTAACTCCAGATTGTGTTTCTTCACTGTGAGCCATGATGTGCTGTACTTTAAAACAAAATCTAAACTTGTTATTATATGTCATCAGAAATGTATTTTTACCACATTTTGCCTTAAGTGTAAATTGTATGCATCTCTGTTACCACCCTGATTGTAAAGTTTGAGATCTAGATCAGGATATAGTATTCAATAGATTTTTTTCATCAGAAGCAAACTATTCACGATATCTGCGAGAGCCTGAGCATGGGCCAACACGTTACTCTAGAATATTCTGTCACTTTCTTTTCAGCCAGGACATAGAATCCATTTTATCATCAAGTGGTACTTTTCTCATAAAATCTCTGAAGTTTTCAGGATTTCGAACTAAAAGTAGCATGATTGTGGATCATTGTTCTATCTGTAGATGCAACCGAATCAAACCTGTACAGATGAGTAATAAAATCTTACAAATTCTGATTTTCAGCTTAATTATTTGTTCGGTTGGCTGTTTGTTTGGTTTTTTTTTTTTTTTTTACGTAACTTTTACTTTTTTTGTGTGTTTGCTTGTACATAGAAATGTATCATCAAATTACCAGCATAACTTATTATTATGTCATCTAACACTGATAACATGGTTGAATATGTTTGTTTTATTTTGCTCTTTTATGATTAATGATCAGTTTTATGATTTATAATTATGATTTTTTTTGCAAGATTTTAAATATATTGTTTTGTAGTACATTTTGTAGTACATGTTGTAAAACTGATTTATTGTTTCATATACGTTTCAAATATAACATATATAAAGTCCTAGGTATGAGTTTAAGCTTTCTGAATAAAAATACAATTTATTTATTCGTTTTAAATCCAGATTTTTGTAGTCCACCTGTTTTAACGATTCCGGCCAGGTATAACGAGCTGGTTGTAGATGATCTCTTTATCTGGATGATAACAGAAGGATACGGGGGTAAAAGATGAAGGCTTCACCTCCAGAACAGGCCTGCTGCCTCTTTACTGTTTCCATAGAAACAGTACTAAATCCATCATTATTGCAAAGTAACACAAGGACACAGATGTTGTGCTGGATGAAGACTAGAGGTTCTTTGTTAGAGCCCTTTCATTAGGGGAAGATGGAAATCTCTAAGCAGAAGTAAAAACATGGGTTGTCTGAAATAATGCATTTTTGCAATATTTGATTCTGCATGGGTTAAAAAAATCCTATTATTACATATTTTTATGCTCCTAAAATGCTTTTTTTCGACTAGCTGAATGATTGTGGGGTTTTATATCATCGATACTTCTGAGTTAAAATGTTGAATGCAAGAATTGAAAAACTAAGTATTTTTTATTTTATTTTCAGTGACCAGGATCAGTGACTGCTTTATGTTATCAAAGCGAAACAATTGTGTTTTTATGTTTTCGCTAATGTATTCCTTAAACAAGTTAGAAAAAATCTAGCTTTTGTAATGAAACAGTTGGTTTATATTACAATGGTATTATATAACATGCACAGCATTTTAAGAAATAGTTTGAATAGAAAATGTGATCAGTTCAAAAGTCATTACCTTTAGAGATTTTAATTTGGTTTATTTTTATAGAGAATTCTAGATCTTTGTTAAATTTGGTAAGCAGTTGTTATCGTGTTAGGCCAGCATTGGATTCTGCTGGTACTCTTGTAAACTCTTTATAATACCAGACGAACTATGAAGAAATATAACAGAGAAAACTTTAAAATTAAAGGAGTGGAGAAGAATAAAGTGTACAAAGTGCAGGTTATGTTGCCTATGCTGAGCTTGTTAAATAATATCCAGCGGATGCAGGATGCAGCTGCATTAAGTCGTTCAGTTGTGAATGAAAAGATGAAAGTTGTCTAAACTTTTTAATGGGTTCTGCATTCACAATTCACAAAGCAAAATATATTTTCTATCTATTTTGGACCATTTGTTATACTATACATATGTTTTAAATTGTGTTATATTCTTAAACGTTTCTAATTATACATATGAAATAAAATCGTTTTCCAGCTCTCCCGTTTGTCCTCTCAGGGATGATTGAATCGTTCACCAAAATTAATATTTCGATTTTGCTGATACTCGTCACTGCACCGTGGATAGAAAAGAAAATTCGTGACGTATGTGTAAGGGGGCGGGGTCTATGGGGCAAGGAGCCATGGCTTCTGTGAAAACTGAGGTAAGACTAAAGCAATCTCATTCAGAAAGTGTCTTTGTTTATGTTTGTAAATATGCGCCTTCTGGATATGCTGTTTAAACGCCTGTTTGAAAGACCGTCTGAGGTATGTAAAGAAGTTGACTGACGCTTTGAGCAGTAACGCCGGGCAGGTTTCGCCATGAAAGAGTCTTATTGTCTATAAATGGTCCTTCTTGTTTGCCTGTTTTAGAATGAAAACAAATATTTTGTGCGACTAATATACGAAACAAAGTTATGTGGAGCCAAAATACGGGGCGGCTACCCTTTTTGTTGCTGCGCTGCCTCTGTTGCCTGGAAACCTGAATAGTTTTCTTTGCTGGTGCTAAACGGCGCGGTAGCTGCCGTTATGCTGGTTCCCGGGCACTATCCGGTTTCAGATGCTGTTGTTGCTTTTGTAAATCCATTATATGTATATTTAGCTATCTTATTTTACGTTCACAAGTTATTCATTTTAAAACTTCGACTAAACGATATGATTTACTATACGATATGATTTACCAACGTTAACCCAAGTCGGTTTGCTTTAATTTGTGTAGTTTGTTCATTATGGAACCTGTAGCTTAGGGCTAACAGATGCTAAAGCTCTTGTCAACATTTGAGATTTGTTGTCCAGGAGAGATTCTTTTTGGCGTGAAATTCTAAGCTGTGGCTGAAGTTCCTCATAACTCTAAATTAGGGTCTTTTTTAAATCTGACAGACAAAACCATGTGATGCCTCGTAGCTTATAACGTAGGTTCGCGGTATTCAGGAATCTCGGTGCAGCATTAACGTTAGCGAATGCAAAACAGTGATAGTTTATTATGGTGTAATGCTCGTTGTGTGAATTGCAATGCGAGGTTTGTTTTAACATCGGTGTTTGCAATGATCTTCTTCAAATATCTAAAAGTAATCTCTAAATTAATGAGCTCACTATGAATGTGTTGGGGATACAGTACTCTTCACCGTTTACCGACAGGGGGAGCCATGCGATGAGACTTTTCAGCCTTTTAACAATTCAGACAAAACATTTAAAATTGTAACTTATGTAGACTTTTGAGCTGCGTCAATATTGGGAGTTTTATATTGCTATTAATGAACATTTTTATATGGTCCAATTTCTCACCATGGGATTGTTTTATCAATTTTATTTGTATGTTTTTGTAGAGGCCTGTGTACTTGTGATTCAATCAGCATATTATGTGTGCAAAATGTCTGAGAGACAAAAACAAAGTCTTGGGGACTTCCTACAAGGCGTACACTTTGATGTGTCCAATCGGGGGCTCAGGTAGAGTCATGTGATGTGGTTTTGTAGCTAAACGTTGAATACAGCTGAACTTTCCGACAGAGTAGAATCTAGAGAATCTCATTGACAGCATTCGAAGACTCGTGCAACCTACTTCCTTTATTTAAGAAGATAACATCAGTAATATTGTTTGTTTCCATACATGCATCAGTTAATTTTTATCTCTTAACGTTCATAGTTTTTCTTGCATTGCATGATTTTCAGAAATTGATCATTTTAACACTTCAGCTATAAAATTATGGGTAAATAAGGCCCCTGGATGTGGACCCAAAATGTGCTTCTCCTGTTTTGGCGATTCAGAATACAAAGTCTGTGACTGATGTGCTGGGTAGCTGAGCACATGCATATCCTGGTATCTCGATCAACACAACAAACACTGAAATTGACCAAATCACTAAGAAATCGACAAAGGAATAAAAAAATACTTTTGTACTGATTTTCTCAGTTGATGAGCTCTAGCTTCAAGACAAGCACAGGGGCGAAACCGTGCAAGCACCAGGTTGCAGGATGCAATAAAACATTGAAAGATGCAATTAAACATGCACCGATACTACTTTTTTGGAATACGAGTACGATACCGATACTTAATAAAACATGATTTAAATTTACAGGTAACAGTTTTAGTTATATAATTAAAAAACAAACAAACAAGCAATAGTTTGGAATTAAGACCATTTATTTACAATGAAAAGCATGTTGTATGCAACATATTACAGAATAAATCATTATAATAAAATAAGTGCTTAAATCTTAGCGCTTATAAATTAAACCTGGTTTGTGTTCGAGCCGCAAAATTGTTTCGCATGTATTATGGCTCGTTGTGGCGTGAAACTCTGGGAGGTTAGGCTAATTAGCGACATGGGACTAACACTGCTTGTCCAAATGTCCATGGTGAAACGAAATGCTAAGGAGGTTTGCAGCAGGCTGTGGATAATTATGTTTTTTCACGTAGTCGTAATATAAGTAGCTCTGCGTCAGTCATGTAGCGGCAGCTTGGGACATCATATCTGGGCTCCAGAACATTTTAGGTGCTTGATTAAATTACTTGTGTTAAATGCGCTACCTCTTGAGCCTCCTCTGGACAATTTCGCTGAGCGCACCTTGCAATCCGCCTTTGTTTTGTCCTCTTCGTTCACTTTGAAATAGTTCCACACGCTGACATATCTTGCCTCGTCTTCTCCCCTCTCAGAACTGCAGCCGGAGTGTGTATGTGGGGGCGCCTGTGATTAACCCCTTACATGCCGCTCAAACACAGACGATGGTATCTTTTAACGAGTACAAGTATTTTTAGAAAATGTGGTATCGAGGCTGATACCTGATACTGGTATCTGTGCATCCCTAGATGCAATAAAAGATTGAGACCATTTTTTATGTACAGACTGAGAAGTCTTCACACAATTATTCACACAATGAACACCTTATTCTGTATAAATGGCTGTCAAATTCAATGTTATAATGTAGCTTGCATGTGTCCTGCAGACTGATGTTGCAGAATGAAAAAAATGTTTGATCTGCATTATGTCACAGTTGATGGAGCTAAATAGCCAGTGAAGCATAAGCATGTGCTGACCGTCTCCCACAGAGATGAGAACAAACTTTACAGTTATATAATATTGTGGTAAATTCAACTGGCTCTCAATTACGCAGAATATATGCAATCAGTAAATTACAAAAACTTAATAAAAAAATGATTGAGAAAGCCTTTTTGAGACAGCATAAACAACTTTTTTTAGAACACTATAATTCTGAATGAAATGTCAACTCTTCTGGTTTCAAATACTGAAACATTTTTGTTAGATTTTTTTTTTAAGGCTCTCAAAGATCTTAGGTCTGTTTTGCTAGATTTTGTGAAGTTCACTCACTTTAATTGTAGACAAGCCTGCTGTGATGTCTTTACCTAGAGTGGTATCTTTTTGTGATGTGAAATTGGTTATGTCTCAATAAATGATACTCTGAAAAGCTGTATGCTGATCTAAAATCTTTAACCACCATTCAGTATTGGTGAACTTTAGAAAGGTGCTACCTCTCAAACCCAAAATTTGTTTCCTATTTCAGAGGAGCTTTGGCTCTGAGAAGCATGTGGAAGGCCTGGTTGTTGTTTTACAGAGGTCACTTTTTCTTTGTTTTAATTCTCAGATGTTAAAATAATCTGTTTAATTTCTACAATTAAATCACCAATCACCATTTTCAGCCTTCCTTTTAACATTTGATCTTCTATTACATTTTAGCTTCCTTCTCAAACCTCCCTTTCATTAGTAAAATTATGGAAAAGATTGTGGCAAAACAACTGAATGAATTCCTGACCCAAAAAAACACATGGATTATTATAGTTTACAGTATTACAGTTACAGATTATTAGTTTCAGAGCTCATCACAGCACAGAGACTGTTAAACACTGATTCAGGAAAAGTGACTGTCCTGGTTCTACTCGATCTGAGCGCTACTTTTGACACAATTGACCACAAAATGCATCTCTATAGACTAGAAAACTATGTTGGTCTTACAGGAACTGTGATAAAATGGTTCAGATCATGCTTAGAAGGAAGAGGTTTCTATGTATACATAGGTGATTACATGTCGAAGTGGACTGCATTGTCTTGTGGAGTCTCTCAAGGCTCAATCCTTGCTCCTTTACTATTTAACCTGTACATGCTTCCACTGGGCCAAATTATGAGAAGGAACCAGCTATACCATAGTTATGCTGATGATACACAAATGTATCTAGCTATCTGTCAGAATGACTACAATCCCATAAACTCTCTCTGCAAATGTCTTGATGAGATTAAAAACTGGATGCAAAAAACTTTCTTCAATAAAACAAGGATAAAACTGAAGTCATTGCATTTGGAAGCAAAAGTGAGGTTAAGGTTAACACTGCCAATGGCCTACAAATTTTCTGATTGTGAATGATAGTCATCTCACATTTAATGTGATAAATGTCAGCAGTGGAAATATTTCACTATTTATAATCAGATGGGTCTCATCTTGTTGTAAGACAATTGATGGTCCTCCAATTGATTCAATACAATTGTCTCATCATATATACTAATAGCATTTTTAAATAGATAATTATCTAATTGTACAAAGCAATACATAAATTTTCATGTTGAAATGTAAGAAACATAGTAAATTTACTGGTTTATGTAGAGATTCAAAGCATATAGGAAAGGCAACTGTACTTGGATCCATTCTATCTGGTCTGGTCTCTTCGACAACCTTGTTATATAAGCTCCGGGCGGAGGTAACCACGGGGTTTTGGAACGCACATATCGGAGAACGCTCATGTTTAAACAGATGGCAAATTACTTTGCTTTGTGGAACTAAACTATCTATTGTTTGTTTGCCAGAACCGTGTGCGTCAGAAGCCCTTTAGCTCTAAGTGCTACCTTGTGGTCGGAGACTTTTTGTTGCTCCCTGGCACCATCACACAATGACCGCCATTACATCTCTTTCAATCCACCTGGTCGAACAGCCCCCTGTTGTTCAGGAATGCAAAAACGCTAGCAAATATAAGTCGTTCCCCCAATGTGACGTTCTTGAAAAGAACAAATATGACTCCTTAGTATCCCTCTTGTTGTGGAGTGAATTGTTTTTTTTTTTCGTTGTTGTTCATGCAAATTATATTATTATTCATCAGAAGACACAGGTGAGCAAGTTCGTTTATTCAAATTCTTGCATTTCGCTCAATTCTATATTTGTCGTATCGATTAATTTTGCCCTAAATGAATGATATAATTTATGCGTTCAATTGATGCAATCAATAATTCTTTTAAATGAACAAGATTTACAAGAACGAAGTACCAAAATAAATAAAGCTTTCCAAGGCTACTCATGAGAAAAACTGCCACACACCCAACTGTTTTATGATCTTTGGGTTTGTGAAACAATTCTTGATGATTGGATACTAGCAATACAAGTTTCTAAATGTTAATATTCTCCTATTTTGCAATCTCTTCCTCAGCTGTTCATCACGTTGTTCTTCGTCACAGTTTCCTTTAGTGAGAACAAAGTGAGGGTGTGTATCAAGCAGCATCCAGCAGCTCTGTCATCTCCAATCACATCAATTAAAGAGCCAGTTAATAATTGGTTGTAAAAACCCCATCTCATATGGCCGAGCCAAATGCTTTTTCGTTCGCACATCATTCGGAGAGATGTATGATCTCCCATTTGCGCATTTAATATACAAACAAAGCTACACAAAGAGCAGGAACAATGCACTTTTTGTAAATTACTTAAGCATTGGCAGTTGTTTGTGGCTGTACCAACAAATCAGGAGCTTGTGAGCTACAAAACATTTTTACCTGGCTGTGGTGATGACATGATCAAGACGGTGGATCATTCAGGTTGAGCTACTAGTGTAATCTCCCCGTAGACATTTGTGGACCCCAGAAATGATATGACGCAGCCATGCATAGGATCTTTGAAGTTAAAATACTCTGTGGCAGGAAACAATATCAAGGTTCACCAAAGAAAGAATTTTGATTTGGATCGCAAATTGAAATCACTAGTCAAATCATCTTTCTGTGGATGCCATGAGACAGGAATATACCGTTTTCTTTGAGCAATGTTCTTCCAAAGGTAGTGCAAACTATCAGTAAGTTATAAATATCATTCTCTCTTTGAACTGCTCTCTCCAAAACATTGGCTGGCATTTTTACACAAACTTGCAGAGCAGAAGATTGGGTATAGATGGTTCACTTCTGATGCAAGTACACTCAATTGTTGCCTTGGTGTGGAACATTGTTAGCTCGTTTCTGGTCTGGTGTGAGCACGACTCAAGTTTATTTTCTCTGATCCAAACCATCTTGTTGCTGTTTTTTGGCACTTTCCCATTATCCTGGAGTGAGAAAATGATTACTACTTCTACTTTAAGCTTTAAATGGACTCTTCAGATTGAAGCGGGTGGTGTCATGCTTACGATGTTCGGAGCTTTGTACACTCAATTTTTTAGGACTCTGAAAGAAGAGCTAAGCCAACTGAAAGTGAAACAGCATCAGTTGTGGCACTTGAGTGCACTAGATTTTTGTGAGAAAGCACACACAGCTGCATTTTATGAATCTATAACCTAATGACTTTGAATTCTTAGGAGATATTGAGTCCTGTCCTCACACAATTCTTATTAGGGAGGTTTTGGGAATTAATTATACCTGTGTGCAAATGTGAAGTTCATTTGATTCAGCTTTTTTCAAAGCAATATGCGGATTGCTGGAAAAGCAATCTAATTTATTGGACTTGTGTCTGATGTGTTGTCATAGTTCTACTAAGGAACTATGTAGCAGATAAAAACCTTTTTTTAGACAACAGCAGATTATGGATAACAGTCTTGACCTTAGATCCTGAGGTAAACAGCAGAGCTTCATCTTCCTTTGGCTTCAGCATAACCTTACTATTCCTTTTCAAAAGGAAATGGCTGCCTTGATTCGTTGTTTGGCTGGTCTTGGGAGAAAAAAAATGAAATTTGAACTGACTGAGCATGCTCACTGTAATCTTTAGCTGGCTCAACCAACAGAGGGAGCTTTTAGGTCACATGATCAACAAGCCGGTTGAATGCTTGCTTGCAGGAGGAGAAGAGGAAACGGGAGCAGCTTGCTCGAAGCTCTTTCTGCCTCTGCGAAGGCCATCGTTGTCAAAGCAGGTATGAAACCAATGGAGAAACACCTCTGGTGATTGAGTGCTTGGGTTCTTCATCACGCTGCTTGAGAATGTGCACCATTAGGGACTCCTCATCTGGGTTCTGTGTGTTTTGTCATCTCTTTCATGTCACTAATCACATCTTGTCAGTTGATGTTGAGATCTAAGAAAAGTCCGTAAGTCCGTACTGAAATATGGCACCCTTTCTTCCTCTTAAACTTAGAGTCTGCTGATGTCAATGGCCCTCTCAACTAAAGCAACATGCAGTGTCAAATGAAGCTTTCTACTGTCTTCTTCCTTCAAAAACCTCTGACTCAAGATCAGTGCCTAGAAAGAAACTTAAATCATTAAGGAACCATGGTGAGATTTGTTTCCTGTGCACCATGTTTACAGAATCAGGAGAAGTTTTTAAACTGAATATCTCACAAAAGTGGTCAGGTGTGTGACATCAGTGTTGAAAAAGCTTGTGGGCACACAATTGGATTGCATGTGAGTTACATTGCGGGATACCAAATGCTGTTAGAATTAGATAGGTGATTGTGATATTTCATGCACTGGAACAGGTGGGTTCTTTGTGCTGTCGATATTGTGGAAGTACATTTCTAGTGTACTTTCCCAAAGCTTGACAACTCTGTGTTGAGCCTGCTCTGAGGTTTATTGGGGCATACATGTACTTTCCTATAATCTATCTAAAAGTTTTCGCAATTGTGTTGTTACAACAGATAATTGCAAGTACCCCTCGTTGGATTGCTTAATAAGTAGGCCTAATTTATATTTGGATTTGTATTTTCCATTTTTTTTGTTTTGTTGCATAGTTCTTTTAAATGTGAGGTGACTCAACTCTGGGCCTTAAACAATTTGGTTTCTTCTCTGATTATGGTGCAAGTTGTAACAACAATCATGTGAACCCTTTGGCTGTGACATGTTACTTTAAGTGGAATTGTATAATAGAGTAAAGCTGTTTTCTAGACATGAACACATTTCAACATGTGATGGCAAGTCTTCTGCTCAGATTACTGAAGTCAATGTAAAACACCCTTTGTTGTGGCTTACATCTTGGCAGATAACTGAGAGCAGGGTTGTATGTTGAATGGATCATGTTTATTACTAGAGATTTAACAGATGTATGTGGTTCATTCCATAATGGGAAACCTGTTTAATTTTCTGTTGGTTTCCCATTTGTATAAAAAATTTATTCATTAAAAACTCACATTGTGAATTACAAGTTAAGTGATCAACCTTGAAACTTTAATATGAGGATTTATATTTTTAGGTAATTAAAGTCAAGATATTTTTGCAGCTAAAATTGAAACAGCTTAATATGTTGTACAACACAGATAGATTATACAATCTACCAAAATTCTAATCTTCTAATGCAAAATTTAGTGAAAAGCATTCAGTATTTGGTTTGTCTGATCAGTAAACACTGATTACAAAATGGTGGAAGGGAGCAGACGGCATTTCCCTCCTCTTTCCTCTATTGGTTATATTTTATGTTTGGCCTGTAGAGGGAGATCTAGGGAAACAGCTGAATAATCACAGTCACACGCTTGTCTCTCATTCAGCAGATAGTGGGAGCTGGTTTTTGGAATCCTCTTCAACTGGGCTGCTTGGTAATTGTGTTTAACGAGAAGATCAGTGAAGGTAGCACCAAAGTTTTTGATCTTAAGTTCATTGGCTTCATTGGATGAAAGAGCCTAATTGAGTATGGGGGATAATGTGACCTTAAGCTTTATTGTTTGGTTGTTATGACACAATTACGTTCTCATCCTGGTCATGCTTTCAGGGGTTTCACAGCAACGATAATTTTTCCTGCTGGGAATGTCAAAGGATCAGGTAGAAGTTGCTCTGTTTATTGGGTCAGCATATGTTTGTCTGTGTATGACTTGATGAGGGATCATTTTTTTTAACTGTTGAGAACCACATGATACAATTCTTAAATTACAATGTTTCGTGACCACATAAGCTAATGTACACTTCTCTAATGTGTTTTTCAGCTGTCTGAAAATGATGAAGAGCATCTATTTATCGAAAACCTTTCATTCGAGATTATTCATCTGTGAATGATTTTATTTGGGCACTTGGCATCCATACATGCGATAGATGTGAGAAACTGATACACTAGAAAACTAGAGAGTTTTAGTGATCAAAGTTTTTACATTTTTCTGTACAAGAATTATCCACTAAAGCAGAACAAGTTATTCCCAAAGCAAGGTGAGGTTTGAGGATGCACACAAGTAGATTGCATTCTACTAATCTGTTTAAGCAACCTGATAGCCAGCACTAATTTAGCTTGAACAATCATTCGGACAATTGAATTTTTTCAATGAATTTGTGCAAATCAACATTATGAACCACTTCAGACAGACCATTTGCTCTTGGGAATAAACTGAGATTTAAGGTTATCGTAATTAGATGCAAAAATGCTGCAATTGACTCCAAAGTCCATAAGGTGCAATACAATGTTGGCTTCATTATGGCTACTTGAACCTAACTGGTATAAGAGGGAAGGCACAACAAACAATATTTGAAAGACCAAGAATCTGCTTCACACTAAGTGTAAATGTCCAGATGTAGCAAATTTTGCAGTAAACTCAACACAGGATCAATCTAGTGGGGTATAATGAAGGTGTTTGTTATGTGGGGCAGATCTTGCCTGATTCTGTCAGTGAAAAGGGGACTCTTATTATGAAGCGTCTCCCCTGGTGGTGAGAGAGGAACAGAATAGCCACACAACCTCCTTTGTTGCAAGAGCAGTTCAACTGAGCGGTAGACATTTTCTGGCTGTGCAACGGAAGGCAGTCGACGTGTCTTCCAATCAGATGAGAGCTGGGATCGAGGCTGGGGTGGGGGATGGGACGACTGTTGGGAGAAAGGTTGGATTTGCCTGTAATTACTACACTCTGTGACCTACCTCTTTCTTTTAGGCCTGGCTGCAAAGATTCACTGCTGTACTTTGTAGCTTCTATGTGAGTCAGACTGGATGCACCACTTCAGCAGCATATCTCATGGACGCCTGTCTTTACTTCTAGATGAGACACTCAACCAGTCTGTCTCATCTACTTGTGTGTTGTTGTTTGTGTCCTTAGGGGTTTTAGGCTAAACGTGGTTTGAAATGCTGGAAAAATTAGAGGATATCGGATCAGATTGATTTCAAGTTGTAGCTTACTCCTTACTCTGAAATGTGATTATACATTTTGGAGTGGCTCTAAGGATGTGCATGACCTCGGGGTCTTTCATAAGACAAACCGTGTTTGACCCGTATTGACCTCCTGTAGATGACTGTCAAAATCAAGACCTCTGGATTTCCTTATGGTCTCGTGGATAGTTTCTGGTTGCCTCCAAGGCCTGACTCTCACAATATCTGAGAAGTCAGGAGTTTGTTGTTTCGTTTATTTTGCTTCACTTGCTCTTGCAGAAGAGGTGTTCCTTATGAGCTCCATGACTCACTGGAACCGCCTGTCAGATTTTAGTTGGAAACAAACAGAGAAGAAAGAGCTTTGATGAAAGAGTTTTGATGAAACATAACCAGAAAATTGGGAAATTGTTCATAAGGGAAAAAGAGGCTATTGCTGTTACTGTTACAACTAAAATATTTTGATGCGTCATGAAAAGTTGTTTTTTTGTAAAGATTTGTAAATGATGGGTGTATATTTATATTTGTATATTTTTTTATTGTAGTGTACAAGTAAAGTCAAGGTTTATATTAGTGGGAGAGATTGACTCTTGCAAAAATTTCTTAACATGGGAGGGATTTGCCAGCTTAACACTTTCATTTCTTAGACTGAACACATGGGATGAGTCTCTCAAAATTTTTTGTTATTTTTCTTTTTTCTTCATAGGTTTTTTTTTCTATTCTTATGTTATTTTTGTTTCAAACAGGTTTTGTCTGCTTCCTTTAATTTTTGGTTTAGACAGACCATTATCAAAATTTGACTGCCTTCACTCAGAATCTCCCTTTTAAGTAATTCATTTTTTATTCTTTAAATGACAACAACACATTTATCAGTGTAAATTACCCTTGTGCTTGTTTTCAGCCCTCCAGTTTGTCCAATGGGAATTCAGGCAAGAGGGATACCATGAAGTCAGAAGGGACAAAAGAGTCGTGCAGTGATGCAGAAGAAGGTGAATATCAAATCAACATTTGTGCTGTTGTGGCGATAGCCATGTCTTTAGATGTTTCAAGGTATTTGTCATTTGATTGCAATTCTTGTGATAAAAAAGTTTTTAGATGCATTATTAAAATGCTTCAATAGTTGAGTACAAATATTCCTAGTGCAGAATAAACAATGTTCTTTTTGAGTACTTTTTTTTTTTAGTAGTTTTTTATAACAGCAATATCTTTTCCCACTTTTCTCTTTTTTTAACGTTTATTATTTTGGCTCACTAGTCAACATTTCTTGCCAGTTCTAATATATTAAAAATGGAAATACCTGTCAAGGAAATAGTTGCTTTGGAGACATGAGTTCCATACACAGTGGCATTTTATTAATTAAACCCAAATATGACAAAACCATACATTAGAGCTATGAAGGGGTTAATGTGGCACGAACGCTTGTGCAAGACTGGACAGTGAGAGCCAGGGGAGAGATTTTAAGGATCTGTCTCTGGGGCTTTATATCCTAGAAGGGCATCCAACCTTACTACGTCGTTTCCATTTCTCTCTCTCTCTCTCTTTCTCTCTCGGACACCTTTAATCAATCTTTATATGAAACATAATTATCGATATGACTGAAAATAAATATAGTGATGAATTTTTCCCATTACACACCCATGCTGCCCATTTTCATTGATGTCACTATTAACATCAGAAATTAGCTTGATTCGTTTTTAGGCTTTATCATCCATCTGTAGTGTTGGCATCCAAAGTGGGGAAGTTTGTAAATATGGAGTCTTCTGCACCTTATCTGTACAACAAACCCAAAACCGTTGAATGCCACAGTAGAGGTGGGTGGTATCAAAACCGGTTTTATTTAAAGATTAGAGTATGACAAGTCTCTTCCACCACTTAAACTAATGCCATAAAGTTTGTACAAGCAGAATATCTAAATATGTTTTGCAACTCAAGCCACGTGGTTGCTACTGACTGAGGTCAATTTAGCCATACTTTTAATTTAAGAAACCTCTCCCTTTTCAGTAGAAATCTTTTAGAATTAAATTATGATAATTCCTGCTTTATGAATTTATTTTTTCCCTGGCTTTAAGGTGATATTAAATATTTGAAAATGTTTTAGATGCCTAGCTGATACTTCTAAGATAAATATTTTTAATGTTCAAGTTATGGAATAACAAATTGGAGTGGGAAAACTTATTTTTATAACATTTTTAGCACACTTTATAGACTCATAAGATCCTATTTTCAAATAATAGGATTTTCAAAATAGATAGTCCACCAAATCATTAGCATGCTCTAGAGTAGAGGAAACAAAAAAATCTAATATTTTTGCTAGGAAATACAACCTCTAGTGATGAAATATGTGAAAAAAAATGGTTTCCCTTAATTTCTTAGGATTACATCAAACAGACTGCCAATCAAGGGCTCTCCAACAGCCGAATGAGGGGAATGGGATCTATGAAAAAATCGAGACTAAAGGAACAGAGCTCCCTGGACAAGACTCACTACCCCGACCTTTAAACATGGAGAATGGACTGTCAGAAACTGAACTCCATGCCACAACAGTGGGGAGCAATGGATATATTTTAAGCAAAGAGAAGGTAGACACAGTTTCACCCTCACACAGGACTAACTGGTCCCCTTCTCGGGGTTCCACTGTGGGGTATGGGACTAAAAGCTCACCTTCTTCACCTCCAACGTTGCAAGGACCAGACCAGAGCTCTTCAAAAAGCTCTATAGTTCAAGAACTTAGTCCAACTGGTGCACAAACCGAGACTAAAAAAAGCATGCTTTCAAGTAAACCTACACCAACGATACATCGTGCACGAAAAACAATGTCAAGGCCTGCCTCAACACGGACACTAATGGTAATATACAGTCACCCCAATTAAAAAATCCTGCAAATCTCATTGTGATGTTTATGAAGGTCTTGCAAAGATCCCGTTTGTAGCAAATCTCTTGTATTTGACCTCTTTCAGCTTTTGAATAACACAAATAAGGAAGCAGTTGATCAAACTGAGAGCAGTGTGGGCAAACCAGAATCATTGCCATCTCTAATTCAAGCTCCGCTACCTCAAAGCCAAACTGACACCACATCACTACCAAGCATCAAACCAGCCAAGCCCCTAACAGGTAACCCTACTTTTAAGTGTGATTTGGTAATATGTTGTCTTTCTTGCAACTGTTTTCATGGACTTTGAAAACAGCATTGGTAACGTCAAGCTAGCTCAAATGAAAGGCTGTTGTTGACTTTAATGAACTATTTCAAGGCCATAATGGTTACAACGTAGACATAAACTTGGTTGAAGCTTTCTGTATTCCACAGTTTTCTCTTTATGCATTGACAGTTGAACCCAGACCTGTCTCTCCTTCAGTAGCAACTGTGTCAAGGAAGAAAAAAAGAAAGATGGGAACATATAGTCTTGTGCCCAAGAAGAAAAATAAAGTTTTGAAACAACGCACCGTTCTGGAGATGTTTCAGCAGATGTCCCAGAATGCATCTATCCCTCAGGTCAGAGATTTAACAGATAGACTCAAATGATTTGTGTTATGCTTTTTCAAATCAGAATAATTTTTAGCACTATAACAAATATATTTTTATATTTACCTGAGGATTTGAAGTGCAAAAACAGCAGTAAAATGTAAAACATGTATTCGACTATGTCTAGTTATATATGTTACAATGTGTGAAATCCAACATTATATGTAATGCCTAGTTATTCTATACAATGCCAGAGTTTGACCAACAAAGTATAATGTGTTCAGACAGCGGACATGCCATGTGGATTTCGAAATATTAGCGAAGGAGCATGCTGAAGATTAGTAAGAAGATCTTCCAAATTCTAGTTGCTCACACACACGCACACACACACACACGCAAAAACATCCTCACGAAAATGCTAAAACACCCTGTAAAAGGCTGTACAATATGTGGCGGTTGATTTTAACCTCATAGTTATAACAACCAATCAGAAACTTCCAAACCAGTTTCAGTTAGATGATGATGGTAATAATGTCTTTGATAAATTAACATTCTTCCAACATTGTTTACCAACTTATGACATGTTTACACATATGTAGTTCTATTTAAAAACTGTGTTTTTCTCACCCCATTTCTAGAGTCCACACAATATCAGTTCTCCCCTTCAATGCTTGGGAAAAAATAGCTAAAGCAAAGATACTGGCAATGTCTTTGATGAGCAAAAATGATCTTGTCAGTATTTACCAGCTGCTGTTTCGCTCTTAAAACTTTCCCATTTATCTTAGACGCAATCAGTACAAAAACTGGCAAAACATTAGCATGTCGGTAACATTGAGCTGCATGTTACTGTTTGGTGCATTTGTTCTTTGATCAAACAGGGTATTAAGTATGTTAGGTTGCTTGTAGTCTTGTACATGTCACTGGCTATGCTTTAACATTATAAACCATTAGCGTTGGGGCTTTGTGGGCATAACCAGACTCATCAATGGAAAACTCCTCCAAAAAATTCCTCCAGTATTTATTTTTGGCTGACGTTTTCAAAAATACCCCATTTTTCAGAAACACTGCTCTGTGTATGTGTGGACTGCATAACCACATAAAAAACTAAGATTACAAAATAATCAAGTACATGTAGACATGGACTAGTTGCCTAGAAACTCGAGTTTTTGTTAAAAAAAAATGTTGTAGTGTTGCTGTGTCACTAAGCCTCTGTTCTGTGATTAAATACATTAAGTATGAATGTAGTCTTTTTCATGCAATAGCCATACTTTAGCACGGTGAACAGCAACAGACTCCTCATCATGTCCACCATTACACTTGGGTGTTTGTAAATAAACTCTACCAATGCCTAGGCATTGTGTATAATGTCCACATTTCACATGTTGTCAGTGACCTATATAATGCAAAACGATTTAAACCAATGTAGAGGAATTGTTGTTACTAATTTTAAAGAACATAATGGCAAGTTTCAGGTTTGAGAATTCCTCTCTTGAATGACTTATGGCAACTTAATGCAATGTTCAGACTGCAGCACAAAGTTGCACAAATTAGATTTTTTTTATCTCCTATATGTGACCTTAATTGGATATTTTCATGCCTGTAGAGCTCAATTCTCATTTTTATAATTCTTCCCAGTCTTCTTTCATATCTGGTCCGACTTCTGATGCATATTAGACTTTTTATGCATTGCGTTCATTCACATTTTTCTCCCTTTTAAGTTATAGAGTCTAACTTAAAAGCAGTTTCGCACAAACACGATATGCTGGAGAAGACTGTCTTTTCCTAAAATTCAGACAGGAAGATGCTTTGAGACTTATTTAAAGGTTTGAATGAATTGAGTGGTTTATACCACAATTTCTTAAGGTCATTACATACCTATGCATCTGCTGCAAGCCAAGCAGGGAGAAAGTAATCTCTCTTCTCTTCACAACCAAAAGATGAGAACCATGCAGCCCGAAAAATGCAACGCATCATAATACATGTTCTTTTCCCATCTCAATCTTTTTCTTACTTACTGTTTAGTGCTAAAAGTTACCTCTTATTAGAGATTTATGTCAAAAAATGTTCAAGAATGCTTAGGCAACATTCACTTTAATGTTCACCTTTTGTCAACAATACCTCAAATTGTATTTTTTTTGTACATTTTTCTTTGAACATTTAAACCATGAATTATCGAAATTTGCCATGATGGCTTCCTTTTTTAATCATTTGATTCCCCATTTCAGCCAAAGGAGGCTGTGCACATGAATGGAGAAAAAACAGAGAATGAGTCTGAAGAAGAGGAGTCAGAGGAAGGGGAAGACACTGAGGAAGAGGATGGGATGCCAGAAAATGGTGCTGAAGTTCCTCTGGAGGGACCTATGGTATAGCTGCTATTTTAGGACTCAGTGACTAGATGACCTTCAGTTAAATTACACTGCATAAAATGTTAGAGTCTTTGATTTGTTTGTCTCAAAGTCTTTGTAATAAAATGTGAATTTTAGCCTCAAGAAGAGCGTGAGTCTGAGGAGTCACCGGAAGGAGAGGCAGAGGAGGATGAATCGGACATGGTGAGCTTCTGAGAAAGTTTTAATATTCTTATTAAATAAGCAATAATCGTATAATCAACTTGTTAATGTTCAGCTGCTTATTTTTTACTCAGAGTTCAGAATCCAGTTTAAAAAGGAAATGGAAAAAGAAAGTCACGGGAAACCATGCCTGGCTCCGACCATCAAGGAAACGTAAGAGGAAATGGAAATCGAAATCGGAGAACGTTGCGGGTACAGAGAGTGTTTCCATTGACCTTTTCGTTAAGTGGATGTAATTATGACTCACACACCTATCTCTCGATGCCTGTTCCATCGAAGCTCTAGGAGTGAACGATGTGTCTCAACTTGAATCACAAAGCTCCTCATCAGCCCCTGCTGTCGTCAGAAAGGAGTATAAAGAAGTCCCTCTAGAGTCCCTCGATCTGTCTGCACATGACGCCTTACTGACATCTCAGAACACAGGTGAAATGTTGAAACCTATATAAGTTAAGTGCTACTTAAATTTATTTACTTAAAAAAACAAGCTGTTTTCCTTTTATCTTTTTTGAATTATTCAAATCTTGATTGTTGTCAGAAATGTATCATTGCCTCCATGTTAGTTATGGTGCCCCCTGCTGGTCTTTTTTTGTTTTTGAGTAAGTAATTACATGAAAAGTCTGGGTCAATTTTAAATTAGGGTTTCTTCCATCTTTGTTTGGAAAATTGTTGGCCTTTGTCTTTACAAGAAAATAAAATTGTTTTAGCACCGGGAGCAAGCAAAGAAACCGATATGGTACAGGAATTGCCACTCTGCAGTTGTCGAATGGAGACGCCCAAGAGCAGGGAGATTCTCACCCTTGCAGATAGGAAGTGTATGGCGACTGAAAGCATCGACAACCAGGTGAGAAAGATACCCTTGTATTTCATTTGAAAATAGCTTAAGCCAGGGATAGAAAAATATCAATCATAACTTAAAACCATTAAGAAACTTCATCAGTGTATACCTTCACCCAGGTATTAAAGGTCTTTAATAATTTAATGTGCTTACTTGAGTAGTTTACACACACATACACATATAGTATTTTTATTTTAAATCCTGTTACATATTTTTTTCCTCTTGTTTAAAAGTTGATTATATTAACTGGAATCTTATTGTTTCTTTTGTTTTGGGACAAGCTGAGCCGTTGTCAGAGTGCAGTAGTGAAGCATGAGATGATGCGGCCTTCAAACTCTGTCCAACTGCTGGTTCTGTGTGAAGACCATCGCACAGGCATGATCAAACATCAGTGTTGCCCTGGCTGTGGCTTCTTTTGTAGAGCTGTGAGTTTTTGCATTAATATGGTTTTAGTTTTAATGATTACATAAGTCAGTGGTTTACTCAAAAAATCCAAAGGTTTAATCACATTTGAGAAAAATCTAGTCAATGTTTTGTGTGCCCTTCCTGTAGGGCACCTTCATGGAGTGTCAACCAGAGGTGAACATCTCCCACCGTTTTCATCGAGCCTGTGCCTCTGTGCTCAATGGTCAGAGCTTCTGTCCACACTGTGGAGAGGAGATCAACAAGGCGAAAGAGGTCACCATTGCCAAAGCAGACACAACGTCAACTGTGCCTCTAACGCAAGGGCCCTGCACACCTAGCACTTCAGAGGGGAAAGCGGACACTACCACTGGAGGGTATTCACTATTTTTTGTTGTTTAAGGCCTCTTGAAGAATTTTCTTCTCTTCTTATATCTTATATGTCTATCTTTAAAGGTCCACCCGGCTATCTGTTCTTGGAGCAGACAATGCAAACAGCACCTTAACCAAATTTTCAGAATCACAAGACACTTCTTTTTCCCTGATGAGCTCCAAAACCAGGTCTTTGGGAACAGTAACTGCTCCTGGACCTACATCAGGACCACCTAAAGAAACTCTAGAAAGTGTCTTGTTGGCTCTAGATGCAGAGAAGTAGGATAAATGCAGAATGACCATCTTTTATTAACTGTTTTAATCTGTACTGACAGAATCGTTTATGTCCCTTCCCTCAAGACCCAAGAAGCTTCGATTTCATCCAAAACAGTTGTACATTTCTGCCAAACAAGGGGAGTTACAGAAGGTCCTGCTGATGTTGGGTAAGGAAGATGTCTACAATTAGATTTTTCATTCAGATATCTGGTATGGAAAATATTTGTTTTTCCAGTGGATGGCATTGACCCTAACTTCAAAATGGAGAGCCAGAGCAAACGCACACCGCTTCATGTAGCAGCTGAAGCAGGCCATCGGGAAGTCTGCCATATGCTAATACAGGTTTGGATACTTTTTTGTAAACTATTTTCAAGATGAAAAGATACCGTTTTATATTTTGGCCACTTTATTTTTCAGGCTGGAGCAAACCTTGACATGTGTGATGAGGACCAGCGCACACCTCTAATGGAGGCATGCGAGAACAACCATCTTGACACCACGCGCTATCTTCTGCGGGCAGGAGCCATCATCTCTCATAAGGTTACCCATTAAAGTCCAAGAAGTACGGTATTACTCTCTTTGCATCTGAATTGCTTCTTGTTTGCTTTTTACTGTAGGATGTTGAAGGTTCAACGTGTCTCCATCTTGCTGCTAAGGCTGGCCATTTTACCATTGTGCAACATCTGCTGTCCACAGGCTTTATTGATATTAATTCCCAGGTTTGTCATTGCCTTTTACATTAAAAAGTGTTAGCTGGGAGTGTATTTGGCATATAAGAAGAATCAGAAAATTGTTTGCACTCTTGTTAAAACCATTTGTAAACGATTACTTTCACTAGAGCAATTTTACCTGTCAGACACTTGCTTGTTTACACACACACACACACACACACACACACACACACACACACACACACACAAACAAAAAGGATTAGATTTTCATGCTTAAAAAAATAACAAGTTTAATCAGAGCTTGGTGTGTTTAGGTGGGTGAAAAACGTTTTGAAAAAAAACTTTTTTTTTTTTTAAGTATTTACTTCACCCAACTTTATGGGCCTGACAGTTAATCGGAAAGGCAGTATAAATATAAAAAAGAAAGTATCCAAAAAGTCTTAAACATTGTGTTCCCTTGCCTTGCAATACTTATTTGCTTTATCTTGCAAACTATTTTGTTCCATTTTACCAAACTGTAAAAGTTTAGAAACACTGTTTTTACGCAGAAAAAACTGTGGTCTATTGAAAGAGTATATTTTCTATGAAGAAAACTTTTTTTATAGCAGTGCACTTTTTACTTTTTACTCACTAATGGTAAATCTGTACTCCAGTTAAGGGGCTACAATGAGCAGCACCTGAATCATTGAGTGCTGATGAGGTTCAAATATGAATTGTGGTGAACACATTGCATTCCGACAGATGGCAGTAGTCCATATTTTCATTTCGAGACAAGACCCAGAATATGCTGCTCATGTAAACAAATCACCATTTACGAATCATTTATTTAAATACTTGACTTTGTCACATTTTGAGAAGCTGTCTGACAGTCTACAAATGGCTCAGCTACTGTCGGTCTTTGGTTTTGCGTTTTGTTTTCTGCAAATAGTGACCAAGATTCTTCTCTTTACATCCAAGTCTGACTCAGAGCCAAAAAGATCTCTCTTTTTTTGCCATTGACCTCAACAAGCCTGATGCTGATTGAACATGTTGAATTGAGAAAACTGCCAATGATAGCCGACCTGTGCAACACCAACTGCCCAACAAGCCAGACGGCAGATCATCAGCTTGGTGTGTCCATCACTTGGATCTATGTTAGCAAAACGCAAGCTTTGAATGCTCACATGTTTAAGCAGAAGATAATATGGCAATGTCTATGTGTTTCTTCTTGCCAAAAACCATTGGCAAGATATTTAATAACATTTATTTATTTTTTACATCTGTAATGGAGACGTGAGTCTTATAAATTGAAATGTAACATGAACATTTCTTATTCCAGGATGATGGAGGCTGGACAGCTATGATATGGGCCACAGAGTATAAGCATGTTGATCAAGTAAGACTTCTGCTCTCAAATGGGGCTGACATCAATGTCAGAGACAAGGTATGTTTGACATGATCTACCTGGAATTAGTTTTAGATGATGAATGTTTGTTTTAAAGCTCCATTGCAATCTTGATTCTAGGAGGAAAATATTTGCCTACACTGGGCCGCATTCTCTGGCTGTGTGGAAATAGCAGAGATCTTGCTAAGTGCCAAATGTGATCTCAATGCTGTCAACATGCATGGAGACTCGCCTCTGCACATAGCATCACGGGAAAGCCGACTTGAGTGTGTAAAGTGAGTAGGCGCTTCAGATCTTTAGATTTCGGAATATTTTCACATGCTTTCAAAATCAAGACGTAGGGTTTTAACAAACTGCGTTTACATGTTGCTATGTTGAAATAGATGCCGAGGAGGTTAAACTTAACTAGAGTATATTTTATATTAAAAAATATATATTTATCTTAAATTATCAACATGATGCTAATTTTGCATTAAAATGCTTCCAAATACGTTTTATTCAATAGTAGGGATGCGACGATTAATTCTATGTAAATAGCGGTTGAATTTGTCACGATAAATTAAAAAATTAAAACAATTCTAAAAACTGTGTTTCTGTTTTACGGTAAAAAATTATCCAATTAAAAAAAACGTTTGGCAACTCAGCACTAGTTTAATGTTACAAGCTTATATGAAACTGAGGCTAATATGTATGTGCAGTTGCACACACTGGATTAACAATGGCTCTTGACAGCAGCACTTTTTCCCCCGAAGAAGCGGTAGTTGGGAACATTTTTGCTACACACTCACTGTAGAGAATGGACCTTCATGCAAAACATTCCAAAAAAGATTAACTCCTAATAATATATATATATATATATGTATATATATATATATATATATATATATATATATATATATATATATATATATATATATATATATATATATGTATGTGTGTGTGTATTTATTTTGATGTATGAATATACTTGCATCTAAACGGAAATAAAGCCGGTTTGGAAAACTTAATTATTTATATTTAAAGACATCAGGAACACAGCCATTTTCAGACAACAGATGTAAATTTCATAAAATAAGAAGAATACTATTCTCTCATTCAACATCAAAACCGATAGGAGTTGCCCTACTTGTGTTTGTTATCATAATCAATCACCCTGGTTACAATCTTAAATGCTATCTAAATTTTTATTTGTGTAAAATCTCTGCTTAAAATGTAACAAATGTTATCTTTTAGAATGATTTTGGCACCTATATCCCAGTATAACATTTACATTTATGCATTTGGCAGATGCTTTTGTCCAAAGCGACTTACATTAAGGGAGAGACTATATCCAATCTGTTACAGATACACCGTCAAAATCTACCTAAACTTCTCATAATAGAAATTGTATCAACTGATCAATAAACTATAGCAGGGAGGAAATGAAGGAAGAAGATGAAGACAGAGGAGAAAAAAGTTTTTTTTATAGTAGGTATTCCCTGAAGACAAGAATTTTCAGTTGGTTTTTGAAAGCTGTTAGTGTTGCTGCTTTCCTGACTGGATCAGGGAGTTTGTTCCACCATCCAGGGACAGTGAAAGAGAAGCTTCTGCTGAGAGATCTTCTGCCTTTGTGGGACGGAACCATGAGTTGCTGTTCCTTCTCTGAGCACAGGCTTTTGGAGGGCATGTAGGAGTGTATGAGCTCGCGGAGGTTAAACAGAGGTTGTTTTGGAGATAGTTTTGTACGCCAGCATCAGCAATTTGAATTTAACATGAGCTGCAATGGGGAGCCAGTAAAGAGTGATGAAGAGGGGAGTAACATGACCTGGCTTCGGTTCCTTGAAGATAAGACGAGCTGCAGAGTTCTGGATCATCTGCAGAGGTTTGAGAGTGTTTGCTGGAAGTCCTGCTAGGAGAGCGTTGCAGTAGTCCTTGCTCTAGACGTGAGAGGACCAGAGCCTGAATCAAGAGTTGAGTTGCATGCTCAGTTTAAGAAGGACCTGATCTTTTGAATGTTGTGCAGGGCAAATGCTCGAGTTGTCTTTGTGATGTGGTATTTGAAGGACAGCTGTTCATCCAAAATCACTCCAAGATTCCTGACTGAAGGAGAAGAGGTGATTGCAGAGGATTCCAACTGGATGGTGAGGTCGTGATGCACAAAGGGATTGGCTGGGATCACCAGAATTTCTGTCTTGGCCATGTTCAGCTGTAGGTGATGGTTCTTCATCCAAGTAGAGATGTTGTTCAGGCAGTCAGTTATGCGGGTACTTACTGATAGGTCATCAGGGGGAACAACAGATAGAGTTGAGTGTCATCAGTGTAGCAGTGGTAGGGAAATCCGTGTTTGAGGATGATTTGGCCCAGGGAGGTGGTGTAGATGGAGAAGAGAAGGGGCCCAAAGACTGAACCCTGGGGAAACCCGGGGAGTTGTGTTGGAGACTGTATGAGTGTTGGACACCTCACCCCTCCACCCGACACTGAAAGGTCTACCAGTGAGATAGGACTCAAGCAAATTGTGTACAGTTCCAGTGATGCCCAGTGGAGAGATGGATCGGATGGTTGACTGTGTCAGACGCAACAGAGAGATCTAGTAGGATGAGGACAGGATATCTGTAGTTAGCCCTGGCCCTTCGCAGCGCTTCAGTTACAGACAAAAAAGCCATCTCAGTTGAGTGTCTATTCTTGAAGCCTGATTGGTTGTCATCGAGCTTGTTGTTCTGAGTCAGGTAAGTAGATAGTTGATTGAATACGACCCGCTCAATGAGTTTTGCAGTGTAGGGCAGCAAGAGACAGGTCTGTAATTTTCCACCAGAGATGTGCTGAGTGTAGGTTTCTTGAGAAGCGGTGTGACTCTGGCCAACTTGAAGGTGTTAGGGAAATATGTGGGTAGTGATCGAGGAGTTGATAATGTGAGTGAGGGCAGGTGTGATTGTAGGTGAGATGGTTTGTAGAAGGTGAGAGGGGATGGGATCGAGGGGAGTAAATGAGTTTGGACACCTGATCTTTTGTGAGTGGAGTGAATGAGGACATGCAAGGTGTCGAGGATTGTGGATGATAATGTTCTGTGGATTGTGTTTTTTTCTGTTAATTTTGGCTTAGTAGATGACTGCATTAACTACTTCATTAATGATGGCTTCTGGGATAAAGTAAATTGCAAACACACCTTGAAATTTTACTGGTACACTGACAAGTTTTACTGGGGCTTGTGCATTTTAAGTCCTGGTTTTGTTCCAGTTTAGCTTGCTAATTATCTGTTGATTTCGTTTTCCAAACCCAGTTTTTTTTTTTTTTTCAACTCAACATTTTTCTTCTCTAATCCAAAAAGGAAAAAATATATAGTTTTTGTTTTAAACTGTTAATTTGTTCTGCATTATTTGTTTTCTGAGTGGCTTAAAAGTTTAAAGTTATGAATACAACTTTAAAAATAAGAGTTTTTAAAAACATTTATTAATGAATGAAAAAAAAAATTATTACTGTGATTATTTCTCGGACTATAATCGTACAACCAAAATCTATATTCGTTGCATTGGTCTTTGTTTGTTATTAAACAAATGTTTTTAATATATTTTTTTCATCTCCTTTAGCTTATTTTTATCCCGAGGTGCTGACATAACCATAAAAAACAGAGAGCGAGAGACACCTTTGGAGTGCTGCAATCAAAGCTCCAAGGTTTGGAACACCCTTCAAGCCAGCAAAAGGAAGAGAGAAGTTAATCACAATGAGGCTGGAACTGGAGAGAAGCTTCTCAACAAGTATTAACACCCTCTGTCCTCCAACTATCAGGATTAACCTGTTTATTCAGGGCAGGATAAGAATGAATGAAGTGATTAATCTCTGTGTAACTGGTTTCAGGGACATTGCACGAGGTTACGAGAAAGTTCCCGTCCCATGTGTGAACACAGTGGACAATGAACCATGTCCTGATAACTACAAATACATCCCGGCTAGATGTGTTACTTCCCCACTGAACATTGACAAGAACATCACACACTTGCAGGTAAGTGTATCTGGTTTGGATAGTAGAACAAAATAGTGACTCTTTGCTGATTTTAATTAAATGTTGTACTTCACAGTACTGTGTCTGTAAAGATGACTGCTCCTCAGCAAACTGCATGTGTGGACAACTCAGTCTGCGCTGCTGGTATGATAAAGTAAGTGTTGCTTTTAACAGAGAATGCAAAGATGTTTTGAGGCTTCAACAGCGACTTGCTTTTGAACTGCTGTTTATAGATAAAGTTTAAAACCTCTCCCTCTAGAGGTGAACCTTGCTAAGCACAGGAGAAACTTTATCTTGTGTTCTCTGCTCTTCTTTCATAGAACATGCTAAGGACACAAGACAAGATAAAAATGGAGTACTTTTTAGGCTAATTTTTAACATTAACATTAGCCTAAAACATTTAGGCTAATGTTAAACTGAACATTAGCCTGGTTTAAAGCAGTTTCTCCCATATGATTCCAGACCTTCTCTATCAAATGAAATGAAGTCATTGAGTGTTTTCGTCCTGGTTAAATAAATTTGCATAATTAGATGTGCATTTAAGCAAATGCAAGCGGCTTGGGGTTACTTATGGGAAATTCCAAAAGTTGCGTGTGTAGTAAACAAGACTGCTAACAGAGTAATGTTGGAGTCAAGCTATTTGAGATGCCGGTTAACGGCAACTGTAGTAATTTGTCTATGCTATGAGTTGCTACTACCGACTTCCGTTGCTGCTCTACCAGCAGTCACAGCCCCTTCAGCTGTTTGCTGATTGGACTAGTAACAATCTTAATGGGAAAAATGAAGCTCAATTGCTCAGTTCTGGACCCTCCCTATGAAATAAAGCTGGTTTAACCGGGCTAACTAAGCATAGCAGACATGGTGATCAATATGATCTGAAAAAAGGCAAGAGGATGGGGAACAACAGCCATCAAAATACATCATGGGAAATGTATCTAATTAGTGGTGTCAGTACTGCTGTAAGAAATCAAACAACAAACACACCAAGTTTCACTTAAAGTCAGTTAAATATGAAATCATTTTCTTCTCAAGAAAATTATATGTTTTTCCATATGTGTGATTTGTAAAATATAAACTTCCTGATGGCAGTATGAAGATTCCCAAAGCATGATTGTCATCCAGTAATTTAAACTAATAGCTTTGATCATGTTTTTCCCTCTATCTATAGTTTTATTATATATATATATATATATATATATATATATATATATATATATATATATATATATATTCATTTTTTGAGTCCTGCAAACCACTGACAAAGTTTATAAGCAAATGGTCTTCTGTATCTAGTGAGTTGTACCCAAACCAGTTCCATACAGTCAAAGTCCCTCCATTTTTAGTATTTAACTCTTCCTTTGAACTTCCTGCAGCCATTCTTGCTTTCCATCTCTGTTTTGTGTACTAATTTGATCTGTGTATGTCTTGCTGTTTAAGCATACGTAAAATGCATGAAGGCATTATGTTAACGTGATTGTCCCTTAATGTCACCCTTATGTTTCATTCTTTGGAAAACCATGATGCTGTCAAGGCTTAGTAACAAAATGTATGAACAAACACTAAGAGAAACTGATCAAACCCTCTTGTCAAAACATGTGATTCTCAAAAACAAGTTTACATTTTTTAATGTTTTTAAAAATGATACACGTTCACAGTTTTTGGAGTAATTTATCAAAGTAAGTATTAAATGGATTATTTGACTGTACTGTATAGACCAGTGCATTGTTGTATACCTACATTAAGACCATCAGTTACAGTTCTCTGTCACCAACATCAAAAACCTGTTGATAATACAAGCACCTGAAATGGAAATGACTTTCACTGTGTGTGTCAAAATGCTCTGTGTTCAGGACAGTCGTCTGCTCCCTGAGTTCCACCATGAGGAGCCTCCTCTGATCTTTGAGTGCAACCATGCTTGTTCCTGCTGGAGAACGTGCAAAAACCGTGTGGTACAGAATGGACTGAGGTAAAGTACTCCATATTGAATTTGACATTTCATTAGTGTTTGTATTCAGCTGCCAGAAGACCTGGCATCAGTCAGCTCATATGGTTTGGAAATTTCATAGTTCAACAAGTAGGTAATGGACGTTTTGTTTTCAGAGTAAGACTGCAGTTGTTCAAGACTGAGATGATGGGATGGGGTGTAAAAACATTACAGGATATTCCACAAGGAACATTTGTTTGCGAGTGAGTTTGACTTCATTTTTTCTCTTATTTTTTTGTCAATTTTTTATGGTGTAAATTCACGAAAGCGAAATAAGTTAACACAATTACTAATCGAAAAACTAAATAAAAATTCAAAAAAAATTCCAGCACATAAGAAAACAGTACAGAAAGCACAACAAATAAGAAAGCAAATGAACAGCTTGTAAAACACAACAACAAAGTCGAAACCAACTTAACACAAGAGTTTAGGGGCCACAGAGTTTCCTCTCTGCTTTTTGCAGATGATGTTGTCCTTTTGGCTCCCTCGGCCAGGACCTTCAGCATGTGTTGGGGAGGTTTCCAGCTGAGTGTGAAGCGGTAGGGAAGAGGATCAGCACCTCTAAATCCGAGGCCATCGTTCAGAACCGGAAAAGGGTAGTTTGCTCAGTCCAGGTTGGAGGAGAGATCTTGCCTCAAGTGAAGGATGGAGCGTGAGATTGTCAGGCGGATTAGTGCATCGGCTGCAGTAATGCGGTCGATCTACGGATCTGTTGTTATGAAAAAGGAGTCGAAAGGCTAAGCTCTCAATTTATTGCTCAATCTACGTTCCTGATCTCACCTATGGTCATGACCGAAAGAATAAGATCTCGGATACTAGCAGCCGAAATGAGCTTCCTCCACAGGCTGATGGGCCGCTCCCTTAGAGATGGGTGACGAGCTCCATCACTCGGGAGAAGCTTGGAGTAGAGCTGCTGCTCCTCCACATTGTGGGGAGTCTGTTGAGGTGGCTCGGGTATCTGTTCCGGATGCCTACTGAACGGCTAACTAGAAAGGTGTTTTGGGCATGTCCTGCCAGAGGAGACCACAGGAAAGACCCAGGATTTGATGTAAAGATTATGTGTCCAGATTGGAATGGGAACGCCTCGGTGTTCCCCTGGTAGAGCTGGAGAAAGTGTCCTCGGTAAGGGAGGTCTAGGCATTCTTGCTTAGAATGCTGCCCCGCAACCCACCCCGGATAAACAGATGAAGATTTATGGATGGATGGATGGATGCAAACACAATGACATTTTGACCAAAACAGTTCTCAATTCAGAAATTGTTGAAGGGCTGCTTGTTGGAGAGCTCAGCATGATTGACAGAAATGTTGTCCAAACATTGCTAAGTTGTTGATTCTCAAATTGTATAATCCCTTTCTGTTTTGGTTGAAATTTCGTTGTGTTTTCTGAATGTTTCATTTTATTTTCTTATTTGCTGGAGTGTTTTCTGAAATGCCAAGTTGAGTTTCAATTTGTAATTGTGTTTTTTAACTTGATAATTGTCTTTGATAATTGTGAATTGTTTTGCACCTCTCTATATTTGCAGTAACTATTTGTGCGTGCCATTGTCAGTGGTCTAATAACCAATTACCTTGTAACAGATATGTGGGTGAGATCATCACTGACACAGAAGCAGATGTCCGAGAGAATGACTCCTATCTTTTCAGCCTGGACAGCAAGGTATCACCATCAGAGGACTCGACTTTTCCCATTAAGCAGTGTGTTTTGGACCTGAAAGGAAACCCAGAAACGAACAAAATTTTCCAAAAACTATTCTGAACAGAAACATGGCCTAACTGAACAATATCATTGTTTTATTGATTTCTTTACTTTTTGCAGCAGCCAATCATTAACTGAAAACTATGCATGTGATGCTGATGTAAGCATCCTGAAATGCCTTCATAAGGTCTGTTACTAGGGGAAACCTCTTTAGTGATAGCCTTATTAGTCTGTCAACAGAGGGAATAAGGTGTGTAGGTATGTGTACAAAAACTATTGGAATTATTAGCCTCATGCAAATAAAGGAATACTGTGTTTTAGTGTTCTTCCAGTTGGACTACTTTACTAAGCTAATTTGTTTTAGTTAATGTGTTTCATGTTTGTATACAAATGTTCTCTAATGTTGATTTATTTTACAAACTTCTGACAGACATGTTGGCATTTGATTAAACTTGTGTGTATTATAATAGATGCTTTTGTTAAGCTTTATATGCTCTAGAGTAAATTTTATCGTGTGAGATGTTATTTTTGAACACGAGTGTGTCTATATGCATCGTCAAAATAATTTTTAGCATTAGGAAAAAAGAAATTATATAAATATATTATAAATATATATTTTTATATTATATATAAATGTATTTTCAGCTGAAAACAGAACAATGTTTTTTCATTCAAGCCCTGCTTCAAACATATATCATGAACATGGCCATTCGAATATCACAGAAACTGCCTTTTTTGACCATACCAATACACTTCTTTGTGATGGTCTTTAAGCTTTTTGAATAAATGAATGACATTGAAGTTTTTCTAATCATTATAATTACTTCTTAAGAAAGAACATATAAAATCGGAATAAATGCTAAATCATCATTAAAATGTATAGACTACTCTGGAATGCAAGTAATTTTTAAGAAGTTGATACTATTGAACAGAGTTGCGAAAAAAGTAAACATTTTTGTTTTTGAATTTAACAAGTTTGAAGTATGATCCATATGTGAGTTAAAAAAACACCCAGAAAAATTTCACAGCCAGCTCAGAGTAAGATTAGCATTAGAAAAGTAATAATACTGCCAAAATTGGAAGAAAAAAGAAAGCCAAGAAGACCCAATAAGACCCTAAAAAAGAACACACTATTCATTATTCAAGGAACATTTTTTTTTGCCAGCTGAAAGAATTAGTGCCCCGATTTTTATTTTTGTAGTAAATTTCTCAGAAGAGCCTTTTAAGGAGAGTCTTATCTTTTCCAGTTTCAGAAAACGAAGAGTCTCTAATCCAAAGGCATGGTGGTGTTGGTGACTTCCGTTTACAACATTTGTTTTTAAATGAAACTTTAAAAGTTTCACTTTATCATTGTGTATCTTTGTAGGAATTTGAGATTTTTAACAAAAGTAAAGTCTCAAGAAAATGGATTTTAATTGTAGTCTTTTGCAAGTTGAATCCTTTCTATCTCGTCTGATTTCAGGTGGATGATATGTACTGCGTCGATGCACGTTTCTACGGCAACATCAGCCGCTTCATAAACCATCAATGTGAGCCAAATCTGCTCCCCTGCCGAGTGTTCACCTCCCACCAGGACCTCCGATTTCCTCACATCGCTTTCTTTGCCTGCAAGAACATCAGCGCTGGAGATGAGCTTGGGTCTGAATCACATCTTTATCATTTTGAGATACTGAATTTAGCTACTGTAATCATTTTAAATGAAAGAGTCACAAAACTCTTGAAACTGACTTTAGATTGTGTGTTGAACACATTAAGGTGAGGGACACCTGTCCCTATTTGTAGAAAATACAATTTTCCTTCACAACTGACTTGTTAGCTGTGATGTATGTGCACTTTTTTGAGACCTAAAAACTCAAAATACAATAACAAATGTATTATAAATACTGCATTCAACAAATCCAGCAGCCATCTCCCAAACCCATTAATGCAAGATGAGTCTGATGAAGAGTCTGCTATTGTTCACTTTTGCCAATTTTATAAACAAACGACTTGATGAATTTAAACAACTCTAACATGAGTGTGTTCACGTCAGTTTTAAATACAAATTTTTAATACAAATGACAGACAAGGGCTTCCAATCCCATTATTCTTTAATTCTGTAAAATGTATTGTTCATGAATGCTTACTATAGATATTTACTGTTCTCCAGTGATGCTCCATGTTAACTGTCTAGAGATTCAGGCTAAAGAACACCACCTCCCCCACGCTCATGCCTTTTGTTCATCTGGAAAAGGTTCCAAAATGAGTGTTCTGTTCTGTCATTGAGGGGTGTAGCTTGTTTTCAGTTCAGTCAGCACTATTATAATAGCAATAATTATTATGTCATTATAATAGCAAACGGTGTTCAAGTCTGTTCTGCACAGAAGAAGATCTTTGTACGCATGCTGTTAAAATAGCAATGTTTGTACTAAGACATGCAAAATCTATTAATTAACGGTTTACTATTATAAAGTATTGATTGTATTGCATCACTACAAGTTAATTAATAAATGAAATATTGATTTAATAATTTTGTAAATTCAGCAATGTACTCTTTTCATGTTTGAAATCTTCCAAAGGTTGAACATTCTTAATAGCTGTCCTTTTAAATGAATGTCATTTCTAAAAAAAAATAAAATAAAATAAAAAAAAAACTTAAAAGACATATTTAAAAGAAAAAACATAAGGCTATGTTGGTATTGGCATGAATCAAATAAAGAATGATTATCATTAAAGGTACTCTGAGCTATATAAATTTAGATCTGTGTTTATAATGAAAAAACTAGGTTATGTTTTGAAGATATCCAAAATATTTGAGCTCTGGCAGAAAATGTAGGATGCTGTATTATAAAGTAGTCAAATTTACAAAACCGGTGAAACACTTGCCACTCACTAAAACATAGACATCTGTTCATGCTGTCATTCTAACTATTTGATTGGCTCTCCAGATTCGACTATGGTGATCCCTTCTGGGAGGTGAAAGGGAAGCTGTTCAGTTGTAAATGCGGTTCATCCAAATGCAAGCATTCAGAGGCCACCATCGCTCAGAGACAGGCTGACAGTACACCAGGAGACCAGCAGCCCAGCGCCCTTCCTGATACCAGCACCTCTGTCCCCTCCAGCCCCAGCTAAACCCTCCGACATCTCTCTTTGCAACTCTGCCATCTCCAGCCTGGGAAATTGGATGTTATACCCATAGTGCCATGTTCTAGTCTGGTGGTCTGAAAGCATGGTTTGGAGACATGGGTTTTAATATTTCAGACCATGCTGATCACAATCGGTGGATTTTTGATTGAGGCAGATCGAACCAATCAGGGACTGTGTTGCACTTAACTTTTTTTATGTTGAACATTTGGGCATCACAGACTCGAGACTTTTATGTTTTTCTGCAATTCTGCAATTATTTAGAAGGGGAAAAATCTAAAAGATCTTACTCTTTCGTTGTTTCTCTTTGTCTGTTTTACTAAGTATGCAGAAAGAAATACCATTAAAAGACCAACTTTTTCATCATGTACAAACCTTTTTTTACTGAGAGGCTTTTCCTGCTTGGTTCTCTGACGTCATGTCAGTGCTACCAATGGCCAGAAAGGAACTTTTTTGGCTTGTTTTGTTTTCCGGTGAAGCTCAGTTCTTGAGGAAATTTATGTTTTGTGATGATCTGCCAGTGGAAAAAAAGTAGAAACGAGCCCTATGGGTTTTATTCCTGCATGTTCCAGACACGGCTGTTGTTTAATGCATATTACTTGCACCCTCATCAAAGCAAACAGAAAAATGTACAACATTTTGAACATTTCTACGTGTACTTGCGCATAGGACTGGAACTTTGTATTGCGCTCAATTGTCGGAAAACGCAATGGTGCTGAAAAAGGTAATTTTTTTATTACTTGGTGAATACATGTTGTAAAATAAGTTTTTTTTTTCCTCTCATTTTTATTTTTAAATGTATAGTTTTTTTTTTCCTAACTGTAGTTTGAGACATGTAGCCTGTATCAGTTTTGTTCTTTCGGTCCATGTTGTTGGTGAATTTATTGCTGTCTTTTAAAATGTTGATAGAGTAGTCATGTCCTTCGTGTAAATCCGGACGTGCAGATTCAGAACACTGCTGAACCAGACGAAAAGAAGAAAAGGAAAAGAATTGTGGACACTGAAACTGGCCGCACAATGATACTGGTTGTGCTTTTCTTTTTAAATAAATTTACTACTAAAAAAGGAACATCTCTGTCAGTCTTATCCAAAAATATCAGGAAGCACTTTGATGGTAAAACATAGCTTGTTAATGCTAAAGGGAAAAAAAGTGAAGTGAAAGTGACCAGATGGCCAGGTATGGAGTAACCTATACCTGGAATTTGTGCTCTGCATTTAACCCATCCAGTGTACACACACAGCAGTGACAAACACACCGTGAACACACACCCGGAACAGTGAGCAGCCATGCCCGCAGCGCCCGGGTAGCAGTCGGGGAACTGGTGCCTTGTTCAAGAACACCACAGCTGTGGTTGTTGAAGATGGCGAGCAAGTGTTTCATCACTCATCACCTTCAACTCGGGATCAGAAGGTTGCTGGTTCTATCCACCAAGTTTATCTCCTTATCCACCAGACCACAATTGCCTAGGTAATGGCATAGATGTAGCGCATAAAGGTACATTATGTTGGTTTTTATGATTAATTCGCTTGGATTATTTAATAGTTCAGCAATTGTTTTTAATGTTTTGGGGCAATTTCTCAAGGATTTTTTTTAAGGAAAATGGGATCACATGGGATTGAAATAAAAATCTGAATTTAAATCTGAAATGTAGCTTCTGCAATACTGTAAGTTCCAGATACTTGACCCAAACACAAATACCTGCTGGGACTGAAGATCTGCGTGTTCTGTCTTGGAAAAAAAAAACATTTAACAGATTTTAATAATTCATATACTTTTTCACCTGACTCAATTGATTTGTAAAAGTTTTTACCTTTACCATTATTCTTAATCTCAACAAAGACATTATAATGTTATTTCTATTGATAATATCATTGACCTAATTTGACTTACTCTTGATGCTAATATTAAGAGTTTCTACAGGACCTTAACATTTTCAATTTAAAAGCTCAAATTTTAGGTTTAAAAAATGTTACTTTTTTTTTTCTAGGACTTAATATTTGTCTCATTTTTCTGATGTCCATGTAAAGCTCATTTGGAATGGGTTTTTGTTGCTTGGGGATGGAAAAGATCGACACAATGCTCCTAAATGCTAAAGAAATTTTAAAAATCAGAGATAGGATTGCCATGGTCTGAGAAAATGTACATAAATGCTTAAACATAAATCATCATTAGAGTTGCCAAAATTAGAGAAACAGCTCATATACACTTAAAACCATAAAAGTAATGCACAAAATCTAAAAGGCAATTGTTGGATTTCCAGATGTTAGCGTAAGGCATGTAAATGTAAAAAAAAAAGAATACTTTATTGAAGAATCACAATTGGAGAAAACATTCGTAAATGCTCAAACACATGAAATGGATGGTTAGGTTTTAAACAATTTTTTGGAAACATACTGTTTAATATACAGAATGTTTTGTTTGTGTTTTTGATGTTCTGATCTAGATATTATATTTCAAACACCCTCAACAAGGTTTTTAAAAGTCTTAAAATGTCGCTTACAAAACCTGCAGAAACCCCGTTATGAACCCTTAAAAGTGTCTCGGTAAATAAAGAGTGACAGAAGAGAGTTCAAACATTTGCTAGCATTGCTGTGTAGTAAACAAGCAGTACATCAAATTCAATCTACATACAACTTATAAAACATGAACTAAGAGTAAAGCATTATTGTCTAAATCTTAATTTAAATTGATTACTGTAAAAGAAAAGCATTAAAGTTTACTCCAGGGTTACTACGTGATGGGGAAGAGCTCTGAAAAAAAAAAACAGGCCAATTCTGAGAATAAAAGGCCAGGAATCCTGTCTGCCTTGAATAACCTTTTAAGACCAATCTCCTCACAGAGAGGTGTGGCTTAATTAGGAAGCCAATCAGGAATGTCAAACTTGTTGAGAGTGAGACCTTTGTGAAGGATTATAATTTTGTGAAATACAACAACATCACTGTACACTAAAACATTTAAATCCAAACATACACTGGTTAGCAGGACGTCCCATTAGGAATATGACTGAACAAATTAATTGGTGTTTGGAAGTACACGTTTGATGGCTGGCCCCTATCATCACTGTAGTAGAAGGTTGTAAACATGTGACGTTGCAATACAGATTAAAATAAACCCTACTGTTTCATTATGTGAGTGCGAAGAGAGACACACAAGCAGGAATCATGAATTTCTCAACCTTACACTACCACTCGTTGGCTGATGACACACATTTCTGTGTCATGTTTCTGCTAACCCCCTGATCTGTTGCTTTTTTTTTTAGCACTCTGGCTTTAAAACAAATTGCTTATTGTCAATTCTCATATAGAATTGTTGAGACGTAAACATTTTTTTTATATCGACAATTAACCTTTAACCACATATTTCAACTGCTTTTTTCACAATGAGGTGGGAACACGGGTGAACAGATCTCGACTCTCCCCCAGTTCACTTCCTACCAGACTCTTCACTGTACTATTACAATAAAGGCAAAATGGGTCTTAAAATAATCTTTTAAAAAACTTCAGCTTAGAATGGCTGAGGCGGAGTATATGAACAATATGAGTCACACCTAAAAGAAGTTTAATGTGAAACAGGAAGTGTTTTGATTTCTTATCAAGCTTTTTTCTTTCACTTTCATAAACAGTTTGCGTATTCCCTTCCTGGTCGCTTAGCATTTAGGTGGTCATTTATCCAGAGAAATTTAGCTGGTGATTGAGACTCGCTGGCTTGATAAAAAGCTTCTAACAAGCAGGAAACGCCTTTCCGGAATCCACACACTTTGTCCTGTCTGTGTCTCTATTACAGCAGTCAGTACTTCTCTGAGGATTGTGCTTGGTGGATTTACCATTACAACTGAGACACAGTATTGTGAAAACTGAATATTTCATGTGATAGAACCATGAGGAGGTCAACTCTCCGAGAATCAGACTGGAAAGAGAGAAAGTCCACGGTGATCTATGGTACGATTTTCTCTTGGTGTTTCTTGTACAAGGTTCTGCAGTCTCTCTGAAGAAGGACAATGGTGGAAAAGAAATTCTATTAATAATTCTATAAATATTAAGCAAATATTACACATCATGCAAATTGTTTTTCATCCCGAAGAAACTAAATTATGTTATAGTGTCTGAGTGATTTTAATTTTAAAACTAATAAAATGCTCTCATTTTAATGATGATTCTCAGAGATTAGAAGGAAAACCTTCTTAAAGATATACAAATGTAGATTCAAGCAGAGCAAAAAAGAGCTTAATTAGTGGAAGTAGGTGTGTTGCATGAAGGTTTAAGTGAAACTGTACCTGCCTGCGGTCGTCCAGGAATTGACCAGGAACACCTTTACAAGACACGCACATGTAGCTTACAACAAAGTCAAGAGGAGCTTAATTAGTGGAATCAGGTGTGTTGTATGAAGGTTGAAGTGAGACTGTACCTGGCTGCAATGCTTCAGGAATTGACCAGGAACACATTTTACAAGAGACAGATGAGTAGCTTTACACAAGCTAAAAGGAGCTTATTTTCAGTGGAATCAGGTGTGTTGCATGAAGGTTGATGTGAAAATGTACCTGGCTGCGTTCCTTCAGGAATTGACCAGGAACACCTTCTCCAAGACACACGAGTAGTTTCAAACATAGTCAATAGTAGCTTAATTAGTAGAATCAGGTGTGTTACATTTTTTTACGTTTAAGTAAAACCTTTAGGCATTGACCAGAAACACCTTTTCCAAGAGGCACTTGAACAGAAATAAAGTCAAAAAGAGCTAAAGTAAAATTATATCTGGCTGCAGTCCTCCAGAAATGGACTTTGAGATTAAAGAAATTCCTGGAGGCCCACAATTACACACAATTTACTGTCAAAACAAACATCAAACTAATTAAGGGTCTCCATTTCTTGTTTGCATTTTGCTGCTTTTAATTCACACAATCACACAATTTTATTCTAAAATGTAAAATGTTATGTTTATGTGTGATTTATGTTTGTGTGGGAAGAGACAATTAAGGTAAATAATCTACCATTTTCACACTTTAACATGCCCCGGAGACAGGTAGGAAGGTGCTAGGTGTGTCAGCAGAAAGAAGGAAAGAAGATAAGGAAACATGGTGGTGGAATGAGGAAGTACAGGACATCATCCAGAGGACGAGGCTAGCTAAAAAGAAGTGGGACATCGAAAGGACTGAAGAAAGTAGACAGGACTACAAGGAATCACAGCGCAGGGTGAAGAGGGAGGTGGCAAAGGCCAAACAGAAGGCATATGATGAGTTGTATGCCAGGTTAGACACGAGGGAAGGTGAGAAGGAATTGTACAGATTAGCGAGACAGAGAAACAGAGATGGGAAGGATGTGCAACAGATAAGGGTGATTAAAGATAGAGATGGAAGGATTCTTACAAGTGAGGAGAGTGTGCAGAGAAGATGGAAGGAGTATTTTGAGGAGTTGATGAATGAGGAGAATGAGAGGGAAAGAAGGGGGGAAGAGGTGAACATTGTAGAGCAGGAAGTTGAAAAGATTAGAAAGGATGAGGTGAGGAAGGCTCTGAGGAGAATGAAGAGTGGAAAGGCTGTTGGTCCAGATGACATCCCTGTGGAAGTGTCTAGGAGAGTCAGCAGTGGAGTTCCTATCTAGGTTATTCAACAGGATTCTAGAGAGTGAGAAGATGTTTGAGGAATGGAGGAGAAGTGTCCTAGTGCCAATCTTTAAGAACAAGGGTGATGTGCAGAGTTGTAACAACTACAGAGGTATAAAATTGATGAGCCACACAATGAAACTCTGGGAAAGAGTAGTGGAAGCTAGGCTAAGAAGGGAAGTGGATATTTGCGAGCAGCAGTATGGCTTCATGCCCAGGAAGAGCACTACTGATGCGATTTTTGCTCTGAGAATGCTAATGGAGAAGTACAGAGATGGTCAGAAGGAGCTGCACTGCGTCTTTGGGGATTTAGAGAAAGCATATGACAGGGTGCCGAGAGAGGAGCTATGGTCCTGTATGAGGATGTCAGGAGTGGCAGAGAAGTACGTCAGAGTAGTTCAGGATATGTATGAGAGAAGTATGACAACAGTGAGATGTGCTGCAGGTCAGACGGAGGAGTTCAAGGTGGAGGTGGGGCTACACCAAGGATTGGCTTTGAGTCCCTTCTTGTTTGCTATGGTGATGGACAGGTAGACAGATGAGGTCAGACAGGAATTTCCATGGACAATGATGTTTGCAGATGACATTGTAATCTGTAGTGAGAGTAGAGAGCAGGTGGAGGGACATCTGGAAAGTTGGAGGTCTGCTCCAGAAAGAAGAGGAATGAAAGTCAGTCGTAGTAAGACAGAATACATGTGTTTGAACGAGAGGGAGGGAAGTAGAACAGTGAGGTTACAGGGGGCTGAGGTCAAGAAGGTGGAGGAGTGTAGGTATTTGGGGTCAACAGTCCAGTGCGACAGGGAGTGTGGAAAAGAGGTGAAGAGGCGAGTGCAGGCAGGTTGGAGTGGGTGGAGAAAAGTGTCAGGGGTGTTGTGTGACAGAAGAGTGTCAGCAAGAATCAAAGGAAAGGTGTACAGAACAGTAGTGAGACCAGCTATGATGTATGGGTTAGAGACCTTAGCAGTGAGGAAGAGACACGAGGCAGAGATGGAAGTAGCAGAGATGAGGATGTTGAGGTTCAGTTTAGGAGTGACAAGGATGGACAAAATTAGGAACGAGCACATCAGAGGAACAGCTCGGGTTGGTTGTTTTGGAGACAAAGTCAGAGAAGCCAGATTGAGATGGTTTGGACATGTGCAGAGAAGGGATAGTAGTTATATTGGTAGAAGGATGTTGGAGATGGAGCTGCCAGGCAAGAGGGCAAGAGGAAGGCCAAAGACAAGTTATATGGGTGTGCTGAAGGAGGACATGAAGGTAATTGGTGCAAGAGTAGAGGATACTGAGGCCAGAGTTAGGTGGAAACAGATGATTTGCTGTGGCGACCCCTAAACTGGGAACAGCCGAAAGAAGAAGAACATGCCCTGGGTCCAGTAGACCCGAACACCTTGTGTGTGATATAAATGTGTAGGGGGGCGTACGTGTGGGGTCATAAAAAATCTGTTCTGATATATGTTTTTCACAGAAAATGAGCCAAGCCCAGTGAATCTCAGCTTCAAATAATAAATGCTTGTTTAATTTTTCTTTTGACGAAAACTGAAAATGGGTCCCACAGACTCGAACACCATACAAGGGTTAAGTGGTGTTTTACAATGTTTTAATTAGAATTCAATAGAATTAAATTGTGTATGAACAAGCTATTTGCTCCGTTTGTGGACCTGTTTTATTCTTTCTGTTTTGACCTCTCTCGTCTAATAAAAAACAAAGCTGTGCGACTGGCCACCCTGGGAACATGGAGGATGTTAACACTGGGAGCGGAATTCAGTTCTTGGGCTCAGACGTCTGAAGCTCCTAACAGGTGGAGGGACAGAAGAGCAGCTATTCCAGATCTCTCCAACAGTGACTGTTTGGATGAAGAGATCCAAGGTCAGAGAGATGACCACAGCATGCCGGAGGTAAGCAGATATGTCACTGTTGTCGATTTGGAGAGGCCTGGGGACTTGAAGAACTCTGATATCATCAGTACCCATGAGAGGTGTCAGGAGCAGGTGGCGCTGCTGGAGCAGAGGTGAGAACTGATGAGTTCAAGACATTTCTATGGAGAAGATGTTGAGCTGTTTTATCATGACTGGCTGTGTTGAATATCAATGATGAATGAAGGTCACTTCACAATGATGCACTTTTTAATGGTCCTACAGTTTAAACCACAATTGTTCTGTTTTATGACGTTCAATTAATCCTTTACACCTTTAACCTTTTTAATTATTAATCTCAGACTAGGTTAAGTAAGTCGAATCCAACCATTTCTAGTTGATTAACACTTGTTCATAAGACTTCTTTGTGGTCTGTTCACTAAAAGTTTTTGTTTCTCACAGCCTTAAAAAAGAAGAAAAAAAATGATAGTCATAAATTGGAATTGAATACATTTTTCGATACAAGTAATCACTTTTTATATTTATATTACAAAATATAATATTCATTACAAAGTCAGTAATTACAAAAAAATCATTACAAAACAGTACTCAACCAATGTAGAATACAGTTTGTTGTTGGTTCTCAACCACCAGCTGCTTCTGTAGCGCCGGAGACGAGCTGCTGCATCTTCCCTGTGTCTTCACCATTTATAACCCTTAGGTCGCGGTTGCACTATGAAATTAACTCCATTCACTTGAATGGGATCGTATACGAAGGTGCAGAAACGGAAGTTCCAGCCTATTTGGTGAAATTCCAGATTCCGCTCTGACGAAAGTTCAGCTGAATTTAACGTCGACTTGCGATCATGATGTGACTACTAAGCACAGATTGGAGAGGTCCGAGCATGTGTTAACTGAAATCTTGTTTCAAGCTTGATAACTTTTGTTAGGGCTTCAGTGTTCATCAGAGTGAAACCTGCAGCCGTTTGGACAGTGTATATTTGGAGCTTTATATTTTTTAAATGTACTTCAAGGTCGGGGTCTACGCTGCCGCACCCCATACGGTGGTGTTCGGAGCTTTCAAATGCTTGTCTGTCCGGGTTTATGATGCTTTCAGCTTCACATGAAGGTTGTTCACACAATGAAACATCACACCATGCTGAAGGCGCATGTTAAGAGTATGCCAAGTTCAAGTGTTGCTCAATAGAGCCCTCTCTGTCCATCAAGTAGTCTCACAGATGTCCATAGTTTACTTTTCCCCTTCAAATCTGACCTTTCTTCTACATCTTATTTGAATGCATTTTAAACTCATTTCTAGCCAGATAACTTTAACACACTTGTGACACACTTCATACTAAATTATCTGTAATAAAATAGGCAAGTTTAAAAAGAAAGGATATTTGAAAATATTATTGGAAAAATAATTCCTGAAGTTATACAACTGATACTGAATCCTTGTCTAAATTATGATGCCAATTTTCTTTTTTTTTTTTTTTTTACATTTTAGTAGATAATTAGTGAATTGATATAATATTTAGGATACAATGCATTAAAAAGTCATTGGTTCTTTAGAAATCTTGTTTTTTTAAACATGTGTTTGAGGGGACATGATGCAAAACATCAACAGTGGACGAAGATTTTAATAAAAAAAAAAGAAAAGAAAAATGAAATAACTTTAATAAGTTTTTATTTCCAATCAAAGCCAAAGCCACAAGTTGTTTCACTGTCACTGGTTCCAGCTTACAATGTGTGAAAAGCCCCCTGCTAAGACATTGTATCAGTCCAGCTCAGTAAAACTAATATAAGGATATTACAAATAAAGTGAAGTCGTCACTTTTCATTTTCAGGCCTCATTTCATTTTCGTCCATAACTGTAGGTTAATACTGATCACTAAAAGTCTTCCAAACTATGTTGTGAATTTAGCCACTAGGGGGCTCAAAGAAACTATCTAATAAATAAATGAATGCGTGTCAGTGCACTTGAGTATTTTTATGGGTTCATGTACTATATGCATACAATGCAAACAAAGTGGTCTGAATTAGTCAAACATTCAATAATAATTCATATTTTCCATGTTTTTTTATTATTTACAGGCATTTATGCAATAGAAAGCAATTAATTGCGCGTTATAAACTAAAGCTAATTTAAGTTTTTATTCATTTATGCAGATTTGTTTTTCATTGATTTGCATCAAAATAGTAATGTTCCACAATGTAAACAATCAGACGTAGCCTAGGTGTCTTAGCAAAAATGGTTAATACTTCAGTCTCCTCATAGTTGAAGATCTAAGGGCCATTCTGAATGTGTACTCTGAAATCACCGGTCCTTATTTCCCTCGAGATGTGGATCTGAACTGATGCACTCTCACTCTGATCTTTCACACTTATTGACCACTAAGCCAGCAGCTGGACATCTAGACATGAGTACTTTTCTTTCAAGAAACTCATCTTTAGAGCTCTGCTGCATGGGTGACTGTAGGTCCCAAACCGGTTTACAAGTTGGTGTTTTTGAATCCACTGGGCTTCCAGCACTCTAAAAATGCCTGTGTTAAAATAACCCAATTTGGGTTATTTTGGTAACCCTGCACTATGGGTCAAATATAGACCAACTCAGCACTGAGTTATTTTAACCCAGCACTGGGTTGAGTCATTTTTTGACCCAGCCCTGGTTTATTGTAACCAGCACATTGGGTTAGATTTTGACCCAACATGCTGAATTATTAGATTTCTTTTTACATTTCAAATTCATAACTATTATATAATTTAGAAAATAGTTTAATGATAACAATAATGTTCATATTAAAAATCATATTAACAAAAATTAGACACGAATGGTCAAACGTTGAAGATTTTTATTAACAAAATAGTACAGATAAATAACTCCTTTACAATAAAAAACAACAATAAACCATTTATACATTTTGATACAATGCAATACAATTCATCAAAAGAAACTAAATTGCGAACAAGATCCACTTTTATGGGATGTATTCAGCTTGACAACACCCGGGCAAACCAAGGGTGATTCCTTCCCTGGAAGTCCTTAAACATTAGTCTGCAAAGAAATCCCAGACTGGAGCTCACAGCTTGGGATAATGAATTTCTAATCCAAATAGCGTTTAGCTACAAAAACGGGCAACAAGGGAACAGATAACCGTTAATAAATAAAAAATATTCTTTGAAAATAACAAAAATCACAAGAGAACCACAATATTCCATTCTTTTTTTCTTCCAAACACGGTTTTCTCCCGCTACTCGTTCGTCTGAGGGTAATTCGGGTGAAGATGTCCAGGTGGGCGTGGTTGCAACCGCCACTTTTACTGTAACCCAGTGTTTGGGTTAAAAAAAAAACCCTGCGGTTGGGTTAAAGATGCCAAAACAACCCAAGAAAGTGACCTAACATGCTCAACCCAGCGGTTGGGTTAAAAAATAAACCAGTGTAGTTAAGCATAAGCAAATAGTTAATTCATAATTTTTATAGCATTGTTTTCGATATTAATACACATTTAAAAGCTGTTTAAATGTATTCTTTATTCTTGGTTTATAAGCGTTTATATAATATGTTTAATAACATAGGCAAGGCAAGGCAAGTTTATTTGTATAGCACCTTTCATACACAGGGTAATTCAAAGTGCTTTACATTGGAAACAAAGAATAAAAAGAAAGTACATTTATTAAAATCAAGCATAAAAAAGTCATAACGTTTTTAAAACATTGGTTAAAACATATATTAAATTAAGATGATGACGTGCAGAGGTAAAATAGTTGTTTGGATTTTGGTACTCAGTCGACAAAAGCGCAACTAAACAGGAGAGTCTTTAGCCTGGATTTAAGCTAACTAAAGTGTTGGTACCCTTGATCTCCTCTGGAAGCTGGTTCCATCTGAGGGCTGCATGGTAACTAAATGAGTATTTACCCTATTTTGGAATTTACCCAGGGTAGATCTAATTGATTGGACCTGAGGGATCTCAGCTCTCTGTTTTGTGTGTATTCACTGATAAAATCTGTTAGGTATTTCGGTACTAAGTTATGTTTGGACTTATATACGAGCAGCAGAACTTTAACATCTATTCTGAAAGAGACCGGCAGCCAGTGTAGAGACTTAAGAGAGACCTGTAGAAACGTGTGCTGACTTCTAGTTTTGGTTAGAATTCGAGCCGCTGCATTCTGAACGAGCTGTAGCTGTTTAATGTTCTATTTGGGAAGACCGGTGAGAAGAGCGTTACAGTGGTCCGGCCTGCTGGAGATGAAAGCATGAATCAGTCTTTCTAAATCTTGTCTGGAAAAAGAGCATCTGATTCATGCAATGTTTCTAAGATGGTAATATGCTGATTTGGTCATTGCTTTGACGAGTCCAGAATCACCCCAAGATTCCTGACATGATTTGTAAGTATTAGGTACTTGGCACTGAGATACGTGTTAACCTTAACAACCTCGCTTTTGGTTCCGAATGCAATGACTTCAGTTTTATCCTTGTTTAATTGAAGAAAGTTGTTTTGCATCCAGTTTTTAATTTCATCAACACATTTGCAGAGAGAGTTTATGGGGTTGTAGTCATTCGGGGAGATAGCTAGATAAAAATGTGTATCATCAGCATAACTGTGATATGATATCTGGTTCCTTCTCATATTTTGACCCAGTGGAAGAATCTACAAGTTAAATAGTAATGGAGCAAGGATTGAGACTTGAGGGACTCCACATGACACTGCAGTCCACTTCGACATGTAATCACCTATGTTTACATAGAAAACTCTTCCTTCTAAGTATGCCCTGAACCATTTTTTAGTTTTCTAGTCTTTCGAGAAGGATTTTCTAGTCAAGTGGATTTTCTCCACCTTCTTTCAGCAAAGTCTTTTCAAACTTTGAACTTTTTTTGAATTTATCCAGGGTGATTTTTATCTCAAAGGTTTCTTCCAGACAGTTATAGGGGCAATGTCATCTATCTCGCTGGTGTTATTGTTTATGTATCCCTTTCTAACAGAAAGTAATTTAGCAATTATGACGTGGGAGATTGACGCATTAACAAAAACACAGAAGTGATCAGACAGAGCAACATCTGGCACAACAGTGGATAAAATATTTAAGCCCTTACTAATTACTAAGTCCAGTGTGTGACCGTGACATTTTGTGACACCCTGAACGTGTTGAGTCACGTCGAAGGTGTTTAAAATATTGTTGAGTTCTTTGGCAGCATTATTATTGTGCTTGTCCATGTGAATATTAAAATCCTCAGTGATGATAAAAAAGTCAAACTATGAAGAGATGGCTGAGAGCAGTTCAGTGAAATGTAACAAAACATTCATTTCATCTTTTACTGAGAATAAATTAATCGTTTATAAATTAAACTTTCCACTGTTTAAAAACCAGGTTGTTGTTAGTTGCAAGTGATTCATGAGATCCTTTAGAATGTGTTAATAAATGTTTATCAAACTATGTAAAAGCACATTCATACATCTTATTATTTAAAAATATAGTAACAGTTACTCAGTTTTATAATAAATGCTTTATTATCACATAGTCCTTGTATAACTAATTAATAAGTCGGATGCTTTATAAAGCATTTACACGTGAGATTTGAGATTTAAAGGCTCGGTTTATTCTAAACAGTAAAAAACAAACAAAAAACTAGACTGAACCAGACATTGAAATATTTGATCTTATTGATCTTATGTGTTTATGCTTTAAAAGGCAAAAGTAGTCCTCGATTTAGATTAACTCACAAAAACTATTAACTAGCAGCTAGTAAATGTGTTATAACTAGCAGAATGAGTTGTAAGTTACAGGAAGATTATGTATTTGTTAATAAAGAATTTATTATAACACTGAGTAATTACTAGGGGTGAATAATAAGATACATGAATGTGGTTTCAACTAGTTTAATAATAGTTATTAACACGTTCTAAATTATCTCATTAATTGTGTAAAGCTAATAGCAATGCTTTTAAAATAGTTTTTATGGTTTTAAAATGTTTAATTCAGACAAGCTGATCTTAACTGATTATAACTGATCTTCAATAAAGTGGATGAAATGAATAAAACACAATGAAATTAATTTATAAAGTAATCTATATAGAAGATTATAAACCAAGAATTAAGTGCTTGAAGTTATATTGATAAACTGCTTACAAATGTGTATTAACATGGAAACAGTGCTTTATAAATTATTGTTAATAATTGGCTGATGCTTGATTGATGATTCATAGTTTTTGATCAATGGTTCTTCCTCAGTCATTAAATCTCAATAAAGGTGCGCTGATGATCAATTAAGACCCCTCCCCCTCGCGCGCTTTTTAGCAGGTGGCCTCTCTTATAGGAGCGTTTGCGTCACGTGTCACATCCTCGCGCACCCGCGACTACTCTTTTCGCTCCACTCGCATCCTCCGCGTCTTCAAGTAAAATTACATTGTGGTTCTTAAAGCAAACCGCAGTTAAAGATATTCAACTGCTATCAACGAGTATGCCTTCACATGGATTACCTCTTCTCCCGCGTCTGCTTCCCTCATCTCGTTTTCCCGCCTGGCACGACGCTTAAATGATGGTACACGTTTTGGGTTCGTGACCCGTCAGCTGGACAGTTCTGCTGGATGAATGTGGCGTGAATTTAACGGTTGCTCCTTTGACATATAGTCCACGAGAATGACATTTCTATGAAAGGTTTCAGTTTTTACCAATTTTCTGAGCAATGGATTGAGGCGAGGGCGCACCGGGTGCAGGTCAAATCAATCTTTTTATATCGTTTTACACCTCTTCACATTAACTGATGGGAACTTTACGTGACACCAGCTGTCTGAACTGTAATGCCCACTCGTCGTCTTCTTTTTAAACCCACTTTGGATTTTACCTGTTGGATATCTGCTTGTGCAGGATGGCTCGCTTCGGAGACGATCTTCCCACACGCTATGGAGGTCCAGCGGGCGCCGGGAGAGGGGGAGCACGGGCAGGAGGTCCCTCGGGCGGCCAAAGAATGTACAAACAGTCGATGGCTCAGAGAGCTCGGACAATGGCTTTATATAACCCCAAACAAACCAAACAGAACTGTTTCACTGTCAACCGCTCGCTGTTCATTTTCAGCGAGGACAATGTCATCAGGAAATACGCCAAAAGAATAACCGAATGGCCATATCCTTACTATTACAGCTTTTACCTCAATACATGTGCTTGCTGACTTTTGCTTGCTAGTGTTTGGGGGAAAAAACAAAGGTTTCTTGCCGTGGTGTTAACTGTTGCGTGCTGAAACAGTGCCTGATAAGAAGATTTCTTTTGTCTTCACGTGTTCACTCACTTTCAGGCAGCTGGTGGTCGTGTCAGGGTGTTGGCTGAACATTATTGGCTTGTATTTAATGAGAGGGCTCTTTAGTAATTAGCTCATTCCTAATCAGGAACCTGATTAGAAACATTTTCGATTTTGCTAGATGGATTTATATATGTAATTATACACATTATTTACCTTATTATTTTACCTCTTTTTTTTACTTTTGAAGGAGAAGTTGTTTGGATTAGCCAATGGACGCGTGGAACACGCCACTCAATCAAGTGAGTTGATTAGTGAGCGTCCAATCATAAATTGGCTCAACGCCGCTCATTAAAATGTACAGCGCATAGATTAGTTTCAGAAGCAGTTGGGATTTAAGCTTCAAAAGGCAAGGCTAAACCAGAGTACTATATTTATGTACCATTTCTCTTCTAAACATGAACGTTTTAAAAAAGAAGCCAGTTAGACATTTTAATGACGAATCAAGTACGAGCGCGCCATAAACGTTACGTCATATCACCATTGTCAGGTGACTATTTTTTGCTTATTAGTTTTTAAGCCGTCGAATCGTTCAGGAGCACAGATAGGTTAGTGCAGCTATTGTTAAGTAGTTTAATCCATCTTTTCACCTCTAAGTGATGTGCGAGATGTTTTAAATCAGATGCTGAAGGGAATGGGCAACATACACGAAAAAAAATGAATCGTTGTATCAACATGTTGACACAAAATTCCACACAATTTAATGATATTATCCAACCTTATTTTGAGTAGATTGGATGTAATTGAACAACTCTATTTCATCCAATAAGATCAAATCATTTTAGATTAAATTACATTAAGCAATTAACGTGTACACAAATTAATCTCGTTGGATCAACTGTTTATAACTATGGCACATTCACTCAAAACTGAATTGTTATCTCGACGTATTTTTGGCCGATTGAGTCATTAAGATCAAATCTTTTTCATTTGAATTATCTTGTGCAATTAACTTGTACAAAATGTACTTTTGTTAAATCAACATATTATAATTATGACACACTATTTTCACACAATTGAATTATGCTTTCGTACGACATACGATTTTAGACTGAATGAACAACAGAGCAAAATTCACATTGAGCCTAAATATTTTCACCAAACAGCAGTTTAATCTACAAATAAACAAAATAATCACAATGAAAATGTGTTCAGTTTTTATTACAATTTCAAAACATTAAACTGACTTTGAAGAGCTAGCAGCTCTTAATAATATTTTTTAAATAAAGTAATTATGGAATTGTAAGTACTCTTTGATCTAGTTCAGACTGATTCAAACAATGTAAAAATGAAGATACAATAAACTGATTAATTTAATTAGTTTCAAAATATTGTATTTAAATTAACCAAACCATCCGAATTTCATAATCCAGAAAATTTTAGGTGAAATTATAAGTTGAAAAAGATTCTACCTTTGGTGTATTGGGTTATTTTTATAGAGCTCTCCATGGTGCTGAAATCCAGCATCAGCTTTTACAGAGATTTCGCACCATTTGTTGGTTAGATCCTCTTTCAAAATATGATGTTGAGCTTTATTCCAGTCCACACTGAATTCTTCCTCCGGGATTTGTTCAAACTTCTTAGGCACATATGAGATTATGTTTCTGTAGCATGCAGAGATCCCTCAGGGGGTGACAAGACCGTGATTGAAGTGGCCATTGGACTTTTCCTTCCCATTCCTTGTCTGGATGAATAGGAGATCCATAAGAACTGTAGCTGTAGGGGGCAGGCATGGAAAATGAATGGGAAAGAATGGAATATAATGACTGGCCATACATAAAGATGTTATTAGCCTTTCAGGATTTCCTTTAAAAAGGATGACACATTTCTGAAAGACTGCTTCTGTTGCAGAAACATGTCATAGGCATAAGGTTGCACATATGGCATTGCTGAGATAAAAAGCACACCGACTTAACAATTAATCTTGTTTTTTTCTGCACAGTAAAGTTTCTATTGTTAGAAATATCTTGCTTTTTTTCAAGACCTCTTTTTTAATGCTTGCGTTGTGCAAATGCATTCAGCTAGGGAGGTTAAACTTGGTTGTTTTAGAATCTCAAGGACACAAGTGAAGTTTAATGTCAGTGTCTTGATTTAGCTTGGGGCGAGGTTTGATTGGCTCTGTTGGCATTGTGCCATCCTCATCTGCTAATTATTTGGTGATTGAGGGTTTAAATGACTCCATCCCTCTGTCCTTGTAATATGTGGGGTGAAATTCACAAGTAGTTACTTGTGGAACTTCAATGAGGGGGGCAACAGAAGGAGGAGTTTTTAAGACATCTTAGACTGGAATCTTTGTGTTTTTTGTATTGTTTTATGTATGTGTTGAAAGATTGTGCAGTAGTGGAATTGGTCGATTTGCCATTCTGCCGTTTTGGCCCTGGTCATACCACATTGCCCTATATGGATGTGTGTGACTGGTGGGGTGTATTTGGTGGTGGTCAGGAGGTCGTAGGTTTGGTTTGACAGCCACGTTCTGTCAGACTGCCCCAGTGCAGCTGAGGGCTACCAAGGTAGCCTATCACCACAAGAGTGTGAATGTGGAGTAAATGATAAAAATGATAAAGCGTCTTTAAAGCATTATAAATGCTCTGAAAATTATAAAACGTCTTTGAGCTCTGGAAAAAGTGCTATATAAATTGAACGCATTGCCATTGGTTTGCCTTCAATGTTACATTTACATTCACCTCCTTTGGAAAGAACTTTTCCAACAAGATGCATCAGCTGTTTTCTTGACATTTAATAGCCAGTGTTCATTTTGGCAACATTTAAATAGTTCAGTAGGTTAATATTTCAGATTGACCAAAGGATCTGTTTAATGGTTAAAAAATGGTACAGCTTATGCCAGCAAGCAGTCATTTCTTTATATAGCCAGTGCCCCAAGACAATTTTCAGAGGAACGTGAACTGTCACTCATTAGTACATATTGAACCTACTGTACCTACTCAAGCTATCTGTGTAGGGTGCACATATTTAACTTACTACCTACCAGCTCACATGTAAATGAATTAGTTGTAATCATGTAGCTTGCTAAGGTGTGATAGCGTCCCAAATAGGAACTTTTAACACAAAATGTGTTGCTCTTGCTGTTTGTCTGTGGTCTTAAATTAATGAGAACATTAGTTTTTTTGTTATGATATTTTAACTTGAGGGTTCACACAAACTTTAAAACTGACATCTTTAAAATAATTTCACATTATTTTACTATGCAGTGCCAAACATCACCACTAGCAAACAGCAACAACACATTTGAGGTTATACTGTTATACCTCTTAACATTTTCAAATGTCTAAAATCAGATCTTATCTCAGTCTAGCTGACGAATAAAATTCCTCTTTAAATATATTACAAATCAATATACCAGTTTAAAACTTAGCATGTATTAGATTAAAAGATAATGCAGTGCATCATTGTTTGTTGCATTAGAAACATCATTGTTAGTGAATCTCTGTGCTATGGTCTGTGTTGTAATCATTGAAACATAGCCAATACCATGATTAAAAGGGTAAGAGACCGTCTTGCAATCTAAGATTAATTCTGATTGGCTCTGTGTTGTCTGTGTCTAAAGTGGGGCTTTTATTTTAGATCTGTAAAGTGTTAATTGACCTGGCGACCTATTTAGTTGTAGCATCAATAGAGGCATAAAACAGAGATGTTTGATGTAATGGTGACTAATGGAGAGTTTATTTCTTTTCCAATTAAACCATAAATGCTCTGAAAAGGTTTCTAATCATTATGTTTCTAGCACTGCAGTTGACAAATAAGGATGAAACAAATCATGCCATTAAGTAACGTTTTGGCAAAAAATATTCTTGCACATGCTTTACGTCTTATTATACACCATAATTATTTCTTATATTATGTCTTATATTACGTGTTACATTACGTCTTTTAAAACATCTCAATTCCGTCTTATATTATGTCTTGTGTTACATTTTAATCATATCGTATACATCTTATATTATGTTTGGTATTGAAATGTTCATTTAAGATTGTCCTTTGTGCTGGCCTATTGCTTTCATGTTTTGTGAAGGAAAATAAGTCATTTGCCTCAGCGTTTAAAAAAAAGATTGTTAACACTTTGTCAAAATCGCATGACAAAATGTCAGAGAAACCAAAATGTAGCAACTCTTTAGTAGATCTTTATATAAAAGTTTAGGCATTTTGACAAAAGCTACCTAAAAGACGACTTTAAACCTAACAAATATTAAATGTTGGGAACCACTACCACCAATTTACTCAATTAACTTTTATATTTAGATTTGGAATACTCCACGGTGCACTATTTACTCAAGACTATAGAGATGCCTGTCTTAACTGCTTTTTTATCAGTTTGCCTTTTTCCTTGACTGATCCACTCCATTTGAGTACCTGATCCTCACGACCATCATCGCCAACTGCATCGTGCTGGCACTAGAGCAACATCTTCCTGCCATGGACAAGACGCCCATGTCCGAACGCTTGGTGAGCATGAACAATCTCTGTTTTAATACTCTCTCGTGTTTATTCATGTTTCAGTGTGTTTTACACATCAGAAGAGTAATATCTAGTGATCAGGGCAAGGAGCTTTAAGCACAGTGAAATACTGAAAGATAACACTGTATTTGGCTTGCTGTTCTTTCCACCCACACACCCGACATCCCCAGTGGAATATATTGATTGATCATTTTAGCAGTTCAGCTCTGCCTTGTGTGGGTGACCAGTGAGCCCATTGGAGCACAGGCTGTTATCCTTCTCTTCGTGCTCCCATCCAGGGCCACAGAGAACCACCCATGCACTCCATAGTGGGGCTATGTGTCTGTCTCATTAAAAGCCAGCCTGCTGGGAACCACTGAAGGATGTGTGCAGAACAGTGCTTCTCCATGATCTGACCCCAACTCATGCGGAGCAGGCTTTGATCCACTGCCTTGCTCTTATTCCCTCACATGCAAGCAGTCTTGTGGCTGTTCTGTCAAAACGACCCAACTTAAATGCTTCAAAGTTCAAATTAAAGTTGGAGATGGATGGTTGAGGCAGTAATGGGTTCTTTGTGAGGCTGAATATGCGAGCTGTGTAGTACTCTCTCTGGAGAAGTCGCATAATCACAGAGAGAAGAAGAGTCGAAGTACACGAGGCCAATAGAATCCTCTCGAGGTTATACTGTTGTCTCTATTGAAGAGCAAATAAAGTCTGGTTGTTTACAGCCAATAGTTGTACTGGCTCGCAACCATTGAATAAAATCCAATCACACATTCATAAACGTGTGAGAGGCTAATACAAGGAGTTCTTATTTATAACATAAATGTGTCTTGTTTCCTCTTAAATTAGTCCTGTTCTACCTTGAGTGTAAACTGCAAAATGGATATTAATTTTGTCCTGGATTAAAAAAGAGACACTGCAGATTATGGAAGATGAAGTTTTGTGTATAATTTAACAATTTATAAGATTTGTTGAAATTATGAAAAAAAAAAAAAAACTGACCCCAATTGAATGGTTGATTTCAACCATGAGTGATCTGTGCCGCAACCTACCTGACCCTGATCAAAAATGTGTAAAAATACTTTTTGGCATTTAAATGTTTCTTAGCAATAACACATCTACAATATACATCGAAAAAAAAAGTAAAAAAAAAAAAATCTTGCAGACTTTGTGAAGACTTAGAAACAACAGAAATACTAGTTTCTTTATGATGCATCTAAGATTCAACAAAAAAACTATAAAAAAAAAAGAGTCAAAAAAAGTATTAAAAAAGTGTTGCTTAATCAACAAAGGTAACAAAAATCACTCCAAAAACTAATTTTTGAGGGATTTAGATGTTTCTTAACAGTGTTGCGTCTAAACTGTGTACAAATAGAATCAGAAAAATGTCACAAATCATATAAATATAAATGGTCAAATTAATCCAAAACATTAAGACTGCTATTAGTTTAAATTCATAACATTTGTTTTTAAATATAAAGGGCTTTTCAGGCTTTTCTGTTTTAATGTGAAGTCCTAACATCAACATGTTCTTATCCTAAAATAAATAAAATAAAATTGAGTGTTCACATAAGAACAAGTTTACACCCACAACTATGCAAAGTAGTTTTAATTGAAGTGTAATCTGTATTTATCAGAATAGATTCTTAGCTATTTCTAATCCACAGCCTTTTTCAGACATCTAGATGTGTTGTTCACAGATTGAAATTAAAATAAGCAGTCTTCTAGTGCACTCACTCATAATTCCACCAAATCATTCTTTTCACATTCTCACATCTGCTTCCACAAGAACGTTTATGCCAAGTGATTTCATGGGGACAACACCGCAGGTGCTTTCTCACACCATAATGATAATGAGCCTATTACGGTTCCCTAATGGAAAAATCTAGATATAATTTTGATCATTAAATGAAAAAGCTTGAATTCATCATTGGTGATTTTCGCTCTGAAACGAACTATATTCATAAAATAATCACTCTGTTTTTCTGTTGCCTATAAATAATACTTTGGGAATGTTTCCTTCTGAGAGAAGGCTTGTTTGCTAGCAGGATGATAATTGCATAGAGAACGAGGATTTCTGAGAGGTCAGTCCGGTGTAAGTGCCTGAAGAGCCAGAGGCTTTTGCTGACATTAATGGCAATGGGCTCCAAAGCATGTCATGTGCTGGGCTCACTTTAAGTACATGCCGCCAACTGATTTCAGTACATGTACTTCATGTAATATTACAATTTTTACCACTTAATTATCAGCATAGGAACCCAGGAGGTTCCTGGGGGAAACGTGAACTTTCTATATTCTATTCCTGAAAACTGTTGATTGTATTTAAAGTTATAATATGTCATGTAAACGCTTGCATCTGAACAGTGTGTCAGATCTGGGTTGTTTAGAATTGCTATAACCCTAAAAGTTACTAGTAGTTAGCACATTTAGAAAATTCTTATCTTTAAATCAAGTAAAGCTGTTATGCTCCATTATCATGGCTGATGATAACACGCACACACAAACACAGATTTGTTATGCCACCCCACTTATCTAGACTTTCTAGACTTTTTCCTGAACCAATGAGCTTGTTTATATTTTAACCCTTAAGAAACCAACCTCGTCTTCCTTAATGAAGTATTTAGTGTGCTAAATTTTTTTAAAAAGTCCTGTAAAAAGGGTGGAAGTTTGATCCCCGCTAGGACAATTCTCCCCGTTCACACCATTGACAGTATATTACATGGATTTAGCAGAAAGCAAAAGAGGCTACGATTTTGGATAAATCAGCCACTTCCTCCTCAACAAAGATTTACAACAAAATATTTAGTTTGCAAATGTTGCAAAGTAAGAGATACTTGGTAAGTGCTCTACATCAATTAACCCAGTCCTTTAATAAACAGATTGTTAGAGTTGAATAACCTATATTCTAACCCACCCCCACCCCTCTGATTTTTCATAAAGGACAAAACTAGACTTTAAACATGTTTTTTTCCCAAATGTAAAGTTGGCCATTTTTAACATGGGTGTTAATTAAAATCTTCTCATTTCCGGCTCAAGCCTCAAGTGGTCAGTCGAGGCATTAAAACTTAATTCTTTCAAATCGCGAGAGAAAGTGGGGGGTTGCTGATTGGTTCACACAAAGAAACAAGTATGTGGCTTTGATGTCATATGTGATGATGTCACATGAAAGCACCATGAGGATCTCCCTTTGAAAACACATCATTCAGGAAATCTATTTTAAACTTAAAATAGATAGTGTAAATGAAAAAAAAAATTATATATATATATATATATAATATATATATATATATATATATATATATATATATATATAGATATATATTATATATATATATATATATATATATATATATATATATATATATATATATATATATATATATATATATATATTAGTATTGTATTACTATTGTATTTATTAAAATTTCACATACTGAGTGCCTACAATGCAAGACCTCGATTTTGTATTGAGCATGCTCCACAAATAACTTAATACATTTCTTGAATCAACATGTATAATAAGTTATTGCTTTATTTAAAGCTTTAACATACTTAATAGTTTTTTACGATTAATTTAATCTCTTATTTTACCTTCATTACTTATAATGCATATCGTTGGCATTGTTGTAAATGTCTAAAGGGATATTTTTGCCCATAAAAAATCAAAAATAAAATTTACATTTGATGTGCAATGTTTCCAACAGAGTGCGGATGTAATTAAAAACACTTAAATTGATCGTAGATTCAGGCATCAGGGTGGCGCAGTGGGTAGCACGGTCGTCTCACAGCAAGAAGGTCGCTGGTTCTAGGCTCGGCTGGGGCAGGTGGCATTTCTGTGTGGAGTTTGCATGTTCTCCGCGTGATCGCGTGGGTTTTCTCCGGGTGCTCCGGTTTCCCCACAAGTCCAAAGACATGCGGTATAAGTGAATTGATTAAGAACCATAGTGTTAAAGAGTGAATGTGTGTGTGAATGTTTCCCAGCGATGGATTGCGGCTGGAAGGGCATTTGCCGTGTAAAACATATGCCAGAGAGTTGGCAGTTCATTCCGCTGTGGCGACCCCGAAAGGGAAGAAAGCCAACATGAAGATGAATGAATGGTAAATTCATTCATATATATATATACTAGTAAATATGATGATTATTACTTTATGCACATCTATTCAGTTTTGAAGTAGCCAATCAAATAAGCTTGAAAATTTCAGTAAAACAAGACCTATTTGGCCAAGGTTTTTTAGTAAACCAACAAACTCATTTGACTAAAATTGTTTTGTCTAGCAGTTCACACATTTTTGGTAATATAATGGAATGTGCGAAATGTTCTTAAATGTGTAAAGAAGTGTACTTTCCCTCTCTCCCTGCATCTTTCTCCATTATATATTCTTCATGAAAAAAATCTTCAACCTCTATTCTCTCTTCTGCTTTCTCTCTATGCTTCGTTGGATACTCTGTTCATTCAAACACACAAAAACCAAGCATTCTGCTTTTTTACTCTCTCTCTCTGCAGGACGACACAGAGCCCTACTTTATTGGAATATTCTGTTTTGAGGCCGGCATTAAGATCATCGCCTTGGGCTTCGTGTTTCACAAAGACTCTTACCTACGCAATGGCTGGAACGTAATGGACTTTGTTGTTGTTCTGACAGGGTGAGTCCAAGACCCTCCACTGCATGAGACAAACATGCATGTATGCGTGCTTGTGTGTGCACTCCATGTCTCCAGGAAAGTAAGATATCGGCTTTGTTTCTTTGCGAAAGTCCCTTTTAGAAAGTGTTCTTGTCTGGGTCTCTTCTATTTATATATATAAACACTGGCCTCTTGCTGAGACTTTTCTATAAAGAAGTTTTGAATAGTTTGGACTTTTTGAACAGGTTGTACCTTTGTAGGATTATAAAAAGAGAGAAGCGTTGATGTCATTTGGTGATTGTTGGGTCTATAGTGGGTCAGTATTACTGACTCTGGTCACTCTGAAACCAATGAAAGTGAACAACAGTAGTTTACAGAATAGAGTTGTGCTGTTTTACTCGTTATGGTCTAAGACTGAGACATAATTCTATTTATTACATCCCTCACTTTAAGACTTTCCTGTTGAACTGGGTAATAATGGAAAAATATCCATATCTTATCTCATGGCATTGTTTAATATCATCTGACCCATGCTTTACTCAATGTTATGAACTTACGACATTATGTCCAGGGAGATGTTATCATAACATAAAAATGTGATTCTTTGAGCTGGGGTGAGTGGAATGATTAAAAGAACAGCTATTATGTTTTTTTAATTACTTTTTAATGTATTGAGGGAAAACACATCATTCTAGAACAAGTTCAGTCTGAAGATCAGATCAGCGGATGTTCAGACAGCAAAGTCCTAATGCTCAATTCAGATTTTTTTTGGTCAAATACATTTTTTTCAGATGTGTTTATTTACATTACAATACTATGCGACTGCAATCTGACTTCTGTGTAAATGAAACGAAGGTTTACATTAAAGTGCCTGCTCTTGTCAGCATAAATATCGAATCGGAGGAAACTTTATTACTTGCACACTGAAAGGTAAGGGGTAAAAGGGGGTGGGGCTAAATCAATGAAGGCACTCTAAAATGAGTACTGAAGCTTTGGGTTCAGCTTCATCTTAAACTGCTTGAGTAAATCGAGGTTAAAGGTTCAAAGTAAACAATTTATGTTCTAACACACTACAAGCCAATGCTCAGATACTACCTGGCTGCTCACACTGTATGTCGTCCAAATAAGACTCAAAACTCTTGTTTCCAGAACTGCAACAAAAAAAAATACAAATTTAAGATGCTCGTCACTCACTCGAGAATGCTCACCAAAAACAAACAGCTGCCATGGCAATTTGTGCAATTCTATGTGCAGAAATAAAAGGAAAAAATGTGTATGTACATGCAAATGGCTGAGAAGAGATGTTTGCGCATGCAGAGTTAAATCAGCTCATAGTGTTGCTTAAACAGGGCAATTTCCTCACAAGGAGCGAGCAGGATTTAAAACGGTTTTGATTTTCTTGTGACCATACAATCGTAGGTCGGAAGCTAGTCAGGACGTGTCAGTCTTTGAGATAGCTGCCGCAAAACTGACACTATGCTGAGATTTCGAAGCTCAGACGTCTCGAAGTTTAGAGGTTTTGAAACCTGTCAATGTTCGAAACACTTGTGTCACGTCCCTGATGCTTCTGTGCATTTGACCGGGCTTTCGTCTTGGCACTTCTGCTGAAACTACGTTTGATTGGTCAGAAACACAGGATCTAAGCGAATAAACCTTTTGAATACAGTCAATGGTCTGAACTCAGCTTCTAAAAGCTTTAAAAGCTTTTTCACTTGTGAAGATAAAGCATCATTATGACATAGAATTGCTTTTCTCTGAGAGTTATTTCATTTTAAGTTGTTATATTTAGATAGTAAAATATATTTCCATGTCATTGAAGAGTCACTGATTTAGTGTAGTTCCATGAACGCAATTTTGAGAGGGAGGCTTTCGGACCTGGGTCATCTCCATGGTCCCTCCATGGACAGTTCTCCCAGTATGCTTACCTCATTCTTGCCAAAAGTTGCTTTGCGTTCTTGGCCTACTTCTATGAAAGCGAACTTGTGAATAGGCTTATAAAATTGACCACATCACTACCTGATGTTTCAGTTCTTTTCCTTTTTCATATATATATATATATATAAATATATATATATATATATATATATATATATATATATGTATATATATATACACTTCTTGACACTTATGGTGAGAGATCTAGTTTATATTTAATGAAAACATCATCTGTTCACAAAGAACATACAGGTTTAACTATTTTCATCAAGTCTGTTTGGAGACATGACAACCTGGTGTTGGCGATAAAAAACATCACTTTGTGAGTAAAAAAATCTGTAACTTTATTTTTACATATACATTACATTGCGAATAGAGATGTTTCACACAAGATTGGGGAAAAACAGTCTGAATTGGTCTGAGTTTCTAGATGTCACTGTGGGGTCAGATGTCAGATTGTTTTGAAGCCTTGATTGTCATTTTGGATGAAATAGACCTGACGACCTCGGTGTTAGCGCAGCCGCAGAGCATTGTTTTATCCAGGTGTCCATTGTGTCTCCCAGTACCTGCCCTTTACTTTGTGGTTCATCTCAGTTCACAGTTTATCCATGTCAAGCATCCATTTACACTTTCAGTGACTACAGATACACAGAGCTGATAATGGCCTTTCAGAGACAGCCAGGGAGTAATACCACAGAGGGTTAATAGTCTCGGTGAAAGACTCTGATCATTTTAAAAGAACCAGATACAAACATTATAAACCTTTTTGCCAAGGCTTTTGAACGGCAGAAGAACTCATATATCGTTTGATAAACTAAATTTGGGAGTAATCTAAAACAAATAACTGAAAAAGTAATAACTGTGATTTATAAAGGGACACATATACAGAGATAACCAATTATAAAAGTTGTTCTAACTTGTGGCAACGTTCATTGTTTTTGCAGATTATTAATCTGACTTCTTTCACACTCTGTTCATTGCAGAGTTATCAGGGCTGCTAGTTCTAGACAGTGTGGACCTATTAGCATTGCCCACTGTTACCCCGACAACAGCAGTCTGGCCCATGCTGTCCTCAGGCAACCCAGTGAAGCCTGGAGACAATAGCATGCTCTGATCTTTTATCTTTTTCACTGTGATCATTTCCCACCCACTTTCCGTCCGCTTTCCTCAAGACACGACATGTTTTATGATTAGCCTTCACAGTTGTTTGAATATTGTTACATTCTAAGGAGGCTATACGGAGATCATTCAGAGTTTATTTAGTTTAATGTAAAGCGTCTATGGTAAAATAATTTAACATTTGTTCTAGACAGTTTCACTTTTAAATTAACCAAATAGGAGGGTAGATAAGGACATTTATTAAAATATGATATCCAATTTTCATTAAATGATATGAGCCAGGGGCGTTACACTTAAATCATAAATCAATCGTTGTAAAAAAAATGTCCTTTTTATTTCTAATGTGATTTTTTTACTCATTTAGAATATACTTTACACAGTACATTTAATTTCCAAGGTTATTCATTATTATTATTATTATTATTATATTTTTGACAATGCATGTGCAGTATTAAGTCCTGTAGGTCTCTTATATTTTCTCTAATTAGAGAAATCAAAGGTCAAATCCAACATAAATTAGGCTATCCAAAAACATACCCCCCTATCATTCATACCCCCCACGCTTACTAATGTATTGAACACATACATTTTCATGATAAATCCGAGGATATGTTTATGTATCAAGAGAACGTATCAAGAGAATGTATTTTATATGAAATCTCCTCTATTTCATATGTTTCAAATGTAATACATTTGACATTTTACAAGAGCAGAACAGATATGTGACCAGGTAAAAGTGGTCTAGTGATGTGCATGGTATAAGCCTATTATTTCACTCTTAACTTTCACTCTATCCTATGAATATGCAACTCAAGAAATAATTTGCTGTCTGTTGAACTTGTTTAGTGGATTCTTTGCCAATCAGAGAGTTTTGTTGTGTGTGACTGTGTTGAAAATATTGCCATTTCAATGCATTTCAAGCCAAGAAAAATGTGTGGCATTGAATTGATTTCATATTTAATCAGAGCAAAATCAAGAATGAATGGTTGGAAAAAATCATTGTCACAAAAATTGTTCCAAAATCCTAAAATATTCTAAAGATGTCATTTTCATTGAGCCAAAATCTCCAAACTTCACTTGAGAAATACCCAATTCCTCCTATTAAGTTAACTTTACAACTTTGATGCCAATACAAATCTTTCCACCAACGAGTTGTAAGAATTCTGCTCAAAATATTGCAGTAAGAGTCAACTTACTGACCGTAATAAATTTCCTTATCCCAAGCAATAAGTTAATTTACACCAAAACCCTGCAGCCATGTTTCATGCCGAAGTTTCTATAGTTTGGGATTTATTAATATTTTAACCATATAAAATCTTTAAAAAGGTATCTCACCAACACTTGTAGCAATGAAGATCAATGTCCACGGAAAGAAGTCCAATGTCCATAATGCAAGAGAAAGATCTAACTTACATTTAATTTTTTTAAAGTACAAAAAAAAGCTAAAAGGTACAAAACTCTATTTGTAGAGCCAAGATAAAAAAAATTCAGAACTGTGCTTTCCGTCACATGAAACTGCTGGCATACATGCAAGTTGGTTCGGAGAAGAGCAATAAGTCTCCATGTTTGCCTTCTCTTTATACAGAATGTCTGTGGTCTATCTGTACACACTGTGTTCAAGTTGAGCATAGATTTCATCCTTCCTGTGTTCATTTGTGGTCAAATCTGCCACAGAAAGTTTCAACACCATGGAAGTTTCAGAAACAGGAGGAAGACCAACAGAAACACCACACAGTTTCTGTTCAAGTCACTTCAAACTCACATTTTTTAGAGGATATACAATATCCTCTGAGCTATCTTTACCACTCAGGAATCAACGGAAGGCTTAATGACACATACATCATTTATCCCAACAAGTCTCACAGCAATATTCCAAGACACAGAAACATGGCTGCCTCCCAAGTATCCATACTCTCTTTGAAATTGAGTTTTTTACAAAAAATTCCAGGGCACATTCACCCTTTGAAGGCTGTTCTCTTTTAATCCACTGCATGAGCTGGCTATAATAATAAGATCTTAGCTGGTGTCCATCCACATTGTGGATGATGAAAAAAAACATTTTTTTGCTCCTTGCTGAATCACAGCAAGGATTCTTTCACTGTTATTTTTAATGGGGCCCATGTGGAGCCATGAGATTATATTCCTAGCTGGAATTAAAATGAGGAGATAGAGGAAGCATCTTGTTAGACCAACAGCTCCCTTACCCCTAGACCGATCTCCTTAACCCCCCTTAACACCCCTCAAACTGGACTGGGACACATTTTCCTTTTATATTACGACATATAGAGTAATTATTTTATATAGAATTTTTTTTAATGATATGCCTACCTTTCTCTTGTTGTTTTTCTGGTTTTCCAGCCCTGGTCTGATTTAGTCCTTTTTGTGGTAAATATTTTTCCTTCTGAGTTCCTGTATATGATTATTTTCCATCTAATTGTTGCATGTGCATGTAAAAATACGCTTTTTGTTGCATGTGAAGGTAAAAATACGCTTTCTAAATGTAATTGTATTGTTTTCAAACAGAGGCGAATATAATCACATGTTCCTACATGCATTCATAGACAAGACTGTATAACACAATAACGTACTTTTATTATTTACTATGTAAATGATTGTTTTTTTTTTTCTTTAAAAAAACATGCACACTCTAGTTTTTAACAAAAAGAGGATGTACCACAACTTTGAAAATCTGCATTAATCAAAGAAACATGATGGAAACTTCAGAGTTTCCTTAAATCAACAGAAAGAGGTTAACTCTCTTTTCTTTTTGGCAGAGTTCCCGATTTTCAAAGTTGTGGTTTTGAATTACCCTGTATAGCAAACATATCCATAACACAATTGGTTCAGAAATATTTTTTTTTTATAGAAATACACAAAAAGGCAAATCCACTGGCCCAATTTCTTGGTAGAATGGCTCAGTGGGAATTCTCACGGTTCTCCTGATTAATTACTCTGTGCATGAATGAGTATTTGTTACATTATGTTATAGTATGATGCATTTTTTAAGGTGTTGATTTGTACTTTAGCATTTCATATAGTTTTTTTTTGTATTTTATTTTTTTAAGGCTAGTCATACTATCTCTTGGAAAGTTTTAATCTTTATGTTTAAAAAAATAAACCACTCTATTAATAAGCAGAGCATTTTAGAGTGTGCTCTGATTGACAGGCTTGCAGATAATATGATACAGCCCACTATGGATTTTCTAGATCAACTCATGCTTGTGAGTGCATGGGTGTGTAAAGTGGTTTCCGCATCAGGAGTATAAAGGATGCAATTTTTTCACATGCTTTTCTTTCCTCTCCACTTGGTTTCTCAGTAAGTGTCAGGCTGAGCCGGGCCTAACCCTGATTTAACTCAATATTCAGTTGTTTAATGAATAGGCCGGTGTTGCTCTGGGCAGCAGCAGACCTTTAATCTACAAGCATCACACAGAAAAGCCTCTAATAGGAGAATAAATCTCCTCAGCATCCCTGCTATGAGCTTCAGATCAATAGTACAAGGTCCAGGAGGAACAAGGGAGCGGTGCAAAGAAAAGAGGATGATGAAGATGGAGTAATTTTCTGATGAACATAAACAGTTGAGAAACATTTTAGCTATTTAGATCCTGGTGCATTTTGATCAGCCAAAACTATGCAAAATTTATTTATTTTTTATTATAAAACCCAACTGTACTTAGGCATCTTTAGCTGTTTGGTGTTTTCTTAACACTCTTTCGGTGGAAGCATGCAAGAGTGATGGATGAGTGAGAAATAAACACATGCTATGTATATATAATGTTTTATATATTTGTTTTTATATTTTTTCCCCTTCATGAGGAATGCTTAACTGAAAGACTTTTAAATAATATTGGCATCAAACAGTTTACCAAAGTTTTTAGGGTGCTATTGTGAGATGATTTCGATAAATATTTACTCTGTCTACCAAAACAAATACTATAGTGTTTACCAAGGATGCTTTGTCTATGCTTGTTGCTATGGAAACTCCACTATCTTCTGTGGTCACGGCCAGTTGAACACCCAGTCAGTAAGTAACAGTGAAAGCCATGGTTGACCCGATCTGACCTTTAACACTGCTGTGATGTCTTTGTGGAAGTCATTTAAAAATGTTGTTAATCGTCCTGACAGCACCCTAGGCCCAGGCTGTAGTGTTGGCGCTATTGGCTACCTTTGCCTAAGCAAATATTGTTCCTGTCCTTTAATTAGCATTTTTTACAGCTCCAGGCCTTGATAGACAGGATGTTTCCATGTTATCTCAGTCTGTCTCACATCTGGCTATGTTGATGTCAATCTTTCCCCCTCGCCTATGGTTGTGTTTTTACCCAGCTTGGTTGGGGGCATTATATCTCCCTGCACTTTTTCTGATTGGTTATCCATCTGAAAATATTCAGTACTCAGTCTAGACAACACAAACCGCTAACATCAAAGAGTGCTGTTTTTCTGTTCTGTTTTTGGATGCAGAGAGACAATGAGTGGCTTCAAAGTGTTGGGGACCTGGCCTTGCTTTGTTTGTGCCAGAGTCAAAGAGGTTCATAATGGAGGGCTGTTTGAATGTGTGCCAGGGTGTCACAGGGTGTTTTTGTGCAGATGAATAGCAGCAGGTCCTGCTCATGTTTTGTGCTTTTTTTTGGAGTGGAATGATTCTGTGCGGATCTATTTTTTTATTTTTATAATGTGTTTAATTCACTGCATCAACATTAAAAAGCAGAGATGTGAAGCTAGTGAAAAAGATCTTTCTCTTTCCTTCATACCTTCCATCCAAACACCTTAGTTTCCTTCAATCCTCTTTACAGATGTCCCTGTCTCCAAGCAGAGTTCCTTTTCAGGGAAGATTAGCCTTCAGATATATACATATTTAAACATGATTTCTCTTATTTTGTATTTCTCACCTTGCACATTATTCTTTATTGTTGATGATATGTAAATCTATCTGGTCTCTGAATTAAACACAAGCTTGTTGCATGCTTCCAATCTTGAATACAGACAGTACAATGTTTCCTCTTTCTGAAATCCACATTCAATACAATGAAGTATAGAAATAGTTTTTTTTCCACCGATGTCCCTTGACGTGTCTCCATAAAAGGACAATACTCATGGGCCCTGTAAAAAGGATGTTTGATTGACATTTGATGTGGTGGGAGGCTTTAGGCCTGCATGTTCCTTTTATCCATCTCCTCTCAGCAGGGAGCAGAATGAATTCTGGCCACGTTCAAACTCTCTATGTAGTGTAGATTATTTTATTTTTCTTATCTTTTCAATGCAATGTCTTCAAGGTCTATGGTCCATGGTATTACAAGTGTTTAATTAATTAGTATAGGAAACATACATGTATATAATTAAAAGATAAAATATTTATTTTTAATGGTAAATTTCTGTACATTTTAATGCAATCTTCTCTGGTCTCCTTACTTTTTCCTTCCTTCCAAACATCCTTCTCTCATCACTTGGTACCTTTCGATCATGTTAATATATTGTCAAAAAATTTCCTTGCTAGTTTGGGATTGTTCTTTTTACAATATGTTTGTTTTCCATGATACATGTTTTTGATGGTGCTAGAGACATATACATAAAAATAGAATGGGATTTCTTATTGCATCCTAATCGTGTCAAGGTCACCCCAAGACGTACTTAATATGTAGATTTAACTTAAAGGTAATACATCTGCAAGTTTAAAATATGAGTAGCTATCATTAAATCTTACATTTACAACTGAACATGATGTAGACATCTAGATTTTAACTTCTAGAAGGGATTTCACGCACAAAAGTGTAAATTGCTTTTACACAGCATGTTCTCAAGAAAAGCTGCCACCTGGATTTAACTAAGCAAATTGGTACTCGCTTCCTATTGGATAATTACTGCATCTTTCAGCTGGCACCAAGTTATGTAACCCCAGCTGGTGCAATGAGTTGCTTCTAATTTCTTAAGTAACCATGTGAAAAACATAAATCAAGTCTGACATCATGCTGGTTTTAGAAGCTCATCCGACACACTTCTGATTTCTCACGCACAAAAATGATCATAAATCCATAAATCCCTCCAAATTAAATTTCTATGTTTAACAGCACTGGGAGAAACGCTAAACATACTGAACACATATGGGCACTTTGTGCTTGTGGTATGCAAAAGTATTCAAATTTACCAGATTGGAAGCAAACATTTATGAATGCATGATTAACACATTATCACAGGGACTTGTGGGGGAAACCGAAGCACCCGGCCTAAACCCACACGATCATGGGGAGAACATGTCACACTGTGGAGAACTCCACACAGAAATGCCAGCTGACCCAGCCGAGGCTCAAATCAGCGATCTTCTTGCTGTGAGAGGACCGTGCTACTAATTGTGCCACCATGACGCCTGAACTTTTTAATGTATGGAAAACATATTGTTTTGCTAACCATCTATGTTTAGCATTTCTTATTTTTGTTGAAACGTAAAGACTGGCATTCAGATAATTTGTTGGCATGCTAGTCGAAAAATCAAAATAAATTGAAAAATTCAGTTTATGCTCAATCTGTTACTGATAAATTAGTTATTATTATTTTACTATATTACAGATTGTTGTGATCAAATTACCAGCATATTTTTCTCAACTCTGACAAAAAAAAAAGAAAAACAAGTGATTGCGGCCCAATTGTTACAACCCCCACATCCCCTTCCCCCAGTTTAAAAATATATCAGTCTGAATTGCGGGCAAAACTTGAGAACCCTGAAAATGTCATGCTGTATGAGTCATCATCTCCCTATCTAACTGTTGAGTCAATGCCTGGATGATACTAATTTTGTTCTACAATAAATTACAGCTTATTTCTTTGTTGGATTAAAAGGTGAAGTTTTATCCTCCTGAAGAGTCAAGTAGCACATAAAAATCATTAATGTACAGCTCAATGTTTTGCCATTTTAATTAAGAAAAACAGAATTAAACTGCTTTTTTATTTAAAGCTTCCCTAATGTTCAAAAGGACTGTTTTACTATGTACTTCATAGTAGGTGTGGGCGAAATGGTCCTTAAATAATATCACAATATTTCAGGGAAATAGGTGTTAACGATATTAAACAATATTTTGGATGACAAATGTTCAATAAAAAATTTTCAGCAATAACTGATAATACGGATCAATTCTTGACAGGTTTATTTTTGTAGTTTAGGAGGCATTCTCTGATAATGACATTGTATATATTTATGATGAATTATCATAAAACCTCTTTTCAGCCCAGAAATATCCCTTGATTTCTTGCATTGTAAAGGAAACAAAGTTCTGTTCACTTTCTCAATAGAACCTGCTGAGCTTGAAATAGTCAGCAGGTCAACACCTGCACTGATTTTTCTTATTCAAGTCTAAGAGTAGATTAATAGTCATTATGTAACCTGAGAAAGTCCACAGTTGCGTCACGGTGTTCAGCAAACTGCATGCTGGTTGCCCTCATCTACTGCTGTTTCCTATGCTAATCACAGAAGCAGAGTGCATTTTTGTCTTTTAGAAGGTCTTGGGATTGTAACATGTCAGAAAGGTTTGCCTTTTCTTGACATCATGCTTGGCATCTTGGTTCCTGGTGTGTATCATCACATTGCTTGTGTATGAGAGAAATAGAGAGGGCAGTTTCAGAAGAGAGGGTGACATTTGCGTCGGCTTTCTAACAGAGTCCTGCTGTGTACATCTTCCCCTCAGGGAGGGGGTCACCTTTCTGCTTCTCTGTTCGCTTGGCATGGCCATGCCCTCATGTTTGTCTGTGTGTCTGTAGTGGAGACCTTTCAGAGTACACTTAAAGGAAGGGTTCATCTGTGGGGGGATAAATGGCACGCCATGAAACAAAAACTGGCTTTTCAGACACGTGGATTGAAATCTCTGAACCTTTAAACTGACTAACTGCTCACACTCATCAAACTCCTAATAATTCAACAAGTTAAAATACAAAAGAACTTTTTAGATTAAAAAGTCAAAATTTATATTTAGGATGTCAATTTTTTTAGATTATTATTACAAAAAATGTTATCAAGTAGCATTAGATTGTGTGTCTGCAGGTCAAACTTTTTTTTATTTTTATCTCAGAGTTTTGACTTTTTATCTCCAAATGTTTAGTTTAATCTCCCAGAATTACAACTTTCTTAGTTAAAATGTGTACTTTTCAAGCCATTTCTAAAAATGGCCTAAATGGCCCTCCATTTATTTTTGTTTTGAAAAACAAACAAACATGTTGCTACTTTTTGCATTTTGAAACCCCAATTAAAAGCAAATCTCCTGCTTTCAATGGGAGAAAAGTTAGGCATACCCCATCACTAGACCTTAAAGGGCCACAGCCACACTTACTGCCTCCTGAGGACAAATCACAAATCATTTGTAGCATAGTTTTAGAATATAGAAGAAGATGGAAACTCCACTCAGCAAAGCCCCTGGCTGGCCTGGAACCCTTCAAGCAGTAGTAGGTCATCCAATTTGGGTAACCAGGGAGAAAAATAAGCAACAGTTGTTCAGAAGTCAGAAGCTCTCTCAGATTGTTACATTACATTTAATTGATTTAGCACATCTAGCCTTTATCACTACCACAGGGTTTACATCTGGGTTATTGGAGTAACTACAAACTGCTGACGGATTTCTTTATCACAAATTAAAAGCGAGATGTGAAATCCAATGTAACACTTGTTGCATACTTAATTCAAATTGTTTTAGATTTGTATTCATAATAGAACAAAAAGTGTTCATATCTTTAAAATATTTTAAATAAACAGTATTCCTGTGCAGAATCTACTTGCATTTTTTCATCTTGCATCAAAGGTTGCGGCTAGTTAAATACAAAAAGTTCTATTTTTGTAGGGTTACAAATACAATGAATTTTTGGTATTAGATACATTCTGTAGAAATAAAAAAGGCACAAATCTGTTCAAAATAGTCCATCAAATGTCATTTATAAAGCACCACATCATAACATCTTGGCTAGCCAGGATGTTGTACAGTGTAAACATTTCAAACACACACCACAAGAAAAAAAATGTAGTGAAAGTCTTTTTTATACAAACTTCCACCATTAAAACTGCTTGAAGCTTGAACATCATCATGGACTTTGTCCCAGCAGAAGAAGTTCCAAAACTGCAGTGAAGAAGCATTAAAGACTTGTCCACCAGAAGCTCATGTTGCGTTTTCTGAACAGTGAATGAAAATGTATCAGCCGACCACAGAACACATGAGGGAGAATACACAATAAGGAAGATTAGATATGTATGATGGTGCATTTCCAAGCAGATCCTTAAACACAAAAATCAATTTTATCATCACAGATCCTGAATTCAACAGGTGCCCAGTGTAGATTAATTAAGATTAGGGGGTTTATCTTGCTTTCAGTTTTAAAACTTGAAGCACAGCCTTTTAATAGTCATCTAGCGTCATCTATAAAATAAGCGTATAGATTTGAAAAGTTGTTGAGTTATGCTTGTTTAATACAATACATATTTATTTTACAGTTTATGGGTATGTATTTTTTGAATGGAAAAAAATACCTTTAACACCTAGACATGGTTTTTCACTGACTTAATCCAAAGAGTTAAAAGTATTTGGTGTATAATAAATTATTTCTTCATGCAGCAACCACAAATTCATTTAGAATTTTTTTTGCCACACATTTTGATCAATTGTGTTGTTTTACAGTAATGAGTTTAAATATTCATTGAATTAAACAGATGCATTTAAATGAGTATTGCTGATGAGGCATCACCAAGGATGCTTATAACTTGCTGAAAAGGGAGGATGCAGGAGAAGAGCGCAGGAATGAAATAAAAAAACTTCAGACAGCTTTTATATATACTCTCTCCTCTGAACTCTGTATGTGTGCAGCTTCAAACAAACCACTCTGCTTCACTCTGCGTGTCACACACATAGGAAAACAATCTGCCTCTGTCTGCCTTCAACAGCTTGCCTGGCTGCTCTAGTGCCTGTTGTCCAGACTTCTGAATGCTCGTCATCCTCTTTTATAGCTAGATAAACAGAATAAAGTCTGGAGGGTGATAGAGCTGGCTGAGCTTTGAACCACACTGCACTTTCAGTGTGTGATGCAGGAAATGGTTTACTATCTGGAAGATACTAGTAGCTAGTGATTTAAGAGCGTTGAGATGAGGGAAGAACTCTGTATTAAAGGCATCTACAGAGCTCATGTATTTGATGAGGTTTTGATGGATTGGAAGTGGACATCAGATACGCTGACATGATTAAGTATTTATGAAAAGTCTGTGACTTTGTCATTTATTTGAAAAAACAAAACAAAACAAAAGTCACCTTTTTCAGTCTTGGATTTGTGAAACTTGCATATTTTTTAGAGTCAACTCAAGGTTTCTTTCTTTCATTCATCAATTTCCTATCCATCCATCCGTCTATATCTTAGTAGTTGGTTTGAAGCAGCTTTCTATCCATCCATTTTCTTGCCAGGTTTCTTCCCTTTCAGGGGTCGCCACAGCAGAATGAACCACCAACTCTTCTGGCATATGTTTTTTTATGCAGCAGATGTCCTTCTAGCCACAACCCATTGCTGGGAAACATCCACACTCAAACATTATACACAATCGTTTTTATCCAATTGACTTACTCTGTATGTCTTTGGACTTAAGGGGGAAACAGGAGCATCTGGAGAAAACTCACACATGGCAAACACAGAAATACCAACTGACCTAGCCGAAGCTCGAACTAGCAACCTTCTTGCTGTTAGACAACCGTGCTACCCTTTGCACCACCATGATGCCCTCAACGCTGCTTCAAAAAAGCCTAAAGTGGATTAAGCATTAGAAATGAGTTCAAATTTGGAGAATTCTATGGGGTAGAAATAGAACCTGCTACCTTAGAGATTGTAATCCCTTATTATAAAGGCCAGGGTTTAACCAATTTTGTAATCAAATAAATAAACGAAAACACTTTTTGATCTAGGTTGACCTGATTATTATCTGGGCAATGTTTAGTAATGGTTAACAGGATCACTTTCAGTCATGTCTCACGCAAAAGTGACGCATGACAACCCTCATGTTGTCAGTCATCATGTTTTTAATCTTAGCTGTGGGCAGTCATATTGATTCTACAAGGAGACGTTCTTTAAGAGAAACATGCATTTAAAAATAGTTCACAACCTGGTTAGCCATGAGCTCATAGTGTTTCACCCTCTGACATCCTAGGTCTGGTTGTTTCCCACTCTCTTCATGTGCCGCTTCTCTGAGGGCCTAGGGGGTTGCTGGTATAATACCCAGATGGCCATTGCTCATAAACTGATGGGATTCTTTAGTGTATTCTGAAAGAGCAAGGAGTACTCCAGAGATAGAGATGTTGTGATGCTACCTGGTGTAAACGAGGAGATGATAAAAAAATAAAACAAAATAAAACAAAAACAAGATTGATTGTTATAGGGGAGAGGGCAAACATACTAATAAGCCAGATTCCTGGTTAAAAGACATTGGTTCTGTCCGTCAAAGGCCTGACACAGATGCCATCTAAAGAATACTTTGATTTTATTTGATTTGTTGGTTTAATTGATTATGAATAAATACGATAAATACCTGATAACGGAAAGATCCATGTTAGTGTATTTGGTCTTTAAAGAATCCCCTTAAAATATATTGCAAGCTTCACATCTTTTTCTTTACAAGGGAATTAACGCAGAGTGTGTCTGATGTAAAATATGCAAGAACCAGATGCCATTTTTTGCATTTTACAAACTACTGGCACAAAATATAAGATTTCCTCTTTTAGCAGGTTCTAAATGTTTTGCATATTTGTAGATACTGTTTTTAATACACAAGGAAAAATTCTACTAACCAATGAATGACTCTTGACTTTTTTTTTAACTGGGGGTGATCCATTAGCTTTAGCGTAAAACTCAAAAGCTGCAACCTAAATGCATTGAGGTAAAATATTAGTATGATATAAACTCATACTAACATACATGTTTATGGCCTTTTTTATTCTGTTCCCTTCAAGGAGAAAATTTAGGAAATCTAACACAAATTTCCAATGCGCATAGTTTTTTTCATTTATTTTGATGCAACCGGATTTACTTTTATCTTAAAAGAAAACTCATTAAAGCACAAAATAATATTTGAACAGCAAAAATATAGTTAGCTTTCTGTTTTAACAACATTTGAATTCAACATGTGAGTTTCGCTTTTTGAAGCGTCACGGTGGCGCAGTGGGTAGCACAGTTGTCTCACAGCAGAAAGGTCACTGGTTCGAGCCTCGGCTGGGTCGAGCCTCGGCTTGGTCGGTTGGTATTTCTGTGTAGAGTTTGCATGTTCTCCCCGTGATCACGTGGGTTTTCTCTGGGTGTTCTGGTTACCCCCACAAGTCCAAAGACATGTGGTATAAGTGAATTGAGTAAGAATGATTGTCCACAGTGTGAATTAGTGTGTGTGAATGTTTCTCAGCGATGGGTTGCGGCTGGAAGGGCATCTGCCATGTAAAACATATGCCAGAGAGTTGGCGGTTCATTCCGCTGTGGCGACCCTGAAAGGGAAGAAATCCAACATGAAAAAGATTCACTTTTTTATAGTCAGACTTTTATGGCATTTGAAATGCTTTTGTAAGGTTTGAAAATCCATGTGCCAGCAGAGTGAACAGCGCATTCACTGGCCTCCTCAATTAAATATCTCAAAATGTGTTCAAAGGAGGAAAAAGCCTTTACGGGTCTGGAACGACATGAGTTTAGTGATTAATGACTACATTAAAGGATTAAATTCCATGTTTGTTTTTTAATCTTCCCTGAGCAACAGGTCGTCAGAAGCATCTTTAATGTAATGGTTGGCTGGTTTTAGGCCCCAGAAGGTATAATTTATGAGGACTCGGATTCTGTATCAGTAAAAACGTGTCAAGAGTTTGGAGACTTGAGTGTTTTGGGAGAGGAAGCAGAGTCATCTATTGGCAGATCTGCAGCTGTGCTATTTCTTTAGCTTCTCATACTATTTATCCTCATCTCTCTTGAAACAACCACTCACTGATTAGCTTTCTTAATAAGATTCTGAGTAAAGTGCATAGGTTTTACACTTCTTCCATCTTCAAAAATGTATATTTTGATGGTAATTTGCTTGTAGGAGTGTCTGTGTTTGTGATTCTACAATATATTTCCAACTCGTCAAATGGTATACACATTTTTTACTTGGACAAAACAGGATCTGTTTGGTTTAAAGATTGTCGTGCACATTTCTTTATTTAAAACTATACTGATTGTGACTGATGTCAGAGCAAATTTAATTGTGTTGAGAGTGCTATGTCATCACTGTCCCAGCATGCTTATAGTTTTGCTAACAGGCCAATTAGTTGTTGGAGGACATGGTTGATTAATCGCCCACGTGGCATTAGTTCGACTGTTTGGAAGCTTTCACTTCTTGCTCATGTAATAATAGTAATTTATGCTTGGCCTGTTCGCTGTGTTGTAATGGCTCTGGAGTAAACAAGGGGTTTAATAGAGAATGTTTTCTGTTGTTTTGAGCAAGGAATGTCTAATGCATTTCTGTTGTAACCTAAAAAAAGAGCACAGAAGCTATTCCTGTGAAACTCTATTCTAAAAGTTGTTTTTGCTATCCCAAATTACTTTGTTTTTTAAACACATTTTTATTGCATTAGTGTTATGCTCACACAGAGGGAGAAGACGAGGAAGATGCAGGTAGGTGAAGTTTATTTACAGTGGTTACGAATACACAGTTCAATAGTGTTCAGAAGATACACTTATATGTGGCTCCGTGAGCACGGGTAAGTTCAGACACCAGAGTTTAGGGAATAGAGCAATCACTTCCCTTCAGATGCTCTTAATCTCTCTCTCTCTCTCTCTCCTCTTGTAGGAATGGACAGGCAGGCTCAGACAGACAAAGCAGGTAGTTCCTCAGGAATGGTGAGTCTCGAGTAACCTTGATCCGGGACCAGGAGTGAGTGAACAGGGTCAGTCTTTACAGTGGTGATGTGATTGAAACACAGGTGCGGGTGATCAGTACTCAGGTGATGGTTCTCGGGATTGGATATGTGCAGCTGGCTCATGGGGAGTGTCGGTGCAGGTGCTGGGTGTGACACTACCCCCTCCCCCACGGGTGACTCCTGGCACCCGAGACCGACGGGGCCGACCCCGGCCTCTGGAAGCGGGATGGTCGGGATGCTGACTATGGAAGTCAGTGAGGAGGGTTGGATCCAGAATGTCCTCCTTGTCGACCCACGACCGCTCCTCAGGACCATACCCCTCCCAGTCTACGAGATACTGCAGTCGACCCCCCTGTCGTCGGGAGTCCATTATCTCGTTGACCTGGTAGACGGGGTTCTCTTGGATCTCGGGCTGGAGTGGAGGAGGAAGCAGTTCGGGATCTGTGGATGAATGAACAACGGGATCAGTGAACCGTTTGTGCAGGGATACGTGAAAGGTGGGTGAAATACGATATTCGGCAGGAAGGTTGAGACGGTAAGAGACAGGATTGATCTGGGAGTGCACCGTGAACGGCCCTATGTAGCGGGGACTCAGCTTCTTGCAGGGTAGGCGGAGACGAATATCCCGGGTAGAGAACCACACACGATCTCCAGGTTGGTAATCTGGATTATCGGCTCGATGAGTGTTAGCTGCCTGGGTGAATCGTCGCACTGCCCTCTGCAGGTGGATGTGAGCTGAGCCCCACACCCTCTCACTCTCCTGGAACAAGGAATTTACCGCAGGCACTTTTCTCCAGACTAGGGGAACAATGGAGGTTTGTAGCCTAGAACACACTGAAAGGGGGTCAGTTTGGTCGAGTTCTGAAGTAATGAATTTTGTGCATACTCAGCCCAAGGCAAATACTGGTTCCAGGTGTTCTGATGGCGAGCACAGTAAGTGCAGAGGTAGCGGGAGATCTCCTGAATCTTTCGCTCGGTCTGGCCGTTCGACTGGGGATGATAGCCTGAGGAGAGACTGATGGTTACGCCCAGGAGCCGGAAGAACGCCCGCCAAACCCTGGACGTGAACTGAGGTCCTCGATCGGAGACGATATCCTCTGGTAGGCCAAAATTCCGAAACACAAAGTGGAAGAGTGCTTGAGCCGTCTCGAGAGCTGTGGGAAGATGTTTCAATGGGATTAGTCGACACATTTTAGAAAAGCAGTCCACTACTACCAGTGGTGTAACCATCGGAGGGAGGTAGGTCCGTGGCAAAGTCGATGCCGATGTGAGTCCAGGGTCGGCGGGGTATGGGTAACGGATGAAGCTTCCCCTCGGGCAGCCGGTGGGGAGTGTTACTTATAGCGCAGACCGAGCATCCTCGCACATACCTCGCTACCTCCGGGGCCATCCGAAGCCACCAGTACCGTTGTCATAGGAGTGAGAGGGTTCGACTGCTGCCAGGGTGTCCAGAGCCCAGTGAGGTGTGGACTTACTCCATCAGAGAGATATGGAGACGCTTGGGGACGAAGGTCTTCCCCGCTGGGGTCTCCGGCGGAGTGGGCTCCTCGAGGGTGGCCTCTTGTATTTCCTGATCCACTTGCCAGAGTATAGGTGCTACAAATATGGTGGGTGGCAGAATGGTTTCAGGTTCGGAGTGGTCTGGTTCGATGGAGTATAGATGGGATAGTGCATCGGCTTTAAGGTTCTTATGACCGGGTTGATAGGTGATCTGGAATTGAAATCGGGCAAAAAAGAGAGACCAGCGAGCTTTTCGGGCATTGAGTCTTTTGGCGGTACGCAGATATTGTAGGTTCTTATGATCAGTTATCACCTGGAAGGGAGATTTGGACCCTTCGAGCCAATGCCGCCACTCCTCGAGGGCCAGTTTGATGGCTAGAAGTTCTCGGTCCCCAATGCCGTAGTTCTGTTCCGCCGGCAATAGTTTCTTTGAAAAGAAAGCGCATGGATGAAGAGAGGAGGGTTCACCTGACCGCTGAAATAGTACTGCTTCCACCCCCTGGGTAGCAGCATCCACCTCCACAATGAAAGGCTTACCCGGGTCCGGGTGGCGTAAGATGGGAGCGGAGGTGAAGGCTCGACGGAGGGTATCGAAGGCCTCTTCGGCGTCGGAGTTCCAGTTTAAGGTCTTTTTGGCACCCTTTAGAAGCGATGTTAAGTGTGCAGAGATCTGACTATAGTTCTTGATGAAACGGCGGTAAAAGTTCGCAAATCCCAGAAACCGTTGCAGCTCCTTGATGGTCTGTGGTTGGGGCCACTCCGCGACCGCCCGGACCTTGGTGGATTCCATGCTTACCCCTGCGGCGGATATTACGTAACCCAGGAAGGAGATGGTGGACCGGTGAAACTCACATTTCTCCAAGTTGAGGTAGAGATGGTGATCATTCATGAAATTCTGGAATACCGATGGACTGTTGGAGAGGCCGAACGGCATGACCTGGTATTCATAGTGGCCCGCAGGGGTGATGAAAGCGGTCTTCCACTCATCTCCTTCCCGGATACGGATGAGATTATAGGCGCTGCGAAGATCGAGTTTAGAGAATATCCGGGCCTCGCGGAGTTCTTCAAGGGCCGCCGGTACGAGTGGCAGAGGATAGGCAAATTTTACCGTGGCTTCGTTTAGAACCCGATAGTCGATACATGGCCGGAGACCCCCATCTTTCTTTACCACGAAGAAAAAACTCGATGCGGCTGGTGAGGTAGACAGACGGATGAAACCCTGATCGAGGGCCTCTTTAATGTAGGTCTCCATGGCCTTCCGTTCAGAGATGGATAGCAGATAGACCTTACCGTGTGGAAGTCGCGCCCCTGGCAGCAGGTCGATACTACAATCCCAGGGCCGGTGAGGAGGAAGACGGGTGGCTCGTGACAGGCTGAAGACGTCCTGGAACGGGTGATACTCTTCGGGGATAGTAATCGAAGGGTTAGTGTTGGGACTTTCGACGGAGGTGGACTGAAGTGGTAGGGTTGTGGACGGTTTGGAGGGTTTGGTGGTGAAGCAAGAGGTCAGGCATAGCGGATTCCACGTCTCCACCTGACCCGTTTCCCAGTTGATGATAGGGTTGTGGTACATGAGCCAGGGCCTTCCCAATACCACGTCGACAGTCGCGTGTGGTAGTACCAAGAGTTGTAGCCGCTCCAAATGTCCGTCCGGGAAACGAAGCTGGAGAGTGGTAGTTCGCCGATTTACCTTCCCCTCGCCAAGCGGTTTTCCTTGGATAGTGGTGATATGATACTTCGTCTCAGAGGGGACATGAGGTATCCGAAAGGATTGAACATACCGGGAGGAGATAAAGTTACCAGCCACTCCAGAATCGATGAGTACATTTATGGGGAGAATACGATCCGTGTGAATGAGTTGAGCACGTAGGTGCGGAATATCTGAGACATAGGGAGTGATTTGAAGTGTACTCACCTCTTGACGGGGGGGGGGGGGCGCGAACGAGGCAGTCAGAAATGCGGTGATCGGGAGCCCCACGATACAAACACAATCCGGCCTGCATCCGGCGGCTCCGTTCTGAAGAGGATAGGTGGTAAGTCTCCGTGATCGTCGGTTCGGGGGAATCCGAGGAGAGAGAAGTGAAAGTGGGCGGATCAGGGGTTGTAAATTGAGGCTGACAGACGGACAAATTTTGAGAGACGCTCAGAGCTGTTCTGATGAAGGTATCCAAGCTGACGGTATCGTCGTAGATGGCTAGTTGTTGACGAATGGGAGTACTTAACCCCTGACAATATACAGCCAGCAGAGCGAACTCATTCCACCCACTCCTTACAGCAAGATAACGGAATTGTAGCGTATATTCTTGGGTGGTTAGTTCGGACTGTCTAAGACTCAAGAGCTCCTCATGGGCCGAGAGGGAGGAATGATACACCTCAAACACCTCTTGAAATACATTTAGAAATGCCGTGATGGATTTAGTGGCTGGGTGGTTTGCATTCCAGATGGCTTCAGCCCACTGCAAAGCTCGACCAGTCAATAGAGAGATGATAAATGCCACCTATTTTACGTCACTCGGGAACTTAGAAGGGTTTGCTTCAATATAAAGTGAACACTGTAACAGAAAGCCCCTACAACTTCCCGGCTCGCCGACGTACGATGTCGGGCATGCCACCGCAGAATGGCCGGCAGATGGCAATGGTGGTTGTAGAACGGGGTTGAGTGAATGGCGAAGGAGTTGAACCAACTCAGCGAGAACCTCCGGTTTGTCCGCGGGTTCCATGTTAGTCGATCCGTAATAGTAATACTGGTCCCGGATCCTGTTATGCTCACAAAGAGGGAGAAGACGAGGAAGATGCAGGTAGGTGAAGTTTATTTACAGTGGTTACGAATACACAGTTCAATAGTGTTCAGAAGATACGCTTATATGTGGCTCCGTGAGCACGGGTAAGTTCAGACACCAGAGTTTAGGGAATAGAGCAATCACTTCCCTTCAGATGCTCTTAATCTCTCTCTCTCTCTCTCTCTCTCTCTCTCTCTCTCTCTCTCTCTCTCTCTCCTCTTGTAGGAATGGACAGGCAGGCTCAGACAGACAAAGCAGGTAGTTCCTCAGGAATGGTGAGTCTCGAGAAACCTTGATCCGGGACCAGGAGTGAGTGAACAGGGTGAGTCTTTATAGTGGTGATGTGATTGAAACACAGGTGCGGGTGATCAGTACTCAGGTGATGGTTCTCGGGATTGGATATGTGCAGCTGGCTCATGGGGAGTGTCGGTGCAGGTGCGGGGTGTGACAATTAGGCTGTATTGGTGTTTCTCAAATGTTTTATGTTTGTTCTGTTTAGGCCTTTCTTCACCTAATTTGTTATTTTATTTTTTGTGTGAGTTGATTGTGTTTTATATTCAAAATTTTGATTTAATTCATTGCTTCTAAAATTATAATGCCTTATATTTTAAACCACGTTTAATAGCATGTTTCATTTTTAATTTTTCAAAATCCCTCTACAACTACTATAATGCATCTCTAGTTATTAGATATAGGAGTTATTCAATAGTAATAGACATTTTAATTTTTAATTTAATTTTTTAAAATTTAAAGTTCTTAAAGCAAATTATAAAATACATGTTTGGTTCAGTGTTTGGGTTTATCGACGGCTAAAATCTGACTGGTAAAGTAAAATATTAAAAGCCTTTAAATTGTTGAGGATAGTCTCAGATGGACATGACCTCTGATGGAGCTCATTCTGAGGCTGATCTCATGAGATCTAGAGGTGAGAATGGAACTGATCCACTTTCTTCTGAATAGAGGCTTGTTTTTAGCTGTTTAACGTTAGAAGTCACAGGTTGTATTCTTTGGTTTTTCAAACACAAAGTACAACTCTTGAAAGTTATTCTTCACTAAAAAATGTGTACTACTATCTCAGTGACTGATGTCTTCTAGCTGTGTTTGGCATTAGAGATCTGCCAAAACAATCTGAATTTGAGTTGTGTTGATTTGAATTATTGAAAAGTGTATCTGAATATTACATGCCAGTAAAAAATGTTTTAAGTTTGAATGTTGTAACTTGAATATCGAACTTTTAAAATGTATGTTTAAGGCAATTATTTATAGATGTATTTTAATTGAACTTTTTAATTCCTAGACTGCCTACAAGCGGTCATTCAAAAATAATTCTCAAGGTTTCAAGATGAAGAAATTTGAAACACCACAAAAAATTCAAACGACAAAATTCAGATAGTGAAATTCACTTCTCGCAGAAAGTAGGTCATGGGTCATCAACAGGACACTAATAAACTACCATGTTGGAAATGGCCTTGTTCGCAAGACTGACTGTATATGACATAGACGTAGCGTGCGTGATGTTTCATATGAACTGTAAAGGAGGTTCAAAATGGGAGTAGTCAGCCATTGTCATTAAGGGAGTGCATCACTTCCCGGTAACCAAAAATGGGTCCAGAGAGGTGGGACATAGGCATAGCACAGACTTTTGATTGGCTGAAGGTTTAATTGTAACATTTCTTTAACAATCTAATAAGTAATTCACAAGAATGATGATACCTGATAGATAGTCTAACTCGGTATAAGTGTTATTTGTAATCTGTTCTGTGTATTTGGTACTGTTAAGATTTTAGGGTGTAAGCAAACATGACTTGAAATGAGAGGGTTAATGAGATCGCAGGCAATGTAGAGAGTAGAGAAGGGAACAATCATGTTAGGGCTCAGTTGAGGATTTGGTTTTAATGTGAGTGCACCCTAATATTAAATTAGGTCACTTCAGTTACTTTCAGAAAATGTGTAATGACACAAGCAAATGAAAAATAAACCTCACAGCAGCACCACCTTATTCCATAGGGATGGTCTGTTCCATTCACTTTTCTGGTTTAATACATTTGTATTCACCTGAACTATCGTCTTTTGCAAATATTAAATGTCTTAAAATAAATTCAAATAGTCACTACTTTTCTAATTCTATTTCTTAAGTACATTGCATTTGGTACTTGGAAGTAATTGCCAGTTTAACGTGTAAAAATAATTCATTTCAAGTAACCCTTAAACACACACTCAAATAACATTTTCTGTACAGAGAATGACTCATATGATGAACTGCTCTCATTATCTTGCCGTTTTTAATATGAAGCCTGGGCTGGGAGCACCAGGAGGCCTTTTAGTCACCATAGCAATTGATTTACTACTGTTTTCTTCATGCTGTGTGTAGAACAGCGAAAGTGAAGTAAAGCTGAGGGCTGGTTTATTATCAGCTTGTTGTGGTGATTCTGCCATAAGAAATGATGATAATGACCCTTTAACCATCATTCATCTTCCTGTGTCCTGCAGATTTCTGATGAGTTGAGAGTTACATTTGTTTGTTCAGCTCAGAGAAGCATTGCAGCTTTTCAGAGTACCGTGTTGAAGAGCCTAATTGTTTGTAGTTTGTGTTTTTTTTTTACCTTGCTTTGTTTTGGATAATGATCTACACATTTTGTTTTTGTTTTCTTTGTCTTGCTTTGTTTTTATTTTGTGTGGGAATTTTTGTATGAATTGGCTATGTATATTTTGTGTTTTTTGTAAGTATTTATTGTTTTTCTTTTTTTCTTTTATTATATTTAGTATTTTTTTTACCTCAGAGTAAAATGTAACATACAAATTAGGGATGCACCCACATGATAATAAAAAAATTTAATATCAAATATGGGTGTTGAGTTTTTCAAAGTTTTTTGAATATTGCATAAATAGTGATGACAAATTTTAGACATCTTTTTCAAATAAAGTAAATATTTTTATTTAACAAAATGTTAATCAATTCGAACAGTAGGTAGGTTAATAAGTCACAGAAAACATTTATCCAAGGACACAAAAGGGACAGGACACATTTGTCAATAACTGAGCTTTAGCCAAAAAATAAAAGAAAGGAAGCTATGACTTCTTAAAAGTCTGATAATTGTTGTAAACAGACAAAACATTAACAACTGTGCCAAATAATGCTACACTAAACGGCTGCTCATCTAAAGCAATACAATACCTTATTTCCAATTTCGTTCGCTTTGGTGCGGCAGTCTATCCCTTGTATGCCGTTCCAGGTGTTTGGTTTTAAATTATATTAACGCAGTGGATACTACATTTAGTATTAGCAGACATACCCACCTTTTGATAATTAAGTTTCACATTCGTTGCATGTTGCAGTTTTTTTGTAACTCCACTTTTTTTTGTTGCCCCACTCTACTGACATTTTCAAGAAGGCGCTCTGAAGGCCGAATGTGTAAATACAGTGGTAGCTCGAGAAACAAATGCTTCACGTTACGGAAAATTAAAAGAAAGAAAGGTCACATAAACAATATTTTGTTTCATGATACGAAAAACATTTCAAGATATAAAAAACATGCACAACAAATATATATTCAATATTTGAAATTCAGGCAGAAGACAACACTGGGAATCACGTGACGATTAAAGCGCCATCAAATATTCTGCTCGCTATTTGTCAGTACCAGCCCTGGTGCTTTGTGTTCGTGCATAGTATCCTTCTTTTTTTGCTATTGGTTGCCTGACACTCCCTGACGTCTTCCTGGAAAAGCTCTCCCTCTCTTCACACTTACTTTCAGTTTCATGTTGGTGTCCTAAATTCGTGAATATATTCGTGCTACTTTTTGGTGAAGCGTATTTTTATAGCCATAGCTCTCCACCTCAACAATCCGTTCTTCTTCCCTTACCTCCTCCGACACTTCCATATTTTACCTCACTCGAAAGGTAAGGGTTATTGTTTTTCATGTATTTTATTCTGTCTTCATTGTTTTATTATTATTTATTAGATGTGTTCTTTTAAAGATCGAAGACTCCTAGTTTATTTTTCTTTGGTTTTCCGTGTTATTTTCAATTTTTAGTGTTGTTTCTGTGTGGCTTGGAACGAATTAGGCTTTTTACATGTAAAACCTGCTTTGACATACGAAAAATTCAGCATACCAAGGTCACCCCAGAACAGATTTATTTCCTATCTTGAGGTATCACTGTATTCAGTGCATCCCTAATAAAAATAACTATGAAACTGTGTAATGTTTCACAGATTCTATCTGCACTCTGAACTTTTAGGACACTTAATGCTGATTATTTTTCGTATAGACTTTGAGAGCAAACTCAAATAGATGACCAGTTCTCACTGCCTGTACTCCACCTCACGCTCTTCTCTGCCATTTAGCCTTAGGCTTTTATGCCAAAACGTTCTTCCATCTTTTCACCTGACATTTAAATGCTAGCACAGGCTCAGATCAAAATAAAACCCTCCTGATGCTCGGTGGCAGTTCTGGTGCCATTGGTTTATGGATCTAAGACTGTTCCTGTTTTTCAAAGCATAATATGTTGTATTAAGTAAGCTTAGTGGCCAATTCAACACACTTTATACTGTTTGGTTAGTGTTGTATGTGGCATACACAGTGTGGTATTGTTCACTATTTTGTCTATATCTTTGACGTACTCACTCGTTTAAAATATATATTTTATTTTTCCTCCACAAAGCAGAAAGGCTGAAGCCATTTCAATGTTTTTTTATTTAAAAAAAATGTAACCCCCCAAAAAACAAGAATTCATCCCACAGGGAGTCGTATGATTGTTCAGAAATCAGTTTCATCCATTAATTTGTTATTAAAATATGGACATAATATTTGCTCCTAGAGTGTTTTTACTAATGTTCTTCTGTTCTCAAAATAAGAACTCAGGCATTTTCCATCATCCCCTCATTTTCCTTTCTGCCTGTATGCTGCTGTGCTCCAATAAGCCTGATGGAGTCATTGTCATGTTGCCATCCCTGTTTCTATGGAGACCAAAGAATGAGCTGCATACTGGTTTTCGTTTGCCCACTATCTCTTGCTCTCAAATTCAAACATGCGCACACGTCTCAAAATATGAAATGTGCAAATTCACATAAGCAATTTGATTAGCGCCATGCTTACCCATTTTCCCCCGTTGACTTAAAACTGGGGCTGCAATTTCCAGCCAGACCTTGCATTCGTAACATTTCCCAAGTCATATAACAGTAATCAAAGAGCTTCTCCAACTGCTAGACAGTGAAGCCAAAGTGGATTACACATAGACAGAGCTTTGATTGGCTATGGCCTCGTTGTGTCCTGCCTTTATAACCATATAATGGCATTTGTTTTCACATGAACTATTCTATATTCATATAAAAATATTTTATATGTTGATTGTGACTGGAAAGTTTGCTTGATTTACTTTAGATTTATTCATGTGAAGCAGTTGCTGTAAAAAAAATAACAACAGCAAGTTGAATGGTTTACTAAAAAATTAACGCAATTTATTACACAATATTACTACTTATATTTATTAATATATTTAATAATTGATATTGTTACATTTATTTTGGTTAATCGTCTCCATAATAATGCAACACTGCTTAAATTTTTTTGTAACAATTTCAGACCTCAATTCTTTTCTTGGTATCAGTAAAATGTGCTATAAGGAATAATGTTCATTGTTTATATTTCTTGCATAATAAAAAAAAATTACCTTTTTTATAATTGTGTGTTTTTTATTCATTTCTGTGGATATCAGGTAATTTCATAAATATATGACAAAGAAAAAAGGGTATTTTTTGATAAAATAAAACACTGACATTTTTAATTTTGGAGAACAGTGCAGATCAGTGCCTTGTTAAATTTCATCATGAAGAGATTTCTTCAAGTAAAATTTTTCAAAATATAAAACTGTAGTTAATTAAATCATTTACTGCAGCCAATGTGTGTATCTCCATTAATACAAGTTTAATTAACGTCATTGCTGATCTGATAATAGTAATACGTCTTTTTTTACTTAACGTTAGGGGTAGTGGTTGCCACTTGCAAAAATATACTTGTTTAACTCATGATAAATGTACTTACACTTTATAGAATGTTTGCGTAGTGGCATGATCTCAACGGGTCTTGTTATTTTTTTTCCCAAAACTGTTTAGTTGATTGTCCTCATGTTAATGTGAAACATTTTGAAAAATATATTAACCATTTCCAGACCGAAATTGTTTTCTTGATATCAGTAACACGTGGTACAAGGGGCAGTATAGGAGGGTTCCTGAACATACTCCCTTGAGAAAATACAGATTTTTCAGGTTCAATGCTTTAGCTTGGTGGAAAATAATTAAGGATTGAAAAAAATTGTGAATCTTTTTGTTGATTTTGGAAGATAAAAAAGTGTTAATCATGAAGACCCTCAGATCTTGAGACTCTTCAGGTTAAAAGCTTACAAATAAGGGTTAATTATTTTTTCAGGGGCATAGAACCTCTTGAGAAAGATAAATAGAGCCATTTTCAAGGGTAAATTGGTTGGCCTGCATGGCCTGCTGGGAAAATCTTGGTTAAATGAATATAAGTAAGAACATTAAATACATTTAAGAGAATAGTTTTCATTAAAAGGTAATGCATTTATATCTAATTATTTTTATTAATTGCAAATTTGTATGATTATTTCTTGTTTACTTTACATAACAAGAATAAATGAAGTAAAAAAGAAATTTAAAAAACCGTTGCATTATAGTTACGAAATCAAGCAGTTGTGAAGATTATTTGAGAGTAGGCCACAGAAAATGTAAGATGAATCTACAAATATTTACTATCCTCTTAAAACATACTTGTTCAAAAGTGAATTTTAATGCACTTTTGAACAAGTATGTTTTAAGAGGATAGTAAATGTAAATAATAATAATAGTGTAAATAAGATCCTTTCAGATTCAGTGAGAAATAAATGATTCTGTATCTTTGAGTTTATTGCTTAGGGTGCTTTGATTTATTGATTAATTAATGATTTTCTCTGCTCAGTAACCTACACTTGTTGGTAACTTAAAAATAAAGCTTTTTAAGGTTTTAGGCTGATATAAAAAACACAATTGCTCACTGAAAAATTTGTATGTTTGGTTTTCAGATGAGCAGATAATGGTAAGATGCAGAGTTTATTTCTTAGGTAAGCGATCATCTGTTCAGAGATGCTGTGTTTGCTCTTTCATTGGGCAAGTCAGCTGTCAGTCACCAGCAGTACCATAAGTTTGCATCTGTCGCCACGACAGTAGAAACTGTTTTCAGCTCCTCTCTAAGATGCTATAGGATCCCTGAAACAACCAATGGGTTACATTACATTAGTACATGAAGAAATCAAGCCGTAGCTTATAGATGAACAGGGAAAAACCCAGCTTGTCTGATTCAAGCAGGATCTATGAAGAAAGTCTATCCAGCTGTGCGAGTGTTAAGCTGAATGCCGCTCATGGACACTGAAGGGTCCTGTGGGTGGGCTGTGTGCATGGTGTCTAACTCAGAGGCTGAACACAAGCTGACGGGCATTAGAGCACCCCTGGGAACATACACGTGCCCTTTTGGGGACATATATTCATGGAAACCTGTCATTCAAGACACCAATGTTTGGATGATTGACATTTATTCTATTCGTTACTATTGTGTCTGCTTGTGTAAATTTTATCAACACCTGTGTTTGGCCCTAACAGTTGAGATATGTCCTGCTTTGAACTGATTTCTGTGAACCTCTTCCTTTGTTGTGTTGGATATACCAAAGATGCTCTGTTTCTGTTCCAGACTCAGTTTATTCTGTTTTATCAGCTCCCAGAGAAAGTAATTAGAGCCTTCTATCCACCTCATGCACTGTGTAAATAAATTAAATTAGCTTCTTTAGGTTTCATTTGAATTTCCGTCTTCTTGAGTCTCTGTTTTTTTGCATGTGTCTTATCGTAGTGTGCTTTTATAGACAGTTCAGTGGTTTCAGATAGAACATTAAAACAAAAAGCTTCCCTCTAGCCATATGTGAGACAGACAATGATCTGATGGATAATGGTTTTTCTTCAGTCATTCTCTGGACAGCGGTGTCTTCTGAGGACAGTACTGACTGAAAAACTCAGAACATAGTTTTGTGTGAGCTTGTATCTTATTCTACTTTTGATTGATGATTATTTTGTTAGTTTACTGCTTGTAGAAAATTGCCAAAAGACAGGAAAAGTGCTACTCCTTAACTTAGCCCATTGAAGTAGTGGAGAAAAACTATTTTGCATGATTAACTCACTTAATTGCCTTAACGATTGGAAACTTGGAAAGTTTCCAAGGAGGGAATGTGGGTGTTTTGGCAATTAGGTGACCTGATTTCACATTTATTTAATTCATAAATTGGACTTGACTCCATGAAAAGACAGTCTGGCCTTAAAGGTTGATTCCATGAGAAGACAGTCTGACCTCAAAGCTTGAGTCCATGAAAAAGACAGTCTCACTTAAAAGGAGTGACACTTTTCTGATAAGAATACACAGCTAGAGACAAATATCTGCCACGTGAAACTTATCTGCAAGGATAACTTTCTGCATATATGCCCACCTGTGGAGGGATATGGGGTACAGTTTTGAGAGTTGGTTCTGTCAGCATGCTTGCTGCTGTTCATCAAATCTTACTGAAAAGTAAAGAGAAAATCGGAGACTGAAAGAAATCGGACTGATCTGTCTTTATTGAATTTATGTTCAAATTTTAATTAAATCAAGGGATGAAAAACAACCACAACAGTATTATCTTCTACTTGATGGCTATCAGGTTTGGGTGAGAGTTAAAAAAGCAGAACCTAAATGCAGATCAGCCATTCAACATACCACAACATAACATGTTTATTTGGAAATAAACAAGAAATGAACATAAAGAGACCAAAAGAGTCAGACGTAAATTCCTATTAATGGTACACTGGGAAACTAAACTAAAGAAACTTTAAAAACACAGGGCAAATATCTTATAAAATACTATATTTTCATACTGTAAGCTGCTATTTTTTTCTCATCAGTTAAACCCTGTATGCATGATTTGACATTTTCTATCTTGGGGCGCTCTTTGAAGAAAAGTGAGCAATGTAAAAAGATAGACGCAAGTTTGAGCTTCTGAACAGCAATTGAACACAACTACACCCCACTTATGGAGAAAAACTCATATTTAGAAACTCATATCAAGCAGTTTTTCATTAAAAAAGTAATTAAAAGCAAATGAGAGAGCTAACCTTAGCTTTTAGCTTGGATGACCCATGCTTATCCGCTATAATTAAACATGGGTTCTTGGGTCTCCTCCTCAAACCGTTCAGTGAAGGTCACTTCTGTGGGAACAACTTTGATTTTATTTTCTATTCCTAGTAAACCCCTTCACTACAATTTTCCATCTAGCTCAGACACAACCATACATACTTACCTAATAGTTTTGTATTTAGATTCAAGAAGGTGGAGTTCTAGTTGCTGTGCTCCAGGGGTGTTGGTAGACTTAAAACTGTACTGGGATACAGTCATAAACAATCACCCTGGTTATGATCTTAAAGATCCCAGTATAAGAAAATGGTTGACTCAAAATAGAATAGGTTAGCCATCAGAAAAAAAACCCTAAAAAAAACAAACAAACCCTAACCCTAACCACTAAACTAACCACTACACCGGAACGGGGGTTAAGAACCAGAGCAGCGCCCTATGTCGAGGGGACATTTATTTTATATAATGGTCCTCTTCAAGCACTAGTTTTGTTTTATCATTTTCATATCTCACCTCAAAAGCATTCAGACCCGAGGACCCGGTGATCTCGACTAGCCACCTCAAGGCATAAACAAAACTGCTGTCTCCTCATGTGAACTCACTTGACTGTCGCTGGGGGCGCACGCAGATGCGTACATGCATATGCATTTCACATTGATTGTATTTAACGAGCATTTTATAGTAGGATTATAGGAGTATATATATAGGAGTATATATATGTAGGAGTTATATATAATATAATATATATTATAATATATATATATATATATATATATATATATAATATATATATATATATATATATATATATATATATATATATATATATATTATCCTACTATCCTACTATTTCAATGTATTTAAAACATGCAATATGCCCAATAGTAATGGGTCAATTGTTACAAAGTTCAGTACAGCCAGCTCTAGGTCCACTCTCAACAATGGTTAGCAACAGCATAATAAACAATAAAGCACTATAACACATTTCTCAACACTGTATTCATTATTTATATTCAGACTTCACGATAAACATCACAAAAGCTTTTTAAAAAGAACTTGCTGATTACCCACAATGTAAAATAAAAAAAATAATTTAGCTAAACCTAAATGAGCTACGTTGTATAACTTAAAACAGAATCATTGCTAAGAGAATTATGAATCCAAGCTTTGAATTTCAGCAGCTACAGCAGCTAAATTCCTGTGCTTTAAGATTGGCCTGTTAGATAGTCTTAGTAATCATTTCAATTATTATTATTTAGTGAACAGTATTATGTCAAAAATGTATGGATCCAAAAGTATGTGCAGTCAATTATTTTGCAAGTTTTAGCATGGCCTCTTTTTCCCTCAATTTTTTTTTTATGCTCAAGGTAAGATGCTTCGATGTACTTCAAAGCTGTCAAACTCTTAGTCACCCAGGATGAGTTTCTATCCGAGGAGAGATGCTATATTGAGAAGTTTGTTGAGTTTTCCCATGCAACCGGCTGCTCTGTATTACATCCTCAAGTGTCAAAAAGTTCTGACTGCAATTGCTAGAGCATGTCCAAAAGCTATCCTAGGGACGAAGTACTATACATTCATAACCAAACTGCGAATCAAAGTGCTTGTGTATATACAGTATTAATATTATATATATATATATATATATATATATATATATATATATATATATATATATATATATATATAATATTATATATATATTATATATTATATATATATATATATATATATATATATATATGTTTTAAATAAAAAGTAATGAGAAATCACCTCAAAGCATGTTTCTGCATCTGCTTGATGACATGGAGTTGTGTTTAAGTGTGCTTCTTGATTAATTATTAGGCGATACTGACCCTGTGCAATAAGGGCCTTTGGTTAGAGATGATGAGTCCTTTCAGGTCCAGTTCCTCCAGAGATTAGAGGGATGAAGACTACGTGATTGAACACATTCCATGAAGCTTATTTTTTGTGTGTGTTTTTGGCGGTTAAACGAAATATATGTCTCTCCAAATGGCTTTATTCCTGTCTACATGTAAGAAGCGATCGAAGTCTGAAGGAGCCTACCAGACCAAAAACCCGTTTTGAGAGAACCTCCTTATTTGGCTGGAGGGTTAATAAAAGGCCTTCCAAACAGTCGCTGGTCTTTTCCTACATCACCATTACCAGCTTTGAGCTATTAAACTGAGTTTATGATTGAAGATCTGTTCCATCTACACATATCCTAGCAACAATATCCGTACAAGAGCTGAAAACGACTTCTTTAGCTGACCATGAAAGTGCTGAATATTGCTCTCGTATAGTTGAGTTTCCATGGGTAAATTGTGAAAGGATCATATCTGGACACCTGCCCATGTTACCTTGTCCATCAGATTTAGGGCTGGCCAGAGGTGTCTGAGTGCACCATGTGTTTGTCACTGTTCATAGGTACTATGGGAATTCATCCTGTAGAATCAGAATTGCTAGTTTCAAGAGTGTGGAGTAATTATGGTTTGTGGTCAGTTAATCAATTAATGGTCTCAATTTGATATAGAATTGAACAAAAAAAAGTAACAAAAAAAAATACTGTTTTTGCATAAGCCTGTAAACTTTTTTTTGTTCTGTTTTTTAAAGTGTTTAAAGCCTGATCTATTCTTCTTTGTCAACTCAACTCATTGTCCACTGTGAAGACTTTCGTGCTTCCATAACCTCGTGCTGATCCTTATACGAAGCTCGACACATGTCTCTCAAAAAAATGTTACTAAGTGTCAATGCTTCGCAGATGTACACAGACCACAAGCTCTGCGATTGCTCAACGTGCTGCAGACCAAGCCCTTTCTGTGTAGCATCATATGTATCCAGGTGTCTCATACCATTTCACACATATTGGCCGCACTTACCATCTCCTCCAACATCTCATTTCTCTTTTATTTTAGTTGTTTGTAGTAAAAGCAACTGTTGAATAAGCTCCAACTGCAAAAGCAAAAACATTGTCTCTCTTTGAGTTGCCATTGTTACCATTGATAAAGCTGGCATTGAAGAGTGGAAGCCACACAGTGGAACACTAAAATCACTGGGGAGGGTGGGGAATTAAATCAATGCATTGTGGAAGGCTTTGCGTGCACCCATTTTTTAAACAAAGCATTGTGCGCTCTGTCTATGCACTAATCAATTTTGCTGTGATAAGAATGCCAACTGCTTGCAAACCAAAAAACAACACAGATACTAACAAAAGACAGATTTGATCTACCATATATTATATTGTATAATTATAATTTTTCACATACATCTGCTGCTGCTGTAGAAGCACAGTCTTTAAACTGATAAACATGGTGTGATAACAATGCTAACTCCTAGCTAGGCAAAACAAAACAAAACTCAGAAACAAAGTAATGTTATTTACTTTATCTTCATTATCCAGTATTTAACACAGAGCGCGAGCCAAGAAAGACAGTGAAAGCTCCACTTCACCCAATCACATAGCTCGCGCTTTACAAAGCCTTGACTCAAGATTAGAATTTTTTTTATGTCTTTGTTATAGCTCACTACAACACGGATGGGTGAGGGTTGAGCCCTTTAGTTCACTTGGTCATTTTAAGATTGAAATACAGTCAAACAGAGATTCTAACTATGAACAAAAAAAACATAACATTTATTTGAAATGTAAATTAAGCATGTTTTAAAAAAGTATTTTAAAGAATCGTTTTTGAATTGTGGATCTCAGAAACAGAATTGAATTGGCTCGAAAAGTACTTAAAGACTCCAACTCCTAAAAAAAATAGCATAGTGTTATTACAGAGCAAAGCATGCACACTAGTATATATGGTGTTGATCGAGCATGGATTCACGAATAGCATGTGCACAACTATAAATTTAACATTAAAGGTGGGAGTGTGGTTTCACTTGCTTCTTTTGTTTTGGCTTCCTGGGAGATATTGCCTCTTCGTGTTACCCATATTTTGGACCTCTCGTTGAGAGCATGATAGGTTGCAGAAATTCAGCAGGAAAATAATCAAAATGTATTTATATGAGATGTTTTTCAATTGTTTCAAAGCAGCTTTACAATAAAGGGGGCGGACTTTTGATTCAAGTAATATCAAAAGTCTGTTTTAGTTTGTTTTATGCAACACAAAAGTAAATCTCTAAAAAAAAGGAGAACGTACTGGTATACAATTACAGGGGCCTTTAAAAAGGTCCATAATTTTACAGAAAATCAAAAAAATTTTTATTGTATCATGTTATAAAAATCTGAATAACACACTGCAAGAACGCGAGTCAGCAGGTATTCGGTAAATAATGGCAACTGTTCAATTAGCAGCTTATCCTGGAATGCAACACAATTTTTTCAAATTAAACTGTCCTGTATTTATACATACTTGTTTACAGTGTGAATATTAATACATTATTTAACTAGTGTAAGTGTTTAAAGAGGATAGTATTATAAATATTTAATCTGAAAAAGTCTATAAACCTAATCTGTGGCCGCATATAATAATCAATGAACTTATTTACATATTGTTATGTTGTGAAGAAGAAAACATGGCATAGTTGTAGGTAATAGTGAGAAATATAATTAAAGAGCCCCAATTAGTGGCTATTGATAAATTTTTTCCATGGAGATTGATCTTAATAAAAACATCCACATTGAATTGTAATTGTCAAACTGCTCCGTGTATTAAAATATTGCATCCAGAAGTTTACATTTTCTCATTTCCACAAACTAGAGAAAACCAACTGGCATCATAGGGGATAAATAGTTTACATTTCTGGGCCAAGAGATGGCTGTAAAGAATTAGTGGCTGATAGACGTTACATACCTGACAGCAGCAACAAACTGTAATCCAGTCACTACACACTGGTCTAGCTACCAGGTAAAGAAAGAGTTAGGAAAAACAAGTTACTGGGCAAATTATTAAGGTTGTTGTCAATATCAGGTTAAGATGAACATATCATAAGTGAAGAGTGCTCCCACAATGTCCTAATTGAGCCATTACATAAATGTTAAAGAATAAACCGCTGTTTTTAAACATTTTAGTAGTGTCACCCTTCTCCAAACCTGTATTTTCAAAAATTCCATTTGTGACTGTTTGAAGAAAAACCCAAGTCTAAATGAAATATCAACAAAATGTAGTTGCTAGATTGTTATTTACAGTTTATTTACAGATCAATTTTTTAAAGGCAATTCCACTTAGTTTGTTGTTTACATTCATTGAAGTAAGTTCTGAGGTGATTGGTTCTTTTGTAGAATGACATGCTAAGGAGTTAAACAATTATAGCCAACTTGCTCCATGACAAAATCGAAGCAATCGAAGTTGAATCAAACAGAAGCTAATTTGTCATCCATCATAGTGCTGATTAGCATTACTCTATGCTCGTTGGATTATTCTTTCAGCCGAAGCCTTGGAAGGGCATGAATCAGTCACTAAGACGTCTGTTCCAATAGCTTGCCTCTCATTCCCTTCATCATCAGCATAAATAAGTAATGATGTGTCCAGGGCGGAGAATGATTATTGTCATTAGGCTTAAATATGTTTTCTCAGTCTCAGGGGCCCAGGGGCCTCTTAGCTCAGTCGATGCTTCATTGACCTGAAACCTGAATGGGACTCACAGGGTCACCGAGGTGGAATGGAAATGGAAACTCGACAAAGATTAAAGCTCCCTGAGAGCAGATGGGCTTAAAATAAGCCATCTACTGTTTCTGTTCCCTCACATTCAGAGCACACCTCAGAGACGTTTCACCCTAAAGGAGGATTCCTCAGCACTGATCTACACTTCTGTATTGCTTTGAATTTTTTTTTTAAATCCTGATAAAAAGTATGTCTTAAGAGAATAATCTCCAATAATTCAATTTGAAAGCCAGGAATATAAATCCAATGTAGTAAAAAGCTAGACTAACAAGAGGCTATGGCCTAATCCACTCTAACTAAGAGAAGGGGATGTAAAAATATATATGGGAATGTGGGAAAAGGGAAAGAAACCAAAATGGCCTTCTTCCAAATAATTTTTGAAGCTCTGTTATACTATGCGGGTCTTGAATGAGTCATGAAGGGGATCTTTTTACCTGTAAGAGCTGTAAGATGTCATATTGTATTTTTTAAAAGGTCAGATTTTGTAGTTCGGGTTGTGTGCTTTTAAGTCTTTATTTTGTGTTGTTGGGATCAGAAAGTGTTTCTTTTTGGGGGATTAAACACAAATCTAACCCTTGCTGACAGATGGAGACATATGGTGATGTTTTAAATGCTTTTTTAAGGTGTGAAAGTCTGTGATATGAGTGTTAATGATGTCTAAAAAATTATTTGACTCAATGCCAAAGTCATCAACAGAAATTTTACATCTTGCCAAACAAAAATCATTGTCTAAATTATGCCTTTAGAATTTTTTTTGTGAAAAAATATAGTTTTTTTACAGTGTAGGGCAGTTAGAGGTCTGCATTCACGCCTCCTTGAAAGGTTTCAGGTCAGTGAAAATGAAATATGAAATAGCTACATTTATATATAAATCAAAAATTGGGAACAATTTCTGTGTAGTTGAGCATCTATGAGCAGCACAACATGGTTTATTTATCATACTAAAAAGATGCATTCTAGCAAGAAAACATCCAAAAATAAACAAATAACTTGTTGTTTCATTGGAAATCTCCTAAAGAAGTTTTTTTCAGGTTGATTTAACCATAGCTTTCATAGTTAAAAAGATAAAATGACAAATACAAATACTCTCTGGTTTATGTGTGATGAGCATTTTAAGAGTAAAAGCATTGTGTGAAGCAGCTCTTGGCTCTTTTTTGGCTTCTGCTCACACTTGGTAATAAAGAGGTGGGATATTTAAACTCTTGTTATCAATGTTATATAGCATGTGATGGGCATAAATTCATCATGCCATGTCCATAGATAATTAGTTTGATGGCACGTATACCCTCACATACTTCACATTTTCTGCATGTCATTCTGATGTGTACAGATAACCAATAACCTTTGAGATAGGAATGTTCTTTGGTCATGTTGAAATACTTCACAATCAATACCTAATTAAAGTGAACTATTAAATATAACACATTAAATCATCTAATTGCCATATTATCCTTCACTTTCAGCTTACAAAAAACTGAAAACTTGTCGCATCCTTATGCACTCAAATGCAAATAGTGTCTGATTCCCGAAGTGCCTTTTCTGGTTATGACTGAAGCATCTGTGGAATTTAATGGATTTATGTCTTCCTTTTTGACATTTTTTTATGTCTGATCTGTCAGTTACTTACGAGTCTGCTAAAAGTATAAATGCAAATGATTTTGTAAATATGATTCGAATGAACAGTAGCTTGGTGATTGATTGAGGGTTGTGTTTTATTAGCAGAACTCCCAGAATCACTCTTATGGAGAATATTTATGAAGAAACTGTGTGATTGATTATGGCTTAAAGACATTTGATGAATGAAAATACAGTCATACATATTTATAATCGATTTATGAAATTGCCAGTTTCATTAAAATGTGTCATTTACATTGAAATTAGATTTATTTTGCAAATATCAAGATAATCACCAATCTAGTTTTAATCAAACTTCCAACTTATATTTTGTTTTTCAAACTCACTCACTGTTGACTTATACAAAAACCCTTGGCTGTCTCATTAATATTCCAGTTAAAGACCTGATGAAATAGCGAGTTTCCATTACATTTGAACAAAGTTTAGCGTAGTGTGCTTCGAGATTGCCATCCACCTCCACCTGGAGTGTTCTACAGGGTTGAGGAAGAGATGCAGATTTGCTAGCAAGATGCTGTGACTCATATTTGGTCCTTGTATATATTGGTGTTTGTTGTGGTTTCCTCAACAGGAAATTAAATGGAGGCTTTATCTCACTTCTGCTGGGGCTCCTAATATGAGATTGTTGTGAGCAGGAGAGGGCAAATATTGAGCGCCTATTTAAACTCAGATTTTGGCTGTGCTCTGTGTCACCATACACATTAGGATTAAAAATGCTTAAATCCTCTTACACTTCCTAAAAATAAGGGGAGGATTTCATGTTTTCTTTGGTTTTTCTTTGGGAAATGTTTAATCTAGTTGAATATATGTGCAGTCACACATATTTACAGTTTCATTTGTCAAATTAAATCTGTTTTTAAATTATATGTGATCATTTAATCATAACAGTAATTCACAAGTTCTTAATCGTAATTCCAAATGAAAAACTGTTTTTAAGAAGCCAGTGACAGTTAATTTAGTATAACTTAATTAATTACTTACCTAATTTACTTATCTTTATTAACGAAAATGGAAGTCACAAACTTAAACAGCAAGAGACGAAACCTCTTCTTTATTTATCTTTTCATCTTTTGTTTTATTGATACGCATCCTCTTCTCTATCACTAGTGGTACAGAAACACTTCCAGCAAAGTTTAGTTTGCTTTGTTTCAGTCAGTCACAGGCAAACAAAATAGGTTTCATCACTGCTGAATCATTTAACAAAAATAGTTTCAACAAGCCACAGCAATCCATATTTTCACTTGGTGCCAAGGTTATCGAGTAGCATGGAGCACGGCAGGGGTTTTCGGGCCCGATTTCGTCAGTCACCATGCTTAATATGTAGTTCCTACTCATCAGTTAGTTCCTCCCCTCTACTCATCAGTTAGTTCCTCCCCTCTACTCATCAGTTAGTTCCTCCCCTCTACTTATCAGTTAGTTCCTCCTCTCTACTCATCAGTTAGTTCCTCCCCTCTACTGCTCTGCATCGAGCAGCGCCTCCATGGGCTATGCCCATTTTGAACTTCATTTGTCAGAAACCTATTGGTGACGTCACGAACACTCTGTCCATACTATATACAGTCAATTGTTTCATGTCCTCAGAGAAATACAATATTTAGATCATGGCTGTTATATCAGAATGTTAAATTCTTTCTTATTAAAATGAAATATTAATTTAATATGTTTTATTAGTGTATTGCGCGATTGAATATATATATATATATATATATATATATATATATATATATGTATACACACAAGTCAATCTCCTTATCCACCAGACCACAACTGGCTAAGTTACATTTCGTTATACCATAGTTTGAGAACAGGCACTCATAAGTTCCAAAAGTAATTGTTAGGGTTGCCAGAGTTTGAGAAAATATCTGTGAACACTCAAAGACTCAAATCTAAAAAGAATATACCTTTTTATTGTAATTGCAAGAAAAAGGCATTTATGAACTTAACACGCAACTCAATTTCTCGTTCAATGTCTCGGGTCCCATTTGGACCCGATTACTAAAATGCTTTTCTTGCTGGACTTCCATCAAATGCTCTCTGCAGATTATCTTTAAGGACCTGAGACAAGCTCATGTTACTCAACACTTCATCTTAGTTGGACTCCTAAAATGTGTAAATTTCCAAGTTTGCTTGATCAGCCACAAAGCTTACATCTTAAAATTGTACATATCCACCAAAAACTCGAGTTTCTGAGAATGAACAGCATCTTGTAATGCAGTCTCAGAAAGGCAGAAAACACCCACCAGAACTTTCTCATTCACAGTCTCTGACTGGTTGAATAATCTCCCTGATGACAGCAACACTAACTAAACACTTAAACTAAAAAATAATGAAAAACTCTTTTCTTTCATGAGCACTTAAAATCATAATTGTTTTTTAATTATTTCTTCCTCAGAACACTTCTCTGTTCAGTCAATCAGCTGAGCCTTTGTAACAAATTGCATATTGTCTCTCCCAATATTGTAAACCACTCCTGCTAAAGAAGCATCTGGTAAAATCAAATGTAATGTAAATTCATATTTATAGTAGAAATACAGCTATAACCTACTCTGGTTGTATTTTTAATTGAATTGAAAATTCCCACTTGATTGTATCTTAGTGTGTCGTCTATGTGTCTCTAATACTGGCAAAAGAGGACCCAGCTGCTATCCCAGCAGAAATAATGAGCTGTACTTGTCTTGTTGACTGAGGGTCTTTTTGGCAACACTCTTCCTCTCAAAGTGCCTTCACACTCTCAGTACAAAGCTTTGTCCTCATTTTAGAGCTGCTACTTTTATGTCTTCCTGCCAGCAAAACTCTGAGATTTACTTTATAATTTTTCTTGGAGAATGCTGTTTATTCACCCTTTTTTAGACTTCAGACTTAGGTTTTAAGTGAGCTTGGAGAAATTGAGCTTGATGTGAATCTTTTGATTTTAGAGGAGTGCAGCTGGATGAACACATCCTTTCCGGCCTTGGGCTAAGGATTGGGCTCTTTATTAGCACTTGAAAGGTTGTGCTGAGAAATTGAGCTGAGGCCAGTTTCCCTTTTGTGAAGACAGATTTTTCAGATTGAAGAGATCATTAACAACACCATTACCATCATATCTTTTCACCCTTTCATTTCTTGCTTTGAGTTTTATTTACTTTCTGAAATGTCTATATCTATCATTGTATAACTTCAAGAATTTGTCATTCTCTCTCCTTTTGAACTTATCTTTTTAGGCCCGTTTTATGCCTATTTAAGAATATTACCAATATTGTAATACTGCCTGCCTAAAAGTATGTTATCATGTATTGCAAATGCATGGAGGGTTTTTTTCTCAGGAGATGTAGGGCAGTGGTTTTCAACCTTTTTTGAGCCACGGCACATTTCTCTAATTGAAAAGTTCCCGCGGCACAGCGCCAGCTGAAAACGTGTAAAAAAAAACCTTTATAATAATGTAAGTGTTTTACTGTTATATTGTTTTGTTGAAAAACGACAGAACATCTTGAATAGGAATCCAATAAGCACAAAGAAACAAGTATTTTATAATCTTTCATTATAATCTTTTCGAGCATCTCATTTACAATGGCTATGCAGGCAGAAGGTATTAATAGCTCTGCCACAGTGTGGGACTTTTGATATAGCCACAAATTCAAATTGTTTTTAAGTGAAGGATGTTTAGTTTGGAGATGGCGTTTAAGCTTACTTGGCACCAAAGCACTGTTGTAGAGCTTTTCACCACATACCAAGCACAACGGAACCGGTGCCATCTCCGGTGAAAGCAAATCCAAATGCGAGGTAGCTTTCGTTGTATTGCCTTGTGCCAGAAACTTTGCTGGACGTCACCGTCATTGCTTGCTTTTGACCTTCACTCGTACGAGCGCCTTCATCTGGGTCCAGTTCAGAATCAGCATTTTTCCTCTTCAAAAACGTATCCATCACTTTCACCGCCGTCCTGCTATCCACAATGCCAGCGTAAATTTCACCTGCCGCTAATTCGCTTGTCTCCGAGCACGAGGCAATTAGCTACCTGCTGCTGCTGCCACCTACTGGTATGGAAGAGCAGGCTTCTACATGATTACGCTGCCAGGCGTGAGACCACACAGGAACACAAATGAATAATTTCCCACGGCACACCTGACGATATCTCGCGGCACACCAGTGTGCCACGGCACAGTGGTTGAAAAACACTGATGTAGGACATCTGTGAGATGGCCTGATGGACAGAGGGGGCTCTAGTGAGCAACCCATGAACTTATCATACACTTGTGCATTTGCCAATGAACTCTTGAATTCAGACTGCATCATTAGGGATATAAAAGATGAATATACACAGTTTGCATATTGCAGAGGGAAGATGCAACAGCTCGTCTCAGACCATTGGTGTCATCACATCTACATCCTCTACTCCTCTAACATTTTTTAGAGGGCATCATTAACTCAAATAGTTTATTTTTGTGTATTGGGGTACCAGTTTTAACACAATACAATTTAGTTTAGTACTTACAAGGGTGACAATTTAAAATCAATAAAAAATTAACATTGCTAAACATAAGTAAATAAATAAATGAGTAAATAATTAAGTAAAACGAACTAACATGTACATTTTACATAAGTATATAATTACATTAAAGGCAGTTTCATTCTGATTTGTATTCTGAATGTTACTCGAATTCTAAGACTTGGAATACTGAATTAAAATGAAACTGCATAAAAACATGTATAATATATGAATGTATGTATGTGTGTATGTATGTATGTATGTATGTACAATTTAGCTTTCGATGTTTCCAAAGTTTTAAAATAGTGCAAATATTCAAGTTCAATTGTTACGATTATTTAAAGTTATTATGGTTATATAAATGTTAATTAGAAAAGAGGTTATGTTGAACCTCGGTTGAATGTTGAAGTTTATTCAAATCACCCCTTAAAAAAGAAAACAGTTTGGTACTGCAATGCTTCTGTTTGAGATTTGTTTTGAAGCGCTTCTAAAATCCTACTCTGCTCTGCTTTAGTTGATTTGATGAACCGGTCTGTTGGCTCTTCACTTCTTCTGCAAAGATTCATTACTCTTGACTTCTTCTGCAAAGATTCATCACCAAATCTTAATTTTTTTTTCCCCGAGGGCTTCTCTGTGCTTAAAAAAAGTACATATCCTGAATTCCTTTACAAAATATTTTAGAATCTAGTAATGTTCTCTGGCATGTAAGAGGGTGCTGTTATGACAGGATATCATGGGAGAATTAATTTGGTCTCTGAGGTATTGATTCTGACACACCTCTTCCAACACAAATGTTTTGTTGCAATAAATATCTATACATTTGCATGGGGCTTGCTAAAAGCACAATACTCTTTATTACTACCTTTTATGCTGTTGAAAAAAAAGTGCTTCGTCAAGCTGAGAGCTCCAGTATGCCCCTTTCTCCATTAGATGTTGCTACTAATCTAAATGCATATAATATTAAAATTTCTGTTTTTAATTCCTATGTTACTACCCATTTATTCGTAATACACAAAATTCTCATGAATATCCATATTATAAGTGATTTGGCTTACCGCTATGATCCACATTGTTAAAAACAAGAAGTCGAAGGATCCACAGTAAAAAAACATGCTACAAAACATAAACGGTAATCAAAAACCTTAGCTTACCTTAGAGATAATGAGCAGTAAACAGGTGAATCAATTTAACACTAACAAGAAGTCTCAAACAGGGCAGGTTGGTGATAACCATGTGAGGTCAAGACAAAAGTAATCATTCTTCAAAAATAATATCCTCTTTGTCTTTTGGTCCAGTTTATTCTACTTTTGGCTGCCATTTTTGCCTCTTTTTGATACTGTTCTTTTCAAAAAGCTAGATGTGTCTAATGGCAGACATGAAATAAGTAAGGTGGCATGGTGGTTGGCATGAATCAGGGGACACTTTAAGGGTACAGCCTTCATTAAAAGCCATTTCTTACAGAAATGGAAGAGAAGAGTAAATTATTGGAAAAGTATTGGAGGTAAATGGGGAAGAGGTTAATAGTCAGTTCGCTAACCAACTGCTTTTGTATTATAACTCCCTTTTCAACAGAAAAAACAAACGTTCTTGAGCATAATTAATTTATTCAGTAAAATGTTTTAATGAATTTTGGGGGTATTGAAACAGTATACCTAAACAAACAATTGTTAGTTGGCACAGCTCTAGACACACTTGTGATTTCTGAGAAATCTGAAGGACATAAATGATGACTGTGTGCTTTAAATTTGCGTAGGAGTGTGCGTGAATCACAGAGTAGATGGAGTGCATCTCTAAAAGAGTGTAATTATTGCACTATGACAGGCTTTACTCTGTGTTTGTGTGGAGGTGTGTGTAAGCATCCATTATTGCTTTGTTTGATTCTGGTGTCTCCTGGCAGCCAGGACGGCTTCATTAATGCTCCCTTTATAGGCACCATGACGATACTCACCCTATTTGGCACAGTCCTTATTGGATATGCGCCTTCAGACTGGTTTAACTCAAATCCCACAAGCTGTGACATTTTGACCTCTTCTATTTTGATCAGGAATGATGCGATGATGTCTTAATGTGAAGGTGAACATGTAGCGAGTAATGCAGAGAGACATGCAGGAGCCACAACGCTGATTTGGGAAATGATGTCTGACTAATTGATAACAGAAGGGCTCGTAGCAGAAACTCATTTTTCAGCATTAGAGGATTTCCTGTTTGAACAATAAAAACACAAAATTTCTGCTTTTGTTAAAATATTATCACAGTACATTTATGTGTTTTTGTCAATTAAACTTCATGAAGACCATTAACAAGTTAAGGATAAACTTGGCCATATATACATTTTATGATTTAAGCTGTAAATGTTGTCCCTTAGGAAGTATAGCTTATCCTACCTGTTACCTTTGTAATATGTTTGTCAAACTGTTACCATTATGCAACAATTTAGAAGATTGTATTTTCAAAGGGCTAGAATTTTCATCAATTGTCATTGTTCATGGTTCAAATCAAAGTTTTTTGGTTATTTCAAAGCTAAAATGCCTCCCCCCTTTTATTTTAAAGCTATTTTGACAGGAGCTGAGTCATGTATGAAAGTTAAAAATTCTAAAAATTTAAACTTTTCACTAATCAGAAAGCAGTTTTACCGAAGTTGCCTAATACCTCAAATCTGTCACCTGAAGATACAATGCAACTGTTTTTGTAAAACTATGTAAATAAATAGATTGTATAGCTTTAAAAATGTATCCTGTTCATAAACTTTTTGAATCAGTTGCCATCCAACAATTTTTTTGTCTGTGTTAATCAGGTGCTAAAATATAAGTCATTATTATGGTTGCTAGGGTATTTTCCATTTTATTATGTCTTTGTCAATATGAGTGGATAAATTCAACAACATGTATATGTGCCTAAGCTGCTACAGATATCTGCTGATATTGTTGCTAAGTTAGTTACCACAAAGCGGTTAATGGCATCTTATAATTTTCTGATGTCATTGAGTTATATAAACCTTCCCCCAAGTTTCTGCATTTTTCTGATACTGATATAGAAACATGCTGCTACGGTTTCTACTGTAGACAAAAAAAATCTATAATTTCAGTCAAAAATTTCCCTCTTTGAGTTACAATTTGCATACTCAATAGTTCCTATAAAAATATTTGGATTTTTGGAAAAAGTAATCAACCCCTAGATTGCAGAATATGGTGCCATTTAAACAGGTATGACTTCTGATTGGGGATGGATTTTGAAACTCTACATTACTGATGATATGAAATATACATATTTTCTGTCATATACAGCCCTTCATCCATTATTTCAAGGCAAATCTCATATTCATACCCTTCATTTATCTACCTAATTTATCTACTTCCTGTGTTTCATGATTCTAAAGCATTCAGTCCATAAACATTGTCGCAATCTGAAACATTTTAGGTGTTAAGTGGGAGACTGCGTTTTTGTATTAGCGTGTAATTGCTTGTTCAAAACTTGTTTCTGACTCTATATGGTATCATGATGTGGTGCAGGTGTTCAGTTCATACCGTCTTCCAGTTAGATTTCCCTCTGGACTCTGCTTTCCAGTATGAGGTCTCTGTTGCTCAGCTGAGCCTGTGAGGTCACAGTGTGCCCGAGGCTGACTGGCAGTGCTCTTTCTGAAACGTGTGAAAAACTCAATTGCCACACAAGGATAATTACATCACAGCACCTCTGTTGAGGGCAAGAATCCTATGTCATGCTCGTTCTCTCTACAGCTCTTTATTCTTTTGTACTTTTCATCTGCTTTCCCGTTCGGATCTCTAGTGAGGGTGGCACGAGTATGGCAGTTCAATCCATAGTTTGCCCTACAATTTAACTAGCATTGACATCAAAAGAGAATTAAACCAGCAGCGGTCACTCACATGTATACATGCAGGTTCAGTTTAAATCAGTCAGCTCCTTAACGTCTTCATTCCATTCATCACCTTACTTACATCCTTCACTTCTGGTGGCTCAGTTTGGTTTCAGTGTCTGTAGCAATAGGTTTAATCACTTTCAAATGCAGGTAGTTTATCTTGTTTAGCCTATTCATTTGTAACAGTTTTCTAGATGCAGTCGGTTTTAAAATGTCCAGTTTGGGAAGAGCAGGATTTATTTTCTCTTGATCTAGGTAAATATGAAACCCTTAATGTATTCACTCTTTGTCTCCACTGGCTGGCAGAATGGTTACAACTGGGTATTAGCTCAAATCAAAAAGATTTTTAGTGTAGAAACCATTGCTCTCTAGTTGCTAGATCCAACAACAGTAATGGGCATCAATTGCCCCCTTGTTACCATAAGTCTCCGCTCAGCACTGGAAAGTCACCAGAACCTCCAATCAGGTCTAAACCAGTAGGGATGATGGTAAGCACTGATCAAGCCAGAGGCCATTTTCATTGCCAAAATGGATATCTTGAATCCTCCTGGTTGGTTGGGAGTATCTTTTTCCTTTTCCTTTTCAAGAAAGGATTGAATACAAGATTGTCCGGTAGATTGGTGTAGCGGCTGCCGCAATAAGATATATGCTGCAGTCAGTCCTCTTAAGAAAGAGCCAAGGCTAGGGTTCCCCCAAACCTGGTCCTGGAGGGCCACAACCCTTCACATTTTAGTTGAAACCCTGCTGTAGTATGCATACTACTCTAGCTTCAGACAATAAGAGGACCCTAATTAGTGCCACAAGTGTGTTTCATGATATTTGAACCAAAAATGTGAAGGGCTCCGGCCCTCCAGGAGACTACTGCCCTAGGCTGTTGCCAATAACTTTTTTTAATAAACAATCTAAGTTTTCACTGTCATCTGTGCTGCCAGTTCTTTGTGTAGGTTGCTTAGAAAGATTTTCTCTATAAGAGCCTAGAACAGAACTGTTTTAAATCTCAGGCATCCATAATGGACACCCCTCTCTGCCCATGTCCTACTTTCCGATGTGAAATGCTGATAAAATATTTAAATGGATACTCCATGCAAAATATGTGGAAAAGATGTAGAGGAATGACACTCACCTCCATGTCATTCCAAAGAAGTAAATGCTTCATTCCTCCTCGGGACACAATTAAAGATATCTACAGACACCTCAGGAACTGACTCAGTTAAGGACCCAGGAAAAGATAAAATATATCTAACAGGTACTCCATCTGATTCCAAGGGATCAGTATGAACTTTGTGAAGTGATACAACACACAAAATAAAAATAAATTTTTTTTAACCCATTGGTTTCTCACCTTGGGCGTCACGGTGGCGCAGTGGGTAGCACAGTTGTCTCACAGCAAGAAGGTCGCTGGTTCAAGTCTCGGCTGGGTCAGTTGTTATTTGTGTGTGGAGTTTGCATGTTCTCCACGTGATCATGTGGGTTTACTCCGGGTGCTCCGGTTTCTCCCACAAGTGCAAAGACATGCAGTATAAGTTAATTGGGTAAAATATGCATAGTGTGAATAAGTGTGTGTGGATGTTTCCCAGCAATGGGTTGCAGCTGGAAGGGCATCTGCCGTGCAAAACATATGCCGAAAGAGTTGATGGTTCATTGCGCTGTGGTGATCCTGAAAGGGAAGAAAGCCGACAAGATAATGGATGGATGGTTTTCTCACCTTTATGAACAGTTGAATTGGAAATGTTCACAAAATGTAACTACATTGAGCTCCAGCAGAAGGTGTTCTTGTTACCACATCAAAATAGTCCTCCCTGAAAAGGTCAACTTTATTAAAAAAGATTACAAAATTCTGTGAAACTTTTTTCTCAGCTTCCTTTCCTCCATTTCATATGAGCTGGAGAGATTGTGGGGGCGTTGCGGCAGCTCTATCATATTTAATGGGGCATGTCTACTCAGTTCACAGTAGACCGTTGGTCTCTCCACCCAAACCCTGCTGCTGAACACTTTTCTATTTTCACACATTAATTTTTCTCGTTGTCTTTCATCCTCTACACTTCTGTCACAAACAAAGCAGATCTTATGCCAATGGGGAGAGGAGCTGTTGAGTTTTGCGGAAGCTTTCTGTCTTTCCTGCTGCGTTTTAATTGGAAGATCTTCTTCACGTTGGGACACATGCAGCGTGTGGCTGGTTCCACTCCAGTGCTTCTGTATGCACTGCACCAGAGAGCCCTCATCACCTTGGCAACATGTAATGGCTGTCATCCCGGCAGTGTCTCAGTGATGATGGGATTAGATTAGATTAGGTTATGCTGATTTCTCAGAACACAAACACACAGTGGTGAACGCTGACAGAAGGAGTTTCTTCTGAGATTTAACTTACATGAGTCATTGACCTAAAAGTTGATTTAATTATTTTGATGCTATGGGTGACGAAAATCAAAGCCATATTTTTTCTTAATCACTTTATTAGTAAGTGAATAAGAGGTTTAATCATGCGGAGGAGTGTACAGGTTGGGAGATTGTGCACTACGTCTTAATTTTCAGACCATAACAGTTGTTTAGAGAGCAAAAAAAAAAAAAAAAAAAAAAAAAATATATATATATATATATATATATATATATATATATATATATATATATCTATCTATATATATATATATATATCTATATATCTACTATCTATCTATATATCTTCTCTCTCTATCTCTCTTAAGGGAAACAATAAAATATTGCACTGTTATTACAACATAATTTTTTTTGGCTGGCATCTTTGATCTACAAATAATGTACCTTTTAAAATAACAATAAGGTAATTTTAAATGTGACCAAACTTTGAATTTGAAAGAGCATGCTTAAGTCTGGTGGTGCCATCTCTGAGAGGCAGGAAATCTCTCAACAGAATATTTCATTATGTCTGGCTGGTCAAGTTCCCTGACCCAGTTAGACATGCACCCTCATCAACCACTTTTAAACAACTTCTCTTCTATGAGCACTTACATTCATAAATACATTTGAATGATTCCCTTCTTTTATCACAAAAAAATGTCTAATGTGGTTGAATGCTATTTGAATTAGACTTTGAGTTAGTCTCTCTCTCTATTATTAATTAGTTGCTAAATGCATACATTTAAAAGTAGCATTATCTTAAAAATAGTTTGGCCAGGTTGTAATTTCCAATTTTTTTTTTTATTTATGTCATAGCAAACCTTGTTTTTGTAGTGATTATTACAGTATAGCTAAAGCTAAGCATATGACCCATCTCCCTCAAAGTTTGTACAGTAAAACACACTAGGTCCTAGGTTTTGACCATATATGCTAAGCGTGGTTTTTAATGAATGCATCACAGCCTGTATAGTCTGGTGTTTCATGTTTGGATACTTAGAGAAAATTTTTTTTCTTATATTGTAGTCTCTCAAACAACCTTTGCACAATTGTATGTAGGCACGTGTGGTTTCTTTATTTGAGCAACATCACCAGCGATCCCTTTGAGAAGCTGTTTTGAGTATATTCAAACAAGACTTCTGGAAACACCAAAGTTTTTAGTCCCCTTATATACTCTCAAAAGGGAGGGGTAACTGGACATACAAGCATGTTGTTAACAGTTTCGGCCACCACCCAAACCCCCTACAGCAAATGGTGTGTGCAAGGAATTCCGAGATAATGAAGGTGGAATTGTGCACAGAAACTAAAACACAGGATAATCTAGTCACACTCAGCACACAGAGTTTCACAGAATACAGAGTGTAAAAAAGAATTCCTTATTTATTCTTAACAAGGCAATTCAAGTTATTTGTTATAGCACATTTCGTACACAGGTATTTCAATGTGATTTACATTGAAAACAAGAATAAAAAAGAAAGTACATTTAATCCAATCAAGCTTAAACAAGTCATATGAAAGCATATTGATTAAAAGCTGAAAATGAAGACATAGATTAAGATAGTGAGTGCAGAGATAAAATAGTTGTTCGGACATTGGTGCTCGTGTTGACAAAAGCGAACACTAAACAGGTGAGTCTTTAGCCTAGGTTAAAACGTGACTAACTGTTATCACCCTTGATCTGGAAGCTGGTTCCATCTGTGTGCCTATGGTAACTAAGGACTATTTACCATTTTGTGAAATTAACCTAGATCTAGTTTATTTGATCTGAGGGATCTCAGCTCCCTGTTTGGTGTGTATTCACTGAGCATGTCAGTTAGTATTTAGGTGCCAAGTTATGTTTGGACTTTATCGAGCAGCAGAACCTAAAAATCAATTCTTATGAGACTGCAGCCATGTAGAGACTTAAGAACTAGTGAAACGTTTTCATTTTACAGGTTTGTTAGGAATTCGAGCCGCTGAATTCTGACATCGTTGTAGCTGTTCAATGGTCTTTTTGGGAAGACCTGTGAGAAGAGCGTTACAGTGGTCCGGCCTGCTGGAGATGAAAGCTGAATCAGTTTCTCATCTTGTCTGGATACAAAGCATCTGATTCTTGCAATGTTTTTAAGATGGTAATAAGGGGATTTGGTCATTGCTTTGACGTGGCTTTGAACTCTAAATCAGAGTCCAGAATTACCCACCAAGGATTCTGACCTGATTTATAGTTCTTAGGCCTTTGGCAGTGAGATAAGTGTTACAACCTTGCTTTCCGAATGCAATGCTTCGTTTTGTCCTTGTTTAAGTTGAAGCAAAGTTGTTTTGTCATAAAGTTTTGTTTTTATCTCATCAAGACATTGGCAGAGAACTTATGAGGTTGTGAATGGAGGATAGATAATCATCACATAAACTATGATATATGACATTTCTTGTTTGGCTTCTTGCGAAGGGTCCATCATCTACTTTCCCTTTCCCATCTCTCCTGCTGGCTCCTTCTGTCTTGTGTGTTTTGTCTGAGTCTCACTTATCCTGCTCTCTAAACACCTAAGCAAGGAAATATGGATTTGATTCAACTGGTCTTTGAATGCAATTGACACATCCTTCTCAACAGAAGCTCGTCTCAGGGGAACCCACCTGCCCTGAGGGGAACGTTTTGCAGCTGGCTACCGATGGATGGATGGAGGAGTGGTGCATCGTGTGGTTCAATTTCGCTGCATGTAAACAGTGTAGTGACCAATAAAAACCTTCGTTCATTCATATCATTTCATTCATATTGGTTCCTTCTCATAATTTGAGCGCCAGTGGAATGACATTCAGGTGAAATAGTAGATTAGGCAAGGATTGAGCCTTGAGGGACTCCACATACACTGCAGTCCACTTCGACATGTAATCACCTATGTTTCCATAGAAACCTCTTCCTTCTAAGAATGATCTAGGTAAGACCGATTTTATCACAGTTCCTGAAGACTAACATAGTTTTCCTAGTTTATTATCAGAAAACGGTTTTTTGTGGTCAACTGTGTCAATAGCAGTGCTCAGATCGAAATGAACCAGGACAGTGCACTTTTCCTGAATCCGTGTTTAAGCGGATGTCATATAGCACCAATATCTGGCCATTTTTTATTTTGTGCAAGCTATCAAACTTACACCGACTCTCACTACACTTATGGTTGCAAATTGTCCATGGTTCATACTCCATACAGTGACAGCTTTGCCTAGGATTGTTCTTCTCTATGCTTGCAACCTTCTTGCTATCCAATTCTAGTCATAGAATTAGGAGGGAACTAGTTAATATAGATTAATGCTTCAATGGATTTCACCATTGTATTGATTGGGATGTCTTTTTATAGTTTTATTTTATGATTATTCTGAGCCAAATTACTTACACTAAATATCTCATACTGTTAATCCAATTACATACAAACCAATTGCCTGTGTTGCCTCCTGATTTCTAATTTATCTGAATGTTTGTTGGTTTTGTATGGCCAGGATGTTGACACCGGTGGGTTCACAGTTGATTTGGGACATGGGGCATCAAGAGTTTGAGACCCTCAACTAGTGTCTGGAAACCAAGTGATATTGATTTTAAATCTAATCTGCTAAAAGTAGATCTGTAAACGAGTGAAAGTGATCTACCAAAATCCTTTCATCTTTAGGTGCTTCAGTCGTATAAGTCCATCATGAAGGCCATGGTTCCTTGCTTCAGATGGATTGGCTGCCTCTTTTTTGCCATTGTTTATGTTGACCAAATTGGAGTCGAGTTTCTCATGGGCAAAATTCCACCTCACCTGCTTCATAGAAGATACATGGTTAGTCACAAAATCCTGTTGTGTGAAAATATATATATTTTTTTTTGACAAATATCATTTGTATTTCATTAGAATTGGAGATAGAAGACTACATAGGGTTCAATTACTAAGAGTGATATAAAAGTGAATGTTAAACTATGGCACCTATATGAATAGAACTGTTACTAGATTCTTTTTTTGTGGCTGAAGACAACCATAAATGACTGCTAGTAACCCAGAGTGTCGAATAACTAATAATTAAAGGGGCTTATTTTGCTTTTTAGTTTTAGGTTTAAATAAACTCAATAAATTGACATGAAAAAAAAGAATCCCAGAATTATCCATTTTAAACCATTTTACTCCTATATGACTGATATCACAGTTTGCCTGGTATTCTTGTCTTTGTTTTTAAGTAATTGGTCAAAAAAATAGTTTTTTGATTCAATTTGCCAGTTGTACCTTTTCCAGATTAAATAACAACGTTTTCAAAATATTTGTAATATTATATTATAAATGCTCAGAACAGGTTGTGAATAACAAGAACATTAACAAAAAAATAGATTTGACTTTTCAAAACAATTTCTTTTTATAAACAATTATTAATTGTACAACAACCAAAAACTTCGAGATTGCCAAAAATGAACCTCAAAATATTTTACATCACTCAAACAGATTTGTTTGGGTTAGGCTGTCAGTGTCAATTACACAAGTCACGTAAAAAAGTGGGATTTTTCAACGCTTGCAAATATGGGCACTATTTTTAAGTATGTTTAAAAATAAATGCATTGGCGTTTTTACTTTAAAACTCCATGTTTAATCCAGGACATTACTGACAGTTTTCGTCCTAAGTATATTTAACTCAGGTGTTCGCCATTCCATCAATGCAGACAAAAAGTTAACAATTCAAGTAAAATGTACCTACAGTTCATTATATAATTTTCTGCGCATGTGTCTTTGGACTCAGAGCAGAGGTCGCAAAAAGAGTGATGTCAATAGCGATGATTTAAGCAATTAAAAACAAAACAAATAACTTTTGTGAAGTTGTTCCCTCAATGTATAATCGAGTGTTTTGTCTAACTTCTGTGTGGAACGAGCTTTGGGTATTTGGGGGACACTTTATAGACACCATGATTAATTAGAGTTATGTTGTGTTTGGTGCGCCTGGAGCATTGATCGTGTTTGAATGCCTGTCTGGCATGGAACATGTTCCATGAAACAGTTCTTATAAGAAGAACAACTGCCAAATTACCTACAGCTTTCAAGGAGAGGAAACCATGACCTGGACACAGTAATGAAAAAATGTGTATTAAAAGATTCAAAATAAAATGTTTAACGTAAGAGTAACTTGGATTATATAGTAAAGCCTTACTGTAAAGCTTTGCTGGGTAAATTATATATACAAAGAGTTAATACAATTTTACGGGAAAATTCCAATAACTTTACTTGAGTATTGTGTGATATTAAGCAAAGTTTAGTTTTTTCTTGGGAATTTTTCAATTTGTTAAGTGTAAAAAAGTTTCCTAACTTTTCTTGAGGTGAAATGGTACTCTGCCCACATTTTTTTCCAGGTGTTGTATTTACATGTACAGGAGTTTTTGGTGTCCCTATGCTTCGGCCTCTGCCACAAACATCATTTCCAACCTCAGGAAGATGTCTGTCAGGGTTGGTTTTAGTTTCCCCTTTTTGGTTTTTTATTCTTGTCAATTTTTCTTATTTTTTTATCATTATAAGAGTTTAGCTTCTCTTTATTTTCTTTGGCCGTTTGTAAATATATATACACTGAGAGAAATTGCATTGTTATTGTGGGTTTTAGCAACTGAGAAAGAATTGTGATCATCGACAGATTTGATATAAAAGTACGAAGTCCTTCACAATCCGTGTGTTTCACACCGTCGAGCTGCCATGACAGGCCGCTTGCTTTGTAAACAGACCCAACACTATCCTCCCATAAGTCCACGATCAAACGATAGGGGGGGCATTGTTTTTTTTTTTCTTTTTTTATTTGTTTAAAGTTCTAAAAAGCATTTTTTTTTTGTCGTTTTAATTTTTAAATTGTTTTAGTTGAGTAGTGGTTTATTAGAAAGTTCGATCATGTTTCCTCACCACAACAACACTTGGAGAGCCTTTTCTATTGCTTTTTGCATGATATGAGTTGGCTCTTCTCACTGAAACTAAAGGGAAGGTTGTAACAATATGCACATTCAATTTAATCAACTCAACAGTCAGCTGGACGTAAAACAACCCTCAAAGTCACTATGTAGTGATATATTGTACCAAAAATTGTTATATTTGACAAAACATACACAAATAAGTTTGACAAAACTTCCCAAATCAATTGCAATGAAAGTCTAATGGATTACCAAATATGTTTGTACTTTTATGTTGCAAATGTAAATTTAACCTGTGCTAACAGACCATCAAATATGCCGGGCTCTGCTGTTTACTTTAACAGGCAGTGAACAAAACGTAATGACTTTATAAGTATAATAATCACAAAGATCCAGTTCTCAAGTTTGATGTCTTCTTTCAATTGTCGTACAGCTATCAATAAAAATTAATTTTCAGTTTTTTAAAAATACTCAGAGGCAAAGAAGCCGATCTGTTTCGATGTTAAACTAATGCTTTTGCAGTTGGACAACATGGCTCTTAAAGTTGGACAGGAGTTTTGAATTCATGCCAGGGGGTGTGCGAACCCAGTGTTTTGTATTATGTTCTGTACTGTGTTTCTGTGTCCGGGTGTGAGGTGTCTTTGACAGGTGGTTAATGTAATATGTGTGTGAGTTATTTTGGGTTTGACAGTGTGTGTAATTAGCCTTTGTTGGTAATGAGGGTTTCCTAATAGCAAGACTGAGCACGACACATGAGCTCAGCTACTTCGCATGCTTCAGCCTCACCAGACAACATCAGCAGGTTGTGTTCATGCCTCTGAGAGTGTAATTTGTGTTTGTACAGTTTAAAAAGTGGGTTGAATAATTCTATTCAAGTGTTCCTTCACGTTGTTGGCCTTAAATTGACATGCGCTGTCGAAACTCTTATATTGGATTAATGAAAATAACTGCCATTTTCAGTGGCTAACATTGAGTAATGTATAACTATTATGGCTTGGCGATTATATTGCCATAAATAGCAGTGACTTATTGTTAGTTTTACACATCAGTAAGAGTATAACGTATTATAGAAATTGTGATCAATTGGTTAAATAAATTGAAGAAAAATGACACAAAACATCTGTGTTCAATATTAGTGAAAATTCAAGACGGTAAGGATACATTTTGGAGAGTGTAGCTTTTTTAGTTCTAAAGCTTCTTTAGCTCTAGGGTGACCTGATCTAATTTGGAAATGACAACACAGTCTCACAGCAGTTTCGTGATATATTCCTTTGATTCTTTAGATTCTTTTATTATGTTTTGATTTGTGCTCCAAGATCACCAATTTCAAAGTTTTTATATCAGTCAGAACAAATTGAATCCTAGTATTTTAATAGCTTTTATTCAATAACTTTCGAGTTCACTTCTTATCACATCGATTCTGTCAGTTTATCTTTTCGTGGAGTGGAGTTTGCATGTTTCTCTTGAGTTTGCGTGCGTTCTCATGGGGTGCTCCGGTTTCTCCCCAAAGCCAAAGGGTGAATTGGGGTAAATTGTTCGTAGTGTAGTGGAAAGTTGGGCAGTTCATTTCACTGTGGCGATACCCCAGCAATTAATAAAAGGACAAAGCGAAAGAGAAAATGAATAACATGAATGAACACTCAAACAAAAGAGCGAAAATAAGTTTTGGGGTATTTGCTACAATTTTATATCAAAGAACGATACTGTGTAGATAAAAGCGTGGTAGTTAACGTCTACAAATATATTTTGAAACTAAAAATATTTGAATATGCTGGTGTAACTGTTTTTCTTTCGTTTCTTTTGCCACTCAAAGTTATTATATTAAACCAAAGAGAGCGGGCATGGTGTAATAACTTTTGCCATGATGTCATGTCACACATCTCCCATAGAGACATTGATTTCCCTTTTCCCTTGCAAAGATGTCAGTTGTTGTTCTCTCAAAAGAATAGTAACACTTAATGATTTTTTAACATAAAACACTGGAAATGAGACATTTATGAATAGTGAACTTTATTTTGCCATTTTTATTTGTCAGTTGTTAAATTTTTTAGTGTTATTTGAGAATGGTTTTGACAAAGACACATTGAAATTGTGGTATTTAAGATGATGATTAGTGGATACATTTTTGTGTGAAGTGTGCATTTTACTACTCAAGCACAAAGTGATGTTACTGTCAAAAAATGACTAGACACAAAACGACCCACAAGTCGCTGGAAATTTTTGGAGAACCCTACGATTTTTGTGGTAACTGGTATGTGTAATCAAACGTCGTTTTTAGACTGTTCTAATAATTAGCACAGTAATAAATGTTTTTACTTTAATTGTTTACTTTTTATGTTTTGTTTTTTTTTTTTCATACAATCTTGTAAACTGTCACCTAGCTTTTTGGAAGGCATTCAGACTTCCAAATAAACCACAAAAAGAAGTAAGCATTTTGGGCCTATTTTTAGCTATTTCCAATTGCTAATCCAACTTTGCTGGAGTCCGGGATATTTCATTGGATTTTTGTTTTTTCACTGTGTTCGGTGTCTTATAAAAACTTGTACTTGCAAGTGTCCACGTCAAATCAATTCTTTCCTATACCGCCTGTCATCCTTGTATTGGTTAAGGATAAACTCCTATCCATATTCTGGGAATGATGTAGACCTCTTACAAGTGCCTATTTGTTCACGGGGTATCAAACGAAGCACAACCCTCATAATCCTAAAATAACACAAAGGTGCCGCTTGGGAACATGGTTATTGCATGTGGACCACGTACCTGGAAATAGAAGCCTTCAATGCCCTATTTATGGCTTCTACCCCCACTGAAAAGTTCCACTGAATAAACTTTCACATCATTTATGTGGCTTGATGCATGAGATTTTGAAAACATTTACTTACCGATAATTTTGTTTCAAGGCAAGTTCATCATATCATTTGGGTTGATTTATAATTTCATTTCGTGCATTTCTTGTTCAACACCACTCTTTCACTGAACAGCTTACTGTCTGTACAGAAGCTGCTGGGATTTTTATAAATTTCCTTCTCAAATGCATAGAGTGAACGTTCTACCGTTTCTTACAGTCCTTGTCTATTGTGATGCAGGTGAAAGGGCAGTGGATTACGATTGTGGACTGATCAACCCTCAAGGTTGGGTCCAAATGGAAACAGTGGTGTAGCGAGTACTGGGAAAGTGACCGAACTTTGGCATCCACCACAAATTTCGATAACATTCTCTTCGCCCATTCCTGACAGTCTTCCGTGCATCACCGATGGAGGGATGGACCAGAGGTACGTCTACATGTATCAGCGTGTGTTAAATCTTTTTTTCGGGGGGTCTTGAAATCCTCTACTTTCATCGGTGAAGTTAATTTGGTACTTTTACTAGGGTGCTGAAGTGTTTGTCAATTACGAAAAAAAGTTGTGGAATACTGTTGTTTAAATGGTGGGGTCCAAACGCCAAAATAAGAAATGTTTAGTATGGTGTCTTTGTCGTGTGAACATAAATGTATTACCAAAGTTTTAGAATGCTCTTAGATTAAATGACTGATCTTACTTACGAATTGCTCCGACCATTTTGACCCTTACATACAAATATTTGATTCATTAAATGGGCGTTGAACTGATACACAAAATAAATATTTATCTTTAATAACTAATTGATGCTTTAAATTGGTTGAATTTATTACCCCCAATGTCTTGCTGTTACGAACCGGTT